>CM028129.1:37967500-40870833 GCA_016271365.2 Neoceratodus forsteri
TTATTAATTCAGTGGAGTTCACTTTCAGAGTCTGTACAAACAAATTGTATAATAAATTTTTTATTTTACCCCCTAGATTCATTAGGCAAGGGTTTCAAAACAAAAATGCTAATTTATGTTGAGCTGCTATTTCTTCTCTGTATGTTCCCACTTATCTGACCTCTGTTGACATAATCAACCTCATATCCTAGCCTCTTTAGTGGCTTATTATTTATCCAGATATGATTGATTACTCTGGGTGCAGTGCAAAATATAAAATACAGTCTCTTCCCTTCTCATCTCTATCCCTCTACATTTGTACAGTATCTGAAATGTTAAAATCAGCACCGGTCTCTGCCCTTAATGGGTTCAGAATCTTCTGTTTTGTGCTTTGGTTAAAATAAGTTCCCCTGAAATCATATCCACATAATGTCAGTATTGCACAGTCTTCTATGTTTACCAGTTCCCCTTCTATAGCTTCTGTTGGAATCTCTTCTGTTGCAAACTTATCTTCCATGTTTTGTTTTTTAGTTACTAATTCTTTCCTAAAGTCTAGTAGATTTTTGTCTACCTGTCTCAGTTGTTTTAAAAAATTGTTTCTAGTAGAATCTTCTGTTGTAGTGCTAAGTCCTGTGTGCTGGCATGTGGGCTTAGCTCATCAGAGATTTTGGATGATATTCTATCTGATTGTTCAGCTGCCACAGGAAACTGATTTTTGTCAAGTTGTTTTGGTCCCTTATTTAGAAGTTGACTCTTCTCTTGACATAACCTGTTTGCAAATCTTTTTCTCTTTTTTAGTCACAGCTTTATTTATTTATTTATTTATTTATTTATTCTAGGATTACAAGTACCTTTGAGCCAAAGCTCTTTTACAAAGATTCCATGTCAGAAATAACAAACAAGAAGGAAGCAACAGTGAAATAACAGTGCTATTGAAAGGAGTCAATTATAGGAAGAGTAAGGTATAGAGAAGGAGGAGCAGCATAGGTAGTTAACAGAGGCAGCTATTGTAAAATGGTGAACACAGCTAGCATGCATGTTCCACAAGGAATGGGTAGGGCCAGGCACCCAGGGGTGGCAGAGAAACAGGGATGAGAGGAAAGGGGGAGGATGAAGATGCAGCTGGAGGCATTTGTCAAAAAATAAATGGGAAGGAGAGATGGAAGAGAAAAAGGGGACAGGATGAGGGGGGAAGTAAGTGCTATAATGGGGCAAGAAGAGACTAATGAGGTGGTATGAAGACTTGAGATTTGAAGTGGTGCCTCAGGAGCTGGGGGAGGGAGACTGGGGTGGCCTGGGGTCAAGTAATATATAAGTTAGGATTAAAGCTGTGTAGGTCATCATCTAAGAGATTTAGTCACAGGAGCTAGAGGCAATGAGCTGGGCCAGGAGCCTGGTTTTGAACAGATCTATTGTTGAGGCAGAGGAGATGGTGTGGCTGAGACCATTCATCCATAGAGGAGCCCTATAGGTGAAGGAGCATTGGCCCTGCATAGTTTGACAGTGAGGAACGTGTAGAATCTGGGTTGTCGAGCTGCTGGTGTTCTGTCGGTTGGTGTTTTGATGTAACAAGGCAGTAACACCGGGGGGTGTGAGGCCTAGGTTGATTTTGCTTTAGTTGTTATATTCTTAATCATTATATCATTTTTCCCCTTTTTTCCCTTAGTTATGAGTAATAATTGTATATAATCCTTTCTTCCTTAAAATAAGTTTTCTGATTTTAGGACTGAACTATGATGGAACCTTACCCTCTTGATTATAACCTTTCTTTTTCCCTATACATTTTTTTGGAGTTCTAGTAATTTGTCTTTAAACAAACTCCATCCTTCCTTCACATTCCTGTTGGTTAAGTCAATTTGCCAATTCTAGGTTTTCAAGTAATTTTGAAAGTCACCCGTGTTGTATGCCACCTCTAATGATTTCCCTGGTCATTTTAACTATTGCTTTATGATCACTATTTAATTGGGTTCTGTCATACAATATGAGAGTTGGTCTGAGATTTTGCAGGTACCAGATCTGGAGTGTTTCCCCATGTGGTGGTTCAGTAATGTGTTGCCAGAGACTACTGTACATTCATCCACCAAACTTATGAATTGTTTTCATGTCATGGTGGTTGACATGTGTTTTGATCAATTTATTTCAGGTGTGTTGAAGTTCCCTGGTATAATAGTTTAATTTCTCCTGCAATAATGATTGAACAGTTTTACGTATGTGCCTAATGTATGTGCATCCTTGTAATCGGGGGTTAGGTAGTAGTTTCCATTAAGTACTGGCCTTTTCATACTATTATTGACCTTAATCCATATTGTTTCAGTATTCTAATATTCAATTTCATTTAGCTCTGTGCTCTTTAGATTATTTGAGCAATATATTGCAACACACCTGGTTTTCTCTTTCTTCCTTACTGCTCAAACAGTATCCTATTTTTCAATTCCAGTCATCATTAGCATCCCACAAGGTTATGTAACAGTAAACAATTCTGTTATCTTTCACTTTAATTTTCTGGTAAACTTTTCAATGCATTGTTAAATGTTTCAATTTAGTTTTTTCCCCCTGCAAGAAAAAAAGTATAATCACTTTTTCTGGCTTTGAAATAGTACTGTGTACCTGAACAGGAACTGGATCCAGAAAAATGTATATAAAACATGTTATAGGAAGCAAACAATTTGTTTATAATAACTGGTTTCTATTTTTTAACATAGGAAAAACTGATTATAATTCTGTCATTATAACCATCTGGTTAAAAGAACATTCTCTTTTCTAAGTAAAACTGTAAGTTGCACAGGCAAAACAATAGAAATCAGAAACTATACAAAATAAAACACAGGCAACAAGTTAAAACTCGGATTTTACACCCCCTCTTGGGGTCAGATGCCTTAATAAACCCCTCAAGCTTCACTCTCAGGGTTTATGTGGCATCCAACCTGGGGGAGGGTAAAATCCTTGTTATAACTGGCTACCAATCCATTATTCTCAATATTATATCCTTGTATACCACTTACAGTACTTCCCATGCCCCCTGATCACATCTGTAAGTGACATTTCCTTTATCTCTGTATGTTTAACTGGTAAAACAATTTCAATAAATAAATAAATAAATCTGTAGGGAAAACCTAGAAAATCAAATTTTATAGGTACAGTATTTTAACATTTTTTGTTGAAATGCTGCTTTAAGTATTGTCTTTTACTGTTCCATTAAAATCTTCACAGACATAATAAATAGCTTTGGAAGAGGGACAATGCATGATATGTCATGAAAAGTGGAGTTGCAGTTTTGTATCCAGTTTTTGACTCATCAAAAGGTGGCAACCCTACTCCCCTCAACCCACAGTTCTTAGAGTGTATCTGTGACTTCTTTTGTCACCCGACTGAATCTGAAATGGCTACATAAGAGAAGGTCTACCCAGCTGCCCAAAGGCTAGCATACTGCCATGCAGGTAATGTGGTCTCAGGAGCAAGCATAAGCCATCTGTGGGTTGTTTAGTCAAGATTTAAGCAATAATGACTGAACAACCAGTCATTTCCTGGAGATTAACAACCAGCTGGAAGTGAGGGTGGCTCAAGGTGCAGCTGAGGGCAAGCCCCCACCATCCAGTCATTAATCCCCAGGAAATGATTGACTGTGATGTCACTATTGTGATTATAAGTCTAATTGCATAAATGAGACTTTTTTTTACAGGGTTTTTCTTTTTTTTGTGGCTGTACAAGCTGAGACTGCTACCTGCTGACACTGGTTCATCTCATTACGTGTGGAGCAATGCTGACACGATAGCATGTCGGAGTGATGGTGATGTGTGGGGCCATAAACTGATCATGTTACAAGCTTTACTATACTAATTAATGACATGAATACAGGACTGTTCACTTTTTTCACTGACAGCAGTACTGAAAACAGTTCTTGTTTTGCTGCTGCTGCTGTCAGTGTAGTCCCCAAGATGACATGAGTATTACTGCTGTTGTGGATACTCCTTAAAGATTTCAGACCAGCGTGGCAGCCAATCAATGAGCTGCTTTAGCTCATGAACAATTAATTTGACTTATAATTGGGAATTCTGCCTAAGGCACTACATGTTTTGCCTAAGAGGGAGGCACTAGAGCTGCAAGGAGTTTTCAAATTCTGCTTCTGGTGGCATTCCTGGGCATTTTCAAATTTCTGCTTTATTTCACAAGATTGCATCCAAAATAAAATCCAACATTTTAAAAATAGATATTTTAAAACTGTGAACTAGTAATCCATAGTTTAAAAAAAAAACAACTTTGGAATAGTATTGTTTTAACTTATTTCACTTTATTCAAACTATACACAATAGGAGCACAAAGTTGACATTCAGTTTTTACAGACAGAGATAACAGGTGTATCAGGGTGTATACGCCAAAAAAGCTGATCCATGATCATTATAATCCAAGAAACAGGCAGCATCTTTAAGACAAAAGAGCAGTTAAAACATGTGAAGCCAGAAACAAAGGACACTCACTCATAAGTCATTTCCAAAGTATGCAGTGGAGTTTCAGTCAAGTGAATAAAAGTGCTTAGTCTTCCAATTTATTCTGGTACCCAGACAAGTTGTGTCAAACACTAGCTATGGAGTTTTCTATTCTGAGAATGGTGATTATCTCCATGTGCCATTCCTGATATGAAGTGGCTTGATTGTCCATCCAGTGGCAAAAAATGACCAGCATTGCCACTGCCAAAATCCAGACCATATGATATCTTTGAGAGCCTATTAATTGAGAGTCACCCACATCCAGTAGGCAACGCTCAGGTGGGAATGCCTGTTGCAAGCCTAAAAGTGAATCTAAGTGTGTCCAGATTTGGGTCCAAAAAGGCTGAATGCAAGGACAGTCCCATAAAATATGATGGAGGGTCCCTTCCTGTACTTTGCATCTCTGGCATAGTGGGCTAGAAGCGTTCCCCATCTTAAACATGTGCTTAGCATATAATAAGCATTCTGCAGGATCTTATATTGCATGAGACACAATTTGTCCAACTTTCTGTATTTGTGCATATATTCATAGCAAAAAAACTCTGTTTAATGCATCAGTTAGGGTTGTTCCACAGTGACAAAATGAGGAAATTCAGTGTTAGGGTTGAAAACCCTAACTGAGCATGCCCCCCAACCCCCACCACCACCACACACAGACATACATGCAAGTAGGGGAAAGACCACGAGGGACCATGAGCCTCATATGTTTGTTCCGAAATGCTCCCTTTTTAATTGTAATGGATGTGCTCTTGTGTTACTTGTTGTCTCTTCCTTGGTTAGGCCCAGGCACTCCCACACATCTTCATTTTTAAAGGCAGCATTTACCATACACAAATCCCCTCTCAACCTTCTGCATTCCAAGCTGAACAATCCTAGGTTGTTTCCGCTTTCCTTATACATCAAGTTGTTACAGACACTTATCTTTTTTGTCATTTTCCTCTGTATACCTTCTAATTGCTTTTTGTCCCTGACATGACACAGGCTCCAAAACTGTCCTCCATATTCCATCAGGGGCCTCACTAGTGACAGATACAGCAGCATAATCACTGTGTCACCTCCACTCTTCATATGTCTCAATATGCAATTTGTGATTTTGCTTGCTTTTTTGACAATAGTTGCAGTATGTCCAGTGAAGGTCAGATCATTTGTGACTAAAATGCCCAGGTCTTGTTCAGCAGTGGAAATTCTAAGTTCTTTCCCATTTAGGGTATATCCAGCTTGCATATTGTTTTTACCAAAATGTGAAACACATTTGTCGTGACTGAATTCCATCTTATGTGTCTTTGCCCTTTCAGTAATTGCATCTAATTCTTTTAGCAGTATAATGAAGTCACTGTAAGTACTATCAATCTGATTTTTCTGTCATTGGCAAATTTCACCAGCCAGCAATGTTTTGATGTCTTTAGTGATGAGATATAAATGTTGAATAAGATAGGCCCAAACACAGAGCCCTGAGGAACACCATTGAATACTTCTCCCCAGTCTGACACGTATCCCCTAATATGCACCCATTGTTTACCTTTCCTTGAGCCGTGTTCAAATCCATCTCACAATATACTAATCCATGTTCAGTTAATTCATACATGTTATCAGTTCCTTATGAGGGACCCTGCCAAAGGCCTTGGAAAGCTTGAGATAAACCACATTGACTGTGGATCCCTGGTCTAATGCTATGCTAATATGTTCATGGAAGTACAGTAAATTGGTCTGACATGATCTTTTTGGTATTGCGTGTAGTCGGTATGTCCCATTTTCTGTATGTGATCTTCTAAACATACCTTTATATATTCTTCCATCATTTTGCTCATTATACAGGTTAAGCTGATTGGTCTATAATTTTCTACACATGTTTTGACTCCTTTTTTGTAAATTGGTGTTACATTTGCTAATATGCAGCCAGTCGGCACATCCCCTGTCTCGAATGACAATGACAGAAGATATGACAGGGGACCGGCCAGTTCTTCAGCTAGTTCATGCAGCAGTCATGGGTGAATCCCATCTGGCCCTGGTCATTTGTTTCTATTCAATTTCTTTACTTTTTGTAATCTAGTACTCTTATGTATGGTAATTAAGCTAATGGGAGGACCTCCTATGATGGCTTCCTGGTTCTGATATTTGGTTTTGCTTTGGAAGACAGTAATAAAGTAATCATTGAACATGTAAGCCATATTCTTTTCATCTGCAATTACTTTGCCATCCATGTGTAGTGAACCTGTTTTGCTGGTACTCTGCCACTGACTATTTATGTAATTATTTTTTTTTTATTATCCATAGTTTTATTTGCAGTTCTAAATTCCTCACTTTGTTTTATATTTCTATTTACTTTTTTGCATTATTTTACTATTACTTTGAACTTTATTAACCTACCCAATACTGGATTTATTTTATATTTTTTGTAAGCTTGTTTTTTTTTCTTATTAATGTGTTTTTTGATCTTGTTATTAAACCAAGATGGAATTTTTCCTGATCTGTTATACTTGTGTTTTACTGGGATATATTTTTTGGAACAATATTCCAGGGCATTTTTAAAGATGTTCCATATTTCATTAACACTCGTATCTCAAAGTCGTCTTCACATTTACAGTTATTCATCTGAGTCTTTAGTCCCAGATAGTCTGCCTTTTCCCAGCATTTAACTACAATCACTCCCATTTTTTTTCTCCACTGCATTAATTATGCAGAATTCAACCATATTATGGTCACTTGATCCTAGAGGTTCCCTAACTTTAAAATGTTTGATTACATTATTTATATTTGTAAGCACTATACCAAGTGTGTTTCCCCCTCTAGTGGTTCCATGTAGATATTGTTCAAAGTCATTTAAAGCCATAATATGTGCTAGTTGTTTTTCAAATTCTGTGGACCCTGTGTTGTTTTCCAATTTATCCTGGGACAATTAAAGTCACCTAATAAGAGTACTCTACTACTTAAATGTACTGTATACTTTCTATACTGTTTAAAAAGTCAGTATTCTCAACTGCCGTTAGACTGAGTGTCTTATAGCACACCCAATTATTATTTTTATTATGTTTTGGTTGCAGTAGTTTGAAACATATTTGCTCTACTGGTTTTCCCATTTCTATTTGTGAGTTTACCTCATATGCTTTCAGCAAGTCTTTAACTAGAATTACAAGTCCTCTCCCTCTTCTATCTTTCCTGTTTGTACAAAAGGTATTGTAACCAGATAAATTCTTCCCCCAGCTATTATCTTGCCACCAGATCTGAGTTATGGCACAAATATGGATATTTCATATTTGAGTAGGAAGCCTAATTCATCCATCTTGTTTATAACACTACAAGCATTTATAAGTATCGCTTTAATATCCTGTTACTGGGATCTTGTGTTCAATTTGATTTTAGTGTCATTGGTCTGTCCTACATTGTGTGGTACACCTGATAGTTTGGTTTCTTGTCTGCCCTGGGTATTTATTTTAAAGCCCTATTTTTTATTTCTTTTTTGAAAATATGTCCTAGCAATCTACGCCTTCCTTTGTTTAGATGCAATCCATCTTATGAATAAAGATTATATTTTCCACTGATGATCTCCCATGTTTTGATACATGTTATATTATTTTCTAAGCACCATTGCCTTAACTGATTGTTTATCTGTGGGCAGGCTGGATGGACCTAACATTCCTTATCTGCCAACATTTTCTTTATTTTTGTATGCTTCAGTTTCCTAGTCAATTTGTAGCTAGCTTTTGGAACCAGTAACATCTCTGATATAACAAGCTCTGCTTTAAAGTTGTCAGTTATTTGCTTGAAAGCTTCATATTCATTTATCACATTTTCTACTGACTAGTTTCTGGTGTTATTTGTACCAGCATGTTGTAGTACTAATGTTTTTTTCCCCCTGCTGATTTGAGGATATTTGGTATCATGTTTCCAATGTCCTGTATTGTTGCCCCTGAAAGACTACAGTTTGCCACATTTTCTTTGTTTCCTCTTGTTGTATATTGGTCAACATATTTTATCATTGAATCCCCCAGTATAAATATTTGCCTGGGCTCTATGTAATTCACCTCCCTTTCTTGTATAGTGTCCATTTCTACCTCTTGATTGCATGTGTTTTCTTTTATTGTTTTATTTAGCTCAGTCGGATCCTTATTTCTCTCAGCCACTCTATTTACCTGAACTTGTTTACTTTCTATTGTGACCAATTCACTGTTCTGCTGTTCAGTGTTGTCTATAAGACTTATCAAGGGTGTAAAACTGTTACATAATGCAGGGGTCAGATCTTGTTCTCTTCAATTCATTCTTTTCTTTTTATATTTCTTATTTCCTCACACTAGAAACCAGTCCTCTACGTCATCATCTTCTCCTGTGTGTTTACTATTACCATTTTTTTCATCACCATCCTGAAAAGTTTTCTTTGTAAAGTTAATGTTAACATCTACAAACTGTTTTTCCTTCTTTCGGATGAGACGTTAAACCAAGGTCCCATCTGCCTGGATTGGTGGTAGTTCAGGTGGATGTTAAAGATCCCATGGTACTTATCGAAAAGAGTAGGGGAATTTCCCCGGTGTCCTGGCCAAATTTCCCTCATTCACTAAAAATACCACCAACAGCTTAATCTGGTTCAAGGTCAGTTGTCATCTGTATCCCCCTCCCCCGGGTCATGCCTGAAAATAGGCAGGATTTGTCTAGTGCACTTACCCGGTAGACAAAAGCTAAAATAAAAAAATTAAAAGTTTCAAGCTTTTGATTTCGAGTTCTAAACCAAAGATTTTGTCCTATAGGTCTTTAATGTCTTTACATTGCTAATTAGGTTAGTCCAGAATTGGGAAAACATGAAGGCGAAAGCAGATTAACCAAGAGACATTTTCATTTGCTAAACAGAAGGAGAGATAGTTAATGTCTGAGTTATGAAGGGAAGGTGAGAAGGCAGGTGTACAGGTGAGTATGGAGCCCAGATACAGTAGGTGATACAGAAGGTTCCACACCAGAAGAGATAAATAAAGCAGAATGAGCAAGCCATCTAATCTGAGAAGATTAGTGGGAGAGTGAGGTGTAAAGGAAACATTGATGAATGCTGGAATGGGACAGTTAAGGGTAAAGTGAGTGTTTTTTTCATGGACTGGTTTAGAAGTTATCTGTCAAACTGAACATAACCAGTAAGCTGACAAGTGGTTAAATGTTGAAATGAGGAACGTTGCAAGCAGTCCCTTGATTAATTTATGTTGGAAGGAAATTTCCAGAGTTACTACCACTGGCAAGTGGAGGTGCAGTCGCAGTGGGCATCCTTGCCTACGTCTGCATGACAGACTCTAGTGAAGACCCAAGTACAGTATAAATGGACAATACCCTTTCTGATCTAGCCCCAGTTACCAGTGGATTACTTCAAGGCTCAGTCCTGCTTGGACTCCTGCTTTTCACTGTGTCAATATTTTTCAGAACACTGTAGACATATATCTTATCAAACGATTGATGACAATATAGCCCGATACTGCAGTGGCAGTGCTTTATCTGGGGTAGAGTCCAAACTGCACCTGGGATTTGATCATTTGTAACACTGGCTCAAATGGGCCTTACTAATCCTAAATTAAAACAAGCCTATATCTTTGGAGTTCTACACACCACAAAAGCAAACAAAAGGGGAAACATCCTTTATGTGTCCCTGTCAGTATAGATGTGTGTTTATTCATTCAGGTACCTTAGAGTCCTGCTTGACCAAAGTCTGCATGGGAGATCATATTGTTGAACTGACAACAACAATCAGTTCTAAACATGGCTGGTGCTATAGTCAGAAACAGTTTGACCAAAGAGGTTGAAAATACTGTAGAGCTGGCTTATACACACCAATGCCAATCCTGAGATATGCAAACATATAAGTTAATAGGGACTCAGCTAGCCCACTGGCACAGTGGTATCACTATCGCTTGTGGGGCCAATGCCAACCCAGGCTCATGAGTGAACTTGGGGCATTGGAGGGTCAGCTGGGGGGACGAGGATTGAGCTTTCAAAGGATTGCTCTGCACTTGTTGTCGGGAGGGTTCTGGAGCCTCGCATATGCCTGGCCCCCTACTGGGAGCTGGGGGAAGGTAGCCTGGGACTGCTAGAGTGCGGGGAGGTGTGACATCTGTCAACACACATTGCACAGGAGCATGTGATGTGCATCATGATGGAATTGTATACCCACACCTCCCAGTGCAAAGCAAAGAAACTGCACACTGGCAGTATGAGACCAGTCACCCACAGGCCCTCCACCCATCTATGCAGGCCCAGACAGCAAAACCAGATCCTATTCGAAAGATGGAGTTAGGGAACCCTGCTCACCCCACTGGGGGAGGCAAGCCCTTGGGATGCTGTTGGCAGGTAAGTCCTTGAGTATTCAAGATTGTTGGGGCTGCAGTGACCAGGAAAAGGGGTCTGCTTGGATGGCTAGAAATAAAAAAAGTTACTAGGGACTCAGTATGGATTCACTAATGTTGCAAGATACTTTGAGTATGATGTTTGGGTAGGAGGACCCTGAAGCTGAGTGGTTGTGTCTTTCTTTAACTTATTATGAATCATTTAAGTTACTGTACTTTAAAATAAGTTTTAAGAATTGTTTTTTCTTATTTTAAAAGGTAAAGTAAGTCACCATTTTGCCTGATGTAATGTGGAAAGCTGCACTCCTAACGTTCCTGCAGGAGAGACCACAGTAAACAAGATAACAGCTACAGTGGCTCTGTGCCCTGATTGGCTAAAACCACATAAGTGATTTATAATTTTATCAGTTGCTAAACTTCTGATATTTTCTGGCTAAAAGTGACTTACTATAATGTGTTGCATTGCCTCAACTGTGCCAATTGCAAACACTATTGCTACAAGTATGCTGTTCTTAGAATCCCCTTCCTGAATGCCAAGTTATGTTGCAATTGGTGACTCAAAATTCATAGCATTTGGACTGTGTTGGGTAGCAAGTGGCTACTGAATACAGTATTATTTCTTGTTTTAGTAACTGGTAATGGTAACTTTCTAACAGGTATTAACAACGTACAAGAAGATAGCATTTTCCATAGAGGGAGGCAGTATAGCGCAGTGGTTTAAGGCTCTGAGCTGCAAATCTGGAATCCTGGGTTTGAATCCCACAGCCCCCACCTGCATACTGTGTGACCCTGAGCAAGTCACTTAACTTCCCTGTGCACCCAGGTTACACCTGTAAACAAGCTTTCAGCTTAGTGTGTCTCACCTGGTTAAACAATTGGAAAAAAAAAATAAAAATAGAAAAAGAAGCTCAAGGACAAGGGGGCATGCTATGAAGTTGGAGGGGTGGTGATTCAGGGGAAATTTGAGGAGATACTTCTTCACGGAGAGGGTGGTGGATGCCTGGAACAGCCTTCCAGCAGAGGTGCTGGGTGCCAAAATGATGATGAGATTTAAGAATGCATGGGACAAATACAAGGGGACCTTGGTAGTATGGGAAGGGAATGAGATGACCGGAGATCAAGGGTGTGCAGTGGCACAGTAGGCAGGGAAAACTGAGCAGACTTAGTGGGCTAAGAGGTCCTTATCTGTAGACAACTTACGTATTTTTATATTTCTATATAATAGATTGCATTCATAAATAAGTACCTACAAAAAATGTTGTTTTTTCATAAAAAATAACTAGTTATTGTAATTTAAAGTTTTCTTTCCATACTACCATTTTGTCTGTTTAGTTTCCACAATTATAGGTTTTAACTGTGCTGGGCTTGTGGAGGGGTTGTGGGATAACGGATGGACAAGACACCGAAGTTCAAGTCCAACACACAGTCTTTGTGTGATGTTTGTTCAAAATGCAGGAGATAACGTTCAGCAATGGCATATCCCTTCTTCAGTGCATCATTTGATAGCAACAGACTGTGCAAGTCTTTCATCTGCACTTAGCCAGCACATACTGACTCACTGATCTCTAATCTAAACTTTGCAGTGAAAACCCTTCACCCTATGGTTGCCTTGTCTGCTTCAGTGGTGGGGGCTCAAAAAAAAAAAAAAGAAAAACAAGCTAAAGACAAAGAACCTCAGTGCAGAAGCACAGAAACAAGGGTTACCCCCAAAGGTCATCGACAATAAGCCAAGTTTCAAAGAAACACAACATCACACATGCTTCCATTTATTTATTTAAAAGTTTTACCAGGAAGGTACTGTATACTGAGCAAACTGCAGCTCAATTCCAGATGTGTCTTGGGGAACGGGGTTGGGAAATACAAATGAGGTGCAATGAAAGAATATAAATAAAACAGAACATAATTACATAGTGCATATAGATTTGGACAGCTGTGGCAAGAGTACAATAATAAAACAGAATGTACAATTGAGGTGCAGCATAAAAAACATAATACAACAGGAGCTCATATATCATATAGTGCAAATAGAGAGTTGAACAAATTACGGGCAGAACAATAGTACAGTAACTGGTTGATGCAGTAGTATGGTAATCACTGTACCTGTAGACACTTAGGCCCTAGTTCAGAGAGTTATTCAGGTGCAAGTGCAGGTGGTGGTGAAGTGTATTTTAAGGATGAAGTTAAGGTGTTGAGCAGAGGTAGAGTGCCGGATAGCCTCAGGAAAGGTGTTCCACAGTTTGGGCACCTGACATGAGAAAGCTGCCTGGCCTGCGGCAGTGAACAGACAGTAGGTGAGAGTCAAAGTTCCTGAGTGCATACGCTGGAGGCTTTTGTGCTCACAGCACTGCACTGAGGTAGGGGGAAAGGGTTTGGGACCAGAATTTTGCCATGAAGCTTACACAGTGGGACTGTCTCCAATTCATAAGGGAGGGGAAGGGAGGACAAGCATGTGGTAGAGGGCACAGTGATGAGTGGAGGGGGAAGTCAAGGGCATAATGACAGAAGAAGTGGAAGATAGAGTCCAATATTGCTAGGGTGGATGTGGGAGCAGCACTATAGACTACATCACCATAGTCAAAGGTTGGGAGAATCATTTTCTGTACAATTGCTCAGCACCCCACCAGGGAGATGCAACTCAGGTTCTGGTATAACGTGACCAGCCAGGGATGTAGCTTTGTATGAATAGCTTAGAGATGTACAGAGAAGTCGAGATGCTGGTCAAGACAGAACCCGAGATGTCTAAATGAGGAGCAAGCCTCCAGGAAAGTCCCATCCAGGGTGTGGAATGAGGGTAAGGAGGGGATCTGAGAGAGTCTCTGCTTTGTGCCAATGGTTAGAAAGACTGTTTTCTTGGCATTGAGAAACATCTGATTAGAGCACACCAAGAGTTGGACATCATCAAATTCCTACTGTAGTCTGGTCACCACATCAGTAGTTGTGGGTCCGGATGTGTAAAGTATAGTATCATTCACATACATGTGAATGGCAGAGTTTGGACAAGTAGAGGGCAAATCATTTAGGAAAATAAAGAACAGGAGTGGGCCAAGGACTAAGCCTTATGGAACAACGGTGGTTACGGGGAGAGTGGCAGAGGTGTTGTTGCCAATTCTAACAGATTGGGACCTGTATGCTAGATAGGAGTGGAACCAGCTGGTGGCCTCCCTAGAAAGCCCTGCAAGAGAGAGCTTAGTTAGGAGGAGTGAGTGGGAGACAGTGTCAAACACTTTAGCCAGATTGACAAAAATAGCAGAGGTTATGTGACCTTTATCCATACCCGTAAGGATGGCACCTATGAGCTGAAGGGAGAGGTGGGGGTGGAGTGGGGGTTCCTAAAAGCAGACTGGTAAGGAGAGAAGAAGGAAGAGGAATCAAGAAAGGAGTAGAGTTGTGAGACGACAAGATGCTTCTGCAGCTTAGCTAATATAGGGAGGAGTGAGACGGGGCAGTAGTTGCCAGGAGAGTAGGGGACACCACCCTTTAGATGGGGGGAGACTGTGGCAGGCTTCCACTCTGATGGGATGGAACTGAGGCAGAAGAAAAGGTTGAAGAGAGCAGCCAGTGGGCTTGCAATGGCAGAGGCCGACAAATAGAACATTCTGGAGTTCAGACCTGAAGGGCATTTCCCTTTGGAGAAGTTAAGAGAGAGGAGTTCTGCAAGAATGTTAGATGTCTTGACAGGTAAAAGGGTGAAGGAAGGAGAAGAAGTTGGAGACTGAGCATGGGGGGGTGGTTAATGGCATTAGGCAGGACTGTTGGATGAGAAGATAAAAGTTCTGACACACAATTATCAAAAAATGCATTAAAACTCGGCATCATGGGATATATGCATTATAGGATATATGCAGATCACCATGAAATTTCAGACTTGTATAGTTTACGGCAATTTACGTGCATTTTAAATAGCACAACTAACTTGTTATCTTAAAGTCCTCTAGTAACTTTTTACCTTTATCAAAAACACCTAGTGCCATGGTATTTTCAACATTTACAGGTTTTATACACATAATGTATACACATTAAAGTATTTTATGACTCAGTGCCATTGCATACTAAATCCAATCATGAGAAACACAGCCTGTTGTTTTACATCAGCTCAGAGGTCACAACCATAATCTCCCTGTATGAGGACCTGAGAGGGAAAAGGAAAATTAAAGAGGACACTATAGCAGAGTCAAGAAAGGGAAGGAGGTGCCCATAGGTGGTCAACCTTATGGACTAGAAACTGTAAAGAATAGAATAGGCTAAGAAATAGAAGAACTGTTGCAACAGATTTAAGAACGGTTCAGTTTTCAACAGTAGCAGGGGCTCCCTGTCACATATCCCCAACCTTAAGAAGGAAGCAGTTATTGCAGACTGCTAACCACCTTCCTGTCCCAGGAAGGGATGGAACTTCCACCCATTCATCTTCTGGATCTCTGTCTCAGGGTCCCTATTAATGATAAATATTCCATCATAAACATAGTGGATATAATCATTCTTTACCATGAGGCATTAACACATTTCTCAACAGAGACTAACGGTACCTTCCCATCTCCTTTTAGGGAAAGTCTGTCATATTTCTTAACCAAAAATCTGGATGGCTGTAAAGTCCAGCACTATAGAAAGACTTTCTCTGGGGTGAGTAATTAACTGCTCTAACCCCACCAGACATGTCAGTTTTAAGCAGGGGCCCAGTCCTAGGTTCAACTCCTCTATATTGACCCACTATGTATCCTGATTCATTCATTTCACTTGCTACTGATACAGACACCCATGGGTAGACACTCTTTTGGTGTTACCCCAACACAGGTTCCAATCCATGTTCTGCCCACCTCCTCCTTGGTAGGTTTTCACTCAAGAAAAGAATAAAATACACATACCACCTCAGACTCTTAACATATTGTAACATTTTGGCAACATTAGCATCTTTAGCCTGCAGTATACCCCAGTCATTACTGTTAATAGATTTAGCAGCATCAATACAAGAAAAAAGTCCCTTCAGCCTCATAGGCTTCTTCTTGCTTGCTTGGAGTCTTCAACCCCAGCATAATATCACTAGGCACAGTCTTACCTGGGGTCTCACATTCAAGTTCCATACTTGCATCTCTGACCTTCAACAGGTAACATCCTAGGATCAAAGGCAACAAAGGACTATCCTGCTCAGTAAGGGGGTCCTCCTCAAACTAAGCCCACTAAAAATCCTCTTCCGACTCTTTATCCAAACTCTCTGGCATGAACCTCTCAAGCACCTAGCATCAGTGTTCCACTTCTCCGCGTAGTCAGCCTACCTCCAGCCATTGCCCACTCATCCAGTGGATCATCCTCATTAGGGTCTCTACCTCCTGTGTGTTGTTTCTCGCACCCTCCAGTCTGCCTCAACCCCATGGTAGTTCCTCACTGCTTTGCATCTCTTTGTTGTCTTCAGGCTTGGCCTTCCTCCAAGCTCCTGGGTCCAGTCCAGGTAGCAGCTTCTTTCAGTCTGTCAGCCATGGTTCTGGTTAGAACTCCATGGACTTTCTTCTCCTGGTTCTCCTCTGGCAACTCCTGGTGCATCAGTCCACCTGGGATATGTGGGTGATATCCACTAGAAAATGTCCTTCTTTGGTCAGTCCAGATGCTTCCAACAAGTTATCCCACTTCTCACACCAAGTTTGTGAAAGAGCTGCAGGATAACAGATGGACCAAACACTGAACTTCAAGTTCAACACACAATCTTTGTGTGATCTTTATTCAAAATGCAGAAGATAACCTTCAACAATGGCATATCCATTCTTCAGTTTGTAGCAACAGACTATGCAAGTCTTTCCTCTACACTTAACCAGCACCTTCTGATCTAAACTTTTCAGTGAAAATCCGTCATTCCCATGGTTGCCTTATTTGCTTTGATGGTGGGGGCTCAAATTAAAAAAAAACTAAAGACAAAGAACCTCAGCGCAGAAGCACTGAAACAAGGGTTACCCCAAAGGGCATTGACAGTAAGCCAAGTTTCAAAGAAACACAACATCACACATACTTTCATAATGCAAAGCATTATGATATATATGCAAATCACCATGACATTTCAGACTTGTTCAGTTTACAGCAATATACATGCATGTTAAATAGCATAACTGACTTAATTTTTATCATACCATTCTCTTACAACTTTTTACCTTTATCAAAAATGCCTAGTGCCATGGTGTTTTCAACATTTACAGGTTTTATACACATAAGGTATATATATTAAAGTATTTTATGATACAGTGCCATTGCATACTAAATCCAACTATGAGGAACACAGACTATTTTTTTACATCAGCTCAGAGGTCACAACAATAATCTCCCTATACAAGGACCTGAGAGGGAAAAGAGAAATTAGAGAGGACACTATAGCACAATCAAGAAAGGGAAGGGAGTACAAACATGTGGCCAACCTTATGTACTAGAAATTGTAAAGAATAGAATGGGCTATGAAAAAGAACTGTTGCAACAGATTTAAGAAAAGGTCGGTCTTCAAGAGTGGCAGGATCTCCTTGTCACAGGGATGCTACCCTTACACTGCTTATTAATGAAACATGCCTTCTGACCTTGTAATGTTTTTACACTGGACTGGATGACATTTCCTCCCAGGAAGTACTGGTATTAAACAATTGTACTGTATCACACTGTAGTCATTTCAAAATATATCACACCTACCCCCACCCTACAACAGGACATAGAGTGGCTGTAAACAGTTCACAAAACCTAGTCAACCTTACTGACCAACAAATTAAAAAAGCAGCACTTAGTATTACTTAAATGGGCAGGCAGAATAGCCTAGAGGTTAGAGTAATAAGCTGTGAATGAGCTTCCTACATCCAGCAGACCAGACCTTAGTTTAATTCTCACAACCTCCACTTGTATACTGTTTGACTCTGAGCAAGTCACTTAACTGCCCAGTGCTCCCAGGTCACCCTTGGAAACAGGCACTTGTGCCTAACTGGCCTTATCCAGTTACCAAAGACTAAGATAAAAAAAAAAAACTTCTGTTCACATCTAAAACAGGAGATGTTTTAAACGAAAGTTAATAGGGCCTCCAAGCGATGTCATTTATGATGTGGGAGACTCCAAGCATGAGGTTTGGGCAAGTGGACAGTAAAGTGAAGCTGAGCAGTGCCATCTGACCAAACCTCATAAGAGGAGTCTCTTATACAGTAAGAGTATTGGTGGGCGAAGTGGCCGAAATTCACTCTGTGAAGCAATTCACGCAGTAGAGGGGAATCCATGAAGTATTCTGCAATATGAAGCAGAGTACTTCATGTCATAAAGAGAATTGCAAAGTCCGTGATTTTAATGCACTTTGCATTTCTCCGCCTTCCCCATCCACTTCTGTGCCCATTTTTAGGCGAAGTACAATTGATTCCAATGTACTTCGCATCACTTTGCCTTGTTTTTTGTCTCCAAGGCGAATTTTGCATTGAATCATGGAATTGCAGGTCACATGGGCTCTAGATTGTTCTGCACAGCCAGTTCTGTGTAGTGTGTATGTAGTGGTAGACTAGTTAGAGACAGATTACTGTCAGAGCTCTGTGATTGAAACCTATAAAAACTGTTAAAAAATCCCTTTTGAGCCATTTTTTGGCGTAAAACATAGTACATTGATTGTAGGAAGCCCTCCTGTACTCATATCATTGAGTGTTTATTGTTTGTGTGTGGATTTTGAATGTGAATTTTGAACATTCAGTCTGTATACTGAGAGACAGTTGAAGTGTGCTTTGGGGGAAGGGCATATCTGTGTGGTATAGGTAGATTTAGATTAACTGTTCGGGAGAAAAAGGCAGTCTTTTTGTTTTGGTTATATTTTTGTTGTATAACTGTGTTAATGTACACACAGTCATATTTTCAGTAATTTTTCACATTTTATTGTTGAATTTTGTGTTGCAGCAGTGCATAATTGCAGTTGGTTGAAAAAATAAAGCCACCACACAATATGAATACATGCCACAAAAGAAATGTTCAATGCTACTGCAACTTTATTGATGGTAAAACAAGGCACACACAAATGACTGCTGTGCTTTGCTGCTTAAGCCTTCATTAGGAGGCTCACCACTGAAGGTCTAACTGCCCAAATGCAAGGCTCATTACTGTGTGCCTTGTTTTGTCATAAATACAGTTGCAGTAGCAGCGAACATATTTTAGTGGAGTCTGTTCATGTGAAGTTATGGCTTTCTGGTTAAAGGAGTAGTCAACACACAATTTGAAAAAAAAACATGTTATGCAGAGCACATTTGATTTGTATGTAAAGTCCTAGTGCGTCCTTCTCTCTGTCAGCTATTAGGAGTTCTTAATAATTAGCCTGCTACCTTTATGGTAGTTTTATGACCCCTGTGGATCTTCTTCATGTCAAATACCTTTATTGCCTTTATCGCTCTGACAATGCACCCTGTGTCATGTGACAGTGATGTAGCATAGCCCATAGAGTTACCTTATGCACAACAGCAGAGCTGTGTAACTGTTTTTTAAGCAGTGAGACCAAGTGGTAACTGTCACGCTTTAGCATATACCTCAGAGCTAGGTGAGTGGGGTTGCTGTATGAAAACTGCTAATCAGTTACACAGGTCTGCTGTTGTGAACTGTACATTTGTTAAATCAATGGGCTATGCTACATCACTGCCTCATGACACAGGGTGCATTATCGGAGCGATAAAGGTAATAAACCAATTTAACATGAAGATTCACAGGGGTGGTAAAACTACCATTAAGCATGAAGGCTAATTTTGTAAAAACTCCTAATCGCAGACAGAAAAAAAGCTCACCTACCAGATATCTCTCTCTCTTTGTCTTTCTCTAACTGCTTTGACTGCCTTCTCTCTCTCTCCCTCTGCACAGGAGAAATTGAAACTATACCCTAGCATGAGTCACTTCCTTCCTGTCTGGCTAAAGCATGTGACTTAAAGTATTGTAATCTATGTGATGTGTGGGGGGCTGCCAATAGACTTGCCACTCCGCCTTACTTCGTATTAAGGCAGCATGACAATGTGAAGTAATAATTACAAGGTGAAGTGAGCCTTTCACAGTGGTCACTCCACATTGCGGAGTGCCAATGCAAAGTGACCACTTCGTGGGTACTTTGCCAGCGGAAATTAAATTCACTGCAGCTCTACACAATAGACATTCCTCAGAGGTCCTGTTATCTCATTATAGATCACTTGAGTTTAGAGATTTTATTTTAAATTTTTCTGTGCCATCTTCCTCCTTCTACTCACACTTGAGTGGAGTGCACCATCCTAGCACTTCTGTGCAAGAGCACACCATGCTCAGAATAAGTGGTACAGTGACTCTGCCTTCTGATTGGCTGAAATTGCATTATGACTTATAATGTTATAAATAGCTGAAAGGATGCTACTCTTTATACCCACAGCAAAACCCTCTGGAGAAGATATCTATTGCTGCGTCAATTAAGTTTAAGTGGGTTTCTTTCCCCCCACTTTAGCTCGGACTCTTCTGATAAGCAACAGTTTGTCAGTTAGTGGTCAAGCAATGCATGCCTGCTCCCCTGAGTTTTACTGTCTTGGTAGAACTATTGTCTTTTGCTATTTTATGTCATAACATCATTTCCTGAGCAAAAGGACAGGAAATTAATCTGCTTCTGGAACCCAGAGAACAAACATCTATAAGAATGTTCTATTTGTACTCTCTGCAGAGAATGTGCCTTTGAACTGCAATATTTCTAGTATTCATTACAGATAAATTATTACTTGGAAACAGAATCCAGGTGAAATAAAATGTTTTGCCAGAGGGAGAAAAGTCAAACATTATTTTTCGCTGGCTCATCCATGCATAGAAACAGAATTTGTTGGTAGAAAAGGATTGCTTTGTCCATCCAGTCTGTCCAGATGGTCCCTGCATAGTCTGCCTTCCCAGATACTAACTGGTCTCTGGTGATCCTTCCTCCTGTCTACCTATTCAGTAATATTTCCTTATGTCTAGCCCACACTTGCTTGAAGCCCCCTACTGTTTTCACCTCCACCACTTCCACTGGCAGTTTATCCCAGGCATCTATGACTCTTTCAGTGAAATAGTACTTCTTCACATCCATCTTGTAACTCCCCCCAGCTTCATTGCATGCCCTCTGGTCCTGATGCTCTTCCTCCTTTGAAATAGACTCCACTCTTGCACCCTGTTCACCCCCTGTGAGGTACAGCACTTATAGGTCTTTATCATGTTCCCTCTTGCTATCCTCTCTTCCATGGTGTACATGTTGAGATCCTCAGCAGCAGTAGCTGAGTTCAAGAACAAGGCTGGGGTGTTGGGGGAGGGAGTCATTATCCCAGTGGGCTCTTTCCTGCTCTGGGAAGGGAGGGTGACAAATGAGCACAGGTGGAGCTGTAAGCAACATTGCTTGAGAGTGTGGACATCAGCCGGTGGTGTGCATAAACACATTTGCTTTAAGACGCATGCACACCGGTGCTGCCAACATTCCGGGGAGAGAAGAAGCAGAAAACTGGAAAAGAATGTGCCAGCCCTTGAGTACAGTGGTAGCACTACTGCTCACAATGCCAGCTACCTGGGTTCTGGAATGAACCTTGGTTGTCGAAGGGTGGGGTAGGGGGAAGAGGATTGAGCTTCCCACATAAAGCTCTCCCCCAAGGAGGAGGGAGGAGAGATCACTGGCGCCACATGACAGCAAGTTGAGTGACCATGGGTGGTGGTGTAAGGTAGGAGTCTATTTCTGGGGCTGGGGACAACGTTTTGGCAAGACAGACTTACTTGTATGCCCTGCCTGAACACATTTGTCAACAGATTTCTTGTAAACAGAAAATAAGAAAAACAGGAAAGCACTGTGATGGCTCCAGGCTGCCCACAGACCCTGCACCCCACCGACCTTGGCCTACTCCACAAACACCAAGGGATGGTCACTTAGGCACCTGGTCCAGCCTGATGTTCTCCACCTTGTGGTGGTGATACTACAGGGCACATTCCCAGTGCAAGGTAAGCCCTAGGACATGGCAGGGGAGATGTTGTTGGGGCCATCCGGATGCCCTGAGACAGATTGACTCCAGTTGAGGGGAAGCATAAATAGAAAGTTAAAAAAAAAATTGAAAAAAACAATGGCTAAAGCAGGATGAAGCAGTCCTCCCTCTGATCCCATACCATCAGTGTAGGCACCCCTTCTACTAAATTCCATCTCCAAAGCAGCTTGTGGAACCCTGACTGCCACACTATGGTATAATCCATGGGGGACAGAGGCAGAGGTATGTTGAGGACAAGACCCATGATGGGGCAGCAGAGGCTTGCAGAAGGGGGTAGGTTGGCGTGCTTGAGTGTAGACCCATGTTTGATTGTCCTCAGCTGATCATCTTGTGTTCCACAGCAGTATTCCTGTTTTGTGCTGCATTTGGAGTAAACAGCCATCTTTGTGTTTATAACATAGATGCTGCTGAATCATGAATTGCTTGGCCTACCCTTTTGGTTTGTATGAAAGTGTCTACTGCAGACACTAGTTTACATAACATATGAAAAGTGCAAGAGCCAGAGGTCCATCATGTTTGCAATCTGCCATCCAGGCAACTGCAGCATTCAGTTATACAGTATGATAAATAAGCAATAAGACACAATGGGTTGTGCATATAACAGATTTTACCACATACCCAGAGGAGTAGTGAGGCACGAGGCCACTGGCCGAGTACCTTCATCCCCCAGAAATGCGTTAAAATCTGTTCCATGCACATCCCTGGAGTGTCTTATTACACTTATAAAATGGGCTCCCCTTTTTTAACTTTTTACAGTTGGGAAAACATGTTTATAGGCAGAAACAATAGATTTACTTGTGTGCATTTATGATAAAATATTCCTTTCACCCACTGCAAATGGTGTCATTGATGATGTCATTGTATTACTGCTGGACAAAGTTTGTACTTTGCTGGCATCAAGATTCAAGATATGTAGTGTTTATCATGGAATGTTTAACATGGAATACATGAATTCAAACTTCTGCTCAGTTCAACTGGCAGAATGTTCCTCTGCTAACATACTGTACACAGTAAGCAATAATACCCAACAGAGTGGGCGGTATTGGGATATACCAGACTGCCCAGGGGCATAATGAGGCCCAATGCCACGGGTGGAGGGTCTTATAGCCCATGGAAGATCCCGTATAGCCCATACCACCTAGCCTGGAGGGTTTTATTGCCCTTAGAAAATGGGTTTTGGGTGAGTTAAATAAATTGTTTTAAAAAACATTTTAAAAAGTGCAAAAAAATATGAGAGAAATCAATTAAAATCACGCTTGTGCCAAGTAGTCCCTGCACTGCACAGTCCTGGTAGTGGCAGTTGTGGGCACTGTGACCCTTCTGGTTATTGCAGGAGTTCCCCCTGCCCCCCTCCCCCCACACACACACTGTCCTAATGTTTTCTGAGGTGAGGTTTGTTTGTTTCTTTTTTTTTCTCCCTTTCTTTGTGAAGATGCAGTCCTAACGAAGATACAGTGGTTACCTCGCGCATGCCAAAATTACCCAGAAGTTTGGAGAAAAGGGAAGAGGGGTCAGAATGCTAAATTCACTTTTTTTTATTATTTTAAAATAAAGATAAGGCTTACAGTTCAGTTTTAATACCACCTTTTTATTTATTTAGCATTTGATCGGTAGCGATTGGTGCTGTGTACCCTAGTGGAATGTAAGACCAAGCGGGAGATGAGAGTGGTGTCGGTGATCAGCTGGCAAAAAGACTTTTGTGGTAGGAAATAATTTTATTATATTTTTGCAGACAGAACAGTTATTTGTTGAGAGGAGTAGCACAGGGACTGAGACGGGGGGGGGGGTGGCGTGCTTCCGACATAGGCCCGATACTCTGGTGCTCAACTAACGCTGCATATGCAGGTTTTGTCACAGCCAATGGTTAGCGCTGAGTGAGAACAGAGGGCAACCAAAAGGTTTTTGAGGTTCAAGAATATAAAAAAGTGCCTTTGCCATAAAAAAAAAATAAACAAACATTATGGAACTGAGACTGGAGTTTGGCTTTCTGAAACAATCACACACTAAGCAATAGAAAAAACAGTGGCTGCTGTTGATTTCTTAGCATTCTATGGGCACTATGATTTTAGAACGTAATCAGGCAACAGAGACTGGGACTTCATATTTCCCGGTCTCTGTTGCCTGATACCTGATCAGCTGGTTGATGGCCTTAGCCAATCAGAGTCAAGATTTCTTTTTATCCATTTTCTAACATACAACAAAGACCTCGTCTACAGACAGAGACTCATTTATCTCACTGTCAGGGCAAGCAGAAGAGATTTCCCTGATGAGCAGTTAAAGATAGAAGGGGAATTTTTCATTGTCAGCAAAGAAACAGTTGTAATAGAAACTATAAACAATACTTACTGTTTCTAATTTGTTTATGTGTGTCAGGAAAGTGTGATGATCATGGAAACACTATTTAGAAACATAGAAACATAGAATTTGATGGCAGATAAGGACCGCTTGGCCCACCCAGTCTGCCCATTTCCCTTCCTGATGGATAAGCTGCAGATCCTAGTTAACCAGCAGCCTACTTCTTCCTACCCCCACCCCCTAGAATTGCCTTATGACTGTCCCATGCATGCTTGAATTCCACCACTGCTTTTGACTCCACAACCTCCTCTGGAAGGCTGCTCCATACATCCACAACCTCTCTGTGAAAAAATACTTCCTTAAATTACCTCTGAGCCGCCCCTTCTATCTTCAAACTGTGCCCTTGTTCTGCACACTTTTTTTGAAAGATGCCCTCTTGGACTTTGTTGATTCCCTTGAGGTACTTGAAAGTTTCTATCATGTCCCCCCTCTCCCTCCTTTCCTCGAGGCTATACATATTAAGCTCCTTAAGTCTCTCTTCATATGTCTTCCGGTGCAGACCCTGCACCATTTTAGTTACCCTCCTCTGGACAGCTTCCATCCTGTGTTGGTGCACGGTCACATGATATATTTTGACCAATGAGACTTCTTTATTTTGGATGCCCATTTTATAAAAGGTAATAACACCCATCACAGAGTACAGGACAATATTATTGCAGGTTCAGGTGTACTGGTTGTCACTGCAACTTGCAAGAGTGTGTAAACAACACACAAGATGAATTTGTTTAATTTTTTATTTAAGGTAGTTTTATTTTTAGGGCCCAGCTGAAATTTTTTTACAGTGTAAAGGTAGCAGCCATGTTTGTGATGGAAAATCAATTCTGGTTGTAGGGGGACTGATGGAAGATAGTTCTGGTTGTAGGAGGACTGATTTGTTGATTGAGTGATGTGGTTTAGGACCAGGATGACTGCGCATGAAACAGATTTCGTGCACGGTCACATGATATATTTTGACCAATGAGACGTCTTTATTTTGGATGCCCATTTTATAAAAGGTAATAACACCCATCACAGAGTACAGGACAATATTATTGCAGGTTCAGGTGTACTGGTTGTCACTGCAACTTGCAAGAGTGTGTAAACAACACACAACAACCTACAGTGAGTGCTTATCACGTGCCATAGTGTGTGTAGTTTTGCATGTTGTATGGATTATTAAGCCTTTCCTTTTGTGTCACATAGAAGTGAATGATAGAATCTGCCACCCATGAAGACCTCTTAGTTAGCCAAAAGGCCATCACATGCTGCTGAGTCCGTGCATGCACAGCTGTTATACGTTCTGAGTGCCAGCGCTCGCTCCTCTTGCTTAAAGGACAGCTACCGGGAATAACAGGGTCGGAACAAAGTTCAGTGCTCCAGTATCCCAATCCCCAGGCAGTTAAATTATATGTTTTACAGTTTGCCTACCTCAATACTTATACATTTGTATAACACCATAGGTGGAGCTAGCATTTTGCAATAAGGGAGAACTGGCCTCTGGGAGAAGATGGCTGCAAATACCATGATATGCTGAAAAGGCTTTGCTCCTTCCTTAGGTGTGCCCATATGTCCAGAGACTGAACAATCTCCGTATTTACCTTGCACAGCGAAATTGTTATAAAATTAGCCTAAATGCCATGTGTGTGCCAGGCATTTAGGCTAATTTTGTAAAAATGGTGCTGGGAATGGTAGATACAGAGAATAATTCAATCTCCAAACATATGGGCTGTGTCTATGTCCTTCAGGACTTGTGGCTTTCAGAATGACACACAATATCCTAGGTGAGGTCTTACCAGTGATCTATACAGAGGTAACATCAACTCACTCTTTCTGCTAGTGATCCCCACTCTATGTACCCCAGTATCTTACTGGCCCTCCCAAATACCTTGTCGCACAGCCTGGCCACCTTTAGGTTCTTAGAGATGATTCACCTAGATCTATGTCCTGCCTAGTTGTTATCAACAGCAATCCCTCCCCCTCCCAACTGAGTTTTCTGCCCTCGGTTTCTGCACCCCTAATGCATTTTTTCACATTAAAACCCAGCTGCCATACCCTTGACCACTATAAGTTTTTTCTAGTGTCTGCACATTCTTTCCACCCCCTCAGTCCCACAAAGTGTCCACCCTATTACATAATTTGGTGTCATCCATGAAGAGGCAGGCATTTCCCTTCAGCTCCTCTACAATGTCACTTGTAAAGACATTAAGGGAGAACTACTGGCAAAAGTAATGCAGCGATCGCCACACAGATTAGGGCTCCAGTACCAAGATCCCCAGTCATGCACATGGCATTTAGGTAAAGTCAGTATAAATAGTTCAGGGCACAGGAGTCACAGAGATTATTAAATGTCTGTACATACAGACACATTACAGAAAGGGGCAAGGCTAAGTCCAGGCGTCGTGCGGTATTTGCAGCCATGATCTCCCAGCGGCCCATTCTCCCTATTGCAAACTGCCAGCTGCAACCATGGAGTTATACAAATGTACGAGTACTGAGGTAGGAAAACTGTAAAAGGCATAATTTAACTGCTGGGGGGGGAATCTGGTTACTGGAGCACCGAACTGTGTTCCGACCCTGATATTAAGCTTTCCGGTAGTTATCCTTTAAGCCATGCTGCTTCCTTTATTCTCGCTTTCCACATCACAAACATTCTTACTGACAGAAACACTCCTAAATTAGACATAACTTAAATTTTTAGAATTATATTTTATTAGTATTAAATGAAAACTAATGACATTTTTATTTATTTTATTTATTTATTTAAATTTTGGTAACCGGATAGGCCCGCTGAGACCAGTAATAGTCCCTTTTTCAGGGGCGACCCAGGGTTAATTACACAATAGTACAACAGGATATAACTTTTACATTAAATTCATCAACATAGAGTTAAATTATAGTTCATGAAAGGAGACAGTCATTTAGGCAGACAGAGTATATAAAGGGGACTATTATCAGTTCTTTGTCATACACATTAGGTGTATGTTATGAAATGCCGGGTTTAGAAAATTGAAACAAGCATTTGTCAATGCCAAATGTTGTCTTGGTGGTGTTGGCACTGGTAGTGCAGGAGTTAGAGATGCCTATTAGGAATGGTAGTGAAGTATGGAACTGACGTCAACCCCGCCCCATCCTGTAGAGACTGACAGGCATTGAGGTGTGCTTTTGAGTCATCCATGATGCTCATGCCATTTCACCTCACCCTACCCTGCAGACTCTGACAAGTGTTGTGTTGTGCCTTTGGGTCATCAGGCCTTACACTCACCCCATTCCATAAGAAGCACATTGAGATGGGTGCAATAGGAATGTGTGAAATCAAAATTTAAGAGTCCAAGGCACAATCTTTGATGCCTATCAGTGGCTGCAGGGTAGAGGTGGGGTGGAATGTGAGCATTACAGCTGACAATCCAAAGGCACACCCCTGATGCCTGTCAGTCTCTACAGGGTGGGAAGTTATGATTAGAAACTCTAACGCCCAAGCGTTTGTTGAAATTTGCACTCCAAATTTTCAACATGGCCTTTTTGTGACCCCACCTCATGAAAGCATTTGGGACCTATTCTCATGGACAGTGGCACTGTGATTTTGTTAATCTGTCCTGAACATTGATTTCCCACAGCGACCATGCCATTCTGTGCCAGATGTGTGAAAACACATTTTGGGCAGGATGTGAACAATGACAGGTGTACCATTCATAAGGAGGTGTGAAGAAATGGCAATGTTGAAAATCTGGAGTGAAAATATTAAAAATTCTCGAAGTTATTGAGCTGGTGTGGAAACTGCGCAATGCACACTCATAACATAATTTTGTGGAATTCTTTCACCACATTTTCAACATAAGCATTTTGAGACCTCTACTCATGAACAGTGTCATTATGATTTTCTTAATCTGTCCCGAGCATTGATTTCCCTCAGCAACCACGCCATTGTGCACCAGATGTGCAAAACCACATTTCAGGCAGGATGTGAAAAATGACAGCTGTACTGTTCATAACAAGGTGTGCAAAAATGGCAATGTTGAAAATCCGGAGTGAAAATATTAAAAATTCTCGAAGTTAAGAGTGTGTATGGAAACTACACAATGCATGCTAGTAACATAGTCATTTTGTGGCTTTTTGCCACCAAATTTTCAACATAGGCATTTTGGGACATCTACTCATGAACAGTGTCACTGTGATTTTCTTTATCTCTCCCAAACATTGATTTTCTACAGCGACTGAGCCATCATGAGCCGGATGTGCGAAAACACATTTTGGGCAGGATATGAGAAATGACAGCTGTACTGTTTATAAGGAGGTGTGAAAAAAATGGCAATGATGAAAATCTGTAGTAAAAATATTAAAAACTTTCACACTTACGAGTGTGCGTGGAAACTGCACAATGCACACTCGTAACGCAGTAATTTTTTGGAATTTTTTCACCAAATTTGCAAAATAGGCTTTTTGGGAGCCCTCCTCATGAACAGTGACACTGCTGTTTCATTAATCAGTCCTAAAAGGTGATTCCACAGAGTGACCGCAAAATCACCTTTTGGGACTGCATAATGACATGACAGTGACTGAATTCATGAGGTGGGGTCCCAAGAACTCCATGTTGAAAATTTAGTCCCAAAAGTCACAAAAATGGCCGAGATATCCACCTAACGTTGAAACTCCCCCATTGATGCCATTATACAGCTTACTGGCATTTCTTCAGTTCGCGGTCAGCTTTGAAGAGTGCAGACGTGTCCCTGCTCCACCGAAGATCGTCACGCCAAGCTCCAAAGGTAAGCATGGGGTGAATGGGGATGTGGAGAGGTGGGGTGTGCAGAGGGTGAGTGTGGGTTGGGGGAGGGGGGCACCACGGACAATGAGCGACCATTTTCTTGTTTACAGGTTAACAAAAAAAAAAACCTTTCCGGATGGTTTTCTTTTTTACAGGGACATTCAGCATGCTGGGGTGGGCTCGCAGCATGCCACCTGGAGTTTTGGATGGGAAGACTACAGCCAATGGGAATTGGGCACCTCGTCAGCAAAAAGAAAAAAGGATCTGTGTTTGGGGGGCATGATGCCGAGGGGGACTGGGCTTCCCTGTCAGCAAATGAACTGGGGAAGGGGCATGCTGACAGGGGGATTGGGCACCCCCAATGTCTGCTTTCATAGGGACTGTGAGAGGTGGATGGCGACAGCCGGTGCCATGTTTATTGAAATGTTACACCAGGCAGGCATGCCCTGCAATGACAGGTTGCTCCATCATTGCAGTGGCGAAATCATTTCAAGTTGGTGGCATGCTTTTGCAGTGCTATCATAGACAGTGCTATTTCATTGCTGCCACAGAGCCCAGACCAAAAAAGGAGTGGCGCCATTTGCCACAACATGACTTCACCTCCAAAACCTGCTATTCCGAGCTACCACAATATATTGTTAGTGCTTGCACAAGACAATATGAAAAATTACTTGGGCAATGCCAGGGAAACACTATATGAAAGCCACAACACTTTCATCAGCTGCCTCTGTTGGAATCATGCTTTGAGGCTTTTCAGATCCATAGCGGAGGTAACCAAAATCAAAATACAGTAGTAAAAACAATGTTGTATAAAAAGTTAATGGTGACTCTGGAGTGTGTCTTGACAACTCTAGAGTGTCACCTCTAAACTTCTTAGTGTTCCAGGGCTGCTCAACTTGTGTTACAGTTCTCATACACTAAGTCTTGGGATGACACTCTTGATTAGCTGAAAGATATTTCAGAGTCATCATTTACTTATAACGTACAAATTTGTACTTGAACAACTACTCTCTCTCTCTCTCTCTCTCTTCCTCGCTCTCACACACGCTCCTTCTCCTTATATATACTATAAAGCAAGCCAGCAAAAAATTCAATGGTCCTCGGAGTGAATGTGCAGTTCATTTATCTTTTGACAAGATATGGCCATATGGCAAAATCTATTTTCAGGACAGTCCTGTATAAACAATAACAACAGCTGACCTATAAACCCCACTTCGACTCCTTAACACGATCCATTCACCAGAGGCTTGGTCTCCTCTACCGGCTGGGCAACTCCCTCTCTGGCGAGGGGCGACGAGCCAAAGCCAACTGCAACCTTCTCCCTTCCATCCTATATGGTCCCCCCTGCTACAGTTCCTCCGAGAGACGGAGCTCAGCAAACTCTCCATGCTCTATCACAGGGTGGCTTGCTTTGCAACAAACTCCTCCCCCAGGAGGCATCACTGTGAGGCCCTCGCAAACCAAAACTGGTCCACCTTATGGCACAAGTTTGCCTATTCCTCCACCTGCCTGGCCTTTAAATTCACCTCCTTCAGCCCTCTTCCACACCTGTATGGGCTGCTCACTCCAAAAGTCCAGTGCCATACCTTGCTATCCTCGGCAAGTCGTCCCCTTGACATCCCCTGTGTTTGCACCAACCAAGGCAAGCGCTCCTTCCAGTATGCTGCTCCCTACTTATGGAATGCCCTTCCAGCAAGTCTGGTTGACAAGCCTACTCTCCTAGGGTTTAAGTCAGGCCTCAAAGTGTATCTTCTGGAAATTAGTCTCTGTGGTTGTAATCGCTAGCCCCCTGCCTGGGCCGATTGTCATGCTATCACCAGCTTAGCCATGCCTACTTACCCCATGAATCTCTTATGAAAAGATTGTTAAATGTACTGTGCACCTGTTTTAATACTTAAGAGCCTAGTGATGCCTGCTGACTCTGTGCTAAATGTTTGATACCAACTTCCCAATATGTATCAGCTGTAATTACTGTATATTGATACCTCTGTATGTATTTACTGTAACTAACTCCGTGTCGCCCCTGAAAAAGGGATTTCTAATCTCAGTGGGCTTACCCAGTTACCAAAATCTAAATAAATAAATAAATAAAATGGCACACATGTTACAATAATTTGATAAAACTAACTTAAAACAATAACATACAAAAGACACACTAGATTTTAGCAAGGCATTTGATACAGTCCCGCACAAAAGATTGATAATCAAGTTAGCCAGCCTGGGAGTGGGTCCCAGGGTGGTAGCTTGGGTAGCAAACTGGCTGTACAACTAGACACAGAAGATAATAGTGAAGGGAACACATTCTGAAGAAAGGGGGTTCACTAGTGGAGTACCTCAGGGCTCAGTACTGGGTCCAGTCCTCTTTAACATCTTTATAGGTGACATTGCAGAGGGCCTGGAGGGAAAGGTATGCCTCTTTGCAGATGACACAAAGATCTGTAACAGAGTTGATACACAAGGGGGATTAGAAAGGATGAAAAGGGACTTGGCAAGGTTGGAGAAATGGTCAGACATATGGCTACTTAGATTCAATGCAAAGAAGTGCAAAGTAATGCACCTGGGAAACAAAATCCCAGGAGAAGAGTACACAATAGCAGGGGAGGTACTAACAACAACAAAAATGGAAAGGGACCTGGGGGTGGTCATATCAGATGATCTAAAGGTGGGTAAGCAATGTGAGAAGTCAGTAAGGAGAGCCAGGGGGATACTGGGATGCATAGGAAGGGGCATCACAAGTAGAACAAGCATTTGCCAATGCCGAATGTTCGCTTGCAAGTATTTGCAGTGGTATTTGGCACTTGGACATGGCTTAAAAAAAATCAGTAACAAAGAAGTACAAGCATTTGTCAATGCCGAATGTTGCTTGCTTCTATGTGATGTTTAGGTATTTGGAAGTCATTGAGTGCAAATATTGAAAATTATGAACTGCCAAGCTGCAAGGAGACGCACAACGACGCTTGAAAACAGTCACTTTTAGGAATTTTGCCCCAAATTTGCAACATAGCCATTTTAAGACCTCTGTTCATGAACAGTGTCACTGTGATTTTCTTAATGTGTCACATACATTGATTTCGCACACCGACTGCGACATTGAGCACTACATGGGTGGAAACACATTTTGGGCAGGATGTGAAAAATGACAGCTGTACTGCTCATAAGGAGGTGTGGTAAAATGGCAATGTTGAAAATCTGGAGTGAAAATAATGAAAATTCGCAAACTTACGAGCGTGCATAGGAACTGCGCAAAGCATGCTCATAAAACAGTCATTTTTAGGAATTTTTTCACCAAATTTTCAACATAGCCATTTTAAGACCTCTGCTAATGAACAGTGTCACTGTGATTTTCTTAATGTGTCCCATACATTGATTTCGCACACCAACTGTGCCATTGTGAGCTACATGGGCGGAAACACATTTTGGGCAGGATGTGAAAAATGACCACTGTACTGCTCATTAGGAGGTGTGGTAAAATGCCAAAGTTAAAAATCTGTAGTGAAAATATTGAAAATTCGCAAACTTACGAGCATGCGTAGGAACTGCGCAACGCACGCTCGAAAAACAGTCATTTTTAGGAATTTTTTCACCAAATTTTCAACATAGCCATTTTATGATCTATGCTAATGAACAGTGTCACTGTGATTTTCTTAATGTGTCCCATACATTGATTTCGCACACCGACTGCGCCATTGTGCGCTACATGGGAGGAAACATGTTTTGGGCAGGATGTGAAAAATGACAGCTGCACTACTCATAAGGAGGTGTGGTAAAATGCCAAAGTTAAAAATCTGTAGTGAAAATATTGAAAATTCGCAAACTTACGAGCATGCGTAAGAACTGCGCAATGCACGCTCGGAAAACAGTCATTTTTAGGAATTTTTTCACCAAATTTTCAACATAGCCATTTTATGACCTATGCTAATGAACAGTGTCACTGTGATTTTCTTAATGTGTCCCATACATTGATTTCACACCGACTAAGCCTTATTGTTGCTACATGGGAGGAAACATGTTTTGGGCAGGATGTGAAAATGACAGCTGCACTACTAAGGGAGGTGTGTAAAATGGCAATGTTGAAAATCTGAGTGAAAATATTGAAAATTTACAAACGCATTTGAAAGCGCATGTAGGAACTGCTCAACACACCTCGTAAAACAGTCATTTTTAGGAATTTTTTCACCAAATTTTCAACATAGCCATTTTAAGATCTCTGTTCATGAACAGTGTCACTGTGATTTTCTTAATGTGTCACATACATTGATTTCGCATACCGACTGCGCCATTGTGCGCTACATGGGCGGAAACACGTTTTGGGTGAGATGTGAAAAATGACAGCTATATTACTCATAAGAAGGTTTGGTAAAATGGCAATGTTGAAAATCTGGAGTGGAAATATTGAAAATTCGCAAACCTACGAGCGTGTGTAGGAACTGCGCAACGCACGCTTGTAAAACAGTCATTTTTAGGAATTTTTCCACCAAATTTTCAACATAGCCATTTTAAGACCTCTGCTATTGAACAATGTCACTGTGATTTTCTTAATGCATCCCATACATTGATTTCACACACCGACTGCACCATTGTGCGCTACATGGGCGGAAACACGTTTTGGGCAGGATGTGAAAAATGACAGCTTTACTACTCATAAGGGAGGTGCGTAAATGGCAATGTTGAAAATCTGGAGGAAATGTTGAAAATTCGCGAACTTACAAGCCTGTGTAGGAACTGCACAATGCACGCCAGAAACAGTCATTTTGGAATTTTGACAAATTTTCAACATGGGTTTTTAGGACCCCTTTCATGAATGATGTCACTATCATGGCGTCTATTCGGGCCCAAAGGGTGATTTCACACAGTGACTGCACAGTGACCGCGAAATCACCCTTCAGGCCCCGAATAACACAATGGCAGTGACATCATTCATGAGAAGAGGTCCCAAAAACCCCATGTTGAAAATTTGGTGCAAAAATTCCAAAAAATGCCTGAGATATGCAATAAAGTTGAAAAATCCCTATCTAGCCCATTATACAACTTACCGGCATTTCCTCAGTTCGCGGTCAGCTTTGAAGAGTGCAGACGTGTTTCCCGTCCACCGAAGATCATCGCGCCGAGCTCCGGAGGTAAGTATGGGGTGAGGGGGGGTGTGGGGAGGCAGGGTACGCAGTGGGTGGGTGCGGGTTGTGAGAGTGGGGCAGGGAGAATGCGTGGGACCGTTTTTCATTTACAGGTTCTTTTTTTCCCTACAGTTGACGACGCGGGACATTTGCCACACTGGGGTGGGCTCCTAGCATGGCAGAAGATGGCTGGGGGGGCCGTGGAGCTGACGGGGGATTGGGCACCCCTGTCGGCAGAGGAGCAGGACATTTGCCACGCTGGGGTGGGCTCTCAGTGTGGCAGAAGGATGGCTGAGGGGCCGTGGAGCAGATGGGGATTGGGCACCCCTGTCGGCAGACTAGCGGGACATTTGCCATGCTGGGGTGGGCCCCAGTGTGGCAGCAAAGATTTGGGGTAGCATGACACGGTGCAAGCACACAGCGGTGGTTTTCTTTGAAGAGAAGACCACCGCTGTCATACACAGCACCGCGTCCAATTGGTACAGGACTGCCACGCCTGCTCAATGGAGCAGGGGATTGCAGAGGAGGGGCACACCTCCAAAGTGTCCCATTCTCCCAAGACATTCCTTGTGCATGCGTGCAAGCGAACGTAAAAATGGAAGTGGTTATCCCTCTGTACAGACAGTTGGTGAGACCCCATCTGGAGTACTGTGTGCAGTTTTGGAGACCTCATCTACACAAGGACATAGACAGGATGGAAGCAGTCCAGAGAAGGGCAACTAAAATGTTGCAGGGTCTGCATCAGAAATCATGTGAAGAGAGACTGAGGGAGCTTAATATGTATACCCTTTATGGAAGGAGGGACGGGGGGACATGATAGAAATGTTCAAGTACCTCAAAGGAATCAACAAAGTCCAGGAGGGTAGCATCTTTCAGAAAAAGAGATGTGTAAGAACAAGGGAGCACAATTAGAGGGGGGATGGTTCAGGGGTAATGTGAGGAAATTTTTTTTCATGGAGAGAGTGGTGGATGCATGAAACTGCCTTCCTGGAGAGGCTGTGGGGTCTAAAACAGTGGAGGAATTCAAACATGCATGGAACAGACATAAGGCAATTGTAGTGGGGGTGGCAGGAAGTAGGCTGTTGGTTAACTAGTATCTGCAGCTTATCCAGTAGGTAGGGAAATGGGTAGACTGGGTGGTCCAAGTGGTCCTTATCTGCCATCAAAGTCTATGTTTCTATGTTTCTACACTCATTATTCAGGTGCATGCACATTAACAAGTGCACCGTTTAGAAAGAGCTGCTTTAAAGCTATGGTACATAGTCAATTGTCACATCTTCACAAGTGCACATATTGAGCCCCGCCAAGCAGCAGGGAACTTTAATATGTTCTTCAGCCCTACAAGTGAACCACAGAGCCTTGATGAGAAGGCAGTAAATTTAAAATGTCCCTTGTTCCTCCAGAGCAACTGTAGAGTCCCACTGAGTGTGCAGGATGTTTCAAATGTCCCTTGCTACCATAGTGCAACTACAGAGCCCCCCCCCAGGTGGGTGAGAAATGTAAACAGAAACCATGCAGCTCTGCTAAGCAGGTGGGCAATTTAAAGGGACGTGGTGGTCAGCCCTTTTTGCATCACAGTTGAGGACTAAGGGGGTTGACAATGCCCCTTTAAGGAACCTTTTACCTTTTGTATACTGCTCTGTTCACTTGTCCATAACTCGCAAGAATAAAAAAGAAAACTGTCTCCCTTCCCCAAAAGAGCACCAGTCCAGCAGCAACTTACCTCCAAAGGCCACTTCGCAGAATTTTTAAATATCCTTTAAAACTAAGGGGCAGGGATCATAAATCCTCGGTCAGAAGAGTCAGCCACTTGATCCCTTCCCTTTCCTGGTCCCTCGATTTGAGCATTGCCTCAATGCTTCCTCACGCTTTTGTGATGTATTAGTTTGCAGAGCAGGTGGGCATGCTGCATTTATAGTAATGGGATCCAGTATTTAAATAATATTTTTATGTTTTAGAGAACAACAGGAGCCAAATCAAATCCATGGCTCAACTAGCAAGGACCTTGTTAGTTAACCATGGCTTTGATTTGACTCCTGTGGCCCTAAAAACAATATAAAAAACAGTATTAAAACTGGCTCCCATTACTATCAATACTGTGTGTCCCACACCCTCCAAACTAATACACCCCAAAATGTGAGACCGTAAAGGCAGCTGCTCAAATTGGGAGCAGGAATGGAAGGGATTGGGCAGCTGGCTCCTCCAACTGAGGATTTACGATCCCTTCTTCTTAGTTACGGAGACTTTAAAAATCCTGAGAAGCAGACTTTGGAAGTCCTTTAGAGGTATATTGCTGCTGTGGGGCTTAAGGAAGGCACCAAAGTTGGTGATCTTTAATCAATGCAATCACTTGGGTGCCTCAGCTTCGAAAGCACTTGTGCAAAATATCAGTTTGACGTCTCTGGATTTCTGAAATTCATCTGCCATGGGAAAATCAATCACAGGATGCAATGAACTCTTCCTCAGAGACAGTCAAGGTATGCATAGCATCAGTGAATATTGACTAGTTCCTTAACATGTCCTTGCTGTAGTTGAAATCTACATGTATATCCTTGTGAAATATATGTAGTAAAGAAATGCAGCTGTGGCTTGTGTTCGGACAGGAATACAAAAATGATTTCCTTTGGTTATGCAGTCTGGCTTGGACTGTTGAAGATCAGTGTATATTGGAATGGAAGGGAACCAGCATATTCCATAGTAGTTCCTGCCAATGTATTTCAAGTTCCATTATCAGTAGATTTATTCATATTGTCAGCTGCCTTTTAAAATCCAGTGATTAGTTGCTATGTCAATACATTGCACCTATTCTAAAACAATGTACCCTAAGTACTAGCATTTTCAATTAAAACACTGCAGAGTCAGCAAAGTAATTCGAAAAATTGAACATATTGAAATGTGGTTCTGTGTACTGGCTTTTAGATACGTACCTCTAGGCAGTCTACAAACCTGTGAGATAGATACTGGAAGTTCAGGGATGGCACACAAATAAGCATAACAGTCTATAAGTCCTGAGCAATGTCTACACAGCCATAGAGAATGAAAAAGCCTGTCCTATTCCACAAGGCAAGGCCAGCCAAGACACGGGGGATATATCCTGCTATAATGTATAGTGAGGGTTTGTTCTGCATGGATTTCCTTGCCAGCCAAAATGTTTCTTGTTGTACCACAGTTCAGAGGTTATCGAACATGTTTGTACCCTTCTGTGGTACAATACCACTACAGCTGATCAGAAATTCTTGTGGTAGCTGGCGTTTTACACAACGCTTAGTTCAAATTCTAAACGGAAACTTCTGGCATGTTTGCTGCTGCCTCAGAGCACTGTGAAAACGCTTGTTTGAAAAACTAAAACAAACAAAATTATACACTACGGTATAAAAAGTACTGTTTGGCCAATCATCTGCTCAACCAGCATCTGCTGACACCTCAGTCTTCTGATCACATTGGACCTCTTGAGCAATAAAAGTGGGACCAAGACAAAGGCAGGAAACTACAGACCAGTTAGTTTGATTTCAGTGGTAGGGAAAATGATGGATTCACTTCTGAAGGAAAGAATTGTTAAGTACCTAGAGGCCAGTGGGGCACAGGACCCAAGGCAGCATGGATTTACAATGGGAAGGTCGTGTCAAACAAATCTAATAGATTTCTTTGACTGGGTGACCAAAGTAGTATACCAGGGAGGGTCCGTGGACATGACATACCTAGATTTTAGCAAGGCATTTGATACAGTCCCACACAAAAGATTAATACACAAGTTAGCCAGCCTTGGAGTGGATCCCAAGGTGGTAGCCTGGATAAAAAAAAATGTGGCTTGAAAACAGTGCACAACGGGTAGTAGTCAATGGAGTACACAGTGAAGAAAGGAGGGTTACTAGCGGGGCACCACAGGGTTCAGTACTGGGACCTGTCTTTTTTAATGTCTTTATAAGTGACATTGCAGAGGAACTGGATGGAAAAGTATGTCTCTTTGCAGATGACACAAAGATCTGCAACAGGTTGATACACAAGAAGGAGCAGAAAGGATGAGAAGGGACTTGACAAGGTTGGAGGAATGGTCAAATGTATGGCAGCTCAGATTCAATGCAAAGAAATGCAAGGTAATGCACATGGGAAACAAAAACCCAGGGGAAGAGTACACAATGGGGGGTGAGATACTGACAACAGTAAAGTTGGAAAGGGACCTGGGGGTAATTATATAAGATGACCTAAAGGTGGGCAAGCAATGTGAGAAGGCAGTAAGTAAGGCTGGGGGGATACTGGGATGCATAGGGAGAGGCATCAATAGTAGAAATACAGGAAGTTGTTATCCCTCTGTACAGACAGTTGGTGATACCCCATCTGGAGTACTGTGTGCAGTTCTGGAGACCCCATCTCTGCCAAGACATAGACAGTGTGGAGGCTATCCAGAGGATGGCAACCAAAATGGTGCAGGGTCTGCACCAGAAGACATATGAAGAAAGACTAAAGGAGCTTGATATGTCTACCCTTGAGGAAAGAAGGAAGAGAGGGGACATTATAGAAACTTTCAAGTACCTCAAGGGAATCAACAAAGTCCAAGAGGGTAGCATCTTTCAGAAAAAAGATGTGCAAGAACAAGGGGGCACAATTTGAAGATAGAGGGGGGACGGCTCAGAGGTAATGTGAGGAAGTATTTTTTCACAGAGGGAGGGTTGTAGATGCATGGAACAGCCTCCCTGAGGGGGTTGTGGAGTCAATAACAGTGGGGGAATTTAAGAATGCATGGGACAGACATAATGCAGTCCTAGTGGGGGGTAGGAAGAAGTAAGCTGTTGGTTAACTAGGATCTGCAGCTTATCTGTTAGGTAGGAAAATGGGCAGACTAGGTGGGCCAAGTGGTCCTTAATCTGCTGTCAAATTCTCTGTTTCTATGTTTCTAATGTAATGAGAACCCCTATGAGACAGCACAGTCTGGTTAGAAACATAGAAACATAGAGGTTGACGGTAGATAAGGACCGCAAGGCCCATCTAGTCTGCCCATTTCTTTTTCTACCTTATAAATGTGCCATCGGCCTTTGCTCTGTCAGTGGCCTATCTATTCATACTCATCTGTATTGCTCCCTTATGCCTGTCCCATGCCTGTTTGAAGCCCTGCACTGTATTCATAGCCAACACTTCCTGTGGTAGGCCATTCCATGCATCCACCACTCTTTCTGTGAAAAATAATTTCCTCACATTCCCCCTTAATCGGCCTCCCTCTAATCTCATGCTGTGTCCTCTTGTCCTGCTATTTTTCTTATATTTAAACATGTTAGACTCTTTCACCTTGTTAATGCCCTTAAGGTGTTTGAATGTTTTGATTATATCACCTCTCTCCCTTCTTTGCTCAAGGGTATACATATTGAGCTCTGTTAATCTGTCCTCATATGTCTTCTGGTGCAGTTCCTGCACCATTTTAGTTGTCCTCTGGACTGCCTCAATTTTGTTAATGCCCTTGTGAAGGTGTGGCCTCCAGTACTGCATGCAGTACTCCAGATGGGGTCTAACCAGTGTCTTGTAAACAGGGATTATTACCTCCTCTAACAACTTGATTCCCTACTAATACACCCTAACACCCCCCTAGCCTTATCTACTGCTTTAGAGGTCTGCTTCGATGATTTCAGGTCATTGGTGATGATAATGCCCAAGTCTCTTTCTTCCTTTGTGATTGCCAGCAACTCCCCTCCCAGTCTATGGGTGGCTTCGAGGTTTCTCTTCCCTGTGTGCATGATCTTGCACTTCTTTGCATTAAATCCCAGTTGCCACTCTTCTGACCATTTTGCTAGTTTATCCAGATCTCTTCTCATTCTTCCCACCCGATCTGGATCATCTACTCTGTTGCAGATCTTGGTGTCATCTGCAAACAGACAAGCCTTACCCTCTAGCCCATCTGTAATGTCACTAATGAAGATATTGAAGAGAACTGGCCCCTGAGGTACCCCACTTGTGACTTGCATCTCTTCTGACTGTATACCATTCACCACAATCTGTTTTCTGTCCATCAACCAGTTTGCCACCCAGTTGACCAACTTCTGACCCACCCTGAGCCTTCCCAGCTTATTTATTAATCTTCTATGTGGAACAGATTCGAAAGCTTTGCTGAAGTCAAGGTAGGCGACATCAAATGCTCCCCCTTGGTCCACCAGTCTGGTTACCCAGTCAAAGAAATCTATGAGATTAGTTTGTCAGGACCTTCCTTTTGTAAACCCATGCTGTCTTGGATCCTGTGCCCCAATGGATTCCAGGTGTTTTACTATCCTTTCCTTAAGGAGTGCCTCCATAATCTTGCCCACTACTGAGGTAAGTCTGACTGGACTGTAGTTCCCTGCCTCCTCCCTGCAACCACTCTTGTGGAGCAGGATCACATGAGCCCTTCTCCAGTCTTCTGGGACCTCTCCTGTGCTCAGAGACTCACTAAACAGTTCTGCTAATGGCTCTGCTAATTCCACCCATAGCTCCTTAAGTACCCTGGGATATATGCCATCAGGTCCCATTGCCTTGTCCACCCTGAGCTTAGCGAGCTCTTGTAGGACCCTTTCTTTTGTGAAGGGAGTGGTGCTCACCTCCCTCCCCCCTGTGTCCATGGTGCTGAGCTGTGGGCCCTGCCCTACCTTCTCTTCAGTAAATACTGAGCAAAAGTATCTATTTAGGATATATGCTTTTACAGGGTCCTCCTCCTCACATGCCCCCCTTTTCTCCTTTGAGCTTAGCAATACCCCATCTGGACTTTCTCCTTTCACTAATGTATCTATAGAAAGTCTTGTCACCTTCTTTTACTGCTCGTGCTAGTGTTTCCTCAGTTTGGGACTTTGCCTGCCTTACTGCCTTCCCTGCTTTCCTTAGGGCAGTTTGGTATGCCTCCCTATCTTCATCTCACTGTGTTCTCTTATACTTCCTGAAGGCCAGCCTTTTGGCTCTGACCTTTTCTGCTACTGTATTTGAGAACCAAAATGGTTTCCTTCTTCTTTTGCACTTCCTTTTCTGTCTAACACAATGGTATGTTGCTTCAAGTATTGCATCCTTAATGCTTGCCTACTTTGCCTGTACCCCCCTCCTGTGTTTCTTTTTGTCAGGGCTAGCTTAACTCTGTTGGCCATCTTATCAAAGTCAGCTCCTCTGAAGTCCCATATTTTTGCCTTGGAATGGGATAATTTAGATATAGTGGCCAAACTGAACCATACCATGTAATGGTCACTGGCCCGCAGGTGACCTTCTACCTGGAGATCTGTGATCCCTTCCCTGTTAGTCAGTACTAGATCAAGGATAGCCCTGTCTCTTGTGGGTTGTTGTACCAGTTGTTTGAGGCCCACCCCCTGTAGGGAATCCACCATGTGTCTAGTTCTGGCAGATGTTCCTGCTGGTATTGACCAATCTGTATCCAGCATGTTGAAGTCTCCCATTATCAGAACCTCCCCTTTAGCTGTCATGTTTTGCATATCTTCTAACAGTAATGTGTCTATGTCATCCCCCTGGTCTGGGGGCCTGTAGACAACCCCAGTTCTTATGGCTGTCCCATTTCCTGTTTCCAGGGTGACCCACAGTTCTTTTGGCTCCTTATGTGTATTCTGAATTTCTGTAGCTTTGATATTTTCATTACATACAGGACCACACCACCCCCCTTTTTTGCACCTCGGTCTCTTCTGAACAGTACATAGCCAGGTACTGAAGTCTCCCTAGTGTGGTTACTGGTAAACCATGTCTCACTAATTGCTACTATGTCCAGTTTAGCCTCTGACATTAGTGCCTGCAGGTCTGGGATCTTATTTCCCAGGCTGTGAGCATTTGTGTATATGATTTTCCATTGGCCAGATTTGGTGTGTTAGTTGTTGGGTGAGGTTTGGCATTTTCCCTGTGCATTGTATGGGAGACAGACCTTTTTCTTACCTGGTGATGCAAATGAACTGCAAACATGCTGAATCCCTGTTTGACCACTAGCTGGGGGGGGTGTTCTTCCCATTCGACATATGGGGTGCTGCACCTCTCTCCCCATTTGCTAGTTTAAATATTCTGCAAAGACATCAAACGTCTGCCCCAATGCACTGACTCCCTCCTTAGTCAGATGCAGTCCATCAAATTTAAAGAACTTTCACTCCCAGAACTGTTGATAGTTCCCTGCAAATCTGTGTCCTTTTTCCTGGCACCAGCCCTTGAGCCACATGTTTAGCTCCATATCTCCCCTTCTCTGATCTTCCGTCCATCTGCCCCCCTCTCCCAGACTGGCAGGATCTCAGAGAAGGAGATGTCGGATGAAATGGATGATAGTTTGTCACCCAGCCTGGTCAGGTGTTCCTTGGTCTCCACAACTGACCGGCTGGCGAGCTCATTAGTCCCTATGTGTACCAGGACATCAATGTTTTCTCCTGCTTTGTGAACAGCTTTAGCAATGCAGTCAGTGTCTCTCCATGCTGATGTACCTGGGAGACATCTGACCATTACCCCTGGCTGGAGATGGGTATCAACTCCCCGAATCATGAAGTCTCCAATGATCAGAAGTTTTTTAGATTTCCTTTTTACTTTTTGTTTTGGTTCCTGATTTGGGTGAGTTTTGTTGTGCTAGCTCCTGTGCTGCAGTGTCCTCTGCCCTTTTGTTTGATTTTGTAGATAGAGGCAGATACCTGTTTGTAGTGTTTGTATGTTTTTTGGAGGTAATATGCTGGAGAGCATAGAGTGATGGGACACCCAATTTGCCCCTCCTAACCACCTGCCAACCTCCTGGACCAACTACCCTCTGCAGTCGAGGTTCTTCTGTTGGATGTTGGGGAAATGGTGGGTGGTTCTTATAATCTATTTCCTCTTGAATATGAAATTTGAGGCACGCAATCTCTGCCCATGCTGCCCGTAGCTGAGCCCTAAGATCTCCAATGGCCTAGCATTTAGGACAGTGTCCTAAATCCTCTAAGACTGTCCTTCTGAAAAGTGTTCTGCTGTACCTGCAGTTAATGATATCCATTTCAGATAAGTTGCTGGGTTTATAACCTGGTCAGAGTAATTAGAAGAAGAAATGCAAGTAATGGTTTGATTTTGTGTTTTGTCTTGATAACTTGTTATAACAAGTTAAATTACTAGTGCCCCTGTAAATGAGCTCACCTTGTGGATGCCCCACTGATACGCCCCTTCCTGCTTTGCCACAGAAAATGTCACAACTGTGGTACCCTATAAAAGGAGTGTAGTGTGGGGTGGTTGGGGATGGGGGTGGGTGGCTGGGTCCTTCCCCTGCCGAAAAAGAAGAACCACGGATGAAAGAACAAGGAGGTAAGAGCAGAAACAATCAGTCAACAACAAATGCAGTAACCCTGAAAGCTTATCCTAATGTTAGATAAAGCTGTAAAACCTGTAAAGCATCACCTGTAATAATTTCAGAGAAGATATACCCTGTAAGAAACACTTTGCTACAGAGAAAAATAAAGCAGTAACAGAAGATGTACCTTGCAAAAGACAATTTGAATCAGAAGATTACAGCAGTAGTCTGTTAGCACACGCCTGTAGGCATGGTTGCTTAGCCATTATTGTCTGGTCTCAGTTTGGGTCATGGAACCTTTATCAAGATTCTGATGAGATAGGGAATGTTTGTATTTAAACATGATTTATTTTATAATGCATATATTCATATATTTGTAAGGCAGGATTTCCTTTATTTTCAGTTTTTCTAAGTTTCTTTCTTCATGATCCCTTCTACCAACATTCCAAGCCATTCCAAATGGTTTCTCCTGGATTTAAGCCTTCCATGATGTCCTCCATGGTGTATTCCAATGGTTGGGAGGGCATGGTCCAACAAGTCTCTTCATGATCTGGATCTAGTAAGAAGAGGTACCTAGGTCACTGGTGCCAGTTTCAGTCTGCTGGTCTAGGTGCTTTTTCCATGTTTTTTTCCACTTTCTTGGGATGCCACCTGTGAGGTGTACATTCACAGAAGTATGCATAGTGTGGTACAAGATGGCATAACCCCCACCCAAGTGTTGCTTCTGACTGCACTGTCGCTTCTGGTCACCCAGGGGATAGTATCACAGCAGAGCCGGCTAACCTCCCTCCCATGTACTACTTCACCTGCATGGCTACCTGTGGTCACCCTGGGGACAGTATCACAGCAGAGCCAGCATCCTCCCTCCCATGTGCTGCACTATCTGCACTGCCACCTGTGGTCACCCAGGGGACAGTATCACAGCAGAGCCAGCATCCTCCCTCCCATGTACTACTTCTGATTGCACTGCCACCTGTAGTCACCCAGGAGATGGTATCACAGCAGAGTCAGCGCCCTCCCTCCCATGTGCTGTTTCTGACTGCACTGCCACCTGTGGTCACCCAGGGGGCAGTATCACAGCAGAACCTGTGTCCTTCCTCCCATGTGCTGAACTATCTGCACTGCCACATGTGGTTACCCTGAGGCATTATCACAGCAGAGTCAGCTGACCTCCCTCCCATGTTTTATTTTGTCTGCATGGCCACCTGTAGTCACCCTGAGGGCAGTATCACAGCACAGCAAGTGTGCTCCCATGTTCTGTTCCATCTGCACTGCCACCTGTGGTCTCATATGGGGCAGTATCACAGCACAGCCAGCATTCTCCCTCCCTTGTTCTGCTTCCCCTGCACTGCACCCTTTGGTCACTCAGGGATAGTGTTACAGCAGAGCTAGCATCCTCCCTGCCATGAGGTGCACTGTCTACGCTGCCACCCATGGTCACACAGGGGCAGTATCACCCTAGAGTCAGCTGATGTTCCTCCCATGTTCTGCTTGGTCTGCATGGCCACCTGTGGTCACCCAGGGGGCAGTATCACAGCAGAGCCAGCATCCTCTCTCCTATGTGCCATGCTGTCTGCAATCACAACTGTGGTCTCCCAGGAGATGGTATCGCAGCAAAGCCAATGTCCTCCCTCCCTTGTTCTGCTCCATCTGCACTCCCTCCTGTGGTTACCCAAGGGGCAGTATCACGGTAGAACCAGCGTCCTCCCTCCCATGTGCTGTGCTATCTGCACTGCCACCTGTGCTCACCCAGGGGCAGTATCACAGCAGAGATAGCATCCTAGCTCCCTTATTCTGCTTCATCTGCACCACCGCTTGTGGTCACTCAGGGGTAGTATTGCAGCTGCCATCCCTCCCATGTGCTGCGGTGTTTGCACTGCCACCCATGGTCACACATGGGCAGTGTCAAACCAGTCAGCTGACATCCCTCCCATGTTCCACTAGGTCTGCATTGCCACCTGTGGTTAACCAGGGGACAGTATCACAAAGAGACAGCATCCTCCCTGCCAAGTGCTGCTTCTGACTACAGTGCCACCTGTGGTTACCCAGGGGGCAGTATTACAGCAGAACTGGAATCCTCCCTCCCTCCCTGGAGGTGGAGAGTATCCCCTAGGATGCACAGACCTCCACCACTTGGTGGGCTGCCAGCATGCTGGGCACATTCCTTGAAAACAGGTCACCAGTGTCATGAGCTGTATTTCTTCTGGTGCACCGATGAGCCAGCGCGGGACTGGATTTTCAAAGCCATCCATCCTGGATGTACCAGCAAGAATTTTCAACTGCAGACTTGAATCTGTGTCCACTGTTAGCAGGTCAAAGATCTCCCCATGTCATTCGATTTCCTTACAGATCGGCATAAATAAAATGCAGCAGTTTCTCATGTTTTTGATGCAAGCAGTGGTAATGTGTGACTTCTTGTCACAAAGTGATGCCACCTTTCAAAACAGTGAGGGCAGACACAAAGGCATGAGTGTGGGCATAGACGCAGACCCACCACACAATTGCCACTGTGTCCACCATTTTGTAGGTCTGGCCCTCGGCGTTTACATTCCTCCCTTTCTTTATTACTAAGGATATATGCCTGTAAGCAGAACCATGGTCAGCTGTGCACCCTATAGTCCTGCTGTGCATTTACTTGTCAAGTAATTTACCTCTACCTGCTGCATTATTATCTTTTACACAGCAACTAATCACGATATCATGAGCCGAGAGTCATGACATTACTTGCAAACAAAGAACGGGAGCAAATGTCAATCCAAGTACCAACATTCTGTTTTCATGTACAAGTCCTATGAAATAATGATTGCAGGATGATGAAGACAGAACAGATTTCCATTATAGGACTGCTCCAGCGTTTACTATTTGTCATGTTTTCTCAGAGTCAACAACAGTTTTTTTAAATTCCACTTGGTCAACCCCTAGATTAGAAGCAGCGGACACTGTTGTTTAATTTCTAATCTGAAGAAAGGTACCTTTGACAGTGCAGTACCTTCTATTTCTGTACTGCAGTGACCAGAGGCAATCATGCTACCAACGGTGCCACATGGATACTTAATGAGGTCTGAAAATTCGACCATGCTCAAAAAAATGACTACGTTTGTTCCGCTTTCAGGCATTGCATCCTATCTCTGTTGCATCATCCTGGAATAACACAGTGCAGCGAGTAAACAAGGGTTCAGCTGTCAGGCATGGTAACTATAGCTGCTTGAAATAATGTTTTCCACCCTGTTGACACCACTAGCTTAGGGCTCATTAGGGTCAAGAATGGTAATAGGGACGCAACCTCAGGAATGTCTCGGGGAGCCTGTCAACTCCAAGGAAAACATTTAATAGCAAGAGACAAGTATCATGTGTTTTGCACAGATCTAGCAGGATAACTATCATTGTCTTCAGCCATGGCTTTCATGGCTTCCTTGCAGACACACCATTAGTTTATACATGTATGGGTGTTTCACATGGCTATATTGGGACTTACAGAGTTATATTAAAGAGCAGCTCAGCACTTGCATGCACTTTTGTAAATATGAAGTTTTAGTTATTACAGTTTACTAGAAAATATTTTTTTTATTTTCATTCAGTGTTCCTTTTCCTTTTTAGTTAAAGATTTTTATTAAAGTTTTCAGAATTTCACAAACATACATACATGTAAACAGAGAGATTGGCATTGCTATGTTCGAGGTGGCCAGTTAACCCATTTACAACAACGTGGAAGTAAGGGTGATGAAAACACAGGGAATAACTTACATCCAAATAGACAAATACAGATGGTGGGAACAACAATAGTCAGGTTCATATAGTTCACCACTGGAGGGAAAGCACAACCACACTGAATGCAACAAAGTCTGATCACATACCAAGGCATGTGCTATGATCTGGATTTCTTAACCCCATGTGGTACCATACCCTTTGCCATCTGCAAGGAGAAAAACATATCCACAAATTAACAGAGGAATACCAAACATATGAGAACTATATACATCAAAACAACAAAGTGTAGCACAATATAGTAGAACGTAGTACCTACAAGACTCGAGAGCCTCAAATGCCTTCCTTAGCTGAAAAGTACCTCATACACCTAAGTCTGTAAAACTGCCTAGCCAATACTGGTTTGAGGAGCCAGATATGTCCAGTAAGGTCCCCAACAGGTATTAAAGCAGCCTGCCTGGTGTTTAACCAGATGTGAGCGTCTCTCCATCTCAAAAACATTTCCCAGAGAATTAACAATGTGAATTACTTTGGGAACCTGTGGCGTACCCCAGTAACTAAGGAGTAACCACTTAACCTGCATACATAACAACATAAACCATTTGAATTCAGGGGTAGAAAGCCTAAGAGTGAGGGATATAACATCCAATAATGCTAAGGAGGGATATATAGGGATATGTTTACCCAACACATCGGTACCCACTTGGCATACCTTGCTCCATAAACCTTGAATGACCAGGCATGACCAAATGATGTGGAAAAGATCATCCCCAAGTTGCTGACACCACCAGCATTTATCTTCCCCCAATGACTTAAGTTTGTGCAGTACAACTGGGGTCCTGTACCACCAGTGGAGCACTTTATCATGTATCAACCTGCTACAAGCATCAGTGTGAAATTTATGCCCAATGGTCCGGCACTGGGTCCATTGTGCATCTGAAATAGTCATGTAAAGGGCCTTTTCCCACTTCTGCTTGGAGATCTCTGCTTGACTGAGAAAAGTGTCCCTGATCAGTACATAAGACACCTGCCTGACCTTTAGTTAGAGCCAACCACCTACCAAGAGGGAAGGAAGGAGAGTGGACCTTCTCTCTAGCTGGTAAGAGCTGAAAAACTTCATCCTGTAACTGGAGATAGTTCCAGAAATCACCATAGGAAAGATCCCAGCATCTCTTGAGATTGTGAAATGTGTCCCCATACTGATGGGAAGGGCCCAAGAGATCCATAATATAATAGATGCCCTTGGCTTCCCAATGGGGCCAGTAAACAAGCTTATTATCAATAGTGATCTGGGGATTATGCCACAAAGGAGTATGCAAAAAGGGAGTGGGTGATGTTCTGAGCAACCCGTGAAATTGTTTCCAATATTTAAGTGTTGGACCAATAGTGGGATGGTCTTTCCTGGGTGGCTTAGGTGATGCCCAGATGAGAGAAGCCAAGATGGGGATTTTCTCATGGTCCCACTCCATATGAAGCCATTGAGGGGAGGAGAAGGACCAGGGTCAAAACCAATGCAAAGTTTGGGCAGTTTGAAAGGTGATTTTGTATCCTTCCATCCAGGAAAGACACCGACCACCCACTTTCCAATGAGCTCTTAATTTGTTCTGGCTATCTGGCTATACTGCAGTTTCCATTGGCCCCACAAAAAAGCACTACCATTTTATTGATCTTGTGGTACCAGAATTGAGGCAGATCCAAAGGAATGTGAGAGAGCAGATACATTATATTAGGGGCTATGACCCTTTTAATAGCTGATATCATGCCCGCTATAGTAAGTTTGAGACGTGCCCATCTACTCAGTTCCTCCTTGCAATTGGCAAGAAGGGGTCCCATACTCTTTTCCCAGATATTGTCATCCTTAGTACTGATTTTCACCCCTGCCCTCTGAGGGCAACAGTAACAATTAAGAGGGAGAATTTCTGTCATAGTCTGATTTACTTTAAGACCTAAGTACGTAGTAAACTTGTAAAGGAGGTCCACTGGGGGGCAAGTGAGTTTTGTATGTTGGCCAGAGGGATCAGCAAATCATCAGTGTATAATAACAGAAAATATCAGCCACTCTGGTTCAATGGCCTCAGCCCAACCATCTCCTCTGCCCCAGCTATTGGTATGTTTAAAACTAGGCTCCAGGACTATCTCACTACCAACAGCTCCTGTGACTGCCCAACTTAATCTTGTTTCTCCACTTCCCTTTCTGCTCTAGTTGCCCCCCTCCCTCCCTCCTCACTGGATTCTACCCTCATATCTTGGTATACCCAATGCTGCACTTTTCACCCTCTTGCCACCCTTCCTACATTCCTTCTCCCCCCCCCTCTTCTCTCTCCCTATGACTCTGGCACTTCTTATCTGTTGTCTATTTTCTCTGACAAATGCCGCTGGCTGCCTTGTTACAATGCTACCCTTGAACTGTATTAATCTGTACTCTGTTTGCAATGTCCACATTGTTGTAATACCTGTCTTGATGTTCCCCATAATTTGTACTTCTCTGATGTGGAACTTTTGTAAAAGAGCCATGGCTCAAAGGTATTTGTAATCCTAGACTTGATAAATAAAATAAATAAAAATAAAAAAATAAATAAATCAGGATTGCCCTATTGGAACTCCAAGGATGTCCTTGTGCTGACGGATGGCAGCAGCCAAAGGTTCTAATGCCAGCACAAAAAGAAGTAGCGACAAGCTGCAACCATGTCTGGTGCCCCTTTTAAGTGGGAAGAGATCAGAAAGCATAGAGTTTGTGAGGACTCTGGCCATGGGATCTATCTATATATATATATATATATACAGTATATATATATATATATATATATAAACATATATATATATATATTTGATCCAGGAGCAGAATCTGGGCCCAAATCCAAATTGATATAGTACTGTTTGCAAATAGTCCCATTCTATAGAATCAAAGGCTTTCCTAAAGTTGACAGTCATAGCAGCAGCCGGTGATGAGAGGCTACTAGCAGAGTGCATTAGATTCAAAAGGGACCGAACGTGGTCCACACTATACCTGCCTTGTACAAAGCCAACCTGGGATGGGTGAATCAAATCTGGTAGGAGGAATCTGAGCTGATTTGAAATAGCTTCAGCATACACCTTCCTGTCTGCAGAAATCAGGAATATGGGCCTATAACTACCCACCATAGTTGGGTTCTTCCCCTTTTTTGGCAAGATCATAATAGTGGCCTCCCGCAATGTAGATGGAAGACATCCCAGGCACTCCACTTCCTGAAACACTTAACATAAAATAGGTGAGACCACAGGGGTTAGGGCCTGCAGGAAGTCAGATGAAAAGCCATCACCCCCAGAGCTTTACCTTTTTTTAAAGAAGACAAGGCCTTTCTGACTTAATCCTTGGTCAGAGGAGCATCCAAAAGGTCTTGGGGATAATTTGAGTAAAGAGATGCTGTCTAGAAATCCTTGCATGTCTAGAGGAGTCTCAGATCATGATGTAGCATATATCTGTTGGTAGAAATTTGACATTATCTGGTTCACATCAAGGGGCATAGTATGCATTTTTTGAGTAAGGGGATCCTGGAGGCCTGCAATGTGCTAACTGGCTTGTTGTTTCCGCAGCTGATATGCTAGTACTGTCCAAGATTTTTCTCCCTCTCCCAATAGATATGCTTAACTCTCAGCAAAGCAGCTTGGCTTTCCTAGATAAAAGTTTGTTTACTTCTAACCGCAACCTCATGACTTCCTTACTTGCCTGAGAGTGAAGGGACGGACATTTTAAAGTTTTAAGTCGAATTTTGGCCTCCACAAATTGCTTCTCTATGTTGTTAAGTTTCTGCTCCTGTATCTTCCTCCTGTGGGAGGCATAACAAATTATTTTCCCCAGATAGTAGCTTTGCAAGCTTACTAGGTATTACCAGCTGTAGTATCGCTGATCTGATCCTTTTGAAAAACCTGCTAAGATTCTGCGGTTACCCAGGGTGTGAGCAGCAGAATGAGTGTGCACAGGGAAGTGGTGCACAGAAACTACTGAAGCAAGCAAGAAAAAAGTTTCTGGCACACACAAACTCCATAAGAGGGATGCAAAAGATACTTCAGAGGCAAAATCCTTCCTAAAACCATTTATTGCACCCAAGACAATGCCTGACATGTTTCGGATCTTCATCAATCCTTTCTCAAAGGCCTTATGGAGTTTGTGTGTGCCAGAAACTTTTTTCTTGCTTACCTAGGGTATAAAGTCAGAATCACTTAACAAAAGTGGGTACAAATGACAGGACAGAGAAGAACATACCCTTGGGACCCAGACAAATATCAAGTGGACAGGGGCAAGGTCGGAAATGATCACGGGGAGAATGTGAGATTCTATTGTGGATTGGAAAGCACCGGAGATGTTAGTCAGTATTCCAGGTGACTAAATGTACCATGTACGCCAGACTGAAAGGTATAATCTCTCTCTTTGGGATGAGTCAGATGCCAGATATCTTCCAAACTATGCTCATGCAGTAAATGATGGACAGCTAGGGTACTCCTTGGGTGGGAATCTTTACCGAGCACACTTTTATCTACCACGGAGATAAGGGGCAGGTTCAAATCCCCACCTACGAGTATAGGGATATTGTCACCTCTCATGGCTCCTGTTTTATCTGAAAGGTCTTGAAAGAAGATCAGGTTTTCTTCATTGGGGACATAGACATTTACCAACACAATAAGCCCATGCGGGGTATTCATTAAAGCAATAACCCATCTACCATGCAGGTTTGAATGACTGGTAGTTACGGTCAAGAGAAGATTTTTATGTATAAGGATAACCGCCCTCCCTTCCTTGGAAGGAGCACTTGCATGTACCTCTGTCCCTATCCAATCCTTAACTAAGTATGCATGATCATTCCTGGTCAGCTTCATCACTTGTAGGAAGGTTACTTGTGCCTTTACTCTCTCCAAGTGGGACAATACTTGTTTGCACTTTATACGGGTATTAAGACCCCTAACATTCCACATATGACAGGATATTTCAGCCATGATCTAATATTACCCAGAGAATGAAGTACTTCCCTATGTAACCCACAGAAGCGAGCAAAGTCACAGTAATAGTGTGAAAGAGGTGCCATAATACCGTTATGCATATACCAAATGGAAGATATGACATAACCAAATGCAGTATCATAATGAAACTTGCCCCATGCTTAGACAGATGCTTAGATAGTAAAGTCAGACACAGAAAACAAGAAAGGCCACACAACCTAAAAATAACACAACTGAACCAACTATTTACATATGCACATATCTGTGCAAAGGAGAGATCAGGTATCTCAGGCTGCGGGTATTCCCTGGTCCACAGCTACTTCTGTCTCCCTTGTGGGGGGGGGGGGACATCAAGGAGCTGGTCCAACATGGACTAGAACAGTGTCCCAAACAAATATGAGACAGATAATTATAGAACCTGTGGAAGTGCCCAGCTCAAATGTCTGGGTTAGTTCAGCAGAGATCAGAGGTATCTCCCTAAGAAAGCCAGGTTGGTACACCAGACTTGCAAGATTGAGGGACAATTAGAAATCTGAGATCATGTCTTATATGTAGAAATCACTTCGAGTAAGACAAACAGGGTGAGGCCCTATAGGTGTACTGATGTAGGGTGCTCCAAGGCCACAGTTCCTTGTTATAAAACAGGCCCTTTAACCCTGCCCCCATGGGAGCAGGAGGGGAACAAAGGAGAACAGGGTTCCTGAGAGTGACAACCATGACACACATCCCGTAGCAATTAACACAGAGAACAGCTAGATGTTAACTGCAGCATGTCAAAAAAGAGGGCTGGGGTCAGGATCCCATTCAGGGCTCAGCGAACATCAGGAACCCAAAATCCAATGTGGCACATCAGCTGTTTAGCCATTATTAGCTACTATGCTCCTCCCTTCAAACCTGAGAATGCAGAATGTTACGCCAAACTGCAGCCAGAAGCCTAGGGACTTATTTAGTATGGGGCTATATAGGGAGGGGCTAAGCCAACTGATCGTACAAAACCCCTGCATGTCTGTAGGCAACCCGAAAGTGCACATTGATAAAGGCATGCAATAGCAGTAAAGGAATGTAGCAATGTCCAGCTACCAATACCAATACCTGGCTGCCCTCCAAGAACCATAGTATTGACTCCAGGAAAGCATGCCTGGTACCAGGTATAGGACATTTACAATCTATTGTGAGAACCACCTATAGCCAGGATATGCCTACCACACAAAGTACCCCTGACAAGCGGAGAAAGTTGGGGGGGAACCAAAGAACAGACAAACAGTAAAATGCAGCAGTCAAATAATAGAAGACAATACCCCCTCCCTCTGATATCTATCCCTCTGATATCTATGCATCCCAGAGTCATCACAGGAACACTGCATTCAGATATAAGAGCCTTATCTTTTCCCAAAGATAGCAGGGAGCTGGAGAAAGAATGGATGTGGAAGCAAAATAGCAGGATGACCTGTGAGTAGCTGCCAGCAAGGCAAATGGCCGTGGTTGGAAATAACTGATGTTTGATCTGTAATCAGGTCACCCTCCCTACCCTCCCCAGTCAGGAGTTCTCACCACACAGGAGAAAAAGTAAAACCAACTTATCTGAAAATGCACAAAAACAGCCCAGTCCATGGGAAAGAGGTAGTCCTTCAGCATTCAGGTCCTGTTGTGCCTGCTTCATAAGGCTAATCCCAGTCGCTTGAGAGGAGATATCGGAGGAAATGTCAGTTAAATCCTGTGTAATAAGTTCTCCAGGTATCCTTGTGTCCTCATGAGTAGAACCAACCACGGAAAGAGATGGAAGTCCAGAATTCGAAGTGGCAATGGACAAGGGAGAAGCCCTCTCCAGCGAAGGCTGGTCCCCAGTTAAGGCTTCTAGAGGGGCATGTCTGTTCTCACTGAAGTACGGGCTGGTGACCAAGTCCTGCTCAGGGAGTGGATCAACCCTACTGCTGTGGCTCCTGGAATCGGCCCACTCTGCAGGGAGTTCTCATTGTCATGGTGACTCCTCTGTTGTCTCTTACAGCTTCTGGCAGGGAAGGCTGACCTTGAAGGTACCTGTGGGCTGTAATCCTGAACATCCATGTCAAGTTCTGCCAGTGACTCAGATCTATTTCTTCGAGGCTAACCCGAGCTCTGTGTAGGAGATTGAGGCACTGATCGAGAGGTGGATTTGGTTCTCTGGCAGGCCACATTCGATAAATGTAATCTTGGAGGGCCTCCGGGGTAGAAAAAAGCCGGGGTGTCTCAATAACCACCACCCTCATTATGGCTGGGTAGCAAAGGGAGAATGGGACCCCCAAAGTGTAAAGTTGGTGCTGTATATCGGAGTATTCTTTTCTCTGATTAGTAAGGTCCCAGAGTAATCCTGAAAAATCAATATTCGATGCCCGCTCCAAGGAAGAGATTTAAGCTCTCTAGCCGTGGTAAAAATCTAGTCTTTGTCAGCAAATTTCAACATGTGGGCCAGGATGGGCCTGGACAGCTCTCCAGGCTTGGGGTTGGGACTCAAGATCCTATGCACCCATTTGATGGTGAAACCATGGGGAAGCGCATGCTGCAGAAGCCAAGGAAGCACATCACTGTGAAAGTCTACTGGATGACCTTGCTCAGAGCCCTCAGGAAAACCAAAAAAATGTAAATTATTTTGCCGGCTCCTATTTTCAAGGTTATCCACTTTAGAGTAGATTGTAATGCTTGAATGGTGTGATTTTGCTCTCACAGAATTGAATGGAGGTCATTGATGGCAGCCGAGTTTGCTGCTGTACAGCGTTCTATCTGAAAGATCCTTATATCAAGTTGATGAATCACCAGAGTAGTAGCGTTGGAAGCGATAGTGACCTCCAACATTTGTTGGACTAAAGTATTAAACATTTCCATTATTTTCTTTATGTCCAGGGCCTCTCTGGCCGTCACAGCCAGTGTAGGAGTTTTGGCCATAATTACTATGCAGCTCCGCTCGAGACAGATCCTTCCAGACAGAACACCAGATTGGACATGGATGCAATTAACAATTAGATTTTTGGAATGCTGGTAAGAAAGTCAGTCCAACCCATGAGTTTAGCAGAAAACAATAGACTTAGCTCAGGAGATATTAGGCTAGATGAACCCAGCAACAACGGAGCTAAACGCTCAGGCTGCCATCAAGGTTGGAGCCAAGCCACACCCCCATCAGTGCTCCTTTTCAGAGTTTAAAGCTCATCTTGGTAGTCTCTCCAAATAGTCTTCACAAAGAGCATTTGATTCTCCCCACTTAACCTAACTGTGCTTTTATGACATCACAATGCTCACCATGACAACAGATTCTGATGTCACAAACAGCAATTGTGAGGTCAGCAGATACTCAGTGAAATAAGTCCTAAATTTATCTGCAATATATTTAGTAGACCAACAACAGGGAGAAGTAAAAGCAATAACCAACAAGCATTTGTTAATGTCAAACATGTTGCATTGCATGCTGTTAAGTATCTTGAGGCTATGGGCAGACCTTTCTTATCTTTAGTAACCATTGTGTTGTGGACTTTGGGTTCCATTGGACTGATAGTGTTCAGATGGAAATTAATTTTTGAGCATGTCTTTGCAGTAGCGCTCCTACAACACTCAGTCGGCGGCTGGCCATGGAGGTGAGAGGTGGGCTGTGCCAGCTGCCAGCTGGGGACAAATGGGGGGGTGCTGGGTGGACTGGCATGGCTGGGTGGGGGCCACTAGACTACCAGGGCTTCACTAGGTATATGCCGCATTTGCAGGTGGAGACTCGGGGACTGGGCATGGGTGGGGGGTTTGACTTCGCTGCCCTTGGGGCACTTTGCAAAGGGGGATTTGAGGGATGGGGATGTGGGCAGCCCTGCGGGGCTCCATCTGAACACTTTGAGGGGATGGGGGTGTGGGCAGCCCTGTGGGGCTCTATCTGACCACTTCAGGGGCTGGGGGTGTAAGCACCCCTGCAGGGTGCCTGTGGCTTGCTGGGCATGGAGGGGGCCCTTACGACCTGCGTTGTGGCTTGTGACATGCTCGCCAGGTGCACCCGCAGTTCGGAGTACCTGGCCACATGTCGCAAGTCACAGGACTTAGTTGCAATAACCCTGCCCCTTCTAGAATAGGGCGCAGGGTCAATGTCTGATAGTCGGGTGGTGCAGTTATGCTTACGGTGACTTGCGCCCACCTTCTAGATTCGGGGCCCATAGTCTTTTATGGCCTCATCTTATGACCAAGGCAGGTGGAATTTTTAAAATTCCATCTGAAAGGTAATTTCACAAAATGACTGCAAAAACATGTTTCTGATGAGATTTGGAAAATTACAGCTACCCTGTGTATGCTGTGGGATAACAATGCTATGTTAAATATTTGGGGCAAAAATGTAACAAAATGACAAAGTGCTAAGTGAAAGTTCAAAATACATTAAAAAGCCATTGAAGGGGAACAGTTAACAGTAAAAGCCCCACCTCCTGGCTCCATAGTGCTGAGCAATGTGGGATCACTCGCCACGCTGGTGATCTGGATTCATGCCTGTGCCTGAGATGACAGGAGCGGAGATTGGAGGGAAAGGGTTAAGAACATCCGCACGGGTGCTGTCCTCCTTGGGAGGGTGGGTTCAGCCTGCAGCACTCCTTGAGTGGCTCTTGGCAGTCCCTAGTGGAAGTGCACTTGGCAGCGTGGGTGACCACACACTGCCATGCATCCTTCCCAGGATGTCATGAGCATGTAACTTTGGAGGGGGTGATGGACTGAGGGAGAAAATAGAAAATGGTCGATTCTGAGGTGCCAAAATGATGGGCCTCCATGGAGGCCCCCTACACCACCATCCACTAGCACACTGTTCTCACCCCCCAACCCTCACCCCAGTGACAGGCGCATTCTATCTGGTGCCAGCAGGGGGATCCCCAGCAGGGATAAGCCAGACCATCGGGGTGACAGCAAAGCTTGGGGAATCTTAGGGCAGATACAGCAGTGGGGTCATAGGTGATAGGTCATGGGGCTGAAGCTTGGAAGCCCAAAGGAACGGAGTTCCAGGGGCAAGAGAAGCACAAAAAAAAAAACCCACCTGAGACACAAATTACATGCAGCTGATATCAGATGAGGGCTGCAGCCACAGAACTAGAAGGCTAGCTTTTAGTTCTGTGGCTGCAGCAGTAAGAGATTCAATAGCCTGCAATGCATGTTACAGTTGGGCCAAGTACAATCACATACTATGACAGTACTAGTAATGAATAGTATTTTACAAATATCACAAATAATGCTCTATTTGGTCCCTACGGAATCAGGAAATACTATTAAAAATAGAAAAACAAAAATGAAACAACCCACCAGGCTCCTCTCCAAATCATACCTTTGAATCCAAACCTCCCGTACCACTACCCTTTGTTAGAAACCCAATACCAGGCTCCTCCCACCAGCACCCGCAATTTGGTTGAAGTGCTAAAAACTCCCATGATGGGTGACAGGTATAACCCTCCCTCCTCAATGGCTGGGCACCATCTAAATGCTCATTTGCACTAACAGAAAATGAATCACTGCTACCCTGGCCGCACCCATCAACTGCCCTCCTCCCCCCATCACCCAATTCTAACCATCTCTTGATTCTCACTAGGAGACCAGCACAAACCCACCCTCCTCTGTAGCTGGCAACTTGCAACAAGATGAAAGCACTCCTGTGCTTGCTCAGCTGATCATCTCACTATACAGAGTGAGCAAGTGTGAGAGCACATTCATTCTGTTGCAGGTAGCCGGCTGTGGAGAAGGGCGGGTTTGTGCTGGTCACTTTTGGAGATGACAGAGGAAGAAGATTCATAAGAGTTAATATGTAGGGGTACTTGGTCATCTGTTCTTCATGGCATCAATAAATAGTCAATTATACTTGCTTGGTGTGTGCAGTGATTGTTTTTTTTTCCAGCTACTGTATATTGTACAGTTGCCCCTTTAACTCATTACCTCCTGGGTGGCCATTTTGTGTCAGGTAAACAATAGATAGTTCAGACTTCATATGGAACTTTTGGAGGTAAAGAGTTTTTAAGGAGTCTGGAGTGCTTTACATTTTTCCTCTTTCAAGAATTAGGTGATGGCTAGAATTGTGTGTTGTGTTGAAGAATAGTTGGAGGAGCTGCCATGGTGGGGAAGATTTGTTTTCTTTTAGCACAAACAGGCGCTTAGATGAGGGATGTATCTGGAGGTGGGTGGGTTGTACTGGTGACCCACCATGTGAGGTCAGTACTTAAAATATCAAACTGTGTGCACTTAGAGGAAGGAGAGTGGGACTGGGTTTCTTACAGATGGTGGGGACAGGGGCTTGGATTGTAGGATTTGGGCTGGAGAAGAGGGGGCGCTGTTTCTTTTTCTTTTTTTTAACTACATCCCTACTAATTACCAGAATATGAATACTGAATACCCAGGTATTTGAGGGCCTAATAGAGCATTTAGTCAAATATTTGGCATAAGGTATTCATATACCACTAGACTATACTTAGCCCAGAGAGAATAATGGGACTGGCAAACATCTGATTGGAGTTTATAATAGATTTAACCTGCTCTGCAGGCTTTTGAATGTCCCACTGCTGCAGCCCTTCTTGAGTGTCAGTGACAGGGGATTTTGGAACGTGTAGCCATTTATTTATGTATTGGAAATTGGTAACCAGGAAAGGCACACTGAGACAAGGCTCATTTCCAGGTGTGACCCAAACGAAGGGAAATAAGGAGACAAAATAGGTAACATAAAGTCAAAAACATGCAAAGTATAGATACCAGGTTAAAATGTCGATGTCATTATAGTGCGGTTAGAAACCGAGCTGTAAAAACAGCGACATGTTAAACAGCTACAGGAATACTGTAGTATAGTGCAAGTAACGTTAGCACTATCCCTGTAGCTGCTGGCCATCGGGGGGGAAAGGAGAAAGGGTCTGATGAGGAGTGTGCTGCTGAACAGCCGATGTGGCATGGAAGGTAGGGCACAGGTAGCAGAGGTTGGCAGAACATCTGTGGACTGGGGTTCAACTCCTGGTCCAGGGATAAGAGATTCTTTTTGATTATTTTATTTTTTTCTGGGGGATATGACATTCCTGCTGTTTTTTCCCTCCCCCCCTCAACTGATGTGCTGCCTGTTTCTTCCCCTCCCACCCTGGACTTTTTGGCCCCACCATGATTTTCCTACTGGAATCCTCTCACCTCCTCGACGATCCCCTCCCCTGTGATTCCACCTTGTCCCCGAGTTGCCTCCCTCCTGGAGGTGATTATTTATAGATTGGGGGTTTGTGGGGAAAAGCCCCCCCCGCAAACACACAGGGTAGCCATTTGGTTTCATGTGGTGCTAAGGTAGCACTTGGTGTTTATGCCGTGCGCTACAATTGTTTTCGGCATTTAGTACTGTGTTTTTTTTTGCCTGCACTGTTGATGTATTCCATGTTTTAACCAAGTGCCTAAAGTATACATGCTAGAAAAATGCAATCTGCAGCAAAACTACAGCAATTAAACAATAAAGGCAATGCAGTGAACAGTGTACAGGCTACTATGTAAACAATTAGACATGGCAGCGTGTGCATTATATTGAGATAACCGTGTGGCTAGATGGCTGCCTGGTATAGAATGGGGTTGCGGACTCTCAGAATAAACTCTGCTGTAACTGTTGCACATAAAAAGGAAATGTTTGAGAATAGAAATCTTCTTTTCTTCTGCAATACCACATATGATTTTGCACTCACTACAAACTATAGAAAGTCACATTAGGGGATATTTGGACTTTCTGATGGGGAAAACAGTGAAAAAACAAAGCATTTAGCATGGGATTCCATTGATAGAGAGTACACTTGATTCTAACCACTGCAGTCTTCCAGGACCAAGCAAAGGATATAGCACCAAACAAAATAGTACCCTCAGTCACGTAGAAGGGAACACTGGTCTGTTTTAAATGGTTACTTCACAGTACAAGGCAGATAGGAGAACACGCATACCTCTGAAAGTTTTTTTTTATTTTATTTTAGTCTTTGGTAACCAGGTAAGGCCCACTTGGCACAAGTGCCTGTTTTCAGGGGTGAGGTGACCTGGAAGCACTGGGCGGTTAAGTGACTTACTTAGAGTCACACAGTATGCAAGTGGAGGTTGTAAGACTCAAACTCAGGTCTGGCCTACTGGATGTACCAAGCTCGTTCACACCTCATTCCTCTAACCTCTAGGCTATACTGCCAACTTTCAAACAACACTCTTCCTGGTAACAAAAGTGATACATACAGTAGATACAGTACAGTACACAGTAAAGTACTCAGATGAATAAATAAATAGGTAATAACAGACAAAAATGCCCATTGACTCATCCAGTCTGCCCACCCTACCTAACTGCTCTACACAAGTCTTAGAGGCCATTCGTGCTTTGTTTCTGCCACCCATTTTCTATCTGATCCCATATGCCTGTCCCATCTCTGTTTGAAGCTGTTCACTGATTTGGCCTGTACCACTTCCTCCAGCAGCTTGTTCCATTTGCTTAAAGCTCAAGGAGAAAGGCACCTTGGTGTCCACCCCTTTTATCCCATGCAAGTACTTGCACTTTTCTATTGTGTCACTCCCCCCCCCCTTTTTTCACAGGTGTACATATTCATGTTCTGTAGTCTAGCCTCATATGTCTTGCCTCGTAGTCCATGGACCATCGTGGTTGCCTTGCGCTATGCTGCTTACACCTTGTCACACTGTTTCCACCAAAGTTGACTCCAGTACCTCATGCAGTATTCCAGATAGGGTCGCACCTGTGACCTGTACAATGAAGGCTGACTTCCTGGCTTCTGCTGCTCATTCCTTTCCCTATACATCCCAGTATCCTGTTTGCCTTACCTACAGCTTTATTACAGCGTGCTGTTGTTTTCAGGCTGTCTGATATCACGACCTTGGATCATTTTCTTCTATGGTGCTTTCCAGTACCACCCACCATTCCATATTGCACTCTTGGGTTCCTTTCTCTAATATACTTCACTTTGCATTTTTTCTCATTGATGCCTGGCTGCCATATCTTTGACCAGCTCTCCTACCTACCAAGATCCTCCCTGAGTTTCCTTATTCCTTCCTTTGTGTCCGTAGTTACCCAGATCTTCATGTTGTCTGTGAAGAGGCAGCTTCTGTCCTTGATGCCTTCCCCTATGTTACACATAAACACCTTGAAAAGGACTGGGTCCTGCACTGACCCCTGAGGTACTGTACTTACGTTGTCTACCTTACCTCTGAAAACTCCCTGTTTACTGCTACCCTCTGTTTTTCTCCCCTCAGACAGTTCTCTTCTTGAGTCCCCAATTTTTCCTTCACCCCTAAGTCCCTTAACATTTTGACCAGCCTCCTGTGGGGGAAAAAGTCAAAGGCCTTGCTGAAAGCCAACTATACTACATTCACTGCCTGTCCCTTATTGGCTACCCTAGTCACCCAGTCAAAGAAACTAAACAGATTTGTCTGGCAAGACCTTCCTCTTGTAAACCCATTTTGCCTGGGGTCCTGTACCCCATTTCCCTCCAGGAAGTCCATTAGTTGCTCTCATAGTAAAGGATCCATTGTCTTTCTTACTATAGATGTGAAGTTGACTAGCCTTTAATTCACCCTTTCTTCCACTCTCATGTAGTGAATCAAAGTTTGCTGTCCTCCAGTCCCAAGGGCTGCCCCCCTCCAGCTGTTGAATACTGCAAGTGGTCCTGCAATCCCCTCCACTAACCTTCCTAATACTTCATGTCAGAGAAATGCTTTTACATGCAGCTTTTATATCAATAACATTCTGACTTGTTTAGAAGTTGGTTGTAAATTTGTTTTTCTGGTCTGTATTTTCACTCCTGCATCAGCACACCTTTTAACCCCATGGCACACAATTCACCATTTTCAGTGTTGAAGTGAGCCACAGGGCAATACAAAAATGCTTTTTGGAATTGCTATCGCAGTGCAAAGGTGCAACCCTAAAATTTTAAACTGTTTATAGAGTGTGTGCAGTAACAGTCAAAACAAAAAAGGCCTTACTATTTTTTTTTTTTATTGACTTTTTGGAAGACAACCTTTGAGCAAATGCTCATTACATGGGTTCCACATCAGCTGTGTTACAGGAAGGAAGGGATTATGTAACCAGCAGGTGGCTAGCAACATTTTCAATGAGTTAAAGTGGCATAGACAAGCAAATCTTTACAACATAGTATGTGACAATAAAGCAGACGATCATACCATTCAAAAGCATTGAGGATTAGGTGCACAGAGGGAAAAAAAGACAATTAAGCAATAAAAGGACAAAGACTACATAAACAGAAGAGAATCAGCCCAAGAGGCCTTGTCAGAAACAAAGGAGAGAAGAGAGAGGCATATTATGGGGGAGTGGAGGACTGGGGTGAGTGGCTCACTAAAGCGGGAGGAGGGAATCAACCTAGGAGGCCTTGTCAACATAGTTATTATGGGGGATGAGGCATAGAGGAAGAGAGGGAGCTGGAAAGGGAGGGGGCATAAATTCAGAATGTTGAGTGAGTGGGGACAGTCCTACTAAAAAAGGAGGGAGTTGACTGGGTTTGGGTAAAAAAAGGGAGGAGGGAGGAGGAGAGGTGGAGAAGGGAGGGGAAAAAGAGAGCAGAGGGGTGGGAGGAAGGAAGGAAGGAGGAGTAAGTGGGGATGTGGTGAGGGGGAGGTTGGGATGCAAAGGGAGAAAAAAAAGCCGTAAAAGAGACAGGAGGAGGTTAACTGGGGTGGGGTAGAAAGAGGGGGAGGAAGGAGGAGGTGGGTGGGAGAATGAGTAGAGGCAGGAGGCGGGAGTGAGAACTGGTCCAGTTTAACAGGGGTAGATGTAGGGTGAGGGATAAGTAAGGGTAAGAAGGAGAGGAGAGGGACTGGGGAATGTGGGGGGAGAGAGAAATGCTGCAGGTCAGGTACATAGTGAAGAGGGTGGAGCAGGTAAGTTCAGTGCTTGGTATCTGATAGAGTCAGGCTAGCGTAAGCAGTCACAGCTGGTGTTTGTTACTAGTTGATGCCACAACTTCCTTTTAAATGAGCCCAGGGTGGCAGTTGAGGCTACATCATTACTGAGTTAATTAATCCATAGTGAGACATGGTATGCAAAAGGCCTTTGGCTTTAGGAGGTGCAACAGCGAGGAATCTTAAAGACCTGAGTATCTGCACTTTTGTGACATTGATTGTTAGAGAGAGTGAGAGGCTTCAGTATCCCTGGTGGCATGAGTTCCAGACTAATGTTTTTTGCCAGAAGACAAGTATAGTACATGAGCCTACTCTTGAGCTGGACTCAGTTAGCCAGTGAATACAGGTCGCTGGAGTGCATGGAATCTGTTAGGAGGTGGCATGCTTTGTTTAAAGCTACTTTAATGCATTGGAGGGTTGTGTCCATAGTGGCCCCATAAATGACCAGACTGCAAATGATGAGTGAGACAACCGAGCTGTGGATGGCAAGATTAAGTGCCTCCGGGAATAGACAATACTTATACCTATAGAGCAGCCCAATACACATGTTGACCACTTTGGCTGTATTGTCCATGTGGGGAACAAATGACAAGGTGCTGTCAATAGCGATACCCAGGTACTTAAACTGAGGAACTAGGTCCAATGGGGATCCCATAGCATTATTGATAGTAAGAAGATAGGTCCTGGGCCTATTTTGGGGATTGGAGAATATCATCGTTTTTGTCTTCTTATAGTTCATTATAATTCTGTGGTTACTGAACCAATTTTCAACTTCAGCAAAGTGTAGTTAAAGTTGGGTCTTGAGGGCCTTGGGGTCAGGATCACTGGCAAAGATGATAGCATCATCAGCGTGTAACAGGATGTGACCCTGGCAGGCATAGAGGAGTGAGTTGAGGAAAATACTAAATAGGAGTGGCCCCAACATGGACCCTTGAGGTACTCCTGAGTGGACTGGTCTACTGTCCAATAAGACATTATCTATCTTTACTTGCTGTGTGCCATTGTGAAGATAGCTTCTGAATCAAGCCACAGTTTCATGGGAGAAGCCAGTGGTTGCAAACTGCTTAGTCAGGAGGTCGTGGTACACAGTGTCAAAGGCTTTGGTTAAATCAATGAAAGCCACACCGCGAGGAGACCATGGTCAAAGGAGTCATGTAAAAAGCCAGTGATCTCAAGGAAGGCTGTTGTGGTACTATGTCCAAGTCTAAACCCATGTTGTTGTGGGCGTTGAAGTTGATATTTTTCCAGATCGTTAACCAGCTGGTCAGCCACTATCCATTCCAGGGCTTTAGACAGTGAAGGAAAAATGGAAATAGGTCTATAGTTACCATGGGTGGCACAGTCCCCACTCTTATGCACTGGAGTCGCTACCGCTGACTTCCATTTTTGTGGAAATTGTGAGTACCTGAGGGATAGGTTAACTATATGGGTAAGCTGGACCAGGACTTCATCCAGGGTAAGGGTGACAAATATAAGTTTGAGATTATCACTGCTATGTCTTGTTTTCCCTAGGACCTTAAGAAAATATTTTTTGGCTATTTTCTGTGAGATGACTTTGAAGTGAGATGGTGGGTGCATGGGTCTGATGGTATCAAGGTTCCCGAGGTTGACATTAGTTGCTCTAGGACAAAAGAAGTCTGGGGAGAGGACACCACTGAGAACAGTAAATGCATTGGTGTACGTGTTAGCAATGATACTTGGGTTGAGGGAAAGGACCCCATCGATACTGAACATTTTGGGAGCTAACTTAGTGTGCTTCCCAGTGATTTCTTTCAAGTTGCCCCATAACTTTTTTCCATTGTTCCAGGATCATGAGAGGGCTTCCATGTAGTGCTGGCTTTTTGCTGCATGGATAACCATTGTGCAGTCATTTCATGATTTTTTATAAGCCTGTATGTCAGATTGTTTGCCGGTAACATGGACCCTACGTCAAAGATGGTCCCTAAGTTGAAGGTGTTCAAGTAGGTCAGGGGTGAACCATAGGTTACACTGGCCTTTGATTTTGCATGTTTTCAATGGGGCATGCATATCACACACTGCATTGAATTTGGATATGAACTGCTGCAGAGCAGTATAAACATCACAGGTGGAGTAGCCTGCAGTCCAGTCTAGGAGGCTGAGGTCTGATTTCAGAAGCTTAAGGTGATCTTCAATGAGGACCCTGTTAGTAATAGTTCTAGTAGGGGTTTAGCAAACTTATCTGACCAGCAGAACAAGATGGGAGAGTGGTCGCTGATGGCATCAAGAAGAACTGTGGTACTGGAGATGTGCTCCAGTTGATTGGAGAGCACCCAATCTAATAAAGTACTGGTATTTGTCCAGTAGTTCACGCTTGTTGGGGTCTCAACAAGCTGAGTGAAGTTGACTGCAGAGATTGCATCCTTGAGGGAGTTTGCATCAGAGGAGAGCCAGCTGACATTGAAGTCTCCTAGCATGATGATTTCCAAGTTTAGTCTCAGATTGTCAAGGCAGCTCATTAGAGAATCAAAGCCTGGGGACATCTGCCTTGTGAAATATAAACAAAGAGCACAGTTATTGTTCTGTTATGTGCACCAAGGAGCACTTTAACTGCAAGTGTTTGTATGTTATCACTGGTGCTGGGCAGTCGCATGAAAAGACCCTGTAAGTTGTCCTGAAGGTAGATCACACAGCTGCCACCTCTCTTAGTTAGTCTGTCTTGTCTGAATATTGTGTAGCCTGGAATCAAGATAGATGAGTCTGGTACTTTGGGGGTGAGCCAGGTTTCGACGCTGGAGAAAACATCGGGATTGCACTGTGAGATCCTCGCTTGCATGCTGTCTAACTTTGGGGGAAAGCTGCAGATATATTAAGGGATGCAAAGGTAAGTAATCTGGATTCCCTCTGGGGGCAGATAGCAGTTTAGTAGGGCCTGGGTTGGGGTGTTTGTTTCCTGAGATCAGCAGCAATAACATTATAAGTCCCCAAAAATATTCCTTTAATTGCTTGTTACTGAGTTTGTGGAGCCTGGATTGAGTGCAGTGTAATTTACAGTTAACCTAAATGGGGATAAGTCCCGGCAGGAGTATCAGGTGCATTGACATGGGGGGGGAGGCATTTGGTCAGCAGCCACCAATAACAGGGGGGAAGTGGTTCTCCGTGAGGATTGTGGGTGGTAGCGACGAAGAATTGGGCAGAGGTTATAGTGCTATATGCATTGAGAAGGTTGGTTCCCAAGGTTTGTGGGGCTATTGTGGGCACTAGATCTGTAGTTAAACCTCGGAGTGTAAGTATCATAAGCAACATAAAGCATATGGGCTTCACAGTAACTAGAACCACAACATCAATTGTCTGATTCAAGCACTTTTATTAGAAAAGGACCATGCTAGCAGCACTTCTAACACCACACTGCCAAACATTTTCAAGCAGATTTCATGCTCTTTCTCAAGGCATAACAGGAAGCTAGTACCTGTTACCTATTGATAGCAATCAATTTAAAGATACACACACACACACACACACACACACACACATACACATTAACAATATGATATAAAACAAGATGAATCATACAAAATCCTCCTAAATGTCACACTTAAAATACATATTACATATTACATAGAAATAGAGATAATATACATATCATAAAAAAATAAAATATCACCCAAATAATAAACAAAGAAGGGGAAAGGGGGAGGGTGTGTAGTAATAACATTATAGTGGCCAAAAATACTGGGTTTTCAGCAAAAACAAAGTTGTCACCTAAATGCTAGAAAATAGAGGTCATTTGATAACAGTCTATTTCAAGTTTTGGTTTTCTTGTCAGTTGAGTGACAAGTAGATATATAGAAAAACAAGTCTGCCTGTAAGGAAGATGCAAGGCTGAGTCATTTGTTTGAAGCACAACATGTAAAAATGATAGTGATTACCTGATATTTTTTGTGTGCAAGTGCTGCAGCAGACAGAGTCTTATATAAATAAAATTACTCTGAGCATCTCTAAGGCCAGGTATGATTCATATGGGATCAGTATCATTATCTCCTACTAGCTCTGTGCCAGAGAGATGTGTGTGGTTTGTAGTAATAGTAGTAAGTTATATAGCTGCTTACTATTGTCCTCCCTGGGACACCCCCATAACAATGGGATGATGCTTCTCGTGGGGTTATCCCAGTTGGAGAAATATCAAATCAAATGAAGAGAGTCTTCTTGTAAGTTACAAAAAATGTTGTAGGTGCTGTATTGGTCCTTTTAAGAACAGATCCAGAAACAAATGATTTGATACCTTTTATTGGACCAACATGGATGTTACAGAAAAGAACAAAGTGCTCTAACTTTCGAACCTACCCGGTCCTTCTTCAGAAGCTTTATGGCAGTTATTTTGAAAATTCCATACTATTAACACCAGATTATGTTGAAAAAAACAGAACTAAGTCTCATTGGTTTAACATATACATTTAAAACGTAACAGAAGATTACGTCAGAGAAACTAATTAACACCAGTATGCTTTTAACTGAGGAGCCTCAGAAAGGCAAAGGATGGTTATCAAGAATTCTCAACAACCAAAGAGTTCTTCTCACATAAATTTTAAAATGTCTCAGTATGCTAAGAAAGCAATCTAGTGATAAAAAAAACCCTGGGCTAGCATTCTCTCTAATACATGTAAGATGAGGTTACAGCTTACATTCCAAGTGTCCTAGTGTATTAAAGAACAGATAATGAGAGACAAAATCCTGAAATTAGGTATAACTGCAAGTTGAAAAAGAGCCCCAAATTAACACACACACACCATGCACCATGTTTTGTTTTTTTCCAGTGATGTACTGTATTATACTGGCTTATTGAAACCTTTATAATTTGCTGACCATTCTATGTAACATGTCTTGTTTGTTTGTACATTGATGACATGGAACCTTTGTAAAAGAGCTATTGGCTCAAAGGTAATAATTCCTAGAACAATAAACTAAACTAATACCCACAACACACAAAAACACAACACATGCAAAACACACACTAACACACACATACATACATAATGTGGTCTGTTTTATCCAATGCAAGAAATGTCCTCGCACAGGTTATGTGGGGGAGACAAGCCAACAACTCCACACTAGAATGAATTCACACAGACATTCTATTAATCACAAGAAGACTGAGAAACCAGTAGCCCAGCACTTCTCCCAGGATGGCCACCCAATTTCAGATATGTCTATGATGGTCTTAAAAGGACATTTCAACAGTACACAACAGAGACTGGCTTCTGAAATTAGACTTACTTTACTTCTCAATATGGTAGTGGATGGACTGAACATTGATGTTGGTTATATGACACATTATTCCACTTAAACTTACACAGACCTTTACTTTAAAAGATGGACATAAATACTTTAGTTCTTCAGTGGGCCTTTGATTTTGTAAGTTTATGGTTATCTACATGTTGACTTCTCACCTTAACACTGTGGTGAGTGTGTGTGTGTGTATTGATGTATGTATGTATGTGTGTGTTTTGCATGTGTTGTGTTTTTGTGTGTTGTGGGTATGGTGTGTGTGTTTTGATTGTGTGTGTGCGGTGTGGTGTGATATGTGTGGGTTGTGTTTGTTATATTTGTTGTGTATTGTGGTTATGTGGGGTGTGCAGGGGTGTGTGTGTATGTGTGTGTGTTGTGATGTGGTATATGTACACACGTCTGTTTGAGGGGAGCGTGGCATGGGACAATTGTTATGTGGCTAGGACACTTAGTTTTCACATAAAGTGTACATTTACTTCCTTCTACTAGTTGTCAGTGGTTGGATTACACACAGTCACATTTTTAAATCTGCTCAAATTAAGATGCATATTTCATTTACTTGGGGGTGCATAAAAGGTGTAATTCATTTGGGTAACGATTAATATTGATGTGAATGATGCAGTATTATGACTCTTGTACATACAGTATATCTCATTCCTACTAGTTACAGTATCTTTCCCAAGGAGAGAGAGAGGGAGAGAGAAAAGGGAAAAACAGGAGGGACCCTGGAGGATTTCATCCTTGGAAGTTTTCATTTAGACTCCTTAGACTGATTCTGTGCATTTTTGTTATACACTGATTCTGTGTTAAAATCTGCACCTATCAGGCTCATGGTCTCATTTTCTTGGGGGTCCTTGACAAGTATTTTTATTTGGCACTTGCACTTACAAGTGATACTATCATGCATCATGTATATATGTATCTGTTTTATTTGGGGCAATTTTTCAACTTGCAGTTATACATAATTTCAGGATTTTGTCTCTCATTATCTGTTCTTTAATACACCAGGACACTTGGAATGTAATTTGTAACCTCATCTTACATGTATTAGAGAGAAGGTTATCCCAGGGTTTTTTTTTATCACTAGAATGCTTTCTTAGCATACTGAGACATTTTAAAATTTATGTGAGAAGAACTACCTGGTTGATGAAAATTCTTGATAACCTTTGCCCTTCTGAGGCTCCTCAGTTAAAAGCATACTGGTGTTAATTAGCTTCTCTGACATAATCTTCTGTTACATTTTAAATGTATATGTTAAACCAATGAGAATTATTTCTGTTTTTTTTTCAGCATAATCTGGTGTTAATAGTGTGGGATTTTCAAAATAACTGCCATAAAGCTTCTGAAGAAGGACCGGGTAGGTTCGAAAGCTAGAGCACTTTGTTCTTTTCTGTAACATCCATGTTGGTCCAATAAAAGATATCAAATCATTTGTTTCGGGATCTGTTCTTGTAAGTTAAACATTTAACACAGTAGCAAGTACTACCCAAAACTGAAGTATTCTCTTATGTAAAGAATGGGTGCATTTACTGTACTACAAGACAGAAATAAAGGCCCATGTACTCCCCCAGAATGCAACAGGTGCAGAACCAAAAACCCAAAGCCTGAGCACAACACAATGGAGCTGCCCTTGTAGTTGAAGTTAAATCAAGACATTTCAAAACAAGCTAATAGTTGCAAGTGGTTTATTTGGCAGTATAGCCCAAAGGTTAAAGTAATGAGCTGTGAATGAGCTTGGTATATCCAGCAGAATCTGATTACTGCAACCTCTACCTGCATATTGTGTGACTCCGAACAAGTAATGTATCCAATCCAGTGCTCCTGGGTCACCCCTGAAAACAGGCATTTAAGCCTAGTGGGCCTTACCCAGTCATCAAAAAATAAATAAAATAAATATTTTGCAAATGAGTGTGTGGCACTCAAGCCCTGGCACGTCAGGTCTGTAGCGTGGCACTTCGACTAACCATGGATGGACCATGTCAACCAAAAATAGAACTTTCGAGTTTAAGAATCATTAGCATGAGACACCATCTTATGATTGTAAGAGCACCTGAAATGTTTAGTAATAAAAAACATTGACTGGCTAAGAATGGCATCATGATTTGTAATATAATATACAATACAGTATAATTAGCTCTGTATTTCTTAAAACTCCACTGGTGCTATTGCATTTCCACTTTATAGAATTTCCAAGGACTTTCTCTGAATTGCAGCATATGAGGTGTGCAATTCTATGGGCAGAATAACAAGGCATGCCAGATTCTGCACATGGAAATGGCAGAACCTGCAGAGCTCCACAGGTTCCCAGAACTCTGCAGGAGAACTGCTACAGTCTAGTTACCTCACATACTTTTTCTGCTGTCCAAATTGAAGTGTGAGATTTCATTCAGGGGAGCCAGTTTGGGAGGAAGGTGGACTTTGGTGATGGTATAAACTTCCCAAACTGGACAACAGGAGCTACTGGGCTGCACTCCTAGTTACAAATGGTGACATTACACGGTTGCTGTCACCACTTAACAGCACAAGCAACTTTTTTTGACTCCTTCGAGCTCTGCAGAATGGAGTTCACAATCCCTTTCTGGATGGTTGGTACTGGTACTGTGACCAGGTGGCAAAGAGGGGAAAGGGATGCCATGCAACTAGCATGCAAAGATATTCAGGAAGTCATGGCAGCACTCATAAAATAAAATAGCAAAACACAAGATTAATGTGCAGTCAAGCACTGCAGCCAGTGCAGTTGTGAACAGCCTGCTGCACACCCCTAGCACGTATACCTGTTATAAGTAGGTGGTAAGAGGGGTTACAGTGCTACAATCTGGCACCAAGGGTTAGAAGATCAGGCAAATCTGAAGAGGCAACACCACAGAAGATTGGCTTTAAAGAACTAGTAGGGGCTAGTGATTGTGTACCACTAGATTACCAGGGTTTGTGACTGCCAGAGAGTTTGGCCCTTGGAGCAGATATTGGAAGACATTCTGTAATAAAACATGATTTGTTCCATGCTTTGCATCAATTTTTAAGTGCTGTACATAAAGATGAGCAGCAAACAATAAAAAAAAACAATAAAAAACAATAAAAATATAAACAATTTACTCACACTACAGCAAAGGTTGAGGAGTACAAAAAAAGGTTTTAGTATAGATTCACACGTTTGTATTACAGAGATCCAGCGGAATGGGGTTCCAGAGCTGAAAACAATACACTGACAATGCCCAACCACAAACATTGAAACATAGAAACATAGAATTTAACAGCAGCTAAGGACCGCTAGGCCCACCTGGTCTGTCCATTTCCCTACCTAACGGATATGGGGCATATCCTAGTTAACCAACAGCCTACTTCCTCCTATCCCCCACTAGAATTGCCTTATGTCTGTCCCATGCATTCTTGAATTCCCCCACTGTTTTTGACTCTACAACCTCCTCAGAAAGGCTGTTCCATGTATGCACAACCCACACTGTGAAGAAATACTTCCTCATATTACCTCTGAGCCGTCCCCCCTCTATCTTCAAATTGTGCCCGCTTGTTTTCGCACATCTCTTTTTCTGAAAGATGCTACCCAATTGGACTTTGTTGATTCCCTTGAGGTATTTGAAATTTTATATCATGTCCCCCCTCTCCCTCTTTTCCTCGAGGCTGTACATCTTTAGTTCCTTTAGTCTTTCTTCATATGTCTTCTGATGCAGACCCTGCATCATTTTGGTTGCCCTCCTCTGGATGGCCTCCACCCTGTCTTGCATAGATGGGGTCTCCAGAACTGTACACAGTACTCCAGATGTGGTCTTACCAACTGTCTGTACAGAGGGCCAACAACTTCCTGTTTTCTACTGGTGATGCTGTGCATCCCAGTATCCCCCCAACCCTCCTTAATGCCTTCTCACATTGCTGGCCCACCTTTAGGTCATCTGATATGACTACCCCCAGGTCCCTTTCCATTTTTGTTGTTGTCAGTATCTCACCCCCCATTGTGTACTCTTCCCCTGCGTTTTTGTTTCCCAGGTGCATTACTTTTCCCTTCTTTGCATTGAAACTAAGCTGCCATACATTTGACCATTCCTCCAACCTTGCCAAGTCCCTTTTCATCCTTTCCAGCCCATCTTGTGTATCAACCCTGTTGCAGATCTTTGTGTCATCTGCAAAGAGACATACTTTCCCTTCCAGTCCCTCTGCAATGTCACTTATAAAGACATTAAAAAGGACCGGCCCCAGTATTGAACCCTGTGGTACCCCATTAGTAACCCTCCTTTCTTCACTGGACTTCAGTTACTATTACCCGCTGTGTTCTGTTGTCCAACCAGTGTTTTACCCAGGTTACCACCCTGGGACCCACTCCCAGGCTGGCTTATTTGGTTATTAATCTTTTGTGCGGGACTGTGTCAAATGCCTTGCTAAAGTCTAGGTAGGCCATGTCCACAGCCCCTCCCTGATCTACTACTTTGGTCACCCAGTCAAAGAAATCAATTAGATTTGTCTGACATCACCTTCCTGCTGTGAATCCATGCTGCCTTGGGTCCTGTGCCCCACTGGCCTCTAGATACTCAACAATTCTTTCCTTCAGAAGTGATTCCATCATTTTCCCTACCACTGAGGTCAAACTGACAGGTCTGTAGTTTTCTGCCTCTGTCTTGCTCCCACTTTTGTGAAGGGGAATCACATCCACCCTCCTCCAGTCCTCAGGTACCACACCATCCTCCCATGATTTATTAAAAAGGGTAGTCAGTGGTGTTACTAGTTCTTCTCCTAGTTCTTTTAGAATTCTGGGGTGAATCCCATCAGGCCCCATTGCTTTATCCATCTTCAGTTTTAAGAGTTCTTTCAGAACCCTTTCTTCTGTGAAAGGACTAATATCAACCCCCCTATCCAGAGTGCTTTTACTGACCAGATTAGGTATTTCCCCCTGCTTTTCCATTGTGAATGCTGAGCAGAAGTATTCATTCAGTATCCCTGCTTTTTCACTGTCACTCTCTGACCAACCACCTTTTGTTCAGCCTCAGTATCCCTGCCTTAGTCTTTCTTTGCTCCCTAATGTACCTATAAAAGGTTTTATCCCCCTTCTTAACCAAGTTAGCTATTTATTCCTCAGTTTGGGCCTTTGCTATTCTGATTGTCTTACCCGCTTCCTTCTGCTTTAACTTGTACAGTTCTCTGTCCTGCTCCTTCTGTGTTTCCTTGTACTTCCTGAATGCTATCTTTTTCTCCCATTCCTTCCCTGCTACTTCTTTTGAGAACCATAGTGTTTTTTTCTTTCATTTTGATTTGTTTATTTGCTTCACACAAAGGCTTGTTGCCTCTGTGATGGTGGTTTTGATGTTTCCCCCAATTTTGCTCCACCCCACCTTCTTGCCTGTTTGCTAGTGCTTTTCTGCGGCACTCTCCCAATTTGACAGAATCAGCCCTCCTGAAGTCCAGTACCTTCACTTTTGTTTGGCTTGACTCTACAGCTTGTTTATTGTGACCCACACCGTTTGGTGGTTGCTTGTTCCCAGATGGCTACCCACTTCAAGATCAGAGATCCTCTCTCCTTCCCCATTTGAGAGTACCAGGTCTAAGACTGCTCTCTCCCGAGTGGGTTCCAAAACTAGCTGTCTGAGGCATGCCCCCTGTAGGGCATCGAGAATGGACCTGCTCTTGGATGTGGCTGCAGCAAAGGTATTCCAGTCAACAACTGGCATATTCAGGTCCCCCATCAGCAATATCTCCCCTTTCTCTGCCATCCCAAGGATGCCTTCTATTTATTTATTTAGCTTTTGTTTACCGGGTAAGTACACTAGACAAGTATTATGCCTATTTTCAGGAACTCTATCATTTCCTTGTCCATTTCCTCCCCCTGAGATGGGGGTCTGTATACAACCCCTGTACGTATTGTGGAGCCATTTCCAGTCTCCAGGGTGACCCACAGTGCCTCCTCTCCTCCCTGTTTACCATTTAGTTATGTTGCTTTGATCCCTTCCCTTACATAAAGAGCTACTCCTCCTCCTCTTCTTCCATCCCTGTCCCTCCTATAGATTGTGTACTCTGGTATGTAGACATCCCAGTCATGGCTCTCTGTGTACCATGTTTCTGTGACTGCCACAATATCCAGTCATCCCTCTTCCATCAAGGCCACCATTTCAGGGAGCTTTTTACCTAGACTATGGGCATTGGTACTCATTACCCTCCATTTTTTTATGTCTTTATTTCTTTTTGCCCCATCTCTGTCCTTACTGCCTCTGTATTTTTCTCCATTTACCCCTGCCCTTCTCCCTATTGACTGCTCTATCTTGGTGTTTACCTCACTAACTACCCTGATTTTATTGGGGGGGGGGCTAGGATTTCCCTTCTCCTTTTCAGTGCCCCCCCTTGGCTAGTTTAAATACTTGCCAATGAAGCATTTAAACCTATCACCTAGGATCCTGGTTCTCCTCCTGGAAAGATGCAGACCATCGTGTCTGTATAGACCTGCATCCCTCCAGGTGGAGCCCCAGTCCCCAATGAAGCCAAATCCCTGAGCTCTGCACCAGCTTTTCAACCAGTTATTGAATCCCATGGTGCGGAGTACCCTAGCCTCATCCATGCCATAGACAGGTAGCACTTCCGAGAAAGTTACCATGTATGCTACTTGTATAAGGTCCCTCCCGAACTCCACAAACTCCTGTTGCACTGCTCTGATCTCATTCTCAGCCAGGTCATTCATCCCTAGGTGGATAATGACATCCAGCTCCCTCCCCCTTGCTGCTGCTCCCATAATCCTGAGGGTTAATTTTCATGTCCCTCCAAGCCTTGGCACTGGGCAGGCACCTTACCTCCCTTTCCCCTCCTCCCCCCCATTTCTACTCCCCTAACAATTGAGTCCCCCACCAGGAGTTGTTTCCTTCCCCTGTGGGGTCCTGGGCCACCCTCCTGTGGGTCTCCATTGTGGAGGTTCCCTGCATCCTCCTTGGTCTCCACTGCAGGTGCCTCTATAGAGGAACCATGCTTTGCCAGAGTGGAGAATGAATTGTGGAGAGGCCCAACTGGAGGGATGCGTCTCTGTTCCACCACCCTCACCCTCTCTGAGCCCACCGTGGTCCAACCACTCCTCTTTCTTGGCAACTTCTGAGGTAGTGGCAGTGGCCTGGGTGGTCCCTGGGTGGGGGAGCAGGTTTCCTGAATCCTTGACAAGTCAGCATGGAGATGAACAACCTCCTCCCTCAGACCAGAGAGGTGCCTGCAAATAGGGCAGCAACGCAGTCTCCAGAATGTCTCCTGGAAGACTGCTGCTCCACAGTCAGTGCATTGCACCACTCCCCACATGTCTGTGTCCCTTCTAGTTACAGATGCTTTTTTTGTTTTTTGTTCTTTTTTTAGTGTGAGCAAGCTTGCCATTGTCTCTACCCCCTATTCAGTGTGCTGTGCCTTTAAGGATATGAACAGGTGTATGTTGTTAGCAGTTTTGGGGAAGTGCTGTCAGAGCTCCTGCTATAAAGGAAGTCTTGCACTTGGTGTGGGTGGGGTGAGGGAAGGGTGGGTGGAGTAAATCTATGCCTTCCAGAAACAATCACCTACAACTCTTACCCTCCACCCTGGGGAGTGCCTTCCTTCCTTTCAGACACCTATTTCTCAAAGGCTAAGTAACAGGTCTAGTCACAACTGACTGCAAATATCTCCCAGCTACAGTTCCTCCCTGGCGAATTAAAGTTAAAACTAAGAAAAATCCACCCCAAAAACATAATCAATGCTAGTTACTTACACAAACAATAGTTATGTCTAGTCATGGACCCACAAGAAGGTTTGTCCTGGAGGAATGGAGTTTTGGAGCAGAATGGGTAGTTGGGGGTTGGAAAGCCGATCACGTACTATAAATAAGATGAGGCTAAACAACATTTGTAGGCAGCAGAGGAGCTGCTCCACCTGAAAGCTTCCATGCTGCGGCAAAAGAAGCATCAAAATGAACAGAAGGAGCCAGCACCAGAAACACAAGAATTATGTACAAAATAGTTTGAGTGCTCTCACAGTGTGCTAGAAAAAGTGCACCATTGTAGAATTACCAAAACGGTTGAATAAAAACACACTACTCCTATAAAATGAGCTGAATGGTTTTGTTGATCACGGCATCATCATGGGTCTAGGATGCTGGCCACATATGCCTTTTTATATTGCACAAACCTTAAAGTGACAGCACGGATAGTTCCGTGCTTAGTAAATAGACTATAACAATGACATTTTCAAAACAGTTTGTGGTAATTAAAATTGTATCCTGTAGTTCTTAACCCTTAGCCTGCCAACAGAAATACAGTGGAACATATAGGGATTCTGGACTGATATATCAGTCCGCAACACAGCAAGGGTTGAATTCGGCATACAACATAAGTTCAAAGTTAATTACTATAGACTTAAATTCCCTAAACATGGTATATAGTATGTACACTGGAAAGCACTGCAGTATCAGGATCTGCTGAAACAGTTTGCTCACAAATGTCAAATGCAAATCAAGCTTTCTACAGGAGAAAACAATACTTAGAATTCCATAGCTAACAGTCGTACACATGAACAGAATAAAGATATACAAACATGAGCAGGTTCTAGATTATAGTATTGGTAGATGTACTCATATTTCTGTAGATTTACTCCAGAAGCTGCATAATGCCATACAGTACGTAAATATTTTAACTGTGTATGTGTGATAGAAAGACAAACTTGTCATTTAGCACCATGGATACAGTGCTCCTAATTGTGCCATCCATAAGCTTTCTCTTCTCAACAGTAAGGAATCAATATCCTTTCATCACCTACCAACTTTAATTTTTTTTTTTAATCCACAAAATTTGAAGTTATGTGTACCACCATGGCTTTGCAGGTGTACATGTTCTGACTAAGCATTAGGGCTTGGTTCTCGAAGGCACCCCGCCAGAATAAACTGCACTTGTGCACAAGCTTTTTTCACAAAAATTGATTGCTGAGCTTTCTTTACTTTGTTTCTGCCTAGGCGTGAGACGTGTTTCACTTAGCAATGGCCCTTAGGCACTTTCCATCCTTATTTTAAAAAGCTGTGATGTCTTTCCCACATAAAAGGGTCCTCATTCCCATATTCCCAGGTAGACTACATTTGGCGTATCACAGTTAATAAAACTAAGACATTTCAAGTGACCTGTTTGCATCAGTAGATAAGATATTTGTCATTAGTATTATTGGGCAGAATGTAAACCTGCCACAAGCATGGGTGCCATTAGGTTCACTGGGGAGCCAATTTTGATTCTGCATTGTAATCATCAGCTGCATACTGTGGGCCAAATTGGGGGCCCCATACTGTATATCATCCTGGGTGGATTAGTAGTATGGTTTCTGAGAACAGAGTCTAAAGTCTGTTTGGAGCATTGACCAGTGTTTATGGATCACCTTTCTTACTACTGTTGCTTTCCTGCAGTACGTGGTAACGTAATCAAACTTATTATCTTTCTCTCTGGTTCTTACTGTGAATAATGATACCACAATTCCCAGCACATTGTCTGGCATTTGCAATACTATTTCTGCTATACCCCCTTTCTGTGATCCTCATTTCCAGTTCCATACTTATTTTTTTCAAAATTGAACTGCTCACTACAGCTATTTCAAAGTCTCAGGAATTCTAATTTGGAATGTTCTCTATTAGTTGTCTCAGGTGGCATCTACATGACAGACAAACAGTATTTATGTTGATCACTTTGTGGAACAGATCCATCTTGATTGTACCATCCCTCTTCATGCAAATCACACAATCAAGAAAATGTAATTTTTTTTCTGTACCTGCTTGTCCAGTGAATCTCAGGTGTGGATTGGAGCTTTGCAGACAAATCTAAAAACTCATTAAGTTCTGATCTGCTACCTCTCCACATCTATAGAATGTTGTCAATATAACACCTTCACAGGTCAGTTCTATTGTATATAAAATTAACCTGAGCACTGCAGACAATTTGTTTTCCCATTTCCCTATAGCAGATACAGATTGCCATATTTGGGTGCAAACATTGCACTCATTGCTGTGCCTTTAATCTGCAAGTAGTCATGGAAAATGAAAGCATTGCATGTGAGAACCAGTATGGCACATTTCAGGAGAAACTGTTTAAAAATCCAGAGCTCTCTGTACATTAAGACAACTAGGCTTCCGCAGTTGGAAGTGTTCATATAAAGTGCCTCTACATTAATGGGGATCTGTGATCTCATTGGAAATGAGCATTGATCAATGGAGTTACTCCCTTTCATTGAATATGAATGAAAGTATACCACTACTACTATTACTACTACTACTACTACTACTACTACTACAATTACTACCACTACTAGTACCACCATTACTACAACTACTACTACAACTACTACTACTACTACCACTATTACTACTGCTACTACCATCCCGGTTCCAGCAGGGGATCCTCCAGGATGCCCAAAATGTCAATTGTATCTCTGACATACGAAGGCAGTGCCTGAACCACATCCCTAATGTGTACATCCACAAACTGAGAAACTGATTCCATTAATGAACGAATTCTAGATGCTGTTGGGCATCCCAGGGGATCATCCCAATGACTGTGTACTTTGGGTAGTACATTTATAGTAGCCCCAATGGGATGGTCCACCTTGAGAAAATTGTACACATTATCAGGAATGATCTTATCTAGGAGATCTTCTTGTAAAAACAAGTCAATGCCTTTCTAATGGACAGACTGGGTGGGCCAGTTGGGCCCTATCTGCTGTTCAATTCTACTGCATGTTTCTTTCTTGAAATGGGATTTTGGCTCTGATGGGAGCTTAAAATGAAAGTCAGGGGGTCGCTGTGGAGCACACTGACTGACAAGATGCTTTCAGTGGATCTCTCTATTCAACTGCTTTTTTAACTTGCCTAATTAGTGATTTATTGGTGATTAAACTCATTTTTTCAACCAGATCATTGCTCCTTAAGTGCAGAGGATCATTTTGATATTAGTTTTGCATTATGGGTCACATTAATAAAGGACCCCCACCCAGTTCTAAATCTCAACTGACAGAGACATCAAATGCTGAGTCTGTAGCAAAATCTTCCTCGGAGCCTGAACCACCATAGTGGGCCTTGCAAAGGTCTATGCAGGCCATTGATGAGAAAATGGAATTGATTTTGACAAGATTTGCAGGCCAGGATGCCAAGATTGGAGCAGCCACTAAATTGGCTACGACTGCTGAATCACTGACTACAAAGGTGATGATGTCTACAAGTCACTTAGTGCAGGAAAATGCTCAACTCACATACCGCCTCGAGGCATTAGAAAATTCACAGAGAGTGGCCAACATCTGTCTCACAGGACTGCTGAAAATGTAGAAGGTGACAACTTACTTTATTTTCTTTGGGCCTGGCTACCAAAAGATCTTGATTTAGAGGCAACCCTTCTACCTGAAAGCATCATAAAAGCCTACCACATTTCTTCGGGACTGGCTGTTGCTACCAGTAACTTGCCTTGGACTATCCTGGCGGTGACTTTGAATTTAGCTCTCCGGAATCAGATTCTCCAGGCAGTGAGGGATGCATGATCACTGAACTTTCAGGGATCCATGGTTCACATATTCCTGGACTTATCATTTGCCTTGAGGGTACGATGCAAAAAGTTTGATGGCGTTAGGGTTAGGCTTCGAAGTCTGGGAGTAAACCATTTTCTCCTGATGCCTGCCTGACTGTGAATACGTTATGGAGGCCCCACATACCAATACACATATCCTGAAGAGGCCGGCTGAAAAGCTGAAGCCCTCATGGGGGAATTTGAGCAGGTCTGACAGCAGGAGTCTTCTGATTCGGATGAAGATGCATGAATATTGTCAGGTTATAACAAAAATAAACATCCAACAGTAAAAGGAGATGGTTACACAGTATATCTCCTATTTGTTTTATTAATTTCTCATTCTTCTTTTTTTGTTGTAAAAGTTGGCCAATTGTGTGCAAGTTTAATTAAGAAGTACCTCCTTTCTCCAAGTTGCTTATCTATCAAAGTACAGCAGCTTACATTTTAAAAGTTATGTGATATAAATGAAGGCTATTACCAGATAAGGGGTGGCATATCAGAACAGGGTGTTGCCTTGGAAAGGGTGGTGCAAACGTTTATATAATTTCTTTATTTACAGCAGTTGGATGAGAAACTGTAAATCACTGACTACTACAATATTTGGGTATTTCATGTTTGGTAGAGGGTCATATTAACACAGGTTGTTATTTAGAAATGTTTGTTAAGAATTGTAGATGGTTTATTCCTCTCAAAAGTCTTGTGGGGTGTAGCTTATATTTGGACTCTTTTTCTGGACTGTAACTTGAAGGAATACCCCTTATTCATAAACACAAATGCTTAGATTAATCCAACCTGGTATATTAGATGTACACTGATGTGTCTTATGTTTTTTCTGGCATGAGGTGCTTGTATGTCATTGTTTTATGATGAACCAATAAAATACTGTGTTAAAAACAAAATGAAAGTCAGAGTTGTCCAGCTGTCACTGTACCTCCCTTAAGTATCTTGCAGTCTTGATAACCACCACTGATGCTTCTTTGTCAACTGACTTGATTGTTATGCAGCAGTCTGATTCCAAAGTTGTTAAGATCTCCCTTTCTTCTCTTGTCAGATTTGAAAAGGAGGGTGGCGGTGCTTGGTTCATCAATTTTTGGGGAAATCCTACTCACAGGCCATCAGAAAGACTATAATTGCAGGATTGTATTGAGGGCAGCGGCTGAAGTTGGGATGAAATCTCTGTAGCTATGTACTTTGCTGTACATTTCCATTGCTGATTGCAGGTGTACCCTCAGATTCAGACTTAGCTGATGTACTTATTATAGCATTCCTATTCTGTACAGAGTTTTCTATTCTTTCTGTGCTGAGTCTCTTATTGAATAGCCTTTCTTGCTGCTAGTTCTTTGGCTCACAGTTTCTATTTTCGTAGAGAAGACATTAAGATTTAATGTCATTGTGAATCTATGTAGATGAATGAGAAGTCCCAGTGGTTTAATATCCACAGTAGGGATAAAGGTGAGACCTTTATCCAGGAGTGATATTTCCACTGGTTATAATACCCTAGTGGACAAATATAATACATTAATCACTTGTGATGTGTGTGTTTCATTTTCTTTGATGCTTTCTAGCCTTGGCAGGTCTCGGAAGTTCAAGTCTCGGCCCTCTATCCTTGTCCTTTTTTTGTTGTTATTGTTTGAAGGTTACTGTTCTGGAACTCCTGTGGGGTAGCTGGGTATATCCCGCACCTGCTGTTCTAAAAAAAGTTCCTCTGCATCTTGTTCAGAATCACTAGCTCATGAATTATAGTACCCATGGTGATGGATTCTATTTGTGTTTCAGTATAGGTTAGATCCTGCTGGGATTTCTGTCTCTGCTGTTACATGTTTTGTGCCACATAATGACCTGATCATTCAAATAATCAAATTGGTTTCTCTTCACTTCGTTTAACGTTGTTGCCTTGTATTTTTTTTTATCTTTTCTTCTCAACAGCTGATTTAAGCAGTGCTTTTCAGCATGCATGATAGATATTACCATGCCACTATAGTTAGGGTTGAGTACCCCATTTAAGGTTAAACTCTGAAAATTGGCAGCTTAATAACTTTGGCGCTGTATAATGGATTTGCCTAAAATTTGGTATGCTCAGAGTGGTACCATAGATCTCTGGATCTGCCAAGTTTTGTAATGGTTAGATATACAGTCGCGGAGCTACATAGCACCAAAGAATGTGGTAATTACGCTTTTTTGCCATTCTTTGCTCATGCCTACAGGCTGCACAGTCCATGTGACCAGTCCGAAACCTTCAGGCAAGATGCATCCAGGGTCCTGAATGTGTCTTTCAAAGATTTCATGAAAAAATATTGAATGGTTCAAAAGTTATTCAAAAAACAAGTTTCCCATTTTAGTCAATGGGGAAAAGTTAACGACATTTGACAGTGTCACAAATGCAGTTTTTAGTCTCATAAATTACCCCGGTAGTGTCGCAAATCTGCCATTTTGTTTTCAGTTGGTGGTCACAGAAATGCTTGTCATTTAAATTTTGGACCCTCTAGGGACGCAATTCTTGCTGCACTCACCTAGTCGACTCCTGAGGATGCTAGCCACGTCTTTTTTGGGGGGATAAACACCCCAGAAATATGTTTTTCAAATGTTTGTAAACAGTAGTGTCACAAGGTAGTGTCACGCATTCGACACTTTCATGATTTTTTTTGTGAAAGTGTCGCAAATCACAACACTACTTTGTGACACTATGCCCAAAAGAATAGGAAATTTTTGCCACCCTGCTGCAAAAGAACGGTTTGGTCTTTGGGGCTGAAATTTGGAGAGAAGAAAGTCAAGATCTCAAAGATGTGCCTTTTGGTGGTTTGCTGACAAAATATTAGATGGCTGCAAAGTTATGGCACTCCAAAGTAGACGATCTTTCCCATAGGCTAACATTTGGGCATCCGCCGCACCTTTCAGGGCCCGTATCTTGAAAATGCTTCAAGATAAGGACTTTTTGTCAGAAGAATGCTTAGTACAAAACTAGCCAGGGAAGTCATAAATAATATGAGATTTTAATTTTTTTTCTACATTGTACGGTTCCTGAGATATAAGCAATTTAGTATTCCAAGGGTGGGATATTCAGAAGGGTTGCACATGGCGCAACACAGTTGCACCATGTGCAACCCACTGATGTGTCCTGGCATGATATTCAAAAGGGGAACATGCATGGCACAAATCCTGATGTGCCAGAGTGCATCAATAATGTAAGCTGCACAAGTGGGGGGGGGCGTGCCCATGCATGCTCCACACATCCCGATATTCAGCCCGGGATGTGCTGAGCCCATGCAGGTGCAACCCCTACTTGCGCTGCACACAGTTGAGCAAGAAAAAAAAGAAGCAACAGCTGGCCACCCACAGGTGAGCTGCCATATTTCAGGGTGCAACATGGCTGCTGCCAGCTGTGGATGGCCACCTGAGCTCCGGTAGCACCTTCGTGGTAGCGCTCCCCCATGCCCAATCATGGGCTTTGGTAGTAAAATGACATGTACAAAATCCCCAGCGATACAGTGGACTGCTCCCAGCCCGATCATGGGCTTTAGTAACAAATTAACCTGTCCAATATCCCCGGTGGTCCAGTGGACCGCTCCCAGCCCGATCACGGGCTTTAGTAATAAACTAACCTGTCCAATATCCTTGGTGGTCCAGTGGACTGTGTCCAGCCCAATCACAAGCTTTAGTAATGAATTAACCTGTCCAACAACCCTGGTAGTCCAGTGGTACCCCCTCCCCCCTGCCCACTGAGCCCCAACACCCTGCCCCCTCGGTAGGCAGTGGGCAGCTCCCCTCCTACAAGCCACCCGCCATCTGCGACTGACTGCATACAGTAGGGCTGTATGCCCATTGGTCCATGGCGTGGGCCAATGGGCATCTGCCCGTACCTCCTCTACACAGTCCAGAAATGTGAATGGATCCATTCATTTTTCTGGACTATGTAATTGATATGGCTGCACACCCATTGGCCCATGCTGTGGACCAATGGGCGTACAGCCCTACTGTACACAGTCAGTCAGCAGGCGGCCGGGCGGCTTGCTGGTGGGGAGCTGCCACCCGCTGCTGACCGGGGGGAGTGGGGTGGTGGGGCTCAGTGGACGGGTGAGGAGGGGGGTACTGCTGGACCACCAGGGATATTGGACAGGTTAATTTATTACTAAAGCCCACGATCGGGCTGGACGTGGTCCACTGGACCACCAGGGATATTGGACAGGTTAATTTATTACTAAAGCCCACGATCGGGCTGGACGTGGTCCACTGGACCACCAGGGATATTGGACAGGTTAATTTATTACTAAAGCCTGCGATCGGGCTGGGAGCAGTCCACTGGACCACCAGGGATATAGGACACGTTAAATTATTACTAAAGCCCACGATCAGGCTGGGAGTGGTCCACTGGGCCACTAGAGATATAGGACATTTCATTATGTTACTAATGCCCACTATCAGGCAGTGGGGCACTTTGCCGCTTGTGCAGGGGGCGTCGGTGTCCAGCGGCTGCAGCCTGCCAGGGTGCCAGGCGCAAGTCACCAGGATTGGCGTACCTGCATGCAAATGGGGCCATAATGACATGCAAATAGCCCTATTTGCGGCTTGCATGCATTATGGCCCCATTCCCATGTACTGAATATCCGCGGTTGATGCCCTGGCGCGGCGGCACTGCGCTAGCGCATCCCCGCCCCTCCCTGGCCACTTGCACTGGTGCAGTTCCACTGCGTCGTGCACAATGCCGGTGGCCACAGCGTGATATTCAATGATGCTGAGCCATGGCGCAACACCGTTGAATATCACCCTGTCAGCGCACTGGCACATCCCAGTTGCACTGCACCCAGGCTTGCACCACAGCCTGGAGCAGTCTGAATATCCCACCCCAAGTGTTAATTTTCTGCTCCAAGGCCCATTATTATGCATACATGATTTGTATTTACTGTGTTTCAGAATGCAGCTTTTGGGGAGAAAAAGGGTGTGCGTTTCCATTACTGTTACAGTTAATGTTTCCACTTGCATTTCCGTAACCGTTTGTGTAGTGTTCCCATTTATGCCACCATGTGCGTTACCCTTTGCATTTGCATTTGAACTTGCATTACCATTAACATTTGCATTTCCATTACTGTTTTTGTTTGCATTTCCTTTTGCGTCACCGTGTGCATTACCATTTGCGTTTGTGTACGCACTTCCATTTGCATTTCCGTTTGTGTTTGTGTTTCCTTTGGCATCATCGTTGTCATTACCGTCAGCATTTGCATTTCGAATTATGTTATCATGACAGTGCATGTTACAACTTGCGTTTGCATACGAGCTTGCATTTTCATTTCCGTTTCTGTTACTGTTCCCTTTGGCATCATCATTGGTGTTACCTTAAACATTTGCATTTCCAATTGCATTACCATTACCGTTTGAGTCTTCATCACCGTTTGCATTTCTGTTGGCCTTAGCATTTGTGTTTTCGGTAGCGTTTCCATTGTCAGTTTCGTTACTGTTTCCTTCTGCGTCATCATTGCCATTACCGTTTGCGTTTCTGTTTGCGTACCCAATTTTCATTTCAGTTGGTCATACAGTTTTTGTGCAGTGAAGTAACAAAAAATCACATGGTAGACCCTGCTCTCCCACCACCAGATTCCATTCATTATTTATAGTGCACATTCTCAAAAAGAAGGGAAATTCATGGCAAAAAAATCCATTTAATGCATCAGTTGGGGTTGTTCCACAGCAACAAAAGTGAGGAAATTTGGTGTTAGAGTTGAAAACCCTAACTGTGCATTCCCCCACCCCAACACCACCACCACCACACACACATGTAAGTAGGGGAAGGACCAAGGCAACATAACCAATCACACATAACCACCACCAGGTAACAGGAATAAAATACAACTGTGTAAACCATGAAACCACACACCCATGCTCCCATCGGGCTGTCACATGGGGTCGTCACTGATAACTCTCATCCCGGACATTCCACGCTCTGCTAAACACATATCACTACAGACAACTGAACATCTTGGGCCACACGCTGCCACCAACACATAACACAGACTACATATATGGTATTTTGGGGTTTGCAAGATCCAAAACAGGATTTTGCACAATCCCTGTAATACTTTCGAAAATCAGTATCGCAAATTCAAAAGTGTTGTGCTATCACACTTTCATCTTTGCAAAAGTATTTTGTGAAAGTATGCTCCTAATTACTGCACATCTTTGCCATCATCCTGCAAGCAAACAGTTGGGTCCTTTGGCCTCAAATTTGCAGGATGGCAAGACCTGGTCCCACTGATGTCCTTTTTCCTGATATTGTGCTACAATACTTAAGGATTACAAACTTACACTGTTCCAAAATTAAGCAATTTGCTCTAGACTAACATTGCAGCACCCATGACCCCTTTCGCCAGCCATATGTTGAAAACAAGGTGAGGTACACCATTTGTGCTACTGCCAGCTTGGTTCACCTTTATGTGAACTAATCTCGAAGAACAACTTTCTTAATAATCTGTGATATCTCAAGTTGGATTTCTCCACTTCCTAAAGTAACACAGGTATACACCTCCTGCTGGATGCGTGTGATTGGTTGTATTGCCTTGGTCCTTCCCCTACTTGCATGTATATGTATGTGTGTGTGTGGTGGTGGTGGGGGTTGGGGGGATACGCAGTTAGGATTTTCAACCCTAACGCCAAATTTCCTCACTTTTGTCACTGTGGAACAACCCTAACTGCTGCATTAAATGGGTATTTTAATACTGTATATTGCCTTTAAGTCCATAGTAAATAATTTTGGACTTACATCAATTGTTGAACTGAAGAACTGCAAGATTGTGTTGTGATTACCACATACCATTTTTGAAATTTCATTGCAACAGTCTGTCCAATCTTCACTGAGCACCGAATTATCCTGAAGTGTCACTTCATGGTTTGTGCAATACAAAATGGTATGTTGTGGCCAGCAACCGTGACCAGCCAGGAATCTGGTCAGGCTATGTGCGAGTAGCATGTTTTTAAACAACTTTTTGGGCAATCCTATAACTGCGCACTTTTCTGGCACATTGTGAGGGCACTCAGTAAACTATTTTGTGCATAGTACTTGGGGTTTAAGATGCTGGTGAGCCTATTGTTTGTTTTAAAACAACAAATGTATCATAAATTGTTGGAAGAATTTTAAAATCAACACATTGCAGTACTGGCAAGGAATGTAGTTTAGCAAGAGCTGGTGTAATATGTGCAGATTTCTTCAGGCCAGTCCAATGTCTTGCGGCAGCATTCTCTACATAAATTTAATCTTTGCCAGGGAAGTTCCCACAAAGTGGCTGAAATTTGTCTTCTCCAAATTTTTCAAATTTCCCATTGGGTACCCCAATCTTGCTCTTTGCCATTTTTGCAAAGTGGCCCTTTTTAGCCGAAGCAGTTAGGTGGCAACTTCATGAGTGAACTTTTGTCACTTTGCATTAAAAAAGGGCCACTTCTCCAGGAAAAAAACCTTGGAAAGCAAAGTCTTCACCCAGCACTAGTCACTGAAAGGTGTTAGTTGGAGTGTCAAATGGCAGTGAGTTGAAGCTGTAATGCCTGAGAGAATACAGAAGTGAATTACGGTGGTAGCAACATCATAGCTGAGTTACGGGCATAATGTGGCAATGTTGCATTGATGGAAGAAAGCAGTTTTAGTAGTGCTACTGATCTAGTTGCTGTTGATACCAACACTGTGTACCATGGTTGAGAGAAAGGACACTGTGGAATCAGACTGAAGACACAGTTCAGTTAGGGGCAACAGTTTGATATTAGTTATTTTTGTTGCACAGCAAAAGCTCCTTTTTTTGAGACTGAGACAAAGGGAATTGGATGACATCCAGGTGTAAATGTCAGCATGATAGAACAACAGGTGAGAGAGCAGTCTGTGGTGATCCAGTTGATGGAGCATACATTTGAATGTTGTCAGCATAGGAATGGTAGTGCAGCCCACAGGATGCAATGATATTGTCCAGAATAGCAATGTACAGGATAACTAGCAAGGGACCTAGGATGGATCCCTGTGGAACACCGGTCATCATTAGTTTGGGAGGAGATGTGGAGTTGTTAAAAGTTATCTTTTTTCACATGGCTGAGTAAATAGCAGTGGATCGAAAGAGAACAGTGTTGTCAAATCAAAATACAGTGTAAAGTTGCTTTACTACTATGGTTTACTACTAGGGTACAAGAGGCAGGAATATCAATCAATACATATTTTATTGTTCAACGCAAGGTCTTTACAGAGGCAGGAGTAGGTCATACGGACAACAGAGGCTGCCCCCCCCACCCCAGTTCTAAGTGATTTAAATGGAATGTTCTCATTTAGCATGTCTATCGATTTTATTTTGAGGATTGTTTTATTTCCAGACTGCACCTGCTGATTGCTATATACGTTGTCAGTGGCAGTTAAACTGTTCTGTATCAGTTAATCAACAGGGGTACCATTGTTGGCAAACAGATTATTCAGATCCTGAGAGAAATACTTTCAGTTCTGTGTACAGTAAGTGATGGAAATCTTATTGAAATTGTGGGAAGCGGTTGTTATTAGTGAGGTAAATGTTCATTTTGTTGACTACCATTTTTTCAATACATTTTAGAAAACAAAAGGGAGTTAAGCCATAGGCCAATGATTGAGGACTTCATAAATGTTCAGTGATGGCTTCTTAAGGGTTGGTGTAATGATAGCCACATTAAGAAATGCAGTGAGAATACCAGCTGAGAGATAGGAGTTAACTGATATTGTGGAAAAGGAGTCAAGAAGAGGAAAATATTTTTTTAGCAACCAGGTAGGGGTGGAGTCAGAAATGTATATCCTGAGTCCAGAGTTATTTAGGAATAAGAGAGAATCTGCACTGGTTTAAGGATAACAAGAAGATATTCAAAATGAGACCTAGAACTTTGAGCTGTTTTGATTGAAGTAAGGGCTCTAGAGGAAGAAATAAGACTGCTCTAAGAATCAAAAAATGGTGTGCACGTCACAAGCAAAGAGGAAGCAGTAGCGCTAGCTGGAGTAATGAAGAAAGTTATCATTTGGTAATGTTGTGTGGTGTTTGCTTTCTACTGTAGGTTGCAGTAATGGGATGGGGCATATGGAAGAGGGAGCTCCCCCATGTGCGATGCCTATTCACAACCTGGTACAGTGCAGTGTTTGGCCTGGTTGCAGTCACTGACCTGAAAATACTGTTTGTGGTATGTAAAATTTGAATTAGAGATTTGCATTGTGACACTATCATGGGGTGACTCATCCCCTGTAACATGCATATCCTCTGGTCATAGGCCAAGGTATTGTGTGAGGGGTACTTGGGGTATGCTCCAGTCACACTTGAAAGGCTGAAGTGAGCATATGTTGACTCAATGAAGCATCTTTTAAGAAGTGCCTATATGCCATAACCCCTCAATTTGATCCCTGGTTCCCACGCCAATGACCAGGATTCAGGAATGAGTCTGAGTTGCCAGGGGGATGCCAGGGGAGGGTGAGGAGCTGTTAGCAGACCCTGAGGCTTTCTTCCCCTGTTGAAAATGCTGCCCGGGATCCTCCGAACTCCGGTTCATTGCAGGGCCCAGAAATCTACAGAAACAGCCAAAAGCCATATACCACCTCTGGTACGTTGGTATTTGGTGCCTTTGGACATTCTGAATTTTCAGTGCCAGCACTCTGATTGGAGGATCTCAGCCTCACTGACTTCTTCCTGCTGGTCTCCATTTTACCTTGCTTCATTAGAGACATTTAGAAGTGCTGCTGACCCTGGGAGACTATCCTTTTCTGTAAAGCAAGAATTTCATTCCCCTCCCCCCAAGTGTCTACTTTCCCATTTGCAAATTATACTACATAGCCACTAGAGGGCTACAACAGCTGTCTTTTCTGTTAAAGAGGAAACACATTATATTTTCTACTTCCTCTTCTGCTCTAGTGGACCTGGGATACCTCTCTTTCTGAGGACCATCCCCAGGGTTTTTCCGCCTGTTTCTCCGGCCGAACCATGCTCATCTACTAAGGCTGCAAGACTTGAATGCCTGCCCCCACTCCCATTCTGTACTGGTAGAGCAGGGCCAGAAACAGAAACGAAAGCTACAGACCAATCTTGCGACACTGGATTGTAGCCTTGAACCACCTCACTGGCTCAGCTGCAAAGAGTTGCTCCACAGGTACGTTCAGCACCAAAACCGCCTCTCAGCCAACAAAAGGATTTTGAACTTATGACACCTGATCACCGATTGGTCTAGGCTTCTAGTGGCGTTTACTGCCGACTGTTGTGGCGTTTAGATCTACCATGGGAAATTACAGCTAGTTCTTCAGTGTGTCGCTAGCTTTACTAGTGCTCAGCTCAATTCTTCAGAACTCTCATCCCTCCTTAAAGTGGAATGACCCTTGCGCTTCTCCCTGTCCTGCCTCCAACAGCTCCTTTCAGGTAGCCATTCTGGACTATTGGGCTTCTCAGCTGTCTCTGCCGGGGAGTGGGACATCTCCCAAGCTGCCTCTGCAGATTACTCTCCCATCCAGACTTGAGACTTCCTACTCATGGCAAATTTCTGCCAGGACACTAGTGGTTGCAACACTAGGCCAGTATAACCCAGGAGTGGGTAAAGACCTACCCATCAACACCGCCTCCCCTATCGCCCAGAAAATAGTGTTTACAAATTACAGTTCGCTGCCTTATAAAGAATCCTGCTTCTTTTACTATTGTGCTCAGGCAATATCGAACTCAACCCAGGACCATTAGACACCCTTGCTTCTCCATCAGACCTGGCAGATATCAAAGGAATGTCTTTTATGCATCTTAATGCCTGTAGTTTGCTGAAAAAGTTCACCCTTATCCAGGCTTGGGTGAGCCACACCCTACCTGACGTCCTAGTGATCACTGAGACCTGGCTTAGGCCAGCCACCCCAGACAATGAAATCAATATCCCAAATTATTTACTCTTCCGAGCAGATAGGCAATCAAGAGGAGGTGGGGTGGCAATTTATGTAAGGGACAAATACTCAGCTGCATGCATAATGCATCATCTTCCCCCAAAGAATCAAAGAATTCGAGTGCTTTACCCTAAAGATCGAACTTTCTCCTTCCAGTGCACTCTGTGTAATAGGCTGCTACAGGCCCCCTTCTGCTGGGCCTCATCTCCTGTCTCACCTCAGTTCCGTACTGGGGCTCAGTTCCTTGGAAATCATTATTCTTGGTGACCTGAACTACGATTGGCTATTAAGTGCATCAGCTCCCTTAAAATCCATTTGTGACACTCTAGGGCTGGTGCAACTCATTGGCGAGCCTACTCGCCCAAATAAAAAGAACCTTAACAACAGCTCCCTCTTAGATGTAATTTTGGTTAGCAAGCCACACCTGTTCTCTCATGTTGGAACATTTTTCTCAGACATTAACGATTATTGTATAATCACCACCATTAGATCCATGCACAACCCACAGTTTGTGGTAAAGTTCTCTATCAAGAGGTGCAAATGCAACTTTGATTTATTTGCTTATGTCTACGACTTGAAACATTCACCGCGATGACAGGAATTCTTCCTAGGCAAAATGGTTAACAGGGCATATACTATTTTTTCGTTATTTTAAGTGAGGTTTTAAATAAGCACGCTCCCTTGGTTAAAATGCGGGTCAGGAGCAGCACCTGCCGTTGGTTCTCACCTGAGCTCAAAGCTTCCCTGTTAGAAAGGGATACTTTATGAGAAAAAGCCCAAAGAAGCAAGAATGACTCAGATTGGTGTATTTTTAAGAGAGCACGTAACAAGTGCACCAAGTTGGTCAGAGCAGCCAAGGCCGCCTACTATTGTTCGGAGCTAGCCTCTGCCTCAAGAAAGCCTACAAAGCTCTGGAAAACATTAAAAGACATGTCTGGACATGCACCTGGTAATTCAATTCCAGCAAAAATTAAGTCCGGTGGCAGCATTATCGCTAACCGATCGGAGATATTGGAAGCCCTCAATAACCATTTTGCAACGGCAGGGCTAGCATTTGATACTTCTCCTGCCAATGACCTCCGCGCAGCTCAGGTCCCACCAACCCATGAGTCCCCCTCTACTGAGGAGGCCTTCTCCCTCCTACCTGTCTCTCTAAAAGGGGTGGAAGACCTACTGCTGCAACTGAACACCAGGAAGGGAGCAGGCTCCGACTTCATAGAGCCATACTATCTGAAATGTGCCTACCATGTGCTTGCGGTGCCAATCACCCACCTATTCAACTTGTCACTCTCCCAGGGTAGCCTCCCCCCCCCCAATGGAAAATAGTCCATGTCATCCTCTATTAAAAGCAGGTGACCCTCAGTATCTAAATAATTACAGACCAATCTCCTCCTCCCCATCCTGTCTAAATTACTAGAAAAAATAGTGTGTGGCCAGCTAGGGGTATACTTAGAATCCAGAAGCCTATTAAACCCGGTTCAGTCTGGATTCAGAGCAAAGCACAGCACCATAACAGTCCTAGCTAAGGTGACCAATGATTGGCTCCTAGACCTTGACAACAAGAAGCATGTCTGTGCCATTTTCTTGGATCTTAGTAAGGCATTCAACACAGTCAATCACAGCCTGCTTCTTTCCTCCCTAAGCACCTTAGGACTGGACCATAAATCTATGTGCTGGTTTGCAGACTACCTCGGAGAACGGAAACAGCAGGTTAAAGCTGAAGGTGATCTTTCTCCATTAAAACCTATGCTGAGGGGTGTGCCCCAGGGCTCTATCCTTGGTCCCCTCCTCTTTGCAGTCTACATTAACAACATCAATGACCCCATCAAAAAAGCCAACTTCCACTTATTCGCAGACGACACTGTACTGTACTTTGGTTGTCCCATGCCGGAAGCAGCCTGTGAAGACCTCCAAGCTGAATTTAACCTTCTACAATACCAGCTCATAAACAAAAAGCTTTTGCTTAATGCGAAAAAGACAAAAGCCATGCTCTTCTCCCCTCCTTGCATGCAGCAATTCCTGCTTGGGAGGGCTATCCCACAAATTACCACTGTTCTTGGAGAAACACTAGAGTATGTAGCTAAATTCAAATATCTAGGAGTTTGGCTCAATCATAAACTTTCCTTTGCCAACCATCACGAAGAACTACAGAAGAAACTAAAGCAAAGATTAGGACTATTCTACAGAATTAACCACCTGCTCACAAAGGAGGCCAAGATTCAACTGGTTCAAGCTACCTTCCTATCATTAATAGATTACGCGGACCTGTTCTACAGCCATTGCACTGCCTTTGCACTGGCTAAGTTGGACACCTTCTACCACAGAGCTATCAGGTTCATTACTGGCCTTCCACTTTCCACACACCACTGCTCCCTGTACTCATTGTTAGGCTGGACTTCCTTTCACTATAGAAGGAATAGAAACACCGCCCTATAGGCCTTCAAGCGGTGACCAACAAAGAAGCTCCCCTCATAGGTCTCAGATTGTATTCCCCGGAGTGTGTTAGGCACCTACGCTCTAAGGAGCTATTCCCTAATTGCCCTCCAAGTTCCAAGGGTCAAAACTAATTTCGGCAAAGCTGCTCTAAGCTTCTCTTTACCCACATTGTGGAACGGTTTACAAAGGAACTTGAAGTTGAGCTGCCCTATTAGCCTGAATATCTTCAAGGCACTCTATGATCGCTACATGAAAGCACCTGCAAATGTTTTCCTCACTGCTTGCCCACTAATTCCTCAACTCCCCCTTTCTATCCTGATGCTCGCCATGTTTCTACCCCTGGCTCTCACTTTTTTCCTATTAACTCTTCCTGCTGCACCCACCCTTCCCTGTCCACTCCAGCCTGGCTAAAGTCCCACCCCATCCATAGTAGTGTCCCAATTATCTACCCCCCGTCATTATCATAATAAACAAGTACATGACAGCCATTGTCACTTTCTGTGGTTTTAGCTCAATTTTTCCCCCAGTCGTTGGTAATATATTCCTCCTCTTCTTTACCTCTCTAACCTGCCACCCCATACACAGCCTCTTTCCCCTATATGTCTAGTTGCCGGCTGCCTCACTCAAAAGATCTCTGCTTATAACCCCTATATGCCTATGGTTGATTGTACATCTGCTGACTTCTTCAATTGTAAAATAATGCTGTTTTTTTTTTTATTTATTTCAACCTTGTGTTGTACTGTATACACTGTATATACTTTTTCTTCCTTGTATATTATTGCTTTTTGTATACCTGCTTCTGTACTGTACTTTGATATATTCATGACCAGATCCACCTTGCAAATGAGCCTTGCTCAATGGTGCCCGCCTGGATAAATAAAGATTTTGATTGATTGATTGATTGATTGATTGATCAAGCTGCCACAAGGCAGTTTTTCTCTCCTGGGGAAGGATGTGGACTTCTCTGGCAGTTGGAGGCCACCAGATGGAGACTATGTGGCAGCACCAAGCCAACAGGGAGCCAGACATTCGGCTGGGTAGGAGGAAGGGGCCATCACCAAAGCCACGGAGTGTGTGCACCTCCACGCACATGTGTGACCATGTTCTAGGGTCCTGGGATAATGGGGGGAGAAAACAGAAAATGGAACACCGGGGCAGGCTAAATGAAGCCCTGCGAATAAGGCAGATTGAGATCCTCTGAGGAAGGACCACAGCTTGCCTGTCCCAGAGCCCCGATGGTAAAAACCTATGTGAAAAAAAAAATTGATCCCTGATTATAGCATTAAAGGGCGGTGGCACAGTTGGGAGAGCAGTATCAGCAACATTTGAGCCATCACCAACTGTGACTGAGAGTGGGGGTCCATGAGTCTGTTTAAAAGGCAGAATCCAAAAAAAGGTAAAGAGAGAGTAGAGGGGGACATCTGATAGCTCAGTGGAAACATGTCATGCTTCCATGCTGGAAACCTGGGTTCCAAATTGAGCCTGGGGTTACCGGTATTGGGCTGCCAGGCTGGGAAGTGCTCCTGAGGGCAGCACAAGCCAGCCAGTGAGGGATACAGCTGGTTTCTGGTGCAGATGCAGCCCCCCGTTAGCTGGGGAGCTATGTCCTTCACAAAGGGTCATGTCAGTCCAGTGTGCATTGGTAACATTGAGGTTGTGAGAGATACTCACCCAGCATCATGGAGAGGAGGGGGAGAGATGAGGAAGAAACAGCATAAAGATATTTGCCTTAGCTGCCATGTACTGTATGATGGTCCTGTCAATTCTTGGATCTCACTCCATCTAGATCCCTGCTGGATGAAACGGCAGCAGAGGGAGTGGGAATCATGGCTGGGGATCAGTAATGAGATGGATTAAAGAGGTGAATGTTGCAGTCAGTTATCCAAAAAGCTATATAAAAAAAGAGTAGGGCTAAACTTCTTAGCATGGTGCTGGGCTGGTTACAATCAGATACAGTAGCAGAAGGATGGGGGCCCAAGGCCCTCAGAACATTTTGTACTGCAAGACAAAAGAAATGTACCAAATTATCTGAGGATGTGGGAGGCACAGCTGTGCACCACCATTCTCCATTACCCCTTGGGTCCATGAAGGGGTGAGGTGCAGTCATGAACATGGTCCTGGAGGCAGACTCAGGAGCTGGACAGCACAGTCCTGGAGGCAGACCCATGAGCTGGAGAATCAAGAAAATTTGCCCAAATCATTCTTGGCACAGCTGGGTACCCCCATCCTTCATTAACCATTGTGTGCATGAAGGGTTGGGGGGCAGTCATGCACATGGTCTTGGAGGTGGACTCCAGAGTCACAGCATTAAAAGAACTGGGTCCAGAGACCAGGCAACTCTTCTCCTTGCAATTCCAATAACTGGGTGTGAAAGCGAGCCTTGGTCATTGGAGGCTGGAAGGGGTGGAAGATGGAGCAACCCAAAGGATGCTTTTTTCCTCCAGGGAAGGAAGGTAATTATCTATCCTGCAACATTGCCCCAAGGTGACAATGGGTGGCAGTGCTGTAGTGTTGTGGAGGTATAGTGGGGAGGGAGGTTGTTAGCTGTACTCTGCTCCAACACACACTACATGTGAAGGCTTGGAGCCCCATGTGCAGGGACATCCCAAAGTGAAGAGGCAGAAGAACATGGGAAAAGTCCTTGCTCATCCTGGATGATGTTTGGTGTTCCCAGGCATGGCCCCTTTCCACTGGCCAATCTCCATCCCAGAGACCTCTTGCCTCCATACTCAGCAGCAAGTGGTAGCTTTGAGACTTGTTTGGCCAGGGCTGACCATGGGGTTTAAGCCCTATGAGGCTGGAAAAGAACTAAGCCACAGAGGAGAGCATAAGCAAATGACAAGCCCAGTTGTGAATAACACAGATTGGATATGGTACTGATGTAAGAACAGCCATGTGAATGTGGTACCCCTAAATAAGTCCCACCACTAATTGCATTATTCACTACTGGGCCTGTCTTTAACACTCAAAAGTTGCAAGGAGAGCTTTAGCACTTCTTTCTTTTCCAGCTCCTGAGCCTTGCTTAAACCCTTTTTACCTGCAATAAAAACTAAGCATATATCTACATTTCCACTGACTTCTGATTTCATTCTTAGAGTGCATTGCTTTCTATAGTGTGTGTTCTGTCATTAAAGCTGCCTGCTGTGTGTATCAGCTACTGTATGCATTCTGCCTGGCTACAAGATGGCCACTGTTGTGCACCCCCCAGGTAATGAGGCCCTCAGGGTAGCAGACAAATGAGAAGATGGACTGCTGGGACAATGGAGCACGAGGACAATGTTTGTTTAATGCTCTGCAGTCTACCATCTTGCCCTGTCAACTATTGAGCCCCGCCCCTTTGTGGACATGGGACACACAGCAGACAATTTGCAGAGGATGGAGAAGGCATAGCCTGTTGAATATTACTCCTGTCTGAAGATGTATACTGGGATGGGGCATGGGTAAATGGGGTGTTGAGGCACTTACAAAGAAGGCAGAGTGCAGTTGTGGTGTCACTTTAAATGAAGTGGTCTCAATTGCAGTCAATAGGCATGTGTTAAATAAGCTTTTGTCACTTATTAAGATGTCTAAAGGGCTTAATAAGCAATTATATGCCTTTATCAGGGATGTAACTGATAGTTAACTGAGTCATTAAAAAATGTGTATATTTTAAGACAGTTATTCTTACCTTATTGAATGATAACTTATTGTTTTGTAAGCATCCAGAAATATTTTTATAAGATATATATATTTGCCAATTAAACTGTCCTGAAGGCATACCTTAACTGCCCCTTTCTGGTATGTGAGAGATCAAGATTTGCAACAGATTTTTTCAACTTGTACACAGATTACCTGGAATTCAGTATCTAATGGCCAATGGCTACTGCCAGTTTACTAGTGGCAACTAATAAAAATACTTGTTTCACTTTATTAACCCATGTATTAATCTTTAAAAAGAATCAAGAAATATTTTACTAGATGAGCATTTGCCATTTGAAATGCAGTGATGTCCTAATGGTGCACCTTAACTACTCTTTGCTGCTAAGGCTGAGGCCAGAGTTTGCACTCCAATACTTTGGACTTTTGCCCAGTGTAAAAGAAAGCCAGTATCCATGGGGTTGATGACTAGTGTTGCCCCTAACCAACCAGCCACCTGAACCTTTTCCCCTGGATTCCATCTAGTCCTATAATTTGCACCCGACAAAACCTCAGTGATAAAAGGTGTAGCTTTCATCTGTCCCCCAAAATGACAAGCTGCCCTTGCCACTGATCAGAAACAGGTACCATCTTAAAACAGTTACAGTATGCATCTAGTCAGTGCTGTCAGCAAGTAACCTCAGAAGAAGATATTGTTTTAAAATTTGCTAGTGGCAGTCATATTTGTTGGTTTGACTCATAAATTATAAAACTAGCAATTAAAGCTGTTTTAAAAATATTTGTGGCAGGTAAAAATACACTGATGAGGACTCTAAGGTTGTGAGCAATAGATCATTGCTAAAAAACAAACAAACGAAAAAAGTACCTTGAGATTTTTTGCTGACTGCCAATTCCGAACACTACTGCTTTAAAAAGGAAAGCAAGCTGCTGGGAGATATTTGCCAGAGAACAAATCCTGGATTGGTTGTAGAGTTATTTGTTTCTTATTATTCTCTTCTCAACTGATTTATTTGCAAATTTCTCAAACATAATTTGCCTTTTACTTGAACTCCTGTTCTTAAAAACAAACAACATAGAAAAGAAAATGCTGAATTCCCTTTGGGATCCATTTTCAATGGGTTGTCGCCAAAGAACCATTAAAATGGTATTCAAAAGTTTATCTTTTCCAGTCTCATAAGAGTTCACAGATTTGCTCTTTGTGGTTTCTTTCACCAGCGTATCACATACTAGGAAAATATTTGCAATTCCATGCAATATAAATATTAGAGAAGTTACAAAGTGTATTTTTTATGTTTACTGGAATGGAATTTTGCTAAATGTTTAGAAAAAATGTGTAAGCCTGGTTCACACTACATTCCCTAACTGAAATCTTAGTTCGCCTGGTAAACCTGTGAAACACCTATCCTACGGTTATATTTCTGTTACACATAGTACAGAAAATGTATCTTTGATATTCAGAAGGAATCTGGAAAAAAATATTCTAAAATGTTTCCAGGTATTTATTACTTAGCAAGTGAAGCGTTTCCCACTCACACAGAACCAGCCTCACAGAATGGTTATTTCAAGAGATGTGTCTTGAAATGGAGCTCCAGATATGGCAATAAATGAATCAGTTTCACATCTGCAGGGACTGGGGTAATGGTCCGAAAATCAGAATGATAAAGTAGGAGCAACAGCAGCCCTGCATCCGGCTCCTTAGCTCTTTAACTGAATTTCTAATCTCATTCTGAAACCAATTCCAGCAGGAATTAATACATTGTGCTTTTCTGCTCTGCTGGAGTTGTTTGCCTTGGTTTGGTTTTCCAAACATTTTTGGATTATGTTACCGGCAAGACAGTTTATTATGAGACAATTGACTTCTGAGGCTGCTTAGCTCCAAATCAGAGACGCACCATGCTACTAATCTTGGCAGGTGATAGCTAATCCTTAATGCATGGCTTGCTCTAAGACTGCAATGATCACCACCAGTCACTGCTCGCCGAAACCTCATAAAGTTCCATTAGTAGCTGTCAAGGCAGCATCACCCCAGCAAAGGCTGCCGTCCAGGCCCCTGACCCTCATTGACATCCTGCCTCCTTTACTTCTCATTCCCATGCTTCCCTGTTAGCTACATTAGCTTCAGGAACAAAGGGCAGGATTTTTGAGTCTAGATAACAGGTTATATTAGAAGGCTACCAGAGGTGATAATTTAAAAGGCTTTACGGAGTTCTGGACATGATAGTTTACTTGTAGATGCACTGTATGGGTTGAAAAGAGCCTGTCCTTAGAGGAGGTCAAAAGTAGAGGAGTATAGTTTGTTTGGCTGGAAGACTATACCTGAGTCTATCTCCCTATGAATTTAAGTTCCAAGAGCATAAAACTGTTTGTATTCAGTTACGCCAACATGCATTTAGCATTATCAGAATACATTGTGTGTCAGAGATCAGCACAGTCTTATAGAGGACTGGAAAGATGTGTTAACTGGCAACTGTTTATAAAGTTCTTATTCTCAGAAATGATGTGTATTACCCTAAATTATCCATATTTAACTGTACCTGAGCAAACAGTGATATGAAAAACTGTCTTTTGCATTCTTTTGTTTTACGGGCAGTATTGTGTTACAGTTCTCTTCCTGGAAGTGATAATTTGGAGAGTTTGCTGTGTTATGTTTCATGTACGGAAGGTTAAATATGAGCTGTTGTCCTATCAGAACTATGCTTGGAGATGGCCCAGTGGCATTGAGGACTGAGGCATTGCTGCCTTACCTACTACCATGCCAGTGACCCTTGTTCGTGGTGCGAGCGGGTTGCCGGTGGTCAGCTGGGGAGGGAGGGAGAGGATCTAGCATCATGAGGACAGCTCTCCTCTCCCAGGGGAGAGGGAGGACACAGACCAGAACTTGCCTGACCCCTAGCGGTGGCTGGGGCCAGCAGGTCAGGTCCCACAACATGGGAGGTGGAGGTGGAGCAGCTGCCCAACATATGGCATGCAGTGCATCACTGGCTGCATTGCATGCTCCCCACTTCATCAAGCAAACCATAAAAAGTGATTCTGCCACACAGAATGATGATGGTTCCCCCGGAGCAAGCCACCCCGAGAAGACACCTCCAGAGTCAGATCTGTGCTGGTGGGTTGTATCACTCCCAACCCCCTGCCATGAAGGGTAAGTCATGGGGGCAATATGAGAGGGGTCAGATCCTCAGGAATGGTGGGGGGACATCAGAGGGCTAGATATCAGTCTGAAATGAACTGAACGCTGAGTGAGTTCTGGAGGCATGCTAAAGTAGTGGTGGGGGGGGGGGAGTTATCTCCCCACCATTGAACAATGGGCTTAACCCTTCCAAAAAAAATACGCCACAGAGGTGGATGAACTCTAATGGATAAAATTCATGTAGTCATGCAAATGTCTTCAGTAATAAGGAATGTAGGTAAGAAATCTACAGATTTATCTAAAACAAGCTGGATTGTACCTAAATATAATGTTTTTCAAAGTCTTCCTTGAGCTTTCAGCAGCATTGTAACCATTACTTGGATGATATGTCAAACCACTCAAAACAGAAGAGTCTCACAAGTCACTCAGCAACATGGAGGATTTTTTTTTTTTAGATCATTTATCCTCCTTAGCCACCTCTCTGCACCCCCATCATTTTTTTCTCACATCCTGCCAGGGGTCTGTCCACTGTTCATCTCAACCGGGACCGCCGGTACCCTGAAACACCTGCAGCTTACCCCTGTAGCAGGGCAGCAGGAAGCCCCCTAACTCCCCACCCTTCACGGATCCAGCTTGGGTGCCAGTGCCTGATGAACACTCGCGGACGGCCATCAAGTTGCGTGAGAGGTGCCACTTTTTCACCTGTTTTTTTCCCACTAGTCGGTGGGCGTGCAATGAAGCCATGGCCAGGAACACACACATGACCGCACGCTCCCAGATCCTGGCGTCTGCTCCCAACTTCTTCCCAGTGTACGGTGTGCATCCCTGACCCCCAGCCTCCACCAGGGGGACAGTCAGGTGCAGACTGTCTTGAACACCCCTCCCTGAAGAGGGAGAGCAGTCCATCAGTTGCTCAATCCTTCTCCTCCCCTGCCAGCCCCTGGCAACCCATGCTCACTCCTGAACCTGGGTGGCCAGCGTGGCGTGAGGTGTGGCAACCAGCACCTCTGCCCTCAGCACCACTGGGCCAGCCTAACATGGAGGACTTTTGAAGTGAAATGTTTACTGAAGAGGAAGGCTTGAACCTAAAGTTATTAAAGCACCTTTTCATCAATGATTTTCTGACATCTTTTCCATCATGTCATGAGCTCCTGAAATAAAATCTTCATAGTGTTACAAACACTGCTGTATTTATATGTGATCTAGTTGTTAAGAAAAGTAACTGCAATGGCTTATCCTCTGGGATTCCAAATGGAAAATTCTTAAAACTCTGACAGTAAGAAGACTGAGAGTGCTTGGCTGTAGGAGAGACTTAAGCTGTTAATATCACATCTGCTCTGATTTCAATGCATTACTTGTATGCTGTAACTCTAAAACATAGCAGCTTGCTTCCTTGAAAACAATGTGCAAACTGCTAACAATATTAAAAAAATACCTGAAGTTGCACGTTTTGCTACCTAGAACTGAAACAAAGATTTGTTTGCAATATGATGTGCAGTCTCTTGCTCACATTATAGAAATGTATCATTTGTTTTCTGACTCATGGGTAAGATTACAATTGCTTAAAAAAACATAATTCACAGGTAAGGTTTACTGATCGGGGAGGAGGGGTGGCATTATATACAAGGGAGAATATGGAGACTATGGAGATCAAGTATATGGGGACAGATAAGTAAAGAAAGACATATGGGTGCTGTAGGGATAGAAGAGGGAGAGACATCAGAATAGGGGAGGTATATAGGCCACCATCTTAAGAAGAGGAAGTGGATAGGGTTCTGGGGGATTTTATTAAAAGGACAGCAAGGCAAGGGAAGTGCTGCTGTTTGATAACTTCAACATACCTGGCATGGACTAGAGGATCACAGTAGTATCAAGTGCAAGAAGGCAGCAGTTGGAAGAGGATTTTCTGGAAACATTCCTAGTACAACAGGTGAAGGAGTCCACAAGGTAGGCAGCCATTTTTTACTTAGTCCCTACAAACACTGGCAGTATAGGGATGTGATCACAACGCTGGATCCAAGTTTTCTGGAGGCAAATGGACTTCAAGACTAAAGACAGCATGGGTTCACAGGTGGGTGGAAGTGCCAGACAAACCTGATAGATTTCTTCAGCTGAGTGATGAAGGTAATTGACAAGCAGAAGGTGATAGACATACTGGACTGACTTCAGTAAAGCCTTCCACTCTGTCCCACATGAGTGGTTGGAAAACAAGACGCATGGTCCAGGGGTGGGGAACAAAGTCATAGGAGGACTGGGAAATTTCTTAAGAGGCAGAACACATAGAGTGGTAACTAATGGGGAATTCTTCAGGGTCGGGGGGGCACTAGCGATGTGCCACAAGGATTAGTCTTGGGACTGGTCCTCCTCAACATTTTCAACTGCATGATCAGAGTAGGGATACAGGGCAAGATATGGATATATTTACTAGTTAGTGGTTATAAACTACTGCCAGAGAGTGCTCAGCAGCTCCGTAAACAACATATGTGGTTTATGGAGGGCTGTAAACCATGGACACACAAAAATCCAAAAGGCTTGCCCCTCTCCACGGTGCCAAGTCATTTAACAAAATCCATGGTTCTTCACACAAATACTTTTATATTAAAAAATAAAGTTCTAGTGGTCAGCACCTAGCTGGTGGTGCTGTCGCTGACTTAGCACCTCGGACTGGGGTTAAGGTAAACTTGATCGGAAGGTGGGAGGTTCCGGCAGAGGTCAGGACTCTAACAGGCAGGCACAGGACATTTGAGGACCTTAAGGGGCTTCCAACACTGTTCGATGTCTCCTCTTCTTCTCTCTCTCTCTCTCTCTCTCTCTCTCTCTCTGTGATGCAGCATCAGGGGGTACTGCCACCACGGAAAATGGACCCAATGGCCTCTAACATCCCGTCACTGTCATGAATGCTGGTTGAACAAACCAGAGGACCAGAAATGGAGCAGTCTCCCTTGTTCTCTCACACAAAAACCAGTAAATATAAAAAAAAAAAATAACAAAGTGAGGTTTAATGGGGATTTTATGCATACTCATGGTGTATGATGCTCCTATAAACCCCTTGGGCTTCGCCCTTGGGCTTTACGGGGCATCACACACCTCAGGCGTGCATAAAATCCCCATAAACCGAGCCTTTTATTCATTATTCTATACAAAATACTGAGATCTGTGGTCAGGTGGATAGTGAGAATGGGGTCAGACTTATGAAAGAGTACCTGGGTAGATTAGTATTGCAGTTAAAATGGATTCACCCATGTCAGAGTGAAAAACATGTTGCAGATGCCGATTATGGCACAGGCAACATACTGCCTGACATTAAAGTGCCAGGCATTATGTTTCCAGGAAGTTACAGTGCCAAAGTGCCCTCTCAGGAAACAGTTGTCTTTTGTGGGGGCTTTGCCCCCCGCACCTCCCACAACTATATATAACCTCCTCCGTGGCGGGCATGCCCTGGAGGGGATAGTAATAGTGTGTACGTACAGGGAGGCATGAGTGAAAGGCAATCTAAAATTGAGATCACCCCTTTCACTGTCTCCCTTCTTATGGCACCCTAATTGGGTTGACAATCTTAAGTCGCTGTTCTAATGGTATACCGTTAAAATGTAATGTTATAAAGTGCATAGTGGTACTGCATATAGGGATTCAAAATCTGAAAATAAATACTGGATTGGGGTAGTTATGGGGAGCACAACAGAAGAGAGGAACTTGAGGGTAATTATTTTAAATAGTCTAAAGACAATATTTTTGCACCCTTGTCTTGACCTGCATTGGGGACAACCCTAAAAGCCAGTAGGCCGGATCCAATGGTACCACCACCTTCAGAATATTATCCACTGCAGCTTTAATGGAGGTCCAACACCAGAGCAACCTGGGACAGGACCAAACCATATGAGTACGTGTACCCATGTCAGGGTAACCTCTACATCAAGCCTCAGAGTGATGTGATCCAAAAAGTTTGGTTATTCCTGGAGTCCTAAAATATCTCAGGACCACTTTCCAGCAGAATTCCTGCCAGAAGAGAGAGGCGGTTGTAGAGTGTGTGCCCAATCAAATATTGTCCCATTCAGAAGTTCCCAATTGAACTCCAGCTTCGGCCCTCCACGTATCTTTAATATGCATTTGGTGGTCAGAATCTAATAAAATAAATGTCCAAACAATATGTGATATCTACTCTCCCATGGTGGGATTACTAGCCAGTGTCATCAGACATTCTTGAAGCACATTACATTTTAAGGTCAACTGAGAATGTGTGTTCCTGTCTAGCAAATAGTGTCTGATTTGTAAAAACCAGAATAGATCTTTATTTGGTAAATTAAATTCTTCCTGAAGTGTTGCAAAGGATTTAAATCCTTCATCTGTAAAAAACTGACCTACCGAGTGCAACCCATATCTAGCCCAGGCACGAAATCCAGAGTCTAATATATAGGGGAGAAAACCTTGGTATGCCCGTAATGGAGTTACAGTTTTTAAATTTACTGCCAGTTTAAATTCATGGCACACTTCTTTCCAAGTAGATTTTATTACCACCGTCCAAGGGTTATGTAAATTAAGCATCTGAAGACCCTTTTGATCCATAACAATTAAATCTGCTAATGGAGCTGTTGTACCTGATCTTGCCTCCCATTCCACCCACATAGGGGGGTCAGAATTGGTTTAAAATGGGATAAGGGCCTGTAGTTGGGCTGCCCAGTAGTATTTGCAGAAGTCTGGTAAACCTAGACCACCCCCTTTTTTGGTGTAGTGAGAACTTTCCAACAAGTCCTGGGGGCCTTTCCAGACCAAATGAACTTGGAGACAGTCATTCTTGGGGATTTCCAGAAAGCAACTGGTGGGTGTAAAGGTAAAACTGGAAAAATAAATAACATACAGGCTAAAACATTCATTCTAATGCATTCAACCATGCAGAATAGGGAAAGAGGTAATTCCTTCCACCGATTACAAACTGTATGTATTTCTTGAAGCAACTTGAGGTAGTTAAGGGTGTACAATGTTCTTACATCCCATGGGATTAACACCTCCAAGTAATGAAACCCTTGTTTTCTGCATTTAAAGTTCCCTACCTTGGGAAGGGACTCCCACGGATGTACACCCACTGGGAATATTTCAGTTTTTGAGTCATTTATTTTGAACCCAGAAATTGAACCAAATTTATTCAGTAAATTTTGCACAGTCAGGATTGTGGTGGCAGGATCTTGGATGTATAACAGGGTATTGTCTGCATATAACAAAAAACGGATCTCTGTGTCCCCTAATTTTATTCCTTTGAGTTCTTCAGACTGCCTTATAAGGGCTGCCAGAGGTTCCATACTAAGCGCAAATGAGACGGGAGAGAGTGGGCATCCCTGTCTGGTCTTCCTTCCAATTTTAAATCTAGTGGAGATCACCGCATCAGCTTTTATCTGAGCCTTTGGATCTCTATATATATGTTAGAAAGCCAGCTGCAAAATGTTTCCTTGAAATCGAAGTTCTTCAAAGTTTCATCCAGATATCACCAGTCCAGGTGATCAAATGCCTTCTCAGCATCTAAAGATATTACAGCTTGCAAAGTACTCCCTGAAATGGATCCTGTTGCAACTAAGGCATTAAGAAGAAGGAGAATGTCATCCCAGATATGACGTCCAGGGATGAAACCAGATTGATCAGGATGGACTAAACTTGGTATAATCTTCTGAAGTCTGGTGCCAAGGACCTTAGTAATGAGTTTTGCATCTTGATTCAAAAGTGAAATTGGTCTGTAACTAGAGCAAAGGGTCAGGTCTTTCCCAGGCTTTGGAATCATAGAAATCAAAGCCTCATTCCATGTATCTGGGGTCACCTCCTCCTCATGAGCTACATTGTAGAGTTTAGTATAAAGAGGCACTAATTTGGCTGCAAAGGCTTTACAAAAATCTGCCATGAAGCCATCCAGGCCCGTCGCTTTGCCTGATTTGAAAGATTTAATTGCCAGCTCCACCTCTGCTTCAGTAATAGGGGTTTCAAACGCCATATTATCTTCTGATGAGAGGGCAGGCAGTTGGACTATTTGTAAAAAATTGCTCCACCTGTTAAGCCTGGTCTGAACCACGTTCCTCAGTATACAGTTTATAATACTGCAAACATTCATAAGCAATTTGAGATGGTTGAGACACCATGAAGTGTGGGGCAGTTTGTGACCTGATTATTGGGACATATCTGTCTGTTTCTTGTTTCCTAAGTCTTTGGGCCAGAAGTTTACCTGCTGTCCCCCCCCCCCATTCATAATAGCGCTGATCAGTGTACTTAAGAGAATTTTCAGTACGCCTCAACATGAGCTTATTATATGCTTGCCTTGCCTCTTTAAGTCTGGGAAGAAGGGAAGTGTTCCTCATACATTTATGCTTTTGCTCTAGGGTTTTAATCAAGTCTAAGGCTGTCTGTAGTTTAGCCTGATGTTGCTTATTTTTTATGTGAGGCATAAGCTATAGTGTGACCCTGCACAACCACTTTCAGTCCGTCCCAAATGAATTTTAAAGAAGTATCTGCCACCATGTTCTCTGCTATGTAATGTTTAGTTACATAGATCTTCTCATGCAGAAAGCCAGGGTCAAATCTCCAACTTCCCTGTTTTTGATCGGACCCCATCAGAGCTTGACTGACAGCATAGGATGATCAAAAGATATTATTGGGTGAATCCAAGTATCATGAAAAGTATAGACCATCCCCGTTCACAGGTAAAATCTATCCAGCCTAGAACAGGAATTGGTAGCTGCAGAAAAAAAGAAAAATCCTTCCGCTGAGGATTTTGTGCTCGCCAGGGATCAATCAGACCAGCCTCTGAGCAAAGTATTTTAAGTGGGAATGAACCATGTGTCCTTTTGACCCAACTGGACTCCTGTCAAGGCCTGGGTCCTTGACACAATTCCAATCCCCCACACAGATGATCTGCCTCTGTGGAATGGCAGACAGCCTGTGAACAAGGATCTAAGAAATCCCCCTTGGGAGGGATCGGGGCATAAATGTAGGTTATATGTATACAGTAGGTTGACCTAAATATATCTCAGAAAGTGAAATCATCCCCCCGTCCCAAAAGTAAAAACATTTGTAACTTGAAGAGGCAAGCCTCAGCGAATGAGGATTGCCACTCCAACCTTTTTCGCCTGGGGTGCGCATCAGAGTACATTGTGCCCACCCACAAGCAATGTAGTTTTAAATGTTCAGAATATGATAATCTAGTTTCCTGTATGCAGGCAATATTACATTCTTCTTACCTGAATTCCTATAAAATCCTGGTATGTTTTACAACATTATTAATCCCCTTGACATTAATAGTGCAAATATTTAGTTCAGCCATTATCAAGGTAATTTGTAAATGCAATCAGAAGAACCTTAAAATGTACCCGTCCCCCCAACCTTTCCCCTCGGCATTCAGCATACCAAAAGTAAAATATTCACAATACAGAAGACACAAATGATAACAGAAAATATACATAACTCAATAAGAAAGAAGCACAACCCCCGCTTACATTTGGGGTAAACAAGAAGATAGGGCAACTACTGTAACCCAGCTGGGAAACATCCCAGCAACTTTTAACAATTGTAATGAGGGTGCACAAGGGCATCCTCTGTCGGGATAATGAACCCAAATGTAATAGCTGTAATAATATGCAGCAGTGGTCCACCACCCCAGTCTGTGCCAGGGGTAGTGAAGCCAGGTCCCTTTAATAAAACTTGGAGCACGAGAACCCAAATGAAGCCAGCTTGTCCAGGTACACAATCCAATAGTCAAAGAGAACGTATTAAATGATCTCCAAGGCGGCAGAGAAATCATCTCAGAAAGTATAAATATAAGCAGCCTCTGCCACTTATTAACTAATAATTCAATAGTATAACTCGACATCTAAGGGAAGAGCATACAAAGAAAATAACATGTAACATCTGAGTAAAAGTCATAACCTGTCCAATATTAAAAAAAAAATGCCACCTTGGGAGTTCAGAACCATAATTGCCTAATTACTAAAGAGCCACAGATATTCTTGTGAAGTGTGTAAACCATAATAAAAAAAAAGGAAAAGACAACAATAAGATATCCAAAAGGGGGTCCAGTATACTGTCCCCGTAATAGTCCCATCACCTTCAGTATCCATGTAAGGTTACACATCAAATTAAATCTTCAGGTCAGAACAGTTATTAAATCTGCAATGACTTCACCAATAAGAAGAATTCAAAAAACAAGAGGAAAACTGTCCAACTATCTAATAAATGTTCATTATAGATTGCCCAGTTTCAAACTTGTAGTTGGCCCTTGCATAACAATGTTCCAATGCTTATGGTGGCAGGGACTAGTCAACCAAGGGAGCAGAGGCTGATAAAACTGGGGGTAGAAAATGAAAGTACTTGCGTGTGAGATATCCATTGTCCTCTGGTAAGGGCATTGAAATGAGGAGTCCGGGCATCAAAAAGAAATCCAGGATAGCCAAACTGCTAAACCACCACCAGAGTTAATGATACGGAAAACAAAATGTGAGGGGACTAATTAAACCGTGTACCACTTGGGTCCAGATCAGAAGGAAGTCAGACCCATAAAACAACCTTTCAGAATAAAGTTCTGTCCGATTGTAGGTGTTGTTCTGTTAATTTAACAGGAAAAGGAGGTGAATAGACTTGAGAGCAAACATATATGGACCTTACTGAACAATTCAGAGGTGAAGGCATCCATATATAATTGTAGGCTGCTCCATCCTCCAGAAGGTTCTGAGTCAACGCACCACCAAAAAACTGGAGCATCTTCGTCAGGACAAATTAGATACAATTAACACTGGAGGTACAGTCAGGAGTGTTTCTTGGGGATAACCCATTTGGCGATATCCGAGTGTAAGGGTAGTAGAATATCCATTGTGTTTTTCCCCAATCGTTTAGTCCCTGGAGCCACTGACCAGCGGATCTCCTTGATTTCCTGCTCCGCCTTGTCATCTTTGAGATCAGGTAAGGAAATGTCCCTTGCTTCCAAGAAGGGTACAGCCATTAGCAGGGTCTCAAATTGTTTGACCCCTCTCTTGCCCTCTACCCATAACCGCACCGGGTAGCATAGTTGAGCCTTCAATCCTTTTTCCTGGAATTGTTTGACGACAAATAAAACTTTCTTCCATTTAGGCAGCATTAATGGAGGAAAATTATGGTCAGCATATACGTTATTACCATCCATGTTTACATCTTTCTTCCCCAATGCCACACTGGGAATTTGGTCTTTTACTGGATACTTGAGGAATCAGATGATAATAGATCATGGGGGAGAATCTGTTTTGGGTTTAGGGGCTACTGCTTGATGCACTCGTTCGTTATCCATCTTAAAGTCTCCCCCCAAGCCAAGTTCTTGTTTAAGCCAGCTGTCCATGAATTGGGCCATGTCTGCCTGTTCTGCCCCCTCCAGGACCCCAAAAATTCTAATGTTATTGCGTCTGGCACTGGTTTCTGCATCTTCTGCTCTGAGGGTCAAGGCTTTTTCTCTTCAATGCAAAAAAGCCAGAGAGTGCCAGTATGCCAGATGCTCCCCTTGGAGGGTGTCTACATGTGATTCTAAACTGGAGGTGTGAGCTTCCAACTTCCAAAAGTCCTTCTGTATGCCTGGTACTTTGGTGTCAATTTTCTGTTTGAGTTTCAGTATTTTGCTGCTATCAGCTCTCGTAACAGTTGAACTTGTATCAGAGCCTGAATCATCTCCCTCTTCTGATGATCTTGTCAGTAATGATGAGCGTGAGGGAGTGGGGCTGAGGCCTTCTGACCTTTGGGACAATGCATCCGGTTGATGTTGTTTCATGCTCGTTGTGGCTGTTTTTTCGGTGTATCACATATCCCGTCATATTGGGAGAATTGATAATACAGAAAAAAAACACAAAATTGCACTGATAGGTGACTGATGATGATGGATTGTGTACCCAGCACTTAGAGCTCCTGATCAGGCATCCATTTGGGCTGCTGACATCACCTGAACAAAATGTGTGAATGTTTGTGTGGAACTGTAAGTAATACTGGGATCCCTTTGTTTGAAATGTATATAGTTGTGCTGTTGAAATGATTGCTAAAAGCTATTTGGAATTTAGGGGGTTAACCTGAGATGCAGTTTGAGCTCCTCTCAGGCTGGTTTGCAAACTCTTTTGCAGAGCTATCAACAAGAGGTAATTTCTGGGTCACTAAGTTCTATTTGTTGCACCTGCAAAGAAACTGATAAGAACATTTTGTGAGAAGCAGGGTATTTCCTTAACGAGTTCCAAGGCAAAGACTTGTTATAAAAAGAGCAGTAATAGTTTTGCTAGACTGACTGAAACTTGGACTTAGAGACACTCTCAGATGAAGGAATTTTCCTCTGTTTGTGCTGCCTTTGCAAATAGTTATACTAAACAATTTTTATTTTTTATTTTACTGTTATTGGTAATAATAAAGGGTTACCTGTGAATTGTACAACTGCTCCTGGACTTCCTGTGCTTCCTGACCTGTGCCTCGATGACACTCCTTTGATTTACTCTGTATCTCTGAACACTAGCTATCTACCAGAACCCCTGATTCTAGATCGGCAATTCCCAGCTACAATCTATTGAGGCAGGACTGTGGTAAACGAGGGGGTGGTATTGCCCTCTACATTTACCAGAGTCTTCATTGCTTTGTCTCCCTCTGTGAAATTGCAGCCTCCTCTCATGAGCTTCTCTTAGCCAAACTGGCCCCTCCTCTTTGGCCATCTTTAATGGTGCTTTCTATGAGTCACCTTAAATCTCTCCCTCTAAACTGGTCGAAACTCTCACCTTTTCTCCTCTCTTTCTACTCACTCTTCCTCCGGTGAATTTATATTCTGCTTGGGGACTTCAACAATAATTGACTCTCCCCTGCCTTCAGGTTAACTTCTCAAAGAACTGAGTTGCTTAACCTTTCACAGCTTATCAAGGAGCCCACAAGACTCAATCTACAGTTTTCAAACCATACTTCATCAGACTGGGTTCTCTCCTCTCATCCACGCTGCTTAGCAGCAGATTGTATAATGTAGGATGCCTTCAGTGATCAATGCATGACATACTGTGTCAGAAACATTCACCTCCCTCCTGCCCCCCTTAATATATATGGTCTAGGTCACTCCAGTCATTGAATGTGGATTCCCTTCTCCAAGACCTCACTGCCACTGACTGATTTCCTATCCTTCTTTTTAATTTTGTTTTATATTTTTACCGCTGCCCCAACCCAGCACTGTCACCCGACTGCCTTACCTGTTGCCGACTCTTCCCATCGAGGACTCCCTCCATGGAGCCCTGGCTTACCCCCCCAAGTGGGGACACAGTGGGGGAGGCACCCAGAATCCCCTTCCCAGAGGAATCAAGTGATCATCAGTGATCCAGATGGTACTGCAGCCACAGGCAGGTGAGGACCCACTATCAGGACCTCGCATCTGTGTCACCCTGGGAGAGGCATTTTTTCCATGTACATCCTCTCAGAGCATGATGTACCACAATGACAAGGCTCATGCCAGTGTCCATCACACTCTCCCTCAGGTGTGTGGGCATCGGGGCTGCAATACCTCCAGCTGTCGCCATAGGTCAGGCCATCCCCGAGCAAGTGTGCCCCCCCCGAGGGGCTAAGCGGTCCATCGGACACTCAGACATCCTCTCCCCAACTGTCCCTCTAACTCCTGGGTCCACTCCCAAATCTGGGTCACCAGCATTGCAAGCAGAAATCCAACTGCTGCACCGACGAGCCAGCCGATTGATCCCCTATCCTACCTGCAACCAATACTGACGGGGCCGTCTCCTTGCTCCACTCTAAATTCTTAATGTGTGTGGTACAAGCATGCCCACTTAAATAGTCCTGGATTAGCAGCACCCCCTAGGGCCATAGCAGACCTTATAGACCTTTGTAAGTCCTGTGATAATGCTTGGCTCCATTTAAAACTGTCCCACTCCACCCTGGACCTTCTTACCAATCAGAAACTTAGAAATTCCTGCACTAAGGCCATGCAAGCTGCAAAATCAAATTATTTTAGCTCTAATCTCCAGAACAGCCTTAAATACCCTGCAGAAGTCTGGAAGGTTATTTACTCCCTTTTTTGCCCCCCCCCCATTTACCCAGTTCTGCTAGTGAATGGTTGACCTATCTCTGCTCACTCCTCGGTGACTGTTCACTTTAAAGAATTATCCACCATCTTTGCCCTCTCATCTCACTGTATCATATCCCCTTCTCAGTCCCCCCTTGTTACTTCCCAGGTGATCTCCAAATCCAGCTCTTCTGGGATGGACACTAATTATTTCCTCTCTCTACCACTGCCATTGCTCTTCCCATCAATCTCTTTGCCTCCATGTGTGTTGTTGCCCAGCCTTGGAAGTTTCCTAAGGTTACCCACTTCAACAAAGTGGTGGAACCTACTTTTTCAGTAATTTCTAACCCATCTCCCTCCTCCCTACTCTCACTGAGCTGCTGGAGACCTAGTATATTCCTGGTTTGCAGAGTTCCTATATTCTTTTACCTTCCCCTCTCCCTTTCAGTATGTTTTTTGTAAACATCATTCAACAGCCTTCTCCCTGTTGCATGTCATTAACTCCATTCATGACTGTCATGGATAAGGGACTTTCTATTAGCCACTATCTTCATCGACCTTGGTAAGACCTATGAGTCAGTAGCCCACCCTCTCCTCCTGGAGAAGCTGAGTTCTGCAGGCCTGTCTGCTTCAACCATTGACTAGTACCAATCCTGTCTCTCTGGTCATCTCCAGTCAGTACAAGTTCTTAATGCCCCATGACCCCACCCCCTGATCCAATCCAGGGTCCTCACAAGGCTCCATTTTGGGTCCATCCTATTTTCTATCTTTTTAAATGATCTGACATCTGTCTGTGTCAGCCTGCATATTCACATGTATGCAGATCAAACTGTTGCCTTCGCCTCAGGTGCTTTGGTTTCAGTTTCCGAGGAATGCTTCAGTGTGGCTTCAGCTATGTCCTGCACAGGATCCAGTCAAACCAGCTCTGGGTCAACACTAACAAAATGATGTCCTTGACTTTTGACACTAGCCAGAAACTGGCCAGACTCCCCTCTCCATCTTCACCACCCTGGATGGCTCTCCATTTGAAGCTGTTCCCAGCTACAAATATCTTGGTGTGTGGCTGGATAGCAGGTTTGACTTCTCCACCCATATCAATGCCATCTACTCCAAACTCCACCCTAAATTCAGTGCACTGTTTGACAGCAAAGACTGCCTCTCTTCCCAGGTCCATTATTAGCTGGTCACCAAAATGGTGCTCCCAGTGTTTGACTATGCAGATGTGGTCTACAGCACCACCCCTCCTCCTCCCTCACCAGACTGGACACCCTCTGTAATGCATTTTGCCACTTCATTGCTAATTCCCTACTTTGTACTCATCACATCTCCCGGTCACCTCCTCGGTGCTTGAAATCTCACCCCCTACCATTACCCTCTGCATTCTGCCACTGAACCAGTTATCAACCCACCTTACCACCCTCTCCCCCACCCCTAGGTCCCTCAATTTCATTATCAATCATCTGTGTGGTACTGAATCGAAGGCCTTGCTAATGTCTAGGTACATGATGTCCACTGCCTGGCCCCTGTCCACCACCTTAGTGACCCAGTCAAAGAACTTGATTGGGTTCATTTGACATGATCTGCCTGCCACAAACCCGTACTGTCTATTTTCCTGCAGACCATTCTCCTCCATGACCCTCACTAGCCTTTCCTTTGGTATGGTCTCCATGAGTTTACATATTATCGAGGCTAGACTGACTGGCATGTAATTGCCCGGGTCCTCCTTGGGTCTGCTTTTGTGGAGTGGCAACACATGTACTGTTCTTCTTTCTACTGTAGTGGTACTACGCCTGACTACAGAGTTTTACCGAAGAGAACAGTCAGTGGCCCTATCAGCTCCTCTGCTAACTCCTTCAGCACCCTGGAGTGTAATACATCATTCCCTGGGAATTTGTCCACCCTTAGTACCACCAGCCCCTCTCTCACCTTTTTAATATTGATGACCCCTATTGTTCCCCCCCCCAGTTTCCCTCTGCCCATTCCATGCATGTGGTACAGGTCCTCATTTTCCTTTGTGAAGATGGAGCAGAAGTATTCATTTAATACCTCTGCTTTGCTTCCATCTTCATCGACCCGGCCATCCCTCTTCCTCAGCCTGACAATGCCCTCCTTATTGTTCCTCCTTTCGCTTATGTGGTGAAAAAAGGCATATTCCCCTTTCTTTATTATCTCTGATATTTGGAGCTCCTTCTGTGCCTTTGCCTGTCGCACTACCCTTCTTACCACCTTAGTTACCCTATGTTATTGTTCCTCATCCTCACCCCTTGCTATTCTTTGCCATTTCCTGTAGGCTGCCCTCTTTTCTCTTAGTACTCTGGCCACCTCTTCATTAAACCAGCTTGGTGGTCTAGGTCCTGATTTCTTGCCCCTCAGTTTGATGCAGCTGCTTATATGTGTCAGCGTGGCTCAGTTGGTAGCACATCCGCCTCTGGACCAGAAGGTCGTGGGTTCTTGTCCCACACTGGGATTGGACTTGCACCTAAAAATTGCTGGCATCTGAGTGCAGTATTGGGAGGTGCTGTACTGCTGGGGTGTGCCATCCTTTGGATGAGACATTAAACCGAGGTCCCTTCTCCACATCCTGGTGTTGTCCTGGTGGGTGTCCAGGTGGAAGTAAAAGAAACCAGGGCACTCTTTGTAAAGAGCAGGGAGCATTCCTGGTGTCCTGGCCAACATTCCCCTTCCCATAAACCAGTTCATGCAATTATCCAGGCTGTGTGTGGGTGATGATGTGCGATATGGCTGCCACCACACATTCAGTCACTTCACTACCAGTCTAGCATTGCTTGTAAAGTGCTTTGAGATACTGTGCATGAAAAGCGCTATATAAATGCTGATTCTTCTTCTTATGGCCTTCTGAATGGCCCCCCTAATGGTATTCCATATTCTGTCCACCCCATTTCCTCTTCTATTCTTCTTAGGTCTTCCATAATTAATTCTCTCATATTTTTAAAGTTTGCTCTCCTGAAATTAAAAGCTTTGGTATTGGTGGGGATGTCCTCCCTACCCATGTCTAAACTGAACCACACTGTGCTGTGGTCACTCCCACCTGGGGGTTCCCTAATATCTATCTCCTGCTCCCCATTGGTGAGTACAAGGTCCAGGACTGCACCCTCCCTGGTATGACCATTTACATACTGTGTCATGAAGCCATTCTCGATTGCATTTAGGATTTCATGACTTCTGGCGCAGGATGTGGTGGGGTGGCCTGGTCCACTTTCGGTAGGTTGAAATCCTCCATCACTACTACCTCCCCCTTTGCTGCATTCCTGAACTGTGAGCACAGCTCTCTGTACTTGTCCTCACCCTGGTTGGGAGGTCTATATACAGCCCCTAATCTGATCTTTCTTCCTCTGCTGTTCTGTAGCTGGAGCCGCAGTGTTTCAATGGTCCCCTTTTCCTTTTCTTCCTCTCTCATGCAGATTATTTCCTCCCTGATGTATGCTGCTAGCCCCATGCCTGTCTCTCTGTCTCTTCTGTACAGTTTGTAGCCTGAGACTGAGGGATCCCAGTCATGTTATGCTGTGGCTCAGGTTTCTTTAACTGCTGCTATATCCACCTTATCCTCTGGCAAGAGGGCATGCATTTTTGCCATCTTATTTCCGAGACTCTGGGCATTCAGTGACACCACCCTCCACTTTGTCCCTGCATTACCCTTGTTCTTTTGTTTAACAAGATTGTTCTGGCTTGCCTCCCTGCCCCCCCTTTCCTCTTTTCCTGGCTGGTCCCTACTATCCCTTCCCATTTTGCTATCTGTGCCTTTGTTGGTGGGAGATCCTGTAGCCTCCCCTTTTTTGTTTTGTGTGGGCCTTTAGGCCCTGACTGCCCCTCCCTTAGCCATTTAAACCCAGTTCCCTTCCCTATACTCTTCCAGCCTATCCTTCAGTGTTCTGTTCCCTTCCCAACTAAGACTGCTTGAATCCCCTAACTGTTTTTGCACTTACCACCTCGGCTAACAGACTGTTCCATGGTTCCACCACCCTTTCCATAAAGTAGTACTTCCTCACATCCCTCCTGAACTTCCATCCTGTTATTTTCCACTCAGGTCCATGAGACTGAGAGTTAGTGTTCAGGCTAAATTGTTCCCCACAGTTCACTTTAATTCCTTTAAGAAATGTGAAGGTCCTTATCATATATTCCCTTCCCTTCTGGTCTCTAGTGTGCACATGTTCAGTGCTTTGAGGTGCAGTTCATGGGATCTTCCCTACTGACCCCAAATCATTTTTGTTATTCTGCACTGCACTGCCTGCAGCCTATCCCTATCCTTTCTGAGGTGAGGACTCTAGAACTGGGTGCAGTACTCCAGATGGGGTCTTATCATTGATCTAGACAGAGGAAGTATTACCTCTTTTCTTCTACTATCAGTACCCCTCCCAATATATCCCAGCATCCCATTAGCTTTGCTATAGGCCTTGTTACACTGACTTGATTACTTAAGAGAGTTGCTGATCATAACCCCCATTCCTTAGCTGTAATGCTAAGTCTCTCCCCTCCTATCCAGTGCTCCATCCTGGGGCTCTTGTTCCCTAGGTGCATTACTTTACGCTTTTTGGCACTGAATTTCAACTGCCAAGCACCTTCCACAACTCTAGCTTTTGATACGTCTTTCTGACTTTCCTTCATTCACTCGTTACTATCCACTCTGCCACATAGCTTCATGTCCACTGTGAAGAGGTACAACCTGCCCCAGATTCCCTCCCCAGTGTTACTGATGAACATGCTGAAGGGGACCAGACCCAGAAAGGATCCCGCTGGTACCCTGCTGATAATCTCTCTCTCTCTCTCTCTCTTCTGGTTTAACCCCATTGACCACAACTCTCTCCTGCCTCCCCTTTAGCCAGTTACTCACCCAGTTTACTATGAGTTTAACTGCACACAGGTACTCCATCTTCCTCAGCAGTCGTTTGTGAGGTACTGAGTCAAAAGTCTTACTAAAGACAATGCATAGCATCCTTCATGTTTCTTTTATTGATCATATAAAAAAATTGCAATATTCAAATAACTGCTAAAGAGTTTTGTGAATAATCACACACATACACATGCAAGTTAGATTTAAAAACAACAGCATATAACCACAGTCTATATATGGTTATCTAAGTTAGTAGTGATAATAACAAGAGTTAATTAACATTTCATTATGTACTCTGATTTTGAATATTGTATATGGTTTTTAAAACTGATACAAGAATCCTGAGGTATAGCATGGCATCAGACATCTGGGATGTGGATAGCGCACACAGCCTACACAAAGTCCAAGGGGAAAATGGTTACTCCTCACATTGTAATGAGGCTGTGATGTGATGAAATGATGGTCTTCACTTTGTGATGAGGTTGTCATGTGATACAAATGATTGGTCCTCACATTGTAGAGTCTATGACGTGATGGAAGTGATCTCTTTGTAGCCTGTCAGGGCTTCAAGTTTATTTTCATATAATTACTGGGTCTCGTTTTTTTCCTAAGGAGAACCAGGGTGTAATTCGCCATTGTAACCAGCTAGTTAAAACAGCAAACATGCGCCCAGTTTCCCTTAGCTCTGCACACGTGCCAGCTGTAGCTCTTCCCTTCTTCAGCAGTGGCCCCTAACAGAGAAAGACTTCATCGCCACTCGGACTCAGCAGTAAGTTTAAAAAGTAAAAAATCACTGGGCTAAGGTCCTTAAATGGGGCTTTTTTAAACAAAAGAAAAAAAAAAGGAAAATGGTTAACATTTCCTCTGCTGCCTATTGGGACCACAGACTGTGCTGAAACCCAACCGGTCAGCAGGCGCACAGGAACCACTTTTATTTTATATAATTGCTGTGGCAAAAAAATTATACCCACCAATTATATAAAATAAAACATTAGGTTATGTGTAAAACTCCAATTTTACACAAACTCTCAGTATTGGATGCTTTAATAAACCCCTTGAGCTTCACTCTTGGGATTTATGTAGCACCCAACACCTCAGGTGTATGTAAAATTCTCGTTAAACACGCAACCCCATATATTATTCTATATATTATAGTTAAATTATAGAGCTGTGGGTCTCTGGTGCAAACTGGTTTTTCCCTGTGCAAATGCTTGTTTGCTCTGCTGTATGCTTTCTGTGCCTGTACTGTGACCCCACCCGTCTCCCCTTCATAGGCCAGCAGCAGGCTTTGCCTGAAGATCCCACCTTATTGCACTGCTCTCTCAAGGGAGTATTTTTGTCCATCCTTTGCAGAGTCAAAGTGTGTCCTATGCATGTTCCACTTTTTCACTCTGGACATGTTGAGCTGCTTTGCACACTGGCTGGGGATTTAGCCCTGTGCTACTGTAGGCTCCTGGTACGAAAATGCTGCCCTCATTCGTCTAAATCTAATAACCCGCATACAGTAATTATATTATTCCACTTACAGCCTTTACTTATAACATCACAAAGAAGCGTTGCCACATGTTTTAAACACAATGGGCCCCATCCTGACTCACGAGCAATGATGACCCAGAACAGGAAAAAGCTAGTGCCATGTTGCACTGATACCCACTTGAGATACACATTGTTCGGTGCTTGTGACAGGTGAGCAATTCAAACTGCTGTTACTGCTAGAGTGTGCAGCAGGGATCTGCACAGGCTAGCATGCTAGATTGTCACTGTGAGTGCAGTTTGCTTCCGGGGAAGCACTGCATCATTCTCATGGAGAATGCTATACTTCAAGACACACTCATCCCATGTCTCAAACAGACAACCTGCCGCGGGAAGTGTCCCACCCTTCACTCCTTTAATACCCTAGTTGGCCAGTGGTTCTGCCCAACTGTGGATAGTGAACTAACTCAACAGCAGTCAGGATTGGACTGGGGTTCAGGGATCCCACCTGGGTATTTGGACTAGGGCCCACCTGGAAAATGAATAAAGGGGCCCAGGAGGTCATATTCATATCAGTTTTGCACTTCAGTTTGGTACAAAGGCTCTATTTTTGCATTTTATATTTTCCTGCAGTGATCAGAACACTCCATTTAAATATAAAATAGTTGACATATTTAAGGATTTTCAGAGTTTAGAAGTTGGGTAAAAGCCCAAGTGAGGAGGGACCCACCTGGAAATGTCCAGTATCCAAGTGGGCCAGTCCAACACTAACAGCCTGCAGTTCAGTGAACCCCCACCTTCTCTCTTGGCAGTAATACTCACTAGTTGTACTGTGGTACCCCCTTGCCTAGCCCCCATTCCTTTGGAGGCTGTATAGTGTAATGGTTAAGGGCACTGAGTTGCAAACCTGGAGACCTGAGTTTGAATCCCATCAGCCCCCACTTGCACACTGTGTGACCCTGAGCAAATGACTTAACTGCCTCGTGCTCCCAGGTTTCACCTTGAAGCAAGCTCCAGTTCAGTGTGCCTTTCCTGGTTAAACAATTTCCCCTTCCCTTCCCTTTACCAGTATAGCTCTAGAGGTTTTCACATGACTGCCCACCCATTGTCGCTTGGTACCTAATAACTGCACTATGTCTCACGTCCATTACCACCTGCTGTTACTAATCGATAAGCCTCAGGAGTCATGGGAAGCTTTGAGCAGACTTACAAGGACTGCAGTGCCTTTGGGAATGTTGCAGTGGTACATGTGTGTGGAGGTCCCACCCCCTCTCCTGCACAGTTGCAATGTCATTTAGGACCACATAGGAAAGGGTTAAAACTCCTTTTGGGCATAGTTCAAAAGGCCTATGAAACCACTGGTGGTGCCATATGATCACAGTGACCACTTGGAGCCGCCATTTGTGACTGAGAGTGGGGCCCAGTGATTTCTTCTCATTTAATTTCTCTGTAACTCTCAGGGAGGAAAACAGCATTGCTCTCAGCAGATAAAAGCATACGTGTCAAGAAAAATATGATATGAAATGGAGAAGAAAAAAACTCTGCTTCTGTTTGAAAACATTCATTATACCTTGACATTAGGGTTTAGTACAATAGTGACTTTGAAGGAGTAGCCAGGCCTTCTCAATAGGCTTTTAAAAGGGACAAGAATGGTGCAATGATTGTTGGTCAATGTCTCTGTGTTGGCAGGTATAATCATAGCTCAGCCTGGGCTGCTTTTCCAACCAACTTACTGACTGACTGAAAAGGCTGCTGTTGGACAGGTTGAAATAAGTTCAGGAAAAGCATTTACCAAAATGTTTCAAATGATCCATCAAGGCGTAGCGTGCTAGAAAGTCATGTGGGGCATAACGCAGTGGCATCACTGGTAGTGTGTTGCATGTTGTAGATTTCAGTTTGAGCTGTGATCCTGACTCGGGGGGGGATCCCCCCCCCCGCCCTAGAGCAGAGATGTCTGAGGATGGCTGATGATGCAGTACCTTCAGATGCCGGACTGGAGGAAGGACATATCCTACTCTACAGATTGAGGGCCTCCTACAGAGGATGGGAAGGGAGTGGAGCAACTTTGACATTGCGTGTGACCTTACAACATTATCCAATTTTCACTGAAATGCCCAGCAATAGCATGGGTGAGGGAGGGAGTCAGCATCTGGGATTGGGCAGCTCATATAGAGGGAAACATTGGACAGTCCATCAATGTGACGAGTTAAGTACACGATAAGGATTAGTGATCCCCCCAGAGCATAACCTGAATCAACAGAAAGACATCTGTTATTGGGACTGCTGTAATTTGTTTCCCATTTTGTATCCTCTGTGTGAAATTTAGCTTCATTCACGATTATCACATTCTTTTTCAATGTCTGTCTCAGCAAATTTTGGTCACCTATGTAAACGTCACCTGTGTTACATTGCTTCCCTGTCCACAGTTAAGGAATACGTGGCTAAAACCCCTAATGCAATCATTATGTGACAGTTATCAAGAGGCTGATATCTGACAGCAGCTGTGATCAAGGCTGTATATCACTGCACATTCATTAACTCTGAATTGTTGTAGCAGCAGCACCCCAATTCAATTCCTGTGAAATCTAGGTAGGCTGTAGATATTCCCACTTCTTAAGTCTGTCAGGAAAGCAGATTATTTCAATGTTTTAAGAAGGAAAACTTTGCTTAGCATGCTAATTGTTAGGCCCTTACATGTCAAGCTTCCATGGAAATGTTCATTCAAATTTTGATGCAGTGAAAACCAAAGCATGACATCTTATATGAGCCATCCTCATTACAGTACCTATACAGTAAGACATTTTAAATAAGGGACATATTTATCATGGAGCTTTAAATAGTATTTCATTTACTATGCAGCTGAGATATAATAAATGTAAATTAATCTGAATAAATATGACCGGCCATTAAAATGCCTTCCTGTATGCTTTTGAAATCTCTGCTGGCTCTGTATTAAGGATTGTATAAGGGGCTATTCAGTACATTTAGCTGTGCTTGTTGAAAGGGTGACGACTCTGACTTTGAACACTATTTGTCGTGCCTTTCCATGACCTGATGTTATTCATTTATTGGCAGAGTATGACATTTCAGACACAAAAGTCTTACTGCATTGTAGGACCTAAACATTGGTATCAGAAACCTTGTTTCAGCCAGCTGAGATCTGTGCCCATTTCCTACACCACTGTCTCAAACTGTTTCTTGTATGACCCCCAATGTCTTTACCACAGCAACTTTGCCTGCTAGGCCATTCTAGGCACGTATCATACTGAGAGTTGTACATCTCAGCATCTGTTCACAATTTGTTTTTCTTCTGTTTCTATTTATGCCTCTGGTCCCATCATCTGTGCAGAATTTTAAATAGTAATTTGAGTCGACATTAGCTACTGTATTTCAAATGCTGCGTACATTAATGTGCTCAATGACCCCATTAGAACCCCTTTAAACACTTTTCTCCATTTGGTGTTCCTGATGGTAGCCCCTTATACAAGAACTGTATTCAGGGTTTTATATGTTATATCTACAGATGACCAGGATGGAACTTCAAATTCTGCAGGTGTAGGTCAATATGGTTTATGTTCTTTATTACTCAGGTTTGCTCATGTGAGTGGATAGTATGCAGCATCTAATTTCAAACACTGTTCCACAGCCTACCACCATTGAGGCTGGGTGGACTGAGGAGTGGGGAGATCAAGATCTTCATTCTCAGTTGCACTATGGGGGGGTAGCCCTTAATTGGGGGCAAACTGTTCCACCATAGCATTGACACAAAGACAGTTCTTAGTCCAGGGAGGACTACCTCATAACTGAATTCCAGGGTTAATGTCTCCTTTTCTCCAACATTAGGCCATTTTAACATTAACATGTTAAAAGAGGCACCGATGCCTCATGAAGAACTTTAAAAAAACATGATATTTGGGCACAAAGCAGATTACATTTCTCACCAGCTCTGTATTTCTCATCCCCAGTATAAAGTAGTTAAACATTCCACCCAGGATTGCAGTTCCCCTCCTGCATGGATGGAAGACATCTTGATTGTACAGTCCTCTATCACACCCCCAGGTGTGACCCCTATCTCCAATTTAGCCAAATCCCTCCTCTCTGTAGCCTTCAACCACTCATCAAGGGACCTAGTGTGGATTTCCCCTAGTCTTCTCCGACTGTGCAAGGGTAGCATCTCAATGATGGCCACTGTGTGAGCTGCCTGCTTCAGGTCACTCCACAGCTCCCTAATTCTATCCTGTACTACTCCAACAACTTTTCTTGCCAGATCAATTGTCTCCAGGTGGACAACATCCAGTTTCCTTCCTACCCACTCTTCCCTGGTGATCTGCAAGATCTGCCCTCAAGTCTTCATTGTTGAAGCACCTGGAAAGTGTTGTACTACACTGCCCCTCTGTTCCCCTGCCCACAACTCAGTCCCTCTGTCTGTGGAGTCCTCCACCAGCAACAATTTCCTCCTTGACCGGGGGACTCTCCCACCATGCTTGGGGCCTGCTCCCTTGATGATTCCACCTCCTGTCTCATGTCTGCCTTGGATACGTCCTCTTGCCTTTGAAGAACTTTGAAAAAACATGATATCTGGGTACAACGCAGCTTGTATTTCTCATCAGCGCTGTATATCTTATCCTCATTGTTTATCACTGAGGCAACATGAATGAAAACAGGGTAGTTGTTCCTTGAGGGTTCATCAGCTCCTATTGCTTCCTCCCAACCTGATGTCATAATACTCTGCCTTGTGACATTGCATTCGCACGGCAACAGACTGTGATGTCACAACAGAGCATTATAATTTCAAGTAGGTAATAAACTAATGAGGCAGATTAACTCTAAGGGATAAAGATCTTGTTTTTGTGAGAATTGTTTCAGTAATCAATAATGTAGAAAAGAAATTTATATAAAGTATATAAAACGCAAGCTGAATTGTGTCTAAATAAGTTTTCCAAAGTTTTCCCAAATGCCTCAGATGATCTTCAGGGGCAAGGAGCCTTTCCCTATAGCTTTTGATTCCCTTACCCATGATTATTTTGGTTGCCCTGTGTTTAACGTTCTCAGCTGCTTAAATGTCATTTTTGTATTGGACAGCCCAGCTAGAACTGCAGTACTCTTGGGGGTGACTACCCAGGCCTTTGGAAGAAGCAGAATAACATGCCCGGCCATGCTAATCAGTCCCCATTTGGTGCACCCAGAATTCTGCAGGACCTCTTGACAGTGACTGCAGACTGTGCCCGGTCATGCTAATCAGTCCCTGTTTGGTGCACCCAGAAGTCTGCAGAACCTCTTGACAGTGACTGAAGACTGCTTCTCATGCTTCATTTTCTTGTCTGTTATGATCCCCAGCTCCATTGCCTCCTGCACTGGGTCAAGAGGAATCCCATACGGTATGTTGGTCCTGCCTCTGTTTCCTCACCAAATGTAGCACCTTGCATTTATTTAGATTGAATGCGAAACTCCGATATTCCAACCAATACCTGAGCTTGTTCAGGACACCTGGAGTTTGTCACCACCTTCAAGGTAGTTCACCACTCTGGCCAGCTTGGCATTATCAGCGAACATAGGCAGGATGCCAGGCACTTTACCTTCCAGACCATTGATAACAATTCTGAACAGTAGTAGCCCCAGCACTGATCCCTCAGGGGCATGGCTGAGTACCCTTCTCCACTCAGTGTAGTGCCCATCCATCACAACCCTCTACTTACTGCCCCCAAGCCAGTTTAACAGTGCACCTTGTGTATGCCTTGTGTTTTCCACAGTTCTACCATCAGAACATGCCAGAGTGCTGGTGCCAGGCAACTAGGGCACCAATCAGCAATGTTGCCAATCACTTTTTTCATGAGGGGCTGTACCCCCATGCCCCTCTTATGTGGCTAAATTTACCCCAACTTATAGATTTCTACTTCAGGGGGGTAGACCTCAGGGGAGGGGGGGTGATGAATCCCGCATTTAGCACCCAGATTGCCAGGCATTGTAATGCCAGTGCTCTGAGCATGGTAAGGGGTTTCCCATACCACTGTACTTTACCCAGAAGCTTGTCTTGTGCTAGAGTGTCAAAAATATTGTTAAGGTCCAACTAGACTACAGCTTCAGCCATAGATACCTTTAGAGATTTCCGTATATTTTGTGATATATCTAAAGAGATTCTCTCTGGTGGCTCACAGTAGTACTGCAGGCAGGCAGGGAATTTCTCCAGAGATATCTCAGACATTTCAGAAAATATCTATCTGTGTCTTTGGCTACAACTGTATCTCCATGGCCTTCCCCTGTCCATCTTTCTGGCTACCCCCTTGAAGAAGGTGGTCATGCCAGTTTGACATGATTGGCCCTACATAAAGTCATGCTGAGAAGAGACACCAAACATGGCCTCAGCCAGTTCCCCATTGTTCTGTCCTTGATAATGGCTTTCTGGGCCTTCCCTAACACTGAAGTCAGGCTGACCTGACTGGCTGTTTCCAGGATCAAATCTTGCCACCTTCTTGAAGACGGGTGACACATTGGCCACTTTCCAGTCCTCCAGAACCATGCCTGCCCTGACAGACCTCTGAAAGAGTACCGCAAGTGGCCCCTTCAGGTGTTCCCTTTATGCCACTGTGATATTAATGTGTTTACTGAAAGCAAACTACAAAAAGAAAACAGGCACTAAGAGAACGAAAGGGATGATGCAACCACAAAAAAATCTAGATTGAGAGCAAAAACTAAAAACTGCAGTGTGCAAAAAATAAAAGGGCAATGCTCTGCACTGCAGTAATGTTTGCAAAAGTGCTGCTTTTATTGGAGCCAAAAACACAGGGAACACGTACAACCTCAGTGCTTCGAAGTGCACTGATTCTTCCTCAGGGGCCTGAGGAAGAATCAGTAGAATTCAAAATGATCAGGTTATATATGCGTCCTATGTTTCTGGCTCCAATAAAAACAGCACTTTTCTAAGCGCTACTGTAGTGCAGTGTTTTATGCATTTTTGCACACCACAGTTTGTGTGTTTGATGTGTATACTGGCTGCTTCTTGGGACTTACTTGCCTTGATCTTCACCCAGCAGTAAGCTACCAGGGTGGGTGCGATGTGGGCAGGCTAAATCATGGCTACTCCTCATGCCAAGGGCCCTATAATGAGCACCCATCCTCCCGTGGGGGTCACCAAAGTAAAGTATTCATTAAGCATCTCATAGAAACATAGACACATAGAAGTTGATGGCAGATAAGGACTGCAAGGCTCATCCAGTCTGCCCATTTTTTCTACCTTATGAATGTGCCATAGGTCTTTACTCTGTCAATGGCCAATCTATTCATACTCAACTGTATTGCTCCCTTATGCCTATCCCATGCCTGTTTGAAGCCCTGCACTGTATTCATATCCACCACTTCCTGAGGTAGGCCATTCCATGCATCCATCACCCTTTCTGTGAAAAAGAACTTCCTCACAAAGCCCCTTAATTGGCCTCCCTCTAATCTCATGCTGTGTCCTCTTGTCCTGCTATTTTTGAGTTCATTGTGTGTGCAAGTGCAGATGAACTTGTTGAAATGAGAGTTGCCATACAGAGGTGTGAGGGGGGTGTGTCCACTGGAGAGCTCTGTTCCAAGGGTCAGGTCAGTGGCAGGCAACTCAGTAGGCAGGCTGCCAATGACTAACTTTCTGTTTTGGGGGCGAAGTTGGCAAAGTTTTCAAAGAACAGAGAGGAACCAATAGTGGCATGGCTCTGTCCTTTGATGTGTAAACAGCCTTGCATTACATTAACTTCCTGGTTGTGTGTTTACACTGCTGTAGCACTTACAATGATGACAGCTGGTGTGAACGTGCTGAGCTTGTGTTAAGACTGTGCTAATCTGGGGCTCCTGCCCCTGAAAAGCTTACCCTCTGGTTTAGCTTTTCATCTATGAAAGTGCCTTTTCTCATTCCAGAACCCACTTAATTTTATGTAATAAAGAAAAAAAATGCTTTCATAGATGAAAGAAAGCACATCAACACCTGCCGCTCCCTTCCACTTCTCCTGTCCTTCCTCTGTTCCCGTTCGAGCCCCCCCACCAGTAAATCACTGCCTCCCACTCCCTCCCACTGCTGCTGTTCTCCCCACATCCTCTGTTCTGTTTGAGCCCCCACATTTACACAGCAAATCCCTCCCTCTCCATCCCACTGCTGCTGTTCTCCTTTCACCCTCCGTTTCCTGTCCCTCCCAGACACTGGGGAGCCCACTCCCAGTTTCCAGACGTATACACATCCTGTTCTATGTAAAAAAAAAAGAAAACCGTCCCCAATGTCTTTATTTTTTTGAAACCTGAAAAAAAAAAAACGGTCCATCATTGTCCTCCCCATCCCCCTTCCCCATCCTGACCCTCCCACTGTACATCCAACTCCCTGCACCCCCTCTACCCATACTTAACTCCAGAGGTCAGGAGCAATGATCTTCTGTGGACCAGGACGCATCTGCACTCTTCACAGCTGACTGGCAAAGTGAAGCTTTCAAGGTAAGCTGAATAATAGAAATCAATGGGTGGGAGTGGGTTCAACTTAGGTTGATGTCTCATCCATTTTTCGGAATTTTTGCGCCACATTTTCAACATGGGGTTCTTGAAACCCCACCTCCTGAACACTGTTACTGTCATTTCCTTACTCTGTCCCAAAAGGTGATTTCGAGGTCACTGTGCGGAATCATTTTTTGGGACCGATTAATGAAAAGACAGTGCCATTTGTTCATGAGGTTGCTAATTTGATGAAAAAAATCCAAAAAATGACTGTGTTATGAGTGTGCATTGCGCAGTTTCTGTGCACGCTCCAAACTTCACCAGTTTTTAATATTTTCACTCCAGATTTTCAACATTGTAATTATTTCACACCTCCTTATAAACAATATAGCTGTCATTTTTCATATACTGCCTAAAACATGTTTTTGTACATGTGGCGCAGAATGGTGTGGTGGTTTTGTGAAATCAGCTTTCAGGATGACTGAACAAAATGACAGTGGCACTTTTCATGAGGTGGGGTCATAAGAATGCTACTTTGGAAATTTGGTATAAAAATATTTACAAACAACAAAGTTATGAGCAAGCACTTAAATTAACAAATGGTACTTTTCAATATTTTGACCCCAAATTTTCATCATAGCCATTTCTTCACTGCACCTCATAAATGTGACAGCTGCCATTTTCCAGATCCTGGGGAAAATGTTTTTTTTTGCATCATGAAAGGTGATTTTACAGCCCCTGTGTGAAAGTACCTTTCAGACAGAAGTTGAAATTGTACTCTCCCTATCTTCATGAGGTGGTGTAATAAGATGGCTATGTTGAAAATGTGGTATAAAAATATAAAAAAAACAATGAAGTTATGAACCTGTGTTGAAATTTGCCAACACTAGTTCGTAACCTCCTCGCCCCCCCCCCACCCATTGTACCAGTGCACATGACAAACTTTCGGCATTGACAAATGTTTGTTCTTATATTGAAACTTTCATCTTGTTAATGCCCTTAAGATATTTGAATGTTTCAATCATATCACCTCTCTCCCTCCTTTGCTCTGGGGTATACATATTGAGCTCCATTAATCTGTCCTCATATGTTTTCTGATGCAGTCCCTGCACCATTTTGGCTGCCCTTCTCTGGACTGCCTCCATTTTGTTAATGTCCTTGTGCAGGTGCAGCCTCCAGTATTGCACATAGTACTCCAGATGTGGCCTAACCAGTATCTTGTAAAGAGGGATTATTACCTCCCTCTTATGACTTGTGATACCCCTACTAATACACCCCAGCGCCTCTCTAGCCCTACCAACTGCTTTAGTGTTCTGCTTGGATGATTTCAGGTCATCTGTGTTGATGATGTCCAAGTCTCTTTCTTCCCTTGTAATTGCCAGCAACTCCCTTCCTAACCTATAGGTAGCTTCAGGGTTTTTCTTTCCTACGTGCATGATCTTGCACTTCTTTGCGTTAAACCCCAGTTGCCACTTTTCTGACCATTTTGCCAGTTTTTCCAGATTTCTTCTCATTCTGCCCATCCCATCTGGATCATCTACCCTGTTGCAGATCTTGGTGTCATCCGCAAACAGGCAAACCTTACCCTTCAGTCCATCTACAATGTCACTGATGAAGATATTGGAGAGAACTGGCCCCAGGACTGGTCCTTGAGGTACCCCACTTGTGACTTGCATCTCTTCTGACTGTATACCATTTACCGCCACTGTCTGTTTTCTGCCCACAAACCAGTTTGCCACCCAGTTGACCAACCTCTGACCCATGCTGAACCTACCCAGCTTATTAATCAATCTTCTATGTGGAACAGTATTGAAAGCTTCGCTGAAGTCAAGGTAGGCGACATCAACAGCACCCCCTTGGTCCACCACTCCCGTTACCCAGCCAAAGAGATCTATGAGATTAGTTTGACAGGACCTTCCTGTTGTAAACCCATGTCTTCTTGGATCTTGTGCTCCTATGGATTCCAGGTGTTGCACTATCCTTTTCTTAAGAAGTGCCTTCATAATCTTTCCCACTACTAAGGTAAGACTGACTGGTCTGTAGTTCCCTGCCTCCTCGCTGCTGCCACTCTTGTGGAGCGGGATCACATGAGCCCTTCTCCAGTCTTCTGGGACCTCTCATGTGCTCAGAGACTCACTAAGCAGTTCTGAAAATGGCTCTGCTAGTTCCACCCTTAGCTCCTTTAGTACCCTAGGATGTATGCCATCAGGTTCCATTGCCTTGTCCACCTTAAGCTTAGCGACCTCTTGTAGGACCCTTTCTTTTGTGAAGGACTTGTGCACACCTCCCTCCCCCATGTGTCCATGATGCTGAGCTGTGGGCCCTGCCCTGCCTTCTCCTCAGTAAATACTGAGCAGAAGTATCTATTTAGGATAGATGCTTTTCCTTGGTTCTCCTCCATACACTCCTCCTTATCCCCTTTGATCTTAGCAATATCCCTACTAGACTTTCTCCTTTCACTAATGTCTCTATAGAAAGTATTGTCCCATTCTTTTGCTGTTCATGCTAGTGTTTTCTCAGTGTGGGCCTTTGCCTGCTTTACTGCTTTCCCTGCTTCCCTTAGGGAAGTTTGGTATGCCTCCCTATCTTTGTCCACTGCGTTTCTTTATATTTCCTGAAGGTCAACCTTTTGGTTCTGATCTCTTCTGCTACTGTTTTTGAGAACCAAAGTGGTTTCCTCCTTCTTTTGCTCTTGCTTTTCTCCTTAACACAATGGGATGTTGATTCAAGTATTGCATCCTTAATGCTTGACCACTTTGCCTGTACCCCTCATCTGTATTTCATCTTGCCAGAGCTAGCTTAACTCTGTTGGCCATCTTATCAAAGTCAGCTTCTCTGAAGTACCATATTTTTGCCTTGGAATGGGATGATTTAGTTATAGTGGCAAAACTGAACCATATCACTGGCCACCAGGTGACCTTCTACCTGGAGATCTGTGATCCTTTCCCCATTAGTCAGTACTAGATCCAGGATAGCCCTGTCTCTTATGAGTTGTTGTACCAATTGTTTGAGGCCCTTCCCCTGCAGGGAATCCACTATGTGTCTAGTTCTGGTGGATGTTCCTGCTGGTATTGACCAATCTGTATCTGGCATGTTGAATTCTCCCATTAGCAGAACCACCCCTTTAGCTGTCATGTTTTGTATATCTTCTAACAGTAATTTGTCTATATCCTCCCCTGGTCTGGAGGCCTGTAGACAATCCCAGCTCATATGGTTTTCCCATTTCCTATTTCCAGGGTGACCCACAGTTCTTCTGGCTCCTTATGTGTATTCTGAATTTCTGTAGCTTCGATATTTTCATTGACATAGAGAGCCACTCCATTGCCCCCCCCCTTTTTGCACCTCGGTCTCTTCTGAACAGTACACAGCCAGGTACTGAAGTCTCCCAAATGTGGTTACTGGTGAACTATTTCTCGCTAATGGCTACTATGTCCAGTTTAGCCTCTGTCATTGTTTCCTCCATGTCTGGGATCTTTGTTTCCCAGACCGTGGTCATTTGTGTATATCATTTTCCATTGGCCAGATTGTAGTACGTTAGTTTTTGGGCGAGGTCTGGCATTTCCCCTGCACATTGTATGGGGAGCCAGACCTTTTTCCTTACGTGGTAATGCAAATGAACTACAAACATGCTGAACTCCTGTTTGATCACTAGCTGAGGGGGGAAGGGTGCTCTTCCCGTTCGATGTATTGGGTGCTGCAACCCTCTCCCCATTTGCTAGTAGAAATGTTCTGCAAAGACAACAAACTTCTGCCCCAATACACTGATTCCCTCCTTAGTCAGATGCAGTCCATTGAATTTAAAGAACTTTCGCTCCCCAAACTGCTGCCAGTTACCTACAAATGTGTTTGTCCTTTTTCAGGGACCCTGGTTTTCCATTTTACGGTAACACTGGTAGCAATTATGGAATCCTGCTTGGTTTGCAGATTTTGAATTCTTGTACCGGTGCCTCATGGAAATTGCATGTCTCTGCACAGAATCTCTAAGATTTCATCATCTTTTTAAATTTTTTTTATTTTCTCTTTCTATGGTCCCTTCTCACAGCATCAGTCTCCACTTTTCAGAGATCCCAAGGCTGGGTATCCCCTAGCTTCACCCCAGGTAATGCTCAGGAGCTCCTGTGGGCCTGCCCTATCCTGCCTGGGTTGTACCCCCCCAGGTGGGAAGGAAGGGGACCCCAGGTCATCCCTTCACACTCCCTTAGTGTGTGTCAGGCAGCCCAGTGAGTCCCTCATGGAGCCTGGTTATGAAGTCTGGGGCACCTGGGTTCCTTCTGCCAGTGGCTGATGTGGGGTGATTGTTCCTGGTTTTCTGGTCTCTGTCCCTGAGGGCACCAGCACTAGAGGAGATCCAAGGAGGTAGGTCACATAGAGACATGCCACTGCTCCAGATCCTGGCTGCCGTCCTCCCCTCCTGATCACTCTGCAGCACCACTGCACCACCACCCATGGTCACACAGGTGGTGGTAAAGCAGCAGGACCTGCAGCCTACCCTCCCCGCAGGAGGAAAGCAGTTCCCCAGGTGCTCAATCCTACTCCCCTGGCCAGATCTCCAGCAACCCGATTCACTTCTGACCCTGGGTTGCTGGCATTTCAAGCAGTAGTGCTACTGCAGCACCAGTGGGCTGACCCAGATTTCAGCATCTTATAATGAATGCTGCTGTGCTTCGCATTCTTTCTGCTTTGCTACGTATAGAGTCAGTAAGGAAATCACCCGCACTGCTTTGTTGTAACCAGCCATTCAGTTTAACCACCCATGATTCCCACCAACATCTCCATCACCTGAGGACTGCTTTCCTTCCTGATAAACCACAGTTTTCATGTAGTATGTGTCTAAGTGTCTTTTACTATTTATATTACACTATATAATACAATAAAAATACAAGTATCAGCACACATGGGCAGGGCACTGGAAAATTGCAGGAAAAGTAACCTGAAATTGCAGAGATTTTTTGCAAAACTTGCTGGGAAATTGCAGGAGTTCTTCTATAGATCTGGAGTGCTTCACAATAAATCCTTTACTGTTTTCTACAGCATATATTAGTCAGTATAAACTACTAAATGAATACACTGACACTTGAATATGTTTTAAATATGAAGAAAAACTTCTGTTTCTAACATGAATCCTAAACAGATAAGATGTGTTGCCTCTTCCAAAATGTAAAAACATCTGCCTTATACAGTGCTAGATTCTATTTATTGAGCCACAGAAAATCAATATTAAATAAATCCAGAATAAACAAATGTTATCTGTTTCTGGATGTAGAATAATGAAGCCTGATCAAAAGATATTTACAGTGCTCTGTCAACTATTCACCGACTTTGGTTTAAGAAAAAATAAGCAGATGGAGTGGCAAATAGTTCAGTTTTAGTAAAATGTTGTAAAGTGTTTCATGTTCATAATTTGCACTGTAGGTACTGTGCACTATTATTAAAATCATATATTAAAACGTTATATATGGGTGTTATTATGGCTGGCAGTATAGCCTAGTGGTTAGAGTAACAAACAGTGATTGAACTGGGTACATCCAGAAGACTTGGGTTTGATTCCCCACAACCTTGACTTGCACTCTGTGTGACTCCAAGCAAGTCACTTAACCTCTCCAGTGCTTCTAGGTCACTCCTGAAAACAGGCAATTCTGCCTAGTGGGCCTTACCTGATTTACAAAGAAAATAAAAAAAATACCAATATATGTTTACTACATCATAGAATAGTAGTCAGGGTACCATGTAATTTACTTGAGTTTTACTTGGGCTGCAATGATTTTGTATAGGTAAAGTTAAATGTTCAGATACATTTTATGTGTTTTATAAGCTTGCTTTTAGATTTTAGTCAGGTTTTTTATTGTATTCTTTGCATATGAGCATCTAGGTTGTAGATTGCTAAATGCAGGATCACTGTTACCAACTAGCTTATTCAAGTTTATAATCAGCAGGGCCATCCAAAATCCTCAGTTGTTTGAATGAAAACTAGTCTGAATGGAAGTATGTTCACAAGGAAAAAACTGCCTTACTACTTATGAAAAGACTTCACAGTTAGCACCCCATTTAGGTGAATTGGATCATTTGCACCTTTTCTCCCACCTGCTGTTTCAGTCTCTGTGATAACAAAAAGTTTTCTGATAGACTGCTTCAACATGTTTGCCAGTGGATTTTGAAAGCACATTCAATGACGTACAGAAGGTAAGACCCCAGGGGCTGTATGATGCTGGTGGGTGGAATGGTGCTCAATTCACATCTGAGCTCAGACATGATAACTAGGAGACACCCTTCCCATGGACACCAAGTAAAAGAAAAGTATCCACATGTCTAGAAGATGCATGAATCCATTTAAAGGTCCACTTGTGGATTTTTTAGGTGAAGACGCTTCATTTCAAAGAAGCAAATTCAAGCATTTTTTTTTGCTCCTCCTACCCCCTGGCCATCCACTCCTTCAGACCTGCCAAGGCCCCCTAGCACTGCTGCTGAGTCCCAACCAACTTCCACTGCCCCTTACTGCTGTGCTACCAGGTAACCCAAAGTAACCCTTCACTGAGTGGGCCCCTAACCCTGTGGGAGGCTACCAGGGGAGGTGAATTGCCCCAAAGAGCTTCCTGTGTATACTGGGCATGGCAGGGGTCAGAATGGACACATGTCTGGGGCTTTCAGCTTATGGGGGGACCAGCAGCCATCCTTCAGTTGGCCAGTGGGTGTTTTCCCATTTTCTTGGAAGCATGACAGGCCACATGATGTCAAAGCACAAGCTGACGTCTGTCATGCTCCCTCCTGCAGTGAGAGCTGATGTGTTGTGCCTCTGGCCTCCACCAGGGGCCAGCAAATGCTGAGCTGCAAACCCACCCTCCCTCTCAGGAGAAGGTGAGTGGTCACTGGACACTCAAGCCTTCACCCACTAGCTGGCCCTCCAACACCCAAGTCAAGTCTGTTCCCTAACCCTGGTCAGCGGTGTCACAGGCAGAAATTCAATTCAGGCAGTTAAATTATAGATAAGAAAAAACAAAGGTAGTCGACCTTAGCAGTGATGGTTCTGATTAATTCACATCCGAGTTCTAAAAAGCAAAAAGAGCAAGTCATTTGTAACTTGTGCATGTGGGGTGTGGGTGTTGAAGAAAGGGGATCATAGTGCTGTCACTACTGCCATCACCCCAGAGGGATGTGGACTGCATTGTTGCTAGTGCCATCACACCGAAGGGGTGGGGGCTGTAGTACTTCTGCCATCACCACTGGTGGATGGGGAATGTAGTACTGCTGTCATCACACCTAAGGGATGGGGGCCGCAGTGCTGCTGCTTCTGTCAAACCTGAGGGAGGGAGGTCATGGTGCTGTTTCTGCTGCCATCACACCAGAGGGATGGGGGCCATAGTGCTGTTGGTGCTGCCATCACACCTGAGGGATGGGGCTGTAATGCTGCTTCCATCACACCTTAGGGATGGGGGCTGTAGTGCTGCTTCTGCCATCACATCGTGTACCTAGAATAAGTTTAAATTGGTACAAGGATGGATGGATGTGCAATAGTGGAGGTCAAAATTGCTAAAATGCATGTTAGCAGAGTTGAAAATTGTTAAATAAAGTACACAGAACCAAATACCGGTAAAACCAGATTTTGGCTTAGCAGACACCGGTGACAATACCATTTTTTACAAAGTGCAAAATGGAATATGTCCTTTCTCAATCCTGGTAAACCAGTGTCCCTGTCCTTTTTCCTGGCAGCAACCCTTGAGCCACATGTTTAGCTCCCCTGTCTCCTCTTCTCTGACCTTCCGTCCATCTGTCCCCCTCTCCCAGACTGACAGGATCTCAGAGAAGGAGATCTCAGCAATCACCCGTGGATCTCTCATTGGTTTCACCCCCATTCCTCTATTTTTAGAGGTCAAATCCCTTTCTTCAGCTACCTCCTTCCATTATGCACAGAAAGAAGGTGTTGGGGTTGTCTGCAGCTCCTTCTTCTTTCCTGACTTCCAGTCTCTCCCTGGCTTTCTTAATTCTAGCCTTGCTGTCCTTCTGCATTTCTCTGTATCTCTCTTTGCTGGGAGGCAACCCATCTCTTTACAGTAGTCGTAGACTTTTAGCTTCATCTTGATGTTTCTTTGACTGTCCTTCATGGTGGCCCGCTTATGCCAGTGACTCCAGCCCCATCACTCACCATCCCTGGGACTTTCCATACTGCTTATAGACCCTGTTGGGTGAGTGGCAGCCCAGCAGGGATGCAGAGCCTGTGGTGTTGCTGGTATCATCCTGCCCCTGGAGGAGCTCCTTTCCCCCCTCTTTGTCTCCCTGGATCTGGTCCAGCACACATTTAATGCTGCACATGTACAGTGTGAATATGCTGCACACATCAACACCTGCATCTGGCCATCGAATGAGGTGGTCACAGCTGCACCACCTAGGCTCAGCTTGGTGGTAGCCAACCAGTGGTATGTGCTGTTCCTCCTGAAGGAGTAGAGCATCTGTGGATGTTCACTCCTCTTTTTCTTTAGCCAGACCCTGATCCATTCCCGAACCTAGGTAAGTGATGTGACAGGTGATAAGGCTGAAGTTGTTAAGCTGCAGTCATACACATTTTTCTGTTAAGGATCATCAGTTGCTTTAGGTCCCAGTTGAGGCAGGGAGGTCACCTTTTGTTCTTTTTTACCATAATTGCTTACAGGGATGCAGGCATCTGTGACCCTTTCAAGTATCCTCATCAACAAATTTTGCATGTGCTCTGCAACACCACCCTCATGAAACTGCTCCAAACATTTCAAAACCAGATCTATCATATTGGCAAAGTCTGACTTTCTGAAGTTCCAGGTACTGGTGACTGAGGTATGGCTAGCTTTCCATGTCACCATTGAGAAGGTTACCCTGTTGTGGTCATTACCTTTCAGATTCCTTGATGTTTCCTCTGGAGATGACCTCCTCTCCACTACTGAGAACATGGTCAGTGGAGGCCTCAAATCTGGTCCATTGCTGAACGAGTTGCTCTGAGAATCAAATCCTTGAAAGTGGACAGGAACTCTGTCTCAGCCTTGCCATTAACCCTCTTCAGAGGCCAATCTGTATGTGGGAGATTGAAGCCCCCTATGATCACCACTACATCTGATTCAACTACTGTGGTAATTTCCCCAAGTGAGCCATCCTGATTCACTCTGCTGTATGGGGGCCTGTAGCATACCCCGCTGGGGGTTCTATGTGATATGGGAGAAAAAAATATAACGCAGAGCACATTGTCGAAAACAAAACACCAAACACAAAGACAGCCCACACCAACATTGGTGACTGCCACAGCTGTGACTCTCCCCCTTTAAAACTATGATATGCAGGGGGGTTTCACCCCCCGCACCCCCCTAAATATTTATAACAAACTCCGAGACCACAAAATACCTGAGCAAGGTCTTGGTCTTCACCCACTCTGTTTTGTAACTGTAGCACTTTTTGCAGGTGCTCAAATTGAGTAATTCTTATTGAGTTGCTCAATTTGAATTGCACATATCACAGGATACCCCCCACAAGGTGATACTTTTAACCTCCTTTTCTCCTTGCTCAGCCCAGATGGACTCTGTGACACTGTTTACTCCCTGGTGCTCTCCTTGCAATGCACAGTGACATCCACCCTTATAAGGAGAGCAACTCCAATATCTTTCTTGTCAGGCTTTTCTCATCAGAATAGTCTGTATCACTCTATTCTAGGGTCCCTGTTATTTCCTTCTCACCAAAGGTGTCTGTGAGTGCCAGTAAGCCTGGGCCTTTGAAGTGCATTAGGCCAGCAAGTGCATTCATTTCTGTTTGGCGAGCTTTTCATATCGGCATGCATGCAATTGAGGACAGCTAGCCCTCTATGCTTCCTCGCCCTCCTCCCCCGCTGTGGTCTCCTCTGTTAGCACTCCCTTGTTTTGCTGTCCTTACCTGTGTTTTTTGCATCTGGATAAAGACTATCATATTTAATAACTTAACCTTTGGTGTTTTCTACTTTTTTTTATTTATTTCTCCTGTTATTTGGTCTACTAACCATTTCAGATAATTTAATACTTTTTTCACAATATCATTCAAAAACATCTTTGTCCTCAGCTGAGATCGCAATTTCACTGTCACATCTCAATTTGTTGGCATGGTAAGCACTCTGAGTTTAGTTGGGGACAGGCAAATGCATTTTACGCAGCCTTCTTGCGTAGACTATCAGCATGTGTCACAAAACCTGGGAAGACAAACTGAAAATTAAATAATATGTTCGCCAGTAAATTGCCACAGAAGAAACATTATATTCAGGAAAGCTCACAATGAAGTGAGTAGTTGTTTAAAATTATACCATGTGGATTTCTCAGCTTAACCCAAACATTACGAAGCTGAATTCTGTTTTCCTGGTTTAAATACAGTAACTCAGAAAATCTATTTTAATAAATCTCACCCAAGCCCCCAGGCTTAGTTTATAGCTTTTATTGATAGTTCATGTTTACCATATACTGTTCCGGCTAGTTTGCACAATCCTTGCACTCATGTGCCTATATTGTACTGTACACATTGTCACTGTGTGCAGTTGCACCTTCGGAATAGTTCTGCTGATATTATCACCGATTGTTGTCCGTGAACCCTGTTTATCTATGTCATTTGCATCATGCTGCCTCTCGATGCACAGTCGCATTTTGTACCTTATTTGCTGATTATGAATGTGTCTTATCTTTGTAATTCTCCCTGTTCCCTCTCCCCTGGGAGAGACCCGCAAATGAAGTTAGCTTCAGTTTGCCTTGCCTAGTCACCGCGGTTTCAATAAATGAACACGGGCAGGTTCTACATTATCTGCCCCACCCTTTGATATGGAATGAGATTATTATAAAGTGCGCATTAACCTTGCAGTTTACAGGCTTCTGTCTCAATTCGGTGGTTCCACCACTTCATTCTCTTACCATTTCAGGCTCCCCTCCCCACCAACATGATTTTTTCAAATGTCCAGTTTTCTAGCTTTTTGGGTTCCTCCTTCCCAGTGAGGCTCATTGCCTCCATAAATCATGTTTTATAGGCAGTAGTGGAGGACTCTGGGCCCACACAAGTGGCATAGCGATACATCATGGAATTGGCATATATTACGCTACACTACTGCTACACTACTGCTACATTGCTTGCCACTCTGCTGATTTCAGGCTTAGTGCAGATCTACTATGGACCAGCTTACGCTACTTGGGGTTAGTTGGAAGGCTGTGTAGTTTTTTTTTCCAATCTGGGGACATTGTTTATGCTGGGGCATCAGGGATGGAGCTGTCCAAGATAGATGTGTTACATAATAGGTTGGCCGGCTTCATCCTCGATGCTCCCAGGAGGATGCATCATTGTTTTCTTTATGAATACCTAAATTGGATGTGACTTTAAGCAAGAAGAAATATGCATCTTTTGACTGTTACATACAAATTGTATAGGGAAGATCTGCCCAGATATTCCCTGGAGGTCTTTGCATTCAGGGATACCAAAGAATTTCTAAGATTAGCCAGAAGTCGGGAGTTTGTTGTCCCTAAATGTAACTTGTGAATTGGGTGGTCCTCAATACAAACTAGAGGACTGGTCCTATGGAACATGATTCCCATTAGTATAAAGGGATCACATTCATTTATTCATTTAGGGCCGATAAAAAAAATGGTTTGCTGATCGGGCATCTGCCCCTATGACTTTTTGTCTTGAGGGTATAACTTGAGACTCATAGTTTTTATACCAGTTGAATGTATAATGGTTAACTTGATATTTATTTAATTATTTATTTATTGAAATGTTTCACTAGGAAGGCACGCTGAGCAACAAGTCACTCGTCTCCCGGTGCGAGCTGGAGGAAGGGGTAGAACTGGTTTGAGACATTTTACATTCAAGTTACAATATCAATATTAACATACAGTTGTAAGACAGGTGTTACAAACAGTGTTACAACACTGTTGCGCATAACATGTAGAAAGAGTGGACAATAATAAGTGCCAGGCTAATAAGTAAACAGGTGCTTACATGAAAGAAAAGGGGGAAAGGGAAGGGAGGGGTTAGGTTGGGGAAGGGGTAGAGTTGTGTCCCTGGAAACCCCTTTAGGATGCGAGAAACCCTGCAAGGGTACTGGGAAGACCAGAGAGAAGGGGATAAGGCAGTGTCCCAGAGAGACCCCTTTAAGATTGTGGGGGAAGGGAGTAGATGAGAGATACAAACCCCTTGGGGGGCAGGAGAGGGACCCATGGAGAGCATTCAGGGTCCTTTACATTCTGTGAGAGATCAAGGGAGGCCAGTAAGGGGAAGCAATTAGGGGGAAGGGGAGAAGGGCTACAGGGGGTGGTTGTGCACAGGGTAAAATGAAGGTGAGAGTAGGGAGATAGGGTTTGTCTAGGGCTTAGAGGAGGGACATGGCTGGAGCAACTAGGTGCAAGCTAATTATTGAGGGCAGAGCTGATGGAGTAGGTGGAAGATGAATGCCTGATTTGGGAGGGGGGGAATTTCACATTTTTGGAAGGTGGTGAGAGTAACTGGATTGGCCAATTTGGGTGGATCTGCGGGGGACAACCAGGGTACAGGAGTTGGTTGATCTAAGAGAATGGGAGGGTGGGGGGTGTTATAAAGGAGGAGGTGAGGTAGGAAGGGAGCTCACCCAACCAGTGCTAGGAGGTGAATTTAGCACAGTGGGAGAGTCACTTATTTGTAAGAAAGGGGAAGGATAGGGCACAATAAAGATCGCAGTGATGGGTGCGATGGGAGTCATCCAGTGCAAAGCGGCAGAAGGAATTGAAGAGGGTGTCCAGTCTGGCCAGGGAGGACATAGTGGCTTCACCATAGACCACGTCACAGTAGTCAAAAATTGGCAGTAGCATCTTCTTAACAAGTTCATGCCTAGCTGTAGGATGGATGCAACTACGGTTCCTGAACAGGGAACCAAGCTTGGGAGCATTTTTTTCTGGATGGCGTCAATATGTCCAGAGAAGTTTAGGTGTTGGTCCAACCAAACACCTAAGTTACAGTACCTGAAGGAGGATGTGTCCTCAAGTAAAGTCCCCTTAAGAGTGTGAAAAGTGGGTAGGGAGGGAAGCCTATAGAGTCTCTGCCTTGTGCGACAGGTCATGGAGACAGTGTTTTTGGCATTGAGAAAGTTTATGGTTAGCAAACCAGAGCTGAACCTTGTTGAAGTCTTGCTGTAAGCTTGTTGTAACCTCAACAGGACAGGAGCCAGATGCATACAGGACTGTATCATCTGCATACATATGTATAGTGGAGGATGGAGAGCAAACAGAGGGAAGGTCATTTAAGAAGATGGAGAATAGGAGGGGCCCTAATACCGAGCCCTTGGGTACTCCAGTGCTGATCAGGAGGGGCGGGGAAGTGGAGTCCAAGATCTTAACTGATTGGGTCCTACCAATAAGGCAGGCCTTGAACCAGTTTGTGCTGGAGGGAGATAGGCCAGCTGCTGGGGATGAGTTGAGGAGAAGGGAGTGAGAGACGGTGTCGAAGGCCTTGGCCAGGTAGACAAAAATGACACAGGTAATAAACCCTTTGTCCAACCCAGTTAGGATGGAGTCTGTGAGCTGTAGGAGAGAGGTGGTAGTTAAGTGTTTTTTTCTGAAACCAGACTGGAAAGGGGTGAAAAAGGAGGTGTCAGATATAAAAAAGGTGAGTTGGGAGAGGACAATGTGTTCTTGAAGCTTCTCAAGGGTAGGGAGGAGAGAAATGGGGCGATAGTTGCCAGGGATGAGGGGTTACCCCCTTTGGGTAGAGGGAGGACCACAGCATGTTTCCAAAAAGAGGGGACAGAGGCAGTAGAGAATGAGAGATTTAGGATTATTGAGAGGGGGTAGGCAATGGTCGTAGCAGAAAGGGAGAGAAGTTTTGGGTCAAGGCCATCAAGGGAAGCACCCTTAGAGGGGTTGATGGTGAGGCGAGCACTTAGGGCATTGTTTGGGGTTACAGTAGCGAAAGAGAAGGGAAGGTGGGAGGGTGGTGGAGGGGGCACACCGGTAGGGGGTGGAGAGGGGGATGGGTAGGAGGTGAGGGATTTCAATAGCTCAGTGGCACAGGAGGTATAGTAGAAGTTAAATTCTGCAGCTACAGCTGGTGGGTTGGACACTAGTGAGCTGTTTACCTTAAGTACTGGGGGCAGTGGGCGAGATGAGGGGGTTAATAGGGTGTGCACCACCTTCCAGAATTTTGAAGGGGAATTTATGTTGGTGATGAAGGCGGATTTGAAATATTCAGACTTGGCTAACCTTGTAGCCCTTGTGCAAGTGTTTCTGAGCATGCAGAAGTTCACGAGGTCACTAGGATGCTGGGTAGCTTTATGGCACTTCCAGGCTCTATCTTTAGCCCTGAGACAGGCCAGAAGTTCAGGAGTTATCCAAGGTAAGTGGTTACCTCTGACTCTGGTTTGTTTGAGTGGGGCAAAGTCATTCCAGTTTACAATAAAGATATTTTAGATGTAGGCAAGGGCCATATCAACTGAGGGGAAGGAGGTTGGGGGGACCAGTCAGAAGTGGCAAGGGTACTCAAGAGAGGTTCAAGGTCAAGAGACTTGAAAAAGCACAGTTGTATGGTTTTGTGTGATGATTTAATTCTGTGGACTTTCCTAACTATGAATAAAGGGTTATGGTCACTGAGAGCATTGGGGAGGATGCTAGCGGTGGTGACGCGGTGGGGGTGGGAGGTATGGGCCCAGTCGAGTAGGGAGTGTTGTTGTGTCTTGTGGTTTGGGTGGGTGGGTTTGGAGATCAGTTGGGAGAGGTTTAGGGCTATGATTTCATTTTTAGTTTTGGTAGTTTTAGGTGATGACCAATTAATATTGAAGTCATCTAGGATGAATAATTCCCCAGAGCGAGCAAGGGAAGTGATGGAGGTTATGAGGTCTAGCGCAACCGAAGGATGGACATTTGGGCAGCAGTATATGCTGGCTACAAAGATTGGGAGAGTGAAGGGGAGGGTCACATGGATAGCTAGGGCATCATGGGTCTTGGGATTGGAGGATGAGTAGATGATAGAATATTGGATGGAAGCTAGGACATAAATGGCCACACCACCAACCCTGCCAGCATGGTCTTACCTTAGCAGTGAGTAGCCAGGAATGGAGACCTAATGGTCAGGGATACTGCTCTTTAGCCAAGTTTCTGAGAAGACTAGAATGTCTGGTTTTAGAGTACACACCATGGTCTGAATCTCTTCTATTTTTTGCAACAAGCTGCAGGTGTTTAGATGCAGGATCTTTAAGTTCTTTAGGAGGGCTGAGAGAAGACAGTGGGAGAAGGTAGTAGAGGAGGAGGTACCAGAGGAGCAAGGGGCAATAGGGCCAGGGTGGGGGTGGATATCCCCATTGGAAAGCAAGAGAAGGACTAGTGTGAGAAGTGGAGCTTAGATGATTTTGAAGGGGCTGGCGAGGAGGTTGGGAGTTTTGAGTATAAGGGAGTGGATGAGTGAATAATAAGAAGGTGAAGAATTGCACAGAAAGTGGACACTGTTATCAAAGCCACAGAAGGCATAGTGATATGTACCCACCAGTATGAAATACACTGATATGTTTTTGTGCTGTATGTCTTGTGGGTGTCTATATATATATATATATATATATATATATATATATCAATTAGTGATGGTCTCAATATTTGAAATGTTTAAGCGTATTATAAATTATATTTCTTTTTTTAGTAGGAGAATATGTTCTATTTATCAGGGACCTCCTTGAAATTAGCTTTGCTCAATGGAGCTTGTAATAATTATCCCTGTTCATAATAACAATTTTATGAATAAATTTTTATGAATGAATGAATGGATCTGTTTGAGTTGAGGGTCTCCACCACCATCCCTCCATGTTTTTTAAATTAAATACAGGAGGTGGGGACAAAGTCCCTCAACTCAGATTTACAGAAAAAAATACAGGGCCATACCAACTAACCCCTATTACCAGTAATACAACAAGTGAAAATGGGTCTGTAGTTCTTCTCTAATGCTGAAATCAGCAGGTCGGAATGATAGGAGCAGAGTTGTGCATGCATGGACGGAGCATAGAGTGTGGCACTGTCAACAGAATAGCACGAGTGGGTCCAGAGGCCTTCACTATTGGGAAAGAGAACAGTGTTTAACCAGAAGTAGCACACTAAGCCTAAGCTTGTTTCCAGATGTGACCTGGGAGCACAAGGAAGTTAAGTGACTTGCTCAGGATCACACAGTATGCACTTAGGTGGCTATGGGATTCAAACTCAGGTCTCCAGTTCTGCAGCTGTGAGTCTTAACCCACTGCACTACACTGCTTCCTATCACTGTTTTAGATTCGAAGTCATGCCAGAAAAACCCATACTGTCCACATGTATATCACTTCATGGTATGTCAGTAGAAGCTCGGTGTGTTTTGTTTGCTATCTTTACTGGAACTTCTTTTTCCATAAATAATTTATCCTCCTGCATCTGGGGGTGGCTTACCAGTTCTGTCCCCCACCTTCCTGAGATGGCACACACTTCCCCAGGTAATCACTACAGACAGGTTCTTCCCACGAATTCCCCCCTCATTAGGGGGCTGGAGGAGTGAGGGTTCCCTGCCCCCCAAGTACAGATACCCAAGGTGGACTGACAGTGAGCCCGGGTTGGTGGTGTGGGCCAAGGGACAGGTGGTCAGGGTTTCATTAAGCCCCCAATGTTCCTTTTTCCCTTTTCTCCCTCAGACTCATTCATGGAGGACCATTGGTCTGACAATCCCTGCAACGCCCTTCCTTACTTGCCACTTGTGCTACATCGCCACCAGGTCTCCATTGGGTGGCAGTCAAAGGCTGGGCAAACATGCCTCCCTACCCCAGGAGGGGAGTGCTGTCCCTTGGATGCTTGATCCTCTCCCACCCCACTCGACCCCCGATGACCCGAGTCTGTTCCAAAACCTGGGTTGCCGACATGGCAGGAGGTAAGGCACTTGTGCCTTAGCCTTCCACACCACCAGGCTGGCATTTCCTTTACCAGAACATGAGGGTCCCAACAATTTAAAGACCTAACTCTTTTACTGCTGTGAACTGATGTACTGCACTGTAAATGTCAACAAATCCAATTTGTTCTAAATCTGCCAGCAGTCTTTATATTGATCACTTATGTTTGTTTCAGTGTTTGTAGGTGAGAAACACAGACACAGAAACATAGACATTGTCTGCACATAAGTAACCGCTAGGCCCATCCAGTCTGCCCGTAGGCCCTATACTGTGCGTGTATGCATCCACTCACCCTAAGTGGTTGATGGCTTTTCATCACTCCCTTCATGCCAAATGTTTCCCTGTGCTTGTCCCAAGCATGTTTAAACCCCTCCACTGTGCTTGCCTCTATCACCTCTTGTGGCAGACTATTCCAAGCATTCACCACCCTCTCCATGTAGAAAAACTTCCTCACGTTACCGCTATAGGTACAGATTTGCATACACAACACAACTTACATGGATCATTTGGAAACAGTTTCGCCTTCTTACCTTACACTATTTGCTGGCTTCATGCATAAACTGACAAACTGATCCCTTTAACTCATCCCCTACAAGTGGAGACAGTGGATATGAAGACAGTGCAGGCCTTTAAAGTATGTAGTACTGTGTGAAAATAAAATTCTGCTGGCAGAATTACAGTGAAAACTGGAATTTTGCTTCCCAAAAATTTCAGAATGCACTCTGGCAGCTTTTGCAAAATTTTGACTTAGTACAGTGGAATGAATGTACTGTATGGATTTTAGATTAATGTATTAAACTGCAGAGAGGAATTCTGCAGAACTGATCACTGAACTGTAAAATGATTGCACGTATTGCTGTCCAACGTACTGAACTGTGGAACAGAATTCCTTTCAACTGTCATTCCATAGTGCACGTGTATCATTCTATAATTCAGTCAGAACATTTTGAGGAACAGAGCAAAAATTTGAAAGACACATTTGAAGGATTTGGATTTTGCCAAACCTGGAATTTCAGAAAAGTCCACAAAATGTATGGCATTTCATGAAATTTTCACAGATTTGGAATTTGCTGTTTCTGCTGAGTGCATCTGATCCGATGCACTATACTCCAATTAGTTGCATTATTGAATATATTAGCAAAACAGGATGGTATGCTGTGGATTATGAAAGAGGGACCTGACTAACTAACCTGGATTTGAAATACCAAGACCCCCTTCATGGCCCCTTGAGTAATCATATTTTGGGGCCTGGGGGAACTTGGGAGGAAGCTTTGGTGTCTGCTCCAGGCACAGTGATAGCCAGTGCATTTGATTTTTCACAAGACTATCTCTATGAGAAGAGGGGGGTGGAAGGATGCAAATGACTTGGGTGGTGGAGGAGGTTTCAATACAGACATTAAACATACTAGGATAATGGTTTACCAATAGATCCTAAGTTACCCTGAAAATTTGCTCCAGAGTGGTTCTACCCCAGATAAGCTTAATGGTCAAATTGGGCAGTGTGTTTTTTGGTATATTGGAGCACCTCTAATTCAAGTTTGTATTCTGTCTGTCATCTTCTGCCCTTCTGTAAAAAGCAGTGAATAACATTAATTTGTTATGCTTTGAACCAGCTTACTGTTTGTTAAAGGAGCCTGCAAACAAGCGACATCCTTTGGAGTTGGTCAAATTCAGTAGCTGTGCATTTCATAGACATTCAAGGGGTGTGTCAACTACATACAGTATGGATAAACAATTGATCTGCAGAGATTAAATTCATACCAAAAACAACTACAAACAATTCACACCAAAGACATTTGCAAACAAAAAAACAAGATGTGTCTGTGACTTAAACTTCGGGCACTTCCTTTTGTACTGTAATCAGGTCTGAGAATTGTTCATCTATCAACGCCAGCTGACACAAATATGTGGCTATCTACTAAACAGCCAAATGTAAAAAGTCAAAGTGCTTGCATTTTCCCTAGAAATGGTCTGTGATTTGATGCACCAAATGCTTTAGAAAAATCCACATGGACTGCTACACTGATATATCCAGATACTAATGCTCACCAGCTATCGTGTACTATTTAAGGATGAACTACATTTCTACCTTCTACAAAAGCCCTAACATTAACATGTACTGTATGTATAGTTTTCACTTTATTTCTCACTGTGACCAGCAAAGGTACACTGAGCTGCAGCATCTTGTTTCCATGTGTGTCCTGGAGGGGTGGACTACATGGACTGGTTTTATTGACAAAGAGATGTTGGCCAGACCACTGGAGGAAATCCCCCGCTGTTACGATATGCCACCAGAGAGGGATAGAAGGGGTCTCACTTTTGTATTTTATCTGATGGACAGCAGCTCAGCAGTGAAGCACATACCTTGTGCTGCACTACAGTGTCAGTATCAGTACTGGGTAATAGCCTAGGTTAAAAATAACACATAATGCACACACACACTGTTCTGCTGGCAAGTGATACTTCTAATCACACAAATGGGTGAACCACCCATATGTCACGCCTACTTGGGAGGCTTCGTCTGATGAAGCCTCACAAGAAAGCATTACATAGGGGAGGTTCATCCATTTCTGTGATTAGAAGTATCACTTGCCAGCAGAACAGTGTGTGTGCTTTATTTCTTATTTTTCTCCTGAGTTTGCCTGTGTTCTGGACATAAGGGAATGGTCAGTGTGTGCAGCTTCACAATTACAGTCTATAAGCCCAGCTTCCTGGTGTGGGACTAGAACCCACAATCATTCAAATCTTCCTGCTCTAGATATGAGTGAGCCACCTACTGAACCACTGGCACTGCTAAATTTTCCCAGACTTAGCTGCCATACCTGGAACTGGAGTCTTCCCCCATCTCATGTCAAACATGTCTGTGATGAGCCTGCTCACCACTGAAGAATGTATTTTGCTCCCTGGTCCACTGCCACCTAGACTGGACCTTTACCAAGAGAATGGGTTAACAGGCTTTCCTCTTCTGCTTGTTACCCCATGGCTGTTTTTTTGCACATCCTCCTGGGTAGAGTACATCTTTTTTGAAGCTGCCCAATGCTATCCTACAGATTCTTTCTGCTGGACATACTAGACTGCTTTGGGTACTGTAGCTGTCATTTCAAAGAGCAGTTGCCACTGTCTTCTGCATGAAACTCAGTCCATGCACACAAGATATTATAGCAAAATAATTTCTCTGTATTGACTTTTTACAGAGGTTGGTTCTAGTACATGTAGAATGTTTTCGAAAGACTCTGCATTATTCAGATGCATAGTGGTACAGTGTTCAGTTCTTGAACTGTCTGTGTGTTTCCAAAACTCCCCTTCTACCAAACTGTCAACCTTTTTACGATTTCAGCCTAAATTCTTGTTCTTGATGGACAGAGAGGGTGTTAATATCTTCTCTTTTAAATTTCACTGTAGTGCAGTACTCTGTAGTAAACATCATTCTTCTGTGAGTCTGTTTTTGCATCTACATAAGCACTGGACCCCCTTGCAGAATTCAAAGGGGCCATTTTAAATCTGTCTCTCCCTCTGTTCAGGTTTCATAGTCATATCTCTTGTTGTTAAAATAAACTGAAACCTCAGCTTGACATGGTCAGCTATTTCCATATATTTTGCAATGTTTCTAAACAGTTTCTCTCTGGTGGCTGTATAGTGCTGTAGTACCCCGAAGTTAGGGTTTTTTTCTTCTCCTTGTTCCCCCTTCCTTCCAGCCTCTGTCTTGTCCCCCCAGTTCCACACACCCCACCCAGTTCTTTTGTCCTTCTTCGCACCATTTGCCGCTGAGAAGGGGGGTTGTGGGCAGAAGACCCATCCTGCAGGGTCTGCAAGGGTCAATCTGCTGGCCAAATTCCAGGACCTCCCCTGCCCTGGAAAAGGGCTGGGTAGTGGCCATCTAGGGGAGTCGGCAATACGAAGGAGAGTGGAGGATGCAGGGAGCCCAGACAGAAGTAAAAGATACCTGCATGGTGTCCGTGGCTCCCTCGGCATTGCTCCCCTCCAGCTCCGGTCCAGAGTGGCAGCAGTGGCAGCAGCAAGATCTGCCAAGTGGGAGTCTAACTCCCCGACACACTCTGTTTCTTTTCGCCAAAGTCTGAGTGGCGTGGAGGGGGAAGCCTTGGGCGGCTGCACTAAGCGGTGCTGCACCAAAATAGGTCCGGGTGAAAAACTTGCCCTGGACTTATAGTTCTACTTCAGCAACCAGGCTAAGTAAAAGAAGAGGCCAGGAGGAAGTGTGGCTCCCTGTTGGCTTGCCCAGACCCCCACCAGCAAGGTGAAATCCCAGACCATGGTGGGAGGGGGGGCCCAGTGCCCAATCATTTGTTTAACTTGCGCCATAGGCACCAGGGGTGGGAGAAGGGGAAAGAAAAAGGCACCAAGGCCAGAAGGAGGGAGAAGTAAGTGGGGAAGTCACCCACTGCAACTAAATTAGGGGCACCGCGTGGCATGAGCCCCAGGGGTTAGGGTGGGTGCAGAAATTGGTATCCCTAGCAGTGAGGAGGGGAAATAAAGTGGGGCAAAGGGAGGATATAGCAGTGTGCTCTGCCAGGAGTACAGAGGTGGGGCCAAGGGTAGAGTCCTGCACATTTGGGTATGGGGAAGGCTGGGCTGAGACAGGCCCTGCGCAGCTGGTCTACTACCCAAGCATCACCATTTGTAAGAGTGGAGCTAAGCGTGGGCACACATCACCACCCAGCTGTGTGCCCAAAAGAATTACAGGGCCAGTGCCCTAGTAAAGACAAGGGGAGGGCACAGTGGGTTCCCTGGTTGAGCTGCTGGTCCTGAAGGGAAGGGGAGTGGGCAGACAGTGGATTGCGTGCCCAGAGGAAAAGGCCCCAGGGGTGACCAAAGACCACAGGGCTGTTGCAGTTTTTCTTTTTTTCTTTTTCTTTTATTATAGTTCAAAGTGACTCCAGAGGTGGCACGCTGAGACACTAGTAGTTTGTTTCAAGGCAGGTAGGGAGAGAGGGGCACCATGATTTAAAAGCCCTGAAAGCAGAAAATAAGGGCAGTGAGACTAAAGACTCCTGTGGCACCTATCTGCACCTGGGGTCGGCAGCCATTACTAATATGCTCATTAATGAGGGGAGGGAGTGGAGTAGTGGCCCTGGGTAGCCCACAGTGTTCTGGTCTGGTCTTCTGAGCACCCCCCACCCGAGCTGTGCATTGCCTGCCTGATGCTCCCTGGAGTCTGCATCCTGTTCATGAGCTGCATTGTTGCTAAGTAACCCCACAAACTGTTTGCTTGTTACTAAAGTGTGTGGTCAGACTGTGTCCTTGTACTTGATGTCTAACATGACCTGTGTTGCCCAGACCAGCTTTTTCAGAGCCTGATGCTGACCAGAGAGGTCCCCGGCCCATTCCTCATCTGCAGCAGAACCACCTCCAGTGATGCTAGCCTGGGCTGTAGTCCCATCACAAGTGTTCCAGCACTAGCCCTGTGACAGTCAGTGGTAGAGAGCTGCTATTGAGGTATCCAGTAGTGAGTTAGCTTAGGAGCTGCCCCAGCTCAAGCTTGATGGACCATAGTTAACATGTAAATGAGTCCCTGACTCAAAGGTCTTTCTGAATAACTCACAATAAACAATAAACGACGTGCATGCCCTCTTATTATTTTGCCGGCCACCCGTAAGTGTGTGCATGTCCATGTCACTCCACCAAGGCAGCCCAGAAATAATTTCATCAGCAGTCATCTTGTCGAGAGGTCATCTGGGGCTAGGGACCTACCAGTGGTCATTGCTGCTAACTGTCCTGAGAACCATCGGCTGACAAAGAGTCTTCAGCTTCTTGCCCAGAGTCACAGAGGATCACCAAATTCTTCCTTGACCAGCTAGCAGTGTTCCTCATTGTGTTCTATATGTCTGGAGGATACCCCATTATGGCCAGTTTACAAAAGCGCTTTGTGGGGTCACTGCCCACCTGCTGATCAGCCAAAGCATAGAAAAGCCCAAGCTTGGTTCATCAGTTCCATCATCTTGGCCAAGTGCCTGCAGGATTTGGACTAAAAGGGGTTAACCCCCTGTTCTTGGTTCAACCAATTGTTGGTCCCAGTTGCATTGCTTTGTTTGTTGTTTATGTTTATTATCCTGTACTGTTGTAAAACCCAGTTTTCTCATTTGTATTGGCCCTTGCAAATAAACTGTTTGCATCTTGGTCACTGAGTAAGCTTCCTGCCTCTCCTTCCAGATCCATCTGGCCTGTCCTAAAACGATTGTTAGGGAACCTTTCAGCCTGCCACAGTGCTCAGTTGCTGCAGCTAGTAAATGTCTCACATTCCATCAGCTATAAAATGCTAAGAAGAAAATATTGGTGTCTTTTGCAACTTATATGGTTGAAAAGGTGTGAAATAACAGTGCCTAGCTTGTAGCTCCTTGTCATTCAACAGACCTTGTTTCACCCTCTGCTCTCCAGACCATCGTCCATGTTCATGTCATATTAGCTACAGGCTGGTCAACACATACCACTTTGACTCCAGCGCCATTTCTGGCTCCTGCTTACTAACATACTATTTGCCAGCAGATTATTCCTTACGGTCTATTGAGTCTGCTCGAACCTAGATCCTTAGTTGGGTGCCGAAATCCTCCCATCCCTTGTTCTCTAGAAACCCCTATCATCCTTGCACTGCATTATTCCTCTTCAGGCTCTTACTTTTGAGTCAGTTTGCTTATGTTATACTCATTATGTTTTCATCATCATGTTTAATAATAAAGACACAACTGAGTAATTTTTAATGTGATTTTAGTTGGGATCCAAGTAATTAGATATGTTCTGTCTCCTTTCAGAAGATTTTCAATCACAAGGTTGTGACATGCACATATATGGAACCGAACAAACAGAAGAGAGATAGAAATAAGTGCCTTAGCTGAGCTTTGGACCCAGAATACCATTTTAGTCTCACTGCCAGCTGTGCCACCATGGCAGCTGGAAACCCGGGACTCCCAGAGGCACCATATATGTGCACATCGCCCCCTTGTGAATGAAAATGTAATTAGCTGTGAAGCACCAGGTTGTGTACTAGGGAAAAAGTAAGGTGCCTCTGGAGTCCCAGTTTTCCAGTTGCCTTGGTGGCACAGCAGATAGCGCAAAATTGGAATGGTATTCCCAGTGGCCTTGGTTCAAATCCCAGTTAAGGCACTTATTTTTTCTCTCTTCTCTTTGTCTGGGTTCTATTCAGAAGAGCAAGAGAGCGCCATTTTTATCCCTGTAGTCTTGCACATTAGAAAGCAACATTTACTGCTTTACATTATAAAAAACAAATCAAGGCTGTACTGGACACGGCAAATATCCAACAGCTGCTAAATGTAGCAGATCTACAACAAAATAGTCTGGTACACATCAGGTGCATCTTCATCACCCCTCAAGGCACTTGACACTGAGTATACTATATCCAGTAATGTTGTCATTTTTGGTCGGTGCAGCACTGACTAGTGACAAGTTTATTTATTTGTATTTATTTTATTTATTGAAATGTTTCACCAGGAAAAGTACGTTGAACAACAATTTGCACGTCTCATGGAACATCCTGGGTGGGCAAGGTAACAATGAGGGAACATAGTACAAAAACAGCCTAGACACATGACAGATACAGTAATGAATTTGTACAGACAGTTACAGGTATTAGCAATAAACAGCAAGTGCAAACTGACAGTAACAAGTGCTATTTGGAGACAGTAGTAAAAAAAGTTTAAATATAGGTATTAAAGCAACAAGTGCTGAAGATCATTCAATCACTGTATCTGGCCAATTGCAGCAACTATGGTGCCAAATCAAAATTCTAAATCTCAGCCTGCATCAGCCATGATTGAATTTGTTGAACACTAAATTGCATCAGGGGAGGTGGGGATGGAGGCCCGTCCTGCCTGCAAAGTAAGGATGGACTGATGCTGAATCTGCATTCAGTGAACAGGACAAAATCAGATCTTTTGGACACCTTCGAAGTAGGTCAGAAAGGAACTTGGCTTCCATTTGATTTTTTGACACTTCAGTGTTATGATGCAGACCTTGTTACATGGGGTGCACACATAGCATGTCCAAATTCCTGGCAAGTCACATGAACTGCAGCAGCCAGTTAGCAAAGGTGGAAATTGAGAACGCCTTGTGCTATTCATATCTTGGTGCTATTTTCAGCTCTCAGGAAAAGATCTGGCTACCCAAGGAGCTCATTTAGAGCATGTGAAAAAGACTGGCATTTGGTCAAAAAACTGTTAAACACCATAACAAAGTCATATATTATCATTCCAGTTGGCTAATTATAACTGCATTTAACTGATATTACAGGCAAGCATGCCAGAGAAATCATGCTGCAGAGTGGAGGAGAGAGTACACAATGTGAGCCAGCACTGGCAGCTTCAGGTCATGCAACAGGAGCAGGCAGGCTAGTGAAATCATGCTGCAGAGGGGAGGAGAGAGTGCACAGTGCGAACCTGCACTGGCAGCTGCAGGCCCTGCAACAGAAGAAGGCAAGCTAGTAAAATCATGCTGCAGAGGGGAGGACAGTGCAGAATGTGAGCATGCACTGGCAGCTGTAGGTCCTGCAAGAGGAGCAAGTAGGCTGGTGAAATCATGCTGCAGAGGGGAAGAGAGCGTGCACAGTGTGAGCCCGCACTGGCAGCTACTGGCCCTGCAACAGGAGCAGACAGGCTAGTGAAATCATGCAGCAGAGGGGAGGGGAAGGGAGGAGAGAGACACAATGTGAACCTTCACTGGCCGCTGTACACCCTGCAACAGGAGCAGGCAGGCTAGTGGGATTGTGCTGCAGAAGGAAGGAGTGAGTGCAAAATGTGAGCCTGCACTGGCAGCTACAGGCCCTGCAACAGGAGCAGGGAGGCTAGTAAAGTCATGCTACAGTGGAGAAAGTGCACAGTGTGAGTCTGCACTGGAAGCTGCAGACCCTGCAGCAGGAGCAGGCAGACTAGTAAAATCATGCTGTAGTGGGGAGGAGAGAGTGTACAGTGCAAGCCTGCACTGGCAGCTGCAGGTCCTACAACAAGAGCAAGCAGGCTGCTGGTGAAGTCATGCTGCAGAGGGGAGGAGAGAGTGCACAGTGTGAGCCTGCACTGGCAGCTGCAGGTCCTGCAACAGGAGAAGGCAGGCTAGTGAAATCATATTGCAGAGGGGAGGAGAAAGTCCACAGTGTGAACCTGCATTGGCAACTGCAGTCCCTGCAACGTGTGAACATATGAACATACAAAGAAAACAGCAGAAGAAGGCCATTTGGTCTGTCAAGTCTGCTCATGTTGCAGGATCTACAGTTTAAGCTACTGTCCCTGCCCCCTCTCCCCACTCCTCCCATCCTCCCTACCCATGACCCTTACCCTCCCCCTGTACCTGTCCCAGCCTCTCTTAAAGCTACCCACTGTCTTCAATGACATTACCTCTTTTGGCAGCTAGATTTAGTAGTTGCTGTATTGGTCCTTGCAAGAACAGATCCAGAAGCAAATGATTTGATACCTTTAATGGACCAACATTGATGTAACAACAAGAACAAAGTGCTTTAGCTTTCAGACCAACCAGTCCTTCGTCAGAAGCCTAATGGCAGTTGTTTAGAAAAAACAATACTTTTAACAGCTAGATCATGCAGAAAAAAACAGAAAAAATCCCCATTCGTTTAAAATACTCATTTGAAAAATACAGACAATGATGTCAGAGAAGTTTAACAGCACCATAATACCTTCAGCCAGGAGAGTCCCAGGGTTAAAGGTGCTTGGTGGAACACAGATACAAAGAATCCTACTGCATATAAATTTAATTGACATAAGATAACGCTGCTGGAGCAGATGACTCCTAAATCAAGCTATGGGCGTCACAAAGTGTATACGAAAGTGATTACTGAAAAGCAGCCTCTACTCAGATTAAAGACATACTCAGATTGTCTTAGGACTCCCAAGAAGTTTCAATGCGTGCATTATAGACATGGAATTACCAGTAAAGTTGTCTTAAAAACATCAGTGCACATTCTATGATGTGTAAAACTTAGCTGGACCTGTCACCCTGTTGTACTCTCCAGCTAGATATCATGTCCATATAAATTTCAAAAAACCTCTAGTGTAGTGACAGGACTTTATAAATGATAATTTAAATATAAATTGACAGTATTAGTGTCAAACAAAAAACTCTAGTCGTGGACCTCCAAGGAATTAAGTCCATGTAGCCTGACATGTACTGATGTCAATCTACACTGAGCATGTAACAACTTGATGTACCAGAAGTGTCTAGGAATCTGAAAAGAGATAAAAATATAATTTCTCTCTCCTCTTCACAAACAATAAACCCCCTACCCCACATCCCCATAATGTGTGTGGGGAAGGGGATAACTAACTGAGAGATGCTCACACACACACACACACACACACACACACACACACATTTCCAAGGATTCTGGATGCAACTACAATGAAATAAACCTGCCACCCTCCCCAGGATAAGGTAACTAGAAGTAAATATAAAGTATGTGAGTAAGACCACAAATCACTACAACAGTAGCCTAATGTACATAGATCTGTCCAGGACCCTCATGCAAATGAGATCTCGCACCCAATATGTACAGAGTTAAAAAAATATATGTCACAGTCTATGATAACACTCCTGTGTGTACAGTAACAGGCTAGGTAATCTGAATATGGTGTAACGGAATCTACCTCACTCCCAGGCAGAGATAAAAAGTAAGGAGGAATTAATATTCATTATGTGTGTGAAGTAAGAGTAGTAACACACTGTAGCCCCATGTATCTAAATAGAGGCCTACCTCAATGTGACAGCAAGCCCCACACCTGTTATATCATGTACCTCACAGCACATGCCCACACACATACATACACACACACACACACACCCACATCCCACACAAGCTGAAGTCCTATAATATGCCAGTCTGGAGAGGAAGAGGTCTGTGGATGTCAGTTTCTGTGATGTCCCATGAAAGCCAGATCAAGATTCATCCCATCTGCTATCATATTGAAATGTAAAATTAATCTCAAAAGCTCGTCTCTGTTGTGTGTTTTTGAGATTTCCTTTTAAGACCATTACTGTCATATCTGAAATTGAGTGGTCAGGCTGGGAGAAGTGGTGCCCCACTGGTTTTTCAGTCATCTCTCCTCTAATAGTCTCTCAATATGATAGCAGGTGGGATGAATCTTGATCTGGCTTTCATGGGACATTACAGAAACTGACATCCACAGACCTCTTCTTCTTCAGACTGGCATATTATAGGTCTTCAGCTTGTGTGGGATGTGGGTGTGTGTGTATGTATATATGTGTGGGTATGTGTTGTGAGGTTCGTGATATAACAGGTGTGGGGTTTGCTGTCACATTGAGGTAGGCCTCTATTTAGATACATGGAGCTACAGTGTGTTACTACTCTTACTTCACACACATAATGAATATTAATTCCTCCTTACTTTTTATCTCTGCCTGGGAGTGAGGTAGATTCCGTTACACCATATTCAGATTACCTAGCCTGTTACTGTACATACAGGAGTGTTATCATGGACTGTGACATATATTTTTTTAACTCTGTACATATTGGGGTGTGAGATCTCATATGCATGGGGGTCCTGGACAGATCTTTGTACATTAGGCTACTGTTGTAGTGATTTGTGGAAATGTAGTTATGTTAGACCTCTAGTCTTACTCACATACTTTATATTTACTTCTAGTTACCTTATCCTGGGGAGGGTGGCAGGTTTATTTCATTGTAGTCGCATCCAGAATCCTTGGAAATGTGTGTGTGTGTGTGTGTGTGTGTGTGTGTGTGTGTGTATCTCCTTAAAGCTAGTTATCCCCCCTTCCCCCACACACATTATGGGGATGTGGGGTGGGGTAGGGTTTATTGTTTGTGTGAAGAGGAGTAAGAGAGAAATTACATTTTTATCTCATTTTCAGATTCCTTAGACACTTCTGGTACATCAAGTAGTTACATGCTCAGTGTAGATTGACATCAGTACATATCAAGCTACGTGGACTTAATTCCTTGGAGGTACACGACTAGAGTTTTTTGTTTGACACTAATACTGTCAATTTATATTTAAATTATCATTTATAAAGTCCTGTCACTACACTAGAGGTTTTTTGAAATTTATGGGACATGATATCTAGCTGGAGAGTACAACAGGGTGACAGGTCCAGCTAAGTTTTACACATCATAGAGTGTGCACTGATATTTTTAAGACAACTCTACTGGTAATTCCTTGTCTATAATGCATGCATTGAAACTTCTTGGGAGTCGTAAGACAATCTGAGTATGTCTTTAATCTGGGTGGAGGCTACTTTTCAGTAATCACATCCTTATACACTCTGTGACACCCATAGCTTGATTTAGGAGTCATCTGCTCCAGCAGTGTTATCTTATGTCAATTAAATTGATATGCAGTAGGATTCTTTGTATCTGTGTTCCACCAAGCACCTTTAACCCTGGGACACTCCTGGCTGAAGGTATTATGGTGCTGTTAAACTTCTCTGACATCATTTTCTGTATTTTTCAAATGAGTATTTTAAACGAATGGGGATTTTTTCTGTTTTTTTTTGCATGATCTAGCTGTTAAAAGTATTGTTTTTTCTGAACAACTGCCATTGGGTTTCTGACGAAGGACTGGTTGGACCGAAAGCTAAAGCACTTTGTTCTTGTGTGACATCAATGTTGGTCCATTAAAAGGTATCAAATCATTTGCTTCTGGATCTCTTTGCGTAGGGCATTCCAAGTGTCCACCACCCTCTTGGTGAAGAAGTGCTTCCTGACCTCCCTCCAAAACCTCCCACCGTCCAGCTTAAGACTGTGACCCCTCGGGTTATGGCTGCCACTCAACTTAAAGAGATTCTCCTTATCTACCTTATTTATCCCTTTTAAGTACATGAAGGTCCCAATCATGTCCCTTCTCTTCTCCTGTCTTCCAGGGAGTACATGTTCAGTGCCCTCAACCTCTCCTCATGTGCCTTACCCTGCTGACCAGCTAACATCTTTGTAGCCTTCCTCTGGACCTTCTCCAGCAGGTTAATGTCCTTCTTGAAGTGTGGGCACCAGTACTGAAGTCCATACTCTAGGTGCGGCCTTACCAGTGACTTGTACAAGGGCAGAATAACCTCCTCTCTCCTGCTACTGATCCCCTTAGATATGCATCTAGCATCTTGTTTGCCTTTGCTGCTGCTTTCTTGCACTTCATGGAGTGCTTCAGGTCACTAGCGATCATCACTCCCAGGTCCTTCTCCTCCTCTGATTAAGATACTCGGACTCCACCCAGGTAGTACTCTGTCGTAGGATTCTTGGCTTCAATATGCATAACTTTGCATTTCTTGGCATTGAAGCCAACAACAGGATCAGTCAGGCTAATGAAATCATGCTTCAGAGAAAAGGCGAGAGGCACAGTGTGAACCTACACTGGTATAAGGAGACCCCATCTGTTGAGGTTTTTAAGGCCCTCCTCAAGGCCTTTTTGTATAATCAGGCCTTCCTGGACTATGTTTTATAGTCTTTACCAGTCTTTTTAATAAAGATAAATTTGTTGTTAATTTAGTCTTAGAGACTTTAAATGCAGCTGAAGTTGAGGGTTGTTAATTGTATAGCAAATTTTGTTTTAATTTGTTCAGAGTACTGTATTTAATTGATTATTACTTTGATGTGTTGTATTTATTAATTGATGTACGATGCCCAGAGCCTCCGGGATGGGTGTCTTTTTAAATAAAATGTGCCTTGCCTTGCTTTGCCTTGCCTATCTGCAGACCTTGCAACAGGAGCAGGCAGGCTAGTGAAATCAAGCGGCAGAGGGGAGGAGAGAGTGCACAGTGTGAGCCGGCACTGGCAGCTGGTCCTGCAACAGGAGCAGGCAGGCTAGTGAAATCAAGCGGCAGAGGGGAGGAGAGAGTGCACAGTGTGAGCCAGCACTGGCAGCTGCAGGTCCTGCAACAGGAGCAGGCAGGCTAGTGAAATCAAGCAGCAGAGGGGAGGAGGTAGTGCACAGTGTGAGCCTGCACTGGCAGCTGCAAATTTTGCAACAGGAGCAGTCAGGCTAGTGAAATCATGCTACAGAGGGGAAAAGAGAGTGCACAGTGTGAACCTGCACTGGCAGCTGCAGGCCCTGCAACACAAGCAGGCAGGCTGGTGAAATCATGCTGCAGAGGGGAGGAGAGAGTGCACAGTGTGAACCTGCACTGGTAGCTGCAGTTTCTGCAGTAGGAGCAAGCCAGTTTGAATTTAACAAACTGAGAGTGGCACGGGAAATTTTTGAAAGTTTATTTTGACAATTTTTTTTTCACTGAGTGCTAGTGGTAAAGAGGGAATGGAAATCTTATACATATATATATATATATATATATACACACATATATATATATACATATAGACATTATATTATAGTGGCACAATGGCACCACTATATTTAGGGTTGAGTAGGCAGTTTAATGTTAAACCCCAATTTCTGCACTTTAATAACTTCAAAACCAGTCAACGGATTTGTATGAAATTGTACAAGCGTGATTTCGTGTTCTAGATCTGTAAATGTGCCAGTTGTGTTCTGGTTGGATGTGCAGATTCCGAGTTCTGGATAGTACAAAAAGTGAATTATTGTGTGTGTATTCCTATTGTTTTTGCTGTATTTCTTTGAACTTGGCTAGCGCCCAGACAGTTTGGAATTTTGGTCTGTAATTTTCAGGGTAGAATGGGGCTGGCCACAGATGTGCCTTTTGCTTGTTTGGTGAAAAAATATTAATCTGTTCCAAAGTTATTTAATTTTGAAATTTTGAAACATTGGTTCTGAGCATGATCTGTAAGCACTTCAAGATAGCTGTATGGAACAAAAAAGGAATTATTTTCCGTAGGGGCCAATCCTTTTTCATTAGGAAAAAAATATTTTTTAATTTGCTGTTATCTTGTTTCCATTTTCTAAAAAAAAGAATTTAAAAAGCCACAAAATGACATCCTGGAGAGACAACACATCTATCTGGCTCTTCACAACCCTGTTAGGTAGATTCTGCACTGAAGTTTTGGGAAAATGTCCCTCAAATGTGTTTTTCTGTTACTTTTAAATCTTTTTTCATGACTCATTTCCCAGCCATATGGAACAAAAAAGGAATTCTTGCTTGTTTGAGGGCAATTCTTTTTCATGGGAGGAAAAATATTACATTTTGCCCCTGGTGTCTAGTGGCACCCCCCCAACCAATCGCCATCCCCATATTTTTGCTATTTCCCTGGTGTCTAGTGACACCCCCTTCCCCACCTGATCACTGTCCCTGTAACTATTTTTTCCCAAGTGTTTAGTGTTGCCCCTTCACTCACCGATTGCCATCCCTGTATTGTTTATTATTTCCCTGGTGTCTAGTGGTGTCCCCATCTCCGATCACTGTCCCGGTAATTATTTATATTTTCCCTGGTGTCTAGTGGCACCCCCTACCCACTGATCAATGTCCCCATATTGTTTATTTCCCTGTGGTCTAGTGACATTCCCCACCCTCTGATCCCTATCCCCGTCAACATTGTACTTTTTCCCTGGTGTATTGTGCCCCCCACCCTCTGATGGCCATCATCATTTAAATGCTTTCTTTCCCTGGTGTCAAGTGTCACTCTACCACCCTCTGGTTACCGTACTGCCTGTAATAAAGAAAATGGTCCCTCAATGTCTTTTTTGTTTTACATATAAAAAAGAAAACAGTCTCTCATTAATCTGACTCCCCACTCCAACCTCCCATTCAGCAGCCACCACCCTGCACCCACCCCCACAACCTCAATCACCTGATCAGGTCCCATGGTGAAGATCTAGTCTCTGACTGAAGACATGTCTTGCTGCTGGAAACACAGACTGCTATATGAGAAAGTAAGGTACAGTGAAGCTTGTCGGAATGAAGCCTAACTCTGCAGAATTGTGCAGTAGAGTTACTGCAGGAAATAATGCAATTTCAATGAGAGTTAATCCCTTTTGTCATGCAGGGAAACTGTGATACTGCTCTTGATCCTAGCGGGCTTCCCTGTAAGTGCAGTTCAATGTATTTCAGTGGGGTTTCCAACTTTGTGGCATAACTTTTCCATTTTTGCATATTTGTAGCGCACATTTTTAACATTGCCTTTTTGGGACCCCACCTCATGCACAATGTCAGTGGAATTATGCAACTCTTTCCTGAAAGGCAATTTTTGCAGTTGCTTAGTGAAATCACCTTTTAGGCAGGATGTGAACATTTTGACCACTTTTGTTGATGAAGTGGGGTCATAAGAAGGCTATTTTAAAAATGTTGGGTCAAAATATATAAAAATGGCAAAGTTATGCACATTCATTTACATTTTTCTATGCTTACCGGTAACTTTGGTGATTTTAAATATTTTTACCCCAAACTTTCAACATAACCATTTTTTAAACCACCTCATGAACATGACAACTGTCATTTTTCAGATCCTGCTGAAACTGTGTCTTTCCACCTGTGGTCCATAATGACGTTTCGGTGGCACGGAACAACATTTCAGTGGGGATTTGAACATTTTCAGTACTGGGTTCATGAGGTGGGGTAATAGGAAAGCTATGCTGACAATTTGGTTGCTGTCTTGCTACAAATGGAAGCACAGGGCCCTTCCACAGCAACATACATGCCCACATTTATGGAAGGATGGGAGCGCATGGCCCAGAGGGCACTGTGCTCCCACAGGCAAATGAGGATATGATTATACTATCACAAAAAGTAAGGACATTCTTTGCAAAAAAACTCTGTTAATGCACCATTTAGGGTTAAAAGTACAGCAACAAATGTAGGTAAATGCGATTTTGATCCCCCTCCCCACTCCTGACACAAATCAGGGGTGGAGTCTTTCTTGGCTTTGTCAACCTTAATGTTGACCCCATTGTGACATTAAGACAGCTCAGATGTGATGGACACAGGTGTGTATGTTTCAGGAGTGTATACAATGAGGTGAGCTTTAAGATTGACAACCCCAAGAAAGACTCAACTCCTGATTTGCTTCTGATCATATTTCCCTACTTTTGTCATTGTAGTCTTAATCCTAAATGGTGCATTAATGAAGGTTTTTTTGCAAGAATATATATATATATATGTATAAATATATATATATATATATATATATATATATATATATATATATATATATATGTAATCTATATGTATTTTATTTCCTCCAGGAGCAGGGCAGAGGAAATTTAGTAGACTTGAAAAGGTGCAGCAGGAATTCTGAAGAAATTTTTTGACAACTACTTTGAATGTTAGTGGTGCAGGGAACAGAATTCCATTTTTTTGTGCCTGTGAGTGAAAACAAGTGAAGCAGGCTGCTGCAGAGAGACACAATATATCTCAGTGAGGGTGAGGAAACAAATGTGTCAGTGTATTGGTGATGTGATGGGCATCTGTGTAGGGGATGTCTGCCACCATGTTGTGTAGAAACCTTGAGAAAACCAACTGGAGGAGAAAGGGATACAGTGGGAAGGAATGTAACAGGAAAATATTCCACCATGCCAAGTCACCATACACCCATTCTATAAGTGGCAGTGGTGGTCACAGAGGTGGGGGAGGCTTTACACCTGAGAGAAGGGTTAGGATGTGGCACATGTCAAACAAACTGTGGTTCATTAGTGTCTAGAGGTCCACTGATTTGACTCCTACTGTGAGCAACATTCCCAGCCAGTCATCTAGTGCATGTGGTGATGAAACCACACAGAGCAATCCAAAAGCAGCTCTATCTTTCCCATGCCTCTTTCCTTTCCTTTCCTTTCCTTTCCTTTCCTTTCCTTCCTTCCTTCCTTCCTTCCTTCCTTCCTTCCTTCCTTCCTTCCTTCCTTCCTTCCTTCATTCCTTCATGTTAAAAACAGATTAGATCAATATTACTGGAAAGTAAATGGAGGTTCACATCCATTTATGAAATGGCAGACTAGCAAGATAGGCATTTTGCCTCCTCTTGCCTGAAACATTCTATGTTCCTATATTCCTAAGTGCCTCCAGTTTTAGAGACATCCCTAGTCCTCACTGGCCTCTGTTTCCACATCATATAAAATGAGGTAAGAAAACCAATGTCAAAACCAGTCACTTCATGTAAAATGAGAAGAGAAAGGCAACAAGACCAATCATGTTTTCTCAAATCACGTTCTCTTATATCAAGTTTTCTCTAATCTAATATAGCCACTTAATGTAAAAAGAGGTGAGAAAAGCAAATTTAACACCAGTCACATCATGTACAAGGAGATGAGAAAGGCAAAGTCAAGCTCAGTCACATTTTCTCACATCATGAGTTCTCAGTATGTTTTTTTCCCACCATGTATAAGGCAGTATGCATGCAGATGGTGCCACTTCTGAAAAAGGTGTGAAGTGGGTGATGAATTCAGTGCTGAATCAGACACCCTAAGAATGGACATGTCAGTTGTGAGTCTGGATTGGTAGTGAAGTGATAAAACATGTACTGGCAACCATTTCTCACATCAGTCCCCATACACAGCCTTGGACAGTTGCAAGAACCAGTTATATGGGAAGGCGAATGCTGTCCAGGGTCAGACACTGGGACAAATCCCTTGCTCTTCCAAAACGTGCCTTGGGTTCTTTTATTTCTACATTGATTTCACCAGAGGTTGGTAAAAGGGACCTCAGTTTAACATCGCATCCTCAGGATGGCACACCCGACAGAACAGCAGCCCCCTAGTACTGTACTCAGGTGTCAGCATTTAAGGTATGAGCCCAATCCCAGTGTGGGTCTAGAACCCACAACTTTCTGCCCCAGAGGAGGATGTGATACCAGCTGAGCCACACTGACATCTAACACTTAACATGTAGCCCGGAGGGGGGGTTAGGATGAGAAGGGACTTGGCAAGGTTGGAGGAATGGTCAGAAGTATGGCAGCTTGCATTCAATGCAAAGAAGTGCAAAATAATGCACCTGGGAAAAAAAACCCAGGGGATGATTACACAATGGTGGGGGGGAGGTTGTAACAACAAAAATGGAAAGGAACCTGGGGGTAATCATATCAGATGACCTTAAGGTTAGCAAGCAATGTGAGAAGGCAGTAGGGAGGGCTGGGGGGGGATACTGGGATGTATAGGGAGAGGCATCACCAGCAGAAAACAGGAAGTTGTTATCCCTCTGTACAGACAGTTGGTGAGACCCCATCTGGAGTACTGTGTCCAGCTCTGGAGACCCCATCTCCGCAAGGACATAGACAGGAAGGAGGCAGTCCATAGGAGGGCAACTAAAATGGTGCAGGGTCTGCAACAGAAGCCATATGAGGAGAAACTAAAGGAGCTTAATATGTATACCCTTGAGAAAGGAGAGAGAGGGGAGACATGACAGAAATGTTTAAGTACCTCAGTGGAATCAACAAAGTCCAACAGGGTAGCATCCTTCAGAAAAAGAGATGTGCAAGAACTAGGGACACAATTTGAAGATAGAGGGTGATGACTCAGGGGCAATGTGAGGAAGTATTTTTTCACAGAGAGGGTGGTGGACACATGGACCAGCCTTCCTGAGGAGGTTATAGGGTCTAAAACTGTGGGAGAATTCAAGAATGCATGCGACAGACATAAGGCATTTCTTGTGGGGGGTAGGAAGAAATAGGCTGTTGGTTAACTAGGATCAGCAGCTCATCCTGTAGGTAGGGAAGTGGGCAGACTAGATGGGCCAAGCAGTCCTTATCTGCCGTCAAAGTCTATGTTTCTATGTTTCTTATATAATTTGTAAATCAATAGATCCAGATGGAATATACTAATTGTCTTGGAGGTAAAGCAGAGACTACAGAAAAGGTATATGTCTTGAGGTCAGCAATCAATAGTAATTATTACTGGAGCTCACACTGGGCCTTGGTGGTCTTACTAGGCTTCACAGACTCTGTTACAACACTGCAAATAGTCATCCACAGCAGATGCATGCCAACAACACCTGCAACAAGCAAGCTAAGAACATACAAACATATGAAATTTGCCAGCAGATAAGGGCCTAGTGGTCTATCAAATCTGCTTGAATGTGCAGCTAGCACCCCTTATTCTGCAGCTGCTCCTCCCTCCCACCCTTCCCCTCCCTTGACCCTCCCCCTTTCCCTGTCCCAGCCCCTTTTGAAGCAGTCTACTGTTCTACTGGATACCACTTCTGCCAGTAACGCATTCCACCTAGCTACCATCCTTTCCGTAAAAAACTGTCTCCTCATCTCCCTCCAGAACCTTCCTCCCTCCAGTCTAATATCATGACCCCAGGTGTCCCTCCCCTCCCTTACTTTGAACAGCCCCTCCGTATCTGTCTTGTTTATTCCCTTCATGTGCTTGAAGGTTTCAATCATATCCCCCCGTCTCTCCTCTCTTCCAGTGAGTACATGTTCAGCTCCCTCAGCCTACTCTCATATGGTAAGTCCCCCAGACCCTTGATCTTCTTTGTCACCCTGCGCTGCACCACCTCCAGTAACTTAATGTCCCTTTTCAGATACGGTGCCAGTACTGCATACAGTACTACAGGTGCGGTCTAACTAATGACCTATACAGTGGCAGAATCACCTCCTCCCTCCTCAAGTATATACCCCTTGCAATGCAACCCAGCATTTTGTTGGCCTTTGCAGCTGCCTTCCTACATTTTGCCGAGTTGTTCATTGACCCCATAATGAGCACCCCCAGAACCTTCTCCTCCTCTGTCTCAGCTAGCTGCACTTCCCCCAGCTGGTAACTCCTCCTTGGGTTTTCTCCCCAAAATGCAGCACCTTGCACTTTTTGACATTGAACCTCAGTTGCCAGGTGTCTGACCAGGTTTCTAGCTTTGCCAGATCATCCTGCGACCCCTTCCATTTCCCTAGGTCATCCATCACCGCTTCCATCTTGGTGTCATCAGCAAACAGACTGGTCTTGCTCTTGATGCCCAATGATATGCCTGCAATGAATATCCCAAACAACACTGGTCCCAACACTGAGCTCTGTGGAACACCGCTTGTCACTACCTTTGGCGATGAGAGCTTCCCACCTACCACCACCCTCTGTTGCTTTCCCTGAAGCCAGTTCCCTACCCATCTCACCAACTTTGCACCTGCCCCTGTGCCTTCTAACTTACTTCCCAGTCTCCCATGCAGCACTGAGTCGAATGCCTTGCTGAAGTCCAGGTACAGGACATCCACTGCATGGCCCCCATCCAATTGTCTAGTTACCCAGTCACAGAACTACATCAGGTTGGTTTGGCAGGATCTGCCACTTACGAAGCCATACTGTCTGCTGTCCTGTAGTCCTTTGGCCTCCAAGAGGGTCACCAGCCTCTCCTTCAGGATAGTCTCCATCAGCTTAGCCACGATGGATGTGAGGCTCACCAGTCTGTAGTTCCCCAGTTCACCCTTGGGGCTGCTCTTGTGGAGGGGCACCACACAAGCCATCCTCCAGTCCTGAGGTACACACACTGAGTGTAGTGAGGCATTAAATAGGTCTGCTAAAGGTCCCACCAGGACCTCTGCTAGCTCCTTCAGTACACTGGGGTGTTTGCCATCTGGGCCTGGCACCTTGTCCACCCTCAGTGCCCTCAAACCCTCCAGAACTCTGCCCTCTGTGAATTCCCTGTCCGTCACCTCTGTTTCTGCCCCCTCTCCCCCCTTGGGAATAATCTTCCTCATCTCCTTAGTAATTACTGAGCATAAGCTACAATAATTTATATTCTTTGTTCAACTCAAGCCCCCGTTTGTAGTCTGCTTTACCACAGGTCAATCATTACAATGGGAGTCAGAGTGGTTTGACTGAATTAGTGAAGCCAAACTCAGTTTTCAGGCCCCAATTTGATGATGAACAAAAGTTGGCTTTGGCCCGCTTCACACACCCTTATGGCACACAACCATAAAAAACAGTCATGTCCACCTCCCCTCTCTGCTTTCATATGAAATTATATAATTTACACCTTCCCCTTCCTTTAAAGCACCCCTCTCTTACCCTTATCTCTACTGAGTCAGCATACACTCTTCTCTAAGTTATTCAGATAGCAGATTTCCAAAGTGGCATGAGGAGGGGTGTGTTGGTTGTTGTTGTGGGGTCAGATGCTTGTGAACTGAGCCCTAAGATAGTTAAGAGGAAGGGGGTACTTTCATCTTTTACTTTGGGGAATTGAAGATTGGGAGATGGATGCTGAGAGAATTTGGGGAAAGGAGGATTTTTAAGTTTTTTTCATGTTTCTACATACTGAAGATGGCGGCCATGCTGGTTTGACCATCATGTTGGTAGTGAGAGTGCAGCAACTTGTTTTATTTTATTGCATTATTTGGTATTTTACTTTGTTTCAGTATTCATATTTGTTTTCATGCTGCATGTTAGTGTGATTCTGTTATTTGAATTTTTCTGTCATAGTCTGGGACCGAATACAAGAGAGTGAGACACGCTCATTAATTTTGGCATCTCATTACACCATTATCTTAGACCTTTAACTCTTTTATTTTTGGGACTCACTGCCCTGCATTTGATTTAATAAGAGTACTTGTAGGCCAGCCCAGTGACGCTGAGGCTTGAGGCGCTGGACACCTTACCTAGAGCTATGCTGGCGACCTGGGTTAGGGAATTACCTCGGGTCACCAGGTTGCCAGCATGGGGGGCTGCTCTCCTCTTCTGAGGGTGGTGGAGGTGGATTGTCACCTTCCTGTAGTTCCGCTCCCACTGGGTTGAGGTCTGGTGGGAAGCATAAGTGGAGGGGCGGCAAGGACGGGAGGGCAGAAGGGGCTGAGCTGGCACCATGGTGCACGTGCGTGCCTCCACACACATGCATGGCCATGTGCCGGGCCTTGGGTGGGTGGGGTAAAACTGACAAAAAAATCACCATAAACATAATAATAAAAAAAAAAAGAGTACTTGTTCCTTGCATAGTCCTAGTGACTGAGGACAAAAACAGCTTTGTAGCAGGAACATGGCTCATTATTAGAGGCGTCAGTGATCTGTACCTATTGAACTGCAGGGTTTTGTATCCAAATTGGATTGGATCTGGGATATTAGACTATTCTGGGATATGACTCTATTCTGTAAAATGTTGGGACAGTGGTAATTGAGTTCTGCTTCACACGGTGGTCAGAGCCCATGGTTAGGCTGATCAGTAACACTGTTTTTTCCTAGGAGGTGTGAGCTCCTGGGTACATTTGCTCAATCTCATTTATAAACTTTAAACCTCTCAACCTCGGAATTTGGAGTTTCTCATCTCAACTCAACTCAATTTTATTTCTAAAAAAGTGCAAGTCAGCATTTATCTAAGCGCTTGTACAAATGATCAAAGAAAACAGCAATTTAAAAACATATACGTACTATAAAAAAATATATAAACATAGCATTCTAAAACAGATGATTCATCCATATTCCAAGAAGGCAAGACTAAACAAGTGTGTTTTTAATGCCACTTTAAAGCTCTCCATGGTCGGACACTCTCTTACCGAACAAGGTAGAAAATTCCACAGGGTAGGGGCCATAAACAAAAATGCCCTGGGAATCTCTGGCAATCTCTCATCGGTGAAGCAGAGCGGGAGGATGGGGCAGTAAGGATGCAGGAGTTCTTGCAGATAATGCAGACCCTGTCCATGTAGGGCAATATAGGTCAGCAAACTGACCTTGAAGGTGACTCGCCACTGAACTGGCAGCCAGTGCAGGCAGCAGAGCACAGGCATAAAATGACAGGCTTGAGATAAGCCAGTCAGCAGCCTAGCTGCCACATTCAGCAACAGCTGCTGGCAGCGAATGTCAACTCCCAGAAGCCCTAGGTACAGAGAATAGCAGTAGTCAAGGCGGATTGCGAGGGTTTGGAGAGAGTCAAGACCTTTGTCCTAGGTAGTGGGAGCCCTATGGACTCATTATAGTATATATAAACTCTCGGACTGGACTTTTCCTGTGAAACTCATTTTATCTGTGTCTACTGGTTCATACCAGCAATACTAAGCCCATATCTCAGTGATTTGTGTATTATTGATTATTTGTGTAATTTTGTGTTTTGTGTTTTGTTTCATGTAATCTTCTGGTGGGATGGTTGTTGGTAGGGAAGGGTTTGTAATTTCTGGGTGGGAACTGTGTTTTGGGGATTATTTTGTAGGATTTTATTTTGTAATTTTGGGTGTGATAAGTGGAGAGGGTGGGAGTGTATGTATTGTATGTGGTGGTTGTTCTGTTGTTGGTATTTATTGTTGTTTGCTGCTAGTTAGTTTAGGATTAGTATGTGTCCACAGGGGCTGTCGACTGTCAGGCACTAGTCTCCCACCAGGCTCAGGGAACTCCACCCTTTTGGCTGTCCTCTTTTGCCTGTGGAGGTGTACATGCATTGTTGGGCATTGTGGATAGCCAGTAGGGGAAAGAAATGGTGAATACTGGGACCTGGGCATGGCGGGGTAGTGGTGCGAAGTGAGCGGATGGGGTGGTGGGGACGAGGAGATGCCCTGGGGCTACATGGGTCCAGGAAAGGGGACCTCCCTTTCTGGTTCCCATACCCAAGGGCTCCACATTGAGTGGGCAAGTCGCTCGGTCTGCTTCGGCTTCCTATCCTCCTCAGGTGGTGTTGTGCAATGCCAGGTCTATTTAAAACAAGACAGCAATTATTGCTGATCTTGTTGGTTCAGCTGACCTGGCTTGCATCACTGAGACCTGGCTGGATGATAATGCTGGCCCAGTATTGGAATCAGCTATTCCAGCTGGGCACTCAGTGATACAGCACATGAGAGAGGATCGTAAGGGTGGGGGTAGCCATTTGCTTTAAATCAGATCTGGGCCTTGTAGACATCCCTGTGAGAACAATCAGATACTTTGAGTGTATTGTGGGAGCAAGTGCAGGTTGCAGGATACTTCTCATCTGTCATCCACCTGGTGATGAAAAGGAATTCCTGGAGGAAGTAGCAGACTTTGTCATCGACCTGGTATTGGAATCCCCTAGATGGATAATTATGGGGATTTCAATGCCTGGGTCGATGACAAACTCTCGCCTTTTGGACAACACTTCTTCCAACTGATTAATTTGTTAGGCCTGACACAGGTAGTTATTTCTGCTACCCATAAGCATGGACACTCATTCGATCTGGTCTTCCTTTTAGGGATGGAGTTCACCGACTTGGTGGTAGAACCAGTCGGGTGGTCGGACCATCATACTATAAGGTTCAGGTTCTAGGCACCCCCAATAGACTTGCTCCTATGGAGATGGTCTGGTACTGCCCTTTAAGGGGTCTGACCCCAGATGGTCTTATGGCAAATACTGGACCTATCAGGTTTGCCGAGTGTAGGCAGGGAGCCGCATGAACTGGTACTAGCCTACAGTACAATGAGGCAATGACAGGTGCTCTTGACTCCCTGGCTCCTGTCCATGTTTGACCCCTCACTCTTCACCTGAAGTCCCCCTGATTTGATGGGACTTTGAAGGAGTTGAGGTATAGGGGTCAAGGGCTGGAGTGGCACTGGTGGAAATCTGTCCTGGAAGTTGATAAACTTAAATTGATAGCTCATTATAAGGACTATCAATCAGCAATTTCTTGTAAGAAGGCAGAATTCCTGTCCAAGGAGATTGCTGCGGTGAGGAATCAACCTGCTCAGCTCTTCCAGACTGTCGACAGGTTGTGCAATCCAGCCTGTCTTCAGCCACTGTCTTGCAAGTGAAGTGCCATGAGTTTATTCAATTCTTCTCTGATAAGATTGTCATGATCAGGTCAGAGATCCATTAAGCACCCTCAAAAGGGTATTGCAGCAATCAGCATTGCAGGCCCTTTGCCTGCCTGTTTTAACTTTGGCCAGCTGGCAATTGAGGATATTTTGAGGGTCATCCAGGGTATGCACCCAACCTACTATAGTTTGGACCCAGGACCAACTCATCTCCTTGTGAGGGTGCATTGAAGTCATCAGTCCAGTACTTGCTGAGATAATCTGGCGCTCATTGGAGTCAGGGGTGTTTCTGGACCTACTGAAGAAATCGATAGTCACACCACTTCAGAAGAAAGCTTCCCTCAACCCAGACTGCTTAGTTAACTGCAGGCCTGTCTTTAACCTGCCCTTTGTGGGCAAAGTTATTGAGAAGGTGGTTGTGATGCAGCTGGATGACCATTTAACATCTCATGATGTCTATGATCCTCTCCAATCTGGATTCAGGAAGAGGCATAGTACCGAGACTGCCCTGGTTCAGGTACTTAATCTCCTGATAGTGAGGGATTGGAGAAGCCATTTTATCTTGGTTCTGCTTGATCAGTCTGCAGCGTTTGACAATGTAGACCGCGGGGTGCTGCCGGAGTGCCTGCGGATACTCTGTGGACTGTCTGCTACTGTCCTTTGATGGTTTTGATCATTCCTCACTGGCAGGACTCAGAGAGTGGTGTCATGAATTTATTCTTCTGCCTCTCTCCTCCTATCATGTGGGGTTCCGCAGGGCTCCGTGCTGTCCCCATGTTGTTTGCAGTGTATATGCTGCTGTTGGGAGACATTATAAGGAAGTATGGGCTGAGTTTTCACTGCTACACAGATGATACTAAGCTCTACATGTCCTTTGTGCCCAAACAGGGTGGTGCGGTCTCAGTTTTTAACAGCTGCTTCTCTGTGATCCAGGATTGGATGAGTGCCAACTGGCTGATGTTCAATTCAGGCAAAACTGAGGTGCACCAGCTGTGATGGACCTATGTCACCAAGGTGTGGGGTTGTCAGCAGGCCTACCCTAAGGGCTTTGGCTCAAGGGTGACCAGCTGCTTACCTCTGATTGGGTGTGGGATCAAGTGCTTGGTCCCACCTAGTGATATTCTAACATTGGTCCACACCTTTGTAACCTTGCACTGTGATTGCTGCAATGCCCTATATATAGGGCTACAAGAGGTTGATATCCATTGATTGCAGACAGTGCAGAATGCGGCAGCCAGGTTGCTGTTTTATCTAGATGAAGCCATGTCACTCCTGTGCTCTGCGACTTGTACTGACTGCCAGTACATTGGCGGATCACCTTCAAGGTTGAGTTACTGACCTATAAAGCCATACACAGGCAAGGACTGTGCTACTTGGAAGATCTCCTTCATCCCTACTGTCCCCTACACTCACTCTGATCTGCTGACGAGGGATTGCTAGAGGTTCCCAGGGTCTGACTGAACACCTCTGGGGCCCGTTCTTTTGCTTTTATGGCTCTGACCCTGTGGAACTTTCTACCTCATCAGATTAGAGAGTGCCTGACCTTCAAAGATTTTAAATCTGTCTTGAAAACGTACCTGTTTTCTCTAGCATTTCCCGAGGACAATATTGGTTAGCCTACCATCTTATCTTACCAGATGACTAATGTTTTAAGTTTTTAAATCTGCTGTTTTTATGGATTTTATTGCTTTGATTGTGTGCAGCACTATGTTCATTATAACAGTGCTCAAGAAATAAAGACTTGATTGATTGATTGATTTATTGATTGATTGATTGATACTGGGCTGGGACAAAGGTTGAAGAGCACTGCTATGAAGATTGGGAAATGGTTGACTTCTTATACTGTTGAGGGCATGGGAGGAGGAGGGAGAATAGGGTGCCAGATTAATGGGTGAAGGGAATGCATACTGATTGCCTATGCTTGATGGAAGGGAAGGTGGTGAAGGAGTTGCCTGCCATGTTTTTTTACAGGTGAGTATAGGTAGTAAGGACAGGGAATCAGTCCACTTCTGCTTGTCTTTCTGGCTATTGTTGACAACAGGATTTAGCTGTAGAATACAAAACATGGTTTGCAGATGAATCCCAGTCTCTGAATAACAGATTGACCAAATCTGAATATTTGATGAATCACACATCCTTAGCATTAACCTAATTCCCGGTCTAGTAATTACTCATTACCATATAGTACAAGTGTTGACCCACTCATGTTATGCATACTTTAGCAATAATCTCAATCTCGATCTCAATCTCTGTCAAGAATCTGTCAAGTCCTGCTTTGAATGCCTGAACATTTCTAGCTTTAATCACATTACCAGGTAGTTTTTGCTACATATTGAACACCCTCGGGTGTTCTGCACATTGCCACCCTGCACAGTGTGAATGTGTCGCCAAGATTCCTTGGCCCCAGTATTAGAATGTAGTGCTTTGCACCACGCAGAACTGAACGCCACACACAGAATAGTGCAGTGCCATTAGCGAGGCATATTCGTAAAGCACCGTGCCCAGTCCAATGGACACTGTATGCATGGTTTAACATCCTCCCCCAACCCCTGCTGGCAACAGATACCACCTTTGCTTCTGGGATCCACATGGCAGGCAGTGGGGTAAGGGCTAAGGAGCCATTTGTATGCCAGTAGGTGGCCATTAGCAGCTCTACCCACAGACATGCGTAGGCAGTGCACAGAGCCTTGGCCATTTCCCCTGCACTGGCCTGATTCCTAACAAGGCATTCCCTGGCAGTCTAGTGGTACCCCCTCTCGCACTGATCCCCTAGAAAATGAAGGGACAGCTGTTCCACTGGCACAGCAGTTAGATTTCAGCTTGCAATGCCGGTGACCCGGGTTCAGGAACAGACCCAGGTCGTCGGATGGTCAGCCAGGGGTTGAAGGATCAAGTGTCCCTAGGACTGCTCTCCTTCTCCAGGAGGGGAGGGTGGCATGTGTTCAGTGCAAGAGCAGCAACTGGCAGAGGCCGGGTGCGTCACATAGTACTAACACCAAAATACTTTCAGGGGTGAGGCAGATGCTGGTTGTCATTGCATGTCCCCGCCCCTGCTTACAAGGGGTAAAAAACTCTGCTCATGCTGTCTTTGTGAAGCCCAGCCCTGGGCTTTGATTAGCCTTCCAACTAGAATCCCCTGACCAGGACCAGTTTCAGGGCACAGAGCCAGGCAGTGCCATGACCCCACCCTCTGGGGGGCAAGCCAGGGGTGATTGGGGGAGTGCTGGCAGTAAGGGTCAGTGGAAGTCCATGGGTGCCATGACTGGGGCAGATGTCCTGAAGGCAGAGGCAGCAAAAAGAGTAAGGGAGGAAAAATGAAAAGAAAATGAAGGGACATTCTCTGGGAGACTAGTGGCACTCCCCTCCCACCCCAATCTCATTCTGAAATACTAAAAGAATATAAGACACTCCTTGGTAGTCTAGTGGTCCCATTCCTTACCTCATCCCTGTCAGAAATATCAAAATTACATCAAACTCTCCCTGGTAGTCTATTGGTTTGTCCTCCCCAATCCCCAGGACACAGTTGGTAGTCCAGTGATATTCCTCTACCAACCCAATCCCCATTATACATAGATACATAGATACATAGACAGTGTCGGCAGATAAGGGCCTATGGCCCACCCAGTCTGCCCATTTGAGCTTGTAAGTTCAGTTTATGTTTTCCTAGAAGTCTGTTGCCCCTTAACCCTGACCTCCAGAATTCCTTTATGTCTATCCCATGCATTCTTAAATCCCGTGATTGTTTCAGCCCCCACCACTTCCTCTGGCAGGGTGTTCCACTTGTCCACCACCTGCTCTGTGAAGAAATTCTTCCTCATGTTTCCTCTGAATCATCCTCCCTCCAACTTCATCCCATGCCCTCTAGTCCTGGAACATCTTTTTCACTTAAAAATAGTGTATTCCTGCACCCTGTTCCTCCCTGTGAGATACTTGTATGTCTCTATCATATCCCCTCTCTCCCTCCTCTCCTCCAGGGAGTACATGTTCAGTTCCTTTAACCTGTCTTCATAGGACTTGTGATGCAATCCATGCACCATCTTTGTTGCCCTCCTCTGAACCTTCTCTACCCTGTCTATGTCCTTACGTAGGTATTGTCTCCAGAACTGTACACTGTACTCCAGGTGGGGCCTCACTAGTGTCTTGTATAGCGGAATTATGACCTCCCTTTTCCTGCTGGTGATGCCCCTGCCTATACATCCCAGCATCTTATTTGCTTTACCTGCTGCCTTGTCACACTGTTTCCCTACCTTGAGGTCATCAGAGATGATAACCCAAGATCCCTTCCTGCTTGGTGCATGCTATATCCTCACCCCCAACTGATATATTGTGCCAGAGTTTTTGTGCCCCATATGCATTATCTTGCACTTCTTTGCATTGAATTTCAACTGCCAAACCCCTGACCATTCTTCAAGTTTCTGCAGGTCCCTTCTCATTCTGTCTACACCCTCTGGTGTGTCTACTCTGTTACAGAGCTTTGTGTCATCAGCGAACAGTGAAATTCTGCCTTCTAGGTCCTGTGCAATGTCACTGATGAAGATGTTGAATAGGACCGGTCCCAGCACTGATCCCTGTGGTACCCCACTGGTCACTCTTCCCTCTGTGGAGTGACAGCCATTTACCACCACCCTCTGTGTCCTGCCACCCAGCCAGTTACCTACCCACCACACTACTGTCCTGCCCACACCCATATTCACCAGTTTGTGTAATAGTCTTCTATGTGGCACAGTGTCAAAGGCCTTGCTGAAGTCCAGATAGGCCATGTCCACTGCCCTCCCCTGATCCACCTCCCTAGTCACCCAGTCAAAAAATTCAACGAGGTTGGTCTGACATGACCTCCCCCTGGTGAAACCATGCTGCCTTGGGTCCTGTAGTCCATTGACAACCAGATGTTCCACCAATCTCTCCTTCAGTAGTGCTTCCATGATCTTCCCCACTACCGAGGTGAGGCTGACTGGTCTGTAGTTCCCTGCTTCCTCTTTGTTCCCACTTTTGTATAAGGGGACTTCATCTGCTGTCCTCCAGTCTTTGGGTACCTCCCCTGTTTCCAGTGATCGGCTAAACAGGATAGCCAGAGGTTCAGCCACCACCTCTCTTAGTTCTTTTAAGGACCCTGGGGTGCACCATCTGTCCCATTGCTTTATCAACTCTATTACTTCCAGTTCCTTCAGGACCCTTTCTGCTGTAAAGGGACTTGTGTCCATTTCTGCACCATTCTCACCCCTTGTACTTCCTTCAGACCCATTACCCTCCTCTTCCTCAGTAAAGACCGAGCAGAAATACCTGTTCAATATGTCAGCTTTACTGTTGTCATCCTCCACGGGCCCCCATCCTCCCCTTCAGTCTCACTATCCTCCCTTTGTCTTTCTTTTTTCACTTATGTACCTGTAAAGGTTTTGTCCCCTTCCACTGATTTTGCAATGTGTTCTTCTGTCTGAGCTTTGGCTTCCTTTACTGACCTCCCTGCCTCCCTTTGCTTCTCCTGGTACTTCTCCCTATCCCCTTCTGCCTGTGTTCTTTTGTATTGCCTGAATGCAATCTTTTGGTTTTCACTTTTGCTACCTCTTTGAAAACCATAATGGTCTCCTTCCTTTTCCTTTGCTAACCTGCTTAATGCATAATTCTGTTGTTCTTGTAATCCCCATTTTAAATACTGCCCACTGTTCCTCAACCCTGATTCCTGTCCCATTCCCCTTAATGCCTCTTTCAAGTATCTCCCCATTTTCCCAAAGTCTGCCCCCCTAAAATCCAGGATACGTGTTTTTGTGTGGTTTGGTTCTGCTCTTTCTGTGATTTCAAACCACAATGACTGGTGGTCACTGTTCCCCAGGTGCTCCCCCACTGTTACCCCCCTCACACTGTTCCTGTTTGTGAGCACAAGGTCCAGTATTGCCTTCTGCCGAGTTGGTTCCATGACCAGTTGCTTGAGGAAGGCACCCTGAAGGAGTCCAGGATAAATCTGTTCCTAGTTGATGCTGCTGCTGGGATGCTCCAGTCCACATCTGGATATGAAGTCTCCAACCAGTACTACTCACTTTTGTCTGCCATCCTTGGATGGCTAGCATCAGCTCCCTATCTGTTTCTTCCTCCTGTACTGGTGGTCTATAGACCACACCTGTGCAGATGGCTGTTCCCATTTTCCTTTCCAGCTTAACCCACAGTATCTCTCCCCCATTTTGTTCCTCCTGGATCTCTGTGGCCCTTATGTCATTTTTCACATACAGTGCCACTCCTCCTCCCTTCCTGCCTGCTCTGTCTCTTCTGAATATGTTGTAGCCAGGTATGGCCATCTCCCAGTCGTGGTTATCATTATAGTATTCAGACACCCCTCCTTAGCCCCAACATTCAGCACTCACTAACTTCTACATCCTGTCAGGTACCTGACTCCCCCTAGCAAAGCCCACCCTCATCAGTAGGAACAGAGTTGGATGGCAACTAGCACAGTTCCTCGTCTCACCATCTCAGCTGGCCACTGTCTGAATGACAGTGACTGAGTGTGCTCATCCTGTAAAAATAGCTGTTTCTACAGTGTGCCAATGCTCAGTCCCTCCCAGTTGAGGTGGCGAGAGGAGGGGCTATACCAGCTGCCATGCAACACTCTGACCACTGATGAGGATGGCCTTTGCTAGGTTAAGTTGGGTCCTGGAGGAGGGATGGTGGGTGCTGAGTTAGTTGGCATCGGAGGGGTGTGGGGCTAAAGGAATACTGTAATGGGGATTGGGCTGAGAGGGGGTACCAATGGACTACCAGGAAACTGTACATTGGTATCCTTGGGATTCGGATGGGGGCCACTAGACTACCAGGGAGGGTTTCTTATTATTTTGATATCTCTAATAAGGATCAGGTGAGGGAAGGGACTCCACTAGACTAACATGGAGAGTTTGACATAATTTAGACTTTTTAATTGGGCATCAGGTGAGGAAGGATGTCCACTAGACTACCAGAGAGGGTTTGATATTTTAATATTTCAGATGAGGCATCTGGGCAAGAGGCTGGTGCCGTTAGACTACCAGTGAATGCCACTTCATTATTTCAGGGATCGAGGTGGGAAGGGATAGCACTAGACTGTCATGGAATTAAGTTTCATTGTCTTGGGGATCACGGTGGGAGGAGGAAGGTGCCACTAGGGAGTGGGGGAGCTTTCACCACTGTGTGCATTAAGGGAAGGGTTTTGGAAGCAGCAAATAGCTCCATCAGTGCAGCCTTTTAGCACTTCAAAAATCCTCTAAATACACCACTATGCCCTGAATCCAAGTGGGTTCCCTTATTTGCATGAGCGCAGTGGTGTATTAGGTGTGCTTGCACTATATATTGAGCACTGCCACACTGTGGGTGTCTTTCAGTATGGCCCCTGCCCCACTCAGACATGCGACTGGATGTCTGCTTAGTGCAGTGCTACAGTATTCATGTTAGTGCCATGCTAACCTTCTGAAGATCGGGGCTCCTCTCACCAGGTGTAACAACTTACAGTCTACCACCTTGAATTTAGGTCCCTATTTCAAAACCCTTACCTCCAATTGATGTAGGCCACATTAGAGCATACTGTATCTTCTCCCTCCACTGTTCCCACTTCAGTGGCAAGCATAGTTCATCCACACACATTAACAGCTGCCTGCTAACTCCAGCATCATGACCATTGATGAATATACTAAAGAATGGTACACTCCCTAACACTTTTGGATTGCTTGTTGTGGTTTTATGGGTTATACTTTAAGTGTCAATTAACTACAGTGTAGTTACACTGTAACTACACTGTAACTCTGTTGCAACTGCAACTTAGTTGCATGCAACAAACATATAACTACACGGTAATTATCCTGCAGCATGTAAATAATATTTACCCCTGGACCTAGGAGGGGTAGAAGGCTGCACAAAGACGGAAGTAACCGACTTCAGAGGGGCGGATTTTAAGGAAATGGGAAGGATCCTTAAGGAGCATTTGGATTGGATTGGGTCAGACATGGACGCTGATAGTAGATGGGAAATCATCAGGAGAGGGGTGCAGGATGCTACCAGCACCTGTGCAAGAGTAAGACGAAAATGCGGTGGGCCCAAAACCCTGCTGGTGGACCAGGGAGGTCCAGGAGGTGGTGCGGGGAAGAAGGCAGCCTATAAGCAATTCAAGTGCTCAAGAAGTGAAAGGGATTGAGGGGAGTACGAGCTGATGGCTAGAAGGGCCACTAGGGTGGTGAGGGCGGCTAAGGCAAGGAAGGAGCAGAACCTGGCCAGGGAAATTAGGAGAGGGAACAAGGGGTTCTTTAGATACATTGGGGAAAATCGAAGGGTGAAGGGGCAGATTAGCAGGATTAAATCAGGGGAGAGATGGGCACAAGACCCGGGGGAGCAGGCTGAGGTACTAAATGAGTGCTTCACCTCAGTTTTCACCAAGGAAAATGGGGGTGCTGCATCATACATGAGTGGAGACAGAGATACTGAGGATGGGGGTCCCCACCGATCGGGTGGTCTGGGGAGAGAGGAGGCATCACTGACAGGAGGGGAGGGCTAAGAGGGAGAAGAGGTACCGGAAGTGGAATCACAGCAGAGAGAGTGAGGAAGTCCTCAGCTCCTTAAGACGGACAAAGCACCGGCCAGATAAATTACATCCCAGAGTGTTGAAGGAACTTGATGGATGTCCTGGCGAAACCCCTGGAGGAGCTTTTCACCATCTCTGAGGACAGGGTGGGTGCCCCAGGACTGGAAGGTGGCGCATATAGTGCCTATCCACAAGGGGGGATCAAGGGAGGTGGCAGGGAACTACAGGCCTGTCAGTCTGACATTGGTGGTGGGCAAGGTGATGGAGGGCATTGTCAAGGAGAGGCTGGGGGGGGACCTGGATAAGTCAGGGTGCCTGGACGATAGACAGCATGGATTCATCCCGGGGATATCGTGTCAGACAAACTTTGTGAAGTTCTATGACTGGGTGACGAGTTCCTTGGACCTGGGTAGACCAGTGGACGTCCTCTTTCTAGACTTCAGCAAAGCATTTGACTCTGTTCCTCACGTGGGTCTGTTGGATAAGCTGGGAGAAATGGGAGTGGGGAACCAGATGATCAGATGGATAGGCAATTGGCTCCAGGACCGGACCCAGAGGGTCATAGTTGGCGGGATAGTCTCATCCCCAAGGAGGGTCATTAGTGGGGTCCCACAGGGATCAGTCCTTGGGCCCCTTCTGTTCAACGCCTATGTCTCTGACATAAGGACAGGAATCAGGAGTGAGATGAGTCTCTTTGCAGATGACTCGAAACTGGGGGCGGTGGTGGATGGGAAGGAGGGGAGGGTGGCCTTACAGGGGGACCTGGAGGCTCTGGAAAGATGGTCTAGAAAGTGGAAGCTGAGGTTCAGTGCAGGGAAATGCAAGGTACTCCACCTGGGGGCCAGAAACCCAGGCCAAGTGTACACCCTGGGGGGGGAAATGCTACAAGTCTCGATGGCTGAGAGGGACCTGGGGGTGGTGGTGGATGTCAAGATGAACAACTCTGAGAATTGTAGGAGGGCAGCAGCCAAGGCCAACAGGATACTGGGATGCATCGCTAGGGGGATCACCTCCAGAAGGAGGGAAGTGATACTCCCTCTGTATAACTGCTTGGTGAGGCCACACCTTGAGTACTGCATGCAGTTTTGGAGGCCACACTTAAAGAGGGACATTAACCTCCTGGAGAGGGTCCAGAGAAGGGCAACCAAAATGATTTGGGGCTTGGGAGACAGGACCTATGAGGAGAGGCTCGAGGAGCTAAATATGTACACATTGGAAGAGAGAAGGGACCAGGGGGACATGATAGAGGTCTTCAGGTATATGAAGAGGGTAAATAGGGGAGGAACAGTCTGGGTGCTTCGAAGGAAGGAGGAGGGGGCCACTAGAGGGCATGGGTGGAAGCTGGTGGGGGGAAGATTCAGGGAAGAAAGGAGGAGGTGCTACTTCACCACATGGAATGTGCTGCCTAGGGGGCTGGTGGAGGCAGAGACAGTGGAGGGGTTCAAGATAGGGTGGGACAGGTTCAGGGGAAGGGTTCTGGAAGCAAAATCCAATGCAGCAAGAATATCCGGAACTGGGAAGGGAGAAACCAGAGTAGGCGAGGGGGGCAGCAAGGTCAGCACCCAGGGTGGGGGCTGACCAAACGAGCAGACACGAAAGACCATTAGGCCTATTCTGCTGGCATTTTAGTATGTTAGTATGTTATGTACTGTATATGGTGCCTTATGTTTCAGACTTGTGACAGAATGTACAATGCAAATGAAATATCCTGCACCATAACTTACAATTCTATTCCATATTTCTTACAGATCTGTCCTTTTACAGTTTGAAACAAAGTAATGGAATCAAGCCTCTGTGATGTCTTGCAAGACTTCTGCATTGAGCAACCTCTATTTTAAAAATTGTTAGGAACTGTATCATATTTTAGCATACAAAAACACATCAAACTACTATTGTAACATAAATGGCTTCAAGTCTATTTTATCTGGATAATTTTAATGATAGCAAATGTCAAGCTGAAATGTTTCAAATTGAGATGAAGTAAAGCAGCATAAACCTCAACTTAAGAAAATGTCTTGAATAAATAGAGACGTGAACTTCTCATGGGAGATCTAAATGCAGAGGCTAAATTTGTATTGGTTAGTCAGGGACAAACATTAGAGAGAGAGACTGTCAGCTTCTGTGCCCAATTTTAAAGTGTCTGTACTAAATGTGTCTGGAGGAAGCACTAGCAATGTAAACAAAATCTGGTCAGAGCCGATATGGCTGTGGAGAGCTTTTAGGAGTTGCAAGAGCATGGAAAAGAATATGCAATGCTTTTGCTGCACTGGAGTCAGACGTAAGTAATACTGCAGCAATTACAGTACCGCGTATGCATGATACATATGAAGTTTTCCCCGTAGTCAGCCCTGCACAACATGGCGATGCTGACATAACTATGCATGCACAATAGTCATGCATGCACAGTTTAAGTCAACATCACCATGTTGCACATGGCGGCTGTCAGTACTGCAGTTGCAGAACAGAAAAGTAGTGCGTCGGGAAGTGGGTACGTTTCTGTTGCCTGTGGAGGGGAAGAGCTGCGTAAACAGAAGCACTGGAAACTATGTCGGGGCACTGTGGCAGCCCATCAGACAGTGGTCCGGTTACGTGCTTCCACTGTGCAGTTATACAGATCTGATGATGGCATAACATCCGTAGAACTTGGCCCATGCAGCTGTACAAATCAGACTCAGGGAGTCTATTAACAAACTAGAGATCTGGTCTGGGACTTGCTTCTCATCACAGTCACTTTCTCATTCTTTTCGGAGCAGTAATTTCTGGCAAATGTGCCTTAACCATATTGATCTCAGTGCTGGTAGACTACTTCTGGTTTTCCCCTGATTGTATTAGGCGGGGGTAGTAGCAGTCTTGAAGTGGTGGCTGCCGGTGGTGGCATGCTCTGAAAAAAGTAGTCCCCATGCTCGTTTGCACATTTTGGAAATGATGCCTTTCCTTGCTTTTGCTGTAAAGAAACTGACCCCTTTAACACAAAAACAAGGAGCCAGTTATGGCCTCCACCCCCCCTTTGTTTGCTTCAAGTGAGGAACATCATTGTGGGTTTGCATCAGATGTACAGTGGCAGCCATAGATGCAAAATGTTGTTAAACAGTAATCAACTGTACGTAAAAGTGCTCTTTTTTTTGGAATGTGTGCTTTCTTAATGTTGTCAACACTACTCCACACATGTGTACTCTGTCCCTGGATTTCTGTACCCCAATTGGCATAAGGCAATTCTAGGGGGTGGAGGTAGGAAGAAGTAGTCTGTTGGTTAGCTAGGATCTGCAGCTTATCCATTAGGTAGAGAAATGGGCAGACTGGGTGGGCCAAGCGGTCCTGATCTGCCTTCAAATTCTATGTTTCTATGTTTCTAAATGCATTATTTTACATTTTTGTGTTCAGGACAAAAATGCCTTTCAAATGAGGGTAGTCACTAATCTAAATTCTTTATAGTTTTTTATGTTTTCTTGCACATGTGCAAGACACATCTTGTGGTAGAATGACATTTCAGAGGTGTGTCAGGGATGAGTCCAATGCACAGCAGTTTACAGTGGGCTTGTCCCTGACAGACCAATGAGCATGCAACCAGACTGTGACACTAGTTACAGTTTCACATCTGGAATCCGTTCTCTAGTTCAAAGAAATGAAGTGCTGGAATGAGCGCGCTTCATTCCTTTCATTCATGCCCTTACTGATCTTACTGCTTGTTTCCCCACCTGTGCCATAAACAGTAAACAGTCCTAGCAGTAAAGAAGAAATCAAGATTATTTATTCTTCCCCAGACAGACGTCTGCATTGAACTTGTTTGTGTCTGTGCGACTGACAGTGTGTGTTCTTTTCCCTGTGCTCCTCTTTCTCTCTTCAGTGCTTCATCTGTGCCACAATGCCCAGCCTGAGCATTGCTCTCTGTGATGGTACCCACTGACCCACCCCTTGGATGTGCTAGTGTCCATGTTGCTTCAGTGTGCCCCCCACCCCACCCCACAATACAAGGAGCAAGAGTGCTGAGAAGTGAGACAGCATTGCCTGCAGGGCTGTAGTTTAACCCTGGATGGCAGGGAGAGGGAGACATGGGCTGCAGGGACAGACAGAGAGAAGAAGAGGTAGCAGAACCCCTCCCAAAAGAGAGCACAGGATCCAAAGAGGTGGTGAGTGGCACCAGTGTCAGGGACAGAGTGGAGAGAGAGAGCTCCCAAACAGTGACACCAACATGCTAAGATGTGGCGAGTAAGCGGAATGAGAGTGATTGCCAGGCAACAGGCTGTCACTATTGCAGCACCACCTTGGCAGTGTGAAATTGGGGGCAGTGCAATGTAGTGACCATAATCACGATGACCGGTGGCTCCCAGACCAGCACTTGAGCAAACATTGGGTAGCCTATCCCCTAGTAGTGTCTACTCCCTTCCACCACTCCCGAGAGAAACACAGCAACAGTGAGAGCCGGTTCCAGTGTGGCATATATGTGCTGGTGCAATCTGTTCCAGTCAGAGATGGTGTCAACCCCCCCCCCCACCAAAACAGAGAAGTGGAGTACAGTGTGCGCCCAAGCTCAGTTGCCATCCATTTTATTTCCGCTCAGTCTTCTGGCACCATGCTGTCAGTCTGACTCTCTGTTTGTCTTTCTGAAGCTCAGTGGGAGCTGACAGCACATACAGAGAGGCAGAGAAAGTGGCAGCAAGAGTGCCATGACTGGGACAGAGAGCAGTGCTGCAGAGTTTTCTTTTCACTGTGGGGGAGCAGACATTAGAGAGAGTGAGAGACTAGAAGAGACACAGTGTAAAACAAACTAGGTGCATCTATTGCACCACTGCACAAAAGGAGCACTCAGACAGAGCCAGAGACGAATATATGGGTCACATATCTGCCCCATCACATTGACTAGCACAGAGTAGGATGGGCACTGGATGGGCACCCCGGGAAGTTACTGCCCCCTACACCTCCAGCTCACATCAACACATATGGAACACTCTGCAGTAGCCGCAGACTGATGTAGGTTACTCATCTTCCCCTCCACACCCATCCCACTCTACACAGGTTGGTACAGTGACAAGGTAACCTCCAGGTGGGCATCCCAAGGTAAATAGTGGACTGTGACCTGGTAGAAGTTGACGATTGGTGCCCCCTCCACAACTGTCCCACCACTGCAGATTGGCTGCCCCAGCCAGAGATAGAAATGTGAGTTGCACATTTGCCACATTACACCTGTTTCTATCTAGCCTGTTGGGCACCAGGTGGGTGGAAATGGGGTTGCAGTCCAGATCCACTGGGTGACCCAAGGTCATTAGCACCCAACACATCTTTACACATTTCTGCACAGGCGAAGCATTTTCTCCTTCCTTTCCACCTCCTGCATGTTAGGAGCACGCTGCAGGAGTCAATGACAGATGTGGTTCACACATCTCTCCATCTTCACCCATCTGAGTTCCATGAACCTGGCACTGGCATTGGGTGGGCTCCAGGCAGGTGGCTGTGTGAGAATGATGCCCCATCCCCCCATCCCAGCTCCACACAAGGATAACACACTTTAGCAGCAAGGGATAGAGATGCAAGTTGCACATCTGCCCCTTCATACCCGTCCCAGAGCTTGCATGATGGTTGAAATGGGATTTTGGGTGACTGACATTTCCTCACCCTATGACACACCTCTACACTTGCAGAACACTCTGCTTCAGCCAGATGCTGTCCCACCTAATGTGCTCTACCCATGGAGAGCACTCTGAGGTACTGAGATATAAAAATATAGATCTTGTATCACCCCTCCACAACTGTTCCCACTCTGCTGTGTGGGTGGGTAGGGGGTAGGATACAGTGGCTGCTCCTGAGTGACTGGTGTCCCTTTTTGCACCCCCACCTATCAACCCAATACTTTACAGCAGCCAGAGAAGAGATGTGGATTGCACATCTGTCCCATCATAAACTGTGCCCATTCCAAAAAGTTTCACACACAGGCTATAGTGGGGTCTAGGATGGTGGCCATTAAGTAACTGCTCCCCCCCACCCACAATCCCACCTCCACATATGGGAAGCACTCCTCTTCCATTACACATTTGCACATAGAGAGCACTCCTCCCCCTCCATGCCTCCTTTGCATACGGGGAGTAATTCTCCTTCTCCAGCCCTCTTCCACATTGTGGACATAGTGTCTTATGTAATCATATTTGGTCTCAATCCTTGTTGAATGCAACATTGTACATATTGTAAATAGTAGGTTCATAGGTGATTTCTAGCTAAACTAGACTTTCGTCCATAGTGCTTGCCTGTTTTTACTTATGTTCATTTACCCAAGAGAAAATTATCCAATTTAATTTTGAAAGAATCCATACTTGTGCAGGATACTAAGTCCATCGGTAGAGAATTCCATCCAGCCACAATTATATTGCTAAATCAGTGCTTGCACTGTAAGGTTTGCCATTTTTTTAACTTCAAACTGAAAAGGATGCCCCCTAGGTTCATACCTAGATGTTCTCCAAGAAAGTCCTAATTCTGACAATAATAAATCATCTTGTATGCATCTAAGTAATAAGCAATAATCACCCCTGGTTCTCCTATACTCAAGAGTGTACAAATTCAGCTCCATTAATCTCTCTGGGTATGTCTTTTTCTAACCTTTCAATTGACTTTGTTGCTCTTTCCTGTATTCTTTCTATATTGTTTATATCTATATTTTATAGGGGGTCCACATCTGGGTGCAATATTCCAGGTTTGGTCTCACCAATGCACTGCAGAGGGGCATTAGTACCTTCCTATCTCTACTTGATATGTGTCTCAAGATACAGTTTAATATCTGGTTTCCCTTTTTTGTTGCTTTATTACACTGGGAACTGAATTTTAATTCTGAACTAATTATTATCCCCAAGTTTCTTTCTTCATTTGTGTTATTAAGTACTGTGTTATCCAGTTTATAGGGATGGTTTATTTTATTTTTTGTTTTACCCAGGTGCATGGTTATACACTTATTTTTATTTAGTTCAAGCTTACTTTTTACAGTCCAGTTATATACATTATTTAATGCTTCCTGTAAATCATTTTTATTTTTTGTATTATTAACTATAGCACCAATTCTGCAGTCATCTGCGAATTTGGTTAGTCCTTGTTGACTATTTTTAATGAGGTTTTATAAATATTAAAAAGACAGGGTCCAAGAACTGACCCCTGAGGTACCCCACTAGTCACCACTGCCCACTCTGATTTTTCACCATGAATCACCACTCTCTGTCTTCTTTCATTCAGCCATGCTTCTATCCAGTTTATTATGTTATTACCTAGGGCATATTTTAGGGTATTTATCAGTTCATGATGTGGGAGCTTATCAAACGCTTTGAAAAATCCAAAAAGATGACATCAACACAGTTTCCTGTATCCAATGACTTTCCAACCTTCTCATAAAATGTTAAGGGGACTTATATATTTATGTGGCCTTACTTTCTGTATCTCACACCATGTATTTATCATTGCTTGTACATGGGACCTCATTGGGAAATGAGCTTGCTAAATGGATTTTATCCCTTCACAATAAACTTGAACTTGAACATGGAAAGCACGTTTCCCTCCATTCCATCTCCACATATAGGTATCATTGCTCCACCTCCATCCCACCTCCATACATTGTGAGCACTCATCCCCTGACCCCTACAGTGCTTTTCCCACTATATTTCAGCTTCTCCACTTGGAGAGCACTTCTCCCACTGCATCCCACCTCCTGCACATAGGGAGCACTCCTCCCCCTCCATTCAGCCTTCACACATGGACAGCTTTCCTCCCACTTCATATAAGCTCTGTTCATGGGGAGCACTCCACCCCTTCATCCCACTGCCCCTACATGGGGAGCATTGCTCCCCATCCATCCCACTCCTATACAAGGGGACACCTCCACACATTTGCATCTCTCCTCTACCACAATCCGACCTCTGCATATAGAGAAGACTTCTAATCCTATTCCACCTTTGCACATGGGAGCACCCTGCAACAGCCAGAGAGACAAAGATGTCAGTCAGGCATCAGCCTTTCTAACTAATTCCCACTGTACGTGATAAGCTCCAAGTTGGGCAGAACATTGGTGGGGTTGAGATGTAATGAGTGGGTTGCCCTTGGAGATGGTGCCAATACCACTCACCATTTCTTTCTGAATGAGAAGAGTCCCCTTCCCCTCGAATTAATCCTTATTCTTTTCTCCACTCACCACTTTTCTGCTGATTATACTCCTGTTTGCTTGCCTTACCAGTCGCTCCCCTCACAAGACAGGACTATAGGCCATTAGGCCAGAGCAGATTTTTCTCAACCGCTCCTGTCTTCTCTTCAGACCACATCACCAGTCAAGCCAGTGTCCAGTACAGTCAAGAAGATGTGCTGCACGTTACTCATAATTTGGCACTGGATGGGTCACTTCTTTCTCTAGTAGACCATACTTCAGGTTCTCCCGCAGTTAACTGATGCTAAAGAAGAGCAGCACACAGTCCCACTCTACCATCATGACAGTCAACAGGACACCACAACTAGCTTGGTGCTGTACAAACAACACAGCACAGCAACACATTCACTAATCTGTCTCACCAGGCTTCTCCTATCTCTCTGTTGATGATGTTTCCATCTCCCCTGGCCATCAATGGTCCCGCACATACACTTTGTGTTGCAGCTAGCTCCAACCACTATGGAAGCTGCTAAGACACTGAGTTTTTTAGCAGCTGAGCCTGCGTCAACTGAAAATAAAATACAGAAATTTGAAATTTTCTGAGATAATTCCTGGGGGGGGGGCTTGAACACCCTGGATATCCCCTGCCTACACCCATGCAATTTACAACAGTTCAGCCAAGCCAGCCCCCTGGCACACAAATGAACACCAACCATGACCCCTTCCACTTCCTCTGTAAGCAGGGAGGATTCCTCACTCTCAAGTGATCAGTCCTGTACAAGTAGCAGAGTTGGGGGTCCATGGCTCCAGTTGGACCTGCTGCTGTAATGAAGCCTGAGCCTGCTTGAATACAACAGGACAGTTAAACTGAGTCCCCTTAATCCCTACAGATGGAGGGATGCTGCACAGATGATTGCTATAGCCACTCAGGCACCACCAGGGATTTAAAACAAGAGCTGTACTATGGCAGGCAGTGTGCCATCTGCCTCCTCCTCCTCCTTGTCCTACAATGACTACTTACAGCACTTGCCCAGCTCATCCTCTGCTTCTAGTGCCCACCAACAGTCAGTAGCATTGGTGGGTGTCCACCACTGGAGTGGTCAAATGAGTTCCTTGACTTGTTACTAGCCCTCGCAACTAATACTCTCTTTTGGCTTTCTTCTGTTTCTGGTTGCATTTGTCTGTTTTCAGACACCCAATAAACTTTTTTTTCAAGTGCCTACTTAGATACAGAATATTAAATATATCAAAATAAAATATAATTACTTTGAAGAAGATAGAAGCCTTTATTATGGCTCGGCTTCAATGTATGGTTGGAGAACACTGAAATCTCATCTTGATTGTTTTACTTCCTTATTGCTATTTTGTATTTTCAGGTTAAATCAAATACAATACAATATGTTTTGGTGGGGGTTGTGATGATAGTGGTATAATGCTTTACAGAACTGAGGCTGTTATAAGTTTAATAGGAGTTATTTATTTATTTTTTCTAGGAACTACCGTTGAGCCAAAGGCTCCTTTACAGAGGTTCCACATTGTATTAATACATGAGCATAACATCATTTACAATGGTTAGAAGTACATAAGCAGATACAAGGAGGTTCCATGCCTAGAAAGACATGAGTACATCAGGTTACAGAGGTTACATAATTACAATAACAAGGAGTACATAAGTAAAAATATGCAGACACATAATTTAAAGCTGGCTAGGTTGATAGGTTGTTAAGTGAACAACTTGGGAATATACAGCATATAGAGAGAATCAGGTACAGAACAGAGGTTGATATAGTCTGTAAAATAATTAACTAATACTAAATGCAAGGAGGCGAGAACTTGATGGGCAGCAGTTCTTTTGTCTTTAGTGCTAAAGAGTGTAGTCATAAAGGAGGGCTAGACTCACTGGGGGGAGGGAGTGCTGAGGCTGAGACCTGGAGCCTACTAGGGGAGTGTTAGTTAGCAAGAAGAGAGGAGAAGGCAAGGGTGCAGGTTACAATGAGGGTAGCAGGAAAGAGGAGGGAAGAGTGTGGGGGAGTTCAGGTCTCACGGTCACAGTTCCTGTTTGTGGCAAGGGCCACTCAGAGATTATCTTTAAATTGGCCTATTTTGTCCTCTTTTGTGATGCCTAGATCAAGTGCATTAAGCCAAAGTGATGCCTGGTATTTGTAGGACCATTGGCCTTGTGTGGATCCATGGAAAGGGACGCAGAAGGCTGAGGTGTTTGTACCCCTAGTGCATCTGATGGAATTAGGTCAGCTAAGGAGGCTTTGTAGGCCTGGGGTGGTAAGTCCTAGCATACACTTCTTAGCAAGCATGCATACTTGATATTGGAGGTGACTGTCAAAACTGAGCCATTTTGTTTGAGTGTACAACTTGCAGGTGTGAGTGAGATGGGGTACACCTACAACTAAATGACATGCTTTGTTTAGTGTTGTTTTGATATGTTTCAAAGCAGTTTGGGTGGCAGCCCCATATACTGCTAGACCATAGTCTATCACTGAGATGACTGAGCTATTTACATCAGTTCTGAGTGCCTCAGAAGTCAGGCCTTTTCGATGTCTGTACAGTAATCCTAGTTTTGCATTTGATGACTTTGTGACTGTGTCTATGTGTTGGTTAAATGAGATAGTACGGTCCAGTGTCAATCCTAGGTATTTAAATGTTTGAACCAAATTCAGGGAAGTGTTCTGATTGTTGTGAATGCAAAGTTGATGAGTGCAGTGTTTTATGTGATGATGCGATAGTCTTAGTTTTTTATAACTGAAGAGCAGTTTTGATTGAAGGAACCAGTGCTCAGCCACAGTGAAATTAGCCTGCATTTGCTTTCCCAGTATATAGGGGTCAGAATTACATGAATCTAGGACTGTATCATCTGCATACAGTAGTAGCTGGTCATTTACCAATTGAGGGATTTATGGCAAGCAAATGTAAATATCTCTAAAAGTATACAAATTACATATAAACCATCAGTATGAAAGTTGTTCAGGACAAAATGACATTTCAAATGAGCTTATTCATTAAGCTGCACTAAATAAGTTTTATAAACCATGGCCATCTGATTACCTGAATTTTCATTTTTCTTCATAATTTTCACCTTTTGGATGGCTATGTTTAAACAAATCTTATGAATTCAGATTAGTGACTACCCTCGCTCGAAAGGTCATATTGTCCTGAACAACTTTCATGTTGGTTGTATATTGGTAACTTGCATACTTTCTGAGATCTTTGCATTTGTTTGGCATGACTCCTACTGTGTTCACTCAGAGAGAGAATAAAATGATGTTGTTTGGAAGACCATATTTTACAAAATGTAAAGAATTCAGATTAGCGACTACCCTCATGTGAAAGGTCCTTTTACCCTGAGCAACTTTCATGCTGGTTGTTTTTGCACACCTTGAGCAGTTTTAAAGATATTTAGATTTGTTTGGAAAGTGTGCACATTTGCTCTCAGAGAAAAGTAGCTTTGAGTTCTGTGTCCATTATTCTAAACAGAGAGAAGGGAGTATTGTTTTAACTTCTATAGGGATTTACAGTGTTATGGAAGGATACACTGAAAACTACTGAAAAAATGTGTTCCACGGAAACCCCTTTCAAGTAAAAGCAATATGGCTGTAGGCTCTGCCCACAGCCATAAAACATAGATGGCAAGAGATTTGCACATTAGTACAAGATATCTTTTATTTTTGTAACAACTATATTCTGGCCATTCCGACTGAAATGTCTGTGGCACACGTCCATGAGCTAGAGTGGCACTGAGCTACTAGTAAACTCATTCATGAAAGAATGATTTGTGTCATATATTAATAAAATGTTACATCTCTTACAGTTCATGCCATGGATCTCTGCAAATATAGTCCCCTTCTAAAATGAGTTTTCTAACCCTCTGTTTTGTGTATAAATGTTGAAACTGTGACTCTAGGCGGGTGCATTAGGGTTAACACTATGTTACCAAGAATAATTACAAATATCACACAACTCTACAGTTTACATCAGGGTAATATATTTTGCAGAAAGGAACATGCATACAAAATATAACATGAACAGAATGGAGACTGCTAAAATTTGCAGGACAATTAAACTTTATTAGTGCTTTATAGCCAGCTCTACAATTCCACAATAGAAATTGTAAAAGTGCCAGGACAGGAAGCAATAAAGTTCAACAAGTTTTCAAAGCATGAGAAGTCTGAAAAAGTTAATCATTCCAATTATCTTTATTAGAACAATTAAGTGTAGTGAGCCAGGATATCCACCACATTAGTCCCTTCTTTTTCTGCAAGAAAGTGAACAAAGGCCAGCCATCTGCTATGAGAATGATCCTTCTGCAGCCTACATAAAGACCTCACCCTCTCCATCATACCTCTCAAGTGTCCCTGATTTTCAGGTACGTCCCTGATTTTGCCTCAAAATTTTACTCTGTGCCACCTAAAATTTGTGTTTTTGTGGCTAAACAATGGGGACTGTAAGCACAAAACAATGTCAAGCATTAAAGTTACAGACTTGTTCTTTAGAAAATGCATTTTGCACTAAGTCCCATATTCTACAAGCTTTCTGGGTGGATATCTCTAATTCTGAAGATGTGTCCCTGATTTTGGTCCTTTGTCCCTGATTTTTTTAAGCCTTGTCCCCGATTTATGAGGCAGGAGGTTGAGAGGTATGCTCTCCGCAGTTACAATTCTCTGGCAGTTGCATAACTGCATATCCTCCAAGGGTATTGTCAGGGTAAGCCATAATTGTGTAAGGGTCTTTTGGGCTGCAGCCACCAAAATTTAAACTAGGTATTTAACACCTTTCCCCTTCACAATCGGAGAAGGCAATCCAAAAATCAAAACCTGAAAAAGCAGGGGTATATCTAGACCCAACATTTGACCCACTACCATAGCAACCTCCTTCTAATATAACTGAATCTGAGGGCAGTCCCAAAATATATGTGAGTGATTTCCCACCATCCCTCACCCCCTCCAACATAAATAAGAAGAGAAATGCCCATAATGCTTAACTATAACTGGTGTGTTAAAATATTGAACTACTACCTGCTAACGGAATTTCTTCCAGTAGCATTGGGCCATGTTGCTATGAATGCCTTGCCAGTTCTGAGCCCACTCTGATCCAGATAAGTAAGTTCTGGCCTCCTTCTTCTCCCATTTATTTTTAACAGGACTAAGGATGTCCAGTTCCAAATCCTTAAGTTGTTTATACAGCTTACAAATAAGACTATATAGTTTAGGATGCATACTCAGTACTACTAAAAGAAATTCATAAGGGATTATCCTCTAACTTTAAAACTTTAGCCCTTGAGGGTTCCATCAAGTAATGCAAAACTTGTAAATAACAGAAAAAGTCCATTGAGTGTATACGAAATTCTTTCCTAAGCTAAATAAAAGTTTTAAAAATATCCCCATTATAAAACTGCAATACTCGGCTAAGACCTAGGTCAGTCCAGTGCAAAAGAACAGTGTCTGAGTGGGAAGGGGAAAAGTCTGAGCATGATCAAATTGTTGTATCACCACAGAAATCCAAAGTTAACTGTAGAACCTTACAGACCACCGCCATGTCTTAATCATAAGGGTCACCCAAGGATTCATAATCTTCAAGGAATTAAGATTAATGATATCCATAAACAAGACATAAGATAGTTTTACCAGAGGTAAAGAAGCTGCTTCCAGAGCTGTCCAACTGGGAGGGTCCTGATTAGACATATAAGCCATAAAGTACTGCAGTTATGCTGCCCAATAATATTTTTTGAAATCAGGAACTGCCAGGCCTCCTTTAGACTACGGCATTGTCAAAACAGACCATCTAATCCTCTGGCATTTCCCATTCCACACAAATTTAGATAAAGTTCTTTTTAAGGAATGCCAGAAAGTGGCTGCAATTGATAAAGGGAGGGTCACAAAATGAAACAAAAAACAGGGAAGGATATTCATTCGAATAATTTTCTACTCTTCCTACCACTGACAATGGGAGTTCCTTCCATCAGAGAAGATCCAATTGAACATCCTTTAGTAACTTACCATAATTCCCAAGGTACGCATATACCTAATTACCAAAAGACATCGAAAACCTGTTCGAACCCACAAGTAGTACTAAAGGAGTCCTCTGGGGGAGATCCCAAAAACAAAATTTCAGTCTTTGTCTCATTAACTTTGAATCCCGGCACCTGACCATAATGAGCCAACATGGTCTTAACAACTGGGAGGGTACGAGAGGGATTCTCTAAATACAACAAAGTATCATCAACATATAGAAAAACCCGCAAATCTTTGCCCACTAAGGAAATATCTTGGTAATCTTCCAACTGTCTGTTCCATGCTGTCCATGGCTCCAAACTCAATGCAAATAAAAAGGGGGAGTGCGGGCACCCCTGTCTAGTACCGCGCTCTATTAGAATCCCATAAGACAGCAGACCATTCACCCATACTCATGCCTGTTGTTGTGTGTATAAATTCCAAAATCAATTGCAAAATTTCTGTCAAAATGAAATTTGGATAATGTGGCTATTAAAAAGTGCCAGTCCAAATGGTTAAATGCCTTCTCGGGATCTATCAATACTACTGCTCCTACATGATTCTGAGCCCACGCCTGAGATGCCGAGAGGACATTCAACAGTTTCCTGACATTATTCTGTAAGTGTCTACCAGAAATGAACCCAGTCTGATCAGGATGAATAAATGATGGTATGACTCTCTGTAGACAGCCCGATTGCTTTAGTAAAAATCATCAAGTCATAATTTAACAAAGAAATAGGGCAAACATTGGCATACTGTATTGGGTCCTTTCCAGGTTTCAGTGCAACAGAAGTAACTGCATCATTCCATGTATCTGGCAAATCTCTGGGCTAATGAGCCGAATTGAAAAGCTGAGTTAGCAAAGGAGTTAATTCCAAAGCAAAAGTCTTGTAAAATTGATGAGGAAAACCATCTGGGCCTAGGACCTTGCCAGATATCAGAGAAGGAATGACCACCTACAATTCAGCTTCTGAAAAAAGGGCCTCTGGAGACTGCTAAAATTGAACAAAATAAGACTTGGGAGTACTGTTCAGCAGTAACTTTAATGTAAGAGTTTGGCCACATAAGACACACTAAGCCAAGGCTTGTTTCCAGATGTGTGGTGGGAACAAAAGGAACTTAAGTGACTTGCTCATTGTCACACAATATGCAAGTGGTGGATGTGGGATTCAAACCCAGTTCACTAGGTTAGCAGCTCAGTGCTCATAACCAGTATCCTATATGACTATCCCTTTAACAAGAAGAAGCAGTGTGCAGCATCAACTAACAATACAAACAAAATCATGGCATGTACAAGAAAGTTTGAGATCTATGCATGTTATGATGCCCTTATACTGATCCTTGATCCATCCCATTTTCATGACAGTGTGCCATTCTGGTCCCCACATGATACCATAGCATATTGGCATGATACAAAAGGTATAGAGATGCAGGATGAAGACAGCTGATAGCTTGGAGAACATGGGCCATGAAGACTGATTGTCAGAACAGGGACTGTTTTCCATGGAAAAGAGCAAACTCCGCAGAGACACATAACAGCATTCAAGTATGTCAGAGGGATAACACCTGCAGACCCAGTGTAGATCTTTTGGATGTACAAGGGTGAAAGGGCAGGTGGACATGGACACTCACTGTCACTGAAGGTAGGAAGACTGAAGAGAAACTTAGGAAATAACTAGTTCAAAGATCAAACCGTGACTCTTAGAACCGACTGTCGGAGCATGTGGGATCAGCTGAAAATGTTGTAACATTCAAGCTCAGTCTAGAGAAGCACTTTGAAGGAAATATGCTGACAGGATATTGTCACTGACCTAGTTTCATGAAAGAACTCAATAGACCACTGGCCTTCCTTCATCCATAAATATGTGTTACTGTATAAATATGTATATGTTAGATTTGCATTTTTTATGAATTGTAAAACATGTAGCAAATGCTAAATAGCATTGCATATTTAAGTACTCTCCAATGTATATTCATTTCAGATGTGTAGTTGTAGTACCTGCAGTGCAGGCATGTTCACTCTGCCCCACCAACATGCCTCAATCTGCTCTGGAGGAGCCACCAATAGGGAGTTAAAGGATAGTTCAGACTCCTTTCCCCTGTAATCCTGACTTTTTTTTCACTTTCTATTTTTCAGCCTTCTCTGTCACCACATCCAGACCCTCTCTTGGGGATCCCAATGCACCACCCAGGCTGTGCTGAGAGGACCAGGGATTGCTCTGTGATGTGCCCCACTCCATGACATCTAGAGGCCCAGATGACCCCCTCAGGTGGGGCTGAGGAGGCTCTCCCTTTCCCCTTCCAAACTTTCGGAGGAGCGTGCACCTGGATCCCACCCGGATCCTCTGTGGCCACTTTTTGGTGCAGGAGCCCATTGCCTGGCCCAGACATGGGATCTCTTTTTCCTTGTTCTGGTCCCCACTCCCTGCAGATGTCAGCACTCGAGGAGGACCAATGAGTTGGAGGCATGCATAGACACACCTCCACTCTGATCCTCAGCCAGTGCCTGCCCCTCTCTAATGTTCACCTCCTCAGTTGCACCAGCACCACCCGTGGTCACCTAGGTGGTGGTGGTATTGCAGTGAGAAGAGATGCCCACCCCATCTAGAGAAGAAACATGGCCCATTGGGTGCTCAACCTTTCTCCCCCCCGGCTGGCCCTCCAATAACCCTGGCTTACTACTGAACCCAGGTTGCCGGTGTCACAAGCGGTAGACCTACTGCTGTGTCAGTGGGCTGGCATTAATCCTGACTTTCTAACAGGAAACAAGAAACAGTCTTTACACCTCTAGATGCTATTCCATGTTCCTTTTAGTGTCTATCCAATATTCTGATATATTTTTAGTTTTTTTGTTAAATTAATGATCTTAGTGAAGATTATTAAGATGGCCACCAGGCTGGGCATGCTGTGAACTACTTTATAAGCTGCTCCATGGTTTCTGTGTGTTTAAGATATGATTTTACTGTTTTTTAGTGTTAAATGTGTAGATGCTGAAAGTTCCATCTGACTTTTAGTAAGTTTTTTAAATTTGATCGCCCTTTTGTTATTTTGCTGAATTTGACCACCCGAATTTGAGCACATTGCAAGTGTGCTGTAAATACACTGAACTGGAGATTTGAGGGCACTGGAGGTTCAAGAGTTCTGCTGTATTTTCCCACCCACCTACCCTGAAAGAAGGTGCGGAAGGGCACTGTGGTAGGTGGTGCACAGTGCACCATTGTGGCAGGTGGAGCACAGTGTCAGGCTGCATATGGACTGCTAAAGGTGGACGGCAGGGAAAAAGGGGGAAGAAAGACAGGAAAAAAGGGGGAGAGAAATTAAATAAACCTAAAAGGACACAGAATTGACAAGCAAGAGGCAGGGGCATGGTGTGCATGCTCGTGCTCCTTCACAACATAAGAGGAAGAGGCCAGGCCCCCCCATGATGTATGTCTGGGGGGGCAGAAGAGAAGAAGAAAGTCGTAGAAAGTATGAAGTGAACAAGGATGTTGAAGGATATAATGTATGTAAATATGATGGTAAAGAGATTGTAAATGAAAGTTTGGAAATGTACCAGGTGCGAACATGTTATAGTCAAACTATGATAGCTGTGATGATTCAGTAAAATTATTGCCAAACTGAGCAACCACTCACAATATGGTCTGAGTATTTATTGGTGGGGTTCTGGGGACAATGCAGTGCTGTGTCAGATAATGTAGCACTTTTTCAGATAGTGGAGTGCAGTGTCATATAATATAGTGCAGTTTCAGATAATGTAGCACAGATTCAGGTAACGTAGCACAGTTTCAGATAATGTAGCGCAGTTTCAGATAACAGTGTTGTTTCAGATAGTATAGCACAGCTTCAGATAATGTAGCACAGTTTCAGATAACATAGTGTTTCACATAGTATTGCACAGTTTCAGATAATGTAGCACAGTTTCAGATAACATAGTGTTTCACGTAGTATAGCACAGTTTCAGATAATGTAGTGCAGTTTCAGGTAGTGTAGCACAGTTTCAGGTAGTGCAGCAAAGTTTCAGATAATATATTATAGTTTGAGATAAAGTAGTGTAGTTTCAGATAGTGTAGTGCAGTTTCAGACAATGTAGTATAGCTTTAGATAATGTGATGCAGTTTTAGATAATATAGTGCAATTCCAGATAATGTAGTGCAGTTTCAGGTAAGGTAGTGCAGTTTCTGATAGTGGAGCACAGTTTCAGATAATATAGCACAGTTGCAGATAATGTAGTGCAGTTTCAGATAGTGTAGCGCAGTTTCAGATAATATTCTGCAGTTTCAAGTAATGTAGCACAGTTTCAGATAACATAGTGCAGTTTCAGATAATGTAGCACAGTTTCAGATAATGTAGTGCAGTTTCAGATAATGTAGTGCAGTTTCTGATTATATAGCACAGTTTCAGATAATGTAGCACAAATTCAGATAATGTAGCACAGTTTAAGATAATATAGTGCAGTTTCAGATAATGTAGTGCAGTTTCAGATAATGTAGTGCAGTTTCAGATAGTGTAGCACAGTTTCAGATAATGCAGCACAGTTTCAGATAATGTAGTGTAGTTTCAGATAATGTAGTGCAGTTTCAGATAATGTAGTGCAGTTTCAGATAACGTAACACAGTTTCGAATAGTATAACACAGTTTCAGATAACGTATTGCAGTTTCAGATAGTGTAGCACAGTTTCTGATAATGCAGCACAGTTTCAGATAATGTAGTGTAGTTTCAGATAATGTAGTGCAGTTTCAGATAATGTAGTGCAGTTTCAGATAACGTAACACAGTTTCGAATAGTATAACACAGTTTCAGATAATGTATTGCAGTTTCAGATAGTGTAGCACAGTTTCAGATAATGCAGCACAGTTTCAGATAATGCAGCACAGTTTCAGATAATGTAGTGCAGTTTCAGATAATGTAGTGCAGTTTCAGATAGTGTAGCACAGTTTCAGATAATGCAGCACAGTTTCAGATAATGTAGTGTAGTTTCAGATAATGTAGTGCAGTTTCAGATAATGCAGTTTCAGATAATGTAGTGCAGTTTCAGATAACGTAACACAGTTTCGAGTAGTATAACATAGTTTCACATAATGTAATGAAGTTTCAGGCAATGAGAGCAGTTTCAGGTAATGTAGCACCATTTCAGATAATGTTGAACAATTTCAGATATAGCTCAGTTTCAGATAATGCAGTGCAATTTCAGATAACGTACCACAGTTTCAGATAGTGTAACAGTTTCGAATAATGTAGTGCAGTTTCAGATAACGTAGAGCAGTCCCAGATAATGTAGCACAGTTTCAGATAATGCAGTGCAGTTTCAGATAACGTACCACAGTTTCAGATAGTGTAACAGTTTCAAATACTGTAGTGCAGTTTCAGATAAGGTTGTGCAGTGTCTGATAATGTTGTGCAGATAGTGTAGTTCAGTTACAGATAGGATAGCACAGTTTCAGATACTGTAGCACAGTTTTAGATAATGTAGTGTAGTTTCAGATAATGTAGTGCAGTTTCAGATAATATAGTGCAGTTTCAGATATTGTACAGTAGCATAGTTTCAGATATTATAAAAAGGGTCTGAGAAATGGAGCTTTCTGATTGGCTGCAAACATTCTAACAGCCTTATGTTAATCTTTTATTAACATACATGTAGAGCTTAAACATATGCTGAAGAAGGTTTAACACTGTTTAAAAACATGTTGTATTATAATAGCGATAAGGCATTCCCAGGGATTATGTTTATGGTCAGTTAATCACCTTATAGGGGCATGTGACACTTGGCTACACCTCGTGCCACAGTATACCCCTAGAAGGTCATTAACAGACCATTAACATAACCCTTGATCATGCCTTATTGCTTAAATATAGTTCCATTTCAGATAATGCAGCACAGTTTTAGACAATGTAGCTCATTTCACATAATGCAGTGCAGTTTCACATAATGTAGCACAGTTACAGTACAGATAGTATAGTTCAGTTTCTGACAGTATAGTGCAGTTTCAGATACTGTTGCAAAGATTCAGATAGTGTAAACAAGAGAAAGGCTAGCACACTCTGACCCTTGGGCCATCAGTGCCTCATAGGCAGAAAGCTGGAATTATGTACGAGAAACTCAAAAGAGAGTACTCGAAGTAAGAATAAGCTAACGTTGCTAAGTGCAAGCTTTATTGCACAATTCATATGAGAACATACTGAATGGCAACCCTAGCACTTCAGCCATTAGCTTTTACTCAGAGGGTGTGTCAGAACAGTGAAACAGTCCCATAGTTAATGCTCAAATTCAAAATGCTATACAATCAAAGGCAATTCATCCAGAAAACAGGTGTTATTTAAAATCACAAATGAATAGAAATGAAAGATATATGGGAAAGTACTCCATCATACATGTAGAGTATCATTAGAAAATAGTGAATAAAAAAAAACCATACTCTAACACACAGCTATTAAAACAGAAGCCAAGCCAAATGCAAATACAGATTTGGTAAAGCTTTATGGAAACAGCCAGAACAGACTCCAAAAAGAATTTAAATACAAAAATAAATGTCAATAATATAGGAGATTAACAGAGGCAAGTGCCCACGGTATGATATAGCTGCCTTGCATATGTGTATGTGTGTTTGGGGGAGAAGGCTAATTCCACAAACTCAGTTACTTATCAACAATTGTAAAACAAATAAACAGTAAGATTTGTGAATGAGAAACATGATGAGGCCCTGGTTAGTCAGATACCAACAACCATCAACATAAACCATAATTTTGAACGTCATCATGCTGAACTGGATACAAATATTTAAGGAACTAGAAAGTTTGTTGAAATAATACAGCTAGTAGATAAACAAAGAAAAAGAAGGAGGGATTTAAAACATCTCCAGCCTGAATGGGTAAACTGGTAAAGGCCATGGCTCATTCCTCAGATTTCAAAACTATATGTGATTCTGACCAATAAAAAGAGTTCCTCATCATAGTTATATAGGATCATTTAAATAAGTCTGTAATGACAGAAAGAAAGACAAATATTAATGTAAAATTGACAGTGACATCTCAAACCCTAAAGACAGAGAAATCAAGACTACACATTAGAAATTTAATTTTAGAAAGGCAACAATATTGAGAAAATAAACTACAAAATACCAAGATATCTAATCCTATTCTAAGTAGTAAATCACACTGATAAAACACCCAATTCATTTATGCCGTAAATGTATAGCTATTTGATAGCATTTTCATTTATGAATGAGCAAAAAATCAATCTCCTCATTCGATCTGTAAGGACTCAATGTATTTTGAGTCATAATACAGCACCTGTCTTTTTTCAATAAAAGATTTAATCTGTCTCCAACATGAAATGCTCACTCAATCAATCAATATCTTTATTTAACCAGGTGAACATCATTGAGCAGTCTCATTTTCAAGATGGACCTGGACATAGAACAATAAGACAGTAAAGAACATTGTGGTTACAGCAGTACCAGTCAACGAGAGTAGTACTGGGGTCAGGACAATTAACAATATAATGACAATCAAGAAATAAAGAATCTGAGAACATAGCAATAGCACCACCACATAACAGCTGTTTATACAGTATATTTACATATAGACCCTGACACTGAGCAGCGGTAACCAAGGAAGGATACATGATAGCTGGGGATTAGTTATCCTAAAGGATGGCAACACTCTCATGCCAACACTAATATAATAAGCTAGGGCAGTGTACTGAGAAGGGCGGGAAGGGTAAGGGGGAGGTAGGAAAGTAAGTGGTCAGCAGTTACCCTTGGAAGGTATGAGTTAAAGAAAAAAGGACAGAGAGGGCAGAATTGGAGAGGGCAGAATGGTGAGGGGACAATAATGGCACAGTTATGATACATGGTATGAGGGAGGACATCAAAAACTGGAGACATGGCAGCTGTCAATGGAAGCAGTTACAGGCTTCCTTGGTGGCGCGATTGTAACTTGATTTGAATGCTGCTAGACTGATTGGGTGGAAGAGTTTCTTGCAACTTATTCCACAGCAGTGGTTGCATAGAGCTTATGGCAGACCAGCCAAACCGTGATCTGACCTTGAGCACAGCCAGAGAAATATACTGAGCATTTCTCAGACCATACTTAGATATGAGTCTCAATGGTAGACAGTCTGAGATATAAGTGGGTTACCTCTGAGTGATGGCACTATAGGTCCACATGGCAGCATTTCTCTGTCATCTAAAGCTTAGGGAAGGCCAACCCACAGCTGTATATAGAGCGCAGTGGTGAGCTGAGTAAGGGAGATCTGTGATAAACCTCAAGGCTTGTTGATAGAGTGTGTCCAGTTTAGTTAGCATGGTAGTAGAACCTTGACTATATAGAAAGTCTGTGTAGTCAATCAGGGAGAGGAACGTGATTTGCACCAGTCTCTTCTTTGCATCCTTGGTGAGAAAGTGCTTAATCCTGTAAAAGAGACCAAGTCTCTTTCCGAGTTTTTTCAACAGCTCCTTTATGTGATCAATGAATGAAAGTTTGTGGTCGATCCAGACCCCTAGATATTTAAATTTGTCTATGAATTCCAAATATTCACCAAGTGGGGTGGTAATCTGAGGAAGCGTTCCATTAGAAGATGGATTTGTTGCATGAGAAAGGTGTGAAAAAAGCATTGCCTTAGTCTTTTTGGTATTTAAAAGTAATTTCTGATTTAGGAGTCATAGCTGCAATTGATTGAATTCCTGCTGTAGATCACTACAGGCTGATCCAAGAGAAGGTCTGCTAACATAAAGCACAGCATCATCAGCAAAGAGGTGAATGTTAGCATCTTTGATACTAGCATCAATTCTGTTGATGTAAATTGTGAAAAGCAGGGGCCCAGTATAGACCCCTGTGGTACACCTCTCAGAAGTGTTTTTTGCAGAGATAGTTCCCCTTTCACTTTTACCTGTTGAAATTGGCCAGTGAGGCAGTTAGAGAACCATTTCAATGCCAGGGGGTCCAGTCTGATATTCTGAAGAGAAGACAGGAGCAAGCTATGGTCGACTGTGTTGAATACCTTACTTAGGTCTGGGAAAACCGCACAAATGAATTTATTTTCTTCCAGCCTATACTGCTAGTCATTCATCACCTTTGCCAATGCTGAGATGGTGCTGAGCCATGGTCTGAAGCCTGATTGTTGGGGATTCAACAGGTTAGATGATTCTAGGTAGTTCCTAAGCTGCAAACTCACTAGTTTCTCCAGCAATTTAGAGAGGATGGAAAGCAGGAAAATAGGTCTATAATTATTTAGGTCACCAGGATCTCCAGATTTGTATAGAGGGACCACATGGGCCATTTTCCATATGGGAGGGATATTTCCTTGTGAGAGCAATAGGTTGAAAAGGTGCGTGATTGGCACTGCTAGGACATGAGTACTAATCTTCAGGAAGAAAGGATCAATAAGGTCGGCCCCGGCACTTTTCCTGTCATCTGGCTGTAATAGTAATTTTTCCACCTCTTTCAAGGTTACGGGCTGTAGAGAAAAGATTGCACCATCGTTGTAAACTTAATGATCCTGCACACCCAACTGCATGCGAAGGTTGCTTGCAGGAGAGGAATCAAAAGCTAGACCTGTGGTGGCAAAGTGATTAGTGAGCAAATCAAGCATAGTATTCCTGTCAAAGACTGTAGCAGAACCAATTGTGATTTACTTTTTTTGGCAATGAATTTACAGATGTGGAGCCTTCTAACTCCTTTAAGGTTTTCCAGAATTTGGAAGAACACTTTGTGGAGGATTCAAGTTCAGTATGATAGAAGTGCACCTTGGCTTCTCTGATCATCTTAGTGCACAAATTTCTAGCTGTCCTAAAAAGAGCCGAGTCCTTCAGAAGTTTGGTTTTACATGCAAGTTTCCATAGCCGATCCCTATTAAGCAATAGGGCCTTCAAGGTGGCAGTAAACCATTGACAGGATTTGTTTATTTAGTTTTTGTTTACCGGGTAAGTGCGCTAGCCAACAGGTGACTATTTTCTGGCACGACCCGGGAGAATACAATACAGCAAAACACATGGAAGCAAACAATACAACTTAGGCAAATAACCATACATAGTACATTCCTAGCACATAGTACATTTGGCCTTCACCTTGACTTTAGTAACTGATGCATGCTTGTCCAGAACCCCTATAATGATATTTTGGAAAATGATATGTGCTGTGCATACAGATTTTACAAGGTAAAAGTTTTGCCACAGCAGGGAGTCTCACAAATTCAAGATGAAAGCATGAGCATCAAAGTTTCTTCTGCTTCTCTTCAGTATGGGTTCAGCGACAGATGCCAGCTTAGGCGTAGCCCTTACAATGAAGGCAATGAAGCAATGGTCACTGATATCAGAGAACAGGACTCCAGCACAGGACAATAGATGTGGTTTATTTACTATAATGAGATCCAGCAGTATACTGTTAATAGGGTTCTTTTTATTGGGGTGGGTAGCTTCTGAAATGAGTTGGGACAGGCCTAGGGAGTCGTAGATAGATTTAAGGGGGGTGGAGACATTGGATAGCCAATCAAGGTTGAAGTCACCCAGAATAATGAACTCGGATGACAGTGACCCCAGGGAGGTATTTAGGTGGGACAATAGTTGAAGTCCCGTAGATGGAGGCCTATAGCATCCTATTATGCAGAGGGAGATCTTATGTGCAATTTCAATGGTAGGGTACATGTTCTAATGCTGCACATTTTAAACCAACCAAGTTGGCATTGTGTGCCACAACAAAATGGGCCCTGAGAGCATTGACAAGATTTGTATTCAAAATAGTTCTAATGTGTTCCTGGATCCTAGTTTTTAGGAACCTTGTTGTCTGCCAACATACTGTAATCCACAGGGGCTACAAAGTATATATGCCACAAACATGCTACTGCATGTTACATATTGCTTTATCTTAACATTCCTACTGTACTGCAGAAGATGTTTGTTTTCCACCCCCTCGGAAGCGTACTTCAAATATTGCAGAACCCACCCAGAATCCCACGGGGCGAGTGGGGAACCAGATAGATTTTGACTGATCTGAGGTAGATGTACATATAAAGTAACTACAAATTAATAAATTTCCCAAACCTTTTCCCTTATTAAATGTCAACCTAGTCATTTGTCCCACACTCTGTCCCAATGATGGATCTGCATGCAGAAGTGGCCAAAATGTATAAATAACTCTGCCAACTTTTCCTGCTACTGGGTTCAAATCCAGTATGAGTGTGATTGGAGATTCTTGGGCATTTGTTCTGTTTTTCAGTACCAACAGTAATTACTGTCTGTCAAAGATTTTAAGTTTCTCTATGGGGTCCTGTAAATTAGGTAGATTTTAACCCCATCTCAAAAGTCTGTTGGTGAGCTCTTGTGCCTGTTCCTCAAACTCTTTTTTTCCTGTACAGTTCCTTTAAATTTTAATGCATAGTGAATATGGTAAAAAGTTAACTAATTTCTTAAGATGTGCAGTGTCATAATGTAAGATTGTATTGGCAACTGTGTCTTTCCTGAATCCACAAGTACTGTAGTACTTGTCATGTCTGGCTGGGCCTCTAAAGTAGCATCAAGGAAATCAATGCTTTCCTCATTTGCTAAAAAAGTTAAATTTAGGTTAAAATAGTTGTTCAATGTGTGGTACATAGCTCAGTGCATGTGTATACTTATGAGCTGAATGGTACATGCTTGATGTTTATAACTTGATCTTTGCTGTTTCTCTATATCCCACCCTATGTGGGTTACTAGGTAGGTGTAAGATTTAAGCCCCAGCATAAGGGTCAGATAAGAGTGCCAGAGAAGGAGGAGGAGGAGGCAGGGGAGGATGAAGGGCATTTTGAAATGCTTGAAGCAGAGCAAGTGGAAACCTGAGGTTTAAGAAGGGGATGTGGCATAAGCTATTCCCCCCATTGAACCTCAGGCTAAAGCCTTCCAATTCAATGTGTGGTAAATAGCTCAGTGCTTGTGTATAGTTATGAGCCGAATGGTATATACTTGATGTTTAAAACTCGAGATTTGGCATTTCTCTTTATCCCACCCTCTGTGGGATACTGGGTAGGTGTATGATTTAAGCACCAAAAAGCAAATTAGCTTAGTGATTATCTCCTCCAACTCCAGAGAGTGTGACCAGTAGCATGCAGGAGAGGAAAAAAACCCTTAGCGGGAACCTCCGAGGACCCATTGCTGCTGACCTGCCCGTCCTTTGGGCATATGAAGAGGAGAATAATCCTAAATGTGGCTAAGATTTTGTTATGGTTATGTCCAAGGATTCAGTCTGATATGCTGATCAAATAGTCCTGTTTCCAAGATCGATGATGAGCAGGAAATCAACATGGAAGATTAAGGTTCCAGCAGATGAAGAGATCCAACTTTGAATGATGTCTGGAAGGAGAGACAATGGTTAGTCCATGTCCAAGGTAGCTGAGTAAAGCAGATGTAAAGTGTACATATAGGAATATGTGCCAAAGTTGCAAATTTGATGCACATAGTTGATGAAATGGTCGGGAGCATTGCGTGGCTAGGGAAGATGATAAGTTAGGAGTGTAGCCCTGCTGAGAGGGCTTGCATGGCTGTTGCATGTCCATTGACACAGTATTATGTCAGACAGGAAAAAATGCCCTAAGATGACCAAGGAATTGACATGTGCTCCAAGGAGATGACTGGCATAGAAACTAGGCTGGAACTGGAACACAGGAAGGTGGATTGCAGTAGAAAAGTGAATGAATGATGAAGTAAGGTAGGCCCAGATGCAGGCTGGCTGGAGCATGGAACCTCTTCATCAGTCCAATGTATGCAGTGTTTGACTGCCCAAGCAACAGAGTTCATCTCAGGTGGTTGGACTAAGGAAGGTGAGATCCCCATGTGGGTCTGCCTTAGTGAAGATGGAAAACACATCTGAAATGCCCCCTGTGGGCATGATGGATTCAGGATGGTGAGACCCCACATGGTTTTGCCATTGCTACAGTATGGTATAATCTAAGATAAGAAGATGAAACCACTTGAGACTACCTGTAGATAATAGAGAAATACATTTGAGCAGTAAGTAATCTCTGTTGTGGATGTGTTTGTGTTGAGATGGTGGGACCTTCCAGCAGGTTCACCATGCTGTGATATGATGTGATCCATAATAAGAATGATGAGATCCTTTGTTGGGATGGTGGGACACATGATCCACCATTGCCGTTGTCTTAAATAGTTCGAGGTAAGGGGTCAAGAGTCTCATGTGTGTCTGCCTGTAATGACATGGAGATGGGAATAAGGCCCCTAGTGGGGCATGCGTGATTGGGATGGGGGGATCCCGCACAGTCCACCTTCACCATAGTATAAAATAGTCCAAAGTAAGGAAGGCGAAGCACCCACGTGAGTCTGCTTGTAGTGACTTGGAGATACAAGTGAGCTAGGAGTAGGCCTCCTGGTGTGGCGTGTATGTTTGGGATGGCAGACCCAATGTGGTCCACCATCGCTATAGTATTGCACTGGCTAAGGTAAGTATGGCTGGCACCCCCATGGTCCACCATTACAGTATTAGCACATAGTCCAATGTAGGAGAATGAGATTCCAAATGAGGCCACCTGTAGGAAATGTAAATGAGGTTAAGCGAAGAGTTAATGTCCCATTGTGGGCATGGTTGGTAGGGAGGACCCTTGCAGGTCTGCTGTCACTGTAGTAAGTGTGGACAAAATGTGAGCTTCCCGAGATTCCCACAGAGGCTGAGCTGAACTGGAGAATCCTATGTAGGATGACTGGATGAGTTGGATGGAATTGCCAGGAAGCCATTGATATAGATGGCTGGATGCTGAAGCCCTCACAAGGGGTAACGAGGCAGGTGTAGAATATATGGTGCATTCTGCTCTGTGATTGTGGGACCCCCACATGGGCCCACAATGGCTGCAAGTTTGCATGATTTGAGGTCGCACTTAATCTGTTGTGTTTATGAAGTTCTCAGGTCAGTACACCAGTGTCACCCAATGGAGGTCCAATAGGAGACAGGGTGTAATGTGATCAAGTAGTGAGCTAAGCTCCCAAATGGGCTAGATGGAGTGGCAAGACCCCACATAGGTCTGCCTGAGGAGGAGTACAGTGATCAAATCAGGCTAGGCCTCCACGTAGGCTAGCTGGACAAGCAGGACCTCCATGTAGGTCTGCCTGAGGAGAAGTAGAAGTGAGAAAGACAAGCTAGGCCTCCACATAAGCTAGCTGGACCAGCAGGACCTCCACATAGGTCTGCCTGAGGAGGAGTAGAAGTGAGTGGGTTGAGCTCAGCCTCCACGTAGGCTGACTGGAATGGCAGAACCCCCATGTAGGTCTGCCCAATGAAGAAGTAGAAGTGAGGAAGTTGAGCTAGGCTGCATGTAGGCTGGCAGCACCCCATGTAGGTCCACCCAAGGAAGAGTTGAAGTGGATGAGTTGAGGTAGGCCTCCACATAGGTGAGCTGGACCAGTAGAAGCCAGGCTGGACTATAGAGGCCCCCATCAAGGATGGACAGTGGAAGAAGGTTGCAGGAGCAAGGTATTATTACTGTTATAAGTTGGCAAGTCTGTCATAGAATAATAGGAATTTAAGGTATGAAGTAGGTCACATGCTAGTTTTTAGACAAGTTCAAGAGGAAATAATTCTTATTGAGCAACCCAGAGTGCATAGCTGTAACAGGTTGAGTACAGCGCTTTTTTTTCCAGATAGACCTGGAACTGAACCTCAACTCACTAGTCCCATGCCAGTTATGGAGTCGATGTGGCTTATGAAGCAGAGGGTGCCAAAACCCCAAAAATACAGAAATGACCAGAGAGGAGGAAGCCTGGAAGTGCAGCCCAGCTATCAGCATACCCCAACCCCATGACAGGATGGAGTGGGGAGTCAGGGAAAGATCAGAGCTCTCCCTGCCCAGGGGCAGTCCAGGAGCAGGCCAAGGGAGCAAGCAGGCAAGCGGCATGCCTGTCATACAAAAATGGGTGGAAGGAGGTGCCACAGGTGTTGGAGAGGAGGCGGCTGGGAGCAGTGCAGAACGCAGAGCTAGAGAGTGAAGCAGGTGGGCAACAGTACAGCCGGGATGTGCCAGCAGACATTGGAGCACTCGCTGGCAAGGCAGAAGCAGCAGAAAATAAACCACCAGAAAGCAAGAGGAACACTAAATGAGGTATAAGGGAGCAGAGGGAACAGACCGGAGGAAGGATAAAGCAGGTCATGAAAACTGGGAGGGGGGTGAACAGGCAGGATGGAGAGGGAAATGAAATCACAGCAATGGAGGCAGAAGAGCAGGAGAAAAACACAGTTGCAAAGGCATGGGAGGAGGGGGGAATAAACAGGTAAAAGGGATGAGATAAAAGGGCATGGGAGAAAAACAGAGGAGAAAATGGAAAGAAAACAAGATTCACCAGCCACGCAGCTCAGCAGCCACCAACGCTTTTGAAACGCTCAAAGCTGAGAGAGCAGAAGTCTGAGGTTTAAGAAGGGGATGTGGGAGGAGCTATCCCACCCCACTGAACCTCAGGCTAAAGCCTTCCAGTTGTCCATATCATGTACAAAGTCATTGATCTCCTCGAAGATACTAAACCAGACACAATGTAATCAACAAAGCAGAAACAACATATTAATTTCTTTTTAAACAGGTTATTCTACACATCACAGATAATTTTCCTCCTAGCAGCCCATGCAGATGTTAGTGAAGGATGGTGCCAATGTTATCTCCATGGTTGATCTGCACTTTTGAAAATAGTAATTATTGGCAAAAATAAAGTCAATTTAAGATTTTCCAGTGATACTCAACAAGTACAATAGAGAACTTTGCCAGACATCAATCAGATCTATTGATTTCTGATATCAAATAACATGTTTCAAGATTAAACACATATTAATTGTAGAAGTGTTGCACCTGCCAGTTGATGTATTTTCATTAGAATTCCATAATAAAGCTTGCACTTAGCAACAATTAACTTATTTTCACTTCAACTGCTAATTTGTAAGGCTGCAGTGGGTGCACTACTTTCCCTGTCATCACCTGTAAGCTCACTGAAGTCACTGTGGAACATGGAAGAATCTGCCATGTCCAAGATGGCCACTGGATCTCAGTGCACAGCCATGAGTCATCACGCATGTGTGACTTCACTCCACGTATGTGTGGCATCTTGCACATGAGCAATGAGCTCCAGCTGCCATTTTGGACATGGTAGACTGTGCCATGTTTTGACATGACTTCAGTGAGCATGACTGCACACATATCAACTCTGCTAAGACTTAGTTGTTCTTCTTGCAGTTTCATATAATGTAAAACAGTTTCAGATAGGATAACACAGTTTCAGAAAGTGCAGTGCATCTTCAGATTATGTAGTGCAGTTTCAGATAATATAGCACAGTTTCAGATTACATAGCACAATTTCAGATAATGTAGTGCAGTTTCAGATAGTGTAACACAATTTCAGATAAAGTACTACAGTTTTAGATAATGTAGTACAGTTTCAGATAATGTAGAGTAGTTTCAGATAATGTATTGCAGTTTCAGATGAATTAGTGTAGTTTCAAATAATGTAGCACAGTTTCAGACAATGAACTGCAGTTTCCGAAAGTGTAGCACAGTTTTAGATAATGTAGAGTAGTTTCAGATAATGTTGGGTAGTTTCAAACAATGTAACATAGTTTCAGATAATGTAGCACAGTTTCAGATAATGTAGCGCAGTTTCAGATAGTGTAACACATTTCAGATAATATAGCACAGTTTCAGATAATGTAGTGCAGTTTCAGACAGTATAGTGCAGTTTCAGATATTGTAGCATAGTTTCAGATATTGTAGTGCAGTTTCAGATAATGTAGGGCAGTTTAAGATAGCGTAACACAGTTTCAGATTATGTAGAGCAGTTTCACATAATGTAGTGCAGTTTCAGATAATGTAGAGTAGTTTCAGCTAATGTAGTGCAGTTTCATATAATGTAGTTCAGTTTCAGATAATGTAGGGCAGTTTCAGATAATGTAGAGTAGTTTCAGATAATGTAGAGTAGTTTCAGATAATATAGCACAGTTTCAGATAATGTAACGCAGTTTCAGATAATGTAGCACAGTTTTAGATAATGTAGTACAGTTTCACATAATGTAGTGCAGTTATAGATAATGTAGTGCAGTTTCAGATAGTGTAGCACAGTTTCAGATTATGTAGTGCAGTTTCAGGTAATATAGTGCAGTTTCAGATAACGTAGGGTTGTTTCAGACAATGCAGTGCAGTTTCAGATAATATAGTGCAGTTTCAGATAATGTAGCACAGTTTCAGATAATGTAGTGCAGTTTCAGATAATATAGCACAGTTTCGGATAATGTAGTGCAGTTTCAGATACTATAGTGCAGTTTCAGATAATGTAGCGCAGTTTCAGATAATGTAGAGTAGTTTCAGATAATATAGCACAGTTTCAGATAATGTAGCGAATTTTCAGATAATATAGCACAGTTTCAGATAATGTAGCGCATTTTCAGATAATGTAAAGTAGTTTCAGATAATGTAGCACAGTTTCAGATAATGTAGTGCAGTTTCAGATAATAAAGTGCATTTTCAGATAATGTAGTGCAGTTTCAGATAATGTAGCACAGTTTCAGATAATGTAGAGTAGTTTCAGGTAATGTAGAGTAGTTTCAGACAATATAGCAGTTTCAGATAAAGTGGTGCAGTTTCAGATAATGTAGAGTAGTTTCAGATAATGTAGCACAGTTTCAGAAAATGTAGAGTAGTTTCAGATAATATAGCGCAGTTTCAGATAATGTAGTGCAGTTTCAGATAATGTAGAGCAGTTTCAGATAATATAGCACAGTTTCAGATAATGTAGCACAGTTTCAGATAATATAGAGCAGATTCACATAATATAGTGCAGTTTCAGATAATGTAGTGCAGATTCAGATAGTGTAACACAGTTTCAGATTATATAGAGCAGTTGCAGATAATATAGTGCAGTTTCAGATAATGTAGTGCAGTTTCAGATAGTGTAGCACAGTTTCAGATAATGTAGCGCAGTTTCAGATAATGTAGAGTAGTTTCAGATAATATAGCACAGTTTCAGATAATGTAGAGTTGTTTCAGATAATATAGCACAGTTTCAGATAATGTAGTGCATTTTCAGATAATGTAAAGTAGTTTCAGATAATGCAGCACAGTTTCAGATAATGTAGGGTAGTTTCAGATAATGCAGTTTCAGATAACAGTGCAGTTTCAGATAATGTAGAGTAGTTTCAGATAATGTAGAGTGGTTTCAGATAATGTAGTGCAGTTTTTGGACACTGTAATACAGTTTTAGATAATGTAGAGTAGTTTCAGATAATGTAGTGCAGCTTCAGGTGATGTAACACAGTTTCAGAGAGTGTAGTGCAGTTTCAAATAATGTAGTCCAGTTTCAGATAATTTAGCTCAGTTTCAGATAATGTAGCACAGTTTCAGATAATGTAATGTAGTCTCAGATAATGTAGCACAGTTTCAGATAAAGTAGCACAATTTCATATAATGTAGTGCAGTTTTCTGATAATGAAGCACAGTTTCAGATAATGTAATGTAGTTTCAGATAATGTAGCACAGTTTTAGATAATGTAACGCAGTTTCAGATAACGTAGTGCAGTTTCAGATAATGTAACACAGTTTCAGATAAAGTAGCGAAATTTCAGATAATGTAGTGCAGTTCCATATAATGTAGCACAGTTTCAGATAATGTAACTAAGTTTCAGATAATGTAGCACAGTTTCGGATAATGTAGAATAGTTTCAGATAATGTAGCACAGTTTCAGAAAATGTAGCACAGTTTCTGATAATGTAGTGCAGTTTCAGATAATAAAGTGCATTTTCAGATAATGTAGTGCAGTTTCAGATAATGTAGAGTAGTTTCAGGTAATGTAGAGTAGTTTCAGACAATATAGCAGTTTCAGATAAAGTGGTGCAGTTTCAGATAATATAGAGTAGTTTCAGATAATGTAGCGCAGTTTCAGAAAATGTAGAGTAGTTTCAGATAATATAGCACAGTTTCAGATAATGTAGTGCAGTTTCAGATAATGTAGAGTAGTTTCAGATAATGTAGCACAGTTTCAGATAATGTAGCACAGTTTCAGATAATGTAGAGCAGTTTCAGATAATGTAGTGCAGTTTCAGATAATGTAGAGTAGTTTCAGATAATATAGTACAGTTTCAGATAATGTAGCACAGTTTCAGATAATATAGAGCAGTTTCACATAATGTAGTGCAGTTTCAGATAATGTAGTGCAGATTCAGATAGTGTAACACAGTTTCAGATTATATAGAGCAGTTTCAGGTAATATAGTGCAGTTTCAGATAATGTTGGGTTGTTTCAGACAATGCATGCAGTTTCAGATAATATAGTGCAGTTTCAGATAATGTAGAGTAGTTTCAGATAATATAGAACAGTTTCAGATAATGTAGTGCATTTTCAGATAATGTAAAGTAGTTTCAGATAATGTAGCACAGTTTCAGATAATGTAGGGTAGTTTCAGATAATGCAGTTTCAGATAACATAGTGCAGTTTCAGATAATGTAGAGTAGTTTCAGATAATGTAGAGTGGTTTCAGATAATGTAGTGCAGTTTTTTGACAATGTAATACAGTTTTAGATAATGTAGAGTAGTTTCAGATAATGTAGTGCAGCTTCAGGTGATGTAACACAGTTTCAGAGAGCGTAGTGCAGTTTCAGATAATGTAGTCCAGTTTCAGATAATTTAGTTCAGTTTCAGATAATGTAGCACAGTTTCAGATAAAGTAGCACAATTTCATATAATGTAGTGCAGTTTTCTGATAATGAAGCACAGTTTCAGATAATGTAATGTAGTTTCAGATAATGTAGTGCAGTTTTAGATAATGTAACGCAGTTTCAGATAATGTAGTGCAGTTTCAGATAATGTAGCACAGTTTCAGATAAAGTAGCACAATTTCAGATAATGTAGTGCAGTTTTCTGATAATGAAGTACAGTTTCAGATATTCTAATGTAGTTTCAGATAATATAGCACAGTTTCAGGTAATGTAATGCAGTTTTTGACAATGTAGTGCAGTTTCAGATACTATGGCACTGTGGAAATAGAATGGATCAGGCAGCAGGATTTGGTGGTAATTGGTGCTTAGAATGCCTTCAGACTTAGAAAATATCCCCAGTACGTTACCTAGGGTAAGTATTTGGTCTCCTACTTGGTTGGTGGTCCATCCTTTGTTTATTCTCCTGCTGTTGCCTGACTCAGGTCTGACCCTCCTGGTGCCTTCAAAACCCTGTACCTGCTACTTCATCCTTCCTGATGTACTCTTGGGTTTTCAGAGGAATTTTCTGTCCCTCTTTTCTCTGCAGCTGGATCCTGTCAGAGATGACAGAATGGTGAGAGCACCCTGGTCAATTAACATAAAGTTACAGATCCATACTACATTTCACATGTTGCCTTCCCTAACCATTTGTGCTGCACATGCCCAATGAGGCCTTGCATGCACCCATCATTCCCCAGTAGAGGAACAAACTTCTCATCCAATTAAATGGGTCACTGTGGTGCAGGACCATGGTGCCACACTTCCTCTTTGGACCAAGCTACTCTTTCAACAGTCATACCCGATGATGCCTCGTAGTAAGGCAAAGCAGTAGCATGTTGTGGTAAGGCACTAAGGTTTCTCTAGTTCATGTAAATATTGGCACGTGCCTTCAGACTTTTCATTTCTGTGTGCGCTTTTCAGGTTGTGTCCAGAGTTGAACTTCTCACCCCTGGATGCTTGTTATGAGACCCTATACCCTCTCTTCTAATCTTAGGATGTCTGCAAGGTTGCTCGGCCCACTGCCATTGGGACATTAAGTGGCCTGTGATGCCTATTGTTTAATAGATGATTTTTGACCAGGAGTCAGGGATAACAGTTCAGCTAATTAGACTTGCATATGACACAATGCTAATGACAGTGGCAGATTTCATGAGGACGGCAATCAGCAAAGGGAATAAAAAGCAGCAGCAGGGTGGGCCAGCACATGGTTAATGAAATTCAATGTGGATGTGAAATATCCTTCACTTAGGCCTAAAGTCAGCGGGTCAGAGATACCATTTAAATATCATAAAAACTAATAGAAATGGGCCATGAGAAAATCTTGAGGTCATATTTGACATGAAGTTGAAGCTATTACAGCAAAGGGAAGCAGCAGTTGGTAAGGTAAATTAAATGCTAGCTTTCAACAAAAGGGACATACCATACTGTGAAAGAGATGTGATTGTGCCTCCTTATAGGGCACTGGTAAGGATCACAGAGGGAGCCACATTCAGCAACTGCTGTGTGGTCGCTTAGAAATCTATGCAGCGTTCAGGGCAAGTTAAGCCAGCTTCAGCAAGACCAACAGATTCATTGTCATAAAATGTCAAAGGTGGACTAAAGAACCAAGTTTGCCTGACTGTGATTCTTTAGTCACAGCAACATATGAAACACAACAAACAGACCATCCTTTTTTTCCATATCTTCACAGCAAAGAAAGCCCTGCATGTAGCATGTTCTTAGTAGACCTGCCTTGCAGTTGCACCAGTGCCCCTCCACATGTCAGTGTCCTGTACACTGGTAATGTTGCACCTGGGAGTACTGCGTGTAGTTCTTGCCACTTCAGAATAAACTGCATATTAAAGTAATCATGAAGGGAAAGGAGAGATTAACCATACTGTGTCTGCTTTCCAGAACAAACAGAAGGCTAAGGGGAGATAACATTTCAGTATAGAAAATGTTAAAGGTGTTGAAAAAGAGAAATCTCTTTAATGTTTCAAGCTTGTTCTGGGCAGTAAAACTGGAGGGTGTACACTATGTTTAATGGGAATAGAAATATAAGTAGAGTGAGAGAACATTTTGTTCAACCAGAGAGTGATAAACCTATATTATACAATGTCACTCATAAATCTAGAATTCTGATTTGCTGACAGGGTCTTTTATCATGTGTATATTCCAGCATGACTCACAGATAAATACCCAGTAAGCCGCCTGTCCCAAAAAATCGTTCTGACCCCTCAAACAAAAATACATTGAAGCTGCTGTGATTCATTGCCCCCCATGTAAACTGTGACACTGCATTGCCACAGCGCTGAAGCCACTGGATGTGTATACTTGCCTCCCATGATCCTTGTTCAGTTAGTAACATATTTTAACTCTCTGACAAATTCTGAAATGGGGAAACTGTTTTTTTATTTAAAATGGGGGCTATAGCTTGTAGAAATCACTGGTGAAAAGCCAAGCATTGATACTGGTCATGTGTATATGCCTAAAAACACTTCTTTTTTGGACGGCACAATCCCAACCGCAATTGTGGTAAGCATTCAGCAGTTGCTGTAACATCAGGTCAACATATTTTTGTTGAACCAGTATCATAGATCCATTCTCATCATAACCCATACCGTCATGGTTTATTGCTTAATTTTAAAATGGGTATAAAAAATCCAGAAACCTGATTGCCTGATAAGCTCGTAACCCAGTGCTGAAGCCCCAGCACAACAGCACTGGAAAAAGATACAACCTCTTCACAATAAAACCAATCACAACCAGCTATTACTTACTTACATCCAGGACAGCCATCACAAATGTGGCTGTTACCTTTACTCACTAAAACCCTTTAACTAGGCCCTAAAAATAAAATTGCCTTAAATTTAAAAGCATAACAATTAAATGTTATTTGCCCTCATAATCCTCGTCTTATAGACACATACACACAATATAGCAACTTAAAAAAATAAAGTACTACACTACTTACAATTTTAATTTATGGTGCTTCTTTGCTAACCATGAAAAATCTCCCTCCTATCCTCACCTGCTTTCTGGGGAAATTTGTGCTGTTTAACCTGCTTCTGATAAAATGGTTCTATGTGATAACAGCAACTGCAAAACAGCGATCGCGGTTACGGCAAGTGTACGGTGCCAAAAACCACAACTGCGATGTACAGTCATTGGCAAAACCACAACTGGCAACTAGAATAGGATTTATGCTGGGGGAAACACCCCCTCCCACACACCCCTCACTTGGGGATTCTCCCCCACACCACCCCCAATTTTGGATTGCTAACTCCAAAGGGGTGCATGTCGGGGAGGGGGAGACAGTCTGAAAAAACAATTACTGCAGCAGCAGCAGTAAAATGTTTCCCAGTCTTCAGCGCCAACCCAGTTCCTACTGCACTGAAGCTAGCCACCCTCACCACCTCACTACATGGCTAGATTGGTGGCAGCAGGCCACACTACCCCACACAAACCCTCTTCCCTATCCCTCCCTTCCAGTCTCCATCGTAACTCTTCCTTTGCTCATCCCTACCCTCGCTGTCCCATTCCATCGCTACCCTTACACGGTAGCTCATATGTGCAGCGCTGCAAATGAATCACTCTTTTAAGAGTCACCCATTTGCAGTCGCTATTGTAACTGGACACTGATAAAACAAAGGCCCTGGATCCATTTGAAGCCATATGTTGTGTGATGGTGGGTGTGAACATTCTGCCAGTAGAACTGAGCAGAGATTTTAATTCTTGTATTCCATACATAGTAAATATTCCATCTCTTGAATGTAGGCAAGACAGAAAATAAACAAGACAGGAAAATGGGAGGGAATAATATAAGGGAAAAGAAAGAAAGTTGAGAAACTGGGGAAATGGGGTGGGTTGGGGGAAACTAGAGAGTTTAAGAGCTAGTTAAAAATACAAGTATTTGGCTGTGCATAATGTTTGAACCTTAGATGTGCTGGGATGTGCGGGGGCTGTTTTGTTGAGGTGGATGGACTTTATGTTAAAAAAAGTCATAAAAATGTTTCTTTTTTGATTGTGATGCATTTCTTCAGCCCTCACCCAAATAAAAAATTTGGACCCATTTTATAATCACAATAAGACACTCCAGGGTGTGCATTATGGTGGGATAATGGCACTTCGCTGGTGGCTGAAGGCACTCAGCGATGTCTCGTGCCTCCCAACACAACCAAGGTATGTTGTTATCCCACCACAAACCACACCCTGTCATGTCTTAATGCTTAAGTATACAGTACAGAACAAACACCCAGGAGGCACACTGGATGTGGGGAGGGTTGGTTACTTCAAGCTCAATGCAGAACTGGATCGGTTATCAGTTTTGCATGGAGGCTGACATTACTGGGTGCAATATTTCATTTGTTGAAATAATGAAGTCTGTTCTTTCATAATCTATGACCATCTCAGCTGAAAATAAACAATGCTTTTACTCTGTTACACTTGTGGAGAGTAACTTGCTTTATTTCATTTCATGTCTTCTCATTACAAGTGCTCCCACAGCCTTGGCTCTCTAGTTCTAATGGGGTACATGTAGCTTCAGTTTATTTTATTTATTTATTTATTGGAATGTTTGGATACACCTTTGTGCACAGCTCATTTACAAAGGTTCCACATCAGAAAAAAAATACAGGTTAGAGGACAGGATACAGAATACATTTTAGTGCTCTAACAAAAAAGTCTGCTGCTCTGATATTTTCTTCACATTGTTTCTACAGCTTACCCTTCACTCAGTCTCCTTTCTGGTCTTTCATGTAAAGACACAAGTAGTTGCACCCAACTGACCTACTGTGGCTTACCACTGAGGCATGGTCCACCATCCTCCCTGAACGCACAGCATCCTTTTCATCATCAACTTGGTTCAGTGAGCATGGGGCTGGGATTGTCAATGAGTCAGGTGAACCAAACACCCTACAGCAAAAGAAGCAATTGAATGTTTCAGCAGCCTGTTCCATAAATGTAATCATAAATTTTAAAACATGATTAACTTTCATGTGTTAGGAGGGGAGGCTGAGTGTTTTTTCTCCCTGAAATATATTTCTTTGATACTGATGGTAAATTCCACTAAGCCTTTTACCAACTTCCATATTTTTCTTTTTTACACTTATTCATTTTATATTCAGTAATCCTTTTTAAAGTCTATTGTTTTAACAGCTAAACCAGTTTCTTCTTCCAGTCTCTTCTTTTACTTTTAACTAGCGTTCCACATCATACTTAGCTGGGGCTTATTATTAACTGTATTCCATACTCTAGCATACTGACTTGTTATTGACAAATCCAAAACTTAATTTTTTCTTCTCTTTAGAAGCTGCTGATTTATTTTTGTGTATTTATTTTATTTATTTATTTCTCAGAATTACAACACCTTTGAGCCCAGGGCTCATTTACAAAAGTTCCACATCAATAAATGCAAACAATACAAGCGGCAAGATACAATTAGCACCATAACAATAGGTACATAGTCTAGACAAGATTAAACAAGGGAGCAGCAAAATGCTGAGTACATAAACAATATGACATAATAAAATAAATAAAATGGAGACAAAATAGGTAGTTACAAACAGTGGCAGACAGGAGGCATTGTCAACAATTAAAAAAATGAGTGGGAGAAAGTAGAAAAATACTGAGGGGAGTAAAGAATGAATTAGGATAAGATTGTAAATATAGAGTACAAAGGCAGAGAAGGAGAAAGGAGGGAAAGGTAGGACAAGGAAGGGGAGAAGTGGAAGAAGAGGACGGCAACATTGGAGAAAGTGGTGAAGGGTGGTGTGGGTCAGGAAGATTAGTGGCGTAAACAGTGAGCGTGAAAGGGTTAGGTGGGAAGGGGCGAAGCAGTAGTGCTAAGCAGGCACAGTCACACTGGATAAGAGAGGTAAGGTATTGGTAATGTTTGGATTTGAAAGGGTCTAGTTTTAGCTCCAAGGTGACATCTAGAGGAGGGAATTAAGCCAGGAGGAAACACAGAAACATAAACTTTGATGGCAGATAAAGGACCACTTGGCCCAACCAGTCTGCCCATTTCCCTACCTATTGGATAAACTGCAGATCCTAGTTAACCAACAGCCTACGTCTTCCTAATGCCCACCAGCATTGCCTTATGTCTGTCCCATGCATTCTTGAATTCCCCCACTGTTTTTGACCCCACAGCCTCCTCAAGAAGGCTGTTCAATGTGTCCACCACCCTCTCCATGAAAAAAATACTTCCTCACATTGCCCGAGTCGTCCCTCCTCTATCTTTAACTTGTGCTCCCTTGTTCTTGCACATCTCTTTTTCTGAAAGATGCTTCCTCTTGGACTTTGTTGATTCCTTTGAAGTACTTGACAGTTTCTATCATGGCTCCCCTTTCCCTCCTTTCCTTGAGGCTATACATATTAGGTTCCTTTAGTCTCTCTTCATATGTCTTCTGGTGCAGATCCTGCGCTATTTTAGTTGCCTTCCTCTGGACTGTCTCCATCCTATGTCCTTGAGGAGATGGGGTCTCCAGAACTGCATGCAGTACTCCAGATGGGGTCTCACCAACTGTCTGTACAGAGGGATGATAACTTCCCATTTACTACTGGTGATGCCTATCCTTATACATCCCAGAATTCCCCCCAGCCATTCTTACTGCTGTCTCACATTGTCTGCTTACCTTAAGGTAATCTGATATGACTACCCCCAGGTCCTTTTCCATTTTCTTTGTTGTTAGTAATTCTCTACATTGTGTACTCTTCATCTGGGTTTTTGTTTCCCAGGTGCAGTACTTTGCACTTCTTTGCATTGATTTTAAGCTGCCATACTTTTGAACATTTTTCCAACCTTGCCAAGTCCCTTCTCATCATTTCCACCCCTCCTTGTGTATCAACCCTGTTGCAGATCATTGTGTCATCTGCAAAGAAGCATACTTTTCCTTCCAGTCCCTCTGCAATGTCACATATAAAGACATTAAAAAGGATCGGTCTCAATACTGAACCCTGTGGTACCCCGGTAGTAAACCCCCTTTCTTCAGAGTGGACTCCGTTTACAATTACCCTCTGTGTCCTGTTGTCCAGCCAATTGTTTACCCATGCTACCACCCTAGGACCCACTCTCAGGCTGGCTAACTTGTTTATTAATCTTTTGTGTGGGACTGTGTCAAAATGCCTTGCTAAAGTCTAGATAGGACATGTCCACAGCCCCTCCCTGGTCTGCTGCTTTGGTCACCCAGTCAAAGAAATCTATTAGATTCATCTGATATGACCTTCCCACTGTGAATCCATGCTGTCTTGGGTCCTGTGCACTGCTGGCCACTAGGCACTCAACAATTCTTTCTTTCAGAAGTGATTCCATCATTTTCCCTACCACTGAGGTCAAACTAACAGGTCTGTATTTTCTTGCCTCTGCCTTGCTCCTATGTTTGTGAAGGGGAATCACATCCACTCTCCTCCAGTCCTCAGGTCCCATGATTGGTTAAAAAGGGAAATCAGTGGTGTCACTAGTTTTCCCCTTAGTTCTTTAAGAATTCTGAGGTGTATCCCATCAGGTCCCATTGCTTTGTCCACCTACAGTTTCAGGAGTTCTTTTAGAACCCTTTCTTCTGTGAATGGACTGGTATCAACCCCCTTATCCAGAGTGCTTCTATTGATTGGATTAGATGTCTCCCCTTCCCCTTCTTTTGCGAATACTGAGCAGAAGTATTCGTTCAGTATCCTGCTTTCGCTGCCACCCTTTACCCACCCGCCCTCCCTTTATTAAGCCTCACTATCCCTCCTCAGTCTTTCTTCACTCCCTAATGTGCCTAGAAAAGGTTTTATCCCCCTTCTTAACTGAGTTGGCTATCTCTTCCTCGGTTTGGGCTTTTGCTATTCTGACTGCCTTCCTCACTCTGTAAGAGGAGCTCTGTAAGAGAAAGAGTGCTGGGCTATGGAGCTGCAGTAGAGGAGAACCAGGAAGGACTGATTGGTTGTGCTATGGGTGAGCCACAAGAAGGGGACAGGCTTTAGGAACTTCTGAGTAGAAGGAGGAGTGAGGTTAAGGCAGATCTTTTTAGTGAGAATGCAGGTGTGATACATGATTCTACCACTAAGTTGTGGCCAGCCAGTATGAGCATAGAGCTCACAAGGGTGGGTACATTCGTGTGCACCAGTGGCAAGGCGACAGCAATTGTTAAGGGCCACCTTAAGAGGATTTAGGATGGTGTCAGTGGCTGACCCATATACAACAAGCCTATAATCAATAATGGACAAGATACAGCTTGTAACTGCAGTGAGAAGAGCTTCAGAGGTAAGGCAATAATGGTGGTGATAAAGGACCCCAAGTCTGGCGTGTATTACTTTGGCGATGAGGTTGATATGGAGCTGGTATGTAAGTGAGCAGTCAAGTGTTACAGTTAAGTATTTTAAGTCACTTATTTGGGGGTTCTCTACTAATGTAACAATTATTCTTGTACAGTTTGCTATGATTTGCTCTGAACAGAGTTTTGTTATTAATGTTTGTTGTTATTGTTTGCTTCATTTCTGTTCAAAATACCAATAAAATATTTATTTCAAAAACTGTGTTCAGTGTCTGCTTTGGCAACATTCAGAATATTGATCTGTTTTGCCACTGCTTAGATACTGCAGTGCCATCCTAAACCTAGTAAGATAGTAACAATGTGAAGTAATTTACAAGTGGAAGGAGTTCAAGGGCCAGCAGGTCCCCACTCCTGAGCTTTATTAGCAGGGATGAATCAGCATGGGTCCTACCGTAGCTCTCCTGTTCCGTTGTACCTGAGATATTTATGGGGAAGAGGTTGCTGGCATGATATGAATCACTGTCAGCAGATGGAAAGTTACTTTAGTGTGAAAGAAATCATGTGACTTGGAATTGAATTCTTCTACTGGAGCACTAGCTTGGCATCCTATTAGCTGAGTTCTTTGACCAGCTGGTTAGCCAGACAAACAAAAAGAGCAGCACACTTACCCTAGCATCATGGACATCTTTAGTTTATTGACACATTCTTATAAATAAATAGCATGGACAGTAGTGCTGTCCAGAAGTTTCATAGAAACATATAAACATAGACAATGACAGCAGAAAAAGACCCATAGTATATCCAGCCTACCCAAGTTCCCTAGATCCCTGGGATCATTCTTGGAACCTAATATTCCCCCAGACTCCTAACCCTCCTGGGCTTTTCTCTAATTATCTTTCCTGGTTGTGTCAGTCCAGGTAAGTACTATTCCCTTCATTCTATCCCAGGCCGGTCTGAACACCTTTATTGTGGTTGCTCCTTCCACCACAGCTGGCATTTGTAGGGCTCCAATACTCTTTCTGTAAAGAAGTACTTCTTCACATCCTTCCTGAACCTCCCACCTGCCAATTTCCACTTGTGACCTCATGACCTTGAGTTTGTACTTACGGTAAATAATTCCCCACAGTTCATTTTATTAATTCCTTTGAGGAATTTGAAGGTCTCAATCATATCGCCACTCTCCCTGCTGGTTTCCAGTGAGTGCAGATTTAGTACCTTGAGGTGCTCCTCATAGGATTTACTATGCCGTACCTGAATCATTTTGATCACTCTGCATTGCACTGTCTCCAACATATCCTTGTCTTTTCTAAGGTAAGGACTCCAAAATTGGGTACAGTACTCCAGATGAGGCTCACCAGGGCTCTGTAGAGGGGTAGTATCACCTCTTTTCTCCTACTGTCAATCTCCTTCTCAGTGCATCCTAGCATCCTGTCGATCTTACTATAAGCTTTGCTGCACTGATTAGTTTGTTACTGATGGTAACTCCTACATCCCATTCCTCATTTGTAGTGCTAAGCATCTCCCCTCCCATACAGTACACTGTTATGGGTATATTTTTCCTAGGTGCATTACCTTGCACTTTTTTGCATTAAATTTTAACTGCCAGAGCTTTGATCACCCCTTTAATCTTAGCAGGTCTTTTTTCATATTCCTGATTCCTTCCTCACAGTCCACCCTCCCACATATTTTTGTATCATCCACAAATAGATACAGCTTACCCTGGATTCATTCTCCAATGTTGCTAATGAACATGTTGAAGAGGATCAGTCCCAGGACTGATCCCAGTGGAACCCCACTCATTGCCTCTTTCTCTTTTGATCACCACCCTCTGTCACCTTCCTGCTAGCCAGTGTCCCACCCAGCTCACAAGTGTTTTAGCTGCCCCATGTCTTCTATTTTTTTAAGCAACCTCTTGTGTGGTACTGAATCAAATGCCTTACTAATGTTTAAGCACAGCAAGTCTACCATGTAGCTGTCGTCTATCTCACTTGTCACCCAGTCAAAGAAGACTATCAGGTTCATCTGACAAGACCTTCCTGTGACAAAGCCATGTTGTTTATCATCCTGGAATCCATTGCTCTCCAGATATTCTACAAGGTCTTCCTTAATTAGGGACTTCATCAGCTTCCCACGATGGAGGTCAGGTTAAATTCTGACAGCATGGAATTCCATGGAATTTTAGAAAATTCCACCAATTTCCATGGAATTCCATGGTAGTGGAATTCTGAAAATTTGGAAGCTGAATGGTTTCCCAGATTAGTATTCCGTACTTTACATAAACCATGGATTCCTTTTTCACACTCTGTGGAAAATTATTCCATGCATTACGTGATCCATGAGACATTATGCAGCAGTTTACACAGAAATGCTTTTCGTAATTCAGAGGAATTTAAAAAGAATTTCCAAAAATCATTTTGGAAGCAGAATTGCCATTCAGTACAATTTCTGCAGGCAGAATGTCAGTTTCCGAAAAGCTCTGGAAGACAGTAAACACAGTATTGTGAGCACTGGTTTGAAACAGCCCTTCTGGTTAACCAAAGCCTTCCTCTGCTACCTTCTTTGACATATTGTAAAATGAAGTTGCTGGAAACATTTTCAATGGGACTGAGTTATTAATATGGTAATAATCTTTGATATCCATTCCCTCTTGTTTTAGAATTTGCTTGTCCTATGTTTTGCTGATGTCACACTGAGGAGTCTCCTAGGTAGCGGTGATCACCATACATTGTGGTTCAACCTAGTGAAAGGAGCATAGGCAAGCCACTTGAGCACAGGGCCCATGACTTCAGCTGGGCAGATTTACAAGAAATGAGAAACAATCTTAGAAAATGCCTTGAATGAGAGGATTGTCAAGAAGGAGAAGAGACACAGTGGGGAAGAATAAGGCAGGGTATAATTATGGCAACCAACTTCTGCATGAAAGAAGTAAGCAGAAGGAAAAGGAGAATGCTATAGTTCTCCAAAGAAGTGACAAGGTTAGTAAATGCCAAAAAGTGGCATTTAAGAGTCACAAAGATATGCAGAGGGAGGAGAACAGGGAGGTGCACCAATCCAGACAGAAGGAAACAGATAAGGCAGTTAGGTGAGCATGGCACAGAGAGAGGAAATAATTGCAAGAGGGGTGTTTAAAAGGGATAAAGACTGTTTTCAGATACATGAGAAAAGAAATGCAAGGAGAGGAACAGAGAGGATTAGAACAGCAGCAGGGAGAGCCTGTGCTGAAGGGGAACAAATAAAAGCTGACCTTTTAAAAAAGTACTTCTTCTCAGTCTTCACAATGGAAGGATGGGCCACCAGTGAGCAGCCAGAATAGATGAGTAGGGGAGATGGATACAGGACCATTTTCAGAGGAAAGAATCCTAAAAGAACTCACAGCCCTGAGGGTTAATAAAGCTATCGGACACAATGGGATATGCCCAATGGTACTGAAAGAACTCATGGAAGTGCTAGCTGCCTCACTGACAGGATTTCTCAGCAGCTCACTGGAAACTGGAGTGGGGCTGGAGAAGGGCTGACAGGGTCCCTCTACATAAGAGCAGCAGCAGCAGGGAGGAACCTAGCAATTACAGACCAATTAGCCTAACATCAGTGGTAGAGGAACTAATGGAAACCCTACTGAAAGACATTTTGGTTGGGCATCTAGAATCAAGTCGGCTTCAGGAACACAGACATCATGGATTAGCAGGGGGTCAAACATGTCATGCCAAATGAATCTTATAGATATCTTTGACTGGATGACCAGGGAAATACTCATAGATCAGGAGAGGGTGGTGGACGTAGCCTGTTTGGACTTCACCTAGGCATTCAACACTGTGCCACACAGAAGGCTGATTGGGAAGTTGACCAGTTTAGGAGTGGGGTCCAAACTGTCAGATTGGGTTTGAAACTGGTTAAAGAATAGAAGAAAGAGGGTGGTGGTTAATGGCACACATTCAAAGGATGGGAGAGTAACCAGCGGGGTACTGCCGGGTTCAGTACTACGAACATACAAAATTTGCCAGCAGAAAAAGGCCATTTGAGCCGGCCTGGTGGCGCTGAGGGTTGAGGCGCTAGACGCCACACCTCACACCATGCTAGTGACCCCAAAATCTATAAATAAAGTGGATATTCAGGAGGGGTTGGAGAAAATGAGTAGGGATCTACTGAAACTGGAGGAGTGGTCAAAGACATGGCAGGCGGGGTTCGATGCCAAAAAGTGCAAAATCATGCACATAGGGCATAGAAACCCTGGTGCTGAGTATAGGATGGAGGGAGGGTATTGGCACTTGCTAGACAGGAAAGGGGCATTGGGGTTATTATATCAGAGGACCTCAAGGTGGCAGTACAGAGTGACAAAGTCATAGGCAGGGCTAGTTGGATGCTGGGGTGGATGAGGAGTATCACTAGCTGGAGGAGGGGGTGATACTGTATCTGTATCACTCTCTGATATGCCTACACCTGGAGTACTGTGTTCACTTCTTGAGACTACACCCCAGAAAGTACATAAAATTGGTGGAGGTGGTCCACAGGAGGGCAACACAAATCATGCAGGGCTTGACCGGGAAGCCACAAGAGAAGAAACTAAGGGACATATACCCTGGAAGAGAGGAGAGGAGAGTGAGAGGCAACATTATTTAGCCTTACAAGTACCTCACAGGGATGCACAGGGTACAGCAGAGGAGCTTTTACCATATAAGGACAAGCTCCAAGACTAGAGGGCATGTGATGAAGCTGGAAGGGGTGACGTTTAAGAGAGATGTGAAGAAATATTTCTTCACTGAATAGGTAGGTGATGCATGTAACTGACTGCCAGTTGAATTCGTGAAGGCTAGGATGGTGGAGGACTTCAAGCATGAGTGGGATAAACACAGAGTTATACCACATTTCCTTGTCTTGAGGTCACCCTCCATTTGATGCTACCTCCAAATTGTAGCTGCAAGTAGTTTTCTGCTTCTTAGTAGAAGCTGCCCCTAATTGGGGCTGCACCTCCATGCTACCATGCCCAGAGTCATGTTGTGCTGTGAGGTCATCAGAGAGCAGAGTGACTGTGCAGTGAATATTTGCTGGTGCCAGTTCATGACAGTGAGCTTGGAGCCAGCGTGGAGATCAGAACAGCATAGAAATCCATGGTTACAATGACACAGGGAGGTTGGCTAAGCTGCTGAGGCAGTGGTAATCATGTGAGGCAGTAAAATCTGCATTGGTCTGCACTGTTGGCAGGCAGGTAGAGAGAGAGAGAGAGAGCTGCCAGAGACTGATTTGGTTGTTGCTAATTCTAGCCACCCTTGTTTTAAAGCCGCAGCTGAAAATGAAAAAAATGCAATAGATGCTGCTGCTTTAAAACAGGGAATTATGGTAGTAGAACAGAAGTGTGGAGGGGAGAGGGATGCTGGAGACCAGATAAGGTTTGCAAAGGAAGAATAGGTAGTGCAAACCTAGGCAAACTGGGTGGGCAAAGCAGTCCTTATCTGCCGGCAGATACTGTGTTTCTATGCTCTCATAGTGTTCGAGTAAGTAGGAGGATCATCATTGTCTTTGTGCGGTGCTTTCTGTCTGTGCTGAGATAATACTAGTAATACTGGTTCTGCATTGACTAGTATTTCTGAATAATAGTGATCAATTAACATCACCATGAATTTCTTGTTTCTCAAGTGAAGGTTGTAAAGGTTACTTTAAAGGCTGTATTATAATAAAGTGTAGCAGATTGCCCTTCATATTTTTCCACTAAGATAAATTGTTACCATGTCTGCATAGTGTGCAGTATATAAAAGTTAGCCATATTCTTAACAGAATTACAGTCAATATTGTTTCTCTACCACAATCTCCTGTCAGGCTGAGAGAAGCATGGAAGCGTTGTCCCACTATGGTGCACTGTGTGTTGGGAAGAGTTTCTTTGTAATGGCATCCATGTAGTAGCAGAATTCTAGGTGACGATCTAGTCCTATACTGAGGTATTTCAAGTAGCAGACTGCCTCCAATTGTGAGCCATTAATGGTTAGGAAAACTGGATTGGATGCCAGGCCAGTGGTGTGGAGGGCTGAAGCACTGAATGTTTTAACTCCTACCATGCTGGTGACCTAAGTTCTGGAAAGAGTTTGGGTCAGTGGAGATTGGCTGTTGGGGGGGTTATGAGCATCCATTATACAGCTCTCTTCTTCCGGGGTGGGGAGGCATGCTGACTCATTCCTTGGCTGCCACCAGGAAGAGTCCTGGAGGTAGTGTCAGCACCTGAGTGACTAGAAAGGAGGGGTTATGGCTCCCTAGTATGTCTGTGCCTCCAGGTGCTCACACCTACATGCCTCCGCAGCAGGGGACCCAGATGAGAAAAGTAGAAAATGGTCAGTGCAGCATTTGTGAAGCCCTGCCTGTCTACCCCCATCCCACATCACCACCTGGACAACTGGATCAATACTGGATGAGGCTTACTGGGTGGGGGGAAGACTGCCTTCCCTTTCCTGGCCTCTCCACGGGGATTCTATGGGGGTCTTCCTTCTCCTTGAGTCCAGGGGAAGTGAGTACCAGGTGGAGGAGGCAGGGACAGGGCTGAGAACCTGCCTGCAATTACAGCCAGGAAGAAAGTGTTATGGAAGAAAACTGGGTTTGATTGTAAGCTTTCATATAGAGAACGTGTTAGGGCCACACATCATATTTGAAGGAATTCGGCCATCTTAACTGCTAAAGAGTTGGAAAACTTGAAAAGATTTGCTGACTGTCTTAAGCTATTATCTTGCATTAATTAATTCTTGAGTCAAACAATGTTTGCAGAAATAGGAAGCTACTTCTTAAAGAGACACTACATATTTATTGTATAGCACAAATCTGAACCAGAATACAAAAAAAGGGTTCTCACTACCTAGTAAGTTGGCAAGCACCACTAAAAAGTAAAACAGTGGACAGTTATCTCACTGAAATCATTGATTTATTAATGTACAAATTCCTGCAAAAGTACAATTAGTGCAAAACAGGGCAAAGGAATATGAAAGTAGCCATGAAATCCCATGTGGTATGATTCTCCTAAAGAACATATATGGTAAGCAGCAACATTACACAGAAGAGAGAAACATTTCAGTGAGCATATGTATGGCAGTATGAAAGCAGTCTAAAGCATCTAAGGCAGTTTTGTAATACAGAGGGTTTTTTTGACTGAACCTGGCAAAATGTCTCGAGTCCTGATTTATCCAAGCTTGGCCATAAATGAGTTATGCCGGGTCTTCACCTTCCGCTGGTGCAGCCGACTCTGGGTAGTCATGTGCTCTTTTTGCTCCAGGCAAAACAGCAAAATATGTAGAGCACCCACCATCTCACATTACACGGACACCTATTGTATTAAAATATCATTTTTATTATTAAAAGGCACAAAACACCTGATGCGTTTCAGATCTAAATGAGATCCTTTTTCAAAGGCTTTGAAATGTAATGTCCATGTAATGTGAGGTGGTGGGTGCTTGGCTTTTTTTTCTACACAAAATAGATACTGTAGTAGCACAGAAAAAAAGTAACAAAAACGTTAAAACAATGCTTGCACAAAACACTAGTAAAAACGGATTTTGACTTTGTAGACACAGGTGACAATACCAGTTTTTCCAAAGGGCAAAATGTATTTTGCCCTTTTTCAATCACGGTAAGCCAGTGTTCCTGGACATTGTCAAAGTGACTGATAGACTGGGTTTTCACCTTGGGGGCAAATGGACCACAGGAACATATCAATGTGTGCCATCTGTGTGCATGAGGATTTGCAAGGAAACACAGGCCATTGGGAGGTGATTTAAAGAGCTATAGAAGAGGATGGGGACCAGAACAAAGCCTTGGAGTGTATCTTGTTTTGCAGTAATTCAACAATGGGTTATTTTATATTCTTTAGCAATTCTATTCCAGCATAAATTGTACTGCACACAGACGAGCAAACTGTTATCTATCCCTGCACAGACTTTCTATCTCACTCTACTGTACAGCCTGTCACATGCCTTCAGTCTCTGTCCATGTCCCTTTGATTCAAAGCATCATAAATATTTGCATAATGGATATTCATAACTTAATTCTTGTCTTAGCAACACATTCTCTTTTTTCTAAATTAAATAACTGCATATTCCAGTTTAACATATGAAGAAATTCACATTTTACTTTTGTTTTCTGCCCTGTAAATTAAATTCAAAACATGTTACAGACTTTATTTTAAATGTCTGAAAATATTTGTTATCACTGTTTTATATATTTAATGTGATTCAAAGAATTGGGGTGTTTTTTAATCAGCCTACAGCATCTGGATGTAATCAATTATACAATGGCAAGAAAAAATCCTGGACTCTGATTGGTCAGTCTTGGGCTGGCCCCGTGCTGTTATCCCAGCACAACATCACGGGTCTAGTCTCAGCCTCACTGTGACCCTGCAGATGAGCATGAGCACCTTGAGCACTTGATTGTTTCATCTGCTCTTAAAAAACCAAAATATTTTTCCACACAAAAACATCTTTAAAATGATTTTTTTAATTCTGTATGACAACGAGCCATTGTATAATAGCAATAATGCCCTCCGGGGTGTGTGTCATTTGAGATAACGGCACGCCTCAGTTGTTGGATGCACACTTGGCCTACGGCCTTGTGCCCAACCACCTGAGGCATGACGTTATCCCAGCACGACATACATCCTGTCGGGCATTATTGCTTAATTAACCAATGCTTCTTTGTCCTTCTTTAACAGTTCCATTGGTAATCTGTCCTTCTTTAACAGTTCCATTGGTAATCTGAGCACAAGGCTCCACCTCTGTATTGCCTTAGAGTTTGCAGATAATTCAGATACAGCCTCAACTGCAGTGACTAAGGGCTGGATTTTCAAATGCCCCCGAATGTTGCAAGCCCCGTATGTACCGAACATTTGGCACATGTGGATTCTGGCATTCTCCCAGCCAGCAATCTGGATTTTGTATCCCGTGCCCCGATTGCTGCAAGTTAGACCAACGTTTTCTGGTCTAGCTTGCAGTGATCCTGGGAACCATTTTTATGGGGCTTCCCCCCCAAATATTTGGTGCAAACTGCCATAAAGTAGGTAAAATGTTAAAACTGTGGCTGGTCTACCAAAATCGGGTGCAGTTGCAGCAAAGGTATTTGGCACAACTGTGCCAAAACATGGGTTTGACACAGTGCTTGAAGTGAGCCCTACATCATCCTTTGAAAATGCAGCCCCAAATCTCTTCCTGATTCAGGTAGATCAGACACAAATAGTTTACCCTCAAGAAACTGTATTCCCTGTAGTTAGATAAACGCACAGGTGTAATACAGTAGGTAAGTTAACTAGTTTTGCAGAAAAGTGCACTGGTGTTGCTGGTACTGTACTGGCACTAAATGCCTCCTAATTCACCTTAGCAAATGTCTGGATTCTGTAAGTACTACATAGTATCTTGTAGCCACCAGTCTTGGAATAATTGTCAGTTCACCCCAACATCCATCATTTCTAATTCAAACTGTTTCCCCAATTTGCAGCAGTCTTTGGGTCTTTGCTATACTGTCATATGTCTGACGTTGCTTCTTAAATTGCAAAGCTTTTTGCCACAGTATGCATTTACAGTTTTACAGTATTTAAGTTTCTGATGAGGTAATCTGGTATGAATTTGGTGAGCCAAGAGCAGTTCAGCAGGTGATTTGCCATATTCTAGACGAGTAGGGTCATGAGGGCGCAGACGTGCAGCTCTTGCTGACAATCCGGCAGCCCTCCCAGCAGGAAACAGCTGGTCTGCTTCATTACAGACCCCCTAGAGGAGTAGAGTCATTAGGGTGCTGACCCATAGCTCTATACAACACTCTGGCAACCCTCCCAGCAAGAAACAGCTGGGCTGCTCACTACAGACCCCATAGGTAAGTAGGGTAGTGAGGGTACTGACCCTTAGCCCTATCTGACACTCCAGCAGCCCTCCTAGAAAGAAGCAGGTACCAGCTCCAGTGGAAACTGAGGAACTCTGGTGTCTGGTACCATCTTGGTGGTTGGCAGACCTCACCTAATTTTTTCCCACCTGGCTTCCTGTGCTCCTCTGTACTGTTTTGCATTTGCACTGATTCTGCTTTAACTGTATTACGGTAATAATTACTGTAAAATAGCTGCCTGTGCTGGCTCCACACTATGTTATTTAACCTGTTTTGTGGCACTGATTCAGCTTTAATTGTACCTGCTACGTTTTGCTGCAACATACAGTAGCTGTAGTCAGAGTGATTTTAGAAAGTTTTTCGCATAGCGTTGCTCTCTTTTTCAAGCCTTCTCCCCTCTTCTGCCCTCTCATCAACACTCTCCATCCCTCTCTATGTGTGCCTATCCACCCCTCCCATCTCATTTGTGCCCTCTCCCTCCTAGTTCAGGTTACATTGACCTGCTTGTTTTCTCCCACAGCTGAGCCGATTCATCACAGACTCCCTAGAGAAGTAGGATCATGAGGGTGATGACCCGTAGCCCTTCCCAACACTCCAGCAGCCCTCCCAGCAGGAAACAGGTACCAGATTCAGTGGTGGCAATGCTGCCTTGCGATATTGCTGCCTTGTGGTATTGCCACTAGTACTTCCCTGCCATGCACCCCACCACCCTCCCACCCTGGGTGTTGTTAATCTTATAGTGGCTGAACAGGTCCTGTGACCTCTCAGAACCAATCAGCTCACTTTCTCACCCTTCCCTGTCCCCCCACTTGGTACAGTCCACTGCTAGTCCCCTATCCCATCTTCACAATCTTACTTGACTCTCTCCTGGGACTTTCCTACTACGTCCTAGCTCACACCTCCTACTGTGCTCCCTCCATCACAGATCCCTCTTCTCCTGCTCTTCTACTTACCATGCTTCCATCTCCATAGTGGTCCCCACTACCTAACTACTCAAGCTGCCAACCGCTTAGTCTGCTATTTTTCTCTTTCGCCCTCCTCCCTAATACCCTTCTTTTCACCTCTTCCACCATGCTCCTGCTCATCCTTGGTCCCCTCACTTTCCTCTTCCCCCTTACCTCCCTACCCCCTTCCTCTTTCAGCCCCTTTCTCCCCTTCTTCTCCATCAAATCCCACCCATTCTCCTCACTAACACCCCCATGCCATCACACTATCCCACTACTCATGATCCCTTGGGGTATTAATCCTACCCTCCTACTGCCTCCATGCTGCTCTTCTTAGCCCTTCCCCACCCACTCTCCCTCCTAGTCATCCTCCCAGACACCCTTTTCATGCTCACTCCATGCCTAACAAACATTTAAAACCCCTTATTTTTCATATAATCTGTCTGCTACTTCTGGTAGTGGGGGAAATCAAATCAAACCCTTGTCCTTCCCCTCCTACCCACCTTCCCCTGGGGGCTGAAGGTTGCTCACTTAAATGTTAGAAGCTGTCTCCCCAAACTTTCCTAAATAATGCCCCTCATGCTAACCCTCAATCCTGATGTTCTAATACTATCTGAGACCTGGTGTACCCCAAATTACCAGAAAAGAGCATCTCTAGCCCCAGTTACACACTTATTCTACGGGATCACCCTAGCAGGGGTGGTGGGGTGGCTATGTACCTTGCCTCTGCATCCCAGCTCACGCCAGTCCTAGCTACCTCCATCCCTTCTGATTATGAGCTCCTACTAATAAAGCTATCTCAACCCCACTCCCTTCTGATTTTTGTCACCGGCATCTACTGTGTCCTTTCTTCTCCCAGCAGGAATTGCTTGCATACTGTCCACAATCATGACCCATGCCTCATCGCTGAGATTCTCATCTTAGGTGATTTTAACCTGAACTGGCTCTCCCCCACCCATTCCAAAACTCGCTGCAACATTGGCTCTTTGAATCTGGCCAGATAATCAATGAGCCTACCTGCCTAAACCAGAAAACCCTCAACCATACCCTCACCAACTGGGCTCTTACCTTCCATCACATTGTCAAGGCTGGCATCCTCCCCGATGCCTTAAGTGATCATCACCTGACCTTCTGCATTCATAAATTTCACTGCCCCAAAGCCCCTCCTAAAATACTACTTATTCAGTCATTCAAATCTGTGGACCTTGCTCTCTTACTCAATGACCTGCGTAACACAAATTGGTCACTGATCTCCTCAACCACCACCATTAACAAGACCCTAACTTACTTCAAATCTAACATCCTTGAAATCTGGAATCTTTATCCCCCCCCCCGTCATACAAGAGTAAGGGGATCTCATCTCCCCTGGATCACATCATAGCTTCTGGCCTGTTTACGAGCCCACAACCAGGCCTGGCTGAAACACAAATGTAGCCCCTCCACTGCAGCATTACAGAGGTACTACCACCTCTGCAATGCCTGCACTAGAGCTGTTAGGCTTGCTAAGGCTGAATACTTCACAAATATATTTGAATCCAACATCAACCACCCTTCAAAATTTTGAAAGGTAGTCCATGCTCACTTCTTCCCTGCAACTCAGCCACCTTCCCCTGTCCTTAAAGGGGGCATCTTCTCCCTGTCGGATTCCCTTTCAGTCACCTTCAAGTTTAACTTCTTCTTTACCTCATGCACCTCCTCTCTTCTCTCATCCCTTCTCCCCACCTCCCTATACTCTCCTTTTCATGAGCCATCACCTCAACACTCTTCTCCTACACCCTCCTTCTTCATTTCTTCTGTGCCCTCTCTGCTGTTCTTGATGCCATCCTCTCTTTCAACCCATCTAAAGGCAAGAGTCCTGATAGGCTGGACTATAAACTCCTCTGCCTATCTGCCCCAGACATCTCCTCACCCCTTGCTGACCTCCTAAACCTATCCTTCTCCCTTGCCTCGGTTCCCATTGACTGGAAGCACGCCAATGTTATTCCCCTCCAAAAAGGTGGTGATCCTCTGTTACCAGTAATTACCACCCAGTCTCACCGCTTCTATACTAGCTAAAATACAGGAACACATTGTACTGTCCCAAATATCTCCTTTTCTTGATTCCTCTTCCTTCTTCATTCCTTACCAATCCATCTTCCAGAAGTATCACTCTATGGCCACCTCCCTCCTGTGGTTCACCGATTTCATCCTCACAGGTATGGACCAGGATTTCATCACCTGTGCCATGTTTGTTGACCTGGAGAAAGCATTCAACGCTGTCTTCCACCTCCTCTTCTTTTCCAAAATTTCAATTGCTGGCATCTCTGGAACTGCCACCTGTTGGTTCTGCTCTTAACTGGAGGGTCAGACCAAATCTGTTAAAACCAGTGAAACTCTCTCACCACCCCTCCTAATAACCACAGGGGTCCTGCAAGGCTCTGTACTTGGACTACTGGTATTTTCCATTTTTCTTAATGACCTCCCTTCTGCCTGCTCATCCACATCCATTCACATGTATGGGGACGAAACAGTCCTGTGCACATCCTATCCCTTCACTGCTGATGTGGCGTACAGATTCCAGCTTGACATTGACCAAGTTCAGCTCTGGTTATGCTCAAACTCGCTATTCCTGAATGCCAAGTAGACCATCTCCATGTCCGTTGGCACAAGGCAGAGACTTTCTAGGCTTCCATCCCTTCCCTTTCCTCCTTCCATACCTTAGATAGTTCCCCCCTGGAGGATGTCACCCCCCTTCAGTTATCTATGGGTGTGGCACAACCAACACCTCAATTTCTCAGGACATGACAATGCAATTGAAAAAAACTGCATCCATGTTCAGTGCCTTGTACAGGAACTGGAATTGCATCCCTTTGATGGCCCACCATGCAGTCATCCAGAGAATGATCCTCCCAATCCTTGACTATGATGATGTGATCTATGGTGCCACCCCTGATACTTCCATTGCCAGGCTGGAAACTGTCTACAACTCTTTTTTCCACTTCACTCTGGACTGTCCTCCTCATACTCAGCACTGTTCTCTGCACCAGTCCCTATCTTTCCCCTCCCATATGGACAGACAATGTGCCTACTGTGTTAACCTTGTCAGCAAATTCTGGTTTGGAACCCTTGCCCCCCACCTCTCTGCCTTCATTTCCCTACCTCTTTACTGTTCCCACACCCTCAGGAGCACCAGTGTTTGGACCCTGGCAATACCCTCCACTTCTATGTCTGCCGGCCAAGCTACTTTCAGCCACTGCTTCCCCAAGCTCTGGAAGGTTCCACCAAGTAGCAGTGACAAGAATTTCACTGACCTCCACCACAGTGACACATTATCACAAACATCCCCAACAACTCCATGGTCCAGACCTCAACCAGGGATCACACCAACACCTGTTCAGTATTAACATGGGGCACACCCACCAATGCAGGGGGGATCTGCCCCCCTGCACTCCCAAGACTTATGGATTCTGACTCTTTGGGGGGATGTCGTGGGAGAGAGGCCAAACCCGGGAGTCAATGAATCATTCATCACTACAGCAACCAGTTTGACACTGCGTGTGTCAATGGGTTGGTGTTCCTGTGGGGGATTCACTGTAACAGCATCACAGTTACAATGGTATACAATTCTGGAATACCCTCCATCACACCATCTGTATGTCTCCTCCCCTTGTGTCCCCTCCTGTCTCCTTCGTGACCTCTCCATCCCCTGCCCTTAATTATTGGCCTCCCCTACCCTTCCCCATCTGTTCCATCCTGTTTCCCCCCTCACAACTGTTTTTCACATTCCCCCTTTCATAAACTCACACCTTTAACACCCCCATTCCTTTCTCTCTCATCTCTATCACACTCCTCTGCTACCTATCCCCCTCAGTCATAGTAATATCCAAACTCCTGAATCCATTGTATCTAACTATTCTTTTAAATCAGTTGTACTTCACCAAGCAATATATCACTTGCGACTACAGTATGTAATGATCACCATGTATTACTTGTGTTATCATTGTAAATGTATCTCTTGTATCCACTTCCCCCTACCCCCCCAGGATGCATCTGGAAATGAGCAGTTTGCTCAGTATGCCTTTCCTGGTGCAACTTTTAAATAAATAAATAAAATTCTTCTCGTATTGCTCTATAATTCAAGAAAGTTAATGACAGGTCACTTTTAGGGATGCTACACATTAAAACGTTGGTGGTGAAGTTGCAGCAGGATGAAGAACTACAAAGGATGTGTAGCAAAGCAAAATTTCCCAATTTCATCTCAACTTCATGTAACAAAATTATTTAAAAAGAAAATAACAACTCCCACCAATTTAAGGCATTTTTGCCACCTCCTGCCACCACACCTGAATATGAAAAGTTACCCTCCCAACATCAGTAGAACACACCTCCTTCCTCCCCAGTGTCCCAGCAAAGTTTTTTTATTATGCTAACTAGCCATTCCCCTTACCCCAGTCACAGGCTCACAAGACATTATGGTGATCAGTGACTCAGTCATTACTACTAGGGCAGTTCACTGCTGATTGATTCATTCATTGAGGGAGCTAGTGATGAACAGAGATGCTGCCCACTGTAGCGGGGTAAGGTTTTCTGTTTTGCATGTTGGACTAAACCTAAAGCATATCTTTTGAGGTGAGTGGGGGAGGAGGGAGATACCAGACAATCGTGGGATGGGAGTGCTCAAAGACTTGACTAATAATAATAATAATAATAACTTTATTTTTAAAGTGCTTTTCAAGATTTCAAAGCACTTTACAAATCAAAAAACACAATATAAAATATCACATAAAACATATAAATACAATAAATACATGACAGCATCACATATTAAAAACTACAATAAAACCATCCATACTACCCAAAACATAATATTAACACTCAAATATCAACTAATCGTCCAAGAAGGTGCTCCGCCACAAGTAGGTTTTCAAATTTTTCTTAAACTGTGACTAGGTCAGAAAGGTGGGTTATAAGTAGGTGACTTGCTGTAAGCCTGTGACTGGGGTTGGAGAAAGCTTTATTTAGCATAATATGTAAACTGGCCACTGGGAGGAGGAAGGATGTGGGTGCTACCAAGGGTGCGGGGTGGGAGTTAACTGTTAATACTCAAGTGTTGTGAGAGGGTGGTGGGGAAATGCCCTACATAGTTGGGTGGAGATGGTGATTGTCTTTTTTAAAACCAAACATAGTAAATCAAAAACTATACAAATTGGCACTTTCCTTGACAAAGAGTCATCAGCAATCACTTGGCTTCCATGAATATATTCCAGCGGGTCATCATATTATTACAGCTGGATTAAAAGTCTCTGCATCCATGGTGGTATGTGCTGGAAGCCTGTCTTTGAAATGGTGGCAATAGTTCATAAGCTCTTTCAATCATAACAGGGTTACCCTAAATATAGTTATGTAACATTTCACAACCAGATGCAATGCCCAATATCATCTTTTCTGCAGTATCTGAACAAATTTGTGTTCCCTTGATGAGAATGTTCTGGATGCCTAGGCAATAGGTCTCCAGCATTTATTTATTCAAAGTAAAAGATCTCCTCCCATTCCATCATTTGAGGCACCCATAAACATGTTTGTTAGACATGTAATGGTTAACAGTACTGTAACGTTGGTGCTGTTATAAGAAGACTTTTTTATTTCTTTAAATTCTTGTTAATGTGCTTCCACACAAAACAATTACTTGACCAGCAGTTTCATCAGACTCTTTGTATTGTCTGCTAAGGTAATAAACTTTCGAAGATTGTTTACAATTACCAGTAAACTTTACATATCCTTTTTATTCTATGGATCTGGTATCATCTGCATTGATTGTACCTTGGATGAGTAAAATTTAGTATTTTTCACTGAAAGAATGTTTTCAAAGTACAGGATTTCTGTTTCTTTGTCTGACATTTTTCTTTATCCAGTTTAAGTCCTTTTTTTCTTGCAACTTGTAACACTTTTCTCAATCTGGAATCATGTTCTTCTGCCATTAGGATCCAGGTCAGAACATCATTAATGTAGAGTTTAACTCCTCAATGTCCTTGAGAAGTTGCTGTAGTGTCATATGGAAGATTTCTGGTGTAGAACAAATGCTAAATGGTAATCTTTTAAAATAATGCCTTCCATGTGGCATGTGAAAAGTGCATAAGCAAGCACTTATATCAGTGCTATTTGCCAGAACTTGTAGGAGCATCCAGTATCGAAAATTACTTGACCTCTGTCTTTTTACCCACAATTGCATGTCTTGTTAGAAGATGTAAAAGTTCTCTTTTAATACAACAATTCAACTCTTTGGATGCAAATCCAACTGTAGTGACCCACTTGTTTTTCTGTGATCACTAGAATGAACCCAGGGTGTCATCTCATCTTCTTTTTTGGTTACATTTATTGCTATTAAACTGTCATTCCTTTTTCATTCTATCGTTCAGGGTAACAGACTCTTCAGGAAGCAGATATCATTAGCATATCCTTCTTAAGAAATTGTAATCTGATCTAATTGTTAGCTAGCCCAGCCATGTAAAACATCACTGAATTCAAACACAATCTCATCCATGCGAGGCATTTCCTTTTCTATTGAGAATAACTTGTCTCTCAGACCCACTTTCTGGTTGGTATCTTGTTCCATAATTAGCTTTTTATTACCCATGACCATGAAAAAAGTGTGTTTACTTACCTTGTGTTTGTGCTTCAGGTGCAGCATACAACATCTTACAGTGGGTATGATTACTCCATTGTACATCCTTAAACCAGTGATCTGTTTCTTAATCTGTGATCTCTTAGATAGCAATATTCACAAACAAGTTGGCAGCACATTTAGTTCTGCATCAAGCACATAGAAAACCTTCTGGTCATTTGTCTCTATTTCACTAGTCCATTCCTTTTTATCTGAAGCTTCCATTTGTATTGTCCCAATAAACAAGTCATCTTCCCAGCTAGAGATGTACACCTCAATAAAAGGATGCAGACCTTTTTTTTTCTAACTATAGCATCTCGCAAAATGATTAAACTTTCCACAAGATTGGCATTGCTGACCAAAACCTGGGTAGTTTGTATATCCAAGCTCCTTTCTACATTTACAGCATGCTTCATTTCAAAACTTTCTTTGCATGGTCACAGTTTTTGCTTTTGATTTTGGTTTCACATCCTGCTTCATCACACTTGCATCTATCTTTGGCATCTGTTTCAGTGCAGTTTGTATGGCTGCTACAGTACATAAATGCTATCCTTTTTTACCTTTTTGTTACTGTGAATCACTTGCCTTTGAATCATAGTCCACTCTGCAGCCTGACATATCAGTGTGGCTTCTTCCATCCTAAGATCACAGTCTCTCAGTAAACATTCCTTCACCTTTTCCTCAGTTCATGACAGTTTGGTCTCTATCTCATCAAAGAATTGCACAGAGCATCAGCATTCCAAGACAGAGCCTTTAGTTCCAAGTCTGTAACAAACTCTTAGTTTCTTGCTACTTCTGAACATGAGATCTCAATATATGTCTTTTATATGTTTCATTTTTGTCTAGGCACACAATAAGCTACAAACTGCCCAAGGGTTTGGATGATGGCAGAACTTTATTGTTTGAGGATAGCAGACTTGGAGGTGGAAGGAATAGGGAGTAGATTACCTTCCAGAATTTAGAGGGGTCATTAATGTTGTTTTGGAGGTTGCAAGCGAAATACTTTGACTTGGCCAGCCTAATAGCTTTTGCTGTTTATACCTTAATAAGTCCTCCAGGGAGCCACAAGCCTTATAAAGTCATTCTTAATTCCTGGAGCCATCACAGTTTCAACAGTATAGTCACTGCCAAGTAATATTGTGCTTTAATTTCTTCTGAAGGCCATGCACATGCTATCATATTATTATAGGCTTGGCTGACAGTATTCCTTTTAGTACATGATCATTTATTCACACTGCTGCTAAATGCCCAATTAGTGCTGATGGAGGATTAGTTTTAGTTCAACTCTAACATTTAAAACATAAATATCAGTGTCCTTTCCGACACTTACAAAAAGATGTACTGCAGTATTTTTTTTTCTGTAACCCAGCTAGCAATTAAATACTAATTTTGATGTACTGAATATGCATTTCAAGTCATTACTGTTTTAACAGGCCTCTAATACATAGATTTACAATTAGGAAAGACATTTTAAAACCTTTTGCAATCACCATATTGAACCCTATTTTCAAATGTGTGTCTCACATTTTGCATCCTACGTGCCTTCATTCTTTTTAGTTCCTGCTCTAATTCTATATGATTTGTTTTTCATCATGTACCCCTACTTTCATCTACTGTGCTAGCTCCCATTCAGTTGATTTCTGTCTCCCGTCCACCTCCTTTTTCCTGGCCCACTGCCTCAACCAAATTGGTTCATGACTACTTTGCCATTTATGGATCATTTCCTGAAGAAGACCTACGGTCAGAAAGTTGGTTCGCACTGTATTGGCTATTTACAGTGTGCATTTAATCTCAAACCTTTTTTTTACAGCCCACATGTTGACATAACACTGTTTATTTATTGATTTATTTATGTATTTATTTATTTATTCATTCACGTATTTATGTTACACAAGCTGGAGTGACATTGTTGGCTTTCAGATTCCTAGACTTAGCTTTTTTTTCTTTTAATTTCAGAACCTATAAGCCAATGGTTACTTTTGAGTTCCCATTGCTGTATTTATAGCTATGGATTTGGAACTAATTAGAAAAAAACAAAACATTTTATTTATTTAGTTTTTGTTGACTGGGAAAGGAGGGTTAGGTAAGTTTGCCTATTTTCAGCCTCAGTGGTGGAGATACAGATGCAAGCTAACATACTGAACCAAATTAAGCAATTGGTGGTGTTTTATTTTATTTAGTGAATGGGGGAAATTTTCTCAGGACACTGTGGAAATCCCCCTACTCTGGAGGGGCATTGTCTCATAGTGATGTCTATGGAGGAGGTCAGTATGCAGTCAGCTCTGGAGGAGGACGGTCACACAGCCGATGTCGGGCTGGGACTTGCAACGCCTGCCCTTAATGGGATTTCACCTCCCGCAGTTGCAGCCAATGTTTCAGCTACTATTCAACCTGTATTGGATGCAGTGGATGAGAGTTTTGATGACACCATGGTCTCAGACATAGTTTTGCAGTGAGAAGCTCTGCGAGTTCAATTTGTACAAACGGAACTCGCCCTTACGTCTGCTAGGACAGATTTGCTTTGAAAAAAATGTAAACGCTTACTTGGCATAATGCCAGAGGTACCTCGTCACACTTTCAAGTTTGGCCCTGGCCTGGCTAATGACATGGAGATTCCGGTGCAGACACCTGAGGTAGCATCTGTGTCGAATGTTTCAACGGCAGATTCATCATTTGCACTGCCTACAGACCCTTGGTCTCCCCGAATCTGCTCTTTCCAAAGTGGGCTGGAAGCAGCTTCCTGATGGATCATGGGTAGTCGACCCAAACACACCAGATGATGTTTTGACCCATTCTGTTTCTATGGTGGCTGATTCTTTACCTTTAGACAATGCTTCTTCTCATGACTCGAGATCACCTACTGAGCCTTTGGCTGCTGATACAGGTAGTACTGCTCCTGCTCCTCTTGCCTTGGATTCTGGTGATTTTTCTGCTGAGGTTCTGAGTGTTTCCCCTGTTCCTCTACCTGCCCCCCCCCCAAGGCTGCTTCTCCTGATTTATTTGCAAAACAGATTGAATTGGCAAAACGGCATAATGCCATTAGATTACGATACTTGGGTGGGCTACCAGAAGTTCCTGATCATTTTTATGTGGGACGGGTCTTAGTCAAGCAGTCCCTGAGCTTCTCATCTGCAGACCTTTATGCCCTGATTCACGCTCCTGGGGAGCATTCTTTTGACATAAGCTTTCAGACACCATCTGCTCTGGAAACTTTTTGGTTACACTATGCCTCACTAAAAACTAACCCTTTATGGTCTCCCTTTCATGTGGTGCCATTGACAAAGCAGCCTTTTAGAGTTATTACTATTTTATTTCGTAATGAGGGTGTGAATTTAGTGGATATTCTTTCCTGGTTGAAACGTCGGTGTGAGGTTCAGGGTGACCCTGACCCTATTTTGGATGGTGAAGGATTTTGGAATGGGGGTTGGCATTTTAAAATCAAACTCCCTAGTGTCCATGATGACTTTGTACATCTTCCAAATTTTTTTTTTATTGGCCGAGATAAAGGTTTTTTGTTTTACCATGGCAACCCCGACGTTGCTATAAATGTGGCTCTCCCAGGCACATTAGCATGTCATGTGAGAAGGTTTTTTGTTTTCAATGTGCGGAATGTGGCCACTCTGCCTACCAGTGTGTGAATCCGGTGAAGTGTTCCTTTTGTGATGACTTAGGGCATGTCTTCCCTGATTGCCCGAAGGCTGCACATAACACTACGGATTCAGATTTCGCTATGCAGGATTTGCTTATTTTTAGAGTGGCTAGGAATCTTTTGCATGGGAGTGGGCCTGTTACTTCCAGAAGCCAAAATCGTACTCTGCTGCTTTGGCTTCCACCCCTTCTGATCCCCCCTCTCGTCCTTCAAACAGTGCTCCTGTTCCCACAGTTCTTCCTATAGTGTCCACTGGTCCTGTGACTCCACTCCCTCCAGTTTTGTCACCTCCTTTTTCTGGTACCTCCTTTGGACACTCAGGTAGTGGAAGACAGTATTTCATTTTCTCCTGTTCTCTCTGGAGTAGAACACAGTTCTGTACTTGACTGGGCTCAGTCTCCAGCCCCTGTAATGGTGTCAAATAAATTTGGTATTTTGGCCTCCATGGACACTGTGGATCATGACTCCGATTCTGCCTCACAACATCCCTCCCAAGTAGACATGGCCTCTGACCCTGACTCTGTTCCTGACCCAAGGGTGGGTGTTAAATGTAAACAGAAAAAGTCTTCCCGGGTTGGGTTGTGTTAGAGCAATAGAAAATTGAACTCTCACTCTTGATCCCCCTTTCTTGATCCTTGCATGATGTTACTTTGGCTAGTTTGAATGCTAATAGCCTTAGGTCTTTGTATAAAAAGAGAGTCACTTTTTCTTTATTTTCAGATTTACGTCATGATGTCATTTTTTTCCAAGATACCAGATTGTATACTGTTCAGGATTTTTCTGTGGCTACTGATCTATGGGGCTGTGGTCCTTGTTATTGGTCAGGGGGCACTGACCTCTGCTTTGGTGTTGGAATATGTTTCACTTTGAATACTATTAAAGTGACAGATGTGATTCACATTTCTCCTGGGAGGGTTTTGTTGCTTGATGTATCTATTCATTCTATTCCCTTTAGATTAATTAATATCTATGCCCCTCAGACCAAATGGGATCGTGTTCAACTGTTGCACCTTCTTCAGCCCCATTTGCTTTCCAGTCGGAATATTCTGTTGGGTGGTGATTTTAATATCTCCCGGACAGTTAAATCTGCTACTTCCAAACATTACTGTGACACTCACTGTTTGAATGATTTGATACAAGTAACTGGTCTCCATGATGTTTTTGAGGATGTTTCTTCCTTTACCTATTTGCAGGGCCTTCAAAAATCACATATTGATTATTGGTTCGTGACCCCTTCTCTTCATGTTTTTACCCCTCAAGTTTCTTTGGTTGCTTCTTCTGATCATTGCCTTCTTAGCTTTTCTCTTTCTGATGATGCACAAACTTCTAAAGGCCCGGGATACTGGAAGTTAAATTTGTCACTTCTGGATATTCCTGCAGTGCGGGAAGGTTTTGTCTATTTTACAAGCCCGTGACTCAGTTTTTTCTTTATGATTCCTACAAGATTGGTGGGAGGACTCTAAACTGATATTTAAAGAATATTTTCTTGAGATTGGCCATATTTGGGGCTTCCCGTAAATCCTATCATAAATCCCTCCAGCAGTTATTGACTAATTTTTATTCCCAACTTCATTTGGGTTTTCCTGTTGATTCTCATGCTTTACAGGCAGTTAAGGCTGAATTGGCAAAGATTCAAAATTTAAAGCAACAGCAACTCGAGAGAGATATGAGATTTAGTACTCAGGGATCCTCTAGCAGTACAAATCCTTTTGATGCCAATATGTCTCATAGGACTAAGAAGGATATCAATGTTTTATTGGATCCAGAGGGTGTTAGGGTTTCAAATAAGCAAGACATCCTTAGTCTTGTGGATACCCACGTCCAGTCGTTGTTTGCCACGGATTTTAATGTTACTTCACAATCTATTGCTGAATGGTTAAAATATAGTTCTTTGCCACAAATTCCTGACATTTTTATGTTGTCTCTGTTGGCTCCTATTTCCTTATCTGAATTTCATGCTGTTACTTAGGTTCTTCTGAAACGTAAAGCTCCTGGCAAGGATGGACTCCCTAATGAAGTATATGGCTTAATTGGTACTATTTTGGGTCCCCATTTGGTTTCCGTGTTTAATGCTTGTCTTTCTCTTGGTACTTTTCCTCCTAGTATGAATGAGGGGCTTTTGATTTTTCTTCACAAGTCTGGAGACAAGGGAGACCTGACTAATTGGCGCCCAATCATACTTTTGAATTCGGATTGCAAGATTTTTACCAAAATTCTGGGCTTACGGATCTCTTGTTTCTTGTCTGACATTATTTCCCCAGCACAGTTTTGTTCTGTACCTGGCCGTACTATCACGGACACCATGATTTTGATTCATGAAATTCTTGAACGTGGTAAAAGGTATGAACTTGCTGGTATTTGTATTATGTTGGACCAAGTGAAGGCTTTTGATAGTGTATACCATCTCTACCTTTGGACTTGCATTCAGGCTATGGGTTTCCCTTCTCATTTTGTTGGCTGGTTACAGAATTATTATTTGAATGCTGTTATTGTTCCGTATGTCAATGGCTGGTTGGGCACGGCCTGTCCATGTGGCAAGGGGGTTCGCCAAGGGTGCCCTCTTAGCCCTATGTTATATGTTTTTTCTTTAGAACCTTTACTTTCTGCCATTTCCCATATGGATTTTATCAGAGGTCCCTCTTTGGGCTCAGATGATGCTGAAATCCCAGTTATTGCATATGCTGATGATTTATGTTTTTTTTTGGCTGTCATCCCTTCCTGTACAGCTGTAGTACAGTTGACTACTGCCTTCAAGGAGGGAACTGGGGCTTCCTTCAATTTATCTAAGAGTAAATGTTGTTATTATGGCACTCATACTTCCTTACAGTTGGTTATTATGGGAATTCCTGTTATTAATACTGTCTGTAAAATTCTATTCATTTTTTTTTTTTTGTGACACTGACACTGAGACATATAATTGGGAAATGTTTATTTAGACTGCAAATTAGAAGGTTACTCTTTGGAACAAATGGAATATGTCTAAAAAGAAAATAATTTATATGATTAATACCTTTCTTATTGGTCTTTTTTTACATTTGAGTGCGGTTTATGCTGTGCCTGTTTCTAAGGAAGTGGCTCTTTATGGTCTTTTTTTTCATACAATCTGGGGGAGTCGTCGGAACCGCATCAAGAGGAATATTTTGTATCATTCCCTTGATTCTGGTGGTCTGAATATGGTTAACCTTTTGTTTTTTTTAGTATTTTTTTATATACAATTATTTCTCTCTTTGTCCTTGGAAGTTCTAAGGTGAGGGTATTATGGCTTTCTGATCATGTATCCCCTTGGTTGGATGGTTGGTCAAAGGATGGCCTCATCCATAAACAAACGCCTATTGTTCAGTTACCAGTTTATCTCCATTCCTGTTTTGGTAATATCAAGAAATGTAAGATTTCCTTCATTTCTTTTACTCAATTTTCTAGAAAAAGGTTGTATTATTTTTTGTAAGATCAATATTTTTCGGAAAGTTGTGCCTTTCCAGAAATTGTCCGTACTGACTTGCCCCAAGTTTCTGCCTTGTTTACTTCTCCTAGCCTTCCTAATTATATGTGGATGTTACTGGCTTACAGTCCATGGTAGACTGAATGTTAAGAATAATTTGGAAACATAAGAGTATTGAGGAAAGATACTGTCCAAGATTTCTCACTTGTCGGCTCAATTAGAGATGATGTTACATTTGTTTTGAATGTCCTTTTATTTTACAGTTTTGGTCCCTGCTTTATGTTGGGTGGTCCATTTCCATTTTCCAACTATTGATTCTACTTGTTTATTTTTTGGTATGTTGTCGTCGGAGTGGGACTCCTTTACTGCAGATACGATTAGACTAATTTTTGGGGGTATCAAGTATCATGTTTGGCAGGTTCGCTGTACTTGGTCACCGTGCTTTTTATTTCCCCGACCAACTATTTTGGAGGATTCATAATTAGCTTTTGTTTGGATTCTGATTTTCGTTCTCTTATCATCCTCCCAGTTTCATAAGAAATGGAAGCATACAATGGTTGGATACTGGTTAAAGTTTATAGTGTTGTTTTTTGGCTTGTTTTTTTTTTTTTTTCTTTTACTTGGATTTCCTGTATCTTATATGATTTCAGTTGTTTTGTTGTTGCTTCTTGTTTCAGTTTTGTATGATATTGATATATTTCTGTATGATTTGCTTTCAGTTTTGAATAAAACATTCCCCTCCTCTGTCTGAGAAGTGCTATGGATTCTTTAGTGCCCAGCTGAGCAACCACCAGAGCAGGCAGACAGGACCTAGATTTAACATCTCATCTGAAAGATGACACCTCAGGAATATAGTGCCCACCCCCCCATACTGCATTACAGTGTCAGTATTGGGATTTATCCCAAGCTTCCTTTGTGAGGCTAGAACTCACAACCTTCTGATCTTTCAGCCTCAGAGGTGAGTGTGCAACCAGCTGAGCTACTGACACTGATTTATTTGGGATTATCATATTGCTTGTACTAATATTGATATTAACCCTTGCAGAGCCGTGGAAAGATACATCAGTCCAGATTTCCTATACATTCGAATTCTGTTGGCAGCCTAAGGGTTAAGGCAATATTTTGTTAATATGGCATTTGTAGAGGACTTCTGTACTACTGAGAAGAATTGGCAATAGTGTAGATCATCAGGTATGTGTAGGAAGCTTGCCATAAAAGCTTCCTGAATACAATGCTGTTTTGGCCATGTTTAGTTGTTTTGGTTGCCAGATTATTTGAGTTGGGTGGCTTCATTCCCCACACCACCCTTGTTTTTTTTTATAGGGGGATGTGGTAGCCGAAGCACCCCAACTCAAATAAACTAATAAAAGGTAAAGGAATGGGTGACTGGACCAAATAGCATAACTTGAGCTCTACGCTAATAGCGTAGGTTCTATTGCATACCCGATAATCTACAGTATCACTGAAGAATTATTATTATCTTATTTCTTATTTGCAGCACTGCCTGATTCCTATACTGAATGACTGTTTAGTGTTTGTGGCTCTATCTGACTCAAGTGGGGAAGTAGAGTGGTGTAGAAATACTCCACCCACAGCTGGCAGGCTAAACAAAAATCAGCAGTCTGTTTCTTAATGGTATGTCTACTACAGATTTGCAGTATTTTTTTCCTCCAACTAGTGCTCTGTGAAAATTAAATTACACCAGCAGAATTACTGTGATAGTTAGAACCACACTTCCACCAAATTTTGGAATACATTTTGGCAGCTTTCAAGAAATTGCGACTTAGAATGGCAAAACAATTGTATGTATTGCAGATTGCTATTTTAGAACTGATCATTCTGTTATCTACAGTATAGGATTGCAAGCTGATTGCATGTATTGCAGATTGATGTAATACATTGCAGAATGGAATTTCGCAGAAATGCCATTTCTCTGTTCATGCGTATCATTGTACAAATCAAAACATTTCACAGAATGGGCTGAACATTCATGGAACATAGTTGAAGGATTCAGATTTCACCAAACTGGAATTTGGAAAATGTTGCAGAATTTGTAAACTTTCAAGAAATGTTCATGAAATTGATTTCACAGTTTCTACCCAGCACTACTTTCAACTAATTTAGTGTGTGCTGTTTTATGGGTGTATCATAAAAATCTTTTTTGACTGAAATTTTGGCTTCTGAAATTAAATTATTTTCTCTTTTCTGTAATACCTTACTTCTTGCAAGCTTAAAGAAAGATACACATTTGCATCAACTTCTGATTGTAAAATGTCAGTTTAAGTCACATGATTTACTGAAGACCATTTGTGGGGAAAGAATGCAATAAAATGCAGTAGATCAGAATTTCTCAGCCTGGGGTCCATAGCCCCTGGGAGTCCAGGAGCCTTCACTTGGGGATCATAGGTAAGGCACAAAAACAAGCACCACATTCCTATATATTACATATTTTAGAATGCACATCTATTGTCTGCTTATAACAGTCTCATTCATTCTCCATACTGAGTAAAGTGAAACCCTGCTGGAAATTAAAATGTACCTTTCTTGAATTAACCTACTGACTGAAAATATATGTTTAAAGTTACTATAACTGAAAAATATTTTTATCCCAAACATCAATTTGCAGATAAGTTTTCTGTGTTTATTTTTTTGAAGAATATTATATTAATTAGATTCTCTTATAGGTATTAATTGCATGCTCTTATGTGAGATATAGTTTGCATTTTATTAAGTTTTTTTTTACTCCTCCTGCACCTGGCCAGTCACTCATTCAGGCTCCCACATGAACTGCCCCATCGTGGCTTCTCCTGGACTTTCACCAAACTCCATATCGCAGCTAGCCCTGGGCAACCCCAGTGTATCCCTCTCACCTGGCAGCTCTCTTACCTCCATAGGAGAATGGCCTGGTGGCCAACCAATCATCCTGGGGTGCTACTGGAACAGCATATATTGAGATCCAGGAGCCCGGTGGTGAGGGTTCCAGAGGGCTGTCACCCGATTGGCCTGGTGCCATTTTTCTGCTTTGCTCCCTGAAAGTGATGTGCCACTGACGTCAAGGCATACGCCGATGTCCATCACTCCCTACTGTGTTGGAGCCGACAACCTGCTGTGCTCCCAGCCTCCGCCAGGAGTCAGCAGGTGCCGAGCTGCATATCCCCCCCCAAGAAGGTAATCTGTCATCGGACGCTCATTTCTTCTCCCCCAGCCAGTCCTCCAGCAGCCTGAGTCCATTCCCGAACCTGGGTCACTGGCGTTGCAGACAGAAATTCAACCACTGCACTGGAAGGCCGGCTATATTAAGTTTTTTGAACATAGGAACATAGGAATAATCAGACAAGAAGAGGCACAATAGCCCATCTAGCCTGACCACCGTTTTTTAACAGGAATAACTGCTGATGCCCATATTTTCCAGATGTTTGTCTAGACATAATTTAAAACTGTTAACTGTTTTATATTCCACCATTTCCATGGAAAAACCACTTCAGATTCTCACCACTCTCTGTGAGAACCATGCTTTCCTTCTTTCAGTTTTATATTGCATACCCCTTTTGTTGTAATTTATGACACCAAGTTTCTCTTTTATAGTTAACAAATTCAATATCCAGATTTGATCTCTCTTTATCTATAATGGCTTTAAAAATTAATATCATGTCAACTCAAAGTCTCATTTATCTGTAATGGCTTTAAAACTTATTATCGTGTCAACTCTAAGTCTCCTTGTCTCCAGTTTGTAAAGGACCTATTTATCTGACCTGTCCTCATAACTTAATCCTTTCATCCCTTTAATGATCTTTGTAGTTTTCCTTGTACTCTTTCTAGCTTGTCTATATTTCCTTTATTTGATGCGTTCCATAATGGTCCACAGTGCTCCAGCTGTGGATGAACCAGTGATCTATACAATGGCAACATCACCTCTCTCTCTCTTTAGTTATACTTGCAAGATTTTATTCTACTTTGAACCAATTTCATTGCAGTGTTTGGAAAATTTTACCTTACTATCTATTATAATTCCCATATCTTTCTCATAGCTCTTTGCTACCCATGTAATATTTTGCCTGCATATTATTGCTGTCAAAGTGCCTCACCATGCCCTTGTCGAGGTTAAAACTTATAGAATCCATTTTACTGACCTTGGGTTAAAACCATTACTCATCATTTTCCTTATTATCTCAGCATGTGGAACCTTGTCAAAGGCTTTGCTAAGGTCCAAGAAAACAAAATCCACTGGTCTTCCTCGGTGGGTGCCTCACTGACCTACCAAAAAAGTCTATCATATTTGTTAGACACACCCTGCCTAGACCCATGCTGTGTTATATCCCATATATTATTCTCATCCATCTTTGAATATTCAATAAACAATTTATAAAGAAAAACCAAATAAACCTTTTTAGCAAAGTGTGTGTGTGTGGGGGGGTCTTTAGAAATGTCTGTTGGGATTAGTATGTACTCAGGTATATCTGGTCATGATCAATGAGTTCTACACAAGCCTGTCACGGTCAGGGGTTCTCAGTATTAGAAGATTTGAGAACCTCTGCTATAGATCAAAGATTTTTTTTTCTGTCTTTGTAGGTTCATGTCTAAAGAGTTGGTCTTACAGTAATTTCATTAGAAAGGTTGGGGAATACAATAACAAGCTGACTCCTTGATTCGCCGTTGCATAAAACTACAGTACCGCTAATTAAAATTTCAGTAGAAACATGCACTCAGCTATATACACATTAACAGATCTACCCATTATAAAAATTTAAAGTAACAATAACATATCTAAATGTAGATTGAGCAAATGTCACTTCTTGTCTTAAACTCGCTCTGACCAAATGTCACTCTTTGCTTTAATATCTCTCTCTCTCTCTCTCACTCTCATCCCTTTTGCATTACATAAAACAGCAGTGTATGTTATGGCAAAAATACTGACCTATACTTATTTTCTCTGTTTTGGATAGCTCCTTATCATCTGTATAATAACCTTTTTCACCACTTTGAGTCTGCTTTAGCAATTTTTTTTTTACATTTCAAATAACAAGATGAGCTCAGGGCATCTAACACTGGTGTCCAACAGAGGCTGTCTTGGGGCCTATCTATTGGAAAACATCGGGGTGGGAAAGAAGGTAGTGAAGTGGGTGGGGAATTGGCTGGGTAATAGGATGTAGAGGGTGGTGATAAATGGCATCTACTCTGCAGAGGGTAAAGTAAACAGTGGTGTGCCACAGGGTTCAGTTTTGGGTTCAGTCCTCTTCAATGTCTTCATCAGTGACATTGCAGTGGGTTTAGTAGGAAAAATGTATGCTCACTGATGACACCAAGCTCTGCAACTGGGTGGATATACCAAGGGGAGTGGACAGAATGAGGGGAGATCTAAAGAAGCTGGAGGATTGGTCAAGGGATTGGTAACAGGGGTTCAATGCAAAAAAGAGCAAGGTAATTCACATGGGGCACAAAAACTCAGTGGTGATGTATCTTCAGGGGGGAAATTCAATGTTCCAAACAAGAAAGAGACCTGGTAGTGATCATCGCTGATGCCCTCAATGTCAATAGGCAATGTAACACGTAGCAGGATGCTGGGATGCATAATCTGAGGTATCACCAGCAGAAAAAGGAAGGTGATGATTCCACTATATAGATCACTGATGAGGCCATACCTCAAGTCCTGTGGCCAGTTCTGGAGGCCTCAACTATGAAAGGGCATTGATGGGCTAGAGGAGGTCCAGAGGAGAACAGCCACAATGGTGCAGGGACTGAATCACAACCCCTTCAGAAATAGGCTGAGGAAATTAAATGTGTATTCTCTGGAGGAGAGGAGAGGAGGGAGAGAGGGGACATAATTGAGACATTTACATACCTCACAGGCATAAAGAAAGGACAGGAGAATACATTTTTTCAAAGAAAAAAAGCTCAAGGACAAGGGGGAACAAGATGAAACTGGAAGGAGGGAAGTTCACAGGGAATGTGTGGAAGTATGTCTTCACAGAGGACAAATGGAGCAGTTTTCCAGCAGAGATGATGGAGGCAGAAATGATTATGAGTTTTAAAAAAGTTTGGGATAGGCACTGCAGGCTGGTGGTAGGTGGGGATGGGGACAACCTAATATAAGCAGAATTTGAAAAAGCACATTTCTTAGGAATGATGGGTCAGACTTGGTAGGCCATGTTAAAAAATTAACTTGCATTGCTTACAAAAAGGGTAAAACAGTTCATCTATTTAATGGTCCTGCATACCTTACTCACTATCTATTAAAACTGACTACCCCCTGTACCCATGTTTCAATATGTGTTTATTTTGTATATAAAAAATGCGTACGCTCACTAAATGTCACCAAACTACAGCCACTCTCTCATGACCAAATCTCTCAGCCTTGAACAAAAAGACATGTTTCTTTAGGGTGAGCCAGTGTGAGTGTGAACAGCCTGTAGGGCCACAGTGAGTGGCATGCGGGGGGCAAGACAGCAAGCAGCAGATGGAAAGTTAAAGCATTACACAGCGGCAGTGTTTTTGCTGCAGTGCATGATCTCACTTAGTGAGTTTCTTTTTCTGAATCTCTCTCTCTCTCTCTCTATGTTCTTCAGCCAATGCTCCAGCCCTCCAGAAAGTGAGTTGCCTGCAGCAAGACTGCTGTACAGTGGGAGGACACCTCATTTTCCTGACTATTGCTCCCTCAGATGGGAGCACGCAACCAGCAGGGAGGGAGTGATCAAGCAGGTGGGCTGGGGGAGGAGAGTGAGTGAGCAGACAGGAAGGAAGATCACATGCAGTTTCAGTGCTAGGGGAGAGCCACATCTGAGTAGTGACTGAGGACAGATTTTGTTTTAAAAAGAGTGTAAAGAATGTATTTACTGGCCATACAAGAGAGAGAGATAGAGAGAGAGCGACAGAGCGTGAGATCGGCGATCACAATGGTGTGCAAGCGGAATAAGCAGGTGTGTGGGGTGGGTGGGACTGCCCATGGCCAAGCAGCCCTACATCAATATGTGATAAAGATGGAGACAGTTTGTGGGGTTAAAAATGAAACATGAGCAGCTCTTTAGTTGATGAGGCTAACCAGGTATGTTATAAAATAAAACTATCTGGAGTTGCTGTTGGAGAATGGCTGACATTCAAAAAATGAACCTTCCATACACATGGCACAAGGATATGGAATGTTTTACGTCCAGGTTAGCAGGGACCTGTTTTTAGCCATGGGTTGAGTGCTAGCAAGCCCATATCTAGAACCAAGTCTCAGCCAGTCAGGATTCAGGGATTCCCTAGCCCATTTTATATTTCTAAATAAGGTTTGCTGATCTGTACTAGATGCTGATATTTGTATACACCAAAACAAATTATGCACCCAGTCCCTCACTGATTGCCTACCTCTTGCATTAATGCAGTAGCACATTTCTGATGTCCTTAGTGTCACAATCTGAAACAGCCAAACACTTCCTTTGCAACAGAACATGCAGACCGCCACTGATAGCACTCACCTCAGCAAGGGGTAATGCCTGACGGAATCACTCTCCCTTTTATTATAGGTACACTGCTTTGTTTGCTGCTGGAATATGGACACTAATTCCGCCTGACATATGGTCCAACTTTTACAAAGCTAGCCTTAAACATAGTATTAAAACCTTTTTTTACCAAACTGCAACTCATGTAATTGCTTCTAAAGTGTATGCTATAGACATGTTGCATGTTCTCATTCTGGGCACTGTTTTCAAAGGGTGACACAGGGTTAGCATCAAGCCTTGTGTCGACCCTTGTTGTTTACTACAACTGCACCCGATTTTAGTACATCAGTGCCACAGCAATACTTCCACACTTTTACAGCAGCCAGGCCAAAGATTTGGCACAGCCCCATAAAGTGTCCTCAAACGATGCAAATTAGATCAGGAAAAAGCTGGTCTAACTTGCAGCATTTGGTGCTTGGGATTGAAAATACCAATAGCTGGCCAGGAGAATGCTGCACGCCCCGCGTGCCCAATGATCCGCGCGCCAGGGGCTTGTGGCATCCTCGGGACTCTGCAAACCAAGCCCTCTATCTGTATTTTTATTGTGATTTGTTCATTATCGACTTAGAATACTTGCCAATCTATTCTATGTCTATTGAGCTGGGTCACCCCGGAAAATGGGCACTTCCTACTCAAGTGCTCACTCAGCATGCAAACATGGGAACACAAACAGTCGGAGCAACTCCATGAAGCAGATGTGTGTGTGTGGGGGGGTAGTTTAAGAGAGCCATTAGAAAGTACTTTATCATGCAGAAAGTGGCTTGAGCGATTGAAGAGGCTGCTGATGAGGTGGTCTATGTGAAATCGATGTAGGGATTCAACAAGGGTGGGACAGATACAAATGCATGGTAAAGGGAGGGCAGAAGGGGAGAGTGAAGAGTCTCTAGGTCTTTCTTATTCAACATTACTTAGGTAACAATAAGCAAACATGATGGACCAACAGGCCATTTTCTGCAGACAGGGTCTATGATTCCATTTCTACATTGTTAAATAAATAAACAAAGAATTCTGTTATAATAAATGTATTCCATTCATCCTCAGTGGAAGCGTATCCCAGTTTCCCCAGTCTATTTCATCCTATTCTTTTCTCCTACACCCAAAGGTTGCTTGTTTAAAAAGTACATCTTTGATTCATGAGCCATTTTTGATTCAATTAATTTAGTATTATTGTTTTCTTCTTGGTTAGGACAACAGTTTGACATGAAAGACAGGCTTTTCAAAGGGAGCCACACATGAACTGCCTCTGGTACTTTGAAAAGAAGAGATCTGTCTGCACTGTTAAACTAGTTTATGTAGCTTATCTCTGTGCAAATGTGGGGCAATTTTTATTTAAAATATTATAAATATTACATGCACATCAATATTTTGCTGTTAACCATGGCTGTTCATTAAAAAGGGATGGCTGGCAGCTCAGATGTAATAGGGCAGATGGAAACAGGAAGGATCTTGCTCCATCCACTCAACACCAACCACCCTCACACAGTGTACAGCACCTGACTCTCCTTAAAAAGCCTGGAGACATGTTGGGCAGAATGGTGGGCAGCAACTGGCATACACCATCTTCTCATCACCTCAGATGGCCACTGTTTGAATAAGAGAGACCCAGTACATGAGTGCATGCATGCGGCATTCTACTTTACATTCACACTCAGTCAAATTCATTCAGATGGTTGCTGTCTGAGGTAACAGAAGTAAGGTCTGTGTCAGTCATCATACACCTCTCTGTCCACAGTGTCCACAAACATTTTAGGTGCAGTGTGTATAGAGAGTGGTGGTGGATGCTAAGTGGGTCAGTCAGAAGGGAGAAGCATTGCTCTACAATGGGGATTGTCATGGAAGGGGGTACCTGTGCACTGCCTGGGTACTTAATTTCACAACAGGGATTGGAATGGGAGGCTTCTACCCATGGACTACCAGAGTACTTTCGTTTCACAATGGGGAACTGTGGAAGGAGTGGGGTACAAAATATTTTGTATTTGCAGTCTGAGTTAATGCATACCTTGGCTGCATAGTGAGGCATGAGGCCTGCAGCAGAGTGCCTTACACAGCCCAGGCATTCATTAATGCAGCTTATAACAATTTACTAAAGTGGGTTACTTGTAAAATGGAAATATGCTGATAAAATAGAGAGAAAGACAGACAAAAGCATTTTTTAACTGAAGTAACAGAAACCTAAAGTGTTAGTGCTCAGGATAGACTTTTGTGGTCCCACTGGAAATTTAAGATACACTGTATTAGGGTAATTAACATGTTTAAAAATTGAGGATTCCTTCACAAATAATGCAGGACACCAATTTCTATATGCACTCTTTAAATAATGAGGCAGGACACCATAAACATCTCACCATTCCCCTTTTTTAATTGAAACCAACCACTCCAGAAAGTGCAATGTACCATGTGACATCAAAACAACTTTAATGCTGTTTTGGTCCCAAAAAGTCTTTTTGGCTCAATTGCCTATATCCAAGTGAATGCAAGCTCCATTTCATATATTCCACCATTAGCCTCCAGATGTGGCTTTCGGTGCTTCATTACAGATGAAATTAGTCTGCCATTTTCTGTTTCATTTTGTAGCGATCCAGTTGCTAAGGGTTGGTCTGTTGGCACTTCAACAGATTACATTGTGATCACGGGCTAGTGCACGTGTCATGTGTCCACTGACGTTATAGTGTCATTACACCTTCCTCAGGTTCACACTGGCTCAGGAATACTTTCATACTTTTTTCCTGGTTGCCAGAGTGACAGTCCACCAACTGCGTTACTTCAGCATGCTTGTTTTTCTCGTTGTCCAAATTTCATTGAGCATCACATTTTCTTGAAAGTGTAAATGCAAACGTGTATAAACATTTAAGTGCAAAACACACCTAAATAATGAAACCACCATTGCGCTCCATGAATTAAAAACTTGCTGAATAACCAGTTGGGATACACACTGGAGAAACTCTCTCATGGATTTTGTATTCATAGTCAAAGAGTCTACTTGCTATTTCCATGAAATCTTACATCTTACATGGCTCATATAGGTTTTGTTTATAAATTGGAGTGATCACTGCTAGTTAGTCATTGACAACTTATACATTTTCATTTCAAATTTTTCTTCCATATTTTAGCACGGGAAAGTGCCTAATGTTCCCCTGTTGTCATACATATTTAATTGCCCTCCTGAGACTACTGTGTGAAAAAAAATTGCTCTTAATTGGTCACTGACCCAATATGTCTTTAGAAAACCCCCGATCGTTGTTAAATTTCACTCTGCCTATAAAATATTGTTTACTTTTATACAACATATATTTCTAAAGGAACTCTACATGTCATACTCCAATGTGACTAGATTTTTTCCTTCAGTGCCACAGCTACCAGAGACAAATTTCAAGTGATTTTTCTTTTATACATTTTTGCTAGCATAATAATAGAGTGTCAGTCATTTAGTGTGCTTACATTAATACAGCCCTCTTTCAGAAGCTGTCAATGCAATTAGAAACCCCTACTCATACTTCAGGATTTTTTGATGTACACTAATAATTTTAATGGTTGGCTTTGCATAGTTCCTGCCATCCCCTTAATATTACTTTTGCTACTGACTTACCATTGAAAGCTTGCTAATTTTCTTAAACATTTTTCTTCTATATTATTGCATGGGAAAGACACACTGTCATACTTTTTTGACTACTCTCCTGAGGTTACTATCTAAAAGCGAGCAATTGCTCTTAATTTGTCACTCATCCCACATATCTTTAAAAAAAATAATCTCATTCAGCTTTCCTGTGCATGTTTCATCTTGCTTGCTTTTGTACAACATGTGTTTCTAGAAGACCTCTATCTTATAATACAGTCAATTCTTTCCTTTCAGTACCATCGCTGCCAGAGCCCAATTCAAAGTGCTCTTTCTTTGACTTTCCATTATTTTAATACTTTAAGTATCCATCACTTTTAGAGTGATCACACTAATTTGGATTTCATACAAAAATCTGTCAATGCAGTTAAAACCACCTAATCATACACCAGCATTTAATGGTGTGCGTTAATAATTTTAATTGGGTTACTTGGCATAATTCATACTGTCAGCTTACTTGTTTCCTTAATTTGTGCCAATATATAGGAAATCATTCCCTTCTTCCATGGGCTCATTTTATTTAATTAAAATGTTTCCCATTTATATGAGTTTCCCTGGCACACATACTCCGCTCCACCTGTAATTTGAGAACCTGTGATAATACACCAGAATATATCCAAGTGTCTGGGCTTTTGCTCTGACTGCACTCTGGTGCTGTATCTGGTATATAACCATTTACATGATTTGTGCTTACATTACTTTTTATGTCCTGTTAGAAAAAATTTGTCCATGCATTTAAGACCTTTCAAAAACAAGGTTGTGATTCTACCAATTGATGCACGTTGATGCTGGTGATATGGTGAATATTTCAACCCTGGCTTCATTGTCATCTCCACACTGCTTCAGTCTCTTTTTATATTGCACCTTGTCTATAAGTATGTATCACTTTATAAAGTGTTCAAGTGCAACATTACTAACATTAGGAACATTAACAATACAATCTCATCAATGCGGGCAGAGTACTGTGGGTGTTATCATAGAAACCCTGCTGTTTTATTTTATTCTATTTTCATCAAATTAACTTGGGTGGAGAAAAAGGGGGGAACAGGAATATCTGATATATGAAAACGATATTATAAAAGGGCAAAATGTTGTTTGATATCTTATCTTTAATATAGTATTTGAGGGTGGAATGTTAATAAATCTCACTCCCTGTCTAACTTCTCATGTGGACTCCTAAGCTCAAATACCAAGAGTTTTCTCACTAATAAATTGAAAGGCCTTGATAGATATCTCACAGGCAGAACTTAATTATCCTGTGCATTAAAACAATTAGCTCCCTTAATCTTCCAGGTTGCAATGTTACAGTGACAGTTCCACAATAACCAGCCTGTGCAAAAAAGGACAGTGACTCATTAGTATATTAGTTAAACTAAAAAATGGTTAATTCTGTGTTCATCGTTCAAACCCCTAAGTTGCATGGCCCCAAATTTATTTGTGTATTTATTTAATTTGATAACCAGGTAGGTACACTGGTCTGAGGGACCATTTTCGGGAACAACCCGGACCATCTAGATAGCACCTTCAGTACATGGGCTGCAATAAAGGAGGTTCAGAGTACAGGAGATGTGTAAACACTGTGCACTCACAAGAGAGATATTATATGAGGTTATGCATACATTACCTAGGTGACAACAAAACACTCAAAGACAATACTTGAAATGGGACAGTTCAGACACAAGATCGTTTATAAAACCGAAACAGGAGTAACATACAAAAAAGAGCAATGTGACCAGACTAAATAATACTGTCTAACATACGGGCCATTGAGGGGCAAGTGGACTGTCTAACCTAGTCAAAGTAGAGACTAGGGGGCACACTGAAGTGGCCATGCCACCACCCCGAGTCAGGATGGGAACTTGCAAGCTGAGGTGGATAGGAGGTCATTCGTAAAATGCAATTTGAAAAGTAGGGGGTGGTTAAAGAGTGTGGCATGGCTGGAAAGCTATTCCAGAGCATAGGGGTTGCAATGGAGAAGACTCTGACTCATCTCTGTTGCAGGCCAGAGGTATTTGAAGAGCTACAGAAAGGAGGACCTCAATTAATGGGAGGTGGATTTAATGCTAAAGAGACTAGCTAGAGGGGAGCCAGCACCATCCTGAAGAGACTTTTCAATAAGAGTACCCATGAGGTAGTCATGGCATGCCTTGGGGGACATCTAGCCAAGCATTGTGTATAGGGAGCAATGGTGGGTGTGGAATAGAGCCAGTGCAGTCAACTTGCAAATGCTGTTGAAGGCAGTATTGAGTCAAGCAAGGAGTTGGTTTGAGGTTTGGGAGAAGACAAGGGAGCTGTAACCCAGGAGGGGCAGCAGTGTACTTTGGGCAATAGCCATACAAACCTCCTGTGTCATGAGTTGTTTTAAGTGGTAGCAGACATTCAGTTGTTTCTGGTTCACCTATTTGATTATTGTCTCAGTGTGCTCCCCTAAGGTGAAGGAGGGATCAAGGTTGACTCCCAAGTATCTAAAAGCAGTAACTTGTTCCAGGGTCGATCAGTTTGGGTCTAGAATGCTTAGAGAGTTATCTTGTAGTGTATTTGGCAAGTCTCGGTTTGGAACCCAAAAGCATGACCTTAGTTTTTTTTTTAGTATTCACAAGTAGGCTGTTTGATTCAAACCACTCTGGATAGTCTCAAAATCCTCAGAGAGTGAGAGGGATAGAGTCTGAATATTTACCTCTTTTCTACAATAGAAAATGATTTGCATACATAATCATGCTGCAGGTTATGCTGAGTCCAAGGAGATGGTTGCCAAAAAAAAAAGAAAAAGATGGGTCCTAGAATGGACCCTTGTGGGACTCCACTGTACATCCCTAGGGCATTGGAAGTATTCCTCACCCCATAAGAACCCTTTGGGATTTACCCATGAGGCAGCTTGAACCAAGCTATGATCCCTGGTGGAAACCTATAGGAGTGGAGTTTACCCAGTAGGATGTTATGGTCAAGTAAGTTGAAGGCCTTGGACAGGTCTATGTAGATAGCTCCTGTGAGCTTGCTTTTGTCCAATATCCTCAAGACGTTGTCCATGAAATAGGCCAGTGCAGCCATCATGCTGTAACCCTTTCTAAGCAATGCTGGAGGTGGTGGGGGGGGGGAAACAGATTGTATTTAGTAATGTGGTCTGAGATTTGCTGGTGGATGATTTTTTTACAGGATTTTACTCAGGTGTAAGAGGATGGATGCTGGTCTTTAATTATCTATAAGTGTAGGGTCACCTGATTTGCATATGGGGAACCCCCTGGCCTGCTTCCATAACAAGGGGAAGGAAGAGGAGGAGAGGGACACATTGAAAAAGTAGCATGGGGCTGGGCAATACGGTCTGCTGTCAGTTTAAGAAATTGAGGACAGAGGCAGTCGCTTCCAGCACTACCAGAATTTGGGAGGGTCCTAAGAAGATGCCAGACCTCCTCTGGGGAAGTGGTTGTAAAATGGAACGGCAGAATGCCATTCACATCCACCCTACTTTCCTCTGGTGTGGCTTTGAAGTCCTTGGGTGGCAGTTTGGCCAGATGCTCAGTGAGATTAATGAATTTATGGTTTAGAGCCTCAGCAACTTGTGGGGGGGTGCTCAGTTATGAGGCCTGCATTGAAGGGCATGTTGATATTGGAGCTGGTTAATCCCAAATGATTGTCTTTGCAAAAGAAGTTTCTGTAAATCAGCATCTCTTTTTGGTACAGTTAGAACCACATTCTGAATTCTTATGAATTTCAGTGTCGCAGCTGATCTATGTCTAGCCTCCTCGTAGTGTTTTGCCTTAGCATAGTTTGAATTTTAACTCTAATTACAGTTTTATGTTCACCTATCCATTGTTTAAGTTGTCTGTTTCCACATAGGCTGCTCAACATATAGATTACTGCTGTAGTTTTGCAGTTGATGGGACTGCTTATGTGATATTTCTTACCACATCTTACTACTGGTGGAAGTAGAAAACGTTACCATCAAATTAAACTGGAAGATGCCTGGAATCCTTTATGGTGAAAATAGATAGGGCCACTTATTCTGCCCAATTTTGTTACACTGCGGCTTTAACTTATATAGAACAAATATTTTATTTTCTAGTCTGGCTGGGGTGGGGTGTGGCTATGTAGACTGGGAAGGGAGCTTATCAGTATTGTTTTATCATTGGGCAGAATGGTGGACAGTGAGATAGGGTTCTTCAGCTGGGTGGGGTTGTAGGGTATCTACTATTTAATGTGTTGTTTCTTAAAGAGACACTGTCAACCCTTTTTGCATTATATTATTTCTAGTTGGAAACCCAGATTTATTGATTGCTTACCTTCTATAAAATTCATTGATGTTAAAGGTTGTTTATCTGCTTCCTTTCTTAATAGAATTGGAATCCGTGCCCAAGGAGTCAATATATCCGACCGTGTTTTGTTTCAAGTCCTTGATCTATTCTTATTGCATACTGCTGAACACTAGGAACACCCAAAACAGTGCCGCCACACATGATGCAGTAATTTAACCTCCTCACACTGCATCATGAGTATGTTGTGAGTGTTCCCAAATCCAGGATAGATGCAGTGGATGTTGATCAAGGAATGTAAGTAAACATGTTTTTGCATGGTAACACCGGCATGGTGGGCCATCTGTTTTTCACTTTTAACAAGAAAAAAGGAATAAGACTTAAACTATTAGCTACACTAGCACATTGTGCAGATAGATGGTGCACCATTATAAAATGTGTTTTTAACTAGGGACAGTTTGAGGCCTAAGGGGGTTGACAGTATCCCTTTAAGGAAATTCTGCGAGTCTGAAGTGATAAATTGGTAAAATGCCAAAGTTCATGAAACAACATTTAGCTGGATGTTTGACGTTTCTCCAACAACCTGCCAGTGATGCAACACTTGGCCATATGTTTAGTTTCCTCTGGAATTGCTTATTGTAGTTGTAATGTTCTTTGTGATTATGTATTTGGCGTGGAATCTTTGTAAATGACCACTTGTGCTCTAAGATAATCTCCAAAGTGTTCAAATAGCTTCTAGTACTGTAACAGCAGCACAGATACTCAGAAGCCTTGTTGTCTTTAGAGACCAGTAGCTGTAATTAAGGTTGTCAGAACCCATTGAACTTCTGTGTTCTTATTCTAGTCTACAACTTTTGAAAAAGTTGCATGGTTAGTATAATCTTCTTTTGAACTTTTTTGAACTTGAGCCCTATTTTTTCAATTGTGCTACCAATACTGAAGACAATAGTAAAATAGATGTCATCAAACCATGGACAAAAAAAAATAAAATATGTTCATTATAAGGTGAGAGAGATGATCATGTGTGAATTTGATATGACTATAGCTGGGTTTATCTGTGGTTTCTTCTGTTTGCTAAAGACAGCAACTTACAGGTGCTAACAGGGCCTCCCACCCACCCATGCATTAAAAGTGTTCCTGCTGCAGCTGCATTACCCTTCCTGAGTGCCAAAAAAAAAAAATACTGGTAGATAAATAAGTAGTACATTTATATGTACTATAATATTCCACATAAATGCCCAGAGTCTCCTATCCAAAATTGACACCTTTGAAGTCTGGCTTACTCAACACCCATTAGATGTTCTATGTGTCCTGGAGCCTTGGCTCTCCTTCCACACCCCAGAATCTCAGTTTGCCCTACTAGATTTCACCATCTACCCCCAGGATTGTGGTAAGTGGGGCAGCAATGTCACCATATATGTCCATAGCTCTCTCCCCTGCTCCATCTCTTTCCAAAAAACAGTCCCCAAATCCTATGAGACCCTTCTTGTGCATCTTACCCTCCCATTCACAGTCCCTATCTAAATCTGCACTCTCTATGCAACCCTTAAAGTAGCCCCTGAATCCCTCCTCTTATGCCTCAGCTCAATCATCTCCCTCTCCTCAGACAGAGAACTATGCATAATGTGGAAGTTCAACAATGATTGTCTCTCCCTCCCACCTCCTCTCACACCAGAACTTCTGTCAAGTCATTCAGTCTCTCTCAGCTGCTAAATGAACCTGCCCATTACAACCTACTTTCCACTAATTATACCCTCTTTGATAGAATCCTTTCCTGTCACTCCTACCATATATCTGCTGCTGGAGTCCTAACTGATACCATTTGTGATCATTGCTTCACGTACTGCATCAAAAAGGTTCACCTTCCCAAATCCTCCCCCACATTTATCAACTACTGCTTTATTCATAACCTAAACTCCCACCTTCTCCTGGCTGACTTAAACTCAGCTGACTGGTCCCCTGTCATCTTGGCCTCATATGTTCATATGTTTCATTTCTGGAAATCTGGACTGTCATATGCAGTGGGCTGCATGCGCTTGGCTGTAACTCTGCACCAATGGGCGTGCAGCCCTACCAGAACAGTCAGTCGTTGAGGCGGCGGGCGGCAGGTGGGTGGGATGCTGTCGCCTGCGGCTGCGGGAGGAGCAGGGTGGAGGGGCTTCATGGGTGGGTGGGGGACACTAGACACCAGGGAGATGTTTGGGGGGTTGTGATATGACATTCTGCCCGCGATCAGGGCTTCACGGTCCACTGGACCACCAGGGAGATATTCGGGTTGGGGAGGGTTACATTCTGCCAGCGATCGGGCACTGGGGGGTTCATACCGTTCTGCCACGATCGGGCTGTGGGAGATGTGTGGGGGGTTTCATGTAACTGTACTGCCCGCGATGGGCTGTGGGATATGTGGGGGGTTTCATGTACCTGTACTGCCCGCGATCAGGCTGTGGGATATGTGTGGGGGGTTTCATGTACCTGTACTGCCCGCGATCGGGCTGTGGGATATGTGTGGGGTTTCATGTACCTGTACTGCCCGCGATCGGGCTGTGGGATATGTGGGGGGGGTTTCGTGTAACTGTGATGCCCGCGATCGGGCTGCATTGTGCATCGGTCCCCGACGGCTGCTGCCTGGCAGGGTGGCCAGGAGCAAGTCCTCGGGGATCGGCGCACCTACATGCAAATGGCATGCAAATGGGGCCATAAATAGATGCAAATGGCCCCCCCTGCGCCTTGCATAAATTATGGCCCCATTTGCATGTCACCTTTTGAATATCGGAAATTTGAGCATGGCGCAATGGTACTTGCGCCACGCCAGAGATTAATGCTCCAGCTCTGGCAACGCGGTGGCGCAAGTTCCTGCGTATCTGCCAAGTGCAGTGGCTGGGGGTGATATTCAAAGGAGTTGCTCAACAGTGCAACTCCTTGAATATCACCCCGGCCACACCCCTGCGCAACTATTTTGAGCAGCGCAGGGGCTTGCGCCTCAGAATGGCGCAGTTTGAAAATCTGGGCCATTATATATTACTCATCATTTTATATCTAAAATTTGACCATTAATCCACTCTTAGTAATTTTAATATTCCCAGACACAGAACCAAATATGGGATTTATATTTTGGCCCTGTCAGTTCCCTGAGCCTGGGATATGATTAAAAAGCATTGTAAATTAAATTATATATTATCCATTTCATGATTTAAACTATACTTGCCAAAGTATATTTTGATTGTTGTAACTGCTTTGGATGAATTTTTGCTTACATATATATATAGAATAGTGGATGGGAGACCATCCACAACAAGGCTGTAATTCCATCGAGGGGTTGATGACATCGTAGGGACCTTGAAAGCAAAGCTCGAGAGGTCTTTGATGTCATCAACTCCTGAGATGGAAATACAGCCTTTGTTGTGGATGGTCTCCCATCCACTGTTTTGTACAGTATACGGTTCTTTGTGTGGTTTTACATCTTTGAGATCCTTTACCTTGCTGTTTGCTACTGCTCTCACTCCCGCTCGCTCACGTGCTGCTTCCACTCCTTGTTGTGCCGCTCGCTCACTCTCCAACTGCCCTCAACTGTGACTGCAACATTTATTTTAAAATTTTGGGGAAAAAACAAATTGCCACATGGAAATGTGTGTGGCTATTCAAGTCCCGACTTCAGAAAAAAATCGGTGGTGCCGCTGCCACTCACTCGCACCGGAGGGTCCGTTGCTGGCTCTCGCTAAATCCTATCACCATGTTTACACTGCTTTTCTGGGATGTACCACTGTGTCAGCCAATCTGGTGGCAGGTAAAAGTTAAAAAGCTGTTGTACTATCGATGTGATGTCAGAACGATAGTACAACAGCATTTTTGACATTTGAACTGTCCTACAACAACTTTGTGAGAGCCTCTGATTTCAGTGCACAATAAGAGGCAACCATATACTATATAATCATAGGACTTTGATGCAATTATATGTATTATGTTTGTATTGTTTTGTGTTGCTGTGTATTCTATATTCTGTACTGGACGCAGTCATAAAAGAGACTTTAACTCTCAATCTTGCCTTCCAATAAATGAAATGAAATTAATTTAAACGAATCAATACAGTCATACATATATCATGCTTAAATAAAAATAATAACTTTCTTTTAATGTTACCAGTTTCATTAAATTCCTCAATTATTATCTATTTCCTTAAGGTAAAAAATTATTTATAGTCCTTATTGGACAATTTCCCCTGAATAATAATTAGCTTTTTAGTATTGTAGCTTGTTCTTATTCCATTTCCCTGTTGCCAAGTCTATCGTTCATTATCTACCAAATGTAGTTTCTTTTTTCTATTGAGCAGAGGAGGGAGGCCACAGAATCCACTTCTTTTTGGGTCTCTGTCTTTAGTAAATGTGTTACCATATCTTTTCCCTAGTATCTCACTCAGAAATGTCTTTCTTTCCTTTTCATACAGGTGGCACAGTATCAACATATGTAGCAGATCATCCTGGCCTAATTTGCATTTGCATAGTCCCTTATCTTCATCCCATTTTTTGAGCTTTGTAGTCAGTCAATTACTTTCATAGACTTCAAATCGGAATCTAGTGATACTTTTCCTTCTCTTTGATTTGTGTTAGATAGCTTTCTAATTTATGAGTTCTTTTATTTTTAGATCTCCATAAACATTTTTTATTTTGTTTGCAAAACTGTAAATCCTTCTGCTTTGTTATGTCCAGAATTCTAGTTTTAATTTCTTCCATTACTTTTTTATCAGTAGCCTGAACATATCCACGAGACAGTGCATTAGCCCATTTGGTTTTATTCTTTTCTCTACTACTTCTATATTAGGAAATGTTATACCTTATTTTTTAATATTCAATGGATTCTCCTATACATTTTCTAGGTAACCTGTTTTCTGACATGGCATATGCTTTGATCCCGTAGTTAATATGTTTTATTTTGATCTTTCCATAGTGTGTTGTCCTAACACTGCCCTAATTGCTACTGCTAGACTGCCATTGGGGATCCCTAAGAGTTGTTTAAAATATATAATTAAACACTTATAAATGTTTCTCTTTTCATATTCTCCCCAAAGTTCAGCTCTGTACAGATGCTGACTATGTATTTGGGAATTTATTACTTTTAAATATCCTAATACTGAATGACCACCATATTTACAGTATGTAAGAATTTGTTCATTGCTAGTAGGAATCTTTTTGTTTTGAATTCTAGTTCTTCAACATGTTTTTCCCATTTTAACTCTTTTGTTACATTAATCCCTAAATAGCAGAATCCATTGACCACTTCTAATCTATTTCCCTCTATATGATATATATATTTTTTTATTCTTCCACAAACCATAATTTTGTTTTACTATAATGTGTATATAAATCTGTTTTTTTATAGTCTTCTGAAATGTTTCCCATCATTCTTTTAACTCCCACATAACTAGGTGACACTAGAACTATAACATCAGCATAGTCCAATTCTGGACATGCCTGATTACCTACCCAAGGCATATGAAAACTAGCATCATACATTTTTCTCAGTATTTGGTCTGAATAAAAATTGAATAAAATGGGTGATAATGTACACCCCATCTTACTCCACTTTTAGACTCAAATGGTGCACTTTTTTCTTCCTTTGATTGTATCTTATTTGTGTATGATTATCATAATACAATATTTTTATCATTTCTAACACTCCCTTGTCCATATCTATCTCTTTCAAAGTGCCGCATAGTTTTGTTCTATTAACTCTGTCAAATGCTGATTTCAGGTCTAAAAAAATACAGCATACATTTTATTTTTTAACATATTATGTTTATATATTATATGTGTTAAGATGAAGCATTGATCATTGAATATTTTTTATGAAAGCCTGCTTGTGTTTTGTTTAATTTAACTTTTTCTTTTATCCATTCCATAATTCTATTATTAATAATCTGTGTGAAAACTTCTTGTGTGCAGTCTATCAAACATATAGGTCTGTAGCAGCTCAGATCACTTTGTTCCCCTGTTTTGAATAGTGGAACAGTTATGTTATATCTCCAGCATTTTGGAATGTTTCTTGTACTCATTATGACTTGAAATAACTTCTGTAAGAATCAAATCCACATTTCTATATTTTGTTTTAATTCTTCAACTGGGACCCATCAGGTCCAGGTGCCTTATGTGAGGCAAAATAGTCTATTACTGCTTGTATCTCCAGTGAGCCTGTACATCTATTTCTCCCCAAGCCATTCTAGATTCCTCCATGTGTTTGGTTCCATTCACCTGAAATATGTTTTTGTAGTATTCTGCTCACTGTTAGGGCTCAATATTTGTTTCTGGTTCTTGTCTATATTCCACAAGCCCTTTACTTGCTATCAGCCAACATTTTTTACTATCTCTTGATTCCACTGCTGCCTCTAGTTTTTGTCATAATTGTTTAATACGCTTCACTTTATCCTTATATACAACTAGTTTATATTCCTTTCTTAGCTTGTTAAGCAATCTTTTGTTAGCTGTATTGCTATCTTTTTTATTTCTTTTAGTTGTCTATTTACTAGTTTTTTGCATGTTTATATTCCTTATTATGCCATTCTGGTTCTTTTTTAATTTGAATACTTATTTATTTTGTTATTGTTGCTAACATTGTCCCCATTATTTGTTGATAGTCCTCTAATATTAAAGTATATATTGCCTTGTTCTCTATATTTTCCATTATCCCAGATTCCCTTTTCCTCCATTATATTTTGAAAATCCTCACTTTCTAACGTTTTCCAGCTGATGCTTTTTTTTTATGTTTAACCTCTATTGGGGATATTTTTTCCTTTTCCAGGATTCCTTTCTTTTGTCTAGAGGCCTCATTCTAATCCTGAATGTGAACTTTCAGTTTTGGGGTTATTAATAAGTCTATATAATCATCCAGTATATTCGTATTTTTCCAAATGATCTATGATTGATGATCCGTTACCTCTCATATAAGTGTATTCTCCTTTCTCATCAGATTTTGTTCTACCATTTGGCAATATTAAATCGCTGTTTGTCACGGCACTATAATATTTTCCCATTCCTTGATTATTTTATTGTCCTTAGAGACCCTAGTTGTTCTTAATTTATCATTATTCATGGCAGCAAGATAATCTATAATATCTTCTATAAATCATGTGAGACTACCAACTCTTGGATTAAAATCTCCTGCAATAATTATTCCCTGTAGTGGGTTATTTGAATGTTTCTTCATAAATATTTCTAAGGCCTTATTTACATTGCTTTCTCAATAATTACTACCATCTGGAGGTCTGTACATGTTTATAAGAATTATTTCTCTGTCCATTTCTTTAATTTTTATTGCCAGTATGTTTTCATTATTAATAGCTAATTCTTCTGTAGTCCTTTAGTCATTTAATTTGCACAATATTGCTAAGCCACCTTCCTGAGGTTCAAATGTCTTATGTCTGTGTGCATATTTAGTATATATTTTAAACCCATTAATATGGAATTTCCCCCAATCCATGTTTCTTGTAGATTTATATACTCAGATTCTTCCAGATATTCTACTGTATAAACACAGCATCCGTCAGATTATTCACAGGATCCAAGACATTCCAGATTGATATCTTTATGACATATCCTTTAATGTTTGTGGCATTGTTTTTCATTGTGGTCATATGTGGCATCCTTCCTCTGCTCCATGTCTTTTGTTGTTACTGAATATTTTTTTCAACACACCATATCTATTTTATGTTTTTACTATTGCTTTCCATTTTGAATTGTGTTTTACCTCCCCTTGTTTTTTTTTTAACTTTGTCATCAGTTTTAGTTTCATCATAAATAAATATCCCTAGTTCATCCAACATCTTGCTTTTATTTATCAATAGCTCATACAGTTTGTTGTTGGATATCTACATAGAGACAGGGCTTTATTCTTCCCACCTGACCACCCTGCTGACATCTGTCCTATGTATTTTGGATTGAACTGTTAATACCAATGTTTTTGAAAGTTTAAATTGAAATTTCACATTAGTTTCTTTGTAGAACTGTTTAGGTCCAAATATATATAGTCATGTTTTCTTCTTTGGTACATTTTTGTCCTGTAATATACATTCTGGGAATAGTTCTTTTAGAGTAAGTATTGATTCAACATCCATTCTTATTTCTTTCAATTCCATGTTTTTTTTCCTAAATTGTTTGTAAAATATAATATTGGTCTGAAATTATCAGAAATCAGTTCTTACATCTCAGTAGGTCTTACTATACTTGTGTATTCTAAAATTTGTCTGCTCCCTGCCAGCAGAGAGCTCAGTAGATGTTTTAGCATTTTATTCAATTCCTAAAGTTTTTCTTGGGGTAGTACTCCCACTCTATAAATTGGGAGTAAAAAAACTGAGACTTTGTTTTTTTGCCATAAACGCTGTAAATATACTGTTAGCCTTTTCTGGGTTACTACTGCTAGCTCCCCAGTGTCCGTTTATAATTTTCTTTTCCTCATCATTTTTCATGCTCTTGACTTTTGTATGGACACTGTAATCCATGTCTTCCTTCCTTTCTTTTCCCAGATTTTCATTCATATTCTAATTCCCTTTCTTTTTTCTTTCTAACTTTGTTTCTTTTTTCTTTTTTAACCCTTTTTCCATAGCATTTGTTTCTTCTCCTTATCTTTTTACCCTTCTAATAGTGTTGTGCGAAATTGGAATATTTTGTAGAGCTGAATATTTCACGTAATTAATGAATTACGCAAAATATTTTGTTTGGCAAAATGCAGAATTCTGCCCATGATTGTGAGCAAAATTTCACCCCCAAGCTGGTGAAATTTCACTCATGGGAGAAATGTCGTACCATCATGGGTGAATGTTATTACCTGCAGTGAAATTTCACTACCTGAGGAGAAATTTTGCCTCCCGGAGCGAAATTCTGTTCAAACTCTTTTCCCTGGTTTCTAGTGGTCCCCCTGGCTGTCACTGGCTATAAAAATATTAATAAGCACTGCTCCCCAAAGTTACCCTGCAACCGCCATTATTTTATATATATATATATATATATATATATATATATATATATATACCCTTCACTCCCTGGTGTCTAGGGTACCCCACCTGCCTACCCCATCAGTATTTAGCAGCACCCAGCCAGCTCCCCAGTAGCCTGATAGGGCCACCAGCATAGACCTCCACAGCTGGCAGCCCTACTGAGTGCCACTGAGCACTTGAATGAATGAATGAGTGCAGTACATGCTCATTCATTCAAACACTCAGTCATTGGCACTCAATAATGCCCCAACATTCACCTGTGCCTTTGAGTGCTTTACCTGACATCTTTACGTCAGCACTCAGGAAGTAATCAGTCTCTACATTCAACAGTAAATTTAATTTAATTATATTAGTTGCTTACTGCTTGCCTCAGTTAAATTAACTTAAAACTCACCAAGACACAACTCCTTTAGCCTCAGCATTTCTAGGAAGCTTCTAAAAAGTTTCTGAATAAAAAGGATTCTCCTCGACCTTTCTTTGTTAATTAAAGGGTTTGGCTTTGAATTTAATATGTAGCTGGGTTGGGATAGACATAACTTTACATTTATTTCTCAGGGACCAGAAGGACTGAAAATAAATAATAAATAATAAAGTCTATCTCCGTTCAGCTCAGCTGCTGCTGAATAAATACAAAGAATTCCAGCTCTCTCCCTGCCCATGGTATACCTGCCACCAGGCTTGCCACAACCTTGCTGATAAGAATGGTCTCTGCAACTGCCCTGACTCCATGTTGTTTCAGCAAAGGTACAGCTCCCTAGCAGTTTTGAGTGTGAAAAAAAATAAGCAATAACAGTTGGTCTAGAAAGTCCTCTCAGAGTCCTGCACTAGGCAGCCAACACTGGCATACCTACCATAGGATTTTTCAGTGGCTTGCAAGGTCCTGCTAGTACTGATTCTCAGCACCATGAGTTGCTCACTCCTACTCTCTCCCTGAGTCCTCCACCATGTGCTATCATGATTTCAAGTAAACAGCATAAAAGTGAACACTAAAAAAAATACTATGATCTTTGGTTCCCCAAAAAACTGGCAAATTTTCCTTCCCTCTCCTCATTTCACCACCATGAACAGTGCCACTCTTGATACCATTACCTTTTACAAATACCCTGGACTCTGGTTAGACCAACACCTTAAGTCTGATGTCCATATTGGCTCCCTTTGTTCAAAACTGTGCCCCAAACTAGGCCTACTGTTTCACAACAAACATGCCATCCCCCTACACATTCACTGTGACTTATTTCATGAGATTATCCTCCCAATTTTAGACTACAGGGACATTATCTATGCCTCAGCCTCTGCCTCCTCTCTCTCCAAGCTCAACACCTTACTCAACTCTTTTTGCAGGTTCACCACAAACTCATCACTGCACAATTCTCTCCTCTCTAAATTTCTCCCCCCACAAATGACACACTCACTCACTAATAATTAATGCAAATTTCTGTTCAACCTTCTCCCTCTGTACTTCTCTTCTCTCCTCTCCTAATTCCAGCTCTTTGTACTCTCTTAGATCCTGGCACCCCCCCCATTCCATCTCCATCTCCATTCCCAACTGGAGTTCATCTGCCAGTGTCTCCGCCTTCTCTTTCCACCTAATTCACCTCTGGAATCAACTCTCCTCTTTCCTCCATGAATTCCCATCCCTTCCTGCTGTTAAACACCATTTTAAGATTATCTTGCTACCCTCTGCACCTGTCCACTGTCCCCTCTTCCTGCCTCCCCTGCACCTCAATCTTTTCTTACCCACTCCCTTCTTCCACCACTGCAGCATCCACCTTATATTTCTGCTCTTTTTGTATTACTTTTTATATCATTTTCTCTTCTCAAAAGTGTTTTCCTATCATAAGTATTTATATTCTATATTATACATACAGTATGACTCTGCAATCTAACTATTCAATATAAATACACTGCATCATGTACTCCCTAAATTACTGTTGGCACTTGTATATGAATGTATTAAATTTCCTTTGTATGTAATTGTCACCCATGTCCCTGGGTTGTACCTGGAAATGAGCCTTGGCTCAGTGTGCCTTTCCCAGTTACCAAATTATAAACAAATGTATACATTTATTTACTCAGTTATATCCTCATCATCATCATTCTTCAATGATGTATGAAAAATATTAGCTAACCTCAGCTACTTGCTACTATTACTTTAAATAGGTAACTTGAACATTGCTATGTTTAAAACACTGTATAATAAAGTCAGTGTACTGCATCCACACCATGTGGAACTGGTGAATATACTATATTCATAAGTGCAGTCAGTCATTACACAGTTAAATAAAAAAAATGTTCTTGTTGGCAAACTGCAATAATAGATTCAACTTCATTGAACCACATTCCTGGAGAGGTTGTGGGGTCTAAAACAGTGGGGGAATTCAAACATGCATGGGACAGACATAAGGCAATTATAGTGGGAGGTTGCAGGAAGTAGGCTGTTGGTTAACTAGAATCTGCAGCTTATCCAGTAGGTAGGGAAATGGGCAGACTGGGTGCACCAAGTGGTCCTTATCTGCCGTCAAAGTCCATGTTTCTATGTTTAACTTTGTAAGATCATCAGGTGCTATATAAGTAATATATTTTTCGTATATAAACAGAAAGGTAGTTTCTGCACCACATAATAGCTAAAGTAATTTTTAATGTAACTGTAGCAGTCGGCATATGATGTTTAAGGGCCAGTGGCAACTCACATTGGCCCCAATTTGTCACTATTTTTTCAAACAAGACACACTTTATGATTGGTCACATTATGTAAAGATTGATGATGTTGATGGTTGTTTGATTCTCATTCCTTTTTTCTTTTTAAAAATGAGAAACAGCCTGCCTCCCCCAATACTGGTGTTACCATCACAGTTTGCACTCCTTGATCAACTTCCACTGCATCTTTCCTGGTTGGGAATACTCCCACACAGTCCAGCCACTCATTATGCAATGGCAGGAGAGGAGACCTAGCATGATGAATGGCTGTACTTTTTAGATGTGTCATTGTATTTTTCAAGAGATATGCAATTAGAGTCGATCAAGGCAGGATTTGAAACAAAGCAAGATTGGATATCATTTAATTACACCATTATCATAATTTAAAAGTGGTGTACAATAAAATTTGACAACAAATGTGACCCTATAGTATTTTTACTATCAAGAATTCGAGCCATTTCCAGTTTTATTTGGTAGTAATATTTTCCATTTCCACCAAACATTGAGTCATTTATGAGGGTTTTAATTTAGTTTTTTTCTCAAGAAGAAAAGATGGTCATCACTATTGGCTTAGAAACAGCACTGCAAACCTGGCAAGGGTTAGGACCAAGAGAATAAAAAAAAACATGGTGTGCGGCATAGGAGGGACCTAGTAAAGTCAATTTGACAGGTATGGTAATATTTTATTAACTGTAGCAGAAACTTGCCTTTTTAGTAAAAAAAAATGTTGCACTGCTGCTTTAAGTTGTATTAAAAAAGGAAGCAAATAAAATAACCTGCAACATCAATACATTTTAGAGAAGTCAAGCAATTCAAAAATATGGGTTTTCAGCTAGGAATAATATGATGCAAAAGGACTGATGGTGTCCTGTTAATGCAATTGGTTGTTTTCCCACCGATGTTAACTTTTCCTGTAAAATAAAAAAGTTGCTGACTTTGGGCCCTATCTACAAAGTAGTTTGCCATTAGACAAAATGCTGAAAGTGTTCTCTGGATATGGTCCATGGTAATAGACTGACAGACACCACATTTCATCAAATTCTGTTTTTTTAAACTTTCTCTTTTTTCCCACGCAGTATTTACCAACCATCATCTGAGTTGTCTTCATCATGCACAACAACAATCACTTGATCAGGACCAGCATTCAGTATACTTTTATAGGAATATGAACATCTTGCCTTATTAACTTTAATAAAAGTTAATGTGTGTACATTTACTGGAAGCAATCTATTTCTGGTGTCTCCCATAATATTGTCAATGGTACTAATAATAATCTTTATTTTTATAACATAATTCAAAAATATCAAAGTGCTGTACAAATATTGACAGTAAAAACACATTAAAACAATAAAATGATAAAACACAGTGCAATTCCAGATTTTACACCAATCTATATTAGAACAATCTATTACCATAAAATCCCTAAAAGCAAGATGAAACAGATGGGTCTTTAAGGCCATCTTAACCCTCTCCATGGTCTGGCACTTTTGAATCCAATGAGGTAGAGAGTTCCACAGGGTGGGGGCCACATACATAAGGCTCAGTGTTTTCAGCTGTACCCTGGGAACCTCTAGCAACCCATCATCGGCTCAGCAGACTGGTTGGATGGGGCAGTGAGGAATCAGGAGCTCCTGCAGGTAGCCTGGACCCTCTCTGTGTATGGACCTGTAGGTCAGTAAACTGACCTTGAAGGTGATCCACCACTGAATAGGCAGCTAGTGCAGTTTGCACAGCACAGGAGAAATGTGACTAGAACAAGGAACCATCATCAACAACCTGGCCACCACATTCAGCACTAGCTGCAAGCGGTAGATATCAACCCCCAGAAGCCCTAGGTAGAGGGAGTTACAGTGGTGCAAGCATGAGGTCACAAAGGTGTGGATCAATGTTGGAAGGTCACTAGGTGGAACAAGATTCTTAACCCAGGCAATGTTCCTCAGATGGTAAAACAAGGTCTTGACTGCTGCTGACACCTGTGAAGGCAATGTCAGACCACCATCAAGAATCACCCCCCCGGTTTTGCACCCATTCAGAGGACAACAGCTGGTTACCCCGAGCCAAAGCCCTGAGGGACACCCTCTTACCTACCACTAGCAACCTGGATCCACCATCAACACCTCAGTCTTATCAGAGTTCAACTTCAACCAAGTGGTCTTCATCCAGTCCTGGATTTCTATGAAGCAGCTATTAAGGACTGAGACTACACTGTCCTGGTCAGGCACAAAGTACAGGCAGCACTGAGTGCCATCTGCATAACAGTGAACCCTCAGTCCATACTGTCTCCCAGTGGCAACATATACACCACAAACAGCACTGGGGACAGAACAGAGCCCTGGGGCACCCCACATGGCAGACAGAATGAGTTAGAGGAATACATCCCAGACACCACCTTCTGAGACCTGCCAGTGAGGAAAGATGTAAGCCATTTGAGGACCATTCCTGACAGACCACAGATACCCCTCATGCACTCCAGCAATTCTCCATGGTCCACACCTAAACATGTGTTCTGAAGAGACACTTGTTGCAAGACAACCAGCATAGCTAGGACTTCATCATAAGCTTGGGCCAAATATTTTTTTTTTGATCAGTAGTATTCAAAAGGACATGCATCAATAGGAATAAGTGGTTGTTACAAGTAACTATCTACCACAATGGACAGAGAATGCTCAGAAAAAGAATCAATGTAACTTGGTATGGCAACAATTTTTGAAAGTTTTTGGCACAGATTTAGCTTGCTACTAGGGATGGAAATTGGAATTGTTGAAGAACTGCTGCTCACATTTGGTGACTCCTCTGGTCCTTTATTTCTTAATGAAGATGGGTCTGCACATTGTGGAGATCGAAAGTTACTGTGTGCATCTGTATTTGACTCCCATAAGTGCTACAGCTCATCTAACAACAGAAATTTGTACTGCTCTACATTGCCTGTTTTTTTGGAAGATATGTAGTCTTCAACTGGGATCTAAGAGAGTTCTAAGTAAGTAATATTTTGATTTGGTCAGTGAAACTATTTGGTCATCACTTTGGAAGCACTCAGACATTCTCTTTACAAGATTTCCATGATACTGTCAACATCTTGTCTCATCTTTAGATCTGTCTCTTTCTATCTTTGGAGTCAGAACACTCAGGTGATGTGTAATTAGCATTATAAGTGGGATAACCTGACCCACAGTTGCACATTCTAAAGACATGTCCCTTGCAGTTGTCTTACAAAAAGCTTGGATGCAGTACAATCTCTCCATTAACTTCCACTGCAGCACACAAAGCATAACGCCATCACCAATAATGAATGGAGCAATTTTCATGTACAGCATGCTTTTGTTCCAAGAGGCACTGCAGCATATAAAGAGTTAAATTCAACCAAGTGGAAACATTCTGAATCAGCTTTTGGTAGGACATATTGTGTTTCTTTTGCATTTTGGATACAATCTGTACAGCCTTGCTTGAATGAGAAAAGTGAGTCACAATTTTTTTTTTTTTTTTGCAAACAACCATCATTCCATCAGCTTGTGATTCATTGTTCTGGAACCCACTGACAAATGCAAGCAATGTGCAAAACAAGAAACATGCATGAACCCTCTTTCCTGTACTGCTTTCAAGATGTTGGCTTCTTTGTCCCCTTACTATAGTACCACATTTTAGACTATGAGAATAAATCCAATCATTAAGGAGCTCATTAAGTTCTTGCAAGATATTTGCAGCAGTGTGACTTTACCCAAACCTCTTTATATATAGCAGTGCCATCTTTTGGGGTGTGTTTGTTTTTGAAGAAGCACAAGAAAAAATGACCCTATAAGCAGTAAGGGACATATAATCTATATTCTAACTGCTGGTTCACATATCTACTGTGACATGAATAACCCCACCTTTGGCATTTTTAGGTGCAAGCATCGCTGTTGCTTTTAATGCCTGATAAATACTCGGTATTTCAACATAGACAAAGTACCTTCGGTGACAAACATTATAATGAGGCTCTGCAAGTTTCATGATTTCCCTAACCAATCCTCATAATTGATTAAAGAGTATAGTAGAAGGGCTACACCTAACATTTCTCCAGTGTTATGATTAAGATGAAGATGCTGAATGAATTTTGTTAAAAATATTCTTTCTCTCAAATGCCTGAGACAATGCTAGCTGCTTACAACATGCCTGTGCTTGTCTATTAGACAATGTGCTTTATTTACCAGATGAACGTTGAGGTGGTAGACTTACATGTTCAGTGACACCACTGCATGTGCAGCTGATGCTAATGGTGTTGCTGGTAATAGTGGTACTAGGGCTGGCAGTGGCTCTGTCCACATCAAGTTCACAAAATTCACTGCCCATTTCTACATCCTGATCCTCCTCATTAGTGGTCTGGGAGGTGGAGGTGGAGGACATGATTTTTGGCTGATCAAGCAATACTGAATGTGTCTTCAGATGGCATTTTAGAACTGTAGTTCCAAGTCATGAAGCAACTTTACCATGGTTTTCACTTTGTTTGAAGATGGTACCGATTGATCTGCAGTTATCAATTTTACTGATTAAAACAATAGTTCTACACTGCAGAAGTGACAGAATTGGTTTGAGTGCTAGGAAGATAACTAAAAACTATACCACATGTTGTTTTTTTTTCACCCGTGTGAAATGAACTCGGGCCACCAATACGTTTTGTATTTATAGTGCTAATAGCGTGGGCACTTTTGGTATTTTTACTTATATCCATGCAGAAGAAGTGGTGGATTTGTCCTTCTCATTGCAAACATTTGTAGATTCCTTTGCAACTGCACTACCTGATTCTTTGTCAGCATCCTCATTCATTTGGCTTAGGTGAGGGGCTGTTACTTCATCAGTTGCTAAAGTGTCTGACAAAGAACTACTGTCTGAGTCAGAGTCAATATCCTTGCACTACACTTACTGTTAGTGATAGGGATTTTAACAGCATGATCAGCACATCTTATATTCCCTCTATGAGAGACACCAGCTGCTGCACACATTTTTGTAAAAGACCATCCTTTGCCACGGTTTACTGTGTCTCTCTTGCTACTTGTATTTCCTACTGGCATTATCACCTAAAACATTTGTACTATGTTTCCTACCACCATCACCTGAACTACCACCAGTAGCAGAGTCAGATGATTCACCAGTGTTGTCAACTGTAATATCACCGTGATTATGTATAATTCTTGCCTCACAAAACAGTGTGGCATAAATTACAAATTTGGCCTTGGTTCTATGACAGTGTAATCTGCAGTGGAAGTTAAATAAAGCAAATATAAAGTTGGATGGATCCCAGGTTTAAGGCTTACAGAATGGGTGTGGGCAAGGCACGTATGTCAGTAACTGGAGGGAATTCTCATTAAAAAAATGTTTTTTCAATATTACATTTGTCTTTGTTTATCTAACTTGTCTTAGTCAAAATATATCAGGGATTTATTTACAATACCACACAACAACTGCTGGGTGGCACACATTCATTCAGTCACAATTGACTAGTATACTATGCCAGTGTCACAGATAATGAATAAATAATTTGTCTCTCCTCTCATTTCCTGTCACCCAAAATATTTCTGGGATTTGAGATGCCACACAGGCACACACTGGGCATGCTGCAGTCCAAGGGAACACAACACAGTTGGCTAGTATGCCATGCATGAGTCACAGATAATGAACAAATATTTTTTGCCGGTCTCCTCCCCTGTGAGCCAAAATAGTTCTGGGATCTGAAATGCCACTAGAGCTGGGAAGAAGCTGCAAATCTTGATTTCAAAGAAAAAGACAGGGTGAATGAGCACATTCCACAGGGAAAGCTTGTCAACAAAATGTGCAGCAGCACTACTTAATAACAATATAATTTTACAACAGTTATGTCAAACAAGCCCCACAAATGACAGAACTTGGATCCTTTGCTTTTAATTTTTTCTTTTCTTTTTTCTTTATTTTTATCTGACAGTTTAGCAGAAACCATTGCCAAGACAGTCATATTGGATTCAGAGGGAAATGGGGTGCTGCCATTCTCTCATTGGTTATTTTGTCTGATGCAGCTGGAATACTCCACCCCTTTCTTTGCCTACTGAATGTTTATAGGACAAGCAATGTACACAAAGGCTGAAAAACAGGAAATGATATGGGAGCTGCAGTACTTCCTGTGGATCCGCACAGCATTATGAATGTATTAAAATCAAGGGAACCAATTTTCAGAAAGCAGTAGTAAACAGCAGAAGTTAGACCTGCAGTTTTAAACTGCCACTTCCTGGTTAACTGGTACTACTGCTGTAAGTTATGTAAATGCAAAGCTGACTGAACAAGAGCAGGTTCCAGCAGCAGGCTGCCAGAGAGACAGCAGAGCATAACAATGATGATTATTACTAGCTCAAAGACCTTGAACTTACCAGCTAGGGCAGCCTTCAGAGAGAGTTTCTGAACTGGGAAAATTTGGGAAGGTTCAACATGGATTCTGGCAGATAATCTAGCCAGCCTACAGCCCTAATAGCAAAGAAATGCTTACCCCACTGAGTTCTGCAACAAGGTAGTTCAAGGGCATTCCTGGCCTTGCTCCTTGTGGTACACTGGTGCTATAGTGGTTAGACATAGGGTGGAAACAGTTTTTTTAGCACGGGGAGATATTAGGCCCATCGTATATATTATCTGTTGTGCATAGGTCTGGTCGAGGGCTATTATGGATATGAGTGCTGCCTCATGCATTCTTAGGAAGAGAAAAACTACAAACTGAAAATGAGCAGTAATGGCATCATAAGAACAGCAAAGTGGACACTCTTATATCCAGAAGAGGCACTCCAAACAGACCCCTAAAGTTATTATTGATTGTGCCAATTTTTTTAATTATTTTTTTCTTCAAAATATTGAGGGCATGAGTAGGCAGCAAGAAGCTCTTTGCTATGACACAACACATGAGACACTTTTCCAGAAACAGAAGTCTCTCATGCTCAACTGAAGGAAGCACTCTGATTGTTTGGGAGCATCATAAATTGCTCCCACGATCTAGAAGGTATTTTGGAACTTGAGTATTTTCTTATTTTGTATTATTCTTTAAAAGTTACAAACTGGTTGCCTGTGGATTAGCACTCTCTTCTGTTGAGTTCTTTACTGTTCATCAGGTAAGCCAGGTCAATCATTCAGAATACTGGAACTGGCTTACTGTATAGTGGACAGGACCTATGTTACAGTTATGGAGGAATATTCCTGCAGTAACCCAACATTACACTGGGTTGCAAAGTTGTAGTAAGCAGTCTGGTATTTAAATTCTTTCATTAATAATTTTTACAGAGTGGCGGATGCTATCTCTCTAGTTCTGAGTGCCTATCTGCAATATTTGAAGCCTTGGTTCTCTTAAGACAGCCTGATATGAATTAAATAAAGACTGCTGTGTTTGGAATTACTGAAGGTTGACCAGGGTATGCCTGCTGTTCTACAGCATAGTAACTCTACTTATGGATATCTTAGCAGTCAGGTATATAAGTGGATTATTTAATATAAATCTTAACTACTTGTGGAAGCATAAGAAGACTTTGCCTTGAACAGTGTCTGTATTTAACATTTCACTTTTGCTTTGCAGGCTTTGATACATACTTTACAACCCGTACCTTGGAAAACAACAGGCGGAATGTGTGGTTCGCAGAGTTCTGGGAGGAAAACTTTAACTGCAAGTTAACAATCACTGGTTCTAAAAAGGAAGATACAGACCGGAAATGCACAGGTAGAGATTGTCATCTTCATTTTGTTGAAATACGGTCATATAAATTGTTATTCAAACCAGCAAAGGAAGTATTTTTGGAAACTAATGGAAAACAGAGTTGAATACAAGGCCACTGGTGCAGTGCAATGCTACTACTCACAACACCGCTGAACCTGCTTAGGGGACAAGCCTATGTCATAGACGTGCCGGCCAGGAAACATGGATTTAGTATCCCACAAGATGCTCTCCACCTCAAGGGGGAAGAGAGTTCAGTCTCCATTGCAGTATCAGCACCTGGGTGATCACAGCTGGCAGTTAAGTCAGGAGCCATGGAATGGGGTGGGAGGACACTGACATGGTCTGATGCTCATGGTACACAACTGTGTGTGTACACATCATGGAGTTCCTTTCAGCATCCTAGGGGTAGGAGAGATAAAGTGAAAAAACCCTGACTGCAGCAAGAGGAGATCTGCCTCTCACCCCAGGCCCCACTCCACCAACTGCAGCACTCTCTCCAGCACAAGAGGTTAACTCTAAGGGGGGCCTGGGTCCATCTTCGGCCACCTTTCCTTGAGGGGGTAAGCCAGGGAAGAACATGGAGAGAGCCAAGTCCTGGCAGTGGTGGGTGGTGGAGCTGGGAGAGAAAGCTAGACTGGAGGTGGTCCAGTCAGGCAAACAGTGGACAAAGTATACTAAATTAAACAAATAAAATAAAATTGAATCTCATCAGATTTACCCAGACAGTGGGATGGGTGCAAGCCACATTATGGACAGAGTACTACTGTATAATGCCACACACATTTTTGGTTCTCTGACACTGTCTTGTGACAATTTGGCTCTGTATCTATCAACAATAATCATTCTCTGCTGGTCTGCATTCAACATATTTATCTGAGTCTTGTTTTAAGAAGAACTTCAGCTTTAATATACAAGGTCCAGAATTAAAAGTAACATTTTATGACATGATGATTTAAGCTTGTGAATTCTTCTGAAAATGAGGTTAATCAGAAGGTTCACTTCATATCATATTATTTTACTTTGTAAAACAGATAGAATGATTTGTTTTCAGAAGTGATGCCTATACAATTAGTTTGCAGGATCTCATAAGGCTGATTCATAGCACAAATACATCAAATCATGCAGTTTGTTTGTGACCCAGTTTAAGTTTCTGAATTCTGTAACTTCTCATGTGTTTTAATTTCAGGAATATTCACCTTCTTTTCCTGTAGTTTAACAAAAGATATGCAGTCTAGGCTTGTAGGACACATCTGGAAATGAGCTGTTACCAGCTCAGTATGTCTTTAAATCTATAACTAAGAAGGGCAAAACATGTGAGTTGCTTTTTTTTTTTAATTTTTTTGCAGTTTGTGATGTTGAGAGTGGGGGTCCACAGGGCTCTTGCTTGGCCCAGTATTGTTTAATATCTTTATTAGTGACATTGTGGATGGGATCAAAGGTAAAATATGCCTATTCACAGACAACACTAAGCTCTGTGGGAGAGAGGACACAGAGGAGGGGAGACAAGAGTTCAGAGAGGACCTGGCTAGGCTAGAAAAGTGGTTGGGTATCTGGTAGCTGTGGTTCAAAGCCTAGAAGTGCAAGGTCATGCACCTGGGAGCTAAGAACCCAAGGACTAGTTACTGGCCGGGAGGGGTACAGGTGTCAAATTCTGAGGAGGAAAATGACCTGGGTAATCATCACAAGGGACCTGAAGCATTCTGCATAGTGCCATAAAGCAGAAGCCAAAGCCACCAGGATGCTGGGATGCATCACCAGAGGAATCACCTGCAGGAAAGGGGAGGTCATACTGCCATTGTACAGGTCAGGAAGCACTTCTTCACAGAGATGGTGGTGGACACTTGAAATGTGCTGCCAGAAGAGGTGATCTCATTGAAGACAGTGGGCAGCTTTAAGAGAGGATGAGACAGGTGCAGGGGGAGGGTAAGGGTCATGGGTAGGGAGGATGGGAGAAGTGGGGAGAGGGGGCAGAGACAGTAGCTCAAGCTGAGAACCCTGCAACATGAGCAGACTTGGTAGACCAAATAGCCTTCTTCTTCTGGCTTCTTCATGTGTAGGTCCTTAGTAAGATCACACATGGAATATTGTGTGCAGTTCTGGTGCCCACATTTGAGAAAGGACATCAATTTTACTGGAGGGGATCCAGCAAAGGGCAGTCAATGTGATACAGGGCCTGCAGGACAAACCGTTTGAGGAGAGGCTACAGAAGCTCAACATGTATTCTCTGGAGAACAAAAGTGAAAGGGCAGACAAGATTGAAATCTTCAAGTACCTTAAAGGTATAAACAAGGTTAGTATGGAAGGCATCTTTTATTTTAGAGGGAATGGGTCCACTAGAGGGCACAGCTTAAATAAGTGGGAAGAAGATTCAAGAAGGAAATGAGAAGGCACTTTTTCGCAGAAAGAGTAGTGTCCAAGTAAAACGAACTATCTGAGGAGAAAGTATCATTGAAAGCAGTGGACAGCTTTAAAAGTGGTTGGGATAGAGTGAAAGGGAGAGTCATAACAGGTGGGAAGAGTAGGGGGGTTGAAAGGAAGAAGGAGGAAGACTTTATGTGGGTGGAAAGGGGGGGGCAGCTCCAGTAAATTAGCTGCACACTCAAGCAGACTAGATAGACCAAAATGGCCTGATTATGCTGGCATTTTCTTACATTCATATGTTTCTCTGGTGCCCAAGCCATGGTCTAGATGCTGACCACCCTAGCCCCTCTCCCCCACTTTCGATCAGGATTTACCTTTGTGCAAGGGCAGTGCAGCCTGGTTGCTGTGGGTGGTAGGGGTCAATGACAGCTTGGACAGCCTTATTTTTCTAGTTTTGTCCTAGGGGGCAATGGGAAATGCCACCCAGATGTCTCCATACATGCTTTCATGTATGGAGCATCAGAAGCTGCCACTCCCACCCCCTATACAGACAGCCCCAGCATGCCTCATCTCCATCCAGTGCTAGAGGCCTGGAAAACACTGGGCACTGAAACACTCCATCCTGGGAGAGGGGAGCAGTCTCTTGGATGCACAGTACTCTCTCTCTCTCTCTCTCTCTCCTCAGCCGACCTTCGGTGACAGAAGTCCATATCTAAAACCCAGTCGCCAGCATAGCGCATGGTGTGGCATCTAGTGCCTAAAACTTCAGTGCCACTGGGACAACAAGAATGGCAACACATATGAACTACAGTACTTCAATTACAGATGTACAGTCCAGCAGACAGATGGATATCTGGTTAGGATATATTATGCTATCCCTAAACTCGGTATGCTGAAGCTCAGCATACCGAGATAATCTGCCTGAAATCCACAGACCCGAATAGGTGGCAAGCCCGACAGTAATATTTTGGGTATAATGACCAAAACAAAGTGTAAAATAGTGAAGATTTGCCCCTGTACCCCCATGACATTAATATTTTTTGGGCATTATGACCAAAACTTAATGTAAGATGCAGGGAGATTTGCCCACTGCACCCCCCCACACTCCCGTAACTTAAATTACCAACTAAGAGGGGCAGCGGAGTGGACTCTGTAGTAAAAAAAATAACTGTTACTGGGAGTGTGTTCCCTAAAAGGATGTGACTTTGACCAGAACCCAGATCTGAGGGAAGTGCACTGACAGAGCTGCTAATGGTTTAGCCCTGTACACCACTGGAGCAGCTTGGCCACCTCCCTGGAACAACTGACCCTTAACATGCACCAGCAGGGGTAAGGTAGCAACTAGATACATCCGCTACCTTACCCTGTCAAAATCTGTTGGATATTTTATTGATGGGATGCTCACTATCGGGACACTACACTGATCAGGCAATAGTGCCTGGGTAGGTGTGTGTCGGGATAGTGTGCCACGGAAAAACATTAGGGTACCTCGGTTTAGCTAGATATATTTATAGCCAGGCAGACAGATGCATTTCAAGATTAGTGGTTACAACATGTTATATCCCTGCTTCTTTCTTTACCTTATTAAAAAGTTATTCATAAAACCAGATATAGAATAATTTTGTATGACCTATATTTTTCATGAAATACATCTTGGGTACTAATATGTAGTTTGACTATTAAGATGAGGGAGCCTATATAACAGACCAGTCAGTCTTACCTCAGTAGTGGACAAGATTATGGAAGCACTCCTTAAGGAAAGGATAGCGCAACACGTGGAATCCATAGGGGCACAGGATCCAAGACAGCATGGGTTTACAAAAGGAAAGTCCTGTCAAACTAATCTCATAGATTTCTTTGACTGGGTAACCAGAGTGGTAGACCAAGGGGGAGCAGTTGATGTCACCTATCTTGACTTCAGCAAACTTTCAACACTGTTCCCCCATAGAAGATTGATAAATAAGCTTGGTAGGCTCGGGGTGGATCAGAAGTTGGTCAACTGGGTGGCAAACGAGGTTGACAGGCAGAAAACAAAGAGTGGTGGTAAATGGTATACAGTCAGAAGAGATGCAAGTCACAAGTGGAGTACCTCAGGGATCAGTCCTGGGGCCAGTCCTCTTCAATATCTTCATTAGTGACATTGCAGACGGACTAGAGGGTAAGGCTTGTCTGTTTGCAGATGACACCAAGATCTGCAACAGAGTAGATGTTCCAGAAGGGGTGGGCAGAATAAGAAGAGATCTGGATAAACTAGCAAAATGGTCAGAAGAGTGGCAACTGGGATTTAATGCAAAGAAGTGCAAGATCATGCACATCGGGAAGAGAAACCCTGAAGCCACCTATAGGCTGGGAAGGGAGTTGCTGGCAGTCACAAAGGAAGAAAGAGACTTGGGCATCATCATCACCGATGACCTGAAATCATCCAAGCAGACCTCTAAAGCAGTAGGAAAAGTTGGGGGGATGTTAGGGTGTATTAGTAGGGGTATCACAAGTCGTAAGAGGGAGGTAATAATCCCTCTTTACAAGACACTGGTTAGGCCCCATCTGGAGTACTTCGTGCAGTACTGGAGGCCACACCTTCACAAGGACATTAACCAAATTGAGGCAGTCCAGAGAAGGGCAACCAAAATGGTGCAAGGACTGCATCAGAAGGACATATGAGGACAGATTAACGGAGCTCAATATGTATACCCTTGAGCAAAGGAGGGAGAGAGGTGATATGATCGAAACATTCAAACACCTTAAGGGCATTAACAAGGTGAAAGAGTCTAACATGTTTAAATATAAGAAAAATAGCAGGATAAAAGGACACAGCATGAGATTAAAGGGAGGCCAATTAAGGGGAAATGTGAGGACATTCTTTTTCACAGGAAGTGTGGTGGATGCATGGAACGGCCTACCTCAGTAAATGGTGGCTATGAACACAGTGCAGGGCTTCAGACAGGCATGGGATAGGCATAAGGGAGCTATACAGATGAGTATGAATAGATAGGCCACTGACAGTACAAAGGCCGATGGCACATTTATAAGATAGAAAAAGAGAAGGGCAGACTGGATGGGCCTTGCGGTCCTTATCTACCGTAAACCTTTATGTTTCTATGTTTCTATGTTAAATTTTGTGACCAATGTGACCAGAAAGAAATATTATAATTATTGTGAAAGCAAAGCTTAGAACTATCTCATTTGGAAGGAATTTAGTTCTAGAAGTTCAAATTATTTAGAAGTTATTCCATTATGATAAAAAGAACATTATGAACCGGCGATCGTAAATGTAGAAAGCCGATTGGCCGAGAGGTTTTCGAAGCCGTGGTGATATCGGGCTACATCATCACGGCTTCAGAAAACCTCCGGTCATCAGCCTCCTCACTTACCGCGCAGTGCTCCTCGTCTCCTACACTCCGAGTAGTCGCCGCTATTCAAAAAAAAAAAAAAACTCAACTGTGCCCGTAACAAACGCAGCAGCCGCAGGAAGCTGACATAAAGACCGACGTCCACATACCCACATCCTCCCCTTGCGTTTCCCTACACAAATCTCATCCAACAGCCAGCACTCATGAACCGCTCGACATATCAAACCACAACACAAACTGGTAGCGAGACACACTTGACGGTATTTAAAATAAAAAAAAAGTAAAGGATCCCAAACGGCCTTCAACTTATTTTACAAACACTATTAATGTCCAGCCAAGCAGTACATTCGGATTTTAGGTGACTTACTGAGAAATGTTCTTCCGTTTACAGTGCTGCTTCCTGCTTGCCACACATAACGTTAAAAAAAAATGCACACATCTTCACTGACCCTGTGACCCAGAAGCACCAAGTCAAGGGCAAGAAAACAGAGTTCACTTCCTGGTGCTAGAGAGCACAAAGAACCCCTCTTCCAATAAATTCGACTTACAACAGTGCCACCTGCAGTTCAGAGGTCTCCAGGGACTATTTTATTAAAATGTACTCCTCCACCACCTCAGAAAATACCTTTTCAGAAGGATTTAAACATTTTTTTTTTTACTGCAAAAAATTGTATTCCTGTTCATAATAGCAATAATACACTCCAAGGTGTGGTATATCGTGGATATTGCCACTTCTAGGTCGTTAATTGCGACTGATGCCCAACCACCTCGTGCCCAACTAATTACGTGATCATATCCTGTATTTATATACCATAATTCTGTCGTGCATTATTGCTTAATTATAAAATAGGCAGCAGTACTCAAAGAATCTGATTGGTCCTTAGCCATGGTAAATCCTGCAAGAAACTCATAGCAAAAGGACCCATCTTTATTGTTAAGCTACAAGACATGACGACTTAATAAAAAGCCACACAGGTGCATACTGAGGTATGAGGCTGTAGGCTAAGTTCCTTTAGTGCCTAGAAGTGTGTTAATCACATAACAACCAATGCTCTCATGTGTTTTATTGATATGGTTATAAAATTGGTGCTGTAGGCACATTTTGAAATTATTTTAAATTACAAATCTGGAATAAAATTATTTTTGTTAATTACAAGTTGTTGTTTTACTGGAGACTAGTCCCTTGACTTATGAGTGTCCACCATGGGGCACCAATACAGCTGACAATATGTTTAATTGGGAGGGGGTTTGAGTGAATGGCTGAGAGCAGGAACTGTGTGTGGGAGTGAGAATAGAAAAGTGGCTCAGGAAGTACAGGAAAAAGGTGAAATGAAGGGATTTAGGGATTTGAAGTATGTGTGTACACAGTAAGTGTGTGTAGGGTGGTGTTGGTTATAGAAATGTGGCAATATCTTATTTTTGAAAGTAAAAGATAAGTATATGTTTTTACCTGTACAAACATGGCTGCCCTTTTTTTTTTTTTAATTCTTGTGCTGCATCATAGTTGCCTGAAGAGTACCACAACCATTGGCTATAACCCCAAAAAAGCATGTGTTTTGAACACTCTCAGGCAATCAGGACATAGTAAACACCCTACACGCGCTTGTTGGTAAATTGCTTTTATTACATCTTTAGATAACACAGACTTATAGTACACAGAATCAACATGCATATAGACGTATCATCATAGAATCATAGAACATGATGGCAGAAAAGGACCCCATGGTCCATCCAGTCTGCCCTAATTGCCATGTAAGACTATCTGCCTCCCCCTTGAGAGACCCCCCCCATAACTCTTTATGCCTGTACCAAGCCCTCTTAAACCCGGACACTGTTTCCAACCCCCACCTCCTCCAGTAGCCTATTCCAGGCATCTACTACCCTCTGTGTAAAGAAATTCCCCTTCACGTTACCCCCTGAAGTGTTCCCCTGCAGTCTCAGGCCATGCCCCCCAGTAGTGGTGTTGTTCTTCTTTTGGAATAAGCACCCTGGGCCCCCTTTCTTCATCCCCTTTACATATTTGAAGGTCTCTATAATGTCCACTATCTCCCTTTTTGGTCTCCAGTGTGTATAGCCCCAGCTCGCTGCATCTCTGTTCATATGGTTTGCTCTTCATCCCTTGCACCCTCTTGGTTTTTCTTTACTGAACCTTTTCAATCAGGTCAATGTTCTTATGCAAGTAAGGCCTCCAGAACTGGATTCTGTACTGTCGGTGTGATCTTACCATAGCTTGGTACAGGGGCACCAGGATTCCTCTCCTCCTGCTGGTGAATCCCCTGCAGAGGTAGTATAGTGCAGTGGGTTAAGGCTCTGGGCTGCAGATCTGGAGACCTGGGTTTGAATCCCACAGCCACCTAGGTGCATACTGTGCGATCCTGAGGAAGTCACTAAACTTCCTTGTTCTCCCTGGTCACATCTGGAAATAAGCTTCAGCTTAGTGTGCTACTACTGGTTAAACAATGTTTCCTATACTAGCCATCATCCCATATGCCTTGCCCACCACCTCTGCACACTGTTTCCCCACCTTAAGGTCACTGGATATTATTATACACAGATCCTTCTCCTGCTCCGTAGCCCTGATTCCCTCCCGTCTCATTTTGTACCTTGCCCTCGGGTTTCTGAGTCCCAGGTGCATAATCGTACAGTTTTTGATGTTGAAGTTTAGTTGCCATGTCTCTGCCCACTCCTCCAATGCCCTTAGGTCCTGCTTCATATCCTCCACCCCTCCCTCAGTATCCACCCTGTTGCAGACTTTCATGTCATCTGCAAAGAGTGCCACACATCCTTCAGTCCATCTGTTAGTTGTGTGTGTGTGTATATATATATATATATATATATACACACATATATATATATATATATACACACACTAAAGAGGAGCGGTCCCAGCACCAACAACTGGGGCAACCCACTCATCACCAGCCCCTCCCTAGAGTGCTCCCCATTCACTACCACTCTCTGAGTCCTATCTGCTAGCCAGTTGTGCACCCACTAGATATTTTGTCCCTCACCCCCATACTTCCCAGTTTGTTGACCAACCTCCTGTGGGGTAAGGTATCAAAGGCCTTGCCGAACTCCAGGAAGACCATGTTCACTGTCCTCCCCCCCCAGTCTATCACCTTCATCACCCAGTCAAAGAATTCAATGAGACTGGACTGGCATGATTTTCCCCTTGTTAACCTTTGCTGGCTTTTGTTCAGCAACCTGTTCACCTCAAGGTACTGTACTACCTTTTCCCTGATGAGTGCCTCCATGACCCTTCCCACCACTGTAGTAAGGCTGACTGGATGATAGTTCTCCTTTTTCTCTCCCCCCCCTTGTATATTGGCATAATTGTAGCTCTCTTGAAATCCTCTGACACCCAACCAGTGTCCCAGGAAAGGTTGAATAACCTCGCCAGTGGGACTGCCAACTCCTTCCTTAGCTCCCAGATCACCCTTGGGTGCAAATCCATCTGGTACCATGGCCTTGTCCACTCTTGCCTTGCCCAGTTTCTCCCTGACTCTCTTCACACTAAAGAAACCCATTTCCATCCCTTCCCTGCCCCCTTCCTGAACTCCGGACCCCTTCCCTCCCTCTCCTTCATAAAAGATGAGCAGAAGTACCTGTTCAGCTCTTACGCTTTCCTGTAGTCATCCTCCAGTGGCTCCCAACCCTCCCTCCAGACCTTTGTGATCTCTTGACCAGTCTTCTTCCGTTCCCTCATGTAGCAAAACAATGTCTTTTTACCCCCCTTGGCCTGCTTTGCTATCCTTTCCTCTATGTCAGCCTTTGCTCTCCTAACCTCCTTCCTTGCTCATCTCCTTGATTCCCTGTAGGCTTTCTTGTCCTCCTCCCTTCGCATTTCCTTATCTTTCCTAACTGCCCTCCATCTGCCCCCTACCACTCTCACTACACCACTGATGAACCACAGTGGTCTCCTGCTCCTTGCTGCCTTCCTTACCCTGCTTAGAAATGCATGTGTGGCCTCCTTGACCCTGTCCCTGATAGCCCCCCCATAGTTCCTCCACTTCCTTTATTTCCCCTATACCTTCCATTGCTTCCCCCACCAACCTTCACATCTTGTTAAAGTCTACCTTCCAGTACTGTTGTGCTGGTTCAATTCAACTTTCTCCCCACACTCACCTTAAACCCGATGGTCCTATGGTCACTATTACCCAGCTCCTCCCCAACCACCACCTGCTCTGCATTCTCCCCATTAGTCAGGACCACGTCCAGTTGGTTGTCCCCCTCATTGGTTCATTGACTAACTGCTAAAGGAGTGCCCCCTGCATCGCCTCCAGTATTTCCCTGTTTCTGGTTAAAGCTACATCAGGAATGGACCAGTCAACATCTGGGAGGTTTAGTCTCCCACCAGTATCCTTTCCCCTTTTGAGCCACCCTCGCTATGTTCTGTGACATCTTCCTGTCCTGCTCTTCCCCTAGGGTGGGTGCTCTGTACACCACCCTAAGTCTCAAAGATTCCCCTTTCCTTCTGCTTATCATCACCCATAGTAATTCAGCTTCTCTGTATTGTATAGCAAACTACAAACAACATTATGGACAGACATTTAATATATTTTAATAATTGCGTACATGTACTATAGCTACACTTTCCCAATCAGGAAGCTATGAATACATTCAGTGTCTTGTAAACTAGGAGACCCTCCTCTATATCAAAACCTTGAGGCTCTATTTGTAACTCACTTTACTGTACAGTCCTTACGTCTGCCTTGAGAAACTTAAAATCTTCAAATGGCAGCCCATTTGTTCCCCTTCAAAAAAAACCTTCAACTATGCCACCAAATCTAAAACCCCCTAAATAAAATATTATTGCTTGTTGCATACAGAGAAATTATATTTATAAGTTACAGTTTTACTTTCTAGTGTTCCTCTGTTTACCACAGAAAGCCACTGTCTTTCCTTAACTGCTTACTAGGGAAATATTGCCTGCTTACTCTGCACCAATAATATTAGGCTTTCTGTTGTCAGAGTGAGTCTATCATTTCTAGTGTGTGTGTGAGTGTGTATAGTTAGGGTGAATATTCTGCCAGAAGAATTAGGCAACTCTTTAATTCTTGTATTCCATGGAAAATATCTTGTGTGTGTTGGAAAGTGGGGTGAACATTTCAGCAATCAGAATTAAGCAGGATTCTGAGTTCTTATATTCCATGGAAAATATCCCATGAATGTGCTGGGAAGTGGGGTGAACATTTTGTTAGCAGAATTGCATGGGATTTTGAATTCCTATATTTCATGGAAAACAATCTTGCCATCAATTGGATATAGGGAAATGCACAGAAAAAAGAAAGAGCATGGAGAAGTGATCCAGACTATAACTGTTAGATAAAACATGCTTGTATTTATGAAAAAGCACATGTATTGTGAAAAGGAATGGCTGACCACGTGAAGGAGAAATCACCATCTGATACACAAATACACCACTATCAGCTACATACAGTATAACTTTTGAATTGGGGACTATTGTGTTGATTGGTGGGTGCATCACATCATTATTTCTTACATTTTATACAAAAGATTAATTAGAATTGATTTATTTATATAAATTATTTATTTTTATTTAATTTTTGGTTTTACATTTGAATCTATTTTATAATCAGAATAAGGCACCTCAGGGTTTGAGTCATTGCGTGACTTACACACTTCTCGCATGGTGTAAGGAAGCTTGGGTAAATCCCACAATGACTCATGTTCTTTCATGCCTTGTTGCCTAAAAAAAAAAAAACAATAGCAAATATACTGCGGATAGCAATTTGTACACTGTAACAGAGACCTCAGGCCCACAGGATGGATCAAGATGCCCTCACCACACTGATAATATGGTAATTGAATCAGTGTGAGCTAGTGGTTGAAATACCAATGTATTTATAATTTGTGTTTATTAAACTATAAGTAGATAATGATGAAATGGACAATACACAGTTTATTTTCTTGGTGTCCCAATCACATTTAGAGAACACAAACAGCAAAACTATAATATAAACTCGTAAATTTGGGAACTAGAAGATCAGAGGTTCAGCCCTTACATTTTATTTAATTAATTAATTTGTTTATTAATTTATTCAATTTTGAATTTGCATACCTTGGAGCCAAAAGCTCATTTACAAAGGTGCCACGTCTAATGAGAAAAAATAGAAATACAATACAACACATAACCATACATACAGTATCTCAGAAGCCATACTTACGTTGTTTTAAAGAGGTTTAGCAAACATGTTTGAAAGCAGTTTTTATCTACATGCAGTACATGCGGTTCAGGTGTAGTTATGGCTGTTGGCTGAGCAAAGTGGACATTTACGGATGAAGAGATGGATTAGCGCTGGTGGGGCTAAGAGAGTTTCAAGGATAGGACAGAGGACATTCAGATGGATAGAGATGAGAGGCTGGTTGCAGTTTTCATAGCTATGTACTGAAGTTGATGGGAATGGTATCATGTGCTGGTATGCTCCTTGGGAGGTGGAGTGAAGTGAGGAAGGGAAGTCTGCAGGCAGTAGTGAGGTGGGGGTAGGTGTTTAGTTGGGGGGGTGAATTTCCAGTTGGTAGTTGGGGGAAGACTAAAGTGAGGAACAGTAAGTGCAAAGTTAGAACATAGTTTTCAGGCCATGTTGGTACAGTTAGGAGTTACAGTCACAACTACTGTGTGATGTGAGATGGGCACAAAGCTTTACTTTAAACAGACCAAGTTTAGTTTCTGACAGAAGGTTGTCACTGAGTGTACTTAGCCAATTTGGTGCACTGTACTCAAAGGTTTATTGCCCTTGGGATGTCTTCTGGAAAAGGACATGAACTGGATAGCTCTTTGTTCCTTTGGTACACCTAGTTATTTTGGCCAAGCTGACGAAATTCTGCACACCTGGGGATGTTAATCCAAGGGTGGATTTCTTTGCAAGTAGGTATACCTGGCACTGGTACTGGAAACAGGGGAGGTACTCAAAGACTGGAGGACAGTAGATGTAGTCCCCTTATACAAAAGCAGGAACAAAGAGGAAGCAGGGAACTACAGATCAGTCAGCCTGACCTCGGTAGTGGGGAAGATCATGCAAGCACTACTGAAAGAGAGATTGGTGGAACATCTGGTTGCCAATGGACTACTGGACCCAAGGCAGCATGGTTTCACTTGGGGGAGGTCATGCCAGACCAGCCTCATCAAATTTTTCAACTGGGTGACAAGGGGAGCGGATCAGGGAAGGTAAGTGGACATGACCTATCTGAACATCAGCACGACCTTTGACACAGTGCCACGTAGAAGGCAGTTAAACAAACTGGGGAATATGGGAGTTGGCAGGACAATACTGCAGTGGGTGGGTAATTGGTTGGACAGCAGGACATCGAGTGTGGCGGTAAATGGCTGTCACTCCACAGAGGGAAGCATGACCAGTGGGGTGCCACAGGGATCAGTACTGGGACCAGTCCTATTCAACATCTTCATCAGTGACATTGTGCAGGATCTAGAAAGCAGAATTTCCCTCTTCGTTGATAACACAAAGCTCAGTAATAGAGTGGATACACTAGAGGGTGTAAACAGAATGAGGAGGGACCTGCAGAATCTTAAGGAATGCTCAAGGGTTTGGCAGTTGAAATTTAGCACGAAGAAGTGCAAGATAATGCATATGAGGCACAAAAACCCTGGAACAACATATCAGTTGGGGGGTGAGGATATAGCATGCACCAAGCAGGAAAGGGGCCTTGGCATTATCATCTCTGATGACCTCAAGGTAGGGAAACAGTGTGGCAAGGCAGCAGGTAAGGCAACTAGGATGCTGGGAAGCACAGGCAGGGGCATCATCAGCAGGAAAAGGGAGGTCATAATTCCACTATACAAGACACCAGTGAGGTCCCACCTGGAATACAGTGTACAGTTCTGGAGATCTTACATATGTAAGGACATAGACAGGGTAGAGAAGGTTCAGAGGAGTGCAACAAAGATGGTAAAGGGACTGCATTACAAGTCTTTTGCTGAAGGACTTGAATATGTACTCCCTTGAGGAGAGGAGAGGAGGGAGAGAGGGGATATGATAGAGACACACAAGTACCTTACATGGAGGAACAGGGTGCAGGAATACACTGTTTTCCAGCAACAAAGATGTTCCAGGACTAGAGGGCATGGAACGAAGTTGGAGGGAGGGTGATTCAGAGGAAATGTGAGGAAGAATTTTTTCACCGAAAGCATGGTGGACAAGTGGAACACCCTGCCAGAGGAAGTGGTGGGAGATGAAACTATCACGGGATTTAAGAATGCAAGGGATAGACATAAGGGAATTCTGGAGATTAGGGGTAAGGGGAAACAGACTTGTAGAAAAACATAAAGGGAACTTACAAGCTCAAATGGGCAGACTGGGTGGAACATAGGCCCTTATCTGCCGACAGTGTCTATGTATCTATGTACTGTATACGACAGTCCAGGTTTAGCCAACCAAAGTGTGCATAAAGCTCGCAAGTGTGTGTTAGGTGGTGTGCTCACAGAATAAGCCTGCAGGCCTCATTTAGGGTTGTTTTTACCTGCTTGAGAGCTGTGTCGGTCGCAACACTGTATACCACTAGTTCATAGTCAATTACAGACAACACAGAACTAGTTATTGCTATTTTTAGTGCTTCTTGCTTGAGACAATGTTTGTTTTTGTGTTGCAAGCCACGTCTAGCATTTGTTGATTTACCTACAAGATCTATGAGTTTTATGGAAGAAAGAGAACTGTCTAGCATTACACCTAAGTACTTAAAAGTTTGAACCATTTCAAAGTGAGTATTTTGACTGTTTAGTATTTTTAGTTGGGGGGACCTATGTCTGTTGTGAGTGGAAGCAAACAATATCATTTTAGTTTTTTTAATAATTTAGCAGTAATTTTGATTTTATGAGCCATGCCTCAATATCCTCGAAATTAGTCTGCTACTGTTTTTCTAGTGCTACAGGGTCTGACTGGCTGGTGTGCAACACCGCATTGTCCGCATTAAATTGGACTTTACCTTGGGTTGTTAGTGGAAATTGATTTGAAAACAGACTAAAAAGAAGGAGGCCTAAGATTGATCCTTAGGGGACCCCTGTATTTACACTCCGATTTTCTGAGAGAGTATCCAGGATTTTTACCCTTTGTTCTCTAACAGTGAGGTACCTTCTAAACCAAGACGCCGATTCATGGGATAGTCCTGTAGAGGACAGCTGATTCAGGAGGAGCTCATGATTTACAGTGTCCAAAGCCTTGGTGAGGTCAATGTAGGCTCCCCCCACCATGAGCCCCCTATCTAACGTATCATGTATATACACCGAGAATTCAACTAAGGCAGTAGTCATGCTATGCTGCTTTTAGAATCCGTGCTGTTGTGGACATTGAAGCTGCTGCTTTTCAAAGTAGTTGACAACTTAATCATACACAATGCATTCCAGTGCTTTTGAGAGCCAGTCGAGTATAGAGATAGGTTGGTAATTTGAATGACTAGACCTCTCACCACTTTGTATACAGGAGTTATCACCGCAGATTTCCAGAGCCTGGAGAATGTACTGGATACTAGTGATAGATGTAGGATACTTGTAAGGGGTCGGAGAATCATGTCAAGAGTGAGCTCAACAAGTTTGAAGTCCAAAATACCAGCGCTAGCTCTGGATTTTCCAAGAACTTGTGTGAGGCATTTTTTGGACTCTCTTAGGGAGATAATTTTAAGGTAGAAAGGGGGTGTTGAGCCAGACTGGGTATCTGCTTTTTGTGTGAAATTACTATCATCCAGAGGTTCAAAGAAGTCTGGGGGTAGTACACCGGTTAGGTCAGTGATGGCTTTATTGAAGGTACTGGCTATAACACTAGGGTCCTGGGTTGGAATTCCTTCAACATTTATCAGAATTAGTGGTGACTTACTGGGTTTGCTAGTCAGGGACTTTATGTTGTCCCAGAACTTACGGCTGTCACTCCAGGAGTTAATCAGTTCCCTATTTTAGTGTTGGCTTTTGGCTGTGTGAATGGCCCAGGTGCACTTTTTCTGAGCTGTTTTGTAGTTTTGTAAGTCAATTTGAGAACCCATGACTCTTACTTTGTGCCACAGGTTGTCCCCATACTTCATCTGCTCAGTGAGTTGAGGTGTGAGCCATGATTTACATGAGTCTCTGATTTTGTGTTTGGTGTAGGGGCAAAGACACTGCAGGCCTCATTGAATTTGCAGATGAAACTTTCATGAACTGAGTCCACATCCTCTGTGGTATAGATAGCCTCCCAGTCTTGGCAGCTAAGGTGTGCTTTGAGTGCACCCAGTTTCCCTTTCTTCAGAACTCTTGTTATGAGCATAGTTACTGAACTATTAGGGGACTTGTTGGACTAAGTAAAGAGGATAGGGAAGTGATCACTAATGGAATGCTGTGCAAGAAATTCTTACATGCCGGTTTGTGATCAACCAGTTAATTATTGTATTGGTTCCTGTTCAATAATTTATTCGAGTGGGAGAGTCCACTAATTGGGGCATGTTATTAGCAGATAAAGCATCTTTTAATGGTTCCACCTGAGGGGACATTCAGTTAATATTGAAGTCCCCAACCATTAGTAGCTCAGTATTATGATTCCAGTCAGCAAGGTAGTCTAGGATCACCTGGAACTCATTGGATTGTTCCTTAGGAAGGACATAGACTGATACCAATGCAGGGCTTTTGCCCTTTGCACTGGCATTATTGTCACTGCCATTATTTGGGTGTTTCTACTACTTGTTATGCTTGGAAGCATTTGTCCCTGAATGTGGTCTTCAATGTAGACAACGCACCCACCACCACGTTTTCCTACTCTCTCCAGCTGAAAAGAGGTGTAGCCTTCAATCTGAATGGCTGTGTCAGCGACCATAGGAGTGAGCCAGGTTTCAACCACCGAGTGCATATCTGGCTGATACTAAGTAATCCATGTTTATAGTGAGCCTAGTTTAGCCATAAGGCTACAGATATTGCTGGAGGCAATGGTTAAGTAAAATACCTACAGCATGACCATTAGCAAGTTATTTAACCTCTCAGTGCTCCAGTCTACCTAGCTGTGGAAATGGGCAAATGCAGGACTCCAGTGCCCCACTTGAACAAGATGGTGTATCTCATCTGGGCTATCTTGGGTAAAAAAGTTGTAACATAAAGACAAACAAGCAAAAAAAATGCCATATTTCATTGAATAGAAGCCACCCTCAAATAGAAGCCACACTTGAATAGAAACCACAGGTCTTAATGAATACTTTTAATAAAAGCTGCCCTCAAATAATTAGAAGTAATGGCTTTTAATTAGGGTTTAAATAATGTCAGACAAAGCACTGTAGGTGAGACTTGTGTGGGCTTTATGTCTATAAATACGTATTAGTGTATATGTAAATTTATGATCTTAGTGGATGTTTGTTATTTTATTTATTTATTTAGTTTTTGTTGACCGGGTAAGGTGTACTAGCCATAGCAATGACTATTTTCAGGCATGACCTGGGAGTTTACAGAGACAAAACAAATGATTAACATTTGATCAACAGAGATAGCAGCAAATACAATACAGTAAAATACAATACAGTAAAAGCTTTGAGAGTAATAATACAAAATAGTCCGCAAAGAAACAAAACTACAAATTACATCAACAATTGTATGGAGTGAATAAAAGAGCAAATACAATAAATAAAACCATTATGCAGTAATCTAGTTAGAGAAAATGGTATTATAACAAATACCCAGAAATTATAATTATAAATAAAGGATAGAATAGAGACAGGAAATGACTAGGGTGGGGATGCAATAAAAAAGGGGAGGAGGATAGGATAGTATGGAAAGAAGCAAAAAGTAGGGGGATAGGGACTTGGTACACTAAAGTGCAAGGAGACGACTAAAGGAGTGAGCAGTACTTACCTATGGTGAGAGGGTGTAGGATCAGGAGAAAGGTAAAGGGTTAGGGAGGTTTGAAGCAGGAGCATGAGAAGGAAACAACAAGATGATCACGAAGCAATTTCTTGAAAGAGGCATGGGATGGTGCTAACCTTATAGCTAGTGGAAGGGAATTCCAGTAATAGGGGGCATAACAGGAGAAAGCACTATCACCTTTGGTGGAGTGGTGTCGAGGAATAAGCACAGGGGCTTTAGCAGTTGAGTGAAGACCATATTTGGATGGCTGGGTGAGGAATAGTTCCGCCAAGGGCTTCAGTGTTTGGTTACGGATTACGTTATCTATGACCAAGCCATACGCAAAGTCTCTTGATGCATTCAGAGAAAGCCACCCTAGTTCTGTGTATAGGAGGCAATGGTAATGGCAATGTTATGCTTATATTACTGTGAAGTTCAGCATGTGTAAAATTTTATTTTTAGTACTTAAAAATGTTGAACTCGCAATACAAGCTGCCCTCCAATGCAAGCCGCAAATCAAAATGCAAACTTTAAACAGAATCCACAAATTCCATTCAATGAAATAGGTATTCAGTTAAATATGTCTATTCAGCAAGTGTTGCCATCAACCTGTTGCTCCCTTCAGCATTTTGTGTGTGTGTGGGGGGGGGGCAGCTTCATCAGGGTGGGTGGATGGCAGTAATCTTCTTTAGTTTCTGCTTCAGTTGTAGTGCTGTGTCTTAACACACCAGCATAGACTTCTAACAGTTGCAGGCCCAGCAGGAACGTGGCCATCAGTAAAGGTTGGATTGCTGTTTTCAATATAAGCTGCAGATATTTGCATATAACTATCTCATCTGTCTTGTTTTGACCAATCATATTTGGAAGTTTATCATAGCAGACTGTGTCTGTGACACAAGCCCTGCAAATGTTGGTGAAGTCTGTCAAGTGCTTGTAAAGTTATGAATTAGACACAACAAAAATAATTCATTTTCCTATTTGATAGGAATTCTCAGAGTATAAGGTATTAGCCCAGTGTAGGTTTTTTAACTAGTTTTAGAACAGTACTCATAAAATCAAGAGGTTTTAAAGTTTGAACTTTAAATTTCTGCATATACACAAATAACATTTCATGCAGCACATGCAGTGTGATTATGCTGTCTTTTGCACCACTGTAAAGTGGGCCAGTTATTGATAAATGTATATATCAATAGTTTATTATAACTGCACAAATGAAGTGTGAAAGAGTTTCTGATTAGTTATAGAATTAAACTAAGACAATTGAGAGGTGGTCTGATCTTAATGAAGAATAGGGAGTTTAATATTCACAGTAAATGTTAATTTCATTTCATTTATTTGTATTAGCAGGTAGGTACACTGAGATACAAGATCCCATTTTCAGGCATGACCTGACATCAGTAGGTTCAACAGACGAACTAATGACATAGAATACATTAATCAACCATTAAATACAATAAACAGTTAACACACCACTTTACACAAGAGCAAACAATCATTTTTACGGCTGTGGGCAGAGCCTACAGCCATTTTGGGATCGATTGTAGCTTACAAAAACGGCTGATTGTAGACCTTTCCATTGGACTTTTGGAAGTATCCTTCTGAAAGTCCAACAGAGCTTAAAACATAGAAACATAGAAGTTGATGGCAGGTAAGGACCGTAAGGCCCATCCAGTCTGCCCATTTCTTTTTCTACCTTATAAATGTGCCATCAGCCTTTGCTCTGTCAATGGCTTATCTATTCATACTCATCTGTATTGCTCCCTTATGCCTATCCCATGCCTGTTTGAAGTCCTGCATTGTATTCATATCCACCACTTCCTGAGGTAAGCCATTCCATGCATCCACCACCCTTTCTGTGAAAAAGAACTTCCTCACTCTGCTTTGGAATAACAGCTGTACTATTTTGGCTGTAATTCTGCATTCTGGGGGCAAGAACTGGGCATGCATGACTCACGCACATGTGCAGTTCCACTGGCACCACCATGTTGTGAATGGCAACATGCCATTCACTGCAACTATGCACATGCAAGTATCGCACATGCACAGTTGTGTCGTCACTGCCATCTTTTGGATGGCACTCCTCCAACACCCTCTCACTGCTCCTGACCTGCCCACACCCTCCCAGAATTGGCAGTAAAGAACACCCACCTGCACACTCCCACCACTGCTGTCCTCCCCGCTCCCTCTGTTCCATGTCCCTACACCAACATTGTGGTGCCCAATCCACATGTCAGCACTATGTACACCCCAACTCATTTGGCACTCTGGGAGCCCACCCCAGTGTGACCAAATGTATGCTTTTTTTCCCTGTAAATAAAGAAAACTGTCCCTGACGTGTTTTTTTCACCCTGTAAAAAAGAAAACGGTCCCTTGTCATCACCCCAGTCCCCCTCCCCTATCCTGACCCTCCCACTGAGCATCCACCTCCCTGCACCCCCCCTTACTCCATTCTTACCTCCAGAGGTTGGCACTGTCATCTTTTGTGGACTGGGACATGTCTGCACTCTTCAAAGTCGAACCGCAAACTGAAAAATCAAAGGTAAGCGTACTATACTGGCAGTCAATGGGGTTTTCAACTTATGTTGATAAATCAGCCATTTTTTTGAATTTTGTCCCTAAATTTTCAACAAGGGGTCCTTGGGACACCACCTCGTGAACACTGTTACTGTTATGTCGTTACTCAGTCCCGAAAGGTGATTTTGTGGTCGCTGAACAGAATCACCTTTCAGGACCAATTAATGAAACACAAGTGCCACTGTTCATGAGGTGGGGTCCCAAAAAGCCCATGTTGCAAATTTGGTGAAAAAATTCCAAAACATGACCACGTCACTAGCGTGCCTTGTGCAGTTTCTATGCACACTCCTAACTTCACCAATTTTTAATATTTTCATTCCAGATTTTCAAAATTGCCGTTACTACACACCTCTTTATTAACATTACAGCTGTCATTTTTCACATCTAGCCCATAACATGTTTTCACACCTGTGGCACAGAATGGCACAGTCGCTCTGCAAAATGATCTTTCAGGACAAGTGAACAAAATTACACTGACATTCTTCATGAGGTGGGGTCCCAAAAAGGCCATGCTGACAATTTTGTGCAACACCTCAAAAAACATGACGAAGTTACACCCAGGAGGTCAATATTTTCTATGCACACAAGAACCTTTGGTCATTTGGCAGCTTGTTACAGCTGTATCAGCTCTAGCTAGATCTTGTTTTAAAATGAATGGAAGCAGCAGTGGAGAAAGTGGTGATTGATAAAGAAGTCTTTACTTCATCATGTAAAGGGTTCCACACTATTGCAGCGCAATAAGCAAAGGACCTTTTCCCTGAATTTGTGCGGACCAGTGGAAAGGTCAGCTGAGTCTTATTAGATGACTGTGAACTGTATGGGGAACTCTATGCATCCAAAAGGGCTCAAAGTGATGTTGGATTGCCTGTCTGTAATATTTTAAATGTAAAATGTGACATAGCCAATTTATAAGTATTTTGAATGGATAGTCATTTAAGGCTAGTCAAAATATTATAGTGATGTGTCTGGGAAGGTGCCATTAATACGAATTTTTCAATTTTATGTAACAATGTTTTCTTCTGGGAAATAAAGGAAGAACATGAGGCATCAGTAATTAAAGAAACATAATTTAGGACCAGTAACAAAAAATACTGTGCAATAGTTTTATGAGAATCTTTGGTCAGAAATGTAGAAAGTTGATAAAGAGTACCAATTTTACAATATAACTTGGCAGTAACCTTATCTTTGTGTATATTATATTTTAATGACAGATCTAGGTACACGCCTAGATATTTATATGATTTAACAACTTCTATAACTTCACAATCCAGCATGCTAACAATAAAATTACCAAAATATTTTTTTTAATTTAGGTTCTGAGCCAAATATCATGGACTTGGTCTTTAGCTTATTTAACACTAAATTGTTTTGAGAAAGCCAGGATTGCATATTTGTTAAATTCAGTGCTCAATAACACATTAATATCCGTGACATTAGAATCATGAGTGAATAAAACTGCATCATCTGCATATAATAACACATCACAGTGCTCCACCACTTTCACCACTGGATCTATGAACAGTGAAAAAAGTAGAGGACCCAGTATGGATCCCTGAGGGACCCCACACTGGGCCTCTGGATAAGATGAAAATATTCAGTTTAACCTAACAAACTGCAGCCTATTAGTGAGATAGTCCCTGAACCAAGACAAGGCAGGACCTCCCACCCACAGTCCAGATAGTCACTCCAGTAAAATTGTATGGTCAACAAGGTTGAATGCCTTGGTTAGGTCCATGACACAGCCTCTATTAAATTACCACTCTTGGTGGCCCTGAGGACAGTGTCTGTGAATCCAACCAAGGCAGTCTCAGTGCAATGCCTCTCCCCAAAGCCATGTTGGTTAGGGGAGGTCAACTTATGGGTCTCGATATAATTGATAAACTGTTTGTATACCAATTTTTCTTGACGTTTTGGAAAAGCAGATAAAATTGAGATAGGGCAATAATTACAGAACTCAGTCTGTGACCCAGATTTAAAGATTGGGACAATGTATGTTTTTTTTCATAAATTTGGTATCTGGCATGTTTGAAAGGATAAATTAAAAATAAGATTAATTGGGTATGCAAGTTGGGAAGTAGCAAGATCCAGGATTTTGGGTGATAGCTCATCGCAGCCAGGAGCTTTGTCAGGCTTCAGGCTAGTTAGGAATGGAGATGTATGAAATTGGAAAATTTCGCCCAGTGAAATTTATCGTGATATTATTTGTTGCATAAAATATTTTCTGGGCAAAATGCAAAATTTCACCATGAATGTGCCAAATTTCACCACCAAGCCAGCAAAATTTTGCTCTGGTGAATTTTGCACCTGTGGGTGAAATTTCACTAACTGCAGAAGTAATTTCGCCTCCCAAAGTGAAATGTTGTGGACAAAGCCAAAGTTCTCCCTGGTGTCTAGTGGTCCCCCTCGCCCCCGGCTGCTCACTGGCTGAATTTTTTTTGCCCTGTTGTCCACTGGTCATCCTCCCACCGGCGATTACTGAAATTGCAGTTAGTCGCACCCCCAAAGTTACCATGTCCCCATTTGTTTTATTTAAAAAAATAAACAAACTCTCACATCTCCCCTGGTGTCTAGTGGTCCCCCAGCTGATCATTAGCTGTAATTGCATTCAAAAAGCCGCCCAAAGTTACCCTGCCCCTTCATTTGTTTTATTTAAAAATAACAAAATTCACCCTCCACTCCCTGGTGATCTAGTGGACCCCACCCCATCATTAGATAGCAGCACCAGCTTCCCCCTGACCTCATCAGTTAGCAGCAGCCTTCACCCCTTCAAGGCTGGCAGACAGACTGAGTGCAACTGAGAGCTTGAATGACTAAGAGCATAAAAACACTCATTCATTCAAGTGCTCTGTATGCTCAGTCAGGCTGCTGGCCGCAGGTGAGGAGGGCTGTGCAGTGGCCCAGTTGGGCTACTGGGGAGCTGGTGCTATGTAATAATGGGTAGGGGTCAGCTTGACACCGTGAGTGGAGGAGGGGTGAATTTGTTTTAAATAAAACAGATGGAGGGGAAGGGTAACTTGGAGATTTATTTAAAGCAATTACTGTCAGTGATTGGCGGGGGGGCACTAGACACCAGGGAATGAAGGGTGAATTTGTTTATTTTTTTTAAATAAAACAAATGGGGGGCAGGGTAACTTGTGTGTGTGGGGGTGGGGTCAATTGATGGACCTATGTAGTGGTCGGTGGTGGGGCAAAATTGTGGGCGAAACTGCAAAATTTCACCTCAATTACGCGAAACATTTCACTCTGTGAATTTGCCAATTTTGTGGCAATTTTGCTGGCAAAATTTTATTTCACTGCATCTCTAGTTAGAAATTTGAGCACATCAGAACTCCTAACAGTTTTCAGGTAGAATTTCTGCTTGTTCAGGTTAGGTTCAGTACAGCAGTTAGTTTTATCTTGTAAAACACTGTGATTAGAATGGTCCATCAGGTCCCTGCGATATAAATCCAGATTAGAGAATTGGGAATTGAATTCTTCTGCAATATGGGCAGAGTCTGTTAGCGATTCCCCATTTTTTAGCATACAGGGGCCTCTATCACTGGGGGAGAAAATGAAGATTTGATTAAGCTCCCGAACATTTTGGGGTTGTAAAGACTGGTCTGTTCCTATTTCAGAAAGAAACCCATTTTAGCTAACTTAACTTTCTTTTTACACAAATTCCACTTTAACCGGTAAGCATTTATATCAACCGATGTCCCACTATTCCTATACTTTCTCCAGGTGGCGTCTCTTTCCCTCATTAGTTTAGTTAAATTTCTATCAAACCACTTAGTCTCCCTTCCACTAACTCTCGTTTTAAGTAAAGGAACAAATTTATTTACAACTTCCGTAAGGGTTGTGATAAACAAATCTATGGTGCAGTCTACGTCAGGTACAAGATAAAATAAGACCAGTCAGTTTCTGAGAGGGCACTAAGAAAGCTGGGAACATCCAATTTAGAGTAACATCTAAACTCTAAATATGTAGGTGGAGGTCTAGGAATTCTTCCACCTGTCCATATCCCGGAAACTGGGTGATGGTCACTAACGGAATCTGAAGTTAGGCCACTAGATACTGTATAATATGGTCATTTCTATTGGTGAAAAACCAGTCAAGCAACGTATGCTTGTTGGCTTTAAGATTAAGTCGGGTAGGGGACGTTATTAACTGCTGTAGCCCTGAACTCATTAAAGTAGTTTTAAATAGAAGATTATTGTTATTGTCCCAATGTAAAATAAACATCTCCCACTGCTATAGTTTCACCTTTAATACTGTGTGACATCAAGTCTGAAAAATTTTGAAAACCCTGTTTACTGTTTTTTGGGGGGATTGTAAACACAGTAGATGGATAATTTGTTGAGGGCCCTATATTAAGTCTAATAGCAAGATATTCAAAAGACGTCTGATTTTCATCAGGTGGTGGGCAAGCCTCAGTTGTAAAACATGTCTTTTATATGGAGCATGACCCCCCCTTTACCGTTGGGCCTATCTTATCTGTGAATGTAGTACCCTGGGAGTGTTATATCAGAATCAAGGATTGTGGGCAGAAGCCACATTTCATAACTAGCCAAGACGTCAGGGATATAATAATTCACTCAGGCCTCAATCTTGTACATTTTTGTGGCTATGCTTCTTGCATTCATATGAACTATCTTCAGCCCCCTTTTCACAGGCATGAAGTAGTCTAAGTTCTTTTCAAAGGTTGAGGCAGGGGGTCCAGGATTTAACTCCACATCCCTAGAAAGCAACAATAAGCTAGTTAATACATGAGGGATGAGGCCAGGATCAGTCAGCTGGCTTATGTTAACAGGCCTCCTTACAAGAAGACCAGTACTATAGGCCAGACTTGTAATCATAAGATAAAGGAGGCATTTGGACCCAAAACACAGTCAGAAAATATGTGATGCTGCAAAAACAGGGACTATATGTGCCCATTAACACCACTGCACTTCTTGCTATGCCTCAGTCAGAGCCCCATATGATGGTGGTACTCAGAACAAAATGAAAATTCAGAGATCCAGATGCTAGCTGGCATGAATGGTGTTTGCAACCACTAGCATACTGGACTGCAACAGCTGCATGGGTTGGGTATCTGGCTAATTGACTGGAGCTTTGTCATGGACAAGCCCTGAGCAAGTGGTGCTACCACCATAGTTGTCCCCACTGCCCTCACCCCACATGATTTACTCACTGTTGCGTCCACGCTGTTGTCCTGCCAGACATCACCAATTTTGGTGCAGTGGACACCCCCATCCTTTCCAACATGTTCAGATGCTACCAGATGTCCAGTGGAGGCCCCTCTGACCCTGACCCTGTTGTGTGTTGTGTTCGGTGATGCTAAGCATTGCATAATACCTTCCCCCTCTGGAACTTGTGTTCCAATTCCCAAGCCAACACCCCCTCTTTAACTGCTTTCTTTTACTTGTACACTGATGGGATGCAGCTGTGGACTGTAACTGGAGATGCAGGGACCAGCAAACGGAGAGCATGGTTCAGCAGCTCATTACCATGTCACCCCCCCTTGCCATTTTCCCATCCTGCTGCAGCACCCTGAGTGACAGCACATGCCATGTCTTGTGCCCCAGTTGTGCATAACACAATGAATGGGGCACAAAACAGTTAGCTGTTGCAAAGGCGCTATTGAAGACGGCTGAAATTCCCATCCATATATCATATAGAAAATAACAGAAACATAGACACATGAAATTTGATGGCAGAAAATAACTGCTTATCCCATCTAGTCTTCACTTATGTCCTGTACCTATTCTGTCTCTGCAGACCCTATCTGGTCTTTGTTGACCCTCCCACCACCCTGCAACCCTTTGTAATATGATCTTATGGCTATGTAATACATGGGTAGGTGTGTGTAACCAGAATCTTAAACACACTCAAGGTGGGGGATATTACTTTAGCCCAACAGCAAAGCATGAGGGATATATTAATGCATCTCACAATGAGGGTGTGTGCAAAGTTCTGTGTTACTGTACATGCAGCTACTCAGTTTGTTTCTTATACTTACTGTTCAGAATTTTTAATCAGGGTGGGATCTAAAGAGATAAAGATGATTTTGTTATATACATGCATTGTGGAACTCATAGTTCAGTTATGTAAACTTTAAGTGGTGTGTTGTTGAACTGTAAAAATCCAGCTGCTTTTCTGTGAGGGACATGACATGAGAGGCAGTTGTGCTTATGGGACGTGCAGCTTCAGCGGTGCAAGTTTGAGTGACAGCTTGCCGTGGCACATGATCAGTGATAACCAAATATTGCAATGCAGTTATTTAGTAGACCTGTGTAAAATTAGAAAATTGTGAATTCACAGAATTCTAACGGTATTCCATGAATTTCTGCAAATTTCCCCAGAAATTCATGAATGATTTGTGCAATTTTTGAGATGCCTTTAGTTATGCGTAACTCTTTTTATCTAGTGAGCTGTAGTGCTGATAGCTGGCATATTTACTTATTGAATCGAGTCCTAAATGCATGCCAGTTATCATGGAATCTGGATGGGCTGTTTCCAAAGTACACAGGGCTCCATCTCTGGCCGTTGATTTTTTTCGGCAAATTTCAAGAACATTTTTTCCTCTTTATACTGTTACTCAGCCACCTTTGGGACTTCAGTGGCTATCTAAAAATTAACATACATAGCCTTTTTATGTTGGCCTGCACATGTGCAAGCAATATCTTATGGTAGTAGAACATTTCGGAGGTGTGTCATCGTTGTCGCCAATGCAGGGGACGCTTTAGTGGTACGTTCCTCAGTTGCCAATCAGTGAGCATGCTGGCGATCACGGCAGTTTCAAAGAGAGCCACAACCTTGAAAGAAATCTGCTATTCCGGTGAGATGCAGTTTACTCATTGCAGCAGCAGATGACAAGACTCCAGCCATGTGCATTACAGTGCGCAGTAATGCGCATGGCCGGAGTTACAAGCATGGCCGGAGTTACGAGCAAGTGCTCAGTGTGCCATTCCTGGTGAAACATTTCAATAAATAAATAAAACAGCTGCTGGAGTGGCTTTCCACAATGGTGGCTCCTGCTGCCGGACACACACTCCCTCAAAGCCGCCATCGGGTGTGTCCAATCCCCATGTCTGCATGTATTTCCCCTCCTCCACAGCCACATTGTGGCACACTGGGAACCCACCCCAGTGTACCCAGAATTTTTTTTCCCCAACACTGGGATGCCCACTCCCAGTGTCAGATGCCCCCAACCTCCCATCAGCATCATGCTTCCCCTCCCCCCAAACTTTCCGATGGGAGTGCCCAATCCCTCTTGGCATCATGTCCCCCCCCAAACTCAAGTGGCACATTGGAAGCCCACCCCAGTGTGCCAAAAAGTTATTTTTATTTATTTTTTAACCTATAAATAAAGAAAACGGTCCCCTGAAGTTGTTTGTTACACTGTAAAAAGAAAACAGTCCAGCATTGTCTCCCCAGCCCCTCCTCAGCACCCCACCTCCCTGCACCACCCTCACCCATACTTACCCTCCGGTGGTCTGCGCTGCAATCTTCTGTGAACTGGGACTCATCTGCACTCTTCAAAGCTGAACTATGAACTGAGGAATCGGATAAGCTGCTGTATAATGGGACTCAATGGGGGTTTTCAACTTAGGTAGATATCTCAGCCACTTTTAGGAATTTTGTCCCCAAATTTTCAACATAGGGTGCTTGGGAACCCACCTCATGAACATGTCACTGTCATTTTGTTTCTCAGCCCCAAAAGGTGATTTCGTGGTCGCTGGGCCAAATGACCTTTCAGGACTGAATAACAAAATGTCAGTACCACTGTTAATGAGGTGGGGTCCTAAAGAGCACATGTTGAAAATTTGGTGCAAAAATTCCAAAAAATTACTGTGTTACGGGCGTGCATTGCACATTTTCTAAGCACTCTTGTAACTTCACCAATTTTTAATATTTTCACTCCACATTTTCAACATTGCCATTTTTTAACAGCTCCTTATGAACAGTACAGTTGTCATTTTTCACATCGTGCCCAAAATGTGTTTTCGCACCTGTGGCACAGAATGGCAAGGTTACTCTGCAAAATCAACTTTTGGGATGGATTAACAAAATCTTAGTGCACCTCTTCATGAGGAGAGGTCCGAAAAAGCTCATGTTAAAAATCTGGTGAAAGAATTCCAAAAAATGACCACATTACTGGTGTGCGTTGTGCAGTTTCTATGCATGCTCGTAATGTCACAAATTTTATATACTTTCACCCCACATTTTCAGCATTGCCAGTTTTTCACACCTCCTCATGAACAGTACTGCTGTCATTTTTCACATCCTGCCCAAAATGTGCTTCTGCACCTGTGTCACCAAATGGTGTAGTTACTGTGCGAAATCACCTTTCATGATTGAGTAACGAAATAATAGTGCCACTGTTCATGAAGTGGGGTACCAAAAAGCCCATTTTGAAAATTTGGAGCCAAAATACCAACAAACGCCTGGGGTGTTAAGATTTTCAACCGTAATGCCCACCCTGCAGAGACTGAGAGACATTGGCGGTGTGACTGGGGTTTTCGTCAGCCGTAATGCTCATGGCATTCTACCCCACCCTGCAGCCACTGACAAGCATTAAGGTGTGGCTTGGGGTCTTCGGCCCTAACGTTCACCCCATTCTCCTATACTGCACCCATCTCAGCTTATTTCCTTATGGAATGGGGTGAGCATAAGGACCAAAGATCTCAAGGCACACCGCAACACCTGTTGCTGTTTGTAGGGTGGGGTGAGGTGGAATGGCTTAAGCATTATGGCCGACGACCCCAAGCCACACCCCCAACACCTTTCAGTCTCTTTGGGGGGGGTGGCATTAGTTCAATACTTCACTGCCATTCCTATTATGCATCTCTCTAACTCCTGCACTACCAATGCCAATGCCAGCAAGCCAACATTTGGTATTGACAAATGCTTGTTGTAATGGTCATAGAGCTGACTAAATATAATGTGAGTTGGTTAAGAAATGTTGAAGTTACACGGGTTTAAAATGTCACTATGTAGTTATTTTAGAAATGTTATGAAAACTTATTCAAAATATGGATGTTTGCAAGTTCTCTTGCAGGTACAGACCTGACATTTGTCATTCATATGCAATGTCAGAGTATCCTGGTACCTTACAAAACTGGAGATCATATGGTTTAGTAGTATTAAATTTACAGTAGAATTATCATTGGCAGCATATCCTCAAATGTTTCTGGTCGCATAATAGGCAATGCCTCTAGAATTTCTATGGTGGAATTTAACATTCACAAAGCACATATCACTTCATCCTCTGAGAAGCAGAGCAGAGCTGTGTGCAGTCCTGTGGTTCCTCTATGGGTGATTATTTGTTTCCCACCCCCTCACCTTTTCTCTCTTAGCTTAACCAGATAGAATGAATGGAACTACTGGTCCCCTGATAAGCTTCTTGTTCTTCAATGTGACATACTCTCCAAGGCTATGCAGGGGCCAAATGTTAATTCCAGTCCATGAATATCAGGGCATCGGTAAATCGGAAGCGCTTCGAATACAGGATTATTAAGGGAGGTATTTATTCGGCACAGTTCCCTGCACAGCCCTTACAAAACAAACTCCAACTCTCCTCCTCAGTTAGAAAAAAACCCTAGAACAGTCTGTATTCCCATCCCTCCAACCTCTAGCAATCCCAGCCCCTGAAATTTATTCAGTTTTTGAATATTATTTAAAAATAATGGGGCTGGCACAATCCACCCACCTCCACGGAAGACCCCCATCTTGGAAATTGACAGCTAGCCTGAAAAATAATCCCTCCTCACCTCCAACACAGTCATCAGTACCCTTCTTCCATTCCCCTAACACCCAAGTCTCCTTATTAGGTGATTGTTGCCACCGGTCCAGTAGAACCCTCCTTCCTTCATCGTGCTGAAGCACTTCATCGAATGAAAGCCCAGCTGCTTGCTAGAGTAAACCCAGCAGATCATGTGATCAGCTGGGTTTACTACAGCAAGCGCAGCAGCTGGGCTTTCATTCATTAAGGTGTGCTCAGCAGTGGAGGAGGGAGGGTCCTATTGGACCGTTGGCAACAGTCACCTAATGAGGAGACTTGGGTGTTAGGGGAATGGCAGAAGGGTGCTAATGACTGTTTTGGGGGTGAGGAGGGATTATTCTTCAGGCTAGCTGTCAGTTTGCAAGATGGGGGCCAGCTGTGGAAGTGGGCGGGTTGTGCCGGTTCTCATTAGTTTTTTTTTTTCAGGTGAAGAAAATGACATACACATTATTTCTCAGCTGGGTGGAGAAGGGTATTGCTGTGTGGGGAGGTGAGGAGGGAATATTCTTCAGGCTATCTAGACGGGGCTGGCTGTGGAGGAGGGTGTGTGGCAGTCATCCGTGAACAAAATCTGTAGCAAATTGGGGTGGGGGGCGTGGTAAGAAAGAGGGTGGGGGAGATGGGGGATACATAATTTACTGGGATTCTTTGTTGGGAGTAGTGTTTTGGTCTTTTGTTCAGGGCTGTGCCAAATATGAATATTCGGCCGAATAATGAATATTTGGCAACCGAATACCAAATATTCGGCAGAATATTCAAATTAAGGTATTCACACAGCCCTACTCATTACTTCCAATAGCTATGTTTCAAGTCCGAACGATCCATTGCTTAACCTGATGCAAAATGGCCACCCAGGTACAATGAGTTAAAGTCATTTACTCCTTTTCCTATCAGACCTAACCCATTGGAATAGCCATAATTCCACATTCTTGTTGCCTCAGACATTTTCTCCCCCACTACATCTACCTCTAAATCCTAGACTTGCACATACATCAGGGTCTATGGATAGTCAATTCACTGGGTGCGATTCTTATATAATCTGCATTCTGGTAGGATGTTTTCTGTGCCAACTGAGGAGTCTGTTATTCATGTGTGACCTAGCATAACTGTCTGTTTCTTGGCAAAACCATGCATCTAACTTCTACAGTTTGGTAACACCCCCCCAGCACTAACTGCCTCCCCAACCACTACCCTTTCATTTGAATCACCAGACTTCATGTCCCTTGTCAAGATCAGCACCCCATCTGTCTTCACACAACTGTTGCACATCCTTATCATGAAGACATTCCTTGTCCCAGAATGCCCTCTTGCATTCCAGGAAAAGAAGACCCTTCCTCTTCTAGCAAACTCTTAGAAAACATTTGGTATCTCATTGATGCCAGTGACAAGTCTCACAGGCTCCAGAACTATAAGGGTGTTGGAAAAGATCACTCTTGAACTCTTTTCTCTTAGGAACATCTATCATGTAATAAGTGACCTGCTCATGTCCTCAGGACTTGTACTCCCTATCAAAATGTGGGCAGCAGGCAGCTACTCTTGCTGCATGCAGTGCTGAGCTACTGTATGGATCACAGTCATTTGACCTGCGCTATAAGCAGGAAAATCACCTTACCTGTATTAGTACAAAGGGCCTACAATGCACCTCAAACCATCCTGCTACTTTAACAATAGAGTCCCCCAGGAATCCAACCCTAATACCACTCTGACTAGCCTTTTCCTTTCTCCTCTATTGCAGGTCAGGTATCTTTTGTATTTAAACTTTTTATTGGCATACTTCTTTTCACAACAACACAACAGTGACTGCAGGAATGCATACCATCTCACCAAGGCACAATACAGGAGCTTGCTTTGTTATGGACTACATGTCATGCTGTAAGCAGTTATCAGTTAATGAGGCAATTAGGGAGCACGTAGGCAAGGTATGTATTCAGGTGAGAAATGATGCCTGTCCCCTAAAACCAAAGCATGAAAACAAACAGCAAGAGTAAACAGTCACAGAGATAACTAAGGGCATTACTAAGAGTACATAGATCAAGTCTGCTAAGTGAGCTGCACATAAGAAGTGATGTCAACCTATACTTGGTTGCCCAGTTCCACTTCTTAGGGGTCACATAGTCTAAATAAGGTTGCCAACACATGCAGTATGCAGGAAGGGTATTGGTAGCCAAGTGGGATAGTTGATCCAGCATGGAGATTTGTGTGAGGAAGGCTAAAAGTTCTTGTTGAAAGGAGATTTCCACTGATCGCCGTCTGCAAAGAATGAGCCTCTTAGCCTGCATACTGAGGAGGGCACGCCACCTGTGTTCAGCCAAGGCAAGACAAAGTGCTTCAAAGGTGACGCCTAAGAGCTTTGAGGCAGCTGTGTAATACTGTGGAATCTGGCATACCTGTTGCCAAAAGGGTTGAAGGGGAGCAAGTCCAGAAGATATGATGTCTGCAGGTATTAGCTACAATTTGAGCAGCACAGCTGAGGTCCTATAACGGGAATGGAGGATTTTATTTTGAATCAGTATGTTTCTTGTATCTTTAAAAGCCTTACTGTAGGCCCAAATTTCCTGCAGTTATGCCAATCCTGCTCAGATAAAGTTATTTGGAGGATTTGGTCCACCTAGCCTTGGACACTAATGACTGAGTGGGTATATTAGTTCTGATGGCAGAGTAGATTTTCCTTGCTAATCTCCTCTGGAGGAGCAACCAATGTGAGAGGTTGTTAGATTTAGTATCTTGGGTTGCTGATGAGTTCAGGGTAGGCTGAACAGCACTCTGAATTTGGAGGAATCTCCAAAAATCAGTTTGCAGAAGTTCCCACCTTAATGGCATTGACTGAAAAGTCTCCACATACACAGAGAGGTACAGGGCACTGTGTTGTAAAGATAGGTGAGCACAATGGACTGTTCTTCAAAGTATTTAATGTGAAAAAAGGCTTCACCCAGTAGAGACAGACATTACTGGTACCCCAGCGCTTTGGCTCGCTTTCTTTAACTTGAATTTCTGAGAAGAGGAGTGGATTTCTTTGAAGCTGGAAGCAATGTACATTCCTTTGCTTGAGAGAGAGGAACTCTGTCTGTACTGGGTAAAGCCTTTTTTTTTCACATAAAATAATCTGAAGAACAGTCCTTTGTGCCAGCCTGTCTTTACAACACAGCGCCCTGTACTCTTTTGTGTATGCGATTTGTTTTTCAGCTTTAGTGACCAGGGTTGCAGTGCATTACAAAGTACGTTAAAAGTACATTACAAAGTGAAGTACATTATTCCTGTTTGTTTTTTCAAAAGTCTTCACAGCTATTGTGCCCTTCACTAACTGATCACACAGGAAGAAAACACTCTTGTTCTCCCAGGATGGCCATTTTAGGGGTGTATGGTCCACTGTAGGTAAGTAAAATTTGATTTCTTTAGCACCCAATCCCAGAAGCTCTGGGCGCTTTACACAGGTAAGGTGCAATAAACATACAGTACAGCAATTTTAAAACACAGTCAGAAAGGTCAAGGTACTCTATAATTTGACTCTATGAATAAATAATTGAAATAAAACAGTTCAGCAGCGAAATAAAACTATAAACTATAGCTGGATTTAATGTAATGGTAGGATTGCCTTAAAGGGGGGTGAAGTGGATGGGTACAGGATTAACACCCATCCTTTGGTGCAGTTGGAACCAGTATTTGACTGCAGGACTTATAGTGGGGTGTGGTTTTAGTTCTTTAGGGATGGCAGAGTAAATGAGCATGGGGAGGGAGTGTCTTTTGCATTACTCAGCCTCCATGGCTACCCACTGGGGTGAGGCCTTGCCTCAGCGTCTGAACCACTGCAGTGTTTGGACCACCTTAAAGGTTCACGGATACTGTAGCCTGTAAACTAAGGCAGGCACCAGCCACCAGTGGACCAATGTGTCCAAAGTTTGTTATGGCTATACCTGTGTTGGGCTCCATTCCAAATGAAATTACCTATTAGTGTGTCTATTTCTAGCAACCAGGCAGGGAGGTCTCCAGTGGTAAGTGAAAGAGGAGATAAAACATCTTTGTAGCAGTCACCATTTTGATGGTGGCAATTTTCTTAGCCTTAGTAAGCTGGAGCAGTTTCCACCTCTTACAATCTGTCTTAAGTGCAGCCAATAACGGGGTCAGATTTCTGTCCCACATTTTAGAGATAGTAGGGATGACTTTAATGCCCAAATAAGTAGTCCTGTCTGGGCCTATCAAAGCTCTTTTGGTTCTACCATGGGGACTGATCATTTCTGGTTTAAGTGGAGGACTTCAGTTTTGGACAGGTTGACCTTCAGGCCAAAGAGCTTTGTAAAGTGTCTGAGAAGGTTCAAGAGGGGTGTGATGGAGGTAGCTGCATCCACTAATAGTACTAGTAAATCATCAGCATACATGAGCGTGGTGTACAGTGTATAGTCCACATGTATTCCTTGGATGTTCTGGTATTGCCCGATAGCTGTAGGCAGGGGTTCTACAGTCAGCAAAGAGGTGCATTGATAGGGGGCACCCCTGCCTCATACCTCTAGCCAAGGGGAAGGGACTGGAAAGAAGAGAGTTTGTGAGTACTCTGGAGTTGGGGGATGAATGCAGTGAATGGACCCAGGACTGAAATCAGGCTTTCAGTCCAAAGTGAGTTAGTACTAGGTGTAAATAATCCCATTCAATGAAATCAAGGCCTTTTTTAAAAATCAAGCACCAGCGATGCTGTGGGGGTAGGTAGGCCTTTAGCTATCTGTATGAAATTGATTAGAGAGTGGATTTGAAATGACCCTTAACAGATCCCACTTGGGAGGGGTGGATGAGCTGGGGCAGAAGAGGATTAATCTTGTTTGCCATGGTTTAAGCATACATTTTGTTGTCCCATTGAGATTAGGGAGATGGGATGATAGCTCGCTGTTAAAATTGGGCCTTTTCCTTTTACTGCGAGAAAACTAGTGATCGTTGCCTCTCTTAGGATTGTGGGAAAGATGCCAGACAGCTTGGTTTCCTGTTAAATTTGGCTGAGGATGGCAAAGATAAGTGGTGACCAAGGATTGCAAATATTCTGCCAGAAGCCCATCTCCTTCAGGAGTATTTAATATGTTCAAGGAGAGGAAGGTTTGGGATACCTCTTCTGGTGATAGTGAGGCATCTAATAGAGCAGCTTCTTCAGTGGCATGCCTGGGTAGCACTAAAGAGTTCAGAAAGGTTTGGATTTCTACAGCATCCCTGGCCATGATGTAGTAATATTGGGTAGCATAGAACTGGAGCATAATGTTGTTGACTTCTCGAGGTGATGTCCAAACCTGGCATGAACAGTCTTGCAGGCCTGCAATAAACATCTCTGCACGCTGCGTCTGGAGCCTGCAGGCTAGGAGCTTCCAACCCACTCTCCTCCCTCCCAGTACTTGTGTTTAAGCTGGCATATTGATATCTCTACCTTGTAAGAAAGTAGGGTATTGATGTCTATTTGTAGATTGGCAAAGCGTGTTGTAGGGGAGAGGTGAGGATGAAGGTGAGGTTCTGCTTTGAGAAGGGCTTCTTTAGCTTGAAGATCCTGCTTCAGTTTGTGGAGTTTCTGCTCTCTTCTCTTGCGTCTGCACATTGAATATCCTATCATTTTTCACCTTATGGTGGCCTTATATGCCTCCCATGTGGTCCCTACAGAGGTGTCCTCAGTCTTATTCTCGTCTAAAAATAGGTAGGCTTCTTTCTGTATCCATGGGACAAAATCAAGGTCCTTTAGCAGCAAAGGATTGAGACTTCATGAGGGCGATTTGAGTGGGGGATTACCCCAAGGAAAGTGCAGCTGAACTGGGATGAGTTCTGAGATAATAAGAGGCAAGACAATGGAGTCTAAAGAGGCTAGGGTTATATGAGACAAGATCAGTCAGATGTCTAAGTGGCTGTACAAGCCATGGACTGCAAAGTAGTAGGAACAGTCTTTGCCATGGTGGTGGGAAACCCTCCAGACATCTGCCTGTCCTTGCTCCTGTATCAGCTGCATTAGGGCCTAGGCACCTCTGGGGTGTGGCTCAGTGTCTGTACTGCACCTGTCTATGCAGGGAGCCAGTGTGGGGTTGAAGTCTCCACCCAGTAGGACTGGCATGGGTGATGGGGCTTCTCCCTATGCCTGTGCGCAGGGCAATGGTAGGAGGCCAGGTCATCCTAATTGGGCATACATAGGATAGGATAGGGCCAGAGGGAGTGTCCATCAGTGCAAAGACCCAACACCATTACAGGTCACTTTCTGTGGTGACAGGAGTCCACTTCAGGAATCTGGGCACAAGAATAGCTAAGTCTTGTTTGTGTCTGTGAGCTGAGGCATGGAATACCTGTCCAACCCAGTCTCTTACTAACCTGATGTGATCAGATGCAAACAATTTTGTCTCCTCTAGGACAGCTAGAGAAGATTTTAGCCTTGTCAGGTATGATATGACCTATTTTCATTTTGCAGGTGTGTTGAGAGCCCTTACATTCTAACTATGGCAAGATGTATCACCCATGGTCTACCAAGGGAGGTGTAAGTAAGTGTCATATAATATTATCACCAGGTAATGAGGAGTTAGAAACAGTAGGAATCCCTAATGTCAACCCATCATGTAGAGGCAAACCACATGCACACATGCATAGTTAGAATAAATTACAGGCTAGAGAATTTGTCAATAGTACAACATACATATATTGCATGGCCTCGCAGGGCCATAGTGAATATCTCTGCTTAAAGTGGTAAAATTGTCTATAACTTAACTTCCATAACTATTTACATGAAATCTGAGAAAGCACAGCATAGGGTAGAGAAGGCTAAGGACCAGCAGGAGACAGCTGCAAAAGGCCTTCATTCCATCACCCGAGGACATGGCACACGTAATGAGAGACAAGAGGTAAAACTGTCATGTAACAACCAGTAGTGAGATACTTTTGTGTAGGCTGTCAATTCAGGTCCTTCCCCACCTCAAGTTCATGAGAATACTACGTGGCATCTGTATACTTGATGCCTGCAAAGTTCCAGGTTAGTGTTTTGGGTTCTGATGTCCAGAGCTTCTAATCCAGACTTTGACTGGGGGGTAAACCAGGAAGGTGAGAACAGGAGGCCACCAGTGACATAGTAAGTAGTGGGTCTGTGAATGGCAGCAACATTCGTTGGTATATAACCCTAGCAAGCATCCTAGGAGCTTCCCAGTGTCCTAGGTACTCATGAAGGGTCCATCCCAGGACAATGCAGTCAGCTCAGTCTATTACCCATAATGCAATGCACCCCCCTTAAATAGTACCACCATCCCTCAAGCCTCTGCGGTCCAGTGAAAGTGTGTGGGGGGGCTGGGGCACACAAGGTCAGTTAATAGGGCCCTGAGGGGATAGGCAGATATTGCTGAGGTAGTCATACCTCACCAGACCCCCCCCTTAGGAGGACTACAGTCTGCATGGGGGTGGCTAGGTCCCATATAAAGCCTGTTAATCATATGTGCCCAGAGCATTTTACCAATCAAATTGCTGAGGAAGGAAGGAAGCAACCATTTCTACTGTGATAAAAATTGCATAACAGGCACTTGGAGTATAGTGTTCACAGTTCCTGATGGGAATATAGTCCAAGATTTGACTTATGGAGGTCATGTGCGAGGTTGTCCTGAGGACCCGCTATGGTACTGTGACCCCCCCCTTGTACCAGCAGTGGTATGAAGGTTTATTAGTGCAGGTATCCTGAGAGCTGGTACAGTGGAAAGGGCTCACAGATTCATGTCTGAGATAGCAGAGGCATGGTGCAGTCCAAGTTCTGGTGCTTTAAAGCAGGAAAGGTTCTAAGCATCAATTTGGAGAGTTGGTGCCAGCTGCCATGGTACACTGTAATGAGGACAGGTTTCAGGAGCAGTGATAGGTGACAGGAAGGGGGAACATGGAGAGGAGAGCCGGACAAAAACAGTAAAGGAAATACAGGAATTTGCAGGGAGGGGAGGGGCATTGAAACTGCCACAGGGCTGACCTGGAGCCCCACTTGTCTGAGGGACTGATCTAATGCCCTATGCAATGTTTTTTTTTTTTTTAATTCAAGTTTATTAACAACCAGCAGGTACAATTGATATAGGCAGGTCGGACAATTTCTACTTTTCTACACAGGGTTAGTATAGATCATCATATACAGACAGTATTTTCCCTCACTTCAATACTTTTCAATTTAATCATTCAATTTAGTAATAAGAAGAAAAAGAAAGTGAGCAAAGTATATCGGTGGACCCCATCTGATATCTTTAGGGGCGTCATTCTACCCTTTATATCTCCACCTCGAGGAGGACCTCCCACAGGCAAGCCGCCATACAAAAGCCATAATTCATATGGAGTCCAAATTAATGAGTAACGGAGGGAACCCTCGCTTCCCATTCATCCCCCCACTACCGGACGGGGGGAGGCCTTGACGGTAGCTGGAGTGTTGTCAAGCAACATTTGCTTCCCTCCAGAACTCCCATCTGGCCCATCTCCGGACGTAAGCTGGAGTTCTGTCATTTATTTTATATGTCAGCTCCTCCATCTCTGCAATTCCTTGGACTAATAGTGTCCAACTGACCAAGGTAGGAGTGTCGGGCTTCAACCACAATTTGGTAATGGCCTTATGGGCTGCTGCCAGAAGGAGGGTCCACAGATATAATGAGTCAGCTCCAGCCAGGTTCTGGGGTGGTTCTCCCAGGATAAGGCATGGCCAGTCTAGGGGGGCCTCCAGCCCAAACATCATGGCAAGTGCCTTGGAAACACCTCCCCAATAAATACCTAGTCGTGGGCAGGCCCATAGGATATGTAGATAGTCTGCCCTCCTCTTCCCACAACCCCTCCAGCAAGATGCGTTCCTGCCTGGACTTCTTCGACTCAGTGAAAGGGGAGAGAGGAAGTAGTGTATCCTCACCTTCCAGCTATGTTCCTGCCAGAAAGGGGAGCTAGTAGTTTTGGATGGCCCTATGCAATGTTTTGACGGAGATCCTCCCACTCACTTTCCATACATCCCCCTTCCCCTGAACCACAAAGAAATTGTGCAAGTGAAGCTCGTTCAGCCCTGAGCTGGCATTTGCAGAGGCTGGATGGACAGTTGCTCAGGAAGAGCTGGCTGCATCTTCAGAGGCAGCAGAGCATCGTTGGGTCCCAAGGAGCTGGAACTTGGAAGTCAAACAGCGGTAGCAAGTATGGCAGCACAGGATTTCCCCACTGTCTCTTCAGCAGATGGTGCAGGATCAGTCAGGCAGGCAACATCAGAGGTCTCAGCTTTGGCTATAGCAGGAGAAGAAGGCCATAGAGTGGCATACCTGCTCTTGCTAAGGAGGGCTCCAAGCTCATCCAAGGAGCCTTCTGATTCTTCCTCATGGCTGTGACTGCAGGAGTAGAATGGTTCAGAAGAAAAGCCTTTTATGTTGTGCTGGTGTTTGCTACTTCTTGGTGGCAGAGCCCAGGTTTTGTTTTCTGCCTGCTGTCTCTCACTCTCAGCACCGTGGCTGGAGGAGAGTCCAATGTTCATCTCTTCTTGGGCTTGACTGGTGGGCTGGGACAGACCTCCACAGGGGGTTCTCATCTTTTTGGGCCAAAACATGTGGAGAAAGTCCATAAGCGCCTCAGTGGTGGCAAAAGGCAGTGACACCCCACTGTGAATGACCATCATCAATTCTGGATATCTCAATAAAAAATGCAGCCAATCCTGTGCATGGCATGCAGAACCTCTGTATAAGCTCTGCACTGATTAGACAAGTCTTTGGAAAAGTCCTGCTAGATTTGCACCCCATGGCCCAGATATTCAAACTGCGCCCAAATAGTGCGCAATAGCAGGAGCAAGTGCAAGTCCATTATGCCCATGCACAAGAGGCGCAATATTCAAAAATGGAGCAGGCCAAACTGCGCCTACAGCCGACGACTTAATATCGCACCACCTGTGCCATAGCACAACTAGGGAGGGGAAGCTGAGCAGATCAGAGGCGCCATAGTGCAACAAGGGATGTGCAGCTGAGCAGTCCAGAGATGCCATAGCACAACCAGGGACACCCCTCAGCAGCAGGGTGGCAATGCAACTGCACAACCAGGGAGGTAGGGGCCACCAACCATGCCATAGATGGGCAGAGGAACACACAGCAGAACATATATCATCCCCCCCACACCCCATGCACTGCACAACTGGGGGAGGGCTGGAATAACCACCAGCCCAAGGAGACCAGCAACCAACCCACAACTGGGCCATGGTGCCCCATCACACCCCCCGGCAAGCTGTGACTGGCACACAAGGAGGGCTGACCACCCTGTGCCACACCATCCCCCCAATGCAGAGCACACCCTGCACCGTGACCCCTAGACACCCTGCCCAGGAGCAGCATCCACTACTGCAGGAAACCCCATGCATGCCACCACCCCCACTGTGACAATGCAACCCTGTGCACCACAGAACCATGCAAGGCAGCCCCACCACGAGCACCCATCAGCGGGTGGCAACACACAGCAATGCAATGACAGCATACACAGTGCCACCATGCACAGCCTCCCCGAGGTACTGCTGAGAGACCAACCATGCGTTGGCACACGAGGTACCCCACACGGGACAGGGCATGCCCCGGACCTCGCCACCAGTGGTACAGCACCCTGCACACTCTCCCAATGACACACCCCGACCCAGCACTGGACACAACAGCCAGTGCAGACACCCACAGTGGTGCGTGGAAGCAGGCACCACACCAGATGCCACACAGTGTATGGACAGACACCCACCCATACCCAAGGGCACAACAACACAGGGACGCAGTGGCGGGGCAACCAAGCCCCCAGCATGGGCCCATGTAAACTGTGTACACACAACCTGCAGTCCTCCATGGCACAGGAGTGCCAGCCACCCTGTGCAGGCACTGTGGACCTGTATGCCACCAGCATTTGCCTGGAGCACAAGTCACAGACAGTGGTGCACATCCCCTTGCAACACACACAAGCCACAGCATGGAGGGGGGTCAACAACTGTGGATGCCACAGTGTCACCCGAGGCAGACATGCACCACACCAGTGACAGGAGGCAACCCAGCATTGTGATGGGTACAGTGGCTGCCCTGCATGGACAACCACCACTGACATGCCAGCAGACCGTGCAGGTCACAGACATCCATGGGTGTCAGCTGCACAAGCCATGGATGGGCTGACAGGGGCGCCATGGACACAGAGCATGTACCACGGACCACTGCACACAGTTATCCAGTGCACAGGGCACAACACACACACCACAGACACTGACTGATAGCTACCCCCACACCATAGTCACCTCCACACGGACACACACACATACTCATGACTGCACCACCCCTGACGCCATGCACACCGTTGCAGCTGAGCACCTATAGCCTGCTGCAAATCAGAGACCACCACAGTATTCATATTAAAATATCTGTATTAAAACAACATATACAACTTAACTATGTACAATAATATATACAAGGTGGGAGGGAGAGCCACAAACAAGGTGGGGGTGGGTAAGGGGCAGGGGTGGACAAATGGGACAGGAAAGGAGGGGTGTGAGGGTGGGTCCAGGGGGGTAGGGGATATCAGGGGCAGAGGGACTTTCAATGGGAGCCCCACTTCCCGCTCTGGCTTCTCCACTGCCTGTGCCTCCTGAGGACCCCAGTCTCATCTATCCGGCTAAGGATACCCAGGGACGCCCTCGCCACATGCAGGATCTCCCGCAGTGCCTCCCGGATGTCGTTGAGCTGGCGGACACCTAGGACAAGGGAGCACAGTCAATAGGCGTGAATGCACAGCCCCATACAGCCCACCCACTGTGCATGGCATATGGCCGTGGGACATACCTCTGTGATGGTGTGTGACCACCCACATTGATCATGTCCACATGACCTGCCCATCAGGCGCATACAGCCATGCGGAACGCTGCACACACCCACCGGCCAAGTCACGCACAGCACCACCATGGCCGTTTAGTGACATGGCTATGTGGTGCAAAGGCAGTGGCACAGCCATGTATCTGGTGCACGCATGGGCCACCATCGATGCACTCCCAGACATGCATTGTCACTGGACAGTGCTGACTGTAACAGGTTGCATGCATGGCAGTGGAGTCAATGGATGGTGGCCATGCCACGCTGCCCACCCTGTTACACAGCATGCAATAGTAATCATGGAGGTATGGCACTCACCATCATAGAGCCGGTCCCTTGGGCACTATGGACCCTCACCCTGCCTGGTCTCCCTCTCCTCTTCGTTGCTCTGCAGCTCACGGGCCAGGTGCCGCTCCTCCGGCCCTGTGGTGCAAACATAGAGAGAAGAACATCAGTACAATCCTATAGCAAAGCTCCCCTGCCCCAGGTGTGTGCCCCTCCCACCCAGCCAGACCCACTCACCCCACACCCTGATAACACCACCACAGCCAACACCGGACGGTCCCTCCTCCATGTGCTGGACACATACAACCATGATACCCATATGGAAGATGAAAGTGTGTTAACGTAACACCTACCTGGCCGTGGCACCGTGCCCCTCCTGGCATGTCCCTGCAGGCAGGCTAGCAGGTGTGGTTCCCTCCACCGCAGGTCCCCATACCTATGGCGGCACTGCTCAGCTGTTCTCCCCCATCCAGTGGCCTCCTCCAGTGCAGTGGCCATCTCCTCCCACACCTGGTACCTGGACTTGTCCAGGGGTGCCTCCCCAAACAGTGGTCCATAGTGTGGCTCCAATATGGCCACTAGGTTGGCCAGTACCACCTGTGTCCATTGAGCAGCCCTCCTGCGCGCCATTCTCTCAGCTTGGTCTGCAAATATGGCGCTCTGCAGCGCAGCTCCCCATGTGCAGATGCTGAGTGGTACAGCGCTTCCATTCCCTATCACACTGTCACTGAACAGCACGATAGTGGTGCACCCATGCCTGATGCATGGCGCCTAGGTGGCAAAGGTCGGGAACAGGGTCAAGGGTCTCTGGCGCATGGACACGCATAGCGCCATTGGAACCCAGTGCGTGTAGCGCGATTAGCTGCCTGTGTGCTACCTCCAGTAGCGGCCTACTGCGCTGTTTACCCAGTGCGCCTATGATGGCCCAGTGCCACAGCGCCATGTAGGTGAACATCGCTATAGTGCCACTGGCACAATGGTGGCCATGCCCTGCATTGCTTCCCGCGCACAGCATGTCAGCAGCACCGCAGACGCCTGTGTCAGCAACCTGGGCATGCGCAGTGAGGTGTGTACTATGCATGTCACAGAACTGCGCCCTTGGCTCAGCATGTTCAACACAATTGCGCAAAGCGCAACAGTGCGATATTCAGTCGTCATATGCAAAACAGCTAATCATCCATGCAATGACGCAGCACTGCAATTTGCATCCACTTAAAGTTGCACCTCGCCTCATTTGCATGGGTTGCACTATAAAAGTGCAACATTGGGCTGCAGTGGCCATAGTTGGTTACTGCAGTCTATTGGTGAGTTGCATGCTGTTTGGGAGTGTGGACTGTGGATTTAGGGACATACATGGGACTGCGCAGACACAGGTAACAACTGTCATTCCTTCAGGCTACAAAATGACCGAGCAAGTTGTGGGAGAGGAGGAACACAGTGGTGGGAGGAGAAGGAGGCCTAATTTTACCAAGGCCGAGACTGAAGCCCTGTTTGAGGCCTACCTGGATCAGGAGCCGCTTCTCAGCGGACGGCAGGGAACACCTCAAGCCCATGCTGCTGCATGGGAGGAGGTGGCACATGCTGTGAACCTGCATGGCAGCCACCAGCACTCCATGCAGGAGTGCAAGAAGTAGATGGGCACGGACAGGAGAAGGATAAAGGAGAAGGTGGCTGCCATCAGGGCAGCATGAGCTGCAACAGGTGGGGGACAGCCGGAGGTGGTACACCTGACCCCACAGGAGGAAAGGATTGCTGGAAGCATGCAATGTTGTGCCATTGAGGGTGTTCTGGGTGGTGGCTTCCAGACGGGTGGTGGCCCATCACTGCATGGTAAGTCATGCTCTGTCTATGAGGGGCAGGGCAGGTCACATGCAGTAATGCGACTTTGTTTTCCCTTACAGATCCTGAGCATCTGCATAGGTCAGCGGTGGTGGACCTGTCCACTGAGGACAGTCAGCTGGAGATGAAGGAGGGCCCATCCACCTCCACAGGTATGCGTGGCTCAGTGGGACAGTGGGCCTGCCTGGCTGTCTGCACTGATGTTGTTGTAACAGGTGTGGTGAAAGCCCTGCCCATGTCCCAGCATGCCAGCATCCACAGATGCTAGCATGCTGTGACTCGGGCCGGTGCCGAGTCCATCACCGATGAGGATGTCACTAACGGCATGGGCAGTGACACGTGTGTGCCACAGGATGGCCACACAGCAGGTAACATCACGGCCATGGCTGTGGGTGGTGCTGCCATAGAGGCCTGCATGTCAGCACAGTCCCAGCCTGTGCCTGTCAGCATCAGTGGGGCAGCACTGGTGTTTGTTCAGGACAGTGGGACTGTTGCAGCCACTGTGGCTGCACCACTGAGCCCTGGGGCGTGGCAGCCGGAGGGGCAACATCAGCAGTCGGCCAATGGGCTTGGGGGTACAGGGTCCAGTGGCGGCGTCTGTGCACAGCCTGTGGACATGCACAGACCTGGTCCTGGTGTGCAGCACCCACCCTCAAGGGGTGCTGAGCATCAGGGCCATGCACACCCTGAGGGACAGGATGTCGAGGAGGCAGGTGACCTCTTGGATGAGCACACCCACCTACTGCAAGCATCAGTCCAGCAGCAGATGCAGCTTGTGATGTCGGTGGATGCACTGCATGTGGCTCTGGAGTGGGCAGAGGAGCATCGCAGCAGAGACACCGCTCTGATCCAGGCAGGGATGGACCGGTTGCGGGAGGATGTGACCACTGCCATTGACAGGCATGCACAGGCATTCACTGCTGTCATTGCCACAATGGGTTCACAGTCATGTGCCCATGCGTCACGGACACCACACAGTGCACTGTCCACCCCCCGTTCCCAGCGTCGTGCGACACCCTCCCTGTCGACACCGGGTTCAGCTGTGGGCATCCCGAGCACGCCTGGTGCAGGCATGTTCGGTGTGCTGCAGACCCTTGCGTGAGCATGGTCACGTTCATGCAGTGTAACCCCTGGGGGACCATCGGTGCCACCCCATGAGGCCAGTGGTCGGCCTGTCAGTGCTGGCGGGTCTCGGCGGGGCCGCCCACACATCCGTGGCAGCCGGGGCACTGTGTCGCATGACTGACCTGTCTCCCAACATGGCTACTGTCTGGGGCTGCCCTGTGTGCATTGTGTGTTTCAGTGGGCAGTGCACAGGTGGGTACCCGGCCCTGCACGCAGACACACAGTCCATCTGCACACCCTCCCAGCTGCTGTCCGCAGTTGCATGTGCATGATGATGCCTGCATTGCACTGTACACCAATGTGCAATGGTGTTCAGCAACTGACACACGCACATGGACAGGCAGTGGGCATGGTGGTCTGTGGACATGTGTGTGGCTAGGGGTGGCGTTCTGGGTCGGTGTGCCTCCTACCCTTTGTGCATGTTTTGTGCATGTCCATCCATGTGGCATGTTAGACCTCACCCATCCCTGGTTGTGTGTGTGGTTCCATGCCATGCCACTTCCCTTGATGGCATGCACCCCTGGTGTGTGTCCATTCATGTTTGTGGGTTGTGCCTTAGCCATTGTTGGCTGCACATGGCCCCATGACTTACCTGGGTTGGCTGAAGTGCTCCTCCGTGATGGTGTCCCAGTGCAGCTGTGCCAGCCGGAGCAGTCGGGGGTCCCATCGCCCAAGGGGGGGCTGCCCATCACCATCGTCACCGGCGTCCTCATCGTCCCCATCGCTGTCCCCCTCTTCGACCTGTATGGGTATCCCACATTCATTGGCCATGTTGTGCAGGATGCAACAGGCCAGGAATAGCCCACAGGCCTTTGAGGGGCTGTACTGTAGGGCACCACCGGAGGTGTCCAGGCAACGGAAACGTGCCTTCAGCATCCTGAACACCCGCTCGATGACATTACATCTGGTAGCATGTGCCTCATTGTAGCGTTCCTGCGATGGGGTCGTGGGCCGCTGGTAGGGTGTGAGCAGCCAGGGATGGAGTGGGTACCCACTGTCACCTGTCTGTAGAGGGTGGAGGTTAGTTTGGTGATCAGCATCGCCTTGCCCGGGCCATGTAGACCACTACCCATGTCACCTCTGACCATGCCCCCCCAGGCCCTATGATTGTCCGTGTGGTTTGCATACTCACCCACTAGGTGGCCAATGGGGATATCCCCACTCTAGAATCTGTGGCACAGTCCTGACTGGTGCCAGATGAAGGCATCGTGTGCTCCCCCAGGGTGTGTGGCACAGACATTGATAAGGCGCCTCCTGGCATCACACACCACCTGGCAGTTGATGCTGGCATAGCCCTTGCAATTGATGTATGTGGCCCCCTCGGAGCCAGGTGGTATGCGGATGGCCACATGGGTGCAGTCTATTGCCCCTAGCATGCCAGACATATGTGCTACCCTGTGGAACTCCTGTATGTTTGCCGTGCACTCCGCCAGTGTGCTGGGGAAATGGATGTACTCCGCAGCATGATTCAGCAGTGCGCTGAGGAATTGATTGAGGTGGCGTGACATGGCTGACTGGGTTATGCCTGTGGTGTCCCCAGTTGGTGTCTGGAAGGTAACTGTGGTGAGCAAGCACATGCAAGCTGTCACTTTGGTCTCCACTGACAGGGCATGGCTCTGTCATGTGGGTGCCTGCATCACATCACTGTGCAGCTCACAGAGCTGCCTCAGAATTGCCCGATTCAGGCGGTAACAGCCCACAATCTCGGTATCACTGTACAGCTCGAAGCTGGTGTGGGCTCGGTACTGCCTGTTGGGGGCATACCACCGACGGGCCCTTCCACGGCCATGCCCCCTGCTGCCCGCCTTCTCACCCGCCTCATAACGGCCTCCATCTGGAAGGTGGCACTGGCCATGTCCCTGGCTTGTGTTCACCCCCCTTGGCAGCTGTTACTGTATTCCCCCCGCTGTCCTCACTGCTACTTCCCCTGCACCAGGAACATCTGTCTGTGCTTGCCTCACTGCTGTGTGGTGTACCTCCCTCTTCTGCAATGTCTCCCCACACCTTCCCCTGTGGTTATTGTTTCCAGGTGCCCTTTCCTGCCTGGCCCTGGGTGTCCCTGCTGCCCAGTGTGTCCTGCTGTGTTTTGCTCTCATATGTGGCTTCCCTGTAGCTTTTGTTGTGCCTCTGCCTTGCTCCCTTTTATATTGGCTCATTTCCGCTATGGCGCAACTTCCGCTTCCTATCTATTGTAAGTAGTTGTTGAATATCGTGACCGCGCCATTTATGCATGGTTCCTCCTTCAGTTGCACATGCCTTCATTATCATTGCACTGTTGCTCAGCGTGATTTGGGGGTGCACAACTGCCTCCTGCTGAATATCGCAGAATGGTGCATTTTCGTACTCGCGCAGGAGCAACCCTATTGCACATGGCTCAACTCTTTTGAATATCTGGGCCCATGACTATAAAACATTAATTTTCCTAGTTTCCTGGACCATCTGAGAATCACTTCTTTAGTTGCAAAACTGTGAAATTTAGCCAGAATTGGACATGGCCTCTCATCCTTCTAAGGTGGAGGAGGCAGTGAGTGATACCCACACAATATTAAAGTGGTGGTCTCCATTCAGGTTCAGGATTACTGGGAGAGCATGGTGGAGGAATGCAGTAGGGTTTTTGGATTTCAACTCTCTCCAGAAATTCCACAAAATGTAAATTATGGAGGCTGCGATTTTCAAGGTCATTGCCCTTATCCTTAAGTGAATGTATTAGGTGGCCCTGCTCCCTGATTACTGCTGTAAGGTCTTTGATGGCTGCCTTATGGGCACCAGCTCTCCATTCTGTGTGGAAGAAACAAAACTCTATTTTTGGATGGCCTGTGCGGTTTACTTAGAGATGATGGCTGCTTCACTCACTTGTTGGAGGAGTCAGGTGAGCATCGCATCAACCGGCAATGGCTCTCATTTCTGTTTCTTGCCTGTCACCATTTTAGCGCTGGTGAAGGCCAGACTGAGCGAGGAATGGCAGTCCATGGTACAGCATCAGGGCACTCTATAGTCATGAAATAAGACTCTCAGGTTGGTAAAGGCATGATGGACTGTTACTTGGAGCAGTAACTGTAGTCAAAAATACATAATTAGTGGGGGATTATTAAGGATTAAGTCTTGAGATGTAAGGAGAGAAGATTCTATCCTGGCTAGGATCGGGCACCCCCCTTCCCCCAGCAAGTCAGGTGTATGTCTGGGAATCACTCATGGATTTAGCTTCCACAAAATTATCATGAAATTCCACAATTTGCACAAAGAAAGACATTAAGTACTGATGTCACTTTGCATTTTGGCAGCTTGTAACATGGATATACTTTAAGCAGGAGATTAATAACATACTCAGTCTCTTTTTAAGCTATATGAACCTGCCAAATTTACTGACATTGTGTTCTCTACTTTTACATTCACTGGTGTTCATAATTTTGTAGTTTACATACTTTCAACATTTAATTAAAACATTTCTGAAAGTATGCTTTTATTGGCTTCTAATACTTCAATCTTATTTAAAGCTAGAAATATGAAATTTGGCACACATGACCATGTGGAATGGTAGTTTATCCTAAAAATGATGTTTTTTTTATCTACTTCTGTATAATATTTATCAGGGAAATCTCATGGGAACAGACTATTTATCCTTTGGACTTCCTCTGCTCCTGTTGCTTGTCTTATGTGACACTCTAATCTTACCTTTGTGGCACACTGTTCTTTTCCACCCCAGCCATGACTCAGAGACAGAGGATTATAGCATCATGTCCAGGATTCATGAAGAAAGGCAAAGCAGGCACAAAACTTTGGGCTGCACTTCGTGGCTGCACTGCTGGGCAATAGGTCTTTTTCACAGTCGGATAGCATGGTGTGCTATCTGACTGTGAATAGGGGCAGACGGGGGGGGGGCAGCGCTAACCCAGGAAAACCACCAGGAAGCGCAGTAGTGCTGCTCCCACAGCCTGCAAGGAGAATGAGCCAGCAACAATAGCGCATATACGCTAAGCCCCTATTCACTGAGGGAGCCATGCAAATGAACCCACTGGGCATGCAAGGCTCTATTGGCTATTAGCAGGACCATTATGGGCCCATTTGCATGGCCAGCAGGTGCACACCCCCCCCCACCAGCCCATGCTCCATGCTCCATGCAGCCACATTCCCTGGTAGTGTAGTGGTGCCCTCTTCCACCTTGTTTGCCGACCCGATATCTAGAAATATGTTTCTTTCCACAGTGTTGTGGTCCCTCCCCCCCCCCCTTGGTCCCCGATCACCCACCCGATATGTAGAAATATGTTTTTCCCATAGTGTAGTGGTCCCTTCCCATGACCACAGTCTCAGATTGCTGACCTGACATGTCAGAATATTTTTTTTCCCAAGTGTAGTTTCCCCTCCCCAGTCCCCGATCACCATCCTGTGCATGACAATAATATAATCCTGGTATTCTAGTGGCCCTCCACTCTTCTCCAATGTTTTGATCATCAGTCCCATTGTATAATGAAGATCCAATTCCCTGTCTAGTGCCCCCCCACCAGTTCTCTAATCAACATACTGTTGTAAAAAAATATCTCCCCTAGTAGTGTGTTGCCCGTCCCCGTCCCGAACCCCATTGCATGAAAAGTGCCACACCTTACCCTGGTGGTCTAGTGGACCCCCCCAACCGGTCAGACAGTGTGTCCCCACACCACTCCCCTCAACCTGATCCCTAGACCGTGACCAGCACAGCACTCTTCACACCACCGTGGCTGGCCGCTGACTGAGCCCAAAAGAGCGCATACTATATAAATACTGTATACAGGACATGCTCATGTGAGCTCAGCCCATGACCAGCACAGCACTCCTCCCACCACCATGGCTGGCTGCTGACTGAGCCCCAAAGAGCGCATACTGTATGAGTACTGTATGCAGGACATGCTCACGTGAGCTCAGCCTGTGACCAGCACAGCACTCCTCCCACCACCGTGGCTGGCCGCTGACTGTGCTCCAAAGAGCGCATACTGTATAAGTACTGTATACAGGACATGGTCACGTGAGCTCAGCTGGAGACCAGCTGCAGTGCTATGAGGAGGGCTGTGCTGGTCGTTAGCTGAGGATAGGGCAGGGAGGGTGAGGGGTGGGGGGACACTGTCTGACATGATGGGGGGTCCACTAGACCAGCAGAGTAAGGTGTGATATTTTTCACAGGACAGAGTTCGGGATGGGGAAAGACAATGCACTACCAGGGGAGATATTTTTCTACTGCATGACGGCAATCAGAGAACTTGGTGGGGGATGCACTGGAGAGGGAATCAGATCTTCGTTATACTACAGGACCGGCAATCAGATCATTGGGGGAGGGCCACTAGACTACCAGGGTTATATTATTGTCCTGTACAGGACAGAGATTAGAGACCAGAGATGGGGAGGGGAACACTACACTATGGAAAAAACATATTCTAACATATTGGGTGGGCAACTGGAGTACAGATACATAGATACATAGATACATAGACAGTGTCGGCAGATAAGGGCCTATGGCCCACCCAGTCTGCCCATTTGAGCTTGTAAGTTCAGTTTATGTTTTCCTAGAAGTCTGTTGCCCCTTACCCCTGACCTCCAGAATTCCTTTATGTCTATCCCATGCATTCTTAAATCCTGTGATTGTTTCAGCCCCCACCACTTCCTCTGGCAGGGTGTTCCACTTCTCCACCAGCCGTTCTGTGAAGAAATTCTTCCTCATGTTTCCTCTGAATCGTCCTCCCTCCAACTTCATCCCATGCCCTCTAGTCCTGGAACATCTTTTTCACTTAAAAATAGTGTATTCCCACACCCTGTTCCTCCCTGTAAGATACTTGTATGTCTCTATCATATCCCCTCTCTCCCTCCTCTCCTCCAGGGAGCACATGTTCACTTCCTTCAACCTGTCTTCATAGGACTTGTGATGCAATCCATGCACCATCTTTGTTGCCCTCCTCTGAACCTTCTCTACCTTGCCTATGTCCTTACGTAGGTATGGTCTCCAGAACTGTACACTGTACTCCAGGTGGGGCCTCACTAGTGTCAAACCATGGGAGGGGCCACTGCACTAAGGAAAATAAATATTCTAACATGTCGGGTGGGTGATCACATACCGGGGAGGGGCAAAGGACCACTACACTATTGAAAACATTATTTCCACGTACTGTATCAGGTTGGTGATCAGAGGATGGGGAAGGGATGGGGGGCCTCAGTACCTCCACCAACCACTAGCATTGCATAGATTACTGCCAGGTTTCTTTGGCAGTAATTTCTCCATTTAAAGACCTTCAAAAAATGCCCTTGCGTGGAGCAAAAACATTGTGAATCAGACTGCGGGGATATTTAGGTTCCCCTTCCCTTCATTTGCATTGCAGCCCCCATCACAACTTTGACCAGGTGCAAACACAGTTTGCAGAAACAAACTGGACTTTGTGAATACCAGCTCCTGGCAAAACCCAGTTTGCTCCAGGCAAACTGAGTTTGTACCCAGGCAAAGTTTTGTGAATCTGACCCCATATGATGAAAGGCATAAGGATCAGGTGAAGTCGAAGAGAGAATGATCCCATTTTCAAGTAATTGTCCTTAGTTCTGAAGACAGAAAGAAAGAGACATACAGGTACTATAAGAAGTATAACTAGAATTGTGTGTAGATTCCAAATTATTCAGGATGTTTCCAGATATATCACATATTCATTAACTACTTCTTCACTTTGTGTTTCTGTACTTAGACTAGCAGTTAGCTAGATTTATTAGATTTATTAGTTAGCAAAAAATGTCAATATGTTTTTTTAGTAATAATATTTGTCTGGCTCAAAATCAATACACCCATGTTACATTTCATTTCCATTGGTTCCTAACATCTAATGTAAAGTGTTTTTTCTTTTGTTTTGTTTTTTGCCCTATCTCCACAGATGTCTCTCTCTTATGGGGTATCCTCTGCTCACTCTGCCTGTCCCTGGTTCCTCTCAGGGTACCGACAGATCTGCCTCCATGCTGCCTTGGCCTACCCCCTCAGGGTGGGGATGAGGGGGGATCCTGGGATGTCCCCCTCCAGTCCATTAGTGTGTGTCAGACAGTGTGGACAGTCCCCAAGAGCCAGGTTATGGTGCCTGGGAGCTTAGATCCTTATCTATGCCGGCATCTGCGAGGTCCTTTTTCTGTGTTCTCTGGTGCCATCCCCATAGGACATAGGCACACAAGGGGGGCCAAGGGGTGAAGCATGTTGTGACGTGCAGATGCTCCGGCTCCCGGCCTACATCCTCCCCTCCCACAGGCTGTCCCAGCTGCACCACCACCCGTGGTCACCCAGGTGGAGGTAGAGTAGTGGGACAGGCAACCCTCCCCTCCCAGAGGACAGTGGCCAATGGGCGCTCAATCCTTCTCCCCTCGGCCTGCTCTCCAGCTGCCCAAATCTGTTCCTGAACCCTGATCACTGGTGCTACGACCGGTAAACCTACCACTGTGCTGGTGGGCCAGCCTCTGATGTAAGATTTTGATGTTTTTAAAATATCCTGCTCTCTTACCACACCCACCATAAAAACAATTAAATATCATGGTGTGGTGCTGTGCTGTTTAGCATCAGAAACATATGATATCTCCGTCAAACTACAGTCACAGTATCAACCCAGTCTGTACAGAAATAAAGCAACCTCAAAGGAAACATTTTTAAAAGGTGACTTATTGACTAGAGTCAGTTATAATAAAAGCTGGATCTGAACTTGGGGCTGGATGCTAAGCCATACGTCGGGGACTTGTTGCACAATCATCTAGCAGATCTGATTTTTACACTGATATACTAGAACACCTAAAAGATGGTCTACATATCATATACATCTGCCATGACTTGCGGCAAAACAGGAGCCCTATAATAAGGTATGCATCAATATTTGACACATGCATCATCTTTTGCAATAAAACAGTGACAAGAGCTGAAAGAAACGTGGCACAAAATTTGTAAATTGCATCCGAACATTCTGTCACATTTACTGTGCTGCAAGTGCACCCCAAAACCAGGGCTTACACCTGTGACAGGTCCTTTGAACATCCTACCCATTATCTTTATTTGCCTGTCAGAAGTCCGTGTTTCTAAACACACTGATGATGAATCGGAGGATATTAGATATACAGGACATTGCAGCTAAAAACTATAAGATGAAATGTGTTTGTTGACTAGCAATTACAGTTGCTTTAACCTCACTAAGCTTTCCCTACCCTCCCTTATTCTCATGTAATCTCTCTCATGTTCCCTGGCAACTGTGTATGGGTTGCAAAGCACTTTGGAATACTTTGTGTAAGAGAGGTGCCATATAATGCTAAATTCCTTTCCTTTCCTGCCTAAGAACAATGTTGCCAGTATATAAGATAGTATATATTAAAATACTGAACTATAGTTCTGGAAACAACTTTATAACTGTATTAACTGGCTGATGAGTGAGTGAGTAAGCCCTACACTAACACTAGTATGATCCAATAGGAAGGCAGTTCTGCTTGTTGCCACTGAAAGAACACTGGCCTGATTTGTTAGCAATCTGTACTGTATCTGAGGGCCATCAGAATTCAAAGAGGATTTGGAAGCTTCCTGCTTTCGGTAGCTGGGCTTACCCTGCCTACAGTGCAGTACCTCATTTCACATCTTTAAATAGAGCCTGACCCATTTTCCTTCTGAAAATAAACTTCATTCCTCATGCTTGCAATTTGCTGCCAAATCCATGGAGAAAACAAAAAAAGAATTGGCTGAGGCATTATTTTTACATCCCACATCCTTGATAAGTTAGATGCCAACTTTTGGAATGAAGAAAAATATACTTTTCAGTAGACTCCACAGTATTTTGTCACTGATTTTTACCATTTTTTCCCTGGTTCCTGACCCCCAACCCAATGTTTGGGGCTGTCATGCTAATACCCTTCCTGCAACCCAGAGGACAGGCAAGTGATAGTCTTTAGAGCTGACACTGATGCTGCTGCATAATCTGTTAGTACGGAGTGGATCAGTGTCCCAGAGAGCTGACCACCTTGGGCTGAATTTTCAAAACACACAACACAGGTGCAAGTCCCTGTTTCAGATGCAGCTGGTGTCTTGGCAAATGCTGCAAAAGCCTTGCATCCAATTTTCAAATGTTTTGATGCAGCTGTAACATCTTCCAGACTTTACAGCACAAAACTGATGCATGGGTAATTGGTTGGATGCACGCATAATTTTTGGGATACCACTCGTGGCACCTGTGACAGGACGGTAGACCACTATTTCTGTGGTTTAATAGTCATCTCATAAGTAGCCCAAGTGCATGAACACCATGCCACAACTCTTTGAAAAGCCAGCCTTTCATCTCTGAGACATGCTGTGTAAACACCCTTTTCCCAGTTGAGAATGCGGGGTGCGGCTTCTGCCACACACCTGAGACAACTTGACTTCATATTATTTGAAATGATTTATAAACTATATCACAGTATTTGAAAAAGCTATTGACATCTCTGGAAAAACATTAGAAAATGCATTATTTAAAAAAACTGCAGATCAGTTTTTTACATATTTTCAAGTAATTCTCTTTCTTTTGTTAATTTGTTTCTAAAGAAGTTTGCCTGGACACATAATTTCCCCTTTGGCCTGCTGCTGTACCACCTTTAGCTAGAGATGTTGCAAAGTTTTACTTCGTTAGTGAACCTGATGTGATGATTGGGCTTTGCCCTTTGTGAACCTTCACAAAATTCCCAACAGCCCCACCAACTCCTGTAGACCTTTTTTAATTTAAAATAACCTCCTTTTAAAGGTAGTGTAAGGCCTTCACCCAACCTCTCCCCTCGCACACAGATGATTTTACTCATGCCACCCACTGCTAAAAAAATTCCTCCCCTCTTCCCAGTGCAGTTCGCTGCATAAGTGATATAAAAAATAGTCATTGTATTTCCTTCCCCCACCCACTTGCCAAAATCAATATCCCTATCTCTCCCCACTTGACCTGACCTGAATAATCAATCAAAATCCCCCACACCAAATTTTGCAATCTGCATAGTATCACTAATGAAACCTCCACCCCACCTCTCACTGGTGATCCCACACTTGTGTGCTCACTCCATTCATACAGTACTGTGCAGGCAGCATATACAGAGTGCTCTGAGTAAGGATGTTGTGTGGTACAGGTGCCTTCTGACACGCTGAGATTCATTGCTGCTAGTCTCCCCCCAAACAAGCTTCAGTGTCAAAAGCTGGAATAAGAAATGTCACTTTTATAACCATGGGGGACCTGGACTAGAGTGGGGATGCATTTTAAAACACATCCTCAGCTCCTGGAACAGTGCCATTTAGTCTCTGGAGCACCATGGAAGGGGGGATGGTGGGAAAATATTGGAATAGTATGAATCTATGGCGAGGAGATCAGCCCTGGTCACCAGTGAGGGAATGAGTTAATTTTATCCTACACCCTCAAAGCCGAATACATTAATATTTGGGCCCTGAATATATTTAGGAAAATGTATTCATATAGCCTTATCGAGTACCCTGTTTTTCGTTGACTGTCACTAGCTTTAAGTGCTATTACACCCCCTGTAACTACTTAAATTTGTTTCTTTTTAATGCTCATCTTCTTATAGCAGAAACATTTATTTTCTTTTTCCTTGGGTTAAATAGAAGATACTAGACCTGACAGAACTAGGTGAATGAGTAAAACTGTGCTGTATCTGGAGGCTGAAATATATTCTCTCTCATACTCATCAGCATTGTGACGTTACTGATTATGACATCACGACTGGCCAAGAAGAGCCACTTGCCTTCTGCCCTGATCACAGCTGATGTCACAAACAGTGAGGCCATGTTGCTGATGAGGTACAGTGCAGCTGGGAACCAAATTATGATGGCATACATCTGAAGGCTGTTTTTAATACTTTACACCAAGTATTATTAGGTTGAAAATCCCCTAACTAATATATATTTTTTAATTTCCTCATTTATTTCATTATTTAAACTGGATTTATTTTATTAATTAAAAAAATAAGTAATAAAAGTCTCATGAAAAATGTGCATGAAGTAAAATGCAGCCACTGGATATGATCAATAATGATCAATAACAATTTCTGCCTGCTGTCGTTGGTAGACCTGAATCTTTAAACACCACACACTGACTGATTGCAAATTGGATTTCAAGGATCACCTTGACAGTGTTTGCTAAAAGATCACTTCTGACTGCACTACTGTCTGGTGCGCTAGAACCTGCTTCTTCTTCTGCCTTAGAAAGCACATTATCCTAAGTACCATATATTTCTACTACCCTAATAATTTCATTTCTGCAGCAGCTGTGTTCTCCTAAATAAATCCACTGTGTTACAAGGCTATGAGATTTACCTTGGGAGTAAGCACTGATTTCCACAAGTGCATTATTCTTATGACCATTAACCCTCCAACAGTATGACGACCTCCCTGGATCAACATCTGCTGCACTGGTTCATACGTTGCTTTGGTACTCCTATCAGGCAATGCCAATACTAATGCAATGAGTTTGCACTCTTATTTGTAAATGTCAAAGCCATTGCAACATACTTAATGACAGGACAACTTAGAATAATAGACCCATGGTGGTCCTGACAGTTCTTATCCTGTCTAAAGTTTAACATTTCTGTCTATTGGTTGAATCTTCCTCCTGACAAAGGTTCATTCCATTCTCTGAGTACTCATCACAGGGTGTTCAGAAACAGTCCTCTGTTTATGTAAATTTCTAGGTGTGCTGTAATCTCTCCTCATCATATGCCCTAAAATGTATCAATCAGCAAATGCTTTGCATGCCAAAAAACACACCAACACTGGTTCTTGAGTCTGTAACGTCTGTGCACCATCTCTCTGGAATACCCTAGTAAGAGGTTTAGGACTCAACTTTATTGGCACCTTCAAATGTTGAGCACAAATACACTTGCTATCTCAGTTTAGATGTAATCATTGACAACATGGCTGCAGTTTCTTTTGTATTACTGTTTATTGTTTTATTATTTGTTCATTTGCTATACTTTTTCAACCTACGTGCGTGTCTCGCCTTTGTGTCTCTAGTACTGTACCTCACAGGAAATGAGACCTTGGGTCTCAATGAGTAAAATCTCAGTTAAAGCATTAATCAAAGAAATACATACTTACAAGAGGTTTCTGGGTGGGTCTACACCACTTGGCATGATTTTCAAAGCTCGGCATCTGCTGTCCAGAGCCCCATTGCAACTATTTACTCTCTGGATCAGATTTCTGCAGAGGGATTAAGTGGGGTCCAGTTTTCTACCTATTGGCTCTCCCCTCCCCACTGCATCTGGACTCCTGCCTCTAATGTGGACCTTGGACTGCTGTCAATCTCCTCCATTCTTGAGGTTTGTGGGCAGGACTTCACTACTCAGCATGTTTTTCAAAGCGCCCCATGTGCTGTCCTGAGTCGCATTCCAGTCAGTGGCTCTCCGGACCTTATTTCTACAGAGGGGTTGAGCAGGGGCCAGTTTTTCACCTATCAGTTCTCCTTCTCCCCTACATCTGGGCTCCTGCCTTTAATTTGGACATTGGACTACTGCTGACCACTGCTGCAAATCTCCTCCAATCAGGAAGTTTTATGAGAAGGGCTACACTACTCAGCCTGATTTTCAATGTGCTCCATCTGCTGTCCTGAGCTGCATTCCAGCCACTGACTCTCCAGATCTGATTTCTTCACAGGGGTTGAGTGTGGGCCAGTTGTCCACCTGTTGCCTGTCCATCCCCCCTGCATCCAGACTCCTGCCTGTAATTTAAGCATTGGACTGCTGCTAGACTACTGCTGTGAATCTCCTCCAATTGGGAGGTTCTTGGGTGGGACTACACTTCCTTTCTTCAGCTGCCTTCTGCTGTTGGCCCTCCACACTGTGGACATCCAGGCTAAGGACTACAGTATAAAGGACAGGGAAGAAGTCTGCCTAGAGTAAGCTTTTGGCCAGCCATGCTGCACTCCAGTCCTGCCTCCTCCCAACCCTGCTGCAACTCTTCACAGAACTATGAGTACTCACTGCAAGACAGTGTGCCTCCTGCCTACCCAAGATCTGTATTGTTAAACCATTCCAATTTGTGCTAATCCAAGTAACGACCCATCTAGGTATGCCTATAATCACACTTTTACAGTGTCTAGCTGCCGAGTCATTTGGTGTAGTCAGTGATACTCTGCTAGCTAGCCTCTCATCCTGTTTCTTGCTGCCAGTAGTTTAAACTGTATTTTTTTTTTCTCTGACTCCTAGAATTACCCTGTCTGGGTACACCAATATTCTGCATTGTACTGTATTTGTTTTCATTTACAAGGAGATGTAATTGTCTGTTCTACAGTGTACTTATCAGTGCAACTCCCAGCAAATTGTGTGCTCATTCAGTTTAGCCAGTGACTGGTTTTACAGCCATTATCTGCTTCTTGTTTTGACTCATTGTACTTACTGCTTAGGCCTGTTAGTGGGCTGCAGCCATATAGTGGTGCAAATTCCAAGCTGGCTGGATACGCACGTAAAATTGTGCGCTGCACATATAACTTGGGCTGACTGGCTCTGGCATCATATTCAAACAGATTGCACAATCCAAACAGACCATGCAATCTGTTTGAATATGGGACCCTGGATGTGCGGTGCACAGCAAGGGGTGGCCATATTCTGTGCAGCGCTACCAGGGTGCAAAGCTGATGACTACCTATGGGGTACTGTGTGGCACACACTTGTGTGTGCTGTGATCCCACGGGTGTTAATCTATCCAAACATGCAGATGAGCTCATCGGGCATGCACAACACAATGGGACCATTTGCATGCCTGTTATGAGCTCATCTGCATGCCTACACTGCCATGAAATGTGCTGGGCCAGTCCCCCCAGCCCCGATTCCTATTATAAAAATACATTCCCTGCTTCCATATCCCTGGTACCGAGGTCCCATCTGCCTGTTCTGGTGGTAGTTCAGGTGGATGTTAAATATCCAATGGCACTTCTCGAAAAGAGTAGGGGAATTTTTATTGAAAAAAAAAGACTTCAAACAGAAAACAAATATATAGCTATAGTAACACAAAATAATTTAATAACAAACAGCAATCATATTCAAAACATAACACAAAACCTGTGCAAAAGAAAATGGAATGATCTTATCTAAGGAGGTTTATATCAAGATTCACAGTTAATCCAAAATATCTTACATTTTATTTCTGCATACATTTTGCATTCTAGTTTCCATAATTTATTGAGGGAAATAACAATATTCCGAAAAATTTCAAAATAAGAAACCACTTTCTGTTGTGTAAGCCATGCACGTCTAGCCTGCCACAAGTAATACCTTATAATAGCAAATACTATTGAGATAGTCTTGTTATGATACTTCCCCCATCCCCCTAGAGGGTAACCATATGCAAGAGCTGAGTAAGATATTCATTTGAATAATGGTTCTTCCCATTCCCCTGCCAGTAATTGCCAAAATAATTTGGCAAAGTGACAATCTAAGAAAAGATGTTCCTGAGTTTCTAGGGTCCTAAAACATGTACCTCTTAAACAATATTAATCTTCTCCCTGCTTGTGTTTATTATTGTCTCGGACATTTAATTTCCCATGAGCTGTAAGCCAAACAGTATCCCAGACAAAGGTGGGTAACCTTTTAGAGGTTAACATAGCTAAGTTAAATTGGATAGCCTCTAAGGGACAATCAACCAGTGAGATGACCTCTCTTCTCTCTTGAAGGATGATATGAGAGTATATCTCTTTCCTAGTTTTAATTTGCATAACATTAACAGAAATCCCCCTTTTCATAATCTGTTTAATATGCATCCTCCAAACTACTGGAAGATTTTTTAGTGAGCGAAGAGCAAAAGAGTTTCCCCTAGTCCAAGTTGGTTAGCACGGGGAGAGCCAGCTCAAAACAGCCTCCTTCCATATTTTAGCCCCTGGTTTCAGTGCACCCTCAAAATTGTAAGCATAAAAAAATGATACAAAAAGGCTATGGGATGTATCATGTTAAGACCTCCCTCCTCTAGAGGTCTATAAGTAACCTCACTTTTAATGGGGTTAAGATGACTCCCCCATAATGCCTGAAAGAACATACTATACAAGGGTGTAAAAATGGCCTGGGTGGGAGGGAAACATAACTAAAATATAAAAAGATAGGGACCAAGAAAGACTTAATAAAAATAACTCTTTTTTTTTGACAATTGCTGGCCCTTCCAAGAATTCACTAATCTGCTAGTTTTTCATAAACCCATTTCCCAGTTACTTGTGGCCATATCCTCACCCCCAAAACTTACACCCAATATGCTAATACACCCTTTAATTATCTTAATTCCTGCAAATGATAACCCATCAGGGATCTGGGTATTACCTAAGGCAACTCCTAAACTTTTGGAGTGATTGATTAGAGATCCAGACCAACTGGAATAGGCCTGAAAAATTCTAATTAGTTCTTGTTCCTGAGTGTCTTGATTTAAACAGAAAACCAAATCATCTGCGTATGCTAGGGCTTTAACAGGGGGGATGGATGGGCATAACTGTCACCCCCATACCTCAGTACTCTGATCAATATAATGTAAGAATATATCTATGCAAAATGCATATAGTAGAGGGCTAAGTGGGCATCCCAGTCTTACCCCTCTCTTAATGGAAATCTCTCTACCCATCCATCCATTAATGCTGGGAGTAAGGGAGGCCCTGCTATACATTATTTGGATCCAAAAAACAAACAAATCTGGAATGCCGTAGGCTCTCAGAGCTTTATATAAAAAATGATGGGAAATTTTATCAAAAGCCTTCTCCTGGTCGATATTAGGGTTGCCACCTATCTGTTTTTTGACCAGATAATCCGGTTTTTAGGGTCCTTATCCTATCATCCAGTTTTGGCTACATGCAGTCCAGTTTTGGGCCATTTTGAGTGCTCATATACTCTTAAAACTGATGTATCAAATCATTCACTGTTTTGGCTGCATTACATGTCCAGGTTACCAGTCTGTCTGGGAGGTGTAAAGTATGGCCATTAAGATCATTAGCAGTAAATTAACCTAATCTTTTCCACTCTGAATTTTAAGTATGGTCTTTTACTGTTATGACAGGAAACAGCTTTTATATCTTTATGTGCTCTCATGTGTTTCTTTTTGTTTGTTCTATATTATAGTAAGTTTTAGACCCGTTTTTGTTAAATTAGTAATCTAACTTTTATTGCTTTTATCACTACATTTGCTCTAATTTTTTGTATTACCTGAACATTCCATAATATTAGCTACACTTTGACAGGTCATTCAGATGTATCTGAAATTGTGGAATGTCTTAGAAATATGAAAAGAAACAGCAGTAGCTGCTGAGGTAAAGGGCAACAAAGTGCAGTATTAAGGGTACCACAAACACTGATAATTAAGTTATCAAAAATTGGTCAAAGAATTAGAATACATGGCTGACATGGAAAGGAAAATGGGAGAGTGTTTAACAGAGGGCTGAGCAATAAGCTGTGGCTGAGCATGGCACATCCAGCAGACCTAAGTTTGATTCCCACAACCTCCACTTAAATACTGTGTGACCCTAAGCAAGTCACTTAACCTTCCTGTGCTCCTGGGTCACTCCTGTAAAATGGGCTATGTGGCCTATGGGAGGTAATCTAGTTGCCAAAGAATAAAAAAAATTAACTGAATAAATAAATCAAATAAATAACAGTATAAAAATAATTTCCTATCACTAGTAATGTCTATTCCAACATTATAAATGGCTTTGGAGGAGGGGGAGTGATATACTCGCCAGTCATAAAAAAGGGGTGGAGCAAGAGGCAGCGTTTGGGGTGTGGTTTCGGATCCGGTTTTTACCTCATCCAAAGGTGGTGACCCTAGTCAATATATATAACAAATCCTAGTACATCTGAGTTCTCAGCATGAAATAATATTTTCCTAAGCAGAATCAAATAATCATATTGATGTCTATTTGGTATGGCAAATGTCTGAAAGGGAAAAATAACTTCATCAGCTTTGGTGACTAATCTATTCAATAAAATTTTGCTGAGAATTTTAAGGTCAGTAATCAAAAGGCTAAGTGGTCTCCAGTTCTTGAGATCCTCCCGTTCCCCTTTTCTAAATAGAAGAATTAAGAAGGCCTGATTCATGGATTTAGATAATGCCCCATCCTTAAGTAATCCATTAAACACTATCTCTAATGCTGACACCAAATCATCCTGAAAGGTTTTATAAAAGGCAACACCCAGCATATCCATTCCAGGAGCTGAGTCCACCTTTAGCCCTTGAATGGCTAGCTTAACCTCTCTACTAGTAATCAGTGCCTCAAGAAGAGCTATGTTAGTGTCAGAAATCTGTGGGATCTGTCCCTGAAAAAAAATCATCTGAAAAGGGAAAAAATTAAATTTCAAACATATTTCTAAAATGCTGGTCAACATGTTTTAAAATATCCTCTGGAGCCATAATTATCTGCCAAGATGAGTCTAAAATCTGAGCCAAATTTCTATTATCTACTCTCTTGGAACATTCTTGAAAGGGGTCTAAGGACCCTTTAGACAAGGAAACACCAAAGCGAAGTTCTTGCTCCAAGGATTTTGCCCTACCGTATTGAAATTTAAACATCTGTAGTTTAAATTCCTTTATCTGAGGCCCATAGTCCCTTCTATGTATTTCAGTGAGAGAAATCAAATTCTGTAACTGCCCCCTTAACCTCAAATATTCATTGTATGTATTGGAGGCATTAGATCTAGAATGAGATTGAAAACATTCTTTCCAAGATTTTTTATATCCTCCCACCAAGTTGAATTCATAAAATTCTATAACTGAGAGTCTAGTCTGCCATTCCCATCTCCAGGGCTTTTGAATACGTTTGTCCACTAAAACTGAACTATTTAGTCACCACATATTATTTTTTGCAATGGGAAGCTAAGTGCCAATCTAAATTAACAGTAATGGATCTGTGATCCGTAAACTCCCAAGCTTCTAATTTAGGCCAGCTAATATCTAAGATACTGGAAACAAAAGTGAAATCAATCCTGGTAGAGCGGGAGCCCTTAAAAAAAGTGTTGCCTCCAGAAGGAGCCTGGCACCTATAAGAGTCTTTCAATTTTGTGCTAGCAATAATTTGTTTAAGGGCTACTGTATCACTACATAACTTTTCCATCCGAGCTCCCCTGTCAGATTGATCCAGACCACAATTGAATCTCCAGCCCAAATGACTACTCTGGAAGTGTACAAAAAATGCTGGATTTGCCTGAACAAAGCAGCATGGAGGGCCTTAGTTTGAGGTGCATAAATGGCTATGAGCCTAAAGCGTTCAGACTCACAGACAAAATCAAGTAACAAAGCTCTTCCTGGATCTATATTGACCAATCTAGATACTTTAATTCCAGGTTTATTGAATAGGATCCCAACTCCATCACAGGTCTCCTGACCAATAGACCAGAAGGAGGGGCCACTGGACTAGGTTTTAGAGGCCTGCTGTATTTCATATGTGGTTTTAAGCCTGGTATCTTGGATACAAATAATGTCTGAATGTATTTGCATCAGAGAGCCTAAAACAGTTATCATTCTAGTATGCTTCTTGATACTGTTCACTTTCAGTGTGGAGATCCTAATGGAGCTCATAATAAGAAAAAGAAAGAAAAGGGGGAACATATTTAAAATTATGGGGTTTTACTACATCTCCTATGCCTAGTACACTGTGAAATATGTTGAGATCCCCCACCCTCTTCTGAGTCCGAGGAAACGTCTACAAAGTTTTAGAGGAGGAATCTGAGATCGCATCCCCTGATTCCTCATCTGACTGGTCAGTTACCAAAACTGAAAACTTGTTTTCTACCTTCCAGCCACCCTTGCTAGTTAATCTATGTGAGGCAGTTCCTGATTCATCACTCTTCCTAGGAGATTTCCCTGATCTGTTACATTTTTTTTTTTGCTGTTACATTGTTTATTAGCATTTTCCTTTCTACAATAATCAACACCAACACAAAAAACAAGAGACTGGAAGGAGTTGTTGGTTACAGTGACAACTCAGACATCAAAGTAAGAGAAAGAGAACTGTTACCAATGAACAGGTACTAACCCCGGTACATGAGGTGTCTAACTTAAGGTGTCAGACGGGCAAGGCTTCCATGCTCCATAAAATAACATTGCAGTTCTCTTTGCGGATTCGGGTGCTGTCTAGGCTTCTGATACCCTGAGTAATAGCAAACACAAAGAATCACTATTCTATATACTATGCAACATAACTATTTACACATGGAGATAACAGTGCAGCACATCACAGGTACATAGTCTCAGAAAAGTGAGTAGGGAGAAAACCATAACTATATTTCAGATACCAGGCAGTAATCCTAAGTATTGAATTCTCAACCCACCCCTGTCTTGAGGGTGGCATATCTGGTAAGGGGGGGTCCAACATTTGTCATAAGTTTGCAGGGAGTTTTGAGCCAGGTGGTAGAGTTTGTCCATAGTGGCTATTTGCACCATAGAGGACAGGAGCTCTTGAACACTAGGAATTTCAGCAGTTCTACATCTACAAATTAGGAGTCGCTTGGCCTACATAGCCCATAGGGCCTGCCAATGATGTTCTAGGTCTCGGAGGTGGGGGGCTTCTGATCTCATACCTAGGAGAAGGAGGGAAGGGGACCGGGAAACATATTTCTGTAATACTTTAGCCCCTATCTCACAGACCTGATCCCATATCCGTTGCATCAAGGGACAAGACCAGAGAATATGGAGCAAGTTTCCAGGTTGGGAGTTACACCTCCAACATAAATTGGAGCTCAACACCCCTGTCTTATGTAGCACCACCAGTGTAAGGTACCAAGAATGGAGGATCTTATTTTGTATTAATCTAATTCTTGTATCTGTAAAATACTTTTGGGCCCCTTTCCAGCATTCTTTCCACTGTAAATCTGTAATCTCCAAATGCAAGGCCTTCTCCCATTTCTGCTTGGATTTCTCAGTTTGACTAGGTAGAGTGTCTCGGAGAGTAGCATATGCGGAACTCGCCAGCCCCTATTTTAATCTGCAAGTCTTCTTTTGGTATGTGGGACATAAACTTATGGGCTGCACTGCTCATTTGCAGGTATCTCCAGAAATCCGAGGTGGGGAGTGACCAGCGGACTTGCAAATTAGCAAAAGTATCTATTATCATAGAGGATGAGGCCAGTATACTGTTACTCCTATCATAGTAATTCCCCTATCTACCCACCCCTTCCAATATCCAGGTCTTCTGACTGACAGCTAGCTCTATGTTCACCCATTGAGGCTGAGGATTAGTACCTACGCCCAGCCAGCGTAATGATTGTGCCATATGGAAGGCCCATTTGTAGCCTTCAAACCATGGCAGGCACCACCCTCCTACACTCCAGTGTGCTCTAAGCTTATTCCTACTGTACCTGGGGGGGTTGCTTCCCACAAAAAGCCACCTATGGCCTTGTCCAACATCTGTGTCTAGCTCTGAGGGAGAGATAGGGGGATATGTGCCAGAAGATAAAAGATTTTTGGCACCAAGATCATTTTGATCGCAGCCATCTTGCCTGCTAAGGTTAGATAGAGTTTAGTCCATCTGGACATATCCTCTTTCATGTCCAGTAGGAGGGGGTGGAGATTATAGTCCCATAGTTTGGAAATTGTAGTGGAGAAGTGGATACCAAGATATGTAATACTCTCCCCTGCCCATTTCTTACCGGAGTTCCCCAAAACTGATGGTTGACACCTAGGGTTAAGAGGGAGTACTTCAGTCTTGGTGGGATTAAGCTGAAGGCCTGACAGTCCTCTGAAATGGTGGAGGGTATTAAGTAATGAAGGTAGCACTTCTGATGCATCTGCTAGAAGGACCAGAAGGTCATCTGCATAAAGAAGAGTGGTATACTCCATGCTACCTGCAGGGATCCCCTGGATCCTTTCATTAGCTCTAATAGTGACAGCCAAAGGCTCCACAGCCAACACAAATAACAGAGGAGAAAGAGGGCACCCTTGTCTAGTACCATGGGGTATCTCGAAGGGAGGGAACAAAGTAGAGTTAGTTAATAATTGGGCTGAGGGAGAATAATATATAGCTGTTACCCATGATCAAAAACGAGGACCAAACCCCAGCTTTCCCAAGACGGCATGCAGATAGTCCCATTCCAGGGAGTCAAAAGCCTTCTCAAAATCTATGGCTACTGCAGCTGCTGGGGTCAGAAGTTGGGAGCTGACTTGAGCCAAATTAATCAGAGTTCTGATATGATCTGCACTGTACCTGCCAGGGACAAAGACTACTTGGGAGGGATGTATGAGTTGCGGCAGTAAGGGTCCTAATCTTAGGGCCATGGCTTTAGTAAATACCTTACTGTCCACATTGAGGATGGATATTGGGCAGTAGCTACTCGGGGAACTAGGATCTTTTCCCTTCTTTGGCAGCACTGTAATCATAGCCTCTCTCATAATGGGGGGTAACATCCCTTGTATTTCTGCTTCGACATAAGTTTGCTGGAGAACAGGGGCAATAATATCAAGCAGGGCCTACCAAAATTCCACTGAGTAGCCATCCCCACCTGGGGCCTTCCCTGCTTTAAGGGAAAGTAGGGCCTTCTTCACTTCATCTACCGTAAGCGGGGTGTCAAGTTGTTCAGCCTGTTGTGGAGTTATAGTGGGAAGATGTAGTGAGTGAAGGAAAGAGTGGATCGCTTGGGGGTCAGCAGCCCTGGAAGAGGCATACAATGAAGTGTAATATTCTGCCATAACTGTATTCAGTTCAGTATTTTTGGTATGTATTGATCTTAAAGTGTCTCTCAACCCAGCTATATGATGCTCCATCTACTGCTTCCACAACCTATAGGCCAACACTTTCCCCCCTTTCTCACCTCCCTCCCAGTATTTATGTTTCAGTCTCAGTATAGAGGGTTCAGCTCGCCGCGATATGAGAGAGTTTATCTCCACCTGGAGACCCAGTATTTTCCTTCTAAGGGGTTCCTGCAAAGCTTTCCCTTTCTGTTTTTTATTATGCTGTTCCGCTGTTTTAAGTTCCTCTTCAAGTACCTTCAGTCTTTGCTCCCTACGCCTTTGTCTGGCCCCTGCATAAGCAATAATCTTACCCCTCATGGTGACTTTGAATGACTCCCACCTTATCCCTGCTGTGGTGTCCTGAGCTGGATTTTCCTGAAAAAATAGTTGTGCCTCAGCTTTGGCACAGACTAGGAACTCTTCATCTTTAACTAACAAAGGGTCCAACCTCCTAGAGGTAGAGTTGGGGGTAGGGGGGCCCTATAAAATGTCCAGTTGAACTGGGGCATGATCAGAGATTATTATAAGGAGATTATTAGATGCTGTTGCTGCCTATGTATTCTGAGGGGAAGACAACAGGAAATCAATAAGGCTATACGAGCCATGTACGGGAGAGTAAAAGGAATAATCCCGCACTCTGGGGTTCAGTACCCTCCACACATCAGTCAGTCCTTGGTCACTCATCCACTTTAACAGGGCTCTCCTTCCATTCCCAGGCATATTGCCTCCTTTGGTTGTGGTTTTATCTGGCAGGGGGTCAGGCACCAAATTGAAGTCCCCACCCACAATAGTGGGTATATCACCTTTATTCATATTAAGGAGAGTTTGAGAGGCCTGGTGGAAGAAAACTGGGTCATCTTCATTGCGTCCATAAATATTTCCCAACATAATAGGGCCGGTAGGGGTCTAAAAATTCCAAACACCCACCTGCCCTGTGGGTCGGCCTTGGACATACTGAGCGACCAATGTAGCTGTTTGTGTATTAAAATAACCACCCCACGCTTCTTTGTTGGAACTGAAGCGTGAACCTCCACTCCCACCCAGTCCCTCCTAAGGAGCTCGTGGTCTTTACCAGTAAGTTTCGTTTCCTGCAAGAAGGCCACCTGGGCCTGGGCCCACTTTAAATATGACAGTACCTTCTTCCTCTTCACCGGTGTATTCAACTCTTTCACATTCCAAGTAATGCAAGTCAGGTCAGCCATAGTCATAATTGTTGGGAGATAATAGGAAGTAGAATAAATATAAACCACCGGTGAAGGGGAGTAGGCCTCACCCTGAGAAGAATTAATGAAAATAGCTGGTGCCACTATCTTGCTCCAAGCAAAAGGAGCCTTCTGGGAGTATTGTAGTAATGGGGTCTGACATCCCACCCGTGTAACCAGAGGAAGCCCCATGAGATGGTGTAAAGATTTTTGGACCAACTTGAGAATTGGGGACCTCGTCAACTGATAACAATCCAGACATTTTGGAGTGGCTACTTAATGTTGCCCTGGGAAGAATGCATATATGCAATTTACCTGTGGTTGAGATCTTCCCCCCAACACACATTTGCAATGGGGTTTCTTCATATTCATCTTTAGATGTATGTATCCCCTTTATCCAGTACCAATACAAAAACAAAAACAAAAACCAACCTTTAAACACATTTACAAAATGCACTATTGTGCTCAGTTGAAGCCATCCTGCCTGTAAGGTCCCTTGCCAGACTTGGAAGGGCAGGACCTGCAGAGTGGCTCCTGTGGACTTGGTGCCTAAAATTAGGTCTAGCTGGACTTCCCTTTGGTTTCCCATTAACTTAAGGGGAGGTAGTTTGCAGCTTATGAGTAACTTATGCAACTACCAGCACCGCTATTAAGTGTATCATGGACTGTGTGGTGATCTCTATTTCGCACCATAGTAGTCAATATAGGGGGTTACTATATATGGGTGGGGAGTGGTAAGCCATAGGCTGCATTACCTGGGGAACCTCCAGATTGGGGGATGCAAAAAACTTGGGAAGGGGTGGGAGAGGGTTCATAATCCAGTGGCTCCAAGGCAGAGAGAAAGTACCTTCACCACGGGGATGCTCCCCCAGGGATGTCCAGCCCACATCAGCTATGATCCGGGAGAAACTCAAGATTACCATAAACAGTGACACAAACTCCAGGGGTCCCCCTTTGCACTGAAAACACTCATACCAGGATCAAATTAAGGCATACCCCAAATCCACAGCGTCCTCCATCACACCTCCCCACACATTAATTACAAAGAGCTTAAAATGTGGCCTGGAGATCAGCATGTCCGAGGGGGCCAAAGTCTCAATGTCTAGTGATCTCTTGACTGAAATAACTAAGCAGTTAAACTCAACAGTGCCAACACACCCCTTACAATTATAATAGAACACAGTAACAGAATACTTATAAAAATGTATTTCAGGGGTCTTTTCCGACGATCACGGGGCTCTGGGATCCTGCTGTCATGTCTGTAGAAGCCTGGGTCTCTTCATGATCTTCGGTTGCTACGCCAGAGGGACACTGCACCACCATTAGGCCCACGGCTTCTTCCCGATGTAGCCCACTGTCAGGCAGTGTGCTAGTGGCGGTCTGGAAGGGCACTTCAGTCAGGAGGTCTTTGTCTTGTAGGTTTTCTCTAGATGAAGGCGAGGGAGAACGCAGGGCTTCATAAGGGTTGCGGGACATGTACCTCACCAATGCTGTGCTTGCATCCCATTGTTGTTCCCTGTACACAATTTCTGAGTGGGAACTCATTCTGAGAATGGGATGGTCTCTACGCTTGTGGCTGTCTCGCGACATTCTCTTCCTGCTACGCCGTGGGACCCCACCATGGACCTCAGGTTGAGTGTCAGTGTCCGTGGGCATTTCTTCGGAGTCTGGGGGGCCTATATGACTGGTAGACCTGGGGAGGTGCATGTAGGAGTTCTCTAGTTGATCTCTGACCTGACGTACCAGAAAATCCTCCTGGGCAGTTGGTGTCTCGAAAGAGAGTGGGACCCCATTGTGCACTATTCACATAGTGGATGGATAATGGAGAGAATATTGGATGCCCAGTTTCTGCATTTTATATTGGACTTGTGTATATTCTCTCCTGTTGTGCACAAGTTATTTTAAAAAGTCTTGATAAATAGAGATCGGGTGCCCCTGCCACTTCAAGCAACCTACTTCCCTGGACCGCTGTGACAATGCCTGTCGCGTATTGTATGCCAACAATTTAATTAGGATTGCCCTAGGCTTCCCCCCTTTCTCCAGCATTGGAGTGAGAGATCGATGTGCGCGCTCTATTTCTAGCCAAAATTCCGGCTGAAGGCCCAGGATTTCAAGAAGGGCCTGCTGGAGGAACTGGACCGTGTCCCGTTTTTCTAATCCCTCCGGAAAGCCTAGCAGCTGCAAATTGTTCCTTCTGCTGCGATGCTCAAGATCATCTACTTTAGCCAGAAGTTGAGTAATTTTAGATTGCTGGTCCCTTTGAATGCCCCTGATCTCATTGATTGCCGAGTCGTGTTGTAGTACCTGGTGTTCTATTTTCTTTGTTTTTTGTAATTAAAATTTGTATTACTTTTTTCTTCACAATAGCCAAAGAACTTATACATAAACACAGAAGTACAGTATCGAAAGTGCACATCACCTTATCTACAACGCTGATTATATGGACAAAGCACTTTCTGCTGACATTACCACAGCAAGCAAACTACCCCCAACCCCACCACCCTCCCCTCCCTAACCCCCAATTATAAGCCCCAAATCAACTGAAATAAGAAAAGAGGTGTAAGCTTCTAAAGCAAAAGTTGTCTAAAGTTTATGGTTTCCAAGTCATCAAAAATGTTCTAAAGAACCCCAGAGAAATCATAATGCTCTCGCTTACACCCGCCTATCGCAATGTGTTTTCAAGTTGCAAAGCTAGAGTACATTCCTATGCCACTCCATAAGTGTTGGAACCTTATCAGAAGCCCAATGTCTAAGTATTAGCAGCTTCATAACAGCTGAAACCAGAGAGACTCGTGCCTCCATACTTTGGAAGTATTTGTGGGGAAAGCAAGCAACAAACAATACTGAGTATCCATTTTAACTGAGCCAAGGATAGGGTCCAGCGTTACTCATAACCCTCCAGAGTCTGCGAATTTCCGGCGTAACAAATTAAATGATATAGTGTTCCTCTTCATTTTGCACTTCCAACAATAGGGCTTAACTAAGCACACCCCTTCTGAATAAGTGGGTAGGAGTCAAATACAAGTGATGCATGATGTTGAAATGTATCAATCTAAGCCTATCCTGTTTAATAAACCTGTACGCGGTCGTCCAAAGTGCCTTCCAGAACTCAGGGGAAACTTTTGTATTCAAGACTTTTACCCAATAATAACACACTCCCGAAGGGAGCCTATGATCCCAATTCTGGAGAAGCTTGTAAACCTTGGAAACTGCATGCGGTTGTCTTGCTGCATTCAAGAGGAAATCGACCTTGATTTCCCCCTGATCAATCGAGGAAACCGACAAACATACCCGGGATAAGGCTTTATTAAGCTGTAACCACTTAAAGAAATCTGTATCCTTGAGGCCCATACTTTTTTTCAGATCTCCAAATGCACACAAGCCTTCCGGCCCCCAAAAATCGGCTACAGTCAGATTACATATTTGGGGCCAGAAGGCTACAGGTATCGGAGATCCAGCAATTTTAATTTGGGGATTGTCCATAACAGGTTGGGCCCCCGACAACCACCAACGTAAACCCAAATAACGTTGTAGCTGATGATAGGCCCTGATTGACCAACCCAATGGATTGTTTTTGAAAAAGCTAGGTATACTGGCCAAAGGAATAAACAGTAAAGCATACAGAGAACTTTTAACCATCTTGGCCATACCCCGTTCAATGTCCAGCCACAGAGGCGAATAAACTATTTCTCCCCCTTCTTTGCTCCATAAGGCCACCTTACAGATATGCTGGGCGAAGTAATACTTAAACAGAGAAGGGGCGGCTAAACCTCCTTTATCTTTAGGAGCTGACAGATTGAAAAAAGATCTACGGGATGGTTTGCCTTGCCACAAGAAGGAATTAAAAATTTTCTGTACTCTAACAAACCAGCCCTTTGTCAAGTAAAATCCTAGCATATCTAATGGATAAAGTATCCTAGGGAGGGCAATCATTTTGAGAAGATTAAGCCTGCCCCATAAGGATAAGGAAATTGAACTCCACCTCTTGAGATCATCAGCGATCTCTTTTATTAGGGTTGTTAAATTATCCTTAAGCATAAGAGCGACACTTGTACTAATATTTATACCAAGAAATGTTATGGATTTGGTTTCCCAGCTTATGTCTAGATTTTGCAAATCTGTTTTCCTAGTGTAATAATTTAACGGAAGACTTTTGTTTTAGTATAATTCAATTTATAAGAAGATACTCTGGAAAAGCTATTAATTTCTTCTAAAATAGGTGGTATCAAGTCCCTGGATTCTCAATGTGTAATAACACATCATCGCATAAGCCGAACATATAGATTAGAATCCCCAATTTGTATACCTTTAATAAGTGAATTCTTCATCAGCCTACGGAGCAATGGCTCTATATACAGATTAAATAACAAAGGAGACAAAGGACAACCCTGTCTAGTGCCTCCTCTAGTTTGAAAACCGTGACAACATTCCATTACACTTCACTCTGCCAACGGAATAGAATATAAAATTTTAACCCAACTTATAAAGTTATGGGGTATACCAAAGGTTGAGAGAGTGGCAAACAAAAAAGGCCAGGACACCCGATCAAAAGCTTTTTCGGCGTCGAGTGATAAAAATGCAGCTGGGATTTCAGCATCTTTAGCCTTCGCAATAAGGTACATTAATTTTCTCATATGATCATGGGAGAGCCTCCCTTTCATGAAACCTACTTGTTCCCTACACACTAAGCGATCCATAACTTTTGATAATCTATTGGCAAGAATTTTTGCTAATATTTTAATGTCGGTATTAAGGAGAGAGATTGGTCGATAGCTGTCTAAGCTAGAGGGATCTTTCCCGGGTTTTAAAATCAGGGATATTGTAGCCTCTAGGAAACTTGGATCAGAAATGCCATAATTGAACCAATATTTAAAAGTGTCAAGTAGAATTGGCGAGATATCTGAGCAAGGTTTATAAAAATTGCTGATACGCCGAGGGCCTGGCCGATTTATCAGGAGGTAACTGTCGTATAACCTGATGAATCTCAGAGATCATAATTGGTGCATCTAGGCCTTCAGATTCGGTTTGGATAACTTTGTATCCGCCCTTAAAAGGCTGCAATTTCAGAGTCTGAAGGCCTAGAGTCTAATTCCTGGGCATATAATTTCTGAAAATATTCCCCAAAAATCTTTGGAATTTCACTCGGGTCCGTGCACAATTGGTCCCCCTGACCCACTCGTACACTCACTATATGCTGGGCCGAATCCAATTGTTTTATCTGCAATGCAAGGAGTTTACTAGCCTTTTCCCCTAAATCCAAATATTGAAGTTTCGCCCGAGATAGATCTAGTTCTGCTTGTTGAAAAACCATACCCGCATACTGAGCTTGTAATTTATGTAATTTAGCCCACTCGGAGTCTGCTGAGTTCCGAGATAAGCTGTGTTCCATACTTCTAATTGAGGATAAGAGAGAGGTTAATTTAGCTCTCTACTCCCGTTTCCTCCTAGACGCTGATTATCTCGCCTCTTAATGAACATTTTAAAGCTGCCCAAATCATGTCCGTATGACCCACAGAGCCTTTATTTTCCGCTAAAAAGTGCACCATAAAGTCCTTCATGGCGTTTAATGAGGTTTGTTCTTTTAATAATTGAGAATTTAACCTCCATTGTGGTGATCTGCGAATCTCTGGAAAAGGCCTGTAAGTTATACTGACCGGAGCATGATCTGAGATTACTCTTGCGGAGATATCAGCCTGAATCAAATTAGGAACTGCAGATGAGCTAACTAAAATATAGTCAATTCTCAAATATGATTTATGCACCGGAGAATAGAAGGAAAACTGTCTCGCATCAGGGTTAAATATGCGCCAGATATCTACCAAGGCTGATTTATTGATAAAATCTTTCAGGGCCCTTTGTGCTGCAGATAGGCCCCTACATCTATCGTGTGACCTATCTAAATCATTTTTCAGTACCAAGTTCCAATCTCCACCCAGAATGGTGATTTTATGAGCCTCCAGATCCATTTTTCCCAAGAGTTCCTTGAAAAAGCAGGGAGAATCACAATTAGGACCATAGACTGAGCCCAAAATCATCGGTTGAGATGCTAAAATGGCATGCAAAAAGATATAGCGGCCTTCCGGGTCCCAACACTCATGTATCAATTTAAAGGCGACCCCTTTAGCAATTAAAATAGCAACCCCAGCCCTCTTAGTTGAGGCTCCAGTGCCAAAAACTTGGGCTACCACGTTCTTCTAAAGTAATGAAGATCCGCTCTTTTTAAATGGGTCTCCTGTAGGAACGCTTATTTGCGCCTCCTAGGTGAGAGATGTTTTAGGATTACCTGCCGCTTAACCCTATCCTTGGCTCCTTTGATATTCCAACTAACCAATTTATAAGGTAAGAAACATCATGCCCACCAATGTTATAATGAGGATCAGTGTAGACAGTTATTAGGAATATAGTAAAATAAATCTTCATCTGAATATTACAAATGTCCATAGAACTAAAAGAGCCCACCTCTTTGTAAATCCATGAAGACAGAGTACCCCCAACCCCATCCCTCCCTTCTATCCAACTAACCATCCTCCCACCCCCCACCCTTAAAACATACCTCCCAACATTTCCTCCTCCCCTTAATAACAAACCCCAGTTCCCTAGAACCACACTTCTATAACTAACCTGCCATATGATACACTTCCGGCAACCCAAAACCTACCACCACCAGGTCACCAGCCAGAGCCCCCCCAACCCGTCCCAGGAGTAAATAACTGTCCCGTAATTTCGTCCTTATTAGAAAAGATCCTTAGTCCGATGGAACATTCACTTAGGTAGCAAAATAAAAGAGTCATCGTGGTCAAAGCCTGATATGACTACAGAAGTCCAACTGCGACTCCTGAAAAAGAAAGCAGAAAAAAAAAAAAAAAAAAAAGGATGTCTTCTCTGTATTCCTAGGACTGCGACCAAAATGATCAATGTACAAAGTCCATCCTTAGTAATCAAATGAACCAAGCTTTCCCTTCAAGAGATCCGGTAACCTCTGCTGCAACTCCTGTGACTTTCACTTGAAGAGATCTGGTAACAGCTGCTGCAACTCCTGAGATGCCTGCTGATATGAATTGAAAGATAGCCATTTTCCAGCATGAGCGACCATTAATATTGCAGGATACTTCACTTTGAAAGGCTTAGATGCTGCAATTAATTTGGAGACAATAGGATGTAATTCTTGTCTTCTGACTCTCACAGAATGGGGCAGGTCCTGTATAATTCAGATTTGTTTTCCTTCCCATATGAGCTCCTTTATCCCTCTGACCTTATCCAACACATGCTGCTTATCCAAGTAGTTAAGAAACCTTAGGATTAAAGGTCTGGGAGGTTGCCCTTGTGCAGAAGGAGGACGTAAGGCCTGATGCGCCCTTTCAATTATGTATTCGCCCCCACCAGGGGGAGAACCTGCAACTTTGAAACAGAGTTTTTGCAAAAAAGTGATTGGGGCAGATCCTTCCTCTTTCTCAGGTATACCAATAATCACAAGATTGTTCCTTCTACTGCGCCCCTCCAAATCTTCAAGCTTATCCTCCAACTTTTTAATTCTTCTTTTCACCAGCACCAGCTCCGAGTCTGCCCCTACCTGCCTTGTCTCCAACGAAGCTACCTTCACCTCTGTATCCCCAATCCTTCTCGATAAAGAATCCACCGATTTTTTAAGATCCTGCATATCCTCTGCTAGCGAACTGATTGATATTTGCAGCGGCTGCATTATCTCCAGGAATTTAGATTCAGTCAGGGGAGCATCCACAATAGGAAGTTGCGAGAGGCTTGCGGCCTGCTGTTTCGCCCTTTTCACAGCCTGCTGCTTCTCTGGTGTCCGAGGCGGCGAATGCTTCGGTCACGACTTTTTAACAAAACTCTCCATTCCGTCGCTGAATACAGGCGCAGCAGTAATCAGGAACCTCACTCGCCGAAATCGGGATGCTCGCTTCCTTTAATTTAACCGGAAAAAACTCCGAGATTGACGGTAATGCGGCGGACCTCCGACTAAGTGCGACCGACACTCAGGCTGCCATCACGTGACCCCGGTGTTCTATTTTCATTAAGCATCCGGATATACTTTGAGTAGCCATTGTAGTATGATGAGAAGCTTCCGTTAGCTCATCCATTCTCTGCAGAAACTTCTCAAACATTGCACTGATATGGCTAAGGTCTAACGTTGAGCCAGGCGCCTTCACCATGGCATAGGCAGAATCATTGAGGGAGCATGATGGGCAGAATATTGGCTGATTTGAACTGAAGAGGTATGACCAGAAAGCCACAGTCCTAGCGATTCTGAATTTTGTATAATCAGTAGTCAGCGGTAGGTTATAATGTAAAAATTGCCAGATTTAGCCATACGCATGCTGCAGGTCACAATTCAGGCTGCCATCCTGCTTGCCGGTTAAGCCACCCCCCCGATCTGTTACATTTTTTGGCAGACACTTTCCTTGGTTCGGCCACAGGAGTGGGGGGGAGGCATGTCAACTGCTACCCTGGTAACTACCTGGGTATGAGCGGAATCCACAGGGATGGGGATATCTGTACTGGGTTCAGGATCTGTACTTTCCACATGTGAGATTGTGTCCCCAGAGATAATACTCACAATTGGATCACCTGGACCAGGGAGGGGGGAAGGAGGAACCACAGAAGCAGAAAGAGCTACCGTAGTGGATTTTTTTTGCTTGTAGCTGTTGAGCTCTCTTGATTAAACCATCTTGAGAGGGGCAGTCTTCCCTATTATGGGAGGCCCATGGACATTTACCATACCCATGCCCTGTATGCTTACAAAGGTTGCATTTAAAAAGGTTAACACAGTGTGCAGATGAATGACCGTAGTCTAGGCAATGACTGCAACGAGGCATGTCACAGGCAGAGCTTAGATGTGTGTGAGCACCACATTTGAAACAAGATTTGGGCTGGCCTATGTAAAATAAAATACCCCTGTCTTTTCCTAAAAAGAAAGAGCTGGGCAGATGAGCAGGACCAGTATTAGTAGTAAATAGCTTAACCTTCATCTTCCGACCCCCATTCCAGATTTGTTCACTATCCAGGATCTCACACCTTTTTCTAAGCCAGAAAAGAATGTCCTCAATTGGACCCCCTCATTATGGAACATAACTGTAATCAATTTTACCGCAGGTTTAGTAAGTGGAATTGCCAAATATGGGATCCACAAAGGGGAGTTCTTAACAGTCTGGTATTGGGCCCAGAATCTCTCTAAGCTAGATATAGTCTTACAACTAATATCGTTGTTTCCATTACCAAAATGAATTAAAGTGTAACTTTCTGAGGAGAAAAAATGCATTGATCCTTTCAAAAGCTGTTTAGCTATGTGTAATCTATCAGGAGAAGAAGCAGCAGCCAGGTAGGAAAAGAGGGCTGGAGTTATATTCTGTTTTAACTGAAATATTTGAATAGTTTGTAAGTGAAATTAGTTTTATGTGTTAAAAATTATTACCTTGAATTAGAACTGTTACATTGTAACTTTGGTGGCTTGTGGATAGTTGTTTGGCAGGGATACTTAAGAGGGAAATTTAAATGTGTTCTTAAATACTGAAAAGCCACTGGGGGTTGGGATTGAAGGGCTGAGTATTTCTGTTTGGGACTGAAATTCGAAGCAACAGGAGCTGGTGGGCCTGTGACATCGTATGGTACCTGATGTCTGCTTACATACACTGTTAGTGGGACCGAACACACACTGGACTGTATGTGTTTGTGAGACTTGGGAACGTTATTGGTGGGGTTGAAATTGGGTTTGTAAATAACTACAGTCAGTATAGAGAGAAACTGTACTCCAGGGGAAAGGGACTGAGAAAAGGGGGTGTGCTATTATAAACAGGGAAAATCAGGGTGGCCATATTCCACCATAGCGGGCATCTTTGGAAAGGTTGTAGGCTGCACAGGCTGTGGGATGGCAATAATTCTAAATTGGGCCTGGAGGAGGGAGGCTGCCCACTCTGTAGACAGCTATCTTGTATCAGGAGGAGGTATATTGGTTAAGGAGTAAGCTGTGGGAGCTGGGGGATGTCCAAGGATAAGGGGTGGATATGGGCAGCAGAAGGGTGGGGCTGAGGGAGGCTGGGGCAACGCTCTGAAATTACAGGACGTTATGTTACAGCAAGCAGGAGGGGATATTGGGACAGAGGACCTTAGATAGGGAAGTTGATGCTAAGGGGAAAGCGTACAGGGTGAACATTCTGAATACAAAGAGACTGGAGGGGGAAGAGTCAGGAGGAGCTGTTGTGCGGAAGCCTAAAACAGCAGACTGTGGGAAAGGAGCTCCTAAGGTGAACAGTGCAAGAGAGGAAAAAAGAGGTCAGTTTAGAGATGCAGTGGGAAACTCGGGTTACTTGATGGAGGCTGATATAGAGTGTCACACTAAATTTGAGCTACTAAGCAACCTAGAGGGGAGGAAGGGGTTGGTGAAATGAGGAAACTTATACAGAGGCCGGGGGAGGGAGTCGGATACCATAGGGCATCACAGACCAGCTATGGAAAGGATAGACATAGTCCCAGAGGGAGAAGAGAACATATATGTTAAGCAAATGGGGAGATGCAACATATTCCAGACATGAGGAGGAGAGCATGATTGGAGAAAACTGGGAGACAAGGAGGTGGAGAGGGCCCCCTTCAGCTGGGAGGTCAGTACCAAGGATGGGGCCCTAGCTAAGGGGACCCACAGAGAACCTCTGGAAGCAGGGTACTATTACAAGGGGAGGATGTAGTGTGGGGGAAGGAAACCATCAGGGCCAGGATAAATGGTTCAGATAAGAGAGGTTAAAGGGGACACCTATTCAGAGGGGTTTGAGTTAAGTGGGCAAAATAGCAAGGGAGGCAGAAAGGGAGGGAGGGTGACAAGGGGTCTCTAATAAGGCAGGAAGACTCCCATGAAATTGAGATCATGAATAAAGGGAAGGGGGCTGAGAGGGCATAGTGGAGGTAACCATAAGGATGATGGCGGTGTTAAGGTTCTGTTACTGGGAGACTCGATGATTAGGGGTATCCATTGGGAGGGACAGGGGTGGATGCCAAGCCAGGTGAAGGTAGTGAGTATCTCTGGGCTGACAGTGCACAGAGCAAAGTTCATGGTGTATGAAATGGTTAGGGATTGTGGAGGAAACCGGATTCCTGGTGCATTTGGGAACTAATGATCTAGAGGAAATAGCATTTGGAAATCCAAGCAAGGTTCCAAGAACTTGCCAGAGTCTGTCAGGATAATGGATGCAACATTTCCTTTTCGAGATATTGCCAGTACCAAAGGCCTCAGTGGAGAAAAAAGAAGCTCACAGAGGTTAATGACTGGCTCAGGAAGTGGGGTGAAGAGAATGGGTTGGGGTGTTAGGGAACTGGAATGGAGTTTGGGAGGATAAGGGACTATATGCCAAGGACAGGTTTCATCTTGCCCCATTAGGGAAGGAAGTCCTTAAACAGGGATGGCTGACTACATCAAGAAAGGTGGGGTTTAAACTTGTAAGGGGAAGGGATGAGGAGGGCTGACCAGAAGCCCTCTCCTCCAGATGAGGAGTAGCGTCAAGCCCAAGAGGGGAGGAAACAGACTGGAGGTGGAGGTTTCAGGAGGAGCAGGGGAGGATGGAAGTATAAGGAATCTGGGTGGGGTTCGACAAGAGGATCAGGGATAAGGGGTGGGGTTGGTGTTAGTAAATGCCAGGAGCTTGGGAAACAAGTTGCGGAGTTCCAGAGCCATGCTGTTCGAGGTGGATGTGGCGCGGTCACGAGGACGTACAACAAAAACTACAAGCTGGGACCTAAATGTACAGGGACACTATGCTTAGGAAGGATAGAAAGGAGGTCAGAGGGTGGAGTGGCTATGTTCATTAGAGATGATATAGAAATTGCTATGGTAGAAGAGGCAGAGGGAAACGTGGAGGCCTTATGGGTCACCTTACGATCCCCAGCAGGAGATAAGGTCAAGCTGGGAGTAGCATATAGGCCCCCCCCGGGGATGAGTGATGTTCTAGAGGATGGTTTGCTGGACAACATCATTGCCCAGTGTGGTCCAAAAGGGGAAGGAGTGGTGTTGATGGGGGACCTTAATATGCCAGGTACAAACTGGGGAACCATGTCCTCTAAGGTGGCCAAGGAGCAGAGGCTGCTGGATGGCTTCCAGGATGTGTTCTTGACACAGCATGTGATGGAGCCCACAAGGGAGGGGCATGTCCTGGATGTGGTTCTGGCAGATGGGGATCTGGTAGGGACATAGCTGTACAGGACCCCTGACTGGGAGTGACCACAATACTGTCTGGTTTCAAATAAGCATGGGGAGTGGGGTGAGATCTAGGACACTGGCAGTGGACTTCAGGGGACAGACTTTATGGGCATGGAAATATTCTCAAGGATCACTTGAGAGGATTACCTCAATGACAAGTGTGGAAAGGAGATGGGAGGTCATAAAGCGGGGACTTCATGAAGCAGTCAGGATCTGCGCTAAGTTGAAACATAAGAGAGCAGGTCACGTAAACCATGCTGGTGGTCCAGTGAGGTACAGGTAGCAGTCAGAGAAAGAAGGCGGCCTACAAAAATATAAAACAACAAGGGGATAGGGATAAGAAATGTACGCTTGCATCTAGAAAAGTCACCAGTATGGTGAGGGAGCAAAGTCCAGTAAAAGAGCATGGCTGGGCACAGGGATACATGGAGGGGAAAAGGGTTCTTCCGGTACATTGGGGAGTGGAGAAAACTAAGGGCCATCTCAGCAGATTGAGATCAGAAGGAGGGTGGGTGGAAGAGGCGAGGGACCAGGCAGAGGTATTTATTGAGTATTTTGCCTCTGTGTTCACTAGGGAGGGATGGGATATCTACAAAAAAGGCATGAAGGGATGGAAGCGGCAGGGGAGTGGGATCAGGGCAACAGAAATGGAGCAAGAGGGAGGGAAAGGCACCCAGAGGTCACATCTGGATAAGGATAAAAAGACAGTAAGGGGAGGGACGGATGATGCTATCTCCACCAAAAGGGTGTGGTTAGCCCTCAAGGCCCTAAAGAAAAACAAATCTCCTGGGCCGGATGGCATTCATCCGAGAGTACTATGGGAATTGGCGGACATACTGGCTGCACCCTGGCGGAGCTTTTCAGCAGGTCACTTGAGGACAGGAGGGTACCTAGATTGGCGAGAAAGAAGATGTGGTACCAATCCATAAAGGGGGGTCGAGGGTACCCAGGTAATTATAGACCCATCAGTTTGACCTCGGTGGTGGGAAAATTAATGGAGAGTATTCTAAAGGAACGATTGGGGGTGTACTTGGAGGAGGTGGGGAGGTCTGGATGGTCGGCAACATGGGTTTGTGCCAGGTAGATCATGTCAAACCAACCTTGTGGAGTTCTATGAATGGGTAACATCAGAACTGGACAGGGGTAAGCCTGTGGATGTATTATTCTTGGACTTCAGCAAGGCGTTTGACTCTGTCCCCCACAATGGTCTGGTGGAGAAACTGATGGGGTTAGGAGTAGGCCCTTTGATGGTCAGATGGATTGAAAACTGGCTAGCTGGACGCACTCAGAGAGTAGTGGTCTGTGGGGAGCTCTCGAACCCTAGAGAGGTTGGTAGTGGGGTACCACAGGGCTCGGTCCTGGGTCCGATCCTGTTTAATCATACATATCGGACATCAGGGAGGGTATAGGGTGTGAAATGAGTCTCTTCACGGATGACTCCAAGATGGGAGCAGTAGTTGAGGGAGAAGAGGGAGGGTGGCCCTTCAAGGGACCTGGACACCCTGGAAAGCTGGGCTCACACATGAAATTAAATTTCAATATCACCAAGTGCAAGGTGTTGCATCTTGGTCGGAGAAACCTAAACACAGGTACACCCTGGGAGGAGGCGCTGGAGGCCTCAATAGGGAAAAAGACCTAGGGGTCATGGTGGATACATGTATGAATAACTCTGAGCAGTGCAGGAGAGCAGCTAGCAAGGCAAACAGGATGTTGGGATGCATCGTGAGGGGATCACCTCTAGGAGCAGGGAAGTGATTCTGCCGCTGTACAATGGACTGGTTAGACCACACCTTGAGTACTGTGTACAGTACTGGAGACCACATTTGAAGAGGGACATACAGCTCCTGGAGAGGGTACAGAGGAGGGCAACAAAGATGATACGAGGGCTAGATTTGACTTATGAGGACAGACTTGAGGAGCTCTGCCTGTTTTCATTGGAGGAGAGGAGAGACAGAGGGGACATGATTGAGGGCTTCAAGCACTGAGGAATAAATAGGGTAAACATGGAGGGGATCTTTAGACTAAAGCAGGGAGGTATCACCAGAGGGCATGGTTTGAAGTTGGAAGGTGGAAGGGTGAGGGGGGAAAAGAGGAGGAGGTTTTTCACCGAGAGGGTGGTGGACCCTTGGAATGCACTGCCTGGTGAGCTGGTTCAGAGATCCACAGTGGAGGGCTTCAAGAGGGTGGGACAGACACAGAAAGTGGATGTATCAGATGATGGCCTGTCCCGGGGGGGTGGGGATGGATGATAGGGGTTTCTAGAGAACAAGGGATGGGAGGATCTCGGCACCCAACTAAGGATCTAGGTTCGAGCAGACTCGATAGACCGTAAGGCCTAATCTGCTGGCAAATATTATGTTAGTATGTATGTAAGACTCGAGGCCTCCTTAAAAAATCAACTTTACAGCATTCCTCCTAGGGGATGGCTCACCCTTGTTTTGGAAAAGATCTGAAAGTTTAAACATAGGGGCCCAGATATTCCAACTGCACCTGGCTGTGGTGCAAGCTTGGGCGTAGCTCAACTTGGTTGCGCAGGGGTGTGGACTAAGCGATATTCAAAGGAGCTGCGCCATGGCTCAACAGCTTTGAATATCACACCCTGGCTACCCCCAGTTTGCATGGCGCAGTGGCACTGTGCCAGCACAAGTGGCCAGAGTGCAGCATGGAGATGCACTAGCGCAAGTTCCATTGCGCCATGCACAGCACCCACGATATTCAATAGTTGACATGCAAATGGGGCCATAATTTATGCAAGGCACACATGGGGCCATTTGCATGTCATTATGGCCCCCTTTGCATGCAGGTGCGCTAATCCCCGATGACTTGCACCTGGCACTCTGCCAGGCAGCAGCCATCGGGGACTGAAGCCCCCCTACAGCCCGATGGTGGGCATCTGTAAAAATAAAAAAAAATATCCAATATCCCTGGTGGTCCAGTGGACTGCTTCCTGCCCGATCGCGGGCATCTGTATCAATAAAAAAAACCCGTCCAATATCCCTGGTGGTCCAGTGGACTGCACTCTGCTTGATCGCGGGCATCTGTAAAAAGGAAAATGTCCTATTACCCTGGTGGTCTAGGGTACCCCTCCCCACCCACCCACTGAGCCCCCCCTGCTTCCCCGGTCAGCGGTGGGCGGCCTTCCACCCGCCTGCTTCCCGCTGTCTGCTGTTGACACCTCAGTAGGGCTGAACGCCCATTGGTTCACAGCGTGAGCCAATGGGCGTGCAGCCCCTACCGTTCTACACATTCCAGATATGTGAATGATTCACATGTTCGGACTCTGAATTTCCCTCCTGCGGGAACAAACCTGCAACATTGATTGTATGTGTGTCATCCCTCAGCTAAGCGTTCAAAGCTGAGTAATCCAGAGGATTAATGTTTTGGCAATCATAATCCACTGACAGTTCTGCTTGAAGCACAATTCTGAGCCACTTTAATTCAGCTTCTTTTGCCAATAGCTCTTCAGTTTCTTTTTCTTTTTCTTTGCTGCTTTTACTTCCATCACCTTGTGAATTTTTGACATCGATGTTACTCAATGGGGCAGAAATGTCATGCAGCAGACTGAAATCCATATCAAAGGAACCATAAGGTAACTCCACATTTTCCATTTCTTGCAAATCAAAATTAGTAGCCTCTAAAGAAATCGGAACAGGAGAGGAGGCTAACTCCCCTGTCTCTCCAACAAGCTCTCCACCACCTCCTGGCTCCAAAGGAGCAGCCATCTTGGGAGAATATGACCAGAGGTTCCCCCTACTGTAGAGTAGGTAAATTTTTTTATTATCACAACAATAAACCAAAAAGAAATATAAACAGTGTTAAGTCATACAAAATAATAAACAAATTGTATAGAAAACAAAATCAAATAAGTATTACAATCATACAGTATCTGAGCATTATTGTTTTTTTTTTGTTTTTGTTTTAATCATTTTTATTCTGTATAACCAGTGAGCAACAATCTGCCCATTTTCACTGGCGCCCAGTCACAGCAACAAACATATAACAATTACATTTACAAACATACAATAATACAATATCATTTAACAACAACACTTTGATTCATCTAACAAAATTTTTTTTAAAACCCTCTTAAATACCGGAATTGTAATACATTGTACAATATGACTAGGTAAATCATTATATAGTTTTACTGCATAATATGTTAAAGAATTCTGAGCAAATGTACTTTTACATAAAGGAATCCTATACTTAAAATTATCCTGTGACCTTGTCCTAATTTCATTTACCATCTTTGGAAACATTTCACAAATAATACTCGGCAAAATTCTTAAATTAATTTTGTAAAAACTAATATCGTAATCTGAATCTATCAATTAATGAATGACACCCTAGAGAACTATAAAGTAAACAATGATGAGTTCTCCTATTCTTACCTGTTACAAACCGAATAATATTATGATAAGTTATTGTAAGCTTATAACGCATTCTTTCTGATGTAAAAAAATATATTACTAAAAGAAATAATGTGGAAACATTCCCCCCCCCCCACTAAAAGAGTAGGGGAATTTTTTATTCAAGAACTTGTAACAAAATAGACATAGTCATACAAAAACATATTGAAATGAATCAAAAACATAAAAATGTATTACAGCATACATAAAACTCAAAATTATCCCTATTTACACAAAACTCCCATCCTGTCCCTACAAAGGAATAGGACATATTTTTTCAGAACTTGACATAAATTATACAAAAACTGTATTACATCAAGACATTTCATAAAAAACAGTACGCGAATTCTCAACAAAATTGAATAGGCATATATTCATTTTTTAATAACAGAAAAATAGTGTAATCTCATACAAATGAAGAGATCCATAAGATATATTATAGCTCAGAAAAATCTACTAATCAAACACGTTTTCGTAACAAATTTTATCCAGTATCTAACCATGACATAGCTTTCCATTTTTTCCCAAAACTATGCGATGACAATGTACGAGAATCTTGTTTCCAGATTCCTAACAACCATTCATGTATTAGCCAAAATAATTGTTCTGGAGAAATATAAAGTGATCTCAATGACCAGATACAACGTACTTGCCAAACATGGTATTTTATACCTCCCAAAACTAATCTTATAGTATCCAAATTGAATCCATCCCAGCAATGAGGCAAAATACCTAAAAACAAGGCCTGTGCGTCTATAGTTGGAAAGTGAGCCCTAGCCCGTTTTATGTATAATATAGACCAAAATTGTACAATATAAGGACATTCAAAAAAAAGATGTGCCATTATTTCAGTACAATTTACACATGTCATGCTTCTAGGACAGAATCTATCCTCTTTGCCCTTATGTTTTAAATTACCCTTAACATTTAACTTACCATGAGCTGTAAGCCAAATAATATCCCACATATATTCTGGAGTTTTTTGAGAGGTCAGCATGGCTTTAATTTGTATTAAATCATTTTCTGATTGATTGCCAAAAACAGGATATTCCAAAAAATACTGTTCTTGAAGAATAATATAAACCTTCTTTCTGGGATTTTGAGTAATTAATGAATATGGAATTTTCCAAAGCTTTAATTTACTAAAACAAGAATGAAAGTATATAGGTAAACCACTGATAGGTTTTTGTTTAGGGACAACCCCTTCCATATTCCAATAAACCAACCAAGGTGAAATATGATCCTACACCCATGGTGTCCATATTTTGGATTTCCCCATCAATATTGGAGAAATATTAGCATAAAGAAAAATACAAAAAAAGAATAAAACCGGGTTAGTCATATGAATCCTTCCTTGCTCTACTGGCTGATATAATATTCCCCATTTTATGGGGTTCAGCCTACTGCCCCATACTGCCTGAAAAAAAAAACTAAGTAATGTCATTTCCCTAGAGTGAGGTAATGCATAAACTGAACTTAAATGCAAAAAAAGTCCAATAAGAAATGTTTGAATCATATATACCTTCTTTTTCTTAGACATTTTCCATCTATTCCAAGATGTTACTTTAAATTTTTCAATCTGAATAAAAGTTTATCCCAATTATAAGTTGCTGTATCTGTTCCACAAAAAAAAATCTATACCCAGAATTTTACAAACCTGAGATGTAACTGGAATACCCATAATAGTAGAATGTGCAGATTTATGGGAACCAAGAAAACAACACTTACTTTTAGTCAGGTTAAACGTGGCTCTAGTTCCCCTCATATAAGTTCAGACAAAGCTTCTGTAGCAGCACAAGATGGAACATCCACTAGAAAAAGACATAAATCATCAGCATACGCTACTAATTTAATTTCAATATCTTCATACCCAAGAGAAAGACCTTTGATATCATCAGATTGATAAATAGCCAACAATAAAGGTTCTAAAGAAAGAATATATAAAATAGGGCTCAGCGGACATCCCTGTTGCACACCCCAGCACATTTCTGTTTGCTTCTTAACCACCCATTCACATATGGCATCACTTCTGCATGTAAATAGTAGAGTTTTAACCAACTAATAAAGGGGGGAAGAAAACCCAGTTTCTTCATACAACTCCAAAGATAAAGATGAGATACACTATCAAAAGCTTTAGCCTGATCCAAAGTAATACAGATACCAGCAAGTTCTTCTCCAGAACCTTGTTCCACTACCTCACGAATTAGTAATAATGTGTCTGTAATATGGCCAGGTACCGAACAAAATTGAGTGGGATGAATAATATAATCTAAAAAACAAGAAATCTGAAAACTAAGAAAACTAAGTGAGGATTTTACAATCTGAATTCAAGAGTATAATGGGGCCCCAGTTGTGAAGATTTTCCCTATCTCCATTTTTATAAAGAAAAATAAGAAGGCCCAAATTCATACCGTCAGGAAAACAGCCTTGTGTTAAACAACTATGTAACATAGAAACTATTTCAGTATCTAATACTGTACAAATAAAACCATAAATCTCATTTGGTAACCCATCCCTCCCTGGGTACTTCCCTTTCCGGAGTTGAGAAACCACAGTTTGTAATTCAAACAATGAAACAAGGGCTAATAAGGACATCAGAAATTGGTCTGGTATTTTAGGTAACATACTAAATGCTAGCCACTCATCCACCATTGCTTGTGTAACATGATCATCTATTTGAAACAAAGAAACATGCATATCCAATATTTTTAAAATATCTTGCCTTGTTTTTACTCTATAACCTGCTGAATTTTTAAGACTAATAACCTCTTTCTTTTTTCTTTGAGCTGCACTATTTTCAAATGGATTAATGTAAACTGATTTCTCTTATGTACCATATTTTTGTTCTTTTTCCAATTGTTGCCTTTTAGTATATTGTAAATGTGCCAATTGTTCTTTAACTGTTGTTAGTTCCTGGATATCTACTGCTATTCCCATATTTATTTGAGAATAAAAAATCTTTAAAGTATTTTGTTTAGGCCGGTGGCACTGAGGGTTGAGGCGCTGGACGCCACACCTCGCGCCACGCCGGCGACCCGGGTTCGGGAGTGAGCTCGGATTGTCGGGGAGATAGGCTGGGCGTCCGAGGACAGCTCGCCTTCTCCGGGGAGAAATTCCCTATACGGTGACGTGACCCCTGTGGAGAACTGGGGGAGAGCATGGCGGTCTCAAGGGGCTGGATTGGTTACAAAGTAGGCTGGCAGCCTATCAGCCCCAGAGACTGCTCCTTCGTGGGAGGAGTGGGGGGGTACGCTGCTGACACCAGAGGATGCCTGGATGCGTAGGCACGCAGCGGGGAGAGAAAAATGGAAAAAATGGACCCCCCACAGAGCCTGAATGAAGGAGCACTGAGCCAGGGTCCTAATGTGCCAGCGCCCATCCACAACCCAGGACCTGAACAAGATCCCAAGATTTCGGGGGCCCCCTGACCCGACCCCGCCCGGGGGGTATTCCGTGGCTCGATGAAGGGACCTGAGGTGAGTAGGAAGGGTGCTGGCAGGGGCAGGGCTTCATGGGTGCTCCAGAAGGAATGGCTCTGTGAGGGAGGGAGTAGAAACAGAAATTTCAAAAAAAAAAAAAGTATTTTGAAGATAATATGTATCACGTTTCCGTGACCTTTCCAGTAAACATCCTATATGTATAAAATAATCCTGAATATCTTTTTTAGAGTCTTCCCACCAAGTTTGGTGACTATCATATAGGAAAAAAACAGATTTGCGAGCTTCTAACACATCCATGAAGCCCACCATTACTTCTGGAATATCTAATAAAGATAAATTCAGTCTCCAATACCCTGGACCTTTTGAAGTATTACCATAATTTGAAATTGTCAGACTAATACCCCTTGATCTGATGTCTAACAACTCAACATGGTGAAGAAAATTGAAGGGTAGGGAAATAAACCAATAATCTATACAGGATTTCCAAATACCTTGTAAAAAGTAAAGAAGGAATATTTTAAAAAACATCTAAGTAATCCAGACACTTTTAGTATTTCATTTAAACAATGAGTATCACAATAAGTTTTAGAAGTAACTAATTTAATTGTTCGGGGATGTTAAAATCTCCTCCAAATAAAATATTTTTACTAGTAAACAGGTACGGCTGAACCAATTGCAATAACTGGATCCTTGCCCATTTACTTTGAGGGGCATAAATGGTAATTAAATGAAATGAAATAGAATCTACAATAATGTCTAACAATAACGCCCTTCCTGGAACAATGTCAATAATATCAATAACTTTTATTTTCTGGGAAGTAAAACAAATTCCTATTCCTGTGCATAATTCATCTCCCCAGACCAGTAACACAGACCCCAACCCCATGAATTAGTAACAATTTCAAAATTCTGTGTTGTACATAATCGGGTATCCTGAAAAAAAATAATATCGTATCTTAATTCTGAAAATATTTCAAAACTAGCCTGTCTCTTATATGCTGATCTAATACTATTTGTATTTAGACTAGCAAATGAGATGTTATAACCTTTAATATTATTAGTAATTTAGGTATTCGGAGGCAGTTGCCTATTACTTTTTCGTAAACCTGCTCTACTTCCTACTCTTTTAGTTTTAACCCTACTCCCCACCCTGGGATCTGTAACTATCTCCAGATCTGAAACTTCATCAACATGAGAAGGGGTTTGGGATGTTGTATCAAAATCTGGTTGATCTAAGCTTATAGGAGCTAAAATCCCAAATTTGTTGGATACAGGTAAAGGTTCTGGAGACTGGGCCCAATCTATTGATGAATTTTGTGAGATTCCCTTTTTAACAGGAAGAAACAAATTATAAGCCTCAGTGGAGTTTGTATAACTAGAAGATTGCACCTGAGACAAATCAGTAATATTTCAAGGGACAGTAACAGTTTTAGGGAACGAAGAAATCTGAGCCCGATTTTCAACAGGAATAGTGAGAACAGACCTGAGGTATTTTTGAAGCCAGGGCTGCAGAGTATAATGTAGGGCCCAATGGAGGGTCTGGTCTGAGACCATCCAATGTACTCCTAGCAGCTTTAAAAATAAATAAATCTTTCATGGCATAATCCAATTCTTCTGTATTGTGAGCTGCCCAAGGACAGTCAGTGAATAAATTTCCCATTTCATCACAGAAATTGCATTTTACTGAATTTTCACATTGATAGCCAGAGTGACCTAATTCTCCACATTGAAAGCACTGAATTTTCTCACAAGTTGTGCTAATATGTCTTGGAGATCCACATTTATAGCATCTCCGTGGCTGATCTGAATAAAACAAAAACCCTTTGTCTCCCCCCAATAAAAAAGCAATTAGGTAGTGGATATATTCATTTGGGAACTATAAAGCTTGATTTTTATCCTCCAACCTCCATTCCAAAATCCCCCCCCCCATCTAGAATTGGTTCGGGAGTACCCTGAACCTGAAAACGTTTGTCCAGCCAATAAAGAATGTCAGCCACATTTACAGTTTTGTTCCTAAACAGTACTGTAATAACCCTGAAAGGTTGTTTTATTAATGGGATCACCTGAAAATGAGTCCACAAAGGATTAATTTTAAGTGAAGTATTTTTTGACCAAAAAGTTTCTAAAATGGCAGGAGTTCTAAAGCTGATATCGAATGAATGTTCTCCTGGAGCATGTATAAGTGCATAAATATCAACAGGTGTGAAGCCCAAAGACTGTTTAATTAAAGCTCTGCCCACATAGAATCTATCTGGGAGTTCCTCCATCCCTCCCAGATATCTCAGTCGAATGGCGTTCCTGTGTTTAGCTTGCTCCAATGGTTTTGCAAATAAGTCTGCATGTTTAGATTTGAGCAAATCATTAGAACCACCTATAGGTATGTCTGACACTCCCAAGTCCAAATTATTGTCTTTATCCAAGACAGGTTTACCAGAGTTGTCTAAAGAGATATCAACATGTAGAACAGTACCTGTATTAATGTTTGCATCGATATCAGAAACATGATGTGGCCGGAGAAGAGGGTCTGTAAGCATTTTAAATTTTATCCGTCACCTCAGAAGTTGAATGGGGTAAAATATCCTCCGATTTAGATGGATCCACCACCCAAGCTCCATTTTCAACCCTTTTCCATCCTGCTGTAGAGAGAGCCCTTTCAGGAGACCATGAATCCTCCGTCAATAGTACTGGTGTCTCGTGACCTTGTGGCAATTCCGTCGCAGCTAATGTTACATCATCACTAGCACACGGGCCATGTTTGCAAACTTTTTGGGTTGCACTAGGCGATAAACCCAGAAGACGTTTCCTTTTTTTTTCTAGCAATTCAGCTTGTGCTGAGGTAAGAGCCATTTCTGTTTTTAATAGCTGTGCTTTCAACAGTTCACATTGTTTAGCCATCTCAGCAACTGTACCTTCATCCATTACTGCCATCATTTGCTCTGATACTTCAGAACTTTCTGAAAACTGTGTTACCGAAAGAGACTGAAGGTTTAGATTATGCACGGTAACTATCTCTGCTGTAATGACTTGCAGTAAGCGTCCTCCTCCATCGTGGCAGCGTTCAGGATAGCGCCCCCTCACAGAGTAGGTGAATGTCCCCAGTGTCCAGGCCAAAGTTCCCCATTCACTAAAAATACCACCAACAGCTTAATCTGGTTCAGTTTCAGTTGGTTACCATCTGTATCCCCACTCCCCCCCCCGGCCAACCTCTGAAAAAGGAACTTCTAGTCTCAGTGGGCCTATCAGGTCAACAAAATTCAATAAATAAATAAATAAATGGTAGCCTAGTGGGTCCCCCATCCCCAGCTCCAATCACAGATAAATGCAAAATCACCCACACTCGTATCCCTGGTAGTCAGTAGTCCCCCCCCCCAGCACTGATGACTGAAAAAATACAAATCACCTGCTCCCGTATCCCTGGTAGTCTAGTGGTTCCCCGTCTCCAGCCCCATTCACATATAAAATACATAATCACCCAATTCCCATTGTCCCTAGTAGTCAAGTGGTTCCCCATACCCAGCCCCAATCACAGATGAAATATAAAATTACCCAATCCCCCATTGTCCCTGGCAGTCAAGTGGCCCCCCCACCCTCTACCCCATTAGGCAGTGACCCATTCCACCCAGCTCCCTCCTCCCAGCAGCCAGAGGCCAATGCTTTGGCAGTTGTCTCACACCACCACAGCCAGCTGCTGACTGGTCAACCAGTGGGCACGTACTATGTACTGTACACGCTTCTTGACAGTTCATTTGGGAGCTGGCCAATGCAGTGTGAGGAGGGCTGTGTCAGTCGCAGGCTCTGGTCAGTTTGGAGGGGGAGCAGGGTGGTGGGTCATTGTATAATGGGGTGTGGGTGTGGGAGGCCAGTTGACTACCAGGGACAACGGGATCAGGTGATTTTGCATTTCATGTGTGATCAATGCTGGGAAGGGGGCAGCACAGAACATAGAAACAGCAGATAAGGACCGCTTGGCCCACCTAGTCTGCCCATTTCAGTACCTATTGGATAAGCTGCAGATCCTGGTTAACCAACAGCCTACTTCCTCTAACCACTAAACTACAAGAGATACAGGAAGCAGGTGATTATGTATTTTATTTTTGATCGAGGCTGTGGAGGGGAACCACTAGACTACCAGTGATACGAGAAGCGGGAGTGGGTTTTTCTACTAACATGGTGCTCGGGGCTATGGAGGGACTGCTGTACTGCCAGGGTTCCCTGCCCTTTCTAGTGTGCAGTTGGGTCTGTGCAATAGTAAGAGCAGGGTTTCAGAAGCATAAATCTGCGCCGCTGCTGGGGGTTGATTTGCACTAGCAAAACCTTTCAATATTGTGCTGCACCACATATTCACTGGGGGACCCCTCATTTTCACAGACACAGCACAATATTGTGTGCATCAGTGCTGTCGGGGAGTCCGCCATACATCAGTGCCTTTTAAATATGGGCATGCCCCCTGACAGCTGGCGCACTTCCAGGTTTGAGCAGCACATCCAAGGATGCGCCGCCCAAATGTTTTGAAAATGGGGCCTATAGTGTATTTGTACAGATGTTTAATCATACTCTCAGCAACTGCACTGCATATTCAATGGCCATCGCATCTCACCTCATCTCCTGACTACAACATGCCTTGCTCTTCTCTGCCTTATCCCTTTCTTTCTCCTGCTCCTACCTCTCCTCCTCCCTCTTTCATTCTACTGGTCTTCCCTCCATTCCCTCACCCCACCCCTCCTCCCATACAGCCTACACATCCTCCCCTTTGCCCTCCTCCCTTCCTGTCCACCCTCATTTCTCCTCCCCTTCCCTTAACCTGGAGTTTCTTCATCATGTCCTTCTCTCCTTCACCTGTTCCCCCAACTGCCCTCCCTCCCACCCTTGGGCTCAAAGTGGTGAAATCCCCTCCATCCTTTTTCTCCTTTTCCTGCTTCTTCTGCTGTCTGATGATGGGGATTCCAACTGTGGTCCCTCCCTTCCCCTCCCACCTCTCTGCCTCCCCAGGCATCAAAGGCCTGAGAATTTGTCATCTCAGTGCTCTGAGCCTTCTTCCAAAACTTGACTTCCTGTCTGTCTGAGTTTCACAAGACTTGCCTGACATCCTCTATACTTCTGAAACCTGGCTCTACTCCAGAATTCCAAACTCTAGCCCGACCTTTCCTGACTATCATCTCTTCAGGCAGGAGAGAGGGGAAATGTGGTGGTGTGCTGCCATCTATGTCCATATGGGCCTCTCTTGCACCATTCTATCAGAGAGGCTGCTCCCTCCCTCCTTCCGCGGGTTTCTTCTTGTCAGGCTGTTTTTCCTCTCCTACATGCCCACCATCATCAGGGTTTTCTATGTCTTACCAAGAATCTCCACCTCCACCCCGATTGATTCCCTCTCTACCATTACCTTTCATTCCTCTGCTGGTGAACTTATCCAGCTAGGGGATTTCAATATCAGTTGGCTTTCCCCAGCCTCCAAGGTGACCATCCACAATGCTGAGTCCTTTAATCTCTTGCAGGTTGTAACTAAACCCACTCATCTCAACCCCCACTCTCACAAGATATCACATCAACATTGCGCATAAAATTCAGCGCAAGCATTTCAGCGGTGCCAAACACTTGTAATCCTAAACAGCATTATTAACAGTTTAGTGCATGCTGCAACAGCGTTCTGTAGCATGTAAATACCAAACATCTCACAACCATTTAAATATTTAACAGTTACACAAGACACAAGAGGAGTGTAAAAGGAGCTGTAATTGCTGCCACTCCTTCTGCCAGCTCAACCCCCAGCATGGAGCAACTTGGCAAGTATACTGCAGCTACTTGCTACCTAAACGTTCAACATCCTAGAGTGTCAGTATGACTGACAACAAGGAGTGGTGGGAGTCAGGACAGCATGGGGAGCTAGATGAGCAGAATAGCAGCACCCCTTCCAGCAGCAGAGAAAGCATCTCCAACTCCCAGTCCAGACTGTCCAATGTGAGTGATCATGTCTCTCCCTTTCTCCCGCTGGTGCTCTCTGGTAAGTGTTAACTTGCTAATTCACTAGCTCACTCTTCACTCAGTCTCTCCCACATGGTGTCAGATGATGGCTACAGGGACAGGTAGATCTTCACTGTGGCTCTGACATTGCTCTATGTCTGCTGGCTTCCTCTCATCATTGTGTCTTGTGTGATGAGTGAGCACTGGAGGGACAGACAGGATCGACTACAGGTAGACTGAGCTGCTGTTGTGGGGTCGAGGTCAGGTCAGGAGGGACTCGAGTCAGGCGGGGCAATCACATCAATACTATATAAAAAATTGGAGTGTGAGTGATGTTTTACTGCTTATGGCAAACCTTTGACCATGCGCCGAGATTTTTTTCAATGAAACTGAACAGTGCGTTATATGGAAACAGTGATTTGACCATGAGTAACCTCCCGCGGCATTTTTGTATGCGCACAGATGACATGGAACCCTCTCACAACTATTCCCTCTTGGACTTGGGTCTCTCCTCCCACTCCCAGTGTACTGTGGCAGCAGGTATCTTGCCAGATATCTTCAGTGACCACTGCATGATGTTCTGTATCAGGAAAATCCAGTTTCCACCTTCCATCCCAACATACATATGGAACAGGTCCCTCTGGTCTCTCAACACCAATGTTCTCCTGAGTGACCGTGCAGCAACAAATTGGACAGCCATCCCCACTGCCACTGATATTGACATTCAGCCTCTCTCTGTTTCACTTTAAATTCTCCTCAGTTTGGGGTAAGCACATCCCACTCAGAAAATCCAGGGTCAAACCTCATGACCACCACTGGATTATCCCACAAATCACTGACCAGTGCAAGTCCTGTGATCTCACTTGGGCATACTACAAATGATCGTAATCCCTTCCTGACCTCCTCCTATATAGGACTAGTAGAAACTCCTGCACAAATGGTGTCCGGGCTGCAGAAATCACACTATTTCAAGGCCAACATTGACAAAAACTTTAAAAGTTCTGGAAGGTAATTCACTCCCTTTTTGACCCTTCCACCCCACTTTGCTGTGTGTAACTGATTCTATCAATGCCTTTGAGTCAGTGTCCCACGCAATCCTACTGTAGAAGCTGAATTCTGCTGGCCTCTCAGTTCCTGCTGTGATCTGGTTCTGCTCTTATCTCACAGGCCATCTACAGTTGGTGCAGGCTGGTTGTGCCTTGTCACCTTTACTTCAAATCCAGGTCCGGGTCCCATAGGACTCCAATTTGGGTTGCATAGTCTTCTCTATTTTTCCTAACGACCTCCCCACCACCCGTGTCAACTTGCATATTCAGATGTATGCAGATGACAAGGTTATCTACACCTTTGGCCCCTTTACTACAGCTGTGGAAGGTCTGTTCCAGCAAGGCTTCCACAATATCCGGTGCCGGTTCCAATCTAATCAACTCTGGGTCAACACAAAGAAAACTGTGTCCACGACCTTTGGTACTAGCCAGAAACTGGCCTGATTCCCTACTTTTCTCATCTTCTCCACCTTAGTTGGTTCCCCTCTATAAGTGTTTCAGTCCTTCAAGTACCTCGATGTGTGGCTAGACAGCAGGCTTGACGTGTCTTACCACACTGATGCCATCCATGCCAAGGTCCACCCTAAACTTGGTGCCTTGCACCATGATAAAGATTGTTTGTCTCTGCATGTCTGCCAAGAGCTTGTTACCAAAATGGTGCTTCCAGTCTTTGACTATGCCATCATGGTCAATGGCACCACCCCGTCCACCTCCCTGGCCAGACTAGCACCCTACGCAACTCCTTTTGCTGCTTTGCTATCAATTCTCCCCCTCATTCTCATCATGGTTCACTATACTCCTCTTTGTCCATTCTCCCCCTAACCTCATGTCCCGAGATGCACTGTGTCTCCTTCCTATCCAAATACTCGTATGGGTCCCTTAACTCTTATCTTTCATTATTCCTTTCCCTCATCCCCTCTGTTTCCTGCTCCTTCCCCTCCAGGGATCCTTGCACTTTCAGTATTCCTCACCCTCCTACTCTGCTGCTGGGCAATCAACCTTTTCCTATCATCTTCCCACACTTCGGAACCAGCTCCCCACATTCCTCCACTTCACTGCCTTCCCTAGCTCCCTCTGGTACCAGCTAAAATTCCTTTACTTCTCCCCCACTCATTTTCTTCCCTCTCCCTGACATTTCACCTGAAATTGCTATGCTATCACCCCAAAATGGTTATGGCAGGAGCAGCAGCAACAGTTGGAGAGTACCTCGTTCCTGCACTGCACACACTGCTCCTGTTTTCCCCCTCCCTGACAGTTGGTATGCAACCATGGTGTAGGTGTGACTGAGGAGCTTAATTGTTGCTTTTTGCCTTGTCTATTCATTCTGCTTTTATACCTGTTTTCATGATGGTATTCTTATTGCACTGTATTGCAACCATGCATTGTGTCTGTGCTCTGTATTTTGTATTCCATGTTCCCGTTGCCTGAGTCGCACCTGGAAATGAGTTTCAGCTCCGTGTGACTTTCCCTGTCACCAATTTTCAAATAAATAAATAAAACACATAAATAAATAAGTATATAAATAAATAGATAGATAAATAGATAAATGGGATGAGGCATGCAGGTAGAACTAGGTGTGTAATTGCAAAGATAGCCAATTTCAAGTCTTGAAGCTAGCATTCAATGTGCACTCAGTTGAGCTCCCCTCCAGAGCCTAATGCCAGCATGATGGGTTCCCCTCTGTGGGACACGCATGCCGTGGTGGCAGTCAACAACAGTGTGTCTTCAGGTGGGATTCAAGACAGGGGCATCTGAAGAGTCAGATGACCAATGAAGAAGAGAGCAAGGCAGGCGAGACACTAGGGATTTGGAGGCAGAAAGAGAGAGGAAAACCTAAGAATGCTTGAATACAAATATCGGGAAAGACATAGGTATTGCCTTGTATTTCACAAAGCAGCTGGTTAAATTCACTGAGCTGCTTAAGTCATAAAAACTGGTAATGGCCTTAGAGTGCAAAACATGAATACATTTCTAGCTATTTTTGAGACACCCAGCAGAGATCCACTGAATATTGAAATATTTAATGAGTGCCCAGATCTAATGAACCATGAGTGATGTAGAGGCTGGTTCTCTATTTCAGCAAGGCCATGAGTGCAATGTATGTAGTTAGCACTGCAGTTCTCTAATAAATAGTCTGTGCATACCATAAAGTGTTTTGCATTTTCCATTACAAACTTCAGTGCTATAATGTTAGATAGCAGATACTGTGTTAAGTTATGTAGAAAGTTGTGTGTCAGTCCGTTCTGCCTCTTCTGCCATCCCCTTTACAGTAAGTCTCTTCTTCATGACTTTTTCATTCACACCTGCAATAATCCATGACCCCCTACTTCTAGATTTTCTTCTTGCCCCAAAATCATTTTGCTTTTCACCTCCCCACTCTATGCTGTATGAATAATTTCCCTTTTTCCTATCAAAGCTCAGTTTTATCTAATGTAAATAACTGTTGTAGTGATTTACCTTACATTGTTTATAATTATGCACTGCTGATGTACTGTATTGCTGTATACGACTACTGTTTCTGTAATGCTCTTAATTATTACTTATTTGTTCTCCTTTTATACTGTCTTCCATGCCCCTCACCCCCAGGACACACCTGGAAATGCATTCTTATCAGCTCAGTATGTCTTTCCTGGTAAATCTATTGAATTAAATAAATATAGAATAAAGTATGGGGCAGTGTGTGTTATGAGACTTTAATGCACACCCAAGGTATGGGATGCTACATAAACTTCGAGGGCTTTGCCCTGGGGGTTTCTCAAAGCATCCCACACAGAAGGTGTGCATTGAATTCTCATAAAACACACTGCCCTATACTTTATTTTATATGATATCTGGGGAGCAATTGTTTTCCACCCAGACTTGTGACCATGCAAGCAGACTGAAGTAACTGAAGTGTATAGTGGAGGCTCCATATCTCTGTACCAAGGAGCCACCAGAACAAGAGCCCTCACATTGTCTTCATAATTTTTATATACCTATCTGGTTGATCATAACTTTATTTAAAATAAGCGATGCTGTATGTGGTTGATCTTTTTGGGTATCCAGTGAACAAGGTAACTGAAATTTGGTGCCTACAAAAACAGCAACTCAATTACGGCGCCTGTGTTCATGGCTACCTAGTGGGGGGGCAACCGGATACTGGGGTATGCAATGTATGGCGATGGGAAGTACGCACGTATACATGTGCACACATACACACATGAGGGGGAGAGGCAGAGGAGGGATGGTTTGTGGGAGGGGGTGTGGCGGCCAGCTGCCGAGCTGGTCTGCTAGCATGGTGGGAAGGGTGGTCGGCTGGGAGGTTCATGGTTCAGGATTCGGGTCCAGCGCATTTTTTTTTTCTGGCAGGCAGCTTTCAATTTTTTTTTTAGTTTTTCACCCCCCAGACATGCACCTCCCTGGAGATAGACTCCATAAGTAGGGGGATGCAGCTCATCGCATTAAAAACAAAACCCATAGCTCTTGGGCACCCTTTTTCTCCTCACCGCAAGTGTGCATTGCCGAAATTCATTTTTGCGATGTACACTCACCGTAACAGCGATCACTATTCTGCAATCGCCATTATGACATGGAACCATCTTGCTGTTCGGCAATTTCTGGCATCCATGGCTGAGTGTTTACACTGACAATTGTGATCACGCTTACCTGAGAGTGTAAGAAGACAGCCACAGAGCTGTTCCTTCTTTCTCTCCTGAAGCTACCAAAGAGCAAGATCAACCAGATACAAGATTTGTTTTTTTTAAATAATGGTAGGACCAACCAGATAGATAAAAAAACATGATTACGAGAAGGTGAGGAGTGTGGTTGTGGTGGAGCCTCACTAATGGAGATATAGAGCTGCCATGTTCATGAAACTGATGAGTCGCCCCCCACACACACACAAAGAACAAGAGCCATGAGGGCGTGCCTGAGTTTGAATTTCAGGGTGTGCGCTCGCCATAATAACCCCTGGGTTATTATGGTGAATATCAACTTGATGAGCCCAAAGAAAAACATTGGTCACTAGTTATTATATAGAGAATAATCGATGGGGTAGTGTGCAATATGAGAATTTAATGCACAGCCAAGAAGTGGGATGCTACATAAACCATGACAGCGAAGTTCGAGGGGTTCATTAAAGTATCCTACACTGAGGGTGTGCATTAAATTTGAGTATGCACACTAACCCATGCATTATTTTATATAACTGCTGATGAGAAATTATTTCCTGCCTGACTTCTGTGACTATAGTAAGACAGACAGACACATACACACACACACACTCTCTCTGTCTCTGTACCACTCCCTCCCTCTCCAGTTGAGCATTTTGTTCTTTATTTTTTTTTTTTTTTTTTATTTAAGGGTGGAATTGTGATCATGCATAACTAGCACTATAGGCAGTCAGCCATGGTCCCATTCCTGCTTGCTATTTCCTGAAGCCGACAAACAGCGGGATCAACTAGATACACTGTTTCTAAACTTTCAAACTATGATCAACCAGATAAATTCTACAAAAATAATAATGAGAAGGAGAGACAAGTGTTTTAATAGTGGCTCCTCGCTAACAGACAAACGAGGCCCCCATGTTTCCGGAACTGTTCAGCTTGCCCACACACAGAATGAGAACCAATGAGATAGTGCACTATGTGATCTGAAGGCTGACGCTGCTGAGTGTGTTAGTGCACTTGCACTTGGGTCTGTCAAGCTGAGCATGTGAATGCTGTAATAACCGGCTGGTTATTATAGTGAATATCAACTGTCTGAGCCTTTGGAAAAAATGTCTCACCAGTTAGAATATAAGATAAATAGACACCTTTTTTCCAGTTTATTTATCCAGGGTATCCCAACTGTGATTCTGCATCTGTTTTCCAGTAGGGTCCTGTTTGTCAGCCAGTCAGTTGTAACCATAGCTGAGGATGTCATTCATTCATTCATTCATTCATTCATTCATTCATTCATTCATCCATTTTTTCCTTTGCAGGACATTGAGTAAAGGGGGCATCTAACAGCTCACTCAGTGCTGGATGGTTTTCAGTTTTTTCATGTCAGGGCCATATCCTTTTATTAGATTTAGGGCTGGGAAAGAGAAACATTGGGTGCTAGAGGCTGGGATAGTGTTGGTGTCCACAGGTTGGTGAGAGGTGGTTGGTGTGTGTGTTTCTCATGTGATATAACATGGCATGGGTGGGTGGGTGGATGGGTTGGTGGGTGGGTGGAAGGGCTATATCTACTACAGTACAAGCAATATCTCTATAATATCTTTATTTATAATAATCTTCAAGGGTCTGTGGTGAGGAGATGGGTGCTAGAGGGCTTTGGGGTCTCTAATGGGCTGCGTGGTAAGAGAGGGTACCATTTGTGACAGTGGGTGTGGGTGGCTTAAACCAGAGAAAAAGTTTTTTGTTTTTTTTAAGGAACTTCCCGGTGTGAAGTTGGGGTGAAGTCATTGACCTTTGTCCTGCTGTGTGTAATGTGAAGGCTGGACTTTGCACCAATTATGCAAGGAAAGTTAAACTTTGTTTTATCTCCAATCAGTAGAATGGTACTGTAAGTGTCAGCATGGCTCAGTTGGTAGCACATCTGCTTCTGGACCAAAAGGTCTTGTGTTTTCATCCCACACCAGGACTGGACTTGCACCTAAAATGCTGGCATCCAAGTGCAGCATTAGGGGAGTGCTGTACCTCTGCGGTGTGCTGTCCTTCAGATAAGATGTTAAACTGAAGTCCCTTTTACTCATCCTGGTGTTGTCCTGGTGGGTGTCCAGGTGGAAATAAAAAAACCCAGGGCACTCTTAGCAAAGAGTAGGGGACATTCCCGGTGTCCTGGCCAACATTCCCCTTCCCATAAACCAGTTCATGCAATTGTCCAGGCTGTGTGTGGGTGCTTATGTGTGATATGGCTGCCACTACACATTCAGTCACTTCACTACCAGTCTAGCATTGCTTGTAAAGCACTTTGGGATACACTGTGTATGAAAAGTGCTATATAAATGATGATTATTCTTATACTTCTAAAGAGAAACTGACCTGTATCTACAGTAGGGTACTAAGTCAATGAGGAATTTATCAAAATCTGTAATATTTTCCTGAAGCAATAAGGACTTGTTTAGAGATGGAACAAATTCTTACCACTCCAGAAGCATTGGAGCAATGACGGGAACTTTGCTCTGCACATAGCAGGGCAGTTTCCTGACTTCACCCCAACCTCGTGCAGCAAAGTTCTTTTTAAAAAATACAACAACCTTTGTATGTTTAATCCACCTCCATCCACTGAGCAAATGGTTCCCCCTCCCACCACCCAGACCTTTAAAAATGCCATCCCCCACATCCCCTTTTACAGCACCCACCTATCTCTTCCCCAAGCAGTTCCAGTGAAGTTATTAATAAGATTATTAGTCATGTAATAATGAGTCATCCCTTCCTCCATCTGCAACACATCATGTAAACCACAACACCCACCCCTTGCCTGTCCATCAAGTCAAATTCCAGGCCCCCCCCCCACCCTATGTCAACCTCTAGCATCCAAACTCCCTCCTCACCCAGTCCAAATTATAAGGATATTCCACCTGTTAAAAAAAACAGAAAACCGTCCAGTGCTGGAGCAAGAGAGACAGTCTCTACATTTATCAGTGTCCTGCAATTGAATGACTGAATGAGTGGATGAATGGATGGATGGATGAATGAAGAAGAAAACCATCCAGTGCTGGAGCATGAGAGACAGTATCTACATTCATCAGTATCCTGCAATTGAATCAATAAATGAGTGGATGAATAGATGGATGTATCAATCAATCAATCAACCAATCAATAGTGACATCCTTACCTATAGAAACAACTGACTGGCCACTTGTCCTTATTTTGACTTCTTAGATGGTAGTAACCCTTCTGTGTATGTAATGTTAATGGATTTCTGCAGTACATTTTAATGCCACCACCACCACGTTTCTGTACACAAATCACAACTCCAGAAAGGAAAAATTAATTAATTCTGTATATAAACTAAATTCAGTTCTTTGGGGCACTTGGACTGTGAGGAGCAAATTGTGTTGACCTGCCTTGCACCACTTTTGTACTGCTGTTTCTGCACATGATTTCTCTGATTACATTTTTCAAGCTGTCATGATGTCTTGGACTGTTTATTAGTGTAACAGGCAATATCTCTAAGTGCAGCCCCTTCCTACTCCATAAACTGCAGTCAACAAGTTATCATATCCAAGAGAGGGCTTCACCTGGGCTATATTTCTCAGATGGAAAAACCACAAAGGATTACAACTAGCATGTGATGTTCAAGAGTTGATCTGTCATCTATTTTGGCCCCCTGGTTTTAGCCCTATCACATCAGGACAACTACATCGCAGGCATACATACTGCACTGTAATGTTGCTGCAAATTCTGTATGCCACAAACAGATCAGAAAAGCACCACTGTGTGCACCTGCGTATCTGCTCATACACCAATCAAGGCCCAACAGAAATTTTAATTATTGTAGGGGCCCCCACACCTCCCTACTATGTATAACCAACTCCAGGTCGCTGAATGAGTGGAGGATGGCAGCTTTGGGAAAGATAGCAATTGAAAGTGTGCCAGACAGCCATGTAGTGAGCTGTGACATTTTATTGGGAAACAGTACCTGAAACCCATCAAAGCGCATACCTCAACCCAGAGCACTGTGTGTACAACAAGAAATACAGTGATTGCACACCCAAGTTCCCTGTGTAAAAGACGGTCATACTTGGAACTGGAAACTGGCTGCAGTACCTCTCAAATAGTTACTCAAGTTGTGACTGCTGTACTGTTATACAATTTCCATAATTCAGCAGCTGTAATCCTTGTACTTTTTTTTTGGAGCTCAGCACGAAATTCCTGGAAACACTGCTGAATGTTTATTCCTGTCATCTGTTGCTGAGCCCGGAGTACATCAATAAACTTCAGGATCCTGGGATGTGCCGACCCCATAAGAGAGTTGAAACCCCTATGCCAGGCTTCCAAGGAATTGATTGTGTGGGGAAGCCCACTCTTGGTTGCCTTATAACAGTTCCAGAAGGGCACTGGGTACAGGAGTTTTAACCGCACTCCTCCACGGACAGGACAGCCAAGCCAAGTGTGCTCAAAATAGTCCAGGACTGGAGCCAGCACTTCGTCCTCAGGAATGTAGAAATTCCACTCATGGAGCTCCTCAAATGTGGCCACAACATCTTCAGCAGGAACAAATGCTGGGTGGGATGGGGTAGCAATTGTATATTACGGGTGTATTCCTCATCTGATAAACACCTTGCTAGAATCAGAGGAGCATGTTGGATTTTCTGCCAGACCGCCTGGCAAATGTGGAAGAAGCAGCCATGAAGCCAGGCAGTAGGAAACACATTCTGAAAAGCTTTAAATGCTGCCTGCTCAAAATCCATCATGATGGAGCAGTGAGACAAACCCTGTTGCAAGAGAGTAAGCTGCCAGAATACCTGGAAATATGCTGTGGAAAGTCATTAAAATGACGACAGTGGGAAACACAGAGGAATATTTGATGCCATGGATAGTGCAGAGCTGAGCAAACAAAGGGGGACAACACTTGAAAGTCCCATCGGCATGCCACTGAGATCATTTTGCCAAATAGCTTAAGTTATGTACCATGGTAAAGCTAAGGAACCTCTGGGAACCCGCACCACTGTCATACAATAAAAAATCATCACCTGCATAAGTCTTCATGTATGTGTCTGGAACCACCAAGTCCTTGAGAGAAGACAGCTGCACAGGAGGTCTGGATGCACTTTTCTGAGCTCTCTGGATAGTCTGATTCAAGTAATCCACAGGAGGTAGTCTGCCAGCAACCGTGGGAGTTTCTCCTGTATAACAGGATGCCACTACTTGCTGAGAGGTCTCTGAAGAGGAGGTCGCCCAATGTTTAATCTCACCGACATCTCACATACTCGAATCTCCCGACAATCACGCACATGATTGTGGGTATTCACCACCTTCACCACCTCATTCCCGATGGTGTGCAGTCTGGACATACACTTCCTAGATTTGTACTCAATACATTTCCAATATACTTTCCCCCATACTCCTGCTCCTTTTGGCACAGAAAACCATCCTTAACTAGCAGCCGATTTTCCTGCGCACTATTGATGTGCTCCACAGACATACTAGGGCAGAAACTGGGCAGAAGCCACGAGTACCATGACGACAAACCCGAAAAACCCGACTCACTCATCCACTGATCCAGCAGTCACCACGTGCCACAACAACACCAGAAAGCATGCAGACATGAGGAAAGCAACACAGAAAACTCCACTGCCAGACAAGAAAACACCATTCACCTGGGTTGCAATCATGAGCAACACCTGAGTCCCCATACCAGTCACCGTGACCAAACATGCATCAGCTCCGAAGCCAGACCTGGTAAGATTCACTTTGCCCTCCTTCCTCTGCTCTACTTTGCCCACTCTGTATACTCCATTCCTTTGTTGGGATACCTGGAAAAACAGTATTCTGATAGGACAAGCCATTTTTGCATAAGTTAATGCTTTTAACAGCACCAGTACTAACCGTTAAATTGTTCAAAGCCACAAAACAAAACAAAAATTTTGAGGTATCTGATGGAATAAATAAAATGAAACACTATGCAAGCTCATTAGTAGTTCAGGTGCTTCCAAAGGTTCCAAATTGTGTTCGGGAATTAAAAGTCTGAATTTCTTGAGTCCAGCTTATCAGAGACACAATGCCTTTTATTGCATTTCCATTGAACCAAAGTATTTGATCGGAAAGAACTACTGTAGCTCCAAAATATACAAGCAAGGGAGTTTGTATGGAACCGGTCTACTTAAACTAGATCCACTGTATTATGGCATCATGAGTTCCCCTGTTAACTAATTTACACATCAATGATCTGTTAATACAGTTCCATCAAAGTCATTCCCAGACTGCCCAAAATATACAAGGTCATTAAACATTCTCCACAAAACATGATAATTCGAGTGTAAGTGGCTCAGTCCAAGTAGAAGAGTCATAATTAGGGTTCCAATTTTAAATAAAGTCGGTCACACAATAGGTGTATCCAGCTGCATTAGACCCTAAAAGAAGTGTTCTGGCTCCATAGCTGGGATTTTATCCTGCATTCAACCTCCACAAATCCCTGTAAATTGTTAGAACAACATTTTATGAGTTTAGCAACACAAATCTCTACAAAAGGGAGTCCAGCAACTTGGATTTAAAAAAAATATCATTGGTTATGGCCAGCACTTAAAATTCATTGTAACAGTAATTAACTGGAGGGTTCAAGTCCAAATCACAATATAAAATTTCCAAATATAAGGAGGCCTGCGATTATGTCACTTGGCCACAAGGCCACAAAGGCAACAAGACAATTAATATGTTTTTTACCGTTTACAGATATTTCAGTCCAGGTCATATAAACATTGTACCATTCGGCTCCGGAGCTTGGAGTCCAATCAGCAGAAATAATTATCTTGATTCTGATTCCTGCTTCATTATCCAAACAAAAAAAGGCAGTAAATATCATAAACAGTGGGGTGTATTCACCAGTTCTCTCCATTGTTAAAAATGTATGGTAGTTAGGTTGTTGAAATATATTGAAGGCAGCGTGCCTACCTGATAAGTTTTTTAAATCAGGCAGGATACCATTTTTCTTCTCCAGCATTAACAGGGAATTTAGTAGCTTACCCTTGAACAAATATTTGCCCAGTTTGCAAGAACTGTTTGAAGGCAAGAGTGGAGTACTGTGTAATTCCCTTAGGGTCTCTCTGCTGCACACAATCTCCCCACTCCAGGAGTCCTTTTGCCTTTTCAGCAGTTCCACACAGACCTGGGGCATTACCTCCTTCCAGCTTCCTTCTCCAGCTCTGGAAGCAGCAGCACCTGCAAATTAAACAAAGAAAAATGCTCCACTGAGTGTAATAACTTTGGGGTTACCAAACCAAAAAAACAATAGCAGTCAAACCCCTCGGGCGACATCAGCATACCTTTCACAGGGCAAAACAAGCCTGTCATCACTGAAAGTGTATTAACAGTCCAGGACATCCTCTTTTCCTCTTGGTGTTGTTTTCAGATTCATTTAAATAAAGGAGCACCTTCAGAGATCCATCCAGAAAGTTACTTATAACACCTGATTCATCTGTCCTGCTGCTCCGAGCGCTGTTTACCTCAAACGCCCAAAAACTCAGAGGACATGGCATTTTTTCCAACTAGACCAGCCACGTTATAAAATAATTAAAGGTAATACAAACATACAAACATATGAATGTGCCAGCAGAAACAGACCACTGGGTCTATCTAAGTCTGCTCGAGTGTGCAGCCAACACCCCTAGTTTGCAGCTGCCCCACCCCCCCAGATACTTGAATGTCTCTATCATGTCCCCCCTTTCCCTTCTATCCTCAAGGGTGTACATATTCAGGTCTCTCAGCCTGCTGTCATAGTCTCTCCTCTCCATTCCACATATTATCTTTGTTGCCCTACTCTGCACCCCCTTCAGCCTGATAACATGCTTCAGGTATGGCCTCCAAAACTGCACACAATACTTTAAGTGCGGCCTTACCAGCGACCTGTAGAGGGGCAAGATCACCTCTCTTCACCTGGACAAAACCCCGTCGCTATGAACCCCAGCATTCTGTTTGCTTTTGCAGCCTCTCTCCTGCACTGTGCAGTGTTGTTCATGGTCCCTGTTATCATTACCCCTAGGTCCTTCTCCTCCTCAGTGATCCCCAGCTTAACCCCTCTCCAGTCAGTATTCTCTCCTTGGGTTCTTCACCCCAAGGTGCATAACCTTACACTTCTTTGCATTGAACTCCAGCTGCCACCTCTCTGACCACTCCTCTAGCTTGCGTAGGTCCCCCTACAGTTGCTTCCATCCCTCCTCTCCATCTACCACTGCTCCGATTTTGGTGTCGTCAGCGAACAGACTTACCTTGCTCACCACCTCATGTGCAATGTTTGATATGAAGAGCCCAAACAATACTGGCCCCAACACAGAGCCTGTGGCACCCAACTCATCACTGGCCATGGAGTTGAGAGCTCCCCTCTCACCACCACCCATTGCAGCCTGCAGCTTAGCCAGCTTGTAATCCAGTTTATCATTTTTGCCCCTACCCCTGCACCAGTTAGCTTCCCCCCAAGCCGCTCATGAGGCACCAAATCAAAGGCCTTGCTGAAGTCCAAGTAAAGAACATCCACTGCATGACCCTTATCCAGCTCACCTGTCACTCAGTCATAATATTGTATGAGGCTGATTTGACAAGACTTCCCTGAAACAAACCCATGCTGCCTCACATCCTGGAGGCCATTGTCCTCCAGATACAACACCAGTCTTTCCTTTAGTATCATTTCCATGAGTTTGCACACTATGGAGGTGAGACTTACTGGATGATAATTACCGGTTCATCCTTTGGCCCACTCTTGTGTAATGTACTACATGTGCCATCCTCCAGTCCAATGGAACATATCCCGACTCCAGTGAGGTGCTGCACAGATCTGCCAGTGGCTCCACCAACATCTCCGCCATCTCCCTCAGCACCCTGGGGTGGATACCATCCAGCCCTAGTGCCTTGTCTACCTTCAGTGCCCTCAGTCCCTCTAGGACTCTATTTGCCTCAATTTTTCCATCTGTCGCCTCTTTTCCCCCTGTCCCCACCCTCGAAGCCCATGCTGGTAGCGGTCCCCCTTTTTCTTCCGTGAACACTGAGCAAAAGTATTCATTCGGTGCTTCTGCCTGCTCCTCCCCCTTTTCTGTCCACTCCACACCCCTTTTTATCCTCACTATTTTCTCTTTGCACTTCCTTTTCTCCCTGATGTATCTGAAAAAGCCTTTCTCCCCCCATTAATTCCCTGTGCTAATCTCAGCTCCCTCTGTGCCTTGGCTTCTCTCACTTTTCTGGTCACCTCCCTGGACCACCTTGCATATTCCTCCCTGTCCACTTCCTTCCCCATCCTCCTATACCTTTGGTGCACCACTTGTTTTGCCCTCACCACCTCCACAACCTCACTGTTCAACCAGCATGGTTTTCTTGCTCTGCTCCTCTTACTCTGTGCCTTGGTGCAGGCTTCTGTTGCCTCTGTAACCCCCCATTTAATAATATCCCATTTCTGCTACATGTCCATCTCCTGCCTTATGCCCTCCAGTTTCCCTTTCAGTACTTCCTGCATCCTCCCAAAGTCCACCCCCCTGAAGTTTACCACCTGAGCAACTGATTTCTCTGGCTCCCCGCACATTGTGATATTAAACCACACCGTTTGGTGATCACTGTCTGCTAGTGGGTCCTCTACCTTTATTTCCCTCACTGCCTCCCCATTCGACAATACCAGATCTGAAGTGTTCTTTAGCCTAGTAGGTACTGTAACTAACTGTGTAAGGAGACCCTCCTGGATCGCATCCAGGAGCACTTGCTCCCTAGCACTGGAGATGACCGGAATGCTCCAGTCAACCCCCGGCAAGTTGAAATCCCCCACTATGACCACCTTCTCTTTTCTACATAGCTTTTTGATTTGTCCCACTAACTCTCTGTCAAGCTCCTCAGATTGTCAGTATTCAAACAGCACAAAAGCTGGGTTTCAACTTTGCTGTTACTGGAACCCTGTGCAATCCACAAATTTAAGAAGTTTTTAGGACGCCACAACAATTAACATGGTTTTCAAATGGACATTAACTCCTTATCATCAGAAAAAGGAGAGGTTCAACATTTAAACTTGAAACTTGAAATCCACACACTATATAAAAATAAATAATGTAATGGCAGTGCTCTTCAAACATATACCTAAGCAAACAGGACACCATGGCTAGCACAGCAGCACTGTTGCCATTTTGCTGCTTTGCCCCCCACCAAACCTCGAACCCTGAGGTACACTGTAGAAGACTGCTGTGACCCTGGAGGAAAGAGCCCCCAGGGTTACCTGTTGACATCTTTCATAGAGGAGGACTTGAACCAATGCAACATTGAATATTCAAGTTCTCTGTAGCACCTAACGTGATCTGTCAACACCCTATAGTCACCAGTGTCAAATGCTGAAGAATGGTCATGACGTGGAGAATAAGTAATGAATGTTCCCCCAAATCCTGCACCAGGAAGAAATCATTCAGCACTTTCACCAGTGCAGACCCTGTTCTGTTCTCAGGTCTGAAACCTGACTGGAACCTGGTACAAGGGGAAATAGTAGGCAAAAGAGGGGGAATGCATAGCAATGTATATTAATAAAGAGCTCATTTTTGGAAGAGATTAAGTCCCAAAATGCTGTAGAATGAGAAGTCAATTGGCTTAGGATCTCTGTGAGGAAATACTGGAACCTGATATGTCTGTGTTATGGGTCACCACATCAAGGGTAGGAGGGGGTCAAAGTCTTCATAAAAGACATAACATTTTTAAGCAACTCAAACAAAATGATTCCCATGGGGGATTGGACTTTGCCAAATATCAATTGGGAGGATTGGGAGGATTCTGTCACCAGAGCTGGTGGGCTGATAACACAAGCTATGATTGATTGCAGCCTAGATCAGCTTGTGTGCCTACCCATAAGGGGTAATAACAATTTCAACAGCTTCACACGTAATATGATGGACAAAATTAAAGATTGCGTAGCTAGAGAACGCCTAGGTGGGAGTGACCATAATGTTGTAGCATTCATGGTTAAAGAGGAATTTGCCAGGGAAAAGTTAAAAAAACAGATTATGATGCTTTAGACAGGGAATTTCAGTGCAATGAATAGGGAATTAGAAAATGGGATTGCAAGTCAGAGTTCAGAAATAGGAGCACAATCAAAATGTGGGAATGCCTGGAAAATAAGAAATGTACGGAATAAACATATACATACTGTAGATAAAAGAGTAAGTAATCAGGCTGTTTATCCGAGAACTTGATTAAGAAAAACAGACAAAAAAAGAAGGCATAGGTATTAGCCAAAAGAGTAACGGAGCAAATGATTGGTATCAGCACTGGAACATCCAGAGTGCAAAAGAGTGATCAGACAGGTCAAAAATAATATGAAGATCAAAAAACAAGAGGGATAACCATAAAGCATTTTTCAGATACATGAGATAAAACAGAGGTGCGTAAAACTGTTGGGCCTCTTAAAATAGAGGATAGGGATTAGGAAGAGCAAGAAATGGCAGATACTCTGAGTTAGTCTCCTGGGTTTTCCACAGAAATGATGCTCCAATGGATTACATGCCGGATGACAGCAATTCTATTAAAGTACGTACAATCTCTATTGAGCGTGTCATAAAAAAGACTATTAAGTCTTGAAGTATACTAATCTCCAGCTCCGGATGGAGCCCATCCAAGAGTCCTAAAAGAACTGATAATTACTTTATACAGCCCAATTACTCTGATCTTTAATAAACCTCTGAAAGAAGGTATAATATCATTAGCATGGAGGAAGGTAATAGTGGTTCCTGTTTTCAAAATGGGAAACAGAATTGCTGTTAGCAACTGTAGACCATTTAGCCTCACATCATTTGTTGGAAAGCTCCTTGAGGCTACAGTATTTTAAGGGAGAAAACAGAAAGTTGTATTTCCTCTTTTAAGATGCGGGATGACACGGCACTGGGTCATGATGTTGCAAGACATTATGCTGCATGGGTAAGTCGTGCTGCCAATACAGCGCGATTTATGCCATGTGGCATAACTCTTTTTTCTGAATCAAACCCGGTCCCAGATACAGTGCCTGGGTTGCTGCTACTGTGGCCCTGTCCAGTGAGCACAGCAGCTGCTCAGCGGAACCCACTCCCAGCAGAGGTCTTATCCTCTACCTGGGAGTGTGTGAATGGTGCAATACTGCGTACAGCAGCATACACGATATTGTACCATTCGTTGTCCTAGACAGCACTATTTCAGGTTAGCTATAATGTCATATGCTATTAAGCGTACAACATTATGACCCGGTACTGACATGGCACACAACACAGGCTCTGTAAGGGAATGTTATATCCAACAAATCAGATGACTTTTTGGAGGTATTTAGTATGGCCCTGGATGAGGGTAAAAAAGTTGATGTGGTCTATCTTAACTACAGTAAAGCTTTTGACAGGGTGTCCCATTCAGAAATAGTTAAAAGACTGTAGGATAGTGGGATAAACCAGAAAATAGTGAAACGAGTAGCAGCATCACTAATGAATCAGAGATAGCAGAGTTTACAAACATGTGTACACTGTATGTCCAGTTGGGGGAAAGTGATAAACGGTGTGCTGCAAGGTTTCATCCTGGGCCATGCGTAATGTAATATTGATGTTAGTGCAATGCAAACCAGTCAAGGTACCTTGATGGCTAAATTTGCTGATGACACGAAACTGGAGCATGTGGTAGATACTACTGAAGATGCAATTACTATGCAGGAAGAATTAAATGACTTCTCTAGGTGGGCGGATGTGGCAGAGATGAGATTTGGTTGATAAACTTTTTATTCAGGTTTTACGGTAAATGATACAGAGCATTTCACAGATAGACAGATTACAGCCTTTTAAGACACAAGTATAGTAGAGGGTCATGCAGCCACTGCATTAAACTCTTGTAGGTTGCAGAAGTCATCAGTGCACTTTACGAACATCTATCACAAAAGTTGTAAAGTATAATGAGGCACCTGCAGATTGATTATCATGGCAGGGCTGGGGCTGAACTCACATTTCCTCAGTTGGAAATAAAGAAAAAAAAACCAGTAACAATATATAATAACAAAGTGAGTGCTGTCTATGTTGGACGAGCAGGAACTGAGCTTGATTCTTGCAGAGGAGTGAGAGTGGGGTAGGGTGTACTCTGGGCTAGAGATGAGAGTTAATATTTACAAAGACACAGTAATTTATCTTGGTGCTAAAAACATAAGATTGAAATATAAGATCAAGGATGAGGACTTCACGGAATCAGACAAAAAAAGACAATTGGAAGTTATAGAACTAGATGATTTCAAACATGTGGCACAGTGCGAGCAGGTGATAAAGATACAAAGTAGGACTCTTGGATACATCAAGTAAAACTTTGTCAGTAGAGACAGTCAAGTGATAGTGCCCCTGTACAGGCCACATGGTCAACCTCATCTTCAGCACTGCAGTCAGTTTGGGCCCCATACAATAGGTCAGATAGCGGGGGATAGAGGGTGTGCAATGTTGGGCTACTAAACTGATTAGGGTGGTGAGGGATAAGACTTATTAGGAGAGGCTGCATGATTTAAACCGTAATAGTATCGAGAATAGAAGGATGAGTGATCTAGCCTACAAAGCAATAAAATGCCAGGAACTAAGTGAGCACTTGCATCTGTCGGTCAAATCCGCCAGATTTAATACTCGAGGATATGCATGCCAACTGAGAGGGGAACTCTTTAAGTCTGAGCATCCTAGGGTGTGGTTCACACAAAGGTTAGTGACCATATACAATGGCCTACCCAGAGAGATCGTTGACAGTCCAACACTGGAGCTATTTAAAAAGAGAATGAACTGCTATCTTTTAGATAAAAGTAATTGTGGGTTACAACCGAAGAGAAATGGCAGACAGACTAGAAGGGCCATGGCCCCTTTTTCTCCATATATCCTGTGTTTCTGTGTTCCATGTACTTAGGACTTCCTGGGGTTGATATCCGCCGCTTGCAGCTAGTGCAGAACACTGCTGCAAGGTTACTGACAGGGGTAACTAGAAGGACACATATTACCCCTGTGCTGTGCAATCTGCACTGGCTGCCTATACAGTGGCGGATCACCTTTAAAATAGGTCTTTTGACCTTCAAAGCCCTGCACGGACTCAGCCCCGACTACTTGAAAGAGCTTCTGATTCCTTACCGCCCAGTACGACAGCTCCGTTCAGCCGACGAGGGGTTGCTAGAGGTTCCGAGGGCTATATTGAAGTCTTCTGGGGCCAGGGCTTTCGTGTTTGCGGCCCCAACCCTCTGGAACTCTCTGCCTCACCGGCTTAGGGAATGAACGACCATGGAATCCTTTAAGCGGGATTTTAAGACTTTTTTGTGGAGCAAGGCTTTTATAAATTGATGCTGTTGTGAATGTTGATTTTATATGTATATTTTTGATTCTAATATTCATTTGTACAGCGCCTTGGTGCTTGAAAGGCGCTTAATAAATAAAGTTTTATTATTATTATTATTATTATATATCTAATGCATTGCCTGCACTGTGCTAGTGATAAAGTCCTGCAAAACTCTTTTAGTCCATTGATCAGTTGGTATTTAATTCTAGGCATAGTCATTCTCTGTATGCACAAGTTCAAATCTGGGGTGGAGAAATGGCAGTAATGGTCAGGACAGCAAATAAAGTACAGTTTACATGCAGTGTTACTGAAAAATGAAGAGGGGTGCAGAAACTGAAACAGGCATCATACCTCAAACAGCTGATGTGTCTAGAGTTCCCAAGCAGTTTTTGATGTCAGTCTGTAAGACACAAGTTTGACAAGACACATCTTTATAGTGTGTGTGGCACCACTGGTCAACAGAATACTATCCAGTAAATTACATTACATTACCATTTGTGAGAAGCACTTCATAGTTCCACCCTTGCCATATCCATAAATAGGGTGAATAATCTAGGTGCCACTGTAGACTGCAGTCTGATACTGGAACATCAAGCGTTGGCTGTAGTCTGCAGTGGCTTTTTCCATCTCAGAAACATCATCCAGATTAAACCCTATCTGCTGCCTGATGACTAGAAAACACTGGTGCATGCCTTAGTCATGTCTAGGTTGGGTCATTGTAATGCCCTCTACCCTGAGTTATCAGGAAGTCGGATCATCACTTGCAGCCATTGCAACACAGCAGCTAGGTTGGCTGCCAGAACCTCTTGCTCTGAGCATGTCTCCCCAGTGTTGCAGATGTTGCAGTGGCCACTAGTACAACATCTGCAACCTCTCAGTCTGAGCATATCTCCCCAGTACTGCGGATGTTGCAGTGACCATCAGAGCAACTTCTGCAACCTCTCACTCTGAGCATATCTCCCCAGTGCTGCGGATGTTGCAGTGGCCACTAGTGCAACATCTGCAACCCCTCTCTCTCAGCATATCTCCCTAGTGCTGCAGATGTTGCAGTGACCACTAGTGCAACATCTGCAACCTCTAACTCTGAGCATTCCTCCCCAGTGCTGCGGATGTTGCAGTGACCATCAGAGCAACATCTGCAACCTCTCCCTCTGAGCAAATCTCCCCAGTGCTGCAGATGTTGCAGTGGCCACTAGTGCAACATCTGCAACCTCTCACTCTGAGCATATCTCCCCAGTGCTACAGATGTTACACTGGCTGCCAGTGAGGTGGCCAATCAGCTTTAAGATAAGTTTGCTAACATACAAGCCCTACTTTATCTGGGCTCGGCTACTTGAAAAAACACTTGTTTTCATATATTCCCAATCTCCCTCTCCATTCCAATGAGAAGGGCCTTACAGTGCCTTGGTCACAATTAAAACAGTCTGGGAACATAACCTTTTCAGTGGCTGCACCATTGCTATGGAACTCGTTACCTCATTCCTTGAGAGATGTCCCCTTCAGTGGAACAGTTTAAAAAAGGGCTTGGAGTTCCATCTGTTTAATCTGCTTTTTGTTCATTATTATCTAGTGAAAAACTCAGCCTGGCTCTTTTGTCTGAAATTTAGTTTGGCACCAACCTGATTTAGAGAGTTCAGCTTAGATTTGATTGGCAGTGTGATTATAGTTTTAGTCTAGTCAGGGAACTGGAATATGGATGTATTTTACTGACAATTATTGTGTAAGGTGCCCCAAACCTGTGGGATTGGGTGCCAAATAATTAAATCTCCTAGTACTATCTTGTGGCTAACAAGGTCCCACTGCTGGCTACATGGGCCATTATCATACTGCCCAGTAGACGGCCACAGTTGCAGGACAGGGGACAAACGTTTTACATCCTTCATGATTGGGCCCACCCATGGCACCTCATGGAACTGCACCATGAAGCCTCCAGCTCTGTCCTGCAATGACACATAGTGCAGGGTAGGGCTTGTGGAATTTGGAATCTCACCTTTGGAATTTGTGTGGAAAGGCAATTCCGCTTCCAAAATGCTTTTTGGGACTTTGCTTTAAATTCCGCTGAATTCCGAAAAGCATTTTTTGTAAATTGCAGACAATGTTCTGTGGCTCATGTATATCATGGAAAAATATTCCATGAATTGTGGGAAAAGAATCCGAGGATTATGCAAACTGTGGACTATTAATCCATGAAAAACAGTTTCTGGGTTAAATATTGTAATTCTGCTATCAAGGGAATTTCACAGAATGTTCTGAAATTCAGCAGAATTCTATTCTGGGCAGCCCTAGTACACTGTGGTGTGAGAGTCATGTCAGCTGACAATCATTTACATATAAGCAATACTACCAGACAGGGTGGGCAGTATTGGGCTATATTGGACCAGCCTGTGGGGTGTAATGAGGCCCTACACTGCAGGCAGCAAGCTTTATAGCACCTGGAAGGTCTGGTATTGCCCATACCACCCACCCTGGAGGGTTTTATTGTACTTAGAAAATAGGCTACATGTGACATTTCTATATACTATTGATAAAACATTAAAAAATACAGAAAAACAAATTACTAGAAATCAACTGAAAGTCATGTTGCTGGTAAAGCTGCTCCTCTACTGATATACTTGCCAGCAGAGAGCACTACAGTGTTTCACAGTTGTTTCACTGTTTACTGAGTTAGCCGTAGTTTTGGTTACTGAGGGGTGTTTCCTTTACTGCTGTTGTACACCCATCCCCTCGATACTTCTAGTGCTCTGTTTCACATATTTATTGATGATTCAATTTGGGAGTCTGTAGTCTGTAACCAAGTTGGAGAATGGGGAGGAGTGAAGCGGGCAGATGGCGTGCAATCAGGTGGAGGAATGTTACAGCACGATAACTCTGTAGTTTAAAAGGTGATGTTCATGTTAGAAAAAAAAATTTACTTTGCTGTGTTTGCGACGAGCATAAGTGGACCTAAGGTGAGCCAGGTTGTCTCACAGTTGCACTGAGCATAAGACATGTTAGCGTTAACTGACAGGCTACTACTTTCAAGTAAAAAATACAATGTTTTTTTTTCCAGTGGGGAAAATTTATTAAACAGTCTCACTGATGGCTGGTCCATCAGTGCAGTAGTTGGATTTCCGCCTGCGACACCAGCAACCCGGGTTTGGGAATGGACCTGCCGGGGGAGAAGGAAATGAGCGTCTGACAATGGCTCACCTTCTCGGGGGGAAGGTGGATATGCAGCTCGGGGCCCACTGACTCCTGGCGGAGGTTGGGAGTACAGCAGGATGTTGGCCCCAATACACTAGGGGAGTGACGGACATTGGCGTATGCCTTGATGTCAGTGGCACGTTGCTCCTCAGGGAAGCAAATGGAAAAATGGCGCCTGGCTGATCAGGTGATGGCCTTCTTGAACCCTCACCACCTGGCTCTCGGACCTCCATATGCCATCCCAGCTGCACCCCAGGATCATTGGTTGGCTGCCAGGGCCCTTCTCCTTCAATCGTAAGAGACCCGCCTGGTGAAGGGATACACCGGGGTCACTTGGGGCTGGCTGCGATGTGGGACAGTAGGGGTCGTGAGTAGCCTCTGTGGGGCAGTTCATGTGGAGGCCTGAAGGAGAGACCAGCCAGGCATGGGGGAGGAGTCCAAAAAAAAAAACAATCACACTGTGTGGCACATTAATGTAGAGCCTGCCATTGTGCTGTGTGTTGGGGGGCACACTCAGTAAACTATGTGTAAGGCATATGTCCATTTTTGTAACATGGATATACATCTGTCTCTACGGGTTCGGGGAAGGATGAGGTTACTTGGCACAAGAGACCTAGGTTTGACTGCTCTGCACAGGGGCACCCAAGTAAATCCAAATACAGGAAGCAATAACTGTAATGTCCAGAACCAGAATTGGGATTTTTCAGTGGGGCTTTATTTATTAACTCACTGAACATAAACAAAGCTCTGTATGGTCCCCCAAAGGGCTATGTAACTGTAATGCAGATTAGAGGTTAAACACAGCGGTCCATTTGAGGAATGAACACAATACAACAGTTGTCTGGCTTTGGACCCATCAGGCACTCAGCCCGGACTTTGCATGCACATTGGATACACAGCCCGACTGGCCCGGCTCCTCTGCCGGCCACTCAACTGACGGTCCACTTGGCGAATGAACCTAAACTTTACTTGGAAAGACATCCCAGCAAACAAGGAGACTCCCAAACTGTGGATCCCCACACCACTTGAAGTCTGCGACTCCTAGAGAGATTTTGTTTTCGTACTTCCAAATCGAAACTCCCATCAAACAGGGAGACTCCCATCCAACAAGGAGTAATGTTCCCATCCTGTGGCTCCCCACACCACTTAGAGTCTTCGACTCCTAGAGAGATTTTCAAGTTGCGACCCACATCTGGGTACCCACCCCATCACTGGCCAAGCGCATGAGGCAAGTAGCAAAACACAGAAGAAATCCGTAGAGGTGGACCTGGTTACTAAAGATGGGGTTTCCACCTCCAGCTCCCCAGCCCATACCCGCCATTTCTCTGGACACACAGAACTTTAGACTTTAAAATGTAGATTGACGGTGGATGACCTGAAGCACCCTCTACAATGAACTTTAACACTTTAAACAGATAGCTGCTCTATTTGTTTGTCCTAGTTGACATAGTCCTCCCAAATAGCAGTCCCCAATACTTGAAATCCAACTGAAGAAAATAAGTTGTTTGCCCTTCCAATGGGACCAAACACTCACCCATTCATTGCAGGTGCCACAGCGAAAACTGTAACCTTTGCTGTTATACATGAACAGACTGAACTTAAATTAAAACAGGCAGCTTTCTTCCAGGGTGGGAGAAGGGGATTGCCCCTGGAACCCACAAAGAACTTTTCCTCACCCCCCCAGAAGGAGGGGGGTAAACAGACAACTACTGTTGTCCTTCTTGTTTGCTTAAGGACAAACTGAAGACTGACTTTGAATTCCCAAGGTTCTAAGAACTCTCTGAGCTGAAGGTTCCAAATGTGGCTCATGCAGCTGTAACAATTCTATTATGATGTCATCCCTCTAGTCTCAACTGTGACTGAGGACAGAGTGAGACAGTGTGAAATCCATTTAACTGGAGTTTCACAAGCTGCCTTCCCTGCCTACCACTAGGTCTTACTGGGATTCTAGTAACCCCAGGTAACAAAGGGGTTACATGTGGGGGAGCCATCACTCACTAAGTGATCAGACTAAATTACAACCTGTTCCTTTTGAACTGGAACATGTGCACAAGGATATCATTAGGAAAGTGGGCACTGCCAACTGACACTTGATTTTCAGCGGACAATCATTGTTGAAAAATAAATGTATTCCTGGACAGGGCTCTCAGACAATCAGCATGCAGTATTTTTCAAGCCCATTTTTTAATGCGCTTTATAACGTTTAGTTACTTCCTTCAGCAGTGAGTAGTTCTGTATTTACAGTGCTAAACATTGCTCACCAATTGTAGATGATGTTTGTGGCACAGAATCAACAATCTGGGCCACACAGTGAAATTATAAAACAATCAGGCTGGATGAGCACCCCTTCTCTAGCCCTTTTCGGTATGCCCCTCATACAGCGATACTTCTATAGCAACAATCATCTCTAACAACAACAGTGACATGTCGCTGTAGAAGTCCGACCGGGACCTGGCAACACTTTCCCCATCCTGCACCCTGTCCCCGAACCAACTCCGACTCAGAGTTGGAATCTAAAATTACAGGGGGTGCAGGGGTGAGCACCCCATGTTGGGGGTTTGGGGGCAAAGCCCCCTGAAGTAAAAACACACTCTGATGTGTGTAGCTCCCTGCTGACTGCAAATCATGGTCAACATGGAGCCTGGCGCTGTGATGCCAGTTGACAAATTTGTTGTTGAACCAGCATCATAGAGCTACCATTTTCAGTCTATGACTGTTCAGTCTGTAGTGCAAGGTCACAGAGGCCCAGCATTGCAGACATTGTTATCATATTAAGATAACAAAATTTAAAAAAGCCTCATTATTATAATATACCATAATGCAAGAAAACACTTCCTATATTTCATTGGATGCAGACAGCCCAACATAAATTTGTAGAAATAATGCATACATTTTAATTCTGGGTGTCTGTATGACATGCAGTAGTGGGGTCCTGACTGTTACTATATAAACTAGCTTTAGCCGGAGCCAATACCGCTGTGGCAAGCTTATAAAGCTCCAGAGAGTGAGCACCACCAAGTGCCATCTCCAAGATGACGGCGACGCAACTGTGCATGCATGGCATTCATGCATGCATAGTTGCAGTGAATGGCATTCTGTTATTCCTAAGATGGCAATGCCGATGGAACTGCACATGTGTGCGGGGTGTGCATGCGCAGTTCTTGTCCCGGAATGCAGAAGTAACAGCCCAAATAGTGAGGCTGTTACTCTGTAATGACCGACCATGTTGGAGTATTCCAAGCTCTGTTGGACTTTCGGAAGGATACTTCCAAAAGTCCAATGGAAGCATGCCATGGTCAGCTGTTTCTGAGGATCCGATGGCAAAACAGCTGTAGGCTGTGCCCACAGCCGTAGAAATGAAAATGTCTACAGAGCAGCACAATTTTTGATACCTCCATGCATTGGGACCTGTCATACCCAGCAGAGGCATTCTGGGTGTACAGTAACCCAATGGTCTGGTGTTAAAAGCAATTGTACACCCTTAGGAGAAAAGTATATTTTGCAAGCACTATAATACCACTAAAAACAAGTAATATTAAATTTCAATGTATTGTCACTACACCCACTACAGTACAGTACAGTACTATATGTTACAGAGGGTCTACTAAGTTTACACAAACATGGTTTGCAGAGAAATTACAGAGGCATTTCTGTCATTATGATGGAGATGCATATACCGTAGGGGAAATGCATGCCATTTTCCACGGTCACAGGCCCTGATGCTCTGTTGTGGGAACACATTGCCTGAGACACTCAGGACCTAGAGGAGGCAGTAGATACAGTACTTTACTGGAACAAGCAAAAGCTGAGCAGAATTATGCAGAGCAACTCCGTAAGTGCTGTACTGTATGTCTAGCTGCCACACTGCCATGCATCATGTTGTGCCCAACTTTAAACAGGTATTGATAACCTCCATGCCCTCTGCCTCCTTCAGATGGACAGCAATAGGGATAGTGCAGCACCTTAACCCTACAGCCTCCCCAGTGATACATCAGCCCTTCTACTGACCATCCATCCACCCAAGGGATCACACAACCTCCCTTTTAATTATAGCAGAAGTGCAATGAACTATTTTTATCCAAAGAAGCTAGTTTCAGCTACAGTTAATAAAACTATTAGCATGCCTGTCAAATGTACTTGTCTAGATATTTCCTATGCCGTGCACCATGACACTTTTTACATTTTTTCAGTCCTAACCCTTGCCAGGTCTACAATGCTATTTCTTTGTAGGATGTGGCAGCCATCTTTTTTTTCTTGAGAAAAATTTAAATTCAAACATTTATAAAATACTCATTTTTTTATGGAATGAGAAAATTGCACCACCAAATTATTTATTTCAAAATATTACCAGGAAGGCATTCTGAGCAGAGTATTGCTCGATTCCATATGCGTCCTGAGGGAGAAGGTAGGGTAGGAGTACAATATGATACAGGGTACATACAAATACAATAATTACAGGGGCGAGTACAACAAGAAAACAGAATAGATGCAAAATACAGGACAAAATTACAGAAACATAGAAACATAGAATTTGACGGCAGATAAGGACCGCTTGGCCCACCCAGTCTGCCCATTTCCCTACCTAATAGATAAGCTGCAGATCCTAGTTAACCAGCATCCTACTTCTTCCTACCCCCACCACCTAGAATTGCCTTATGACTGTCCCATGCAAGCTTGAATTCTACCACTGTTTTTGACTCCGCAACCTCCTCTGGAAGGCCATTCCATGAATCCCAACCCTCTCTGTGCAAAAATACTTCCTTAAATTACCTCTGAGCCGCCCCCCCCTCTATCTTCAAATTGTGCCCCCTTGTTCTTGCACACCTCTTTTTTTGAAAGATGCTACCCTCTTGGACTTTGTTGATTCCCTTGAGGTACTTGAAAGTTTCTATCATATCCCCCTCCCTCCTTTCCTCGAGGCTATACATATTAAGCTCCTTAAGTCTCTCTTCATCGTCTTCCAGTGCAGACCCTGCACCATTTTAGTTGCCCTCCTCTGGACAGCTTCCATCCTGTCTGTGTCTTTGTGGAGATTGGGTCTCCAGAACTGCACATAGTACTCCAGATGGGGTCTCACCAGCTGTCTGTACAGAGGGATAATAACTTCCTGTTTTCTACTGGTGATGCCTCTCCCTATGCATCCCAGTATCCCCCCAGAAAACAGTGTGAAATACAGTGCAGTAGTGAGGACAATTAGACAGTCAAATTAGGCTACACACATACTGCTGAGCACAAGCAGATCGACACTTAGTAGTCATGTAGGAGGAACTGGCCCTGGGCAGGCATATGTTTAGATGCATGTGCAGGTGGGAGGGAAATGAGCTTTGAGGATGGCGTTGAGGTGCTAGGTGCCGGAGATATGCCAGATATCCACAGGGAGGGAGTTCCACAGTTTGGGCATGTGATATTTGAAAGCTGCCTGGCCATCAGCGGTGGACATGTGCAGTACCGATAGGAGCCTGGCATCATTAGTTCTCAGAGAGTATGCTGGAAGGGTAGGGGCAGATAATTCAGACGTGAAGTAAGTGAGCAGGGACTGGGTCCATAACTTGGCTATAAACCGGGCACAATGGGAAAGTCTCCTTCCCTAGGGGGAAGGGAGGCCCCAGGTCTGGTAGAGGGTGCAGTGGTGGGTGGTGGGGAGACAGTCAAGGGTGAAACTATGGAATGAGTGGAAGAGTGGGTCCAGTGGATGGCATCAATATGTACAGAAATATTGAGGTGCTGGTCAAGCCAGACCCCGAGATATCTAAAGGAGGTACAGGCCTCCAGAGAGGTCCCATTCAGGGTGTGGAAAGTAGGGGTGGAGGGGGGAGCCAAGAAAGCCTCTGCCTGGTGCCGAAGGTCATGGAGACTGTTTTCTTGGCATTGAGGGAAAGCTGATTTGTGCAAAACCAGAGCTGAACAATTTTGAAGTCCTTCTGGAGTCTGGTCGCTACATCAGTGGTTGTGGGGCCAGAAGTATACAGCACAGTGTCATCCACATACATGAGAATGGAATTGTGAGGGCAAGCAGAAGGCAGGTCATTGAGGAAGATAGAAAACAGGAGCAGTCCAAGGACAGATCCCTGGGGCACACCAGTAGTGACAGGGAGGAAGGTAGAGGTAATGTTGCCAATTTGGACCGACTGAGATCTACCCACCAGGTAGGAGTGGAACCAGTTGGTCACATTGTTGGAAAGTCCTGCAAAAGATAGCTTGGACAGGAGGAGAGAGTGAGAGACCGTGTCAAACGCCTTAGCCAGATCAACAAAAATTGCTGTATGTGATGTGGCCTTTGTCCGTACCAGAATAGATTGCATCCATGAGCCTTAACAGGGAGATGGCAGTGGAGTGAGTCTTCCTAAAACCAGGCTGGTAAGGTGTGAAAAAAGATGAAGAGTCAAGGAAGGCGGAGAGCTGTGAGAGGGCTAGTTGTCTGAGAAGCTTAGCCAGAATGGGTAGGAGGGAGATGGAACGGTAGTTTCCAGGAGTGAATGGGTCACCGCCCTTAGGAAGTGGGATGACAGTGGCACACTTCCACTCAGAAGGGATTGAAGCTAGTGAGAAGAAGAGGTTGAAAAGTGTGGCCAGGGGGAAGGCTGTGGCAGGAGCTGATAGGTAGAGCATGTTTGAGTCCAGGCCAGTGGGGCATTTACCTTTGGATGGGTTTAGGGCTAACAGTGCAGTTAGTACTTCTTGCAAGATAACACTGCAGAAAGAGAAGGAAGAGATGTGTGGAGGGGCTTGGTTGGGGGTGGAAGGGGGTGAAGAGAGTTTGAGGGCAGGTGGGAGAGATGACAGGAGGGATGCCGTGCAACTTGTGAAGTACGAGTTAAATTCAGTGGCCACATTAAGAGGGTCAGTAGCAGTGTAGCCCCTGATGTTTAAGGCTGGCATGGAGTCTGTGATGGTGGGGAGAAGAGCAATTTGACTACCTTCCAAAATTTACATGGGTGTTTTAGGTTCGTGAGGAAGGCGGATTTGAAATAGCAGGCTTTTGCCTGCCTGAGTTGCTGCATGTAGGAATTGCGTAGAGCACGATACCATAGAAGGTCCATGGGTAACCAAGAGACCTTGAAGGTCTTCCATGCCTGATCTCCTGCTCTGAGTTGGGCCATGATGACGGCTAAGATCCAAGGCAGATGGGTGCCCTGGAAGATGCCCAGATTTTATTGTGAAAAAAAGATTGGGTCAAATTTTTTGCCCAGTTTTGTTGCACCGCTTTTTTAAATAAAAATGTTTTTGTAGCACAGTATAATAACTAGTGTGCCCCTGTATCATCTGGAATTCAGTAGCTGTAAACCGCCATAGTAACAGAATGTGACATCAGGTCCAGTTATTACAGTGTTTCATTTGGGAGTTTAAACACGACTTAAAACCTTCTGACAGTGTGAGCTACATTAGGCACTGTCAGACACGTGGCGCTCAGTGGGAAATTTCACCGCCAGTCTCATGCATCTCTCAAGGTAGACACTGTTTCTGAAGAGAAGTGAGTTGTATAAAAAAAGAACACATTCTGAAAGCATGCTAATGAAACTATCAACCTACTTACTCCAACGTCAGCCTTTGTTTGCTGATCAGTCCATTGATTTCTGTAATGAAAAAAAAGCCATTTCAAATATGGAGACTTGTTTCACAAAAAGCAGCATACAGGGTAGAGAACAATTCACAAAGGAACAGGAAAATCAAAATACTGCCATTTCAATGACATTGAAAGCTATTTATTAAAACAAAATTGGAGTTCTGTATTTAAACACAGTTGTTTTCATGGTTTCAATAAAACAATTTTTGTTGTATCCAAAAATGGCATATGATTATTTAAACCTAAAATGGGGCCAGTTAATACAAAAAAAAAATAACACACATGACATGTGAGTGTTTATGAGATTTTTTTACTCACCCTAGGTGTGTGATGACCTGATACACCTCTCCAACTTCACTCTTGAGGGTTATGAGTCATCACACACCTCAGGTGTGTAATAAGACCTCATAACACACACACACACACACACACACACACACGCACACACATATGCGTGAGCATTTTTCAGTATATAATGTGTTTATTAAACAGGGTTAGCCACTATTTGTATTTCTTGTGAGGGAGGGAGAAGGGATCATTTACTAATTTGTGATTGGGCATTAGGAATTGCACAGAACTGCTACCGTAACATTTCTAGTTGGTCATCAACAGCATACAGCAGCCTTGAACAGTGGAACAACTGCAGATCTTGACTACAAGGCAGTATGGATTCACAACTGGAAGGTCATGTCAGACAAATCTGATAGATTTCTTTGACTGGGTGACCAAAATAGTAAACCAGGGAGGGGCTGTGGACATGGCCTACCTAGACTTTAGCAAGGCATTTGACACAGTCCCACACAAAAGATTAATGAACAGGTTAGCCAGCCTGGGAGTGGGTCTTAGGGTGGTAGCCTGGGTAAAAAATTGGCTGGACAACAGGATGCAGAAGGTAATAGTAAACAGAGTCCACTCTGAAGAAAGAGGGATTACTAGCGGGGTACTGCAGGGTTCAGTATTGAGGCCGGTCTTCTTTACTGTCTTTATAAGTGACATTGTAGAGGGACAGGAAGAAAAAGTATGCCTCTTTGCAGATGACACAAAGATCTGCAACCGGGGTGATACACAAGGGGGTTGGAAAGCATGAGAAGGGACTTGGCAAGGTTGGAGGAATGGTCAAAAGTATAGCAGCTTAGATTTAATGCAATGAAGTGCAAAGTAATGCACCTGGGAAGCAAAAACCCAAGGGAAGAGTACACAATGGGGGAGGGGGGTACTAACAACAACAAAAATGGAAAGGGACCAGAGTTAGTCATATCAGATGACCTAAAGAAGGGCAAGCAATGTGAAAAGGCAATAAGGAAGGCTGGGGGGATACTGGGATGTATAGCGAGAGGCATCACCAGTAGAAAACAGGACATTGTCATCCCTTTGTACAGACAGTTGGTGAGACCCCATCTGGAGTACTGCATGCAGTTCTGGAGACCCCATCTCTGCAAGGACATAAACAGTATCGAGGCAGTCCAGAGGAGGGCAACTAAAATGGCGCAGGGTCTGCACAGGAAACTATACAAGAGATACTAAAGGAGCTTAATATGTACACCTTTGAGGAAGGGAGGGAGGGAGAGGGGGGGCATGATAGAAACTTTCAAGTACCTCAAGGGAATCAACAAAGTCCAAGAGGGTAGCATTTTCAGAAAAATAGATGTGCAAGAACAAGGGAGCGCAATTTGAAAATAGAGGGGGGCAGCTCAGAGGCAACGTGAGGAATATTTTTTCACAGAGAGGGTGGTTGACATATGGAACGGTCTTCCTGAGGTGGCCGTGGGATCAAAAACGGTGGGGGAATTCAAGAATGCATGGGACAGACATAAGGCAATTATAGTTGGTGGTAAGAAGAAATAAGCTGTTGGTTAACTAGGATCTGCAGCTTATCCGTAAGGTAGGGAAATGGGCAGACTGGCTGGGCCAAGCAGTCCTTATCTGCCGTCAAAGTCTATGTTTCTATGTACTGACAACCACAGTAATGATCTGCTGCTGCTGAAACATGTGCAGTATCTCATTCATATTCTTTTTTTCCCTCCTACAGCAGTCTCATCCATGCATTGCCAGCTTCTAGCCCCATCCTTGCCATCCCTGTCTTTTACCCTTCAACCTTCTACCTACAGACTTGCCCCTCTGAGCTGGGGTGGCGGGGAGTTGCCCAGGATCCCCAACAACTGCAGAGTTCTTGGGGCAGGTGGGATGTCGGCAAGTCGGGGCCCGAGAGGGTGGTGGCACATCATCCTGCAATGCTTATGAGCTTCGTTTTCTCATTTTCCTTACCCTGCTCACTGGGAGACACCAGGCAGGGTAAGCAGGGGGAGAATATGGCCACACAATCCACTAGCCAATCAGCATCTCCCCTACCCAACAAGGTGCCACTGCCTGCACCTCCACCTGGGAACACCTAGATGGTGTTAGCACAGCATCAACAGGATCCTCTGCAATGTTCATTCCTCCTCCCACAAGCTGAGACCCAATGACTTGATACCGTTCCAGATGCCAGCTCTCCAGCATCGACAGTGGTAGTGCTAGTGTGTACTGACAGGCCATCCCATACATCATTCATTTTATGAGTCACAATCTGGGGTTGACTGACTGCCTCCTGTTCAGCTGTTCAGTACTGCTATTACAATTTCCCTGTGGGAATACTATCAGCTATTCTCCAAGTTGCAATCCACGAGGAGCAACAACAGATTGTGACTCACAAAGTGGATGTTGAGTAGGCCCCAGTCATCCACCATTACTGCACGGACTGTATATCTTGCATTGATCCATTCAGGAGGTCAGTCAGCCCATGTAACACATAGAGTATTAACCGGTATAAATAAAAACATATTTAAGATTAAGGGTGTGCTTGGTCTGGTTGGACAGGTGGGTGTGGATGAAAGGTTGCAAAAAAGGGTTGCATTTGATGTCTGCTGAAAATATATTTCCTGACTGATTTAAGAAGTGCATATTGAATGGTTGTGAAGTGGACTGATAACTAACCAGGCCTTCACATTTGGTGTAAAAATGTTAAAACTGACATGATTACTGCAGCCTGAAGAAAACACAAGAAAAAAAACAACTATTTAAAAAAATACACATTGCTGTACTCTGTGCAGGTTCACATATTGGGGGAGGGGTGCGTGTTCATGTATTGTGTTCTAGCAACCATGTGCAAGGGGTCATGTGCTGAAGTTAACTGCCAAGTACTCGTGATCAGCCACACATAGAAACATAGAAATTGTTTGGCAGAAAAGGACTGCTTGCGCCACCAAGCCTGCCTAGTCTGTCTTCACAGACCGTAATGATTCTCCTATGACCCTCCCTCCTCCCTGCCTATTTTCTAATATTCTCCTATGTCTATCCCATGCATGCATGAAGCACCCTAGTTTTAACCTCCATCACTTCCAAAGGCAGTCTGTTCCAGGCGTCCGCCACTCTTTCAGTGAAGTAGTGCTTCCCCATATCCTTCCTAACCCCCCCCCAGCTTCATCACATGTCCTCTGGGTCTGGTGCTCTTGCTCATTTGAAAGAGACTCCCACCCCTGCACCCTGTTTACCCCATGAGCTACTTGTAAGTCTCTGTCATGTCTCCTCTAACTCTCCTCTCTTCCAGGGTGGTCATGTTGAGATCCCTCAGTCTCTCTTCATAGGGCTTTTGGTGCAATCCCTGCACCATTTTAGTTGCTCACCTCTGCACTGACTGCCCTATGTCCTTTCAGAGTGTGTACCATCACCGCAGTGACTCCCCAATGGTGAAGACCACCACAGCGACAGGAATCGGGCAAAATCCGCCCGTCGCTGTGGTGGCCTGTGTGCCGATCGGGACTGCCTCGCTGAGTGCTCCCCGGTCCAACTCCGACTCGGATTTAGAATCCTAGACACCGGGGTGTGTGGGGGGGCAGAGCTCCCCACAAGGCGGTGGTTTGGGGGGTGCAGCCCTCCTATTGTGAGTGCCGACATCCCCATGGCTATAATGTCGACAGTCGGCATTGTAGCTGTCGCTGTAGGGGATATCGGCACTAGTGCTGTCGAAGTACTATAGGTAAAGCCCTTCAGAGGTGTGTCCTCTAAAACTGGGCATAATACTCCAGTTGGGACACCAGTAACCGATACAGTGGCAACACCACCTCTCTCCTCCTTTTGGGGATAGACACACATGCTCTGGTAATGCAGAAGCAAAGTGAATGGCAGGAGTCACCTACTGGTATAGACTGAAACAGTGCCACTTCACCTACATTGATTTATTTATTTTTAATTTATTTATTTATTTAACAAAGTGGAAAGACCTTTGAGCCAAGGGCTGTTTTACAGGGGTTCCCCGTCAGGTCACAAGAATAACAAATTACAATGGTTTCATTAAGTAGTACAACATGAGGAAAGTAATTACATAAACAAAAGAATAATATGGCAAGATAAATATTGTGTCATCTGCAGCCAGTGGCCTTGTCTGAAGAGGGGTGGAAGGGATTACAAGGAGAGAAGGATAGGGTTGAATTGGGAGGGTGGAAGGGCAAAATAAGAGCAAGAAGGGAGCTGCCACAATGTAGCTTATGTAGGAAAAGACCCTTGGGGGTGGGGGGGTAGAGGGAGAGAACAAGGTGAGGAAACAGAGGAGAAGAAGGGAGGGGGAGTGGGATTGGAGAGGCAGAGGAAGGGGGAATGAGGTAGGATAAAAAGAGGGCAGGGATGGGGATGGGAAAGGGATGAAGGAAGGAACTGCTGTATGTGGAATAGCGCAGCAAAAGGGTAGGGCTATACAGGGACAAATGGTAAAAGAGGGAAGTCCAAGTGCATTTAGCTGCCTGCAAAGATTAGGTATAGAAGTCACAAGATGCTCTGGAAACTAGGAACTGATGCAGCTTCCACTTAAATGGTCCGAAGTTTGCAGTCGTCGCAATCTCAGGAGGAAGAGAATTAAATAAATTAGCCACTCTAACTGCAATGGATAGCTGTCGGAGTGAGATTCGACATTGAGGGACAGTAAATGTTTGGCTCACAGAACTTCATGTGTTACGAGTGCCCCAGATGGGACTCAAAAGCTGAAGGGAACCTAGTGTAGGAGACCAAGAGCTGGCTTCTTAACCAGAAGACATGCTTGCTATTCAATGCAAGCCTGGAGTTTAAGCCAGTTTGCTTGTCCGTAAAGATCACAATTGTGAGTATGCTGCATTGCACCAGTTAGTAGATTGCATGCCTTATTCAGAGCTGTGGTGAGCAGCCATAGGGTTGTGTCCATGGCGGTACCATAAATAACCAAACCATAGTCAATAATGGAAACAATTGAACTTTGGATAGCCAGTCTGAAGGCTTCGGTTGTAAGGCAGTGTTTGTTTCTGTGTAGAAGGCCTAGACGAATGTTAACTGCCTTTGCAACATTTCTCAACATGGTGGGAGTAGGACAGCATACTATCCAGAGTGACTGCTAGGTATTTAAAAGATTGAGTCTGATCAAGGACTACACCCACACTATTTTTAATCACCAATTGTTTGGCTTTATGCTTACTTTTCTGAAGTTGGGTTTGAAGGAGGGTAGGGTCAACGGTCTTTGAGCAAATGATTGCATCATCTATGTAGAGGAGTACTGGTTCAGAACAAGATGCTGGAAGATTATTGATGAAGGTGCTAAATAGAAGGGGTCCCAGTATTGATCCTTGAGGAACCCCAGAGCAGACAGGCAGTTTAGCAGAAAGGGTAGACCCTATTCTCACATGTTGTGTGCAGTTTGCTACATAGCTGGTGAACCACTTTAGGAAATTTGAAGATATACCAAGCCCAGCAAGCTGATTTGTCAGCAAATGGTGACTGACCATGTCAAATGCTTTAGACAGGTCAATATAGATTGCGCTAACAAGTTGACACTGATCAAGAGTATGGTGAATGAAACCTTTGAATTCCAGTAGGGCCGTAGGTGTGCTGTGCCCTTTTCGAAAAACATGTTGTTGGACACATTGTAGATTGTATTTTTCCAGGTACTCCACAAACTGGTCAGCAAAAATCCTTTCAAGTGCTTCGGACAATGGGGGGAACAATAGATATTGGGCTATAATTCCCAGGTAGTAATTTGTTCTCACTCTTAAAAACTGGTGTAACCAGAGTGGATTTCCAGAACTGGGGGAATTGTGAAGGTATGAGGGCGTGACAAGTAACAAGTAACAAGCTTCCTGAATTAGTGGCCTTGATGGAGGAGGAACATCTGGATATTGTGGCAGTCATAGAAAACATAGAAACATAGAAACATAGAAGTTGACGGCAGATAAGGACCGCAAGGCCCATCCAGTCTGCCCATTTCTTTTTCTACCTTATAAATGTGCCATCGGCCTTTGCTCTGTCGGTGACCTATCTATTCATAGTCATTTGTATTGCTCCCTTATGCCTATCCCATGCCTGTTTGAAGCCCTGCACTGTATTCATAGCCACCACTTCTTGTGGTAAGCCATTCCATGCATCCACCACCCTTTCTGTGAAAAAGAATTTCCTCACATTCCCCCCCTTAATCGGCCTCCCTCTAATCTCATGCTGTGTCCTCTTGTCCTGCTATTTTTCTTATATTTAAACATGTTAGACTCTTTCACCTTGTTTATGCCCTTAAGGTGTTTGAATGCAGCGATCATATCACTCTCTCCCTCCTTTGCTCAAGGGTATACATATTGAGCTCCGTTAATCTGTCCTCATATGTCTTCTGATGCAGTCCCTGCACCATTTTGGTTGCCCTTCTCTGGACTGCCTCAATTTGGTTAATGTCCTTGTGAAGGTGTGGCCTCCAATACTGCATGCAGTACTCCAGATGGGGCCTAACCAATGTCTTGTACAGAGGATTATTACCTCCCTCTTACGACTCTGTGATACCCCTACTAATACACCCTAACACCCCCTAGCCTTACCTACTGCTTTAGAGGTCTGCTTGGATGATTTTAGGTCATCAGTGATGATGATGCCCAAGTCTCTTTCTTCCTTTGTGACTGCTAGCAACTCCTCCCAGCCTATAAGTGGCTTCAGGGTTTCTCTTCCTATGTGCATGATTTTGCACTTTTGCATTAAATCCCAGTTGCCACTCTTCTGACCATTCTTCTAGTTTATCCAGATCTCTTCTCATTCTGCCTACCCCATCTGGATCATCTACTCTGTTGCAGATCTTGGTGTCATCTGCAAACAGACAAGCCTTACCCTCTAGTCCATCTGCAAGGTCACTAATGAAGATGTTGAATAGGACTGGCCCCAGGACTGATCCCTGAAGTACCCCACTTGTGACTTGCATCTCTTCTGACTGTATACCATTTACCACCACTCTCTGTTTTCTGCCAGTCAACCAGTTTGCCACCCAGTTGACCAACTTCTGACCCACCCTGAGCCTACCCAGCTTATTTATCAATCTTCTATGTGGAACAGTGTCAAAAGCTTTGCTGAAGTCAAGGTAGGCGACATCAACTGCTCCCCCTTGGTCCACCACTCTGGTTACCCAGTCAAAGAATCTATGAGATTAGTTTGACAGGACCTTCCTTTTGTAAACCCATGCTGTCTTGGATCCTGTGCCCCTATGGATTCCAGGTGTTGCACTATCCTTTCCTTAAGGAATTGCCTCCATAATCTTGCCCACTACTGAGGTAAGACTGACCGGTCTGTAGTTCCCCGCCTCCTCCCTGCTACCACTCTTGTGGAGCGGGATCACATGAGCCCTTCTCCAGTCTTCTGGGACCTCTCCTGTGCTCAGAGACTCACTAAGCAATTCTGCTAATGGCTCTGCTAGTTCCTCCTTTAGCTCCTTAAGTACCCTGGGATGTCACAGAAACATGGTACACACAGAACCATGACTGGGACGTAAACATACCAGGATACACTATCTAAAGGAGGGACATGGAGGGTAAAAGAGGAGGAGGAGGAGCTCTCTACATAAGGGAAGGAATCAAAGTAACAGAACAGAAGGGTAAACAGGGAGGACTGTGGGTCAATATGGAGACAGGCAATGCACCACAATCTGCAAAGGGGTTGTATAAAGACCCCTATCTCAGCGGAGGGAAAAGGACAAGGAAATGATAGAAAGTATCCTTAGAATGGCAGAAGAAGGGGATATATTGCTAATGGGGGATCTGAATATGCCATATGATAACTCGAGTGTAGTTGCAGCAGCCACTTCTAAGAGTGGGGTTATGCTAGATGTCCTACAGGGGGCATGCCTTAGACAACTTGTATTGGAACCCACTCAAGTGGGAGCAATCTTAGGTCGGGTACTCTCAAATGGAGATGGAGTGAGGATCACAGATGAAGAAGTGGGTAGCCATCTGGGATCTAGCGACCATCGAACAGTATGGTTCACGATAAACACAGCAGTAGAGTCAAGCCATACAAAGGCAAAGGTACTGAACTTTAGGAGGGCTGACTTTGCCAAAATGGGTGAGTGCCTAAGGAAAGCACTAGCAAATGGGCAGGATGGAGGGGTGGAAGAACAATGGGGAATAATCAAAACTGACATCACAGAGGCAACAAGCCTTTGTGTGAAGCAAATAAACAAATCAAAATGATGTAAGAAACCACTACGGTTCTCAAAGGAGGTGGCAGAGAAGGTTCGAGAGAAAAAGAAAGCATTCAGGAAGTAAAAGGAATCACAAAAGGAGCAGGACAGAGAATTGTATCAGTTAAAACGAAAGAAAGCTGGGAAGGCAGTCAGAACAGCAAAGGCCCAAACAGAGGAAAAGATTGCCAATTCAGTTAAGAAGGGGGATAAAACCATTTATAGGTACATCAGGGAGCGAAGGAAAACCAAGGGAGGGATAGTGAGGCTCAATAAAAGGGAGGGGGTGGGCAGAGGGTGACTGTGAAAAGGCAGAGATACTAAACAAATAGTTTTGCTCAGTATTCACAAATGAAGAGGGGGGAGGTACGTAAACCAAACAATAGAAACACTCTGGATATGGGAGTTGATACCAGCCCATTCACAGAAGAAAGGGTTCTGAAAGAACTCTTAAAACTAAAGGTGGACAAAGCAATGAGGCCTGACGGGATTCATCCCAGAATTCTAAAAGAACTAAGGGTAGAACTAGCGACACCATTGACTACCCTCTTTAACAAATCATGGGAGGATGGGGTGGTACCTGAGGACTGGAGGAGGGCAGATGTTATTCCACTTCACAAAAGTGGGAGCAAGGCAGAAGCAGGAAACTACAGACCTGTTAGTTTAACCTCAGTGATAAGGAAAATGATGGAATCACTTCTGAAGGAAAGAATTGTTGAGTACCTAGAGGCCAGTGGGGCACAGGACCCAAGGCAGCATGGATTCACAGCAGGAAGGTCATGTCAGATGAATCTAATAGATTGCTTTGACTGGGTGACCAAAGTAGTAGATCAGGGAGGTGCTGTGAACATGGCCTACCTAGACTTTAGCAAGGCATTTGACACAGTCCCACACAAAAGATTAATATACAAAGTAGCCAGCCTGGGAGTGGGTCCCAAGATGGTAGCCTGGGTAAAGAACTGGCTGGAGTACAGGACACAGAGGTTAATAGTAAACAGAGTCCACGCTGAAGAAAGGGGGGGGTAATAGTGGGGTACCGCAGTGTTCAGTACTAGGACCGGTCCTCTTCAATGTCTTTAAAAGCTACCTTGCAGAGGGACTGGAAGGAAAAGTATGTCTCTTTGCAGATGACACAAAGATCTGCAACAAATTTGATTCACAAGGTGGGGTGGAAAGGATAAGAAGAGACTTGGCTAGGTTGGAGGAATGGTCAAATGTGTGGCAGCTTAGATTCAATGCTAAGAAGTGCAAGGTAATGCACCTGGGAAACAAAAACCCAGGTGAAGAGTACACAATGGGGGGTGACATACTGACAACAACAAAAATGAAAAGGGACCTGGGGGTAGTCATATCAGATGACCTAAAGGTGGGCAAGCAATGTGAGAGGGCAGTAAGGAGGTATGGGGGGATACTGGGATGCATAGGGAGAGGCATCACCAGTAGAAAACAGGAAGTTGTTATCCCTCTGTACAGACAGCTGGTGAGACCCCATCTGGAGTACTGCATGCAGTTCTGGAGACCCAATCTCCACAAAGACATAAATAGAATGGAGGCAGTCCAGAGGAGGGCAACTAAAATGGTGCAGGGTCTGCACCAGAAGACATATGAAGAGACACTTAAGGAGCTTAATATGTATAGCCTTTAGGAAAGGAGGGAGAGGAGGGAAATGATAGAAACTTTCAAGTACCTCAAGGGAATCAACAAAGTCCAAGAGGGTAGCATCTTTCAGAAAAAGAGGTGTGTAAGAACAAGGGGACACAGTTTGAAGATGGGGGGGGCAGCTCAGAGATAATGTAAGAAAGTATTTTTTTCACAGAGAGGGTTGTGGATGCATGGAATGGCCTGCCAGAGGAAGTTGTGGAGTCAAAAACAGTGGTGGAATTCAAGAATGTATGGGACAGTCATAAGGCAATTCTAGGAGGCGGGGGTAGGAAGAAGTAGGCTGTTTGTTAACTAGGATCTGCAACTTATCCATGAAGTAGGGAAATGGGCAGACTGGGTAGGCCAAGTGGTCCTTATCTGCCATCAAGTTCTATGTTTCTATGTTTCTATGATTGAGAAGCTTGGTGAGGTGGGATAGGACTTCATCTAGAGTTAGGGTAAGAAGTTTCATGTCGAGGGAATCACTGCTTGTCCTAGTTCATCCTAGAACTTTAAGTAGGTATGTCTCGGCCTCACTTTCTGAGATAGCTTTGAAGTAGAAACATGGGTGGGTCAAGACCTCCTCTAATCTGGTGGACATAGGAGCTGTGCTGGGCAGTTCAAAGAAATTTGGGGGCAGAATTTGGCTAAGGTCTGTGAAGGATTAATTAAATGTGTTGGCAATTAACTTGGGGTCATGAGTGATAGACCCATCAATATTTAACATAGTTGGAGCATGCTTGGATGCTTTCCAAGTGATTTCTGAAAGGTTTTCCCAGAATTTATTCCCATCTGCCCAGGTCTTGGCAAGGATGTCCTTATAGTAACACACTTTGTGCTCATGGATAGCCTTAGTACATGTGTTCCTGGCCATCTTATAGGCCTATATATCAGGTTGACTGCCAGACATTCCAGCCCTATGCCAGAGGTGGTCTGGAGCTTTCATTTGAGCCAGAAGGTTAAAAGAGATTCAGGGATCATCAAGTCCCCTTATCCTACATGTCCTAAAAGGGGTGTGGATGTCACAGGCCGCATTGAAGCATTCAATGAAGTATTCCACAGCTGAGCCAATATCAGGGGCATTTTCAATGTAACACCAGTCTTGTTGCTGGAGGAGAGACTTCAGTGGCTGCAGGTGGCCATGGGAGAGCACTCTACTTGTGATTGTTCTGGCAGGGGGCTTGATAAATTTGTTAGTCCAATAACACTGGGTAGGAGAGTGATCGCTGATACTGTCAGGAAATACTTCAGAATGCGAGATATGCACTGGATGAATCATTAGGACCCAGACCAGGAGTGTGCTGGTCCCAATCTTATAGCTTATCCTGGTTGGAGTTGTTACTAACTGGGTAAAATTCAGGTCTGTTAACTCAACCCTATGTCTGCTGGCACCTGACGAGAGCCAGTTGACATTAAAGTCACCTAACAGGATAGTTTCTGCATCTTATTTTAGACTCATGACACAGTTCATTAGGGGTTTTAAGCCCCGTTCGGTGAGGTGAGATGGACTATAGACTGAGCCAATGTTCAGGGCCTTTTTGTGTGCACCGAGCATGGTGCCAGTATATGTACATGGCACAGGCTGCCAAAATATTATGTCTCTGTCACCAGCCTGCAAACAGCAGAATCCAAGAAGCTATGAGCCTTGACTTTATGTTTCTTTGTAATATTTAGCTACCACTTACTCTGGAAACTTCAAGTGCAAATCAATATTCGATATTAGCAATTGATTTATCAAAAATAAAAAATACATTACCATTCTGGAGACAACACTAGTTGTATAAATGACTGTCTTTCCATAACTATGCTCAGCCTCTAAACATAAAAAAGAAATGGTATACAACACTATTACGTAAGCACTCAATCTTTAATGAAGCATGCCTGTTGTTCACGGGCTGGGGCGGATAACCAAGCCCTTGACTGAAAGGCCCAGAATCCAATGTGCTATGAGCATTGACTGTACGATTCTTTGTAATATTTAGCTACCACTTAAGCTGGACTCTTAAAATGCAAAAATATGTTTGATATTAACAAACAGTTTATCAAAAATAAAAATATATTATCATTCTGGAGACACTACTAGTTGTAAAAGTTATTGATGTTCCATAACTATGCTCTGTCCCTAAATATAATTGTAATAGCAGCCCTAGCACTGGCACAGCATGGCGGTTATGTAGTAGAAAAGAAATGGTTAATACAACACTATTATGTAAGCACTCAGTCTTTAATGAAGCATGTCTGTTGTTCATGGGCTGGGGCGGATAGCCAAGCCCTTGAGTGTAAGGAGCAGTTTTCCCTCATTAAGTGCCGCCCTTTCATTTAGCCTACCTCCTGTTTAACAAGCTGTAATGAATGGATATATTTATGGGTGATGTCACCCCAAGTGTCAGTTATTTATTTCTGATTGATTGTCTCCATATACTAAGATGAATCCTACAATGACTCATTTAATATTTTGACGGGGGAGGGAAAGAACATTTTCAGCATAAATAGGTTTCCAAGAAAAGAAAATGACTCTAGCTAAGAATGTGAAGGCACCTTCGAACATATCAGAAACTAAAGTCAGCACCTAGTCTATAGCATTGAACTGACAAGGACCCTTAAGAAGTAGGAGCTGTAGTAGTAAAGGTAGAATGAGGTCTTACTATTTAAATACGATGTCTCTTGTTTCGCTTTCTTAGTTGTATGCATGTAATATTTGTACATTTTACTGACTTTTTAATCTCTGTAACCAGCACCATACATGTTCACATTGAAAATAGGCCCTGGCATAACTGTGGTGACCTATTTAAATATAAACGTTACTTCCTTTTACATAGATGCAGAGCTGTTAATTTTGCTTGTCCGTAACAGTATTTAATAGCACTATGGGAATATAAAAGCACCACATAGAAAATGGAAATAAGGTGGGGAGCACATTGTAATAGGTAACGCTTAGGTGCCTAAAGTAGCTCTTCATCAAAGAGCAATCTTTTGTAAAAAAAATAATAATAATACGCAACTGCTACTGAGTAAATGTGTGTGTGTGTGTGTGTGTGTGTGTGTGTGTTTACACATATACACATAAAAAGTGGCTGTAAAGATCTTGTAATTTTAGTGGTGAAAAGGCATCACATGACCATGTTTTTTCTTATGGACTCACACCTTCATGAAACTGTGTACACAAAGACCTCATCACCAAGATTAAAATTCCTCCATGCCAAACAAGACTTTCACTTCTGGGCTAGAAGCCATTTTCCAACCACCCAGTTCAGCATCATTAAAGACGCACAGTAGTGTCCCTATAGTTAGAGTTGAGTGTGCACATCTACACTAAACCCCTATATTGCTTGCTAGAAACCAGCACATCATTGACTCTAGTGACCTGATAACTGGCATGCACTGCTTACGTGACAGGATCTCAACTCCTGTCCAATATGGTAAATCTAGATTTGGTTATTTTTGAGTTAGGAAGTGCATAAAAAAAAACATTAAAATATTATTTGAAGATGCTTTATTTGCTTAGTCTTTACTAAATACTGTATGTCTGAAATTTGACACCTGATGTATTTTAGTTTTCTAGATCCTGTTCCAATTTATTTTATGTTATTTTACAGGTTTTGTCCAGGAAAAATACACTAGATTTAGGCTTGTTTCCAGGTGTGTCCTGGGAGCGCAGGGAAGTTAAGTGATCGACTTATGGTCACATAGTATGCAAGTGGTGGTTGAGGGATTCAAATCCAGTTCTCCAACTCAGTACTGTTAACCATTACGCTATACTGCCTCCTGTGTTGCTGATTTTAATGTTCTGAGAATATAAACATGGTCAACATAAATGTTATTAACAAAATTAACTTCTGCCTGCCTTGCATGCACAATTTACGTACTTTTTTCATGCCTTTTGTACACAACGCACATAAACTGTGGTCATACTTCTCACACCACATCACAAATGTGGTCACACATCAATCAGGAATTAAACAGTGTGTTTGTATGTTTTGAAAAGTGGAGAGACATTATGATGGTTCCAAATAAGCATTGATCCTAAATCTGGGTCATATGCATTTCCACTCACCTAGCAACTCCTTCACTATTTTGTTGCTGTTGTTGTTGTTTTGCATGTGTGCCTCCTGTTATCTCCACTTCTTTTTCAACTGTTTCTCACCTGTCATCTCTTCTATGTTCCGTTTGGTGCATCGGTTGGTTCTAAGCATGTACCTGCCCTACTGGGTATAATATTCTAGTATATTTACTTGTTCTCGAAACTGCTGTATATTTCAGAGTTCACCTTTTTTCTCACTGACTTGGGTATGTTAGTTATTAGTGGTATTAGCTCTTTTCTTTTCACTTTTTATTCCCCCCTCTCAGCTCCAAGTTTACCCCCTTTATTTTGTCCCCTTAACCATCGCTCTTGGGATTGAATCTTCCCACCTCTGCTCCAATCTACTCCATCGCCACCTCCCTCTAGACTTGACTTGCTGTGTGTGAACCTTCCTGCTCACAGTCAGTTTTGAGCAACAGTGCTCCCCAGCTTGTGGGTTCCTTTATGTAATCACCAAGTACATTTATACGTGACAGTTGTTTTGATCCTGTTTTTCATTTAATCTATATTTCTGACACATTTTATATGATGGTGCTGGAGCTGTGAATTAGAGTTGTTAGGCCTAAGCAGTCCCTGCAATTGCACTGATGATTACAGTTAGAATGAACAACTTTTGCATCTTTTTTTTGCAGTTAATAATTTTTATTGAGATTAAAACAGAAACAAAACACAATTCATCACAGGGAACATATACTCCATCTGAGAATACAGACATAGATATAACCATATAATATAGTACAGTGGGATTGCATATGAGTTCAGAAACAGCAGTACATATTCATGAGTACATCCAGAAGTCAGGATAATAACCAGTAGATATCCATGGAGTAACCCTAAACCACATGACAGGTGTAACAATATGGAGCTTCTTGTTGCTACTGTCCTGACCAAAACTGGAACAGAGGGGTGGGGGTTCAAGGCAGAGTGGTGTTTGCATGCAGGTAGGTTCTTAAGGGGGATCCAGGAGGGAGTATCTTGATGCCAGAAAGGGATCCCAGACTCTCTGAAACTGTGAGCGAGTTTTCCTTGCAAAATGTGACATTTGGTCTTAGGTGGCTAAGACCCTTACTGTTGCCAGCTATTGATTTACAGAAGGCACCTCTTCAGTCCTCCATCTTTGCAGCAGGAGCCTCTTGGCTTCTACCACTACCTTTACTAGCTACAGCAGGAGTGTGTAGTATGGTGGCATATCTCACAATAGGCCCAGGAGGTTTCGTTCTGGGAGGAACCTCTCTAGCACTTCAATGGGGGTGGGACAGGTACAGGGGAAGGGTTCTGGAAGCAAAATCCAATGCAGCAAGAATATCCGGAACTGGGAAGGGAGAAGCCAGAGAAGGCGAGAGGGACAACAAAGTCAGCACCAAGGCTGGGGACTGACCAAACGAGCAGACACGAAAGACCGTTAGGCCTATTCTGCTGGCATTTTAGTATGTTAGTATGTAATGCAAAATTCATGGATCCAAGACCAGAAGCCCATTATTTCAGGGCAGCTCCACAGAATATGCAGGAGATCAGCACTGGGAGCCTGGCAATACCAGCATCTGACATAGGACATGAGCCAAGAGTATTCAGTTGAGCTGGGTGTGGTACCATAAATTCAGGGTTTTGTTATGGATAAGTTGGCTTTTCAAATTGGGGTTAGGTGCCACACTCTGGTCCTTCAAACTTCTGAGATCTCTATCCCTAAAGCTTGCAACCATTTATACCGCTCCCCTTCCGTTGGGTCCAGCGTATCCTGGAGGATCTGCTTATAGATCAGGCCTGCCTTGCCCCGAGGTGGCTCTGAATCAGACTTGTAAGGTGGGGGGACAAACTGTTAACTCCTGGGGAAGTTTTTTAAGACAGCTGTTCATTGCACTTTGGATATGAAGAAATCTCCAGAAATTTGTTTGGGGGAGGTCAAAACACCTCCTGAGATTCTCAAAGGAGTCAAGGTGTGATGTGTTGGGCTGCCACTGATCAACTAGGCAAAGTATTCCATGCCTGCAGAAAGAATCCCAGCAGATCTGTGCACCACCCACAGTCAGCAGGGGTCCTCCACAAAGGCAACAAAGATAGTGGAGTGAGTGAAATGTGTAGCTAGTTGTCCAGTCTTTTCCATGCCCTGAAGGTAGGTAAAAACATGTGGCCCTTTTTCTTGAAGCTTGGTAGGCAGCATGTATAGGCAGGCAGCTGGATTAACTGTGCACCCCATCAGAAGCTATACTGAGACCCAGAGCAGAGGTCCAGAGAAAGAGGGGCGAGAGAGCCATTGGAGAGTCTGTGCACATCTAAGGGCCACATAGTAGTCCGAAAACTAGGGCAGGCCCCAACCACTAGATTCTGACCTGCTGTAGCAAGGGGACTTGCCATCCCATAGGAAATCACCTCTGAGTGAATCAAACTCGGCAAACCAACCCATGGAAATGGGGATGGGCATTTGAGCCAGGCAATGCATAACCTTGGGGGCCATTATCATTTTCATGGCTGAGATTTTCCCTGCCAAGGATAAGTGCAGAGGCTTCCAGCAGTGGCAGTCCTTCTTAATTTATTTTTTCTGGAGAGGGGGCAAGTTATCCTAGACCACTCCCACCAGGTCAGGGCAGATCAATATACCAAGGTATTTAATACCTTAAGGAGACCAAAGTAAGTTTCAGGGAGTGACAGCTTCCTTTCTGAATGAGCCATTCATTGGAAAGATTTCTTGTAGTAAGGTTCAACTTCATACCTGAGACTGCCTAGAGATGTTCCAAGAGATCAAGCAGGATTGAGATGTCTGCTGGCTCATCTCGGAGGGGCACCAAACAATCACCTGCATAATGAAGAGTGTGCAGGTCAAGCTGGTGTGCAATGGATGCCCTGGAGGTCTGGATGTTGTCTTATGGTGATAACCAGCAGTTCCTTGGCCAGGATGAAAAGGGGAATCGGGGAATAGAGGGCAGCCCTGCCAGGTGCTCCGTTGTATGTTTTGCATCAATTTTTGCACTTTGCTTTATTATCTGCTTTTGGGATGGTACTTTTCGTGCCAGGGCTCCTTTCATTATAATTGAGAGCACTCCTTTCTTGTCTATTTCAAGCACCTGATTGGCTATGAGTTTTCAGAGACTGGTTATGCACCTGAGAAAGAGGTGTCTAACCTCAAAGGTACAGGCATGCCTCTCAACCTCTCTGCATCAAAATGCATAGCACTGGCCTTCAAAATTCAGAGCAAGTGGCCAGAATGTGTAGCAGTTTCCTATTTTAATGAATATTGTGTCTAATATTGGTGGAACCCATATATTTCGTTGTAAGGAATGTTTCTGCATATTTAGTTCAATGTTGTAATAGTTTGAGTGCTAGAAATAGTTTTAACATCACGGGGAATATCAGAAAACCTTTTAAAAGCAAGGGTAAATTTGTGTGTAAAATTCCTAGTGCTATGTGAAATTCATAGCTGTTAAGAGGTATGGGTCCAGGGTGTGTTAGCTTCTGGCCATTTTTGTTGTTCGTGATTTGGAGCAGATGCAGTAAAAATTGTAAGTCTGCAAGTAATCAACTTGCCTGGTATGCTTCTTTGTGCTGTGGTTCCCTGATGTTTCCAGCTTGTGTGAGGAAGGTAGGTTCCACTGTACATCATGTACTAATGGAGTGGGGCAGGGTGGGATGGGGAAACCACTGAGCATGTAAGCAATAACACATTAAAGAGTGTGGGTTATGCTCTGATAAATGCAAGCCTATAGACGCAGTGAGGCAAGTGCCTTACTGACTCTAGAAGTACATTTATCAGAGCATAATCCACACCCTGGAATGTGTAATTGCACTTCTAAAATGGGTATATGTTGAGAAAGTGTGGTATTTAAAAACAAATTGGTAACTTTAAAAAAAATGTTATTTCATTTGAAATAATTCCTCCGCTTTCCCTTGGGGTCATGTTCTATTTGCTGTTGTCACTAGGGGCACTGTGCAGTGGGCCACTCCCTTAGGCCACTGAAAAGACTTGCTGGCAGCATGCTATCATCTGCAGTAGCGTGTTTCACAAATGTGCTGGAGGTCTCACTCTGCTTGTGGGTCCAGAGTGAGTTCATGGAGTCTGTGATACCCACGGCTCAGGAGAGGGAGGGAGAGGGAAGGAGGGAGCAGCCCGTGAGGGACAGCCAAAGCATTTTAAAACTTGAAGCAGCACTTTTTAAGTGTTAAAACTTTTTTCCTTTGCTGCTTCCAGTTTTGCTTGCTAACTGGAAAAAATGGCAGTAAAAATCACGTTTACAGTGGCTTTAGATGGATCTGTACCATACAGAGGGCACAGGTATGGGCACTTGTTGTTTTGTGTGCTATAAACTAAAAAAATGAGCATATCTGGCAAGGGCTGTCAGCCAATCAGAGTAAGTGACTGTCTCTACCCATTACATAACAGACCCTTATGGTGTAGGGAAGGTTGGGAATGTGGGTACCACTGAATGCCAGGGACTAATAGTTCTGGGCAGGGTGAGGGAAGGGTTGGCAGTGTATAGTAAAAACTAATGGTTGGTGGTACAGTGACAGAGGGGATACCACAAGATGTCAAGGACTGATGGTTCAGGGCAATGTGAGTGTGGGGATACTACTGGGTGGAGGGTGGGAGTGGCCCTAGACACCAGTACTGTTTAAAGTATTGACAGTGCTGGCTGTAAGCTGGCAACATCAATGCAAAGTAGGATATATCTGTTATTGCATTTTTTGGGTCACATAGGGTCACACAGTTCAGGACATGTTCAGAGCTGGATTTAAGAGTAATTTAGAATGCATTTACTTTTTTTTCCCTGCCTGCTTGTTTTCAAATCATGTTTGCTGTTGAAACACTCTACCTATAGTAAGAAATGTGTTCAGCTAAACTGCTTGTTTTTCTGAGTCTGTATTAATACCGAGTATCATTTTAAACATTGCTGAAGAACACCAGATAGATAAATAATCAACACTGAATATGGGCAGACAGGTACATCATATATTTACTTTTTTATTTTAAATTTGTTAACCAGATAAGCTTCAAGGGTATCAGAATGCCCATTTTCATTGAGAACTAATGTGCACGCCATTGCCATTTCACCTGCCATGCTGGTGAACTGGATTTCGCAGTGTTCGGCATGGATGGGGTTGTAGGGGTGTTGTGCCGCTTGCTCCATGCACCGCCGATGTGGAGGTGATTATATTACAGACTGGGGGGGGTGCAGGGACACAGCCCCCTATAAATAACCCACACTTGCTCCAGTGCATTGGGCACAATTGGGGTCAGGCGGCACAATTGCCAGGCTTGGTGATCGCCATTGGCAGTGTGCTGGTGCTCAAATGTCCTTCGCCCTTTTCCGTGTTGCACCAGCATGGATGAACCCTTATAAGACATTAAAGATGATTCGTCCCAGCACTGATCTCTGAGGCAACCCCAGGGTCACCCTTCCTTCTGTTTACCACCACTCTTTATCACGTATTCCCTAGCTGATTTTTTTATCCAGTTTCCCACCATTGGACCCACTGCTAAGCTACCCAGCCTGCTTAATAGTTTCCTACTTTTGTTAAGGACAAAAAAAAAACAACTATATTCAAAGAATCTTTCTGGATTCTATTGGTCAAATAATCTTCAAACCAATTCAAGGCAGTGTTCATAAACCCCTGATCCCTGAGTCTGGCAAGCAGGAAACCGTGGTGAATCAAATCAAATGCTTTTGATAGTATCACCCATGTTCGTGGCCTCATGGAAATTGATTTCCAGTTTGACCAGGGCAGTGAGTGTTCTATGCCCCTTCCTAAATCCATGCTGATATGAAGGCAAGATGCTGTGATGTTCTAGATACATTTTAACCTGGTCGAAGACCACCTTTAGCAGGACATTGGATAGTAAGGAGAGGGGTGAGATAGGTCTATGTTTTTATATATATGTTGGTTGATTAAAGCTTTTTTTGACAAGAGCCCCCTCTAGCAGTCTTGTTACAAAAATAATGTGTGGAAACACTGATTTAAGATAAATGGTTTCAAACCTTATTTTCATATCATGTGTTTTCACCTTGTGAAACACAGGAGCTTCTTTAAAGTTCCACCCTTGTGACTTTGAGGCTTCTGAAATTTTATTAGGATGGAACTCTTCTTGTATATCATTAATTGCACACACGTATGGGATGTTTTAATAACTAGGACAAAGTGCAAAGTTTTTCTTGCAAACTACAGCAAAAACAAGCTTATCAAAACTTCATAGCGGGAATGTAATGGTCCCTCCCCATTTCTGGCCCATAGCCTTGACAATGTCCATTGGACTGCCCCCCCCCCTTTTTTTCCTTTTCCTCACCCGTTTCCCCACTCCCACCCTTCCACATAGGTATTTCACCGGTATGACCAGGGTTGTGACTTCTACTATTATTACACTTTATACAATTGCTATTTATTGCATGTAAGTTTATTCTGTAAATCACTGTTATATTGTGTTCTTCTGTTATCTGTATTGCACCTGTATGTTATCACTGTTGTATCTCACACTGTAACCATGTCTACCTCCCTGAGATAAGGTGCCTTTGTAAATGAGTCCCTGACTCAACGGTTGTAAATCCAACTTTCAAAAATAAATAAAGTAAACAAAATTCCATATTGTCATCTTTCAGTCTAATTCTGTGTGATGGAAAATGATTGATTTGATCAAGCAACTAAAAATACAACAACTTCCCAAGCTAGAGGTGCAGTGTCTCTTTAATATCTTGCTGCCATCATAATAAGGTGCTATCTCTCAATGTCTGATGCCTCCCTCAGTGTTGTGATAAATGGTACCTCTCAACATCTGGGCACCCACCATGATCACCATGGCATCTTTTAACATCTGAGGATGCCATCATCACTACAGTATCTGAACACCAGGTACTGGTCACCAAAAGCAGGATACCCTCCACCATTTAAGGATACATACCACGTCATCTGTAAGCAACAAGTCTGTCTGCAACAACCTGAAAGAAATGAACACTGTTGTAACACAGCTGATTTTGTTGTAATTGACTGGCATAATAAAAGACTGTTGAAAGACAGCTGTTTTAGATTATTGATCTAATACAGCATTTTAAAGTTTGAAGGGACACTCGGTCCATTATGCCCCCCCCCCACTTCACAATCAAGGATGAACATGTTAATGACATGCACAGTAAAACACGGGAAGGATTCACAAAATGTCTAAAATCCCGACAGCTGCAGTTTGCCACTTGTGGATCCACAGGTTTCTGCAGTTTTCCTGCGGCTGCAGGTATTCACAAAGGTGGCACCGATTATGACCAGCTCCACAATTTATAGCAGCTCACAGGTGGTGTTGCCAGGGAAATCCTGACAGCTGTGGAAAACTGTTACAGCTGGTAACATCTTCCACAATACTGTGGCTGTACATTACAATCTCCGCAGCTATGTGGATTTTGGTTGGCAAATGGAGTTGTGGCATGGGACTTAATCCGACAATGCTTTGTCAATCCAGCTCACTATTGGAATTTGAACACAGCTGACTTTTTATGTTGTGTAGCGCGCACAGCGCAGACAACATATTGCGGTTGCTTGAAGTGGAAGAGCAGGTTTTGGAGGCGCGGTCGTGTTGTGGCCAGTGGCACCTCTGCTTTTTTGAGCTTAGCTGTGTGGCACAAATGAGACTGCATGCTGTCTATGACAGCAGTTGCAAAGTGTGCCACCAACTTGAAACATTTTAGCCACTGCAATGAGGGAGCTCCACCTCCCTGCAGGGCGTGCCTTCCCTGGTGTAACATTTCAATGATACATGGTGGAGGCTGTGCCGTCAGTCTCTCATAGTCACCAGAAAAGCCAATGTCGGGGGTGCCCAATCCCCCTGTCATCATCATTATGTCCCTCTCCCCAGTTCATTTGCAGATGGGGAGCCCAATCCCCATCGGCATCATGTCCCATGCCAGTTGTTTGCCAAGGGTGGTGCCCAATCCCCCTTGGCATCATTATCCCCCCCGCAAAAAAAAAAACTCTTTTATCTGCTGACAGGGTGCACAATCCCCGTCAGCTCCAGTCCCCCCACACCAAAACATGCAGGTGGCATGCTGGGAGTCCACCCCAGAATACCAAATGTACCTGTCAAAAGAAAAAACCTTCCCGTGATGTTTAATTTTTTTTTTAACCTGTAAAGTAGAAAACGGTCTCTTGCTGTCTGAGGTCCCCTTCCCCAACCTGCACCCACTCTCTGTGTACCCCACCTCCCCACACCCCCTCACCCCATACTTACCTCCGGAGCCTGGCACGGCAATCTTCAGTAGACCGGGAGCATGTCTGCACTCTTCAAAGCTGACTGCGAACTGAAGAAATGCCGGTAAGCTGTATAATGGCATAAATAGGGTTTTTTCAACTTTGGTGCATATCTCTGGCATTTTGGGGAATTTTGGCACCAAATTTTCAACATGGGGTTATTGGGACCCCTCCTCAAGAAGTCAGTCACTGTCATGGCATCATTCGGTCACAAAAGGTGATTTCACGGTCACTGCACAGAATTGCCTTTCGGGACCGATTAACAAAATGACAGTGCCACAGTTCATGACGTGGGCTCTCAAAAAGCATATGTTTCAAATTTGGTGAAAAAAAATCTAAAACATGACTGTTTAACAATCATGCATTGTGCAGTTTGCACACACATTCGTAACTTTGCGAATCTGTAATATTTTAATTCCAGATTTTAAACATTGGCATTTTTCCACACCTCCTTATGAACAGCACAGCTGTCATTTCTCGCTTCCTGGCTGAAATGTGTTTTCACACATCTGGCGCAGAATAGCGCAGTCGCTGTGGGAAATCAGTGTCTGGGACAGATTAAGAAAATCTCAGTGACACTGTTCAGGAGCAGAGGTCCTAAAATGGCAGTGTTGAAAATTTGGTGACGAAAGTCTCTTCAATGACTGTGCGATGAGCGTGCACTGTGCAGTTTCCATGCACCCTCATAACTTTGCATATTTGTAATATTTTCATTCCAGATTTTCAACATTGGCATTTTTTCACACCTCCTTATGAACAATACAGCTGTCATTTTCCACATCCTACCTGAAATGTGTTTTCACACATCTGGCACAAAGTGGCACAGTCGCTGTAGGAAAACAATGTTCAGAACAGTGTAAGAAAATCACATTAAGACTGTTCATGAGCAGAGGTCCCAAAATGCCTATGTTGAAAATTTGGTGAAATATTCCATAACATGACTGTTACAAGTGTGCAGTGTCCATGCATAGTCATAACTTCGAGAATTTGTAATATTTTCACTCCAGATTTTCAACATTGTCATTTTTGCACACCTTCTTATGAACAGTACAGCTGTCATTTGTCATATCCCCTCTGAAATGTAGTTTCACACATCTGGTGCACAATCGCGCGGTTGCTGGGGAAATCAACATTCGGGGCATATTAAGAAAATTATAGAGCCACTGTTCATGAGCAGAGGTCCCAAAATGGGTATGTCAAAAATTTGGTAAAATAATTCCACTAAATGATTGTGTTACGAGCATGTGATGTGCATTTTCCACACACGCTCGTAACTTTGAGAATGTTTAATATTTTCACTCCCAGATTTTCAACATTACCATCTCTTCACACCGCCTTATCAATGGTGCAGCTGACATTTTAATATGGTGCAGAATGGTGTGATCACTGTGGGATATCAACATTCGACACAGATTAACAAAATCACAGGGACACTGTTCATGAGCAGAGGTCCTAAATGCTTTTATGAGGTGGAGTCACAAAAAGGCCATGTTATAAAATTTGGAGTGTAAGTACCAACAAACACCCAAGGCGTTAGGGTTTCTAAACATTATGTCCCACCCTGTACAGACTAACAGGCATCAGGGGTGTGTCTTTGGATTGTCTGCTGTAGTGCTCACGCCATTGGTCCTGCACCCCCACCCTGCAGCCACTGACAGGCATCAAAGTGTGCCTTGGACTCTTCAGCCCCAAAATTCAACCCATTCTTCTATGCTGCACCCATCTCAACGTACTTCCTTTTTAAATGGGGTGAGCATAAGGCCTGACAACCCCAAGCCACAACGCAACACTTGTCAGACTCTGCAGGGTAGGGTGAGGTGAAATGGCATGAGCGTTATGGCCAGTGACCCAAACGCACACCCCAATGCCTGTCACTCTCTGCAGGGTGGGGTGGGGTTGACTTTGGTTCTATACTTCACTGCTATTTCTATTATGCGTCTAACTCCTGCACTACCAATGCCAACACCAGCAAGACAACATTCGTCATTGAAAAAATGCTTGTTTTTAACTTAATTTTTATTTCAGTTAGTAAATGTAACCTATAAACATTATCTTGGTTTTAAGGCATAGAAGTAGATAAAGGCATTACTTATATACAAAGATGACATGTTCTTATCTCCCAGAGATATATCATTGTGGGGGGGGGGGATCTCCACAATTTAATATATAAAGTCACAGCTGAGTACTAGATGGTGACCCATGATGACCAGGCCATGCATTATAGCCTGGGAATTCCATTCCCAATAATGTCTAGAGTGCAAAACACTGGAAGTGTCACAGCTGACTTAAGTCCATGCTGACACATAACAAGTAATAACAAAGGCAATTAATACGGAATATGCTCCCATGACTCCTACAACACTCTGACCTTTAAAACAAAAGATAATTGATCCATTTCCACTCAGAAAAGCATAAATAAGTATATCTGATCAAACAATAACTGAAAAGTACTCCAGCAGCATCAGGAAGATAGTTAAGCTATATAAGGAACATGTAAAATAGCCTGCAGACTGGAACATTTCATAGCATTAATATTTTGAACATAGAGAATAATGCTTAGGCAGATGTGTCTTATGAGGGATTTTTTATACGCCCGTTATGTGTGATGACCCATAAACCTCGAGAGCAAAGCTCAAGAGGTTTATGTGGTCATCAGACACAGAGGGTATGTAAAAAAATCTCGTAGGCACACACGCAAATGTCTATGTTTAATTTTTTTATAATAACTATTACAGGAATTTGTTGAAAAAAGAAACTGCCCATCTGAAGAGCAAGCATGACTGAAACAGATAGAGCTGCCAGGCGTGGGATGAAACAAGCAAAAATTTACAAAAAGCTCTTTTGAGAGCTAAAGTTATTTATTTATTCATATTTTTTTTTTTTTTTGTCAATTCCCTTTCTCTCCTCCAGACAGGAGCTCTCTCAGGCTACCTCTCTCGCCTGTACCGCTCTATCACCTGCTGTGTTCCCCATCATCTTCAAAGTCATTACGACTCCCCGGGATGTGGGGGGCTTCAGCCCTGGGGAGATCGAAGAGGCAGCGATGGGGGACCAGATTTGGGTGTCGGGTGGCGGCACTGGAGGAGGCGTTGCCTATCTGGGTGGAGAGGCTTTTTCCCCTTGTATGCTCCCTCCTCCCCCTTCCCTCATGCGTGGTGCACATCCTGACCTTGCAGTGCATGGCAACCCTGCCTACATTGGGCCATGCTGTCTGCATGCAGTCCAGCACTGTGCTGCACCCCTGGTCTCCACAAGGAGCTGCTGGGGCACCGGACATCCCTAGAACCCTCCCCCCAGGAGAAGAAAGCAGCCCTGTGGGTGCTCAGTCCAATCCCTCCCCTGCTGACCCCTGTCACCTGAACTAGCTCCTGAACCCAGGTCAGCAGCATGGCGCAAGGTGTGGCATCCAGCGCCTCAACCCTTAGTGCCACTGGGCCTTTTGTTCATATTTTAAAGTGCTAAACTGTTGCCTTGTCTACCTGAGAGAGTGAGCCAATGGACTTTTGTGAGTAAGTTTGTGCTTCCACCAAGCAGTTACAAAACGTCAGAGTGAAATGACATACTGTAATAACTGAATGTGACATCACACCCAGTTTTTATGGCATTTGAAACAACTCAAAAATTAGTTGTTAATGAGAGTCATCAGTTATTATAATAACAGTAATAACTAACCAGAGGTACTGCTGGTAATTGACTGGTACCGTGAAACACTGTTGGAACACACTGATATTGACTGTTGGTGAAAGACTGGTGTCATCTTGGTTTCTATGTGGAGACATCATTTTAGTGTATGTTTTAAAGGGAACAAAACATTTCCTTTACCTTCACAAAAACATACTGCAATTGTAAATGTAGAACAACAGTGAAACAAAACAACAGCATGCCTATACAAGAGAGACAGTCTGCATCCTTCCAAGGAGGGAATGTCTGTCCTCAGTGAAACATTTACATGCTTCCTGAGCAAGCATTTAAACTAGCCACTTGGGGGGAGGGGGCTGTCAGGAGTGGGAAGATACAGACAGACCTCCCCCACAGTTTAGGGCATATGACAAGCAGAATCAGGATGTTATGCCAGGGTCAGATTCACGAGTACCACAGGACAGAAAAGGCTGCACACAGGGCCAGATGATATCATCATTAACAAAGGTAGTAAAAGGGAAGCACCACATAGAATATGCCAGGAATAGTAGGATAAAACAAGGGGCTAAACACAAGAATGGGCCGAGAGGATGCCACCTTTCAGGAAAGTCCAGAGGAATGCCCACAGTCTGGGGAACAAGGTCCCCCACTTGATGGCTGTAATGACGGGGGCTGATCTAGACATAGTGGCTATAACCGAAACATGGTACACCAGGAACCACAGCTGGGACATAAGTGTACTTGGTAATGCCCTATTCAGAAAAGACAGGGAAGGCAAAAGGGGAGAGGGAGTTGCCCTCTACATCAAAGAAAGCATCAAGGCAACTAAAATTCAGAACAGGCGTGAGGAAACAGAGAAAGTTTGGGTCACCCTTGAGGCAGGTAATGGAACAACCATTAGCACAGGTGTCATTTACAGATCCCCCAGCTCAGGCGAAAGAAACTGACAAACTGCTGCTGGAAAACATGCATAACATGGCAGCAAAGGGGGAGGTACTGCTGATGGGAGACTTTAACATGCCAGAAATATACCATCCCAGCAGGGACGTCTGCCAGGGCATGGGACCTCATTGACTCCCTTGAGGGGGCCGGCCTTAGGCAACTGGTGCAGAAACCTACCAGAGACTCGGCAATCTTAAGCAGTGTCAGTGGCTCAGTAGGTAGCACACTCGCCTCTGAGGCCGGGAGATCAGAGGGCTGTGGGTTCAGTTCCCACATCTGGCACTTGGGTTAATATCCCAGTACTGACACTGTAGTGCAGCATGAGAGGGGTGCTGCACTTCTGAGGTGCCGTCTTTCGGATGAGACGTTAAACCGAGGTCCCATCTGCCTGGATTGGTTGTAGTTCAGGTGGATGTTAAAGATCCCATGGCACTTATCGAAAAGAGTAGGGGAATTTCCCTGGTGTCCTGGCCAAATTTCCCTCATTCACTATAAATACCACCAACAGCTTAATCTGGTTCAAAGTCAGTTGGCATTCATCTGTATCCCCCTCCCCGGGTCGTGCCTGAAAATAGGCAAGATTTGTCTAGTGCACTTACCCGGTCAACAAAAATAAAATAAATAAATAAATAAATCCTGGATCTGGTACTGACCAATGGGGCAGAATAACAGGGCTCGATGTGGAAGGTCAGCTAGGGTCCAGAAACCACCATATGGTGTGGTTCAAGGTGGATGCAGGGATTCAGTCAACCCATATGAAGGCAAGAGTCCTAGACTTCAGAAGGACCAACTTTACCAGGATGAGACTTCAGCACAGAGAAACCCTGGAAAAAAGGGAGATGGGGTGGATGTTGAGGAGACAAGAGCACACATCAAGGAGGCCATAGCAGGGGTCACAAAACACTGTGTTAGGTCAATAGACAAGGGACAACAGAGAAGAAAACCACTTTGGTTCTCAAGGGGGGATTGGCTGAAAAGGTAAGGGCTAAGAGGCTAGCCTTCAGGAAGTATAAGGAGACACAAAGAGATGAGGACAGGGAAATGTACCAGAAGTGTCTGAGAAAGGCAGGAAAAGCTATGAGAAGTGCTAAAGTGCAAACCAAACCAAGGAGTGACTAGCTCAGTCGGTTACAAAGGGAGACAAGACATTTTTCAGGTGCATCAGTGGCAGATGGAAGGCAAGGGGGGGAGTAGCTAAGCTTCAAGGAGCCAAAGGACAGATAGTGGAGGGAGACGGGAAGAAAGCAGCGATCCTGAATGAATATTCCTCTTCAGTCTTCACTGTGGAAGCACATGGGCAGGGCCCACAGCTAGAATTTAAAAGAACTGAGGAAAAGGAGGTAAACACCAGTCTGTTCACAGAGGAGAGGGTCCTAGAAGAGCTTGCAAAGCTGAAGGTGGACAAAGCTATTGGTCCAGATGGCATAAATTCCACAGTTTAATACGTTAATCTGCAATTCATACATTCATTCCACCATTCTAAGTCGGAATTTCCATGAAAGATGACAAAGTGCATCCCAAAATTTCATGAAAGCGAAATTCCAACTTTCAACAAAATTCCACTGGTGGACATTTAATTTTGTACAGTCATATCTGCTGGCCCCATGCTAGCAGACCTAATCCCCATCCCTTGTCCAAACTGGCCACACAGATGCACAGATAAAGGGGTGGATGGCTCTGTGTAGGAAAATGCAGTGGGAGCAGGGTGCTTATGAATCTGCAAGGTGTCTTTTGGACAGCTAGGATTTGCATATCCAGGTCCTCTGTGCCACGTATTGTGGCCCATAGGGCCATAGGTACATCATGCATAGAGCCCATATAGAATAAAATAGACATAAATGTGAACTGTGAATTGTTTTACTAAGTTGATGTAAACTGCCTATTTTGATTCCATCGTTTTTTTTGCGTATTGAAATGAATAAACAATAAGGTGAACCGTGGAATTCTTTTGCAATTTTCTGCAGGAACCAGGGCGAATTCCACAGATTACGTCAAGCAGCAGCAGACTGTTGTGATTCTTGCCAGAACAAGTCAGAGGATTATGGAGCCAAGTGATAATTCACAAATTAATATCATGTCAGGGAAAGGCAGCATCAACAAGGGACATCTAGAAGGGAAACAGAAATTAATTTTAGTTCATAGCAAATGCATGAAACACTAGATTAGGGAGCCCAGACAGTTTCCAAAAGCCCACATTTCCACTAATACACTGCAACTTTTCTACAAAGGTCCCCACTGAAGGAGTGTGTAAAATGCTGTTTGAACAGGGCATACATAAATTGCAGCTGAGATATAAAGAAATGTCCTTAATATCGTGCCTTCCTTAGCATGCAGCTTCCTTAACAGTCATGTTTTGCTGCACAAAAAATAAAAAGCCTGAACACATTTTTTTTTAAATGTCTGTGCACTGTGTGAGTAATGCCATGTTCACCTGTAGGTTACTTTGGATAAGGAATTACTTAGAATGCTCAGGGAAATGACCCTTATATTTTATTTGAAATGGATTATGTGTTCTAAGGCTAGGGAAGGATTGATGGCTTTGCACTTTAGGAAGGCAGTAGGAAGTGTCAAGACTTGCTAAATGAATGGCATGCCCTGCATATTTATGTTATGTATCTTATAAGCCATTGTCTTGTTTAATTTTCACGTTCTTCTCCATTTGTTGTTCCCCAGAAAAAAAAATGCTAACTGGCTAAGGTGGTACTACTTTTCAAACAGAGCTTGCAGCAACACCACTGCCTTCAATGGTAATTGAATCCAGAGGAAGCTTGAGGTGTACTGCTGACCTATAGCTTACACTAAATACACCCAGCTCCCGATACATAAGGCAAACCTCCAGACTTGTACCTTGCAGCAGCAGACCCATGGGGAATTGCCCAGGACCTGTAGATTGGCCTTGGGTTATATGGATGAGAGACGGGGTGGGCATTAGGGTTGAAAATACAAACAGAGGAGAGGTGACTACAAGGGATTCTCTGGCTGGAGCCAGCAAGCACCAGCTTACAGCCACTGGAACTGTAAAAATGACCCAAACTTGGTTGCTCGGTAATAAGTAGCAGATTTATTATTAAAAATAGAATAGCACTCACTACCCCTCACCACTGCTGATTGTTTTTGCACATACACAGGTGTGCTTTGTCAAGGCCTTAGAAAGCACACGTGTGTGTACGAAAATGTTCAGCGGTGATAAGTGCTGTTCTGTTCTTAATAATGTACAGTGTATGTACAGTTCCAGTGGCTGTGAGCTGGTGTTTTGTTTTTAAATTAGGGTTCAAAACCCTAACATCACATTTCCTATATCTTGTGGCACTGTAACCCTTATGTATGCATTAACACAGTATTTTGCTATGAACGTAAATATACAACCAACCACAGACAACCATCATTAGGTGAGACTAACAACATATTGCAGTGTCAGTGGCTCAGCATGAAGCACACTCGCCTCTGAGGCCGGGAGATAAGTAGGCTGTGCGTTCTAGCCCCACACCAGGCACTTGGGTTAATATCCCAATACTGACACTGTAGTGCAGCATGAAGGGGGTGCTGCACTCCTGAGGTGCCGTCTTTTGGATGAGACGTTAAACCGAGGTCCCATCTGCCTGTTCTGGTGGTAGTTCAGGTGGATGTTAAAGATCCTATGGCATTTCTCGAAAATGAGAAGGGGAATTTCCCAGTGCAATGGCCAGATTTCCTCCATTCATGAAAAATACCACCAACAGCTTAATCTGGTTCAAGGCCAGTTGGCATTCATCTGTATCCCCCTCCCCTGGGTCGTGCCTGAAAATAGGCAGGATTTGTCTAGTGCACTTACCCGGTCAACAAAAGCTAAATAAATAAATACAACTGTTTCCAGATGAAACAAAGGCAGTAGCACCGATATGCTACCGTTGTGGATTTTTACCTATGGCATGCACACTGCAAGATATACACATTCACTTCTGGCTGCAAATAGAATTCCATAATACTGAAATCACAACACTACTTCTGTGTGCAGAAGCAGAGCCCCCTGAAGCCAAAGTCACAGATCCACATGACCCAAATTACAAAAGTTATTTTGTCAGCAAAAGTGGAGGGCCCTAAAGGGCCAGTACTTCTATAGCCACAGGTACTCATTCGTAATATAAGACATGCACACTGTTCTGTCTGCGGAAGGGCAGGTCCCTGAGGGTGTAAGACACAGACAATGACCTCTGGCTGCAGAAACGGAGGCTCATGAAATCCATGACACCAAAACTACAACAGCACTTCTGCAGCTGCAGATTTGAGACATACACACTAATTTCTATCTGCAGAAGAACAAGCCCCTGTGTGGCCTGCACTTCAACAGCTGCATACAGAAATTCATGATACCCACATTGTAACAGTTCTTCTGTTTATAGAAGTTCAGGCTTCTGTTGGGCCAGCACTTACAAAGCCACAGGTACTCATGAACACTGTTAGACATACAAACAGTTGTGAGTACAGAAGCACAAAAACTGCATTAATGCACCAGTTACAGTTCAACTTAATGTCACAAAAGTAGGAAAAAGTGGCATTAGGGCTTCCAGGCTGTGACAGGGAGCTCCTGTCACTCTTGAGGACCGACCTTTTTTTAAAAGCAGTTCTTCTATTTCTAAGCCTAATCTGTCCTTTACTATTTCTAGTCCATAAGGTTGGCCACCTATGGGTACCCCGACTATGCTATAGTGTCCTCTATAATTTTCCTTTTCCCTCTTAGGTCCTCATACAGGGAGGTTATTGTGGTGACCTCCAGATGTATGTAAAACAGGTTGTGTTTATTGTTGTTGGATCTAGTACGTAATAGCACTATGTCATAAAATACCTTGATGTACAGTATATACCTTATGTTTATGAAACCTGTAAATGTTGAAAATACCATGGCAGTAGGTGTTTTTGATAATGGTAAAAAGTAGTAGGTGACTATTACAGGATTTAAGTTAGTTGTGCTATTTAAAATGTATGTAAATTGCTGTAAACTGAACAAGTCTGAAAGTTCATGGTGATTCGCATATATCCCATGATGCTTGCATTATGGAAGTATGTATGATGTTGTATTTCTTTGAAACTTGATTTGTTGCCAATGCCCTTTGGGGTAATCCTTTTTTCAGTATTTCTGCACTGAGGTTCTTTGTTTTTAGCTTGTTTTGTTTGATTTCTTTTTGAGCCCCCAATACCCAAGCAAATGGAGCCCTCATAGGGATGAAAGGTTTACACTGAAAAGTGGTTAGATCAAAGATCAGTGTCAGTAGGTGCTGGCTAAGTGCAGAGAAAGGATATTCATAGTCTGTTGCTGCAAACTGATGTACTGAAGAAGGAATATGCTATTGTTGAAGCTAATTTCCTGTGTTCTGAATAAACATCACACAAAGATTGTGTATTAAACCTGAAGTTTGGTGTCTGGTCCATCTGTTATCCCACAACCCCTCCACAGACTTGGTGTTAGAAGTGGGATAATTTGCTGGAAACATCTGGACAGGCCGAAGAGGGATGTTTTCTGGTGGATATCGCCCAGATATCCCAGGTGGACTGATGCACAAGGAGCTGCCAGAGGAGAACCCAGAGAAGAAAGTTCCCTGGAGTTCTGACCAGAACCATGGCTGACAGACGGAGAGAAGCTGCTGCCTGGACTGGACTTGGGAGTTCAGGGGAAGGCCAAGCCTGAAGATGATGAAGTGATGCAGGTTGAGGCAGACTGGAGGTGTGAGAGATAACACCCAGGCGGTGGAGACCCTGATGAGTATGATCCACTCGATGAATGGGCAATGGCTGGAGGCAGACCAACTATGCAGAGAGGTGGAACACTGGTGCCAGGTGCTCGAAAGGTTTCTGCCAGAGAGTTTCGATAAAGAATTGGAGAAGAATTTTTCATGGGCCCAGATTGAGGGTACCCCCTGACTAAGCAGGATATTCCTTTGTTTCCTGTGTTCACAGGACGTTACCTGTTGGAAGTCAGAGATGCAAGTACAGAACTTGAATGTGAGACACCAGATAAGACTGTGCTTAATGATATTGTGCTGGGGTTGAAGACTCCAACCAAGCAAGAAGAAGCCTATGAGGCTGAAGGGACTTTTTCTTGTATTGATGCAGCTAAATCTATTAACAGTATTGCCTTGGGTAGATTGCAGGCTAAAGGTGTTCATATTGCCAAACTGTTACAATATGTTAAGATCAAGGAGGTGGTAAACATGTTTTTTTTTTTGTTTTGTTTTATTGAAAACCTACAAAGGAAAAGGTGGGTGGAAAATGGATTGGAACCTGTGCAAGGGTAACACCTAGAGTGTCTACTCTCAGGTGTCTGTATCAGTAGCAATTGAAATGAATCAAGAGACATAGTGGGTTATGTAGTGGGACTGAACCTAGGACTGGGCCCCTGCTTAAAACTGACATGTCTGGTGGGGTTGGAGCAGGTAATTACACACCCCAGAGAAATTGTTTCTATGGTACTGGACTTTACAGCGGTCCAGACATTTTGGTTAACAAATATGACATACTTTCACTAAAAGGATAGAGTTCAGGAAAGGGACTCCTAGTCTCTGTTGAGAAATGTGTTAATGCCGCAGGGTAAAGAATTATGATATCCACTATGTTTATGATAGAATGTTTATCATTAATAGGGACTCTGAGATGTAGCTTCTGAAGATGGATGGGTGGAAGCTCCATCCCTTCGTGGGACAGGAAGGTGGTAAGCAGTCTGCAATAACTGCTTCCCTCTTGAGGTGGGGGATATGTAACAGGGAGCTCCTACCAATCTTGAGGACTGACCTTTTTTTAAAAACAGTTCTATTTCTATGCCTAATCTATCCTTTACTATTTCTAGTCCATAAGGTTGGCCACCTATGAGCACCCCCCCCCCCGACTATGCTATAGTGTCCTCTTTAATTTTCCTTTTCCCTCCCAGGTCCTCATATAGGGAGATTATTGTGGTGACCTCCAGACGTATGTAAAACAGGTTGTGTTTATCATTGCTGGATTTAGTATGTAATAGCACGATGTCATAAAATATTGTAGAACTGATTTATTTCACTGTGAAAAAAAGTCTTGCTATATTCGCTGTAGAAAGAGACCCGCTAAAGTAATTGAACAGCTAAGTTAGTTATCTATGTCACTCATTGTTTGGAAGTATAGGACAGTGAACTTTAACTGCAGCTAACAAGTCACATAACCTCGGATTGTTAAATTAAACGAATGTGCTACTTTTCAGTTCTACAGTACCTTGATGCATATACCTTATGTTTATGGAAGTATGTATGATGTTGTATTTCTTTGAAACTTGATGTGTTACCAATGCCCATTGAGGTAATCCTTTTTTCAGTGTTTCTGCACTGAGGTTCTTTGTTTTTAGCCTGTTTTGTTTTTTTTCTTTTTGAGGCCCCAATCCCCAAGCAAACAGGGCCCACATAAGGATAAAAGGTTTTCACTGAAAAGTGGTTAGATCAGAGATCAGTGTCAGTAGGTGCTGGCTAAGAGTAGAGAAAGGACATTCATAATCTGTTGCTACAAACTGATGTACCGAAGAAGGAATATGCTATTGCTGAAGCTTATTTCCTGTATTTTGAATAAACATCACACAGAGATTATGTGTTGAACCTGAAATTTGGTGTCTGGTCCATCTGTTATCCCACAACCCCGCCACATAACCCTAACTAGCCCTCCAAGCATGAAAAGGATAAGACCATACAAACACCCACAGACAACCATCATCAGGTAAGACGATCAACATACAACTGTTTCCAGATGACACAAATGCAGTAGCACCAATGTTTTACCTTCATGGATTTGTATTTGAGGCCTGTGCTTCTTCACTGAAACATAGAAACATAGACTTTCATGGCAGATAAGGACCACTTGGCCCACCCAGTCTGCCCATTTCTCTACCTATCGGATAAGCTTCAGATCTTAGTTTTACCAACAGCCTTCTTCCTCCGACCTCCCACTAGAATTGCCTTATGTCTGCCACATGCATTTTTGACCCCACGACCTCTCAGAAAGGTCATTCCATGTGACCGCCACTCTCTTCATGAAAAAATACTTCCTCCCAATGTCGCTGAGCTGTCTCCCCTTTATCTTCAAATTGTGCCCTCCTTGTTCTTGCACATCAATTTTTCTGAAAGATGCTATCCTCTTGAACTTTGTTGATTCCCTTGAAGGATTTGAAAGTTTCTATAATATCCCCCTCTCCGTCCTTTCCTCCAGGGTATACATATTAAGCTCCTTTAGTCTCTCTTCATATGGCTTCAGGTGCAGACCCTGCACAATTTTAGTTGCCCTCCTCTGGACTGCCTCCACCCTGTCTGTGTCCTTGTGGAGATGGGGTATCAAGAACTGCATGCAGTACTCCAGATGGGGTCTCACCAACTCTCTGTACAGTGGGAAAACAATATCCTGTTTTCTACTAGTGATGTCTCTCCCGATACATCCCAGTATCCTCACAGCCCTCTTTACTGCCTTCTCACATTGCTTGCCCACCTTTGGGTCATCTGATATGACTACCCCAATGTCCCTTTCCATTTTTGCTGTTGTTAATACCTCCCCCTCCACTGTGTACTCCTTACTTGGATTTTTGTTTCCCAGGTGCATTACTTTGCACTTCTTTGCATTGAATCTAAGCTACCATGCTTTTGAATATTTCAATAGATAGGCCATTTACAGAGTACAGGCCTATATCACATTCATAAGGTAGAAATAATGGGCAGACTGGATGGGCCTTGTGGTCCTTATCTGCCATCAACTTCTATGTTTCTATGTTTCCTCCAACCTTGCCAAGTCCCTTTCCATCCTTTCCACCCCCCCCTTGTGTATCAACACTGTTGCAGATCTTTGTGTCATCTGCAAATACTTTTCCTTCCAATCCCACCATAATGTCACCTATAAAGACATTAAAGAGTACCGGTCACAGTACTGAACCCTGTGGTACCCCACTAGTAACCTCCCTTTCATCAGAGTTGACTCTGTTGGCTATAACCCTCTGCGTCCTGCTATTCAGCCAATATGTTACCTAGGTTACCACCCTGGGACCCACTCCCAGGCTGGCTAACTTATTTATTAACCTTTTGTGCGGAACTGTGTCAAATGCCTTGCTAAAGTCTAGGTAGGCCATGTCCACAGCCCCTCCCTGGTCTACTACTTTGGTCACCCAGTCAAAGAAATCTATTAGATGCATCTGACATGATCTTCCCCGCTGTGAATCCATGCTGTTTTGGGTCCTGTGCCCCGCTGGCTTCTAGGTACTTAACAATTCTTTCTTTCAGAAGTGATTCCATAATTTTTCTTACCACTGAGGTCAAACTAATAGGTCTGTAGTTTTTCTGCCTCTGCCTTGCTCCCAATATTGTGAAGGGGAATCACATCCGTCCTCCACTAGTGCACAGGTGCCACACCATCCTCCCATGATTTGTTAAAAAGGATAGTCGGTGATGTCACTAGTTCTCCCCTTAGTTCTTCTAGAATTCTGGGGTGAATCCCATCAGGCCCCATTGCTTTGTCCACTTTCAGTTTTAGGAGTTCTTTCAGGACCCTTTCTTGTGTGGATGGACTGGTATCAACCCCGCCCCCCCCATCCAGTGTGCTTCTATTATTTGGTTTAGGTATTTCCCCTTCCTCTTCTTTTGCAAATACTGAGCAGAAGTATTCGTTCAGAATTTCTGCTTTGTCACTGTCACCCTCTGCCCACCCCCTCCCCTTTTTTAAGCCTCACTATCACCTCCCCTGGTCTTTCTTCACTCCCTAATGTACCTATAAAAGGTTTATCTCCCTTCTTAACTGAGTTGGCTATCTTTTCCTTGGTTTGGGCATTTGCTATTCTGACGTCTTCCCTGCTTCCTTCTGCTTTAACTGGTACAGTTCTCGGTCCTGTTTCTTCTGTGTTTCATTATACTTCCTGAATGCTATCTTTTTCTCCCTATCCTTCCCCGCCACCTCTTTTAAGAACCATAGTGTTTTTTTCCTTCATTTTGTTTTGTTTATTTGCTTCACACAAAGACTTGTTGCCTCTGTGATGGCAGTTTTGATTTTTCCCTATTATTCCTTCACCCCACCTTCTTGCCTGTTTGCTTGTGTATTTCTGAGGCACTCTCCCATTTTGCCAAAGTCAGCCCTCCGAAAGTTCAATACACTCACATTTGTGTGACTTGACTCTATGACTGTTTATTGTGAAATACACTTTTTGGTGCTTGCTTGTTCCCAGATGGCTACCCACTTCTAAATCAGAGATCCTCTCTCCATCCCCATTTGAGAGTACCAGATCTAAGATTTCTCCCTCCCTAGTGGGTTCCAACACTAGCTATCTGAGTCATGCCCCCTGTAGGGCATTGAGAATTACCCTGCTCTAGGATGTGGCTGCAGAAAAGGTGCTCCAGTTAACATCTAGCATGTTCAGGTCCCCTATAAATAATATCTCTTCTTTAAATTTGATGGACTGCATCTGACTAAAGAGGGAGTCAGTGCATTGGGGCAGAAGTTTGACGTCTTTGCAGAATATTTAAACTAGCAAATGGGGAGAGGGGTGCAGCACCCCATACGTCGAATGGGAAGAACACCCCTCCCCCCTCAGCTAGTGGTCAAACAGGAATTCAGCGCGTTTGCCATTCATTTGCATCACCAGGTAAGAAAAAGGTTTGTCTCCCACACGATGCACAGGATAATGCCAAACTTCACCCAACAACTAACACACAAAATCTGGCCAATGGAAAATCATGTATACAAATGCTCACAGCCTGGGAAATAAGATACCAGACCTGCAGGCAATAATGTCAGAGGCTAAACTGGACATAGTAGCAATTAGTGAGACGTGGTTTACCAGTAATCACACTTGGGAGACTTCAGTACCTGGCTATGTATTGTTCAGAAGAGACCGAGGTGCAAAAAGGGGGGGAGGAGTGGCCCTGTATGTTAATGAAAATATCAAAGCTACAGAAATTCAGAATACACATAAGGAGCCAGAAGAACTGTGGGTCACCCTGGAAACAGGAAATGGGACAGCCATAAGAACTGGGGTTGTCTACAGGCCCCAGACCAGAGGGAGGACATAGACACATTACTGTTAGAAGATATACAAAACATGACAGCTAAAGGGAGGTTCTGATAATGGGAGACTTCAACATGCCAGATACAGATTGGTCAATACCAGCAGGAACATCTGCCAGAACTAGACTCATAGTGGATTCCTGCAGGGGAGGGCCTCAAACAACTGGTACAGCAACCCACAAGAGACAGGGCTATCCTAGATCTAGTACTGACTAACAAAGAAGGGATCACAGATCTCCAGGTAGAAGGTCACCTGGGGCCAGTGACCATCACATGGTATGGTTCAATTTGGCTACTACATCTAAATCATCCCATTCCAAGGCAAAATATGGGACTTCAGAGGAGCTGACTTTGATAAGATGGCCAACAGAGTTAAGCTAGCCCTGGCAAAAGAAACACAGGTGAGAAGGTACAGGCAAAGTGGGCAAGCATTAAGGATACAATACTTGAAGCAACATCCCATTGTGTTAGACAGAAAAGGAAGTGCAAAGAAGAAGGAAACCACTTTGGTTCTCAAATACAGTAGCAGAAAGGTCAGAGCCAAAAGGCTGGCCTTCAGAAAATATAAGGGATCACAGCGGATGAAGATAGGGAGGCATACCAAACTGCCCTAAGGGAAGCAGGTAAGGCAGTAAGGCAGGCAAAGTCCCAAACTGAGGAAACACTAGCACAAACAGTAAAAGAAGGTGACAAGACTTTCTATAGATACATTAGTGAAAGGAGAAAGTCCAGAGGGGTATTGCTAAGCTTAATGGAGAAAAGGAGCATGTGAGGAGGAAGACCCTGTAAAGGCATCTATCCTAAATAGATACTTTGCTCAGTATTTACTGAAGAGAAGGTAGGGCAGGGCCCACAGCTCAGCATCATGGACACAGGGGAGGGAGGTGAGCACTACTCCCTTCACAAAAGAAAGGGTCCTACAAGAGCTTGCTAAGCTCAGGGTGGATAAGGCAATGGGACCTGATGGCATACATCCCAGGGTACTAAAGGAGCTAAAGGAGGAACTAGCAGAGCCATTAGCAGAATTGTTTAGTGAGTCTCTGAGCACAGGAGAGGTCCCAGAAGACTGGAGAAGGGCTCATGTGATCCCACTCCACAAGAGTGGCAGCAGGGAGGAGGCGGGGAACTACAGACCGGTCAGTCTTACCTCAGTAGTGGGCAAGATTATGGAGGCACTCCTTAAGGAAAGGATAGTGCAACACCTGGAATCCATAGGGGCACAGGATCCAAGACAGCATGGGTTTACAAAAGGAAGGTCCTGTCAAACTAATCTCATAGATTTCTTTGACTGGGTAACCAGAGTGGTGGACCAAGGGGGAGCAGTTGATGTCGCCTACCTTGACTTCAGCAAAGCTTTTGACACTGTTCCACATAGAAGATTGATAAATAAGCTAGGTAGGCTCAGGGTGGGTCAGAAGTTGGTCAACTGGGTGGCAAACTGGTTGACTGGCAGAAAACAGAGAGTGGTGGTAAATGGTATACAGTCAGAAGAGATGCAAGTCACAAGTGGGTACTCAGGGATCAGTCCTGGGGCCAGTCCTATTCAACATCTTCATTAGTGACCTCGCAGATGGACTAGAGGGTAAGGCTTGTCTGTTTGCAGATGACACCAAGATCTGCAACAGAGTAGATGATCCAGATGGGGTGGGCAGAATGAGAAGAGATCTGGATAAACTAGCAGAATGGTCAGAAGAGTGGCAACTGATTTAATGCAAAGAAGTGCAAAATCATGCACATAGGGAAGAGAAACCCTGAAGCCACTTATAGGCTGGGAGGGAGTTGCTAGCAGTCACAAAGGAAGAAAGAGACTTGGGCATCATCATCACTGATGACCTAAAATCATCCAAGCAGACCTCTAAAGCAGTAGGTAAGGCTAGGGGTGTTAGGGTGTATTAGTAGGGGTATCACAAGTAGTAAGAGGTAATAATCCTCTGTACAAGACATTAGTTAGGCCCCATCTGGAGTACTGCGTGCAGTATTGGAGCCACACCTTCACAAGGACATTAACCAAATTGAGGCAGTCCAGAGAAGGGCAACCAAAATGGTGCAGGGACTGCATCAGAAGACATATGAGGACAGATTAACGGAGCTCAATATGTATACCCTTGAGCAAAGGAGGGAGAGAGGTGATATGATCGAGACATTTAAACACCTTAAGGGCATAAACAAGGTGAAAGAGTCTAACATGTTTAAATATAAGAAAAATAGCAGGACAAGAGGACACAGCATGAGATTAGAGGGAGGCCGATTAAGGGGGAATGTGAGGAAATTCTTTTTCACAGAAAGGGTGGTAGATGCATGGAATGGCTTACCACAAGAAGTGGTGGCTATGAATACAGTGCAGGGCTTCAAACAGGCATGGGATAGGCATAAGGGAGCAATACAAATGACTATGAATAGATAGGTCACTGACAGAGCAAAGGCCGATGGCACATTTATAAGGTAGAAAAAGAAATGGGCAGACTGGATGGGCCTTGCGGTCCTTATCTGCCGTCAACTTCTATGTTTCTATGTTTCTATCTCCCCCTTTTCTGCCATTCTAAGGATGCCGTCTATCATTTCCTTGTCCATTTCCTCCCCTTTAGACAGGGGTCTGTATACAACCCTTGTATGGATTGCAGTGCCATTTCCTGTCTCCAGGGTGACCCACAGTGCTTCCTCGCCTTCCTGTATACCCTTTAGTTCCATTGCTTTCTGTGGCTGCATAAGTGCTGGCCCCAATTCAGCCAGAAGTGTTTGTGTGTGTGTGTGTGTGTGTGTGTATCTTTCAAGAAGGCATGAGTACCTGTGGCTTCAGAAGTACTGACCCAACAGGGGCATGCACTTCTGCAGACAGAAGTTGTGTCACAATTTGGACATCATCGATTGCTATATGGAGTACCACAAGTACAGACCCCAGAGGGGTCTGCACTTCAGCACGCAATACATAGTGTGTACATCTTAGATCTGCAGCTGCAGAAGCACAGGCCTCAGAGGCACCTGCAACCATAACACAACATGGCAGAGATAAGCTAGCCTAAAGTTGCATCATGCACAGTTCATTGGGAGGTATGTCCTAACGTGCATCACACAGGGCAGTTTAGTCTCTGTGCAAAGCTGGACCTGTGCAAATCAGCAGGTAAGTCTGAGTACAAACGTACCCAAATTAGAATGTCGGTTCAAGGTCTCATCATGAAGTAGAACATGCAGAACCCTTTGGGCTCTGTCAAAATAGGAGGTAAGTCATATCTTGCTTTGCACAGAGCCTGTTGCTCCAATGTGATTTACACAGGGCCCAGAGAAGCTGTGACAAAACTTACTGTGTCCTCACTTTGTTTCTTTTTTATTTTAATGCCAATTTTTAAACATTGTATTTTTTTTAGATTTTCACACCAAATTTTAAATGTCATATTTTGTTACACCCTACCTCATGAATGTGATAGCTGTTGCATTTCAAATTAATGACATCAAAGTGACATTTTATGTGGGGTTTAAAGAACACATGCCAAACCAGAATGTAGTCCAAGGTTCTTTCAGGAACAGTAGAGGCAGTATAGGTTAGAGGTTAGAGTAATGAGCAGCAATAAGCTTGATACAACTAGCAGAACTGGATGTGATTCCCACTACCTTTACTTGCATACTGTGCTACTTTTAGAAAGTTGCTTAACCTCCCCAGTGCTTCTGAAGGGAGTCACCCCTGAAAACAAGCATTCTGCTTAGTGGGTCTTACCCGGTCACCAAAGAATAAAATAAAAAACAATAATAAAATAAATAAATAAAACAGCTGTGAGATGCATTAGGCTATACTGTGTTCAAGGAGGACAGAGTGAAAAGGAAAAGATGGGGTGTGATACTTTATGTGAGGGAAGACATAAAAGCAACAGAGATACAGAGAATGCAGTGGGTAGCAGAGGTACTGTGGGTCACCCCAGAGACAGGGAATAGAGACTTTCTTCACACTGGCATGATCTGCAGACCTCCAGCAAGGGCGGAACAGTTAATTTAATGTCCTGGTAGAAGCTATTGGCAAGATGGCAGAAACAGGGTAGGTGCTGCTGGTGGGGGACTTCAATGTTCTGAATGTAATTTGCAATCTCATACCTGCAGCTTCAGCAAGAAGCAGGGACATCCCAAAATCACTGCAGGGACAGCTCCTCAGGCAACTAGTCAGTGGACCCACTAGTGACTGGGCAGTACTGGACCTGGTATCAATAACAGGGACAGTGTTGCAGATGTGAAGGTAGAAGACTACCTGGAGAAGAACAATCACTGTGCCATGTGGTCAGTCTAAGGACTACTGCAGAACTGAACCACTCAAGGGCAAAGGTCTTAGACTTCAAGAGGGCAGATTTTAAAAAGATGGGTGAATTCCTCAGGGATGACCTGGTGGGGGGTTACCCAGGTGGGGTGGAGGAATAGTGGATGAAGTTAAAAAAGGCCATATGGAAGGCAACAAACCTCTGCATCAAGCAAGTGAGCAAAAAAAAGAGGAAAAAGAGGCCGCTATGGTTCTCAAAAGAGGTGGCTGAAAAGGTAAATGCTAAAAGGGTAGCATTCAGAAGGTATAAGGAGGTGCAAAGGGAGGAGGAAAGAGAGGTGTATTATGGGAAACAGAGGGAAGCAGGGAGAGCAGTAAGGAACACAAAGCATAAACTGAAGAAAGAATATCTCAGGCGGTGATGAAGGGGACAATACATTTTTCAGGTATGTAAGTGAAAGGAGGAAGACCAGGGGTGGGATCATAAGATTAAAAAGGAAATGGGTGACTGTGCAAAGTAGGACCAGGGAAAGGCAGACATCCTGAACAAATACTTTTGTTCAGTGTTCACAGAGGAAGAAGAAGGGGAGGGACCACAAAAAAGTAACTGGAGCATTGGAGGGAGATGGATACTAGTCCATTTTCAGAGAAGAGTATTCTGAAGGGACTCTCTAATCTGAAAGTGGACAAAGTAGTGGGGCTAAATGGGAAGTTCCCAAGGGTATTGAGTGACTGGCTACACCTATTATTTAACAGCTCATAGCAAACAGGAGTGATTCTGGAGGACTGGAGGGGGCAGATGTAGTCTTACTTCACAAAACTGGTAACCGGGATGAGTCTGGCAATTATAAGCCAGTCAGCCTGACTCTGGTGGTGGAAAAGTTAATGGAGTCACTGCTGAAGGAAAAGACTGAGGAATACCTTGAATCCAATGGGTAACCAGACCTTAGGTAGCATGGATTCTAGGGGAGGGAAGGTCATGTCAAATGAATCTGATAGACTTCTTTGACTGGGTCACCAAGAAATTAGATCAGGGTGGAGCACTGGGCATGGCTTACCGAAATGTCAATAAGACTTTTGACACTGTTCCACATAGAAGACTAATAAGCAAACTGGGTAGCGTAGGAGTGGGTCTAAAAGTGGTAAACTGGGTAAGAAACTGGATAGGGGAAAGACGACAGTGGGCAGTGGTAAATGGAGTTCACTCAGAGGAAGGGAAGGTGACCAGCTGGGTGCCTCAGTGATCAGTGCCGAGAACCATCCTCTTTAATACCTTTACAGGTGATATTGCAGAAGAGTGGAAAGAGAAGGTCTGCCCCTTTGTGAATGACACCAAAATCTGCGATAGGGTTGAGACTTCGGGGGTGAGGTCCGGGGGAAAGGATATGCAGAGACCTGAGAAAACTCAAGGAGTGGTCAAGGGTATGGCAGCTGGGTTTCAACACAAAAAAGTGCAAAGTAATGCCCTTAGGGCACAGAAACCCAGGGACAGATCACAAAATGGGAAGACTGGTACTAACAACCACCAAGCAGGAAAGAGACCTGGAGTGATCATATTGGATGACATAAAGATGGTCAGGCAGTGCAACAAGGTAGTTGGGATGGCTAGTAGGATAATGGGGTGAAAAGGGAGGGGTATCATCAGCAGAAAAAGGGAGGTGGTATTGCCTCTGTATAGATCCCCAGTAAGATCTCACCTAGAGCACTGTATCCAGTTCTGGAGACCACATCTCTAGAAGGATACAAACAGAGTGGAGGTGGTCCAGAGGAGGCAACTAAAATGGTTCAGGGTCTGCATCAGAAGCCCTACGAGGAGAGACATGAGGACCTAAATATCTATGCCCTGGAAGAGAGGAGAGGATAGAGAGTGGGGATATGATAGAGACCTTTAAATACCTCAAAAGGGGTAAATACGGTACAGGAGGGAAGTATTTTTCAGAAAAAAGGTGCTCAAGGACAAGGGGACATGATAAGAAACTGGAGGGGGGTAGATTCAGGAGAGATGTGAGGAAGTACTCCTATACAGAAAGAGGGGTGGATTTCTGGAACAGTCTTCCAACAGAGGTGGTGGGGCAAAAACAGTGTTGGGGTTCAAGAATGCATGAGATAGGCATAAGGAAATCTTAAGGAAAAGAAAGGGGGTGAGTTACTGGTCCGGAGATCAGATAAGATCTGCACTGATACTGTAGGCAGGGACAAATGGGCACAGCAGGTGGGTCAGGCAGTCCTTATCTGCTGGCAAATTCTATGTTTCTATGAGGCATGTTAAAAAAGACCATGTTAAAAACCTGGGTCAAAATCTCAAAAAAAGCCGGCCTGGTGGTGCTGAGGGTTGAGGCGTTGGACGCCACACCTCATGCTGCACCAGCAACCCAGGTTCAGGAACAGACTTGGGCTGCCGGGGTCAGATGGGAGGAGGAGGATTAAGCATCCCAATGGATGCGCTCCTCCTCCTGGAGTGGGTTACCAGGTTGTATTCTGCACCCATAGTTCCTCTGGCTGTGGAAGCATGGACGGTAGGGGCATACGGCTCTCTGGAGTCGGGGAAGGGAGGACGCTGTTAGGCGCTTGATTACGGCATGCTTCAGCATGTTGTTCATCTGGATGTAGTCCTCTGTGCTGGCATCCTCAGGGGTACCTGACGAAAAATAAGGGAAAAAATACATACACCTCCAGACCAACATGCAACATGAAACTGGGGGGGGGGCCTTGAAAGGACCTGGCAGATGGAGTAGGAGGGGGTACAAGGCACCCTCTAAGCCGAGAAGCTGGGCAAGTATAAAAAAAATCTCAAAAAGAAAACATGAAGCTATAAATCAAAGGCAAAAAGTATTTGACTGTTGGCACTAGCCAACTATTGTTTTATTGGGTTATACTTTCATGTACAACTTCTGCTCATAACTTTGTCATTTTTAGCTTCTGAGCCAATAATTTTCAATATGGCCATTTTTTGGCCCAGTTCATGAACCTGACATCTGTCATTTTTCAAATCCCTCCCAAAATGTTGTTTCATGGTATGACCCAACACATTTCATAAGGCATTTGAACAAGGATGTCTGTTAGGCATATGAAGTGAGTAAAAAAAGACCATGTTAATGCTGTGGAGTCAAAATATTAAAAACCAGCAAAGTTATGAATAAAAGCTGAAAAACACGTGAAGAAATATAAAGTCCTGAAAAAATTTAGTTCAGTCGGGTCTTAGACATAGTAGAGTGTGCATCATCAGTCACTTAGAGGTTTACAAATGTGGACCCCTCTACAGGTAGCTGGATGACTGGGGGGGTAAGTGGTGGCAAGGTTCTAGAACAGGGATCAGGGTTGGTGTGGGAATAGGTTGGGGGAGAAGGAGACATGCAATGGACTGCTTTCTGGGGTTTTTTCAGATAATTGAGAAAAGAGAGTACAGTGTAGCATTATCTTTTTTGCAGGTTTACAAAATGTATGAACCGACAAATTGGGATGGTTTTCTTTTGTTAGAAACCTTGTCATGGGGGGTGGGAGATAATAGTATGGGTGCTACAAGGGTGGAAAAGAGGGGTTTACGTAATATAAATGTCCACCAAGTTTGGGTACTCCGGTGATCTCATGTCATGGATAGCCACTGGGCTTCACCAACCTGGTGGTTAATCAATAATAACAATGGCCACTGGACTTGGGCACCCTGGTGGCAAAGTAGATCAAGACAGGAACAGAGCCGCAATCTTTGTTATATCAGTTACCCAATTTTTATAATTCTTTATCTCAGATGGTAAGCATTGTACAGTCTATAAGGATGAACTCTATCAAGGTTGGACTTAAAAAGCATTTATTAACTTCTAAGTTCTGTAACTGTGCTTGAAATTTGCTTTCATATGGATTAATTATGTTGAACTTAATTGTAATTGTTTTTATGTGTTTTTTACTTTTTTGAATTACTATATTGTTTGAAGTTTTTGTTTTCTCTGGCCGCCCAGGAAAACAGGCATTATCGCTCATGGAGTCACCTGATTTTAAATAAACAAACCAAACCAAATAAAGACAAGCATTTGTCAATGCCGAATGTTGGCTTGCTGGCATTGGCATTGGTAGTGCAGGAGTTAGACAGATGCATCATAGGAATGGCAGTGAAGTATTGAACTGATGCCAACCCACCCCCACCCTGCAGAGAGTGACAAGCATTAGGGTGTCCCTTTGGGTGTTTGGTAGTGCAGTGTGGGAAAACATGTCGGGCAGGATGTGAGAAATGACAGCTGTACAGTTTATAAGGAGGTGTAAAAAAATGCCAGTGTTGAAAATGTGGCATATAAAATACAAATTCTTGAGCTACTAAGTGCGTGGAAATATGCAGTGCCGCTTGCAACACTGCCATTTTATGGGCGTTCGGCACCAAATTTTCAACATAGGCATTTTAGCACCTCTGCTCATGTACAGCGTCACTGTCATTTCCTCAAAGTGTCCCAAGAAGTGATTTCACACAGCGACCACGCTATTCTGCGCTGGAAGTGCGAAAACACATTTTAGGCAGGATATGTCATATGACGGCTGTACTGTTCATCAAGAGGTGTGGAAAAATGGCAATGGTGAAAATCCAGACTGAAAATATCACCAATGCACGGCAGTGATGCGGCGTGCGTGCAATCTCTACAGCATGCGCTTCGTAACACAGTTATTTTATGGAGTATCATCACCAAATTTTAACATAGGCATTTTAGGTCCTCTGCTCATGAACTGTGTCACTGTCATTTTCTAATCTGGCCCAAACACTGATTTCCCACAGCGACTGCGCTGTTAATGCGCTGGAAGTGCGGAAACACATTTTGGGCAGGATAACGGAAAATGAAAACTGGCTGTGCTGTTCACAAGGAGAATGTACAAAAATGACAATGCACTGAAAATCCGGCAATAAAATATTGTGAATCTTGTGAAGTTACGAGCCTGCGTAGCAACTACAGCATCGCTAAATAAAACAGGCATTTGTTGGATTTTACACAAATTTGGAACTTAGGCATTTTAAGAGGGCACCTCATGAACACCACTGCTGTCATTTCGTTAATGGGCCCCGAAAGGTGATTTTGCGCAGTGGCTGCGAAATCACCTTTGGAGGCCGATTAACACCATGACAGTGACAGAATTCATGAGGAGGGGGCCCCAAAACCCCATGTTGAAAATTTGGTATAAAATTCCAAGAAATGCCTGAGATATGCAACAAAGTTGAAAAAACCCTATTCACTCCATTATACAGCTTACCGGCATTTCCTCAGTTTGCGATCGGCTTTGAAGAGTGCAGGCGTGTTCGATCCACTGAAGATCGTCCGCTTGAGTCGAGGAGGTAAGTATGGGGTGGGGGTGAGGCAAGGTGCGCAGTGGGTGGGTGTGGGTGAAGGCGGACCCTAGACTACGAGGGGCGGTTTTCGTATTCTGGGAAAAACAAAGAAAATGTCGTGGGACAGTTTGACGCGCTGAGTGGGCTCCCAGCATGCCACCTAAGTGGGCTGGGGGTCAGTAGCCGACAGGGATTGGGCACTCCTCGGCACACAACACGGGGTAATGCCGGGATTTGGCACCCCGCCGGCAAACAAAGTCGGGGAGCGAGCCGAGGGGATTGGGCACCCCGGCATTCCACATTTGCGGGGATGCCGACGGGGAGTGGCTCCCGCTGGCACACAAACATCGGGTTGCGGCTCGCCAACCATGGCCATAATGGCAGCAAGCACGTCAGCAAAGGACCGCCAAGCGTAATGCATTGCAGCGTATCCTTGCTTTGATGTGTTCCCCATTATGTATGCATGGTGTGGCGGTACCATGCAGGCTGATTGGGGAATGAGGGACACACCTACTGATGCGTGCCCTGCATTCGCCCAACAGCAGCCGCGCCCCCAAAGCTCCACTATCCCAATATGTTGACTGCCGCGCAAGCACGGCATGCCAACATAAAAAGGGGGGCACAATAGCTCAAAGGGATTCCTAATGGAAACTGGTATTGGGTACCCGGTGGTCAAACAAAAGACTGGGTGGGGGGATATGTTTGTTTTCATACAGTGAGACACAGAAATGATTGTTTCCATTTTTTTTCACTTTTGGCCATAAGTTGCCCATTTGGGATCCGATTGACCCCACATATCGGCATCCACCTCAGGATTGTATGGCCTGGTATCTCTGCCACTGTGCAGATTGGATGGCTTGGCAGTTCTGTCACTGCACAGATTGGATGGTATGCAAGGCAAGCCAAAGGAAGGCAATACAAATTTTATTTATGTGGTGCCCTTTTCAATGGCTCAGAGCGCCTCACAACAACAAAAGTATAGATTCAAAAATAAAAAAAAACAGTAAAATAAATGCATTAAAATATAAATGAGAATAGTAAATGAGATAGAAGCATCTAGAGTTAGTTAATAATCTGGAAAGGACAGTATAAATAAGTACTGTTTTCAATCTAAGCTGGCGCACAGATTGTATGGCCTGGCAGCTCTGTCGTTACAGAGATTGGATGGCCTGGCAGTTCTGCCACTGCACAGATCTGATGAACTGGCATTCTTCCAGCTGCAAAGACTGAATGGTATGAAGCTCCGCCATTGCACAGAATGGATGGTATGGCAGCTCTACCACTCTACAGATTGGACGGCATGGCAGTTCTGCCACTGCAGAGACTGGATGGAATGCAGCTCAGTTATTGCACAGATTGGTGGTGTCTGCTCTGTCACTGCACAGATTGTATGGCCTGGTATTCTGCTACTGCACAGACTGGATAGCCTGGCAGCTCTGCCACTGCACAGATGTATGGAGTCACAACTTTGCCATTGAACAGATTGGATGGCCTGGTATCTCTGCCACTGCACAGATTGGATGGCCTGGTATCTTTGTCACTGCACAGATTGGATGGTGTCTCTGCATAATCACTGCACAAACTTGATGGCATGCAGCTCTGCCACTGCACAGGTTGGATGGCCTGGTATCTCTGTCACTGCACAGAAAGGATGTGTCTCAGCTCTGCTATTGCACAGGTTGGATGGCCTTGTATCTCTGTCACTGCACAGATAAGATGGTGTCTCAGCTCTGCCATTGCACAGATTGGATGGCCTGGTATCTCTGTCACTGCACAGATTGGATGGAGTCTCTGCTTCATCACTTCACAGATATGATGTCATGCAGCTCTGCCACTGCACAGATTGGATGGCCTGGAATGTCTGTCAGTGCACAGAAAATATGGTGTCTCAGCTGTGTCACTAAAGAGGCTATATGGAGTCACAATTCTGCCACTGCACAGATTGGATGGTCTGAGTATCTCTGCCACTGCACAGACTGGATGCCCTGGCAGCTCTGCCACTGTACAGATTGGATGTCCTGGTATTTCTGTTACTGCACAGATCTGATGGTGTCTCAGCTCTGCCACTGCACAGATTAGATGGCATGGCAGCGCAACCACTCACAGAATTGATGGTATGCAGCTCTACCATTGCACAGATTGGATGGCCTGGTATCTCTGTCACTGCACAGTTTGGATGTTGTCTCAGCTCTGTCACTACACAGATTGTATGGCATGGCAGCTGTGTCACTACACAGACTGGATGATGTCTCAGCTCTGCCACTGCAGAGATTGGATGATGTGGCAGCTGTGCCACTGTTTATCTTGGATAGCGTGTTTGCCATGCCACTGCATAGACTAAATGGAATGGCAGCTTGGCCTCTGCATAGATTGTATGGCATGACAGCTCTGCCACTGCATCGGCTGGACTGCACGGTAGCTCTGATGGTGCACAGACCAAACTGTTTGGCAGCTCCACCACTGCACAGTTTGGATGGTGTCGTAGCTCTGCCTTTGCACAGATCAGAATGCTGTCAGCTCCGCCAATGGACAAATTCGATGCCGTAGCACCTCTAGCACTGCACAGACTGAATGTCATGGTAGCTTTAGCATGTCACAGACTGCATGGCCCCTGATTTATTGAAATATTGCAAACTTGGGAAATATTGAAGAGACGAAATTTAAAACAATTCAACCTATAATTCACACATGTTCTATGTTTCCCTTTCCCTCCTTTTTTTTAATACAAGGAAATGTACTTAAAATCAGGGCCTCCAAATACAGTTGCAAAGGTGCAGTGGTGCTAAGCTGGGCACAGTGGTGCCCCATAGCACCAGCAGTATTTTTGCTATGCTCAAATCTGGAGGGCTCTCACAGGGGTGTGGAGTCCCCCACACAAACTTTGACAGAGTCACTTTTCATTATATAAAAATTGGTGTATCCAGATGTTAGTAGGCACAAACTCCTGTTTACACCTACTAACCTGCTGGTCTCCAGCTGCCGAAGTGTCTGTGCATTGCACAGCATCAGTTGCATCACAAATATCACCTTGGTGACATTGTGCTACTGCAGTGGAGGAACACCCATCCTCCTAACTCTCCCCTTATTTCCCTTTCCTAGGCTAGCATGTTCTCCTCTTCCCTAGACTTCCCTGGTAGCCCATTGCCCACCAAGTTCTCCAGCAACATCTTCCATTCCCTTGTGTCCAACAGTTCCCCCTTCATAGCCCTGCCTTTAAGTCACAGTGACCAGGGAGTCTGTGGGCCACTAGAGATGCAGCAAAATAACATTTTGCCGGCGAAATTGCCGCAAAATCGGCAATTTCGTCTGGCGAAATGTTTCATGAAATTGTGGAGAAATTTCACAATTTTGCCCACAATTTCACCCATCACCACCGGCCACAATGTAAATTGAACCCCACACACACAAGTTTCCCAGCACCCCCCCACATTTGTTTTATTTAAATAAAATCTGCCCACCTCCTCCACTCCCTGCTGTCTAGTAGTCCCTCCCCCCCGGCCTTCACTGGCCATAAACATTCATAAGTACTTTCTCCGCTGTTTGTTTTAAAACAACAGAGATATACTCCTTCATTCTGGTGATCTAGTGTGACCTCATTACCTCTCATCAGCACTCACCTATCTTCTCCCAGTACCTGATCGTGTTACCAGAATAGTTTTCACTACCTTTCACAGGCTAGATTGAGCATTGAAGACACTTGAACGAATAAGGGAGCGTGTACGCCTCCTTCATTCATTCAAGTGCTCAGTGGTGCTCAGTTGGGCTGCCGACTGTGGAGGTGAGTGGAGGGCTGTGCCAGTGGCCCATTCGGGGTACTGGGGAGCTGGGTGGGTGCTGCTATATACTGATGGGTGGGGGTGTGGGTCCCACTAGACAGCAGGGAGTGAAGGGTATATATATATATATATATTTTTTTTTAAAACCAAACAACAGAGGTGGCAGGGTAACTTTGGGGGGGAGTGCTTATTAATGTTTATGACCAGTGATGGCCTGAGGGCCACTAGACACCAAGGAGAAGTTTGAACACAAGTTCACCCCGGGATGTGAAATTACTCTCACAGGTGGTAAAATGTCATCACTGGGTATGAAATGTCACCAGCTTGGGGGCAAAATTTCACTTACAACCGCGGGTGAAATTTCATATTTCACCAAGTGAAATATTTAGTGTAATGCGTTAATTATGCAAAATATTTTGCTCTGCGAAATATTCCAGTTTCGCACAACACTGTGGGCCACCTAACCCACTTTTCCTGCTGGAACTTTCATTGTGGTTTGTAAGTCCCTCTGTTGAACTGCTCGTAACAGTTCTAGAAAAAATTCAAACTGCGCTCGATGTATGAGGGTTTCGAAGAAGAGGGTGGCTACCCAAAATTAGATAAGTACTGTGAACTGCTGCACTCCTTTTAAGCCACAAAAAACCACAAGGAGGAAACTTAATACAACTATTTCAAGGTGTTTATTCATTTCTCTTGTGGTTTTTTGTGACTTAAAAGGAGTGCAGCAGTTCACAGTACTTGTAACAGTTCTACCAGGCCGGCTGTTGCTGAGGCTTGTGACTGGGGATGCAGGTACTAGTGAGAGACTGCACAAAGCTGAGCAACCCATTACAATGCCAGCCCATGCATGTCCAGGAAGTCTCCGCCCTTTTCCCCAAGTGCTCGCTCTTTGTCAGCACATTCGTGTAGTCGTACTTCATGACTGCATAAAGAAAGGCTTACGACATGGTTTGCATAGTGGAACAGGGTAGAAAATGAGAGACACTGTTGTCAGTGAGAGCAATTTGCTCCAATAATTTGGGATCACATAAGAGGCTCTGGATTTTTCCCCGTTAGATCCATCTGCTGCCACGTCTTCCCTACTCTTGTGGTCATAATCCTGTGTTTGTGAGCTTATAATCATTTCCATGGTAACCAACAGAGGTCTCACAGTCAGAAGACTGAATTTGTGTGTAGCTAAGTCTAAAAGTGAATTCTAAGAGACTAAGATTCTGCTTTCCTGAAAATGCCTTTAGAAATAGATAACACAGAGGGAGAGACATTATACAACAGAAATCAGTGAAACTGTGCCAAGAGAGTAAACATTTCCCTTTGACATCAGTAACGTTTAATATACTGAAAATAAATAAATAAAAGTTTAATATATAAATAGATAAAATCTTATTGGATGCTTTATACTATATTTGCAAAACAGCAGTCAGATGTTATGTGTTTTCACTATACCAAAATTGCCTTTTGCAGCCTTCTCGTATATTTGTTTGAACAATGGATAATGGATTTTTCACTGGCGTTGCTTAGACTTAACAAAGGCTTTCCATCTGATTAATTACATCATCTGATGTGATAAATTGATGTTGTCAGGACCTGATGCAGGTGTTGCAAACTGGTTAAATTCATATTTGAGCCCTGGAAATCAATTGCTTGAATTAAGCAGTCTCACTGTGCCTTTAAGCCAGCTAATATTATATTGGGAGTCCCGCAGGGCTCAATGCCGGGGCTGTCACACTCCTTCATTGTTTATTAATCACTTTCAGCTTTTAGAAGGAATCCAGGGGCAGCAGTGTTCATGTGCATGTGGGCAACAACACAAAACTGTTTTCTTCTGGTAATTACAGTACTCAGGTTAGCTAAAAACTGCAAAAGAGATTTCTGATAATGTTCTTTCGTGGTTTTATTTTAATAACCTGACATTTATTGTCTTAAACTTGACATTTCTTTTGATCAAATAATTTAATGAAAACTGATTGTCAGGCTAGTCTCCATATGCTATGTCCATGCTGGTGCTCTTAAAAAACAGTTTAAGACCCTTAAATGTTTTAAGAGCCACCTAACACACTTTGCATATGTACTGGTGATGTTTTCAAACTGTGTTTGAAAACCATATCAAACCCTTTAAGTATATGGGTTTTAGCTCAGTTTTCAAAACAGTTTGGAAATAACATGGTTCATGTACCAGTGTGAATGCAGTTTTGAACCATGTTAAACTGTTTGTCCTCCTTGGGGCCACAATGCATTACAGGCATGTGCCATAATCCACCCCTGGACAGTTCTGAAACTGTTTGCAAACCGACCTTAACGTGGGCCTTAGCACTACCATGTTCAAACTAAATTTGATCTCAAGGATACTGGTGCAGATGGACCAGCATGGTAAGCCCTAAAATTATTTAAAACCGTTTCACAAAAACATGTTTAGTGTGGACAGAGCCATAGAGGCCTTCAATAGTATTAAACTTAAACCTGAAAGCTAAAAGGAATTTTTCAAGATTCCCCCTTCCTCCACAGAATCACAGGTCTCCAAGAGAGCCTTTCCTCCTCTTAAAACATTTCAGAACATATTTTTTAGATTGCATCTTCAAACTGGGAAAGAGGAGTTTCAACATGGCGGCGGGTGGCTGCTTTCATTGAGAGCTCTCTGTGAGTGACTGGGATCCTTTCTGACAAAAACTCATGAATGGCTGATAAACTGAAAGGTTTTTCATCGACTTCATCAGACAAATATTCGTCGCCTCGGATAAAACCTCTCAAGAAACATTTCAAGCTGGAAACCAGCAATACAAGTGTCGGCAGAATGGGAGAATGAGTCTGTCATTCTGGGAAGATGCCAGCTGCCGACCAGCACATAACTCTTGGACAACAGTCAGAAGTAAGCCCCTAAAAGATGATTGACACTCCTTAGTCCACTGCTGTTGGAAAGTTACCATCTGAGGCACCACGATATGAAAAACCTACCTCACCAGTGGTTGGTGACTTCACTGATTTTTCAGCTCCAGAGATTAATTTGGTGGCAGTAGTGGCTGAATTTGGGTCTGTGGAGGAGAAACCAGACTTTAGCAGCTCACCTGTGACTGGTTACTCTGGGGTCCTGTCCACACTACACCACTAAAACCCTGTAATGGTTTCAAACCATTACAGATGGTAAATGTTACAGTGTGTCCACACTGCCAGTGAACCATCATGATAACGGTTCGGAACCATTACAGCCGGTCCAGATTGTGGGTGACGGGTGACCTTTATGGTTGGCACCCTATCCCACAGTGCAGGTCATGCTGCACTGAGGGCAATGCTGGGGCTACACACTTACGCATCCACACTACAGCTGGTAATGTTCCGAGGCAGAACCATTTTCGTAACCATTGTTGAAATCACCTCATAAGTGGTTGCAACAACGGTTATGAAAATGCCTCCTGTAACATTACAGGTGTAAATGCAAACCATTGCGGTAATAGTTTGGACCCTCTGTAACATTACAGAGGGAGTTTTCAGTGTAGTGTGGACAGGGCCTGAGTGTGTTACCATGGCTACTACAAGTGCTACAACTCACAAACATACAATAGATAAAATGGGTGATACATTGAAAAACTGTTTAAATGGTCACAAACATCTGATCGGAAATTTCAAGCACTTTCAGAAAAGGTTGATTTTCTCAAAATAATGCAAAACAAAACGGAAAAATCAAAGCTGTAGTAAAAGACGATGAAGCAACTAAAGGAGAAATTGTTAAAACTACAAAGAAATGAGTATAGAGGCTACAACAGCGAACTTAATCAGAGATAATTATAACATGGCAAGGAAAATCAAAATATTAGAAAATCAACAAAGATATAAAAATCTTAGAATCATGGGACTACTGTACCTAATACTGTTGATGAGTCCTTTAAATCAGTTTATGAGCGACATGTTAAAAGATCTCTTTGTGTCAGTTTTTGAATTACCTGAGGAAATCCTGCCTTTCATCATCAAAGCATACCGAATCATAACTAAACAAATTACCCCAGGTACCCAAATTGCAGATGCCCAACTTGTAATAGGACCACCCAGAAAACAATCTACAATATTCGTGTCCTTTGCAATTGAATCGGATAGAGATTTAATTATGAGACTTTCTAGAATTAAAGCGATGTTGATGTACAAATCATTTAAGTTTTCTATTTTCCCTGACTAGGCATTCACTACACAGCAAAGCAGTCTTTGTTTTCTTAGATACCACCAAGAAGTTCTGGAATTGGGCAGAGTTTCAGCTCTTGGCCTCGGCCAAAGTTCAAGTGAAGCATAAAGGAACACAGTATTTGTTTTTTGAAATTGATCAGTTAGCTACCTTTATCTGAAATCAATTCTCTCAAAATAGTAGTACTGAATTATTTATTTATTAAATTTTGATAACCGGGTAAGCCCGCTGGGCCCCGAAGGTCCCTTTTTCAGCGGCGACCCGGGGAATTACATGGAATAATACATGGGGCAGCATACAGCACCAGTACATTACACTAGACAGTGAGGAACATAATACATAGTAGTTTTTCAGCAGTTACATTTAAGAAGTAAGACATAGTAGCTTTTTAGCAGTTAACATTTCCTAGGTAAGCTCTACAGATGGGGTGCAGTGCTATATAGATGGGGTACAGTGATAGTCGCTATTTCCATATGAGGGAGAGGGGTGGGCTTCCACTTAGGAGCCTAGAATTGCCAATACTTTCTGAGGAGGAAATGTTAAGAATGTAAATTTAGTTCAAGGATGATAATTATGGTGTATGGCAGAGGGAAATTTGAGGGGTGGAGAGCAAAGTAAGAAAATTAAGTAAATGGGAAGTGTTACTTCTATATAATTAAAGTTTAAATTGAGGGTAAGTGCTGTTGATTAACATATTAAATAATGAATATAGTGCTTGATAACTAAAAGTGCAAGTCCTGCTTGCTAAGTCTATATGAATAAAATATAATATGCTCCTCCTCCTTTATGTTTTGATCTAGACACGACATGCATCATAATGCAACAACATGATTATTTGTCTTTCTCTTTTTACTTTTATGTTTGCTTTATAGTTGTTCTTTTCCTGATGTAAAATATTGACAAAAATTAATAAAATGTAAGTATAAAACAACAAATAACTGAGAAGTAGCTGAGGTTGAATTCAGGCCATAAATGTGCCCTTCCTGACCTGGCATGACAAAGCGAACACAGAGGGAACAACCTGTTTTACTCATGTTGGACTCAGGGTTGTCATTTGGTGCACTGCAACCCCAGCATCCAGCACTGCCACCACTAAGGCACAAAACCGAGGAGGATCACCGGCAGGAATACAGGCACATGGAGGAAGTTAGAGCCATTAGTAGTACTGCTGCTGTTGTAACTGACGGCTTCACTCCAATTGTTCTCCCAGCCCAGACAAAACTGATATCATTGTTTCATGGAGGTTTTTTGATATTTACTGAATCATGTTATTTTGAGATAAGTATTTATTTTCACCTAGAACACATGTTCTAAGGAATCATGGTGGACTGACAGCCAAAACTGGGATGTGGCTATACCAGGCTACCCTCTGTTTAGGACAGCCAGTGAAGGGAGAAGTAGAGGGAGGGTTTGTACTATATATGAAGGAAGGAATCAAGACTTCATAAGAGCAGGGTCATCCAGAGGACAAAGAAGGACTAGAGGTGCTTTGGGTCATCTTGGAGACAAGCGCTGGAGCTGCTATTGGTACAGGGTGGTATACAGACCTCCAGCAGAGGAAGAGGAGTTGGATAAGGCACTTGGGAGGACATCATAGGGGTGCAAATAAGGTGGAAGTGTTTCTAGGTGGTGACTTCCATCTGCCAGATGTGGATTGGAGCCTTACAGTGGCAGCTTCAGCAAGTAGCAGGTCCATCCTTGACTCCATGCAAGAGGCCGTCTTGAGTAGCTAGTCAACAAAACCACTAGGAATGAGCAGTGGTGGACCTGGTGCTTAGAAACAGGGACAGCACTGCAGACAGTACAGTTGGCAGTCCCCCTAGGTAATAATGATCACTGTACACTGTGGTTTAACATTTGGATGAGAGCAGAGGCAAACCACAAGAGGACTAAGGGTTCTGGACTTTAGGATTGCAGATTTTAAGGAACTGGGAGGCTAGCTCAGAAAATGCCTACAAGAGGGGATTATCTTGCCATGTTGTTCTTTTGTTTATGTAATTGCTTTCCTCATGTTGTACTACTTACTGAAACCATTGTAATTTGTTATTCTTGTGACTTGATGTGGAACGTCTATAGAAGAGCCCTTGGCTCAAAGGTCTTTTCGATTTGTTAAATAAATAAAAAAAAAAATAGAAAATAAGGGAGGGGTAGAGACAAAGTATGGAAAAATAAGGAAAGACATAATTCAGGAAATCAGCCTGTGTCTGAAGAAAGTGAGTAAAAGCAAAGGAAAAGAGACCATTATGGCATTCTAGGAAAGTGGTCATGATTGCGAAGGATAAAAGTGTGGCATTCTGAAGGTATGGGGAAAAAGGAGAGACAGGAAAGGAGGGAGGTGTACTAGGTACACAAAGGGAAGCAGTTAAAGCAGTGAGAGGAGCAAAGGTGCAGACAGAGGAAAGGATAGCCAAAGGGGGTAGCAAAAGGGATAAGACTTTCCTCATGTACATAAGTGAGAAGAGAAAAGCAAGGGGTGGGATAATGAGGATGAGAGGGTGGCAGAGGGTGACAGCAGAAGAGGATCAAGGAAAAGCAGACATCCCAAACAGGTACTTCTGCTCAGTCTTCAAAGTGGAGGGAGGGGCTGGAAGGACCACCAGTGATCAGCAGGATCAAATGGAGAGGGAAGATGGACTCCAATTCATTTTCAGAGGAAAGAGCCATGAAGGGACTGGCAGCTTTGAATGTGGACAAGGCTATGACACGGGACTGAATACACCCGAGGGTACTGAAAGAACTCAGGGAGGTTCAGGCTGCCCTTTTGACAGTCAGATGTAACAGCTCACTGGTATCAGGCATGGTTCCAGGGTACAGGAGAGCAGATGTGGTCTCTCAACATAAGGGTAGTAGCAAGGCAATTTTTTTCATGTAGAGCTCAATCCAACAAGGCCTCTGAGTGTTTGACAAAGATAAAACCAGTCAACAAAATAAAACACATATTAAATAGAAGCTGAGAATCAGATCATGTCAGATTAAAAGCTTAGTCAAATAAAAAAAGCTTTCAATGAGATTTAAAGGCCCTCACTGTGCTGGCTGAATGAAGATAATAAAGAACTGAATTCCAAATAATAGGGGCTGCCACTTCAAAGGCTATATCACCTGATGATTTAAGCATTGATGTGGAGACAACCAACAGACTAGCTTCGGTGGAGCAGAGGGGGCAGACTGGGTGGTATGGAATCAGAAGCTTTTTTAAGTATTCTGGTCCTGGACCATGCAGGGCCTTGTATGTCAGCAAGCAGATCTTGAAGGTGATGCACAAATGCAAAGGCAGCCAGTGCAGGGCATGCAGAACTGGTGTAGATGGTGCCTCAGTGAAGAACTACCCAACATCCAGGCTGCAACATTCTGCACTAGCTGCAGTTGACTCATCAAACCTCCAGATAACACCAAGTATAGTGCGTTACAGTAATCCAACCTAGTCATGACAAAAGCATGGATGAATGTTGCTAGATCATCCTGAGCTAAGTACGGCTGGATCTTGGTGATGTTTCAGAGGTAAAAGAAGCCAGATCAGACAACAGAAGACACCTGCTATCATAACAAGGTTTTATAAAACCCCAGTGATCACCAAACATCATGGCAGACACCCCTCAGATAAGTGTTGGAGCAGCTGTGACCAACTGTGGAATCATGAACATATTTTCTGGAGTCGTCCTAAATTACAAGGCTTTGGAAATCAGCCCACCAGATAATAGGGTATATTACAGACACCCAAGTTCCTTTTTCTTCTGAGACGTTATTATGAGGGATACTTCCACGGGAGTTGCGTAGTGCAAGGGGAAAATAGGTATTTACTGTACTATCTTGATTGCAGCGGCCGTTAAGGCCATAACCCAGAATTGGCTAGAAGAATCTCCCCAGATATGACTCTGTGGCTAGCCTGCTGAGCCTGTATAAAGGAAATGGAAAGAATAACAGCTCTTCTGCAGTTGCAGAAAGACAAGTTCACTGCAAGGTAGCTCCCTTACAATGAGTTTCTCAGTGCAAGGGAAGGTATTCCTATTTTGGAAATCTTGGCAACAGAAGCCTAGATTGAAACATAGCAAGTTGTATGGTTTACTTGAGGCCCAGTGTTAGTGTTCCCAAACTGCTTCTCTCAAATAGGATCCTATTAGAATGAGTATAAGAACATAAAGACAAAAGAAAAGCGTTGTCAGATGGAGACCATTAGTCCATCTAGTCTGCCCAAGGTGGCTACCTCCCAACTATATTTTCTCCTAAGTTGCCCACATTGCCTGCCCCAAGCGAGTTTGAATTCCTTTACTGTCTTCAATGCCTCCACTTCTGGAAGCAGGCTGTTTCATGGGTCTATCACTCTCTCAGTGAAAAAGTACTTTCTAGAGTTGCTTTTAAACTTGCCTCCCACCAGACGTAAGTTGTGCCATCTTGTACACACCATCCTGTTTTCCTGGAAGAGGTTTTCCTTTTGAGTTGTGTTAATTCCCTTGATGTACTTAGATGTTTCTGTCATGTACCCCACCCTGTTTCTTCTGTTCCAGAGAGAATAATTTCAACATATATCTAGACATAAAGTCTGCTGTCTACCCAAGGGTTATGTAAGATGCCTGTACAAGTGACCATGTCACCAAAGCCAATGGGGCGATGGGGGATTAGTTATTGTTATGTTTTTTATGCTAGATGAATGTATTTTGTTGTAATAATGAACTGTGTCTGTGTAGTTTAGCATACGATGCTGAAAATAAATAAAAGTGTGATTTCAAAAAATGAAGACACCTGCTGTTCAAATTTCTGTCTGTCATCCCAAATGACCCCCAGATCACTGATCGCACTAACTGCTGTGAGGAGTTGGTCACCCAATACAGGTAGGGCCATATCCTCAAGTATAGAAAGGCCCCGTGACCAGGTTCAATAACCATGACCTCTGTTTTGCCCAGGTTGAGACATAACCAGTTAGAGGCCATCCAGTCATTAATCTCAACTGAACAATGGCTCAACAGCATAGATGTAGATGTATCATCAGAGGCACAAGACAAGTACAACTGATTATCATCTGCATAGCAGTGAAAACCCACATTGTACCACCTTATTATTTCCCCTAGCAGCAACATATACATGGAGAATAGAACGGGGGCAAGGACTGAGCCTTGAGGAACACCATAGGACAACACCAATGACTCCGAGGCAAACTTCTCCAGAGCTACCTGCTACATCCTCCCAGTCAGGCAGGAGAACCAAACCACAGCACAACTGCGCCAGTGATGCCTTCATAGTTCATCAGATGACCCAGCAACACTCCATGATCCACTGTGTCAAATACCAATGAAAGGTCCCAAATCACCATGATTGTACGTTGCCCTCAGTCCCTCCCAGCAAGAAGATTGAGTCATGTGGACAAGAGCTGTCTCCGTGTTGTTCTGTGGCCAAAAACCAGACTGGAGAGGTGTAAAGACTGAAAGATACTCCAAGCAATCTATAAATTGCTCAGCCACCACCTTTTCAATAACCTTCCCTAAAAAGAGAAGGTTAGAGACTAGTCTGTAGCTCGCTAGAACGTCAGGGTTCAGCAGGAAAGAGACTAGCAACTATAGGCTGGTGAGCCTCACCTCAGTGATGGAGAATGTTTTTTTTCCATCTACATTTTATTCCCCTTTGGCTAGTACATGCTGGGGCTCCCTTCAGCCCTGATGCATCAGTCATATTGCTGCAAACAAACACAGCACGGCAATCAATGCAGCAAGAAAAAATGGTGTGCACCAAAATAACGGTAAAAACAACAATCACAACACAAAAAGCGTACACCATTAAAAATAATGGGACTGAGCCAGCCCAGAGGTGCTGAAGGCTGAGGTGCTGGATGTCTTACCTCACGCTACACCAGTGACCCAGGTTCGGGAACAATCTTGGGACATTGGGGTGCTGGCACGGGGGGTGGGAGCAGGATTGAGCATTGGCTCTCCTCTCCTGGGTGGGAAGGTTGCCCATCCATAGTCCCGCTGTCACCAGATGGAGATCCTATGGCAGGCATAAGTGATAATGGAGTGACTGGTAGGGTGGGTAGTCCCATAGGGTGTGACATGCACGTGCCTCCACAGGCATGCTTCACTTCGGAGACGCACGGGATTGGGACGGGGAAAAAGTGAAAAAAAATGGAAAAACTACCTATAGGAAAAAAAAATAATGGGACTTTCTATTTTTTGCAGGGGACTTTGCTACACACACACACACACACACACACACACACCCTACTTAAGATAACCAACTCTGAGACAGTCTGGACTTCGGGGATGGGAGAATCTTGGGATGGGGAAAATTAAATTAAAAAGAAAAAACACACAAAAAAGTTGCAACTCCAGGAGACCTGGAGGGAACTGAACTCTGGTCCCAGTCCTCCAACCCTGCTGTGTGCTGGTGCCTTAGCCACACCACCAACAGAGTGGCTTGACCAGGCACTACACACATGGCAACTTGATCCCTTCCAGGTATCAGCACAGAGTGACAGGGTTAGCAATAATTCCCTACCGCTATTATACCCCTGTTACTCTAAATGCGTTCATGCTTTACATAACATGGTTCTTGCCACACTATTCTTGAAGCACTGTATTGACCTGGTACAGCCCCATCAACCCCCACTGCCCACTACCTCCCAGGACTTACCAGGCAGCCAGATACTCCATGGATTTCACCTGTGATGGGGTCAGGAGGGGAGAACCACCCTCCCCTTGAAGCACTCATCCAGTTACAGCCCCCAAAGTCCTGGCAGTACGGCAGGTGAAATATCGGCAGGCATGGTATCATGAAAGCTTGCCCCACCACCATTTTCCAATGGTTTTTCTCCTTTTCCTATGTCAAGGTGCACTAGTCAACATGCATGTGTGGAAACATGCATGTTGCAGAGTCCTGCAGTACCACTCACTTTCTACCACACCCCACCCGCACTTCCACCTGACCTCAACCTTGTGGCAGTTATCTGGTGGAGCCAGCAGTCCTCTCTCTCTCCCTGGAGAGGAGAGAAGTCTCTCAGATGCTAAATCCTCTCCCCCAGGCTGACACCCAGCAACCTGTGCTCATTCCCAAACACAGGTCAGCAGCATGGAGTGAGGTGTGGCACCTAGCGCCTCAAACCTCAGTGACACCTGGCCAGCAGTGGTGGGAAAATGAATGGAAACTCTGTTAATGGAAAGCTTTATAGAGTATCTTGAATCCAATGGGTTGCAAGACTAAAGGCAGCATGGATTCACATGTGGGGGGTCATGCCAGATTAATCTGATTGAGTTCTTTGACTGGGTGACCAAGGAAATACATGAGGAGGGCATCTGATGGGGCCAATTCAGACTTTTAGCAAGGCCTTTGGGACTGTGCTGCACTGGAGACTGATTAAGAAATTGAGCAGCCTTGGGGTGGGCTTGAAAGTGGTGAACTAGGTTAGAAACTGGGTAACAGATAGGCAACAGAAGGTGGTGGTGGTTAATGGCACTCACTCTAATGATTGGAGACTGATCAGATGGGGTTTCTCAAGGCTCAGTACTGGGATTGGTCTTCTTCAATGCCCTATGAATATGCAAATATTAATTTCCATACTTTTGTCGCTGTGCTGTCATCCCTAACTGATGCATAACAAAGTTTTTTGCGATGAATTTCCCTTCTTTTTGAAAAAGTGCAATGTAACTGGTAACTGGAATCTATTTTTGGGAGCACGGGCCTTCAGGGCACGGTGCTCCCTTCATGTTGCCCATTTTTGTGTAATGGTTGCGCTCGTGGGAGCATGAGCCCTCTGGGCCCTGTCTTCCCACTTACACATAAGTACGGAGCCATGCAGCAGCCCCATAGTATTGAAAATGTACCCTCGTAACACTTATCTGGCAATATCTCAGTAACCATAGCAACTATGAAAAATATTCCACTGCATTTGTAATCATGACTTCAAAACCTCCACGCTGGCTTAGGTCACCTAAAGGTGGACTAAGCTATGGGTAGCAAAAAATCTATATCTCCTATTGTTTTCAAGATGCGGGCAATGCAATGTTAGCCTATGGGAAATTTCTCAAATTCGGAGCACTGTTACTTTGTAACCATTTAAAATATTTTTGTCAAACCATCAAAAGGCACATATGTAGGGCGAGGGCTTGCTACCCCTCAAATTTCAGCCAAAAAGCCCTAACCGTTTAGGTGCAGTGGTGTGGCAAAGAAATGGTATTTTTTGGCACAGTAGTGTCGCAAATTGCAACAGTACAGATGCGAAAGTGTCGTGATTTGCGAAAGTATCGCATCTGTACTGTCATGATTTGTGAAGCCCTATGAGGGACACAGTTTTAAAAAAAAGTATTTCTAGGGGTCTTAGACAAAAACTGATGGCACCATTTTGTACCTCAGGCCCCGTTTAGGTAAACACAGCTGTCAGTGTTTATCTAGGGGTGGTAGAATTTGAATTACAGACACTTTTCTTCACCACTAACTGAAACAAAATGGCAGCAGCATGGCACTACTGAGTGGATTTGCAACAGTAAATGTGCTTTCGCGCCAGTAACTGGTGCTTTTGAGAGGCACATATATTTTTTTCCCATTGACTTCAACGTTGAACTTTAAAATTTGAATAACTTTTGAATGGTTTAATATATTTTTTTCACCACATCTTCAAAAGGCACATCAGTGACCCAGACTGCATCTTCCCTGAAGATTTCAGACCAGATGGAAAAATCGTTTGGGCTATAGCCTTGAGCAAAGAAATGTGCAAAAACCCTGTTTTTACATGTTTTTTGGCACTCCGCAACCACTCATCTGACCATATCGCAACTTGCCAGATCCAGAGATCTATGATGCCACACCATGCATGCAAAACTTCAGGCAAATCTGTTGTATGGTGACAAAGTTATTAAAGTGGAAAATTTGGGGTTTAACATAGAAGTGCCAGGCAACTCTAACTATAGCTGCACTACCATGCAGCTATAATATATATATATATATATTTATACACACATATATTTTGCAAAAAACTTTGTTAATGCATGTTAGGGTCAAAGTGACAAAAGTAGGGAAATGTGGCATTAGGGTTTCCAACCCTAACACCCCATTGCCCACCCTACACAGACCCACAGCCGGGAGTGAGGGTCTGTCTTGGGGCCCGTGAACCCCAATGCTCACCCCATTCCACACCAATGAGCATGTACTGTATACTGTAGCTGCTCTCGTACAGTTCAGGTGGCAGCCGGCCATGGCAGTGTGAAGAGGGCTGCTTTGCCAGTCGCCAACTTGGACTGGGCTGGGGGGGAGCAGGGTGGTGCCTACCGGGGTGGGTGGGCTGGGGATCCACTAGCCCACCAGGGATGTGGGAATATATTTATGCTGACTGGGATCAGGGGTTTGTGGAGGGGGAGCACTAAACTACCTTTTATCAATACATGGATCTGGGCTCATGGAGAGGGTAGCACTAGACTATCAGGGGAATGGGTTATTTTTTATCAGTACATGGACTGGGGCTCGGGAAGGGATGAGCACTAGACTACCAGGGAGAAGGGTAATTTTTTTATTATAACATGGATTGGGGCTCGGGGAGGGGAGACCTTTAGACTACCAGGGGGTGTTTTTTTTTTATTGTAACATGGAACGGGGCTTGGGAAAGGGGGACCACTAGACTACCAGGGTGATGGTGTTTGTTTTATCAATGCATGGATCAGTGCTTGGGGAAGGGGACCAATATACTACCAGGGAGACAAGGATATATTTATTGTTACACTGATCAGGGCTTTGGGGGGAATTGACCCTATGTACTTGGGCTGGGCACTCACATGCAGATGAGTCCATAATGGGCATGCAAATGGCCACCTAGTGCTGTGCATGCTCAATGGGCTCATCTGCATGATTGGGCTGAATATCACCCATGGGGGCCTCGGCGCTAACCAGTGTGTGCCACCCTGTACCCCTTCAGCCCTGCACCCTAGTTGCACTGTGCAAAACATGGTGAACACTTGCTGTGTGTCAGCACTACAAGGGTCCAATATTCAAACAGATAGCGCTGTCATTTTGGATCACGCTACCTGGTTGAATATGGCACCAGACCCAGCCGGCCCTATTTTTTCACGTGGCACACCTTTTTGCACACGCAGCCGGCCAGCTCTGAATATGGGGCTCGTGGTCTCCAGAACTGGACACAGTACTCTAGGTGAGGTCTCACCAATGATTTATACAATGGTATCACCACCTACCTCTTTCTGCTGGTGATACCCCTCCCTGTGTGCCCTAGCATCCCAAAGGCTCCCCCCACTGCCTTTTCACACTGTTTCTCCACCTTTAGGTCATCAGATATGATTATCCCCATGTCTCTTTCCTGTTTGGTGGTTGTCAGTACCACTCCCCCCATCTTGTACTCTGCCTCTGTGTTGCTGTGCCCCAAGTGCATGATTTTGCACTTCTTCACACTGAAACTTACTGTAGTTGCCACATTCGTGACCACTCCTCAAGCTTTCTTAGATCCCTATTTGTTTTTTCCACACACACACGCCAGAGTATCTACCCTATTGCAGATCTTTGTATCATCTACAAAAGGCATACCTTCCCTTCTAGCCCCTCTGCAATGTCGCTAATAAAGACATTAAAGAGGATCGATCCCAGTACTGATCCTTACAGCACCCTACTGGTCACCCTCCTTTCCCTTCCTTGGAGTGAACTCCATTTACCACCACCCTCTGTCGCTTATCCCCCAATCAATTTTTTACCCAGTTTACCACCTTTGGACCCACTCCCAGGCTGCCCAGCTTGTTTACAAGTCTCCTGTGTGGAACGGTGTTGAAGGCCGTACTGAAATCTATGTAGGCCACATCCATCCATCGCTCAACCCTGATCTAATTCCCTGGTCACCCAGACAAAGAAATCTATCACATTTGTTTGGCATGACCTCCCCACAGTGAATCCATGCTGCTTCAGACCCTGCAAGCCACGGAATTCAAGATGTTCCATGATCCTTTCAGTAGTAATTCCATTAACTTCCTCACCCCCAAAGTCAGGCTGACTGGCCTGTAATTGCCAGCCTCCTACCTGCTACCACATTTGTGAAGTAACTACAGCTGCCCTCCTCCATTCCTCCAGATCCACAAATGTCTCCAGTGAGTGGTGGAGCAGGACTGTCAGAGGTACAGCCAGCACCTCTCTGAGCCCCTTCAATATCTTTGGATGTATCTCATCTGGCCCCATTGCCTTGTCTCCTTTCTGATTTACAAGTTTCTTCAGGACTCTGTAAATAAACTAGTGTAACCCTCTCTTGCTTTAATGCTCCTGTCCCTTATCTGTGGTTCCTCACCTTCCCTTTCCTTTGAGAACACTGAACAAAAATATTTGTTCAGGATGTCTGCCTTTTCCTGGTCCCCCCCACCCCTTCCCTCCTTAGCCTTAAAATCCCTCCCCTGGTATTTCTCCTTTTGCTTACATACCTGAAAAATTTGTTGTCCCCTTTCTTTACTGCCTGGGATGTTCTGTCCTCCGTTTGTGACTTTTTGCTCCTGACTGCTTTCTCTGCCTCCCTCTGCTTCTTCTTCTGGAAAACCTCCCTATCCTCCTATTTCTGTGTCTCCTTATACCCCCTGAATACTATTTATTTTGCTCTTACCTTCCCAGCCACCTCTTTTGAGAACCATAGTGATCTGTTTTTCCTCTTACTTTTGCTTACTTGCCTGACACAGAGGTTGGTTACCTTCACTATGGTTCCTTTTAGTCCTCCCCCCCCCCAGGTGGTGCAGAGAGGATGGTTTAGGCTTCACTGGGGACTGTGGCCACATCTGGAGGGATAAGGTCTGTACAGGGGTGCCAGCCTGCATCAGCCAGGAGGGAAACCATGGTCCTCAGCAAACTGTTTAAGTGCTACACTGACCAGCATTTAAACTTACCAAATGGGGAGACAGAAAGATGATGGGAGACATAAACTGCCCCCCCCCCACAGGCAGACGAGGTCAGTAAGGGGAATCCTGCTGGGATGAAACCCCCAAAAGAACCATATAACAAAGGAATCCAGGGATAGATGGCAAGTGTGATAATGAGATAGATAATGGGGAAATAAAGGGGGGCAAATGGGAAACAAGAGGGGGTCTGGCAGCACAATCTGGAGAGCCATGTGTGCAAACACTTGAAGTCTAGGCAACAAGATTGCAGACCTAGAGGCCACCATGGCAGAAGCAGACCTGGATATGGTTGCAATTACCGAGTCCTGGTGCAATGAGCAGAACCAAAAGAAAATCCTGTCACTGGTTTACGGATGACCTAAAGACTGCCTTATGACATAAGGATGCTCTTTGGAAAAGAGCCATGTCTAAATTGGCCACAGACTGGTCTGCTTTCCGAACCGCAAGGAATTTCTGTACGAAAACTATCAGAGCTGCAAAGTCTAGTTATTTCTGCTCTGAGCTTAATGCATCCACTAACTCTGCTACTAAGTTTTGGAAAACTTTAAGTGAGGTAGAAGGCCATAACAGTGCTGGCATACTTTCCCACAAAAATTCGACTAGTGGTACCCACACTACAGATAAAAATGAGATCCTTGGCCTCCTTAACAATCACTTTGCCACAGCAGGGATGGCTTTTGATACCTCCTCAACAAATGCCATCAGGGCACAGTTCCTTAGACAGTCATCTGATTGCCATGATCTGGAATCTATTGACTCTTACCACTCTTTCTCCTTCTGTCTGGTCACCGTCAAACAGGTTGAGGATCTCCTTATTTAACTTGATACCAAGAAATGTGCGGGTGTGGATATGATTGCACCTTTCTTCCTAAACTTGGCCTACTATATTCTGGCCCCCCCATTACCCACCTTTTCAATTTGTCTCTCAATCAGGGCTCCCTCCCCAAGGTCTGGAAGATGGCCCATGTCATTCCTCTATTCAAATCAGGGGACCTCTGCGACCTAAATAATTACCGCCCAATCTCCTTGCTCCCGGCCTTGTCAAAACTATTGGAGAAGGTAGTAAATGAACAGCTCAGATCTCATCTGGAAAGTTTTAATCTACTAAACCCAATTCAATGATGGTTTCCATCCAATGCATAGTACCTCCACTGCCCTTGCCAAGGTTATAAATGACTGGCTGTCCACACTTGATAATAAGCAATATATATGAGCCTTGTTTCTGGACCTTAGCAAAGCTTTCGACACGGTGGACCACAATTTACTCCTGATGACCCTGAAGAAAGCTGGGGTGGACAACCTGGCCCTAAGTTGGTTTGCAAACTATCTTTTGAACAGAGAGCAGCAGGTCAAGGCTGAAGGAGACCTATCGCCAAAAAAAATACTCCTTAGAGGTGTCCCCCATGGATACATACTTGGTCTACTTCTCTTTGCCACTTATATTAATCAAATCGACACTGGCCTAAAGTCATCTGGTATCCATCTCTTCACTGATGATTCAGTGCTATACATTGGCAGAGTAACTCCAGGTCAAGCCATTTTGGAGTTCCAGAATGATTTTGACATCCTCCAAAAAAATCTACTCAACTTGAAACTCCTGCTCAATGCCCAAAAAACTTAGGCCATGATTTTCTGTCCACTGGCCCCTCATCTCAAAAAAAAAAAAAGATGAGGTTCCTCACATAAGCACCCTTTTGGGAGAAGCCCTGGAGGTCATGGAACAATTCAAATACCTGGGGGTCTGGATTGACTACAAATTATCCTTCACTGATCACATTGAAGAACTCACTAAGAAACTACATCAAAGGCTCTCTATTTTCTTCAGGATCAAGCACTAACTAACCCAGGAGGCTAGAAAACTCCTAGTCCAAGCTACCTTCTTGCCTCTCCTAGACAATGTGGACTTCCTATATGGCCATAGTACTAGCACAGCTCTCTCCAAGCTTGATACCCTATACCACAGAGCCCTTAGGTTCATTTTGGATGCCCCTTATGACATTCACCACTGCATCCTCTATTATTCCATAGGCTGGAGCTCCCCTTAGCTTTGGGAGGCAAAAGAATGCTATTCTGTGGACATATACGGCAATCACTCATAAATTACCTCAGTACCTCACAAGCTGCCTAACTCCCTGCATCCCTAGTGCCTATTCTCTCAGAAGTTTTACCATCTTATCTCTGGCTATCCCTAAAGTTAAAACGTGCTTTGGTAGAGCCTCAATAAGCTTCATTCTTCCTATGCTCTGGAATAAGATCAAGAAAACCTTAAGGCTCGCTTCTGCTATCACATTCTCCCCTCTTCAAATCCTTGTTCCTGAGGACCTTCTCTGAGGCCTGTCATTGCTTCAAGTCAAGGTCTTAACATCATGATTTGTTACTGCTCTAAATTCTGGACTTAAACCTCAAGCATTGCCTGAGGTGTCATTTGAGTCCTCCCTTTTGTCATTGTCCAAATCAAGGTCCCAACGTCACGATCTGTCTTTGCTTCAAATATTGGACTTAAACCCCAACCATTGCCTGTGGCATCTGTTGTGTTCTCCCCTTTGAACAGTCCTTCCTCCCTAGGCCATCATGTCCAACCTTCTCCTGTCTCGGCTGACCTTCCCTCCCCACTCCCTATACCCCCCCTCCACTTCCCACCCCACTTTCCTGGACATGCCTACAGTACTTATCAAAGGACTGTTACAGCTCAATCTTCTTTGCACTTTGACGCTAGAGGAACTGCAAATCCTGCTCACTATGACTCTGCCAATGATGTTTACTGCATAAACTTTAGCTCGTTACCTTACATCCATATATCTATATCCATACAGTTGTATTTAAATGGCACTACCTCCTGTTGAACCTATTGCTATGTTCTGGTGCAAGTATCTTGTCACATGTGATAGTTATATGTCATTATGTTGTTATTAATACTATGTGATTGTTATGTACATTCCCTCAACCTGTTATGTCTTAACCCTGTTGGGCAATTGTTTTGCCCCAGGTCCATCTTGTAAATGAGCTTGTCTCAATGATGTTCCACCTGGCAAAATAAAGATTTTGATTGATTGATTGATTGATTGAAAACTAGGACTGGGATGTGATCATACCAGAGTATACTCTGTTCAGAAAAGATAGCGTAGGCAGAAAATGGGTAGAAGTGGCTGTTTTTGTTAGGAACAAAATAAAAGCCACAGAAATACAGGGAGACCAGGAAGGAGCTGAGATACCATGAGTCACCCTGGAAACACATAAAGTGGGCCATTATTCATATAGAAATGACCTACAGACCTCCAGCACAGGGGGGAGAGGTGGATAAGGACATGATGGAAGCCATCCAATGGATGGCATGCAAGGAGGATGTGTTGATGGTGGAGAACTTCCATCTACCAGACATGGATTAGAGCCTACCAGCTGCAGCAGCAACAATCAGAAGTAGGGACATCCTAGACTCCCAGCAATGGGCATTCCTTAGGCAACAAGTTAAGAAGCCCACTCATGGGGGGGATATGAACCTGGTACTGACAAACAGGGACAGTGTTGCTGATGTCATGGTGGGTGACAACCTGGGGTCCTGTGAACACTGTATAGTGTGGTTCAACATAAGGACTGGGCCACAACGATGTCACACTAAGATGAGGGTCCTGGACTTCTAGACAGCCAATTTCAGAAAAATGGGTGAATGCCTCAGGGACACCCTGGCAGGGATAGAGGATTTGTAGGAATAGAGGAACTGCAGGCAAAAACAAAGGGGGGCATTGAAAAAGCAACAAGTCTTTGTGTCAGGCAGGTTAACAAGGGCAAGAGAAAAAAGAGACCGCTATGGTTCTCTAATTACGTAGCAAGAAAAGTCAGAGCAAAAAGAGCTAGAATTTAGAAAGTACAAAAAGTCACAGAAGGAGATTAGGAAAACTACCAGGAGAAACAAAGGGAGGCAGGGAAGGTAGTTAGATGTGCAAAGGCACAAACAGAGGAGAATATTGCTCAATCAATAAAAGGAGGGGATAAAATGTTCTTTAGACATATATGCGAGAAGAGGAAGACCAAAGGGGGAATGGTAAGAATAAAAGGTGAAGAAAGGGTTTGCAAGGAGGAGGAGGACCAAAAGAACTCAAACATATTGAACAAATACTTTTGTTCAGTATTTACAGAAGAAGGGGTAGGTGACGGGCCAAAGGTTAGGGACAAGGGCATAAATGGTATGGAGGAGGACACCAGTCCTTTTATATAGGAGAAAGTCCTCAAGGTACTAGCACAAATTAAAAGTAGACAAGGCAATGGGACCTGATGAGGTACAACCCAGGATACTGAGGGAGCTCAAAGAGGTGCTGACTGCACCTCTGACACCACTGTCTAATGTATCATTAAAAACAGTGGAGGTTCTGAGGGACTAGATGAGGGCAGATGTGGTCCAACTTCACAAAAGTGGGAACAGGGAGGAAGCAGGAAATTACAGACCTGTCAGCCTGGCTTCAGTAGTAGGCAAAGTAATGGAAGCAATACTGAAGGAGATGATAGTGGAATACCTTGTAACCAGTGGATTACAGGATCCAAGGCAATGTGGTTTCACAGGGGGGAGGTCTTGCAGACAAACATGAGTTCTTTAACTATTGACCAGGGTAGTGGATCAGGGAGAAGTGGTAGATGTGGCCTACTGTACCTGGATTTCTGTAAGGCTTTTGACACTGTTCCACATAGAAGACTAGTGAACAAGCTGGCCTGTCTAGGAGTGCGTCAAAATATTATAATCTGGGTAAGACATTGGTTAAGCAACAGGAGTCAGAAGGTAGTGGTAAATGGTGTCCACTCTGGAGAAGCCAAGGTGACCAGTAGGGTGCCTCAGGGCTCAGTACTATTCCTGGTCCTCTTCAAACTCTTTATTAGTGACATTGCAGAAGGGCTAGAAGGGAAAAGTATACTTGTTTGTGGATAACACAAAAATATGCAACAGAGTAGACACACCGGGGGGGTTGGAAAGAATAAGGGATGATTTGAAATAGTTGGAAGAATGGTCAAAGGTTTGGTAGCTGGGTTTCAATGCAAAAAAGTGCACAAACATGCACTTGGGGGACAGAAACCTGGGGACTACGTATCAATTGGGAGTCTGCAGTCTGAATTATGACCCCTGCAATGTGATCCTATGTGGAGTTCACTATTATAGATGCAGTGAAATTTAATTTCATCAGCAAAGTTTGGGCGAAGTCAGAAATTTCGGCCCGTGAAATATTTAGCGAAATTTGCACATTTTCAAAATATTTTGTGGGTGCAAAATGCAGAATTTCACCTACGAAATGTAGAATTTCATCCGTGAACAGCAGAATTTTACTTGCAACCAGTGGATTTTCACCTGCGAGTGGTGAAATTTCACTGTTTGCAGGTGAAACTTTCGATTTTGTGGGCAAAATTTGGCATTTCCCTAGCAGAATTTCGTACTTCGCACTCATGGAATATTTCATGAAATGTGCAAATTTCATGAAATATTTTGCAGAACTAAATTTGAGGACTTCACCCATCTCTAGTCAGCATAGTAATTTTTCTTGCAAAGTTACCAATTTCACAGCTTCGTAGAACTTATACTAAACTGTGAAGTTGGAAACTGAAGCTGATAACTTCGTGGAGTTATCCATCTTTCACAAAGCACTCCACGGAGCAATATTAGCCAGCTTCATGCATCTTGAAATGACACTTTTCACATATATGAGCTGGTGTGAAAAAATGGTTATGTTAAAAAAGTTTGGAGTCAAAATATTGAAAATTAGAGAAGTTAGCAGTGAACGTTAAAATATTTCAGTGTTCACTCATAGTTTGGTCATTTTACCCAATTTTTCCACCAAATTTTCAACAGTTTTATTATGACACATCCCCATGAACAAGGTAAGTAAAATTTTTCAAATCCTGGCCAAAATGTGATTTTGTGGAGCGACAGCAAAATCACTTTTTAGTACAAATTTGAACATTTTCACCCATAATTTTTCATGAGGTGAGATCCCAAAAGGCCATGTTGAACCTTTGGTGGAAAAATATTAAAAAACAACAAAGTTATGAGCGAATGTTTAAACATTTCAATGTTCACTCATAACTTGATCATTTTCCCATATTTTTCCACTAAATCATCAACATGGCCTTCTTTGGCTAGCCTGGTAGTGCTGAGAGTTGAGGGGCTGGACGCTACATCTCGCACCATGCCCAGGTTCGGGAACAAGCTTGGGTCATCAGGGGTCAGTAGGGGGGGAGGGAGAGGACAGCGACTAGCTGCTGCCTGGCAAGCTCTCCACCTCAGGAGGAACAGATGGGTCTCTCTGTGCTTGGCTGCCCCCCAGTGGAGGATGGATGGATGGCAGTGCTGAATCCTAGAGCCCAGGTGTAAGGCCAGGGGAAGGCGGAAGGAGCTGTCGACTGGAGCTGTGGAGCTTGGGCGGACCTCCACCCACACGAACTCACTACTTCTGTGGCTCTAGGGTTAAAGAGGGAATAAAATGGTGGATAAGTGGGGGTCTCTACTTGATGAAGCCTCTGGGCCTGCTCGGGAGTCCCGTCGGGAAGCACATAGCGTAAGGCAAGTTCCTGAATGACCCCGAGTTCAGTAGGGTGGCTGAGAACCACAGAAGTCTGCTGGGGATGATAAAAATAGTTAACAAAAAAAAAATGGCCTTCTTATAGCCCCTCCTTAATAACCCTGTAGGTGAATATTCTTAAATCCCACCTGAAAGGTGATTTCACATGGTAACCATAAAACCACTTTTTGGGACAAATTTGAAGACAGTCACCTACCTTGTTCACAAGGTGGTGTCCCAAAAATGCCATGTTGAAACTTTGATGTAAAAATATTGAAAAATCAAAAAGTTATGAGTAAAAGTTCAAAACTCATTGAAATACATTAAAACAGACTTATCTTGTTTTCTCATATCACAGTCACTGGTTTCAGCAGCAAGACGTGTTTTTGATCAGAAAATGGATCTATGCCATGGGACACTTTTAGTCGAGTGAGGGTGTGTGTGGGGTGTTGGGTGCTGAATGGGGGTTCAGGGTGGTGTGGGTGTTGGGGTGGTCAGATCGTCGAGGGATCATTTTCTTCTTTACAGATACAAAAAATCAACAAGTGTCTGTTTTCTTTATTTATAGGCGTATGTGAGCCAACACTTGGGATTGGGCACCCCAGTTTCAGGATAATCTACGGCAACCCAAGTGCCATGACACCACTTATTATTTTGGGGGAGGGGTAACCTGGAGGGGAGAGGAGAGAAAGAGGTGGTGCCGGGGTGGGCGCCCCAGTCCACTTAAAGATAGGTGGTGATAGATAGATAGATAGATAGATAGATAGATAGATAGATAGATAGATAGATAGATAGACAGATAGATACATAGATAGATAGATAGGAATATGTATGGGGAGCAGTTAACAACCAAGGTGTAGTTGCATTGAGAGGTTACCATGGTTTGTAAACCTCAAGAGCACAGCTTGAGAGGTTTACAGTTACCATGGTAACCTCGAGATGCAAATTCACCTTGGTTGTTAACTGCTCCCCATACATTGTTTTATATAGTGTATGGGAAACATTATGTGCTTTTATCCAGAAAAACAGTCCCAACTAATTTGGAAGTAAAACTGAATGCAGAGGTCATGAATGGGTCTACGTTAACAGCATGTCTTCTGGAAGTGCCACAGGGAAAGCTCATTTGAGGAGGACATGCTTTGAGAACATGCTTCATGAACTACAGGTACCTTGTGACAGAAACAAAAAATAAATAAATATGTGGAGACATTTATTTTGCTAGGCACTGGATTGGGGATTTATTTTTTAAATCACCGTGATTGAGGAACCGCCATTTTCATTTGAATGCTGCAGAGTGCTAAGCGCTGGTGTGGTGGAATGTTGAATGTCGGCAGCATTCCTTCTTGTTATGGTATCATTCTATGGTGGTTAACAGCAAGAGAACGTCAGAATGATACCATAACAAGACTGTGTTTCTAGTGAATTTTATCAATAATAACATTCCACAATATACGACAGACAGATAGATAGATAGATAGATAGATAAATAGATAGATAGATAGATAGATAGATAGATAGATAGATACAAACAATACCTAGGCATGGGTCTCTTTGTTCCTTAAAGTTTTGTGAACAAATTCCATACCATCTAGTTTGTACTTTAAAGCAAAAACACCTACTGTATTTTAAGTATAGAAAAAAAAGTTATTAATTAAGAAGTGATATTCCATATCTTGACAAGTTGCCAGTCATGGAACTTTTCACATTTTGATACCCTGCCAGCCAGACTATGCATGCAGCATTTGGAGCTATTTCATTGAATGCCACAAAAGTTATTAAGGTTGGTTTAACATTAAACAACTTACTCAATCTTAACTATACTGGAAAGGTAGTACCAGTATAATTAATATACAGTATATATATATATATATATATATATATATAAATAAATAGGGGCTACACGATGGGCAGGAGTGTGATACGGAAAATATTCTCACTTCTGCAGAGTGAGCTATGGATACTCACGAGTGCTGAAGGCACGAGTGAGAGCATCCATAGCTCATGATGCATGAGTAAGAATATTTTGCATATCACATGATCTGCACATCATGTGTGTGATTTATATAAGGGGGGCCCTATTGTTGCAAAAGTTATTTGTGCGGCTTTTGCCTGGCTTTGCGCGGCTTGCATGGGATTACCGCGGGTTTAGCGCGGGTGTGATAAACAGCAGATATTTTAATTTAAGTGATGTCATCATCAGATATCACACTCCAGTGGAAATAACATGATTTAGTATCACTGTGGGCTCTCACCCCATTGTGTATATATATATATATATATATATATTTATATATATATATATATACACAATGGGGTGAGTGATAAATGAGTGTGATTAATTATGTTATTTTCACCAGGGTGTGATAAATATAAGACCTGGCATTTATCACACCCATGCAAAGCCGTGCATACCACGCAAAACCGCGCAAATGGTACATTTTGCAACAATGAGGCCCCCATTGTATATATCGGATACATGATGGGCACGCATGCGATATGGGAAATATGTTCAGTCCTGTACAGTGACCTCTGAGTTTAACTCAGAATAATATGTTGCAGAAAAGGCTGACATTGTCCCATAAGAGCACTACAGTCAGAGGTCACCCTATAGGAGTGAAGATATTTTCCATATCACACTCGTGCCTATCATGTATCCTATATATATATATATATATATATATATATATATACATACACATATATATATATATATATATATATATATATATATATATACACACACATAATATTCTTTTGTTTCCCTCTGATGTCAGGAACTCCATAAATATAGATTTTTTTAAGAAAAAAAAAAAAAACCTAAAGGCTTATTATTGTAATGCAGTAATAACATTCTCAGTAGCAATATCCTTTAGTTTTATCTTCACAAGCACATCTATTGCCTGCAATGATTGGACCTGTAATTGTTCTCCCTTTGTTATTCATCATGATTTTATTTGCAGTAGTTTCTCCTGGGGGGAAATCATTGTAACTCTGCATTTCAAAAACCTATACCAGTAGACCTACTATTGATCAGGAATGACATAATCAAGCAGTCTGCAGGCATTCAGCTCCCAGAAAACAGAAAGAAAAATTGACAAGCATGCCTGTTCTACTGTTTTAGACATGTTATAAGGTTATCTCCTTTATTTTCAAATTTAGCCTCTTTTTAATATGTATCACAGAAACAGTGTTGTCTATTTAAGAACATTGGGACCACAAGTGCAGATTACAAAGGCACCCTACTGCCAAAGGAAGACATACTGTAAGTCTAAAACAAATGCATTTCTTAAAGGGGAACAGTCAGCATTAAAGGGCCACTGTCAACCCCTTTAGGCCTCAAAATGTCCCTAGTTTAAACAAGCATTTGTCAATGCCGAATGTTTGCTTGCTAGTATTGGCATTGATAGTGCAGGAATTGGAGATGCATAATAGGAATGGCAATGAAGTACTGAAGTAACGCTAACCACCACCCCACCCTGCAGAGACTGACAGGCATTGGGGTGTGCCTTTGGGTCATCGACCATAACACTCATGCCATTCCACCTCACCCCACCCTGCAGACACCGACAAGTGTAGCAGTGTGCCTTGAGGTCTTCTGCCCTTACGCTCACCCCATTCTGTAAGGAAATAAGCTGAGATGAGTGCAGTATAGGAGAATGGGGTGAACAATAAGGCCAAAGACCCCTAGGCATACCTTGATGCCTATCAGTGGCTGCAGGGTGGGGGTGGGTGTGAAATGGCATGAGCATTATTGCCGAGGGCCTCAAGTCACACCCCCGATGCCTGTCAGTCTGTATAGGGTGGGCGTTATGGTTGGAAACCCTAATGCCATGGGCGTCTGTTGGCATTTTTGCTACGAATTTTCAACATAGGCTTTTTGGGGCCCTACCTCATGAACAGTGGCAATATCATTTTGTTACTCAATCCCAAAAGGTGATTTTGCACAGCAAGTGTGCCATTCGATGCCAAAGGCGCAAAAACATATTTCAGGCCGGATGTGAAAAATGACAACTATACTGTTCATGAGGAGATGTGAAGGAATGGCAATGTTGAAAACCTGGAGTGAAAATATGAAAAAGTGGTGAAGCTACAAGTGTGTGTAGAAACTGTGCAATGTACGCTTGTAACTCAGTCATTTTTTGGAAGGTTTTCACCACATTTTCAACATGTCCTTTTTGGAACTGCACCTCATGAGCAATGACACTGTGATTTTGTTAATCTGTCCCAAAAGTTGAATTCGCACAGCGACAGCGCCATTCTGCATCATAGGTGCAAAAACACATTTCAGGAAGAACGCAAAAAATGACAGCTGTACTGTTCATAAGGGGGTATGAAAAAATGGCAGTGTTGGAAATTAGGAGTGAAAATATTAAAAATTGATGAAGTTACGAGCATGCGTAGAAACTGCGTAATGGACACTCATAACGCAGTCATTTTTTGGAGTTTTTTCACCAAATTTGTAACAAGGGCTTTTTGGGACCCAACCTCATGAACAGTGGCACTGTTATTTTGTTAACTGGTCCTGAAAGGTGATTCTGCGCAGCAACCACAAAATTACCTTTTGGGACCGAGAAACAAAATGACAGTGCCAGTGTTCACGAGGTGGGGTTCCAAGAACCCCATGTTGAAAATGTTGGACTAAAACTGCACAATTTGGCTGAAATATCAACCTAAGTTGAAAACTCCCCATTGACTGCCATTATAGGGCTTACCGTCATTTCTTCAGTTCCTGGTTGGTCTTTGAAGAGTGCAGATGTGTTTCCAGTCCACAGAAGATCCCTCCTTCCAACCTCCGGAGGTAAATATGGGTGAGGAGGGGTGTGGGGAGGTAGGGTGCACAGAGGGAAGATGTGGGTTGGGGAGGGGGGCTGGTGGGAATGAGGGACCATTTTCTTTTTTTTTTCAGGTTTAAAAAAAAGGCGTCATGGGACTGTTTTCTTTTTTTAGAGGTGAAATATTAACAAAATTGATTGTGGCACACTGGGATGGGCTCCCAGTGTGCCAGAGCACTGGAGGGGGGGAATCAATGCCGACCTAGGGACTGAGCACCCTGAGGTTGGCTGAGAACATAAGGGTGTGGAGGGGGGCCAGCGCATCAGGCACTATGAGTGGGCGTCCCTGTGTCAGAAACATCAAAGGAGTATTTTGTGGCACACTAAGGTGATCTCCCAGTGTGCCATATTGATGGAGGGAAGGGAATACATGCTGACATGGAATTGAGCACCCCAGTGTTGGCAGGGGACAGAGAATGGAGGGTACGGGGTGGGCAGCAGCAGTGGGAGGGAGCGAACATTTAAATTTGTTGTACTGCTGTGAGCATGGTTGGGCGGGAGGGGAGACTGCCGCTGCAGTGACGAAACTGCTCCTGATTGTAGCACAGATTTCTTTCAAGTGTGGTGCTTGCTCTGAAACTGCCATCATCAGCAGCTTCAGCATTAATTGGTGGCCAAGGGATGCACCCATTAAAGCATCCACTGCATTGGCCACAACACTGTAACACCCCTGCAATGCTCTACTGTCTCAATATGTTTCTTGTGCACTGTGCGTGCAAGCAAACATGAAAACACATATTATGATTGTTCACATTCTGAAGAGATTGCTAATGTTGCCAGTAGTTTGATTCTGATCCTTGCTTTCTTTTCAAAAGTGAAAAACAGACTACCACCATACTAGTGTTACCACACAAAACATGTTTGTTTACAGTCCTCCCACTGCATCTTTCCTGCACCTTGGAACACCCCCAAACAGTCTGGCTGCTCATTATGCACTGGTAGTAGAAGAGACTATTGCATCTTGACTAACTGACCAGTTTGATGGTGTTTCTAATGTTCAGGAAGTATGCAAAAAGAGTAGATCAAGGATTTGAATCAAAATAAGGTTGACTATAACTATACATTAGGATGCAGTTCAGATCTTCTAAGCAAGGAGGCAGATAAAACAATCAGCAGCATGAATGGATTTTAGAGAAGGTAAGAAATCATAAAATGTGGATTTATGACTAAAAATAATATGTTGCAGAAAAGGTTGACATTGTCCCGAAAGAGCATTACAGTCAGGTTTAGAGCTGGCCCCCATTTCTGTACTTTGTGTGGAAAAATACATATTTTTTTAACTTACTATTTATTGCAGTATACCAGGGTGTATCAGATTGATTTAGCTGACTTGCAAGCTGACATTTGTTGTAACCAAAAATCCCAAAATTCCCTGCAACTGATGTCAGAGTGGGAGATTCAATTGCCTGCAGTGCATGTTATAGTTTTATGAGCTCTGAGCTTTTGTTTGTTGGCCTCTCCTGTCATCCCAGGACTAAACGCAGTCACAGAGGACTGTATGTAGCCCTTATTGGGAGAGCAGGGGCAGACGAACATCTGACATGAGCTTATTAAAGCTCTAACATGTACTTCAGGCTATTAGATCTCCCACTGCTGCAGCCCTGCTCTGACATCAGATGCAGTGGATTCTGGGATTTCTGGTTACAGCAAATGCCAGCATATGAGTCAGCAGACTCAGCTGATACAATCTACTATTCTGTATTAAACAGTAAATAACACATTTTTTTTGCCTACAAAGTGTTAATTTATCTTAGTGCTGGCTGTTCTCTTTCAAATTTTCTGCTGTATCTTCCCACCCATGGGGAACCTCAAGTTCTTTGCCTGCTTAGTCAGGCAAATACAGGCAGCTTACCATCCAGACACAAAACTATCTTTGCATGTTTCATTGTCACCATACTCCATTCACCTACAAGGAAAGTCCCTGACAGTAGAGCCTGACCTGGAGGAAGATGTGAAGCACGTTAAACTGGAGATGCTGGGGTGGATTGGGGGAGCTAGGAGCACCTCTGGACTGGTGACTTTGATGACCAAGGCTGCAATCCTTCTTTGGCAGCATTGTTTTTCTGTGTGGAAGACCTTACAACCCTTCCATGGTATAAGTACACCCATCTCTTTCGGGGAAAAGCTGATTTTGTGGGGTTACCCATGGTGCTAAGAGCACAGTCTTTCAGGGTAGATGCACTAGTAGCATGGCAAGCCCCCCTTTTGGTCTAAATGCAATACTTCTGCAGCATACCCCCACAACGCCATCCACCTAGAGCTGGGAGTTGCGATTCCCGACATGAACCCAGATCGCACACATGCCAACATATTGCATTACACATTGCAGCCATGCGATAGAGATGCAGCGAAATTAAATTTCACTGGTGAAATTCCTTTGAAATTGCAAATTTTGCTGCATAAAACATTTAGTGAAGCTTACAGATTTCACTGATGAATTTCATGGGTGTGAAATGCAAATTCCACCGGCAAAATCACACATTTTACCCACAAAATGTGGAATTTTTCCCATGAGTGGCAGAATGTCAGCCATGAGTGGCGAAATTCTGCCACCCATGGGTGAAATTCCACATTTCACAGATGGAATTTGTGATTTTGCTGGTAAAATTCACGATTTCACCAGCGGAATTTCGCATTTTGCACCCACTAAATATTTTGCAAAAGCATGAATTTTGAGAAAGATTTTGTGTGATGAAATTCACGGATTTCACACATCTAATCAGGTTGTGCATGAATAAGCAACTTTTATAACGATGAACTAAAAAGAGACTGCCTACCTTCTTCCATATCTGCCTGATATCATCCTCTGCCCCATATCTCATAAACCAGCTCCAGTAGGGTTTTAACAATATCCAGCTCAAGTTTTGTGAAAATCAGTTATCCCTCAATGCTAAGAAAACAGTCTCAATGACATTTGGCACCAGTCAGAGGCTTACTGGAGTCTCCCCCTGCCATATTGTCATACCCTTAATGGTGTAGTTATAGTAGATGTCTCATCTTTCAAGTACCTTAGGGTCTGACTGGATTGCTACCTTGATTTTTCTGCTCATGTGGATACTATCCACAAGAAGCTTCACCCCAAGCTTGGTGCAGTCTACAGAGACTGCTTCCTACTTACAGGGACATCCTCATTAAGATGATTCGCCCCATTTTTGACTATGGAAACATTGATTAATGTGCTGCTTAAATCCACATTAGCTGGACTGGATGATCTCTTTCCCGCCTTCTGCCACTTTGATCTTAAACTCCTATGCACACACTATGACATACATAGATACATAGATACATAGACAGTGTCGGCAGATAAGGGCCTATGGCCCACCTAGTCTGCCCATTTGAGCTTGTAAGTTCAGTTTGTTTTCCTAGAAGTCTATTTCCCCTTACCCCTGACCTCTAGAATTCCTTTATGTCTATCCCATGCATTCTTAAATCCCGTGATTGTTTCAGCCCCCACCACTTCCTCTGGCAGGGTGTTCCACTTGTCCACCACCCGTTCAGTGAAGAAATTCTTTCTCATGTTTCCTCTGAATCGTCCTCCCTCCAACTTCATCCCATGCCCTCTAGTCCTGAAACATCTTTTTCGCTTAAAAATAGTGTTTTCCTGCACCCTGTTCCTCCCTGTGAGATACTTGTATGTCTCTATCATATCCCCTCTCTCCCTCCTCTCCTCCAGGAGTACATGTTCAGTTCCTTCAACCTGTCTTCATAGGATTTGTGATGCAACCCATGCACCATCTTTGTTGCCCTCCTCTGAACCTTCTCTACCCTGTCTATGTCCTCACGTAGGTATGGTCTCCAGAACTATTGTACTTTGTACTCTTCACTTTTCCTCCCCTCACTTGAAGGTAGGCACCTCTTCCACTGTGTTTCCTTCATCTCCAAATATTGGTTCAGCTCTCTTACCTCTTATCTTGCTTCTCTTCTCTCTCTCTCTTTATCTCTCTCTTTCTCTCCCCCTCACTCTCTGTCTGTCTCTCTCTCGCTCTCTCTCTCCCCAATTCTTCCTCTAACTCCTTTTGCAATGCTAGCTCTCACCATCTTACTGTCCTTCAAAGTGAAATCTGCTGCTGGTCATCCTGCTTTCTAGTTCTGTTTTCCTAAACTATGGAATTCTCTTCCTTCCTTTCACTCTGCTCCTTCCTTTTCTGCTCTGAAATCTCTCCTTCATGATTTCTCTATTAACTCATAGAAACATAGAAATGAAACATAAAAACATACTCCAGCTCCTGTGGCTGTTTCTGATATGGGGAAGTTCCTTTTATTTACCTTCCACCAGCACTGGCACTTCCTTGGTCCTCCCTTGTTTCATTTATTGCTGCCTGTTCTTTTAGTTATTGTTTTTGTTTTGTCCTTTTGTCCTTTTCTCAGTTTATTTCATGGTAATTTACTGTTTGACTGTTTATTCTCAGGCCCGGATATTCAAAAGGGTTGTGCATAGTGCAACAGAGCTGCGCTGCTGCAACCCCGCATTGCGCCCTGGTGAGATATTGAAAGGGCTGCCAGGCACAGCATAAATCCCGATGTACCGGGGTGCAATGTAATTGTATATGGCGCAGATGCAGGGGGCATGCCCATGCATATGCGGAACATCCCGATATTCAGCCCGGGATGTAGCGGGCGACATGCTAGCACAACCTCTGCAGTGTGCCGCAGCGGGGCTCAATGTTACGCTCGGAGGAGTGGGAAACAAATCCCAGCCACTCACAGGTGGGCCACTGTATTGCAGGGTGCAACATAGCAGCCGCTAGCTGTGAGTGGCCACCCGCCCAACCAGAACACTGTCCACAAGCACACACATATCCCTGGTAGTCTAGTGGACCCCCTCCCTCCCATGTCACCCATACTGGAAATGCTGCATTCAGATGAATGTGGCTTTGCATAACTATATCAGGCCATAGCAAGTTATATTCTATGATACCACTGAACGTGGCAGTGGCTACAGTTGTAGATGGTTAAGAAGAGAATGAGTAAATCAAGGCTGTCCTTATATGTCTATCAAGTGTGTCATTATGTGTCCTTCAAGTCTGTCCATTGAGTCTGTCATTTGAGTCCATTGAGTAGGTTCTTATGTGTCCATCATGACTGCCCTTTTGTGTCCATTAAGTAAATTGAGTGTGTCCTTATGTGTCAGTCGTGCTGACCCTTATGTGTCAATCGAGACTGCCTTACATATCCATTAAGTCTGTCCTTCTGTGAACATTGAGTTGGCTTTATGAGTCCCTCAAGTCTGCCCTTATGTGTCTATCAAGAGTGTCCTTATGTGGCCATGGAGTCAGCACTTTTAATAAATTGAGTCTTTCCTTACACGTCCATTGAGTCTGTCCTTATATATCCATTGTGTCTAACCTTATGTGTCCATTGAGTCTGTCCTTATGGATCCATTGTGTCTGTGCTTATGTGTCCCTTGAGTGTGTCCTTACATGTCCATCGATTCAGTCCTTATAAGTCTATTGAGTCTGTCCTTATGTGTCTATTCAGTCTGCCCTTACATATACATTGAGTCTGTCCGTATGTGTCCATTGAATCTGCTCTTATATGTCCATGATGTCTGACCTTATATGTCCATCAAGTGTGTGCATATGTATGTCCATAGAATCTGCTTTGAGTAAATCGAGTCTGACTTTATGTATCAAAGGAGTCTGCCCTATAAGTAAATTGAGTCTGTTCATATGTGTCCATCGAGTCTGCCACTATGTGTCCATGAAATTTGTCCTTATGTGTCCATTGCATTTGTCCTTATATGTTCATCAAGTCTGTCAATATGTGCCCATTGAGAATGGCCAAATGTGTTCATTGAGTCTGTTGTTATGTGTCCATCAAGTCTGCCCTTATGTGTTATTTGAGTTTATCCTTATGTGTTCATTTAGTCTGTCCTAATGTGGTCATCGCGCCTGCCCTTAGGTGTTCATGGAATCTGTCCTTATGTGTCCATTGAGTCTGCCCTTATCTGTCCATTGAGTCTGCCCTTATGTGTGAATTGAGTCTTCCCTTATGTGTGAATTGAGTCTTCCCTTATGTGAGATTTGAGTCTGCCCTTGTGTGTCCATTGAGCCTGCTTTTACTGTGTATATGAATTGAGTCTGCCCTTATGTGTCCATTAAGTCTGTTCTTTTGTAGCTGGCCCAGTGGTGCTGAGGGTTGAGGCACTGGATGCTACACCTTGTGCTATGCTGGCGACCCGGGTTTGGGAGCGAGCCCGGGTCATCGAAGAATCAGCAGGAGAGGGAGGATTGAGCATCTGAGCTGCTCTCCTCTCTCTGGGGAGAGATCTAGGGACTGCCCAGTACAACAGCGGCCCTGGTGGAAGCGAGGTACGTGCACATATCTGGGCACTAAGTAGAGGGTTGTAGTTGTGGCAGATGTCTCGAGATGCCATTGCACGACCAAACTCCAAGGGGTGGGATGAGGGATGGAAAAAATAAACATCCCTGTCTCATCTTGCAGAGATGATGGGGGGCTCCAGGGATGCAGCTCACATCCCAACATCAGCCTGATGCCTTGGGGGACTCCATGCCTGACCTGATGCCCAGGGAAGACCTCTCTAATCTCAGATAGGCCGTCAGGGGAGGACAGACCCACCCCAGAGGGTGATCCAAGGGGCTAGGCCTGCCTGGGTGGCCAGGGGAGTCCAGCTGAGGATTGTAGGGTTCAGACAGGGAGTGGAGGCTCCAGTGAGCACCCTAAAAGGATGGAGAGGCAGAGGAGGTGAAAAAATAGAGTCTACAAAAAAAAAGTATGTTCTTATGTGTCCATCGAGTCTGGCCTTATGTGTCCATCTAGTCTGTCCTAATGAGTGAATCGAGTCTGCCTTTATGTGTGAATTTAATCTGCCCGTAGTTGTCCATCAAGTCTGACCTTATGTGTCCATCAAGTCTGTCCCTATGTGTCCATTGATTCTTCCCTCATGTGTGCATTGAGTCTGCCCTTATATGCCCCTCAAGTCTGTCTTGTTGTGTCCTTTAAGGCTGTCTTTTCCTTGTGGTTACACCTGTAGTGGTTGAGCTGATCTGCACCAGGTGCAAGAAGACACAACTGGTAGTGAGGTGTATCACGATTACACTGAAATTATTTTGTAAAGCAAAACCTTGTAAAGAGTTTTTAAACACTGTTTCAAGCCGCAGTATTTGTTAGTTGGCAAAAAATGTCAACACAACATTTTTTCTCAAATACATATTTCTTGTATCCTTAGATTCATCACTGGCACATTTTTAATTCCCACAGATATTTGCAGAACTGCTATTATAACTAATTTTGTAATTAATGACTTAAATCATTAAAGATGTCGGCTACTCACAATTCTTCTTCCCCAGGAAGTTAGGGTCCATTTTGCTCCTCCCTGCCCTGGCTAATGTACAGAACAAACTTGTTCTTTCTCAGCTATCCATGTACCTTAACTCCTATTCTTTCCTCTCTCTTTTTCAGTCTGGCTGAAAACGCCACTCCAACCTTTCCTCCCTCCTCTAGATCATTGACTTTCTGCTGAAAGTCATGAACCATGGCCTGTTCACTATAACCATTTTTATAGTCCTAGTAAAGGTCTTTGACCCTGTGGGCCCCTTTTCTCAGATAAATTAAGTACTGTGGGCTTTTTCAATCCGGCAGTCAGGTGGTTCTGCTAATACCTCCTAAATTAGCTTCAATCTGCCAAAGTTGGTGATGCCGTATCCACCTCCCCCTGCCCATCAAACTCAATGTCTCACCTTGCTCCATCCTCAATCCAGTCCTTTGGTCCATCTCCTTAAATGACCTCCCCTCCACCTGTGTCTCCTCCCCCATAGAAATGCATGCAGATGAGACAGTTCAATTTGCTTTAGATGTTTAGGTCCCTGAGTGGAAATCATCACTCCAGCATGGCTTTGACAATTTGCAATGTTGGTTCCGCTCATTCCATGCTAACTAAATACCAGAAACACCTGTCTTTCTAACGTTTGATACAAGACTGGGATTAGTAAGGCTCCAATGTAACCTGTCTCCAAAACTCTGGATGACATCTTGTTTGCCAAGGTACTAACAGAGCTGTGCAGAACACAGAACTCAGCTGGCAGAATTCATGTGGAATGGTAATTCTCTTTCAAAATGCTCTTCTGAGTATCTTTTTTAATTCCACAGAATTCCAAGAAGCATTTCTATGTAATCCACTGAATAATATTCCATGAATAATGTAATCCACAGTGCAAATCTGCTGGTGCAGTGTTAGCACTACTGCTTGCAAAGCTGATGACCCAGGTCTGGAAGACAGACTAAAGTGTTGGTGGGCAGGCCGGGGGGAGGATTGAGCATTCAAAGGAAAGCTCTCCTCCTCCAGGGGGAAGGCGGGGAAGAGCTTGGTTCTCAAATGGCCCCTGGTGGAAGCCAGAGGAGAGCAGCCCAAGCCAAGAAAGGTGGGGGAGACGTAGCAGACATCAGTGCATGTGCCTTGATGTCAGAGCATGCCAAGTCTCCCATGTGAGAAAATGGAAAACATCTCTCAGCCATGCAGGATGACCACTGTCCTCCTCAGGCTCCACACCCAGCGACTCAGGCACCTCCCATAATCTGGATGCAGTCCTGGTGGGTTGAGGGGATTCCCCACCATTCTGCCATGAAGGGCAAGCTGTGGGGGACTATGGGAAGGTAAGCCCTGAGAGAAGCTGGGGTAACAGGGCTGGAAAGACCGTTGTGAAGGAGGGATGGCCAGGGCAGGGACCATACAAAAAAAAGTAATCTGCAGAATATTATTCCACAGCTTGTTGAGCATGAGTCGAAACTATGTAATTTGATTCTGCAGTAAACATTCCACTGTTGAAATTTCAGAATTCCCCCTGTGATACAAGTCCATGGAATAGAGCTGGGCAAAATTAGCTAATCCTGAATTTACAGAATTTTCACAAAACTTCATGAAATTTTGCAAATTTTGGTGAATTGTTTTTGGAATTTTTTGACATTATTTAGTTGGTCATAACTAAGCCCTTATTTAGCTGGAGGTCTGTGACTTGGCATGCATATTGTTTGGCGCAGACCCAAAAAGCATGCCAAGTTTTATAACATTTGGATGACGGGCAGATAAATTATTGGGTCTCACAAATCTGGAAATGTAATATTCATGTGAACATTTCTGAAAATATTTCTATGCTTTCAACCTAGCCAGCTGTGGAACTAGATAATTGAAAACTTAGATGCATTACTTTGTGGAAGAATCATTGAAACTACTAAATAGAGATGTATTGGTTATGCAAATTGTAAGTTTTTGTTATGGCTTGCCTCCAGACATGACTTCCTGGGCTTGCTTCTGAACCCGGGTCGTTAGCATGGCAGCATGACATTCCAACGCTGGGCCACTTGGGTTGCCTTAAAGCCTAATATTTAGAGTCAATGAACCTAACAACACTGGTGATATTCTGTTCTCTAGTTTTAAACTTATAGGGGCTAAAAATTCTGCAGATTACATAACTGCAAAATGTAATTTTAAAATTTCTGAAAGCTTGGAGGTCTATAGCTCAGTCACCTTTAAATATAGAGATCTGAAACTTAGAGAAACATGCGTGAGAGTGTGCACAAGGCTGTGGTGCTCTCGCATAAAAATAAACATTTAACACTGGAAATTCAGGCACTCACCACCACATATGATACTGACACCATCCATAAAGTACAAAAGGAGGAAATTTATTGCATAAAATAACGAAAAGATCCAACTGATGCTTTTCTGGTCCTGCCTGGACCCTTTCTCAAAGGTCTTTGGGAGATTTTACCTCTTGTACCCACTGTGCCTCTTACTCTATTGTATTCCTTAAAATCAGCGTACTCTAATTTGAATGTCTTGCCACCATGATTCTGTACAAATATCTTACCATACATTGGTGGTGTACTCCTTTAGCTCTCCTCCTGACTACTCCATAACCGGTGTACTGTGACCATGTTTTACCTTGTTTTCCTCTTTCTCTGGAATGCATTCCTTGTACTGTGATTTTATTGTTCATGTTCACGCACCAGTTGCCATCACTTTGTCATTACTGTTTCACTCCTGGCTATATCCTCTACTCCTGGGAACAAACCCCGGCTCAGAGTGCCTATCCCAGTCACCACATTTTTTTAAACAGAACTGAGATCCCAAACTTGTGCATCAGTTATGATAGCTAATGCTCATGTTTGGAATCTCGGCTCAGATTTTCAGACTTATTTTTTAGCACTTACAGTACTCATTTTCATTTCAGAGATGCATCTTCATGTTCAGAAGCTCACACTCTTTCACCCTTACCTTATTTCACCTGGGTAAAAGTAAAACTGGCCATGTAAGCATTTAGCTATTAGGAGCCATTATAGAAGCGTGTTCATGGAGTCAGTGACTGGAGTTGGGCGAACTGTCCGGCTCAGCTATATCATTACAAAATGCATACAAATGTGAGAGACATGCATTTTGTTACATGCTGTGGCATTTACAGTTGTTAGTTTTGTAACTAGGGCTGGCAGTATAGCCTAGAAGTTAGAGTAGTGAGCTGTGAATGAGCTCGGTACATTCAGCAGACCTGGGTTTAATTCCCACAACCTCCACTTGCATATTGTGTGACTCTGAGCAAGTCACTCCCCAGTTCTCCCAGGTTGCCCCTGAAAACAGGCATTTGTGTCTAGTGAGCCTTACCCGGTTACCAAAGACTAAAATAAAAAGAAAAGAAAACTCCCAGACAAACTGTTCACAGATGGTGAGAATTTTCACTTCGCAGCTGACAGTGTCCCATCAATTTCACCTGACTTTGCCTGACAAAACTGCCATTTCCCCAGGAAAGCTCAATGCAAAGTGGCAAAGTGTGTAATTTGCAAAGTTATTTACAGAGGTCAATTTCACAACTTTGCTGCAGAGTAAAAGTTTACAGCATCTCTAGTCCACTTATCCAGATAAACAAATAAATACATAATATAAATGCATTATTTAATGAGTAAATTAATTAAATCATTAATAAATATCCTCTAGACTGATACACAAGACAGAAAGTTGGACAATCTCACTGGATTGTGACCTGTACTGCTGTATAGATCATCTTGTGTTTCTGCCCCACTGTGGTTATGACAACAATGAAAATATGTTCTCCTGCCCATTAGCCTACAATTCATTAAATCAGTATTGTTTCCAGACAGCTGAGTAATGGTGTTGCCTCACATGACTGATATCTCTCATTAATATTGGCCAGTCAGAAACTGTTAAAGCATTAAGGGCGCACTTAGAGTTCGAAGTCAGTCGATGGGATCTTGTGGGAAGTGGTAATGCAGTCCTCTTTTGCTCTGCTCGCTTGCATATTTAGCAAGGACCCTTCCCAGACAGGGTTTAAAACACAGCAGGATGCAATGACAGCACATGTAATGAGCTAGCCTATTTAAATTCATGTTTTCAGAATGTCTAATGTAACGTGATGCTGTTTTCTTGATAATCTTCCAATTTATTGTGAGTTTTTTTGCAGCGCAACTTCAGTTGCTGCTTCCTGCACACTGACAGAGGCAGTTAAAAATAACACTGTTAAAGTAGTTCATTATCTACCCGCCCTTCCGAACAAGCATCCTTCTTTACAATAAAACTATTGAAGTCTGCCTAAATGTGTAATTATATTTGTAGCTCTCTTCCATCACTTTGCCATCATAAAAAGAGGCTAGGCTGTATGATAACATTGCAGCTCCCTCCCACTTCGATGTCTTTATGAAGGCGATCATTTGATGACCTGCCTACCTTTATTATATCAAAGCACTTCAATTTAAAATAAGTGACAATTCTCCTTTGAAGAAATAATGGACACAGGCATACACTTGTGACAGTTTTACAAAATGTAGCTCTTTTACTAGAGTCCCTTTAAATGTTCAAAGACTGTGGAATTAGCAAGAGGTCTAAACTATTATTTATTATTAAACTGAGAGCATTATGACGGATGCCCTGACTTATCAACTTGAATCACAACCATAGTGTAACATTTTGAGAGTACGTAATGTATGTATTAGTCACACACATCAGCGTATTCTTATCAAAAGGCAGACAACACATATTATCTTTCTTAAAACACTAGGGACTGACACAGGAGGCTGGATTTTCAAAACCCTGAAATTCCTGCAGCTATGGGGAGAAATTGGCATGAGTGGGTTCCCACTTGTTGAGCCACAGTTTTCTGCCACAGCTGTGGTATTCTCAAAGCTGGAACCGGTTTACAACTGGCTTCATGATTTACAGCAGCTTTAAATTTTTTTTTTTTGGTGCAGCTGTACCAGAATGTTATGTCTGGTGGGACCAGGAGTAGCATCCCCTGCAGCTATGCCAGAATGTTATGTCTGGTGGGACCAGACATAGCATCCCCTGCAGCTGTGCCAGAATGTTATGTCTGGTGGGACAAGACATACTGTAGCATCCCCTGCAGCTGTGCTGGCTGAAAATATGAACCTCTGCAGGTATGGAGGGCTGCTGGGGCTGCAGAGTGGGACCTGGTCCCTGAAGGGTTTGCAAATTGAGCCCAGAGTCTTTGCCACTGTCTACACTAAAGGCAGATACCACACAGCTGAGCAAATGAGAAACTCTGTTACCATTCAGTGCTGTTTGCAGCTTTGGATCTCTTCCTAACACCTTAAAAGCTAACAAGGAAAAAAATGGTACATGAAGTACTTTTACACCTGTATGCCTCTTGAAAAAAAAAAAAACTGGAATTGAATTACCTTGTGAAAATCTGATGTAGGTTTTATAACATAGGACTGATATTTAGAACAGCATTCACTTCAGCAACGCCAGAAGCCAAAGTGCATGTGATTCAAATTTTATGAGTGCAGCTTCTTGTGAGTCATTAGGATATATATCTGGCAGATTTTAATGTGTCTGATGACCTGCGCCATTAACATTAGCACATAAATCATGTCTGCAGAGCAGGCTAAATTTAGAAGTATTCCTCCTCAACACAAGTGCAAGTACTGTAAATTCAGGTCCGTGTATCCCTTTCAATTAAACACTTCTCAGGGAAAGGAATAATCATGTGGGAGGGGCGAATACAGCTTTTCTTTAAAGCACTGGAAAGAAGGGCAAGGTTTTAATACATCAGATAATTTCCTCATTATAAGTTTCTAATTACTTGTAGTGATTATGCCTTCTCCTCAGCCCAAAGCATTTATTTATTAATTAGTAATTTTTGTCCATTAAAGGCGCACTTAGCTATGATAGTTTGCTTCCAGGTGTGTCGGGGGTTGCAGGCCCCTGTGTTGTTGATTGCAGAAGTTGCCCATGACACTGGGGGTACTCCCCTCTTTTTTGATATGTGCCTCGGGGTCTGTAATGTCCACCTGGACAGTGACCAAAGATGGGCAGAAGGGACCTCAGCTTAAGGTCTTCATCCGAAGTACGGCACCTCGGCAGTGCAGTACCCCAGCCTCACTGTACTACAGTGTCAGTTAAAGGTTATATCCCAAGTAGGTGGAATGAGTCAGGCACTTGGTAAATGTCTATAGGTTAAAATTGATCTTCTGCATCTGGAGTCAGTGGGGAAAAAGTTTTGGGGTTATTTTTTAGGTTAACCCAAAGAACATATCACTAACATCCAGTTGCTATATCAGACTCCTTAGAATCACAAATGTGTGGGGGGGTGGGTGGAGGGGTGACCCTTGCCCTGGCCCCTCCCATTAAAAGTCATCCTCCAACCAAATTTTAATAATTATTAATTTTTTTTTAATGTGGGAGTTGGCTGGACTTGAGCAGGACTGGTGTTTAGATGGGAGTGGGAAGGCATTCTGTGTGTCAGTGTGCTATGTGCAGCGAGTCAGGTCAGGTGACCCAACTTGCAGCACATGGAGGATATTACTGGTCAATCACACACATACACAACACACACACACACACACACACACACACACACACACACTCACTGTGAGGGTCAGGTCTGAGAGTGTTGAGATGATCATCGTGGATGAGCAGAGCAGTCCTCCACAGGGTAGACCCAGGGGCACTGGCAGTTGTGAAAGCTGTAATATTTCTGATCATCCTCCTAACACAGGGCACTTCATACATGCCGTTTACTGGGCTGACTCTCAACACCAGTAGCAGACACTTTCTGTTACTCACTGTACAACTAAATGGCATGGGGGATTTGTGATGCATGCAGGCTACTTTATTCATTAACCCTGTTGCATTTAATCTAGCATTGCAACCTTTTAAACTCAGAGCAGCAAGCAATGAAAACAGAGGGGACCCAGATCGCTCAGACTTTCTATTTTTATATGGGTGTAACTTGTTATATTTTTAAATTGTCCCTCAGCAGTAGCGGACTGTGTCCCCTCCCCTCTGTTTTCATTGCCTGCTGCTCTAGTGCATTGCTGCTGTGTCCATTTTTTTGCCTGGGCTCGGATCAGAATGGCAGCTCACATGATAGTTATCCTTTGCCTAAATGTACTTGCTTGTCTACTTCTTGCAACTTGTGTATGGTGCATGGCTTGCAGGCAGTGGGCTGGCAAACAATCCTAGGGGGCTGGTGTGGTGGAACAGGAGGTTAATAAAAAAGGGGCCAAGTGTGAGCCTGAGAGTCCATTTCACAGAGATTGTGAAAGGAGGAACAATCCACTGTACAAAAGAAGCAAAAAGTGCAATTTCATCAACAGTTACATTTGTAAAACATTCTTGCAGGAAATAGCAACACCTTATCACAGAATATTTCATCTTGGTGGGTTGTAATGTATCTTGCTTAGCCCTAAAATGCAGGAAAATGCACCATTTACAATAATATTTTAAAATATTTCTGGGATGCATGCCTCCAGACACCCCCCCAGCTTTGTGAAGATGTTGGCTGTAACTCCAAGCAGAGGTGACTCTGTGCACACCTCTGCTTGGAGTTATAGATTTTGATCACTTTTCAGTGAGAAAGGGCAGCTTACTGATAAGGTACTGAGTCCAAATTAAACAGACAAACAGAAGAACCTCAAAATGTCGCCGACAGCTTGAGAACAGTTAGCACTGTGCATACAGGATTTCTGCTGAGCAAACTGGGATTTGCATGCTGAAGAGGTAGGCACTACTATGGAAAGAGCCATATTGAAAGGCCAGAATTAGCAGAACACAAGTTGTTAGCATATGAGCACTGACAGACTGAATGAGCTTGTGCTGTTGTATACAGGGCCCACAGACATGTTGCATGCTTTTTCAAAGTACTAACTGCTTGTTTGCACTGAGTCAGTTAAGAGTTCCAAAAGCAGGAAATGGGGTGTTAGGGTCCTGCATGTTGAATATGGTTAGGAAAGTCTATGTATGAATGTTGAAGTTCAGCACTTCACTGCTACAGCTATTGGGCTTGCAAAGTGCCCCTCTTGTTCTGTGTGAAGTGATGCATATTATGTGTGGAGGAGTATTGAAAACATGTTAGGTAGCAAGTATTTACTAGTGAAAAGGTCAGAAAAGGGCTAACAAGGAGTTGGCCTGGTGGCACAGAGGGTTGAGGCACTGGATACCGCACCTTGTGCCATGCTAGTGACCCAGATTTGGGAATGACCTTGCGTTGTTGGGGTGCCAGCATGGGGGCGGGGTGGAGCAGGATAGAACATGCTGATGGGCAGCTCTCTTCTCCCGAGGGTGGGTTGGCACCCCCCCATAGTTCGGCTCCCACTGTGTGCAGGTCTGGTGGGTAGCGTAGGCAGAGAGAGGGTGGCAAAAAGCTAACAAGAGGTGGAAGGGGCTGAGCTGGTGCCACAGGATGCATGCGTGCCTCCACACACTAGCACAGCCATGTGCCGGGGCCTCGGGGGACAAGGGGGAAAAAACCTGCAAAAACACCTATGTGTCCCCATCGCCAAGTTGGCAGGAGGAGGCGACAGGGACCAAACAGTTAAATAAAAAAAAAAGAGGGCTAGCAATGCCTACACAGTGGTGAGGTGGTTTGGGCTCTGGATGCCACATCTCCCAGAATGCTGACTACTCAAGTTCAGGAATGGACCAGGGTTCCTCAGAGGCTGACAGGGGGAAGAAGGACTGAGTGTCCACAGGCTGCTCTCCTCTTTTGGGCTGGGGGGGGGAGTGTGCACTGCTGATAGGCTACTACCCAGCGGAGGCTGGGTGGGGCAGCAAGCAGTCGCCACATCAGCGGCCCGATACAGACATTGATGTGTTCAGCATCTTAACACTATGCATGTGCTTCATGGCACACATGCCAGACCTGATTGGGGAGGGAGAAAAGGGAAAGGGAAAGGAAAAACCCTCCAGTGCCAAAATGAAACCAGTGACTCCACAGGCTCTGCACCACCTTCCAAGACCCACTCCCACATAGAGGTAAGAAGTAGTAGGGAGTCCTGGGGATGGTTGGTGAGGAAGTTTGGGTCACCTGGTGAAGGGGGCCACCAGCAGTGAAACATGAGAGCAAACAGATGATGAAAAGAAAAAAAAGAAAAAGGCTAGTAGCCCTGAAAATAGATAAGGCCCTTGGTGGGATGCTTCTGAGTGTGCACAGAGAACTGATATTGGAATTAGCTGAACCCCTGGCAGGGCTATTTAATAGCTCTAGTCAGACAGGGATGGCATTGAAAGACTGGAGGGCAGTGGACATAGTTTTACTCTTCAAAGGTGGGGACAAAGAGTCGCTGGGTAACTACAGACCGGTCAGTATCACCTCTGTTGTGGGTTAATTGATGGAGACACTAGTTAAAGATGATTTGGTGGACTACCTGGAGAAAAATGGGCTCCAGGATAACAAACAGCACAGGTTCATTGCAGGACGGTCTTGACAAATGAACCTGATAGTATTGTTTGACTGGATATTTAGGACAGCAGACAAGAGTCATGCAGTGGATTTACTGGTCATGCTGTGGATTTAATGGCTCCTGGGGTTGCCCCTGATCAGACATTCATGCGTACCACTCCTGCGGGTGCTCCAGGACCTCCAAGGAACCATGTCTACCCACCCACTCTGTCCTGAAGCCAGCAAGGCTCCTGGGTTGCCCAACTGGGCATTCATGTGTGCCACTTCTGCGGCTGCTCCCAGGCCTCTAAGGAACCCCATTTGTGTGCCCACTCTACCCCACTGCCAGCAAGGCTCCTGGGTTGCCCCTGATTGGGCATTCATGTATGCCACTCCTGTGGCTGTTCCCAGACCAAAAAGGAACCACGTCTGCCTGCCCACTCTGCCCTGAAGCCAGCAAGGCTCCTGGGCTGCTCCTGATCAGGCATTCGTGCATGCTACTCCTGTGGCTGCTCCTGGACCTCCAACAAACCCTGTTTGCCTGCACACTCTGCCCTGAAGCCAGCAAGGTACTGACCAACCAGTGGTCTGCCTAGATTTTGAATTCTGGCACCCTTATCAACTGCGGGTGCTGTTCAGTCTTGCATTCACCCTTGGCTCCAACTCTGGCTCATTTTAAACTGTTAAGATTTGCAATACTTAATTTTTAAATTGAACTGTTAGGAAGTGCAACCTTATTTTTCAATTGAACCGTTAAGTATCGCAGTACTTTATTTTTCAATTGAACTGTTAGGTATTGCAGTACTTTATTTTTCAATTGCACTGTTAAGTATTGCAGTACTTTATTTTTCAATTGAACTGTTAAGTATCGCAGTACTTTATTTTTCAATTGAACCGTTAGGTATTGCAGTACTTTATTTTTCAATTGAACTGTTAAGTGTTGCAGTACTTTATTTTTCAATTGAACTGTTAAGTGTCGCAGTACTTTATTTTTCAATTGAACTGTTAGGTATTGCAGTACTTTATTTTCAATTGAACTGTTAAGTGTCGCAGTACTTTATTTTTCAATTGAACTGGTAAGTATTGCAGTACTTCATTTTCAGTTGAACTGTTAGGTATTGCAGTACTTCATTTTTCAACTGAACTGTTAAATATTGTAGTACAGTGGAATCTGCTTAAATGCACACTTGTTTTGCAGAAAGAAAATGTGCATTTAAGTGGAATGTGCATTTATCCGAAATCCTATGTTTACAATGCAACATAAAGAAAAAAACTGGAGACCTGACACTGTAATGGCATTCCACATTTATCTATTATAGCAATATACTAGAAATGTTAAAATGTGCTACTGTGTAGCATTGACAAATAACTTAAAGAAGCACAATGTTATAAAAAATTATATCAAAGCCAATCCCCTGTCCTCATTGTATTGCTTGTGGATTCAAAAAAGGAAATGATCTTAGTCTGTCTGCAATATTTCAGTGTCAGCTGAGTGATATAGTGTGTTAAATGCTGCTTCACAGCTGTTTAGAATCACCTGTGCACTTAAGAGGTGCTAACTACCTAGAGAGAGAGATGTGTTGGTGAACTGTGAAACTGTGCATTTAGCCGAAATGTGCACTTATCCAGTGTGCACTTAAAAGATTTTTTTGTACTATGTGAATAGTAAAAAAATCAGGAAACAAGAAAAGTGTGCACTTATCAGGAATGTGCACTTATCTGATGTGCACTTAAATGGAATCCACTGTACTTTATTTTTTAGTTGAACTATAGTGTATAGTGTAACGTCATTGTTTACTAAAATCTAGTGCTCTCAAAATGTTGTTCTGCTGCACTAGTGATGTCCTCAGTGCAGCAGAACCACAAAGTGACGTCCGCAGGACAGCAGAATGACTTTTCGTTCTGCTGCAGTGTGGACGTCACACATTGTGTCCTCGAGCATCAATCTGACAGGGCATACTGACCGGGCACATACATGAACTAACGATGTCTGCAGCAGTACTACCACCTACCCCTTTTCTCTTCTTGTCCCTGCAGATTTTGAATTGCTGCTGCTGTCTGTGAGTTTTTAACGACTGCAAATGTAAAACGCTTAAAGCAACTGTAGTTGTCGGATAATTTAATTTTTACTGCCTCGGTAAAAATGATTTTAAAAAGAAAGATGTGTTAAGGTGTAACCCCCCCCCTACAAATGGGAGTTCCCAAAAAGTCTTCCTAGAGCTTGCCTAATTACTCACCGCTTGGTAGATGTTCGGAATTTAAGCCATTTGAATGTCGTTGCCAGTGAGCGCTTTAAAAGTCTTTGTGTACTGTCTCTTCAAGGGCTGCCTGCTTGCAGTCATAATTAGTTTGAATGGGGGGTCTGTGTGCTTCTATGCCCGAATCCCATCCAGGCTGCTGAATCCTCACTCCATTTCTGCCGTTGCTAGTGGCGCAGACAGAGCCCTGTTAATTACCGATACACATTTAGAGTGGTAAAGATATAGTGTTTGTTCTAACCTGCCTTCTTTGCAACAAGGACTGTTCAGTTTAGCTCCACCATTTTGGTCCCGAACTTCCGAATTGGACCAATCAGTACTGAGGGACTCTAAAATGGAGCCTGCTAACATGGGACTGTATGGATTACCAGTTGGGATTTGTAGTTTTGGACTGTTGGCGCCTTTTTGCAACAGGAGGGGGAGCTCTTACTGTGACTGACAGCTAAACTGCCAAACCGAACCTTTTGGATCTAAGGGAAATCCCCTGAGCTATCTGCTGGCAAGCCAGATTCGAGTTGGAAGTTGAAGAGGAAAGAGCTCGCAGAATCGAGCAGCCAGATTGTGCAGTAGCTCATGTGGGAGAACCGTGGGAAGCCCAAAACCTGGCCTGGTGCTGTTTGCCAAGAGAAAGAGAGAGAGAGAGAGAGAGAGAACAAGTCGGACAGTGATCGACTTGGTGTGCTGTGAAGTTGGATGCTGGATGGATACCAGGCTCACCTGAAGAAGACCGAAGATTTTGCTAAAAGCGATCGGCCTGTCAGGAACTTTAGTTACTGTTGTGCTCCCGAGTTTTAGCAGTGATTTTGTGATCGGGACCGAGGAGCAGCCTGCCTGGTACAGTAAGCTGTCTTTCCATATAAATGTGTGGTGAACTGGAGGGAGGTCGCAACATGGTTTCACCCTTGAGCTGAGTTGTGTGCTGAAGGCTGGAAGCTGTACCCAGCTTGCATCGGACTGAATCCACCTGCTATCAAATGCATTTGGGCCCTGCCACGAGGGCCTTGTCTCCCTACCCTGCTCCTTCTGGCAATCCAGAACGACCATCATCCATCCTGTTCTCATCCTGTTCTCAGCCTTGGGTATCGTGAGTAGTAAACAGGGTAGTTCCCTGCAGCATATCTTTTAAATCAAAAGTGTGTCATCTGATTACTGTGTTGTTTTCATGAACTGAGCCCTCCTGCTCAAGATTACAATCAGTGGGTGTGCATGTTAATTCTTCTTTCTCAGACGGCCCCTACCAGCTGCAACACTGGCCTACCCCAGGCAATGGTCCTGGCTAGCCCCCTTTTCCATCCTGGGTACCCAGAGAGTGTGACTAATAGGGACTCTGACAGCATGCAGCGCTGTGATATTTATAGTGTGTTTAAGCCAATTAACCTGATTACCCTCATCCTTGTTATAGTCCCACTGAATAAATCAGATCTACTTTTTCCTGCAATTTACATTGACTACGGTGTCAGTTTTTGGTTAAGGTATTGTATACATAGATAGATACATAGACAGTGTCGGCAGATAAGGGCCTATGGCCCACCTAGTCTGCCCATTTGAGCTTGTAAGTTCAGTTTGTTTTCCTAGAAGTCTATTTCCCCTTACCCCTGACTTCTAGAATTCCTTTATGTCTATCCCATGCATTCTTAAATCCCGTGATTGTTTCAGCCCCCACCACTTCCTCTGGCAGGGTGTTCCACTTGTCCACCACCCGTTCTGTGAAGAAATTCTTTCTCATGTTCCTCTGAATCGTCCTCCTCAACTTCATCCCATGCCCTCTAGTCCTGAAACATCTTTTCGCTTAAAAATAGTGTTTTCCTGCACCCTGTTCCTCCCTGTAAGATACTTGTATGTCTCTATCATATCCCTCTCTCCTCCTCTCCTCCAGGGAGTACATGTTCAGTTCCTTCAACCTGTCTTCATAGGATTTGTGATGCAACCCATGCACCATCTTTGTTGCCCTCCTCTGAACCTTCTCTACCCTGTCTATGTCCTTACGTAGGTATGGTCTCCAGAACTGTACACTGTACTCCAGGTGGGGCCTCACTAGTGTCTTGTATAGGCGGATTATGACCTCCTTTTCCTGCTGGTGATGCCCTGCCTACATCCCAGCATCCTATTTGCTTTACCTGATGCCTTGTCACACTGTTTCCTACCTTGAGGTCATCAGAGATGACAACCCCAAGATCCCTTTCCTGCTTGGTGCATGCTATATCCTCACCCCCAACTGATATATTGTGCCAGGGTTTTTGTGCCCCATATGCATTATCTTGCACTTCTTTGCATTGAATTTCAACTGCCAAACCCTTGACCATTCTTCAAGTTTCCAGGTCCCTTCTCATTCTGTCTCACCCTCTGGTGTGTCTACTCTATTACAGAGCTTTGTGTCATCAGCGAACAGTGAAATTCTGCCTTCTATATCCTGTGCAATGTCACTGATGAAGATGTTGAATAGGACCGGTCCCAGCACTGATCCCTGTGGTACCCCACTGGTCACTCTTCCTCTGTGGAGTGACAGCCATTTACCACCACCCTCTGTGTCCTGCCACCCAGCCAGTTACCTACCCACCACACTACTGTCCTGCCCACCCATATTCCCCAGTTTGTGTAATAGTTTTCTATGTGGCACAGTGTCAAAGGCCTTGCTGAAGTCCAGATAGGCCATGTCACTGCCCTCCTGATCCACCTCCCTAGTCACCCAGTCAAAAATTCAATGAGGTTGGTCTGACGCATGACCTCCCCTGGTGAAACCATGCTGCCTTGGGTCCTGTAGTCCATTGACAACCAGATGTTCCACCAATCTCTCCTTCAGTAGTGCTTCCATGATCTTTCCCACTACCGAGGTGAGGCTGACTGGTCTGTAGTTCCCTGCTTCCTCTTTGTTCCCACTTTTGTATAAGGGGACTACATCTGCTGTCCTCCAGTCTTTGGGTACCTCCCTGTTTCAGTGATTGGCTGAACAGGATAGCCAGAGTTCATCCACCACCTCTCTTAGTTCTTTAAGGACCCTGGGTGCACCCATCTGGCCCCATTGCTTTGTCAACTCCTATACTTCCAGTTCCTTCAGGACCCTTTCTCGTGTAAAGGGACTTGTGTCCATTTCTGCACCATTCTCACCCTTGTACTCCTTCAGACCCATTACCCCCTCTTCCTTAGTAAAGACTGAGCAGAAATACCTGTTCAATATGTCAGCTTTACTGTTGTCATCCTCCATGCTCCCATCCTCCCCTTCAGTCTAACTATCCCTCCTTTGTCCTTCTTTTTCACTTATGTACCTGTAAAAGGTTTGTGCCCTTTAACCACTGATTTTGCAATGTGTTCTTCTGTCTGAGCTTTGGCTTCCCTTACTGACTTCCCTGCCTCCTTTGTTTCTCCTGGTACTTCTCCTATCCCTTCTGCCTGTGTCTTTTGTATTGCCTGAATGCAGTCTTTTTGGCTTTCACTTTCTTTGCTGCCTCTTTGGAAAACCATAATGGTCTCCTCTTTCTTTTCCTCTTGCTAACCTGCTTAATGCATAATTCTGTTGTTCTTATAATCCCCATTTTAAATACTGCCACTGTTTCTCAATCCCTGATTCCTGTCCCATTCCCTTAATGCCTCTTTCAAGCATCTCCCCATTTTCCCAAAGTCTGCCCCCTAAAATCCAGGATCGTGTTTTGTGTGGTTTGGTTCTGCTCTTTCTGTGATTTCAAACACAATGACTGGTAGTCACTGTTACCCAGGTGCTCCCCACTGTTACCCCCATCACACTGTCCCTGTTTGTGAGCACAAGGTCCAGTATTGCCTTCTGCCGGGTTGGTTCCATGACCAGTTGCGTGAGGAAGGCACCCTGAAGGGAGTCCAGGATAAATCTGCTCCTAGTTGATGCTGCTGCTGCTGGGATGCTCCAGTCCACATCTGGTATATTGAAGTCTCCAACCAGTACTACCTCACCCTTGTCAGCCATCCTTTGGATGGCTAGCATCAGCTCCCTATCTGTTTCTTCCTCCTGGGCTAAAATTTCTGTCCTCTGTCCTATAGCTGTTCTCAAACCCAGTACCCTTGCTATCAGAGTCAGCAGCTCTACCTCCTAACCATTGTATCTGGCTGTATAGTTGCTCTTTGTCTTGCATCACCTTAGGACTGACAGTATAGCCTAGAGGTTAGAGGAATGAGGTGTGAACAAGCTTGGTACATCCAGTAGATCAGACCTGAGTTTGATTCTCACAATCTCCACTTTCATACTGTGTGACTCTGAGCAAGTCACTTAACTGCCCAGTGCTAACAGGTCACCCCTGAAAACAGGCACTTGTGCCTAGTGGGCCTTAACCGGTTACCAAAAGACTAAAATAAAAAAATTAAAAATTTTACAGGGGATCCCCAGAGCCAAGCTGAAGGAACCAGTCTTAGGGGTAAGTGCCAAACATAAGTGTATGTGTAAAGCCTGTCAGGGGTATTGGGAAGGTAAACATTGTGTACTGTGTGGGCCACTAGTAGGAAACAAGGGGGGGTCACAGTGTCCCAGAGGGCTGTGGCCTGGTTAGTCAGACCAATACTAACCCTGACCTTTTGGTGGAAGCACTCGTCATTGAACCTAGACCCCTTAACCTGCTGCTAGCCAAGCAGGCAGGGGTAGTAGCCATTGGGATAGTGCCACCTAGGGGTTGCAAATGTTTTTTTTTCAGGGGGTGACATTCCACTATACACTATACAGAACAGTGCATGCATAACATTTAACGGCAGGGCTGTTCTTTCCCCCGTTGGTACCATACCTCTCAACTGTCCCTGATTTTCAGGGACGTCCCTGATTTTGACTCAAAATTTTACTCTATCCCTCCTAAAATTGGTGTTTGCGTGGCTAAATCATGGGGATTGTAAGCACAAAATAATGTCGAACATTAAAGTTACAGACGTGTTCTACTTTAGAAAATGCATTCTGCACTAAACCCAATATTCCACTAGCTTTCTGAGTGGATATCTTTAATTCTAAAGATATGTCCCTGATTTTGGTGCTTTGTCCCTGATTTTTTTATGCCTTGTCCCTGATTTATGAGGCAGAAGCTTGAGAGGTATGGTTGGTACTATGACGATGGATTACCTCTCAAGCTGCACTCTCAAGGTAATCCGTCATCATAGCACCAACTCAGTGAAAGAATAGCCCTGTTGTTAACTGTTAGTCATGCGCTATCCTATATGTTAAGAATTGCAGTACTTTATTTTTCAATTGAACTGTTAAGAATTGCAGTACTTTAAGTACTTTTAGTTTAGTACTCTTCTTTTCAGTGCAATTTCTTGCTGCTAGCTTCCCATCGGCACTTTGTGTTGGCTCCCCGCCCACCCTACCTGGGCTGTTACCTTTATGGCTAGTGTTCGATCACATGATTAATTACTAAGTGTCCAGATTCCTATTGGCATGTGTTACTTCAACTTCACTAGGGGCACTCAACCTTTTTTCCTTAATTTACTCATGCTTTCTGGAGTGTATGAACTAACGTCAAGGTGTTTTGATTTTCTTTCCTTCTCATTCGTTGGAATTGATGTTGTGAGTGCTACCAGCACTCCTAGTGCACCTGTATTGCTAGTCTAATGTAATTGAGTGGTCTTCCTCTCTACAAGTGAATCTTAGATTACTGCGATCTTACCCTTTGCTCATCAGCCATGTAGTCACTTCTCCTCCTCCCCGCTTGTTCCAGCACCTGTCACTGCTGCTTAGTGTTTGCTGTGAAGCTGTTTCTAGCACCTGTCATTGCTGCCTAACATCTGCTGTAAGCTATTAGGCTGCAAGGCTCCTACTTTCACTGCTCTTGTGGAACCGCCTGCTCAGCCCCATACTGTTTTTGTTTTCCATTTTCTATCCTTACTCTGTTAGGAGTACCCTATATACTACCCCTGCCTACCCCCTCACCCACCCTATCATGACTCTACCTAGCTACCTCTTACTGCTCACCTTCTCCTTGCTCCCTTTTCATGATTCTCCTCTCCTTCACCCCTCCCTGATTCTGCCTTCTCCATACTTGAGTTTAATCGATTTCATCAAGACCAAGGCAAGCGAGGTGGCGGCATTGCCCTATACATTAGACAATCTATCTCCTGTTCCATCTTCTTCAAGGAGGCCTGCACTTCCTCCAGTGAAGTAATCATAGCACTATTATCCATCCATTCCTCTGCCCTGCTCTATATTGGTGCCCTCTATGCCCCACCTAAAACAACATCAGATGCTCTAGTATCCATCATCTTTTCCATCTCTTCCCTCACGTCTAGCGGTGTGCTGCTGCTACTCAGTGATTTCAACCTCAACTGGCTCTCCCCCTCCTCCAAGTCCACCATCCTTAAACTAGAAGCTCTAAACCTTACTCAATTGATCCACAAACCCACTTTCTTGAACCCCCACTCCCAGAACCACACTCTGCTTGACTGGGTTTTATCCTCCCAGCACCGCTGTGTCACTGCAGCAGGGACTCTGCCAGATGCCATCAGTGATAACTGCATCGCTTATTGCATTAGAAAGATTCACATCCCCCGTGATGCTCCCAAATATATTTGGTCCCACCTCCTACACAATCTAGATGTCACTGCAGTTCAACAAGACCTCTGTGAGGTAGACTGGATTCCCATTTACTGAGCAGTTGATGTTGACTCTGCTCTGTCTCTTTTTTCTACCATCTTCATATGCATTTGGAATTACCATGCCCCCCCTGAAGAACTCCAGAGTGAAAAAACATCATCGCCACTGGATCACTGCTGACCTACTGGCCAAGTGCAGGGCCAGGGACAAAGCTTGGCGCCACTATAAAGACTCCCTATCTCAGGTAGACCTTCAAGCTTACAAATCCCTCAGGAATAACTGCACTAAGGCCATCTGCCTCTCCAAGACTAATTACTTCAGGTGTTACCTGCAGCAAGATCAGCACACTCCTGCATCATTCTGGAAGGTTCTCCACTCCCCTCTAGACTCTCCTGCCCAACACACCTCTGCAGTCCTACATGTTGATGGTTCCCTTGTCTCTGCCCCTGCAATTGTTTTTGCCACATGCACTCTCCCTGATCCCCTCACCCAGTGAACCCACCTTGGCCCATTTTGGTGCACCTGGTCAACCCCTCAAATACAAATTCCCCCCCGTTATCTTCTCCTGAATTCTACTCTGCCCTCTTCTCCTTTTATTCTACCAAATCCACACCCGACGGTCTCAATCCCAAGCTTCTCCACATCTCTGCCTCCACCTTTGCAGCCCCGCTCATCCACATCCTAAACCTACCTCTCTCTCCACCTCCTCCATTGCAAAGGCCTGGAAATCAGATAAAGTCCTTCTCCCCATAAGGGAGGTGACCACTCTGTGCCTGGTAAGTATAGGTCCATCTCCTCCTCCCCTCTTACCTAGCCAAACTACAAGAATCCTTAATTGACACTAGGCTGTCTGATTTCCTTGCTTGCTCAAACGCTGTCTCTCCTGTGCAGTCTGGTGTTAGGAAGCATCACTCTACCATATCTTCACTACTGCAAGTCACTGATTCAATACTCTGTGCTGTGGACAAGAGTCAAATTATAGCAGCCATCTTCATTGACCTGGCGAAAGCTTTCAATTCTGTCTCCCACTCCCTCTTACTACAAACTCTTACCTCTGTTGGCCTCGCTGAACTGCTGTTAATTGGTTCCATTCTTATCTTCACGATAGGATAAAGTCGGCTCAAACAGGCAATGCTTTATCCTCCCTGCTCCCTGTCCTCTCCGGAGTCCCCCAAGGCTCCATCCTTGGCCCCGTCCTTTTCTCCCTATTTATTAACAACCTCCTTTCTGTCTGCAGATCCTCAGAAATACACATGTACACTGACAATACTATTCTTTTCTTCTCTGGGCCCTCAGTCAACAGCATACAAGCCCCCCTTCAGGAAAACTTCAATACAGTTTAGTCCTGGTCCAAAAAAAACAGTGGCCAAGACTTTTGGATCTAGACAAAAACTGGCCACTCTTTAGCACTTTCCTCCTTTTACCACTCTGGACGGTTCCTGCCTCTAGAACATCTCAGCCTTCAAATATTTGAGGATATGGTTGGATTCCCACTTAGATTTCTCCACCAATGTTGATGCCATGTGTGCTAAGCTTTATTCCAAACTAGGTGCCCTGTACCAGCATAAAAACTACCTCCCCCCTTCCTACCCACCTTGACCTTGTCTCCAGAATGATCTTACCCACTTTTGACTATGCTGATGTGGTGTATGGCATTGCCTCTTAGTCATACCTAGCTAGACTTAACATCCTACTAAACTCCTTTTGCTGCTTCGCAACTGCCTCTCCCCCTCTTCCTCACCACTGTCTCCTTTGCTGTGACCTATCCCTTGCTCCCTTATCTCACAGGAGAATGGTTCACTGTGCATCCTTTGTCACTAAATTCTGGTTTGGAATCCTCCCCACCTACCTTTCCTCCCTCCTCTCCCAAGCTTCTGCCTCTAACTACTCCTTTCATCAGAGAGAATGACAGACCCCTTCTGTCCCACACCCCCACTCCTTTTCTGGTCAATCCACCTTCTCCTTCTGTTTCCCTTGCCTCTGGAATAGACCCACCTCCCAAGACCTCTGACCATTTTCCTCACTGTTCTCTCTTAAAGGCTCCTCAGACTACTACCCCAACCACCTTGCTGTCAATGCCCTCAACCCTTTCCTCCGTAATTGTTTGAAATTTCTGCTGTTTCACCTCTATCAGGCTGAGCTACCATAAGTTAATTCTGTTCTGGGTTTTTGTAACATTGACCCTCACTTGCTTATTTGCTTCCAATTGTACTATGTCATTGCTTTTGGGTATGCTTCATGTTCCACATTGTGTAAACTACTGCTGTTGTTTTGTGCCTTTATTTTTGGGTCTTGTAACCATGGCCCATGCTCTTGACTTGCTATACTGCCAATGTTTTACCAAATGTTTTTTCTATCTCCCTATGCACCCTAATTCCCCGGGTCACATCTGGAAATGAGCCTTGGCTCAGTGGTGCCTTTTCCAGTTATCAACTTTTAAATAAATAAATTAAAAATAAATTATGCTACCTTATCTTCAGCAAGGCATTCAATGCAAGGCCTCACAGAAGATCTCTGAAGTAGCTAGAGGATCTGGGTGCAGGAAAGGACATAGTTAGCTCAGTGAAAAGTTTGTTAGAAGGCTGACAGCAGAGGGTGGTGGAAAACAGTATCAGATCCAAGGAGAGGGAAGTCACCAGTGTGGTGCCACAGTGATCAGTCCTTGGTCCAGTCCTTTTCAATATGTTCATATGTGACATACAGAAAGAATTCAGGGCAAGATGTACAGTATCTCTTCCCAGATGACACCAAGCTTTGTGGAAGGGTAGACAGCAAGAAAAGGGTAATGGGAGGTGCAGAGGGATCCGTAGAGATTAGAGAGGATCTCTAAGGTTTGGCAGCTGAAATTCAGTGTCACACTGTGAATTACTCTGCTTTGATTTTTAGTGAGACTTTCAACACGGTGTCACACAGAAGGTTGCTGAAGATGCTGAAGGACCTGGGTGTGGCTAGGGACATAGTTAGATTGGGTAGGAAACTCGTTGAAAGAGAGCTAGCAGAGGGTGGTTGTAACCTAGGTCAAATCAGAAGAGAGGGAGGTCACGAGTGGGGTGCAACAAGGATCTGTCCTGGGTCCTGTCTTATTCAACATGTTCATCGGTGCATTGGAGATTTTATCTGGGGCAAGTTATGTCTTTTCACAGGTAGCAGGAAGCTCAATGATTGGGTAGATAGCAACAAAGGGATCAGAGAGATGCAGAGGGATCCGCAAAGGCTAGATAGGTAGTCTAAGGTTTGGCAGTTTAAATTCAGTGCCAAAAAAATGCAAGGTGATGCACCTAGGGGGAAACATAATCAGGGCCGAGTATTGGAAGGGAGGGCTACAAGCCCTATAGTAAGGATAGTAAGATGCTGGGGTGTATCAGAAAAGGGACTGAAAGTAGAAAAAAGGAGGTAGTACTACCTCTACATAGATCACTGTTGAGGCCGCACCTGGAATTCTGTGCTCAGTTCTGGAGTCCTTACCTAAGGAAGCACAGAAACAGGCTGGAGACAATGCAAGAGAGGGTGACCAAGATGATTGAGGGTCAACAGGGCAGATCTTATGAAGCTTATATCAAGGCACTGAACATGCACTCACTGGAGATCAGGTGGGGGGGGGGATATGATAGAGATCTTCAAGGTCCTGAAGGAAATAAACAAGGTGAACTGCAGAGAACTATTTAGCAGGAACATAGAGTCAAGAACCCAAGGTGATGAGTGAAAAATGCTGGGGGAAAAGTTTAAGAGGGATGTGAGGAAGTTTTATTTTGTAACTGTAGCCTAGGCGCCATGTGCCAGTGGACTACTACTCCTGCCTGTTGACTAACACACAGGTTAAGGGTCTTGGGTTCTGTTGCGATGGTGATCAGGGGTTCTTTCTCAGAATAGAATGAAAGTAGAGCAGTGCCTCCACCCAGAGTAAAATAATATTGGGCCAGGTGTTTGATTGGTACAACCCCCTGGGATGCTGTACCTACCCACCTCCCCTTCCAGCCACCCTACAAACTGGATACCACATTGTTCACCAATACTGTACAACACATATACTTGACAGTTAATAACAACAGAAATCCCACCACACAGGACTTGCAACAAACAAAACTCAGCTTTATTTTGGGGGAGGGATAGAAAAGGGGTACTGGGAACAGGGTAGCTGTGAGGGAGGACAAAAAACTGGTTAAAGGGATTAACAGTGCTCATAGGCCGAAATATATACAGTGCCCACTCCCACTGGTACGAGTGTACACCCCCCCTATATCCAGACTGTCCTGACGGAGTACCCAGATTTTGCTCAGGCCTGCTAGATACCACAGGTTGACCAGCATTGTGGCCCTTGGAACAATTTTTCTAGAGTGCTAGCAGTTTTAAGCCTTTACTCCCCTTTTAGTCAGGGAAAGCACTGGGTTACTCACAGTCCTGAAGCTGGGGGCTCAGTGACTGGCACAGAGAGTTCTGGAAGTTCAGAGATCTGCCAATCAATTTCAGAGGACAGCAGCAGTTGGGCAGAAAGGATTTGTTGGAACAACCTTGGACTTGCTTGAAGGTCTAGCCATTTGTCCCTTTCTGACTTGCTTGAAGGTCTAGCCATTTGTCCCCTCAGCCTGATTCCAGGCCCTATGCATAGCCAAAGCACAAGGCTTCCCAGGCCACAAGGAACCCAGATACAGGAGTGACTCCACAGTCTGGCTCCCTCAAATGGTCCAGAGTGCCTTAGCACTCAGGCATGCACCCATGGCCCCCTGCAGCCCAGTCGCCCCACTTGGTAGGGGTTTGCAGGTTCCCTACCTGGCTCTGAGCTGCGCTGTGGAGATTCTCAAATTCCACCTTTCTCCTGAGTGAAAGAACAACCAGCTCCGGTGTACAGCAAACAGGCTCTCAGATCCATCCACTTTCCTAGTGGCTTTTGGCTAATGACTGACGGTCGCTGATTTAAAACTCCACCTTTTCACAGCTGGCTTTTAGCAAGCTATGGGCTCCTGAAACACTGGATGCCTGCAAACCTTTTCCTTCCAATATCATCAGCTTCAACAACAGTGCCCTTTTGGCTATGACACTCACAATTACAGACCACTTCTTTCACTGGCTCGGGGTGTTTCCTCACACCGATGCAGGCTCACTGCAGAAGTCCTGAATCTCCAACACTTAAAGGAGCTTTCCACCAAAAATGTCTTAGGCTTTCAGGTGCACTATCACACTTCTCTCTGTCAGAATAAAGTCCTTTACCGATCCTCAGCCACTTGATTGATTGACCTGATTAAGGCCTGAAGAAGGTCTTCTGCGTTTTCACACACCCAGCCTGAGTCCTTCTTGACTCAAGAGGAGCCCAGAAAAGATTGACTAAACTGTCCAAAGTCCCTAGGGCTTCACTCAATATCCCAGCTTCCGAATGGCTGATTCTCACTAGCAATCACAAATATTAGCCCACTTTGATTATTGATTGGCAAAGGTCTTTGGCGACTGAAAATAGTTCACACCTCTTCCCATAAGCCATCACAACCCATTTTGGGGTGCCTAGATAGCTGATTGGCTGTCCATTGGGGGTCATAGTATCAGAACATGACTGCTAAACACACTATCCTAGGCAGTTTATATGCTGTCCCCACTTAAGTGTCCATTGCAGCCAAGCCAAGCACATTTTATCAATAATTTTCCCACCATCCAGTTGCAACCTTTGGCCTTAGTAGAACAACTACACAATTATACAGATAAACCTTGTTGTTTACTGGTCGCTGCCTCCAGTGTGTACAGTTCCCCCAGGCAGTGACCAGCTCATTAATATTCAAGCAAGCTCATTAATATTCATGAGCTGGCCACACTTCTTGAGCACTGTTGGTGATCTTAAATGACCCAAGACAACCACTTCTTATTTTTCCCCCTCAGGTGTCCGACCCGCAATTAGCTTAGTTAGAGGGTCAAGGGCACTGGGAAGGCATCAGTTGAGCTGCCACAGCAGCTGAAAGATACAAGGCACACCAGTGTGCATGCGCGGGCTCTACCGGCACTTTTAAAGTGCTATTGAGCAGTGGTCCCATGACTGACTCCTCCAGCCCCCAAAGGACCAAGTAAACATTATGGGGGGCCAGACGGAGACCAACAGAAACCCAGCACTAAGCAGCAGAAGATGTTTGGGAGCAGGATCAATGACGGGCTCCTGGAGGAAACAGGTAAGACCCACTCGATTTGGGGGGGTACACAAAAAGGGTGGTGGAGCTGTGGAACAGTCTGCTAGCAGAGGTGGTGGGTGCCGAGACCGTAAATTGTTTTAACCATGGCTGGATGTAGTGGTTGCTCAGGTTGGTAGTAATAGGGAGAGGTGCAGGGAGGTGAACTGGGAAGGATAAAACCTTGCATGGACAATAGGTACTGGGGCAGATTGGGAACTCTAGGCAGACTAGATGCACCTTTGGTCTTTTTCTGCATCATTGTCTATGTTTCTATATAGGACTCAAGAACCACAGAACAAAGTATTGGATGGGAGGGGTTAAGCTGGGGCAGTACCTCTGAGGAAATGGACTAGGAGTAATCATAAGTATCACCCTTAAACAATCTAGCCAGTGTACCAGGGCACACAGTAAGGCAAACAGGATTCTGGGGTGTATCAGGATGTGTTTTTTTATAGCAGGAGGAAAGAGGTATTACTGCCTCTTTATAGATCACTGGTGAGGCAACACCTGGAGTACTGTGCCCAGGTATGGAGTACTCAAGTAAGGAAAGATAAAGACAGGCTGGAGATGGTGCAGTGTAGGGTAACCAAAATGATTCATGGCCAGCAGGGCAGATCGCATGAGGACTGGCTTGGGGAACTGATCATGTACTCACTTAAGGTCAGAAAAGAGGGAGGGTAATATGATAAAGACCTTCAAGTTCCTGAAAGGATTGAACAAGGTGAACTGCGAGGAGCTATTCAGTGGGAACAGAACACAAGGACATGAGTAGAAGCTGGGGGGGGGAGTAGAGGGATGTGAAGAAGTTTTATTTTACAGAGAGTGACTGAGCCATGGAAAAGTCTGTCAGTAGAGCTGTTGGGCACCCAAATCATTAATGGTTTCAAGCATGGTTGGGACAGAATTAAAGGCTTAATACTGTGCTTACTCAGGGGGTGGTAGTAGTAAGATCGGAAGAGGTTAGATAGTGTAGACAAAAACCCTGCATTGACAAAAGGTCTCGGGGTCTGACAGAGTGTTAAAGGCAGACTAGATGGATCCCTGATCGATTTCTACTGCTATCATCTATGTTTCTATGAGGCTTTAGTGCTCAGTTTCCAGTAAATACCTCTGTTTGTGTCACATTCATTCACGATTGAGGGAGAGCTCTCAACCAATCAGAGCACTCCTTTTCTTTGGTATGCAACACTCTTATTCTGTGAAGAGTGTCTCACGCACAACTGTCCTGGAAACTGGCATGTTCAGGGAAGGGTTTTTAAAATGTTAATAAATAATTGATCAGTCTCAATCAATAATATCTTAATACTGCCACAGGAATCACTTCTAGGGTTGTAAGAGTGGTTTCACTTACAGTACATCCTTAGGGTGTCAAAACTGCTCACCTTCGGTTTGCGGTTCTCATACCCTAAGAATGCATTTGAGACCACTCTTACAACTGTGAGAGTGGTCTCTGGTGGTATCATACAAAGTGGCATGAGCACAAAGCACTTGGCACAGCATTTTGCACATGGTCTGAGTACACTGCTGCACTGCTCTTACAGTCAGGGCCCAGGTGTGAGTCAAAGAATTCCTTGCAGTGCTGTTTCTAACATTAGAAGTTTGTCTACTGAATGTACTTAACAGTTTGATAATAGTCATTGAGTTCCCAAAATGAAGTTAACCGGTTTGTAAAAATGCATGTTGTTCCCAGAATGGAGTTAGGAGTTTGACAGAAACATCGGGGCTGTTACTGCTTGGAGTCACAGAATGGGACATGACCAGTTCTCCCATTGCAACGATGCCCCAAGTGCCTATCCACAAAGGGTTGATTTAGTCATCTGGGTAGAAGGCCGTCTGTGACTTAAGTCAGAATGTAAATTAGGTAAGGCAGATTTAGATAGACTACTATCAATGGTGCACCGCCAAATGAATGTTTTCTCTATGCCATCCACAGTTGCCCGTAGCACAGACACTGGTGTTTAAATCATCTCCAACCCACTCAGCCTGTATGTTTAGGCCAGCTCATGGGCTGTGAAGAATTGTCCTTGTTGGTCTTGTGATAGTCTTCTATGATGACCCTGACAACCCCTTCCTTATTCCAGCTCAAAAGTCCCAGAATTCCAGTGTTTTTCCCTACCATGCCCTGTTCCTCTCTATGAGCTGTCTCCATCATAGTCCCTTACTAACCTTCATCCCACACCAACTTCTTTCCTCATATCCAGTGACAGCTTTGGACCAGGGCACACTAGGGTGTATGCCGTGGTAAACAAGCATTTGTCAATGCTGAACGTTCGCTTGCAGGTATTTGTATTGGCGTTTGGCATTAATACAGGTGCCCCCCAGTTGTATCAATGTCACTTTAGCATCCATATCCCAACAGAGTACCTCTCTACAACTCCCCTTGCATCTGATCAACATTTCACCCTCATAGTTCTTAAGTCTCTGTCTTAGGAACCCTAACGCCCTGGTTGTGCTCAAGGGAATGAGCCTGTGTGGAAACTGGGCAACCCGTGCTTGTAACACAGTCGTTCAGTGGAATTATTTCACCAAATTTTCAACATAGGCATTTTGTCATCTCTGGTCATGAACACTGTCACTATGATTTTCTTACTGTGCACCGAACACTGATTTGCCACAGCGACCACACTATTCTGCGTCGGAAGTGCGGAAGCACATTTCAGCCAGGATGTGAAAAATGACAGCTGTACTGTTCATAAGGAAGTGTGGGAAAATGCAAATGTTGAAAATCTGGAGTGAGAATATGTTAAATTCGCAAAGTTACGCGTGAGCGTGCAAACTGTGCAACGCACACTCGTAAAACAGTCATCTTTTGGAATTTCTGCACCAAATTTTCAACTTTGGCATTTTAGGATGCCTGCTCATGAACAATGTCACTGTGGTTTTTTTATTCTGTACCAAACATGATTTCCCACAGCCGTCGCACTCTTGTACGCTAGAAATGCAAAAACACATTTCAGCCTGGATGTGAAAAATGACAGCTATACGGGTCATAAGGAGATGTGGGAAAATGGCAATGTTGAAAATCTGGAGAGGAAATATTACAAATTCACAAACTTACGAGTGTGCACAGAAACTGCACAACGCATGCTCGTAATAGCAATTGTATGGACTTTTGCCACCAAATTTTCAACATAGGCATTTTAGGACCTCTGCTCATGAACAGTGTCACTGTGATTGTTTTACTCTGTAGCGAACACTGATTTCCAACAGCGACCATGATATTTTGGGCCGGAAGCAGGAAAACAAATTTCTGACAGGATCTGAAAAATGACAGCTGTACTGTTTATAAACCGGTGTGGAAATAAGCTTATGTTGAACATCTGGAGTGAAAATACTACAAATAGTCGAATTTACGAGTGTGCATGGAAACTGCACAACACACACTTGTAAAACAGTCATTTTTTTGAATATTTTCACCAAATTTGCAACATAGGCTTTTTGAGAGGCCACCTTATGAACACCGACACTGTCATTTCATTAATCAGTCCTGAAAGGTGATTCCACGCAGTGACTGTGAAATCACCTTTTGGGACTGAATAACACTGTGACAGTGATTGAATTCATGAGAAGGGGTACCAAGAACTCCATGTTTAAAATTTGGTACCAAAAGTCGAAAAAATGGTTGAGATATTCACCTAAGTTGGAAAAACCCTATTTATGTCATTATACAGCTACCGGCATTTCCTCCAGATCACAGGTTGGCTTTGAAGTGTGCAGATGTGCTCCGTTCCACTGAAGATCGTAGCGCCAGGCTCTGGAGGCAAGTATGGGGTGAGGCGGGTGGATGCAGAGGGTGGGCATGGGTTGGCAGGAGGGCCAAGGACTCGGCAAGGGACAGTTTTCTTGTTTTACAGGAATGAAAAAAAAAAGAGAATCGGATGCTTTTGGCATGCTGGGGTTGGCTCCCAGCACACTGCCTACCTGTTTGTTGGGGGGGTAGAGCTGGTGGGGATTGGGCACCCCCACTGACCAAAACAGAAGCAGATGCTTTAGATATGCTGGGGTGAGCTCCCAGTGTGCCACTGACCTGTTTGTTTGGGGAGGGGAGTGGAGCAGGCAGGGATTGGGCACCCCTGCCAGCCATACAGTGTGTGTGCTGGAGGAGGAGCATGAGAGAGCTGGGGTGGGCTCCCAGCATGCCAATTTTTTGAGGGGAGCCACAGACGATGGGGGATTGGGCACCCCTGTCAGCCACACAGTGTGCTGGGGGGGGGGTTCATGAGCCGAGGTGGATTGGGCACCCTCCTCGGCACACAAGGTGGGGCCGGCGACAAAAGGAGGGAAGGAGAGGACATTAGCAGAGGGATGAAGCGGGATGGATTGCTGAGCTGTGCATGACAGCAGTTTGGCTTATATATGCTAATTGCATACACGCTACCACTGCTGATTGCTGTGGACCTTTTGTTGGAAGTAAAGACCAACACAGCCAAACTGCTGTCATATACAGCTCAGCATGTATTGGTCCCCTAGTGTCATGCCTGCTACACTGAGCAGTGCATTGGGGAGGAGGGTCACACACCTCCAAAACTCGTACTGTTACAGATGTTCCTTGCGCATGTGAACAAGCGAACGTAAAAAGGGCTGTGCCCAGTTGGTGCCCCGTTTGGTACAGAGCTATCCTCTTAGCAAAAATATATCTGTGCTCTGGCTGCCAGTTGTCATGCCACCCCATGCCCTTGTAACCCATTAAGGCTTGAAGCACAACTGCTCCTGTCACTCTTTACCAACACCCCTACTGACTGCCTCTTACAGTTCTACGGGCAGGGGACAACACCCATACTGATTGCCTCTAACAGTTCTACAAGCAGGGGACAACACCCCTACTGACTGTCTCTAACAGTTCTGCAGCCAGGTGACAACACCCCCTACTGACTGCATCTAACAGTTCAACAGGAAGGCATTGTTGCTAAAATGTAATCAGACTTGTAGGGTCACCATACATTGTGGATGGCCCTGCGAGATGTTTCCTTAGTAACCCTGCCTCCTTCATTGCTAGATCACAGTGGAGTTACCAACCAAATGCGTTAAGGCTTTGACTAGCTTTGAGCTTAGCTTGAGGGAGTGGCACTAGAAAGGACTGGAGTGAAGTTATTATCACAATGAATGCAACAGCCCCTTGTGATTGTTGTGAATGAAGCTGGGGTTGACACAAGTCATTCTGTCAACAGACTGCAGTGAGAAGTTACACAAAGTATATTTTGTTCATAGAATAAAGAAGTTAAAAAAAATGCATTTTGTCCCAACTATAGAAACATAAAAGTTGTCAGCAAAAAAGGACCTCTTGGTCCACCCAGTCTGCCCCACAATTTCCCTATCTATTGTGTCACCGGAGACCCTACTTGATGTCTGGCCTCCCCCTTGTATCTTTCCCATACATGCTTGAATCCTTTTATAGTTCTGGTACCCACCACCATTGCCAGGAGTTTGTTCCAGACGTCCACCACCTTCTCCATGAAGAAGTACTTCCTCACATCCCCTCTGAGCCTTCCCCCTTCCAACTTTAACTCATGCCCCCTTGTCCTTGAGTATCTCTTTCTGTGCAAAATGCTACTCTCCTGTACCTTATTTATTCCCTTGAGGTATTTGAATGCCTCTGTCATGTGTCCCATTTCCCTTCTATCCTCCAGAGAGTACCTATTTAATTCCCCTAGTCTTTCCTCATAGGGTGTCTTATGTAGTACATGCACCATTTTTGTTGCCCTCCTCACATTGCCTCCACCAGGTCTATGTCCATTCTGAGACGGGCCTCCAGAACTGGACACAGTACTCCAGGTGTGTCCTCACCAACAATCTATACAGGGGCATCACCACCTCCCCTCTTCCTATTGGTGATATCTCTCCCTATGCATCCCACTATTCTATTAGCCCTACCTACTGCCTTATCACACTGCTTTACTATCTTGAGGTCATCAGATATGATAACCCCCAGGTCCATTCCTGCTTTGTTGTGACACCTCCTCTCCCCAGTTGGTACTTTGCCCCTGGTTTCCCTTGCCCCATGTGCATAATTTTGCACTTTATTCATTGAAGCCCAGTTGCCATATCCTTGACCATTCTTCCAGCTTTTTCAGGTCCTCCCTCATGTTTTCCACCCCCCAAGTGTGTCCACTCTGTTGCAGATTTTTGTATAATCTGCAAACAGGTGTACCTTCCCTTCCATCTGATCCATCTTCCATCCATACTATCTGATGCACAACCATGGCACATCTCAATACCTGATGAATAACTCCGCCATACCCCATAATAACACTTACACAACCATCTGCACCACAAAATGCACTTTCACAGCAAACCATACACCAGTTTTGCCCAACAGCTACCCCCACTCCAGGCCAGCATCATTCCCCCAGCTACTCAATACCCCCATTTCAGCCTATGCACTACAACTACCCCATCCCTGTAACTACCCAACTACCCCTTACCACTGTATCTGCTGCAGAATTTAAATGCACCCCAGTATATTCCCTGCATCTACTTCACACCTGTCTCTATAGTGCAACAGCCCCATATCCCAGTATCTTCCCCACAACTATTCCACACACTGGCATCTGTCCCACAGCTACACACCCAATATCCACCCCACCACTTCCACACACTCCAGTATTTGTCCCCACAATAATACCATATCCCAGTGAATTCCCCCACAACTACCCATACACCACTATCTACGCCACAACCTGATCTCTGCTCTACAATGCCCCACCCTCCTTAATGCCAGGCAGGGGCTATATCAGACCTTAGTATTGTATAAGACTCATAACAGAGAAAAAAACAGCATCTATCTTAAACCTATATTCAGGTGGTCATTTGGGTCAGATACTGGGGTACGGTGGTGACTGTGGGTAGATACTGGAGTGGGGTTAGTTATGTGGGTGAAACTAGGATAGGGGGAGACATGGTGGGCAAAACTAGAGTATGTGTGGTTGTAGAGCAGATACTGTGATGTGGGATTTTGTAGGTAGCTGTGGAAAGAATATGTGGGTGTGGAGTAGCTGTAGGCATTTACTGAGATGTAGCAGTGTTGTCAAGGCACAGACCAGGATTTTTCCTATCAGGGGTCTCAATCTAATAGTTAACTGTGCCAGTACATCCAAACACTTTATAAGGCCCTTGCACTTCATTAACAGTTTATTTTCTGTGGTGGGTAACAATAGCAAGACCTTTTCACCTGGTTCAAAAACATTTTCTTTTATCCTATGGTCACAATACACCTTCTGCTGGTTTTGGGCCTCTTCCTGATTACTATGGGCAATTTCAACATATTTTGCCAGTTTCTTTCTCAGGGCACACATGTGAGATGTAATAGATTTCTTCTGAGCGAGGTTATCTTCCCATGTTTCTTCTATTACATTTAGTAGCCCTCTAGGTTGTCTACCATACAGCATTTCAAATGGTGAAAAACCTGTCGTGGCTTGTGGCATTTCTCTATAAGCAAAAAGCAGGTAAGGTAAGCATTGGTCCCAGTCTTTCCCTTCCCCCTTCACACACCTTTTTAACATGCATTTTAATGTTTGGCTAAAATGTTCAACAATACCGTCTCTCTGAGGGTGATAAGGAGAGGTTCTTATGGCAGTAGTCCAGTAATGCAGGACCAAAATTACTACCCTGATCAGTAATAATCTCTTTAGGTATGCCCACCCTGGGGACAATTTTGGCAAGCTCTGCTGCCAGCTTTGGGGCTGTGACAGTATGCATTGGCATTGTCTCTGAGTATTGAGTAGCATAGTTGCATACTACCAAAATGAATCGATTTACCCTTTTTACTCTTGTCAATATGTATTCCCTGAAGGAGAGGAGAGGGGGAGGGGATATGATAGATACTTTGAAATACCTCAAGGGTGTAAATAAGGCACAAGAGGGTAGCATCTTCCAAAATAAAGATGCTCAAGAACGAGAGGCCATGATATGAAGTTAGAGAGGGTCAGACTTAGGGGTAACGTGAGAAAGTATTTTTGCATGGAAAGGGTGGTGGATCCATGGAACAGCCTCCTGGCATAGGTTGTAGGGGCAAAAATGGTAGGGGATTTCAAAAACGCATGGGACAGACATAAAGAAACTCTAGCGATAGAAAAGAGAGGGTAAGCCACAGATCATTTAGGATCTGCGGTATATGAAATCGCTAGGGACAATGGGCAGACTAGGTGGGTCAAGTGGTCCTTATCTGCTGTCAGATTCTATGTTTCTATGTTTCTGTTGTCTAAGGGGCCAACCACATCCATTGCAATTCTCTTACAAGGCACATCTATCAAGAGTAGGGGCACCAGGGGCACCTTCTCTTTTTTTAGTCACTGGGGCTACTTTCTGACATTCAACACAAGAACTGCAATAGGTAGCAACATCTTCATGAATTCCAGGCCAGTAAAATCTGTACAGCAATCTGGCAAGGGTGTGATCCCTCCCTGAGTGACCAGCCATAGAACTACCATGTGCTATCTGTAACAACTTAGCTCTATTTATTTATTTATTTATTGTCTGGGATAACAACCTTTGAGTTAGTAGCTCTTTTACAAAGGTTCCACGTCAGATACAGAACATTAGTGCAAGTACACTACAATTTAACCTGTATACAGGGGGAAAAAATGGCTAACAGCATAAATACAAGACAGTAGAAGAACATTTACAAGCGAGCTTAGTACTTAGTACTATGGACAATGATTTACAATTACAAAACGGAATATCATAGTTTGAGTAAGGACAGTTTCTATACAGGGCAGAGGTAATAGCAAGTTACCTTGACCACATCATAAAGTAGACTAAGAGAAGCAGAGAAAATCATTAAAAAGAGGGGGGTCTTAGGCAAGTTGGGGTAAGTGGTCAGAGTATGGCAGTTGCTGGGTGTCAACGCAGGGGCAGCATATGGCGAAGAGTACTGGGGTGGGGGATAATATGCAGCAAGGGAGCAGGAGGGATGGAGGGGATGGTTGACAGAGGACTACAAGGGTGGGAGCAATCGGGGGGAGTTGATGGGAAAAGGTACAGTAGATTAGTCTGAGCAGTCACATTCACTTTGAGTAGTTAGATGAAGTGTCAGCTCTCTTTTGAATGGGGTTAGCTTATGGTTGCTTACAACTACTGGGGAAAACTTGTTGAGCCACAGTGGGGCCTTACAGGAGAAGAACCTTTGAGCCAGTGCTGTGTGGCGAAAGGGGACATGGAGTGCATTCCTAGCCTTACCTCTGATCGGATGCTAGTTAGGGGCTGGTTTGAGGAGCATTGAATGGAATTAGTGGTTAAACCCAAGAGTGTTTTTTTACCACATTGGCAGACATGGTATTTTATCCTCCCCTGGATGTTTAGCCATTTAGTCTGTGCATAAAGGTCACAGGTATGAGTATGGCTACTTGCACCTAGCACCAGTCTACAGGTCCTACGTAGGGCAGTGTTTACCTTATTCAGAGCAGTTTTGGTGGCTGTACTGTACACAACTAGCCCATAGTCTATAATGGAGAGAATAGAATTATTAACAGCAGGGGACAGGGCTTCATATGTTAAACAGTGTCAGTGTCTGTAGAGTAGGCTAATTCGAGTGTTAACAGTTCTGACTACTGTACATGGTCAATGTGGTAGGAATATGACAGGGAGCTGTTTAGGGTGATACCAAGGTACTTGAAGGTGGATACGTGTTCGAGGGGTTCAGATTTCTTGTTAACTTTTGTGAGCTTTCCAGAATTGTTCTTGTTGTGGGGGTTAGAAAATAACATTAGTCTTTTTATAATTCAAAAGAAGTTTGTTTCAGCAAAACCAATCCTCTATTATGGTGAAGCAATGTTGCAGCTCATTGTTTTTATTTATTTTATTTTTATTTATTTATTAAGAAATCAAAATTACAACCTTTGAGCTAAGAGCTCATTTACAAAGGATTCTCGTCAACAGTTTTAAAAGATACATTGTGTTGCAACAGTAGAATTGCAGCCGACAGTTTTGACAAAGTAGTAACACAAACTAACATAGAGTTTACGAAGGAAAGGGCAGCAAATACAAGTTACAAATTTTACATATCAAAATATAAATGAAGTTGCTGGAGGCATTGTCAGTGTTAAGTAGGCTGAGGTGGCCGGCCCAGTGGCACTGAGGGTTGAGGCACTGGATAGCACACTTCACACCATGCCGGTGGCTCGGGTTCAGGAACGAGCCCAGGTCGTCGAGGGTCAGAAGGGGTGGACAAGGGTCGAGCGTCAGTAGACTGCTCTCCTAGTCCTGGGGTGGGATGGGGAATTTTCACCAAGTTGTAGCTGCTCGGGGTCACTATCAGCATTGGTGCGAGCTGAGGGGGAGCCTGGCAGATGTCGGCACATTGTGCCTGGATGTCAGTGCACGTCCACACTCCAGGGGGTCCTGAAAGGAGGAAAATCAGGGCTGGGTGTGACCATGCAGCTTGATGGCTGTGCTCCAAGCTGCCTGGAGGACTTTGGTGGAGTCCCATCGGGGAGGGTCCGGGGGCTGTCCTGGCTGGCAGTGGCAGAGGGGAGCCCTCCAGTGGGATGGCATGACAGCCGTCCCGGATCCTCCTGGGTACAGTTTGAGCTACCCAGTTCTCCGGGCGGGTGGAGCCAGTGGCTGGATGCCCAATGCCGGTGTAGTGCTGTGGCAAGGCATAAAAAGATAATCATGATTTAAAAAAAATGTTGGCTGAGGTGGGGACTGCTGGAGAAAATGACTGAGTGGTCCACGTAACGCAGGAACAAGCTGAATAAGAGGGGTCCTAATACAAAGCTTTGCAGAATCCCAGTAGTCACCCTCCTGCTGTCAGATAGGGTATTGTTTATTTTGACTTTTTGAGTTCTGTTAGGTAGCTCCTAAACCAGCTAGTGGTATTGGGGGACAGGCTGAGGGCTGGTAGTTTGCTAAGTAGGGTGTTGTGGTTCATGGTATTGAGTGCTTTAGTAAGGTCGACATATATCAACCCTACTAACTGGCCAATGTTGAGTGCTTCATGTATGTACTCAGTGTATTCCACTAGAGCAGTTTGTAGTACTGTGAGCCTGATGAAATCCATGCTGCTGGGAGCACTGGACATTGTATTTATTCAGACAGTCGACTGGTTGGTCAGAAATGATTCATTCAAGCGCCTTGGACAGTGGGGGAAGAATGGATATTGGCCTGTAGTTCAAGTGTGTTGCACAGTTGCTGCTTTTGTGCTCTGGTGTCACCACTGTGGATTTCCTCCTCCTTGGGAATTGGGCTTGACGGAGGGATAGGTTGATTATTTTACTGAGTGCAGGCAGAACTTTGTCTAGTGAGAGGGAAATTAGTTTTAAATCGAGGGAGACATTGCTGTGTCTAGTTTTTCCAGTGGTGCATTTTAATATTTTTTAACTTCAGTAGAGGATATATGTTTGAAATAGAACAGTGGGTTTCCTGATGGGCAAATATTAGGATTGGATCAGGAACCCTTTGGGGAGCTACCATTTTTATTGAAGAAATCCATGGGGGAAATGTCAGCTATGATTTTTGGGGGTATGCCCCCCTTACGGTGACACCAACACAGTGAAATACACACCTGTCAGCAAAATCAACACTTTACCAACAGGTTGCTATGTTGGTGTGCCCAAGACAGGGATGTGCTGTCTCCTGGTCCTGCACCACTGCCCTGAATCAACTCTGACTGGAGTTGAGAATCTAAAAGACGGAAGTGGTGGGAGACAGAGCCCCCTGCATTAGGGGGTTTGGGGATGAAGTCCTCCAATGAAAAATACAGAACCGGGAGACACACAGGAATCATGTAGACCACAACTTGTGGTTAACATGATTCCTGTCAGCAAAATGCCGGTCAACATAAAGAATGTTAAACTGGCATGGTAGAGCCATTTTTGGGTCCTGTGTGACATTCCCTTCGACTAGGAGCATGGAGGTGGATACTTTCAGGTTGCTCCAAACTTTTTTCCAGCACCCCATGTTTTATTTAGGCAGTCTTTGTAGTACTGGGCATTGGCAAGTCTGGTAACACGAGGGCAGTTGTTCTTAGCCTCCCTATACCTCTGAAAGTCAGCTTGTTTGCCTGTGGCCTTAGCCTTGTGCCATAGGTGGTCCCTATTACCCATAAGGTTTAAGAGTGACTGGGTAATCCAGCCATTGCTGGGATTCTTCTGCTTCAGATTTTTAATGGGGGCATAAATATCATAGACCCCACTAATGGTATCAATAAAGTGGCCCAAGGCCTGGTAAACATTTTGAAGTGTGTCTAGGATGGACAAGTCAGGTTGAGATAGGTGAGCCTTGAACAAGCCTAGCTGCCCTTTTCATAGGACACAATCAGCAGTTAAGTGTTCTCATCTATTCTGTCCTCCACCTCCTGTGGTCACCACCACTTCTGACCCTCCATAACTCTACCTGCATGCTCTAAAGCTCAGTTACCACTATAAATTGTTTGTCCACCTTAGATATGCTCTTAGTACTGTTGCAGCAAAGTTGACCTCTCCTACCTGATGTATTTTAACTGTATTTGCTTGACTCTGTATCTGTATGTACCGTGAAGTACTTGCCTGCTGTATATACCCCTATCTGTTTTGTAATGTCTACGTACCTTGTCTATTGCCTTACTATGTGGAACCTTTGTAAATGAGCTTTTAACTCAAAGGTGTTATCTGACATTCCAATAAATAAACAAATAAACAAATAAAGTTAGGTGTTAATTTGGCAGCATTATTGAACCAGAGACAGGTGACTGGGGAGTGGTCACTGAGAGAGTCTGGGCATATTGTGACATCTGATATCCTATTTTGTTGGTTAGTGATAATACAGTCAATTAGAGTTTTTGTGCCAGTATGTTAGTTAACCCCAGTTGAGACATCAACCATTTGGGAGAGGCAGATACCAGGTGAGGAGTCCTTGAAAGGGGCTGCATCCTTGGAGAGCAACTGTTGATTAAGTCCCCCAGGATTACCACCTCCCAGGATCCACGGAGGTCTTTTGCATTGTTTATAACCATTTTGAAGTCTGTTTCCTAGGGGTATGTGCACTGTGAGCACGGTTAGCGATTTGTTATGGCTACCAAGGAGTATTCTAATGGCCAGGATCTGTGCCTCAGGGCTAGTGATTTTGGGATCTAGGTCATGGCCCTGGAGGGTGTCCCATAGGTTGGTATACAAAACAGCCACCTGCTCGTTTGCCTATTCTATCCTGCCTAAAGTGGGTACCGCCATTGAGGAGATGGCCGAGTCAAAGATTGTAGGGGTTAGCCATGTTTTCAATATTGAGAGCACATCCAGATTATGGATACAGACCCAGGCTTAGATTTGGTTCATCTTAGGAAGGAGACTACAGATGTTTATTGAAGCCAGTTTTAAGTCTCCATTACCGGCTTCACGGACGTGGCCAATTGTTCTTTCTGTTCCTGCATCTGAGGATTAGCCCAAACTCTGTACAGTAACCCATTACATTTTTCAAACAATGATTCACCCTGTTTTTGTTTCACCCCAAGCTGCTTAAAATAACCTTGGAGAGAAGCATCGCTAGTTTACTCTGAAACAAAATCACAATCAGTTATCATTTTAATTTCAACATTTTCATATACTAACCTCTTATGTCCATCAACCTTTTGTTGCCACTGTTTTCCAGGCATCTTCTTTCTTACCTAGACTTCCAGATCTTGGTACTGTGCTCATACAAGTCAGCATCAAAGTCACTAAAAGGAAAAGTGTCCCCAACATCTGACATTTTCTTTGCCTGTGCTGTTACAATCACAGCTACTCACAGAGTAGGATTTACTCTCTCTGTGATTAACTTCACAAATCCTGGAAAGTAATTTTCAGTAATCACAGGTACAGGCAACTTGGATACTCCCCCCAGATTCATTTTGTGCAACAGTCCATTAATATTTAGAGTCACATGGGTGGTGGGATAGTATTGAGTGTCCCTGTGGATGCAGATGGCACCAGTACCTGGTCCTTTTGCACAGTGTTTTCCCAGCACTTCAACATGCACTAGGGTCTGTCTGCTTCCTGAAGCAGTAAGTCCCTTAACAGTCTTATGTTCCACATTGACATTTGTTAAAACTTGCCCCAATTAGCTAAGGGCAAATCTACTCCAGTGTTACCCTCCTTATTTTTATGGCAGTTTATTGCAATATGGCCTGGCTTGTTACAATTATAGCAAGTAAAGTCATTGGGTGCAGATTTGCTACCCTCACCAGAGTTCGTATCTGACCTGGAGTTAAATCGGGACAAAGAGGGTCTTATCAGTCTTTGGCTCTTACTGGTCTGTCTGGCCATCTGATAGTACTCAGCCAAAGAAACGGTCTTTTCCCTACTGTCTGGTTGGTGTTCTTTTACCCAAAGCTGCACATCTGTAGGAAGGATGTTAATGAATTGCTCCATTGCAAGTAAGTCAATGATCTGGTTGGAGTCATTTATTGAGGAGTTCTCTGAGTTGAGTGACTCCTTCTCGAGGATTGTCGACCTATTTTGTACTTCAGGGACCAAACTCTTTGCTTGTAGGTCTCTCCTGAGGTATCATAACTTTTCACGATTTCTCTTTTGACATGGTTATAGTTTTCTGACTGTGTGGTGTCCATATTGTGCTAGCTGCACATTCGAGCAGACTTGATAGACCTCTAGGCCTTTATCTGCTGGCAAATTTCGTATGTTCGTATGTTCGTATATTGCTGTAGGCATGTTGGCTTTATCGATCATGTAAGGTACTATCCTGATTGCCCATTGCTGCTTTGGCCGCTGGCAGGCTGTGGCAACCCTTTCAAAACATGTCAGGTATGCTTCAATATCATCTGAGGGACACAACTTTGTAAGTGTAATGTCTTTTAAGTTGTTTGTGTTTTGTTCTTCTGCTGGACCTGTGCCAGATCCTCCACCTTTGACAGCTGACAAGGCATCCAGCCATGGCTGCTCCTTTCACTGCATCTCCTTTCTTCTTTGTTGCTTCTGTCGTGACATCTTTTCTTTTCTCTGCTTCTCTGTCTCTGTTGTTGTATAGTCCACTATTTGAAGAAGGCAGACCGGCTTTCAGTTTCTGTTCCTGCCCTTTCTTCCATCACTTGTTCCAGCTGTACAGTCACAGGTTGGACTTTTGTTTCTGCTTCTAGTTTGACTGCATTCTTCTGGTAATCACTCCTGGGCTTGCTGTTGTAGGATCCATACCTTTCTTCTATGCTTTCCTGGTACAAGATCTAGTAACCACACACAAAACTCCTGGCACAGAGTTTGCATCATGTAAATCCCAGTTAGTCTGACACCATCTGTCGTTGAGGCATAGGTCAGGAAGCACAGGAAAACCAGGAGCAGTTATAAAATTCACAAGTAGTGTTTTATTATTCTCAATTACAGTAAAATAAACAAAAAATATTGTTTAGAATAAAAATTTAGAAAGGCAATACTAACAGAGAAAACAAAGTCCTTCACCTGAGAGTATCTCTAATTTGAAGTTTCAGTCTCTCCCTCTAACAAAAGATTGCTGCTGTTTTTAAAATAAGTATTTGCCTGGCAATTAGTGAATGGTTTAATTTTTTGTTTTGGTACTCCAAGTTTTTGTAACATAGGGGCTGGGTGTGGAGAGTTTTTAAAATGTGTTACTGTATTTAGTTTTTAACAATATGGCATGTCAGGGGTGTTAAGCTATTTAACCTTACAAAAGTGGCTGCCAGAAATGTTCTGGGAGGCATGAATACCTAGGCTCGCTGTGTCTTGGTGGCTGGAAGGGTTTCCGACCCAGTAGCTGTCACCATGTAAGGCACAGGGCTCGAAACCCTCTCATCCAATCAGGATGTAGCAAATTCCCTGTCCATTTTATAACATGACCTAGGATTACTTTCTTAATGCTACTTATCTGGTAGTATATGTATTATTACATAGGGCCATAAAGTTACAGTTTTGTGTGGGAATTTGCACATGAATATTTTCCAAAACTAGAATACTATTGTATACCATCAAAACATGGTTTATTCACATCAAATATGAACCAGCCAGCTAGTCTGATGACACATATCACAAAGGTGCACGTTATATTGTGCCCCTAAAACAAAATGACTAGCTTCATTCATTGTGGCCCCTAACCTAAAGGAGTTTTACGGAGGGGGCTGCCAGTGATTGGTGCGTGGGTGTGGGGAGGCAGTCTACAAAGCAGAGCGCTGCTTTCATAGCCTTGGTGATGCTGGAGATTAGGAGCGCCACCGGAGTTGAAATTACTGTTTGTTCTGGGATGAGAGGTGGAATTAGATATGGTATTGCTGTTTATATATGTCAATTAGTTTACTATAAAGTAGAGTACCTATGTGTATTGTTGTATGAGTCTGTATATGCCATTTTGGCTTTTTAATTAGTTATGTGTAGGAATCCTATTGGACGAGTCTTGGGGCCTAGGATTGTTTATGGGAGCTCGCAGTTGTATGCATTACGTCCTTTTTTCCCCCTCCCTGTATCTGATATCACTATCAGACGTTGTAGGAAGTGGGATTGGGGGATTGTTCTGCGATTCACTGTGGGATGACCAGGAGCGGGTTGATCAAAGGATTGAGGTGGTTAAGTCCAGGAGACGCCTGGAATAAATAGAGCATCTAGGAGAAGTCAGACGTGGTGGTGCCTATTTCAGGGGCCACCAGTCCTAGTGGCCAGGTGACCACTGAGGGCTGCATCACCTCCCATACCTCTGGCAGTGCTATGCAATGCCAGGTCGATCAGAAACAAGGCGGCTATTATTGCCGCTCTTGTTTCATCGGGTCGACCTGGCATGCATCATGAGACCTGGGTGGGAGATGATGCTGGCCCTGTTTTTGAGGCTGCAGTCCCCAGGATATACTGTGGTGCACTGCCCCAGAGGAAATCGTAGGGGAGGTGGTGTAGCTATCTGTTTTAAATCTAGTCTTGACTTCACCGTGCACCCAGTGGGAACCCCGGGTTCATTTGAGTGTGTGGCCGTTCGTGGAGGACTTGGTGTGGGCTGCAGGATCCTCCTCATCTACCGTCCTTCCAGTTCGATGGGGGGGTTCCTGCAGGAATTCACCGAGTTTGTTGCCAGCGAAACATTGGATTCCCCAAGATGTATCTTTCTTGGGGACTTCAATGTTTGGGCCGAAGATAGAAGTCAAAGGTACGCTGATGAATTACTGCACAGTATGTCCCTTCTGGGACTGGAGCAGACTGTCGGGTGCCTACTCATCAGGACGGCCACACATTGGACCTGGTGTTCTCACTGGGACTTAAGATCGTTGATCTTGCTATTGACCGAGTAGCCTGGTCTGATCATTGCACGGTGAAGTTTAAGTTTAGTGCTCCCGTCATAAATTTTTCCCCTTCTGAGATATTTCGCTGTCGCCCGCTAAAAGATCTTACCCCTGATGGTTTTCTGGCGGCAGCTGATTTATCAAGGGTGGGTGATGCATGCGTTGGAGCCGTTGATGCCGGGGTTGACGCCTATAATACGGTGTTATCTGGCGCCATTGACTCCCTCGCACCTGTCCGTGTACGACCCAGAACTTCATACCTGAGATCGCCTTGGTATGATGGCGATCTCAGGGAGATGAAGAACTGGTCGGAGATTAGAGCATCGCTGGAGGAAATCCTGCCTGGGGGCTGACAAACTGGTCCTGTGTGCACATTATTCTAAATATCAGGAGGCAATCAACCAAAAGAAGGCAATATTTTTGTCTCGGGAGATTGCTGCCAGGAGAAGCCGACCAACCTCACTCTTCCGGACTGTTGATAGACTTCTTCATCCATCTTGTCTCCAGCCCGGAAGAGCTTCCTCAAATGAGGATTGTGAGGAATTTGCTCGGTTTTTCTTGGACAGGGTGTCTGAGATCCGGCGGGAGGTTTCCTCAGCCAGTAATATCATTGCTGTCAGTGGTCGTCAGTTGTTTTCTGAGAGCACTCTCTCTGGTTGGGGAGAGTTTAGGCCAGTGGAGGATCGTGAGGTCATTGAGATAGTGGCTAATCTGAAGTATACCTTCTGTGAACTGGATCCCGTGCCAACGCGCTTCTTGATGAGGTGCATTGACACTGTTGGCCCGGTGTTTGCCCTGATTGTCCGGTGTTCCTTGAGTCAGGGTGTCTTTCCAGATGCCTTGAAGGAGGCTCTGGTGAGACCCCTTTTAAAAAAAGCTTCTCTGGACCCGGAGATTAGGGCAAATTATCGTCCTATCTCCAATCTTCCATTTCTGGAAAGGTTGTAGAGAAGGTGGTATCACTTCAGTTGGGAGAACATCTCATGACTCACGAGTTATATGATCCTTTCCAGTCAGCTTTTCGGCCAGACATAGCACGGAAACTGCATTAGTTCGGTGCAAATGACCTTCTCAGGGCTAGAGATCGGGTGACAAGACAATTCTTGTTCTCCTTGATCTCTCTTCAGCATTTGATACTGTGGACCATTGTGTGCTGCTTTTCCGCCTGAGGGAGTTATGCGGACTCACTGGTATTGTTATCAAATGGTTTGAGTCATTTCTTACTAACAGGAGGCAGCGGGTTGTGATGGGCAATTTCTCATCGGCACCCTGCCTCCTTTCGTGTGGAGTCCCTCAGGGTTCGGTATTGGCCCCAATGTTGTTCGTAGTATACATGCTGCCCCTGGGGGGGATCATTAGGAGGTATGGCTTGAGTTTTCATTGCTATGCAGATGATACTCAGCTATACCGATCCTTTGCCCCAGGAACATCAAATGCAGTCGATGTGCTGAACACCTGTCTGGCTGAGATAAATGACTGGATGTCTTCCAGCTGGCTGCTACTGAACCCCAATAAGACTGAGGTACTGGTAGTGGAGTCAAACAGAGCTCGTGATGGGATGGCCTCTGATTCTGTGACTGGCATTGTGCTAGGAGCGGTGTCATTGATGGCCTCCCCATGGGTGCGAAATCTTGGTGTGATCTTTGACAGGAACTTGTCCATGGAGGTTCATATATCCTCCGTGGTTCGTTCCTGTTTTTTCCATCTTAGAAATATCGCCAGGATTAAGCCCCTTGTTCCGGCTCTGGACCTCCCTACCTTGGTACATGCCTTAGTTACCTCTAGACTTGACTACTGTAACACACTCTATCTCGGGGTCTCTGGAACTTCTCTTCGCAGACTGCAGCTAGTGCAAAAAGCTGCTGCCCGGCTTTTGACCGGGCAGAGTAAGTTTTGTCATATTACTCCAGTATTGCGTGAATTGCACTGGCTGCCTGTCAGGTGGAGAGTTTTTGTTCAAGGTGGGCTTTTCACCTATAAGACCCTGCATGGTCAGGGCCCTGGTTACCTTTCTGATCTCCTGGTACCATACACCTCTGTCCGAGATCTCCGCTCCTCTTGTGGGGGCTCCTCAAAGTTCCGAGAGCTAGGTTAAAATCTGCAGGGATCGTTCTGTTTGGAGTTGCTGCTCTGCTTTCTGGAACTCATTGCCTGTTGTAGTGAGAGAGGCTCCCACTATAGAGGCCTTTAAGAGTCGTCTGAAGACTTTTTATTTATGCAGGCATTTGGTGACTGAGTTTTATATATTTTATATTTGTATGATATTGTAATTGAAATATATACAGTATGACACACTGTACAGATTTTGTGTGGCGCCCAGAGCCTTCGGGATTGGGCGTCTTTTTAAATAAATTTGATTTGATTTGATTTTGATAACCTCAGGAGAGAACTGCCCAATGCCCTTGCATATATAGAGATCCCTAGTCAATTAGTGAGAATAAAAAACTTATAACTACTCTACCAATTTTCAAGATTCTTGAGTAAAGCTAATTTATTTCCATGAAGTGATCCCAGAGGACTATTTATTGTTTTAATTAGGTGATTTACATGACCACAGTGGGACAGTGCACTGTTGTGGTAAATGCCCTAATACTTGAAAAACTCTGCCTATTCTATCAGATCTCTTCACCCTCAAGAGTAACTATTCGTAAGTCTAACTTAGCATTCCATTTTCTTAAAGAGCTAGTGTACTGCTTAAAACTAATTCTAGTTTTACAAGCAGATAACTATTACATTTTATTTTTGGGGTGCTTTTTCTTTTCCTTTAGGTTAATTAGAAGATTTTTACCTGATGTTAATAGGCGTGATGTGTGGAACAGCATTCTGTCAGGCAGCTGACATATCTGGCTCTGTACTCCCATTACCTCATCAGCACTGTGACCTCACTGACTGTGAAATCACAGCTGCCCAGGACTAGCCACTCAGTAGATACCAGGTCATTTGCCTGTGATGGCACTGTCAGTGATGTCACAGTGCAGATGATGAAGTGGGAGGACTAGAACCAGAAACGATGACTGCCAGTCACAGTGCTATTTCAAGTATCCAGTGTAATAATATCACATAGAAAACTTTATTTATACTTTTTGTGCAAGCCCCCTTAAGTTTCCAGCTGGCCCTCCAGACCACCGTCTCTGACCTGTGCCCATGGGGCCATGGTTTACGCTCCGGGCAGGGGCAAGATGTGGCCAGCTACAACCCCCAACACATCCAGGCATCAGTGGGCCTTAGGCAGTGGTGGTAAAAAGACCGGTCGGGGCCATGCTTAGTTTTTTGCATTTCTGGTATCAGGAGGCATGGCATGCAGTGATGCAATGGTGGAGCCCCACCTAGCATTTACACGCTTCCCAGCCTCAACCTCAGCCCCCGGAATGCCACCCCCATGGTCACCCAGAGGCGCTGCACAGGGAAGCACAACCCCCCTCCCTCCACCAGAGATGGAGAGTGTGCAATTGCTGCTCAATCCATCCCCCCCAACCGGCTGGCCCTCCAGCCTCCCAGGCTCATTCCTGAACCTGAGTCGCTGGCGCCACAAGCAGTGGCTCCACCACTGTACTGACAGGCTGACCGAAAACTTTGTAATTAAAGTTTCAGAAATAAAAAGTTACAACTAACTCCTGATTAAAATTTGCAACAGTTCCCTGTCTGCACATTTGTGGTTCAACTAGCTCTTTAAATTTGATAATGGACAGATAATGTCTGAAACCTGTCAGGTGGGATGTGTTCTTTGTGGGGTGTTTCATACTCCAGCCATATGTCAATAGATGACTGTTAAATGTTACTGAAGCTTTTGGTGCCCATTATCTGTTTAAGATGGTGAGCATCCAAATTTCTGCTACAGTAACATGGATAGAGCAGCCTGACCAGGCATAGTGTGTTTGAACAAGATGGAGCTATATTGAAAAGCTCCAGTGTGTGGGGCTCAGTGGACAGTACAATCACAATGAATACATCAAAGCACCCATGCAGATTAGGGCACCCTCTAGCATATAGGACACAGCAGTATATTCAGTGGATTTTTGAAGTGATATAAAGCTGCTGTGGCAATGCTAATTACTGTTTCAAATACCCTACCCTCTCCAATGCATCCAGTGGTATGCAAACACCTGGATCCTGCTGCCCTACCCCCAAAACACTGGCACAGTCCCTAATAGTCTAATAGTCTACCCAGCTCCTGAGAAACTGTCAAAATCTTTAATAAACTCATGGCCTTACCACACCTCCCCATCCCCGTGAAACTGTCAAAATCCCTGGTAGTCCAGTGCCCCTCAATCCCCAATTTCATAGACATGTCCCTGGTAGTTCAATGGTATCCTCTCTCACCTAATCCCCATTATAATGACTGTACCACCAATTCCCCCTGCCCAGACTACCCATTCAACACCCATCACCTCCAATGTACCCCCCCATCTTCACCCGACTCACTCATAATGATCCATTCCTTGTCCGCCATTAGATCTGTAGAGGGTGACAGGCATAGACTCTGTACCCACCATCTCAGCCAATCACTATTTGAATAACAGGGAGTAAGTGCATATAATGTAGAAACAGCTGTTCTTTATTACCAAAGACATATGCACGACTCCAGGCTCTTTGCCCCTTATCCTTAATCTGTTACTGCTTTGACATCCTAATCTTCCGCTTGTGACATCTGTCTAATTTCCATGGTAACAGGCAGTCATGCTCTAGGCAGAGTATTATGACTTCATGGCAGGAATAAGCAACCATGATTTACTGACATCCTAGGGAAAACGATACTGCTTTAATGAAACGTCTTCAGTAATAAATCAAAGTTCCAATGATACTGGACTGTGCCAAGAATTCATGGATACCTACACACTCACAGAAAAACTTGTGCATACACACGAACACACACACACACACTTACACACACTTGCAAACATATACATTTCTACACATTACAGCTTCCAATGGCAGTGCTTCACCCAGATGGGCTATGTTGATGTTGCAGTTCACAGTGGTTTCTTCTGCTCCTAGAGAGCATTCTCGATATTACCACTGGCAGCGATGACTCCCTGCCAAAGACGGCCTTTATCAATGTTGGCAAGTGCTGCAATGGCTCTCCTGTCCAACAGTTACCCGAAGTACCCCCCCCCAACAATATATGGTCTGGTCCCATCTGTCAGTACATTTTCCTGGTTGATATACCACCCCCTCCACAAAGAACGTTACACTGGCAGCAGGAAAAATGGAGAAACAGAGAGTGAGCAGCATTGTAAGCAGACTGAGAGTGGGATGAAGCCATTCCTGTTAGGGGCTCTCAGGTGAGTTGGACATGCATGCTCACCATGCTGGTATCTTGCTGTGCAACTGTAAAGGAAAAAGTTACAACCAGTTCTACAATGCACTGACTGTGCAAGTACAGGACACAGACTACACAACTGATGCATGGCCAGTGCACACAAAAGGTAACATTATTCTTGACAAAATTAACACAAAGCACCAAAAGTACCGACAGTTCCCAATGCAAGTGATTTGTACTGTACAAATACAATCTTTCTGACTTGCTTTATAATATACAGTAAGTAAACAGGACTCAGAAGATGTCTACTGGTTAGTCAAGAATATCTCCTCATGATTTCTTCAGGTGCAAGAACCAAGTAGCAAAGCTGATTGGTTCTTGAACCATAATAAGTTACAGTGGCATGCTGTTAATTAGCAAAGAGACATCTCTAGAGGTCCATTTACTTTTTTTTATTAAGTATTTCTTTTTTCAACCCAAATTGGATTCCAAAACAAATTCATTCATTTTTGAGTATACAAAGAAAAAAGAATACAGAATTAAACAACTGATGCACCTGAAGAGCAAGGCCATGGGTACTGATCACTTCAGTGCCTGGGGTTCATTTTGTTAGTGTTTTGCTATTTCTATTAAGTATGCTATCTTTTAACTTTGAAAAATAAATTTTAAATTTCCAATCACACAAACTTGGTACATCCAGCAGCTCTGGGTTTGGTTCAAACACCGTCTCCACTGTGTGTTATGTATCCCTGAGAAAGCTGCTTAACCTCCCCAGTGCTCCCAGGTCACCCCTGAAAACAGGCATTGTGCCTTATGGGCCATAATTGGTTACCAAAGATTAAAACAAAAATGACCACATATGGCATGTAAAGTGCTAAGGCTGCTTGTGCATGCCATTATGTGGTCATTAGAAGCTCTGCGCAGTCCCTCCAGGCAGATGTAAAAGATGTATGCATGGAGGAACTGTGAAGAGTTTCGACCATTGCTGCCACCCTCACCCCATCCCCATACACTAATGTATAAATCTCCAGCAGTCCTGTGGTACTCCCACCTGCTCCATCCTTCCTATGAAATGAAATGACTCTAGTAATTCAGTGGTATCCCTCTTCACACCCCGATCCCAGATGTGCAAAGAAATTACCCTGGTACTCCAGAAGTACCCCCCTTTCTAACCCTGTCCACTACAGAGAAAAGAAAGCACTGTGTTGGTCCAGTGATAGCCCCTTCCTGCCCTGATCCCTGTTGTTAAATAAGTGACATTCCCCCTCATTGGCCCTGTCCATCAACTCAGCACCCACCATCCTCCACCTACTGTCTAGTACTTGACTCACCGTAATCTGTGGACATGGCAGGCAGAATGGTAGATGACAACTGGCACAGACCCAACTCTCACCACCTCAGCTGACTATCATTTCAATGACAGGGACCCAGAACATGCATACTGTGTATCTACTGAAGAATCAGTCTGGATTCAAAGTGCTGGGGTTGTGTCTGTGATGTAGTCTGTCTTGTTTCACGTTAATAAAGGGCTATTATTTTCTATCCAGCTTGGTTTGTATTTTTATGTGCTCCTCAGTTGCATGCATTTGCGGCCCAACCCTACACTGCTGCTGAAAGCTCAATTTTGTAGATTTTTTTCATATTCACTGATTAAATAATTAAGTATTGTAAGAAAACAAATCTATGAGGAAGTGCCCCATAGTGAATATGAAGCATCAGTTCATGTCCTGCGGGCAGACTGGATGGGCCTAGTGGTCCTTATCTGCTGACAATTTCTATGTTTCTGCGTTTCTGTGTCCATCCATTTTGGTGGGTGTAATGTGCAGTATGAGTGTTGCCTGCTGCAGATAAGTGCTATGTTTCCTGTTTTGTGTGTCACAAGTTCCAAGTGCTCCCCCAGAGATTTCTAGTAACCGTTAAAAAATGCAAATCTAGTTATAGGGGACTTAATCTTGATATATACATACACTATAATCTACAAGGAGGACAGGAAGAATATACACATCATGTGTCTAGCAGCCAGGCACACAATGAAGGAATATATGACATGGCTTCAATAAACTAATAAAAAGTGAAGTACCACAACCTATAATTGTCATTCGTGCAGGCATTAATGACTTGAGTAAAATAATAGAATCTGAGATAGTACATGAAACCACGGCCAAGGAGAAATAGTTAAAAATCTCAAAACTGTAGGGTTATCTTTTCAAAGATGTTGCCATCTGAGACAGCAGACATACAGATGAAAGCCGATATTACTAAATATAATTAATGGCTATGCTTTTTTGCAGCCAAAGAAGGTTTCAGGTTTGTTAGGCACTGTCAGACCTTTAATGGGCAAAGAGATCTTTATAGAAGGGATGGACTGCAGTTGAATAGGAAAGGGGAAGTAGTCTTGAGCTACAGACATTTAACTGCTATTAATCACAATTTAAACTAGTTGATGGAGGGGTGGGGGAAGGCATGTCCTCAAACAACTCTGCTACACCTAACACAGTAAAATATGGTACATCCTGCAACTATTGTGTTACTACAACCTTACAGGTCACAGAATTCAAACTTAAATATGTTACTATTAAATGAGCAAGATTTAAATAGGTAAATAGATGTACTAGTGGCAGAACAGGTGGGACATCACTATGATGTCATCACAATCACAGAAACATGGTGGCAGGATACAAATGACTGGGGGCAACAACTTCGGCTTTATATTATATAAACTAAATAAAAAAGATAAGAGAGGAGGAAGTGTAGCAATCTATATTAGTAACTTGTAAAGAAGCAAGCTCATTGCTTCAGTTGATGGTGAAGAGGTCTCAAATACTGAAAGCATTTGGACTGAAACTGAGAGTAAGCCCAAATCCATTATTATTGGAACATGCTACAGGCCACCCAGTTCCGAGCATGAATATAACTCTAAGCTTTTCTAAACAATCCATAACAGGTATCTGTCAAACAAGGATGTTACTGTCCTTGGTGACTGTAACTTAAAATAAATTAACTGTAAAACAAAGACCGCAAGTGGTCTTTTGGGAACTGAGCTATTGGAAATAGTAAACTAATGCGAACTGAACAGCTTGTGTCAGAACCAATTGGAGGTAAAAAATCTTTTGGACTTAGTATCAACAAATATTAAGAATTGGGTGATATGCTGCAAGGTCTTGGAGTCATTTGGAAATAATGATCATTGTATGCTTCAGGTTAACATTCATAGATAATTACTTGACACATCTGGTAATATAGTTTACTCTGATTTTAGAAAATGGGCTTTAAAAGTAAAGAAACCCGATTGGCTGGCATGGGGTACATTAACTTTCAGTGAGAGCCCTGTAAGTTAAAAGTGCCAGCCATGCCAACCTAGTAAAGTATCAATGTGCCCATCCTCCTCTTTAATTGGCTGAAACACTTCATTTCAAATTAAAATCGCTGCCATTTTGCCATTTTTGTCTGCTGCATAGTGAGAGATACTGCCCACTAGCAATTATTATAAGCTGCCTATAACTATTGACACAACCTCAACTGGCTTACTTTCTAGCAGCATTTCTTTATTTTTAACAAAACCTTGACTATATCAGCACTCTGCCTCCTTCATCCTCCAGCCACCATTTTCCATGTCTTGCTTAGCAAGAATATTTCTTTTCCCCGACTTCCCTAATGTGCAGCAGCAAACGCCCCCATCCAGTCTACCTCCATTTCCACTAGTAAATAATTTTTTTTTTATTCAAAAGCAGGATATTCATTTCTCTTGCCTGTGCCACAGTACTGTTTCACACCCCAACAACTCCATTGATGACAGCGGCACCGGACTGCTCACGCTTCATTCATTCAAATGAAAGCAGCCTATATGCAACAAGGGCTTCCATGTCTCCAATGTGTTTCGGCATCAGAAGAAAAAAGACAGCCATGCTAGTAGGACAAAAACCTTTTATTTTGGATTCTCTAGTAAAACATGGATCTGACAGACTGCTCATTATACAAAACATTCTGTATCTTGCGTGGGGAGGGGATAACGGAATGGCTGTCTGGAGCAGGCAACAGGACATGAAATAAAACCTAAACAAAGGGACTACTTTACAAGAGAAACAGTTAAGCTTAATTTTTACTTTATTTTTTATATTGTTTCTTTAACTTTTTAAAATCACACATTTAAGTGCTACAGGGAGCCCATTTTCTAAGAGCAATAATACCCTCCAGGGTGGGTGGTATGAGCAATACCAGACCTTCCAGGGGCTATAAGGCCTTCCGCCTGTGGCATCAGGCCTCATGATGCCCCTGGACAGTCCAGTATTGCCCAATATCTCCCACCCTGTTGGGTATTATTGCTTGCATAGAACTGCCAATTTTAGAGCTGTGGTCAATAATCTGAACAATGTGATTGGAATAAAGACTTTAACAACAGAAGGGCATATTAAATATGATCAATTCTTAGAGACAAATTAATGGAGCTGCAGGACAAGTGGGTACCCAAAAGGACAAAACCAAAATGCTTTAAGGGTAAACCTAAATGACTGACAGCAGATATTTAGCGGAGAATTAAAAAACAAAAATGATCTTATAGAAAATCCACGTCTTATTCAAGTGAAACCAATTTCCACATTTACAAGGAAAATCTTAAATACTGCAGGTCTGCTATTAAAAAGAGCATGCATAGGTGTAAATTACCTTTGACTAGTAATAGAGATAGCCCAAATGCTTTCTTTGGGTATATAAATTCCTTAGAAGGCAGAAATACATCCTCTGGACCACTTGACGTAAATGGCACTTTGATAGATAAACCCGAGGCCCTAGCAGTGGGATTAAATTAAGTATTTGCTGACTTCCTAAACTGCCCTGAATCTGAATTTCAGAGACTTGAACTCAGTCCAAATGTAAATGATAATCTAATCTTGCCCACAGCTCTGTTTTCACTGGACAAAGTTAAGAAAAAATTGCTTTTCCTAGACCCTTACAAAACCCCAGGACCTGACAATATTCATCCTGCCCTAATCAGAAACGGAGCACCCATCATTTTTGAACCTGTAAATGCTTAATTCTCTGCTTTATTTTCTATGGGAATCAAGTTTAAGGGCTGGAAAGAAGTGGTTATTACCCCCTTATTTAACAAACATTTGTCAATGCCAAATGTTTACTTGCTGGTATTAGCGTTGTAAGTGCAGGAGTTAGACAGATGCAGAATAGGAATGGCAGTGAAGTATTGAACTCACACCAACCCCACCTCCACCCTGCAGGGATAGACAGGCATTGGGCTGTGCCTTTGGGTCGTTGCCCATATCGCTTATGGCATTTCACCTCACCTTATCCAGCAGAAATCAACAAGTGTTGAGGTGTGCCTTGAGGTGTTTGGCTTTACAGTCACCCCATTCCATAGGGATATATGCTGAAATGGGTGCAGTATAGGAGAATGGAGTGAACTCTGGGGAAAAGAGTCCAAGGCACACCTCGATGCCTGTCACTGGCTGCAGGGTGGAATAGCTTGAGCATTACAGCTGGCAATCCAAAGGCACACCCCTGATGCCTGTCAGTTTGTACAGGGTGGGATGTTATGGTTAGAAACCCTAACAAGGGCATTTGTTGGTATTTGCACTACAAATTTTCAACATGGCCTTTTTGTGACCCCCACCTCATGAAAACATTTGTGACCTCTGCTCATGAACAGTGGCACTGTGAGTTTGTTAATCTGTCCCGAATGTTGATTTTCCATAGCGACCATGCCATTCTGCACCAGATGTGCAAAAACACAGTTAGGGCAGGATGTGAAAAATGACAGCTGTACCGTTCATAGGGAGGTGTGAAGAGATGGCAATGTCGAAAATCTGGAGTGAAAATATTAAAAATACTTGAACTTACGAGCGTACATGAAAACTGTGCAATGCATGCTTGTAACACAGTCATTTCATGGAATTATATCACCAAATTGTCAACATAGGCATTTTGTGACCTTTGCTAATGAACAGTGTCATTATGATTTTCTTAATCTGTCCCAAACGTTGATTTCCCACAGCGACCGTGTCACTGTGCATCAGATGTGCAAAAACACATTTCAGGCATGATGTGAAAAATGAGAGCTGTACTGTTCATAAAGAGGTGTGCAAACATGACAATGTTGAAAATCTTGAGTGCAAATATTACAAATTCTCGAAGTTACAAGTGTGCTTGGAAACTGCACAATGCACACTCGTAACATAGTCATTTTGTGCACTTTTGTCACCAAATTTTCAACATAGGCATCTTGAGACCTCTGCTCATGAACAGTGTCACTGTGATTTTCTTAAACTGTCCCTAACACTGATTTCCCACAGTGACCACGCTATTGTGCGCCGGATGTGTGAAAACACATTTCAGCCAGGATGTGAAAAATGACAGCTATACTGTTCATAAAAAGGTGTGAAAAATTCCAATGTTGAAAATCTGGAGTGAAAATATTAAAAATTCTCGAAGTTACGAGTGTGCATGGAAACTGCACAATGCACTCTCGTAACACAGTAATTTTTTGGAATTTTTTCACCAAACTTGCAACATAGGATTTTTGGGAGCCCACCTCATGAACCGTGATGGTGTCATTTCATTAATCAGTCTGGAAAGGGGATTCTGCACAGTGACTGCAAAATCACCTTTCGGGACCGAATGACCAGATGACAGTGATTGAATTCATGAGGTGGGGTCCAAAGAACCCCATGTTGAAAATTTGGTGCCAAAATTCACAAAAATGGCTGAGATATCCACCTAATTTGAAAAAAAAAAATTTATGCCATTATACAGCTTACCGGCATTTCTTCAGTTCGCGGTCAGCTTTGAATTTCAATTGAATTCAATTCACTTTATTTATAAAACAGGTGCTATTCCAAAAGATCATAGTGCCTTTACAATAAAAACCATAGAACCATAAAACAAGAGTGCAGACATGTTCCTACTCCACTGAAGATCATTACGCTGGGCTCCGGAGGTAAGTATGGAGAGAGGGGGGGGTGTGGGCAGGTGGGGTGCACAGAAGGTGGGTGCGGGTTGGGGGATGGGCAATGGACACAACGAGGGATGGTTTTCTGTTTTCACGGGTTTAAAAAAAAACCTTGCAGGATGATTTTTCTACTTACAGGGACAATGGGCACGCTGGGGTGTTTGTTGGGGGGGCTGGAGCTGATGGGGATTGGGCACTCTGTCACCATTCATGGGGACTGTGAGAGACGGACAGAGATAGCTGCCACCATATTTATTGAAATGTGACACCAGGCAAGGCAAGCTGCTATTTGCTGCTGCAATCAGGTACTGCCCCAACATCAGACTGTACAGGAAAAACTGCTGATTCTCCAATAACGGGGCACTCCCTGATTGCAGCAGCAAATTTCTATCAGGTTGGTGGCATGCTTCAAAACTGCTGTCATCGACAGTGTGCTCCTTCTTTGGTGCCACAGAGACCAGCCCCAAAAAGCACTGCCGGCATTGGCCACTACACTGCCGCATCTCCACAATCCACTACTCCAGCAAGCTGCCACAAAATGTTTCTTATGCATGGATTTAGAAATGGTTGGTCTTGTATGACAAACCTCATCTCTTTCTACAAGCCACTTAGTGCCTTCCTTGACCATGATGTGCCATGTGATGTGGTCTATCTAGATCTCAGCAAGGCTTTCATTTTTTTATTTATTTATTTTTGTATTTATTTGTAAAAATCAGTTTACAACCTTTGAGCCAGAGGCTCGTTTCCAAAGGTACTTCGTCACATAAAGACATACATAGTGTTTTTGGTTACATAGCATAGGTTTGCAAAACAATAGGCGTTCAACAGAGGCGCCACGTCACATTGTGGTCAGACAAATACATTTAGGTTACAGGGTACATGTAATTGAGAACAGGTGTTACACAAGTTGGTATCAATAGTGAGCAATCTAATAGGGAAACACTGAAACAGCTGGCACTGGCCAGGTTCTAGGTGGAGAGCCGCCCGGAGGGTGTTGTCATGAGAAGCAGAGGTGGAGGCTACTTTCAGAGCTATAGGAGCAGTTACAAGTGTTGACAATGTGGTTTCGAAGGGTGGTTTTGAACTTGGAGATGGTGGTGGCATTGGTGATGGGGGCAGGGAGAGAGTTAAACCAGGTTGGGGCTCTATAGCAGTAGGACCTCTGGCCACGGCTGGTTCTTGATCTGGGGACCATTAGAGTGGTCTTGTTGGATGACCGTGTTGCAATAGTGGGAGGGCTCTGGTGGATGGATGCCGTTACCCCGGGGGGGGAGAGCCCGAGTAGGGTTTTTTTTGTGAGGAGACAGGTTTGGTATCGGAGCAGTTCATCCAGGATAAGGAGTTTAGCCTCGACATACAGCTGACAGGTGTGTGTGAGCCTGGGGGCACCAGTAATCAATCTGCAGGCTTTATTCAGGGTTAAGTGAATTTTTTTGAGTGCAGTGGTGTCAGCAGCACCATAGACTGGTAGATCATAGTCTACAAGGGACAGAACAGATGATGTAACAGTGAGCCGGAGAGCATTTGGGGGAAGGCAGGTTCTATGGTGGAAGAGGATGCCAAGCCGTGTGTTAGTGGCGGATGTTAGGGCATCGATGTGGTTGTGAAATGTGAGGGCTGAGTCGAAGGTAACCCCAAGGTACTTGTAGGAGCAGACTTGTTCCAGTGGCTGATTGGTACTTGGAAGGATATAGAGTGGGTGGTTGCTAGCTTTGTTTTGGGAGTGGGAAAAGAGCATAGCTTTGGTCTTTTTAAGATTGATGACGAGTCTGCGCTCCTTAAACCAAGCTTCGGCACTGTTGAAAGACTGCTGTAGGGTGTCCTGGAGGGAGATGGGATTGCGGTAGGTGGCAAAGAGGACAGCGTCATCTGCATACAGTAGAATTTTGCCAGGGCATGCACTGGGCAGGGTGTTCAGATAGAGCGAGAAGAGAAGGGGGCCCAGGATGGAGCCTTGGGGGACCCCAGAGTGAATGGGACAGGTATCGGAGAGTGTGCTATTGATTTTTACACACTGTGATCGAGCGTCAAGATAGCTTGTGCACCATGCTAGGGGGCCAGCTGAGAGACCAGTGTGGCAGAGTGCATTCAGCCGAAGTGGATGGGAGACGGTGTTGAAAGCCTTTGAGAGGTCGATGAACACTGCACCACCTAGGGAGCTGGTATCCAAGGAGGAGTGTAGGAAGTTGGAGAATTCAATTAGGGCAGTGCTGGTACTGTGACCAGCACGGAAGCCATGTTGCTCTGGGCATAAGATGTTATGGTTAGCCAGATAATCAGTGATTTGAATGGCCACCACTTTCTCCAGGGCTTTAGAGATGGGGGGGAAGGATGGAGATTGGCCGGTAGTTGTTGGCCGATGACCTGTCACCCCTTTATGAATTGGTGTGATAATGGCTGTTTTCCAAGCTGTGGGAAATTGTCCCAGGCAGAGTGACTGGTTAATTAGGTTAGTGAGTGGGGCAAGGACTTCATCTAGCACCAGCCTGAGGATACTGGGGTCCAGTGAGTCACTGCCGGGACTGTTGCCATTCAAAGCTTTGATTAGGATGGGTCTGGCTTCCCGGGTGGAAATCTTGCGCAGGTGGAAGCTGGGGTGCTGGAGGACAGGGGGAGGTTGGTTGGGGGGATGGTCAAAGAAATTACTAGGGAGGACTGAGCTAAGGTCAGTGAAAGCGGTGTTGAGCCAGTTAGCTATGGTGGCAGGCTCGGTGGTGGTAGTGCCATTTCTAGTGAGCTGGTAAGGGGCAGGGGAGCGAGCTTTTCCATTAAGTTGCTTAATATTATCCCAGAAAGTCCAAGCCGAGCCCCAGGAGGAGGTAAGGGTGGCCTGGTAATGGTCGACCTTGGCTTTCCTGATGGCCCACGAGCACTTATTCCGGGCTGCATTGTAAGCCTGCCTATCAGACAGACTCCACCCGCTTAGTGGCAAGGTGCCAGAGGTTATCCCGATTTCTTAGTAATTTAGAAGGGCAGGGCTAACTCAGGGTGCATTCTGTTTTTGGACCGGATTTTGGTGAAGGGTGCAAAGAGATCACAGGCCATGTTGAAGGTGTGAGTGAAGAAGGCGAGGGCAGTGTCAATGTCAGTTGCACGACGAATGGGGGACCAGTTTATCTGGGTGAGGAATACTTTAAGGTTTTTCAGCCCACCAGGGCGGAGGCACCTGCGGAGGGTGGTCTGGGCTTGGGTTTGGGATTGGGGACTGCCCAATGAAATAGGATAGGGGAGTGGTCACTTAGGGAGTCTGGGAGGACCTGGATGTTTTGAATTTTATGGGGTCGGTTAGTTATAATAACATCCAGAAGGGTGCTGGTACCTCTCTTAGGGTTTATTCCGTGGGCTGGGTGACGAGTTGCATCAGGTCTTGGGCAGGAAATGAGTCTCTGATCGCGGATGAGGAGGTGCTGAGCCAATTTACATTAAGGTCCCCAACTAGGATTTGTTCTGCCTTATGGTGGAGGGTGGCCAGGTAGTCAGTTAAAGATACCAGGGCTGGGTGCTGGTTCTTTGGGGGAACGTAGGCTGTGGTGAGATAGAGAGGGCTCCTAGAGTGGTCTGGGGTGAGTTTGAGGGTAAGAGCCTGGGCCCCATTTACAAGGGCAGGGGTGGGAAGTGCGTGTCCAAGTATTGTGTCCCTAGTGTAGATTGCACAGCCTCCCCCTCGTTTGCCTACTCGGTCCTCCCGGTATAAGGTATAGCCTGGGAGGGAAACAAATGAGTCAGGAGTGGATTTGGACAGCCAGGTTTCAACCAGGGCTATGATGTCTGGTTGATGAGCCAAGGCCCAGCACTGTAGGGCATCAAATTTTTCAGCAGGCTGCATATGTTCATGGAGGCTACTTGAAGACCAGTGGGCTGGGTGGGTGGGTGGGAGGGGCAGGGCCTGGGTTGGGATGTATGTTCCCTGTTAGGAGTAGAAGGAGGAGAACTGCTCTGGTCAGAGGGTGGCAGATGGAGAGTTTACACGGGAGCGATAGGATGAGGAAGGGGTTTGGGAGCACAGGGGTGGGTAGGGCAGCATAGGCAGAGAAGGCTTGCTTGATCAGATGCCCAAGGGAGCCGGGGGAGGAAAGATAATGTCTGGATGGGGGTGAGGTGGAGAGGGCATATGGGGTGTGTGGAGGAGGAGGGAGGGAGGAGCAGTGGTAAGGAGGAGGGGAGGACAGGAGGGGTGGGTGGGAACACTGGAATAGTGAGGCTGAGGGTTAATAGGGACAATAGGGTTGGTGGAAGGCAAAAGAAGGAGGAGGAGAAGAGAGAGGCTGGTGAGCAGGGGGTGCACATGCATAGTTGGTAAGGGTGGGGGAGCTGAAGTGAAGAAAGAATGGGGGTACTAGGATGATAGCGGGGAGATAGTAGTGAGAGGTCACCTGTAAGCCTAGTTGCTGCTATGGTATAGTGGCAGGGCTGTAGTGCAGGACACTTTACCTCTTACAGGCTCTGGCAATTCAACAGGTTATCTCACAACAAACTAATTTAAATCCGAATATAGACAGAAACATGGTTCATTGGGTTTGTAACTGGCTGGTGGGAAGAAGACAGAGAGTTAAAGTTGAAGGTGCTATATCAGATTTTGTCAGTGTGACGAGCGGTGTTCCCCAGGGCTTGGTGTTAAGTCCCCTGCTTTTTAATTTATATGTCAGCGACATACACTGTGGCTTACATAGTATCGTGAATAAATGTACTGCTGAGACTAAAATTGGGAGGCAGAGCAAGTAATATTGATGAAACTGCTAAAATACAGGCTGAACTAAACACCATTACCAATTGGGCTGTGACCTGAGACATGAATTTTAATCCTGATAAATGTGTGGTTATTCATATGTGCAGCAAATATGTTGGAACCATTTATAAACTCAGTGGTACAGAATTAAAAAATGTCACCAAAGATAAGGATCTTGACATGATTATCCAATCTAACCTATCACTTAGGTTAAATTGTTCTACAGTGGTGGCAAAGGCACAAAGCTTTTAGGCTGCATCAAATGTAATTTTGCCAATAGACGTAGTGAAGTCATATTGCCCCTGAATAGATCCCTGGCCAGATCCCATCTGGAATATTGCTCCCAGTTTTGGTCACCATATCTGACAGTGGACATACAGCATGTAGAAAAAGTGTAGACGCACTTTACAAAAAGCATTCATGGATGTGATACACCAGACTATAAAGTTAGAATGACACAACTGGGATTGCACAACCTAGAAAGAAGACACCTACTGGGAGATCTTATTGTTCTTTATAACCTAGTTAATAACAAGGAACAAATGTCTGACCTCTGTTTTATTTTTAGGGATAGTAGGTATAACACCAGAATTCATAATAAACAGCCACTGAGGAAAACCTACAGAACCAATAAAAGAGGATTCTTTTATGCACCTAGAGTTGTGAAGTATTGTAATAGTTTGCATCAGTCTACTGTGGATTCGCAAACTGTACAGAGCTTTAAAAGAAGCTTGATGCAGTAATGAACACAGGGGAATACATGTGCATGTCCGCTGAATAGTGAGGGGGAGGGAGTGGGCTAGAAGCACCTTTGGTGCGCATCCACCCCTTATTATCTAAGTACATTGGTACCTAAGTGTATACCCTATTTATGCACAAGATAAGTGTTAAAATGCCTCAGTATATATTTTAAAACTGAATTGGATGTGGGATGGGTGCTTTGACTTCATTTTCTGTGCATTTTGAGGAAAAAAGACTTGCTTGCTGATATTATTTGTGCACTAATTATTACTTTTATAAACAGGATTTTCTTTTTAAACAACTGTAGTTATATTTGAGATTTATAATATCTGAGGTACTACCATTATTGCCTGTTCATACTTTGCTTTTTAAAACATGTTAAAAGCAGTAAAACATTTTAAAAAGCAGTAAAATGGTTTGCGGTCACATGTAACATGAATTTTGGAATCATGTTTAAAAGGCATTTTTAAACCCTGCAGAAGATATAGGTTTAATAATGGTTTTAAACATGGTTTAACTATAAAAACATTTTTACCTGGAGGTGCTGACTGGTGATTGTTTCAGCACCCCATACTTGTTGAAACCCCATGCATTGCATGCTGGGAATAATGACTCCAAACCATGCTTTGCCAACCGTGACAAAGACCTATACTACTCCCACATGTGGACGTGCCGCTACCGTGCTACATGTCATGCATACCACAGTGTAAATGGATGACAGTGGTGAGTTCAGCAGCTTTGCAAAAAACATTATTAAAAATGTTTCTGCAGTGTGAACAGGCCCTAAGAGTACAAATTTTTTAAACGAGTTGAAGTCAGAGTTTCATGGACAGCAAATCTGACATGTAACTCTTCATACCTGAAGATTATTAGAATGTACATATTCATGTTTCATTTTCCCTTAATACATTAATTTACTTTACCTGAACTGTACTTGTGTTTTGACTGGCATTTTGTATGACACTGTATCATATTTAAGTTTTTTTTTTTTTTACACAGTAGCATTTCAACATGTCTTGTTCTAGATGAGAATGAAATGAACTGCAATCGCACATTTAAGGAACATAATTTAATCAATCAATCAAAACTTTATTCAACCAGGCAGATTCATCATTGAGCAAGCTCTTTTCAAGATGGTCCTGGCAGAAGGAAACAGAGCAAGGCGTGATACAATTGGACACTTAGTGCAGGCTGGTACATACAGTGAAAAAATAGCAACAACAACATTGGATAATGCAGTGTGCAGATTGTTAGCAAATTAAATTAAGGGTAATTTAAACATGTGTAGGCACTATACAACAGCTGTTGGACATCACTGGATCTGCCTTCATTATGTATTCCTCATTATGTGACTATGAACAACTCAGATAGGCTCCTAGTACTGTTATACACCCAGATATGGAAACGGGTGGAAGCAGCACCACTGGATCTGAGATGCCGCATGTCATCTGGGCTATCCTGGGTGAATACATGATAACAATGGGTAAAAGCAGGGTCCCCATTGGAAATCAAATTTTCCATCTCAGCTGGAGTTTTCTGGGAAAGTACATTGTTCAAAGGGGTAAAATCAGGACCCTATTGAAAACAAGATGCTACAGCTCAGTTGGGGTATCCTGCGTAAATAAGATGTATTGCCAGCATTAACTGGATGTTTCCAGTCCCCCCTCCAACAGAGGACGCAATATGGTTTCATTACTAGAGTACTGTTGAGAAATGGGAGAATGCACAAACCCCACTACAGCCACATGCTCAGTGTGTGACCCCCTTAGATGGTCAATTAACCTTCGGGTGTTCCAGTCAAACCACCCACCTATGGGAATGGATAGAAGCAGGGCTGTGGTGGAAATGAGGTGCTGCATCTCAGCTGGACTACCTGGGGAAACACACTGTAAAAAAAAAACAAAGGACATTGACAGTAATTGCTTGTATTTTCTAGTCCCACCTTCACCCCACATGCATACAAAAGCCGTGGAGCTTAATAGCTAGTGCACTGTCAGGAAATGGGGAAATGCAGGTGCAGTTCCTGTTAGCAAAAAAAACTCAATATGTAATCCTAAGCAAATCACTTAACCACCCAGTGCTGTAGTCCACACTGCTGCAAATATGGGTAGAAATAGAAGCCCACTGGGAATAGGATTCTGCAGTGTCACCATGCCCATAGAGTTGGAGGGGAACACTCCCCCTTCCCCAGAATTTGCAAAATAATGTCTTTTGAGTTGAAGAAACCTGTAAAAGTGTCACTTACGTTCCTCCTAGAATAATGTTAACATGGGTGTCCCATCCAGGAAATTCTCATGGAATGAATTCCTTGGGCTGTTGCATCTCAGCTGCACTACCCTGAGTTAATACATTGCAAAAATGAGCAAAAGCAGGACCGCACTGGAATGGAGATGTTGCATCTCAGCTGGGACATTTTTAGTAAATATACAGTACTGTTAAAAAAAAGAAACAAAAACATAACATGGCGGTTGGCCGCTGGCTTTTTCCAGTGCCCCCCTCCCCAGGGAGGAAGGTTTACTGCACTCATTGGAGCAGTACTGGGGACCAGTAGACTGCAGGTTCAAACCACGCTACAGACAAATACTCTCCTAATGCTGAACAAGTTACTGAAATACCATGAATCGCTGTATGTAAGCTGGACTGTCCTTGGTAACTATGTTGTAAATTAATGAGTAAAAGAAAGACCCCACTGGAATCAAGATGTTTCATCTTTGCGGGCTTTTCTTAGTGAATAAACTGTAAAAAATAAAAAAATTAAAACAATATTGCTAAGAGTTACCCTCCTTCACTTACTAAGCATAAGAACTTCTCTTACACAACACATACTGTAGTGAGGAAGGAATAATATGACCTTCTGGGAATTGCACTCAGGCCCTGGAATACTGTCCTGCTGCTCTCCCACTGAACTATAGACTCACATATTTGGACATTGGGTTTCTGGGCAGATGTTCTTTCTCTAGTATTACATATCTTACAGCTAGGAACAATCAAGTAGACAATTAGATGTTTTGCACTTTATTAGCCACTACTTGGCAATTGAATCACACGCTGTAGTGAGAAAGATCAATCCCATTATGTACAGCATGCAAGCAAACATTAAGGCATTCAGCAATGTGTCACCAGGGCCAGCCTATACTGGAAGCGCTACCTAGATTTGGGTCGGAACCCAGATCAGTACCAGAGCCGATACTGATGCAAGGGTTCCTATGACACAAACGTGTAGTCTATTTCCATATGTGCAAACCCAATCTGAGCTATTCCAGCAGAGTCCAAAGTCTTCATTGTAAATACTAACTAAATAGAAGCAGGTCTAGAGCCTTAAAGCAAAATTATTAGTGCTGTGTGGAATTTTCAGATTCTGGCGGAATGAAATTCTGCAGAATATTCAAAATTCTGCTGTTATTCTGCCGGAAATGGAATGGCGGAATTCCGCAGCATAAAATAGTTGCGGAATGATTTTCTGCAGAAAAATCACTGTTCTGTTCTGCAGATCTCAATATTGACTGTGGAAATTATTGCAGAATAATTTTCTATGGAAAAAAATACTGTTCTTCACGGATCACAGTAGGCAGAATTCCACAGGTGAAAAAGCAAAATTCTGTCGGTGGAATGGTCATGCCACACTAATTCCACCAGCGGAATTCCGCAATCTGCACAGCACTACAAATTACATGTAGCATAGGATATCCTATATATTTTTTTCTAGTAGCAATGAGTAAGAAGCAAAATACCTTTCTCATAATCCTAAAAGCAATAAGAAAAAATAATCATCTCATGTGCCTGGCTGTTATAGCATTGTTTTCTGGGATACAGAACACACTGGCCTAACCCACAGTATTGAATGGTCACAGTATTTATTTATTTAGTTTTTGTTGACCGGGTAAGTGCACTAGACAAATCCTGCCTATTTTCAGGCATGACCCGGGGGAGGGGGAAACAGGTGAATGCCAACTAACCTTGAACCAGATTAAACTGTTGGTGGTATTTTTAGTGAATGAGAGAAATTTGGCCAGGACACCAGGGAAATTCCTCTACTCTTTTCGATAAGTGCCATGGGATCTTTAACATCCACCTGAACTACCACCAGTCCAGGCAGATGGGACCTCAGTTTAACGTCTCATCCAAAAGACGGCACCTCAGAAGTGCAGCACCCCTCTCATGCTGCACTACAGTGTCAGTACTGGGATATTAACCCAAGTGCCAGATGTGGGAACTGAACCCACAGCCCTCTGATCTCCCGGCCTCAGAGGCGAGCGTTCAACCTACTGAGCCACTGACACTGATGTGTAATGTAATTATACATGTGTAATTCTCAGTTATGGATCTGGTTGTACATATTATGCGATTATGTGTTAGCCTACCCAACAGCATTCTCACTGGAATCTAATATTTACATCATAAAGCAATAATCTTAGCTAAGCCTAAGAAAAGCAAATATTCCCCAAAAAGGAGTAGTCTCTAATGACCTTTATTCTGAGTACTATAAGTCTTACATCGGAAGCTAACTTATGCGAGAAGAAAAGAGCTGATTCACTCTTACCCCAACCTCTGCGGATTGTCACTGGCTTTGCCGAGCACCAGCTGAGACAAACAGCTAAGATCTCCCCTTGGCTATTCTCAGAGTGTCCTCTAGATTGCAGGGAGACTAGAATACTTCTAGAGTTGTCTCAGGAGGCGTTCCAGGCCAGACTTGCCCAGAGAGAGATCATGGATTTTACAGCTAGTGGCTATGCCGAGAAATTGGTCTCGTACATTCCAGTAAATGGTACCAAAAACACAAGATTATCTCCAAGTGTCATCTAGCTGGTAATTATTTATTTATTTATTAGCTCATCGGATTACAGACCTTTGAGTCAAAGACTCATTTACAAAGGCACCTCATCAGGAGAGCAATATATCACAGCAAACAAAACAGTACAGTGCTTAATACTTAGATTAAAAAAGCAACCAGTGTTACAGGCATTCACTGGTGGTACATGCTTGGTAATAGGTAGCTCACAGTAGTCATAATATAGGTACATGAGTACCACGTCAGGTAGCAACCAGGGATATTTTATTACATTAGTCAGCAGATGTTGCCTGAGACCCCAGGTAAATACAGCAAAAGAGACAGGGCAGACCCAGCCTAGGGGTGAGGGTAAGAGGCAGGTGGGGGATTGTGTGCACTTACAGCAGAGAACTACCGTGGGACTAATGTATACAAATACAAATACAACTGTGTCAAGAAACAGACTCTAATGTCTGGTAAACAGCATAGACTTTGTAGCACCTTGCAGGTAGAGAGGTGTTATCTTATGATCTCATATCTAAGACAGGAGTCATCGCAGATAGAATGTGATTGTGTTATCAGATAAGGAAAAATACTAGGTTAGTATGTGATTTCCAATGCAATCCAATTACAAGGGGGTTGCAGGAAGTAGGCTGTTGGTTAACTAGAATCTTCAGCTTATCCAGTAGGTAGGGAAATGGGCAGACTGGGTAGGCCAAGTGGTCCTTATCTGCCGTCAAAGTCTATATTTTTATGTTTCTATGTTTCAATTAGATGCCCTTTATCTGACTCTAACTAAAGCTGCAAGCTATCAGTTTTTTATACTGTCAGAAATACAGAATATTGGGACTTTGCATTTTTTAGTTGGTTCTGACTAAGATGCTTTGCTCTAGCCGAGATGTTCTCGGTACCCAGATTCAGGTCCCTTCTGGTTACTTTGTCCCTGGTGTGCTCTGGCCTGTGTATTCCAGGCCAGTGGGGAAACTCCTCGGGTATCAATGCTTGTCTTTTTCGTGGATACATCTGTTGCTAAATACTAGCTCAATGCAGAGACCCTGACACAGCTGAAATGGAGTTGGTAATTTAATTTTCTGCAGCTGGAATGTTCCCTACTCAAGTTGCACTTAAACCTACACACAAGTCTCAGCTGAAACTAATGAAGCGGGCTACAGTCTAGAACTAACAAATCCATGTTCTGCAAACCCACTACAAGCCCTATCACTTACATCAGTAACCAAAGCACTCCAAGTAAGCATTAATCACTGCCAGAGGAGGGCTCTGCTGGTGGATTAATGCCCGCTGGGGAGTTGGTGCCCGAGGAGCAGCCCCAGGGGTCCAACCGCCGGCGGGCATTAATCCACGCGGCCGAGGCTGAAGATGATTAATGCACCTTAACATAGGCCCGCCACGCGACGTATGAGCCTATGTTACCGCATCACCGCAGGCAGCATCGGTGCTGTTTGTCTAGGATTCCCCTGAGTGCTATACAACTGCAGCGGAGCACCAGGATTCACCAAACGGCCACAGCTGCCTGAAACTGAGTGGGTATTAAGCCACAGGTAACACCCGCTCGGTCAGTACCAGCTGTGGCCATGGAGGTATCTGAGGGTAGCAGCCCACTCCATGACTGCGAGCCCCCGCTGTCTGTGTAGTGAGTGCAGTACTGTGGTAAAGGCAGGGAAAAGTTGACAACTGCCCATCTGGAACACAATATCTTCTGCCACTGTTTGGGTCAAAAAGGCCGTCACTTTTTGGCTGTACAAAAATAAAACATCTCCCCATATTCTGACATGTGGAGGCAGGCAAACGTTGAAGTTTTACTTTACATTACGGAGCAGGTCTTCTGATTAATTGCAGCTCAGTTCATCAGTCAACAGAGTAGGTGTATGACACTGTCTTCTACAACCGTATAAACTTTTCCCTGCCTTTCCCACAATACTGCACTCACATAACAGACAGCAGGGGCTCGCAGTCATGGAGCGGGCTGCTACCCTCGGGAGCCTCCATGGCCACAGCTGGTACTGACCGAGCGGGCATTATGTGTGGCTTAATACCCGCTCGGTTTCTGTCAGCTGTGGCCATTCGGCCAATCCTCGTGCTCCTTTGCAGCGCCCGACAGTGAGCCATGTTACAAGTGAATATAATCCGCATCATTAATAAGTGCAAAAAAAAGTACCCATGAGTACAAGAGGTGCTACAAACTATGCTTGCTGGCTGCTGATGTACGCTGGAAACTGTTGGCTGGAGATGAGAAAATTGCTTTACATTTGTGATGTGTTAATTAACTTTCTAGAAATTGGTTTAATGTTTATGGTTAAATTAGAGACTAGCTTCTAGTCCTAGCTGTGTCAAAGGCTCAGTATGTTTCACTATGGCTTATGGGCACAGACCAGCAGTTTGTGAGTTCTAGTACCAGACAAGGAACTTGGATTAATAGCTATTACTGAACCTGTAGTGTAGTACTAAGGGGCCAAAGAGCTGCTGAGTTGCTGAATTTCAGTGTCATGTTAATCCAAATTCCCTTCTAGGGCTGGATGAAATTAACAAATTCCATTGCAACAAGCATTTCACGCAATTTCATGAAATTATGTGAATTTGTTTCTTCGGCTGTAGCATAGCCATCTGTTTAGTTACAGGCTTGAAATCTGGCATGCTTTCGTGCCCATGTAGGTTTTAAGCATTTTCCAATATCAGGACAATCAACAGAGTAGTTTGGACATATAGTGACTCACAGTTTGACATTTTATTTCTTTGTGAAATTTTGGGAAAATTATTTTTCTAATTATTACTTGACCACCTTTTCAGCTCCAGTGCAGATCTGACAATTAACATGCATAGCCTTTTGGTAAGCGTCTTACACCTGCAAAATGTGGAAAGATTTGGTTGAATTATTTTTAAGTTACTGAGGCTCATAGTTTCATGGTTTAATTGTGTGAGAAATGTTTTAAACGGTTTTGGAACATTTCAAGGCTTACAACTCCACTTCCTGATCGAACAGTTGGCATGCATACTGCGTGCCCATGGGTCCTGATAAGAAAAAAATGAGCAATTTGATTCAATACGTTTACTTATTTTTATTCTGTTTATATGCCCCCCTTCCACACTGGCACCTGGACCCTCATTCTCACTAAGCAGGGATGTCTCTCCCGAGCCGTCACTTAGCCTTGGTCACCCTCCTAAGGCAAAGTCTAGATAGAGCTTCCCTCAAAACCTGTGTCCATTTTAGGCTCAATCCTGGAGACTTCCTGATTGAGGATAAGGGCCAGATTACCTGGAACTTTCTAGCCCCCAGTGTCAGGGCCATGTTCTTGATTTTCTCATTCACCCATGGCAGTGTGTTGAGTGCATTGTGATGCACACAAGCATGCCTGTACTTTGATGTCCCATATCCAGCCCATTCCCTCATCTGTTCTTCCAGCCACTCTACTACCTTTACTCACCAGATAGCAGTGCTATGGTGGAGGAAGCAACCCATCTTCCCCGAAAGGGGGAGAATGTCCTCTGGGAAGCTCCATCCTCCTTCCCCCAGCTGGCCCCAACATTCCAAGATTGCTCCTAATCAGGGACACAGCTATGACAAGCGGGAGCGATACCAGTGCGCAGAGAGGCCAGCTGGTTCAATAATTTAAACTTTACAGGACAAATACTACAGATCACTAACTGGCAAAATCTACATAAAAATCCTTGGGCGTGTAAGAGGTAATACAACTTGTGGAATTTTAATTTCGCAAACCATTTATCATAACTGCATCTAATTTGGCTGCTCTCCTAATTTCCCCAGCTGAGCTGAGTTGTTTGAAATACTGTAGTACAGCCCTGAGTGACCAATTTTACCCCCCACCACACTCTTTTCTCTGACCTTGACCAGATGGACTCACTGGAAGAGTTTGTCCCTCAGTCTCCTCCTTGTTCTTTGCACCGACACCCTTCCTTCAAAAGAGAGCTGCCAACACTGTTTTCTCTCCGATCTATCTCTTCAGAATAGTTGAGTTCCTCCTGCTTTGTGACCCAGTTCCTCTCTTCCCCAACCAGGTCTCTAAGACAGCCTCTAAGTCCTTGCCTTCCAAGTATGTCAGGTTCCCAGGCCTGTCAGTTTAGTTTGGTGTGATTCTCACATGACCTACATTTCAGTGAGAATTGTTGCATGTCTTCTTCTTTGCTCTAACTCAGGGTCTACTATTCTTGACCTACCCAGCTATGCTGTCCTTCCTTGGTGATTCCATTCATCTAACTCCTACCACTGTTGATCCACTGATCTATCTGCCTCCCCTATCCTCTAGTTTAAGTCCCTGAGACTTTCCTGTCTGCTTTCCATGCCAGTACCCCATACTTCTTTGTGCAGCTATAGTCCATCATGGTCGTGCAAGTATTCCATGCCACAGAATATATGAATGCATAGACTCTGTCGGTAGAAAAAGGCCATTGGTCCATCAAGTCTGCCCTGTTTTATCCTAGCCTAGCCCATGACCTATTGTCTTGATTGGATTTTGCCCTCACTCTCCACTTGGTTCCTGCCCTACCACTACCTCCTGCATGGCTATCAAACCCCTTATTCTGTCCCAGTCATGGTTGAACTGATTTGTGGTTTTTGCTCCCACTACCTATGAACATACGAACATACAACATTTGCCAGCAGATAGTGGTCTATCAAGTCTGCTTGAATGTGCAGCTAGCACCCATTATTCTACAGCTGCCCCACCAGGTTGGTTTGGCAGGCTCTGCCACTTATGAAGCCATGCTGTCTATTGTTCTGTAGCTCTTTGGCCTCCAGGAGGGCCACCAGCCTCTCCTTCAGGATAGTCTCCATCAGCTTACCAATGATGGATGTGAGACTCACTGGTCTGCAGTTCCTCGGTTCATCCTTGGGTCCACTCTTTTGGAGGGGCACCAAATGAACCAACCACCTTATCTGACAGGGTGCTTCATGGCGTAACCACTCTCTCCATAAAGTAACATTTTCTTACATCTCTCTTGAATCCCTCCTCCCTCCACACTAGCTTACAATCATTCCCTCTTGCTATTGACATGCTATTCCTGGTGAATGATTCCTCGTGGTTTACCTTATTAATTACGTTCTGGAACTTCAAGGTCTCTATCATATCACCCCTCTCCCTTCTTGCCTCCAGCAAGTAAGTATTTTGGGTCCTAAGCTGATCCTCATAGGATCTACCCTGCTGGCCCTAAGTCATTTTGATTGCCTTATGCTGCATCATTATTAGCCTATCTCTGTCTTATCTCAAGTGGGGACTCCAGAACTGGGCACAGTATTCCAGATGGGGTCTCACCAGTGATCTATTGAGAGGTAGTATTATCACCTTCTTCCTGCTGTTGAAACCCCTTCCAATGCACCCCAGCATTTTCCCATAGGCATTGGTACATTGGCTAGTTTGTTTTACGGAGTCACTTATGATGAATTCCATATCCCTTTCTTTTGGCATAGTGGCCAGCCTAAACCCCTCCCATCCAATAGTCTGTGTGGAGATTCTTATTCCTTGTGTGCACTTTTTTGCATTGACTTTGAACTGCCAAATCTTAGATCATCTCTCAAACCTTTACAGGTCCCTCTGAAACTCCTTTACTCCCTCCTCACTATATAGCCTGGCACTAGTTCTGTGCAGAATTCTGAAATTCTGGCAGAACAAAATTTTGCAGAATTTTTGAAATTCCACCAAATATCACCAGAAATGGAATGACAAAATTCCACAGCAGAAAAAACACAGAATTAATTTTTCTGCAACATTTCCATGTAATTTTATTCTGTGGAACTCAATATTTTCTGCAGAAATGGTTGTGAATGATTTTCCATGGAAAACATGCTGTTTCTTGGATTATTATTCCACAGATCACAGCAGGTGGAATTCCACAGAAGATCCAGCAAAATTCCAGCAGAAAGTCCACCGGTGGAATGGTCATTCCACAATAATTTCGCTGGCAGTATTTCGCATTCTGCACAGCACTACCTGTCACAGAGCTTAGCATCATATGTGAAGAATCACAGTCTGCCCTGTAATTATTCTCCTATGTTGCTGATAAACATATTGAAGTCCTAGGACTGACTCCTGTGGTACCCCATGAGTGACCTTCCTCTACCAGGATTTGACCCTGTTAACCACCACCTGCTGTCTCCTTCAGAGCCAATGCCCTCTGGTTGCCCCCCCCAAAAAAAAAACTCTCCCTCTTTCAACAAACTCTTACCAAGAGTCTACTTGACTAATAATCTATCATTCCACACATGCCCCAGGAACATGATGATCTTGGATAAGTTCACTATGCATGCCGATAATTTGGGAACATCGCTAGTTCTATAAATGACCTGATGTCCTGAGGACTTGTCCTCCTTATATCAATTACTCCAATATGGCTCACAGCTGTCAGCTTCTTCATCTAGCTGCTGTGCTTGGCTATGGATTACAGTTATTTGCTTTTGACTGTAGGTAGGCAAATCACGTTACCTTCACTAGCACATGGTCCTGCACTGCCCCTCTAACTCTCCTGCTACCTTCTCTCCAGAGTTCCTTACAAATAATACCATACTATATCTACCCAGCCTTTTCCTACTTTCTCTGTGGCAGATCAGACATATGGCATGGGCTCAATGTATGGCTATGACTTCCACAAAATTACAACAAAATCCCACCATTTTCACAAAAACATATGAAATTTGGCTTTAATTGCTGATGTTATGTTGTAATGTTTGTCCACGTATAACTTGACAATCTTTTAAGCATGAGATTAGAATGTTGGCACAGAACCTCCATTGAAGGACCTATGAACCTACCAGAATTGTTTACATTGAATTATCATGTTTTTTTATGTTACAGGGCTTAACATTTTGCAGTTTACTTTTGAAGTTTGTAACATTTAGTGAAATATCTGTTTGCTTATAACTCAGTCCATCTTATAGCCAGAGATCTAACACATGACACACATATACGCTTTGTACCACACTTTAAATATGTAAAACATACTGACATATGGATATGTGGTTTTAAAATAAGATGGAGACCACTGGAAACTACATTTTGTGGATATTTCACAAAAATGGAATTGCAATTTTACCCACATTTTACAGGTGCAGTTCAGATCTGGCACTGCTTTAGTCCCCTCTGTCCATCTCTGATGGCTGTCCAAGATGAAGTTAAAGACACTGTCATACTTAATTGTAAAAGAATGGGAATTTCCTCATGTCATGGCCAATGTTCCCCCTATCAAAAAAACAGATCTATGTAACACCCCCAGGATGTATAGGGAAACAAGCTATCAGTGCTCTATGTGATTTCCCTGGTGAAAAAGTTCAAATATAATTAAACTAATTAACTGACTAAATATACCACAAAATCTTTATTCAATGGTGCTGATTACTTCCACAGATACACTGTTTTACAGTAGCTAGTGTAGAAATGGTCAGAGTGTAACAGGGTGCCCCATTAAAGATATTTATTTGTTAAAATATATGTGTGCCCCTTCCATAATTCCTTTTATGCTTTCCTATTGTCTTTTCTTTCTTCTTTTTCTGTCATTTCATGTCAGGGTGACCAACCTGGCATTTCTTTAAAATCTTTTACTTTCCCTTCAAATTTTAGTTCCTGTTTTTGCACATATTTAGAGAGTACACCATGAATGTTAAAAATAGTGCCCCTTATGTTTATAAGGTGCTTCATTGTCTAAACAGTAGTGCCTGTTTAAATTAGGTAGCCCTAGTTTGTTTATATAGTGCTACGTGTTGTTATACTGGTGCCCTGTAATAACAAGCATTTGTCAATGCTGAATGTTTGCTTGCTGGTATTAGCATTAGAAATATAAGAGTTAGACAGAATGGCAGTGAAGTACTGAACTTCACGTGAATCCCACCTCCATCCTGTAGAGACAGACAGGATTTGGGGAAAGTTTTTGGGTCGTCACCTATGACGGTCAAGCTATGTCAACTCACCTTATTCTGCAGACACTGACACGTGTTGAGCTGTGCCTTGCGGTGTTTGGCTTTACAGTCACCCCATTCTAGAAGGACATATGTTGAAATGGGTGCAGCATAGGAGAATGGGGTGAAGTCTTGGGATGAAGAGTCCAAGGTACACCTCGATGCCTGTCAGTGGCTAGGGGGTGGGGGTGGGATGGCACGAGCAGTACAGCCGGCAGTCGAAAGGCACACCCTGATGCCTGTCTGTCTGTACAGGGTAGGACATTATGGTTAGAAACCATAATGCCTCAGGCATTTGTTGGTGTTCACAGTACACATTTTAAACATGGCCTGTTTGTGACCCCACCTCATGAAAGCATTTGGGACCTGTTCTTATGAACAGTGGCAGCATGATTTTGTCAATGTGTCCTGAAAACTGACTTCCAACAGTGATAGTGCCATTCTGCACCACATGTACGAAAACACAGATCGGGCAGGATGTGAAGAATGACAGCTGTACCATCCATAGGGAGGTATGAAGAGATGGCAATGTTGAAAATGTGTGGTGGGAATATTAAAAATGCTTGCACTTCATAGCATACACAGAAACTGCACAATGCATGCATGTAACACAGTCATTTCATGGCGTTTCATCACCATATTTTCAACATAGGCATTTAACGACCTGTGCTCATCAACAGTGTCACTGTGATTTTGTTACTGTGTCCTGAACACTGATTTCCCTCAGCAACCAGGGTATTCTACATCGGAACTGCAAAAACACATTTCGACCATGATGTGAAAATTGACAGCTGTACTGTTCATAAGGAGGTGTGGAAAAAATGGCAATGTTGAAAATCCGGAGTGAAAATATTACAAATGTGCAGAGTTATAAGTGTGCATGGAAACTGCACAATGCACACTCATAGCACAGTCATTTTATGGACTTTCATCACCAAATTTTCAACATAGGCATTTTAGGACCTCTGCTAATGCACAGTGTCACTGTGATTTTTGTAATGTGTCCCAAACAGTGATTTCCCATAGCAACCACGCTATTCTGTGCCAGAAGTGCGAAAACACATTTCGGCCAGGATGAGAAAAATGACAGCTGTACTGCTCATAAGGAGTGCGGAAAATGGCAGTGTTGAAAATATGGCATGAAAATATTTCAAATGTGCGAAGTTACGAGCATGCGTGGAAACTGCTCAATGCACGCTCGTAACACAGTCATTTTATGGCCTTTTTGTCACCAAATTTTCAACATAGCCATCTTAGGACCTCTGCTAATGAAAAGTGTCAGTGCAATTTTCCTAATGTGTCCCAAACATGAATTTCCCACAATGACCAAGCTAGTCTGCGCTGGAAGTACAAAAACACATTTGGGCCGGGATGTGAAAAATGACAGCTATACTGTTCATAAGGAGGTGCGGACAAATGGTAGTGTTGACAATCTGGAGTAAAAATATTGCAAATGTGTGAAGGCACGAGCGAGCTTAGAAACCGTGCAACGCACGCTGGTAACACAATTATTTTATGGACTTTTCTCACCAAATTTTTAACATAGACATTTTAGGACCTCAGCTAATGAACAGTGGCAATGTGATTTTCTTAATCGGTCCCAAACATTGATTTTGCACACCAACTGCGCCATAGTGCGCTACATGCACGGAAACACATTTTGGGCAAGACGTGCAAAATTAAAGCTGTACTGCTCATAAGGAGGAGTGGTAAAATGGCATTGTTGAAAATCTGGACTGCAAATATTGAAAAGTTGAGCACTTACTAACATGCATAGAAACTGTGCATCGCACGCTTGTAAAACAATCATTTTTAGGAATTTTTTTACCAAATTTTCAACATAGCCATTTTAAGACCTGTGCTCATGAACAGTGTCACTGTGTTTTTCTTAATCCGTCCCAAACATTGATTTCACACACTGACTGCGCTATTGTGCGCTACATGCGCGGAAATACATTTTGGGTGAGATGTGAAAAATGACAGCTGTACTGCTCATAAGTAGGTGTGGTAAAATGGCAATGTTGAAAATCAGGAGTGCAAATGTTACAAATTCGTGAACTTACGAGTGTGCGTAGGAATTGCTCAATGCACACTCGTAAAACAGTCATTTTTTGGAATTTTTCCACCAAATTTGCAACATAGTCTTTTTGAGAGCCCACCTTATGAACACTGGCACTGTTGTTTCATTAATCAGTCCCAAAAGGTGATTTCACACAGTGACCGCGAAATCACCTTTTGGGTCCGATTAACACCAATACAGTGACAGAATTCATGAGGAGGGGTCCCAAAAAACCCAGGTTGAAAATTTGGTGCACAAATTCCAAAAAATGCCCAAGATATGCAGCAAAGTTGAAAAAACTCTATTCATTCCATTAAACAGCTTACCTTCATTTTCTCAGTTCGCGGTCGGCTTTGAAGAGTGCAGATGTGTTCCCGGTCCACTGAAGATTGTCGTGCCAGACTTTGGAGGTAAGTATGGTGTGTGGTGGGGTGTGGGGAGGCAGGGTGTACAGTGGGTGGGCACGGGTTGCGGGAGGGGTTGCTGGGTGTCCACGAGGGACCATTTTTCCTTTACAGGGAAAAAAAAAATCAGACAATGCGGGATGGTTTTCCACTTTACAGGGGCATTTGGCATGCTGGGGTGGGCTCCCGGCATGCCAAGGGAGTCTTTTCAGGGGACAGCTGTAGCCGCCGGGGGATTGGGCACCCCCATCAGCACACACAAAAATGTGGGGGAGGGATAATGCCAACAGTGATTGGGCACCCCGCCGGCAGGCTACAAAAGCCGGTGGAAGGGGGCTCATCATGCCGACGGGCAGTGGGCTCCCCCATCGGCAGACAACAACAGGGGGTGGGAGGGTTACATCATGCCGACGGGGAGCGGGTTCTCCCATTGGCAAAATAAACATTGGCGCACTGAAGCCGGTGGGGACTGGAGCCCCCATTGGCAAACAAACACCGCTTGGTGGGAGGCACATGCTGCCGAGGGGGATTGAGCACCCCCTCAAGATGGGAGCAAGCATAATACTGTGGCAGCAAGCCACCCACAATGTTCACAAACAGTACTAGGCTACCTAATGTTCTGCCCTGCAGTGACGGGTCGCTCCCTCATTGCAGCACAATGACTGATGCTGCAATGATGAGGCGGACCTTGATTGCTGTGGCAAAAACGTTACAACTTGGTGCACTTTTGGCAACCAGTGTCATCGGCACACTGTGCATCCATTGGTTCACCAGTGCCGAGCCCCCAAATGCAGTGCCTCCATTGGCTGTAGCAGTGCCACTCATCCACAACCTGCTTCTCTCCTAAGCTGTCACATCATGTTTGTTGCGCATACGAGCAAGCAAACATAAAAATGAAGTGCATGTTGCAAGACACGACTGTCTGGGAGCCCAGAAGTTGGGCTGTGTAAAATTTAAGAACCGCATATTGTGGTAGAAAGAAAAGCTCTTCTTGTGAGCTTGAATTTAGAAAAGAGCTGCCTCCTGCAGATATCTGAAGAGCAGCTGCTGCATTGTGCATCAGAGCAGGATCGCGCTCCGATGTACACAAGCAGCACTCTGCTGAAATGAAGCAGGATGCTTCAGAAGAAAGCAAAAGTGCCACACAGAGTGGCAAAAGCGTAAATGTCTGCACTGAGACAGGATACTATGGGCAGAAAGATAAAAAGCCATGTAGTGTCCTCAAATCAATAATAAATGCAAATGTTGTTGAAAGATCGTCCCAGAGTAGTCGATGGGAGCTGTCAGACAGATAAAAGGCCAAAATAAAATCTTTAGCTGACAGCTGACATTTCTGCCATCGGGTTGCTTCCCAAAATCTAATTCTGTTTGAACAAGGCTCTTGGCAAGGAGTACAGGGCCCTGCTTGTAAAGAAGCTTGCAGCCTGTAAAACTAATGCATTGCAGAGGAAATACAAAGTTAGAATATTTTCCTTTTTTTTTTGAATAAATAACTTTTCCTCTACTGTCAGGTCTCCTGGGCTGGCAGAGGAATGCAAATAGGGAACGCGCCCTTCATTTGCTGTTCCCCTGTCCAGGCTGGGTATCCCGGTGTGTCAGAAGAAATAAAAGCATAAAAGAGATTTTTTTTTTACCAGAAATCCTTGTCATTTGGGGAAGATCCTGCTGTAAGGCTGGCTGCCCATAGAATGACTGGTCTTGTAGGAATCAGGAGGTATGAGGACACTACAAGTGGGGGGAGTTAAACTCCTAATTATGGATAAACCCCCTTTTTATGTTCGCTTGCACATATGCGCAAGGAACGTTTTAGGAGAGTAGCACACTTTGGAGGTGTGCCTCTCCCATTAAATCCACTGCTCAGTTGAGCAGGCGTGGCGTCCTGCACCAATGGGTGCGGGGCTGTGTATGACAGTGGTGGTCTTGGCCGAAAACCACGCTGTCATACAAGCACTAATCGTACCACCCCCGCATCCACGCCGCCCCCAAATCCTTGCTGCCACGCTGAGGCCACCCAGCATGGCAAACCTCCCAGTTGTTTGCTGATGGGGTGCCCAATCCCCTGTCGGCTCCACGGCCCGCCCCCACAAGCCATCCTTCTGCCATGCTGGGAGCCCACCCCGGCGTGGCAAACATCCCCCGTTGTTTGCCGACGGGGGTGCCCAAGCCCAATCTCCCGTTGGCTCCTCGGCCCCCCCCAGCCATCCTTGTGCCACACTGGGAGCCCACCCCAGCATGGCAAATGTCCCACGTTGTCAATTAAAAAAAACAAAAACCTGTAAAGTAAAAACAGTCCCACGCAGTCTCCCCAACCCCTCCCACAACCCGCACCCACCCACTGCGCACCCTGCCTCCCCACACTCCCCCACCCCATACTTACCTCCAGAGCTCGGTGCGACGATCTTCGGTGGACCGGGAACATGACTGCACTCTTCAAAGCCGACCATGAACTGAGGAAATGCCGGTAAGCTGTATAATGGGCTAGATGGGGTTTCAACTTTATTGCATATCTCAGGCATTTTGGAATTTTGCACCAATTTTCATGGGGTTTTGGGACCCCTTCTCATGAATGATGTCACTGTCATGGCGTTATCAGGCCCGGAGGGTGATTTCGCAGTCACTGCACGAAATCACCCTTCGAGCCTGAATAACGCCATGACCTTGACATCATTCATGAGAAGGGGTCCCAAAAACCCCATGTTGAAAATTTGGTGCCAAAATTCCAAAAAATGACTGTTTTATGAGCGTGCGTTGTGCATTTCCTACACAGGCTCGTAAGTTCACGCATTTCCAATATTTTCACTCCAGATTTTCAACATTGCCAATCTACCACACCTCCTTATGAGCAGTGCAGCTGTCATTTTTCACATCTTTCCCAAAACGTGTTTCTGCCCATGTAGTGCACAATGGCGCAGTCGGTGTGCGAAATCAATGTATGGGACACAGTAAGAAAATCACAGTGACACTGTTCATTAGCAGAGGTTTTAAAATGCCAATGTTGAAAATTTGGTGAAAACATTCCTAACAATGACTGTTTTACGAGCATGCGTTGCACAGTTCCCACGCACGCTCGTAGGTTTGCGAATTTTCAATATTTCCACTCCAGATTTTCAACATTGCCATTTTACCACACTTCCTTATGAGCAGTACAGCTGTCATTTTTCACATCCTGCCCAAAACGTGTTTCCGCCTATGTAGCGCACAATGGGGGTAACAAAAAGGTCATGCTGAAATTTTATTGTGCAAATACCAGCAATCGCACAGGGCATTAGGGTAAAGCACCATACATGCCAAACACCACTGCAAATATCTGCAAGCGAACGTTCGGCATTGACAAATGCTTGTTAAGATTTTAGGTGGTACTAAACAATAATTCTTAGTAGATATTCTAAGAAGGATGTTATCCAAATGCCTGGGTTCCTGTTTGCATAAAAATTATTAAAAGATATCTTTAGATAGGGCCAAATAAATACATAGATACATAGACAGTGTCGGAAGATAAGGGCCTGTGGCCCACCCAGTCTGCCCATTTGAGCTTGTAAGTTCAGTTTATGTTTTCTTAGAAGTCTGCTGCCCCTTACCCCTGACCTCCAGAATTCCTTTATGTTTATCCCATGCATTCTTAAATCCCGTGATTGTTTCAGCCCCGACCACTTACTCTGGCAGGGTGTTCCACTTGTCCACCACCCATTCTGTGAAGAAATTCTTCTTCATGTTTCCTCTGAATCGTCCTCCCTCCAACTTCATCCCATGCCCTCTAGTCCTGGAACATCTTTTTCACTTAAAAATAGTGTATTCCTGCACCTTGTTCCTCCCTGTGAGATACTTATATGTCTCTATCATATCCCCCCTCTCCCTCCTCTCCTCCAGGGAGTACATGTTCAGTTCCTTCAACCTGCCTTCATAGGACTTGTGATGCAATCCATGCACCATCTTTGTTGCCCTCCTCTGAACCTTCTCTACCCTGTCTATGTCCTTACGTAAGTATGGTCTCCAGAACTGTACACTGTACTCAGGTGGGGTCTCACTAGTGTCTTGTATAGCAGAATTATGACCTCCTTTTCCTGCTGGTGATGCCCTGCCTATACATCCCAGCATCCTATTTGCTTTACCTGCTGCCTTGTCACACTGTTTACCTACCTTGAAGTCATCAGAGATGATAACCCCAAGATCCCTTTCCTGCTTGGTGCATGCTATATCCTCACCCCCCCCAACTGATATATTGTGCCAGAGTTTTTGTGCCCCATATGCATTATCTTGCACTTCTTTGCATTGAATTTCAACTGCCAAACCCCTGACCATTCTTCAAGTTTCTGCAGGTCCCTTCTCATTCTGTCTACACCCTCTGGTGTGTCTACTCTGTTACAGAGCTTTGTGTCATCAGCGAACAGTGAAATTCTGCCTTCTAGGTCCTGTGCAATGTCACTGATGAAGATGTTGAATGGGACCGGTCCCAGCACTGATCCCTGTGGTACCCCACTGGTCACTCTTCCCTCTGTGGAGTGACAGCCATTTACCACCACCCTCTGTGTCCTGCCACCCAGCCAGTTACCTACCCACTACACTACTGTCCTGCCCACACCCATATTCCCCAGTTTGTGTAATAGTCTTCTATGTGGCACAGTGTCAAAGGCCTTGCTGAAGTCCAGATAGGCCATGTCCACTGCCCTCCCCTGATCCACCTCCATAGTCACCCAGTCAAAAAATTCAATGAGGTTGGTCTGACATGACCTCCCCCTGGTGAAACCTTGCTGGCTTGGGTCCTGTATTCCATTGACAACCAGATGTTCCACCAATCTCTCCTTCAGTAGTGCTTCCATGCTCTTCCCCACTACCGAGGTGAGGCTGACTGGTCTGTAATTCCCTGCTTCCTCTTTGTTCCCACTTTTGTATAAGGGGACTACATCTGCTGTCCTCCAGTCTTTGGGTACCTCCCCTGTTTCCAGTGATCGGCTAAACAGGATAGCCAGAGTTCAGACACCACCTCTCTTAGTTCTTTAGGACCTAGGGTGCACCCATTTGGCCCCATTGCTTTATCAACTCTTATTACTTCCAGTTCCTTCAGGACCCTTTCTCGTGTAAAAGGGACTTGTGTCCATTTCTGCACCATTCTCACCCCTTGTACTCCCTTCAAACCCATTACTCTCCTCCTTCTTCCTCAGTAAAGACTGAGCAGAAATACCTATTCAATATGTCAGCTTTACTGTTGTCATCCTCCACGCTGCCCCCATCCCCCTTCGGTCTCACTCACCCTCCCTTGTCTTTCTTTTTCACTTATGTACCTGTAAAAGGTTTTGTCCTCTACCCACTGATTTTGCAATGTGTTCTTCTGTCTGAGCTTTGGCTTCCCTTACTGACCTCCCTGCCTCCCTTTGCTTCTCCTGGTACTTCTCCCTATCCCCTTCTGCCTGTGTCTTTTGTATTGCCTGAATGCAATCTTTTGGCTTTCCTTTCTTTGCTACCTCTTTGGAAAACCATAATGGTCTCCTCTTCCTTTTCCTTTTGCTAACCTGCTTAATGCATAATTCTCTTGTTCTTTTAATCCCCAGTTTAAATATTGCCCACTGTTCCTCAACCCCTGATTCCTGCCCCATTCCCTTAATGCCTCTTTCAAGTATCTCCCCATTTTCCCAAAGTCTGCCCCCCTAAAATCCAGGATACGTGTTTTTGTCTATGGTCTATACAGGTTAAGTAGGAGATCACCTGATGATGATGCCACCCTGGGATTGGTATAAAACTATCCACCAGGGGGCTAAATAGAGAGAGGTGGGTCAGTATCTTCTGACCACAGAATAAGAAGGAGGTAGTGTGAGTGCCTACACACTGTACTGGATATTGCATCTACAGAAGAAAGATAATAGGAGTCTCAAGGAGAAAGTATTTCCCTGATATTTGGATGGGGTGATGAACTAACACTCACTTTTTCTTTCTGTAAATATCAAGTTTATTTTTTTGGTTATTTGTTTTCTTTTTGCAAGTTGTTGCAAATAAATTGATAAATGCATTTCTGTGGGTTTTTTATGAACTTTATATATGGTCTGGTTGTCTGTCATTGATCTCACGCTTCTACACAGAGTAGTATTCCAGACACTTTAAATATTTTTGTTTCTGTTAAATGTTTAGGGCGCGATTTCAAAAGGGCGATACAGGGCAAGCATCAAGCCCTGGATCAGACCTTTTTGTGGCACAGCTGTGCCAAGCACCTTTGCCAGAGCTGCTCCCGATTTTGGTAGGTCGGGCACAGTTATGACACTTTACCCCATTTACTGATGCCTCTGCCAACAATTTGGCACAAGCACCATAAAAAGGGTGCCGGGGATGGCACAAGATAGAGCAAAAAATGTTGGTCTAACTTGCGGCAATTGGCACATGGGATTGTAAATCCTGCTTGCCATTTGGGTGACTGCCACAAACCCCATGAGCCATATCTTAAGCACGCCCAGGGCTTGTGGCAAACATAAGGCTTTTGAAAATCAAGCACATACTTTCCTGAGGTTTTGATGGAAGGGTAAAAATTCATCCCACTTGCTCTGTTTCTGTTAACTTTGTGCATTCGGTTTATCATAAAATGTTCTTTTTGAAATGATGTGATCTAATTTGTACTGCTGTTTTCAGAGTACTTACTCTATAGAAGTTGCACTGATATCAAGACTTTGCAGAATCTAAGCTAGACTTATCATGTGACTGTTACAATAAGTGTACGATAACTTTTCTTCATTGGAAACGTTTGTTAAAATCTCAGCAACAATGACTCTGAGTGCAGACGACAGACTGGAATTAAACTGCAGGTTAGACTAAGTAATTCTTACCATTATAGATCAAGGGAGGGCAGTGGACATACCCTACTTAGACTTCACTGTGTGCCACACAGAAGGCTGATTAGGGGTTCACAACTGGCTAAGGGATAGGAAGCAGAGGGAAGTGGTAAATAGATTACACTCTAAGAATGAGGGATGGCCAGTGGGGTACAGCAGAACTCAGTGCTGCAGCCAGTCCTCTTCAATATCTTCATGGGGACATTGCAGAGGAACTGGAAGGGAAGGTCTGTCTTTCTGCAGATGACATCACGATCTGCAATAGTGTTGACACCCAGGAGGGAATGGAGACAATGTGCATGGATCTAGGGAAAGTGGAGAAGTAGTCAAAGGCATGGCAGTTGGAGTTCTCTGCCAAAAAGTGCAAAAATCATGCACCTAGGGCACAGGATCCCTAGTGATGAATATAGGATGGTGGAGGTGTTGGCAGCCACTAGGAAAGTGAGGGACCAAGGGGTCATTATCTCAGAAGACCTCAGGGTGGCAGCACAGTGTGACAAGGCCATGGGCAGGGCTAGTGAAATGCTGGGGTGCATCAGGAGGAGCACAATCAGCAGGAGGAGGCAAGTGGTGCTGCCACTATACCGCTCTTTATGACCCCTCCTGGATTACATCACCCAGTTCTGGAGAGCACACCTCAGGAAGGACATAGACAGGGTGGAAGCAGTTCAGAGAAGGGCAGCCAAGATGGTGTAAGGGTTGCAAAGGATGATCTATGAGTAGAGACTAAGGGAACTCAAAATGTACATTCTGGAGGACAGGAAAGCAAGGGGTGACATGATCAAGATCATCAAGTACCTCAAAGGGGTGAAAAGGGTGAAGGGAAGGAGTCTGTTCTAAATTTAGATGAGCTTCAGAACAAGAAGAAGTAGGGGGGGTGGGGGCTATTTCTAAAACTTACTTCGCAACTCATTCTGACCCTCTATCTCTCAGTAGTATTATTACCAATAATAAATCTAAAAATATGTCCAAAAGCAAAAGGAAAATATGTAGAAGGAAAAGAAATAATAAGACTCAGAGGATAGATGCACATACTAGTATAACAAATCCTGGCAACACCACTTTAAATCTAAACCAGGGAATACCGACTAATTCAAAGGAGCTAAGATCCTTTTAATTAATGCCAGAAGCCTAACCAATAAAATGGATGAATTAAAATATATTTTAAAAAATAGGAATGTTGACATATGGGGTATTACGGAAACTTGGTTCTCAAATAGTGACTGGAATATGGACATACCTGGTTATATTAACTTCCACAAGAATCATCAGAACAAAAAGGGAGGTGGAATAGCACTGTATATATCATCAAAACTCAACAGCCATCAGATAGGCCTAGAAACCACAAGTACAGAAATCCTGTACACCAGGATACTACTCGACCATAAACCTATAACTCTTGGCATATGCTATCATGCCCCCAATTTAGGCCATGAGGAAAATATTATATTCCTTAGACACACACAGGAAACAATAACATCTGATGACCTCATAATACTAGGGGACTTCAATCTCCCGAATATAAATTTGTCTACTCTTGAGACAAAGGGATCCCTTGAAAGAAGATTCTTAGAAATCACTTTCCAACTTGGACTAGAACAAATCGTTACTTTGCCTACTAGAAATGATAATATTCTTGATTTAATATTAACCAACATCAAGGATGTACTTTCATCTCCCATTATAATACCTCTCCTAGGTGATAGTGACCATAATATGCATGAATGCAAGGTCCAAAGACATTTCCATATAAACTAGGGTGTTACCAAAATTCGTAATTATCAAAAAGCGGATTATAGAAGCATTAGACCTAACCTAGCATTATGGAGCTGGGAAGAAGACTTGAGAAATCTAGATCCTAAGCAAATCTGAGGCAAAATCAAATCATCACTTGATTTCTGTATAAACAAATGGGTCCCAGAAGGTGTCAAATATAACAATGCTAAACAAAGGATACCGCTCTGGTGGACCATTGAAATTAAATGCATTATTAGAAAAAGCATAGCGTCTACTGTAAATACATTTATTTTTATTTTTTTATTTAGTTTTTGTTGACTGGGTAAGTGCACTAGACAAATCCTGCCTATTTTCAGGCACGACCTGGGGGAGGGAAGGAGATACAGATGAATGCCAACTGACCATGAACCAGATTAAGCTGTTGGTGGTATTTTTAGTGAATGAGGGAAATTTGGCTAGGACACTGGGGAAATTCCCCTGCTCTTTTTGATAAGTGCCATGGAATCTTTAATATCCACCTGAACTGCCACCAATCCAGGCAGATGGGACCTCAGTTTAACTTCTCATCTGAAAGACGGCACCTCAGAAGTGCAGCACCCCCTCATGCAGCACTACAGTGTCAGTACTGGGATATTTAACCTGAGTGCCAGATGTGGGAACTGAACCCACAGTCCTGTGATCTCCCGGCCTCAGAGGTGAGTGTGATACCTATTGAGCCACTGACACTAGTACATAAAGAAACATAACATTGCTGACTGAAACAGATTTAATTAGTAGCCAATAAAGCAAGAAAACTGATTTGCACAGCTAAAAGGAGGTTAGAAATTAACCTAGCAACATGTGCAAAAGATAAAAAAGATTTTATAATTACATCAGATCTCTCAAAGGAAACCAGAGTGGAATAGGACCTTTAAATTCAGATGGTAATATCATCACTGAGGAAAAAGAAATAGCTGAGGAACTCAATTTGTATTTTGGGACTATATTTAAACCTAAAGAAACCATAAACATTAATGTATTGACTACTGACACTTCCCCAGTATTACTTAACAAACAAGATATACTGAACGGCATCAGTTTAATAAAATCTAATTCTTCCCTTGGTCCAGATGGTATAAACCCACAGTTCATTAAAGAACTTGCCAAAGAACTCCCCTCACTGTCTTATTTAATACTTCAGTTAAGGATGGAAAAGTAATATAATCCTGAAGAATGGCCAACATTATTCCAATCCACAGAGGTGACAATAAACAAATGGTAAGCAACTACAGGCCTATCAGCCTCACTTCTCTTGTTAGCAAAATTCTGGAAAGACTGATACAATACAGAATCATTGAACATATTAACTCTATTGGATGTGTAGATATTACATAGCATGGATTTACATCTGGGAGATCATGCTTGACCAATCTTATAAATTTCTTTGAACCAGTTAGTGAAGCCCTGGAAAATGGTTTGCCCATAGACGTTGTGTTTCTAGGCTATGAAAAAGTGTTTGACACAGTCTCCCATAAAATTCTAATCCAACAACTGGTTAAAATAAACTTGGACCGGAAACTTATAAGATGGATAACCTCTTGGTTACATAATCGATGTCAGAGAGTTGTTATCCGGGATATGAATCTGAGTGGGGTCCTGTCTCCAGTGGAGTACCCCAGGGCTCAGTTTTGGGCCCACTTCTACTTAACAGACTAGTCGCCAGTATGCAGACGACAACTAGCATCTGGGTAAACAAATATGCAGACGACTGCAAGCTTGGGTGCACAGTAAATGATGCTGAGTCAGTTGCCACCTTACAAAACAATCTAAATAAATTATGTGGCAGGGCAACTGATAAAACGAATTTCAGCATGGCTAAATGTAAACTTATGCATATGGGGAAGAATAACAAACATGCCAGCTATGTAACGAATAACATTAAGATCTCTGTTACAACAGAAGAGAAATACCTGGGTGTCATAATAACTGACAACTTAAAATTTGACATACACACAAACAAAACAGTTAAAAAAAATGCTATGGTATTTTAGGTTGCATCCTGAAGCACATTAAAAGCAGAGAACCTGAAGTTATTCTACCCCTATATACCAGTCTTATACCTCCACATATGGATTTTTGCTCACCTTTTTGCACCCCAACCACAGTAGGCTGTCAGACCATGGTCGAAAAGGTTCAATGTAGGGTAACTAAGAAGATAAGCGAGATGACTAACAAAGACCATAAATGCAGTTTGAAAACTCTTGGGTTATTCTCCATGGAATTCCAATCCCTTAGAGGAGATCTAACTTACATATTTAAGGCTCTCCAAAAAGAGTCCTTCCTAAATACAATCTGTTTGGAAAACCAGCATGTAAGCATCAATACAAGATCTCATAATCTCAAGTTAAAAACTACCTTATGTAAAACTACGAAGTGCAAAAAGTTTGTTCTTTACCCAGAGGGTGCCTCCCATCTGGAATTCACTTCCTAGTGATGTTCTCTCAAGTACTAGCTTGGAATTATTCAAAAAAAGACTAGCTCTTTATATGGGCAATAAAAAGTATGAATTCCACCGATAATCCTGTCGGTGGTGAGTTGCCTATGGAATATGGCCCTCTGAACTCATAGCCCAACTATGAAACTATGAAGGGGACATGTAGTGAAACTGGAGGGAGGGGTGGTACAAGAGGGATGTGAGAAAATAGTTCATCATAGAAAGGGTGGTAGAAGCATGGAACCAACTGCCAGTCGAAGTTGTGGAAGCCAAAACAGTGGAACACTTCAAGTCTGCTTGGGGCTGAACTAAGGACATATTTGTACAAAAGCAGGGAGGGGGAGGCTCCCCTGAGGCAAGTTAGGTTCTGTGGCAGTACAATAGGAAGGAAACCACTGGGCAGACTGAATGGGTCTAGCAGTCCTTTTCTGCTGACAAATCCTACATTTCTGTGTTTCTGTTACAAATGGAGCCAAGTCTGTGACATTTCTGGCTGATTTATTTCATGCAGCTGCTCTGATGGCATTTCCTTAGAGATAAAATCATTCTTGTTTGTTTCTACTTTTCTTTTTTTCCACAGAACTCACTCAACAGTGGTTTACTTTTTTATCTTATTTGTTTCAATTTTCAGGTCAAGAGAGGATTGGGAAAGACTCCTTCTATGAGCAGGAGGGTAAAGTGCAGTTTGTGATTGATGCTGTTTATGCCATGGCCCATGCCCTGCATAATATGCACAGAGATCTCTGCCCGGACTCCCCTGGTGTCTGCCCGGAGATGGAACAAGCCGGAGGGAAGAAACTGCTGAAGTATATCCGCAGTGTCAGTTTCAATGGTATGTGCAATCAATGACATCTCTGTGTGTGCTATTAATATAAGATTATGAAGCATTTATCAGTGTCGGCCTTAATGTGAATATTTATGTGTTGTCAATTTCCCAAAGTTCACAGAGAAAGAAAAATTAACCTATTAAATACTGAAGCAGAAGCTGTCTTCTTCTAAATGCTGAAGCAATAAATAATGGCACATCTCACTTATTTTTGATTCCCTGCTTATTATCACCCTCTCAGTCGTACGTGTTGAGGCATAAGCTAATGGTGATGGACTGCAGTGCCCTCTTAGTCCTAGCTGATCTATGCAGTGCTGATCATGAGTACAAAGGGATGTTCTGCTCCAGCTCAGTGCTCAACAGTCACTTCAGCACTCATTCCATGTTTCCCTCCACAGGGCACAACTGATCGGAGGCATGCCTCCTTTACCTGGTGCATTAAGATTAAAACATTCTTTATTATTTATTTATTTTTGTTTATTTGGTTTTGTTGACCGGGAAAGTGCACTAGACAAATTCTGCCTTTTTTCAGGCACGACCCGGGGAAGGGATACAGATGAATGCCAACTGACTTTGAACCAGATTAAGCTGTTGGTGGTATTTTAGTGAATGGGAGGAAATATGGCCAGGGCACCGAAATTCCCTACTCTCCCGAGGGAGGCCTTTGTGTCCAAGATGGAGGAGCAGTGAAGTCCACCTGTGGAGAAGGCGGCTGGTTTGCATCCCTCGCGTGATAGCCAGTACGGCTTCTTTGAGGCTGAGACCTCGTCAGTATCTAACAGACGATCCGAGACTCCATGAACGACAGCACATAGCTCTGAGGTTTGCCTGGAACATCTTTACAGGAATGAGGGAGCTGAAACTCCACAAACGGGGGACCTAGCTTCACAATTGTGACTTTTGGATCAAACTTCTGTTCTTTCTGCAGAAAAGCTTTTGAAAGGTATGTCACCTCACTCTTTGAAGAAACCCTTAGCTCTGAATCGATGTGTGGCTGCGCTTACAACTGCCAGTGTTTTTCCGTTTGCTGCCGATAGCGTGCTGTCAACTGGTGGCGGTTGTGGAGTAGGACTCACTCAATCTTCTGAAGGGGAAGAGTGGAATGCTAGGACTGTGTTGGAGAGAGCTGGATGGATCCAAGATTCAGTCGGGACCTGGCTCCACGATCCATTGATTCCACTTCTGGGTTCATCCCTGGTCAGGTTACAGCCTCATGCAGCAAACACTAGGACTGTAGGAGTAGCTACTGGAGGTATGGACGACAAGACTCACTGTATTTCAACAGGACATGACGAGCTGTCTGTACAAGATGTGGACATGCTAGCTGAGCAGACGGACACGGACTATGGTTTACCACCGAGTGCAGGACAGCCAACGGGTGTGGCTCCGCTGCAGGGGGCCCAGGTCTCTTCAGGTATTTCTTACTCCCTGGTACTGTCTTCGAACAATATCCTTTGTGAAGCCTTGTCCACAGTAGTACCACCCAATATGGATGTTATTAAAGACACTGAGGGGCACGATTTACCTAATGATGGGGATATGCTTTTTGATGGGCAAGTGCCTGTTGACAATAGGGTTACATATGCCAGCTCACTGAAAAAACACTAAGAACAAGCTAAAAGACGGTTTGCGGTATGATTGAGATATGTAGGAGGTTTAGAACTACCTCCAGATAGGGCTTATGTTGGGAAATGTTTAATTAAACAAGATATGGGTTTTACACCTTCAGAGGTGTACGCATTAATACATGCTCTGGGGGAAGCCTCTTTTGATTTAAGTTTTAGTTCTTCCTCATCATTGGATAGATTTTGGCTTTTGTATACTGCTCATAAACGTACCCCCCTATGGGCCCCTTTTCAAGCGATTCCACTTACAAAACCAACCTTTAAAATAATTACCATCCTCTTTAGGAACGAAGGGGTTAATGTCACAGATATCCTCTACTGGTTGGGAACAAAGTGTGACGTAAAGGATACTCCAGAACCTATAGTGGATGAGGAGGGTTTTTGGACAGGGGGATGGAAAGCTAAAATTCAAATTCGACAGGATGATTTTGGAATTAAACATTCACCTAATTGCTTTTATCTGGGAAAAGACAAAGGGGTGCTATTTTAGCAAGGACAGCCCAGACAATGTTATAAGTGTGGCTCCCCGAGACACCTCAGTAACACTTGTGAGATTCAGAGATGTTTGCATTGTGGTAGTCAGGGGCATACCAGCTCAGGGTGTACGGTTCCCCCGTTTGTCATTTATGTGATGAGGTAGGTCACTCTATTTTCTCTTGTCAATGGGCTTCTCATAATACTGGGAATGGAGACTTTGTTGAACAAGATTTTTATATCAGTCGGGCTACTCGAAAGGACAGTGGCCCTTATCCTCCTCCCCCCAGACAGAAGAGTGCAGTTCCCCCCCCACCTGCATAGACAGCAGCTGCAACCTCTCCACCTAGACAGGAAGCTACAGCTCCCCCCCACTAGTCCACAGAAGGAGACGCCATTATTGTTGACACACAGGGATCCGGGTTTACAGCCCTCTTCCGTGGCATTGGTGATTGATCTGAAAGGGGGGTCTCAGGTTGGAGAGGTAGAAGTTTTAGTACTCTCTAGTCAGATGAATGGGACAGATACTCTTGGCTCTGCCATGCCCCCCCCCCCAAGCTCCCTCCTCCTCAGGCACTGCTTTTACTACTGTGGTCTCTAAATCCCATCCAGTGCCTGGGCAACCTGTTGTAGAGATTCATTCCTCTACAGAATAAATATAAGGTCTTTCAATGGGGTGACTCTGAGATGGTTGATGATTCGGCCAAGGTGTCAGATAATTCATCCCGTGTAGGGGAAATTTCAGATCATGAGAGGCAAGATTCACAATTGGCTGGGAAAGTTAAGAAAAAATGCCGTTTGGGGACTTGATATAATTTAAGAAGGAAGAAAGTGACTGATGCCAGTAACTCCTGAAGGACTCTTCCTTGCGATTGGCATCGCTTAATGCGAACAGCTTAAAGTCTGACAGGAAACGGAAGTCAACTTTTCAGTATTTCCTTTCCCAGACTTTTGATATTGTCCTCTTTCAGGATACACGGCTTTTTTCATGTACTGAGATTCAAAAAGCAAAAACTGAATGGATAAGGGGTTCCTCCTACTGGTCAGTAGGAACTGATGCCTGCAGTGGGGTTGGGATCTGCCTTTCAAACAACAGAATAGAAGTTACAAGGGTCTGCACCAGAAGACATATGAAGAGAGACTAAAGGTGCTTAATATGTATACCCTTGAGAAAAGGAGGGAGAAGGGGGACATGATATAAACTTTCAAGTACCTCAAGGGAATCAACAAAGTCCAAGAGGGTAGCATCTTTCAGAAAAAGAGATGTGCAAGAACAAGGGGGCACAATTTAAAGATAGAGGGGTGATGGCTCATAGATAATGTGTGGAAGTATTTTTTCACAGAGAGGGTGGTGGATACACGGAATGGCCTTCCTGAGGAGGTAGTGGAGTCAAAATCAGTGGGGGAATTCAAGAATGCATGGGACAGTCATAAGGCAATTCTAGGGGGTTGGGGTAGGAAGAAGTAGCCTGTTGGTTAACTAGGATCTGCAGCTGATCCATTAGGTATGGAAATGGGCAGACTGGGTGGGCCAAGCGGTCCTTATCTGAAGTCAAATTCTATGTTTCTATGACTGAGCTCCCTTCACATTCCAGGAGCAAACTTTCTAGCTGGCCATTATAATGACCTTCAGATATAGTTTCCTTAGTTTTAGTACCTGTCAGACCAGTGCCTAAGGACTTGCCATTAAGTGCAATGCGTTCACCAATTTGAGAACCCCTCTCCCCCCCACCAAGGTTATCTGGGTTCTCTGTAGAACAGGTCCTAAATAGTCAGAACAGCAATGGACAAAAGGACCAGGACTCGACAGAATATATTGGTCAGTACACGTATCTTTACACTTTATATGATTACCCACCCTGACCCTCCCCCACCACCCCTTGCCCCAATAGCCCTCCATCCACTACCAAGCTTATAGGGCCCAAACTGGGCTGATGTGATGCTAGGCTGATCATCCTTTGCAGCCCTGTGATGTTATTAAAGACCAGGAAAATAATCATAAAGCACGCACATGTGTCGGTAGTGGGACCCTCCCTCCCTCCCTCTATTTGCATGCATAACACCCTGATGCACCCTCAGTTAACCCCACTCTAACCCTCTCTCCCACCCCAACTCACCGTGCACTGGGGTAGGACCAAACCCTCTACCACAGTACCAAACAAGTACATTCTATTAAACAGGTTGATTAATAACACTAAGAGACATTAATATCCAAGAACAACTATTTCTTTCCTAAAGAATTCTGGTCAGAAAATCTTAAACAGTAATGAACAGGGTGCAACTACTAGAGATCAATATTATTGCCCATTCGGCCAGGGTCTCATGATGAAGCTTGGTCTCAGATCCATCGTGCAACAGAAATCAAATAAGAGAACATGAGACACAGCACTAGTGCTCCTTATTCAAAAGAGGAAAGAAAGAAAGAAAGAAAGAAAGAAAGAAAGAAAGAAAGAAAGAAAGAAAGAGAAAAAACTAAAAGTTAAACTCCATTCTGAGTCCTGGCTAACAAAGGGAAGTGCAAAATCTTGCACTCAACATGTAGAGCAAAAGGCTGAACGAAGCTGTGAGTCAAATTAAAGTCCTGAAGCATATGCTCTTCCTAGAAGCAGGCTGAGGGTAGTTTTATCACAAGGAGAAAGTGGGTATCAGCAGGAAAAAGTCAGGAGTTACTGCTGTACTGCAAGTGCTGAACAGGTCCCTTAAAGCGCAGTGCATTGCTGCCCTTTAGCAGTGAATCAGGAGCACATCCAATATTCACACAGAAAGGTGCGCACGTTCCTGTGGGTTATTAACTGTGGAGACTAAATGGCAACCCTGGTGGAAAAATGTCAGCTGACTCCAGATAAATCTGGGAACATGGTTTGCAATGCGGGGAGAGCCTGCTGAGTGGTGTCATAAGTATGCCAGGTTCCAGCACAATGCACTGCCAGGCGGGACGGGTATTGTACCTTGTATTTTTTGCCGGCAGCAATAAGTTTCATTACCATAGGGCGGTATTCAGCTCTATTTTGTCAGACACTGGCTGGTAGATCTTGAGCAAGCCTCAGTTGTTGGACCTCCCACAGGACCTGCTGTAATTCTTTAACCTTACCCAAGACATGAGTCTTATCCAGGTAGTTAAAAATGTTGTGATGAAAGCCCTGGGTGGTTTTCCTGCAATCAGCTTTGGCTGTAAGGAACGATGGGCTCTCTCTATAATGTAAGTGGTGTTGGGAGAGGGCTCAACAATCTTAGCTAGCATTTTCTGCATAAAAAGTATAGGGGTAGATCCCTCTGAGTACTCGGGAAGGCCAAAAATAATTATGTTATTCCGGTGGCTTTGGCCTTCCAGGTCCTTCAACTTAGCTTCCATTTTGTGTAGTCTCTTCCATAGGGTGGTGACTTCAGGCTCCATATGGTGTTTCCAACTTTCCAAAGAAGTTGTCTGTGCTGTGAGGTCTGAGATACGCCGGTTAGTATCAGAGAGCTCACCACGCATGGATTTTAGCTCTGCTGTGATATCCTGCAGGGCCGTTTTAAACAGCAATAGTTCCTCCCTAAATTTTTTTTCCATGAGAGCAGTCAGGGCTTGAGTCACCACTAAGAGTGCTGATAGTTTTGAAGGTGCCCCCAACTGCTGTTTAGATCTCTGACCCCTTTTCAGGGGTCTGTGGTGGGGTGTGAGTTGGGGGATCCTGGCGCATCTCGGCCTCCATCTTGGATATAGGCCATACACTCGTGCAGTGTTGTCCTGGGGCTTCTTCAACAGATCGGCTTCCACACTTCATGTCAGATGGAGTGGGAGGCAATCAGAAGTGAGTTAAACCATGCTAGTCAACAGTACCGAACTATTAAATTATAATATTAGTCATTTAATGTAGAGTCGGGGTGGGAGCCAGGCAGTAGGAGCTGCAAGCTTCACAGTGGCACCACATGATCCCCAAGGTGAAGGAATTTTGTAGTAGCACAGGCTGAAGAATGTGCCCCTGATTCACCACCCCTACTATCCTGGAGTCCACCACCATCAAGTTGGTAATCCTTATCCTAAGCTACCTCTGGGGCAATGGTGGTAAACATGGTGACCCCTAGTTGAGGGAAAGGTCCTCCGGATCCTAACTCACCCTGTAAACTCCTCCTTCCTCAGCCCAGAGAAGTGTATGCAGATGGGCCAGCACTTCAGTCTCCAGAAAGTCTCCCTGAAAACTCTAGTTCCACACCCACTACACTGCACCAGTCCCATAACTGCCTTTATATTCTACTCTCTACTGTTACTTTATTTATTTAATAACAATCGGAATTACAACCCTTTGAGTGATAGACTCCTTTACAAAGGCTCCATGTCAAACAACAATAAGGACTTGCATATAGTATTAAGCAGTACAGTGTTCAGGTAAGAGAAACAAGAGAGAAAACAAGGATTGCAGTTATGCATACAATATTATAAAATATATTAAATACAGTGATCAGGGAAGAAAGACTATACTCAAAACCACACAGACAGGAGATATAGAACAATAGTCTTTGGGAGAGGAGGACCCAGGATTATCCATATTACTGACCATGCCTTTCCCCTATTGCCACCTTCCTGTTGCTTTAGTCCTTACCTGCCTACACCTTCTATAGTACTGGTAATTACTTTGTCACCCTACCCTAAATAGGGAGGCTCTAGTTTTCCTCTATGCTTTCCCCTTTACTTGGTTTTTCATTTATATCACCCCTCGTACCCCTCTGCTTTCCTTCATGTTAGCCTTCCCCTCTGTGCCTTTCCTTAAACATGTATGCATCCCTACCCCAGATAGGGTGTTTCCCTTTTTCCCCATCAACAGGTACTTACTGGACAGGACTGTTTCCTTCCTGTGGTTACCTCCATACCCCTTTTCCAGTACCTTCTACACAGGCAGCAGCAAGTTAGCATGTATGGTAGCTAAGCTTACTGGACCAGAAGCATTCCCTATGTGCCTGCTGTTACTTGCAGATGTCTTCTAACACACAACAAGCCCATCACTTCACCTCTTCCACTCGTATGCTGTTCATTTCATGCTATGGGACATGAATGTGATGGGACACACTAACAGGGAGTTCTTAAATAGTCCCTTGAGGCCTTCTGCTGTCTCAGTATTGGTCCAACCTTTCCCCAAGATGTTGTCCCCTTTCTGCTGATCACACAGACCACCGACCTGTCTCTTAACCCCAACCACAGGAAGCAATTAGAAAAATTACAAAGTATACAGCATTTTGCTTAGCAACACCCTTTTAGGCATTCCTGCTGCTGGCTGAACTTGAACTGCATCTTGTTCTCAACAGTGTCATGCTTTTACCAATTTTTAGACTGTATTTACCCTTTATAGCACAGCTGTGATGCAACGGGTCCCCTAAGCTCCTGAAACCCTTACAATGTAACAGAAACAAAGCTGCAAAGACTCAAAATGCAACCATGTGTGCAGAGCTACCTAAGGTTAGTCCAAACGCAACACAAACAGTAACTTGCACGGAAACAGTTACTAGTAGGTCAGCACGGTCAGGTAAAGAATTTTCCGAACTAGATAATGTAGTGAATTTCTTTTGTGAACATATTTTATTAAATACAAAGACATACCACATGCAGATGTGGGATTGTGTGTGCAGCAGAACATACTGTTCATCACCATTCTTTGAGGTCTCCTCTTTTAATAAATGTTGCTTTCCTGACAAACTGGAACGTGCACAAAATGGCATCACACAAAGAAAATGTTTTATATAGTGCTTTGGACTGCTGAGCATCGGAACCATAACTCGTGGCTTGCACATCACTTTTAAACTACGCATGCAAATGTTTCATGCGTACACGTAGCTCTGCTCCACCACGCACTGATGTTTCACCATCACAATGATGTCTCTCTCATAGTGGCATAAGAAACCTAGCAACCAATATTCATGTTGCTAGTTTAAAGTCACAGCACACAAAAGAGTGACAATATAAGCACAAGACAGTGCACTGAAGATAGTTCTACCATAAGAGAGATGTCAAAGTACAAAAGAGTGCTACAGTGCAAACAGAGCATGACCTGTGTAAAGACACAAGACGTGATTAATAGACAAACAAATAACATGACTCAGAAATAAGTATGACTCAGAGATACTGTAGAACAGGTTAAATTTGCTGTAAAATAACTGGAGCTCTAGTCACGCAAGTGATAATTGCGTAAAAATAAAATGGCGCTAATTGTTTCAAATCATGCATTATCATCAACAGGTATGAATTAAGTGCTAACTGCAGAGCGTGAAATTAAATTTGCACAATTACAGCCAATTATTTAGTGCAATGCATTAACTCTATCTTGAGTGAGAATGAATAGATCTACAGTAAATATTATAAGTACATAGATACATAGACAGTGTCGGCAGATAAGGGCCTATGGCCCACCCAGTCTGCCCGTTTGAGCTTGTAAGTTCAGTTTATGTTTTCCTAGAAGTCTGTTGCCCCTTACCCCTGACCTCCAGAATTCCTTTATGTCTATCCCATGCATTCTTAAATCCCGTAATTGTTTCAGCCCCCACCACTTCCTCTGGCAGGGTGTTCCACTTGTCCACCACCCGTTCTGTGAAGAAATTCTTCTTCATGTTTCCTCTAAATCGTCCTCCCTCCAACTTCATCCCATGCCCTCTAGTCCTGGAACATCTTTTTCACTTAAAAATAGTGTATTCCTGCACCCTGTTCCTCCCTGTAAGATACTTGTATGTCTCTATCATATCCCCTCTCTCCCTCCTCTCCTCCAGGGAGTACATGTTCAGTTCCTTCAACCTGTCTTCATAGGACTTGTGATGCAATCCATGCACCATCTTTGTTGCCCTCCTCTGAACCTTCTCTACCCTGTCTATGTCCTTACATGTAGGTATGGTCTCCAGAATTGTACACTGTACTCCAGGTGGGGCCTCACTAGTGTCTTGTATAGCGGAATTATGACCTCCTTTTCCTGCTGGTGATGCCCCTGCCTATACATCCCAGCATCCTATTTGCTTTACCTGCTGCCTTGTCACACTGTTTCCCTACCTTGAGGTCATCAGAGATGATAACCCCAAGATCCCTTTCCTGCTTGGTGCATGCTATATCCTCACCCTCCAACTGATATATTGTGCCAGGGTTTTTGTGCCCCATATGCATTATCTTGCACTTCTTTGCATTGAATTTCAACTGCCAAACCCCTGACCATTCTTCAAGTTTCTGCAGGTCCCTTCTCATTCTGTCTACACCCTCTGGTGTGTCTACTCTGTTACAGAGCTTTGTGTCATCAGCGAACAGTGAAATTCTGCCTTCTAGGTCCTGCGCAATGTCACTGATGAAGATGTTGAATAGGACCGGTCCCAGCACTGATCCCTGTGGTACCCCACTGGTCACTCTTCCCTCTGTGGAGTGACAGCCATTTACCACCACCCTCTGTGTCCTGCCACCCAGCCAGTTACCTACCCACTACCTACTGTCCTGCCCACACCCATATTCCCCAGTTTGTGTAATAGTCTTCTATGTGGGCACAGTGTCAAGGCCTTGCTGAAGTCCAGATAGGCCATGTCAACTGCCTTCCCTGATCCACCTCCCTAGTCACCCAGTCAAAAAATTCAATGAGGTTGGTCTGACTATGACTCCCCTGGTGAAACCATGCTGCCTTGGGTCCTGTAGTCCATTGACAACCAGATGTTCCACCAATCTCTCCTTCAGTAGTGCTTCCATGATCTTCCCCCTACCGAGGTGAGGCTGACTGGTCTGTAGTTCCCTGCTTCCTCTTTGTTCCCACTTTTGTATAAGGGGACTACATCTGCTGTCCTCCAGTCTTTGGGTACCTCCCCTGTTTCCAGTGATCAGCTAAACAGGATAGCCAGAGGTTCAGACACCACCTCTCTTAGTTCTTTAAGGACCCTGGGATGCACCCATCTGGCCCCATTGCTTTATGAAACTCTTATTACTTCCAGTTCCTTCAGGACCCTTTCTCGTGTAAGGGACTTGTGTCCATTTCTGCACCATTCTCACCCCTTGTACTCCCTTCAGACCCATTACCCTCCTCTTCCTCAGTAAAGACTGAGCAGAAATACCTGTTCAATATGTCAGCTTTACTGTTGTCATCCTCCACGTGGCCCCCATCCTCCCTTTCAGTCTCACTATCCCTCCCTTTGTCTTTCTTTTTTCACTTATGTACCTGTAAAAGGTTTTGTCCCCTCTACCCACTGATTTTGCAATGTGTTCTTCTGTCTGAGCTTTGGCTTCCCTTACTGACCTCCCTGCCTCCCTTTGCTTCTCCTGATATTTCTCCCTATCCCCTTCTGCCTGTGTCTTTTTGTATTGCCTGAATGCAATCTTTTTGGCTTTCACTTTCTTTGCTACCTCTTTGAAACCATAATGGTCTCCTCTTCCTTTTCCTCTTGCTAACCTGCTTAATGCATAATTCTGTTGTTCTTGTAATCCCCATTTTAAATACTGCCCACTGTTCCTCAACCCTGATTCCTGTCCCATTCCCTTAATGCCTCTTTCAAGTATCTTCCCATTTTCCCAAAGTCTGCCCCCCTAAAATCCAGGATACGTGTTTTCGTGTGATTTGGTTCTGCTCTTTCTGTGATTTCAAACCACAATGACTGGTGGTCACTGTTCTCCAGGTGCTCCCCCACTGTTATCCCCATCACACTGTCCCTATTTGTGAGCACAAGGTCCAGTATTGCTTTCTGCCGAGTTGGTTCCATGACCAGTTGCTTGAGGAAGGCACCCTGAAGGGAGTCCAGGATAAATCTGCTCCTAGTTGATGCTGCTGCTGGGATGCTCCAGTCCACAGCTGGAATATTGAAGTCTCCAACCAGTACTACCTCACCCTTGTCTGCCATCCTTTGGATGGCTAGCATCAGCTCCCTATCTGTTTCTTCCTCCTGGGCTGGTGGTCTATAGACCACACCTGTGTGGATGGCTATCCCCATTTTCCTTTCCAGCTTAACCCACAGTATCTCTCCCCCATTTTGTTCCTCCTGGGTCTCTGTGGCCCTTATGTCATTTTTCAGATACAGTGCTACTCCTCCTCCCTTCCTGCCTGCTCTGTCTCTTCTGAATATGTTGTAGCCAGGTATGGCCATCTCCCAGTCGTGGTTATCATTACACCAGGTTTCAGTGATGGCCACAATGTCCAGGTCTGACTGCACCATGACAGCCTCCAGATCTTCCATCTTGTTGCTAAGGCTCCTGGCATTTGCACACATGGCTTTCCATGATTTGTCCTCCTAGACTGTTTCACTGTTCTACTCAGCCCTTCCTTGGTTGTCCTTTATCCCTGGTTCTCCTTGCTGTCTGCCCTTCTACTGAATTTTGCCCTTTCTGCCTATCCACCTCTTGGGCACTAATCTCCATCTTTTGCACACTGCTTTGCAGAGATAGCCACTCCTCTGGTTCACTGGTTCACTGCTAGCTGTGGGGGGTGAGCAAATGGGTACCCTCCTTGCTGGCCTGCCACCCCCTTTGACTGGTTTAAATGCTTGCCAATGTAGCATTTAAACTTATCATTGAGTACTTGGATTCCCCTCCAGGATGGATGCAGGCCGTCAGGCTTGAACAAACCTCCATCCCTCCAGGTGGGTCCCCAGTCACCAATAAATCCAAACCCTTCCTCACAGCACCAGTTCTTCAACCATGAGTTAAAGTTCCTGGTGCATGCACTCCTATGCTGTCCCTTGCCTCTCGCAGGAAGTACTTCTGAGAAAGTGACAGAAAAAGCTACTTGCTTGAGACCCCTCCCCAATTTCCTAAACTCTTCCTGAACTTCCTTTGGCTCCCCATTTGCCAGGTCATTAGTACCTAGGTGGATAATGACATCCAGCTCACCCTCCCGTCTTGCCTTCCCAGTGATCCCCAGGATCTTCCTTCCATCCCTCCATGCCGCGGCACCTGATAGGCACCTCACCTCCTGTCCTCCCTCCTGTGTTCCTAGCTGGATCCTCTTATGATGGAGTCCCCACCAGGATTTGCTTCCTTCTCCTCTGGGGTCCACTGCTTTCCCCGCTGAGGTCACCTCCTTGGCTAACCTCCACATCCTTTCCTTCCACTTCTCTGGGTACCTCTATTTGGTTGTCCTCATTTGCCAGTGAAGCATATGAATTCTTGAGTGGAATAGGATCTGGGATGTGCCTTTGCCTGACCACTCTAACCCTCCCTGAGCCCACTGTCATCCAAGTGCTCCTTGTTCTCGGCATCCTTTGAGGCAGCTGCATTGGACTGGGTGGTCTCTGGATAGGGGTGATGGTACTCCTGACCCAGTTTACTTCCGCTCTGAGTCTGTCTACCTCATCCCGCAGTCCAGAGAGATGCATGCAGATAGGGCAGCACCTCAGTGTCCAGAAGGTCTGCCTGAATATGGCTGCCCCACAGCCATTGCATTGCACCACTCCCCACATTATACTGCATTTATACTGCTATTCCACTACTTGTCTGCTACTGAAGCTCTCCTAGTTCCCTTTTTATTAATTTACTGTTCTAAAAATCCTGCCACTGATCCTCGGATAATTTTCTTTAAAAAAAAAACAATAAATAAATAAATGAGTCAAAACACTTGTTGTGCTGAGGGTGGGCTTCTTCCCCCTTATGCCCCTCCTACTTCACACCCCTTACTATACCCTGTGTTTAGCTCCTGTCAATCAGATTTAACAGGGAATATAATTAAGAGTTGGGGGAAGGTGAGGGGGGGCCAAAATTTGCAGCAATTAAAGACAGCACAGAATTACACCACCACTATGTTTTAAATTTTCAACAGCCCAAAAACAATTCTAAGTAAAGACAACAAAGAAAGTACAGTGTCACTGAAAGCCCACAATCTAAGTTTAAAAGAAAAATAGCAATTACCAGTTACTCTAAAGCACTGAATTGAATACGTTTCCTTCCTTCCCCTTCTGGGGAACAATTATTAAAATAAGAACTTTTAGGTGGGAAGGGGTAGACAGAACAAATGTAGCCAAAATGTCAAATAATAACTCATGGTAATACATAGAGAATAATGGATGGGGAAGTGTGTGATATGAAAATTTAATGTACACCCGAGGTGTGGGATGCTACATAAACCCCGAGGGCAAAGCCAGAGGGGTTCATTAAAGCATCCCACACTGAGGGTGCACATGAAATTCAAGTTTCTCACACTTCCCCATCTTTTATTTAACATAATACCTGGGGATCTCTTTTTTCCATCCTGGGTCCTGTGATTCTCAGTGTCACTGACACATGCTCGTGCACATGCATATACACACACAAACACAGACACACACACACACACACACATGGAGAGATACACAGTCTCTCTTTTCTTGTCTCCCTTTTCCTTAATTTTTAATTTTTTATTTTTTATTATTTACGGTTTGGACTCTGGAGTTACAATCACGCTTACCCAGCACGCTAGGGAATCAGCTGTGGCCCCATACGTATCCACGTCCCATTTCTCCTCACACTATAGCCTGGACTGGTCGAACAGCAGGATCAACCGTTGGGCTTTTTTTAAAGATTTAAAACTAAGAGGAATCATTTCAATTATAAAAAAAAAAAAGATGCTAAGGCAAGTTAAATGTTCTGGCTGCTCCTCAATGAGCATCAGTCGAGGCTGCCGTGTCTGCGAAATGGTTTATCCCACCCATGGAGCGAACGAGAGCCAATGAGGGAGTGCAACGCTGGATATATGTAGCGCGTGAATAATGTAACAACTGGCAGGTTATTACGGAAAATATCAGCTGGCTGAGCACTAAGAAAAATAAGGAAATACACAACCTGAAAAGAAAAAAAACATTTAGAGCAATACTAGAGAGGAATACATATCCACAGATTACAGAAGATAATATCAGTGCAACAGCACAATAAGGCACAAAACCCTAACTCCACTAAGGGAGAAACGAACATTAGTAAATTAATCACTTCTTTGAAAGTTCAGTGGAACATGAGCCAAGGCAAAACAAAGTCTAATTCAAAAATCAGATGCTGAACAAAACAAACCTGTCCAGAAAGGCATACAGTGGTAGATCCCTCTCTGAAGCCCAGAGGTTACATAGTTTTTAAAGTGCTGCCCTAATAGGAATCTCGTTGTAATAGTCTTTTCACAGTGCCACTACCTCTGAAGCAAATGTCTGCATCCTTGATTCCTACAGTTTGTATTTGAGGCATGCAGTAGATCCACTTGCAGGAAATGTTTCACTAGAGCATACTGCTGATTTTCAGTTCTGATGGTTGCTGTCTGTTCTTTCACACGTTTCTGTGGTTCCCTTTTTGTTTGTCCCACATATTTATTTATTTTGTTAAAAATGTGATAACCAGGAAAAACACCATGAGCAAATGTTCATTTCCAGGTGTGACCCGGGGACAGGGGTACAAAATATTAAAAGATATTACATATTTCAAGTTACAAGTGGATACAGAGTAAATAAAGGTAGTTCATAGAAAAACAGTATCTACATATTTTTTGTACAGGAAGTACATAAATTAGTATCCAATATAATTATATATATATATATATATATATATATATATATATATATACATACATACATACATACGCACAGTGTTGGGATGCCTAAATAAGACAACAGATAACCTATAAAACTAACAGCTATATGGGCAAAATCATAAAGGGAGCCTGCAGATGCAGAGATGGAGTAAAGCTTGCTAATGCAGAGATGGAACAGAAGTGCAAGCTAGCAAAGGGAGAAGAGGCATTAGGAGGGGACAGCAAGACGTGTGGAGGGGGTAGGTCTGAGTAAGCTCTTAAGGGCAGAAAAGGAGGGGGTGAGGTGGGTTTGGTGGGGAATGCTGTTCTAGAGGGACAGAAGCCTATAGGAGAAAGCCAGTTAGCCAGCAGAGCAGTGGACATGCGGGAGGGCAAAGGAGTGGGCACCCATTGTGTGCAAATTATAGGGGGAAGGGTGGCAGGTTTGTGGAGAGAAGTAAGGTATGTAGGAAGAGTCACCAATCAGAATTTAGATATGAGTGTGACACAGTGGGAAAAATGTCTCTGGGAGCGTGATTGGAGGGATAGGGAGGAGTACAGGTCACAGTGGTAGGTCAAGCGGGGAGAGTTTAAGGCAAACCTACTGAAAGCATGCTAGAGCACATCAAGTTTGGATACTGAGGTTGTGGGGGGCAGCACTGAAAACAGCGTTTGCATAATCAGAGACAGGGAGGATCCATTTGACCAGTAGGTCATATCTAACAGAGAGGGGAAGGCTAGCCTTGTGCCGGTACAGGAGCCCTAGTTTAGGATGCAGTTTAGAGTGGAGGGAGCTAAAGTGGGAGGAGACGTCAATGCAGGGATCAAGCTGAGCATATTGATGTCTTTGCTGCTAGTAACTGCTACAGATGCACCTAATGTAGGTGCCAGTATGTGGTTTTTTTTTTACTCGAGTGAGTTTCATTACCGTTTTATTTGTTTTTGCACCTGCATTTTTGTGGCTTTGATATTTTCAGCACCTTCACTATCTGATAAACAAGATTTCCGAAAATGGTAGGCTGCATCTATTATATTTATTGTAGAGCTGGGTGCTCTGGGTCAGTGCAGCAGTATAATTTGAGTGACTATGATCTCCCTCAACTTTCCCTTGCTATGTGCTGTTTAGCTTCTCACACCAAACTGTTCACTGGAAGCAATGTGAGGCCCACAACTTGGCTGTTTTACAAATAACATAATGCAGTGCAGCTCCAGCAGTAACCAAGGCTTGCACTCGCAAACATTATCAAAGTGGAATTCAATAACACTCACAGCTTTTAAAGTTGAGATCGGTTATGAAAATCCAGAGGCCAGAAATCTGATGGAATGTCTTTATACTTAAGCAGTAAGGCATAACTGGGTGTGTGTTATTGTGTAATAACATCGCACCTTGGGTGGTTGAAGTATGAGGCTGCAGGCCAAGTGCCTTCAATGCCAATATCCCTGGAGTGCCTTTTTGCTATTATACAATGGCTCATTTGTTAATAAAACAGAAAAAAAAGAAAATTTTTATGCATTTTTGTATTTGATTTGTGCGTGTGGAGGAGTACATGTAAAGAAAAAGGCCAGTGTATTTTTCTGCCACTAGGTGGAGCTGCTACCTGAATCATTGTGCCTGCCCAGTCTGCCAAGGTTTTTCCATTTCATTGGTGTGTCCTTATGCTGTGATCTTTGATGTCACCAACCCAATGGTCATTCACCCGCCTGTGAAAAGGGGCTGTATGTCAAGGTTTTTTTTTTTATTGTTTAAATTTATTGTTTCTTTTTCTGGTGGTAGAGCCGCTCAGTGACTATGTAGCATGTACACGACATGATTTTGGACCTGATGAATTGGTTTGTTTTCAGTTACTTTCAGCGGTGAGTACAGAAGCAGCAGGGCAGGGATTCAAGCTGTGTGGCAGGGTTAATTTCAGGACAGAAAGTAAATTAAATTTTCTTGTCAGCATTTGCTCCCCAAACCAAGCAACTTCAGTAAACCATGTGACTGATACTTTCAGTCTGCGCAGTTCACTCAAGCCACTTGGTTTGGGGAAACAAAACTGTCATGAGAATAAAATTGATTTTCTGTACTGAACCTGGGCTATTTCCCATGACTGCCTGAGTGAGAGATGGAATTGCTGTTGGCGATGGGTGTTAAGCTGTGATGGCTTCAGTGTCCGATAGTGTTCAGCTTCTGTGTGCACATAAGAAGGGAATGATTCCTGGCGTTGTCATGCAGTCTCTTTTGTGCTTGTCCTAGATACAATGATGCTTTTGTCAGAAAACATCACTGTGTCTGGGACAGTCTGACCAACCAGATGTGAGCATTTTTTCTTGCCATTGTATAAAAATGTATTAAACTGTGGAAAGAAACTCTGCAGAACTGTCAGACAGTGATCAGTTCTTGGAGTTTCTTTCCAGAGTTTAAAGAGGACAGGAAATAAAAAAGGTTTTTTACACTAACAGGTGTGTCCTGTCCTTTTTGATAAAATTATATTTGTGAGTCATTGTATAAAAAAACACTGTTTCTACAACATGGCTAATACTGGACCAGCTTCATTCCCAGTTCCATTTTTTATATTGGACAAGTGTGTGAGTGGGTACCAGTCTGTGCTGTGGTGTCACTGCAGTGCTCTCCATGTGCGTCAAACAGAATGTTATGTGTTGTGATATTTATATAGCGGCTTCTGTTCTGCATTCAGCTTTTACATTAATAACAGATTTATTTTTGCCAAAGTAACGATTTGTTCTGGTGTATGTACTAACTGTTTATGAATAATCAGTTTTACATACTTTTTCATGGGCAATTCTTTATATTTGCCATCTTGGTGTCTAAAATATATAGCCACTCTATACCTTGTAGTGCTCCTTGTTTGGTTCTGTCCCCTACCCTAAAAGCAAACACACACACACACACACACACACACACACACTCCTCCCTTTGTTTAACACCTGCAGTGAGCAATATACATTAAAAAAAACATAGAGACATCATAAATGTGTCATACTAACTTAGATTGTGTGTGCGGGGGTTGGGGTTAATGCAATGCATTCTTTTGTATCTTTAAATTTTCTTATTAGGGCTACACATCACCAAGAACAAATTAAAGATACTTTTCAGCACAAGGACAATTTAATTCAAATAATAAAAGTTATCATTTTGTAAAATTTTTATGCAAGCAGAGCATGTGGAGTTCATTTGTGATCAAGCATGTGTCACTTTCCATCTACACTGCCTGCAAGAAAATTACAGTTTTTTCACTTGTTCTATACTCATGAGACCATGTCGTAAGAAAAGAAAAATAACAATGACTTTGCCAAGACTACTTGATCTGTATGTCATTTTTCTAACAGTTTGAATAGATCTCTATTGTGAAAGCACCCATCTTCTAACAAATGCCACCATCAGTATTCTGTAGCATACATTTTACTTCTGATGTGCCACAAGCTGTGTGATGCACAGAATTGTTATCACTGTATTAAAGCAGCATGTTGAAACTGAATATTTTGAGAAAATCTCTGCATTGTTTTTATATCTCCAATCTCCAAAAAACTAACCTGGGAAACCTCAGGTTCTTCTGGTCTCATATTAACGAACTCCTAAAAGGTCATAAAAAATCAACTTCCGGCCCTATCCAGGCGAACGGGCAAGTACTGGACGAGGGGCTTTGCATCACTGAGGCCCTAAACGACTACTTCACGAACCTGGATACGTACAAGGTGGGGCACTTAGATAACAGGATCAAGACTCACGAGCATCTGCCCCATGAACTTGACCGCCCACAGTTTCATCTGCGGCTGGGTAAGGTAAAGGAAGTTCTGCTCATCCTTATATCCCTGCAGTCGAGAGGCACGGGAGGCCCTGACGGGATCCAGCCAAGAATCCTTAAGGAGGGTGCCCCAGCTCTAGTGAAGCCAATAGCCTGGCTGATAAACCAGTCCTTATTGGAGGGGTTGGTTCCAGAGCCATGGAAGCAGGCCCTAGTGATTCCCATTCACAAGGGAGGCCCTACCGAGCCTATAGGGAACTACAGGCCTATTTCCTTGTTGTGTGCAATAGTGAAATTACAAGAGAAGCTAGTCTACTCCCAACTTCACGAATACCTAGAAACTCACCAGGTAATCTCCTTGTCTCAGCACGGCTTCAGAGCTAAGCATGGGACAGATACGGCACTAACCAAATTCTCAGCTGAAGTCCTGAACAACAATGACTCAGGGGTCAGCACAGGCACGGTCTTCATTGACCTCTCTAAAGCTTTTGACTTGATAAACCACAGCCTCCTCTTGCATAAAATGTGCTCCCTTGGCCTGGACACCCATGCACTAGGTTGGTTTGTGAGCTACCTCTCCGGCCATACCCAGAGGGTCAGATGAAAGGACAATGTCTCCCAGATTGCACCGCTCAAAGAAGGGGTACCACAGGGGTCTATACTTGGCTCCCTTCTCTTCACTCTGTTCATAAATGATCTGCACTTACACTGTGGGAGCAGCAGTGTCATCCAATATGTGGACAATGCGGTCATTGACCAAGCCTCCCCTAATGTAATAGAACTGGAGAAATCCCTTCAAGAGGACATCCTTCAGATGGAGGATTGGCTCACTTTGAACAAAATGGTACTAAACACCAGCAAAACCAAGGCGATGCTGTTTGGACCCAGATCCCTGGGATCTGAGTGGTCGATGCTCCTTCAACTGCAGTCAGAGGGAGACAAACTCAAGTGGTTACCTCTACAAAATACCTCGGTCTAACACTTGACCAAAGCTTCACTTTAAAAAATCATGTTGATCAACTAACCAAAGCCATCCATGTGAAACTCGGTATCCTCTATAGATTAAAGGACCAGATTATCCCTGATGCCAGGGTAGCCATTGCAACTAGCGTCCTACTCCCTAAGCTCACCTACGCTACCCCAGTTCTCCAAGGTGTGGCCTCTACGGAACTTGGCAGGCTAAAGACCTTATACAACAAAACTGCCTGGTTTGCTACTATGTCCCACCCTAGAACCCACCACTGTGAGGCCCTAACTATACTCAGGTGGCCGTCACTGGAAGCCCGCCTCATCTACCCGACTCTTTGCCTGACACTTAAGCTACTGGGCCCCTCTCCCCCCCCAAGCCTCACAGGGCTAGTCAGGGTCAAAACCAACCAGAGGAGTCTCCGCACCTCAGGACAGACTCTCCTCGAGGTTCCTAAAACTAGGACCAAAGCCAGGTCCAGGTCCTTCGCGTCTACAGCCCCATCCAACTGCAATAACCTCCCACTTGTGGTACGGGAGGCAGGATCTGGCTCCTGCTTCCAGTCCAAACTTAAAGCACACCTGCTAGAAAGGAGTACCTGCCAATGCTTTAGGACCTGACCTCATGTCTCCCCCTTCTTAGGAAGGGTGAGATTTATTTTACCCATACCTCCATCCATCTAAACCCTCAGGAAGGTATCTGACTCTCTTGCACGTTAGCCACTATCACGTGCACTGCTATGATCTACATGATTTGTGCATGCAAAATGTTGTATATATCCAACTCGAGATGTCCCACCGACTGCATTGTCCCTCACCTCCTTCCTGATTGTAACCTTATGGCATATTTAGCAGTCCAACACTATGTAATTTTTCAATTTGTACTGTTCTGTTTACCTGTATGTTACTTTTTACACCCGGGTCGCCCCTGAAAAAGGGACCTTCGGGGCCCAGTGGGCTTACCCGGTCAACAAAACTCAATAAATAAATAAATAATAAATATCTGCCCAAATAGTTACACTGTTAGTACTAAAAAAATTCATTATTCTGTCCATTTCCTAATTTCCCACACTATGGATAAGAACTGCACTGCTTGATAAATAACCACGTGTACAATGTCTCTGCAAGTTAAAAGCATGCACGCATAATTATAATGCGAACAGGTCACCAAATGTTACATTCGGGGATCTGTAGTAACCATGTTCCCTCAGATCACATGGTAACATTTTCAAAGTTACATCCTGATTCATTTTCTGCACTCTAAGCAGCTTCCGAAGGCCTCTGCTTCCAGTCTCTGTCCACACTTTATAAATCATAGAAATATAGAATTTGATGGCAGATAAGGACCGCTTGGCCCACCCAGTCCGCCCATTCCCTACTTACTGGATAAGCTGCAGATCCTAGTTAATCAGCAGCCTACTTCTTCCTACCCCCACCCCCTAGAATTGCCTTATGACTGTCCCATGCATGCTTGAATTCCACCACTGTTTTTGACTCCACAACCTCCTCCGGAAGGCCGTTCCACACATCCACAACCCTCTCTGTGAAAAAATACTTCCTTAAATTACATCTGAGCTGCCCCCCCATCTTCAAATTGTGCCCCCTTGTTCTTGCACACCTCTTTTTTTGAAAGATGCTATCCTCTTGGACTTTGTTGATTCCCTTGAGGTACTTAAAGTTTCTATCATGTCCTACTTTGGTCACCCAGTCAAAGAAATCTATCAGATTCATCTGGCATGACCTTCCCGCTGTGAATCCATGCTGCCTTGGGTCCTGTGTCCCTCTGGCCTCTAGATACTCGACAATTCTTTCCTTCAGAAGTGATTCCATCATTTTCCCTATCACTGAGGTTAAACTAACAGGTCTGTAGTTTCCTGCTTCTGCTTTGCTCCCACTTTTGTGAAGGGGAATCACATCTGCCCTCCTCAGTCCTCGGTGCACCATCCCATCCTCCCATGATTTGTTAAAGAGGGTAGTCAGTGGTGTCACTAGTTCTACCCTTAGTTCTTTTAGAATTCTGGGATGAATCCCATCAGGCCCCATTGCTTTGTCCACCTTCAGTTTTAAGAGTTCTTTCATAACCCTTTCTTCTGTAAATGGGCTAGTATCAACTTCTGTATCCAGAGTGTTTCTACTGTTTGTTTTAGGTACCTCCCCCTCTTCATTTGTAAATACTGAGCAAAAATATTTGTTTAGTAACTCTGCCTTTTCACAGTCACCCTCTGCCCACCCTTCCTCCCCTTTATTAAGCCTCATTATCCCTCCCTTGGTCTTTCTTCTCTCCCTGATGTACCTATAAAAGGTTTTATCCCCCTTCTTAACTGAGTTGGCTATCTTTTCCTTGGTTTTCGGCCTTTGCTGTTCTGAGTGCCTTCCCAGCTTCCTTTTGCTTTAACTGATACAGTTCTCTGTTCTGCTCCTTCTGTGATTCCTTGTACTTCCTGAATGCTTTCTTTTTCTCTTGAACCTTCACTGCCACTTTCTTTGAGAACCATAGTGGTTTCTTACATCGTTTTGTTTTGTTTATTTGCTTCACACAAAGGCTTGTTGCCTCTGTGATGGCAGTTTTTATTATTCCCCATTGTTCTTCCACCCCTCCTTCCTGGCCATTTGCTAGTGCATTCCTTAGGCACTCATCCATTTTGGCAAAGTCAGCCCTCCTAAAGTCCAGTACTTTTGCCTTTGTATGGCTTGACTCTATTGCCGTGTTTATTGTGAACCATACTGTTCAATGGTCGCTAGTTCCCAGATGGCTACCCACTTCTACATCTGTGGTCCTCTCTCCATCTCCATTTGGGAGAACCAGGTCTAAGATTGCTCTCTCTCAGTGGGCTCCAATACTAATGCGTCTAAGGCATGTCCCTATGGGAGCATCTAGAATAACCCACTCTTGAAGTGGCTGCTGCAACTGCACTCCAGTTAACATCTGGCATATTCAGATCACCCATCAGCAATATCTTCCCTTTTTCTGCCATTCTAAGTATACTTTCTATCATTTCCTTGTCCATTTCCTCCCCTGAGGAGGGTCTGTATCTAACTCCTGTGTGGATTGTAGTGCCATTCCTGTCTCCAAATTTACCCACAGTGCTTCTTCTCCTCCCTGTTTACCCTTTTGTTCTGTTGCTTTGATTCCTTCCCTTAGGTAAAAGGCTTCTCCTCTCCTCTTTTACCCTCCCTGTCCCTCCTGTAGATAGTGTATCCTGGTATGTTTATGTCCCAGTCATGGTTTTATGTGTACCATGTTTCTGTGACTGTCACGATATCCAGATGTTCCTCCTCCATCAAGGCCACTAATTCAGAAAGCTTGTTACCCAGACTGCGGGCATTGGTACTCATTGCTCTCCATTTTTTGATGGCTTTACCTTCTGTTGCAGCATCCCCCACTGACCTTTCTACCTCTGTCTTTTTCTCATTTAGTACCCTGTTTTGTAGGGAGAGGCTCATTCTGATGGTATGTAATTGTTCAGTCTGATGGTATATAATCATATGTATGCCCAGCCTGATGTGCCACCAGCTAAGTGGGAAAGACTGTGTAGAATGGTATGTTGGGCTCATGTAAATGTTTCTTGACCCTACTAAAGAAACTTTGATATATTTATACAGAGAAATCTAGAGCCATAAAGTATCATACAGTCATCCTCCGTAACTAAATTAACTCCAAGAGCTGTCTTGTTACAATATCACTATGTTTAAGCAGCTTAAACTCAGCAAGTAGTCTTCAGTGCTGCTCATACTGTTGTCCTAGAGTTAATTCTGCAAGTTCCATACAATATGGGTAACTGTATGGAACTGGACATAGTGATGTGTTGACACCCATTAAGCACACTCCTGATGTAGCTCTCAAGCTGTGATTGGCTTGAACAATATAGAGGTGGAAAGTGGCAGGTGATCTGCATTGCTGACAAGTTCAGCAGTCCCACTATTGACTGCTGCTCATAGTTCTTCCTGTGCTTTTCCATAGGAAGAAAACTGTCTTCCTTGGTGGCGATGGCAATGTGGAAACCAAGTGGAATCGTTTTTTGAAGTAGGCTTATCAAGTGCTGGTGATGGCAACAGACAGTGCAGAATAAAGTCTCAGCAGTTGAGTGTTCTCATTAGACAGATTAGCTGACTGCATGAGAGATAATGGGCTTGCAGGTTAGGCTACTTCAAGAAGTGGTTCATTTGCATGTGTTTTCCACTTCTGACTGGACTTTGGAAAGCTCATACATACTAAATGAAGTGTTAGTCATACTGTACATAGCTGCTATTGGAATGTCCAGCTCCATCTTATATTTATATGAAACAATGCTTTACAAATAGAAGACTTTAGATAAACAAAATAAAACATTGCCTCCTTTGCTTATGCAGTAACACTGTTTTACTAACATACTAAAATGCCAGCAGAATAGGCCTAATGGTCTTTCGTGTCTGCTTGTTTGGTCAGCCCCCACCCTGGGTACTGACCTTGCTGCCCCCCTCGCCTTCTCTGGCTTCTCCCTTCCCAGTTCCAGATATTCTCGTTGCATTGGATTTTGCTTCCAGAACCCTTCCCCTGTACCTGTCCCACCCCTCTTGAACCCCTCCACCATCTCTGCCTCCACCAGCCCCCTAGGCAGTGCATTCCATGGCTCCACCACCCTCTCAGTGAAGTAGCACCTCCTCCTTTCTCCCCTGAATCTTCCCCCCTCCAGCTTCCACCCATGCCCTCTAGTGGCCCCCTCCTCCTTCCTTCGAAGCACCCTGACTGTTCCTCCCATATTAACCCTCTTCACATACCTGAAGACCTCTATCATGTCCCCCCGGTCCCTTCTCTCTTCCAGTGTGTACATATTTAGCTCTTCGACCCTCTCCTTATAGGTCCTGTCCCCCAATCCCCAAATCATTTTGGTTGCCCTCCTCTGGACCCTCTCTAGGAGTTTAATGTCCCTCTTTAAGTGTGGCCTCCAAAACTGCACACAGTACTCGAAGTGCGGCCTCACCAAGCAGTTATACAGAGAGTATCACTTCCTTCCTTCTGGAGGTGATCCTCCTAGCGATGCATCCCAGCATCCTGTTGGCCTTGGCTGCTGCCTTCCTGCAAGTCTCCGAGTTGTTCATCTTGACATCCACCACCACCCCCAGGTCCCTCTCAGCCATCGAGACTTGTGAGCAATCCCCCAGGGTGTACACTTGGCCCCAGTTTCTGGCCCCCTGGTGGAGTACCTTGCATTTCCCTGCATTGAACCTCAGTTTCCACTTTCTAGACCATCTTTCCAGAGCCTCCAGGTCCCCCTGTAGGCCACCCTCCCCTCCTCCCCATCCACCACCGCCCCCAGTTTTGAGTCATCCGCAAAGAGACTCATCTCACTCCTGATTCCTCTCCTTATGTCAGAGATGTAGGCATTGAACAAGAGGGGCCCAAGGACTGATCCCTGTGGGACCCCACTAATGACCCTCCTTGGGGATGAGACTATCCCACCAACTACGATCCTCTGGGTCCAGTCCTGGAGCCAATTGCCTATCCATCTGATCATCTGGTTCCCCAACCCCGTTTCTCCCAGCTTATCCAACAGGCCTACATGAGGAACAGAGTCAAATGCCTTGCTGAAGTCTAGAAAGAGGACGTCCACTGGTCTACCCAGGTCTAAGGCACTCATCACCCAGTCATAGAACTCCACAAGGTTTGTCTGACATGATTTTCCTGGGATGAATCCATGCTGTCTATCGTCCAGGCACCCTGACTTTTCCAGATCCCCCCCTAGCCTCTCCTTGACAATGCCCTCCATCACCTTGCCCACCACCGATGTCAGACTGACAGGCCTGTAGTTCCCTGCCACCTCCCTTGATCTCCCCTTGTGGATAGGCACTATATGCACCACCTTCCAGTCCTGGGGCACCCACCCTGTCCTCAGAGAGATGGTGAAAAGGTCTGCCAGGGGTTTTGCCAGGACATCCGCAAGTTCCTTCAGCACTCTGGGATGTAATTTATCCGGCTCCAGTGCTTTCTCCGTCTCAAGGGACCTGAGGGCTTCCCTCACTCTCTCTGCTGTGATTTCCACTTCTGCTACCTCTTCTTCCTGCTAAGCCTTCCCCCCTCCTGCCAGTGATGCCTCCTCCTCTCCCCAGACCCGCCAATCGGTAAGGGTCCCCCCTCCTCAGTATCTCTGTCTCCTCCCATGTATGATGCAGCACCCCCATTTTCCTTGGTGAAAACTGAGGTGAAGTACTCATTTAGTACCTCAGCCTGCTCCCCAGGTCTTGTGCCCATCTCTCCCCTGTTTTAATCCTGTTAATCTGCCCCTTCACCCTTCGTTTTTCCCCAATGTATCTAAAGAACCCCTTGTTCCCTCTTCTAATTTCCCTGGCCAGGTTCTGCTCCTTCCTTGCCTTAGCCGCCTTTACCACCCTAGTGGCCCTTCTAGCCATCAGCTCATACTCACCTCGATCCCTTTCACTCCTTGAGCACTTGGATTGCCCTATAGGCTGCCTTTTCCCTGCACCACCTCCTGGACCTCCCTGGTCCACCAGCAGGGTTTTGGGACCCTACCGGATTTTCGTCTTACTCTTGCACAGGTGCTGGTAGCATCCTGCACCCCTCTCCTGATTTTCCCACCTACTATCAGCGTCCATGTCTGACCCAGTCACATCCAAATGCTCCTTAAGGATCTTTCCCATTTCCTTAAAATCTGCCCCCCTGAAGGCAGTTACCTCCGTCTTTGTGCAGCCTTCTACCCCTCCTAGGTCCAGGCAGAACCAGACCGTGGTATGGTCACTCCCCGGCAATGGGTCCCTTACCTCCAGGCCCCCAATCTGGTCACTGTCTGCCAGGACTACATCCGGTACCCATGCCTCCCTGGTCGGTTCCCCCACCTGCTGAGTTAGGAATGCGTCTTGAAAGACATCCAACAACCTCTGTTCCCTGGTCACTGAGGATGTTGTAGTCTCCCAGTATGTTCCTGGCATGTTTAAGTCCCCCAACACCACCACCATTCCTCTGCCCATTCTGCAGTGTCTCCCAACATCTGCCACCAGACTCTCCTCCAGCTCCTCCTCCAGTGCAGGGGGTCTATACACCACTCCTATTTTTACTCTTTTGCCCCCCACCTTGTTATCAAGGTGACCCAAATTGCCTCCACGGTTTCCTCCACCTCCTCTACTCCCCCTATGCCAATGCAGTTTTTGACTCATCATTGCTACCCTCCTCCCTCCTCCCCTGTCCTTCCTGAACATAGTGTAACCCTCCAGGTTCAGGTCCCAGTCGTGTCCTGCAGTGGCCCAGGTCTCAGTGACCGCTGCCACATCCACTGCTCCCTCAGTTAGCATCGCCTGGAGCTCAGGCATTTTAGTGCCCAAGCTCCTGGCATTTAGGAGGACTACCTTCCACCCTTTCCCTATACTTCCATTTCCCCTGCTCGTGTTCCCATGGGGATTCTGTTTTCCCTAGTCTGCACTTTACCAGTCGGCCTTTTCCGCAATCCTCCAGCTCCCCAGAGTGGAGACAAGTCCCTCCTTTATCGGCACCCCCTTGACAGCCTTTTCTCCCATCCCTCCCCTTCACAAGTTTAAACCCCACTTTTCACCAATGAACCCCTTTATTTTCAACTTAAGGATTCCCTCCTCCAAATTGAGATGGAGCCTATCTCTAGCATACAGCTCCTTATCCTCCCAGGTCTCCCCCCAATCCCCCATCAACCCATACCCTCTGGCCTCACCCCACTCCCTGAGCCCCTGGTTTATCTCCCTAATCTTCCTCTTGTGTTCCCCACTAGCCCTTGGCACCGGCAGGATTTCTGAGAAGGAAACTGTGCATCCTATGTCATGACAGACCCTGGCAAGCTCCCTGAATCTTGCCTGTATCTCTAGCTCGCTATTTCCCTCAATGTAATTTGTACCCAAGTGGACCAGTATGTCCGGGGAACCCCACAATCCTTTGCCAGCTGATATACCTCATGCTTGGCCCTGTGCACCAGAAGATGTCCAATAATGTCTGATTCTCTCGAGCCTAATTAAGAGCACTGAAGATTGGCAAGTCAGGCACAGTCAGGTCAGGTACAGTCAGGTCAAACACAGTCAGGTACAGTCAGGACAGGTACAGTCAGGTCAGACACAGTCAGGTACAGTCAGGACAGGTACAGTCAGGTCAGGTACAGTCAAGTCAGGTACAGTCAGGTCAGGTTCAGTCAGGTCAGGTCAGGTACAGTGAGGTCAGGTACAGTCAGGTCAGACACAGTCAGGTACAGTCAGGACAGGTACAGTCAGGTCAGGTACAGTGAGGTCAGGTTCAGTCAGGTCAGGTCAGGTACAGTGAGGTCAGGTTCAGTCAGGTCAGACACAGTCAGGTTCAGTCAGGTCAGGTACAGTCAGGTCAGGTTCAGTCAGGTCAGGTCAGGTACAGTGAGGTCAGGTATAGTCAGGTCAGGTTCACTCAGGTCAGGTCAGGTACTAAATAATGCAAGCGAAACAGAAATGTAAAAAGTATGATTTTATTACGATCACGTCATTATTAGACAAAATAAACAGCAAAAGGCAATTCATGTCCTTTTTTTCATATAGGGTGTTCTGCTCCCCGGCAGGCTGGGCAGCTGTATCAGCCCTTCTCGTGGTCACCAACCATCCTGATCCCCTTTCCACCTCCCAGGACCAAGTAGGCCGTTAGTGCTCCCAGGCAGGGCTTCATTAAGCCCACCTCCCCGGGGACAGCCTTGGCATCCTGAACACAGGTTCCCCTTCCTTTATATGGTAACATGCATGTGCTGTCATCCAGCTGTCACTGTGTGGCAGTCGAGCAGCGCACCACATTAACCCCCCTCCCCAAGGAAGGAGAGCCATCCTAGGATGCTTAATCCTTTCTCTTCCTGCTGGCCCCCAAGCAACCTGAGTCTGTTCCCAACCCCGGGTCACCAGCGTGGCAGGAGGTAAGGCAGCCAGCACCTCAGCCCTCCGTGCCACAGGCCAGCTATGATTCATGTCCTCTTTAATACATTAATCGGTAATTTCTGTATTCATTCCATAGCTCAATGAGTCACTGATCTGCAGACTGAATGTATGAATTGCAGACTAATGTATTATGCTGCAGAAGGAAATTCCAGAGAACTGATCACCGAACTGTGGAATGATTACTTGTATTGCTCATTGATACATTAAACTGCAGAATGAAATTCCTCAGAACTGTCATTCTGCAGGTCATATATATTATTCTGCAGGTCAGCCACAAAAGTTTGCAGAACTGGGTGAAAATTCACCAAACACATTTGGAAAATTTAGATTTTGTGAAAGTTGTAATGTCAGAAAATACAGTAGCACCAGATAGTAGCGTCGGCAATTGAGCACCTACAATAAAGGCGACCCAATCCCGGTGCATGTCTGCAGGGCTACGGAAGGGTAGGCAGCCAGATGAGGGGGGCAAGCAAATATAGTGACGGGATGTCGCGATACGTACGTGCACGGGGGGGTAGCAAGCATGCACAGCAAGGGCAGGAGGGTATTTAAGGGGTGGTGTCCAGGTGGGTTGCTGAGCCAACCATGTGGTGTGATAGGTGAGTTGGCGACATTGGTAGGTAGGGTACTGGGTTTGGGTCCAGGCGCTGCTGCTTTTTTATGGCGCCCGGCCCAAACCTTTTTTTTTAATATTTTTCACCCCCCCAACATGCACCCCCCTGGAGCTGAGAATCCTTAAGTAGGGGGGTGCAGGGGCACAGCCTCCTGCACAAAACATTAAAAAACAAAGTCCCTGGTGCCGTTTTGCTGTGCGCCGGGGTGTCAAGAGTGCCCAAATAAGTTTTCGGCACTCTGACTTCTCGATAACAGCGATTGCCTTTAAGCTTTCGCTGTTATCACATAAACCCCAAAATACCATGAAATTTGTGAAATTTCATGAAACTGCCACAAATTTGGAGTTCACAGATTCTGCCCAGCTCTATTCAGGACAGAAAAAAAGGCAAGAAAGGAAACTGGAGTACTATGTCCAGTTCTGGAGTCCTCCCCTAAGGAAAGACACAGACAGGCTGGAGACAGTGTAGTGTAGGAAGACCAAAATGATTCAGGGTCAGCAGGGCCGATCTTTTAGGGATCGGTTCAAGGCATTGGACATGAACTCACAGGAAGCCAGATGAGAGAGGGGAGATGTGATAGAGACCTTCAAGTTCCTGAAAGGAATCAGCATGTAAATTATAAGAAACTATTTAGCATAAGTAGTGAATCAAGAACATGGGGGCATGAGTGTAAACTGGGGGGGAATTCAAGAGGGAACTGAGGAAGTTTTATTTTACAGAAAGGGTGGTGGAGCTGTGGAACAATCTGCCAGCTGATGTGGGGTGCACCAAAATTATCAGTGGTTTCACGTATGGCTGCAACAGAGTGAAGGGGTTAGTGGTTACTCAGGGTGGTAGCAGTAGGTTGGGGAGAATGGGGTGGATGGTGTGGGTTAGAGCCCTGTATGGACAGTAGGACCCAGGTTTGTTAGTATTTTATGTGCGGACTGCATGGACCAGTGGTCTTCTTCTGCCATAATTTTTTTGTTTTCATTTTTCCATGAAACCTTGGACTGTGTGAGAAGGGAGTAGAAGTAGATTTGTTCTGGAATAAAGTGGGGACTGTGACAGGGAATGAATGTAGCTTATCCAGGGGATTTGTGTTAAGTGTGTGCAGTGATATGTACTGTACTATGTGCAGAACATGTAAACTGGTTCTGTGTGTGCCAGTACTAGATACAGTGATGCTGTACTGGGATAACATAACTGTCTCTAGGGCTCACTGACCAATCAGGCTGCTGGAAATTTTCTCTGCTATTGTATAATACTACAATGCTGCTAAGGATACCTACCGTACATACCTTTCAATACTCGGTGCAGGGTCAAACCTGAAGCAGTGTTATTTTCATGCTTCAGAAATCCCTTAAAATCCCATTTGGGGCATGGCTTCGGCCCAAAGCAAGATGGAGGTCTGATTCTGAAGCTCTGACCTTCCCCTGAGAATCCATCTACATCAATTGCTATGCTTTAATGTTAAACATGAAAAGAAGGTGAATACATCTTAATCAGACATTGCTGATCCTGGCACACGTGGAATTGTTTCTGAGTTTTGACTTTATTTATGTTATTTAGCATCACACTTTGTTCTACTACTCTCTAAAGGAAGCTCTGGGACTACTAACTATGGCAGATTCCAATAAACAGCAAGATCCCCTGGCGGATACTAAAGCTAAAGCTAGGAGGCAGTATAGCGCAGTGGGTTAAGGCTCTGAGCTGCAGATCTGGAGACCTGGGTTTGAATCCCACAGCTGTCTAGGTGCATACTGTGTGATCCTGAACAAGTCACTTAACTTTCTTGTGCTCTAAGGTCGCATCTGGAAACAAGCTTCCGCTTAGTGTGCTACTCCTGGTTAAACAATGTTTCCTTTCCCTGTGTTCCAAAAACTTGTACTAGGCATGAACAAACTAAAACTAGTGTCTCAACAAACTACTTTAACTGCAAGAGACTGATCTCCGACTAGCTGTAACAGAAAATAAATCTCTTGCCAACAAGGCCATGGTGCAAGAGTTACAAGCCACCGTGCATCAGCAGGAACGAATTATTAAAGAGCTTCAGGCTAAATTGGACGATATTGAAAATCAGAGTCACAGAAACAATCTGCATTTCTATGGTTTCCCTAAGGACATGGAACTTACCAACACCACACTTTTTCTTTTACATGTACTACCATAGATATTAAAACTTTCTGATGCCCGACCCGGTGACACTGAGGGTTGAGGCACTGGACACCACACCTCGCACCACACTGGCAACCTGGTTCGGGAATGAGCCCTGGCCACTGGGGGTCGGCAGGGGAGGGAGAGGATTGAGTGTCCGATGGACAGCTCTCCTCTCCCGAGAGGGATGGGGGTCTGTACTCTGCACTTGACTGGCCTCTGGCGGAAGTCGGGGGCACGGCAAGTGTAGATCAACAACTAGGGGATGGGGAGTGGTGACGTCAGCAGTGATGCCATGATGTCAGGGTGTGTACCACTACCTCAGAACTAGGGAAAATCGGCGCCCAGTCTCCTAGATGACAGAGCACCATGCAGAGACCCTGATTGCCCGCACCTGCCTGGCAACCCATCGGAAGTCCAACCAGAGTTAATTGTCTTGGAGCATACCCACCCCACCCCGTACCCGCCTAGGGGGTATAGCCAAGGCTGCATGGGGACTTGGCAGGGGATCAAGCAGGTTGTGGAACGGGGATACTGTGATGTGTCTCTTGAAGGAGTGAAGATCGGTAGCAGGGCAAGGAGCATAAATAGTAATTTCAAAAAAAAAAACCATTTCTGACGACCATGGAATTATAATTGAGAGTTCACACTGCTCTCTTGCACCCAAACCACAGCCCGTTCAAAGGTCCCATCCAATTTTAGCCAAATTTCTCAATTACGCCCACACAGAATTAATTTTGTAAAAAGCAAGAGAATTGGGTACTCTCACCTGAAAGAGCATCGTGTATTCATTTACGGGGATTATCCTAAAGATCTTTCTGCCACATGGAGAGCCTTCACTGACTCTAAATGGATTATGCATCGTCTTAGCATTCAGTTTAGCTTGCCGCATCCTGCAGTTATCCGTAATACTCACAATAACATTACTAAAGACTTTAGCTCGCCAGAGTCTTTATTGGACTATGTATCCAAAAACTGGTCACAAGCAAATCTTGATTTTTAACATTGTACCACAATTAATGTGAGCAAAGCTACAGAAGCAATGGATACTTCTGTTCCTTCTCACTCATCTGCCTCTATTGTCACCCCTCAGACTGATGATTCCACAATTCACGGGGCAGAATCTACGGACAATTTAATCTCACGGAGGCAATCAGCCTGTCTGATAGAAAAAACAAGTGACTCTCCCTATCACTCCAAATCTTGTTGTGGCAGCCCTACAAGAAGTCATAATTCTACAAAGAGTCTGAATTCTGCAGCTGAAGTTCTCTCCACTATCCCTGTACACAATAAATATGCTATCTTAAGACCACCTACGCCGCCTTTGGACTCACCTCTACAGGCACGCACTTTGGATGGGGAAATTTAGTCGTCAGTGCCATCAGCTGTGGAGGACTCTTCTGGATCTACTGGAGATGTGTCTTGGGCAGAGATCATGGTGAGCTCACTGAGGGGCTTGGAGCCTCCCAAAAAACATTGTGGCAAAACTCAACCCAGCCCAAATCCCCGCTCCTCAAAGCCTCATAATGTAAAGCAAGTTGGTCCTCCAGGTACTTGAGAGGTGTTTTCTATGTGATGCTTTCTTTAAAATGGCTAGCCATTTGCTCTGAGTCAAACTGACTGGATTGCTGTCATAGGACACTCAATCCTTCTCCCCCAGCCGGCTCTTCAGTGATCCGGGCTTGTTCCCGAACCCGGAACGCTGGCGTCGCAAGCGGAAATCCAACCGCTGCGCCTACGGGCCGGCTCTAAATATTCCTATTATTTTTAGTAGTGCTCTTGACTTAACTTTAAATTCCTCACTAGATAGAAGTAACTCAGCATTAGATTCTCACCTGAGGAGAATAACTGCACTCTCCCTGTTAATGAAAGAGGTAGGGCTCTCAAACACTTGGAGATTACCCCATCCTAGAGATACAGAATTCTCTTATTACTCCACAGTATACCAGTCCTACAGTAGAATTGATTACTGGTTAGCCTCCCCCATGGTAATACAGAATGCAGGTGATGCTTCTACTTTGCCCATTTTGATTTTTGACCATGCCCCAGTAAAATCACATTTATTATGAGGCTCCACTCGTCTCCGTTCCTTCTCCTGGCATCCAAACCCTCTTTTACTTAAAGATCCCGATCTTTTGCCTTAGATCAGAAAGGAGATAACTGACTTTCTTTCATCTAATGAGCCAGCTGATACTAATATGGGGACCAACTGAGAAGCTTTAAAAGCCACCCTTAATTGCAAGATTATTACAGTAGTTATGCATCCTATAGAAGGAGGATGAGGGATGACTAACTTAATGATCTGGAAAAGCTACTCAAAACTGAAGATGCTCTTTATGCAGCTTCTGCTCATTCTGATCCTAAATCATCCTTACATTATGAGATATTAAAACTCTGTATGGAAATTAATTACCTAATTTCTCGTAAAGCACAGATAGCCATTGTTAGAATTAAACACAAATATTGGGAAGGTGGAGAGAAAGGTAATAAACTTTTAGCATACCACCTTAGTTCGCAACAAATTGAATGACATATTGATAGTCTGCAAGATTCATCAGGTCGAGTTTGTGCTGATGCTACATCAGTGAATCATATTATGACATCTAAGTATAAAAGTTTGTATATTTCCCACCTCAATACAGACCAAACTTCTATTACCAACTTTCCAAATAAATTAGCCCCTCACGCCTCCCTCCAGAGCTTTCAACTACACTAGAAGAGCCATTCACTTCAGAAGAGATCCATCAAACCCTTTTGTCTTTAAAATCTGGCAAGGCCCCAGGGAGTGACAGATTCCCTGTAGAATTCTATAAACTGCTAGCAGATTTATTTTGTCTTCTTCTTTGTAAGGTCTATGAGGAGGCAGTCATTTCTGGTACACTTCCATACACTATGAGAGAAGCTATAATTACTGTGCTTCCCAAAAAGGATAAAGATACTACCCTTCCTTCTAATTATTGACCTACAGTATATCATTATTAAATATAGATGATAAAATTTAAGCTAAACTATTAGCATCCCACCTTGAACCCCTTATTCCCCATTTGGTTAACAAACCCATGTGGGATTTATCAAAGGTCGTCTAGGCCTGGATAATCTTCGCTCTGCTTTTAATCTTATATATAAGGCAAAATACCTTAAATCATCAGCCATTGCCATAACTGTTGATTCTGAAAAAGCCTTTGATACCTTAGAATGGCAGTACTTATACCTTGCATTATCCAGGATCAAGGCCCCTTGAATTCTGCAGTTCTGCGGTTGCAAAATTTGCCGCAGAATACATATAGTGCTGCAGAATATATATAGTGCTGCAGAATTCATTATTTTTGGTGAATTTTCATATAAATATACTGTTTTTCCATAGTGTCAGGCTTTCTTTCCCACCTTGTTTATCCTGAAGCCCCTCCTCTATGCTCAGCATATGGTGTCATCGATGACATGGGTATTGGTAATCATTTTTTTTCTTGGATTAAACTTCTTTATACTTCACCATTTGTAAGTGTATTTACCAATTCTACCCTGTCTCACACATTTCAGAGGTATTAGACAAGGGTGTCCCTTGTCCTCTTTACTTTTTATTCTAGCTTTGGAACCCCTTGCAGCCGCCCTTTGTCAGTCCCCCTGAGATCAAAGGTATTTACATTGGTAACAGACAATTTACTTTGTTACTTTACACAGATGATTTGTTAATCTTCTTGGAACATATCAACTCATTGGCTAATTCAGTTATTTCTCTCTTAAACAATGTCAATACTTTATCTTGCTTATCGGTGAACTACAAGAAAATTGAAGTTTTACCACTTAATAATTTTTGCAAACCTCATATGATCAATCCACTTGGTTTTCAGTGGGCTCCTGATGGAATTACCTATCTGGGAATAAAAATGTTTTCCAACTTCAAAAAAATTTGGGAAATTAATCTTCTCCCCTTAGTATCTGAGACCAAGCTCGATCATTGGAAAGCCCTTAAGCTTACATTAGCAGGTAAAATTGCTGCCATTAATATGATGATTTCACCAAAACTCTTACATATTTTCTCTAATATTCCATTAACATTGCTGAAATTCTTTCTGGCTAAGACTGACTGTATGTTAGGTTACTTTATATCTCCATACCACGTCTCAGCAGCACTAAATTATGGGCTAATTGATCCTCAGGTGATCTTGGCATTCTTTGGTTTCAAGCTTACCTTTGGGCATTTCTGGCTTCACAGACTATAAATGGTTTGAAAGACCTGCATCCAAAACCCCATTATGGTTGTATATTGAAGCATCCCAAATCCCAGTGATGGTTCCCATTAACTTATTTTTTAACGCTTTGACAGATAAACTTAAACATCATCCAACCATAGGCCCCTCAGTTTACTACTGGTTTAAACTTCGCAAATCATTAGGCACAAATCCTAGGCCCTTTTTTTATACTCCTCTATGGGGTAATCCAAACATTACCCATAAGGGCCGACCACTATTCTACCGCCCATGGAAATGGAAAGAGATACAGCATTTGGGGGATATTTTAATGCAGAACCCTCCTGGGTTGGATTCTTATTCTAACCTACAAAGTCACAGGGGTTTCTCCAGATAAGACTTTTGGAAATTTTTAAAAGTTCATGTAGCTAATAGGTCCTTACTCCAATACCACTATAATATATATATTTCATCTCCCCACTCCCTTTTCTTCTTGGTTAAATTGCACATCTGGTAGAGATAGAACAATTTACAACTCTGTCAGAAATCACTTCCCAGATCAGTCAATATCAGCTTCAACCAAATGGGAAACTGCTCTACAAATTAACATTTCAGAATCACAATGGAAAAAATGTTGGCCCGCTTGTCACTATACAGTAGCTTTAAAAATGTTTTTAGTATGTCTATTCAATACAAAATACTTCATTTCTGGTATAAACCCCCCCTCAGTACTTTTTCATTTGAATCTTTTACCAAATGATAATTGTTGGAGGTGCAATGCTATAGTGGGCAATTTATTACATATTCTATGGTCTTGTAAATGTATTAATCCCTTCTGGCTAAAGGTCCATCATTTTGCAGTCAAGGTCTTGGGTTGCAGCATCCCTTTTCTTGCCGAGTTGTTTTTACTGGGTGTCACAGAAAATGTTTCCCATCTTTCACATTTTCAGCACTGATGGTTGGCTACACTTTTTATGCAAGTGAAATGTCTCATTTTAATTAAATGGAAATCTTCTTTGATACCCTCTACTGAAGAATTGTTCACTAGCCTTTCACAGGTTGCTTCTTTTGATAGGCTTACTTATATGGCCTCAAGTAATTTTAATGATTTTACGAGATGTTAGCAAACCTATTTTGATTTTTAAAATCCTTTAATTCTGGAGCTGACTAGGTTTCTATTAAAGTCCATCATGGCTTATTATAATATAATTTGCTTTTGCATTTGATCTCTTGGGGTTGTGTATGGTAATTCCAGTTGATATTGTTTCTTTAGATATACTGTTTGTGCCTTCATTTTTATCAAATTGTTCCAAGTTTGACATTTCTGTATTTTTCAGAGTACATTAGTTAGTATTTCGTGGCGATAATACTTTTTGTGCTACTGCAATGTATTCTGTTATTCTTACTACTGCTGGTATAACATCACTTGTATATTGTATTTCCATCCTGTTCTAAAAGTTAATAAAAAGATTAACTGCAAAAATAAAAAAATTCCATTTGGGAATGTACACTACATGGTTAATACAAGCCGTTAATAACAGAACATGTGTGATGAGGGGGAAGGTGCCTGCAGTAATATGCTGGTGATAATTTTGCATGCTAGTGATCCAGGGATTCTCCAAAGAAAACATCACCATATCCTAGAAGCACACTTGTGTGTGCCTAGTGCTCTTTGCAGGCCCAACTACAAATGTGGTCACACTAGAAAACTTTGAACCTAGTTAAAAAGAAGGTAAGAACTTCATTTATTCTAAATGTATAGGAAAAGAAATATTGGGTCATTTGGGATTGAAAATTAAACAGTATAGCAACCAGGATTTGGGACCTGAGAACTAGTGGGATACAGTAGTCCTTGACTGATTGCAGTAACAGGGACCCAATACTGGCAATACTAGCCCACCTACCAAATACCTCTCAAATGTCCTGTCACTCAATGGCCTATTTTTCAGAGAAAGAAGGGGTTTAAAATTACCTTTCTCACCAGGTTAAATGCTGCAACATCCTTCTGAGCTGATGTATTTTTTTAAAAGATGTGTCCCTGGTTAAGGTCATATGTAGAGGTGCGCAAAATGAGAAAATTCCAAATCCATGGAATGTCGATGAACTGTCATGAAATTCCGTGACATTTTGTGTTATTTCATTGGAATTTCTTGGAATTTTTACAATTTATTAATTTGATCATAACTGGATCACCTATTAAGCTAGAGCTCTGGCATGCATACTTTTTGGGAGGAGTTCTAATGACATGCCAAATATCATGACATTAGAATTGATTGTCTCAAAATTATAGGTGCTCCAAATCTGTCATTTTATTTTTTGTGCAAAACTTCATGAAACTTTTTATCTGCATATACCTCAACCACCTAATGGGCCACTGATCTTAAATTTGGCATACTTACTTGATGATCGGTGTTCTAACAATGTGCCAAATTTCCTGACATTAGGATGCATGGTCTCAAAAGTATATGGGCCTGATTCTAAAAGAGATACACCTGGCGTAACAGCACTTGCACCAAAAAGAATGGCGCAAATAGCAACTTACGCCAGCAGTTACGACTTGTGGGATTCTACAGTGTGGCCTGCGACATGCTGCAGGCCACTTGCACCAAAGAGCAGTTACACCAGCAGTTGCACCATAAACCCCCTGTGGCATGGCGCTAGGGGGTTTATAGCAGCAGTTGTGCCCTATTCTAGTAGAGCAGCAACAAAGCCCCAATGTCGGGATTCTACAAGAACGCCCAGAGGAGAACCGTCAATGTAAGTTACACCAGCATTTAGCTGGTGTAACTGTACATACGCCCTCCAGGGGTTCTGTAGACCCACTGTACCCACTCCATGATGTACTCTCCCATGCCCAGAACACCCACTTCATTGTCCCACAGGGCAGCACACAACCCCCCCAGTCCCCAATCCCCCATAGCAGAGGTGCCCAGTTGGGCATATTGCACCCCCAGAACCCTCAAACCATAAATCCCCTGCAGGGCAGCTCACACACAAAAGTCACGATGACGTGCTGTGCACGAAACCGGTTGGGAACTTCCTAGTTGTATGACCTGTGTTACTTGTTACCTGTCGAATGTGAGGCTTGGCGTTTACCTGATCTATTAAACTTATGCTTGCATTCACGCCAATTTCAGAGTGCTGAGTTTTGCCTTTTCCGCAGCTCACACACATCATTGTCCCTGAACCCCACACCACTATTAGCCCCACATGGCAGCTGTGTCCCCCCGATCCAGTCCCCACCCCAACTATATTGCCACAAATGGACAATTATTACAAACCCCTGAGATCCCTGGTAGTCTAGTGGCTCCCCACCCACCCCACCCAGCAGTACCAGTTCACCCACATCCCCACCCTTGCCCAGCCGGCGACTGGCACACCCCTCTCACTTTCATGACCAGCTGCACGGCCAGGCACTGCATGAGCACTGTGTATAGATCGCTGAAATGAATGAATACTCATTCATTTTATGAGTGCATCTATACAAGTAACGCTCATGTGAGTGCTCAGTCAGCGGCTGGCCATGGGCTGTTCCAGTCGCAGGCTGGGGATGGGTGGGCGTGATGCGGGTGGACTGGCACTGCTGAATGGGGCGGGTGGGGAGCCACTAGACTACCAGGGATCTCAGGGGTCTGTAATAATTATCCATTTGCAGTAATAGATTCGGGTCAGGGACTGGATGGGTGGACACAGCTGCCCTGCTGGGCTTTGAGGGGGCACTTACGCTTGCTGGGGGGGGTTGTAATTTGCAGTATGACCCTCGGTTAAGCCCTTAGGTTGGTGTACCTTTCTACATGTCGCAAGTCATGGGACTTAGCTGGGGAGGCCCTGCCCCTTCTAGAATAGGGTGCAGGGTCCATGTTGCAATGGCGTTTGGCACAAGTCGCCTTTGGTGGTGACTTGCACCAAGCTTCTAGAATTGGGCCCTATGTGCTCAAAGTGTGTCATTGTATTTTTTTTGAGGGAAATTTCATGAAAAGTTTTATCGGCATATAATTCAGGCACCTTTGGAGCTAGACATGTGTAAATTAGCACAAATAACCTTTTTTGTAATGGTTATAGAATCTTCTAAATATGGACAGAATTGGAGTAAAGATTTTTAAGTTACAGGGGTTCACAGTGTTACTATGTAAATATTTGCAAAATGTTGTGAAAACTCAAAAATGTGGATGTTTGTAACTTTTCTGCTCCTGCAGGCATAGACTTATCATTTGACATGCATATCCAATGTCAGTGTATCCTGATGTCTAACACAACTGAATAAATTGGTTTAGCAGTTTTAAATTTATAGTGGAAAAAAAAAGTATTGGTCACATTTTTTCAAATATTTATGGATGCATATAGATGAAGCATCCAGAATTATTTTTGTGGAATTTAACATTCACAATCCACATATCATTACTTTATTTGACAAGCTGGGCTGAGCTTTTTGTTCTTGCTGTTCCTCTCTGAGTGACTATTGTGCCCCCCCTTTCTCTCTTAGCATTGCCAGATTGAATCAGTAAAACTACTGATCCTATTGATATCCTCTTTGTTCTTTACAGTAACAAAATCCCTTAAAATGGGAGTCACCTACTCCTTTTCCTATCAATCAATCCTGTTGGAATAGCCAGAATTCTTCATTTCTGGTGCCCCAGACATTATCTTCCGCCACTATATTTTTGTGAGTATTCCAAGTCCCAGACTTGCACATATGTCAGTCTCCCTGTATCATCAATTAACTGGGTGTGATCCTTATATATCCTGCATTCAGGATATATTTGTTGACACTCTGTGCTTCCTTGCTCCAACTGGGTGGTCAACCACTGGTGCAATACGCAGCTCTGCTGTCCATTTCTTGATAAAACTATGCATCTAACTCCTGAACCTGGTGACCCCTTTCACTGCCTGACTCATATACCCCTTTAATTTGAATCCTTCAGATAAGGCTGAGTGAAATTAGCAAATTACAGTTTTATGGAATTCTCACTAAATTCCACAATTTTCACAAAGACTCATGGGATTTGACTTTAACTACATATGTTATTCTTCAGTTTCTAGCATCAAGCAATTAATAAAAATGGCACACACATTCTCCTTGAAAGGTCTAAGAACCTGCCAAATTTAATGGTATTGCATTCTGTAGTGTTACGGTTTCATGGGTTTATAAATTTGCCATTTCCATTCTTGCAAAATTCAATTTTAAAATGTTGTGAAAGTTTGACTACTTTTATTTCAATCTCATTTAAAGCTGTAAATATGAACTTTGTCAGAAATGACTATGTTGTGTATTAGCTTAAATGTTTCAAATCTGGTTAAATTTGGATATGTTGTTTTAAAATTAGAGGGAAATAACTGAAATTTAAATTTTGGCAACATGTTTGTCAGGCTATAACTCAGTCCCATTTGAAGCTAGAAATATGAAACTATGTATATGTGTGTGTGTGTGTGTATATATACACACACACATATATATACATATGCAATAACATGTACATCTGTAAAACTGTATAACAATTTCAATGAATACTATCAAAATAATACTAAAATAGAAATCTAAATTTTGGCAAAATGTTTGGCTACTTACTGTATAACTCAGTTCCCTTTGAAGCTTGAGACTTAAAACATGGTGCACTTACCCATGTTGTATGTTTCTCTAAATTCTGAAACCGTGGAGAAATTTAGATAAGAAATGTTAAACTTAAGTCGAAATAACTGAACATTTAATTTTGATTAAATGTTTGGCCACCCATAACTCTTCTTCATTTCAACCTATGACTCTGACGTTTGATGCACTTATGTAAGCTCTTACTGTCTACATACCAATTTACCAAATCCAGTGTTATTTGGATGCAAATTTTTTAAATTACAGTAAAATAACTGAAATGTGAAACTTGACAAAATTTTCACTGGAATTCTGTGAAATTCTGCAGAGTCATGGTAATTCTGGAGGCATTCCACAGGTGGAATTATATATTCCATACAACTCTAGTTATATGTCCATGATTTTTTTTAAAAAGTACCTCCTAACATCTCTCCTGAAACTACCCTCTTTCAGCTTCTTATCATTTCCCCTTGTCCTTGAACACATTCTTTTATGAAAAATATTTCCCTCTAGCACCTTATTTACCCCTGTGAGGTATTTTAAAATGTCTCTATCATATGCCCCCTCCCTTCCAGGGTGTACATATTTAGGTCCTTTAATCTCTCCTTGTAGGGCTTGTGATGCAGACCCTGTATCATTTTAGTTGCCCTCCTTGGGACCACCTTCACTCTGTCTATGTCCCCCCCAGAGATGTGGTCTCCAGAAGTCAACACATTACTCTAGGTGTGGTCTTACCAGTGCTCTATACAGAGGCAACACTACATCCCACTTTCAGCTGGTGATACCTCTCCTATGAATCCCAGCATCCCACTTGCCTTCTCAACTGTGTTGTGCACTCCCTGCCCACCTTTAGGCCATCCAATATGATCATCCCATGTCTCTTTCCTGCTTGGTGGTCATCAGTACCACCACCACCACCCATTTTGTACTCCACCCCAGGGTTTCTGTGCCCCAAGTGCATTATGTTGCATTTTTCACATTGAAATCCAACTGCCATACTCTTGACCACTCCTCTAGTTTTCAGATCAGTGCTCATCCTTTCCACCACTTCTGTAGTAATCACCCAATTGCAGAGTTTAGTGTCATCCACAAAAAGGCAAACCTTCCCTTCCATAGGAACCCATCCACCTCCCACCATCATGAGGCAGGGGGAATTGGTGAACTGAGATGGTCACCAAGCTGAGCAGGGCCTAACTAATGGGGACAGAACCAAGTCAGCCCAGAGTGTCGGGAGCTGACATGAGCAGGAATAACAGAACTCTTGGGTGGTGCCGCCACCAAGGTAACAAGGTTCACCTCAGGCCGAGCTTCACCATGAGGGTCTCCCTCACCTCACCCTTTAGCCTTCAGAAGTTATCACAAATGCACTTCTCTCTCACTATCGGCAGGACCCTGTGTTTTATGCATTTCTGTGATTGCAGCAACCATCACAGAAACATGGCCCACTGCAGAAACATAGCCCTGCCACAAAAACATGGCACTGACACAGAAATATGGCCTGCCACAGAAACATGGCCTGCCACAGAAACATGGCTGTGCCACAGAAACATGGCCTGCTACAGAAACACGGCCCTGCCACAGAAATATGGCCCTGCCACAGAAACATGTCCAGCCACAGAAATATGGCCTTGCCACAGAAACATGACCCTGCCACAGAAACATGGTCTTTTATAAAAACATGGCCCTACAACAGAAACATGGCCATGCTGTAGAAACACAGCCTACCACGGAAACATGGCCCTACTGCAGAAACAGCACATTTAGTGTAGTAAAATTGACCTCACCTACTGCAAACCACCAAGTAAACTGCTAAAATAATTGAGAGCAAGTCTAAAATGTCATTAGTGTGAGTTTGCTGACAGCTCCATTAAGCATCCCTCTCCCCTGGCTTGCAACGGTAAGTGGGACAACCCCTTTCTAATCTACTGGCACCCAGCCTTGAAACTTAATACCATTATAGCCTTCCACAAACACTGAAGCATCTTTAGGAAGTCTGTTTCATAAACAAAAAACAAGTTGTTGGGGTGTGTGGCCTGACAAGGCAGAAGATGGCAGCGTAGTTCAGAATCTCTGCAGAAATGACTGCAATCTAACCTCATCCAGCCTTCACCAGACCTTTCTTTGGTACCAACTCCTGTGACCATCCTGTAATCTTACTGCCTGACACAGTTTGTAAGTCATTTTTGATCCATCATCTACTTATATTCAATTATTCTACACTGTACTGCAGCATACTATGCCTCATCCGTCAGCATTATGGCAGACCTCCAAGTACAGCAAAGCTCACTTGCTAGAGTGGAAGTAATGTTTTCTAAACTGATGGCTGAGATTAATGATCAGAAAACCTCCACCCAACAGAATACGACCACTCTTGAAACTTTTAGCCAGAAAATTGCATTTAATGAGAAAGCAACGGCCTGTAACACCACTACTATTCATGACCTCCAGGCTACTGTCTGCAATCAAGATCGAACTATTAAATCCCTACAAGCCAAAATTGACGATATTGAAAATCGTAATCATTGCAACAATTTACTATTTTTTGGCTCCCCTGAAGGTGTAGAATTAGGAGACACTACTGCACTTTTATTACATGTGCTGCCTGCAATGCTTAAACTTCCTCATGACCTAACGTTAATCATTGAGCGGTCTCACTGCACTCTGGGTCCCAGGCCAACATCAGACCAACGACCAAGGCCTATCATTGCTAGCTTCTTGAACTAATCCCACACAGAATTAATACTGAAACGAGCCAGAGAAATGGGGAAACTTCAATGGCAAGAGTTTAATATTTCCATCTACAGAGACTTTTCAAAAGATTTAACCATCAGAAGGAAGGCCTACAATCCACTTAAACAAATCTTCCACAAAAGAAGCATTAAATTTGTTCTACATTACCCTGTGACACTATGCCTTTTCTCAGGTTCTTCCTTCAAGGATTTTGAAACCCCTGACGCCTTAGCCAACTATCTGGAGGTCTTTTTCTGCAGTCTTACCCTGGGAGGTTCAGCAGCAATTGGCAACCCAAACACAGCTTTGGTATCCTCATGGAGGGTGGACGACGAGGTACAGGAATGTGGGGAAAGTGTTGCAGAACTCACAGCCCCAAGCAGCAACACCACAACTGATTTGACCCCAAAGCAATCAACACAGTTGCAAGAGAAGCTTCTGTCGGGGCATTATTCTTCAAGTCATTTGTTCTAGCAAGGTTTCACCACAAACACCCCAAGCTGCAGCCTCTCACCTTCAAATTAACCCCTCTATTCCCTTGAGCAATAAGTTTGCTGTCTTGGAGGATGACATGCACTCCTCGTAGGAGGATCTTTCCCAGCAAATTTCAGATGAACATACCTCTAATTTGGGCCCTGTGCCTCAGGGATGTATTTCTGCCGATATTTCATGGGCAGAAGTTGTTGCAAGTTCCCCACTCAAATCTTTAGAGCCGCCCAAAAAGAAACGTAGGGCAAAGACCAAAAGCAAGAATATCAATAATCACAATCCTGCTAATAAATCTAAGGTGTCATGAGCTTATATGGTCAGTAATATGGTCACAGTTGTTATATTTTGGTAGGTTTAGCTTCCAGAATACATAAAGGGGAGTGCCAGTACACTTTTTCTGCCTTGCCTCCTGCTCTACAGTTTATGCTACCTGGTTGCTTTTGCTCCCATTTGATGCAGAAAGCAAAGGCTGTATATCATGGCGTGATCAATTTACTTTTTGTTGCAGTGTTTAAATGAGCAGCTTAACGGTCTTCAAGGGAACTTTGGTATATCAGCAATGCTTTTCTAACCCATTATTTTAGTGTTATATCTTATACATTACCTCACTAAACAGGCTGTCTGTATCTAGCCTTTTACTCTCCAATTTAGCAGTGCATCAGGTTTATAGTCTTTTTGGCTGTTCAGTTGCATATCTTCAATCGGTATGCATCCTGATTATTGCTTTTTCTTTTTTCATATGTGAATTATTATATATTACAAGGCAACTTACCCTTTCCCTCTCCTGATGACAGGTTCTTAAGTATTATTGGCAACTACATTTAACCTATCTCCTTCCCTACGCTCCATTATTCTTACTGCCTCCTGTTTACAATATGGAACTACCATTAGCACTCAAAGAGGTGGGCTATGTTTGGTGTACTGTTGCAAAGGATTGTCAATCTACATCTTCCTTATGCTCCTTATTTTACTCAAAGCCTACAGATATTATAGAAATCCACTGCTGTGTGGTCCTTCCTGTTTTGGGGCTCACTGGGCCTAGTCTTCTAGACCCAGTCACCCCATATAACACATATTTAGGCAATTTTCCAGTAATAAGAGCTTTTCTTTACTATGACTATCTCTTCTGTCTATAGTTATCACCGAAGCCTATACCTCTCCACATAATCCCGATTTGCACTTGGCTCAGGGTGTAAGGGCTTAAATTGACCTCCCCTTTCTTCTTTTCCCTCAATATTGTATTTATTATGTACTTATTCTGTTGCACTGCAAAGTATATTCAGAGTCACTCTAATGTGGTAATGATCTACTTTTCCTTTTATATTTGTTCATGTGCATTCCACCTGGCTCCCTGAATTCCTTGCTCTATGTCTAGGCTGTACTGGCATCTTGTATATGGTTCTTTAATTTACTGTTATTTCGAGTTGGTATATCTTGTACTATTACTACTAATGTTTATAAATACGTTCTGGTATTTAGCTTTATACTTATACCTTGTCCTGTTAGCTTAGAATTAAGCTGAGGTTACTACAGTCTCCTGCCTTTCTTGGTTTTATTCCCTTTCAGTTTAGCTTATCAGGAATACTTACTTTGTTATATTACTGGGATCAGACTTAGGTTTGGGCTGATATTTATAACCGGTCCTCCCTAGTCTCCTCCCTACATCGATGCCCCAGAGTTTGGTGAGAGAGTCACTTAGCCATTTGGCTGACTCATATCTCCTCACCCTCATAAAACGTTTTCTTTGTTATTTAGCTTACTAGTATTGTTGTTGTTTTTAATGACTTTTCTCCTTCTCCATCTCTATTCTAACTTTAATAAGATATCTGTGCTACTCATGTATCATACATCTCAGTTTTTTTGGCTTGAATGTTTCTGCCACTCTCTGCATATACGTAAGCTCTCTATATTGTATTCTAATCATCCTCTGCCTCATTTATTTGTCCCTTCACACTCCAGCTATTATTCCCTTTCTTTAACACTAACAATATGAGTGACATACTTTTATATACATGGAATGTGAAGGGACTTAATTCTCCTTGTAAGCGGAAGCAGATTCTTTCACATCTCAAAAAACATAAAACACAAATTGCTTTCCTTTAAGAAACAAAATTATTAGCAGAGGATGTTCATAGACTTAAAAAAAGATTTGGTCGGTCAGATCTATGAATCATCCTATACCTCAAAAAAAAGAGAAGTTGCTATTCTTATTCATAAGAGTCTCAAATGGTCCCTTGTAAGCTCCGTTTCTGATACTGACGGCAGATGGGTGATGGTCAAACTGAATACCAACTCTGGTCCTCTTCTGCTTGTTAATGTCTATGCACCCAACTCTGATTCCCCTGAGTTTTTTCATAATTTAGCTCAACAGATTCTATCCTTTAACATTGATAATACACCAGTTATTCTTGGAGGGGATCTTAACTTAGCTTTAGAAGCCAGCATTGATAGAAGTAGCTCCACTACAGAGGCCCACCCTAGAAGTATTAAAGCTCTCTCATTACTAATGCAAGATGTTGGATTAGCTGATGTATGGCGCCTCCTTCACCCCCGTGATCAAGAATTTACTTTTTACTCCTCTCTACATAAGACATACAGTAGAATTGACTGCTGGTTAGCCTCTCCTGTTATAATGGAAAAAAACTATTGATTCGTCCATCTCTCCCATCATAATCTCGAACCATTCCCCTGTCAAATTGCAATTTTTGTGGGGCCCATTAGCACCTAAATCTTCTTACTGGTGGCTGGACCCTCTCCTTCTCAAGGATCCCAATTTCTTACCCATGATCAAAGCACAAATTCAGGACTTCCTCTTTCACAATACCCTAACTGAATCTTCTATGTCCTCTGTATGGGAAGCTCTTAAAGCTACGATTCGAGGGAAAATTATCAGTTATGCTGCACATAGGAAAAGAGTAAGGGAACAACAACTGGCTGACTTGGAAAAATCTCTTAAGGCTAAAGAGAATTTATACTTTTCTTCTAATAAGCACTGTCCTAATTCTCAACTTCATCTTGAAATTCTTCAACTTAGAGTTAAAATTAAAAAATTAATTTCTCGTAAAACCGAACTGGCTTTGTTTAAACTTAAATATAAGTTTTGGGAACACGGCGATAAAAATGGAAAACTCCTCTCTTACCAGCTCAAAGCACAACAAAAGGAATGACACATCCTAAGCCTAAAAGATTAACAAGGTACAATTCACTCTGACAACCCCTCTATAAATCATATCATGAAAACCTTTTATCAAAAACTATACTCTAATACAAATCCTCCATCTTCTTTACAAATTCAACAGTTCCTTAAATAGTTACATCTTCCTCATCTTTCTACTCTTGAAACAAATTCTTTAGATGAACCCTTCTCACTTCAGGAAATCCAGAAAGCTTTGACTTCCTTGAAATCCGGCAAATCCCCTTGGAGTGATGGATTCCCTGTCGATTTCTATAAAATGTTTTCCGACATCTTATGTCCCATTCTTCTTAATGTTTATCAAGAAGCTTCCAATACTGGCAAGCTTCCCCCATCTTGCACCGAAGCAATCATAACCCTAATCCCTAAGAAAGAAAAAGACCCTACTCACCCAGCAAGTTACAGGCCCATCTCTTTATTAAACATGGATGGGAAGATATTTGCTAAACTACTAACTTCTCGACTTGAATCCTTGACTCCCAAGCTAACTCATTGTTCGCAAGCCGGTTTCATTAAACATAGATCTGGTTCTGATCACCTTCATTCCTTAATTAATTTAATTCACAATGCCAAATCCCTCAAGACACCAGCTGCAGCCATAGCTATTGATTTCGAGAAGGCCTTTTATTCCTTAAACTGGGACTACCTTCATCAAGTTTTATCTTATGTCGGTCTTTCTCATACCTTTTGCTCCTGGATCAAGTTATTATATAACTCCCCTGTTGCTAAAGTACTTACTAATTCCACCCTTTCCTCTTACTTTCGTCTAGCAAGGGGAACTAGACAAGGCTGTCCCCTGTCACCTTCCCTGTTTATTTTAGCCATGGAACCTCTGACTGCTTGTTTACATCAATCTTCTGGCATTATGGGCATACCTGTGAGCAATTCAAGATATGTTTCTCTCTCCTACGCGGATGACCTCTTAATCTTACTCAAATACCTGAATGAGGCTGAGCCCCTGTTGGTTGATTTGCTTAATAATTTTACTAAAATTTCTGGCCTTGCTTTGAATTATGGCAAATCACAAACTATGCCCCTTAATGACCACTGTAAAGCCTTTATGAACATACCTCTTGGATTCCGCTGGTCACCACAAGGTATAACATATCTAGGAATCAAAATTTCTAGTAACTTAGGGAAGATATGGGACATTATCTTTAACCCCTTATTTGATAACATCAAAACAATTCTGGACAGATGGAAGCTTTTTAATCTCTCTTTCATGGGGAAAATTGCAGTCATTAAGATGTCCATTTCTCCCAAGATTCTTTACCTCTTTGCCAATATTCCTTTAGTCTTACCATCCTCCATTTTTGCTAAACTTGATAAATTAATAGGTAACTTTATCTGGGATGGGAAACCACTGAGATTTAACCTCAACAAACTTCGATCACATTGGAAAAAAGGGGGATTCAGACTCCCCTGGTTCAAAGGCTACCTCCGGGTTTTCTGAATGGCCTAAACCATTAAATGGTTTCAGAAACCCTCCCCTTACTCACCACTATGGGTTGCAATGGAATCCGCATTGTGCCCGGGAGGAGTTTCCACTTCCTTCATTTTTAATCCCATTTCCTCTAAACTAAAATCTCACTCTACTATATCATCTTCTGTTCTTTATTGGAAACTAACCCACAAATTCCTGAAATCCAATCCAACCCCCTGGTTTTATGCCCCCTTATGGGGCAATCCACTGCTCACTCTAAAAGATCACCCAATTTTCTGTCGTGCATGGAGGAACAAAGGCATTTTCTTTCTCGGAGATATGTTGGACCAGAATGCATTCACTCTTAGATCATTCTCAGACTTGCAGGTCACATGGAAACTTTCTAAACAGGACTTCTGGAAGTTTTTACAAATCCGGGCAGCTTATAACTCTCTCTCTAGTTTAGTGTATAGGCATACTCTTGTAAACCCATACATCTCACACTGGACTAATTTATCAGTAAAATTGAATAGCTCCATTTACAAAGACATTATTGATAATCTACCTGATCAGTCTATACAGGCCAAAAATAAATGGAGTACTCTTCTTAACTACAATATTTCAGACACACAATGGAGTAATTGTTGGCGTATTGCACATAATACCTTTAAAGATGCCCATAGTTCTTTAATACAAACTAAAATCCTGCATCTTTGGTGTAGAACCCCCTCTGTGCTTCAATGAATGGGCCTATTAAATAATAATAATTGCTGGCACTGCAATTTGGCGAACAGGGATCTACTTTATATCTTGTGGTCTTGCGTTCCCATTAATAAGCTCTAGCATAAAGTCTCTTTACTTGCCTCTAGAGTAACAGGACAAAAACTACCTTTTGACCCCAAGCTATTCCTTCTAGGCATCCTTATCCCCAATAGCTCTCTCCTCTCACATGCGTGTTTTAGATGGCTAAACACACTTTCTCTTCTGGTCAAATGTCCGATTCTTATGAAATGGAAATCAACTCTGGTGCCTTCTCTTTCAGATGTTCTTCAATGCCTCTCTCATTATGCCTTCCTAGACCAGTTATCTCATGTTACTCATAACCAACTCACTGTATATGACAGATGTTGGCAGGATTACTTCAAGTACATTGAACCTAGTTCTTCTAGACCCTAATTCTTAGGGATATTTAGCCCTGCTTCTTATTTTGCTCTCAGATTAGGTTTTCTCGAAACCTTTGTGCACAGATTTCTCCTCTTTTTTCCCTTTTCCCTGTTTTCTACCTCTCTCCTTCCCTTTGTCCTTGTTTTTTTCTCTCTTCTTTCTTTCCTTGCAAACTTTTCTCTTATTTTCACCTCTCCATTACTGAACATTGTTCATATTACCACATTTATCACTTTTTGCAATTTACTGAATGCCTTTCCATAGCCTGCCCTAGCATGTATTTCGTACATGGTTGCTATTTCTGATCCAATAATACCCTATTGATTGTAACCCTTCTGCTCTCCACTTACATCCTGTCTAGGTTTGTGTTTTATTATCAATACATGTATATAAGGCTTCTCCAATATGTTTACTCTAAATACTGTGTTTTGTTAAGTGATATTTTATACCTTACATGGAGGATAGTCTTCTATTGTATTAGATGTGTGCTTTCTTATATACTCGAATTTCAATAAAAAGATAAAGTGAAAAAAAAAGTTGTTCTTTTTGTCAATTGCAGAATTCTGTCATGAAAAAGTATGAGTTGTTATAGCAAAAACACAAAACGGGTAGCTTTGTGGACCTGTGTCTAATGTACAATGGTCTGGAAGCTGTCTAACCTCACAATAAAGCCATACAGAGTGGGAGAGAAGGAGATGTACAAGTCCAGCACCACTGACACAAATGGCATCACCGGTCTTGAAGTGGATGAGCATGAGAGAGCAACTGGAGTGGTGTTACAGCACAAGCAAGCACCATCAAGCTTCAAGTAAGTAGGCAGGATTGAGGGAGCCATTGGCACAGCATTGCTTTGTAACCTGGCAGTACTGGTCTTCAAGCAAGTAGGTAGACTGAGGAAGAAATTCACAGGAGCATCACTGCAGTAAATCACCACTGAGATGGTTGGGGGAGCCATGGGAGAATAAAAAAGATTGCTGTAAAGAAAATGACTTTTCTGAATTCTCCCCTGCTGTCCTCCAATCCAAATCATGGTGCCAGGCTTGGTTTGTGTTGCCTATCCTGTACATTTGCTAAACTGTTCGATGCTGCCCTTTTCTGGATATTCTTTCAGGGCAATTAAATTTCATTTTGGGGTCATTTGAGTTGCCACAGAATGTAAAGCCTGTCACAGAATTGTCACAGTATTGCTGCAGAATTGCTTATAGTCTGGCTGCAGTAAATATGAGGTCCTGTTCCCAGCCCACCAGCACAGCAGTAGGGCTTCTGCTTGTGATGCCAATGCCCTGGGTTCAGAAATGGACCCAATGACTTGGAGAACTGGCCTGGGGAGGAGGATTAAGCATCTCATGGGCTGCTGTCCTCATCCAGGGGGACCATAGCTAAGTGTCCAGAGTTAGACTGACCTCTGGCAGAGGCCAGAGGGAACAACTACAAGAGCCTGAATAGCAGGGAAGCTTGCCAGGCACTGGTGCTTAGCACTATTATGCCATTGCATGCCACGCATCCAATGGGGTATGAGCATTTGGAAAAAAGCACCACCTCCCTCAATGATGCCACACTCCATCATCCCCCTGCTCACCATGGCACTTGGTCACCAATCTGAGTAAAGTGTTCTGTAGGGCATAACTGGATCCTATAGCCCTGTTCCTGGGGTGCAAGCCAGGGAAGGCTTCCCAGTAATAGCAGTTTGCCAGGCATCTCCATTTCTTGTCCATTGAGGGGAATGCCAGCTCGGTGGCCTCACCTTTGGGGCCAAGTCTGGGAGGACTGGTGCCAAGGTAAGTCTGGAGGGGGGACGGGAGGGAGGTTAGGAGTGGGAGCTGAGCTGCGGGAGTCTGGTGGCCAAACAAAAAAGATACGGGGGCCTGCCATGGAATGTAGGTCCACTTTATTGTAGTGTACTCAGTGCCCTGACTACTGGACATCTCTCATGTAGCTGCCACACAAAATCTCCTTTCGGTACATTGTATGCCCTATTGCACAGTCCCTAACCACCAGCTGGGAACCTGCTCTCTTTTTTGCTGCTGCCAGGTTGGGTAATTGAGGAATCAAGCCAGAATGATGGGCACCAAACAAAGAGGGCTGAAATAATGAGGAAAGAACCATGTCAACTGAGAGTAATGGTATCTGTATTGAACCAGCATAACAGAACTCCTGGGTGGCACCATCGCCAGTGTAATGAGTTGCCACAGAGGCTAGGCCCCACAGATCAGGACCCCCTTCACCTTAACTCTCAGCCTTCACAAACTGCCCCAGGTTCACTCCTACCTCTAACTATGATATGTATCTTGTGAACCTCCTGTGTACCTTGCACACAATATCATAGTCTCAACATGTGCGTGTATGAAAAACACTGCTTCCTCTCTCAGACTGTCATTTTCTGACACTCTTTCTTTTTCAGCCTACAGCTGCTGCTGATGCTGCTTGGGCCCCTTTTTACCAGAACTGAAGTTGTCATGTCAGGTGGGTGGTTAGCCAGCACTGGGGGTGGGCACCCTGGTATTGGACTATGTACGCGTATGTTGGGATGGTTGAAAGCAGGGCCAGGTAGGAGGCTGTATACCAATGGCATGGTTGAGCACACCCTACTGTTGCAACCTAAGTCAGCTGCTGAAATCAAGGTTGAACAGGAGGGGGAAGATGCTGCTTCACTGTCTGATGATGATGATGATGATGACGGCATTATGAAAGGATGTAGCAGCACTGCGATAGGTACAGCTGCATCCTCTGAAGTTTGAGAAGTTTCCACCCATCCAGGAGCGAGGGAGCATCAACAGCAACCTTATCAGGATTGGATGTGCACAAGCACACAACCTGCAGGCTCAGCTGCACTAGATGCTTAACACACACACAACCTGAAGAACTGCACTACTGAAGCAGTACCAACATGTCAGCTTTGAGCACCTGTGCAAAGAAAACATAAAAATGAATGACAGGCATGGAGAATGCAGAATTTAAGACAAAATGAAAAATATTGTTGTAACCTCCCTCAACACCTTTCATTCTTGGGTTAATGATAGTGCGTAAATATTTATGTAAGGCACTTCAAATTCAGCTTACCTCCCCTTCCCACAACAAACAAGGATTTGCATACCCATGCTGCTTTGCACTGGGTTTTAATACTGTACATGCATATGCCTAGGAGAGATTTACAAAAAACAAACAAACTGGAAATTGTCTTTCTTCTTGTATTGTTTACACATTCTACTTATAAAGTGGCAATACAATATCTAATTAGTAATAATAATAAACTTTATTTATAAAAAGGGCAATTCTCATGTATCAAAGCACTTGTACAATACTAAAACATATTGAGATAAATAAATATTTAAAATACAGTAACTAGGCAATGACATTCAGTTCATTAATACTCTGAAAAAGCAAACTTAAATAAGTGAGTTTTCAGTGCTGACTTAAAGCTCTCCACAGTCAGGCACTCCCGTACCCAATGAGGTAGAGAATTCCACAAGGTAGGGGCTGCAAAAGCAAATATCCGAGCCCCTGATGTCTTTTAATGGACCCTGGGAATCTCTAGCAATCCCTCATTGGTGGAACAGAGCAGTCAGAGGGGGCAGTAGGGGCACAGAAGCTCTTGAAGGTAACTCTGTCCCAGTCAGTGTAGGATTTTAAAGGTCAGCAAGCCAACTTTGAAGGTGATCTGCCACTGAACTGGCAGCCAGTGCAGTCCATGCAGCACAGGTGTGACATGGCTAGATTGAGAAAGCCCAGACAACAGCCTGGCTGCTGCATTCTACACCAGCTGCAGGCATCAGATATCAACCTCCGGTAACCCCAGGTATAGGTGTTGTATACTTTTCTGATACCTTTGATTCTTTCTTTAGTTTCTGTAGAGTTTCACTGGAGACCACTGTAGAAAACAGGAGCAAGATCACAGAACAGATTCCAAGACTCATTTAAGTAAAACAGCTATCTTATATTTATTTTCCAACTGTATAACAGAACTAAGTAAGCTCAGCAGACAAACTGAAGTCTTGGCACACACTGGCTCAAACTGGTTACACATGCACTCTATTTCCTGAGTGCATGACTCATACTGAAGGAGTGTTAAAGAGACAACAGCATATATTACTTGCCCCTTTTTTTATCATTGAATGCTTTCTCTCCTGCAGCCACAGTCCTGCCAATTTCCAGCCACTGCTCATCCACCGCCGACCCCGAAGCTGTCATGCCCAGCTGGCATAGGCAGCTACACCATTGAGAGGAGCTCCCCTAAGCCCCCGCACCCGGCGAGGATCCACTACCGGCACACGCCCTCCAGGCATCATCGGACTGGTGAACTGCGGCCATCAAGCTGTTGTGGACTTGCGCTGCCATTTTCCTTGTTCTTCCCCAATGGGGCACAGATGTGCAATGACGTCTGCACACTAGTGTGCAGATGTCTGCCATGCCCCCCCTACAAGCTCGGCACCTGCATCTCTGTAATACCTCCGGGCATCCCCAGGGTCCACCAGAGCACGGTGTGCATCCTCCCCTTTCCCCAGGACTAGGACAGCTGTCATTGGATGCTCAATCCTAGTCCACCCCTGCTGACCCCAATGACCTGGGCTCGTTCCCGAACCCAGGTCGCCGGCATGGCACAAGGTATGGCATCCAGCACCTCAACCCTCAGCGCCACTGGGCTGGGCCTACATGCCCCTTTTTAAACTGAATTGCCCACATACAATTCAAACATTTCAAATGTCCACTTCAGAGTCTCTTTAACACCTAAGGATATTGAATCTTTCAAAATGTCCAAAGGAAAGTTTCTAACACTTACCCTTGCTGAATTCAGGTATGTACCAGTAACCTAAAACATAGTCATTATACTTGGCAGGCAACTTCACTCTCCTTCCTCTTCGAGTGAGCCTCTGTACACCTGTAGGAGACTCTGGTAACAAACCTGATTGTTTGCCTGGGCCTTCTACTGATTCCAGAAGCTGAATAGGTTCCATCTCAAGCACTTCTACACTCTGTTCTGAAGTGTCACCAGCTGCTATCACCTATTCACCATTTGCTGCTTCAGCGACTGTTGTAACAGTCCAGTCATGTCTCAGGTGACATCTGCTCCTGTAAAAACGTGCACCACTTGGTGTAATAATGGTGTATGATCTGGGTTCAGGTCTGGCATCCTCAACTGTCGCTGGCTGCCATCCTTGAGCTGTCTCCATAAATACTCTGTCTCCTGAATGTAGTATGGATAAGTCTTTGGTACCGCAGTTGTAATACTCCCTCTGCTTCTTTTCTAGTAGTTTAAGTTCACAATGCTCCTTTAGGTACATGTGGTTGAAATACCTGCCTTATTTCTGGTAAGTTGCTTCTCAACACTCTGCTCATTAGTAGCTGAGAAGGTGAGTATTGCATACCTGAAATGGGAGTATTCCATAGGCTCAATACTGCTAAATGTGGGTCAGTTCCAGTGTGGAATGTCTTCTTAAAGATCAGTTTCATGGTTTTAATCATTGTCTCAGCCTGACCATTTGACTGTGGGTATCCTGGACTGGAATGGATGAACTGAATTCCTCACTGTGTTGCAAAAGAGTGTATTTCTTTACTAGAGAAAGGCACGTTGTCTGTGACCAATTCTTTCGGTCTCCCATGCCTTGAGAATACTGACTTGAATTTTGCAATTATTGTGCTAGATGTTTTATCTTGCAGTATCAGCACTTCTGGATACTTTGAAAAATAATCTGCAAGCAGCAAAAAAGATCTCCCTTTAAAGTCGAAAATGTCTGCAGCTAGCTTGTACCAGGGTAATTCAGGAATCTAGTAGGACCACAATGTCTCTTTTTGATTGCTTGGAAGATTTTCTTGACATGCTTTACACTTTCAACCATTTGTTCTATGTCTTTAGACATTCCTGGCCAGTACATGACCATTCTGGATTTAGCTATTGATCTTTGCATTATGTAATCTTTTTAGCATCTCTGCTCTGGCACCTTGCAGTATCACCACTCTGTCTCCAGACATGAACTGTCCATTCTCTACTGCCAGTGACTGTCATATTGGTTAGAATACTTGTAAAGCGCCGGCCTGGTGGTGCTGAGGGTTGAGGTGCTGGATGCCACATCTCACGCCATGCTTGCGCCCTGGGTTCAGACATGAGCCCAGGCCACCAGGGGTTGGCGGGGGGATAGGATTAAGTGTCTGGTGGACTGCTCTGCTATCCTGGGGAGGGATCCAGGGAACCACCGCACTGTAGCAGCCCCTGGTGATGACCGGGGGGCACTGTCAGAGCGATGGCAGCAAGGGGGGGGCAGATGTCGGCACATTGTGCCTCAGACATCACTTCACGTCCACTCTGCAAAGGGGCACAAAATGGCAGAGCGACGATCTCGGTGGCTGATAGCCACGCCTGGCACCCCTCCCAGTTCCCAACAGGATCCTGCCACAGAGTGCATGAGTGACAATGACCAGCTCTGATGGGTTGCCAGACTGGGCCTGGAGGGGTGGGGTGCCGGTGGCCTGGGATCACTGGGATCTGAGCCTCTAGAAGGAGTATAAAGAAATATAAGATAAAAAAAGAATACTTGTAAAGTAGGTGGCACCTGTTTTCTTATCAGTGGCCATCCCGTCTTGTGCATCTCTATTGTGGCCTTCAGTGTTTTATCTTTTTACATTCCATCAGTAAGCATATTTAGCAGTTCTGGGCTTAAAGTTTCTGTCATCTCCATTGAATAACTTTTTCATTAAAGATTTCTTCAGTTTTGTCAGAACTGTCCCTTTCAACTGCCCTTGAAAGCATGTCAGTTATGCACATGAGTTTACCTGGAGCATATGACACATTCAAATCATACCTTTGTATTTGCTGCAACATTCTCTGTTGCCTGGCAGGCGCTTGTCCCAATTGCCTTGAAAGAATAGCTTCTAGAGGTTTGTGATCTGATTGAACTTTTACCATGACTTCGTACAGATACTGATGGAATTTCTTTGTAGCAAACACGATAGCTAACAATTCCTTTTCAATTTGTGCATAGTTTTGTTCTGTATAGGACAGCACATGGGATACGAATGCAATAGGTTGTCCTGCTTGCATCAGACATGCTCCTAGACCATCTTTTGATGCATCTGCTTGTATTTCTAGTGGCTTTGCACAATCATAAAAACTAAGGACTGGTGCTTTTGTCAGGGTTTTCTTTAAATCTGTCAGAGCCTTTTCCTGCTCTGGTCCCAATTGCCACATTGTGTCTTTTTTAAGCAACACTCTCAGTGGTGCAGTCAAGGATGCTTCATTTGGAATATACGGGGCTAGGTATCTGGTCATGCTAAGTAGATGCATTAGTACTTTCTTGTCCTCTGGTGGCTTCATGTTGTTTATTGCTGTTACTTTCCATTCATCTGGCTTTACACCCTCTGAAGTAATGGCATGGCCCATGTATTTGACTTGATTCTCCATGTATTGTATTTTGTCTTTGTTGAATTTGACATTGATCCTTTGCGCTCTCCCCATGACTTGATGCAATATTTGATCATGCTTTTCTTTTGTGGATGCAGCTATAATCATGTTGTCTGCTATGATGTGAATGCCATCAATGTCACCAACAGCTTCTGCATTTTTCTTCTGAAATACCTCACTTGCAGATTTTATCCCAAATGATAGTCTGTTAAATTTGTAGCACCTCCATGGGGGATTAAAAGTACACAGCAGTGAAGACTCTTCATCTAGGATTACCTGCCAGTAACCATCCTTTTTATCGAGTATGGTGAATATCTACTTTCCAGCCAGCTTGCACTGTACATCTGCAGGGGTTGGAATGGAAAAATGTCTTTTCACTGCCTTATTTAGGTCTCTTGGATCCATGCAGACTCTCAGGGTTCCATTTCTTTTTTCTGTGATTAAAAGACTGTTCACCCAGGCCTTGGGCACCTGCACTGGACTTATAACACCTGACTCTTGTAACTGCTCTAAGGTGTCTTTCAATTTGTCCATGACGGCATAGGGAATTTTCCTACAGCCATGTGTTACTGGAGTGACTGTAGTGTCCAAGTAAATATGATGTTCTCCTGGGAAATGACCTAGACCTTCAAATACTGTAGGATAATGGGCAATTAATGCTTCTTTTGTTGCAGGAGATTGCACATGCACAGAATTATTTCTGCGTATCAAGTCTAGTTCAACACATGCTCTCCGTCCAAGTCAAGGTGCAGTGTTTTCATTTGTAATGAAGAACAGCAGACTAGTTTTCTTGTTTTGCACTTCTACTTGCAATGTGGCACAACCTTGAGGTACAATTCTTGTTCCCCCATAAGCTATTAGCAATGTGATGGTGGGCCTTATCTTTACAGGCCTTGGCAACTTGTTTACCGTTTCAATTGGAATTACATTTGCCTCTGTGCCTGTGTCAAGTTTAAATTTAACAACAGTTTTCTCGATATTAACATCTGCATACCAGGCTTCATCCACCTCTTCTTCCCCTCTGCCTGAGTTCACTTTCTGTATTACTCCAACAGATAATGTGTCTATCTCTCTGGATTTCTTTTTACTGGTACTGGCTTCTGTTTTTTTGGTCCTACAAACCTTGGAATAGTGATTTTTGTCCTCTGCACTTGTGACATATGGCACCATATGCAGGACACAATTTTGGCTGGTGGACTCTCCCACATCATTTGTATTTCTGTTCACTTGAAGGTAAGGCCATCTGTGTGCTGTGTTTGTTCCCTTTTCTGGTGTTCTTTTTACTGCTGTGCTGCATGAGAGCTTGAACTGACCTCTCCTGGGTGCTTCCTGCCATTGCTTGCACCTGGGCCTTTGTTATCTATTTCACTCTACATATATTTACAGCTTTTTCTGCTGTTAAAGCAGGATCAGCTAGCAGTTTCTCTTTTAGGGCATCATTGGTCCCACTAAGCACAATTTTTTCTCTTAGCATCAGGTCTTCTGTGCCACCAAATTCACAGTTCCTTGCTTTTTGTTTCAACTCAGTTAGAATGTGTCTGTACCAGCTGACTTGCATTGGGTGTGCCCAGCATTGATGTCTTTCAAACACAGTATTTCCCTTGGATTGCAGTACTTTTTAAATGCTTCAAGCACTTCAGCTATTATGGGTGTTTGAGGATCTGCATATCTTATGTTCATAGTGTTGTATAAATCTAATCCTTCATCACCATTAGTGTGTAAAAGAATAGCGATTTTCAGTTTTTCAGATTTCTCACTGACACCAGTTGCTGTCATGTAAAGATGCAGCCTTTGTTCCCATTGTCTCCAGTTTTCACCAAGATTTTCAGTTAACATTAAATGACTGGGTGGCTTGAATTGCTCCATAACTGACACACACAACACTTTCAGTTCTAACTTCAGTTCTGTTTAAGACTGTGCAAATCTTCTTTTGCTATATTTTGGGTACTCACTGTTTTCGGGTCCTGAGTTTTCTGTATTTTTTACTGCATATCTCTTGGACTGGCTTTCACTTCTGATACCATGGTGTATACATCTCTGTTGCCTTTGATTCTTTCTTTAGTTTCTGCAAAGTTTCACTGGAGACCACCATAGCAAACAGGAGCAGGATCACAGAACAGATTCCAAGACTCATTTAAGCAAAACAGCTATCTTATATTTATTTTCCAACTGCATAACAGAACTAAGTTAGCTCAGCAGACAAATTGAAGTCTTAGCACACACTGACTCAAACTGGTTACACATGCACTCTATTTCCTGAGTGCATGACTCATACTGAAGGAGTCTTAAAGAGAAAACAACATATATTACAATGGGGTGTTGCAGTAATCAAGGGGGGAGGTCACAAAGGCATGGAGCAATGTTGTAAGGTAACCAGGTGGAACCAGGTGCTTAATCCAGGCAATATTCCTCAGATGGTAAAATGAGGTCCTGAAGGCAGATGACACCCGGAATTTCAGAGTCAGTCCCTCATCATAAATAATACCCAGACTCTGCACTCGTTCAGAGGTCATCAGCTGGCTACCTCCAAGCAAAAGCCCAGAGGCCTGCCCAGCTGAGGACCCCTCTACCCGATGACCTGGATCCACTACCAGTACTTTAGTCTTGTCAGGATTCAGCTTCAACCAGCTGGCACTCATCCAGTCCTGGATCTTGGAGAGACAGTTGTTAAACAACAAGACCGCTCCATCCTGGTTGGGTACAAAGGTCATGTATAGCTGAGTATCATCTGCATAGCAGTAAAAATACAGTCCATACTGCCTTATAATGTCCCCCAACAGCAGCATATGCACTGTGAACAACATAGGTGACAACACAGAGCCCTGCAGGACCCCACATGGCAGGGAGAATGCATCATAGAAATAAGTCCCCGACACTACTCTCTGAAACCTACCAGTGAGGAATGAGTGGAACCATCTAAGGACTGTCCCCAACAGATTACCCGCAGGCACTCTAGCAACACACCATGGTCATCAACTTCAAACGCTGCAGATAGATCAAGGAGGACAAAGATGGAACTGCTCCTTCGATCTCTCACTATCAGGAGGTCATTGAGCACCCGAACTAGGGCAGCCTTGGTGCTGTGCCTCTTCCTAAATCCTGACTGGAGAGGATCATAGATGTCAAATCTAGACATTTAATTGGCCAAAAGACATCACCTGACCATGCATAACATTTCTATAAACACACAGTCAAGTGCCAAATCTCATTTTCCTCCCCCCCAAAAAGCCTACTTAAAATCATTTTGTAAGGGTAACAAGCCCCTCCAGGGTGTGCATCATAGGATTTTAATGCATTTCCCAAAGGCATAAGGACACTTGGCCTTTAACCTCATTCTTTACTACAACCCTGGGATATGCATTAAAATCCTACAATGTATAAACTGCCATGGCTTATTAGTTACATATCGCTTTTGCTTTTCATGCATGTCGTGCTGACTGTAATGGGTGTCTTATAGACTGAGCTTGAAGTTTGCATGCTCAGTATTGTTGTGGTCCTCTGCGGCTGACAGTGATTGGACAAGCTGATCACTCACTGACATCTGCTGTTGCTGATCAAGACAAGTAACACCCAGTATGGGCCCACAACCCAGAAGATGTAATGGTTAACAAAAACGTGTAGAGGAGACTGAAGAAATTAAGGCAAAATGAGCAGTATAGCGTAACACCTCTCAGTAGCACTGATACTTAAATCCCATACTTGTAGTGTGGAAAGTGTAGAAAGCACAGAATTTACATTTATGTAGTTCTTTTCATAAGCTGTATCCCAACATCCTTTTTGTGTTATGACTGCTCTCCTTCCTGCACTATGCCTTACAGTGACTGATGTTTAGAATGCTTTCTCCCTTGTATCTCTTTTGGTGCAGTAAAATCTGATATTACAGTCTCTCCCCTATTGCATTACAGTGTGTCTAGCAAAAACAGGTGTAAAGACTCTTGCCAATACATCACTGTCGGTGCCAGTGGCAAATGTTACAGCTCCTGGCCTGCCCGTATACTGGGTTGTACCTAGATCTACCGAGATTTTAGCTGCAACATGAGCACTGCCATTAATAGATGGAGGGATGGATTAATGCCAAGTCCATCATATTAACAATTCTCTACTGCAATCCAGCAGGGTTGGGGGTACTCCATCATCCTGAGTCTTGTTATTATATATTTTTTTCCTTTAAAAGCAGAACAGTTCTGTCTTGCTTGCTAACCACATTCCCAAATGCTGGCACATTTCCTGGATTGACTCAAGTTGATCAGGAATGAGACAGCTATACATAAGGGGTCCCCCTATGTTGAACTACAAATTGTTTCACGCACTGCAGTCATTCCGTCTGATTGGTGGGATGTGTACATGTACCTATGATGTATATGGTTGCTATATACTCAAATACCAACACACTGTAAATTAGCACATGCATACTGTTTTGTTACTTGGAACAAGGATATAGTAACAATTAAAGAAATAATTATTTAAAAGTTGGTTTATTATTTTTGTTCTAGGTGTTTATCTTCCTTTTCAATGGTATGGATCAATGTATTAGTATCGAGCTTGCTATGCACAAAGTGTCTGACTTTTTTTATCACTTGTTCAAAGCAGCTCAACAAGCCCACTGATCTTTCTGCTTGCAAAAAGAGCATATCACTATAACATGCAAGATATAGAACAGAATGGACCTCAACAACTAACCCAAATTGCTTTAAATTATGAAATGGGTAGAAAGAATGCTGGCTCCATATTGGCCAAGAGGTACTTTCAACTGGGCTCTCATCCCAGCAAAACGACCCAGCTGAAATTAACTCACCAAAAATACATTTGAAAAATACATCCAATTTACTGAAAAAAGACACGTTTCATAATTGCAATAAGGCACTCCAGGGAATGCACAGTGGTGAGCTAATGGCCCTTCTTGGATGGCGGAAGCACTCGGCCTTGTCTTGTGCTTCAACCCACCTGACGTGGGCAGTTATCCCACCAGAATGCACCCCACAACATGCATTATTGCTTAATTATAAGGCCCAAATACTTTCATCACTGTGAACCACAACTTTCTTCTCATCAAACTTCATCGTAAGGGTCTATTGCACATACTCTCAAATTACTTTAACCTAGGCACCCTGCTCTTCAACCAGTTTATCAATAATCTGCCATCTGTCTGCTGAAATCCTGACACCTGCATGCATCCCTATGCAGATGACACAGTGACCCGCAAATCTAAATCCATAATTGAACATAAAGATTAGGTCTGAACTTCCCTGTGTATCTTCAGGAACATAACGGGTCAGATTTTCAAACATCTGAGATTGCCGAAAGCCCTGTGTACACCAAAGATATAACTCAATGGGCTTGTGGCAATCTAAAGGGATTTTTCATCCCCTGTGGCAATTGACACACACTAGACCATCTTTTTGTGGCCTAGCTTGAATCATTAATGGGGACCGTTTTCACAGAGCTTGAGCCTGATTTGACATAAGCTGCAGTAAAGTGGGTAAACTGCCCAAATCATGCCTGAGATTGCAAAATCAGATGCAGCTGCAGCAAATGAGAGTGGTGCAGCTTCAGCAAAGAATGGGTTTGATGCAAAGCTTGATACAAGCCCTGTGCCACCCTTTGAAAATTGGTTCCACCAAGTCACGGCGACAAGAATTTTGCCAACCTCAACCACAGAGACACATTGTTGCTGACATCCCCAATACTGCAAGATCCCAACTGCGACCAAGGATCACACTAACACCTGTTCGGTGCTAATGCAAGGGGGCTGTGCCCCCCCATACCCTCTGGACTTATGGATTCCAACTCGGGGGGGGGGTAGATGTCGGGGGAGAGTGGCCAAATCTGAGAGTCGATTAATAATTTATTGCTCTGACAACCCATTTGCTGCTGCAGGTGTCAACGGGCTGGTGTCGCTGTGGGGGATTGGCTGTAACAGTGTCACTGTTACAACGGTACACATTGAAAATCATGCCCCATGTTTCAGCTACTGCAGCTTACTAGAAAATACCTGTTTTCATTCTCAATTATTATTTTCAAGCATCTTTATACTAATGTATCCAAGAAGGCTGCATAGAAAGCATGTGACTGTCCATTACTAACTTCATGGAGCCTTTGCTTACGACATCATGTTGCTTACCTTGACAAGACATGGTGTTGTCACAAGCATAGTTATTGTGACATCAGTCAGGGAATGTCAGATTCTTTTATTAAGACATGCCAATGCTGGGGGCACCGTGAGCTACTGGAAGAAAAAGGAGACCTCTATAAAACATTAAAAACGTCACATTTTATAAGAAATCATTTTTTTTTTATTTGGTACCGGTTGGTGTACTGGTAAACTGAAAAATGGGTAAACCACAGGATGCTAGGACTGTGCCTGATGACTTTTTTAAACCAAAAGGGCAGGAGAAAGATGGTCAGCCTGTACAGCACAAGGCAGCAGGGGACCCAACTTCAATTCCACCTAGAGAAGTAACTCTATAAACCATCAAAACAACTTTGGGCCAATTAGTGAGAACAGTACAAGACTTGCATAAAACGTTTAATACCCTGCATGCCAATTAGTGAGAACAGTACAGGACTTGCATAAAATGTTTAATGCACTGCATGCCAATTAGTGAGAACTGTACAGGAATTGCATAAAACATTTGATGCCTTGCATCCCAGGGTAGCTATCCTGGAAACACGGATGGATACCTTTGGCCAAGCAATGCAGATATTGGAGGTAACTGCACAAAAACCTACAGATACCATCACCTATTTAATTAAAGAAAACTCTCTACTACATCAGGACCCGGAGAAAGGAGAAAACCGGGTGCATGAAAGGAACATATGGGTGGTGGGTCTTCCCAAAATGGTAGAAGGAGAGGACAACCTGAGCTTCATCAGAACATTTCTACCAGTGATCATGGGACTGGAGGAGGAAGATCCCACACTATCCATGAAGAAGGCCTTCACAATCATGCTGATGCAGGCAGCTGCAGTGAGTGCTTCCCCTCATGCATTTATAGTGGTCTATCCCACCATTAGGGACAGAATCAAGATATTTCTCATGGCACTATGGAAGAGGGACTTGAATATAGAGAGGACAATGGGTTGCTTTTCCTGGATCTGCTTTATAGTCAATGACAGTGGAAAAGCTTTCAACGGCATTCGGGGCCATCTGTGTCAAGTTAAAATTCAGCACCAACTGCTATTGCCTACAAAGCTGTGCATCACATGGAATGGCCACCACCATTTGTTTAACAAGCCCAAGGAAGTGGAAAAGTTGAAAGCACACATTGAAGTTGAGATGGCAGCCACCTGAGGAGAGGAAGATTGGCTGGAGGATGAGTAGGTAGCTACCCAAGAGTCGAATGATACTACAGTTTGGCAAAGTGGATGTTCTGTACTTACCGGACTTAAGTAATTTTTTTTTGTTTTTGCTGGCAGGTGAGTAGTGGCTTTGAGGGAGTATTCAAACTATAGTATTTAGCATTTATTTTGGGTTAAATGTTTGGTTCCCACTCATGTTTTGCTCAGTTTACTCCTCACAATCGCTCCACAAGACTGCCATGTGGTAAGGGCTTGCAACAAATGATTTCTTTGGGGAAAGACTATGGCATAGATCAGACTATGAACTTAACTTGCTTACTAAGCTTCATAGCCGACTAGTACAGTATTTCTATCTAACGTTTGTTTCTGCATGTTAAATGTTTTCTTAATAGTCCACCCACATAGCTGTTTGTTTACTTAATATTACTAGACGTACCTGCCTACAGAAATGGGGTGTAAAGTTGTACTTCATCTGCCAGACGAATATACTGTTAATTATGCCTTACTGAGAAGGTTCTGGGGTTTCCCTTTGGGGGTTTGAGGAAAACTCTACTGCTAAGCTCATGTTTAATAGTAAGAGGAACTACAGACCTGCAGGTCCATAAGGAAAATGAGTAAAATCAGACGCTTCCTATGTATTTCCCTCCAGGGTCTTCTCTGGATGCATGCAAGTCGATACGTTTTTTATACTGATAAAAGCTAACAATTATTTTCCCCTATACTGTATCTAATGAAGGGGTGTCTGAATGACGAGCCTGTGTACGTGAATGTATACTGTTAATTGTTACTCTGCTATCCCCTTGTGTATCAATTGCAGTGCTTTTCTTGAAAATTCAATAAACGTAAAAGAAAAAGAAAAAAGACACACTGATGCTGGTTCCATGGCACGGAGTGTTGGGCAACTGCCCAGGCAGAGGACTACCCAGGTTTGTGCCCAAAGCTTAGGACACCAATAAGTAAAGGTAGAGTAGAAGGGTGACAGAGAGTCGCATGGATGCTGTTCTCCTGTGGGTAGAAGGGGAGTGGTGCACTACTCAGAGATTGGCAGCTGGATACAGTGCAGGGCTATTGCTGGTGTGGGAGACCACACACTGATTGGATCCTGCCCCAGGGAGCCGACAAGGTGCATGCACCAATCAGAGATATGGGGATGGGAGAGAGAGAACAGGGACAAATGCCAGACCATGGCTTGGCTGATGGCCTCCATGTGCACTCTCCATTCCACCAAATCTTCATCAGTGTCATGTCCATTATCCAGCCCCTAAATCCCAACAAAGGCTGCGGTGGTACACTTCTCGCTCTCCTCCATCATGGCCTAAGGAAGAAGTGGGTTCCAATGGAGGGAAAGAACTGATACAGCCACTGGTGAGACACACTGGGATTTGATTGTAGATGATACTGATGAGAATGAGTCCAATAGGCAGACAAGAGGCATGCTGTGGGGTCTGAAATAATGAGGCTCCTGGGTACTTGGAAGGTGGCAAAGAATGAAAAACACACTGAAGCAAGGTGATATTAAACAACTAGAAAACGTTAAAGCTAACATCATTGTTATTAACGTGATGGTTTTAAGGGTTCAGTACACAGATGTTCATGTAAAACCTCTGCACCTGAGCAGGGACACCTTGGGCAGCTGCAGGTGTGCAGAGGTCACTGATATGGATATACACAGATCTCAGCACATCCACAGCCCATAACTCCCCTCTGCAGAGGCTTGCTCTGTCATCATCCATGCCACTACATGGCAGTCAGATCAGGGGTAAGCTTTTGGGTGTGGACACGCTTCCATGTAGTTCACCATGGAATCCATGCTGGGGGAGGGGCACTGAGGGTGATAACATTATTCTATTGAGGGGCAGCATTAACACATGGATGCCTTCTGCACTCGTGTTATCCTGCACTCCTCAACTTTCTGAAAGCCTGATCTGGCCTGGTGTGGTTTAAGACTGCACTTTGATCTGGCATGGAGGACTGGGGAGCATGTCAATGCAATTTTTTTTTCAAACATATATTGTGCCTTTTAGAGGAGAACTACACTGAATCTATAAGTCATTTTCCCAGTAGAATCTGTTTTTTTAACTACTGGTTCAATTTATTTTATTGTTCCATCTATGTGGACCTATTAGTCACCTAAGTGGTTGTTTCTGATTTGCCCTCTGATGTTAAGTGCCATTTGAGAACTGTATGATGTAGTTTATGTCCCACTCACTTATAAAGTTCTATATTAGAACACTGATGTATTGTGCCAACAACAGAAGAACAGAACAGGGACATAAACTTCATTACACAGTTCTAAAATGACATGTTCCAGTAGCATGTAAATCAGAAACATCCATTAGGATAACAGAAAGTTTGTAATGTTAAAGCAATAACATAATTTGCACCAGTATTTAAAAACAGCTTCAGCTTGGAAAAATGACTTCCATATTCAGCACAGTTCCCCTTTAAGGGAAATGACAGTCACTGGAGGACTGCAATATCCCACAATCCCCTGCTCTACACAGAGCAGAGGCTCCACTCCAGTGCCAGCCCATGCATTCAATTGGTAACATAGAAACATACAAACATAGACAATATCAATAGAAATCAACAATTTTTCCATCCAATCTGCACTGTTTTACCCTATTCTACCCCAAGACCTATTGTCTAAACAAAGTTTTTACCCTCGCTTCCCCCCTTGTCCCCTGTGTTTCTGCTACTGCTCTGAGTACTTATAGTATTCAGCCCCTTAACTCTGTCCCAGTTGGGCTTGAACCCCTTAATGGTGTTTGTGACCATCACCTCTGCCTGTAGGCTGTTCCATGGCTCAACCACTCTCTCGGTAAAATAAAACTTCTTGTGTCCCTCCTGAGTCTGCCCCCCCCCAGCTTCTAATAATGTCCCCGTGTTCTTGACTCACTATTCCTGAAGAATAGTTCCCCGCAGTTCACCCTGGTCATTCCTTTCGGGAACTTGAATGTCTCTGTCATGTTTCCCCTCTCCCTTCTGGCCTCCAGCAAGTACATGTTCAGTGCCCTAAGACAGTCCTCACAGGATCTGCCCTGCTGGCCATGAATCCTTTTGGTTAATCTTTGCTGCACTGTCTCCAGCCTGCCTTTGCCTTTCATTAGGTGAAGACTTATGAACTGGACATGGTATTCCAGATTGAGCCTCACCAGTGATCTACAGAGAGGTAGTAGTACCTCCTTCCTGCGCTGGCGAAATCCCGCCCTATACACCCTAAAATCCTGGTTGCTATAGTAGGCCTCGCTACATGGGCTAGATTATTTTAGGGAGTCACTTATGATGACTCCCAGCTCCCATTCCTCAGAAGTAGTGCCCCACTTAACCCCTCCCTTCCATTATCCCTTCCTGGGGTTCGTATTCCCTATATGCATCCTCTTGCACTATTTGACACTGAATTTCAACTAGCAAACCTGGAACACCTCTTCAATTTGTGCAGGTCTATCTGCAATTCCCTTACACCCTCTTTACTGTCTACCCTGACACAGAGCTTAGTGTCATCTGCAAAGTGATGCATCTTGCCCTGTATTTCTTCTCCTACATTATGTTGCTATTGAACAACAAAATGTGTGGGGGGGGGAAGGTATCTTCACAGGGCAGAAGAAACTGGAAAATCTGAAATAGAATACAAAAAGTATACTGTAGGCCAAAATGTTCACTATAACATGCACTGTTGCTTTAAATATCTTGGAATATGGCGATACTCTACTGTAACATTAACGAAGCATATTTTTTACACTTTATTTGATGAAACTATCCAGCTAAGCAGCAACAACTTGTTTTCATTTGGGCCCTGAATCTACCAATTTCTGCATTTATGAAACACTGAGGGGTGGAGAATATTCAAAAGGTTTGGATGCAGACATACGTACATGCTTCATCTGTGTCCACCCACTTGCTTCCAGACAACAAATCTGTTATTAAATGGACATCAGCAACTGATTCTTTCAGCTGCCCCTTGAGCATCTACACTGCAATAGCATTAATAAAAACCACAAATGAGCACTTCAGAGTTCCTGATTGCCTTTAAAATGTAATGTTATAGATCCTATACAAAAGGCTGGGATGCACTTGGGGCAACATACAGTATACAGCCGATAATATCTTTGTAGTGTACTTCTGATTCAGAATGTAAGTAAATACACTATCTGTCTGTCTATCTATCTATCTATCTATCTATCTATCTATCTCGCTCTCTGTTTAGTTCTTTATTTGAAATCATTCCAAACAGCATAATCCCTTGAGATGCAGCATCTCATTTTCATGGGGGTCCCTGGGAGGAAAGACAGCAGTCAACAGGTTAACATTCCAGCATGAATAATACATATATGCTAAAATATATACTGGAAAAAAAACTGTAAAGGTAAACACTACTACATATACAGTTAAAATCGTTACTAAGCCATACAAAATGCATTGTATATGTCACAGTTTTTAGGTTTGCATTCAGCTTCTAAACCATGATCAATCACAAATTAATTTTTGCAGATTTGGCATTTCTTTATTTGGAAGTTTCCACTCCAGGACTGCATCATTTAGGTGGAGCTATTTTTCAAAAGAGCCCTGGGGGACATATATATCAGTAGAGTCTGCATATAATATATAATGTTGATATCCATATGATATTAAATTTATCAATTAAACAAAGTGACTACAAGAAAACATTTCCTTTCTCCACAACATATGCACACAGTTAAATATTTTGGTGTTAGCCTTTGGTTCACATTATGTGAGATGTACTGTTGCTTTAACACAAATACTATCTCCTCTGTGAGATTTTCTCATGAAAAGCACAGGTCATATCCAATCTTACAGCCCCCACTCCATTCAAATACCCAGTGCACATTGCATTCTTGGATTTCTTTTTAAACTTCTTGTCCGTTGACAGATTCCTATTTAAATGTAACAGCTTGCCTTCATTGATGTAGGTTGGATTAGGGCACACAAGTAGGCCAAGTGATTTTAAGCACGCACGAAGGAGACAGTGAATAGTTTCTGCTCTGTGAAGGTGAATCTCTCCTCCAGCAATGCAGGCAGAAATGCACACTGTATTATGAAAGGCACTGAATATCCTCTAACGGCAATGCAATATCCTTCTGTTGTTACCAGCAGTGATCAGTCTTGGAGACTGGAACCTGATTCTATGTCATTTCCAAATGTCATGTAGGTGGAGATGATTCCAAGCTGAAACAAACTTCACATGATCACTTCATTATAACCAAACTAATGAGATACCGTACTTAATGGGGGGGGGGTTGTCTCATAATGGGTAGATGCTGATTTGAGGGCCTTGTTCACCACTGTCAGCATCTGTCTGCCTGTTCCAAAATGTAGGGGCCCTATTTTTCAAAGAGGCCCAAGTTTTTTGGTTTTTTTACAGCTTCCATGATTTGCAGTATCTTGCATCAAAAAAAGATCGACATTTTTTTTTTGAGGGGGCATGACCTTCATCAAGATGGCTATGTTATCATTCTTCTCCTCACTCCTCAGGCCACAATCAGATGCCATGTACTAATTCCCCCTGTTAAATCTGACATTTTTGTAGCAGTTCAGATACTACCTCAGTCTACCTATAGAACAGTGATATTATTTTAGCAGTCACACTTACCGCTTGGTAGCTGGATTCGGGCAGGCATCATAGCATCGGCACTTCCCATTGATTGTGTTGAGTAGACGTTCACTCAGCTGTTGATTGAACTTTAAAAATATTAAACTGGTGACTGGTAACAAAGCTCAAGCTAATACCCGGTCAGACTTCTGGGTTACAGTAACAGAACAACAGAATATCAATAAAGAGGAAACCTATCACAAACAACAGGCCCAACTACATGAGTTAAAAAGTTAACTGAACCTCTGGTTGGTCTATTCCGTAACTCAATTCGGACAGGGTAGTTCCAAAAGACTGGAGAGTAGCAGAGGTAGTCCATCTCCATAAAGGCTGAAACTGGGTAACTACAGACTTGTCAGTCTTACTTCTATTGTGGGTAAACTGATGGAGACATTAGTCAAAGAGGACCTCGTAAACTACCCGGAGAGTAATGGACTCCAAGATACTAAACATTATGGGCTTGTGGCAGGAAGCTCTTGTCAGACCTACCTGACAGTATTCATTGATTGGATAGTGAGGGTAGTGGATAGTGGCCAGGCGGTGGATTTAATCTACTTTGTTTTCAACAAGACTTTTGACTTGGTGCCTCAGAGAAGGTTGCTGAAGAAGCTGAGATCTAGATACAGTGAAGACACAGATGGGTGAGAAACTGGTTTAAAGGGAGACCACAGAGGGCTATGCTTAGGGGAGTCAAATCAGAAGAGAGGAAGGTCACCAGTGGGGTGCCACAAGGATTGCTCCTTGACTCAGTTCTTTCCAATATGTTCATTAGCAACATGGCAGAAGGAATCCAGAGCAAGATGTCTCTTTGCAGACGACACAGCTATGTGGTAGGTTAGACAGTGAGGAGGGGGTTAGGAAGATACACAGAGAGACTTGCAAAAGCTAGAGAGGTGGCCAAAAGTCTGGTGGTTGCAATTCAGTGACAAAACGTGCAAGGTGATGCACATGGAGAACAAGAACCCGAGGGCAGAGCACTGGATGGGGGGTAAAGCTGTGCACAACCTCTGAAGAAAGATACCTAGGGGTCATTATCAGTGATTCTATAAAACAATCAAACCATTGTAACAAAACCTACATTAAGGCCAACAAGATGCTGGGATGTATAGGAAGGGGTACTGATAGCAGAAGGAAGGAGGTATTACTACTTCTGTATAGATCACTGGTAAGGCCCCATCTTGAGTACTGTGCCCAGTTCTATAGTCCTCACTCAAGGAAAGATAAGGACGGGCTGAAGACAATGCAATGTAGGTTGTCCAAAATGATTCAGGGCCAGCAGGGCAGAACTTACAAGGATCGTTTCAAGGCGCTGAACATGTACTTGCTTGAGGCCAGAAGAGAGAGGAGGGATATGATAGAGACCTTCAAGATCCTGAAAGGATTGGGCAAGATAAACTGCAAGAAACTATTTAGCATAAATAGCAAATCAGGAACACAGGGGCATGAGTGGAAACTGACAGGGGAGAAATTCAAGAGGGAAGTGAGAACGTTTTATTTTACAGAAAGGGTGGTGGAGACATGGAACAAACTGCCAGCTGATGTGGTGGGTGCCAAAATTATTCAATGGTTTCAAATATGGCTGGGACACAGTGAAAGGCTTAGTGGTTGCTCAGGGTGATATCAGTAGGGCGGGAAGCATGGGGTGGATAGTGTGGGTTAGAACCCCCATGGACAATAGTCCCTGGGTTTGTTGGGGTTTATGGGCAGACCAGATGGATCAATGGTCTTTTTCTGCCATCATTTTCTATGTTTCCATGACACAGTGGGTTTTCTGAACTATGTTCTCTCCACACTCCAGAAACTACCCAGGGACCCTCAATTTGATACTCAGTGAGCACATCACTCACTTGTTCCTCCACACAAAAAAGGTGACTAGCCTAGCCCATACTGGCCAGTTTCCTGCAATACCAAGTAAAGGAGTATATCTTGTAATGGGCTTAAGACCTCAGCTCACTGGAATGGCAGGGACACCCAATTATGGTGTTCCACGACTTTTCAAGAGACCTTACACAAAGTTGGAAGGCTTACACTGAAGTGATACACGCCCTCCATAGACCGGGAGTACCTTTTGCAATCTGTTATCGCACCCATTTTCAGACCCCCTACAATGGGATGTATCATACATTCAGCTCCCCTGACTCAGCAATGTCTTTTTCCACTAGTTATACCCACCAAATACCTGGGCTGGGCATTAACCCTGAAGCCCTACTTCCTCCTGATCTCCCAGACCCTTACCTTTGGATACTGCTTCCAGAACAAATCTGCTCTTCCCCGCTGCATCTTTCCCGCCTGCTCCAGATGACCCTTGGCTCCTTCCAAAATCCCAAAACGACAACAGGAATCAGATGAAAAGGAAGAAAAATTTCAATCCTCCCCTAGTTCATGCCTGGAGTCACAGTCGCTGTGGGGACTCAGCGAATAGCAAAGGAGGATGGAGACCTTGTGGACTTGCTCGCTAAAAGTAAATACTCTCCTCCAAGGCCTGACTACTGAATCTTCTAGTCCCTCAACAAAGAAGCCTTCCAGCAGCCAACAGGAGCCATGATCCCAGACACTGCCAGTCCTCATGAACCACCTGGCTTGCCTCTTGCAGTCACCACAGCAGCTGTGCCATGGGCAGAAGTAGCAGTGGATACCCCATTGCTCTCATTTGGATCCTGTGGCCAGACGAAGGGGCTGACAAACTTGCATCCCAACCAATGCCTGAATACCAGGTTGTGCTCAGCCAAGATCCTTGTTAAGCATTTCTGCGGAGCATTAAGTACTTTGGCATTTTCTGTATGATCTAACACCTGATGCTGGGATGAATGGAGGGGAGATGCTGTTGAGAGCCACAAAATGTATATGTATTGCCTGTCTGATGCTCTCTTTCAGCTGCTGGACATTAGCATTGCTCAGATAGTGGTTTTGTGGATCCTACCACCCTCCATCAGATAGTGCTGGTATCCTACCTAGGATCCTACCAGAAATCCTACCAAAGATGGATGTAGGATCCAGGGTCAGAAAACAATGGATCCTAGGTCAGATCCAGGGATCCTATGTCAGATAGCTAGGATCAAGTCTGATCTGTCAGTCAGATCCATGGATTTGTTGCTAGGATCCACAGGACCTAAAACAGTTGTCAGATTCGTGCACTGGGTCCTAGAGGGTTGGATCCATGGTCGGATAACACTGCTATCCTACCGCAGCAACTATCTGGCCAAATGGGAGGTATGTGTTGGTATCCTAGTTTCTAGGCTACTATCTAAGCAACACTACCAGATATTCACCCCCCCCCCGAATCTGAAGACCACAGAACCTGCTTCAAATCCATTGGCACCCTCAGAACTGATCTTGTTCAGCCTACTCATTAGGCCTCTACAACATTACCCCTTGCAGGTCTTTTGAGCATCAGATCACTCAAAGGGCACAAAGCTAGAAGTGCATCAGCATCTGGATCTGTGAACGCATATCCTGCTGCAGTATCAGAGACTGGGGTGAAGATGGGAAATTAACATATTTCTCACTAACGTGTATGATAATACCCCTATATCTCTCCCTTGCATGAACGTGTCATACCATTACTACTCTGGCTCCAAATAACTCTGAAGTTACATCCTGCAAACATCTTGCTTCCCCCAGATGACCTCCTATGGATAATACATCTTGCTCACCCCCAGGAGATATAGACCCACCCCTCTGTCCTGCTCTGCCCTCCCCGGGTGATAATGTCTCCCTCACAGGTGGAAATGGCTGCGATCTCCACTCAGTGTGACCTGCTAATAAGTAAATAGGTTCTTTGTTGTGGATGAGGCAAGGTGCATGTTGCCCTTTGTGCTATATAGTCATAGAGAGTTTTGCTGAGTTGTGAAGGAATAGGTCGGGAGGGAAAGAGGGAGGTGAAGTGCCTACCTGGTGCCTCGACCCAGACAGATAGAGACCAGATACTTAGATTTTAAATGAGTACCTCTGCTTGATCTTTACAGTGGAGGGGAAGGGGTGGATCAACATGTATCAAGAGGCAATGGGGTAGGCGAAGTGGACACATGCCCATTTTCAGAGAAGAGTCCGAAGTGGATTGGAAGCCCTAGAGGAAAACAAGATGATACAGCAAGACAGAATCCAGCCAAGTGTACTTAAAGAACTGAGCACGGTGCTAGCTGCCCCTCTGGCAATACTATTTTTTACCTCATTGGAGATGGAGGTAGGTCTAAAGGACTGGAGGAGGGCCCATGTGGTCCCTCTGCACAAGTGTGACAGCAAGGAAGAGGCTAACAATTACAGGCTAGTCAGTCTCACATCAGTGGTGGGGAAATTAATAGAAACCCTACTGAAGGAGAGACTGATGGAGTACCTGGAGGCAAATGGGCTGCCGGACCACTGGCAACATGGTTTCACAAGGAGGAGGTCATGTCAAACAAATCTCAGAGATTTCTTTGACTGTGTAATGAGGGAGGAGTATCAGGGGAAGGCAGTGAATGTGGTCTATCTGGACTTCAGTAAGGCCTTTGACACTGCACCACATAGGAGTTTAATTAAGAAAGATAGCAACCTGGGGGTTGGGGAAAAGGTGGTATGTTGGGTATCACACTGGTTGAAGGATAGGAGGCAGAAGCTGGTGGTAAATGGCAGTCAGATGGGGGAATGGGACAGTGACTAGTGGAGTACCTTAGGGATTGGCATTGGGACCTATCCCTTTCGATGTCTTCATAAGTGACATTGCTGAGGAATTGGAAGGGAAGGTACTGTATGTCCATTTGCAAATGACAAAAAACATGCAACAGGGTGGACACCTAGGAAGGGGTGGAGAGAATGCAGAGGGATCTGGGGAAACTAAAAGAGTGGTCTAAGGTGTGGCAGCTGAGTTTCAATGCTATAAAGTGCAAAGTCATGCACCTGGAGAAGGGATATCCTGGGACTGTGAATAAGATGGGTGGAGGTACTCACAGTCATCAAGCAAGAGTAGGGCCTTGGGGTAATAATATCTGGTGATTTCAAGGTGGCATTGCAGTGCAATAAGACAATAGGCAAGACTAGCTAGATACTGGAGTGTACAGGGAAGGGATTTCTAGCAGGAGAAGGGAGGTGGTGTTGTCACTGTATCGCTCGCTAGTGAGACCTCACCTGGAGTACTCTGTCCAATTCTGCAGTCTCCACCTCAGCAAGCACATTAACAGGATGGAAGCAGGCCAGATGAGGGCTACCAAAATGGTGCTGGCCTTGCATGAGAAACCATACGAAGAGAGGCTGTGGGAGACAAACATGTACTCCCTGGAGGAAAGGAGAATAGAAAAAAGAAACTGACTGAGACTTAATAGTATCTCAGAGGGATGAACAAGGTGCAGGAGGGGAGTCTCTTGAAGAGGAGGAGGAGGAGCAACAGAACACAGAGGCATGATAAGAAGCTTGAGTGGGGGAAGGTCAACTGGGATGTCGGGAAATACTCTCACAGAAAGGGTGGTGGACCCCTGGAACAACCTGCCAGAAGAGATGGTGGGGGCGAAGACATTGGGGGAGCATCAAGCATGCATGGGATAGCACATGGGCATAATAAGTAAAGGAAAAGGGGAATGGAGGGACACTAGTGACCAAATAGGGTCCAAGGTATAGTAATAGGCAAGGAAAATAGAGATGACTAGATGGGCCCAACCGTCCTTTTCTGGGGACAAATTTTATGTTTCTGTGACCCACCAGCAACTCCAGCAATAAGTTTATGAATAAAGATATGGCAACACCTCATGAAAGAAGCCCATAACTCAAGATATTTCCTGCCTACCCAAGACATAATAATTGTACTTTTGCATTGATGCTAAATACTGCAATTGACAACTGATTCAGATATGGCATGGTTCTGATGTATTTGTATCGTGAATGTCTATGAAAATCTTCAATGAAAAGATTAACTACTAAAAAAATCATGTCTGATGTGACAAGACTGTTACTGCAAACTCAGACAACACTATCTGATATTCAGGTGCTATTGGACTACCTATTAAGTGGTATAGCGGCATCTGAACTTTGGACTTTGTTGCCCCGACATGCACCGTGGTGCATTTGCAAACCCAGCCCAGTGTCTCTTCTCACACTATTACAGTGACAGAAGTGGGATTTCTATCAGGAAAAAACACAGAAAGAGCTGTTTTGCAACCTTTTGTTGCTATCATGTGTGCGATGGAAAGAGTATCTCCGCATATATAGTAAGGATACATATGAACATACGAGTATGCCAGCATATCTAGGCCAGCAGGTCTGTCGTGTCTGCTCTAGCGCAGCTCATGGCTGAGACATTGCTGCTGTTCCCTCTCCCCCATACCTCCTTTCCTGTTTAGGTTGCCCCTTTGAGTCCCCACACTGTTTCCTGCCCCCCCACCTTTACCTTGCCTATATGTCTGTCCCATTCCTTCTTAAAGCTCCCTACTAAATCCATTGAGATTACATCCTTTGGCAGTACATTTCACTGTGCCACCACCCTTTCCATAAAGTAGTGCTTCCTTAGTTCTCTCCTAAATCCCCCCCTCATGCCAATTTCATGCTGTGTCCCTTTGTAGTCCCTTCACCCTTCAAACTAAACAAGCCTTCAGATTTAACCCTGTTGATACCCTTCAGGTACTTGAAGGTCTCAATCCTATCCCCCAATCCCTTTTGTCCTCTAGGGAGTACATGTTGAGCTCCCTCAGTCTTTCCTCTTAAGTCTTATCCCCCATGCCATGGATCAGCTTAGTCACCCTTCTCTGGACCCTCCCCAGTAGTATGATATCCCTCTTTAAGTATGGGTGCCAGAACTGCACTCAGTATTCCAGGTGAGGCCTCACCAAGGATTTGTACAGTAGCAGGATGACTTCTGACTCCTGCATGTAATTCCCATAGCAATGCAACCCAGCACTTTATTTGCTTTTGCCGCTGTAAGTCTCTCTCTTCCTCCGAGGCTGATAACCGTTCCTCACCCCAGGTGATAGCAGAAACCAGGATTCCTTGCCCCAAGTGCAGTACCCTACACTTCCTTGCATTGAACATCAGCCACCATGATTTTGACCACTGTTCCAAGCATTCCTGAACTTCCTGGAGCATCCTTCTACACTCTTCACTGTCCACAACTGTTCCCAGTTTGGAGTCATTGGTGAACAGGCTCATTTTACTAGTAAATCCATCCACAATATCTGCTATGAAGGTGTTGAACAGTAGTGATCCCAGTAAAGACCCTTGCAGGACTCGACCAGTGACTCTTTTAGGAGATGAGAGCCCCCCACTTCCACCACCCTCTGCTGCCTGTTGCTCAACCGGCTACCAATCCACCGAACCATCTTATCACCCACCCCCATGTTCCTCAACTTACCCACCAGACTGTCATGTGGCACTGAATCAAATGCCTTGCTGAAGTCCAAGTACCGGACATCAACTGGCAGTCCCCCATCAAGAGATCTTATATATGGTAAATACATACACACCTACAATCATACTGCACATAGACATATTTAAGGAAAGAAGACCAGCAGTCCACCGAGCATTTCCTCTCACCAACTTGGTAAGAGTACGCTTCACTACATTTTCTTCAACTTTTCTACATCTCCTCTCTCCCTTAACCTTGCCATCCCATCTTCCTGCACCATCCAATTATCCACACCTCATTTCCTTCATATCCCTCACAGTAAAGCTGTAGCAGGTCAATCTGCTATCCAGCAATGTAGAGGAACCTCCCTCCCCCTATCTGTCTTTCATTCTCCCTGCACTCTCTCAACCCACTGTTACTGGCACACATTTCAAAATCATGCACTGCAACAAGCCGTCTTCCACATCTCTCCACATCACAACATCCCATGACCAATCTCATCCCCTGCTATTTAACAATTTTGCCTCTTACTTTCTATTGTGTAGATTAAAACTCAGTGCACTCTGTAATTTGAATTTTATGCACCAGGTTTCTGTTACAAATATGCTGCCATATGTTTGTGGCACACTCCCCTTGCTCTCAGCCTGGTTAACCCCATATTCAATGTACTTTCTACGCTTTTTACATTGTTTTTTTTTTGTTTTCTGGCAGCAATACATGCACCTTGCTTCTACCATTCATGCAAATGCGCCCGTTGTCATTTTATTTGTTATTGCAGTTTCACTCCCTACTATTAAACCACAAGACAATGCAGGCGGCTACAAATGCCAATAGCGGGGCCTAAACCAGAATCAGTAGTGCTCACTAAATATTTTGTAGGTCGGCACCTCATCACTGTCCACTTCAGATAAAAAATCCACTAAGATGTAGAAGGATAAAAGCCTTTTATTGCAAAAATAGGCAGGTCAGCCAGCAAACAAGATAGACAGGGGAGGGGCGTTGTGTATCTTGTTTGCTGGCTGACCTGCCTATTTTCATTCCCTACTATAGCCGTTCCCCTGGGATGCACCTGAAAAGGAGCCCCAATTCAATGTGCCTATCCTAGTCATCACATTTAAAATACATATATATAAAATAAATAAATAAAAAAGTACTTGTTGCATCAGATCCTGAAGATTTGTCCAGTACTGGCTAGTACCACATGTTCTGGCAGTCTATTATAAGTGCTCACTTTTTAATCTTTGAAGTAATTCTTTCAAATCTTTCCTTTGAACCTTCCTCCCTTCAGTAACACTGACTGTCCTTTCATTGCTGTGCATCTTAAACAGCAGCCATTGGCCTGATGGTGTCATCCCTCCGAGAAGACTTTGATTTCTATTTACTGTACTTCCTGCTCCTACTGCATTCGACCTGCCCTGTCAGCTTGCCTTCTCCCCCAGCACTGTCTTTCTGTGTCCTGGAACTTACCATCTGACCTCTCGGTGCACACAGTTTAACCCCAATGGCAGAGCCTCCTGGTTTCCTAAGCCCTGGAAGAGATAAGCTCGGATATGAGGTTAAACACCCAATGAGTGGTACAGGGCCTGTGGAGAGGAGTAGCATCATTCTGCTCAGTCGAGTGTGTTTTCCAGGTTTTCTGATCCCCTACCCACTGGCTCCTTGCTGGCAGATGCGTAGATGTTAGTAAGCAAGTGTGCAGACATTCCAATTAGGAGGAGCCCACCCCTCCCATCGCGGCTGTGCTTAAAGCACCACCTCTGGTAACCCAGGCACCAGTAGTGCAGCAGAGCTCACGACCATCCCTCACTGGAGGAGGGGAGTGTCCTGTGGGATGTTTGTTCTTCCTTCCCGTGGCTGGCACCTGATGACCTGGGCTCGTTTTTAAACCCAGGTTGCTGGTGTCATAATCAGTAGTGCTACTGCTGCACCAACCGGCCAGCTTATCCCTTCCAGAAACTTGAATACAGTAATCTTGTCTACCTTGAGTATTCTCCTTTCCACAGAGAACAAGCCTAGATCTCTCAGTTGTCCCTCATAGCCCACGTTCCCCAAACCATCAATCAGCTTGGTCATTCAGTTCTTTACTGTCTCCACTGTGTAATTACCCTTCTTCAGATATGAAGATCATACCTGCATTCTGTAATCGGGATGGTGCGACAAGCAAAGCAGCTGCATCATCACACACCTTGACACAGACCTGTAGAGGACTTCCCAGATGGTCCTGTGGTCCCCCTTGCAAAGCAGCAATATCATGACACACATTGTGCTAGGTCTCCAGCAGACTTTACACATGGCCCTACTAAGCCATCTAGATTTTTCTCATTTTGAAACTGCCACAAAGTGGAGATTGTGTCTCACAAATCTGGGTCTAAGTGTCACAAAAACAGGTTTATGAGGGACAACAATGGCTTGTTTTCATGATATTCCATAACCTATTTCATTAATACAGTTGCAGCAATTTGCATGGTCAAATGTTTATTATACAATGGCAAGAAAGAATCTTGGACTGTGATTGGTCAGTTTGTGCCTGAACCCATTGCGTTATCCCAGCACAATGCCACAGGTCTAGTCTCAGCCTCACTGTGAACCTGTAGATGATGATATGCTTGAGCACATTGATTGTTCCATCTGCTCTTAAAAAACAAAAATATTTTTCCACACAAAAACATCTTTAAAATTATTTTTTTCTTCTGTATAACAACGAGCCATTATATATTAGAATATGCATTCCTGGTGTGTAAATTAGAGTTAACGCCAGGCCTGGAAGATTGACGACTCGGCCTGCGTCGTGCCCATCCCCCAGGCATGGCGTTATCCCAGCACAACACACACCCTGTCATGCATTATTCCTTTATTGTTATTGCTCTGATATCTCTAGAGAAATACCATGACTGCCTTCAGTACTACTGTTGGGCAGCCAGAGCAAATCTCTTTAGAAATGTCACAAAAGATCTGGAAAAGTCTGACCATACCAACTGCTGTGACTGTATTAATAAAAAAAGACATTGTTTTGTTAAAAACACACTTGAAGAATCAACAATACATCCTGCAATGCTCACCATATAAGTTTCTCCAATGTGAAGATGCTGTCGTATTTTACCAGCTTTTATGACCTACAAAGCCATTTAAAATTTTGTCATTTTGAGATGAAGTGTCATGGAGCTGGAGGTTGTATCTCAAGAAAGTGGGTTTCACTGTCATGAAAGCAGGTTCACAAGTCATGGAAGAAGGGCCTATTTTTTGTGACATGCAACAACTTACAGCACTTTCATTACAGTTTTAAGAAGCATATTTCCTTTTTACAGAAAAAAAACATACACCCTACACTATTGACTACTCAAGTTTTAGGCTTAATTTCCAACACATTTTCTTGTTTTTGATGTGCAAAAGTTAATCTTGTTTTCCCCACTTTTGTTGCTACTACGGCTCATGAAATCACAAGTCTTATCTCAAAAATGTTGATTCTGTGTCTCAAAAGTGACATGCATCACTTTTGCAAAAATCCAGTTATGAAAAATTCATGAACAAATTAAATGCGCATACAAGAAAATAGCATTTTATTGTCTTATTGTTTTTAATTCAGCACATTTTTCATTAAAGCCACCTATCAAAGAATCATCCTTCGGACAAACTCCACTGAACCTGAAAGTTTTATTTTTCAGCTGTCAGTCATTAGGTTTGCTATAGGTGAGCAAGTAAATGTCTTAAAACCCGTTTTCATAGAAACACAGAATTTGACGGCCCATAAGGACCGCTTGGCCCACCTAGTCTGCCCATTTCCCTACCTACTGGATAAGCTGCAGATCCTAGTTAACCAGCAGCCTACTTCTTCCTACCCCCACCCCCTAGAATTGCCTTATGACTGTCCCATGCATACTTGAATTCCACCACTGATTTTGACCCCCACATCCTCCTCAAGAAGGCCATTCCATGCATTCACCACCCTCTCTGTGAAAAAATACTTCTTCATGTTGCCCCTAAGCCATCCCCCCCTCTATCTTCAAACTGTGCCCCCTTGTTCTTGCACATCTCTTTTTCTGAAAGATGCTACCCTCTTGAACTTTGTTGATTCCCATGAAGTACTTGAAAGTTTCTATTATGTCCCCCCTCTCCCTTCTTTCCTCGAGGCTATACATATTAAGCTCCTTAAGTCTCTCTTCATACGTCTTCCGGTGCAGATCCTGCACCATTTTAGTTGCCCTCCTCTGGACAGCTTCCATCCTATGTCTTTGCGGAGATTGGGTCTCCAGAACTGCACACAATACTCCAGATGGGGTCTCACCAGCTACTATCATGTACTCTAACCTTTTGGAACTTTCAAACTGACCAAATGACAGTTACCAAATTAATAGGATCCAAAGACTCTGGCACCATCTATGTGCATGCTGAATGTCACGTTATTTCATCCTAAGATGGCCACAGTATTAAAATGGAAAAACAGAGTTTAACATGTAAATACCCTCTCAACCTTAACTCCAGTGGCAATACCATGCCACTATAATATACATTCATTGCAAAAACTATTTTAGTGCCTCACAGTACAGACCCACAGTATAATCTATTTGGGTTGTAAAACACAAAACAGAAACAGTAAGGAAATGTAAAATTATGGTTTAATGTCTCGTGAGTCTTAAATCAGGAGTGTTGAGTTCCTTCTGGTTTTCAATCCTAATGTATACCCCCTCTCCCAGCCCTTAGCCTCGTGATCCAATACCAAGTTACTTGTACTGGTCCATGTTAGCACTGTGCTAACCATCTGAATATCAGGGCCTGTGTCTCTTATTGTTAGGAGTGTTCTCTCAAGACCTCTGTGTGCCAGACCTACTCAAATTTGTTTTCTAGTTCTGACCCAAAAACTTTAAGAAATGCATTCTTGTAGTCATATGACACACACTACTTGTGAGTAAAAACAAGCCCCAAAAATTTAAGTGAAAATTAAAAACAAAAAAATGTTCTCTACCAAAGTAAAAGCAGAAGCATTACATTTATGAAAGGGCATGCTGAAATGTAGAGGTGCTCTTTAAACCTATCCTAATCTCCAAAGAACAGTAGAACAGTGACATCAATCAGTGTACCTGGCATAGAACACACATCAATCATCCTTTCTCTTTTGACTTCTTCTACCAATATTTAATAGATAACTACACTTGACTGGAGTGTCAGTTATCTGAAATATCTGAGAACTGTAGCTGAAGGCACTATGGACCGTTTCCCCCCAATAGATTAGTAGAAATGCCAAGGAGGTTTCTTGTCATTCTTATGTGATGTGAAATGACTAGTAAGAAACTGCTACTGACATGCATTTCGCTCTTCATCAGTGTGTCACTCACAGCTCCTAGTGGGTTCCATTGCATTTAAATATGAAGGTATTCTTGTTCCACTAGCTGAGCCACACTGTCAATTTCTCAAACTGAATGCTTGATATTGCAGCACAAAATTATTGCATGCCTCAAGTACAGTACCTGGCTATCTGCCGGTATTATATACATATTAACAAAATAATAGAGATGCAGTTTGCCAAAGGGGTTTGCGAGCAGAAGTATGACCATGGAGACTTTGAGCCATTTAAGCTCATTTTCAGTGCTGTGCAGAATTAAAAATTCTAGTGGAAGAAATGAGGTGGAGGTGAGGAGATCAATTAGGATCTACGGTAGCATGGTAGGTAGAGACTTTAGGGCAGACTAGTGGGTCAGAAGGTCCTTATCTGCCGACAGCATCTATGTTTCTATGTTTCTATGCGGATTTACAGTTCTGCTTCCATGGGATTCTGAGAAAATTGAGTGGAATTTCGCATATAAGCACTTTGGAAATTTGTTTTATTATATTTTATTGCATTTTCAAGTAAGTAAACATATAACATAGAAGAAACAACTATTCCCCCAAGTTTGTATTAACAAACACCAATCCATTTCACTGGGAGAAAACAAGAATTGACGAAAGGATTTTGAATTATTAAGGTAGGATACAAGAAAATGCTGCTAGCTTAGTTTTATATAAGCCCCAGTTAAGCAAACAAACCAACAAACAAAAAGCGATAAAGAAGTTTGTATTGTCTCTTCTGGTGCTGATTGCAGGGCTGTCATATTACTAGAGGTCTTCTCCCTTGGCTAATGTAGAGACAGGAAGTAGACTTGTAACACAGAAGCATAGGCTCAGCCCACTGTGGATTATACCAGTCTACTTCCTGCCTCCACCAGATAGTCAGCACCAAGCACAAGATGTCACACCATGACAGCAGCACAGGCTGCATTATTTATTTATTTATTTTTTTATTACTTTTACATATTTTGGGGCTTCCTGCTTCTCAGAGATGCAGTCCACCAGGGAATACTGCACCACGCTAGTGTGGATAGGTAGAACAACTCTCCAACTTCCTCTCGGAATCCAATTTCTTCACCCCTTACCAGTCTGGATTTAGAAAGAAGCACTCTACCACCACCACCTCCCTCCTATGACTCTCCAACACAGTCCTCTCAGGGATGGACAAAGGTCTCATTACTGCAGCCATCTTTGTTGACCTAGCCAAAGTTTTCAATGCAGTGTCTCATCCCCTGCTGCTATCCTGTCTCACTGAAGCTGGCCTATCCATGCCTGCCACCAGCTGGTTCACAGCCTACCTGGAAGGGAGAGCTCAATCCATAAAAATTGCTAGTTCCACCTCTCCCCCACTCCCTATAGCTACTGGTGTCCCCCAAGGCTCAGTACTCGGTCAAATCTGGTGGAACAGAGGCACACCCAGTCAGTTGCTCCACTCCACAATCCATACACCATTCTGGGGGAGCATAGTTCCCCTATGGATGCACCCGCAGAGGAGACTAAGGAGGCTGAGGACAACTGTCACAAGGGAGGCCCACAGGAAGGAGGCAGAGGACACCACAGGGAAAGGAAGCAGCTCCTGGTGGGGGACTCAATTATTAGGGGGATAGAACTGGGAGGAGCAGGGAAAACTGAAGTAAGGTGCCTGCCTGGTGCCATGGATTGGAGGGACAGGAAGCGCATCCTCAGGATCACGAGAACAGCTGCACAGGAGTCTGAGGTGGACGTCATTGTCCACCTAGGGACAAATGACTTGGCTCATCATGAGATTAGAGCAGTGCAAGAGGACTTTGTAGAGTTGGGGAGGGGCCTAAGACAAGTAGCACACACAGTATTCTTCTCAGAGGTGCTGCCTGTCAATGGCATGGGTGAGGCGAAGGTACTTTGCACCATGCAGTTTAATGAATGGTTGAAGAAATGGTGTGGAGTACAGGGGTTTGGCTTCATTGGGGACTGGGGTTCCACCTGGAGGGACACCAGCCTATACTGGCAGGATGGTCTGCATCTGTCCAGGAAGGGAACAAGTCTTTTGAGCAATCAGTTTAAATGCTTCATTGGCAAGCTTTTAAACTAGTCAAGGGAGGAGGCACTGATAAGAAGCAAGAAAATCCCAGCCTCTCCCTACAAATCAGGGTACTAAATGAGAAAAAAACCAAGGTAGAAAGGTCAGTGGGGGATGCTGCTACAGAAGGTAAAGCCATCACAAAATGCAGAGCAATGAGTACCAATGCCCGTAGTCTGTGTAACAAGCTTCCTGAATTAGTGGCCTTGATGGAGGAGGAACATCTGGATATCGTAAATGAGAAACATGGTACACTAATAAAACATGACTGGGATGTAAACATACCAGGATACACTATCTACAGGAGGGACAGGGAGGATAAAAGAGGAGGAGGAGTAGCTCTTTACATAAGGGAAGGAATCAAAGCAACAGAACAAAAGGGTAAACAGGGAGAAGAAGAAGCACTGTAGGTCAATTTGGAGACAGGCAATGGCACCACAATCTGCACAGGGGTTGTATACAGACCCCCTTCTCAGGGGGAGGAAATGGACAAGGAAATGATAGAAAGTATACTTAGAATGGCAAAAAAAGGGGAGATATTGCTGATGAGTGATCTGAATATGCCAGATGTTAACTGGAGTGCAGTTGCAGCAGCCACTTCAAAGAGTGGGGTTATTCTAGATGCTCTACAGGGGGCATGCCTTAGACAACTAGCATTGGAACCCACTCGGGAGGGAGCAAACTTAGACCTGGTTCTCTCAAATGGAAATGGAGAGAGGATCACAGATGTAGAAGTGGGTAGCCATCTGGGAACTAGCGACCATCGAACAGTATGGTTCACAATAAACACAGCAATAGAGTCAAGCCATACAAAGGCAAAAGTACTGGACTTTGCCAAATGGGTGAGTGCCTAAGGAATGCACTAGCAAATGGGCAGGAAGGAGGGATGGAAGAACAATGGGGAATAATAAAAACTGCCATCACAGAGGTAACAAGCCTTTGTGTGAAGCAAATAAACAAAACAAAATGATGTAAGAATCCTCTATGGTTCTCAAAGGAAGTGGCAGTGAAGGTTCAAGAGAAAAAGAAAGCATTCAGGAAGTACAAGGAATCACAGAAAGAGCAGGACAGAGAACTGTATCAGTTAAAGCAAAAGGAAGCTGGGAAGGCAATCAGAACAGCAAAAAACCAAACCGAGGAAAAGATTGCCAATTCAGTTAAGAAGGGGGATAAAACCTTTTATAGCTACATCAGGGAGCGAAGGAAGACTAAGGGAGGGATAGTGAGGCTTAATAAAGGGGAGGGGAGGTGGGCAGAGGGTGACTGTGAAAAGGCAGAGACACCAAACAAATATTTTTACTCAGTATTTACAAATGAAGAGGGGGAGGTACCTAAAACAAACAATAGAAACACTCTGGATATAGAAGTTGGTACCAGCCCATTTACAGAAGAAAGGGTTCTGAAAGAACTCTTAAAACTGAAGGTGGACAAAGCAATGGGGCCTGATGGGATTCATCTCAGAGTTCTATAAGAACTAAGGGTAGAACTAGTGACACCACTGACTATCCTCTTTAACAAATCATGGGAGGATGGGGTGGTACCCGAGGACTGGAGGAGGGCAGATGTGATTCCCCTTCACAAAAGTGGGAGCAAGGCAGAAGCAGGAAACTACAGACCTGTTAGTTTAACCTCAGTGATAGAGAAAATGATGGAATCACTTCTGAAGGAAAGAATTGTTGAGTATCTAGAGGCCAGAGGGCAGAGGACCCAAGGCAGCATGGATTCACAGTGGGAAGGTCATGCCAGATGACTCTGATAGATTTCTTTGACTGGGTGACCAAAGTAGTAGATCAGGAAGGGCTGTGGACATGGCCTACCTAGACTTTAGCAAGGCATTTGACACAGTCCCACACAAAGATTAATATACAAGTTAGCCAGCCTGGGAGGGTCCCAAGATGACAGCCTGGGTAAATAATTGGCTGGAGAATAGGACACAGAGAGTAATAGTAAATGGAGTCCACTCTAAGAAAGGGGTTACTAGTGGGTACCGCAGGGTTCAGTATTAGGACCGGTCTTCTTCAATGTCTTTATAAGCGACATGGCAGAGGGACTGGAAGGAAAAGTATGTCTCTTTGCAGATGACACAAAGATCTGCAACAGAGTTGATGCACAAGGTGGGGTGGAAAGGATGAGAAGGGACTTGGCAAGGTTAGAGGAATGGTCAAATGTATGGCAGCTTAAATTCAATGCTAAGAAGTACAAGGTAATGCACCTGGGAAACAAAAACCCAGGGGAAGAGTACACAATGGGGAGTGAGATACTAACAACAACAACAATGGAAAGGGACCTGGGGGTAGTCATATCAGATGACCTAAAGGTGGGCAAGCAATGTGAGAGGGCAGCAAGGAGGTCTGGGGGATACTGGGATGCATAGGGAGAGGCATCACCAGTAGAAAACAGGAAGTTATTATCCCTCTGTACAGACAGCTGGTGAGACCCCACCTGTAGTACTGCATGCAGTTCTGGAGACCCAATCTCCGCAAAGACATAGACAGGATGGAAGCTGTCCAGAGGAGGTCAAATAAAATGGTGCAGGGTCTGCACCGGAAGACATATGAAGAGAGACTTAAGGAGCTTAATATGTATAGTCTCGAGGAAAGGAGGGAGAGGGGGGACATGATAGAAACTTTCAAGTACCTCAAGGGAATCAACAAAGTCCAAGAGGGTAGCATCTTTCAAAAAAAGAGGAGTGCAAGAACAAGGGGACACAATTTGAAGATGGGGGGCAGCTCAGAGGTAATTTAAGAAGTATTTTTTTCAAGAGAGGGTTGTGGATGCATGAAACGGCCTTCCGGATGAGGTTATGGAGTCAAAAACAGTGGTGGAATTCAAGCATGCATGGGACAGTCATAAGGCAATTCTAGGGGGTTGGGGTTGGAAGAAGTAGGCTGCTGGTTAACTAGGATCTGCAGCTTATCCATTAAGTAAGGAAATGGGCAGACTGGGTGGGCCAAGCGGTCCTTATCTGCCGTCAAATTCTATGTTTCTATGTTATGTTTCTATCCTCTTTTCCATCCTCCTAAACAACTTGCCTCTTGCCTGCTCAACTACCTCATTTCACATGTATGCGGATGACACCGTCCTCTTTTACATAGATACATAGACAGTGTCGGCAGATAAGGGCCTATGGCCCACCCAGTCTGCCCATTTGAGCTTGTAAGTTCAGTTTGTTTTCCTAGAAGTCTGTTGCCCCTTAACCCTGACCTCTAGAATTCCTTTATGTCTATCCCATGCATTCTTAAATCCCGTGATTGTTTCAGCCCCCACCACTTCCTCTGGCAGGGTGTTCCACTTGTCCACCACCCATTCTGTGAAGAAATTCTTTCTCATGTTTCCTCTGAATCGTCCTCCCTCCAACTTCATCCCATGCCCTCTAGTCCTGGAACATCTTTTCGCTTAAAATAGTGTTTTCCTGCACCCTGTTCCTCCCTGTAAGATACTTGTATGTCTCTATCATATCCCTCTCTCCCTCCTCTCCTCCAGGGAGTACATGTTCAGTTCCTTCAACCTGTCTTCATAGGACTTGTGATGCAATCCATGCACCATCTTTGTTGCTCCTCAGAACCTTCTCTACCCTGTCTATGTCCTTACGTGAGTATGGTCTCCAGAACTGTACACTGTACTCCAGGTGGGGCCTCACTAGTGTCTTGTATAGCGGAATTATGACCTCCCTTTCCCTGCTGGTGATGCCCCTACCCACATCCCAGCATCCTATTTGCTTTACCTGCTGCCTTGTCACACTGTTTCCCTACCTTGAGGTCATCAGAGATGACAACCCCAAGATCCCTTTCCTGCTTGGTGCATGCTATATCCTCACCCCCAACTGATATATTGTGCCAGGGTTTTTGTGCCCCATATGCATTATCTTGCACTCTTTGCATTGAATTTCAACTGCAAAACCCTGACCATTCTTCAAGTTTCTGCAGGTCGCTTCTCATTCTGTCTACACTCTCTGGTGTCTACTCTGTTACAGAGCTTTGTGGCATCAGCGAACAGTGAAATTCTGCCTTCTAGATCCTGCGCAATGTCACTGATGAAGATGTTGAATAGGACCGTCCCAGCACTGATCCCTGTGGTACCCACTGGTCACTCTTTCCTCTGTGGAGTGACAGCCATTTACCACCACCCTCTGTGTCCTGCCACCCAGCCAGTTACTTACCCACCACACTACTGTCCTGCCCACACCCTATTCCCCAGTTTGTGTAATAGTCTTCTATGTGGCACAGTGTCAAAGGCCTTGCTGAAGTCCAGATAGGCCATGTCCACTGCCCTCCCCGATCCACCTCCCTAGTCACCCAGTCAAAAATTCGAGGTTGGTCTGACATGACCTCCCCTGGTGAAACCATGCTGCCTTGGGTCCTGTAGTCCATTGATAACCAGATGTTCCAATAATCTCTCCTTCAGTGCTTCCATGATCTCCCACTACTGAGGTGAGGCAGGCTGACTGGCTAGTTCCCTGCTTCCTCTTTGCTCCCACTTTTGTATAAGGGGACTACATCTGCTGTCCTCCAGTCTTTGGGTACCTCCCCTGTTTCCAGTGATCAGCTAAACAGGATAGCCAGATGTTCAGCCACCACCTCTCTTAGTTCTTTAAGGACCCTGGGGTTTTCCTCAGGCCGTACCCCTTAGGAGGTTACTAGCAGTCTCCAGGCTGATTTCAACAAAGTTCAGCACTGGTTTAGCTCCCACCAACTCTCCCTTAATGCCAAGAAGACAGTCTCCATGACTTTCAGCACTAGACAGAGACTATCCATGCTTACTACTCCCCCGAACTTTCACATCCTTGACGGGACCGTCCTCAAGGACATGTCAACTTTCAGGCACCTTTGTGTCTGGCTCGACCACCATCTATCTTTCTTGTCGCACATGGATGCTATCCTGAAAAAACTGAGACATAAGCTCGGCGCTTTCTACAGAAACCACAGTTGTCTCCCCCTACCAGTGAGACGAGACATTGTACAGAAAATATTACCTACGTTTGACTACTGTGACGTAGTCTACAGTGCTGCTCCTATGTCGACTCTATCCAGACTGGACCCCCTCTTCAACGCTTACTGCCGCTTTGCCCTCAATGCCTCCCATCGCACCCACCACTGCAAGCTTTACCAAATGCTGGCCTTCTCCTCCCTTGACAGCTGATGCCTACTCCATTGTGCTAAATTTGCTTCAAACCTCTGGCTTGGGTCCCTTCCACCCTACCTCATCTCCTCCCTATCTCCCACCCCAACCCCCTCTCACACCCTTAGATCTACTGACTCTCGGCTGTTAGTAATCCCTCACTGCCAGACCACTGCTGTCCAATCAGCATTCTCAACCACCTCCAACGGCTCTGGAATGACCTGCCGGCACAAATCTGTCACTCCTCCTCTAGATATTCCATCTCCTCTGCCCTGACAAACTACTACGCTGTAAACTGCCAGTGTCACAGACCTCCCCCTCCCTTCCTCCTCTTGTCTTCCTTCTCCCTTCCTCCTCCTCCCACTGCCCTATCCCAGATCATATGTGGCCTGACCAGCAGCTTTAGCTACAACTACAGCTACAAATGCTGGCATATATCCACCAACCTCCGCACTTACCCCCTACTGCGCTTCTAGCCTGACCCTTTGTCTACCGCGCTACCTTAGATAGTAGCTGACATGTATGTAGACATATTTTACACCCTTTGTCATTATAATTCTTTGTACAATTTCTATCTGACTCCATGTAACAATGTGGATAACTCCTTGTTGCAATGTTTCCTATGTTGCTCCTACTTCATGTTTCCATGGTATTATACTTATGTACCAGCATGTAATTTCATTGTGTAATTTTGTTTCCTTGTACAAATGTATACAGTTGCTTTCCTCTGTACCCACCCCAGGTCGCTCCATGAGACGGGCATCTTTTTGCTCAATGTGCCTTCCTGGTGAAACATTTCAATAAATAAATAAATAAACTGAGTACTAGGGAGATCTCTGTTCTGGCCCTACCCTACATGTGTTACAGGAGACTGCAGTACCCAGTGGTCAAGGCTGTAGGCATCACCCTTCTCTCCCTAAGCCACTCCACAAGCCACATATATATATATATTTTTTTGTTGGGGGGGGGGGATATGCCTCCATCAAGTTCCACTCCAAGTGCTTGCCTACTTAATTTGACTATAGCAAGGCTACTCTCTGAGCATCATGTTATAACATAATTCTCATAATAATGACAGTGGCATTCATTATAATCCAAAATAACATGCATTAGACATTTTTAACATTTAACCTATTTGGGTTCTCAAAAGACAATTAATGACCCAATGTTACAAGCTGCATTGAAAAAGTAACGTTTGTGCTATGAGACTATAGATGTGCAAAATTGCGAAATTGTTGCTATGCAAAATATTTCACGAAATTCACACATTTTGCAAAATATTTCACTAGTGTGAAATGCAAAATTTCATCCACGGAACATGACATTTTGCCAGCAAAATGTGAAATTTCACCCGTGGAATGGTAAAATTTAATTTCACAATATCTCTATATGAGAATATGTAAAGTTTGCACTACAAAAATATTAATCATTGATTTACTGCTCATAACACTAACTCTTGTGAAAGCAAAGTCCCTCACAGTTGGCTGCATCTACCATCCACCCAGAATAGCTGCTCCTGCCCTTGAAGCTCTTTCAGATATGATGGCCGAACATGTACCCTCAGAGCTAATTATTTTGGGAGACTTCAACTGTGACTAGTCTCTGGAATTGAAGTCTGGGTTTAATGCTCAGTTAATAGATCCTCAGCTAACCCAACTCATTCGTGAGCCAACATGCCATGATACCAAGACAGGAAACCACACAGTTCTTGACTGGGTCCTTGTATCAAACCCTAATAGGATTCAAGCTACTGGTATATTTTCTAATGCTTTAAGTGACAATTCCCCTGTCTTCTACACTTGGAAGAACCCCCCCCCCCCGACAAAGTCCCACCAAGAACATTTGTAGCTCGGAACTATTCTAACATCTCAGCAGAATCCTTATGGGCTTCCCTTGATGAAACTTATTGGAGGTCCATCCTAGAGCTTCCTAGCATAGACACTGCCTTTGAGTACTTTGTTAACAGTGTTCTATAGGTTGCCAACAAACATGCCCGTTTAAGGAAGCTCAGAGTTAAAGGAAAATGCTGTAAACTGATTACTCCACATCTAAAGAAACAAATGATCCAGAGGGATAGCATCTGGGGTCAGTACAAGAAGTCAGGTCTCCAGGCTGACTGAATCAAATACAGAAAAAAAATATATTTTTGTTGCCATATTGATCATTTTAACAAAAGATCAAGAAAAAAAAGATAATTTGATGCCTTTTATTGGACCAACATAGATGTTACAAAAGAAAACAGGTGCTTAAGCTTTCAGAATAACACAATCCTTCATCAGAAGCTAATGTCAGCTGTTTTGCAAGAATACATCCTAATAAAGACTGGATCATACATAAAAAACAGACAAAAAAGGTTGCGAAGGATCCCATTGGCCAAAAATTACATTTAATTTCTGGATCAAATACAGGGAGCTTCACAACTATTGCAAAAAGAGCTCTAAGACTGCGAAAAGACAGTAACTTAGAGACCTACAACAAAATAACCTCACTGATCCAAAACAGTTTTAGAACCAAATCAATGCTCTGCTTAAAGAGCAACTCTCTATTTTAATAAAAAGCTTAAAACCACTAGATTTACGCCAATTATGTTGTACCTTTCTTGTATTCTCGTTATTTGCTATTTGGTTTCATTTCCCCTTCTGTTGTTCTTCTAATTATTGTAGATAATGCAGCAATTATTTCACTGAGTCTTTCAAATTGTACCAGACTCACCCCTGCTAACTGCACAATTGCTGTTTGTGACATCACAGTCTGTTGTCACAGTGATCCCTTTGATGTCATAAACAAAGGCACTGTGAGGTTAACATGGGATATGATGTTTGTGTGAGGGGTGCTACACTTATAATAAACTTACCGTTTTTAAGTTGGAAAAATATAGTATTCTGTCTGTGTTATTCTGGAGCAGGGGTGAGCTGAGGGTGATTTTCCTTTTATGCTGGTTTGCTTACTTGGCTTACTTGTACCTTGGCTCCCTTTTACCGGGACCTTGAGCCATGTTCTTCTTTCATGAGTAAACATGGCATATGCAAATGTTTTCAAACGTTTTCTATATAGACTTTTTAGATGGACTACCAAGATGTGCTGTAAAACTTGTAAGGGACCAATAAAACTGAAAAAAAAGTATTCTCTAGTAAATTGCATCAACTGGAACATCTTATTTATGAAAGCATATGCTGATGTGCAGAGTTGCTCTTTAAGGGAGGACACAGCTTTTCAAATGGCCCGATCACTCACAATAGCCAGACCGTAAGGGATCCACAAACTCTACCAATGCCTTTAATCATAACTTTACGGACCTTACAAAATACAAAACTGGGTCTGCCACCTCCCCTTCCCACACCTCAAGTCGGTTCCATGATGCCGGTTCGACAACACTTTCATCGACTGGCATCACAGCGACGGGATTTATGTCGACCACAAGTTGTGGTCGACATGAATCCCGAATGTCTCCTGGTCCATTTTTTTTATTGGGAGCTTTGCCCCCCCCACAAACCCCCCATGCTGGGTGCTCTGCACTCTACCCCCATACTATTTATAATCAACTCTGAGTCAGAGTTGATTCAGAGAGGGGGTACAGGACCAGGCGACAGTGTGCCCCTCTGTCAGGAGCACCAACACAGCAACCTGTCAGTGAACAGTTGATTTTGTCAACAGCAAGGTAGGTCACTGTGTTGGCGTCACCGTCAGGTTGGTATACCCCCCCCAAGTCCCTCTGGACCTCGTCCCCTGCCACCAACATTCCACTGTAGATTAGAATCTAGGAATGCAGTACTTGCCCTGCTCCAAAGAATAAAATCCAGTAGCTCTGCAGGCCCTGACAAATTGGAACCCAGGCTACTAAAGGCAGCTGCATCAGCAATAGTGTCTTCAGTCGCAGTGCTGTTCAACAAGTCTTTCTTTGCTAGCCAACTACTAGGAAAGTGGAAAGAAGCAGTAGTAGTCCCTGTCCACAAAGGTGGTCCCAAGGAACTGATTGATAACTACAGGCCTGTCTCCCTCCTTTATATACTGGCTAAGGTTCAGTGAAGAGTGGTGTATAATCAGCTGAGGCATTATCTTGAACTGCATCACCTGCTATCTGACCAGCGGCATGGTTTTAGACAACCATGGCACAGACACCGCTTTAACCAAGTTTACAACAGATGTACCGCAGGCACTTGAAAAAGGCACCCCAACTGGGGCCATCTTTATAGACCTGATCAAGGCCTTTGACTTGGTTAGTAATGTGCTTCTCCTCGTAAAGCTAAAAAATCTCAGCTTTGGCTCCCACTCGCTAGCATGGTTCACCCATTACCTCTCTCATAAAGTCCAAGCTGTCAGATGGAGAGATACCTTGTCCACCCAATTGTCAGTCTCAGATGGGGTACCCAAGGGTTCCATATTAGGTCCTCTTTTTTTCTCAGTATTTATCAATGACCTGAGTAATCACTGTGGCAGTAGTCAACTCATACTCTAGGCAGATGATGCTATCCTTTACAGGAGTTCCCATGACTCTGAGGCTCTCTACACCTAATTACAAAAGGACTTTGTGAGCCTCAAAAATGGATCCTGTCCAATAGACTGGAATAAAATGTCAAAAAGACTAAAGTGGTCATATCAGGGTCTAAACAAGCTTGGCTCAGCTAAAAGCCACCTGTTCCCCCTCTCAACCTCCTTGGAGTTTCCGGTTGAAGTGGTGGTTATGATAAAATACCAGAGAGTTTTGCTTGATCAATGCCTCACCTATAAGGAAAAATAGATCAGACAACCTGCTCTATCCACCAAAAACTGGTTCTATTATACAGACTAAACTGTCACCTCACTCCTGACTCCAGACTTGCAATACTGAATAGTATCCTGCTCCCTAAAATTACATATGCTGCCCCTTTCTTACAGTCCCTAAGTAAATCCGAAACAAACTGGCTGGAAATACTCTGTAACAAAATTGGGAGTTTCACATCAATGTCTCCTTCAAAGATGCACCAATGCGATGTTCTGGCCTCCCTAAACTAGCCGCTGCTAGCTAGTTGGTTTCAGTACCCATCTCTAACCTTGGTGTAAAAGCTTTTAAATGAATCTGCTCCCCCTAGCCTTGATGGTCCCCTCATCCCTAAGTGCTCTTGCTGACAGCTTTATACATCTAACATTGCTTGAGGTGCCCAGGATTAGACCGGCAATAGCAACAGGTCCTTTGCTTACTCAGCCCCAATGTATTGGAACGCTCTACCAGATGACTTGAAAATGTCTAGCTCCTAAAATAGTTTTAGAAAGAGCCTGGAAACTAATCTACTTGAGGACTGCCTGTGCTCCTGTATTCGTTGAACATATTACATTCTTTCCTTAGTGGCCTCTATGGTTGTGTGACATAGCTACCGAACTGGTACAGTACTATGAAGCAATAGATCAAGTATCTGTTCTAGATGATTCAGCATCTGTCCCCAGTGTTTGGGAACCCTAACGGCACATGCCAGCCCCACCAACCTGTCAAGTATCCCTTCAACTAATTTGCCAAAGTATCCTTTTTCCTGTTATTATCTGTCTCCTATGACCAAATGTTACTGTTATTTGTACGTAATTAATCCTGTGCAACTGTCTGCAGTTTGTTATTTGCATTTCTAGTACCTTTACCTCTCTGACTCTGTATTGCTGTACTATGAATTTCAACTGCTTGTATGTAATTAATCCTGGGTCTGCCCTGAATAGGGGATGTTTTGTTCCAGTGGGTTTACCCGGTCACCAAAATGAAATAAATAAATAATGAAATCAGCTTACTGTACTTATAGTATTTTAAAAATTCAGTAATGGTAAATGCTCTGCCTCAACTTCAGCTGTAACAATGGGCATTTCTTTTTCTGACAATGTTGGCAATTTTCAGTATCCCCATCTTTCATTAAGTCCTAATCATACTGCTCTCTCAGAAACGAGATCTGTTCAATTTTGAAAAAAGGTGTAGGGCTTAATTTTCAAAGCTCAGAGAATGGCACAAGGTGCTCACACAAGAAAACGGATGCAGGGCGCAGGCTGCACCAAAACTTGCGTCAGTTCTGATTTTCTAATGATGCTTGCATTAAAAGCAAAACTGCCTGTGCCTAAATGGCTTGAGTCAGGCTTCCATCAAAAAAATGGGATTGCTATGTTGCAATGGGGCTTACATCAAAAAAATGAGGAACCTTTCCCTTTTTGGGGATTTTCAAACGTGGACGCTGTTGACACTGCACTGAAGATAACATTCACATATTAGACCAGCCACAGCTAACACTGTAGCATACAAAGGAGTGGGAAATCCCGTAGAGGTTTGGTTATAGAGCCCATATTCCCCTACAGGACTAGTTTAGAGAATTATGGGGTTTTAACATGCCATTGTCTTAGCCATTTCATCCACTGTATTTTTTTTTTACTCAGCTTGAATAACTCTCGCCCCTGCATTGTCTTTTTGACACAGGTTGAGTCCTTTCTCACCCAATCCATCATATTTCTTTTTTGTATCATATATTTATTAAGTTTTTACTTAATGTAAGTAAACCACGAAACATACAGCAGTGCACAAGTAACATAATCCATTTAACTAATCTAAGCTCTCAGCAGTGCAAATAAAAAACATGTCATAGTCACATACTGTACTGCATAATTTAGGATGGTAGGCCCCTATCTTAGAAACATAGAATTTTATGGCAGATTAGGACCACTTGGCCCACCTATTCTGCCCATTTCCCCGCCTAATGGATAAGCTGCAGATCCTAGTTAACCAACAGCCTATTTCCTTCTACCGCTCCTTCCTTCTACACCCCACTAGAATTGCCTGATGTCTATCCCTTGCATTCTTGAATTCTCCCACTGTTTTTGACTCCACAACCTCCTCAGAAAGGCTGTTTCATGCATCTACAACCCTCTCTGTGAAAAAATACTTCCTTAAATTACCTCTGAGCTGCCCCCCCATCTTCAAATTGTGTCCCCTTGTTCTTGCACATCTCTTTTTCTGAAAGATGCTGCCCTCTTGGATTTTGGTGATTCCTTTGAGGTACTTGAAGGTTTCTATCATGTCCCCCCTCTCCCTCCTTTCCTCCAGGCAATACATATTAAGCTCTTTTAGTCTTTCTCATATGTCTTCTGGTACAGACCCTGAACCATTTTGTTTGCCCTCCTCTGGACTTCCTCCATCCTGTCTATATCCTTGCAGAGATGGGGTCTCCAGAACTTCACACAGTAGTGCAGATGTGGTCTCACCAACTGTCTGTACAGAGGGATAACAACTTCCTGTTTCCTACTGGTGATGCATTTCCCTATGCATCTCAGTATCCCCCAGCCCTCCCTACTGCCTTCTTACATTGCTTGCCCACCTTTAGGTCATCTGTTATAACTACCCCCAGGACCCTTTCCATTTTTGTTGTTGTCAGTATCCCCCCCCCATTGTGTACTCTTCCCCTGGGTTTTTGTTTTCCCAGGTGCATTACTTTGCACTTCTTTGCATTGAATCCAAGCTGCCATATATTTGACCATTCCTCCAATCTTGCCAAGTCCCTTCTCATCTTTTCCACCCCAACTTGTGTATCAGCCGTTTTGCAGATCTTTGTGTCATCTGCAAAGAAACAAACTTTTCCTTCCAGTCCCTTGGCAATGTCACTTATAAAGACATTAAAAAGGACCAGACCCAGTACTGAACCCTGTGGTACCCCACTTGTAACCCCCCTTTCTTCACTGTGCACTCCGTTTACTATTACCCTCTGTGTCCTGTTGTCCAGCCAATGTTTTATACAGGCTACCACCCTGGGACCCACTCCAAGGTTGACTAATTTGTTTATTAATCTTTTGTGCAGGACTGTGTCAAATGCCTTGCTAAAGTCTAGCTACTACTTTGGTCAAAGAAAGCAATTAGATTCATCTGACATGACCTTCCTGCTGTGAATCCATGCTGCCTTAGGTCCTATGCCCCACTGGCCTCAGATCCCCCATCAGCAATATATCCATTTTCTCTGCCATCCTAAGGATGCCTTCTATCATTTCATTGTACATTTCCTTCCCCTGAGATGGGGGTCTGTATACAACCCCTGTGCAGATTGTGGTGCCATTTCCAGTCTCCAGGGTGACCCACAGTGCCTCCTCTCCTCCCTGTTTACCCTTTAGTTCCATTGTTTTGATCCCATTGCTTTGATCCCTTCCCTTACATAGAGAGCTACTCCTCCCCCTCTTCTGCCCACCCTGTCCCTCCTGTAGATTGTGTACCCTGGTATGTTGACATCCCAGTCATGGTTCTCTGTGTACCATGTTTCTGTGACTGCCATGATATCCAGGCATCCCTCTTCCATCAAGGCCACCAGTTCAGGGAGCTTGTTACCTAGACTATGGGCATTGGTACTCTACCCTCCATTTTGTGATGGCCTTATCCCTTTTTGCCCCACCCCTGTCCTTACTGCCTTTATTCTTTTCTCCATTTACCCCTGCCCTTCTCCCTATCGACTTCAGTGGTATCAGTGGTGTATCCCCCCCAAAAAACTTCCAGAAAGTGAGTACAAAGGCCTCCCCCTACACATGAACAATACTTCAGGCTCAGACAATAATACAGTAAAAAGAGCAACTTATCAGAGAACCCCCACCCTGCAAGGCTACCCAGCTCTGCCCTGAGCAGAGTGAGGAGTGGAAGAAGGTATGGGAAGAGGGGGCATCCAACGCACTCTTGGAGGAACAACACTGGAGCCCCCAACTGGGAGGCTCCCACCATTCCATCCTAGGGCCTAAAGTGTGTCCCGTCACAATAGCAGCCTTTCTGGATTCACCAACATTTGAATGCTCACTGATAAATGGGTCTCCTGGCTTGTACTAGAGGTGACTTGAATGGTGCAGCAAAAGTTTTAGAAGGTGCATGCACTGGTTAGGCAGCCATGAGGCTAGGTGAGCTGGGTGTTCTCCCAGCCTTATCGTAGCTCTCCATGAGGGATGCTGACTTGAACTGCTTCACAAGCAATCTCACTCCGAAAGAAGCAAAATTATCTTCAGATGAAGTACAGCTCAGCACTTTAAGCTTTTCAGATATGAAGAAAATCAAGGATTAGCTGATGTACAGTATACAATGAGATTTTCTGAAAAAGATTAAGTCCATAACATAAAAGCAAACAAACAGCATAGCATCCTGACAGCCATCTTAGATTCCCTCAGTTGTGGAATTTGAATGTAAAATGCAAACTTTTTTATGAAAATTAATGTAAACTGTGTTTTCCACAGTTTTTCTCACCTATAGAATGGAATATGTAAACAGTAGAATTTTTACAAAAAATATAAACTGCAGATTTTTTCCATTATTTTCTCTTATATAGAATAACACATATGTAACCACCCAGTCCCCTGGGGTTACTAGAATCTCATCAGTGTCAGTGCTAGGTAGGAAAAGGCAGCTGGTGAATAACTAGTTAAATGGGCTTTTCACCTACTCATTTTCTTGTTTACTTGGTTACAGCTGAGATGAGAGAGAGGAGGTCATTTAGAACTCCTTCAGTAGCATAAGTCACAGCAGCTGGCTGAGAGTGGGGAGTTTTAGAATCTTGGGTTAGTGTGTTGTCAGTAGTTGGAGTGTTAGGCATGAGAGCTATAGTAGGCTCTGTGAGGAGAGCCTGTTTTCTCACCCTAGTCTTGAAAGTCACCATCCTGCCAAGAGAAGTGGTGGAAACCATTGTCTACAGCAGGATCTCCTGATTTTCATCACCAGAGGGAAGAATAGGATTGTTAGTAAATGGTTTCTAGGAGCAATCCCCTACTTGATCCAGGACAATTTGAAGCTGCCTGTACTGTGCTAACTAACTCTGAGTAGATCTGACTTTGTGCTTCTTGAAAAAAGTACCTGTGCCTTGGTGTTTCTCAGGTTAAAAGGGAAGGGTACACCAGTTGGTTTACCTGTGCCGACGTGACAACTATGTTGTTGACGTTCGGCATAGAGACATCCCCGATGTCAACAGGCAAAATTTCTCCTGGCAGACATCGGTCTATTTTTCTATTGGGGGGCTGTACCCCCATACCCCCCTTCTATAGGATTGTTAGCTCCAGTCGGAGTTAACACAAAGTGGGGGGTGAAAGTTGGTGAAAGGGCAAAAGTTCACCAGCAGGTCCCCCACAGTGACAGTTTCAATTCTTGTCAAAACTGTCGCTGTGGGGGATTTTGCCGAAGGGGTTCTGCCCTTGCGTCAGTACACCCAGCAGTTTCTGTTCTGAAGTTGAGACTTTTCTCAGATTAAAGTTGGCTGACAATTGTGGGGTCCAGAGGCAGACTGTTCACATTATTCAGGATTTTAATTTCTTACACTTCCAGAGTAGTGATTCTAAATGCTGGATGTGAAAGTTCATTCAAAGATGCATTTTCCTTAGTGTTTTCACGAAGTTTAAGGTGTAACTCTGAAAGAATGGCTAGATGGACATGGAAGTGAAAGGTGGGCAACCCCCTAGCTGGAGCAAGCAGTTCAGCACTACATATTCTGTAATGGTGCCTGGTTATTTTGGACATGGTGGCCAATGTCTGAAGAGAAGTTTACCCCCTGTAGTGGGATGTGTTATTAATGAGCCCCTGTGTGCTCCACTGTGCCATTGTGGCCAGTTGCCACTTGAAGATGTTTTAAAGTCCTATGCCATATTGGAAATGTACCCTCAGTTGTGGCCAGTGCCACTAGAAGAAAGGTTCATGTTGTGGCCAGTGCCACTGAAGAGAGAATTTAATATTCTATGAAAAATGGGAATACGTAGAGTTTCTGTAAGATACAGTCATTTTGTTGTTCTGCCAATTCCTTGTGCCACGTTGTGTAAGCCTTGGGGGTCCATCCTTTCTTTAGAGAACATCTTTTGGAATAAAGTCACACTCTTGAACCCCAACTCAGGTTTGGACATTAACACTTTTGCTTCCTGTATGGAGTTACTGGGTACCACTCCAGAAGTACAGAGATCTAGCATAGCCCTAGTGAAAAGTTCTCTCCTCAGGACCTGGGTTATTGATCATAATTGCATTGCTTTTGTACACCCCCACCCTTTTTGTCTGACCTCTAGAAATAATGAGCCTGGTATACATTCCCAAAGCTAGGGATAGTACCATTTCTGAAGTAGCCAGTGCCCAGTCAATGATACAAGGGGTAGCTAACTGTGTAAAGTGGGGGGTTGGGGGATGGTTACATGTACATCAGTGTAAGCTGCAGGATTTTGCCAGTTGTTATGGAAATGTCAAGTGGAATTATGTGGATTCATTATAGGCCTGTGAGGCAGAACAATGATTGCATTCACAGCTGATGTTAATGCCACTCCAAGATTGGCTAGTTGGGGGAGGTGAAGAAGTTCCTTGTGGCTCATACTCTTTCCCTCCATCTTCTTCCCTCCCCTACCCTTTTCCTTCCATTGCCTTTCTTTCCATCCCCATCTCCTTCTCTTCTTTCCTCAAGTTTTTCTCACTTTTCCTTCCCTAAAATTCCCTTACATATCCCTTCACTCCCCTACCACGTTCCTTCCCTTCTTCACCCTCTCTCCTCCCCTCCCTTTCCTTTCCTTTCCTTTCCTTTCCCTTCCTACCTCTTCCATTACCAATCCGACCCCTTCCTTCCCATCTGATCTCATTCTCTTCCTTTCACTCTCCTTCCTTTTCTCCTCACCTTCACTCCACTCCCATTCCCTTCCTCTCCCCAGCCCTCCGCTCACCTTCTCCGTCTGCTATCCCTCCCCTACCCCTCCCTTTCCCTTCGCCCTTCTTTAATTAGCCCTTCTCCTTCTTCTTCTTCTCTTCCAACCCATTCCTGGCCCCTTCCATTCACTCCCCTTTCCTCCCTTCTCTCCCCCTCCTTTCCTTTCTGTTTCCCTTACTTTGAGAAGTACTTTTGGATACAATGTGCACAAAAGCACCATACAAATGGTGATTCTTCTTTCCCTTCCTTTTCCCTTCCCTTCCTCTTCCCATACCCTGCTTCTTCTCTTCCATTCCTTCCCTTTATATCTTCACTTCATTCATTTCCCATTCCTTTCCTTTCCTTCTTTCCTTCATATCCTTCCTTTTCCTCTCTTCCATTCCCTTCCCTTCCCATCCCTTCAGTTCCCTTCACTTCCTTTCCCTTCTCATCCCATCCCTTCACGTCCCATCCTTTCCTTTCCCTTCCCTTTCCTTCCCTTCTCATTCCATCCCTTCATTTCACATCCCTTTCTTTCCCTTCCTGTCCCCCCTTTTCTCCCGTTCTGTTATTTATACAAAGTTTTACTACTTTCATTACTTAATATTATTTTGTTTTTGTCATTTAAATTTGTATGTCATCCTTTTGTCCTGATTCTTCACCTGTCACCCACTCAATGACTAGGGTCACCACAATTGCACCATTCCTCAGGCCAGGAGGCTGGGAGAGTGTCTGTGTTCACAGATGATTGCAATGCCACTCCAGAACTGGCCAGTAAGAGGAGTGCATACGTGCCTATGGCCCACACCCTTCCGCTCCCCCAGTGGGATCTGAGTGCTTTAGTTCAGTGATGCAAACTGCCCCAACAAGCCAGCCTGAGCATAAGATTCCATCTCACACACATAAACCTACCTTTCTACTGAGCCATTCAACAAGGGCAGTCTACCTGTGTTACAGTGCACATGGATGAACCCCCTCTCCTACCGAGCCACTCAACCAGTGCAGTCTGTGTCCCAGTGCACAAACATAAACCCTGCTCTCCTACTGAGCCTCTTGACACATGCAGTCTGTCTGTGTGCCAGTGCACGCACATAAACTTGCTATCATAAAGAGTCACTTGACCAGTACAGTCTGTGTCCCAGTGCTAACATATGAACCCTGCTCTCCTACTGAGGAACTCGGCCAGTGCAGAATATCTGTGTCACTGGGCACACACATGAATCCTACTCTCCCACTGAGCCTCTTGAAAAGTATAGTCTGTCTGTGACCCCATGCAGGCACGTAAACCCTGCTCTCCTACTGAGCCACTCAACCAATGCAGTCTGTCTGTATCCCAGTGCACACATGTGAATCTTCCTTTCCTACTGAGTCACTCAACCGGCGCAGTCTGTGTCCCAGTGTACACACATGAATCCTGCTGTCATACTGAGAAACTCGACCAGTGTAGTCTGTCTGTGTCCCAGTGTACACACGTGAACCCTGCAGTCCTTCAGAATCATTCAACCAGTGCAGTCTGTTTGTGTCCCAGTGCACACCCATGACCCCGGCTGTCCCACTGAGCCAATCAACCAGTACAGTCTGCTTATGCCCCAGTGCTCACACATGGAAATTCCAGTCCTTCTTAGCCACTCAACCAGTGCAGTCAGTTGGTGTCCCAGTGCTTACAAATGAATCCTGCAACCTTGCTGAGACACCCACCAGTGTAGTCTGTCTGTGTCCAAGTGCACACATGTGAACCCTGCTGTCTTACTGAGCCACTCGACCAGTGCAGTCTTTCTGTGTCCCAGTGCACAACCATGAACATCTGCTCTACTACTGAGCCACTCAACATGTGCAGTCTCTCTGTGTCCCAGGGCACATATATGATCCCTGCTGTCCTATTGAGCCACTCTGCCTGTGCTGTCTGTCTGTGTTACAGTGCACTCACATGAACCCTGGTCTTCCACTGAGCCTCTTGACAAGTGTAGGCTGTCTGTTTTTCAGTGCACACACATAAACCCTTCACTACTTCTGAGCAGTTGACCAGTGCAGTCTGTCTGTGTCCCAGTGCACACACATGAAACTTACTGTCCTACTGAGCCACTCAACTAGTGCCATCTGACTGATGTCCCACTGCTCACATGTGAACCCTGCTCTACTACTGAACCACTCGACCAGTGCAGTCTGTTTGTGTCACAGTACACACACATGAACTCTGATATCCTACTGAACCACTCGATCAATGTAGTCTGTCTCTGTCACAGTGAAAACCCATGAACCCTGCTGTACTACTGAGACAGCTGACCAGTGCAGTCTGTGTCCCACTGCAGACACATGAACCCTGATCTCTTAATAAGTCATTCGACCAGTGGTGTCTGTCTGGTTCCAATGCGTACTCTAACCTGGCTCTCCTACTGAGCCACTTGACCAGTGCAGTCTGTCTGTGTTCCCGTGCACACAAGTGAATACTACTCTCCGACTGAGTCACTCAACTAGTGAATTCTGTGTGTCCCAGTGCTCAACAAGAACCCTGCTGTCCTACTGAGTAACTAGACCAGTGCAGTATATCTGTGTCACTGGGCACACACATGAATCCCACTCTTCCACTGAGCCTCTTGAAAAGTACAGTCTGTCTGTGTCCCCATGCAGACACATAAACCCTGCTCTCCTACTGAGCCACTCAACCAGTGCAGTCTGTCTGTATCCCAGTGCACACATGTGAATCTTCCCTTCCTACTGAGTCACTCAACTGGTGCAGTCTGTGTCCCAGTGTACACACATGAATCCTGCTGTCATACTGAGAAACTTGACCAGTGTACTCTGTCTGTGTCCCAGTGTACACACATGAACCCTGTAGTCCTTCGGAACCACTCAACCAGTGCAGTCTGTTTGTGTTCCAGTGCACACCCATAACCCCGGCTGTCCTATTGAGCCAATCAACCAGTACAGTCTGCTTATATCCCAGTGCTCACACATGAACATTCCAGTTCTTCTTAGCCACTCAACCAGTGCAGTCAGTTGGTGTCCCAGTGCTTACAAATGAACCCTGCAACCTTGCTGAGACACCCACCAGTGTAGTCTGTCTGTGTGCAAGTGCACACATGTGAATCCTGCTGTCCTACTGAGCCACTCGACCAGTGCAGTCTTTCTGTGTCCCAGTGCACAACCATGAACCCTGCTCTACTACTGAGCCACTCAACATGTGCAGTCTCTCTGTGTCCCAGGGCACATATATGATCCCTGCTGTCCTATTGAGCCACTTGATCAGTGCAGTCTGACTGTGTCCCAGTGCACACTCATGAACCCTGCTGTCCTACTGTGACACTCAACCAGTGCAGTCTGTCTGTGTCCCAGGGCACACCCATGAACCCTGCTCTACTACTGAGCCACTCAACATGTGCAGTCTCTCTGTATCCCAGGGCACTTTTATGATCCCTGCTGTTCTATTGAGCCACTCGACCAGTGCAGTCTTTCTGTGTCCCAGTGCACACTCATGAACCCTGCTCTACTACTGAGCCACTCAACATGTGCAGTCTCTCTGTGTCCCAGGGCACATTTATGATCCCTGCTGTCCTATTGAGCCACTCGATCAGTGCAGTCTGACTGTGTCCCAGTGCACACCCATGAACCCTGCTGTCCTACTGTGATACTCAACCAGTGCAGTCTGTCTGTGTCCCAATGCACAAACATGAACCCTGCTCTACTACTGAGCCACTCTGCCTGTGCAGTCTGTCTGTGTTACAGTGCACTCACATGAACCCTGGTCTTCCACTGAGCCTCTTGACAAGTGTAGGCTGTCTGTTTTTCAGTGCACACACATAAACCCTTCACTGCTTCTGAGCCAGTTGACCAGTGCAGTCTGTCTGTGTCCCAGTGCACACACATGAACCTTGCTGTCCTACTGAGCCACTCGACTAATGCCATCTGACAGATGTCCCACTGCTCACATGTGAACCCTGCTCTACTACTGAACCACTCGACCAGTGCAGTCTGTTTGTGTCGCAGTACACACACATGAACTCTGATATCCTACTGAACCACTCGATCAATGTAGTCTGTCTGTGTCCCAGTGCACACAGATGAACTCTGCTGTCCTACTGAGCCACTCAACCAGTGCAGCCTGTCTCTGTCACATTGGAAACACATGAACTCTGCTGTACTACTGAGACGGTCGACCAGTGCAGTCTGTATCCCACTGCACACACATGAACCCTGATCTCTTCATTAGTCACTCAACCAGTGCTGTCTGTCTGTGTCCAATGCACACGCTAACCCGGCTCTCCTACTGAGCCACTTAACCAGTACAGTCTGTCTATGTTCCCATGCACACAAGTAAATCCTGCTCTCCTACTGAGTCACTCAACCAGTGAATTCTGTGTGTGTCCCAGTGCTCCACATGAACTCTGCTCTTCTACTGAGCTACTGGATCAGTGCAGTTGGTCTGTGTCCGAGTGCACACCCATTAACCCAGCTCTCCTACTGAGTCACTCGACCAGTGAATTCTGTGTGTGTCCCAGTGCTCCACATGAACTCTGCTCTTCTACTGAGCCACTTGATCAGTGCAGCCGGTCTGTGTCTGAGTGCACCCATTAACCCAGCTCTCCTACTGAGCCACTCGACCAGTGTATTCTGTGTGTGTCCCAGTGCTCCACATGAACTCTGCTCTTCTACTGAGCCACTTGATCAGTGCAGCCGGTCTGTGTCCGAGTGCACACCCATTAACCCTGCTCTCCTACTGAGTCACTCGACCAGTGTATTCTGTGTGTGTCCCAGTGCTCCACATGAACTCTGCTCTTCTACTGAGCCACTTGATCAGTGTAGCCGGTCTGTGTCCGAGTGCACACCCATTAACCCAGCTCTCCTAATGAGCCACTTGACCAGTGCATTCCGTGTCCCAGTGGAAGCACATGAACCATGTTCTCCTAGTGAGCCCCTTGAAAAGCGCAGTCTGTCTATTTTCCTGTTAACACATATTAACCGTGCATGCGTACTGAGACACGTGACCAGTTCAGTCTGTGTCCCAGTGCTCACAATTGAACCCACTTCTCCTAATGAGCCACTCAAAGAGTGCAATCGATCTGTGTCCCAGTGTACACACATGAACCCTGCAATCCCACTGAGCCTCTTGACAAGTGCAGTCTGTCTGTCGCAGTGCACACATGTGAACCCTGCTATCATACTGAACCACTTGACTGGTGCAGTCTGTGTCCCATTACTCACACATGAACCTTGCTAACATCCTGAGCAACTCTGCCAATGCAGCCTGTATCCCAGCCTTCACAAATGAACCCTGCTGTCCTACTGAGTCACTCAATCAGCATATCTGGTTCTTTTTTTAAACAGTACATATCTTAGTTTTCCTGATCAGACATCTCAGCAGTATTCTGTAGTCATTACCAAGGATTCTTGCCATTAAAAAAGCGTGACAAATGGTCAATGGAAAGGATTATTTTAGTCTATTGAGTAAAATATAGCACTAACATGAAGATTCTCTGCAAATGCCTTCATGGTCTGTTTACAGAACCTCATGGCCAACTCCCTTTAAGCAGCTTAGCAGGACATTTATAATTAATGCATGCTGTGTACTTTATAGTAAGTGAGGCTGGAGAAATGCACACAAACAGAATGGACTAACTCTCTGTAACACAGTGGATAACAAGATGATTAGAGGAATACTGTAGATGTTGTACACCTGGACTTCAGCAAATCCTTTGACATCGGGTCACACAAGAGCTTGTTCATAAAACTGAGAGCCTAGGCATAGCTGGTCATGCAATGTAATTCAGCAGAACCAGGTTGCAAGGCAGCAAACAATGGGTTTTGGTCCATGTTAATCTATACACATCAAACGCAGTGTGACCAGTCACACCCCACAAGTTTCTGTGTTGGAGCCAGCATTAAATTCACAAGTGATCTGCAGCTGGGAACCAATAGCTGACAGGCAGTAAAATATAAATGTACAGTTTGATGGCAGATAAGTACCACTTGGCCCACCCAGTCTGCCCATTTTTCCCTACCTACAGTATCAACACAGACACTAATTGACCTTCACCTCTTTTACCCTCCCCCTTTTCTTTTCACCAAGATATTCTCATGCCTATCACATGCAGTCTTTAACCCCCTCCATTGTTTTTGACTCCACCACCTCTACTGGAAGGCTATTCCAGGAATCCACCACTCTTTCTGTGCAGAAGTACTTCCTCACATCTCTCCTGAATCTACCCCCCTCTAGCTTCATAGGATGTCCCCTTGCTCTTGAACTCCTTTTTCTCCTTCCTACATTCCAGGGTGTACATACTGAGGTCCTTTAATCTCTTGTCATAGGGCTTTTGGTGCAGAGTCTGCAACATTTTTTTGTTGCTCTCCTCTTGATTGCCTCTTCTGATCTTCTGGAGATGTTGTCTGCAGAATTGGACCAGTACTCCAGGTGGGCTCATACCAGCAATCTATACAGGGGCAACACTACCTCCATCTTCTCTGCTGGTGATAACCCCTCCCTATTCAGCCCAGTATCCCACTAGCCCTCTCAGCTGCTTTATCGCACTATCTGACCACCTTTAGGTCATCCAGTATGATTAACATCAGGTTTCTTTCCTACCTGGTGGTCACCAGTACTACTCCACCTCTTTTGTACTCCATTCATGGATTATTGTGCTCTAAGTGCATTACTTTGCACTTTTTCACATTGAAACCCAGTTTCCATATCCTTGATCACTCCTTGAGTTTTCTCAGGTTACTGCTCCCCCAAGTCCAGCCTGTTAAAGATTTTGGTGTCATCCACAAACAGGCAGACATTCCCTTCCAGCTTCTCTCAAACGCCACTTATAAAGACATTAAAGGGTACCAGTCCCAGCACTGATCCCTGAAGCATCCTACTGGCCACCCTCTCTTCCTTGGAGTGGGCTTCATTTTTCTCCACCCTTTGTCGCCTATCCCCTAAACAATTTCTTATCCATTTTTGTATCTTTTGGTACCACCCCTAAGCTGCTAAGCGTGCTTACTAGTCTCCTGTGTGGAACGAGGCAGAAAACCTTACTGAAATCTAGGGAGGCCACATCTACCTCTCCCCCAATCTAATTTCTTTGTTACCTAGTCAAAGAAATCGATCAGATTTAATTGATATGACCTTCCTCCCCATGAATCCGTGCTGCCTCTGGTCTTGTTACCCATTGGATTCAAGACATTCCACAATCCTTTCCTTCAGCAGTACTGTAATTCTATTAAAGGGACACTGTCAACTCTGAAGTGAAAAATCTCATTGTATGTGGACAGTGTGACTGTAGTAACCTAATTACAAAATTAACAATTGTTGACGCCCCAATATGTAACAAGCGTTTGTCAATGTCGAAAGTTGTCTTGCTGGCATTGGCATTGATAGTACAGAAGTTAGAGAGATGCTTAATAGGAATGTTAATGAAGTATTGAACTGACACCAACCCCACCCCACCCCCACCCTGCAGAGACTGACAGGCACTGGGGTGTGTGCCTTTGGGTCATCAGCCATAACACTCACAACATTTTACCTCACCCTACCCTGCAGACATCGACACATGTCACGCTGTGCCTTGGGGTCTTCGGGCCTTATGCTCACCCCATGCCATAAGGTAAAATGCTGAGATGGCTGCACTGTAGGAGAATAGGGTGAACTTTAGGGCTGAAGAGTCCAAGGTACACCTCAATGCATGTCAGTGGGTGCAGGCAGGGGGTGGAATGCTGTGAGCATTACAGCCGAAAATCCCAAGTCACACCCCTGATGCCTGTCAGTCTCTACAGGGTGGGGCATTACAATGAGAAATCCTAGTACCCCAGGCGTTTGTTGGTTATTTTCACTCCAGATTTTCAACATGGGTTTTTGTGACCCTACCTCATGAACAGTGGCACTATCAGTTCATTAATTGTAAGGTAATTTTGCACAGTGACTACACCATTTGGCGAAACAGGTGCAAAAACACATTTCGGGCAGGATGTGAAAAATGACAGCTATGCTGTTCATGAGGAGGTGTAAAAAAATGATAATGTTGAAAATCTGGAGTGCAAATATGGAAAAGTGTGGAAGTCATGAACATGCGTAGAAACTTGTCAACAGACGCCCGTAACGCAACTATTTTGGGGATTTTTTTAATCAAATTTTCAACAAAGGCATTTTGGGACCTCTGCTGATGAACATTACAGCTGTACTATTCATAAGGAGATGTGAAGAAATTGCAATGTTGAAAATCTGGAGTGAAAATATTTAAAAAATCTCGAAGTTATGAGCGTGTGTGGAAACTGCGCAATGCACACTCGTAACACAGTAATTTTTTGGCCTTTTGTCACCAAATTTTCAACACAGGCATTTTGAGACCTACGCTCACGAACAGTGTCACTGTGATTTTCTTAATCTGTCCCGAACATTGATTTCCCACAGCGACTGCACCATTGTGTGCCAGATGCGCTAAAACACATTTTGGGAAGGATATGAAAAATGACAGCTATACTGTACATAAGGAGATGTAAAAAAAATGGCAATATTGAAAATCTGGAGTAAAAATATAAAAAATTCTCAAAGTTATGAGCGTGCATGGAAACTGCCCAACACACATTCGTAACACAGTAATTTTTAGGATGTTTTTTTCACCAAATTTTCAAAATAGGCATTTTGGAGCCTCTGCTCATGAACAGTGACATTGTGATTTTCTTAATCTGTTCCAAACATTGATTTCCCACAGCAATCGTGCCGCTGTGCACCAGATGTGTGAAAACACGTTTGGGACAGGATGTGAAAAATGACAGCTGTACTGTTCTTCTGCTAGTGATACCCCTTCCTATGCACCCCAACATGCTATTGGCTCTCCCCACAGCCTTTGTACTCTGCTTGGCCATCTTTAGGTCATCTGAGATGATAAGCCCCAGATCCCTTTCTTCCCTGGTGAAAGACAGTAACTCCCCCCATCCTGTAGCTCTCTCCTGGGTTTCTGTGTCCCAGGTGCATGATTTTGCATTTCTTTGCATTGAACCTCAGTTGCTACTCTTCTGACCACTTTTCCAGCTTTCCTAGGTCCCTCCTCATTTTCTCCATCCCATCTACAGTCTCTATTCTTTTGCAGATCTTTGTGTCATCTGCAAGTAGGCAAACCTTCCCCTGCAGCCCTTCTGCAATGTCACTAATAAAGACATTAAAATGAACTGGCCCCAGGACTGATCCTTGAAGTACTTCACTGACCACACCCCTCTACTTGGATTGGATCCCATTTACCACTACCCTCTACTTCCTGTCAGCTAACCAGTTTCTAACCCAGTTTACCACCTTGAGGCCCATGCCCATGCTACTCAACTTGTTCACCAGTCTTTTATGTGAGATGGTGTAGAAGGCATTGCTGGAATCAAGGTTGGCAGCATCTACTGCCCCCCCCCGATCCACCTCCTTAGTTACCCAGTCAAAACAATCTATCAGATTTGTTTGACATGACCTTCCTACTGTAAATCCATACTGCCGTGGATCCTGGGCCCCATTTTATTCCAAGTGTTCCATAATTCTTTCCTTAAGCAGTGCCTCCATTATCTTACCCACCACTGAGGTGAGGCTGACCGGCCTATAGTTTCCTGTATCCTCCCTGCTACCATTTTTGTGAAGAGGGACTACATGTGCCCTCCCCTAGTCTTCTGGAATGACTCCTGTGTTGAGCAACTCACTGAACATGGCTGCCAGTGGTGCAGCTAGCTCCCGCTATAGTTCCTTCTAAATCCTGGGATGCATGCCATCTGGACCCATTGTTTTGTCTACCTTCAACTTTGTGAGCTCCTCCAGGACTCCCTCTTCTGTAAATGAGTTGGTGTTTACCTTCCTCCCCTCTTTATAGCTGGTGCCCAGCTATGGTCCCTGCTCCTCCACTTCTTCAGTGAATACTGAACAGAATTATTTATTCAGTATTTCTGCTTTTTCCAGGTCTCCATCCTCACCCTCCCCTTCATCTCTGCTGATCCTTTTAATCCCCCCACCGTCAGACTTTCTTCTTTCACTGATGTACTGTCGGCTCCATTAACTTGTGTCAATAATGGCTCCTAATTGCTAAATGAGCTCAGTTTCTCAAACTTATTTTTTAACACTTTCAGTGCTTGTTTTTATTCCAGAGATGCATCTTCGTGTTCAGAAATTCCCACCCTTTCTAACAGTAGCCTTTCCTTAATTCACCAGGAAAAAGTAATACCAGCCATGTATGCATTTAGCTATTTGGAGGCATTATAGATGCACATTCACTGAGTCAGTGGCTGGAGTTGGGTGGACCGCTCGTCCCAGCTGTATCATGAAAAAATGCTTAAAATGTAGGGGAAATGCAGTTTTCTACATATTGGGGCATTTGCAATTGTTAGTTTTGTAATTAGGTTACTACAGACATGCTAGTGTCCCCCAAGACTCAATTCTGAGGCAACCACTTATTTTATTTATTTTTCAAATTTATGATTCAGAAAAGACCTTGAGCACAAGCTCTTTTACAAAGGTTCCATGTCATAGATTGCAAAACGAAGTACAACAGGAGAAAGCAAAGGTACATCACAATGAACGATACAGCTTGGATTCAGAACTTACAGAATAACTCAATACATAGGTACAAGTTAAAATAACAAGAAAAACACTTTATGAGGGTGGAGGTGGGAGTAAGCAGCCGCAAAGTGCTTTGTCAGTAATTCAGAGGGATGGGGATAGTTGGCAGTGTGGTGAAGAAAGGAGGTACGAGAGAGAGAGGTAGGTTCTATGATGGAGGTGAAGGGTGGGGGAAGAAGGGCAATAAGGTATAGGCAGAAATGGGGGAATGAGGGGAAGCTGAGTGGAAAAGACATGCTAGAGTAAATGGTGGGGTGTGAGGGGGCATTTTCAGGCAGCCTGCGTTAGTAGTAACTGTTAGGGAAACTCATGGGACTGGGAGTTGGGGAGGAGGGGGAAGGTGGTGTGGCTGGTGCTGAAGGAACATGTCACAAACAGATTGATGAGGCAAGTCATGAGAAGGGACACAGAGAGGGGGTACCTGAGGCCTGCCTAGTGCTTGCTGGGGGTAGAGGGAGCAGGTGTGACTGGACTTAGGGACAGGTGCAATTAGAGAGTGTTATTAGGTGCTGTTTGAGGTCGCTTTTGAAATGTGCCAGACAGTTGGTGGCCAAGAGGTGTCCAGGGAGTTCTTTCATCCAGAAGGGGGCCCAGTAGGCAAATGCACATTGCCCAAGTGAGGTGCGATGGAAGGGGATGGCCAAGGCCCCTCTAGTCCTCCCCCTGGTGACCTGTAATGAGTTGGCCACCTTGATCAAATTGCCTACACAAGGTGGTGTTTTACCCAATAGAGCCTTCTTCCCTAGGATACAAGTCTGGAATGTGACCCTGTTTCTTAATGACAGCCAATTTGTGTGTTCGTACAGAGTACAGGTGTGAGTGCCACGCTCAGTCTTTTCAATCTCTTTCTCAACTCCCTCCCCCTTGTCCACTCCAATAACTTATTTCTTTACGCAAATGATGCAGTCATTTACTTTAGCCATCCTGACCCTCTCCCCCTTGAGAATGCCCTTCAAAACTGTTTTACTGTAGTCGAATCCTGGTTCACTGTTCATAAGCTAATTGTCAACTACAAAAAGACCAAGGTAATGATATTTTTTCATTCCCAAAATAGACCAAACTAATCTGGCCTCAGTATCCTTAATAATTTCCATCAGCCACTGGAACAGGTCAGCAGCTTTAAATACCTAGGGGTGACCCTTGACAGCTGTCTATCATGTTGGGAACATGTTGGTCTTGTCTGCAAAGCGATCAACATCAGGATTGGATTGCTCTTTAGGCACGGGCACTGTATGACACCCATTGCCCTCCGGCTGGCTGTAACAAGTTCTATCCTCTCGATCATTGCCTATGGCCCCCTAATCTATGGCTCTGCCACTAATAACTGTCCTTAATCATATAAAGGTTGCTCTCAACAAAGTTTGCCACCTGGTCATTGGTGCACCAAGACTCACCCACACCTATGACCTCTACTCAAATGCTGACTGGCTAAACCTTCAAGGGAGGATTGTCTACCAGTCCTGTCTCCTAGCCGAAAAAAATCACCCTTGGCCTCACTCCACCCTCCTTGCAGTCACTCATTAATCCTGCTGCCACCCGCAGAAACACACAAGGAGCTCATCTAAATCATCCAGCTTAGTTCCACGCAGCAGGACATATCTTTGCCAGTGTACCTTCATGTCCAGATCTCCGGTGCTGTTTAACAGCCTACCTACCATATTATTGGCTAAACAAAAGCAAGGCCCCTTCAAATCTCAGCTACAGCAGGGTATCCAGTGAGGATGGTGACTGAATATGCATGACCGTCAAAACGGTGACTCATATTTAACGCTTTCCTCCTGGGCTACCCTGGAAGGATAGCGACCCTACATGAAGGCGAGGGTACTACAGGGTGGCAGGAAGGGGAGGATAGTGAGGGGAAAGGGGGGGACAGGGAAGGGTTTTGGGGACTATTGTGATTGCTGCCATTGAGCTAGCCATGTGGTGTGGTGGTATGGTGGCTAGCTCAGGTGCAGCAGGTACAGAGTTCAGGACTGGGTGCGGGATATTTTTACCGTTCTTTGCAGCTGCGAAGCTTACTTTTTCCCTGATGTGGAGATTTTGCCCCTCCACGACATGCACCCCCCTGGAGTTGAGAATCATTATTCAGGGGGGTGCAGGGAGCACAGCCCCTTCCCCACAAAAACACTGTTGTCTGTTTCCGGATGTTGGGTCACCTATGAGTGTATATCACCGATTTGCTTTTTGGCAAAATACACTCGCCATAATAGTGATCGCTATTCCACGATCACTGTTATGACATGGAACTGGCAGGGTATCCTAGCTGATAACATAGAGTGACATAGATCTTGTCAGCAGAAAAGGACTACGGGGCCTGCCCAGTCTGCCCAGTATGCCAAACAAACCACTAGGACTTCCCTTCTGCTCGCCCCCCCTCCCTCGAACTACCAGTCCCTTGTATCTGTCCCACACTCTCTTGAAACCCCCCACAGTTCCTGCCTCTACCACCTCTCCTGGGAGTCTGTTCCAGCTATCCACCACCCTCTCTGTAAAGTAGAATTTTCTGACGTTCCCCCTGAATCTCCCCCCTACTATCTGCACATCGTGTCCCCTTGTTTTATTTTTCCTTTAGCTGGAAGATATCCCCTGTTGGTACCTTGTTGAAACCCTTGATATACTTCAAGGTCTCAATCATGTGCCCCCTTTCCCTCCTCTGTTCGAGGGAGTACATGTTGAGGTCCTTCAGCTGTTCCTTGTATGACAGATGCCTGAGTCTCCTTACCATTTTTGTCATCCATCTCTGGACACGCTCCACCCTCTCCACATCCTTCCTAAGGTATGGCATCCAGAACTGGACTCCGTACTCAAGGTGTGGCCTGACAAGTTGCCTGTACAAGGTCATTATGACCTCCCTCCTCCTTCAAGTTATTCCTCTACTGATAAAACCTAGCATCCTCCTGGCCCTTGCCACCGGCTTCTCACATTGCTTCGCCACTTTTAGGTCCTGTGAAATGTATATGCCAAGGTCTCTTTCCAGCTCGGTAACCTCTAGGGCTTGCCCTCCTATATTGTATTTCGGGCTCTGATTATTTTTGCCTAAATGCATGATTTTGCATTTTTTGGTGTTGGAGATCAATTGCCATTCCCTGGACCATTCCTCCAGCTTCTACAGATCCCTGTGCACTCTCTCAACCCCCTCAGACATATCTACTCTATTGCAGATCTTTATGTCATCCATGAATAGACACACTCTTCTTTCTAGCCCTTCCGCTATGTCCCTTATAAATACATTGATAAGGAGTGGCCTCAGTACTGACCCCTGAGGTACCCCACTGGTGACCTGATCTTTCCTTGACAGCACCCCATTAACAATTACCCTCTGCCTTCTGCCCCCAGACAGGTTTGCACCCACTTATCTACTACAGGCTCCAGCCCAAGGCATCTCATTTTGTGCAGTAGTCTCCTGTGCAGCACAGAATCAAACGCCTTATTGAAGTCGAGATATACAATGTTTATAGAGCCCCCCTGATCCGGTATCCTGGTGTCCCAGTCAAATAACTCTATCAAGTTCATTTGGCATGGCCTTCCCTCAGTGAAACCATATTGACACTGGTCCAGAAGACCATTGCTCTCCAGGTAGCTTGAGATTCTCTTCTTGAGCAGTTTCTCCATGAGCTTACCCACCACCAAGGTTAAGCTCACCGGCCTACAGTTGCCTGGCTCCTCCTTGTCCCCCCCCCCCGCCTTATGAAGGGAGACTACATCTTCTCTTCTCCAGTCATCAGAGATCTCCCCTGTCTCCAATAACCTGTTGAAGAGGCTGGTCAGAGGTTCCGCAAACACTTTGCTGAGCTCCCTCAGTACCCTGGGGTGCACCACATCTAGCCCCATTGCCTTCTCCACCTTTAAACCCTCAAGCTACCTCAGGACCTCCTCAACCTGGAACGGATTGGTAGCTCCTGTGATTGCACATAATTCATCTGCCCTTCCCTTTACCATGCTAACCTTTCCCAACATGTGTATCATTTGTTGATGTCTACTTAGATTGTTACCTGCTAGTTTCTCTCTGCTTGTTGGTTGTAATTCATGCAGGTCATTGTACCACCTGTTCAGATTTCACCACACTGACTTGTATTTGACTTGTCATCTAGTATTGTAATTAGTTTTTCTCAAATGCCTTGTCTCACATGTTATATACATTCTGTAATTTGCCTTACACTAGTATTTCTCTCTTGTACAATGCATACATCACCATACCATGTTGTTGCTACCAAATTATGTTTGTTTTAACAGTATCATATCTTCATTGTACCTGTCTTTTGTATTGATTTGTATTATCTGACGTGGAGCCTTTGTAAATGAGTCCTTGACTCAAAGGTTTGTAATTCCGAAACTTAAATAAATAAATAAACTGACCACAGATGGTGAGATTTTTCACTTCAGAGCTGACAGTGTCCCTTTAATTTTCTCAGCATAGATGTCAGGATGAGTGGCCTATAATTGCCAACCTCTTCCTTACTACAACTTTTGTGACATGGGACCTCATCTGCTCTCCCTCTCCTCCAGTCTTCTGGAACCACTCCTGTTTCCACGGAGCTGCTCAGTAGGACTGCCAGATGTGCAACCAGTACCTCCCAGCGCTTCCTTAGTACCCTTGAATGCACACCATCTAGCCCCATTGCTTTGTCCTCTTTCACATTAGAGAGTCCCTTCAAAACTCAGTCTTCTGAAAAAGGATTGGTGTCCGTCTCCACCCACCAAAGCTCCTCTCGCCTCCAAAGTTCCTGTTACTTTTTGTGATTGCTCCCCTTCTCCTTCCTTTGTGAACACTGAGCAGAAGTATTTGTTCAGGATGTCTGCCTTTTCCTGGTCCCCCTCTGCACAGTCCCCCCTTCCCTTTTAACCTTACAATCCCTTCCCTGGTCTTCCTCTTTTCAGTTACATACCTAAAAATTGTCTTGTCTTCTTTTGTTACCACCTATGTAAATCTCTCTTCAGTTTGTGTCTTCATACTCCATACTCTTTCCCTGCTTCCCTCTGTTTCTCCTAATATGCCTCCCTATCTTTCTTCTTCTGCATCTCCTTATACCTTCTGAAGGCTACCCATTTAGCCTTTACCTTTTCTGCCACCTCTTTCGACAATCATCATTGTCTCTCTCATCTTCCTTTTATTCGCTTGATGCAGAGGTTTGTCACTTTCACTATGCCAACTTTTAGCTCCAACCAGTGTTCCTTAACCCAAGCAGTTCATTCCCCTGCCAGGTCATCCATGAAGGATTCATCCCCTTTATAGAATCTGCCCTCTTGAAGTCCGGAACCCTCACCCTTGTGTGGTTCGATTCCACAGCCATCCCTATATTGAACTACACCATACAGTATGGTGATCACTGGTCACCAAGTGACCTCCTACCTTGACATATGCAACACTGTTCTTGTTAGTGAGTACCAGGTTCAGAATTGCCTCATCATGAGTGGGTTCACTAACTAGTTGCCTGAAGAACGCTCTGTGCAGGGAGTTCAGAATGTCCCTACTTTTAGCTGAAGCCACAGCAGGGAGACTCCAATCTACCTCAGGCAGACTGCAGTCCCCCACCTATAGCACCTCTCCCTTTTATACCATTTACATCACAGCAGGGGGTTATTTAAATATACTGTAGAAGAACTTGGACATGCACAAGAATGGACAGACAAATGGCAGATGAGCTCCAACTTTAAGAGATGTAAAATGGTGATCACATGGGATAATGATCAGCAATAACTTTAAATGTGGGTCAGCAGCTAATAATCACAGTCCTGCACAACTCCAATGATATCTGCAGTCATCTCTGTCTTAGCTTCTGCATTATTTGATGATTTGCTTTGCTGCTTTGTTATTGTCAAAACTGGGTTGTATTTTACTGTATGTTGCTTGACATTGTTTTTAGTGCACCCTAATTGTATTATAACCACCTTGACATGGAACTTTTGTAAATGAGCATTTGTGCTTAAAGGTACTTTCCGAATAGCTGAATAAATAAAAACAAAAATTGATAAAGCAAATAAAATCATGGTGTGCATTAAAAGAAGCTTCCTAAGCCGATCATATCATAATGCCCCTGTGCAGCTTATAGGTCAGACCCCAGCAGGAGTATATTGTACAGTTCTGGTCCTCATATCTGAGGAAGGATAGTGACCAGCTTGGGAATCTGCAGAGATGAACAACCAAGATAGTCGATGGCTTGGAAATTATGGGCTACAAACACCAGCTGCCAAGACTAGTAGGCTCATAGGTGACAAGATGATACTTTCTAAGTATTTGAAATGGACAAGGCAAGGCAAGGAAAGGCAATTTTATCTGCTGAGTGCTATATCCCAAAGGCCCAGGGCAATTGACATAAATACGTCAATTAAACAACAAAGAAACTCATATAACAATATCACACATTAAAATACAGCTCAAGGTGTAAATAACACCACTCAGAGAAAACTATTATACCAATAGCTACTCTTCTAGATGCACTGGGACGAGAGGATAAGGGGGCACTCAGTGTAAGTGTGTTTTAATCCAAACTAGAGATGTACAAAAACATTGAGAACCAGCTCCATTCCAATAAGGCCCTGCATAAGATGACAGTAGTACAAAAGCATAGTTTGAAGTATCATAATTTTAAATGTCACAAAAATATGCAACTAATTTTCCATACAAAATACCATAGAATCCATTTCTCATTTACCCAAGAAGACATCATGGAGATACACAAGAATGTGGAAATGAAGCTTGCTCTGTTCAGTGCCCATCTCTACAATGGGCCCCACATGACTGAATGTTGTCATAGTTTGCTTCTAGTAAAATCTGATTGGCTGCAAATTCAGTCAATCTGGTTTTACTGGGAGCAAAGATGTTGCCATTCATTCATGTGCCCACACCATTACTGAGATTCACACTGAACAGAGTAGATGCTCTGCACCAGGGACTATTAATATCATTAAAGGTCACATTTTTCTGGTGCTGGGGGTTAAATAAATAGGTTGGTGGGTGGGAGTGTTATGATTAGCAGACCTTGTGGTGGGACTCTGGAGGTGGTGGGGGGATGTGTTTGGTGCATGGGTGGTAAGAAGGATATATATTAAACTATCAAACTTATGTAATGTGCTTTACACGTATTACTTTTAGTTGAAATTCACCAAGACAGAGGGGGTGAGGAGTGAGGAGAGTGCCAGTGAAAGATAGGAAGGGAGTATTTATGACACATTTTTGTGAGGTGGGGGGTGGTATTACAGGACAGTGTGTAGGGGGATTTATTACATTTTGAGATTATTTTAAGTAATTTCCGAGGCAAAGTTGGTACAACCACTGGAAAATTTGTGGAAGTCGCAATATGCAAATTTGTGCCAACATCACCAGAAAATTAAAATTCTGCTGTATCTCTAGTCTTTATGACCTCATTGTCAGGGCTTCCAGCTAGTTTCTTGGCTCCCTGCAGTGATCAGGGTGAGTTGCAGTTAAGACTGTCCCAGTCAATATCAATGGAGGCAGAAACAAAGCCCAGGAATACTGGATGTCCTCTGGGTGCTCAGAACACAGACTGGTATGTTACAATTGGTGGGGGGGCATCATAGTGACGTAACACTTCTGACTACAAGAAACAGTGCTGCTGCCAAAGCGCAGTAATAAAATGGATATCACTTGCAACTGGAAATTAAAGATACCTGCTCAAAACAACAGGGAAACAGTAACTATGCTGCCATCCAGGACAGAGTTTGAAAACAGTGATAGGGATAATATCAGCAACAGCTGGCAGGCACAGACTACAAATGGGGACAGTTCCTTTGGTATTGCTAGAGACTCAGAGATCCTGAACTCAGAGATCCTAGTGTGTGTGTGTGTGTGATTTTCCAAGGGAATAGCGTAATTGCATAAATGGTATATGTTGTTTGTGGTAGAGTGAGTAACATTTTGTATATTTGCAGTAGTGCACATGTATGCATTTTGGACCCAAATGCTTTTGATTTTTAATGCATTGTTTATTCACTGTCCTGGTCAGCCCACCCAGGGGTCTCAGACCGCCCCTGGCAATTAGTGTGGCAAACGGTCCATATCTGTCAATTGCCACAAATGTACTGTAATCATTTACTTAATTGATTTCAAATGTTTTACCAGGAAAAGCATACTGATAACCTCCTTTCCAGATGTATCCAGGCAGAGGGGGGAACATTACCGGGTTGTGCCTGAAAATGGTCCTCCGGATCAGTGCACTTAACTGGTTATCAAAGACTTAAATAAATAAATACATAAATTACAGTGCAGTGATAAAAATCAGTACAAAGAAAGTATATTGTAAAATCTACTGAAAACAGCAGCAGGGAGATGAAATGCAGCAATTTATGACAATCAGTTGAGAACAATACAAATATGAATAAAATAAAAAATTACTGCACATCCTGCTTACAACAGCAGCAGAGAGAGAACTATAAACAACAAGATAAGTAAGCAGACATCCAGGGGCAGGAGCAGCAGTGTGAAAAATTATCTGTGTAGGGATCCTCAAGTGGTACTGTGTAACATATTTATAACTGGGTAGATTGGGTGACCAGGTGTATAATGCATATTCCTCCCAATTGCATGTAGCATGAAACCTACCCATTGCATATATAGGGCACATAGGCTTCCTTACAACTAACTGCTGCACATCAGGGGTCCTGTCAGACCCCTGCAGCATTCGCAAAAGGAGAGTGGGCTCTTCCCACACCAGATACCCTGTCTGTTTCCAGCTCTGTGCATGTAGACAGACCAAGGCAGGTACCAGGGGTTGAGCTAAACTCCACACAATGCAATAAGGTGTGGAGTGCTGGAAGAGGCAAGCACAGGCTATGCGGGTAGGGGCCCTGTCGCAGTTGCTGTGCACCACCTACATCCTGCAGCAGCTATCCCAGTGGTGCAAGGGACCCCCCTGCCATGCTGTCCCAGCACTCTGTACTTGCACTGAGGGTGGGGGCAACCACTGGAGCACATGCTCAGGCTGATGTCCCTGTAAGTGTCTATGTGACCCACCATGCCCCACAATCCCATGCTCCATGTGGTATAGGTGATCCAGTCAACTGGCAGGGTAGACATCTGATTGGATGAAGACCAGAGTCTCAATTCTGCCCATACCCCACCCCGTCCCCTCCATGCTCCTATGTACACATGGGTCAGGCCATGGACAGAGGGCTGACAATAGGGCATGGTGCCTGTGTGCCTGTTGGGGTGGGAGGGCACGGCTGCATGTGCTTTGTACAGAGAGCCGCCCACAATAGAATAAGTGGAATGGCTAGAGGGGTTGGTCTGCTCCAGACCAGTGGGGGAATTCAAGCAAGGGTTGGACATGCATACAGTATATGGGTGGTGAAGATAACAGTGGAGAATGACATGGCGGAGAGGAAGTGAATAATCACTAGGGCATTACATCATGCTAGAAGTAGTGCAGAGCAGGCTAGATGGACCAGAAGGCCTTTCTCTGCCATCAATTACTCTGTTTATGTAAAAATACATTTCAGTAATGTAGGATTACGAACATACGAACATATGAAATTTGCCAGCAGATAAAGACCTAGAAGTCTATCAAGTCTGCTCGAATGTGCAGCTAGCACCCCTTATTCTGCAGCTGCCCCTCCCTTCCACGCTTCCCCTTCATTGACCCTCCCCCTTGTCTTGTCCCATCCCCTTTTGAAGCAGTCCACTGTTCTACTGGATACCACTTCTGCAGGTAACGCATTCCACCCAGCCACCACCCTCTCTGTAAAAAAGTGTCTCCTCATCTCTCTCTCCTGATTAAGAGAATTGAGCAGACTTAAGGAGACTAATAGAGGTAACAATAAAATACCCTTTGACACTGTGCCATGGAAAGCTCACTGTACTAGAAAAAAATACATTTAAGAGATTTCTCGAACATATCTTCTGAAACATACATTTGCTGTAATACATAAAACAATAGTGTTTGTAACTTTAAGCATCCAAAAAGAGTCCCCTTCCACCCGCCTCCCCCCTCCATTCCCAGTACCTAAAGTACAGAACCAGTCTTTCAATGCTTGGAGTTTAGTCTTACCCCCCCATCACCAGATCCGACATGGCACCATATAGCTCCAGGTAAACTGAATGACAGGACCACAACCCCGACTCAGCCCTGAGATCCCTTCCCCAATGGAAAGGTAGGCTAGTGAAAACAGCAACAGCAGGAACAACATTATGATCATCCATGACAGCCCCTCCACCAAAAGTTGGACTCCTAGATACCCATTCCCCATCCTCTATTGCCCACCCTCAGGAAACTCAACTGACCCTGAAACCCTCACTGTTTTGTGTAGATTTTCCTCTTTTCTTCTGAATCCCTGCACCCAGCTCATATGCTGTATGGGCAGACTAATCCCCTTGAGCTTTATTTATTTATTAATGTATTTATTAATTTGAAAATTGGTAACCAGGAGAGGCACACTGAGCTGAGGATCTTTTCAGGGTATGACCTGAAGGAAGGGGGAAGGGGAGAACAGAGTAATAATTAAATACAAACCAGCCTGGAGATGAGGTTACAAGAACAATGATATAAAATACAGATGTCAAGGGCAATACAGACAGTAATGCTAAACGTTGCAGCTGGGTGTCGGCCCACAAAAACGAGTATGCAACTAGTGCAGAATCAAAAGTGCAGGGAGCCAGGGTGATGGTATACTGAGCGGGTGCTGACAGGTACAGATAAGAAAGGTAAGGAAGGAAGGGTACAGGAAGAGTGTAGGCAGGAGTAAGAGGGCACCAGATCATATGAGCACTGCAATAACAGTGCGGTATCAACTGTGCTGTGAGAATGCTGAAAAACATTGATAGTGACAGGGCTAGAATAGCATTAGGGAATTACCAATACCCCTGTCGCTGTCTACTCAAAGGGGGAGGGGATCCAGTTGCTGTTGGTGTGGTGCCTGGTTAAGCCGCTCCTATGGTGGTGTGGCTATGGCACCAGCACACGGCAGTGTAGGAGACCATGGTTTGGTTCCCTGTCTCCTGGTCTTGAACTTTTTTTTAAATAAAGAAATTTCCCCCTTCCCGAGTTTTTCCCCATCCCTGAAGTCCACACTCCCTCGGAGTTGATCATATTAAGACTAGGGGGTACAGGGGCAGGACCCCCACAAAACAAAGAATCTCCACAGTTGCTCTTTAAGTTTGTATTGTGTGGGTGACATTTTGTGCCAGTCGGTGTATTGACCAAACTTTTGTTTTGTGTGTGTGTGTTTCGGAATTTTGCAAGCTGCATTGTGTGCCATGCTATTATTGTATGCGGATTTTAGTTGGCATCTGAAGGAGGAAAGGGCAGGAGAGAGATGGATGGGGGAAGGCTGCTAGTTCCAGAGGGAAGGGAGACAGTATGAGAAAGCAGATTTCCCAGCTGAGGAGTGTGAGAGGTGGAGGGAGAAAGTGTGCCGGTCCCTGGACCGCAAGGAATAGGAGGATGAGGGGATGGGGGACAGGAGAAGGTATAAGTAGGAGGGGAAGGGCCCAAGCTAGTATTTAGAGATGAAGGATAAAGCATATACAATATGTTGTTCACAGCAGAGAATTATTATATTGCTACTCTATATTCAAAGTCTGTGACTGCTATGGCTAATTTTTCTCTCGCACTCTCTACATATATGACATATATCAGTGTCAGTAGCTCAGTAGGTAGCACACTCACCTCTGAGGCCAGGAGATCAGAGGGCTGTGGGTTCAGTTCCCACATCTGGCACTTGGGTTATTATCCCAGTACTGACACTGTAGTGCAGCACGAGAGGGGTGCTGCACTTCTGAGGTGCCGTCTTTTGGATGAGACGTTAAACTGAGGTCCCATCTGCCTGGATTGGTGGTAGTTCAGGTGGATGTTAAAGATCCCATGGCACTTATCAAAAAACAGTAGGGGAATTTTCCCGGTGTCCTGGCCAAATTTCCCTAATACACTAAAAATACCACCAACAGCTTAATCTGGTTCAAGGTCAGTTGGCATTCATCTGTATCCCCCTCCCCTGGGTCGTGCCTGAAAATAGGCAGGATTTGTCTAGTGTACTTACCCGGTCAACAAAAACTAAATAAATAAATAAAATAAATATGCATTTGCTCTGCCTGTATCAAATTGCTGTAAGCAGCACAGCCTGTACCACTTATTGCACTGCATTTGCACTTTGTTTGCATTTACTAACTTATTGCAATCTATACTCTCTGTATTCAAATACTGTAAATCTTTTATCTGTTCTGCCTGTGCCATTGCACCTGGGTTGTGCCTGAAAAATGAATCTGTTGCCAGTGCACTTTTCTGGTTACCAAAGTTAAAATAAATAAAATACACTGCTTTGACAATATAGATACATCGTGCAGATAATCAGTAATCTTCCTTCATGTTGAATAACTGGGATAGCAGCTGCAGTGTTATATTATACAGTGATAGGGCTGTGGCCCTGTGGAAGTCTAATGACAAGTGTGGCAGGACAGAGGGGACTTGAAGTGAGCTCTGATCAGGATCCTAGTCGATTGGAAGGTGGGAGGGAGGCATTGAACTTGAGCAGGAGGCTGTTCCAGATGTTTGGGAGTCTGTACCTGATGGAGGCCTGCCTCAAGTTGTGTCTGCAGCGTGGGATGTGGAATCTGCTGCCTTCCTCAGACCTCCGGGAGGAGGTCGACTTTGAAGGTCAGAATCGGTCCAGGAGGTAACTAGGTAGTATGCATGACTAGCATTTGTACCCACCAGTGCAATATGAAGTGTTTGTCTCACATTGGGAGAGGACCAGCCTGGTTCATTGTATATGGTACAATGGTGGGTGGGTGGTGAGCATGCCAAGATGAATTTTCAGAGGGCATCAAACCATGTGGACAGTTTGGCTAAGCTTGATAAGGAGACATGAGAGTAGACATCATCATCATGATCCATCCATTGGAGGACCATGTGTTCGATCACCTGTGTTCTTGTAGATAGGGGCAGGCAGCTCTGCACCTTATACAGAGTGCCTAGTTTATCAATGCATTTGGCTACTGTGTATGCCACATGGTCAGTGTAGTCAAGGTGCTTGTCAAGGTGGAGACCAAGGTATCTGTAGGAGGTCACCAAGTCTAAGAGGTCATCACTGATAGAGAGAAGCTTCTGTGGGACAGTGGAGGAGCTAGGCCAGGGTGTAGAGCTGAACAGCGTGGAGACTGTTATCTTTTGGGTCATGACAAATAGAGATGCAGCCAATTTGCCATGAAGTGGGCAAAATTCAAATTCACAGAGGTTCACAAAGTTTCCATTGCCCTCTGCAGCTTCAGCTTCACCAAAAATCACAAAGTTTTCACCATGAAGTGCAAAATTCACCTGCGAACTGTAAAGTATGCAGGCAAATTCTGAAGTTCGTGGGCAAATTTCACAGTTCACTGGTGAATTCTGCATTTCATGAAGTGCAAAGTTCACAAATTCAAAATTCATGAACTGTACAAATTTCATAAATTAATTTGCAAAGCTAATTTTGGCAACTTTGTATATCTTTATTGATGAACTAAACTGGCTTGGAACAATGTTTGGACCTTTTGGATGTCTTGTTGCAGGGACTGCTCGATGGAGGAGGTGGAAGGGCAAGAGGAGTAGAGAAAGGTGTCATCTGCATACATGTGAATAATGTATGCAGAGAGAGTGCTGGGAAGATCATTGATAAAGACTGAGAAAAGTAGGAGGCCAAGGACAGAGCTGTGGGGACCCCATGGTTGAGTAGGAGGAAGGAGATATAGTTGGGCCTAGTTTAACTGGTTTGGTATGACTGGACTAGTGAAACTGGAACCAATGGAGAGCAGGGGCAAAGACACCCAAGGACAATAATTCATACAAATACCCAAACCAGGAAATACATATATAGCAAAACATTATTCAGAGAGTGGTGTTTGAATTAATAGTATCTGTCACCTAATCAGTCTTTGTCAGTCTGTGAATTTATCTACTCTTGTCCTGTAAACAAAACTTTTGCCAAAACTAATAAGCAATCAGTGACTGTCACAGTATTTTTCAAAACTATGCAGACTGCAAGAGACTTTAAAACCATTAAGACTTAAATGAAGTTTTAATTTCCAAGAAACAGGTTAGATGTCAGAGATGTTAAATTGCTAATGTCAGCCTGCTTAACTGTTCTTCCATTCCTGAGATCTGTTTTTAAGCAAGCAGTGTTATAATTGGTTAGTATCTGTGAATTGAACGATAACATTATCTTGTGAGAAAACTTGTTTTCTTTTAATTGAATCTGAAATCTATAAATCCTAACCCATTTGTCAGGCACAGGTCTAGTCTACTGTTATGTGATATTTTTAACTTTAGGATGATCACAAGTACATGTCTTAATGTGTGTGGGGGGTAAGTGGCTGGGTGTTGTAAAAGAATCCTTAGCATGTAATTGCATTGTTTATAGTAACAGAACTTAGAGGGTACATGTATTTAGTTCCTGTCCATCACATTATTCGGACCTGTTGTTCTCCGCAGTACCTCAGCCACTTTCAGTTGTTGCAAGCTGCAATATTTTGTCATTTCAGGCCCCTTTACTGGCAAACATGAACATCATGGCCAGATTTTTAAAATGGCCAGAACTGACATGCAGATGATTCTGGCTACAATTTGGCCAAATTGCACCTGAGTCGCAGATCACCTCCAGAGCGGCCTAATGTTCAGGCACTGTTTCCACGATTTGGGGCACAGATGGTACTACGTGCATCATTTGTGTAGATGCAAGCTGCCACAAACTGTGGCAACTACTATAAAAACTTGCTGGACTTTGAACACTGGCCATGCCAGTTTGAGTGCAAATGGCCAGATGCTGATACAGTAGATGTGAAGACTGTGTCTGTGTTAGCATGTGGACTGTTTGAAAACTCATGCCTCATGTATGTAAAGGGGTTATTTTCACTTATACTTCTTACCTGTCTCATGTTGGGGTGGGTGTTTCTCATTTCATCACACAGAACCATTCTGCCCTAAATAGAGAGGGTGCTTCATTTACATTCTAAACTACATTTCACAGCCAAAGGATCATATTAATTTATCTTGTTCAATGAACTGAAAAGATTGTGAACATGGAAGCTATGATTTGCACAGCGTCCTGAGCATTCAGTTCTATAATTTGATGTGTCCCACATCTCGCATTTTGCAGCCCAATGTCCTCTGTCTGTGTGATGGAAAGCTGAAATGTATTTTAGCCCACTTTCAACTAGTCAGGTCTTTTTTTAAACAGAAAAACAGATTTGATTCTGCCTGGAGCAAAGAATTGCCTACACAGTGTAATGTTTTGCAACCTTTAAAAAATCCAACCAATACTTTCATAAGCTTTAAAAAATGAGTATGCTCAAGTAACTATACTGAACAAGGCACCTATTTCAATCATATCTAAATGATATTGGTTCACTGATTTAAAAAGTGCTTCTACCACTCCATTTTAATAATAATAAAAAAAATGGATGCTGAGGTTCAAATCTGTGTATTATATAATAATAGACTGCAAAGGGTGGCTGATAATGTCTCCAGTTGCTTTAATCAACTTTGATTTCTATTTGAATTAATACACTCTCGACTTTGTTGCTTGATACTCTCTCCCTTTACTTCCATGCCTGATTTACTGGTTGAGTGCACTCTGCACACACTTCCCCTTATTGATGGAGGCAGCTCTCCTTACACAAAACACAGAGGCTGAGTACATTAACAAGTCATATGGGCTTTTGACAAGACTAAAATACTCCCTTTCATTGGTAATCTGATTGTAATACATTAAGGGGGATGGTACTGAATGTGGTGTCAAGCAAATAGTTTTCCAAAACATCCCCGAGGAACCAGTAAAATAGATCCAGCCAGCAGGACAAGATTAACTTCTTGCTTACATTCCATGAATGCTCTAATGATGAAACATCTTGAAAAGGGCTTCCCCGACATAGAATAGAAAACTGGCTTGCCTTGCTTTTGTTACTCAAACTCTAATGGATGGTCAGACCAGAGTATAGGCAGCACAAAAATGGGCAGACTGAGCGGACCCTCAATCTTTACCTGCTGACACATTCTGTGATTCCCCCCCCCCCTTTTTCCAATGAGAGTGTTTACTTGCACAGTAGTTTACGTTACGCTATGCTACACTATGCTGTACTGCTAAGTTTGCATGTACTGTAAGTGATATTGAGAATCGCAACCATGGGCAAAATGTGCAAAAGAATATGTCAGATATCTGACTGTCCCTATTTCCAAAGCAAAAATCCATCTAAACTGTCAGACCATCCACTGTACTAGATAAGCTAACAGCGCCCCCATTTTAGATACACTTGCTTCCTAAATTAAAGCAGTTGTGTCAGAAAATGATGCAAATCCTCATGTGTGTCATTGTTTGTCACAAGGCAGGACTTTGTGTCACAAACCGATGTAAATCTGAACAATAAGGCCTGGAACTGGGTACAAGCGATCAGCCACAGCCACAGGTGTACCAGGTATTTGAGTCTGTCAGATTCAGATGATGGTGGATCAGGTACTTGTGTCTGTTATATTTAAACAAAGGTGGCTCATGAAATTTGCATTCAGTAAATGCAGACACAGGTGGATTATGCATTTGTGTCTATCAGTTGCAGACACAGGTGGATAATGCATTTCGTGTCTATCAGGTGCAGACAAAGGGGGATTATGCATTTCAGTCTGTCAGGTGAATCATGCATTTGTGTCTGTCAGATGCAAATGCAGGTAGATCATGCATTGGTATTTATCAGATGCAGACACTAATGGATCATTCATTTGTACCTGTTGGATGCAAACATAGGTCAATCATCTGTCTGTATCAGTCATACACAGGCAAAGTAGGATCATGCAATAGTGTCTGTCAGATGCAGCTGCAGGCGGATCATACATTTGTGGTTGACAGATACAGATGTAGGTGGCTCATGAATTTGTGTCTTTCTGGTGTACTAGCAAGTGGATTGGAGTCTGAGTTTATTAAAGAGGACCTTCCCCAGTCACTTGGACTTTCATGCATTAATTACCCCTTCTTGCATTGATTCTGGAATTGTATTTCATTACTGTCTGCTGCAGTTAGTTTTTGCATTCTGAGCTGCTAAAAACTGCGGGGTGTTCCAGAACTTCTACAGCAAGCCTGGTGTTGCAGTGGGCCCAGGGTTATACTGTTGACATCATTGTAGGGCAGAGTCAATTTCCAAAAAAAAAAAAAAAACATACTGACAAGGCATTTATATTTTGGCATAATGCATTGCTAACAGGGTGTCTTGGGGAAGGGGAACTCAGTATGTACACTGAGTACTGGTAGGTTTCCCTTGCAGCATTGCTGCAATTGCATGGTACTGCACAGTGTGAGTCACTCCTCTATCGTACAGTGATGTCATAACGAGCTATCAGCCCAGCAGCTGAACAGCAAAGGCAAGTGCAGCATGGCTCAAAAACAGATCCAAATTATGGAAGGCAGAATAAACCTTGGTCAGAAATAACAAATGCACACACCTTCTCAGGTCTAGTACTGCATATAATGACTATAAGCTGTAACTTTTTGGACCATCAGGGAAGGTCTTCTTTAAAGCACAATCAAAACCAACTCCAAAACAGGGGAGGTTGAAGTTCAATACATCATAAAAACACACTACACATATTTTTTTTGAATCTATTTATGCGCCACCCTCCGGAGCTTCCCCCGTCAGACCACTCCTTTGGAGTACCTAGGCTTCCCGACCCCCACCTGACCCCTGAAGCCCTCCACCCACTCCAATCTGCAGACACCCCACCAGGCACCCAACTTATCCCTTTGTCAGGAGGGTCCCACAGCAGTTCTCAGCCATGCATGAGTACGACCACCCTGGGCATGTTCGAGGCATCACATCCCCCAAGCACATTGCCCAGTCCACCCACGGGTGCCAAGGCCCGACCCCTCCCAGGAGGAAAGCATCCAATGGACTCTCTGGAACCCCTCTCTGCTAGTTGCCGCTCCTGGTACCTGGGCTCGGGGCGTGAACTAGGGTCACCAGTGTGCTGAGTGAACCCCTTCGATCAGCACCACAGAGCTGGCGGCACTACACGTAATTGACTTCATTATGCTACATCAGTATGTTACATTAAAAATCTCACTTACAGAAAGCACCTTGCTAATGCAGATAAAATAAACCTACCTGGACACATAGACATATGTACCAAGTTCTAACACAGTCCTTGAAATTTTGTTTTTGATTTTTCAGCAACAACTACCATATTGTCAAAAAATACTAATGTAACCAACCTCATTACACACTCAGATTCATTCATCTAAAAATCGCATAAAGAAGGATTTTACATACAGTATTTTTTGTTCTAAGAATAGGTTTTCCCCATCTAATCTGCTCCCATAAGCCACAGACTGCTTCCTCTTTTGGTGGCAACAGGGAGTGCACCTTATGTTTGGGATCACAGAATTCTACAAATAATTGCTTTGCCACTTCTTGTCTCCAGGCACTCAGTCTCACCAGACTGCAGTTTTTTAAAGCCTCATCATGAGACCTCAGTCCCTAGAATTATTTTTGGAACTCTATTTAGTATTGTTTGTAACTCTTAACTGTCCATTTTTGTGAGACCCACATCATATACTGAGGATCCATATTCATATATTGGTCTGAGTACAGAACAGTTATATATACCAAATCATCTTGAGTGACCCCAGCCCTTTTTAAAAAGGTCAGAAAATATACTCCTGAATTTCCTTTATTTTAACATCCACTCAGCTTGTTCTTTCCACCCCAAATCGTACTGTTCTGTGCTTCCAAACAGCTTAAAACTTTTACCTTCTCAACCATAACCTCCCCCCCAATACCAGAGGATGGCAGTCTCATTTACTTATTTTTCCAAACCTAATTTCTTTGGTTTTGTCTGGGTTTACCTACCCCATAAAATTCTGTGTTGCTCACTCTTCAATTTTTTTTTTTAAATCTTCCTGCATGTTGCTCTGTCCTATTTCAGTAAATTTATCAATTACTGTGGTGTCATCCACATACTTAATACAGGATCCAGCAATTTTAAGGTAATTTATCTTTATTAGGAATAACAGAGGTCCAATTTTGTTGCCAGCGGCACTCCCCCATTATACATTCTACTACCAATAGCACCCCCTGCACTTCAGTCCATTGGGTCCTATGCTCCAACAAATCATACACTCATCTCACAGTGCAGGGAGGGATACTTAACATCTATAACTTTTCTGTCAGTGTGCTATGGTCTAACGGTCCAAAGGCTTACCAACTATAGCACACTGATGGAAAAGCCATTGTGCATTTCATGCTTCGTGCATTTATATCTGTCAGAAGCAGAGAAAGGTGGTTCATGCATTTGTATCTATCAGAGGCAGATGCAGGTGGATCATACATTTGTATCTATCAGATGCAAACACGGGTGGATAATGCATTTGTGTCTCTTAAATGCAGACACGGGTGGATCATCATGCATCTGTGTCTTTCGGATACAAATGCAATGTCGATCATGCATTTGTGTCAATCATATGTAGGCAAACGAGGATCACGCATTAGTGTCTATGAGATACAAATGCAGCCTGATCATGCATTTGATATATATTTGTCAGATGCAGGTGCAGGTGGATCACACATGTCTTTTGGATGCAAACATAGGTAGATCATGCATTGTATCTGCCAGTCGCAGGTGCTTGGAGAAGTACTGTGTGGTTATTTTGCAAGGTGAAGCACCACATGTTAAGGATACTTTGCCAGCAAAGTGCCATATTATGACAGCTGGTGAAGTCTTATCCTGGCAATGTGTGTACTGCACCAGATGAAGAATTACCAAAACGGCACTTGACACTACATGCAGTTCTATACCTTTGCAGGGGTTTTCAAGAAGCAAAGTTTCCCAGTTTTGCCCATTTCCATACAAATCACAGCATACTGTATGCATGTGCTGTAGCGTTTTTTCATAAGGATTTTGTACAAGACTAGTGTCGATTATACTTGTCCACTCTGAAAATTCAGGTACTCACCACCAATTAACATAGGACACCACAGCAAAACATCTTGAAGTCGATTATTTTATTCCTTCGTGTTAATCACAGATGGCTGAAATCTACAAATTTCATTATGTGAAATAATTCATGAAATTTGTGCATTTCACAAAATATTTTGTGGGTGCGAAATGCGAAATTCTACCAGTGAAATACAGAATTTTGCCAGTGAAATGCAGAATTTTGCCTGTAAATGGCAGAATTTCACCACTCGCAGGCAAAATTCTGCTGTTTTTGAGTGAAACTGCTCCATTCACAGGTGAAATTCTGCATTTCGCACCAGCAAAATATTTTGTGGAATGTGCGAATTTCACGAAATGTGTCACACATCACAATTCGCGATTTCTCCAGAATTTCACCAGCGAAATTCAGTTTCCCCGCATCTCTAATGTCTATACAGACAAACACACTCTGTGCCTGCCTGTCAGGTTTCGGACTACTGCCCTTTATCAGAGGTGTACATATTCATAGTGCACATGTATTAATCTTTAGAGAGCACCACCTTCGCTGTGCACATTCCTTTGTCTCTGTCTAGAGTACTTGTATGGAATGAGATCTGTGATATGAGTGACGATCATAGTATTTTAACCTGGTATATATTTTGACCTATATTTTATTTAATGTGAAAATATCTTTGACCTGTAATCCTAGGAAATACAACAAATGATTTTGTATTATATTCATATTAAATACTACACTTTTGATGTGTGATCATACAAAACAGAACATCATATTTTTTCTTTAGTTCTATTTTTAGACTTTACTTGAAGGGACATAGAAATGTAGAATATGATGCAGATAAGGGCTGCTTGACTCACCCTGTCTGCCCAATTCATTACTTTCTCCTCCCCCACTTTCCTTACCCCTACAAATCCCTTGTGCCTATCCCAGGCATTTCCTACTTCCTCTGTTTTTATGTATTCCTGCACCTCACCCCAGTTTTCACCCCCACCACATACTGTATGCTGAAAGGCTGTTCCAGGAATTTAACACTGTTTCTGAGAACAAGTACTTCCTTTCATCGCTTTTGAATCTACCCGTCCCAGCTTCATAGCATGTCCCCTTGTTCCAGAGCACCATTTTTTCTGAAAAAAGATGGCACCACAGTTGTGCAGCATCCACCCCTGTTACTGCACTCTAGTGTTAGTTAAGCTGCTAAATAATGTATAATGTTGTGATGTGCTAGTACTACATGCTAATAGAAGAATTAGGTATTCAAATGGTATGATGTGAGCACTTATGCCCCTATAAATAGTGATGTAATCAGGTTCGTGACACACCCCCATGAAATGGTTAAGTCCATGAAGGTCACTTTGTCTCTCTGCACTGCTCTTCCCAGTGGTGATAATATAGTCATGGCCTTGAATGCAATATTTTGCACTTTAGATAGCATTGTGCTGGACCGATGCAATACATTTGCAATCAGCATTTAAACAAATATGTCTCTGTCTCCTCTTATCATTTCTTGTGTATATTTACTTGTGCTGTTAGCCACTCCACACCCTCCCTGTAAGGAAGAAACATCCTTTGGGATGTTAAGTCACCCTGGGCTTGGAAAGCAACATTGGGTGGCCAGAATAGCAAATGTCATGTCATGTCATGTCATGTCACGTCACGTCACATCACGTCATGTCACGTCACATCATGTCACATCATGTTACGTTATCACAGGATTTAAGAATGCATGGGATAGACATAAGGGAATTCCAGAAGTCAGGGGTAAGGGGCAGCAGACTTCTAGAAAAATGTAAAGGGAACTTACAAGCTCAAATGGGCAGACTGGGTAGGGCCATAGGCCCTTATCTGTCAACAGTGTCTATGTATCTATCTATCTATGTACTGTATCTATCCCTTACAGAAATACATGTTTTCATGCTACACACATACAACTACCCATGTGATATGCAAGCTGCAAGCATGATTTAAATGTTAGATTGGAACTAACTGCATGCATGTGGCATGTGTGCAGTATGCAAGTCTGAAAAGCATGCTTTTTATGTTAAATTGCAACAGACTGCATGCATGTGGCATGCGTGCATAAAGCAAGTGGTCACTGATAACTGCAGACATAAAAGTTAAGTGACTTGCTCAGGATCACACCATATACCAGTGGGGGTTGATGAGATTCAAACCAAGGTCTTCAGGTCTCCAAGCCTCCTAGTTTGCAGTTCAATGTCTTTATCCACTAAGCTATACTGCCTGCACACATACAACAACCTTGTACTTCAATACAAATCTGCATACATCTGCACACATGTGGAATGCTTATATCCACTGTTATACTTCTTAGTTGTCTTGACCCACTTCATCTCAGCTGCACAGCTGAACTGCAGCACACATACCAATGGAAACACTTGTGGTTCTTCCCACCCCCAATATACACACTTACTGACAAAACTACTTAATTATTTCTGTCTGGCCTGTACTCCTATTTTCTTTCCATAATTTTGAATGCTTCCATGCAAACAGACTTTAAGGGCACACAAAAGTAGCACACAGATATCACCCACATGGCCAGTCCCCCAGTCACACACATTGTTATGTGGTACGCCATGCCACTCAGGCAACCCACCAAGTATAGATATAAGTCAAGAGTCTCTTACCTGAGTACTAGGAGCCAGAGGCAGGAGTCTTTAAGAGATGTTGTCCATGGGTCAGAGTGTTGAGTATGCACTTCTGTGAAAATGAGAATGGAGCACTTTATTACTATTTTATTATTGATGATGGTGAGTTGGAGAATAATGAAGGCCGTTGTTCTACTAACAAGGCTCTTGTTAGTCGAGCAGTGACCTTCATTAATCTCCAACTCTCCATATAAAAGTAATAAAAAAAATAGCCCCATTCATTTTAATGGTGCACACCCCTGCAGTCTTTCTTGACCTATGACATAATGTGCCTGAGCATAGTGATGTGGTGGTCAGCTTCACTGGGGAGGGAGGACATAAGCGTGGTTGTAGTGCTGCTCCAATAGTCTGTGCCTACCATACCACTCAACTGTCCCTGAATGCAAGGAACAGCCATTATTTTACCCCTGAAAACTGCTCTGCCCTGCTCCTCATCCACCCCTCATGGAAAACGTGCTGTTTACACAGAGAATATCCTATAAATTTACACTGTATGGCAGAGGCACCATTTCAGATTTCAGCAGGGGGAGCCAGCAGCCAGTGGAGGACAGGTGCTAGTTGTCCCCTAGGTGGCAAGCTCTAGAATATCTGGAAAGCCTCTAAAAGGTAAAACATATTTTTCATGATTTAAAAGTGATATGCAAATCAGAAAAAATTCAAATGTATAAGATTCATCTGTCTATATCCTGGAACAGTGCCTCAGATTTGGGCTTAAACCCACCCAGTTACTAACCAATATTTTTTCCTGGCTGAAGTTCTCACCCCCCCTCCAAAAAAACATTCTTCCAATTTCACTACCCAATTCCATTCCATTCAATACCCATCCCATATGGATAGTGAAGCCACCCAAAGGTGCAGAAACTTGAAAAACACATCAATATTTCAGTCCTTCCTCCTTCCCCAATCCCCCTATAAAAAAGATAGTTTACTTTTACTTACCTGGCCATCTGACCAGAACCTGTGGTCTGGCACAGTGTGCCATCAGCCTAAGTTTCAGTCCGCTCCTCCTCCCCTGTCCTTTTGCCAGAAGCTGGATGCTAGAACTGACCATCCCAGGTCCCCAACATGGTCTGCGACCAAGTCACCTCACCAACCCAACCCATCCATCCTGTGTTGCTTGCTCCTTGCTTGGCTGCTGCCATGGCTGCTGACACACTGCACTGATCAAAGCCTATGAAGGCCACCCACACCACTGTCACTGCTAACATACTAACATACTATTTGCCAGCAGATTAGGCCTTACGGTCTAGCGAGTCTGCTCAAACCTCAGATCCCTAGTTGGGTGCCAAGGCCCTCCCCCCTTGTGTTCTAGAAACCCCTATCATCCATTCCCACCTCCCTGGGACAGGCCATCATCTGATACATCCACTTCCTATGTCTGTCCCTCCCTCTCTTGAAGCTCTCCACTGTGGATCTCTGAACCAGCTTGTCAGGCAATGCATTCCAAAGGTCCACCACCCTCTCAGTGAAAAACCTCCTCCTCTTCCCCCCTCACCCTTCCACCTTCCAACTTCAAACCATGCCCTCTGGTGATACCTCCCTGCTTTAGTCTAAATATCCCCTCCATGTGTATCCTATTTATTCCCTTGAGGTACTTGAAGACCTCAATCATGTCCCCCTGTCTCTCCTCTCCTCCAATGAAAACAGGCAGAGCTCCTCAAGTATGTCCTCATACGTCAAATCCCCTAGCCCTTGTATCATCTTAGTTCACCTCCTCTGTACCCTCTCCAGGAGCTGTATGTCCCTCTTCAAGTGTGGTCTCCAGTACTGTACACAGTACTCAAGGTGTGGTCAAACCAGTCCATTGTACAGCGGCAGAATCACTTCCTCGCTCCTAGAGGTGATCCCCCTTGTGATGCATCCCAACATCCTGTTTGCCTTGCTAGCCACTATCCTGCACTGCTCAGAGTTATTCCTATATGCATCCACCATGACCCCTAGGTCTTTTTTCCCTATTAAGGCCTCCAGCCCCTTCCCTCCCAGGGTGTACCTGTGTTTAGGGTTTCCCCACCCAAGATGAAACACCTTGCACTTGGTGATATTGAAATTTAATTTCCATGTGTGAGCCCAGCTTTCCAGGGTGTTCAGGTCCCCTTGCAGGGCCAACCTCCCCTCTTTTCCCTCAACTACTGCTCCCATCTTGGAGTGATCAGCTAAGAGACACATTTCACACCCTATACCCTCCCTGATGTCCGATATGTATGCATTAAACAGGATCGGACCCAGGACCGAGCCCTGTGGTGCCCCACTACCAACCTCTCTAGGGTTCAAGAGCTCCCCACAGACCACTACACTGCTGCTAGTCCTAGCTTGCTGCCGCAGGGGTCTGTGCTGTGTTTTTATTTTTTGTGAGGTGAGTTTAGTAGAGTAAGTAGGTAGCCTTGTCTCGAGTTAGCTTCTAGCTCACCCTCTGTCCCTTCATCCACCAGGGGAGATGGAGACTCTCTAAGAGTAGACCAACAAAAATATGCTGCCACAACACTGCTATTGAGAATTCAGTGTTCACCGACTCCTCCAAGCTGTAGTGTGCAGCCTATCCACTCTGTGGTGGGAAAGACAGTGTCACACTCGCATGACGCATGTGCTTCTGCTTGGCTGGAGCTCCTCCATGTCATGTGTGATGGCACCACAGCTCATAGGTGGAGAGAGTGGATAACACAATACAGACACAGTCGAGTCAGGAGTGCACCTGCACCATGAACGCACACGGGCCAGGGGGGCACTTACTGTGCAAAAGATTAAATTCAAGTTTAATGCCATTATTGCCAAACCATAAGAAAAACCTAGGCCCAAATGAGGGGTTGGGGTGCAACTGCCTTCCTCTGCCCTACCTAACTAGCACCCCTGCTTTATGGTAGAAATTCATTCTCAGGTACCAATGTTGGTACAAGTAAATACAATGGTTTCCATTATGTTCTGAGGTAATGTATCTCCATGTTTCAGGATGTGTCCTGACCATTGTGCAGATTAGTGTCCCTCATTGTCCCTAATTTTAAGTGTCCATGTCCCTCAATTCAGTGACAATATGTGAGGTATGGTGCATGCTTTTAAGACCCTACTCAGCACAAAGAGAGCTGAGCATGGCCATAGTGTATAAGCTCCATACAGAATGACAAAGGGAAAGTAAGTGAGCCATAATAGTCATGGAGAAACACATTTGTAGCACTTAATATGCATAAGGGGATTTGCATGACCCAAAACGAAAAGGTCAGGCTTCACAACACAGAGGCACCTCAATGCACATCTGGAATGGGGGATGTTGGCTGACTGTATCCTAGGCATTTAATGTAGTAAGCAAACAATACTTTACAAATTAATGACAAAAATCAAAAGCCCTTAAACAACTTGAAAAAGGATCAGAATTAATGAGTTTACTTAATTTTAACAGGGAATCAATGAAAAATTTATTTTAATAGCTTGAATTGCTTGCAGTGGTATGAGAAATAGAAACTGATGTGGTTTTTTAGATGACATTTGCACTACAGTAGCTTAGTTGCTGCACACTTGGCAAACATGCAAGATCTGAACCTGGTATGATTTTTAAATGATGTTCACACCATCTTAACTGCTGCACTCATGTCAAGCATGCAACACATGTATCTGATATGATTTTTAGAAGATGATCGCACAAACTTACCTGCAGCACAGATGTCAAGCTTGCAGCATGTGAACCTGATTTGCTTTTTAGACATGGTTCGCTTAGGTTCACTTTGTGTATGTGAACCACATACAAACATTGCACAATTAAGCATGTGGCATGCAGTCTGTATGTACACAGCACACTTATATTTCTGTAAGGGATGTTATGTTATGTTATGTTATGTTATGTTATGTTATGTTATGTTATGTTATGTTATGTTATGTTATGTTATGTTATGTTATGTTATGTTATGTTATGTTATATTATGTTATGTTATGTTATGTTATCAACAAGCCAATAACAATTTGTTTGGACTTGTAAATCTCTGGTACAACACACCAGACCAGTATTCTTGTGTATCTGTAGCCCAATGCCCTGTTTCCTTGCTTTTATGACATCACGGAGCATACCCAGTTCTTGGAACAAAGAAGAAAACAAGGTGCTGTGTCAGCGTGTGTTCTGAAAACAAAACAAAATGGTAATATTAAATACACACTAATAACAGAAAATAGAGTTAGAATCAAAGTTTTGAATATAGATCTACAAATATTATCTATAAGATCAAAAAAGCAAAGTTAGTGGAGAAGTAAGGTGAAATATCCCAGAAAGACTGCTGAAGGGCACAAACAGAAAGATCATTACCACTGTGGTCCCTAGTATGCAGAAAGTGTGCAGCTACCTACATAGGATAGGAGAAACTGGCAGACGCCTGGATGACTGATTCAAGGAACATTACAGAGCAGTCAGGAATGGAGACACTGATAAACCCATTGTATCCCACTTTATGTACAGGGACCATAATGTCAATCTTTCTGTTTGTGCCCTTCAGAAAGGTTTTTGGGATTTTGTCCAAAGAAAAAAAAATGGAAACCAAGCTGATCATCCTCCTTGGCTCCCAGCAGCCATCTGGTTTAAATGACTGGTTAATTTTCTACTAACATTGCTCAGCCACGTTATGGTTTGCCCTCGTAGTCTGCCTTTTTAGACCCACCCCGTCATATCTTTGCTTGCATGTGTACATGGTATGTTTGTTTGTGTGAGTATACCTGGGTATACTCACTTGGGCATTCTAACTGTGTGTGTACATCTATTTTCATTTTCCCCAGCTGTCTCTGTCTCCTTCCCATACTTGTCACCTTTCAGCATTCTTACCAGGCCCTGTTAATTAGTCCCTATTTGAGTACTCCAAAGCTCATTCATTCCCAATACGCCTTTCCATTCCCATCATCACCTTTTTTGTTAGAGTCTCCCCTATTTTCTTTCCTCACATATATCTATATCTGTATCTATTTATCCCTTATTTCCCCTTACCTGTTCACTAACTTTGCTTTTTTCTTGTTTAGATAATTCCTGAAGAAGACCTATGGTTAAAACGTCAATTCTAACTCTAGTTTCTAGTTTCTGTGTGCATTTAATGTTACCATTTTGTTTTGTTTATTACTAATTCTTGCTTAACCACCATGGAGTAGCAGGAACAAGGGGGGGAGATAAGGTGGACACAAGCCCATTTTCAGAAAAAAGACACCTGAAGGGACTTGCAGCTCTGAAGGTAGGCAAAGGCTATGGGACTGGACAAGATACACCCAAGGGTAATAATGGAACTCAGGGAGGTGCTAGCTGCCCCACCGATGGCCATATTCAGCAACTTGCTATAAACAGTCATGATTCCGTAGAACTGGAGGAGAGCAGACGTGGTCCCTCTACGTAAGAGTGGCAACAGGGAGGAAGTTAACAACTAATGGCTGGTCAGTCTCACTTCAGTGGTGGGGAGATTAATGGAAACCTTAATTATGAAAACACTGGTAGAGTATCTTGAATCCGAAGGGCTGCATGACCACAGACAGCATGGATTCATGGGAGAGAGAGAGAGATTTCATGCCAGAGAAATCTGATTGATTTCCTTAACAAGCTGATCAGTCAAATAGATCAGGGTGGGTAGTGGACATGGCTTATCTGGACTTTAGCACAGCCTTCGACACTGTGCCACACAGGAGACTGATAAAGTAATTAAGCAGCCTAGGGGCAGGACCCAAAGTGAGGAACTGGGTTAGAAACTGGTTAACAGATAGGTGACAGAGAATGGTGGTTAAAGGCATTTGCTCTAATGATGAGGGAGTGACCAGCTGGGTACCACAGGGCTTAGTACTGGGAGCTGTCCTCTTCAGTGTCTTCATAAGTGACATTATAGAAGAATCAGAAGGTAAGGTATACCTTTTTGTACATGATACCAAAAATCTGTAATGGGGGGAGACTCCAGAAGAAGTAGAGAGAAAGTGCAAGAATTGTAGGTAACTGGAGGAGTGGCCAAGACCATGGCAGTTGGAATTCAATGCCAAACAAATGCAAAACTAAGCAGCTAGGGCATAGGAACCCAGAAGTGGAGCATAGGATAGGGTGGGAGGTACTGACAGTCATTAAGCAGGAATGAGACCTTGGGCTCTCATAACTGATGATATCAACGTGGCAGGGCAGTGTGTCAAAGCAGTGGGTAGGGCTAGTAGAATGCTGGGGTGTGAAGGGAGGGTTATCTGCAGCAGAGGATGGAGGTGGTGTTGCCACTGTATTGTTCACTGGAGAGGCCCCACCTGTGGTACTGTGTCCGGTTTTGAAGGCCATACCTCAGAAAGGACATAGAAAGGGTGGAAGCAGTCCAGAGGAGGGTAACTAAAATGGTTCAGGGTTTACAAGAAAAGCCCTATGAGTGGAGACTGTTGGATCTAGCCATGTACACACTGGAACAGAGTAGAGTGGGAAGTGACATAATACAAACCTGCCAAGTACCTCACCGGGGTGAACAGGGTGCAGGAGGGGAGTCTCTTTCAAATATGAAAGAGCACCAGGACCAAAGGGCATGCAATGAAGCTGGGGGAAAGAGTTTAAGAGGGATGTGAGGAAGTACTACTCTACCGAAATGATGGTGGATGCCTGAAACAGACTGCCAACAGAAGTAGTGGAGGAGAAAACAGTGGGGAGCTTTAGCCTTGCATGGGAAAGACATAGGAGAATATTAGTAAATAGGCAAGGAGGTGAGAGGGTCACCAGAGATCAATTGGGGTCTGTGGAAACAAGTTAGGCAGGGAACAAATGGGCAGACTGGGGGGGCATACTCTTCCATCAATAAATTCCATGTTACTATATTAATCTAGGAAAATATCAGGAAGAACCGGAGTTGACTTCACATAATGAGTGGTGAATATGTGAAACAGACTCCTGGAGCAAGTAGTGGCTGTACCTAATTAACAAATTTGTTAAAGAACCAGATGATTTAAGGATGAACCATCAACCTCGCTACTCATTGCAATGGGTGCTTTTTGTTACAAATGCCTCCTTAACAGGACAATTCAAGAGTCAGACTTTGTTCTTTTTAATAACAATTAGAGTTTCTGGTAAGGCATATCTAATTGTCCTCTCGAATGTTCCAGTTGCAAGATTTGCAATATCAGAGAAAGGAAGTGTGTTCAGGAACCCTATTTCCAACCATGTAACCCTGTACCATAGTAGTTAGAGCATTAAGACAGTATTCTGGGGGCATGGGTTCAATTCTCAGTAGGTCACAATTATTTCTGTCTCACTACAATTTTTGTTATTTTTAAGTCTTATCTAGTTCTGAGCTATAACGAGACACTGTTATTATTTATCTACTGTATAAATGAACTTCAGGACTACAGGTAGATGACAGCAGGAAAAAGGTCCAAACCAATATTAGAATCAAACAAGCACTGTAATTTTATTAAATAAAAACATCTATCTGATCTATAAAAACATTGAAGGTAAACTGTGAAATAACTGAAAGAACATATTCACAGTTTACTGACCTGACAATGTCAGCGTCAGGCACTTGTACCATATCTACAGTTTACTGACCTGTCAATTTCAGGGTCAGGCACTTGTACTTTTAATTATTACTGTGATAAATTTTTTGAATAAATGAAATAGGTGAATTTAAAACAGTTAAGAACTTTTCATAAATCTCTCTTCAGATAAGACATGATTTTAACACAGAACTTAGAATTCTTTGCTACTATGTTGGAATGAATCCCTCATTCAACTAGCTTGGGTCACCTTACCCATTCAGAGTGCAGCTTATAACATGAATAATTGAGTTTATCTCCATCAGGTTTGTTAGCTTAGAATACTCTGCTGGTTTCATGCTTCCATTTATGAGTAGGTCATATCCTGATGGCCAGACAAGATATGGTGTAAAGCTCCTTGAATAATCTGCATGCTTCTCAAAGCATTGCCCTACTGAATAGTCCACTTTGTCACCTATTTTGGCCAGTAAAATTGCATGACTGTCAGAGTTCCTGCAGCATGAGTAGTGCTGTCTATCAAGTGTGGCTGTCTTCTGTTGGGTCTCTGTCACACTTACACCTCAAGAAACAGTAAAAATGTACAGTCCTTTACTATTATATTTATATTGATTGGTTAAATGTCTGTGCTCAGATTGACTACTTGGTCTGTGCCCAAACTACTGTAGATTGCAAGTGTTGGATTTGTACATTTAAAGGTAATCTCTTTTGCTGCAGGATTCATACTGTATATGAGCTACTTCTGCTTTCTGGAATAGCCTTAGGATGTGGATCATAGGCGCACCAATAAAGTGTGCTACATCCCTTTTTAGCGCTATAAAAATCACACATACACCAGTAATGCAAAGCATCATGGAATGTGTATGCAAATCACCCTGAAACTTCAGAATCTTTCTGCTTAAACTAAGTAGGAGTGGCTGGCACAGTAGTGTGGAGGGTTGAGGCGCTGGGAGCAACACCTGCTGCTACACCAGTGACCCAGCTTGTGGCGTAGACTCTGGTCATTGTAGATTGGTTTGGGAGAGGAGTATTAAGCTTCCAATGGACTGCTCTCCTCCTCTGGGGAGGGATGGATGTGGTGCTTGCAGTAGGCTGGCCGCTAGCCTCTGCTAGGGGCAAGGTAGCCATTGACCGAGCATTAGGGAGAGAAGCGGCACCCTGTGATGTGCTATGTGTGGGAGTTTGGGTTGGATCATATGGATGGCACTGCACTTCTGCTCCTACCAGTGTGGAAATGGAGAAAAAAAAATGGCTGGGAAGCAGTGCAGAATGGCAGACTAACCCTTTGCAGGCTCTGCACCGGCTGCAGGGACCTCTGCCAGAACTGGATCTGTTGATGTGGGCACAAGCCACTGACCACATCATGGGGGTAAGCCATGGGTTAAGCACTGGGACTGAAAGGTAAGGCCTTGGAATGACAGGTGATGGAGTTGGGGGGTCATGTCAGAGAGGAAAAGCCTGCAACAGTCGGGAGGAGAAAAGAGATAAACTACAAAAACTAAGCCAGAATGCACGGTGCCAAAAGGCATCTCACACATTCTGAAAGGCTGAAGAGAGAAGATGCATACGTGTTTCATCCTTCTTAGAACTTGTCATTGTGCTTCATCTGTATCTCAACCCAAAGGAAAAGGAACCAGCCCATATGTGGCCTTCTAGGTTTGGGTCATCATAGCGTTTTAGCCCTGTTAGTCATCTTTGCTGTCATTCTCTCCTCCATTCCTAACACACAGTTTCAGGACCTGAAGACAGTCCCTATCTGAATGTAGCGCCATTCTCCAATTTGTATCTGTCCATTTTGCCAACCTTTCCTTCCACGTAGCTGCACACTCTTTCTTGTCTCCATCTCCTATTCTCATCCTCTCCTTCTGTTGTCTAACTCAAGATGATGTAATGAAACAAAAATTGGTCTACTACAGCAGATCCACCCCAAAGTCTTTTGAAAACAAACAGTATGTCTGAATAGATTCTTGTTGCCTGTTGGTATATACATAGAGACAATGGATTCTGGTAAACAAAGCAAGCATATAGGAATTTATAACCTTGCTTGTTGCTATGGTAGCTGAGCTTAAAATGATACCTCAATGTAACTTTTTGTTTCAGGCTGAATTCTGTGAGTTTAAAAAGAAATCTCTAAATGATCTCTCAGGCTGAAGGCTATCCCTTGGAGTTAGATATAATTCTGCTTATATTTTACATTAGTTCTGTATTTCTTCACCCTTTATTTATTACTGCAATCATATGCATGAAAAGTGGATATTTGTATCTTTTGAGTTTATTAGCTCCTATTGTTTATTCCCTACCTTATGTCATAATACTCTACTTGTGACATCACATGTATTTCCAAGGCACCAGACTGTGACATCACAACAGAGGATTACTACTTAAAGTGGGGGAGAAGCTATAGGAGCAGATGAACTCTAAGGGATAAAGATCCTATATTTGTGCATATTTTCTGAGTTATAAATAAGAGAGGTAAAGAATCTCTAAAAAAGATACAATATATGAAATATAAGTTGAATTGTTTAAATATTATTTTCCCCACAGTCTTCTCAAAGGCATCAATAGCTCTTCGCATGCCAACAAGACTAAAGCCTACTCTGGAAATTGACAAATATTGTCTGTAGTTTCTTATATTTGGGGATATGTGCCATTTTGTGTTTATTTAAAGTGGTGCTACCTCACAGTAGTAGATGATATACAATAAGCTGTTTACATTTTGGGGTTATAATATGAATTTTATGGGGTGAGCATTTCTGTGGCTTACGCAAATGCATTTCAGTTGATCTGGCACATGTAAGGTGTAAGAAAAAAGGTCATTAGAAGGAATCTGTGATATCCAGTTTAAAACAAAGAACAGTCCTCCTTTTCCCTTATTTCAGAGTTCATCCTATGACACCATGCAGTTCAAATGTCAGTTGAATTTAAATCTAAAACCCAGTGGCATTCTCTGTACTGTCTCTTCATATCAGCGGCAGCTTTCCTTGGGAGGCAAAGCCTACTGGTTAGAGCACAGAGCTGTGACCCAGGACACACAGCAAATGTGTGTTTGCATCTCATAGCCACCACTTGCATACTGTGTGACCTTAAGCAAATCATTCAACCTATCAGTGTTTAATTATATCCTGGGTTCCCACCTGGAAAATGAGCTTTGGTTCAATGTGCCTTTCCTGGCCATAACATTCTAACTAAATAAATAAATGTCAGTGCCTCACCAGCATCCATTCACTTGGTCATGGCAGCCATTTTTTTTTTAAATTTAATAAGCTTTATTGTTTTAAACAGACAAAAGAACATGAAACACACAAACATAAACAATGAACAAGAGGAAACAGTACCATAAAGTGAGACCATAAACCATAACAATCCAACCCAGCCCCCCACACCCCAAAAACCTTACCCCACACCCTAATCCATCCCAGACCCCCAATGGAGTGAGTGGAGAATAGCATATTGAATAAAATGAACCATAGGAAACAGAGGAAGAGAGCCAGGAAGATCAAGAGTGCAATTGAAGGGCGATCAAGATATTATTTAGAGTACAGGGTGTAGAGCTTGCTCCACCTCTTTTCAAAGCAGGGCAGTGTGTATCATAAGCTGGCAATCATATGCTTGATTCTTAAGTTGAATACGAGTTTGTGAAACCATTCCTGGTAAGAAGGGAGCGTCTGGTCCAGCCAGTGTTTAAGAACCAATTTCTTGACAGCAAAGGATATCAGGGAGATGTGAAAATGCCTCTCTTTTACCTGGATCCACCCATAATCCCCTAAAATACATATTTCTGGAGTAGAAAGCCTATCCAGGCATAATAGAGGGGTCGGCCTTAGCTTCAATAAGCGCTCAGAGAGGGGCCACCTTTGGGTAGTACCAGAAGATATGAAGAAGGCTACCCCTTATCCTGACCACATCTTATGCAGATAGGAGAGGCGGACCTACCCATTTTCACCAATTTAACCAGAGTGTAGTATAAATTGTACAAAATATGGAACTGAGAGATTCTTAACCTGTCTTATGTAGAGTAAATGTAAAGGTCCCTCCAGATGTTGTCCCAACTGAGGTTGGAGGAGGGCAAAAGGGAATCCCAGACTAAAGAGTGGCCAGAGCCCCCTTGGGAAACCTTAGAAAGAAATAAGGAGTAGATTTTGGAGACACTGTGTGATACAACTGCCAAGTTCTTTAGGGAGTCAAGAAGGTCTGACTGATTAGTTGAGTCTAAGGGGGCACCTAGCAACTGTACTAGTAGATGTGTTAATTGGAATACCTTGAAAAAGTTGGAGGAGTCTAGCTGGAGTTTCTGCAGAATTCCAGGAGAGGGGAGGATTGCACCATGCTCACATAAATCTGCAATTGTGCCATTCAGTAGGGAAGGTAACCAGGAAGAAGTGAGGACTTGCCCACCTATATTGATGTTGTAGTTGTAAAGGACTGGTTGGGAGAGGTCCTTAGAGGGTTGATAACAAAAACTAGTGCAAAACTGAGAGAATAATCTTAGAGAGACCCTAATAACTGAAGTCTTTGGGGAGGGTGGCAAGGATTTCAAGGGAGTGAAAAGGAGCGATAGGGCAGATACTCCAGAGTCGTTGATTAACTTGGCTTCCAGCTGAAGCCAGAGAGGGATGTAGTCAGAACCACCATGTGTGGGGTTGAAGGAAAGTCATTTAAAGCATTTGTAAAAGTGACTTGCCCAATAATAAAATAAGAAATTAAGAAGTCTGAATCCACCGGCCGAATGGGACACCGAAAGCTTAGTGTAGGATTTTCTAGGAGATTTATCGAGCCATATGAACCTGGTGATCTGAGTATGAATATGTTTAAAAAAGGAGAGGGGTAACCAGAGATTCAACATGTTTAGGGGATAAAATATCCTTGGAAGGATATTCATCTTGATAATATTGATTCTGCCCCAGAGGGACAAGGGGAGAGACCTCCATCTATCAAGCTCTTGTTGGATGACTGTGGATAAATCTTCTAGGTTCCTTATTTTCATGCTGGAAGTGTCATGAGATATGTAGATACCCAGGTATTTAAGGAACCGGTGGGGTCCATCTCATGCCAAGATCGGCTAAATCTGATTTATTTATACAGGAGTTAAGTGGTAAAATTTCAGTCTTATCTAGGCTGAGCTTATAGTTCAAAAGGGTTCAAAATGGGTCAATAACTTTTAAAATCTCCACAATAGTCTTTTGGATAAGAAAGATGGAGAAGAATATCATCTGCGTATATGGAAAGGGTTTGCGGTGTGTTACTGATGGGGATACCTAATATTTTGGGGTTCAGTTTAATATATCTGATTAACGGTTTCAGATAAAGGTTGAAGAGAAGGTAAGAGAGGGGACAACCTTGACGAGTGCCGGAGAAAAGAGGAAAGCCAGAGGAATGTACTCCATTGCAATAAATTTTGGCAGTAGGGGTGGAGTAGATGACATGAGTCCAATGAAGGAAGGGATGGGTAAAGCTAAATTTCCAGAGGGTGGCATGTAGAAAAGTCCAGTCTACATGATCAAACACTTTTCTGCGTCTAGGGAGACCAAGGCCACAGGGATGGGAGCCTCCCCAGCCGTGGAGAAAATGTGCACTAATTTGCGAAGATTATCAGATGATGAACGGGATGGGACAAAACCAACTTGTTCAGGACTAATTAAAGTGGACAGTACCTTGGTAATTCTTCTGGCTAGTAGCTTAGTTAGGATCTTAAGGTCATAGTTTAATAATGAGATGGGGCAGTAGCTAGCCAGTTGATTGGGTGTTTTGTCCGGTTTTAATAACAGAATAATCCGAGGATATCAGAACCATGCAAGTATTGAAAGAAATGGAGAAGCAACGGGGCCAGTTCTTTAGCAAAACATTTGTAAATGTTTGAAAGGAATCCATCTGGACCAGGGGACTTATCGAGGGGAAGACTATTGATTGCCGAGATGATCTCTGAAATTGAGATGGGACTAGACAAGGTGGTCTTCTGGGTTTCCAACAACTGAGGAAGTGAGATAGGATCCAGATACAGTATTTGTATATGTCAGTTATGTCTGAAGGAGTAAGTCTGGGGTCGTAGAGAGATCTATAATAAGTTTCAAATTCGGAGGCGATCTCCCAAGGAGAGGTAATAAGCCTCCTGTCCCCAGAATTGACAGCGGGAATAAATCTGGAGGCCTCACACTTCTTGAGATGGAAAGCCAGAAGCTGACAGACCTTCTCACCCTGGTCAACGTATTTCGAGCGAGTTTTGAGAATTGCATATTCAGCTTTGTCCCTGAGAAGAACCGTATATTTATCCTTGAGACAGGTGAGAGTGTTCATAGTATCAGAGAAAGGGAGACAGGTTATGGAATCCTCAATTTCTTTTATGCGAGAGAGAAGTTCTTTTGTCTCCCACTCTCGGGGATCTCTTTCTTATGGAGGCAAGTCGAATAAGCTCACCCCTAAGAAGACACTTGAGGGCGCACCATTCATGGTCACCCCTAGGAACTGAATCAAGGTTGGTGTCCACATAAGACTGAATAAGTGATTTAATTCTAGAAATTGTATGGACCTCTTTCAGTAATTGGGTATTCTGCCTCCAAGAGGAGTCCCTCTGTATGTTTGGGGAGCACAGGAATGTAAGCCAGGCCAAGGCATGGTCCAAAAGAACCACAGGGGTTAAGCCTGCATCCACAACTCCTCACATCTCAGCCTGACTGAGAAGATTGTAGTCAAGATGGGAGGAGGAGCAGTGGACCAAGGAATGGAAGGTGTATTTATGGGTTTGGGATGCAGGATCCTCCAGGGGTCACAAATCCCTAAGGATGTGGCAGCCATTTTGTGTTACATTAAAATTCACCTCACTAGCCAGCTCTGTGACACTCAGTACTGGGGCATCTGCTTGGCATATTATTAACTGTGGTTTGTGCAGTGAGCATGGGACCTCAGGAAATGAGGCTCACAGTGAGGGTAAAGGTGTGTCTGCAAGAATGCTCACTTTCTGGAGAGGATGCGGAGGTGACCCACTCAGAGAATGTTTCCAGGTGGCAGCTTGGGACCATTGCTGGCATTAGTGACCATGTGCCAGTGGGCCGTATCTCCCAGGATGCTGACATAGGCATACTGCTTTTGGAGATGGAATGGTGGGAGTAAAAATGGATAATGCTGTCCAGCCAGGCAACGTACATCACAGTAGCCACACCCAAACCCCCTCATTCAAATTGCACCCATGAATGTGCCACAGTCAAAGTCACTCCAGCTACTGTGGAAGAACAATGCACTCTCCTCCTCATGATGAGAGCAGAACCTCCCCCCGCGGGGAGAGATACCCTGGAAAACAGTGGATGGTTTCATCCTGTGGTTATCTTTTGATGTTGGAATAGCTGACACTTGGGTGGAGAGTCCAGGGATTAGATGGGGAGCTTGGGTAGTCCAAAGGAATGCATTGCTAGGGGGTACTGGGGAAGGAACAGGATTAAATTCACCCCATGTATATTTAAACTGGCAGCCCCATACAATGGATTAATAAATTAGGCAGTAAGAATGCTTGCATCCAATTCTCAGTTCCAGAGTGATAAGGACTGTAGATTGGAAATTGCAAGTGTAAAATTGTACTAAGCATCTGGAATGCTATACAAAGCTATTTGAGTAACACAGTCAGAGTGTTCAAAAGGACTGTGTATGAGGTGCAAAACAAGTATGAAATGCAAAATGCTAGTGACTACAAACTGCTAATAGAAGTAAGTCACTGTTTGCACTGACCAGCTAGTGTGGTGTTCTCAATTAAGGTGGAGATGAAAATGAGACCTAAAATGTCAAGTGGGGGACAGGTTAGTGGCTCAGCAACACAGCTACCACCTGCCACACCAGTGCATACCTCTCAACTGTCCCTGATTTTCAGGGATGTCCCTGATTTTGCCTCAAAATTTTCCTCTGTCCCTCCTAAAAATTGTGTTTCCGTGACCAAACAGTAGGGGATGTAAGTGAAAAATAATGTTAAACATTAAAGTTACAGACTTGTTCATGCTTAGAAAATGCATTTTACACTAAGCCCTTTATTCTATTAACTTTCTGAGTGGATATCACCACTTTTGAAGATATGTCCCTGATTTTGATCCTTTGTCCCTGATTTTTTTAAGCCTTGTCCCTGATTTATGAGGCAGGAGGTTGAGAGGTATGCATCAGTGACCTGGTTTGAGAGCAGGCTTGGGTCACCTGTGAGTCAGCCAGGAGGAAAAAGATCAAGCATCTGAAGATTTGCTGTCCTATACTGCCACCACATGGGGCATGGTGGTAGGGCAGCTGGGATGAAGCAGACTGGGAATGGCCGTCGGCAGGCACATGGTGCATGTGCACTGCAATGCAAATGCACACCTGCAGCATAGCGCACCACCTGGCTGGAGGGGGGAGGAAATGGGAAAAGCGGAGCAGGCAAAATGATGCCCTGCCCAGTCATGCCTGAGCCAGCACCCTGGACATAGCCAAGGAGGGCAACTAAAATGGTGCAGTGTCTGCTCCAGAAGCCATATGAAAAGAGACTAAAGGAGCTTAATATGTATACCCTCAAGGATAGGAGGGAGAGGGGGGACATGAGAAAAACTTTCAAGTACTTCAAGGGAATCAACAAAGCCCAAGAAGGTAGCAAATTTCAGAAAAAGAGATGTGCAAGAACAAGGGGACACAATTTGAAGATAGAGGGGGTAAGGCTCAGGAGCAATGTGAGGAAGTATTTTTTTCATGGAGAGGGTGGTGGACACGTGGAACGGCCTTTCTGAGGAGGTTGTGGGGTCAAAAACAGTGGGAGAATTCAAGAATGCATGGGACAGACATAAGGCAATTCTGGTGGGGGTTAGGAAGAAGTAGACTGATGATTAGCTTGGATCTACAGCTTATCCAATAGGTAGAGAAATGGACAGACTTGGTGGGCCAAGTGGCCCTTATCTGCCTTCACACTCTATGTTCCTATGTTTCTAACTTATCTGAATGCAGACACTGGGTGGGGAGGATGGCCCTCACCCTAATGACCCCATCATGGGGATAATCTGTTGGGGATCTACAAGGTTGGTTAAATCCCAGGGGAGATGGTCACTGATCATGGCGGTGTGACAGGGGTGGCGATCATGCATGACCCTGTAGCAGAAAAAAACCTATATGGAAAAAAAATGCCATGGGGATAAATTGGGCAGGAACCCACAGAAACTCCATTTCCACATATCTTACAAAACTGTATGAGAGTTCCTGCCCCATGAAATCTTTCTCCATTGAACATTATGCACCCCAGAGTATTGAGGGAAACATAGAAACTTAGATGTTGATGGCAGATAAGGACTGCAAGGCCCATCCAGTCTGCCCATTTCTTTTTCTACCTTATAAATGTGCCATTGTCCTTTGCTGTCAGTGGTCTATCTAATCATACTCATCTGTATTGCTCCCTTATGCCTATCCCATGCCTGTTTGAAGCTCTGCACTGTATTCATAGCCACCACTTCCTGAGGTAGGCAGTTCCATGCATCTACCACCCTTTCTGTGAAAGAGAACTTCCTCACATTACCCCTTAATCAGCCTCCCTCTAATCTCATGCTGTGTCCACTTGTTCTTCTATTTTTCTTATATTGAAACATGTAAGACTTTTTCACCTTGTTAATACCCTTAAGGTGTTTGAATGTTTCGATCATATCACCTCTCTCCCTCCTTTGCTCTAGGGTATACATATTGAGCTCCGTTAATCTATTCTCATATGTCTTCTGATGCAGTCCCTGCAACATGTTGGTTGCCCTTCTCTGGACTGCCTCAATTTGGTTAATGTCCTTGAGAAGGTGTGGCCTCCAGTACTGCATGCAGTACTCCAGATGGGGCCTAACCAGTGTCTTGTAAAGAGGGATTATGTCAATGTCAATGTCAATGTCAATTTTATTTAAAATTATTACCTCCCTCTTACAACTTGTGATACCCCTACTAATACACCCTAACATCCCCCTAGCCTTACCTACTGCTTTAGAGGTCTGCTTGGATGATTTCAGGTCATCAGTAATGATGATGCCCAAGTTTCTTTCTTCCTTTGTGACTGCCAGCAACTCCCCTCCCAGCTTATAGGTAGCTTCAGGGTTTCTCTTCCCTATGTGCATGATCTTGCACTTCTTTGCATTAAATCCCAGTTGCCACTCTTCCGACCATTTTGCTAGTTTATCCAGATTTCTTCTTATTCTGCCCACCCCATCTGGATCATTTACTCTGTAGCAGATCTTGGTGTCATCTGCAAACAGACAAGCCTTACCCTCTAGTCCATCTGCAAGGTCACTAATGAAGATGTTGAAGAGGACTGTCCCCAGGACTGATCCCTGAGGTACCCCACTTGTGACTTGCATCTCTTCTGACTGCTTACCATTTACCACCACTCTCTGTTTTCTGCCCATCAACCAGTTTGCCACCCAGTTGACCAACTTCTGACCCAGCCCGAGCCTACCCAGCTTGTTAAGGGAGCTTAGGGAAGTGCTAGTTGCCCTGTTGGTAGCCTTGTTCAAATGCAGGCTGAAAGCAGGAGTGGTTCCAGCAGGCTGGAGATGGGGTGATGTTGACTCTGTGCACAACAGTGGCAGCAGGGAGGATTCTAGCAACTACAGGCCTGTCAGCTTAACTCCAGTGATGGGGAAACTACTGGAGACACCCATATCAGTTGGAGATAGCCCTCTTGAAAAATAAACACACTTGGGAGCAATCTGATCAAGCTGTGGTAGCACTTCTGTCCTCAAAAATTACTTGGTACAATGACGCTGCTCCCTCAAATTGTTAAATTTGAGTATGAGGATGCCATGAGCAATCTCATGGTAGTACCTCTTTTTTCAATATAAAATTTCTTCTCAAAACTAAAGGGGTTCTTAGTTAGAACTAGATTTGCAAAATCAATAAGTAATGTTAAATCTGCTCGCCTTTCAAGGAAATGAGACAAGGGTTCAAGACTCACCTTGTAAAGAATCAAAGTATGCGAGTCTTTCACATCTTCAGTATATAAACGTATTTCCCCTTCTGTTCCTTCCTACCTTCCTATATCACTAAATTCTCCACTAAGTCATACTCAGATTTAAAAATGGCCATGTTCAAGGAGACTTACATTTTTGATGTGAATACTAATCTCTTCCACACTGAGACAGCAGTGTGGAAGACATTTATTGATGATACATTTTTCATACGATAAGGAAGAAAAAAAAGATTTGAACAGGTCATTGAATAATTACAAGGATGTGCGAATTTTTTGAAATTCACAGTGGAACAGGACAAAACTGAAAATTCTTTTTAAATGTAAAAGTTTATTGAGAGAAAAACAAATTTGAGGTTCGGCTATTTTGCAAAACTACAGATAAGACTACACTACTGGAAGCTTCATGTTTCCATCCTGCACATATCACTGAAAATATTCCGAAAAGACAATACATGAGAATGTTACAAAAGAACAGTTCAGAGGAAGACTATAAACAATCAAAAGATGATTTAACAAGGAGAGTTCAAGAGGGAGGTTACAAGTTATCTTTACTCAATAAAACCCTGGATCAGGTGGAAAAAAATGTCCAGGCAAGACATTTTGTAAAGGAGAAGATGCAGGATAGAAACGTTCAAATACAGCATAGTATTATTTGTAAATTATTCAGACTATCACACTAAAATTAAGAAAATCATAAGTAAAAATTGGGAAACTTTATGGTCCCACACTCAGAGAGTGATAACATTTCCAGACAGTCCGCTGGCTATAAGTAAGAAGGTGAGAAACGTGACTGATAGAGTGTGCCACTCATTACATAAAACACCAGACAAGACAAGTGGCTCAGACTGGCTAAAAAGCAATATTACAGGGGACTTTCTACATAGCAAATATATACAATGTTCACATGTATATAAACTAAAGGAATTTAAAAATGCAGCAAGGGATGAAAAATACTGATAAAGGGTTTTATTATTTGCCAGTCTACACATTTAATCTGCATGGTTAAGAGTCCATGTGACCTTATTAATGTAAGTATGACTGCTGGGGCCCTAACAAAATAGTTAAATGAGCATAAAAATGCAATTTGCTGAGAGGACACGTGATCTCCCATAGCTAGGCATTTTCAACAATGTAGGCATACACTTCCCAGCTCAGGTTTCGGGGGTTAGAAAAGGTAGAAAATCCAGCTAGGAGTGGAGATTGGAAGAAGCAGATTTTGAGAGGCGCAGTGGATATATCACCTAGATACGTTAAGTCAAAACTATGGCTTCAGTGAGGAGACAGAGTGGGTTACTTCAATATAAATAGAAGGGAATCTGTAGTCTGGTATTCATACGGTGTAGATTGTTTTCTGACCAGTATCCCTAGAACTGAGGAATAAGACTTTCCAGGTTACATATAAGTTTGAAAAAAGTGGTAGCTTACATACAGTATGTGGGTTTGATTCTCATCAGTGTCAGTTTTGGAGACTAACTGGAATGGTGTATAGGAATAGGTTAAATGGTTTATTATGGGGAGTAAAGATAGACTCCAGACTGTGTCAGAGAACTAGTTTGGTTGGTATCCAAATCACAAATGGTACCATTAAAATAGTGGTCAGATGGCAAGAAAGAACTAGAATAAGAAGCTATAGCTTTAAAAAAAAGATTGTCATGTGATGAGTATGCATTTGGGAGGCTGCATATGACATCAATAAGCGAGCATGCTTGTGACATCATCGCATATGCCAGTATCTGATAAAAGGATCCAGTTTGACATTCTTCAGCTTCTGTCAGCCATTTTAGAACTATGAATGTATACAAAAGTGAGAACATAATCACAGAGCAGTCTTGTTCTGCATTCAAAATTGAAACAATTTCTACAGTATACCAAACGTATTTTGATTTTATATATAAGTAGTCTCACAGCAAAACCATGCTAAAAAAATGAACCTTGGTGCCTTAGGACTGAAAACTCAAGTACAAAGGTAAAGTACTTAGAGTTTTAAAAATGGAAATCAGATAGTTAGGAATACACATTAAATGGACAAATGAATTGATTAAGGATACTATTATTTTTAAGGTTTTGAAGCAGACAAGGTGGCATGTAGGGAAAACCATTTTAACAATAAAAAGGTAGGAATGAATAGACTGTTTATGAGTTTAGTAGGTACTGAAACAATTAAAAAACGTGACATATGAAATATTATATTTATTTAATTTTGGAAGTAGGGGCTAGTGGAAAAAACATAAGTGAGTTAAGCAATAATGCACGACAGGGTGTGTGTTGTGCTGGCATAGCATCATCCCTTGGGTGGCTGGGCATGAGGCCACAGATCAAGAGTGTCCCACATCAGAGAAGTGATGTTATCCCAGCACGATACACACCCTGGAGTGCATTATTTTTATTATGCAATGTCTCCTTTCTTCAAAGAATGTAGTCCGTTTTTTTCTTAAATCAGTTAACTGTTATTTTGGTAATGGTTACAGCAGTATAATTACTGGGTTCCATTTTTTCTAATGGGAAAAAGCATGTATTAAATACCATAATACCTGAGTAGGTATTACAGCATTCATGCAGCTTTTTTCCACATAGAAAAGAGCTTGAGACACAACTCAGCTCGTGTCTGTCAAAGACTGTTTGCCCTAAAGTCAGTGATCCATAAATACTCACCTCCTCAATTACGTTCGCACCACAGTAAATCTTGTGGAAAAAAAAGAAAATTTCTTCTACCTTGTAGTTTGCCACTGTAAAGACTTTACCACGATCCGTAACTAATGGCCCTTTCAACCCTCTCTCTGCAGGTCAAATGACTACACCACTTGGCAACGCACTTAGCAACATGAAAAAAAACACTACAAAGATCTAATTTTTTTTCATTAATCTTTCTTGTTTTAGTAGTTTAGTTAGTTGCATTTACCAGTTGAACTTACCGTTTACTGTTTCTTTCTTTTTTTTTTGTAATTTGCCTGGCTCCCACAGCTTTCAGAGGAGGCCTCGTACCTCCTCCTACTCCGTCCGCCAGGGCGATCCCCATGGCATCCCATCCCCTAGTTTCATCAGCTCATAGGGCCAGGGGTGTTTAATTTTTCCCCTGTTTTTCTCCCATTCCCCTGAGACGCCTGTGCTTAGGACTGATGTCCAGGATTGCCGACATGCTGACACACGCCAAAAGCCAGGCGTGAAACAGCGTCTCTCCTCCCCGACTCTAGTAGAGCCACTGGTGCCCCCAAAGCCCATGCATCCACCAGCTTCAGGGGCGTCGGGTGCTAGAAGTACCCCTGGTTTACCACCCCAGAGGGAGGAGAGCATCCGTTGGGACACTGGATCCTCCCTCCCCCCTCAAACCCCCAATGACCCGAGTCCTTTCCCGAACCTGGGTAGCCGGCATAGCGCGAGGTGTGGCGTCCAGTGCCTCAACCCTCAGCGCCACTGGGCTGGCCACCGTTTACTGTTTCAATTACCAAATAAATAATTTCATCAATACAGGGTAAGACTCCATTTCTTCATTTTTCAAAATGATGAAAAAACGTAACCCTTCAATTATATACAACAAAATATGGGGTGCAGTGTGTTAACTCAAATTAAACACACACCCTAGTTGTTGGATGGCTATCATAAACTCCTCGGTCTTCACCCTCGGGGTTTATGTGCCATCCAACAACTCAGGTGTGTGGTAAATTCTCGTGACACACTGCACCCCATACTTTATTCTATATATAAAACAGATAATGTGCTGATTTGGGCTGGCAGTATAGCCTGGAGGTAAGAGGAATGAGGTGCGAACAAGCGTGATACATCCAGCAGACCAGACCTATGTTTGATTCTCACAACCTCCACTTGCATACTGTGTGACTCTGAGCAAGTCACTTAACTACCCAGTGCTCCCAGGTTGCCCCTGAAAACAGGCACTTGTGCCTAGTGGGCCTTACCCAGTTACCAAAGACTGAAATAAAATAAATAAAGATTTACTTGCAGCAACAAGGAACTGTGGGTAAACTATAAAGTTAACTTAAATTTTCCTTACTCAGCCATGCAGTATCCTATTTTAATAGTGGTGACTGCAGGATAGCACATAATATGTAGTGGTTACAGCAGTTTAACAGCTAACATGCTGATTTACATACAGCAATAAGAATTCTGGGTAGATAAAGTAAACTTAAATTCTCCTTACTCAGCTTTGCAGTCACCTATTTTGGTAGTGGTGACTGCAGTATGGCACCTACTATTTAGATGTATGTGGCAAGGAACTGTAGGTACAATATGAAGCTGCCTTCAGTTTTTTCTTACTGGAGGTTCAGTCTTCTGTTTTTGAAGTGGTTACAACAATATAACATCTAAGATGCTTATTTTCAAAATGAAGTATTGTGCATACACTGACAGTTGACAATTTTTCTTTACTGAGAGATGTTGTCTCCTACTTCTGTACTAATACAGATATGTAATTAATGGATCTTCCTTTTTGCTGTAGAAAAAAACGTGGCATTATTTGCCATAATAAAGGAGTGTTTATTACGGCAAACACATGCATGATTTTCCCTTGGTTTGTGCCTTCACCCATCGCAGCTCTTCCTCCCGGACCACTGACCCCCTTGTCTTTCCACAGGAGATGGAACCACCACTCGGACACAGTGGTAAGTGACCAGAAACAAAATCAAGACATTAAAAATTAAACTTTTGCCTGCAGGTAGAAATAAATGAAAAAGTTTAAATAAACAAAAATAACCATGAACTGCACACTTGAACCAAAGCAGACTGCAGCTGCACAGGAGTCAGGAATGTCTTTTTTATTTTAATTTTATATTAATTGTTGTGGTCAAAAAGGAAGATCCAGCAATTATATAAAATAAAATATGCGACGGTGTGTGTAAACTGGAAGTTTACACACACCCTCTGGGTTAGATGCTTTTCAAAAAACCCTTGAGCTTCACTCTCTGGGTTTATGTAGTATGTAACCCCTTGGGTGTGTATAAACTTCTTGTTACACACACCACCCCATACTTTATCCTATATATAATAGCCTGTATAATAATTTACAGTGTGAGGAATTGTAAGTACAGTACATAGCTAATTTTTCTATCTCCCTAATCTGCTTGTGGAGTGATTTTTTTACTGATGACCTGCGATCATATGTGTGCTGGGACTAGATCCGTGATGTTATACTGGGAAAACATCATGGGTCCAGCCCCAGACTGACCAATCACAGCCCATCATTCTTTCTTGCCATTGTATAACTGATGTTAAAAGATGCACTAAGTCCAAATTAAGATAAATCATAGAAGTTTCTAAATGGAATTAAACGGTTTGATACTGTATATGTAAAATAATTATTTTAAATTGAATATTAAATTGATGTCTAATATTGTTATAAAATAGGTCTATACTACTCCCGAAGAAGCAGTGTGAATTGTTGAGAAACGTTGAGTATTTTTAAGGTGTAGAACCTGAAAGACTAATAAAAACTTAAAGAATATGCTGAAAATGTTGGTGGGCAGCATTACTGTGCCAATTAGTTTTGAGGAAACTAATAGAGACCCTACTAAAGGAGAGACTGGTTAAGTACTGGGAATCCATAGGGCTACAGGACTACAGCCAGCATAGCTTCACGGGAAGAGGGTAATGTCAAACAAATCTGAAAAATTTCTTTGACTGCTTGACCAAGGAGATAGATGAGGATGGACATGGCCTCTCTGGATTTCAGCAAGGCCTCTGACACAGTGTCACACAGGAGGTTGCTTAGGAAGATGATCAATTTAGGAGTGGGGTACAAAATATAAAATTGGGTGCACAACTGGCTAAAGGATAGGTGGCAGAGGGTAGTGGTAAATGGCACACATTCTAGTGACCGGGGGGAGGATGACTAGAGGGTTAATGCAAGGTTCAGTGCTGGGACCAGTGCTCTTTAATGTCTTCATAGGGGACTTTTCAGAGGAACCGGAAGGGACAGTCTGGCTATTTGAAGATGACATAGAAACATAAAAGCATAGACCTTGACGGCAGATAAGGACTGCTTGGCCCACCCAGTCTGCTCATTTCCCTACCTATTGGATAAGCTGCAGATCCTAGTTAACCAACACCCTACTTCCTCCTACCCCCCCACTAGAATTTTCTTATGTCTGCCCCATGCATTCTTGAATTTCCCCACAGGTTTTGATCCCACAAGCTCCTCAGGGTCATGACATTGTAATCTGCAATAGGATGGTCACCCAGGAGGGAGTAGAGACAATGCAGAGGCATCAGGGAAACCCTGAGGAGTGGCCAAGGATATGGCAGCTGGAGTTCAGTGTCACGAAGTGCTACATCATGCACCTAGGGCACAAAAACCTTGGATCATGGTATAAAGTGGGTGGTGCAAGCAGTCACTAGTCATGAAAGGGACCTCGGGTTGTCATATCGGAGGAACTCAAGGTGGCAGTGCAATGTGACAAGGCCGTGGCCAGGGCTAGTGGGATGTTGGGTTGTCTAGGGAGAGGCATACTAGAAGAAGGAGGGGAGGTTGTGCTGCCACTGTACAGTTCCTTGGTGTTCCCCCTCCAGGGTACTATGTACAGTTCTATAGGCCACACCTCCACAAGGACGTTGACAGGATGGAAGCAGTCCAGAGACTGGCAAGCAGGATGGTGCAGGGGTTGCAAGAGAAGTCCTGTAAAAAGAGGCTGAAGGACCTCAACATGTATACTTTGGAGGACCAGAGAGTGAGGGGTGACATCATTAAGACCAGCAGGTACCTCACATGGGTAAACAGGATGCAGGAGAAGAGCCTCTTCCAAGTGAGGATGAGCACCAGGACTAGGTGGCATGCTGCAAAGTTAGAAGGGGTCAGATTCAAGAGGGATGTAGGGCAACACTTCTTCACTGAGAGGGTGACAGAAGCATGGAATCAACTGCCAGCTGAAATGGAGGGGGCTAGAATGCTGGCAGGCTTCAAACATGCATGAGACAGACATACAGTAAGGGCAGAATAATATAACAAGCATTTGTCAATGCTGAATATTGATTGCGTTGGTATGTTGAGCTCGCTCAGTGGCCCTGTGTCACTCACTCATTCTGTTTCTCCCAGTGCTGCAGGCTGCACCTTTTTTACAGGGCTCCTGGCTGCGTTGGCAGGTTTTTTCTGCCCACAAAGAAATCTGTAGCTGTCCTGACAGAGCTGTGTTGAGGTGGGTCACTCGCCCTCTGTCAGTCGCTCATTCTGTTTCTGCTGGCACTGCAGGCTGCCCTTTTGTACTGGGCTTCCGCCTCTATTGGCAGCTTTTTCTGCCCACAAAGAAATGTGCAGCAGTCCTGACCCAGGTCCATTGAGCTACCTCACTCTCCCTCTCTCGCTCGTTCCGTTTCTGCCGGCGCTGCAGGCTGGCCTTTTGTACAGGGCTCCTGCCTGCGTTACCGCCTTTTTCTGCACACAAAGCAATCCACAGCTGTCACAATAGAAGTCTGTTGAGCTCGCTTACTCCCCCTCTCTCACTCACTCATTGTGTTTGTCCCGGTGCTGCTGGCTGCCCTTTTGCACTGGACTTCTACATGTGTTGGCACCTTTTTCTGGCCACAAAGAAATCTGCAGCTGTCCCGACACAGCTCCGTTGAGGTCGCTCTCTCAGCCTGTCTCACTCTCTCATTCTGTTTCTCTTGGTGTTGCAGGCTGCTCTTTTGTACTGGGCTTCTGCCTGCATTGGCAGGTTTTGCTGTCCACAAAGAAATCTGTAGCTGTCCCGACACAGCTCTGTTGAGGTGGGTCAGTCCCCCTCTGTCGCTTGCTCATTCTGTTTCTGCTGGCACTGCAGGCTGCCCTTTTGTACTGGGCTCCTTCCTCTGTTGGCGGCTTTTTCTGTCCACAAAGAAATCTGCAGCAGTCCTGACACAGGTCCGTTGAGGTAGCTCACTCCCCCTCTCTCACTCGCTCGTTCCATTTCTGCTGGTGCTGCAGGCTGGCCTTTTGTACTGGACTCCTGCCTGCATTGCTGCCTTTTCCTGCCCACAAAGAAATTCACAGCAATCACGATAGAGCTCTATTGAGCTTGCTCACTGCCCCTCTCACTCGCTCGTTGTGTTTCTCCTGGCGCTGCAGGCTGCCCTTTTGTACTGGGCTTCTGCCTGCGTTAGCACCTTTTTCTGCCCACAAAGAAATCCGCAGCTGTCCCGACAGAGCTCTGTTGAGGTTGCTCACTCTGCCTGTCTCACTTGCTCATTCTGTTTCTCCTGGCGCTGCAGGCTGCTATTTTGTAGTGGTCTCCTGCCTCTGTTGGTGCCTTTTCTGCCCACAAACAAATCTGCGGCAGTCCCGACAGAGCTCCATTGAGCTCGCTCAGTCTCCCCCCCCTCACTCGCTTGTGCCATTTCTGTCGGTGCTGCAGGCTGCCCTTTTCTACTGGGCTCCTGCCTGCATTGCCACCTTCTTCTGGGCACAAAGAACTCTGCAGCAGTCATGATAGAGCTCTGTTGAGCTCGCTCACTCACTCCCCCTCTCTCACTTGTTCATTCTGTTTCTCCTGCCACTGCAGGCTGCCATTTTGTACTGGGCCCCTGCGTGCATTGCTGCTTTTTTCTGCCCACAAAGAAATCCGCAGCAGTCCCAACAGAGCTCCATTGAGCTCACTCACTCCCCCTCCCTCACTCACTCATTCCGCGTCTCCCTCTGCTGCAGGCTGCCCTTTTGTACTGGGTTCCTGCCTGTGCTGGCGGCTTTGTCTGCCTACAAAGAGATGTGCAGCAGTCTTGATACAGCTCCATTGAGGTCGCTCACTCGCTCGTTCCGCTTCTGTGGGGGCTGCAGGCTGGCCTTTTGTACTGGGCTCCTGCCTGCATTGCCGCCTTTTCCTGCCCACAAAGAAATCTGCAGCAGTGACGATAGACCTCCGTTGAGCTTGCTCACTCTCTCTCAGTCACTCGCTCATTCTGTTTCTGCTGGCACTGCAGGCTGCCCTTTTGTACTGGCCTTCTGGCTGGATTGGCACCTTTTCCTGCCCACAAAGAAATCAGCAGCTGCCCCGACAGAGCTCCATTGAGGTCACTCACTCTCCCTGTCTCACTCGCTCATTCTGTTTCTCATGGCGCTGCAGGCTGACCTTTTGTACTGGGCTTCTGCCTCCATTGGCATTTTGTTCTGCCCACAAAGAAATCTGCAGCAGTTTCAACAGAGTTCCGTTGACCTCACTCACTTCCCCTGTCTCACTTGCTCATTCCATTTCTGCCCACGGTGCAAGCTGCCCTTTGGTACTGGGCTCCTGTCTGCGTTGCCACCCTTTTCTGCCCACAAAGAAATCTGCAGCAGTCATGATTGAGCTCCGTTGAGCTCGCTCACTCACTCCCCCTCTCTCACTTGTTCATTCTGTTTCTCCCGCTGCTGCAAGTTGCCCTTTTGTACTGGCCCCTGCATGCATTGCTGCCTTTTTCTGCCCACAAAGAAATCCGCAGCAGTCCCAACTGAGCTCCGTTGAGCTCACTCACTCCCCCTCCCTCACTCGGTCATTCTGTGTCTCCCACTGCTGCAGGTGGCCCTTTTGCATTGGGTTGCTGCTTGTGTTGCTGGCTTTTTCTGCCCACAAACACATCTGCAGCAGTCCCGAGAGAGCTCCATTGTGCTTGATCACTCCCCCTCTTTCAGTCGCTCGTTCCTTTTCTGCCAGCGCTGCAGGCTGGCCTTTTGTACTGGGCTCCTGCCTGCATTGCTGCCTTTTCCTGGCCACACAGAAATCTGCAGCAGTCACGATACACCTCTGTTGAGCTCGCTCACTCCCCCTCTCTCAGTTGCTTGTTCTGTTTGTCCCGGCACTGAAGGCTGCTGTTTTGTACTGGGCTCCTGCCTGTGTTGGCACCTTTTCCTTCCCACAAAGAAATCCACAGCTGTCCCGACAGAGCTCCGTTGAGGTCGCTCGCTCACTCCCCCTGTCTCACTCGCTTATTCTGCTTCTCCTGGTGCTGCAGGCTGCCCTTTTGTACTGGGCTCCTGCCTCTGTCGGCATTTTTGTCTGCCCACAAAGAAATATGCAGCAGTCCCGACACAGCTCCGTTGGCCTCACTCACTCCCCCTGTCTCACTTGCTTGTTCCGTTTCTGCTGGCGTTGAAGGCTGCATTTCTGTACTGGGCTCCTGCCAGTGTAGCCACCCTTATCTGCCCACAAAGAAATCCACAACAGTACGACAGAGCTCTGTTGAGCTCGCTCAGTCCTCCTCTCTCGCTTGCTTGTTCTGTTTGTCCCACCGCTGCATGCTGCCCTTTTGTACTCAGGCCCTGCATGCATTGCTACCTTTTCCTGCCCATGAACAAATCAGCACCAGTCCCAACAGAGCTCCGTTGAGCTCACTCACTTCCCCTTCCTCACTCACTCGTTCTGTGTCTCCCAGCGCTGCAGACTGCCCTTTTGTACTGGGCTACTGCCTACGTTGTTGCCTTTTCCTGCCCACAAAGACATCCGCAGCAGTCCAAACAGAGCTCAGTTGAGCTCGGTCACTCCCTCCCCAGTCTCTCGATCCTAATCTGTCCCAAACACTGATTTCCAACAGCGACTGTGGTATTCTGCACCGGAAGCGTGGAAACACATTTTGGCTAGGATGTGAAAAATGACAGCTGTACTGTTCATAAGGAGGTGTGAACAAATGCCAGTGTTGAAAATCTGGCGTGAAAATATTACTAATTTGCAAACTTACAAGGGTGCGTGGCACCTGCACAACACACGCTCGTAACACAGTCATTTTATGGAGTTTCATCACAAAATTTTTAACATAGACATTTTTGGACCTCTGCTCATGAACAGTGTCAGTGTGATTTTTTTAATATGTCCTGAACACCGATTTCCCACAGCAGCCGCGCTACTGTGCGCCGGAAGAGGGAAAACACATTACTGCCAGGACGTGAAAAATGACAGCTGCACTTTTCATAAGGAGGTGTGGCAAAATGGCAATGCTGAAAATTTGGAGTGAAAATATTGCAAAGTTGCGAAGGTACAAACGTGCGTGGAAACTGCGCAATGCACATTCGAAACAAACTCATTTTATGGACTTTCATCACCAAATTTTCAACATAGGCATTTTAGGACCTCTGCTAATGAACAGTGTCACTGTCATTTTCATAATGTGTCCCAAACATGGATTTCCCACAGCGACCACGTTATTCTGCGCTGGAACTGCGAAAACACATTTCAACCAGGATGTGAAAAATGACAGCTGTACTGCTCATAAGGAGGTGCAGAAGAATGGCAATGTTGAAAATCTGGGTGAAAATATTATAAATTTGTGAACTTACGAGCGTGGTTCACACTGCGCAACAAACGCTCGTAACACAGTCATTTTATGGAGTATCATCACCAAATTTTCAACATAGGCATTTTAGGACCTCTGCTCATGAACAGTGCCACTATCAGTTTCTTAATCTGTGCGGAACACTGATTTCCCACACTGACCGCGTTATTCTGCATCAGAAGTACAAAAACACATTTCGGCCAGGGTGTGAAAAATGACAGCTGTACTGTTCACAAGGAGGTCTGGAAAATGCCAATGTTGAAAATCTGGGGTGAAAATATTGCAAATTCGCAAAATTCTGACGTACATAGCTTTGCATAGCGCAAGCTTGTAAAACAGTCATTTTGGATTTTTCCACCAAATTTGCAACATAGGCTTTTTGAGACCACCTCATGAACACTGGCACTGACGTTTTGTTAATTGGTCCCAAAAGGTGATTCCGCGCAGTGACCGCGAAATCACCATTTGGCCGATTAACGCAATGACAGTGATAGAATTCATGAGGAGGGGTCCCAAAAACCCCATGTTGAAAGTGTGGTGCCAAAATTCCAAAGAATGCCTCAGATACGCATCAAAGTTGAAAAAAACCCTATTTATTCCATTATACAGCTTATCGGCATTCCTCAGTTCGCTGTCGGCTTTGAAGAGTGCAGACGAGTTCCCGGTCCACCAAAGATCATCACGCCAGACTCTGGAGGTAAGTATGGGGTGAAGGGGTGTGTGGGAGGCAGGGTGCGCAGTGGGTGGGTGTGGGTTGTGGGGGGCAGAGAGACCGCCGTGGGATTGTTTCCTTTTTTACAGGTAACAAAAAAAAAAAAGACTATCGCAGGACCGTTTTTTAATTTGCAGGGGCATGTGGCATGCTGGGGTGGGCTCCCAGTGTGCCAACGGAGTCTTCCTTTTTTGGGGGGGCAGCTGTAGCCAACGGGGGATTGGCACCCCCATCGACATACAACAAAAGTGGGGGGGGCATAATGCTGATGGGGAGTGGGCTTCCCTGTTGGCAACATAAATATTGGAGGCATTGCAGCCGATGGGGATTGGGGCCCCCGACAGCAACTAAACATGGTCGAGGGGGCACATACTGCCGAGGGGGATTGGGCACCCCCTAGGCAGTGGAGGTTAATATTGTTTGTGAACACGGCGGCAAGCTTCCACCATGTTCACAAACAAAAGATCCCACCCTGCAATGATGGGTCACTCCTTCATTGCAGTGAATGGCTGACGCTGTAATGACGAGGCAGGCCCTTATTGCAGCGGCTGTTTTTTCACAAGTTGGTGGCACGCTGGCTGAACTAGTGTCAGCAGCAGCATGCCACAGCATTGGGGGAAGCGGGACAAGCGTTTACAGGCTGTGGAGGCATTGGCCACAACAGTGCTGGGCCTCCACAACCTGCTTCTTGAGAAACCTGCTGCAACAAGTTTCTTGCGCATGCACGCAATCAACATAAAAAGAGGGAGGGAGGGGAATGACCCCCGAGACCAGTTAGGGTCTGCAGAGGTACAATAGGTAGGAACTCTTTGGGCAGACTTGGAGGGCAAAGTGGTCCTTTTCTTTCAACAGTTTCTATTTTTCTAATGTACAGTGTGTATAGGAGACTGCCACACCTACAAAATGGGGGTAGAGTTCTCAGAACTAAACATTTCCAATTTAACAACTGAAAATGCCAAAAAGGGCAGTCCACACCTTGCTCTACCCCTCAGAATTCGCATACCATTTTACTGGTGATCCAGCCCCTTCAAATAGTTCACAGACAGACTGCGGCTTCACGGAAGAGCTGCACGGGCTCTGCTACTTAAGTAATGTTAGCAGGATGAGAGGAGTTTTAAAAGAGGCACTATAAATATATCTGGAAAGTCACGAAATCTGTGGACATGCATTTATTTACCCACACTTAGTTTTAAAAGAACATGAACATACGAACATACAAAAGGTGCCAGCAGAATAAGGACTCGCGGTCTATCGAGTCTGCTCATATTCCGGAGTCTCAGGTGTCACAGAGGGTTCCCGAATACAGTATTGTATACAAGCAAAATATTCTGGTGTGCACAGTAATAACAAATGAAAACTCAGAATGTGATTTAAACCCTGCTGGTGGTTGCAGTATTTAATGAGTGTAGCCAGCAATTGCACAACTGGTCTGACATTTGATTTCTAATATTTCAAAAAGAATTATAAATTTACTGGAGATGAATCAGAGTATGTTAAAACTATAGTACATGACTGCTAAATAGCTTCAGGATTAAATATTTATTCTGACTATAAAGACTTCTATGACTATCCTAGAACAGGTGGTAACAATGTTTTTGTGGCTTTTTGGGTAACAGGACAGAAGCTGAACATGATGGACCTTGGTTCATTTCCATCCAGTATGCTGTATGTTCCTATTTTATGTAACAGGAGTTGTAGGCAGTAGCTCCAAACACACACAAACACACACACGCACAAACACATACACAAGCAGCCACACACACTTATGCACACACACATACACACACACACACACACACACGCAGACGGACACACACAGAGACACACAGACACACGCACAAACACACACACACACATATACATACACATGGACACGCATGCACAAACACATACACAAGCAGCCACACACACGTATGCACACACACACACACACGCAGACGGACACACACACAGATGGACACACACACAGAGACACACATACACACACACACAAACACACACACACACACGGACACGCACGCACAAACACATACACAAGCAGCCACACACACATATGCACACACACACCCGCATGCACACACACACGCGCGCACACACACACACACACACACACACACACACACACACACAGACGGACACACACACACACATACTTGATTGCAGTGTTCATCAGCCTGGGCCTGTACGTTTATAACTGTGTGCTCTATGGGGTCATGGCCATTAAGTGTCTGCACTTCTATTGTACGAAGGTGATTTAGGGCTGCTTGTATTAGTTCTTAATTGATGGAATGTAGTGTGAGTTCTTTGGGTGCAATGTGACTTTGTGTATGGCACTGGCACTGGCACCAGCTGGAGGATAGTTTGCATGGAGCTGCATATGCATGAGAACGTTTGTGACTGAATTGCACTTTTTATTGAGAACTGGGGCAAGCACTTTGTTGATTTGCCAACCACCCTTCTGTCCACTGCATTCAGAGATGCAACGCATTTGAAGTCTTGTTGCTGTGGCAACAAGAACTCTTAGCCCGAGTTTCACAACTGATAATTGGGCCCCTTATACTTAAATTACACTGGATGCCGCAGATTACCTTTGCTTGCCCCCCCCCAAATTAGTTAAGGTAAGCATTACAAAGATAAAAATTAAAAAAAGAAGGAAGGCACATGTCATTTAGCACAACCAGTGCTATTTTTCTTTTTGTTCAGTCCAAATGCTTGTAATGCCTAGATACAAAGATACACAGACTCTGATGAGAGACGCTCATTAATTTGTCCAGTTTTCCCATGCCCTTCTTAACTCCATGCCCAACCAGACATCGGGCACAGAGTTACAGGGTCTCTTGCCCTTCCAGTGCCCCAGTGCCTTCCTCCCTCCCTGCCTCCCCCAGCTGTCCATCCATTTCTCCGAGTGGTCTTACTATATCTTGTGCCTGTCCCATCTGTGTGTGAAACTAGTCACTGATTTGGCTTCTACCACCAACTCTCATAGAATATTCCAGGCACCCCGCACCAGTATGACTAGATAGGCCATTGACAGAGTAAATGCCTATGGCACATTCATAAGGTAGAAAAAATGAGCAGACTGGATGGGCCTTTCAGGTCCTCATTTGCCATCAACTTCTATGTTTTTATGTTTCTATATGAAAAATACCAGCCCACAAAATCACTATTAATACATGCATTCAAAAGAAAAAGTCACATAAATTTCCCATAGAATAGCAGCAATTGAAAAATGTAAATATTCCCAACATATGTAACCCTCCTTCTGCCTTTTAAACCTGGTGGAATTTTCTTTTAAAATTCAGCAGTTTGTCTTTAGGCACTCGCTCCTGCTCAAGCAGTCTGGGCTTACGCTCGAGAAGGCAGCAGCTTACAGTCCTTGAGAGATCTAGACTCCAGAAAGCTACCCCCTCCCCTCCTCCCTGTCTAGGGGTTTTGATGGTATTAGGTCTCTGGGAAAGAGGAAGGGCACTACCTTGATTGGCAGCTCATTAGGTTTAAGCAGTACCTTATTGGTTGAAGAATTGGGATTCCACGGTTGACGGCTGGATTTCCATCGAAGTGCAGGCTAGCTGGAACATTCCTCCCATCACAACTGGTGGCCACAGGATCAGATGGTTCTTCTAGAAAACAGTTAGGCAGGCAGCACAGCATAACAGATTTAGAACTCCAAATGATTCTGTCCAGAAACAGGAGTAAAATGCAATCGGGCAGTTTTTTATTTTCTGTCAAAAGCTCAAGCTGCTGACACACAAAATGTTACTGAGGATCCTCATTTAAATTAGCACAGTTTCCACATTTCTACAGCTTACAGCTATGGCACAGTCTCTTGAGGGGATCAGGGTTTGAACCTGAGCCCTACTCACTAATTTCTTCCCCTTTATGAGCCGAAAGGGCTCTGATTTACATTTTGGGACCTTTTCTCTGTCCCCAACAGGTTTCGGCTTCCTTATTTTCCCCGCCAGTGGGAGTGGGTGCGCTTATTTTCAGACTTAGGCTAGCTCTCCTCAGAATGGAGGGAGTGGGATAAAATACAGGCACATCCAGTCCTTGCAACAAACTGCCACTGCTCCTGTCAATCCATGGTCAGGGTTTGCACAGGGCAGGGCCAAACTCTCTCTCAAGCACCAGCAGTCCACCAAAACTATCCAGCAGAATGTACCTTGAGTGGACACGGACAAGCAAAGGGGTAGCTCTGCCACCTACCCCACCGGAGACATCACTGCCACTTCAGTCATCAACGGGCTGTCCATAGCAGCCACCCACTCTTGTCCAGAATGAGAGCCTAGCAGGCTCTCTGAAACCTTCTCCTTAATTGCTGCTGCCCCTGCTTCTGCTGCCCCACTGCTGGCAAAGAGGGTGCCCCATCCTCACTTTTGGGACGGGAGGCAATCGCCCCACCCCAACCCCAACTGTAGGCCTCCCCTCAGGCCTGTGAGCAGGCATACCCACTCATCTCGATGACTTTCCTCAGACTTCCACTGCCAACTCAACCACTCCCCTCGCACCGGTTGGCACTTTGAAACTATGTGCATGCTGCCTGGGCCATTGCCCATGAACAGAGGCGCACTCACCTCCCAATGTCAACAGGGCAACTCTGCTGGTAACCCCCAAATTGGCACAGGGGATACACATAAATATTTTGGAAAACCCCAAGTAAAACCATTGTAAATTGTAGTGGGAACACAGTAGCCAGAATCTTTCAGTTACAATAATGTTACTTCTACTGTCCAGCAGTGTCCATTCCAATCCAGGTTCTGAGGTAGCTTTAGATCTGGCACCCACTGCCAAGAACAAGTGAACATAGTCTCCCTAAAGACTAGAAGTGTACTATCAAATGTTGCCCAATTTTGAAGCCTGGATCAAGTTAGTACAGCCAGATGTTATTTGCCTAACTGAAACTTGGCTCAGTCCATGCATACCTGATGCCACAATCTCATTGCCAGGTTTCAATGTCTTCAGGGAGGATAGACTAGGAAATCAAGGTGGGGCTGTCTTATTTACCTCAGACCAGACCTACAAGTCTCTAAAATCAAGATCAAAGACCTAAGCAGGGACTGTAAATGCCTAGCAAAAAAAAAGCTTCTGATAGGGCGAGGGCAAAAATCTCTTGTCATCCTGTCTGTATATATTCCTCCAGGTAAACAGAATCTGGGCATAGAGTCACTTACTCTCTACTTCATGCAACTTAATCAGGACTTTGAATATGTTGTTACTGGTGACTTTAGCATCAGTTGGAATGCTAAGTCCAGCCCAGGCCACAGGGCTAAAATGTCCAACCTATTTCTCATACAAATGGTCACTGAGCACACTAGGACCAATTAAAAAACAGGCAGCATGACGCTACTCGATTTGGCACTAGTTACACACCCTGACATGGTTAAAGTTGTCAGTGTTATGCCTGACAACCTACGAGACCACTCCCTGGTGCAATGTCTATGGGCAGTTAAACAGACAAGGCCAATCCCCTCTCCTCCCGATTACATTCAGCCAAGTCCTAAGCAAAATGAAGGTGCCTGAATTCAAATCTTCCTTGGCCCAAACTGATTGCAGCTTCTTAGATGTCATTCTCGATATTGACTTGGCCCAAGAATTCTTTGTCTCAGAGTTCACACTTTCCTATGATAAATGTGCACCCTTTAAAAAAACACAAGGCAAAAGCAACACAATTCTGATGGATCACCTCCTAATGCCTTGCCTGCATGAGGGAGAGGGACAATCTGTGGGCACTGACCAGGGAAGCAGGGTCCTACAACCATCTCTACTTCTATAAGTTCAGGCTAACTTTTGTTTAAATATAAACGATTAATGTGTTTGGGTCATCCTAAGAAAGGCAGTACAACATGCTACCGAGTAAGTTGGGATGAACTCCACTGCTGAGACAAATTTTTCAAAAGCAAGAAAAAGCATTTTATTTCCATAAATTCACACCATCCAAGGGTGATAGTTTTGTAGCTGTCAGCACTTCCTCAGGCCCATAAACAGTGTTGTATTCTAGAAGGGACATACAAAAAATATCTTCAACCATCACTCTTTTTATGCTTGCTTGCATTCATGCACAAGAAACATTATGTGGCAGCCTAGGAGAAATGTGGGTTGTGGAGATGCGGCACTGTGGCAGCCAATGGAGGCACTGCATTTGGGGGCTTGGCACTGGTGGACCAATGGAGGCACAGTGTGCCGATGACACTGGTCTCCAAGAGTGCCACCAAGTTGAAACGTTTTCACCACTGCAATGAGGGGCTGCCTCGTCATTGCAGCATCAGCCATTCCGCTGCAATGAGGGAGCGACCGATCATTGCAGGGCTGTACTTCCCAAATGTAACAATTAAATTAAACATGGCGGCAGCTTGCCGATACCTCTCAGCCCAATGAAAGCCAATTGAGGGTGGCCAATCCCCCTCTTGGCAGCCCCCAACCCAGTTAATTTGCAGATGGGGGAGCCCACTCCCCATCAGCATGATGTAGCCCCCCTCCCCAATTTGTTGTGTGCCGAGTGGGTGCCCAATCCACCTCGGCATCATGGCTCCTCAAACAGTCATTCTTTGCCAATGGGGGGCCCAATTCCCAATGGCTTCAGTACCACCACCCCAAAAAAGGCAGGTGGCTCACTGGGAGCCCACCCCAGTATGCTGGAAACAAGTCTAGGAAAAGAAAAACCTTCCCACGACGTCTTTTAATTTTTTTTATCTCCCTGAAACAAAGGAAACGGGCCCACGCCAGTCGGCGTCCTCTCCTCCCAACCCGCACCCACCCACTGCGCACCTGAGCTCCCCACACCCCCCACCCCATACTTACCTCTGGAGCCTGGTGCGACAACCTTCAGTGGACCGGGAACATGTCTGCACTCTTCAAAGCCAACTGCGAACTGAAGAAATGCCGGTAAGCTGTATAATGGCATAAATAGATTTTTTTTCAACTTTGGTGCATATCTCAGGCATTTTTCAGAATATTGGCACCAAATTTTCAACATGGGGTTATTGGGACCCCTCCTTATGAATTCGGGCACTGTCATGGCGTTATTCAGTCCTGAAAGATGATTATGCGGTCACTGCGTGGAATCACCTTCTGGGACCGAGTAATGAAAAGATAGTGCCAGTGTTCATGAGGTCGGCTCTCAAAAAGTCTGTCTTGCAAATTTGGTGAACAACATCCAAAAAATTACTGTTTTACGAGCACGTGTTGTGCAGTTTCCATGCATGCTCAAAACTTTGCAAATTTGTAATATTTTCACTCCAGATTTTCAACATTAGCATTTTTCCACACCTCCTTATGAACAGTAAAGCTGTAATTTTTCACATCCTGACTGAAATGTGGTTTCACATTACGGGTGCAGAATAGCATGGTCACTGTGGGAAATCAGTGTTCGGGACACATTAAGAATATTACAGTGACACTGTTCATTAGCAGAAGTCCTAAAATGCCTATGTTGAAAATTTGGTGATGAAAGTCCATAAAATGACTGTGTTACGAGCATGCATTGTGCAGTGTCCACGCATGCTCATAACTTCACAAATTTATAATATTTTCACCCCAGATTTTCACCAGTGGCATTTTTCCACACCTCCTTATGAACAGTACAGCTGTCATATTTCACACCCTGTCCAAAATGTGTTTTTTGCGCTTCCAGCACAGAATAGCGTGGTCGCTGTGGGAAGTCAGTGTTCGGGACAGATTAAAAACAAATCAGTGACACTGTTCATGAGCAGAGGTCCTAAATGCCTATGTTGAAAATGTAGTGACAAACATCTGTGAACTGACTGTGTTGCGAGTGTACATTGCTCAGTTTCCACACACCCTCGTAATTACACGCATTTGTAATATTTTCACTCCAGATTTTCAACATTGGCATTTTTTGCACACCTCCTTACGAATAGTACAGCTGTCATGTTTCATATCCTGCCTGAAATATGCATTTACAAATCTGGCGCAGAATAGCACGGCAGCTGTGGGAAATCAATGTTCGGGACATATTATGAAAATCATAGTGACACTGTTCATGAGCAGCGGTCACAAAATGCCTATATTGAAAATTTGTTGAAAAAATTCCACTAAATGACTGTATTACGCACATGCATTGTGCAGTTTCCACATAAGCCCTGGAAGTTTAAGTATTTTTAATATTTTCACTAGAGATTTTCAACATTGCCATCTCTTCACAGCTCCCTATGAATGGTACAGCTGTCATTCTTCACATCCTGCCCGATCTGTGCTTTCGTATATCTGGCACAGAATGGCATGGTCACTGTGGGAACTCAAAGTCCGGGACACATTAACAAAATCACAGTGCCACTGTTCATGAGAAGAGGTCCCAAATGCTTTCATGAGTTGGGGGTCACAAAAAGGCCATGTTGAAAATTTGTAGTGTAAATAGCAACAAACGCCCAGGGCGTTAGGGTGTCTAACCATAAAGTCCCACCCTGTATAGACTGACAGGCATCAGGGGTGTGCCTTGGACCGACTGTAATGCTCATGCCATTCCACCCCCACCCCACCACCCTGCAGCCAGTGACAGGCATCGAATTGTGCCTTGAACTCCTCTGCCCCACAGTTCACCCCATTCTCCTATACTGCACCCATTTCAGTGTATGTCCTTATGGAATGGGCTGACTGTACAGCCGAACACCCCAAGGCACACCTCAACATGTGTCAGTGTCTGCAGGATAGGGTGAAGTGAAATGGCATGAACGTTATGGGTGACAACCCAAATGCATACCCCAATGCCTGTCCATCTCTGCAGGGTGGAAGTGGGGTTGGCGTGAAGTTCAATACTTCACTACCATTCTTATTCTGCATCTCTCTAACTCCTGCATTTCCAATGCTAATACCAGCAAGCAAACATTCGGCATTGACAAATGCTTGTTTATCTATTTATGGAATACACTGGTGACTTTTCCTCCACTTCAATGCAAAAATTCTTTACTACACCATGTGATTTTACTACCACAGCTATGCAGCCTATTATATAGTGTTACCTAATATATACAGGCCTAGATATTCAAAGGAGTTGTGCCTGGTACAACTGAGCTGAGTTGGCGCAACTTCAGAAATGCACCCTGGGGCTATATTCAAAAGGGGGACATGCGCTGCGGAACTCCCGGTGCAAAGATAATGTATGTGGCGCATCTCCAAGGAGCGTGCCCATGCGTATGTGGTGCATCTTGAAATTCAGCAGAGATGTACGGCACATCTGCCAGCACATTCCGTAAATGTGCCGCATACATGGCACAAAGCTGAGCATGCATAAATCATGCTCAAGTGGTAGCTACCCACAGGTGAACTGCTGTATTGCAAGGCACAACACAGCAGCCACCAGCCATGGGTGGCTACCCACAAGAACACCGTACAGAAGCACCCACAGTATTCCCTAGTAGTCTAGTGGTACCCACCTCCCCATTCCATACTGCAATCCCCATAATAAAGAAATATTTAATTCCCTGGTTGTCCATTGTTACCCCACTCCCTGCCCGTAACCCCGATTGCCATAATACTAACATACTAACTTACTAGTTACCAGCAGAGTAGGCCTTATGGTCTATCAAGTCTGCTTGTGCCTCAGAACCCTGGGTGGGTACCGAAGCCATTTCCCTGTTTCCATTCCCTGTTTCTCTTTCCCCATCCCAGTCCCCCCATCAGGCCTTGCAAACCCCTGCTTCTTACCATGCCTGTACCTGTCCCATCCTCTTTTGAAGCCTTCCACTGTAGAAGACATTACCAGCACCCTGGGCAGCACATTCCACAGTTCCATCACCCTCTCCGTGAAAAACCTCCTCCTCCTTCTTCCCCCTATCCTTCTACCTTTGAGCATCCAATTATGTCCTCTGGTGACCCCCCCAACCTAAAAATCCCATCTCTGTTTACCTTATTGATTCCCTTTAGGTACTTGGAGACCTCACTCATGTCCCCTTAGTCCCTCCTCTCCTCCAGCTGGAACAGGTCAAGCTCCTCTAGTCTCTCCTCATGTGTCAGTTCCTCCAGCCCCCTGATAAGTTTGGTTGCTCTCTTCTAAACCCTCTCCAGGAGCTGGATATCCCTCCTTAAGTGTGGCCTCCAGTACTGCACACAGTACTCAAGGTGTGACCTAACCAGGCCATTGTACAGCGGCAGAATCATTTCCCTGCTCCTTGAGGTAATCCCCCTTGCAATGCAGCCCAGCATCCTGTTGGCCTTGGCTGCAGCCCTCCTGCATTGCTCTGAATTGTTCATGTTTACATCCACCAGGACTCCCAGGTCTTTCTCCCCTGTCATGGCCTGCAACACGTCCTCTCCTAGGGTGTACCTATGCTTGGTGTTTCCATGCCCCAGGTGTAACACCTTTCACTTGAAGGAATTACAATTTAATCTCCAGGTGCAAGTCCACCTATCCAGTATATCCAGATCCCTCTGCAGGATCATCCTCCCCTCTTCACCCTCTACCACTGCCCCCAGCTTAGAGTCATCTGCAAAGAGACTAATTTCACACCGGACATTTTCCTTAATATCAGAGATGTACTGTATGCATTACACAGGAGCGGCCCCAGTACCGAACCCTGTGGTACCCCACCAGTGACCCTCCCAGGAGATGATATCTCCCCACCTAACACTACCCTCTGAGTGCACCCCGCAAGCCAGTTGCCGATCCATCTGACCATCAATGGGCCTGCCTCCATCCCACTCAGTTTCCCCAGTAGGCCACTGTGAGGGACCGAGTCAAACACCTTACTGAAGTCCAAGAACAATACATCCACTTGCCTCCCCCCGTCGAGTTCTGCTGTTACCCATTTGTAGAACTCCACAAGGTTAGTTTGACAACACCTACCTGGCACAAACCCATGCTGTCTACTATCCAGGTGACCCATCTCCTCTATGAACCCCCCCAATCGTTCCTTGAGTATCCTTTCCATCACCTTCCCCACTACCGATGTCAAGCTGATGGGTCTATAGTTCCCCGGCACCTCCCTCGATCCCCTTTTATAGATGGGCACAACATGTGCCCTCCTCCAGTCCCCAGGCACCCACCCAGTCTTTAGAGTCATGTTAAAGAGATCCACCAGCAGTGCAGACAGAATATCTGCCATCTCCCCTAGAACTCTGGGATGTATGCCATCCGGCCCCAGGGATTTGTCCTTTTTAAGGGAATTCAGGGCTTCCCACACCTGACCTATAGGAATAGCATCGTCAGTCCCATATCCCCTTTCAGACGATCCATCTTGGTGCACTACCCTGAGATATCTCCCCCAACTTCTTGCTCTATATCCACTCCACTATTCCTGCCTGTTGCCCTTCCTAATTCCTTTTGCTCCCGCTTTGTAAGTCTCTCCCCTTCCTCAGTGAACACCGAGGCAAAGTAATCATTAAATACCTCTGCCTGTTCCATAGCCCCTTCCACCCCCCCCCCCCATTTGTCCTCAATCTTCCGGACTGGCCCTTGACCTTTCTCCACTCCCCAATGTACCTAAAGAATCCCTTTTCCCCACCCCTTATCCCTTGGGCAAGCCGCTGCTCTTTTCTCGCTTTTGCCTCCTCACCACCCTGGGCGCCTGCCTGGCTGACAGGTGGTTGTTTTCCTTATCTCTCACCCCTCTCATTTATTTGTATCTGCTGTAAGCATCCCTCTTCTCTCTTACTACCTCCTGAATCTCCTTTGACCACCAACGTGGTTTACGAGACCTCGCCCCATTGTGCTTCACCCTCACATAGGACCTGATGGCCTCCTAGAGTCCCCTTTCTATGACCTCCCACCTACCTTCTACATCCATCCGAGGTGTAATCTCCCTCAAATGCTTCTTGAGAATCTCCCCAATGCCCCTAAAATCTGCCCCCCAAAGTCAATAGTCATTGTCCCTGTCCTAGAACTGTCTCCCTCCCCCACCCCCCTACATTTAGTCGGACCCAGACCATGTTGTGGTCACTTCCTGCCAGAGGATCCTCCACCACCAGGTCCCATACCAGATCACCTTCTGCAAGAACCACATCCTGGACACATCCCTCCCTCGTTGGCTCCAACACCCGCTGAGTGAGGAACACATCCTGAAAACCATCCAGCAGCCTCTGTTCCTTGGCCACCATGGACATCATAGTTCCCCAGTCAATAGCTGGCATATTTAGGTCCCCCATCAACACCACTCCTTCCCCTTCTGACTCACATTGGCCCTTAATGTTATCCAGCAGATGATCCTCCAGATCTGCCTCGAGTCCTGGGGGCCTCTGTACCACTCCCATCTTGATCTTCCCTCCCGCAGGGGTTTGCAAGGTGACCCATAAAACCTCCACCTTTCCCTCTGCTTCCTCTGCTCTAATGATCATTATGTTATCTCTAACGAACATAGCTACTCCTCCCCCTTTGCCCTCCTTTCCATCCTTCCTAAACACTGTGTACCCAGTCACATTTAGTTTCCATTCGTGGATAGTGGTGGCCCAAGTTTCAGTGACCACTGCTACATCCACTCCTCCTTCAACCAGCATAGCCTGGAACTCAGGCATCTTGTTTCCCAGGCTCCTAGCATTAGTTAACACCAACTGCCACCCAATGCCCCTTCCCCCTTTTCCATGCCCCCCCCAATCTTATTGTACATCCTCCTTTGTCCTCTCTAGTGGAATCTTTCTCTTCTTGGCCTTTGTCCGACTCCCACCTTCCCAGGGGCTGAAGGCCTTGTTAACCTGTGAAATGTATGGTCAAGTCTGCTCCCTCTTTTTTCCCTCCCCCCTTTACAAGTTTAAACCCCACTTAGCCTGAAAGAAATCCGCCATCCCCTGTTTTAGGACTTCCTTCCCTATCTGATTTAGGTGAAGCCTATCCCTGGTGTACAGTCCCGTATCATTCCAAACTCCCCCCAATCCCCAACACCCCGTCCCCCTTTCTTTCCCCCACTGCTTGAGCCAGTCATCAACCTCTATGATCTTTCTTTTGTTCTCCACAGTGGCCCTTGGTGTTGGCAAAATTTCTGAGATGGAAACTGTACATCCATTATTCTAGCAAACTCTGGTCAGCTCCCGGAACCTTGCCTGGATTTCCAGTACACTATTCCCCTCTATGTCATTTATTCCCAGATGCACCAGAAGTTCGGTGATCCTCCACAGTCCTTTGCCAGCTCATACACCAGGAACTTTGCCCTACGCACAATCAAGCCAGAGATACCCACTACCTTAACTCTACTTGATTTGCCCTCCTCTTCCCTCTCCCAGTGTATACCCCTAATCATGGAGTCCCCAGCAAGAGTACCTTAGGGTCCCTCTCGGTCTTTTGTTTACCTCTTTTTTGAGCTCCTGCCTCAACTCCCTCCTGCCCATACCCCCTTTCTTTCCCCTAGGTGTCTATCCGCCTCCCTATGAAAGCACCCCTTGTCTCCCTTCCTTTCTTGCCGCACTTTATGTGCCCAGGTTCCTCAGTTCCCCCTTATTTTGGTTCCTCCTTGTTCTCTACCTCATCCACATCTGTCGCACTGACCATGGCCATCTCCCATTTCTCTCTGGCCTCCCTTCGATTTCATTTACACCCATGCCCCCAGCCTGGCCTCCTCCTCAACTTCATTTACCTCCCTTGCCCCTGCAGGTCCTCCTTACCTAGAGACCCTCTCTGGTACTTCACCTTCCTTTGAGGGTGCCCTTCTGAGTCTATTTCTCCTCCTTTTCCCCTATCCTGCTCTCAGCCTCCACAGCTGCTGTCTGATTATCTTCCTCTCACTGCTTGGCCTTTACTTTGCCTCTCCCCCCGCTAGATTGATTTCTTGGATTTCCTTCCTCTGCCTCTATCCCCGTCTAATTTCTCACTTTCCTCTCTCCTGCATAATTCATATCCCTCTCCTCCCCATACACCCCTTCCCCTTCTTCCAAGTTACGTAGTGGCTCAAATATATTGTAACATTCGATGCCAATCCCCTGCATTTGGCCCAATCTCCCACTGACTGCCCCACTAAGCTTCCCTTTGTCAGCCCCACTTGTCCTGTCACTCTCCCCTTTCTTATGTTTTGGATAGTTTTCCCCACTGCTCTCCTCCCTGGCATCTGTGCCCCTTGCTTCAATTCCATGCTTCCTAAGTTCACTCCCCATGATTGAGGAAACACCTCCCAGTCTCGCTCCCTTCCTTCCTGCCTGCTGTCCACAGCCCCTCCCAGTCCCCTTCCCACCCTTCCCTTGCTGTCCACAGCTCCTCCCAGTTCCTTCCATCACACCCCCCAGTGCCCCTAGTTGCCTGCTTAGTCTGTCTCACCCTGATCTTCAATAACTGCCTACAGAGTGGGCAACCTTCCTCCCTCCAGGCCCAATTTAGTATGATTGCCGCCCCACATTCAGTGCACCCTGTTACCCTTCCAAAGATGCCTGTCCTGGTTGCTAAAGGTCCCCCTCAATGTCCTTCACCAAACATCTTTGGTCATTCCTATATGACCCGGCCTCTTCCCCCTGGAATATTACCCCCCACCCTTCTCCAAGTAGCCATACTGGGGTAGTGGGAGAACGGGGTGACAGCCCCTTGTAGTGCGAACAGTTAGTTTAGCAGATCTAACAGCTTTATTAGTTCTAATAGTCAAACACAGCCCCTTACCAGCTCCTAGTCAAGGGAAAAAAATAATCATAGGATTAAACAGTGCTAACCAGTTTAAATCACCGCCCCCGACCTCTTATCAGCTCCTAGTCAAGGGACAATTATTCATGGAATTAAACAGTGCTGACAGGTAACAGCTCTAGCAGTACTAATAGTCAAACACAGCCCCCTACCAGCTCCTAATCAAGGGAAATATATTCATAGAATTTAAACAGTACTAACTGGTTAAGTCACAGCCCCAGCCTCAGCCCCAACCAAAATAACTAGTGTAGCAAAGCTTCAGTCCTTAGTTATTCCATCCAGGACAATGTTTCAATCAAGCCAGTGAGAACCCAAGTCAGTAAATCCCCTCACAGTTCACTGGACCCCTTGTAATATCCCCGAGCCAATCAGTTGCCCTACCTCCCACCTGGCCACATCGCCTCTGTGCATTTAATAGAGGTCAGGCCACGGTGAGTGGGCAGCAGATTTTACTCACAGTCTGTGTCTCTTTTTACAGTCCAAAGCCAGTCCCGAAAGTGGAGCCCTGTTTCCTGACTGGGCGCCACCTGGTTTAGTCCATCCGGGATTTGTTTGCTCCCAGCAGCCCCAGCTCAGCCTAGCTCTCTTCTGCTATGACATCTCCATTGCTGATTTAGCTGGTCTTTCTTCCTGACAGCTCTCCTGCTTGCCACCACCTCCCGACAGCTCCCCTGTTTGCTGCCGATGCAGCCAGCACTCTCCCTTGACTCTCCGCTGGTCCCGACTCTATTCTGATCTGACTACCAAGGCTGTGGGGATGCGGTTTTGGGCAATCGGGGTTATGGGTGGGGTGGGGTGTACCACTGGACCACCAGGGAGTTAATATTACCTTATTACCATGATCAGGGTTACGGGCAGGAAGGGGGTACCACTGGACCACCAGGGAATTACATATTTATTTATTTCTTATGGTGATCGGGGTTACGGACAGGGAAGGGGATACCACTGGACCACCAAGGAATTAAATTATTCTTTATAATGGGGGTCAAAGTATAGGATGGGGAGGGGGATCCAATGGACTTCCCCTGACAGCACTGTATGCTGTGCAGGGTGCCAGGCTCATTTCGCAGGCCAGCCCTACACAACTCATGCAAATGGGCCCATAATGACATGCAAATGGCCCCATTTCCACCTTGCATGCATTATGACCCCATTTGCATCTTTGTGTTGGAATATCAGGAATTTGTGCATGGTGTATCTCTGATGTGCTGGCGCATTTCCCATTCCTGGTATTCAGACCTGTGTGGGGGATGCGCTGGCGCGTTGTATTTGCACTGCAGCCATTTTCTGATATATTCAGACAAGTTGCGCCATGGTACAACTCTTCTGAATATATCCCTTTGTTGGTCCAGTGCAACTCAGTTGCGTGGAGCAACCACTTGCACCATTGCCAGGAGCAGTTTCAGATATCTAGTCCAGAGTGTCTTAAAATGACATCAACAAGCTGAACCAGGTGAGGAACTCCTGAAATCACCGATCTCCTAAAATTACTTACCTTTCTACAGACTTCTGTCATTAATCTCTGTTTTGTAGTGTTCCAACTTTACTTTCAAAAATGGATCCTCCTGCAAAATCTGCCTTAAACTCATATGTTTGTTATCCCTAATTCTATTACACATTGCCTTCCAGATCTTAACACTAGTTTTTGCCTTACTTTTATAACTCCTTGTAGCCCTTCCTGGGCTCTGTGCACAGCCTCCTGCTGTTCCATTTTAAACATTCATTCTATTTATAAACAGAAATGACAGTACAGTACTCTTGCTCTTAAACCCTTTTAAATTGCATTTAACACTAATTTTTGTGTTATTACTGCACAATGAAACAAGCTTGCATTGCTCACCTTTCCTCGCTCTTCTCTTACACATTTGCTGCTCAAAGTATTTCAAGAGTGTTTCTAAAAGGCAATGAGTAAAATGTTTCCTTCCTTTCTCTGTTCACTCCTATTCATAAATAATTTTCAATCTTTCACTACAGACTTACTACATTCACACATTTTCAGGAGAACTCACCCAGCAATGCTCATTTGCAAGATTTAGTCATCTCCAGGGAGTCAGGAGCAGCAGAAATCTCGCACATATGCATTTTAAATACCGTGAGGTGGTGGGGGGAGCCAACATCATGTGTGATATCATCACTTTACCTACTTTAAGGCATTGCCTGATACATCTGCTCCATGCAGAGATTAGTCTCCTGCTGTGGCTGAGTGGTCTAGGTGCAAAGCCGGAACCACCCAGTGTTGGTGAATGGAGACTACAGGTGGTTCGCCCCCCACCCTCAGCTTTTACAGAGCTGATATGTTTTTTACCTTAAGTTTGTTATTTTGAGCTTATAAAAACACGTTACTGACAGTTAACATAAATGATGTTTTACTATCTGAGAAATCATATTATTTTACTTGTATAATCATCCTCATTCATACTGTAAAACTACAGTCCAGATAGTGAATGTTCAGAAAAAGTTGTGCTGTCTTCTGACAATGCTCCTATCTGTACAGGTGAAGAAAAAACAACCACAAGGAAGAGCGTAGAAACATTGAATGTGATGACAGAAGGGGACCTCGAGGTTAGAAGTGGCCAAAATTCTCTCCATGAAGTGATTCGCAGAATAATGCGGAATCTGAGAAGTAATCCTCAACATGAAGTGGAGTATTTCGCTTCATAATAAGGAATGCAAAGTCCATTGAAACCAATGACTTTGCGTTAATTTGCCTTCCCCAAATCATTTCTCCACCAATTTTAAGGTGAAGTACATTGAAATCAATGTACTTCACATCACTTCGGCTTGTTATTGAGCTCCAAGGCAAATTTTGCAGTGATACTATGATTGCAGGTCACATGGGCTCAGTGGCAGAGCTAGAGGGGGGGCTGGGGGGTGGTCACCCCTCATGGCTGCCCCAGTGTGAGTAGCGGTGCCCCACCACCATCTTTATTCACTGTGAAGTGCCCCTTGTGGAGCCCATGAGTGACTGAATGCCCCCTCCCCCGGCTCCCAAATGCTCCCAAACCTGGCTCCGCCACTGCATGGGCTCTAGATTGTTCTGCCCAGCCTCAGTTCTGTGTAGTGGAAGATGGAGACAGTTTCCTGTCAGAGCTCTGTGATTCAGATCCTCTAGAAGCTGTTAAAAAAGCCTTTTTGAGCCACTTTTTTTGCTCAATATTTAGTACATCAATTGTAGGAAACCCTCCTGTGCTCATATCATCGAGTGTTTATTGTTTGTGTGTGGATTTTTAATGTTAATTTAAAACATTCAGTCTGTGTACTGACAAACACGAAGTGTGCTTTGGGGGAGGGGCGTATCTGTGGTGGAGGTAGGTTAAAACTGGGACAAAAAGGCAGTCTTTCTGTTTTGGTTATATTTTCTTGCAATAACTGTGTTAATGTACATACAGTAATATTTTTAGTAATTCTTAAAAATGTTTTGCTGATTGTTGTGGTGCAGCAGTGCATAATTTCAGTTTGTTTAAATGATTTGGTTATATTACTGAAGTTTTCAATTTGCTACGCATTACTTGTAGTGTAGTGTGTGTGAGTGTGTGCGACACGTGCCATCAAATCAGACACATTTTATTGTGCCACAGAGTAATTGCAGCAGTGTGAACCTGCTATCCACTGCAGCTGCATGAATTTTTTGTGCTGCTTTGTGGTATCTTTACTGGTAGTGGACTGTTACTGCCGTGCACTGCCCCCAAACAGGCAAAAGGTATTCTTTTCCAGATTTGGATTTCTGACTTGTGAGCACTGGTTAGGTGTTGTTGTGCCTTTGCATCTGCATCTTTTGAGTGTGCAGAGCAATCTTAATCTGTCTGCGTGTTTGCATCTCTTTCGGGCCCAATCTCCATCTGTAACTTAAGTCACAGTTTGTTTGGCTTCCCTTCAGAGTACTGGGTGTGGTGCATATCTCTGTATGAACATTTTACTCATTGATGTGAGTTTTTAAGTCAGGGCAATCCTCACAAGTCACTCATGATAGAAATTGCAGTCTTCATCTTCATGGTTATGATTCATGAATCACAAAACTGTAAGATTTTTTGTAGTTAGTTCCATGTAAGCCTGTTTCATAGTGTCTGGGGTCTTGGCTTCAATCGTCATTGTACTCATTGATATGAATTTTCAAATCAGGTAGTTTTGTGTGGTACAAGTCAGGGAAGTACAGCCATAGGTATCTGCATTCCCGTACAGTTTATTATCATTGATAATGTCACACCAGACACTCATCATGAAACAAATCACATTTATCATGAATCACAGCAGTTTATTTATTTTTCAGTTCTGATGATACGCTGAAGACCTGTAAAGATGACCAAAACTTTGCTGAATCTTTTTTAACTTTTTTTAAATAATGCCCCCTCCCACAAAAAAAAAACTAAATATACTTACCTTCACTGGCTTGGCAGTATTCCAACACCAAAATTCTCATCAAGCCAAGAAATGCACACCCCAAGTTCGAATGTATGACTTGTGATACAAAAAAAGAGCAATGATTACGTGTGTATATATATATATATATAGCTGTAAGATATGAACATTTACGGTAAACTCAGGTTCTGTGGAAAACCATGATGGTGCCAGGTACAGTAACTTACCAAGGGTAGTATTAGTGTTCACACAGAGGGCATCCTTCCTGTTGGGGGTCAGTGCAGCAGACATTGGGCAGCCAACAGCCTTATCACATCATCATGGATGGTTAACTCAATGGTCAGGTCATCCTTCTAGCACATCTTTTGGCAAGACACTGTGCATCAGCCTAGTCAGGTCAAGAAGCATTACATGAAATTCCAAAAGCAGCAGCAGGAGACATACTATAGTTCTTATTGGAATGTGTGAACGCATGACTGAGTGTGGCATGAATTAAATGGAGACTTTTCTTTCCATTTTATGCTCTCATTTCCCTTCATCTGGATCGGGAATTTTCCGGACAAAAGACAGTAGCATTTTGGGGATGCACATTAATTCTGGTGACTGTGTGTGACCACTGCACGCATGACTGAATGCGCCATTAATTTTGGGAGACTTTGCATTTCTTGTTGTGCTCTCATTTCCCTTCATCAGCACTGGGGAATTTTCTGGACACAAGACAGTAGCAATTTGGGGATGCACATTAATTCTGGTGACTGTGTGTGTGGGGGGCTGCCAATATTGTTGTCACTTAACCTTACTTCGCGTTGAGGTGGAATGACAACACAAAGTAATAATTACAAGACAAAGTGAGCCTTTCATATCAGCCACTTCGCATAGCGGAGTGACAATGCGAAGTGCCCACTTCACAGGCACATTGCCAGCAAAATTTAAATTCGCTGCATCTCTACTCGAGGTCCATCTAGTCTGCCCATGATGTTTACTTACATACTAATTACCCCCTCCCTGCTACCCCCCTCATTTGTATTATAGCTTTCTGCTTATCCCATGCATGCTTGAACCCTACCACTGTTTTGGGCCCTATGATCTCTGCTAGTAGGATGTTCCCGATGTCCACCACCCTCTCTGCTAAGAAGAATTTTCTAATGCTGGTCCTGAATTTGCCTCCTTTTAGTTTAAGATTGTGACCACATGTTTTGTCTCCCTCTTTGGCCTTGAAAAGTTCCTGAACCTGGCATGTCCCCACTATAGCCAAAGTACTATCCTTATATGCAGGGATTAGGTTCTCACAGATTCAAAAAAGTTCAGTGATATCTTTAAGTTTGTTAATCCTTGTACATTTGAGTGCACTTCTCTTTTTATGTAGATTTTAAGCTGATTGAAGCAGGACCCCCCATAAAGTGAACCGATGCAGAAACAGTGCACCTCACTGACGTATTGGAACAAATATTCAATTTGTGTACACTGTTACTCCACATGAAGTTCTTGTTGCCACAAAAAATGTCTATGTCCTTTCTTTTTTCTTTTTTTTCTTTTACCTCCTCACCAATACAGGTTCTAATCACAGCTTCCATTCATTGCCACGTTTGGGTTTAAGCAGTCCATGGTTCAGATTCAGAATACTTCCCTTCTCAGGAGAAGATCATCCCAGCTCAGACTCCCCACTAATGGCTCCTCTACCCTTGCTAGTCCCAAAATCTTAGTGATGTTGTTGAGTGACCTACCATATTAAAGTGTTGTACAACAGATGAGTTTTGATCCCTTAGTCTGATGTCACTCTTATGTTCTTAGATAGTAAAACAGCATTAATGTTAACTGTTAGTAACATGTGTTTTTAAAAGGTCAAAATAGCAAATTTAAGGTAAAAAACATTTCAGTTCTGTCCTAGCCGAGGGTTGGGGGCAAACCTCTTGTAGTCTCCATTCACCACCGCTGGGTGGTTTCCGCTTTGCACCTAGACCACTCAGCCACAGCAGGAGACTAATCTCTGCATGGAGCAGATGTATCAGGCAATGCCTTATAGTGGGTAAGGTGATGACATCACACATGATGTCGGCCCCCCCACCACCACCTCACGGTATTTAAAATGCATATGTGTGAGATTTCAGCTGCTTCTGACTCCTTGGAGATGGCTGAATCTCACAAACGAGCATTGTTGGGTGAGTTCTGCAAATTTATGAACGTGGTAAGTCGGTAGTGAAAGATTTTAAATTATTTATGAATAGGAGTGAACAGAGAACTGAAGGAAACATTTTATTCATTGTCTTTTAGAAACACCCTTGAAATACTTTGAGCAGCAAATGTGTAAGAGAAGACAAGGAAAGGTGAACACTGCAAGCTTGTTTCATGGTGCAGTGATTACACAAAAATTAGTGCTAAATGCAATTTAAAAGGGTTTAAGAGCAAGAGGACTGTACTCTCATTTTTGTTTATAAATAGAATGAATGTTTAAAACGGAACAGCAGGAGGCTGCACACAGAGCCCAGGAATGGCCTCAAGGTGTTATAAAAGTAAGGCAAAAACTAGTGTTAAGATTTGGAAGGCAATGTGTACTAGAATTAAAGATAACAAACATATGAGTTTAAGGCAGATTTTGCAGGAGGATCCATTTTTGAAAGTAAAGTTGGAACACTACAAAACAGAGATCAATGACAGTAGTATGTAGAAAAGTATGTCATTTTAGGAGAGCAGTGATTTCAGGAGTTTCTCACCTGGTTCAGCTTGCTGATGTAATTTTAAAACAATATATATATCAGGTAACACTATATAATAGGCTGCATAGCTGTGGTAGTAAAATCACATGGTGCGGTAAATAATTTTTGCATTGAGGTGGAGAAAAAGTCACCAGTGTATTCTATAAATAGATAAAAAAAAGTGATGGTAAAAGATATTTTTGTATGTCTCATCTAGAAAACAACACTGTTTATTGGCCCGAGGAAGTGGCGTCAGCTATGAAACTGTTGCCCTTGGCTGGTGTAAATTTATGGAAATAAAAAGCGTTTTCTGGCTTTTGAAAAAATTGTCTCAGCAGTGGAGTTCATCCTAACTTACTCAGTCCCATGCCCACCTGCAAAGGTAAAAGGAAGCCCACGTAAATGCACCAGTGTGATTAGAAAGGCCGAATGGCAAAATCTGACTTCTATAAGTAGCTGCAGACCAGAACTGGAGCAATAACAAAAGATTCTGGGTCAATGTCTCAGGGCTTCTTGGCAAGGAAGTTAAAACCATTTAGTCCTCAAATGCTAATGGTGGAGGATCAAGAGGTCCTTGACCCCACTAAAACTGCCAATTACTTCAAAACAGCTTTTACTGACCTCAGTTCCATCACCCCCACTATGCCTGCCCAGACCCATTGCAGGGAATCAGGTCTTGAAGCATTCCAGAGGGCAGACTCTGAACCAGGGTACCCTACGTTCTACTTTAAGGTTGTTTCACTTAGAGATACCTTGAAATACATCAGTAGGGTACTTGGCAAAACTAGTTGTGGGAGTGACTCAGTTGGTATGAAACTTTTTCCCTGGCAGTAGAGGAACATTCCCACCTCATCTCTAGAATTTTTTAATTTTCCCTGTGCTACTTGTAGTTCTCAGAGAAGTGGAAATCTACATTTGTTACACCAGGTATCCAGTGATAAGGGTGCTCACTATTGGGTGCACACCAAAACAGTGGCACCTTATCATATGGCTACTGGATGGGGTGGGCGACTGCAGGTATGGCGACATCCTGTCACTATATATACAAGTGCGTGCAGGGAGGTGGGGAGTGAGCATGGCAGAAGGGGAGGGAGGGAATGTATGGCATGTTGTGGTGATGGGCTGCCCAGCTGCCTCGTGGCATGGTGGGTGGGTCACAGGCTTTTGCTGCGAGAGTGCCAGGTTCAGGTCAGGGTGCACATACATTTTGTTGCGCCTGGCCTGAATTTTAGTTTTTTTTTTCATTTGCACCCCCCCAACATGCATCCCCACCAGAGTTGAGAATCCTTTAGTAGCGGGGCACAGGATGCACAGCCCCCAACATAAACATAAACAATGTAAGTCCCCAGTGCCCTTTTGCTGTATGCTGGGGTGTACATTGGTGAAAATTGATTTTCGCAGATGTACATTCACCATAACAGCGATCGCCTTTGTGCCATTGCCGTTCTCACATAGATGATGCTGTTATCTATTCCAAAAAACCTGACCTTTTCAGCCTTACTGTCACTCTCCAAAGTAACTTTAGGTCACTTGAAAGCTAGTTCTCCAACAATAAACTGGTCCTCAATTACAAAAAACAAGGACAATGCTCCTCTCTAGCCTCTCACTGAAACTGAAAGTGCTATCCTTTGTCATACGAAATAGCCAATGTCACAACCTTGAACAGGAGGAGACCTTCAAATACCTTGGAACACCTCTGGATGACACGTTATCTTTTATACCCCATGTTGCTAATCTAGTGGCCATAGTTAACAGAGAGTGGGTGTTTTGTACCATAACACAAACAATCTCACTCGGGATGATAGATGCCTTATTGTCTTATCGCACCTAGAAATGAGCTTCGGCTCAGAGTGCTTTTCCCGATCACCAAATATTTTAAAATGTTATTGTAGCCAGCTCCATTCTGTCACTAGAGGCCAAAGGACTACAAGATAGCAGACAGCATGGCTTCATATGGGGCAGAACCTCCCAAACCAACCTGGTGGAGTTCTATGACTGGGTAACTAGGCAACTGGACAGGGGCCATGCAGTGGATGTCCTGTATCTGGACTTCAGTAAGGCATTCGACTTGGTGCCGCATGGAAGACTGGGAACTAAGTTAGTAGGCACAGGGGCAGGTGCAAAGCTGGTGAGATGGGTAGGGAACTGGCTTCAGGGAAGGCAACAGAGGGTGTTGGTGGGTGGGGAGCTCTCACACCCAAGGGGAGTGAGGAGTGGTGTTTCACAGGGCTCGGTGTTGGGACCAGTGTTGTTGGGATATTCATTGCAGACATATCATTGGACATCAAGAGCAAGATCAGTCTGTTTGCTGATGATACCAAGGTAGGAGCAGTGGTGGATGACCTAGGGGGATGGCAGGGGTTGCAAGATGATCTGGCAAAGCTTGAAACCTGGTCAGACACCTGACAACTGGGCTTTAATGCCAAAAAGTGCAAGGTGCTGCATTTTGGGATGAAGAACCCAAGGAGGAGTTACCAGCTGGGGGGAGTACAGCTAGCCCAGACAGAGGAGGAGAAGGATCTGCGGGTGCTCATTACAGGGTCAATGAACAACTCGGCACAATGTAGGAAGGCAGCTGCAAAGGCCAACAAAATTCTGGGTTGTATTGCAAGGGGTATATCCTTGAGAAAGGAGGAGGTGATTCTGCCACTGTATAGGTCATTAGTTAGACCACACCTGGAGTACTGCATGCAATACTGGTGCCGGTATCTGAAGAGGGACATTAAGTTACTAAAGGGGGTGCAGCACAGGGTGACAAAGATGATCAAGGGGCTTGGGGACTTATCATACAAGACGAGGCTGAGGGAGTTGAACATGTACTCACTGGAGGAAAAGAGGAACCGGGGGGGACAGGATTGAAACCTTTAAGTACATGAAAGGAATAAACAAGACAGGTACAGAGGGGCTGTTCAAAGTAAGGGAGGGGAGGGACACAAGGGGCCATGATATGAGACTGGAGGGAGGAAGGCTCAGGAGGGAGATGAGGAGACACTTTTTTACAGAGAGGTTGGCAGCTGGGTGGAATGCATTACCTGCAGAAGCGGTATCCAGTAGAACAGTGGACTGCTTCAAAAGGGATGGAACAGGACAGGGGAGGGTTAATGAAGGGAAGGGTGGAATGGAGGCAGCTGTGAATACAAGGAAGTAAGGCACATTCGAAAGCAGACTTGATAGACCTCTAGGTCTCTATCTGCTGGCAAATTTCGCATGTTTGTATGCTCGTACTTATACATTATGGGCTCCTTGTCTCTGCTGCACTGCTGCCTGTGACATTGTGCTAAACAGAGTAAAGCGGATCTGTAATAAGGCATGCCACTTTGTCCTTAGTTTAGATAACCGCACTCATAGTTATACCCTTTACACATTCACTAACTGGCTACCTTTAGATAGCAGAATAAAGATCCAGACCTGCTTGCTAACCAAAAAGGTGCTCTTGGACCTAATACTCCCTGCTTTAGCAAATGTCTTCTGCATGGTTTCTAATCACTACAATACCAGGAACATGGCCAGGAATACCGTTATGCCTCCTTTCCAGCGTACTCAGCTGGGAAATGGTCATTTACTGTCAGGGCTGCTAACTGGTTTAACAAATTGCCTGATACACTGCTGAATCTACTCGTGTTTAACCAGTTGAAGAGATCTTTGTGCTCTGCCTTTGCAGTCCAAAGCAACTGTAACCATTAAACAGTTGTATTCAATTTCTGCCTGTACATGACCTGTGACTTTTTATAGAACAATCTGTATGGATTATTTCAAACTGTTTGTAATTGTTCTGCTTAAGTGTTTGGAGCCTGACTCAACTATATTTCCTCTGGAACTGCTTATTGTACTTTTAATGGGTACCCAGTCAGATTAGCGCTATAGGAATAGCACCAGGCAAGAGAGAGCTAGTTCCTGTAGCACTACCATGGACAGCGAGCAGGGATGTAGAGTACTTGCATAATGCGTTCCCCTGGTCGCTGTCCATGGTGCTGCCACAGGACAAAGGGCAGCAAAATAGCAGGGGCTGGCTGAGCTGCTCCTGTGATGTGGAGGGCTGGGGCATGGAGTAGTTCAGCTGGGAAGCAGTGGAGACCAGGGTTCTAATGCTGGTCTTTGAACATTTTGCTGGACTCCAGACTTTGATTCTTACAAGGGGCCATGGAAACAGTATTCCACGGACCCACACATTTTAACTTTCCCCAGTGATCCGCCTTCCACCTGGAGGCGAATCTTTAAATATGGGGGGTGCAGGGTCAGAGCCCCCAAGCTGGAGGGTGTGGGGGCGAAGATCACAACAAAAATAAATCTGACAGCATTTTTGTTGCACTGTCCTTGCCAATGGCATTGTGGTCAGCTATGTTTGGACTCAGCGCCGTTTTAATATTTCTTGTGTAACTATGTATTTCACATGGAACCTTTGTACATTAGCATTTCTGCTCAGAGGTAATCTCCCTAGTTTTCAATAAATAAATAAATACATGAATAGAAAGTTCTGATCTTAGTGTTAGGGCACACCTGGAAACACGTTTTTATTCATCTCAGTGGGCCTTTCTGGTCCAAAAAAAACATTTACATAAAAATGAATAAATAAATTAGATAAACAACCTCAGCATATTCTAAGCAGTCAAATCCTAATATTATAAAGTCTTCAATGGATATAAGTAAAATCTCCTTATTAGAAACATAGAAACATAGATAATGGCAGAACAAAAGGACCAATGGTCCCTCTAGTCTGCCCATAACACGCTATTATGCCCCGATATCGTTTGTCAGTATGACTGTCCACACTGTCCACCTCCTTGCTCCCTGTTTTACTACTATTCCCTGAGTAATGACCATGCCCGTCACTCTGTCCCAGCCATATTTGAACACATTAATGGTTTTAGTGCCACTCACCCCTGTTGGCAGAGTGTTTCATGGCTCAGTCATTCTCTCTGTAAAATAAAGCATTCTCATGTCCCTCCTAAACCTCTCCCCCCACCTACTTTCACTCATGACCTCATGTTCTAGGTTCACTATCCTTGTTGAATAGCTTCTCGCGGTTCACCTTGTTCATTCCTTTCAGGAACTTGAAGATCTCGGTCACATCATCCCTTTCTTGCGTGGCCTTGCATGAGTACATTTTCAGTGCCCTAAATTGATCCTTGTAGGACTTACCCTGCTGGTTCACCCACAATGGTGCGCGGGCAATGTGGGCAAAGTCATTTAGGGCACCGGAATTATGTCACCCAGAATTATCGCTGGCAGCATTTTGGCGCCCTGAACTGACAGTGCCACAAGACCGTCCTGAGAAAAACTTCATTTTCGCAGGGGACATTGCCCCCTGCCCCCCAAAACATAAATATAATAGCCTCCCTGGAGGGGGGCATGCCAAGCTGTAGGACATGCAATAGAGCAGGAGTATAGGGTGATCAAAAATCCAGATCGCCTCTATCACTCAAACTCTTGTTGCAGTGCCCACATTATGGCACCTTAATCATGGCGCCTAACAATAGTATATAGCAGCAACCCTGCAGACCCTAAATCCTTCAGGTTACCCTATGCTCACCATCTCCAGTCTGTCCTTGTATTTTCTTAGGTGAGGACTCCCTAGTGACCTCCCTAGTGACCTATAGAGAGGCAGAAATACTGTGCCTTTCTCCTTCTGCTGTCAGAACTCCTCCCCGATACATCCCAGCATCCTGTTTGCCTTACTGTAGGTTTTGTTACACTGGCTAGATTGTTTAAGGGAGTCACTTATTATGACTTGTAATTCCCTTTCCTCAGAAACAGTGCCCATCTTAACCCCTCCCATCCAATACTCTGGTCTGGGGGGGGTTCTTGTTCTCCGTGTGCATCCGCTTCCACTTTTCAGTGTTGGATTTCAGCTGCCAAACTTTGGACCACCTCTGCAGCCTTTGCATGTCCCTCTGCAACTTACTTACTGTCTTCTCACTGTCTACCCTACCACAGAGCTTAGTGACATCTGTGAAGAGACACATCTTGCCCTGTATTCCTTCTCCTATGTAGCTGATGAACATTTTGAAAAGGACTAGACCCAGGACTGATTCCTTTGGCATTTCACTGGTGACCTCCCACTCCTCAGATCGGATTTTGTTTATCACTACCTTTTGCGGTCTACCTTCCAATCAATTTCCCACCCATCTATGTTCTTTGCTGCATCCAGATCCTCTAACTTCTTTGGCAGCCTTCTGTGAGGCACCATGTTGAATGCCTTGCTGAAGTCAGAAGTAGAGTAAATACAATACGTGACCATTATCCACAGTCCAATTTACCCTATCAAAGAATACTATCAGGTTGGTCTGGGAAGCCCTCCTGCCATGAACCCATGATGTTACCTGTCCTGGAGGTTGTATTTCTTCACGTAGTCTACTATCTCTTTTTTGACTAGTGCCTCCATGAGTTTAGCCACAAGGACTGACAGGTCTGTACTGTAGTTACCTGGCTGCTCTTTGTCCCCACTCTCTTGTTTTGGAACTACATCCGCTACCCTCCAGTATTTCAGAACCACCCCTGTCTGAATTGAGCTACTGAATATTCCTATCAGGGGTTCAGTTAATTCCAGTTTCATGTCCTCTGAGCCCAATTGGTTGTATCCTATTTGCTCTGGGGCCTTACCTGTCTTCAGGGCTGCTTGTCCTTTTCTGACCCTTTCAGTAGTAAATACCTGCTGTTTAATTTCTATGACCCTCATTTCAACAGCCTTTATTCCTCTTTCTGGCAAAGGCCAGCCATCCTCCTAGTGAATAATGAGCAGAAGGAGTCATTCAGAATGGCTGCTTTCTGCTCCGTCCTCTTCTTTTACCCTGCCTCTGTTAGTCTGACAATTTCCGCACCCATATACTGTAATTGTTTTTTCCTTATATACCTGAAAACCTTTTTCCCCACCTCTGACCCCCTTCGCAATATGCTGTCCTGTGTTTACTCCTGCATCCCCAACAGCCTTCTTGGCCTCCCTAGTTCTAAGTTAGTACCCCCATTCTTCCCCCCGCTTCTCCTTATAAATGACTAGTGCATTTTTTGGCCCTCACTGCCTCCCTAATCTTTTCAGAGAACCATATTGGATTGTTGTGCTCATTTCTCTTAGTATCTTTACTCATGCATACTTTTATTGACTCAAGAATGGCCCCTTCTATTTCTCCCCATCTTTCCTTCACTCCCCTGACATTGTCCACTCTAGTGAACCTGTCCTGGACTAATACCCTATGCTGGTTGAATTGTGTTCTCCCTAATATCATGTTCTGTATTACTATATGGCTCTCTCCCATTATGCCACCACAAGACATGCCACAGAGACCCTTTACCCAAGCTGTGGAATACCATGCCTCAGTTTTGCTTTGACTCTGGAAGTCATACACATTTTAAAAATGAGTTAAAATCATATTTGCTCACCAGTCTACTTGCAAATGTTATGAAGGTTGTTTTAATTGTATGTAACTATGTGCGGTTTTATATGTTGTGTTGTATACATATGTATTCATTGTACTACTGTAACAACTAAGCTGCTTGTTAAGTGGCTCCAGGTCGTTCCTGAAAATGGGCTTTGGCCCAGTGTGCTTACCCGGTAATCAAAGTGAAAAATAAAAATAAATTAAAAAAATACTCCTTGTGAAGCCACTGCCCTGCATTTGTTTATTTTATTAACACTGTAAGCTCACGCCGGAGAACTCAAACTATCAATTTGTTCATTTAGATCATAAAATCTAAGTGATCAAACCATCAGTCTTACATGTGAGGATACCTTATCTGTGATATACCTGTCATGGCTGTCCCTAATGATAGAAATCATTTGAAAATCAAAACTAAACAACTTATTTTCGCTGCAGCTCAGGCAAAAGCAATTTTAGAATCATAGCAATAGTAGCAACATGCATGTTGCAGCCCATCAGAAGAGCACACGAGAGTAAGTCGGGAACAGCAACATGAGCAATTCACAAGAGCAAATCAATCCTGGTCCCGAGTAGCGATATCAGGAGACACCAGCACTGAGGGCCAGAAAAGAGACCTAGCAGAGAAATCAAGCAATGTTAGGAGAGCCCTCCAAGAGACTGATTTGTCATCTCATTGAAAGGAACTGCGGATAATGTAAAGACAAGCACTGGAGATACTGAAGGCTACAAAACACACAGCCACATGACATCCCTGCTGTAAACAATGTCTTTAAAATATAGAGAATAGTCTATGGGCAACCATGCACAACAAGGCTGTATTTCCATTAAGGAGTTATGATGACATCATGGGAGCCTTCAGAGTGAAGCTTGAGAGGTACTTGATGTCATCTGATCCCCAAGAGCAGAAACGTAGCTGAGTTTTGCATGGTTGCTCATGTGCTATGTTGTATAGGGTATGGCTTGAAACACACAAAAAAATCTGCTTTTTTCCATCTCAAGAAATCTTCCATTTAATTTGTTATTATTTTTGAAAGAAAAAAAAAAAAAAGAAGCCCACCCTCACCCAGCTGGTGAAAACCACCCTGGGTGAGGACTGGACTTCTGTTTCTTTCAAGTGATAAAACTGCACAAGATTTTACGTTATAGGAAGGTCTGGGTTCTGTGTGTGTGTGTGGATGGGGAATGAAAATAAGACAGCAGCTGGAGCAGGTTTCCTCCTAATTTAAAAAAAGCTATTATACCACAAAAGGGTACAGCAGCATTCTATGACAGTCAAACTGTGGTACAACAGCTTTTTAGTTAGAGTGGAAATCCATGTACAACAAGGAGTAAACCAGAAACTACAGTTTTCCACTAATAATAGTTTGGAACTGACTCAGGAAATGTTACATTCTCAAGCTACTACAGCTGTCCCCTCAGTGTGAGCAGACAACAAAAGAACACATGATTTAGAGATGGAGGTAGGCTAGTATGCCCATCCTGACTGCCCCCTACTTCTCAACAGTTATAAGAACTGCACAAATGAGATCTAGCTCCCTCATGTATTTGATGAGGCCTGCCTAGAAGGCATTCAGAATCTTTGCAAAACATTGGAATACAAAGGTTTTACATCAGTGGTCCAACACTTGCTATATTTGCTGCCAACAAATACATCATACAAATTCCATTTCAGTATGCTTTACTTATTTTATTCGACCATAGAGAAATATATTTAGTGACTTATGTAGCACTTAAATTAATTGCAATTTAGACAGTCGCTTTCCAACTAGGAGCAGCATCTCTTATTCTAGGTGTAGAAAATGTTTTCTAGCTCATACTTAGGTACATAGATACTGTGATGGCAGATAAGGGCCTTTGGCCCACCTAGACTGCCCATTTGCATGTTTTCCTTGCTTCTTCAAGCTCTTCTAGTACTGGTTTGTCCTCCACCCCCGACTACCAGGATCCCTTGTTTGTAAATGAAATCATTATATTCTGCTCCCTGATGTACAGACAAGCGTGAAATAATTTCACTTTTCTGGGTTTGGTCACTCATGGATCTCTCACAAAATGACATAAAAGGATATTGTTTAGCCACCGCTTACTTCTTTTTCAGTTGCATTCCGATTACTGCAATAGGAGCAGGTTTTGGAGGCAGAAGCTATTTCTGGATGCCAGTCAATGTTTGCCAGATGTGGGCTGTCTTCTGATGGCAGTATCTCACAGAAGCAGATGGAATATTTTCTGGGAAAAATCATTTAGAGGCTTCATTCACTGGGCTGCTTTTCACAAAAGAACTCTCGCAGGAAATAACTTCTGATATTTCATGCTGCGTGGGGGTCTTGAGTGAGGTGCGACTGAAAGCACTTTTCTTTTATGCCAGCAGGCAAAAAGCTTACTAATTAATCAAATAATGTGGGATATGACTTTTGTTTCCTAAAGTGCCCACTGACAGAAAATAGAAAAACACTGCGATATTGATATATTGATGGGGTGGGGAGACACACACATATGCTTCAATTATATACTTCCAAATCTGGTACAAGTACTAACTGTTTCTGTTTTTCTTTCTTTCTAAGGCAGTGCTGGCACTCCTGTGATGTTTAATAAAAACGGAGATGCGCCTGGGCGTTATGACATCTTTCAGTACCAGGTCACAAACAGCACCACTCCAGGCTACCATCTGATTGGCCAGTGGACAGATGATCTTCAGCTCAATGTGAGTCTAGATTCAGCTTCACTTACTTTGATCTGTCTCTGCAAAGATTTTCTCTTTGAAGGCAGGCGGCTAAAAGGGTTTCCCCTGAGTTCAAAAGTAGCACAAAACCCCAGCAGATGACTGAGCTCTGTGATTGATTAGGACACTGCATTTCCCCTCTGTTGCTTGTAAGTCCAACCCAGGTCACCGAGATCAAATAATATATATTCTGAAGAGTACAAGAGTGGTGAAGAAGCCACTCATCCTAATTCCAACAGTAAAAAAATGCAAACTACAAAGGGACGCAGACTAGCAAAGGTACTGTAGTCTCTCTGCCAAGAAACCTACAGTTTGAAGCCCTAGGAAAAAAAAAACAGAACTGTCTTTCCAGCACCAGTGAAGAAATATATTCAGATCTACTTCAGTCCTTTCCTCGTTTGTTTTTCAGTACTATGAGTGCCACACCGAGTGATGGGTTGTTAAAATCTGTCAAAAAACTATGAGTCTTGTTTCTAAAAGTTTGAGATATGCAGACAGAAGTAAGAGGATTGTAACTATAGGCAGAGGCTGTTATGTATGTATGTAGTATGTATATTTATGGAACAGATAGAAATAAGAGGATTGTATATAGGCAGATGTTGGCAGGTATGTATGTATATTTATTTATTTAGTGATTTGTTTATTTATTTCAATAGAGTTACCAGTAAAGATATACTGAGCTGAAATTGCTAGTTTCCAGATGCCTGGTGGGGAGGGTGATGAGGAGAGTGTAGCAATAAATTACAGCAGTCAGTTACACAAATCAAAAATATAAGTTAAACAATTAAGTAGCAATAAAATGAACAAGACGAGCTAGGCAGAGCATTTTAACAGTAACAAGTATGTCAGTGCAAATTGAAACACAACTGGAGTATGAACAAGGTCTTTTATTCAAAGAGCTTTTGCCGTCTGTGCTCCAAAATGGATTAATAATCTTCCTCCTGCCATCCCCTCTATAACAACATTAGGCCCCTTCAAACATGAGCTCCAAAATTACTCAATGCTAATGCTAGCTGAGACTGCTTCCCTTAGCCCCTCAGCTGTTGTTTTACCTCGTGTTTAGGCAGCACTCCCTCATGACCAGATGGCCCCTAGTATCCTACATTTGTTGTTTCTCTCCCATCCTGTGTCTTCATCCTTACTCCATCAAACTGTCCTCTTACCCCCATCCCCTCTTCTCTCCTTCAATCCTCCCCATCTGCCTTTAGCCCAACCTCCCCAAAAAAAAACGTCAACAAGGCCTTCCTGGGCTGATGTTTCTCTACTTCTTGAGCGGGTGTGGCCACCCTGGGCTGCTATAATCCCTGTACAATGCCCTCCATCCTGACAACACAGTCTGCTGCAGTACCTCTCTTTGCCTTTCAGGCACCCCAGTCTGAGTTGTCCTCTCTCCCTTAAATGTGCCTTAACCCTTTCAGATGCTCTCATAATAGCCTGTTGACTTAGTCCACTGTCTGTGTCTTCTTGTTTATATCCATATTTATACTTAGACTCCTATTTGGTATTAGCCTGCACTTACGGTTCTACTGTTTACCTAAATGTCTTTTTTATTAAATCACTGTTAATGTAATTCTGACATGGAACTATGTAATAAGTTTATTCTCAAAGGTGTTAATTTGAGATCACAATAAATAAAAATAAATAAATAAAAGGCACTTCTAGGTGTGGCATTAAAGTGCAATTTGAAGGGTGAATGAAGTGCTACTGACATTTCATTCAGCAGGGAAGGATGGAGGAAAGTAGGAGGGGTAGATGAAATGAATTAGGACAGAAGCAGGGGCAGTGATGGGGGAACTGTAGGGTGGCAAAGTACAGTGCAGGATCAGAGACAACTGCAGGAGTGAGTAGTGAATTCACGATGGAAAGATTTCAGTGACTGGGAGGAAGGAGCAGTGCCAATGGCCCTTCCAATGTTCAGAGTGCTGGCATTATGGCACCGGACAATGAGGAAGCCAAATGCGAAATGTGCCCCTTTCCCTAAGGTCCACCCACCCCCAGAGTTAGAATCTATCAGTGGAGGGGGCATGGGAAAACATGATCGTCGACATTGCCGATTGGTGCCCTAATTGTCCGGTGCCAGATTGCGGGTGCATTCCGGTGGTGGAATATATAAATGGTAATTTTATAGATAGATTATAGATAGGGCTGGCAGTATAGCCTAGAGGTTAGAGGAACGAGGTGCGAACGAGCTTAATATATCCAGCAGACCAGACCTGAGTTTGATTCTCACAACCTCCACTTGCATACTGTGTGACTCTGAGCAAGTCACTTAACCGCCTAGTGCTCCCAGGTCGCCCCTGACTAGTGGGCCTTACCCGGTTACCAAAGACAAAAAATATATATAGATATAGATATATACATATATAGAGATTATATATCTATATATATATATACTGTATATATAATGTGTTTGTGTGTGTGTGTGTGTGTGTGTGTGTGTATATATATATATATATATATACACATATATTAGAGGCAAAAATACTCTGTTTAATGCATCATTTAGGGTTGTTCCACAGTGACAAAAGTAAGGAAATTTGGTGTTAGGGTTGAAACACCCCTGGACACCTCCTGACTTCCCAGGTGGCATTGAGCGCGCTAGTCATCGGCCTTCCTCACCCATCACATGTGTAAGAAGCAGAGGTATAGGAGAATGAGGCAAGGGTTAGGACCAATGACCCCAATGCGCATCCCGATGCCAGCTGGGGGGGCAGGCTGGAGGTGTCCGGGGGGTTTCAACCCTAACTCAGAATTTCCTTACTTTTGTCGCTGTGGAACAACCCTAACTGATGCATTAAACAGAGTTTTTTGCCTCTAATTTCCCTTCTTTTGCGAATGATGACGAGAAATCGTGAATGTAATGGAGCAGTGGGAGCACAGGGCCCTTTCGGCCCCTCGCTCCCGCCACGTGATGTATTGTGACATAGTAACAGGAACAGCAATGCAAACACAAGGTGGAAATGCAAATGGCAACAGTAATGAAAATGCAAGGGCAAATGACAACTCAAAGGGTAACACACACGGTGATGCACACGAGAACAGTAACAGTAACAGGTACATAAACGCAAGGGGAAACAGTAACTGTAACAGTAACAGAAGCACATACCCTCTTTTTGCTGGAGAACTGCATAAAGAAATACAGTGTGTACAAAGAATGTATGCATTGTAATGGCAATGGAAGCTTAAAACGAGCATTGGAAGTACTTAATTGCAAATATCTCAGCAACCATACGACATAGAAAACAAATTTACATTTCACTGAAATCATTATTTTCCTGGCTACCATTTTGTATTGCATAGCCCATAGGGCTATGCTGCTCACAACGAAAAATCTGTATCTCGCACCGTTTTCGAGAAACGAGCCCCAAAAGGCGTGGCATACGCCACCAGGTTAGTCTATGGGAAAAAGCATCAACTTCAGAGTACCGTAACTTTGGAGCCATACAATATTTTTTTTCACCAAACCACCAAAAGGCACATCTGTGAAATATTGGCTGCCTTCTCTCCAAATTTCAGGCCAAAAGACCTAACCGTTCTTTTGCAGCAAGGTGACAAAGAACTCCTTTCATTTTGGCCATAGTGTTGCAAAGTACTTTTATGATTTGCAAAAGCTTTCACACAGATTTGTGCAAGTGTCAGGAGCATGAAAGTACTTTGTGAAAGTAGTTTTTCCAGAACTTTGAAAAACATATTTCTGGGGTGTTTAACCCCAAAATAAAGACATGGCTAGCATCCTCAAGCTTCGACTAGATGAATACAAAAATAATTGTGTCCCTAGATGGTCCCAAATTTAAATGGCAAGCATTTTTCTGATCACCAACTGAAAACAAAATGGTGTATTTGCAAAAGTACTAGGGCCATTTGCAAAAGTAAAAAGTGCATTTGCGAAAGTGTCAAACTTTTTAACTTTTCCCATTGACTTATAATGGGAACTTGTTTTTTGAGTAACTTTTGAACCTTTTAATATTTTTCCACAAAATCTTCGAAAGGCACATTGGGGGCCCCAGCTGCATGTTCCCTCATGTTTTTGGACCAGTTGCGCAAACCGTGCAACCTGTAGGTGAAAGCAAAGAAATCGCAAAAAAGCGTAATTACGCAATTCGTTGTCGCTTAATAACTCCACAGCCGTATGTATCCGACTGGTATGAAACTTGGCAGATCCCAAGATCTACCATGCCCAATCGTCCATACCAAATTTCAGGCAAATCCGTTGAATGGTAGCAAAGTTTTTAAGATGCAAAATTGGACCCTTTAACCTTAAAAGTGCTACTTAACCCTAACAATGGTAGCACTACCGTCCTACCATAATATATAGATATATATAATTTAATTAATGGTCAGTATTTTTTATCCATGGATAACCGTGGTTTTATTCTCAGTTACTACCTCCAGGTTGATATTTTTCATTACAGCACAGGAGGTTGTAATCACTACCTGCCACTCAAACAAGAGCTATGCAGATCATTGGCTGCAACTCTCCAACTGGGTGGGAGGATCATTTCTCCAAACATGGCTGCTCCGTTCCTCACTAACTGAGTAATTTCTGTGGGAATTCATCCATTCCATTTTACTTCATCCCAGGTAATTTTTTTACACACTTGTTCAATATATCTGGCTGATCCTGTCATTCTTACTTCTTGAGTGCGGCTTTGCAGCTGCATTCCTGGCCAACTGTGACTGATGAGTGATTGAGTGTGTGAGTGAGAGACAGGCTGTGTGTGTGTGTTTGTGTGTGTGTGTGTGTGTGTGTGCTTCTGGCAGAACTGCTGCACTGATTCAAGTGTGGCAAAGAAATAAAAATGATGACCAACAATTAAATAAAATAATATATGGGTGGGTGCATGTCAAACCAGAATGTTACACACACCCTCAGTGTGGGATGCTTTTATAAACCTCCCAGGTTTTGCTCTCGGGGTTTACGTAGCATCCCACATCTTGAGAGTGTGTAAAATTTTGGGTACACACACCCACCCATATATTATTCTATATATAGTATACAGTATATACTGTATATATATTTTTTTTAATGCAAAAAACTCTGTTGATGCATCACTTAAGGTTGATAGTGCAGCAAAAAAAGTCTGGAAATTCACTATTAGAGTTACCGACCTTACCAGCCCACCCCCATCCCTACCTCCCATACACCAACAGGCAACGGGGTATGCCTTGGGTCATCTGGCCTAACCCTTACCCTATTCCATGTGCAACCAAGCTGACATGACAAATTACAGCAGAATGGGGTGAGAGTTAGGTCTGACAATCCCAGGACACACCCCAACATCTGCTGGTGTGTGGAGGATGAGGGTGGTGTGAGGGTGGGGGATGGACGTGGGGTGGTAGGGTAGGTAACCCTAACACCAAATTTCCAGACTTTTTTTGCTATACTGTCAACCCTGACTGATGCATTAATGGAGTTTTTTTCAATGAATTTCCCTTCTTTTTGAGTTAGTATAATAGTATCCTTATTTTATTGTAGGAGAATCCAGCAAAGTTATGTGCGTGTGTTGAATAAATTCAATGGATGCATATAACTCGGCCATTTTTCAGGACTTTTTTCACCTAATTTTCAACATGGGCTTTTGGGGGCCTCACCTCATGAACACTGGCACTGTCATTTCTTCAGTTGGTCCCAAAAATTGATTTTACACAGCGAACGTGCCATTCTGCATCACAGGTGCAAAAACATGTTTTGGGCAGGATGTAAAAAATGACAGCTGTAGAAAGTTCATGAGAAGGTGTGAAAAATAGCAATGTTGAAAATCTGTAGTGAAAATATGAAAAATTGGCAAAGTTACAAGCTTGCATGTAAACTGAACAATGCATGCTTGTGACATGGTCATTTTTTGAATTTTTTAACCAAATTTTCAATGTGGGCTTTTTGGGACATCCCCTCATGAACAGTGGCACTGTGATTTCATTACTCCATCCCAAAAGTAGATTTCGCACAGTGAGCATACCATTCTGCGCTACAGGTGTGAAAATATCTTTCGGGCAGGATGTGAAAAATGACAGCTGTACTGTTCATGAGTAGGTGTGAATGAATGTTAATGCTAAATATCTGGAGTGAAAATATAAAAAATTAGCAAAGTTACAAACTTGCGTAGAAACTGCAAGACAGACATTTTTTGGACATTTTGTAGCAAATTTTCAACATGAGCTTTTTGGGACCTCCCCTCATGATCACTGGCACTGTCATTTCATTAATCAGTCCTGAAAGGTGAATCCAAGCAGTGACCGCAAAATCACCTTACGGATTTGAGTAACAAAATGACAATGCAAGTATTCATGAGGTGGAGTCCCAAAAAGACCACGTTGAAAATTTGGTGCAAAAAGTCCCAAAAATGACTGAGATATTAACATAAGTTCAAAACATCATAGACTGCCATTATACATTACTTACCTTTATTCTTCATTTCACGGTTTGGCTTGAAAGAGTGCAGACATGTCCTGGTTCAGAGAAGATCGCAGACGCCAACCTCCGGAGGTAAGTATGGGGAAGGGTGGGTGCAGGGAGATGGGTGCACAGGTGGAGGGTAGAGATGCTGGAGGGGAATGGAAGAGATGATGAGGGGCCATTTTCTTCTTTCCAGGGGGAAAAAAAGACATCAGGGGAGGATTTTCTTTATTTCAGATTAAATATGTCTCACAGTAGTGGGGTGGAGGACAGAAGTGGGGAAACTGGATGTGGGCTCCCCAGTGTCCCATAGTACTGGGTGGGGGGGATAGAACTGGGGACACTGGGAGTGGGCTCCCGAGTGTCCCATATTGGCATGGGGCCAGGGGGGAGGCTACTGCTGACATGGGGATTGGGCACCCCATTGTTGCAACTACAAATATAAAAGGGCTCCCCAGTGTCCCAAAGTTGGGTGGGGGGTAGGGTATATCTGGGGACTCTGAGAGTGGGCTACCCAGTGTCCCACAATGATGGGGGAGGATTTGTGACAGACTCATGCAATACTCTTGGCATGGGGATTGGTCACCCCGATGCTAGGACATATTATTTTATAAATTTTAAGGTTCCTCGGCCCCCTTCCCCTTAAATGTGGAAAAAGGGGTAAAACTATTTTTTTTAGGTAAACACCAACAGGTGTTCACCTAAACGGGGGCTGAAGAACATGATTTTTGTGTCAGATTATGAAAATAATGCTTAGAAAAGGTTTTGGCCTTTTCACAGGGGCCAATGGTTTTTATTTTTTTGTGCCAAGATTTGAGAAAGGGATTGTGAAAGAAAATCATAATTTGAGAAAGTGTGGTGGCACACTGCTGCAAAAATCATGATAGTGTCATGCTGTACTTTCATAAATTGCAACAGTAGAGACAAAAACAAAATTAGAAAACACACTTCAGAGCATTATTTTAAAAATCTGATACCGTGTTCCTAGGGCCCCGTTTAGGTAAACACAACAGCTGGTGTTTACCAAGGGGCATGGTATTTTGCATGAGAACATTTTTTCTCCACCAGTAACAGAAAACAAGATGGCCAGCGCATGACAGTATTGAGGGCATTTGAGGCAGGAAAAGGTGCTTTCATGACAGTACAACTTGTTTTCATGCGGAACATACTGTATATATTTTTTCTATAGACTATAATGAGAAACTTTAAAGATTAATAACATTTGAATGGATTAATATTTTTCCACCAAACCTTCAAAAGGCACTTCCCTGACCCTGTCTCCATATACCCAGAAAAATTCAGACCAAACAGATAAACCATTCATGTGGATGAAATAAGCAAAGAATTCACAAAAGTTGATTTTTCTTACTTTTCGATGCTCCATGACTCCACAACTGCAAATCCAATTGGAACAAAACATTCCAGATCCAGAGATCTGTGGTACAACAAAGCACATGCCAACTTTTAGGTGAATCGGACAAATGGTTGCAAAGTTATTAAAGTGCAAACTTTGGGGTGTATATAATATATATATATATATATATATATATATATATATATATATACAGAGAGAGAAAGAGATAATGTGTGTGTGTGTATATTTGTATTGCTAATGCCTGTATGGGTGTGTGTTATGCAGATTTTTCTTATACCTGAGGTGTGTGATAATTCATAAACCCTGATAGTGATGCATAAGATGTTTGTGACATTATTACACCAAAGGTGTGCGAAAAATCTGCATAATGCAAACCTTGCACAGGCATTATTTTTATAGTATCTGGGGCAGGTTTTTGAGACAGTATATAGAGTGAATTTTTCATGGTTGATAGTAGTGACAGGGCAGGGATGAATTGATAACAGGACAAAAATGCCAGTATCAATTTATTATGGCATTTTAAAAGCAGTCTGCAGTGAGTTATTATAAGGGGTCATCAGTTATTTTACATATATTATATATACATATGATTTATAAGGATAAGCTTTAGTGCAGTAGCCTGGAAGCATGGTTATAAAGCACATTAACTGTTAAGGGATTGTAAATGTTAGAGAAAAAATTGCACATCACCCATAATACAAGGCATTGTGGGTAATCTATACTATTCACTAAAAGATAATTATGGATGGCTAGGCTTAGAGCAGGCCTATAAGGTGCCAAATGGCCTCACAGAACAATCTGCAAAATGTGACAACAGCAAAACACAGACATATGGTTCATCCTTGTTAGAGCACATCAGTGTGCTACAGCTGTTTGCTTCAGCCCAGGACAATGAGCTAAGTAGACACATGATGGGAATGGTCTATGTTCTGGTGAGCCCAAATACAAAAGAAATTTAAAAAGACCACAGCCTCAGTGCAAAATACTGAAGCATGGGTTGTGCTAAAAGTGCATTAGCTATGAGGCTATGAATTAGCCTCACGGTAACCTGAACCAACATACAGTATAGCTATACATCTCAATACAGCTATAGATTCTTTGCAAAAAACTTTGTTATTGTACCAGTTAGGGTTCAGCTTTATGCCCTAACTCCCCACACCTCCAAACAGCCAAAGGGCAAGACCGCACAAACAACCAGAGACAGCTATCATCGGGTAAGACAAACAACATACAGCTGTTTCCAGATGACACAAATGCAGTAGCATTGATGTGCCACCTTCATGGATTTGTATATGTGGTACGCACACCACAAGACATACACACTGACTTCTGGCTGCAGATAGAAATCCACAATACTCAAATCACAACCCTAACTCACATTTCCCTGCTTTTGTGGCATTCAGTTGAACCCTAACTGGTGCATTAATGCATTTTTTTGCAGAGTTTTCTTTCTTTTGAAATAGAACAATAGTATCATGATTCATGCAGAAAACGTCGGGATCTGCGTGAACTGATGCACAGATGCAGGGCCCACTGGGCCCTGCTCAAGGGAAGACTCCATCTGCCTACCAAAGTGCAGGGCACTGCACTTCCACTTGGCAACACATATCAAGAATTCACAAGGCTGTCTGGAGGGCTGTGAAAGTACAGGACTGTCTGGGCCCTGTGCTTACATGTGGCCACAGATATAGATGCACAAGTCAAAGAGTTGATCAGTCAGCCAATGTGCAGAGTCCTCTGGCACCCACAAGTGTAGTGGAGCAGGGCCTTATACCAAGACAAGAGTTGTCTTCACTATATGGTACTTGGAGAGAGGCTGGGAGAACTGAGGTTGTATTCTGTGGAGTACAGAAGACTCAGAGGAGACCTTTGTCATGTCTTCAATGCAACTAAGAATAAGTCTACATGGGAAACCATAGGACTAAGCAGACAACACATAAATAAAATCACAAGGTCACATGAACTTACACTAAAAGGAAAAATCAACAGAATGGTTAAAAGAAGCAACTGGTTTAGTCAGAGCGTTATCACGACATGGAACTCATTACCAGAAAACGTGGTCATGAGTGATAGCATGAAAACACTTAAAAGAATTTTAGATGAATATATGGGCAGGGAGATGTGCATATTGTACCACTGAAAGTGGCTAGTTGGTAAAAGGTCTTTGACCTCCCAAAATCATATGATGCCTATGAACCTATATAGCCAACCCCTCACCTTCCATTCCCAGGCTGTGGGGTGGTGTCACATAACAGCAATGTCCACCAAGCCTTGTCCCAACCAGTTGGCTCACTGAGCTTGCCCCTGAAATCAGTTCACTGGCATGGGATCACAAAGCACTACCCACTGGGGTGAAGGCTGGTACTACACAAGTTTCTGAGGAATTATTATGTATTTAACATTTTGATCCCAAATTTTCAAGATAGTTATTTTATGAGTCCCCCTTATAAACATGGTGTGGCATTTACAGCAAAGAGGCTGACAGGTCATTTTGTACCACAAGTGCAAAAAAAAACATCTCATCCAGGATATGAGACATGACACCTGGCACATTTATGAGGTGTGGACGGTGAAGAATGGCTATAACTTTGTGGCCCAGGTCATGACTGAAAATGGTCCTTTAGATCAGCTCACCTACCCGGTTACCAAAGACACACATACATACATACATACATAAATGTTGAAAGACATGAGTCAAAATATTGAAAATTAGCAAAGTTCTGAGTGATAGTTGAAATATTTCAACATTCCCTCATAACTTAATCATTTTACCATATCTTTACACAAAAACTCTTCCTAGGACCCCACCTCATGAACCCAGTAGGTGAACATTTTTACATTTTGGCCTAAGCATGATGTAGTGGAGTGACTGTAAAATCACCTGTCGACACACATTTGACAATTTTCACCTGCCTTGTTCCTTAGGTGGGGTCACAAAAAGCCATCAGCAAAGTTAAAAGTGAATGTTGAAATATTTCAATATTCCTTCATAAGTTGATTTTTTCCACATTTGTACACCAAAGTCCCCTAGGAAGACTGCCCCGATTTGTTTTAGGGATGGCAATGGGGTTTGGGGGTTGGAAACCCTAAAGCCAAATTTCCCTACTTTTGTTTCCTTAGCCTGAAACTTAAATATTGCATTAACACAGTTTTTTGAAAGAATCTGTGTGTGTGTGTGTGTGTGTGTGTGTGTGTGTATATATATATATATATATATATATATATATATATATCATTCACTATTTATAGTGCACATTCTCAAAAAGAAGGAAAATTCATGGCAAAAAAATCCATTTAATGCATCAGTTAGGGTTGTTCCACAGCAACAAAAGCAAGGAAATTTGGTGTTAGGGTTGCCACCCATTGAACCCCACACCCACCCCGCCCCCACCAACAGGCATCGGGATGTGTGTTGGGGTCATTAGTCCTAACTCTCACCCCATTCTCCTGTGCTGCACCACGTCAGCTTATTTACACAAGGAATGGGTTGAGAGTTATGGCCGATGACCCCAACGCACACCCTGATGCCTTTTGGTGGTGGCGGGGTAGGCATGGGAAGAAAGGGGTGGCAACCCTAACACCGAATTTCCTCACTTTTGTCGCTGTGGAACAACCCTAGCTGATGCATTAAATGGAGTTTTTTTGCCATGAATATATGTGTTTGTGTGTGTGTGTATATATATATATATATATATATATATATATTAGAAAGACAAAGAACCTCTGAGCGCAAACACTGAGGCAAGAGTTACCCCAAAGGGCATTTGGCTGGGAAGCCAAGTTTCAAGAAAATACAAAATCACACATGCCCCCACAATGCAAAGCATCATGGGCTGCACATGGTGCCGAAAGGCCTATATATATATTATATGCCTACTGTGTATATATATATATATATATATATATATATATATATATATATATATATGGATATGTAGCTAGATAGAAAGAGAGATAATTTCATTGCAAATAACTGTTACTGCACAAGTTAGGGCTTATTATTAAAGCCACACAAGTAAAGAAATGTGAAGTTAGGATGTTTTGAACTCTGTCTCTGCCCATTGCTGTCCACCACTTATGTAAATCCCACCAACAGAATGCCAAATCATAACCCAGGTTCTAAACATATGTTTTAATATCATAAATAAAGTACAAAGAACACAGGTACACCTCATCATAAACATTGTACTCATCGGGTTTGGTGATGTTCACAAAGATGGTTATAGTAGGGTTCAAAAACCCTAATGTCACATTTTCTTACTTTTACTGTACGGCTTTGATAATATGCCCTATCTTGTGCACTACCAATTTTTTTTTAATTAATTTGCTTTCTTTTTAAGATAGCTAGCTGTAGTACTGTAGCTTACTTTTTATGTGGCCTGGAGAGAAAATGGGAAGGGAGACTTTTCTCTCCCACCTTTCAAGGCAGGGGGTTCTGCTTTTTTTCCTATATGGCACAGCCCCTCCCTCCCTCTCCAGAAAAACAGCACTGCAATTCACACACATGCAAGAGACTCCCAAACTGCCCTGTCTCCTTACTCTTTTCCAAAGGCAATAAAATGCAGAAAAAGCCTTGCTTACGGGAATAACTACCATTTGAAATTTATTTTGGCAGCCCTCTCTTCTCATGGTGCTCTTTAACGACCGTTTCATGCTTTCTCTTTCTTGTGTGTGGGCAGGTGTTCAACACTAGAACAGATCAGGAAAAAGGGAGGCTGCAAGGTACTCATCCAAGGGGTTTAAATATTTAGCACACCCTGCCCAATTGATTAGTCTCTGCCAAGCCCATCCCCTTCCCCGTCTCAAGGGAGGGCTCTTCATTGTAAAGACTACCTGAAGGTAGAATGGGGAAGGGTATGAGATGGAAGCAACAGCTTACATCTCTTCCCCTGGTAAGACCATGTAGAAAGGGTGTTGCTTGGAAGCAAACTGATCTATGTATGCAGTGTTTGGATGCAAGTTAGGGTTCTGAAATAGAAAATCATTATACCGTGAAACTGCTGGTTCCTTATTGCCCAACTGTTTGCCACTTCTTTAAATTAGGGCTTTATCTTCCCCATCCCACCTGGAGTAATCTCCCCACCCCCACACACACACTTAGCATATTTATTCATACTTCATTTGCACTGGATGTAAACCAGCCAGCATTCTAACAATAGCAAATTGGACATGTAGGCAACAACACATGAGAGTGTGTTGATAGTAGTGCCATGAGTGGACTGCCAAGGGTACAGTAAGTGCCTTTACACCACTGAGCATGCCTTCATGGCACTACTACCATTGCCCTGGAGTATTTTATTGCGCTTATAAAACTGGTAATCAATGCAGTAAAAACTAGCATCCACACAACTGTTATGCTGTTGCTTTTATTTGGGGAATTTATAACTGCTTTAATGAGAACAAATAGTCCCAGAACTGGGGGTGAGGGACGTTAGAAAAATCTGTTTTTTTTTTTTTTTATCAGAGATTGCAGGTTGCAAGTTGTGAAAAGAATGCTTGTTTAATAATTATGAAACCGAAATATGAGTTGGCAGAATGATATGTTTGGTCAGTGGGAAAGATGGTAGTGGCTCTTTTTTGTGTTGGTAGTCATGTGATTAAGCATGACTATTGGCCAATCAAAATGCAGCATTTTCCCTGGCCATTTTATAAAAGAAAATGAATTTAAGGGGAAAAGTATGTTCTGTCTTTGGCTATAGCTTCATGTAGCCTGTGTCCCTATTGGACTATCCTACTGTACAGGTTTTGCCTCAGTTATAATATAATGAGCCTCTAAAGCAAATGGCCACTGTTTTAAAAGCAGTTATTTTCATCTGGGGCTTTGTCAAACATACTGTGAAAATCAGGTCCATTTGCCCCACTTGCCTAGGGATTAAAACTGTATAGAAACTAAGGAGCAGCAGGCAGTGCTGAATAGGATATTGCTATAAAGATATAATCTACAGCACACCATTAGGAAAGAACATAAGCCGGTTCGGTTTAGTCTGCCTCATTAAAAGACATCTCTTCAGATAGGCTTGTGGACATCTGGTTGTCAGTTTATCCACTTTTGATAGGGTTGTATTGTACTAATTGACTCTTTTTCTTTCTGTCAAGGTATCCAGTTGCAATTTGATTGCACTGACAAAGTTTGTTGTAGGATGAGCAAAACATTTGGAAGAATAAAAACACTGACACCATCAAGCACTCAAATGTTGTGCTTTTTCTCATTTTGCTAATTGTTTTTGTTACAGTTTATTTCCCCAATGATACCTCAGTTGAGATGCAGCATGCCATTTTCAGTGGGGTCCTGCTCCGACCCATTTTTACAGTTCAGCAATATAGATCCCACAGTGAGTCACTGGGGATACCAGAATTCAGTCCTGTGTGTCTACTTTCACTGGCCAGGGGGTGCACAACTACCAGAGGTAGGTACTGTAGAAGAACACAGTGTAGTTAACTGCAGATCTTCTTCAAGGCTATCTCCCTCCATTGAGTCACATCATGGGACGCCATTGGCATCAGAACCACCTGGAAATGTTTACAGTCTGGGGCCACCCACATCAACATGCCTTACTGGTGCCTATATAACATGGCCATGCCTTAGTTCTTTCTCCTGCCATCAACCGTTCATCGGTCCGCCACTGCTGAAGAACTTCATTGAACTGTTGCAAGTATTCACCAATACTGCTACATCTCTAAGTTTATTTTAATAATTTCTTGTATGCTGCAGCTGAAAGACAAGGAATCACTGTTCTATTATTGTCATTGCAGTGACATTAAAATTTATAAAGATGACAAGCACTTTTTTTGTATCTATTGCCTCAGTACAACCCACAACTTCAAAGCCTGCTCATTCTGTCAGTGCTTTAACAAGGTAACCAGAAGACATCGCATGAAAACTTTAAAAAAGCATTTTACCTGTCCAAGAACTAGACAAACACATTGCAGTGAAGGCAGCTTCACTGGTGTCCACTGCTTCTGTTCTCTTTTCACCATTGCTCTTCGGTCAATGGCAGCTGTAGCTGAATCATCAAAGAAAAAGGATAAGTGTTTGTAATCAGAAGAAAAACAGCACCATTCTGATAAGTCTAAGCATAGAAAGGAAAAGGATGCTTATTCTGACCCTACCCATTCACCCGTTGGATGGGGTAAGTCTACAGATAAAGATGAGTCCCAGGCTCCAGCCATGGGACCTGCCACCCCCCCAACTGTCTGTCAGACACCAAAGTCAGGATCTGGCATTGGCTTATCCTCCCTACTAGAGGATTCACAGCCCACTCTGACAGCAGGCCCTGTCCCATCCAAGGTTCAGCCATCGACAACTCCTTTGGGCTCCATTGATGCATAAGCATTATATCAAAGAATGTCAGAGCTGTTTCCATGACTGCTGCCACTGCTTCCACCTGCTCTGTTGGTGATTCCAGTTGGCCATCCTTAACATTACCATTGACATTTTAATTTTTTTGCCCCTGCCACTGTGTGAGTCTCTGAAAGACCAGTGTTGACAGGATTCCTGTCATCAGCTCCTCCTCAGTTTCCTCCCTGCCCTGTCAACCATAAGCTGATGGCAATCAACGTTGATGAATTGCAATATAATCCAGAATTCATGGAAGAGTAGGCCATGGATGATGAGGAAGAAGTTATCGAGGTGGTTGTCTTAAGATCCACTCTATTCTCTTGCTTGGAGGAGAGTGTGAAAAAGACATGCTGATCCCCCCTGTAGATAACCTCTTTTCAAGCATTCCTTAATCAAGTTCAGGCTAAACTGGGGTTTCAAGAAGAAGAGGAAGATTCTAACAAGAAACACCTCTATGAGATCTTTGGAGGTTTCAGCCTCTCCTACTGTGATTATTCTTCCTGGGCATTCAGCACTTGAGGATGCTACTTTGGCAGCCTGGTACAGGACTGCTCAGATGTCAGCCATTCCCAAGGAAGATGGATAAACAGTATCCATCCCTTACTGCGAAATCATATTATTCTATACAGCCTAAAACAGACTCTGTGGTTATTGTGGCTGCTCATGACTCATTAAAGACCCTTCTCATCCTCCAGACAAGGAGTTAAGGAAGTTGGTTGTAATGGAGAAGGGGGAATTCTGCTTCCCTGAGCCTAACAATTGCCAACTTTCAGGCATACATGATTAAATATCATTATCTTTGGAAGACAGTGGCCACCCTGGCTAAAAAATTGCTGGAGGGAGGGACAAAATACTGGATCAGCACACTACAGTTAATTTCCAGGAAGCTAGTAAGCACCTGCTCAGACTGTCCTATGATGCCTCTGATTCTCCGGCTAGGGCTGCTGTCTCTGGGATGGCCTCTGTTGCCACTCTTGGCTAGGCTGGCTGCTTTACAGTAGTTTCTGATGTGCAACAGCATATAATGAATGCTCCTTTCAGAGAAAGCAACTGTTTGGTAATGATGTTGAAAATGCTTTAAGGGAGTTACAGTTTTCAAGAATGACTCTTAGATCCTTTCATACTTTGAACCCCAAGTCCCAAGGACAGGGTCATGGTTTTTTTTTTACAGGCCCCATGCCCATCCAGGCCATAGATGTTCCAGAGGTCCTGGTCCTGGTTCCTACAGACCTCTGCCTTCCACTTGCAATGCTACAAGCATGCCTACTGGTGCCCATGACATGCTTATGAAAGGTCAAAACATTAAAGACTCCACTGCTGCCCCCAGTGCCTTTTGACTCCCCTCCTCTTCCTCCGGCCTCACGGCCACAAGAAGTTTGGGTAGGGGGGGCTGTATTTCTGTCTTTCTACCAAAGCAGAGAGATATAAGACATGGGTACTGGAGGTAGGTTAGCACAGACATGCCTTAGAGTTCCTTACTGCTTCTCCAGTTACCCCCTCTTGCCAAACTGATACCCTCCAGGACATCTTACCTTTTGCTTGAAGAGGGTCTCTGTTCCTGCACCACAAAAGGACTGTGGAATTAGTCCTGGTTTCACAAATAAATCAAGGCTAATACTCCCGGTACTTTCTGGTTCCAAAATGGACCAGAGATTTAAGGCCAGTACTAGACCTTTGAAGACTAAACCTTTTCACCGAATACAAAAAAGTTCAGAATGGTCTCTGCAATCCCTCCTGTCCCTACTATTAAAAGGGGGGATTGTATGGTTGCTCTGGACATGAAGGATTCATGCCTGTATGTCAAGATATGAAGATCTACAGAAAATATCTATGTTTCATTCTTCAGAGGTTGCACTACCAATTTTGTGTTCTGCCTGTTGTTTTGTGTTCTGCACCACAGGTCTTTACCAAAGTATTTGCAGCAGTAGCAGTGGTCTTCTGCAGGAAGGGTCTATATGTCTTTCCTTTACATAGACAACTGGTTGTTAAAGGTCCCTTTCTTGGGAGGCCATTATATACACACTGTTTCAGAGCAGACAGTTGTGTGACCAATTGAGCATACTGGTCAATGAGACAAAGTCAGTCCTTGCCCCCTTCCATAGGCTCCAGTACATAAGGGCCATTCTGGGCACGGGTCTCAGTCAGTCATTTCCACTCTTGGACCATGCCATGCCACTGGTGGCACAGGCACAGCTGGTTACTTCCTACAATTATGTGTCAGCCCAATGTGTGCTAAGACTAATCAATCTGATGGCAGCTGCCATCCTGATTGTCTTGTAGGCTTGCTTCCATATAAGGGTCCTGCAATGGTTTCTCAGAGTGCAGTGGACTCAGCACTCAGACAAGCTGCAGCATTAAATACAGGTCACTCCTCTCCATAATTCCCTGCTCTGGTGGTAAGAGTGCTCCAACTTAGAGAAGGGGTCACCAGTTCTGAGCCTAGGCCATTCCCCTGCAGTTAATGACCACAGATACCTCAGTTTTAAGCTGGGTGCTCATTTGGGCCTCTACAGAAACCAGGACCCATTGGGTCCTCTGGATATGGTGCTTCATAGCAACACTCTGGAAATGAGCATTGTTCTGTGTAGCCTACAGGCCTTCACTGCCATCCTTCTGGAGAATCAGCTGTTTATTTGCACAGACAATATACCGATGATGAACTACATCAGTCAACAAGGTGGGGTTCATTCATACTCTTCAGAGAGATGTTGGGAGTTTTGCAATGAGCGGTGGAAGGCAACATATTCCTGTCATGTTGTTCCTCAATAGTACCTTGAATGCTGTCCCAGTGGTGCTGAAGGTTGAGGTGCTTGATGCCACACCTCAAGTCATGCAGATGACCCAGGTTCAGGGGCAGACTCAGGTTGCTTGGAGGCGGGTGGGGTGAGGAAGAATCGAGCATCCGCAGATAGCTCTCCTTCCTGGTGGAGGGGTGACAGTGCAGTACGCTGTTTGACCAACACCCAGCAGCGGCTGGATGTCAGCGCATACGCACTGCCAGAATGAGGAGGGCCCCACATCCTTGGCACAAAGTTGCCTCTGTGGAACTGGAGCCCTGCCACTCTGCCCATTGCACACTTGTGGACCTGGGGGAGAAAATGCCAACAATGGAGCTGGCAGGCTCTGCTCGCTGGGCTCTGCACCCATAGAAATACATTGGACTTTGCCTTAATTTTTTGCCCACCCGCACCCCCCTCTGACCTTAAATTTATATGCCTAAACCCCGCGCCCCTCATTCTCCCTCAGCCCATTCACTCAGCAGCTTTTGTCCTTCACGCCAACCCTTCCCATTTTTTGCCCCACACAGTGCCTGCCTTTTACCAAACTCTTTCTCCTCCTTCTTTGTAGCTTTCTCCACTGTCCTCTGATCTCCCTCAAACTGTTCTGACACAGCCCTCCCCTCCCCCCGACAACTCATTGCCTACCTTGTGCAAAGCTAGTGGCCACTCTCCTCCATGCTTCCTACTCTCCTCCTTCTCCTTGTTATGCCCCCCCATCTCTTCCCTCCCTAGTCCCTGCCTCCCTTGCCCACTCCCACCTGATTGCCTGCCACGGCACAACATTCTGCTCCAAGGGAACTCTCCACTTCTCGACACATCCTCCTTGTGGCCCGCCTATGACCAATACCTGGCTACTGCTAAAGGAAACAAAGCCCTGTGGACTGGCCTGCCTAACCTTGCTACAACTGATTGCATCCCTTGGCTGCTACCGACTGGAACCCACCTATGACTCCCTCCGCAAACAACGTCTTAAATTAGGCCTTAAGGAACTACGCCTTTACTCCATAAAACTGCTTCTCCTCATCCTACTGATCTCAGGCAACGTTCACCCGGACCCTGGACCATGCAGCCCAAGTTTCAAAACAACTGCTGGTGCTCTTCTCCTAGCAACCCTAAACATCTGTAGCCTACTGTCGAAGTTTGACGCACTTCAAACCTTCATTAGGTATCACAACCCTGACGTCCTAGCTGTGGTGGAAACCTGGCTGACGCCAAAAGTGCCAGTTCCTGCGATAACCCTCCAAGGCTACAACATTTTTAGACTGGATCGAGTCTCTAAGAAGGGTGCGGGCTGTGCCATCTATGTCAAAGACACTGTAATGGTTCACCCCCTTGATACACCTATGCCTGAGTCCTCGACCCAGATCCTACCCATCAAACTACTCCTTGGTCCTAATCACAAAGCGCTCCAAATTGTCACCATTTACATTCCACCCTGGGACCAAGCCAACGGCCTTAATGATGTCCTCAAGTTCATCAACTCCCAATCTCCTGACTCTGAACTTATCCTCTTAGGGAACTGTAACATAAATTGGCTTTGATCTGATGTTGGTGCTCATAAAGATGCCATAGCTGCTGCCAACCTCACACAGATGGTCAACACCCCTACTAGAAGAAATTACAAGACAGGCACTAGCACCCTATTGGACTGGGTTCTTACAACTCACCCATCCCGGATCTCCCATACCTCCGTTCTCCCAGACTCCCTCAGTGACCACTCCCCAGTCATTTGCGAATGGTCCAACAAATTTCTCAAACCACATCCCACTATCATACATAGTAGGGTCCTTCCTCATGGGAAGCTCTCTCATTTCAAACAATACCTGAGTCTACAAGACTGGCAACCCATCTACAATGCTACAGACGTCAATGTGGCCCTCGATCTCTTCATTGCCACCTTTAACAAGGCCTGTGACCTCTTTGCACCTGCTAAAAAACGTACAGTCAAAACACTCAGCAACCCCTGGATAAACTCCAAGCTACTCTCACAACTGAAAGCTAGGGACCACCCCTGGGTGGTGGCCAAAGCCACTGGCAAGCCATCAGACATTCAGAACTACAAACAAGCCTGGAATGCCTGTACCAAAGTCATCCGGCTTACAAAAACCTCCTACTATAACGATGCTCTCACAAACACCTGGGGCAATGGTCATGCTTTCTGGGACAACATCAAGGAAATCACAGGAAAACAACCTAAAAAACCCCCAGCCATGCTTATTGTTGACAATGTCACTACACTTGACCCCATGTCAATTGCTAACACCTTTAACGCAGCATTCACTGACCTTAGTGCCATCCTCCCCCCTGATTTCTTTAATGACGACACCTGTTCCGCAAATGCCCGTGTTTCCCTGGCAAAAAACACCAACTTCTACTTTCAGCAGATCATCTTGTGTAATGCGCAATGCTACATCACAGCTGCCATCTCAAAATCCAGAGTAAGTGGCGACACCCTCGACCTCAAGTTGCTGCTGCTTACTCTTGAGGAAGTTCTACGTCCCTTAACCAAAATCCTGAATCTCTCTCTCTCTCTCCACTCTGGTTAATTCCAGGACAGATGGAAAGCTGCTACTGTCTCTCCAGTTCACAAAAGTGGTGATAAGACTAGCCATGCTAACTATTGCCCGATTTCTGTTCTGCCCCCTCTTTTCAAGGCACTTGAACGTATCATAGCAGACCAGCTAACCGGCCATCTCATCAAATACAATCTATTGTGTGATCAACAGCATGGATTCAGAAAGGGACGCAGTACCTCCACTGCCCTTCTTGAATTCACTGGTGCTGTACATTGTTCCCTAGACAAGGGCCTTCTTACTGGCGCAGTTTATGTCAAACTCTCCAAGGCTTTTGATACTACTCACCATCGGCTACTGGTCAACCAACTTCTAAATATTGGACTCTCTCCGGACTCAGCACAGTGGTTCAAAAGCTACCTGGAAAACCTCATGCAAAGGATAAAAATTGCCAATACTGTCTCTGATGCCTTACCAGTTTGCTCTGGTGTTCTCCAAGGTTCTATACTTGGCCCGCTACTTTTCAGCCTATTTCTAAATTCCTTACCACAGTTTTGCATGGAGAAAATTATCCTCTTTGCTGACAGTGCAGTCATCTTCTCATCCCATAGAGACCCCTTGGCATTACAACAAAATCTCCAGGTTGGCTTTAGTGCCATTGAGGTGTGGTTTACTAATCACAAGCTCATACTTAACCAAAAGAAAACAAAGTCTATGCTCTTCTGCAGCTCTCAAAATAGACTTAAGCCTCACTGCCTATCTTCACCGCGCAAGGGAATATCCTCGAACAGGTCTATTCCTTCAAATATCTCAGGATACTGCTTGACACCAACCTCTCATACAAGGCACATGTCGATAGCTTGGCTAAAGAGGCAAATACCCGCCTTGGCCTCCTCTACAGGCATAGACAACATCTCAAACCCCAAGCTCTGCAGCTTGCCGTTCAGAGTTCCGTGGTCTTGATTATTGATTACGGCATTCTCATCTATGGCTCTGCCACTAGGTCTACCCTCAGACATATCACAACAACCCTCAATAAGTCATGTCGGCTAGTCACTGGGGCACACTGACTTACACATACCTGTGACCTATATGAACAAACCCGCTGGCTCCAACTCTCTGATCGCATAAAGTTCCTGACCTGAATAATGGCAAGGAAAATCAGTCTTGGCCTTGCACCACCAGGAGTCACTGCCTTGCTCCACAACAGCAAAAACAACCTGCAGATCACCAGGGGGTCTAAAACTCAACTCCTTCAAATCCCCTGCTGCCGCACTGCTTAGGGTCAATGTGCATTCGCCTATACAGCTCCACTTTGGCTGAATAACCTCAACCCCGACATTTCCTCAGCTCCTACTGTTGGTACCTTCAAAACTCATCTACAGCTTCATCTTATTGCCTCGAGCTCCTGCAACTGCTACACTTATGCCTGAGCTGACATGTCCAGCCGCTAATGTCACCACATCTCCCCCCCCTTCTGCTCGTACCCCACTTGCACTTATTATATCTATCTACCCCCACCACTTACCCTCCCTCCCTCTCTCCACCATCCCCTGCTCCTCCTTCCTTTCACCCGTGTTTCCTTTACTCCATACCCCCTCTTCTGATAACTGCCTCTGGCTGCATCTATGTGTCCCCTCCCTTCGTTTTCCTCCTTGATCTCTGTTCTGTCCGCTTCCTTACCGAGGCCTCACTGTTCTTCCATTGGTCCCCTACTTGGCTTCGAACCTGAGCGTTCCATGAACCTATCTCCAATTGAAATGTGGTTTTACCATGTCTTTTTTGATCCTGCCTTTAATCACTATATAATGTTGTACCATGACCATTGTTCTCCTATTTTGTTGTGTGTCAGCCATGTTTTGTATTTGCCTCTGAAGTGGAACCTTTGTAAAAGAGCCTTGGCTCAAAGGTCTTTGTAATCCTAGATTTCAATAAATAAATAAAAAATGATTGCCCGGGCACGTGGGACCGGAGAATGAGCCCTCGTAGAAGGGCCAGAGCTGCCTGCCAACTCTGGAAAAAATGTAAATTAAATAAAAAATAGTATCCTGCATGCACTGTCTGATCACCTCAGTTAGCCCATGTACTTTTCCATGAATGGGAACTCTCGGACTCTGTTATGGATGACCTCTTCAAAAAATGGGGTAGCGGACATAGAGCTGTTTGCATCTCCATTAAATGGCAAACTGCCATGTTTCTGGTCATTCACTGCAGTGCCTAAAGTTTTTTGGTGAGACATGTTGTACATCTCTTGTAAAGGGAGGTTCTTGTATGGTGTCCCCCATTACCTCTAACACAGAGGATTCTGGTCAAGCTGTGGGCTGAGCATGTCACTCTGATGCTGGTGACTCCTCACTGGCCTAGGCAAATTTGGTTTCCTTTCTCTGGCAGTTGGCACTGGAACCTCATCCCCACCCCCCAGGGTAGGACTTCTGACACAGTAGCCAGGTGCTTTGGGGCACGTGTATCTTAGATCCCTGCACCTTTATGAATGGCTTCTGAGGACACAGAGCTCTCCAACTTCAGGGTTTCCCTTGTGGTGACCGATGTTCTCTTGGTAGATAGAAAGTAATCTACCTTAAAAGGCCTAGTGGTGTGGAGGACTGAGGCACTGGACACCTTACCTCCTCCACGCTGGTGACCCGGGAATGAGCCTGAGTCGATCGGTGGTCGGCCGGGGGGAGGGGTGAGGAGCTGGATTGAACTGCCATGAGGCAGCTCTCCTCTCCCTGAGAGGGACATGGGCTTTCCTGATTCTTTGGCTGCTACCTGGTGGAGGCTCGGTGGTAGTTCCAAGCCAAAAAGGGAGCCAGACATTAGGTCAGGTGGGAGGAAGGGGCCATTACCAGATCCACAAAGTGCATGCGTGCCTCCACACGAGTGACCGTGTTCTGGGGTCCCAAGATAACGGGGAAAGAAAATGGAAAATGGGGCATTGGGACAGGCTTAATGAAGCCCTGTGAGCAGAACAGACTGAAATCCTCCACTGAAGGACCACAGCTTGTGTGCCTCAGAGCCCCGACAGTAAGGAGCCAACTCTAAAAAGCTGTATAGAAAAAAAAAGTAAGCCAGCTACCTGGTGCACTTATTCCTATGTGATGTTCATGGCATGCCATGAATCCCTTTACATGTCCAGTTCATAAAGCGCTGGACTATCTATTGCCCCTTAAGAACTCAGGACTAGGTTATTTCTCAGTAAAGGTCTGCGTAGCTGCTATGTCTAGTTTTTCGTGCCCTGACAGAGGGCAAGACTGTCCCAACTGGAAGTTTCCCATAGATTCCTAAGGGGTATCCTCCTTCTGCATCCCCATTCCAAGATCCAGTTCCAGTGTGGTACTTTATTTTGGTGCTAGAGAAAATCACTGTTCCTCACTTTGAGCCTATGGCTACTCATGACCTGTGCTACTTCTCTTGGAACACATTGTTTTTAGTGGCAATGACATCTGCTAGACTCATCTCTGAGTTACAAGCTTTGGTTGCGGATCCTCCGTTCATAATTTTTCACAAGGATAGGGTTATCCTATGTACCATTACTCAGTTTCTTCCAAAGGTTATGTCTGAAAAAAGCACTAAATCAAACTATAGACTTCCAGTTTACTTTTCATCTCCCACAGATACAGTAGTGGAGAGCATCATTTACATATGCTGGATGTCCATAAGATGCAGCATTAGTACCTGGATTGTACAAAGGAATGTAGAAAATCATCTCAATTGTTTATTGCATTTACCCCAAAGGGTTGACCGATTTCTAAACAATGCCTGTACAAATGATTGGCCAATTGTATTATGTTTTGTTACTTGAAGTGCGGTAAACAGCTTCGTGGTCCTGTTTGTGCTCATTCCACCCACAGGGTGATTACCTCAGTGGCCGTGTCTGCTGTTGACATCTGTCCTGCTGCCACTTGGAGTGTTGTTCATTCACTATATACTACAGCCTGGACAACATCTCTCGTGGATGTACCAGTTTTTGCTTCGATGTTTTGCAAGGCCTCTTTACTCAGGATGACAAGGTCCTGCCTTCCCCTCTCTGTACTTGGTACTGCTTGGGAATCATTCAATAAGGTGGGTCAGTGGAAGGAGAGATCCTTGAAGAAGATAAAATAGTTACCTATTGTAACATTAGATCTTCAAGAAAATCTCTTCTGTTGAGCCACAGCTCTCCCTCTTACCTTCCCCACCGTTGGGTGACGGGTGACTATGTTGCCTGCTGTCATAAGCTCTTTGCCTATTGCACCCTATGGCATCCATTCTCAGATATCCATATCCTCTCCTGTGTGTCTGGTGTGGTCCTAGTAGCTTCAGTCCCTGATGGTCCGATCATCCTCTGAGCTTGTCTCAGGCAGAAAACCGAGTCATGCGGGGCATGCCCATGTTATATACGCACCGACAAGGTGTGTTGATGTGGGCAGCCCCAACCTGCAAACATTTCCAGGTGGTCCTGGTGCTGACAGCTTACAGTTCCATGATGTGGCTAAAGGAAGGAGATTCTGTAGAAGGTCTACTGTTACGGTAGGTAACTGTTCTTTACTTAGGTTGACTGAGCACAGAATTACTATTGAAGAAGAGGAGACTGACACACACTATACATGATGGCAATGTGATCCGACTGAATCAGTGAACTGTCAATATCACAGGTTCATATCCAGTCCCTACCAATGATTCTCTACTAAACCTTGAACGCATCACTCAGACGCGCTCTGGTCCATAAAAACATAGAATATGACAGCAAATAAGGACTGCTTTACCCACTCAGTTTGCCCATTTGTCTCTGCCTATACTGTCACTGTGGACCCAATCTCCAGCTCCCACTCTTGTTTCCCAGCTAAGATAACCATAGGCTTATCCCATGTATGCTTGAAGCCCAGCACTGTTTTCGCCCCCACCAACTCCACTGAAAGACTGTTCCAGGCATCATCACTCTTTCAGTGATCTGCAAACCTGGAGAGCTCAGTTTGAATCCCACCAGCCTCCACTTGCATACTGTGAGACCCTGAGCAAGTCACTTAACCTCCTTGTGCTCCCTGGTCACTTCTGGAAACAAGCTCCGACTTAGTGTGCCTTTACTGGTTAAACAATTTGCCCTTTCCTTTTGCCTTTCAGTGAAGAAATAGTTTCTTCTAAATTCCACCCCATCTTAATTACTGTACATGTCCCCTGTTCTCATGCATCTTTTCCTCTGAGAACTACTCTTCTCCTGTACATTATTCAGCCCTGCGAGGTATTTGTAGTATCTTGCCCCCCCTTCTCTCTTCCAAAGTACATATTGAGGTCTGTCAGTTTCTCCTTATAGGACTTCTGATGCAGCCCCTGCACCATTCGTAGTTGCCCTCCCCTTGCCCTCCCCTAGATAGCCTCCACCATATGTACTTCCTGAGATGTGGTCTCCAGAACTGGACACAGTACTCCAGATGGGGTCTCACCAACAGATTGCACAGTGGCAACACTACATTCCTCCTTCTGCTGAAGATACCCCTCCTTATACATCCCAGTATCCCCCCGGTCCTACCTACTGCCTTGTCACATTATCTTGCCAACTGAGGTAATCAGATATGATTACTCCAAGGACCTTTTCTGGTTTGATGACTGCCAGTACCTCTTCTCCCATTTTTTTTTATCACAACTTTCTTTATTCTCCTCCCCGTATGGCCCCCATCTGACTGGCTCCCCCAGCTCCGTACCCCAGAATTACGGGGCTTACCTTATGCCCAGTCTGGGAGCGGTGCCTGTGGAGAGTCATTCGCCATCCTGCTGCCAGTGTTTCCCAGTTTTCTCCTTATTTTTCCCGAGGACCCCAGGAGAAGGACACATGCATGTGGAGGCATGCATGCACCTTACAGCCCCGATAACAGCCCTCCTTCACCCACCCCATTGGCCTATCACCAGCACCCTGCTTGTGCAGCCCCTCGTCCTCCACCAGGGGGTAGCCGTGAGCAAGGTATGCCACCCCACCTCCCCAGAAAGGAGAGCTGCCTGACAGCCGCTCCATCCAGCTCCGCCCGCCCCCCCGTGCCGACCTCCGACAACCCAGGCTCGCTCCCAAACCCGGGTCGCCAGCGTGCAATGAGGTGAGACATCCAGCTCCTCAGCTCTCTGTGCCACCGGGCTGGCCTCTTCTCCCATTTTGTATTCCGCCTCTTGGTTACTGTGTCCTAGGTGCATGAGTTTGCACTTTTTCACACTGAAACTCAACTGCCATGCCCTTGACCACTCCTCAAGTTTTCTCAGGTCTCTGCACATTCTTTCCACCCTCTCTAGAGTGTCTACCCTATTGCAGATTTGGTATCATCTGCTAAGAGGCACACCTTCACTTCCAGCTCATCTGTAATCTCACTTAAAAAGGCATTAAAGAGGACACTCAGTGATACTCAGGGAGGACACTCAGAAGCTACATTGGGATTTGAGGATACTCAGGTAATTGTCAGCAGAACTTGCTGAACCCATGTTAGGTCTGGTCAACAAGTCTCTAAGAACCAAGGTAGTTCCGAAGGATTGGTTAGTGGTGGACATAGTTCCACTCCATGAGGGGGGACAAGGAACAAGCAGGGAACTACAGACCTGTTAGTCTTACCTCTATTGTGGAAAGTGAATGAAGTCACTGGACAAAGAAGGCCTCGAGGACTACATGGAGAGCAACGGTCTCCAGGATAGTAAACAGCACAGATTCATGGCAGGGAGAACTTATCAGACTAAACTGCTAGTTTTCTTTTACTGGGCAACAAGGTCATTGAAGAGAGGCCATGCTGTGGATTTGTTCTACTTTGACTTCATCAAGATTTTTGACTTAGTGCCTCACAGATGCTTGCTGAAGAAGATGGAGGATATAAGTGCAGCCATGGTCATAGTGAGCTGGGTAGGAAACTGGCTGAAGGGGATGCAGCAGAAGGTTGTGGTCAGCAGAGTTAAATCAGAAGAGTGGGAGGTCCCAAGTGAGGTACCACTGGGATCTATCCTGGATCTGGTCCTCTTCAACATGTTCATCAGCGACATTGGTGAGGGGAATCTGGGAAGGGTTGTTAGTCTTTGCAGATGACACTGAACTTTGTGGGAGGGTGGATAGTGTTGAGGGAAATGAAGCGACTTGGAAAGTCTAGAGATGTGGTCTAAGACTGGGCAGTTTAAATTTAATATTGAAAAGTGTAAGGTGATGCACCTAGGAAACAAGGGCACCTATAGTACTGTATTCAATTCTGAAGCCCTTGCCTCGAGAAGATTGTAGACGGGTTGAGACAGTATAGCGAAGGGCAACTAAGATGATTCAGAACCAACAGGGCAGGTCTTACAAGGAGTGCTGCTATGCACTGAACATGTACTCACTACAGACCAGAAGGGAGAGGGGGGATGTGATAGAGACCTTAGCATTTCAAAAAGGAATTAACAAGGTGAACTGCAAGAAACATTTCAGCTTGAATACTCACTCACAGTCATGGGAACATCAGTGGATGCTAAATGGAGGGAGGTTCAAGAGGGATGTGAGGAAGTACTATTTGGCAGAGAGAGACAGAGAGAAATGAAGCTATGGAACACTGCCAGCCAAAGTGGTGGGTGAGAAAACCATTAATTGTTTCAAGCACAGTTGGGACAGAATGGAGGGTGTGGTGATTGCTCGGGGTGGCAGAAGCTAGATGGAGAATGAGGGAAGAATGGGCTAGGACCCAGGAGGGACAGTAAGTCCCAGGTCTAAATAGGGAACTTGGGAAGACTGGATAGATGTAACCCCCCCATGGGTGGGGCTTACCTGTTTTGCCCTGGAGCCCGTTACTGCTCCTGTTTTCTGCTGCCTTCTGCTGCCATGCACGGGTCCTGGAGGGTCCCTGTAGTCTCTGTCTGGCTCCCTGCACTGTTGTTTGAAGTCCTTTAGGGCCGGAGGAATGAATCGTAGAGCTGCCACACTGCTTTGCACTCCAGTGCATGCCGGCAGCCTGCATATGCGCACTAGCACATCATTGGCTTCGAATGCTGTGGCGGTTGGTAAAGCATCTCCCTGGTGCTCTCAGTCCCCTAAATAAGTTAGTCGGGGGTTGGACACCTGGAGGAGATGCTTGAAAGGTGGCCCAAGAGCTTAGTCAAGAAGCGCCAATAAGCATTTCAGGATGGGGCTGAATTTACATATGGATAAGAACGTTATGAGTATTAATGAGGCAGACTGATGCTCCAGGGGGACTGGTGATAATGGAGCCAGCGACAGGCAGCTGGAGGCCTTAGCCATTATAATTGTGTAGTTGCTTTATAGTAGGCTAAGGTTGTGTTTGGATATTGGGGAAAGTTTACAAATACTGTGTATTTTGGCTGAAAAGACACTTAAATGTGGGGACTGCTATGACACTGTATGGGACTGTGTATGGGAGCAGCCATCTTTAGTACTATGACCCCCTGTGCCAGCCAATCACTAACTTAGGCACCTACAAGCTTGCTGAAATGACTTATGGGAGAGGTGTGAGCTAATTCTAGGTGCCAAAGATCCTTTGCCAATCAATAATTGAAGGAGGTTAATGACTATTAATATTTTTGATGGACAGCCAGAGTCAGCCAATCAGAGGTTGGGATTTTCGTGTGAAACTCCAGGGTCTTTAGGTACTTTGGGCAGTCTGGTCTGGGCTCTTCTCCAGTCTAGAGGGGCTCAGTGCTGTGAGTTGGAAAGTCAGGAAGCCTTCTACAGGACTCATTTGGTCAAATGGTGAATTGTTTGAGGATTGGAATAAAGGATGTTTGCTGATGGAAAGAACTGAGGTATTGCAGCTGAACATTCAAGTTACTTGGTGAAATCTCCTGGTGTTTTTGGAAATCCAGTGTTTCAGTGAGCCTGCAGCAGTGTGGGAAAAACCCTGAGACAGTGAAAAGGTTGGATTGGAACTGTGTGTGCCCGAGCTGAAAGTTAGCACTGTACCTGAATTTGAGCACTTTGGAAAAAAAGTTTTTCCCCCCAGTATCCCCAGTATCCAAAAGCAGCCTTGCACAATTATAATTACTAAGGCTACCTACTGCCTGTCGCTGGCTTCGTTATCACCAGTCCCCCTGTAGTAGCGATCTGCCTCATTAATATTCATAGGGCCCTTATCCAGAGTCCGGGAACCTACTGCATTGCTGAAAACCAGCTGTGGAAAGGTGGAGACCAAATCCAGAGACTACCAGTCAATAGCCAAAAGCTACTGGACGGGTAGAAATTAGAGAACTTGTGGCTGCACACTGGAGCTGTTTATTCCTGGTAGGAGACAGGCAAAAACCATATATCTTCACAGCTGCAACTTGGAGCCAGGTAAGGAACCTGCAAAACCCTATCGAGTGAGGCAGACTTGGCTGCAGGGGGCCAGGGCACATGACTGAGTGCTAGGGCACTCTGGACCCATTAGGGGAGCTGGACTGTGGGGTCACTCCTGGGTCTGGGTTCCTTATGGTCCAGTAGGCTGTGGGTCTAGGCTTTATAATCTGGCCTGTTTGGTGGGCTGAAGGTGACAAGCTGCAAGAGTCTTCAAGCAAATCCAAGGTCGATCTGCTGTTAGCCACTGATGAATCTTCTGGACCAACAATCCCTGCCTCTTTGCTCGCTGCCCTTTGGAGCAGTTGATCCTGAATTGCCTAAACCTATTGTGCCAGTAGCTGAGCCCCAGTCCTCAGGACTGTGAGTAACCCGGGGCTTGCCCTGGCAAAAGGGGACACTTTCTATACCAGCTAGAAACATAGTGAGAGCTACTCTAAGGGCCCCAACGTTGACCAGCGCGCAGCATCTAGCTGGCCTGTGTTAAGTCTGGGTACCCAGCTAGGACTGTCAGAACTCAGGGGGATTGCACTGGTACCAGTGGGGGTGGTCATTGTATGTGTTCTGGCCTATGAGCCCTGTTATCTCCATAAACCGATTTTTCTCTTTAACAGCAATCCTGTGTCCCGGTACCCCCTTCCTCAGCCCTCCCCCTAAAATAAAGCTGTGTTTAGCTTGTTGCAATTCCTGTGTTGTGGGTATATTATGGGTACTAGCTGTCAAGTATATGTTAAGTATATGTGTTTTACAGTGCTGGTGAACAACGTGGTATCAAGTGTGTGGGGTGACTGGAAAGTGAGGTGGGTAGGTACAGCATCCGAGGGGGTTGTACCAAGCAGACACCTGGCCCACTGTTACTTTACTCTGGGTGGAAGCACTGCACTACTAACTTTCCATTCTGGGATAGAACCTCCAAATATCATCGAAACAGAACCCAGGTAATAGTAGATGGAGTCCACAGTGAAGAAAGGGGAGTTACTAGTTGGGTATCGCAGGGTTAAGTAATGGGGCTGTTTCTTTTTAATGTCTTTATAAGAGACATTGCAGAGGGACTGGAAGGGAAAGTATGTCTCTTTGCAGATGACACAAAGTTCTGCAACAAGGTTAATATGCAAGGTGGGGTGGAAATGATGAAAAGGGACTTGGCAAGGTTGGAGGAATGGTCAAATGTATGGCAGCTTAGATTCAATGCCAAGAATTGCAAAGTAATGCACCTGGGAAACAAAAACCCAGGGGAAGAGTACACAATGGCGGGTGAGATACTGACAACAACAAAAATCAAAGGGACCTGGGGGTAGTAACATCAGATGACCTAAAGGTGGGCTAGCAATGTGAGAAGGCAGTAAGGAGGGCTGGGGGGATATTGGGATGCATAGGGAGAGGCATCACCGGTAGAAAACAGGAAGTTGTTGGCCCTCTGTACAGACAGTTTGTAAGACCACATCTGGAGTACTGTGTACAGTTCTAAGGCCCCCTTCTCCACAAAGACATAGACTGGGTGAAGGCTTTCTAGAGGAGGGCAACCAAAATGGTGTAGGGTCTGCACCAGAAGACATATGACGAAAGACTAAAGGAGCTTAAGATGTACAGCCTCAAGAAAAGGGGGGGGGGCATGATAGAAATGTTCAAGTATCTCAAGAGAATCAACAAAGTCCAAGAGGTTAGCATCTTTCAGAAAAAGAGATGTGCAAGAATAAGGGGGCACAATTTGAAGATAAAGGAGGCCAGTTTTCCAATGCAAATTGGGCTTTTGAATTTAGCACAAGCATGCAAACGGCAGGCAAAGTGTGTGTAATCCGTTTGCCCACCTGGCAAAGTTTTGAATATTGGGCCCTTGGTTTCTTGGCTACTTACCTCTATTTTTATTTTTCATTGTTTTGTTTTTTTGAGTGCTGCCTATATTTCTCCTTTAGGGCTGTGTTTTGGGTTCCAGCACCCGTTCTCTTTCGTGAGTGCAGATTTTTGTTTCTTGGCACAATAACAAACTTGCAGGTAAAAGATACAAGAAGGAGGTCAGAAGACACTTATTTACAGAAAGAGTTGTTGCAGAGCGACCCTCCAAAGGTTGTTGAAATCAGAAGACAGTAGGGAGATTGAAGAGAGGGTGGTATAAGGTCAAAGTATATAATAAACGATCATATGCTCTGAAACTAGCAGACTTTATAGACCATGTGGCTTTCTTCCATTGGCAACTTTGTGTGTTTGTAACCAAACAGTTAGCTAAGGCTAGGAGCCTGATAAATCTTTGCTCTCCTGCTGCCTTCTCGACTCCTATGATCAAACAGAGCCTCATAGCCAGATCTCCCACTCTACCATCCACCCACAGTCCTCCACTCTCTCTGGATAGAATGTGCTCTATTTTTTCACATTTACACAACAAACCCGGTCCAGTCAAGAGCTAGCCCTTAGTCAGTGAGCAGTAAGGGGGAAAACACCACCAGACAGTACCCAGCAATTTTTTCTGCACCACCACAGCTCAATACACACCATAAATCCTTCAAGAGTCAGAGAACTTTGTTCACATTTACCCAAGAAACACAATGAGTAATAGATACAAATTAAGTTACAGGTCTGTAGTAACTGGGCTGGCCAGGCTGCCTATGGCACATGGTAAAATGATCCATCCAGTCATGAAATGTGATTTAATTTTGTCGTGTACTTACACTAGCCAGCCAAGTCACTACACATAAACTGTTAATACGTGATTTTTTGGCAAATACACTTTTGATCAGGCAGTCTCACTTAAGGCATAACAGTTAACCCTCATTCCTGCAACTTTCCTTTGGTGCACTGCCAATGCAGGTATATGGAAGCAGCAATAGCAGCTGTAGTCAACCCAGGATCCATGACACCACAGTAACAACTTTTTTTCCAATGTGATACTACATCGACAGATTTATGTCAACCTTCAGTTGCATTCGGCATAAATCCGTTGGGAAACTGTCTGTTTTTTCAGGGGGCTTTGCTTCCCGAATGCCCCCTCCCCTGTAATTTAGGATTGTTAACTCCAAGTTGAAGTTGATTTAGGGAGTGTGGCAAAACCCAGAGAAAGCAGTGCGGGGGTCCTGCAGGTACATTAGAGTGGCAACAGTGACTTGCCGTGGTAATGTACTTCTTTATCGAAATGTTGCTGCGGCGTTGGCATATGTTCATCTCATGCCATGGAAAGCAGCAGCAGTCCCTCTTCAAGCTTTACACTACTTCCTCACCAACATGGAAACTCAGAGCCACTTTCAAATTAATCAAAACTGCACTGGAAACCAAGTAGAATATGGGGAGAGAGAGGGCAAACTTTTGCTTAACCCGGACCATCACTGACGTGACCCGGCACACATTATATACAGAGAATTGCATTCTCACCTATTTAAGACCATCCCTCTAGCACTCTACCACTTCCTGCAGCCTCTGAAGCTTTACAAGTGAAGCTGCACCCTTCTCAGAATCTCACAGAAACATTTCAACCCATAAAACAGTTAAATGTAGGGCTGATACATTCTAGCCAAAATAGATGAAATGTTTGAACCAACAAACAACTGTTTTGAAAATGCAGGAAATAAAACTACAGCAGTGGCCAGACGTATGCTCCAGTAAGTGTACAGATGTATCCAAATACAGTATATCACAGGGTATTCCATTGAAATAAATGGTGATTTCCTGTGAAATATCCAGATATAGCTAGGTATACTGGGACATATCTTTGGCTACCACAGTATCATATGGTATGCAGTACCTATTTCAAGATGCTAGAGATTGGACCGTGGAGGGGAGGGTTGTGGTCTGTTTCAAGACTGAATTGGATCTCACCAGTGTTCCAGTTGAGGAGGCCAGTTCATTTCAATGTGCTGTAGTAGCAGGTGTGGGCCATAGGATAGCTCTCATCTACCATCCACCCAAAGATGGGAAGCAATTCCTTAAGGAAGTGGCGGACTTCGTGGTTGACATGGCATTTGAGTCACCCAGGTTGATGGTTCTGGGTGATTTCAATGCCTGGATCGATGACAAACTCTCGTAATTTGGACAACACTTCCTCCAGTTGATGAATTCACTGGGCCTGACACAGGTGGTTACCACTGCTACTCATAAATTGGCTATTCTTTTGACCTGGTTTTCCTCCTGGGGATTGAGGCCTCGGATGTGGGGGTGGAACCAGTTGGGTGGTCTTATCACTACACAGTGAGGTTCAATTTTGGCACCCCCCCCCCTTGTAGGCCAACCCCTGTGGAGATGGTCAAGTACAGACCTTTATGGGATGTTACTTCCAATGGTCTAGCAGCGGTGCTCGACCTATCAGAATTTCCTGTGGCTTGCAGTGACCCAGAGGCTTTGGTCTTGGCATATAATAATGCCATTACCTTAGCCCTGGATTCTACTGCACCAGTACATGTGCATCCTCTTTCCTTTCACCCTCGGTCTCTGTGGTTTGATGGAACCTTGAGGGAGATGCAGCAACTAGGACGCAGGTTAGAACATTGTTGGCAGAAATCCGGCTTATATGCTGACCATCTTAGACTGCTAGAGCATTACCAGCTGTATCAGTCAGAAATTTCCCGTAAGAAGGCAGAGTTCCTGTCTGGAGAAATTGCTGCCGCTCAGAACCGTCCAGCTCAGCTCTTCAGAACTGTGGACAGGCTGTGCAACCCAACCTGTCTGCAGCTCCGAAGAGCTTTTTCACAATTGCAGTGTGATGAGCTTGCTCAGTTCTTTGCTGATAAGATGGCCGACATTGGGTCGGAGATCCATTCGACACATTCTATGTGAGTTGCTGGGGATCAGGGCTTGGCCATTGTCCCTCTGTTTTCCTGGAGTATCTTCGACCATCTGGAAATCTTGGATGTTATTCTGATTGTCCTTGGGATGCCCCCTTCATGCTGTAGTTTAGACCCGGGCCCTATATCCCTGATAATGGGTTGTGGTGAGTCTATTGGCCCGGTTCTGGCACAGATAGTCTGGTGCTCCCTTGACTCTGGTGAATATCATTGCTCCTTGAAAGAAGCAGTAGTGACACCTCTGTTGAAGAAAGCTTCTCTGGACCCAGACTGTCTGGCAAACTACAGGCCTATCTTGAACCTCCCCTTTGTGGGGAAGGTGATTGAGAAAGTAGTGGCTGCTCAACTGGAGAACCATTTGACCATCCATAGTATCTACGAACCTCTCCAATCTGGTTTTTGAAAGAGGCATAGTACCGAGACTGTACTGGTTCGGGTGCTCAATGATCTCCTGATGGCTAGAGACCAGAGAAAAAGGTCCATTTTGGTACTTTTAGATCTGTCATCAACTTTTGACACCATTGACCATGAGGTTCTGCTTGAGCTCCTGAGATTCATCCGAGGGCTCTCGGGTTTGATCCACAGATGGTTTACAACTTACTTCACTGGAAGAACTCAGAGGGTAGTGTCAGGGTTTTTTTCCTCTGATCCAATCTCTCTATCATGTGGGGTTTCTCAGGGCTCAGTGTTGTCCCTCAGGTTGTTTGTGGTGTATATGCTTCCCCTCGGAGACATTGTAAGACAGCATGGGCTGAGGTTTCATTGTTATGCCGATGATACCCAGCTCTACCTGTCTTTTGCACCCGACCAGGAAGGAGCAGTCTCAGTATTTAACAACTGCCTCGATGAAATCCAGGATTGGATGAAGTCCAGTTGGCTGAAGTTGAACCCTGGGAAGGTGGAGGTGATGGTTTTGGATCCGGGTCACTGGATTGGGGGGCTGGGGGCAGGCTGCCCCTTAAGATTGTTCCTTGGAGACGTTGAACTTCAGGCCTCTAAACAGGTGCGAGACCTATAGTTGCTGTTGGACACGGGGCTGACACTTCGTGCACAGGTGTCGGCTGTCATTAAGTCATCTTTCTGCCATCTAAGAAACATCGCTAGGATCAAGCACCTTGTTCCATCCAGCGACCTGCCTACACTGATCCATGTCTTTGTGACCTCGCGTTTACTGCAACTCACTTTACTTTGGGCTACCTGGGGTTGATATCCCCCGCTTGCAGCTGGTGCAGAATTCAGTAGCCCAGTTGTTGATGGGGATTCCTAGATCTTCCCATATCATGCTGGTGCTGCGGGAACTGCACTGTCTGCCTGTTCAGTGGTGGATCACCTTCAAAGTCGGGTTACTGACTTATAAAGCCCTATATGGACTGGGCCCTGACTACCTGATAGAGCTTCTGATTCCTTATCACCCTGAGTGACCACTCAGCTCAGCCAACGAGGGATCGCTGGAGATTCTGAGGGTGGTTTTAAAATCTGCTGGAGCCCGGGCATTTATGTTCAAGGCCCCTATCCTCTGGAAGTCTCTACCCAGTCGGGTTAGGGAGTGCAGGACCATGGGGGGGATTCAAACGGGCCCTAAAAGTATTTCTTTGGAAAAAGGCATAGTGATGATGATTGCTGACTTGGTTTGCACTGTATATTTTACTGTGATGATAGATATTTTTTTATTTGCTTTTAACTGTTTTAACTGTACTGCACCTTGGTACTCGAAAGGCGCATTATAAATAAAGTATTATTATTATTATTATGCTGGAGAGCTTAAGTCAAGTTGGTAAAAGAAGTATGATCCCCGTGTAAGAAAATAGGCCCATTTATTGAAATTATTATTAATGGGGGCACTGCCAGCACGGTATGCCTTATAATCATTCTAGTTTGTAAAGCCCAATTTGAGATAGCTAACTTTTGTGGAATTTGTTGATGTAGTGGGTTGCTTTATTCTGCTTCCTTTTTCCTAGTAATAGTGATAGGAAGAAGCATACAAAACTGCTTTTGTTTATAATTTTGTTTATAATCTTTGATTTATTCCCTCTGTATCCTTCCTGAACTTTAGGAAAACTCCCCAGAGATTAGCCACTCATTTTGCAGTATTCACTTCCCAGTGCATCGTGAGTGGCTACACTGTGTGAGGGATATTCCCACACTTCAGGAAAGATACTGATGGAGCAGATCAAGGAGGACTGTAACCAAAGACGTTTTTTTGTGTAGTAACATGAATATCATGGACAGACACGTTTGTGTTTTTGTTAAGAAAAAGGAAGCAAACAGTAACAACCTCTCCATAAACAAATTCTACAGAAGGTAGCAATCATAATGTATAAGTTAACATCCTAGGGATGTCTCCTGTGGTGTAAGAGACTCCAGGCTTGAGGTCTGCACAAGAGGAATGCAAAGCCAAGCTGAGTGACTCTGGCTATGCAAACCTCATCAGGGGAATCTCTCATACCATGCCAGTCCCCCTGTCAATGCTCTAGTAAATTATTATTTATAATGTAACTACTGTAGAATAGAAATAGAATTTTATGACATATAAGAACCACTTGGCCCATCTAGTCTGCCCATTTCTCCCTGCCTACACTATTACAACAGCATGTGCCCAATCTACAGCTTTCTCCCTCCCCCATTCCTTTCCACTATGATTCCCTTATTCTTATCCCATGCATACTTTTAAATGTTTATGAATGGTTTAAGTAACAGCTTTTTTTTTTCACCAGCAATTTCTCCCACTTTGGGAGGCTCTGGCCCCCTGCTCCTGCTCGCTGCTCCCCCCTATCCCCAGGCTTACTCCCCCCAGGTAGAGCCACTGGGCGGGTTCCCCCTCCCAGGAAACACAGTCACAATGTCCTGGCTTGTTCCCCAGGGCAGGGTCAGGGGAGCGGGCCCCTCCTTGATGGACCTTGGTCTACAGCAGGGAGTGGCGGAGGAGGCGGGGAACATTTTTAGTGGCTGGTGATGTATTTTTAAATTTTCTTCCATGGGGCAGGGATGTGCAATGATGCCTGCATCTACCCCACCTCCCTTACATGTGGAGCCAGCTGCAGTGGTACCCCCAGCCTCCATCAGAGGTCCACATTGTGTCTGACACTCTTCCCCCCCTCCCCTGGAGAAGGAGAGCAGTCCATGGGACGCTCAATCCTTCTCCCTCAGCTGGCCCTCTGACACTTGAGTCTGTCCCCGAACCTGGGATATTGGCGCAGCAGACGACACTTTGCTGCTGCACCAGCAGGCTGGCTAATATCAGATTGTTTTATATTTTAAATTTCAAGATAGCCATCCTCCCACTAACTTTGAAGTAGAACGCTCCTCTCTCAATGTTCCTGTGTGAAAGACCACTATACAGAGGATAAGAGATACAGTGGAAAAATTATTAGAATCAGTAATTAAGACTAGAACAAGATATAAACAATAATAATCTAGGGGTTGAACACAACATGGTTTTTAAAGTAAAGATCGTGCCTGACCAATACTTTAGTTCTCTGTGAGCAATTAAGTGAATTATTAGATAGGAAGCAGCTGGTTACATAGAAACAAAGAAGTTGATGGCAGATAAGGACCACAAGGTCCATCCAGTCTGCTCATTTTTTTTACCTTATGAATGTGTCTGTACTCTGTCAATGGCCTATCTATTCATACTCATCTGTTTTGCTACCTTATGCCTATTCCATGCCTATCTGAAGCCCTGCACTGTATTCATATCCACCACTTCCTGAGGTAGGCTATTCCATGCATCCACCCCCCTTTCTGTGAAAAAGAACATCCTCACATTACCCCTTAATCGACCACCCTCTAATCTCATGCTGTGCCCTCTTGTCCTGCAATTTTTCTTATATTAAAACATGTTAGACTCGTTCACCTTGTTCATTCCCTTAAGATGTTTGAGTGTTTCGATCATATCACCTCTCTTCCTCCTTTGCTCTAGGATATACACATTGAGCTCCATTAATCTGTCCTCATATGTTTTTTTGATGCAGTCCCTGCACCATTTTGATCGCCCTTCTCTGGACTGCCTCCATTTCTTTAATGTTCTTGTGCATGTTGATGTGGTGTACCTAGAGTTTAAATAATCCTTTGACAAGGTACCACATATAACATTAGTACAAAAGATGCAAGATATACGTATTGACATGACACTTGTGAAATGGGTTGACTCCTGGTTGACCGAGAGGACCCAGAGAGTTCGAATCAGAGGCTACCTGTCTGAGAGTGGATCGGTGACTAGTGGTGTCCCCTAGGGGTCGATACTGGGGCCACCCCTATTTTCATTGTTTATTGTAGACATGACCAAGGGGATTAAGAATTTCTGCACCAAATTTGCAGACAACTCCAAGCTGGGAACAGAAGTTGGGAATATTCACCAGGTAAACACTGTGAGGCAGGGTTTAAGATTATGGAGGAGTGGGCCGTGCACAATGGAATGAGGTTTAACACTGAAAAATGTGTGGTTATGCATCTCAGCACTGAAAATGAAGGGAACATTTATACATTAAATGGTATCCAGCTAAGGACAGTAAATAGCGGGAGAGACCTGGGACTGCTGGTCACTAATGACTTTAACTATCGTAACCAGTGTAATGAAGTAATTAGAAGCCCCCATAGAATAATAGGCTGCATCCAGAAGGTGTTCATTACAGGAATCGCACTATGGCCTAGATCACTATTTTGATCTGATTTTTGACCTTGGTTTGATTGATGTTTTGCTTATCCTTGCTTTACCTTGCTACTGTACTACATGTGTTGTAATATACTTACGTAAAAAGCTGGTGACACGTTCAGGAGAACTTAAACAAAACATAATATTTAGACGCAGTCCAGCTTGTATTTACCATTAGTTCTGTATTTCTCCTTGCACATTATTTATTACTAAGGTCATTTGTATGAAAACAGGATTTCTGCTCCTGAAGAGTTCATCTATTTCTGCTGCTTTCTCCCTACCTGAGGTCATAGGGCACTACTTGTGACATCATAGTTACTCCCTTGGCAATGGACTGTGATGTCACAACAGAGGATTATGACTTGGAGTAGGAAGTAAGCTACAGAGGCAGATGAACTCAAAATAAACTCTAAGTAATCATAATCATATATTCATGCACATTTCCTTGGTGATAAATTATGGGAGGAGGAGAAATATATAAAATATAAATGGAATGCAAGCAGAATTGTACTTAATTATTATGTTTTCTGAAGTTTTCTTTGAGGTGTCAGTAGCTCTTTAATTGTTCTGCCATTTTTGCTACCTACCTCTGTTATATTTATTGTCAGCACTGATTGTATTCTGTATATATGTCATATCTATTCTCCACTGTCCCAGTCCTCCAGGACACACCCGGAATCAAGCAGTACTCTGTTCTGCATGCCTTCCTAGTAAAACTTTTAAATAAATAAACCATCCCCCTGTACAGAGCCTATGTCAGACCCCACCTGGACTACTGCACCCTGCTGTGGAGTCCCTATCCAAGGAGGGACAGTGACGGACTTGAGAGGGTGCAGAGGACAGTAACAAAGATGATTGATGGTTTGGGAGACATGAATTATTTGGCCAGACTGCACATACTTATGTTATACCTCAGGGACAGCAACGAAGCGAGGCAGCTGAGGCCAATACCTTCCATACCTGTAAGGATAAATTGGACAAACATCTTTTACCTGATTATGGTTAATAATTGCCCCGCTAGTGCGGGAGATGGACATCATGGCCCACTGCCTTCTGTCTGTCTTACACCCCAAGAATAGAATCCAAGTGGCTCTGGGATTTATGATGTATTATTTTTCTATATTAGGGACAATTTGTTGTGGGGGGGGGGTTGACTGTGTAGCTTGAGTGATACTGTGTTCAGATGAAGGACATTTAGTACCTTCCTTTCCTGGCAAATCTTTTGCTTTGCAGCTGTCAGTGTTCTGCAGGCTACTGTTAGAACCAAAGTAAAATCCCTTCAGCACTGTTATTCCAGTTTTACTTGTTATATCGATAAATAGCTGTATGTGTGCAGCGTAATCTAGATCTGAAACACTGCAATAGAGTGGTCCCCTAGTGCTGACAAACGGGCACAGAGGTACTTTCTAGATATTAAAGTTGCTAAACAAATAAAAAGGTTAAAAGCACGGTCCTGCCTCATGCCTACTGTGGGGTGAAGTTTCCGTTTACCAGAATGGTAATAGCTATTGGTTTGCCTTCTTTGGGTCAATGGTTTGATTCCATGCTTGGTCTGTTAGTCAGTCTATTCTTCAAAAAGGGATAGACAGAGCAGTATCCACAGAATCACCAATGATATTTAGAGTTCAGAAGGCCACCAGACAACATGACAATTTGGGGGGTCATTTCACTTAACTGGGACCAGTTTACACTCCAAAATTACTGGAAGTGCAGCTGTCTCTGAAATATAACATATCTGAACTCAGCACTTCCATTTTAACAGCACTAATACAGTAGATACACATACAAAATATATGCATGTTGTTCACTTCATACTACCCTTAAATTTACAAAATGTTTGTATCTGACAGAGGATAGACTTCATATCTGATACTGTATGTTTGTAATTAATGTAGCCATGCAATTAATGTCAGTGGGTCAGGACCAGTTGGTATTGCGTTGTGATCCCCCTCCATATTTTACTTGTTGAATCTTGCTGTTGTTGTAGTTTGCAAGAGTTTGATTAAGCTGATCTTTATTTACCCTCTGGCCCAGTGGCACAAACTGGAGGTGTACTGCCGTGCCATGTGGGGAATCAATCCCAACTCCCTCATTCTGGGAAGGAGGGGTTCAGGGCATGATGCAGGGGTATCATGTGCTGGCCCCTTGGGAGACTGTAGTTCTAACTGTTACAACAGTGCCTGCTGTGTGTGGGGAAATGGTAGAAGCCTTAATGCCATGGGTAACCATGTGATGTAGCCCCCCCACCCCGCTCATAGGCCAGCACTCAGTTTGACCACTGGATTGATTCCGTGGTTGGAAGGGTAAGTAGGGGTCAAAGAGGTAAGAAAGTGGCAGAACACATGATAGCCCTGCCACTTCACCCAGCAATGTGACACCAAATAAGTCTGTCATCACTCAGCTTAAGGAGAATCAAAGGGGAATAAGCCACCTGTGTTCATAATGGTGCTGCCCCTCCGGTCACTCTGCATCCCCAAACATGTCTATCGCCCTTCCTCTTAAGCTTCCCCTCCAATCTGAGGTTGCTCCTGGGGGTGGCATCACATACAGCTCGTGGGAAATGCTGTGCCCCATGAAGAATGTTCGGGTGCCCCAACAGAAGATGCTGTAGAAGAGTATCTGGACCAGCAGTGGTGGTGAGGGCATATCTAGCAGGCATGCGAGAGGGGAAGAAAGGAGAGGTTCAGAATGTCTGAACAGCAAAAAGAGATAGGACACTGCACAGTTGACCATCAAGTATATAAAACAATGTCACTGTTTTTTCATTTTAGTGACAGAATAATAATTAGTAATAATCATACAGTTACAAACTAGTTACAGTATGATTCTAATGCATCTATTGTATAAGCAATCATGAATCCACATACACTATCGTTACAAACAGTATGCTCTGTAATGACTTTCTAAATATAGCTGATTTGATATTATAGTGAAATCACACTGTGGTTCTGTTGTAATTTCACAAATACCACAGGTTCGTAACGCATAGTAAACATACAATATCAAGAGTATACTATTGTGTTATCTGCTGTTTATTGCTTCCCTTTCTATATGAAAGAACGGTCCCCTTAAGATGTTTTCATGTAACAAAAACACCCAAATCAGTTTAGATTTTTATATAGAACGATCACTTTATTTGGTAACTTGATTTGAAACAGGACTAAAATCAAACTTCTCAAAAACATTGTACTGCCTTCTATTTATGGAATGTTATTTGAAGTGTACTGACAAGATGCCCCCAGTTGAAATCTGGTACTGTCATGTTCTTACTGCTTTCCCTTCTCATTCTCCACTGCTGCCACTCGTGTTTCTCCTGAAAAAAGACCTAAGAGGATAGTTTATAGTGTACTGTGCCCCTTAAGTCAGTTGAGTGGCAGGTCCCAAGCACTCAGCAATCCAGTGTTCTCTGTTAAATATCACTGGGAGTCAGGCAATAAATAATTTTTGACTTGTCATTAAAAAGCAGTCAGAAATCCAACTTTTACAAGAAGTTGTTTTTAGACATTCATGTTTTCAGTTATAATTCCTAAGTAAAGTTTTGGGGCTGGGGCAGGGTTTTTAGAAAGGATCTGCTTTCTTGCGGCATCCTTCCGATGTGGTTCCCACAATCACACCCAAAAGTGATGTTACTTTCAGGTGCAGTTGTTTTGGTTTGTGGCAAATATTGTACCCCAGACATCAAAAAAGGATGCAAGTGTCATTTGTTTGACACAAGTTGCTGAAACTTGCACTTGACACTTTGTTATGTTATTGTGATGCCTTGTAAGTTGTACATTGTATCGAGCACTGTGTACGTCTGTGACATGTTTGCTTGTCTTCAGAAGTTTTGCTATAGCAGGACACCACTGTAAACAAGCTATGTTCAACAGTTTGTATCCTTAATCAAAGTGAATTGAATTGAATGTAGAAGCAGCACAGTGCAAGGCATCCAAGGTGGTCCATGTCCTGGGGGCAAGGCACGCGAGCAGAGGCTGAAGGACTTGAACATGTACACCACTGAAAAAAGGAGGGCAAAGGGCAACATGATGGAGACATGCAGTTACCTGCATGGGACAAATAGGGTGGAACTTTTCTTCCTGGGTTCAACTACAGGGACATGTGGGAACTCATTTAAACTCACAAGGGGAGGTTCAAAATGGATGCTCACAAGTGCTGTTTCACACAAAGAGTGGTTGACAAGTGGAATAGGCTACCTAAGGAAATGGTACAGGCCAATCATTAATCAGCTTCAAGCAAGGGCACGGGATCATAATGTGGCAGGACATCATGCCTCATGACAAAATCGTGCTGCCAATACACGCAATTTTACCGTATGGCATATATCTTTTTCTGTAGAAGTCTCCACCCCACACCCCCCCCCCAAATATAGATTCTCAACTTGGGGGGGGGTCAAGTCGGGGAGTGCACAAGGTTTGAAAAAAAAAAATAAAAGTTTCGGGGACCGGGAATCCAACCTGGTCCCAGAAGCTCTGCCTGAGTTCCCTGCTGCTGTGGCTCAGTCTGTTGAGCCACAGCCACTGGTCAGAACTTGGAACTAACAGCAGAGGTCTTATCCTCTGCCTTGGAGAGTGAGAATGGTGCAATACCGCGTACAGCAGTATACGCGGTATTGCACCATTCGCTCACTGGTGCAGTGCTGTACCGGGTTAGCCATAATGTCGTATGCTATTAAGCATGCGGCATTATGAGCCGGTACCTCAAGCAAGGATGGGACATGCATATGGGGTTAGTTAGAAAAGGGGGGCAGAAAAAAAGGGAAGGATGGCCACTCGGGCCAACGCAGAGTAGTTAGGTAAGGTGGGAAGACTGGATGGGTCAACAGGCTGCTTTGTGCCACCATTGTCTCTGTAACTATATTTATATGAAATGAACATTTCAGAATGTGATATAAAAACATAAGCACCATTGAAAATAAGGCACTCTGCTGGCCTGTAAGCACAACACTAGCGCTACCACTTGCAGTTCCAATAACTCGGGATTGGGAACAAGCCTGATTCATTGGAGGGCTGGTCTGGGGAGGTAGGGCAAATGTCCCACAGGATGCTCTTTCACCTCGGGGAGGGAGGGAGATTCAGCACCACTGCACTACTGCCATGTGGGTAATCACAGGAAGTGGTCTACAGGACCCAACGATCCCAGAGAGAGAGGACGCTAATGTATTCTGATGACAGTGCACACAACTGCATGCTTCCAGATTGGGGGTGTCCTTGGCATTCTAGAGGAGGGGAGAAAACAGTGAAAACCACAAACTATAGCAGGAGGACGTCCCCCCTCACAACAGGCCCCACACCACTGACCGTGGCACTCTCCTCCAGATCACTGAACAAGTCTCTGTTTGAGGGTAGCCCTCCCTCCCGATGGCCCCACCCTGGGGGGCTAGCCAGGGTGCACTCTGGAAGGGAGATAAGTCCCAGAGAAGATGGGTGATGGAGGTTGGTGGGGAGTAGGACCAGGGGAAATCGTATGAAATCTAACAAACAAACAAGCAAAAAAATAGGTACTCAAGTTTTTGCACAAATGGGAGGATACCGATGATGTGGAAAATCTGCTTGTGCATCCATGTCTTCCCATTTGAAACTCCGTCCCTCAAACACAAAGTAGCCCCACAGCTTTGTATCGTATTTTATACAATACATTCTTTTCCACATCATCTGAAATCAAAGCATGCTGGTACTGGATGTTCCTGTGGAGTTTTGGAGGGAGGGTTGGTTATCTAGTTACATATATAATTGGCATATAGTCCTTCCCATTCATCGTTCTTCCACATAAAATCAGAATATTGAGTGAAAGATGTTTTCTTGAATTCTACGTGTTCTTTTTTTCTTTCTTTTTTTTTTATTCTGTGGTAATCAGGTAAGGCCCACTATGCACAGGTGCCTGCTTTCAGTGGCAACTCAGGAGCACTGGGGAGGTTAAGGGACGTATTCAGAGTCACATAGTATGTAAAGTGGAGGTAGTGGGAATCATATCCAGGTCTGGTGCAGGTACCAGGCTCATTCATAGCTGGTTGCTCTAACCGCTAGGCTATACTTCCAGCTCATTTTCTGTACTAACTACTATAATTTCTTATGGAAATTGTAAATAGTCTTATATTTGGGCATTGGCTGGATCAGATTACTCCGTCCCTTATAGAATGGCATAAGGAACTGCTGAAAATGTTGCTAATGGAAATTACAGTAGCTTCTATGAGGCATTGCCTTCAGTTGTGCCTTAGGCGCTGGGCACCCCTTGGACGCTTGGTTGCCCACCCTTGGGAATTAATTCCATGCTAGGTGTTAATGTAACTGTTCCTGCCTGAATGGATGTACTTTCCCTTCCTGTTCAGGGCATGGTATGTAGTGTGTGTGTGTGGGGGGGTTGTGGGGGAGGGAGGATGGGGAAGTAAATTTAACCTATACATGTGTCCATGGTTTTTCAGTTTGTTGATGTTTGTATACTTCTTTTCCTCAATAAAGTATACTCAATTAAATAAAGTAAATTCTTAAAGAAGTATGTACAGTATATATTATTCAGTACAGGTAACTTTCTGAGGGGGGGAGGGGGGATTGAGGCATACCACAGACATTTAATACTGCAGAAAAATAGGTGTTTTCTACTAGTACCAAGGTAATGTATGAGGTCTAGTAAACATATAAAAAGTGAAATTTTGTCACAAACTTATACAAGTTCACCAAGTGTGGCAGTGTTACTCAGTAACAGCATTCTTTCCTCTATACATAGAAACATAAAAACATTGAAAATTGTCAGATGAAAAGGACCACTGGTCCCACCCAGTCTACCCAAGGGTTCCCTACCTACTGTACCTCTGCAGACCCTGACTGGTCTCTAGGGTCCCTCCCAACTCCCTGTTTCTGTAATATGTCCCAGTGTCTATCCCATGCATGTCAGAAGTCTTCTACCGTTCTATCCTCCACCACTTTGACTTGCAATAGGTTCCAATCTCATGCTGCCCTTTCTGTGAAGAAGTATTTCCTCACATCCTGCCTCCAATTTCCCCTCTTCAATTTCATTACATGCCCCATAGTACTGGTGCCCCTCCTGTCTTGGAAGAGACTCCTTTCCTGCACTCTATTCACTCCTGTGAGGTACTTGAAGGGCTTGATCATATCAGCCCTTGCTCTCCTGTCCTCCAGAGTGTACACAGTGAGATCTTTCCGTCTCTCTTAATAAGACTTCACTTGCAACCCCTGAACCATCTTGGCAGCCCTTCTCTGGACTGCCTCCACCATGTTTATTTTATTCCTGATGTGAGGTCTCCAGAACTGGACACAGTATTCTAGGTAGGGGTGTACCATAGATCAGTAAAGTGGCAGCACCACCTCCCTCCTCCTGCTGGTGATACCCCAGCATCCCACTAGCCCTGCCCAAGGCTTTGTCAGACTGTGCTGCCAACTTTCTTCTGAAATAATGACCCTGAGGTCCCTTTTCCTGCCTAGTGACTGCCAACATCTCCCTCATCTTATACTCAGGACTGGGATTTCTATGCCCTAGGTGCAGATCTCGGCATCTCTGCGGAAAGACAGACCAGCACCTCCTGTACCTCTGTTATTTCCCCCATGAAGATAGTGAAGAGGACCAATCCCAGAACTATGCACCCCACCCCCACTCTTTAGACAGAATGCAATTTGCCACTAGCCTTTGCCTGTTATCCATTAATGTGTTGCAAACCCAATTTAACATCTTGGCCCCCACCTCCAGATTGGTCAGTTTCCTAATCAGCCTTCTGTATGGCACAGTGTTCACAGCTTTGCTAATGTCTAGATAGGGCAGTCTGTGCCAGATGGTTGTGAGTTCCAGTCCCTCAGTGGGGACATGGGCACGTGTTAGGTAAAGGAGAACTGTAAAAGGTTAAGGAATGTTCTTACAATTTATGAGATGTTCTACTAGCAGAGCCTTATCAGAACCTTCTAGTTTTTTGTTGCTTGTCAGTACAAAAGCTATTTAATTATGCCTTTTAAACTGAGCACTGCAGACAAAGAAGGGAAGTGATGCTAGCCTATAATCAACTTAGTGTAGTACTAATTACTCTTAGTGGCATGTAGCTAATTAGTGCCACATACTAATTGCATAATGTCACTGTGAACATAAATAATTATGTCTGGCCACATCTAGAACCATCAACTGTAAGCCACAGTCTACTTAGAGGAGAATGTGTTGAGAGATAGGACTTGCCTGCTAGAATAGCCCATGCTTCTACGTGTGAAATGGACTGGTTACATTTCTGAGTCGCAGCCATACTGGGACATCAGACATTGACACTGGAGGCACAGCATCCAGCACAGAGAGCTAAATGAACAAGCATTTGTCAATGCTGAATGTTTGCTTTCTGGCATTAGCATTGGAAGTGCAGGAATTAGACAGATGCAGAATAGGAATGGCAGTGAAGTACTGAACTGACGCCAACCCCACCCCCATCCTGCAGAGATGAACAGGCATTGGGGTGTGCCTTTGGGTTGTCGCCCATAATGCTCATGCCATTTCACCTCACCCCACCCTGCAGACACCAACAAGTACCGAGGTGTGCCTTGGGGTGTTCGGGCTTTACACTCACCCCATTCCATAAGGAAATACTCTGAAATGGGTGCAGTATAGGAGAATGGGGTGAACTTTTGCAGACGAAGAGTCCAAGGCACACCTCGATGCCTGTCACTGGCTGCAGGGTGGGGGTGGAGGTGGAATGGCATGAGCATTACTGTTGACAATCCCAAGTCACACCCCTGATGCCTGTCAGTCCCTACAGGGTAGGGCGTTATGGTCGGAAACCCTAATGCCCTGGGCGTTTCTTGGTATTTTCACTCTAAGTTTTCAACATGGGCTTTTTGTGACCGCACTGCATTAACATTGACACTATGAGTTCGGTAGCGGAAAGCTCATTTTGCACAGTGACTGTGCCATTTGGCGCCACAGGTGCAAAAGCACATTTCGAACAGGATGAGAAAAATGACAGCTGTACTGTTCATGAGGAGGTGTAAAAAAATGGTAATGTTGAAAATCTGGAGTGAAAATATAAAAAACATTGCTGAAGTCACGAGTGTGCATAGAAACTGCGCAACGTACATTCGTAATGCAATTATTTTGGGGACTTTTTCCATCAGATTTTCAACATAGGCATTTTGGGACCTTCACTCATGAACAGTGGCACTGTGATTTTCTTAATCTGTCCCAAACATTGATTTTGCACAGTGACAGCACCCATTGTGTGCCACTGGAGGAAAAACATGTTTCAGGCAGGATGTGAAAAATGACAGTTGTACTGTTCATAAGGCAGTGTGCAAAAATGACAATGTTGAAAATCTGGAGTACAAATATAAAAAATTAGAGAAGTTAAGAGCGTGCATAGAAACTGCACATCGCACGCTGATAACGCAGTAATTTTTTTGGATTTGTTCACCAAATTTGCAACATGGGATTTTTGGGACCTCTCCTTATAAATGCTGTCACTGTGATTTTCTTAATCTGACCCAAACATTGATTTTGCACAGTAACTGCCCCATTGTGCGCTGGATGTGTGAAAACACATTTTGGGCAGGATGTGAAAAATGACAGCTGTACTGTTCACAAGGAGGTGTGGAAAAATGGCAATGTTGAAAATCTGGAGTGTATTAAAAATTCTCAAAGTTATGAGCATCTGTGGGAACTGTGCAATGCATGCTTGTAACACAGCCATTTGTGGGGAATTTTTTCACCAAATTTGCAACATAGGCTTTTTGGGAGCCCACCTTATGAACAGTGACTGTCGTTTTATTAATCAGTCTCACAAGGTGATTCAGCGCAGTGACTGCAAAATTATGTTCTGGGACCAAATAACGACATAACAGTGACTGAGTTCATAAGGTGGGGTCCCAGGAACCCATTTGTTGAAAATTTGGTGCCAAAAGTTGCAAAAATAGCCAAGATATCCACCTAAGTTGACCCCCCCATTTATGCCATTATACAGTAACCGGCATTCCTTCAGTTCGTAGTTAGCTTTGAAGAGTGCAGATGTGTTCCCCTCTCCACTGAAGATCATTGCACTGGGCTCCGGAGGTAAGTATGGGGTGAGGGGGGGGTTTGGGTAGGTGAGGTGTGCAAAGGGTGGGTGCAGGTTGGGGGAGGGGGCACCGCAGACAACGTGGGACCGTTTTCTTGTTTATTGCTTAAAAAAAAAGAAAAACATCGCTGGAAGGTTTTCTTTTTTAGTGGTACATTTGGCATGCTGGAGTGGGCTCCCAGTGTGCCACCTGGGTGTTTTGGGATTACTGGAGCTGACAGGGATTGGGCACCCCATTGGCAAAGTAAACGGGTCTGTGTTGGGGGGGGTGCATGATGCCAAGGGGGATTGGGCACCCCCTTAGCATACAAATTAAACTACAGGGACATTATGCCGATGGAGATTGGGCTCCCCATTGACAAATTAATTGGGGAGGTGGCATGCCGACATGAGGATTGGGAACCTCTGACATCAGCTTTCAGGTGGGACTGTGAGAGGCGGAGGGTGACAGCTGCTGCCTTGTTTATTGAAATGTTACACCAGGAAAGAAATGCCCTGCAATGACCAGGTCACTCCCTTATTGCAGCGGCAAAATTGTTTCAAGTTGGTGGCACACTTTTGAGCTGCTGTCATTGACAGCGTACTCATTCATTGGTGTCACACAGACAAGCCCTAAAAAGCAATGGCGGCACTGCCTCAACATGGTCACACCTCCACAACCTGCTAGTCCAGCAAGCTGTCACCACATGTTTCTTCCTCATGCATGCAAGCAAACATAAAAATGAGGGGTATATGACTAGATGTGACTTTTATTGCTGAGATTAAACTGCCTGCATATACAGATAGCCATAAAGTGACCACCTCACACACATGCCCCGGAAGAAGTGGCATTCAGGACACATATTATAAGGTGGCATGGCTATCCTTAATAAACTACAAGATTCAATAAATGAAAGACAAAAGGAGAAGAGTTTTAATCAGTTCAGTATTAATCTTAAATAAATAAATGGGAGACTCAAGCTGGCCCACCGGCACAGTGCGAGCGCTACCACCCGCGACGCTGACAACCCATGTTTTGGAATGAGCACAGGGCATCGGAGGATTGGTTGGAGGGAGGTAGGATGAGCATGCTAAGGACTGCTCTCCTCCTGGGGCGGGTTGTGGCTTCCCGGCAAGCCAGTGACACCCAGTGGAGGCTGGGTGCATGACAGTCAGGGTCAGTCTTCAGTGGGGAGGCGTCGGCGGACGTCTGTAGGCCGGGTGCAGGAGCTGATGTCATTGCATATCTGCACCTCTGGGGACCTTAAAGAGACAAGCCTCAGGGCTGGCTGCACTGTGACACCCCCTAACCTCCTCCCAAATGACACCCCAGGTATTAGCTTAGGCTGGGGCCTCTGACTGATCTCTGTCTCTCCCTTTCAGGGGCCCTGCTGCGCGGGGGGCAAGCTGCAGGCCTCCCCAGTCCAAGCTACATGGGGGGATGCCAGGTGTGAGGTCCAGTCTCTAAAGAGGTGAAGCCCCTGCCCATCCCAGGGGGGCAAAACAGTATAAAAAAAGAGGACCTCAACACTCCAGTACAGCATTTACTTTCATGAACTTGATGTTTTACCTATTATGTTTCACCAGAGAATATGGTCTATTTTCTGACGTTTCAGTTTTCCTTTCCAGAGTAACTAACACATCTCTGTAACTTGTCTAAGAAGTGTGTGTTTGACTGTCCCCACCTTACCTCATATGGTCTTTGTCTACAACAGCACAGTACGTACTATGACAACAGACTGCGATGTCACCAACAGCAGTTGTATGGTCACTTGAATGCAGCCAGAGTCATTTCGAAAGACTTTGTGAAATAAGTACTGCATTATAATATTAAATAATTATTTTTTTCTTTAGTTTTTATAGACTCAGAAAAGAGGGCAAGACAATACTGCATATTTTCAGTCATATCCTGGGGGTTGGGGATACAGAGGCAAACTAACAAATATTGAACCAGATTAAGCTGTTGGTGGTATTTTAGTGAATGGGTGGAAATTTGGCTAGAATACCAGTGAAATCCCCCTACTCTTCCTATGGGTGGCACTGTTTGCTTCCTGCTAGAGGATGAAGGAGCCTGGAGAAGAGGATAATATGGCTGCCCAGGTGAAAGAGTTTTCTTTCCTCCTCACCCAGAGTACTGAGGAGGCATGAGTGTGTTTTGTTGTAGTCAGAGATTGCTTTGGGCTATTAAGAGCCATTCATAAATTGCAATGTTCCTGATGATACAGCTATGGAAATCATACCTGGAAATGATGAGGAGGTGGCTGGAAGAGAATCAATGCTGGTGAGTCCAGAGGCAGCCATTTCCTATATGGAGCAAATGGGGGAAGAAAGACTGGATGCCAAGTTGCAGTGTAACAAGAAAGCTTTACTAAGAAGGTTGAGGAGGAGTAGTAACAAGTGAAATAAGCAGAACTGGAATAGATGAAACCCCGTGGTGCCTAGCAGTCCAGTGCTTCTATGGACTGTAATGTTCCTGCTAGAGATGAACCTGTGAAGCAACTGACTGATGATATCAGCTCCTCTGTGACAGCATCAAATGAATAGCCCATGAGTTGAAGAGCATCTCCCGCATTTATGCAAACAAAGCTGTGAGGTGGATGGCTGACAGTCAGAAACTGCAAAGGTCAACACTTATATTTCCACAAAAGGAGCCCCAAGTCTGGAGCCTGAAGAATTAAAAATTTCAGGGTCAGCCAGCCAGTTACAGACTGCAGGAAAATCATGTTTATCAGCTTCCCCCCTGTAAAAGAGATTTTTGGTCATGCAAAATGAACACCTGCTTCACAAAAAAAAAGACTTACAATATACGCCTGATGAACATATTAAAACGTCTGAAATCAGGGTAGGAGGGTATCTCATTATGTGGGTAACTCAAATTGAGCAACTCAATTTTGAGGGACTCAGGTTGAGCACCTGTGATGTAATCTGCTGTGATAGTGTAGCAAAGCAGTTATACAGAGGGTTAAGCAGAAGAACGGCAATTGAAGAGTACAGTGAACAGAAGTGGAAGGTAAAGGGAATGGGTATATGTGAGGTAGTTTGGCAAGGCAGGTCCTAGCTGGCAGTTTGGTCTGGTGGTGAGAGTGTATACCTGCAGTGCAAGAGGACCTGGCTTTGGGGCTGGCTAGGTGCGCATTCACAATAGTACTTTTGTGTGTTTTAGGGACTTTAAAATTTTTTTTGTTCTGTTCCCTGACCACCCGGTGTTGTGTTCAGCGGTCTCCCACCCTCATGAATGTGATTCCCCCGTGATGATCTGAGTCCCCCTAAATTTCCCCCTCCTGAGTTGTCTCCAGTACCCCAGTGTCAGCCCCCCCCAGAGTTAACTATAATGAGAAAGGGGATGCAGAGGGCTAAGGCCCCCCTGCATGGGGGTGCAGGGGGCTTATCTCTCATATAAAAAGTTTAGTACGGTATCGCATCCCAAGTGTATATTACAGACCACTGCTGATTGTGAGTTCACTGTTGTGCACAGCTGCCACTTCTGTTTTCGCAGTGTGCACTCACCTATATGGATGATGCGATTATTTTTTCGCTATTATGACATAGAACCAGGTAACAGAGTTTGATATGAAAAATCTAATACCTGCTATAACTTTTCAGGCTCATTCTGAGTGAGATCTACAAAAGACTGCAACACATACACCACAAAATTCCACTGCTACCTGCCTGATCTCTGTTTCTGGTTTGACAGTGGTAGAGGCAGTACACAGAGCAGTCTGGAGACAACAGGGAGCAGATTCAGTATGGATCTCCCCAGTATCGGTGAGTGTGGAGGATTTGGGAAAAAATATGGAGGATAGCGGGATGGAGGTTTCTGAAAGCACTTCTGAACTTGACGTAACAACCACTGTACTTCCACAGGTGGACAAGGCTGGTGCAGAATCGGGTTGTAACCCCTTGCGGCAGACTGCACTATTTTGATCACATGATGGCTGGCTGAGCTGGAGCAACAACTTCCCCTCGCTCCTCTTGAACTCTGATTAAAATCCTCTTTTCACTTATACCCACTAACCTTTTAAGCAGCAACTGGGCATTATCTCTCTTTGGAAACTCCTCCGACCACAACTGCAAGCGGTTCATCATGGAAGTCTACATGCGGAATACTCCGCCTCGCCACACTCCACCGCCGTCACTGGAGAAGGGTAAGGCCGAAAAGCGGCCTAAATCACAAACTGTCACAGCCACAGCTACCAAGCCTAATGTACCCACCAAAGCGCTTTCCAAGGAGCACTTTCTCGAATGCATACAGCATCTCCAGGATTCTATTGCTGTTATTTCAGAAGATGTGCAGCGAATCTGGATTAGTATTGATGCCCTTAATACTCAGGTAGAAGATGCTGAAGCCTGGCTTTCCTGAGTGGAGAAATGCAGGAATAAAGTTGATTTGGACTCCTCCATGCTGCATCAAAAGCTCCGGAAAATAGAGGACAAGTTGGAGGGTTTAGAGGGGAGCAGTCGACACAACAACTTAATCCTTTTCGGCCTTCCTGAGAAAGAGGAAGGCAATAACCCTGTTCTCTTTATTCAAAAATTGTGTGAATGAATAGCAGGCCCCTCGCCTAACAACACTATCTACGTGGTGGAGAAAGCCCACCAATCACTGCGCCTCCCCCCCCCCCACAGCCTGGATCACCTCATCGCCCTTTGGTCTTTAAGCTCTTAAACCTTCTTGACAAACAACACACACTTGCCAAGGCCAAAGAAGTAAAGGAAATTCAGTGAGAGGGGCACAAGCTCCGTTTGTCTCAGTATCTCCACCAGTTGGTTCAGCTCAAGTGGCAAGAGTTTCATCCCATGGTGTAAAAACTAATAGCAGCAGGGAAGGCCTTTCGAATGCGATATCCTAACATCTTATAGGTGAAGCACAACGAGAAGTGGATCACTCTGGACTCGCCTACGCAAGCTATGTCTGAACTTTGAACCCTGTTCCCAGATCTTTTCAAGTGAGAGATACTTCTGGTCTTCTTAATCTGGGGCTGGCTATGAACTTTTCTTTATATGGATGTTTGTCCCTCCTTCATGTTCTGTGAGCCTGCATTGTGGATCTTCCCTTTAACGTAAGAGCTGGGCTTTTTTCCACCGCAATGCTTGTGTGAGAACTGTTGGCCTGGCTCTAGGATCCATATTTGGGACTCGCTTCTGTGCTAGTACAGAGCGGATATCCTGATGTGACCGGTGAATAGACTCTTACCCGGCTTTGGGGTTCGGCCCCTTTTTTCCATTGCTCTTTTCTGACATACTGCATCCAGAATATAAAGGTGGCTTGTACAGTGGATTGGTCACCATGAATGATTATTTTGAACAGATAGGATACCATGGTTTCAATGGTTGAGGGGGCTGTGCGCCTGCCTCATTTTCCCCTGTTGTTTGCTCCAGTTTGTTATGTCTTTTGCTGTTAATATCTGATGTTGGGGGTTTCAGTTCGATCAGGGGGTGGGTGTTTCTTATTTGTGGGTTGGAGGGGTTCGCTTCAGTTCATTATGTATTTTTTCACTGTTCCCACATGTTGTTGGGGGTACTGATAAGGACAGGGGGTTGGTGCTTATGGGCTGCAGAAGGTTGCTCTTGTGCATCGCTATTTTCATTCAAAAGCTGGTAGTGGAGCCCCGTTGGGAACGCTTTTTGTTAATATTTGCTGTTCTGATGCCCACAGCTTTTAGCTTTGTCCACAAGAAGGCCACCCCCCCCATTTTATTTTATTTATGACCCGAATGGACCCACAAATTTTGTTAAAGTAGATGCCTAGTTGGGGTCCATGGCTAAACAAATATTAGTTGCTTCCTTACCAGAAGTGCACAGATGGGGCAGTTTATGGGTTTTTGTGAAGGGTTCCGGATAGGAGCCCATCCTTCACCAACTTCTTTTTCTTTCTTTCAGGGGTTTTGGTTCATGCACCATGCCCTGTTATTTGTGGGGCTGGAGGGAGCGGAGGATGTGGCTTCTGCTGGCAGCGCGTATAAATTGCGGTCAGTAGTATATATTAGGAGTGTGGTTGGTAGAACCTGGGGAAGTGATAGTTGTAAATAGTTCACTGGATTTTAAAATGTTGTGTTTTATTTTTTGGGGTGATTGGAGGGTTGGGGGTTGGATTTTCAAGGGACAGGGGTTGTTCTTTTGCTGCATTTCGTCAATTACAAATGCTATATCTCACATATGTTTAGGGGTTGGAATTGTCTGCTCTTATTTACTGTAGCATATAGGGCTGCTGGCACCGTGGAGTAGACAGTGGTATGGGTAACTTGGGCCCAGGTTATCCCTTATCTGCAGTCTCACGGGATAATGTGAATGGGTGGGCCCCATAATCTTGTGAGTTGGAACATAAAGGGCTTGCAGAATAAGCAGAAGTGAATAATGATTCTCAAACACCTCTTGCATCTGCGCATTGGGATAGCCTACCTGCAGGAGACCCACTTACTCAGGGGGATATCTCCCTCTTCAAAAAGCAGTGGGGCAAGTTTTTTGGTTCTGGTAACTCCCCTAAACGTGGAGGTACTGTTATCCTCATAGCCAAAACCATACCATTTGTTAAAATACAGGAATGGTGGGACCCAGAAGGATGCTATATTATCGTTCAGGGTACACTTGAGTCTTCCCCCTATCCTATTAGGCTCCGTATACGGCCCAACTGTTGACTCTCCCTCTTTTTTTTTCCCAGCTACTATTTCTGGTGGTTTCAGATCTTCCTCTTCTGACTTTCCTGGGAGGGGATTGGAACCTGGTTCCCCAGATAGAGCTGAACCGCTCAGACAGTAAAAGAGTTGGGCTGTTCCCAGCACAGCGGGCCCTTCAAGATTTCCAATCAGGGGCGGGTGTTATTAATGTCTGGCGAACTTTAAATCCTGTGGAGAGACAGTACACATACTATTCCCCTCCACATGCTACTTATTCCCGGATTGATTTCTGGTTAGTAAGTTCTTTTTGTTTCCTTGGCATTTTAGATGCAACCATACACCTCAGAGTATTGTCCGATCACTCCCCTGTTGGTGTTCATGTATTGGACACAGGGATAAGGAGAGATGTACTGTGGTGCCTAAACATGCAGTTGCTCAGGTGTCTAGAGACATTATCCCACACCCAAGAATTTATCACCGCTTTTCTTGACAACAATCTGGGTTCTGTCAAGAGGGTTGATATGGTTTGGGCTGCCCTTAAATGTGCTCTTTGGGGAGACTTTATACGTCTCTCTGCCATTAGAGCCCATAAAACTACATCTGCTTTAGACTCCCTGTTAGGAGAAATCCGACAAATGGAAAACTCTCTGCAATGGATGTCTCCTGTTGAAGAGTGGGCGCGCCCCCATCGCCTTCAGGCACAATATTCCAGCATGATGGCACAAAAAGCGGAGCTGGCCATTCACCGCACTAAACTGAAGTACCTAGAATCAGGGAAAAAGCCAGGAAACTTTTAGCCCTTAGACTGAAACAAGCTGAATCTGCAAAATTTATCCCAGGGTTGAGATTCTCACCGAGTGGTGACATAGTTTCTTATCCCCGAGATATTGCTGCCACTTTTGGAGTGTTTTATAAGAAGCTCTATTCCTCAGAAGACTTGATGGTGGTGACAGATCTGGAGATCACAGAGTATTTGAGTTCTGCCAGCTTTCTGGTGCTGCCCCCTCATGTAAAAGATTGTCTTGATGCCCCGATAACCCTGGTTGAGGTAGAGCAGGCAATCAAGCAACTGCCTCTTGATAAAGCTCTGGACCAGATGGTCTACCCAAACACTTGTACGAATGTTGTTTCCCACAGTGCTCATCTCTTCTGATGAACATCTTCAATCTATGTTATCACCAGGGGATAGTGGATCCTGGGTTTCTGGCAGCGTTGATCACCCTGATTTCCAAGCCAGATAATGATCTGCTATGTACTGGAAGCTACCATCCAGTCTCTTTATTGAATTCAGATGTCAAGATTGTAGCTAAAATGTTAGCCAATCACCTCGCCCCGATAATGGGTATTATTATTGGTAGTGAGCAGGTGGGTTTTATGATGGGGCGCATGTCTGTTGACCACATAAGGAAGCTAATGCATTTGATGGTGGTGTCAAAGAAGACGGGGATTCCTTCGGTCCTGGTGTCCCTCGACAGCGAGAAAGCCTTCAAATGTGTCTCTTGGCAATTCCTGTTCACTTCCCTCTTTGGAATGCCTGGCAGCTTTGTCAGGTGGGTCAAGGTTCTATACGCCTCACCAACAGCTCGTGTGTGGTGTAATGGGTTCTTATCAGATCCTTTTCCTCTGGAAAGAGGCACCTGTCAGGGCTGTCCACTCTCCCCTCTCCTCTTTAACTGCTACCTGGAACCCCTAATCCACAAGTTAGCTTCCACCCCCTCCCCCTCCTTGAAGGGTATACAAACTCAAGGGGAAAGGTATGTTTTGTCAACTTACACTGATGATCTATTGCTGCACATGGACAAGCCTGAGAGCTCACTACCTGCTCTCCTTGGAGAACTGAACACATTGTCTGCAGTCTCATCCTACAAACTGAACCTTTCCAAGACTAAACTCTTTCCCCTTAACCACCATACTACGAGAGCCAGTTGTAATTCATTTGGGCTGTCTTGGGAACCCAAGGCACTTACATATCTGGGGATTACAGTCACTAGGACTGTCTCCTCTATGATCAAAGAGAATCTGACAAATCTGGTACAGGCACTACAAGCAGACTTAAACAGGTGGGATGCTCTTCCTCTGTCACTGTGGGGCCGCATTAACATTCTTAAAATTAATGTTTTGCTGAGGCTATTATACCCACTTGGCATGCTGGGTTTTTTCCTTCCAAAATTTTGGTTCTTGAGGCTGCAGAGACTGTTTAATATTTTTTTATGGAAGAGTAAGCCAGTGAAGAAGGCCTACTTCAAGTTAACAGCACCTAAGGCACAGGAAGAACTTGCCCTGCCATCCCTTTTTACTTACTACGGGGTGCAACACATAAGCAGGTTGGGCTTCTGGTTTAAGAGGGATATCCCGGGAATGGGAGATGCCTACCTCCCCATTTGGTTGGACATTGAATGCAATCCAGCACAAAGATTTGTCAGTTCCCTGATGGCATTGGTATACACGAAACCTTCTCTAGTCGCCAACATGCGTAAAGCCTCCCTGATTGCCTGGTCCCTCAGAGCTTTGCAGCAATTCCACAGGCATCTCTATGAGACCTGGCACAGGTCAGCCGCCCAGCCCCTCTTCAACAATTTTCATTTTCAGATTGGTCACCATCCCATCCCACCTTCCTTTTTGCCTCAGCTTAAACAGTGTACCCTGGCAGATTTTATTCAGGGTAATGAGTTCACTTCCTTTCAGGCCCTCCAAAACCACATTTGGCTCAGCTCTAAAGATATTTTTCAAATACTTGCAAATCAAAAAAGCAATGCTATCCGTTAAAGAGCCACTGATGCCAAATGTGCTACATTGCAGAATCCAAATAAGCATACTCCCAGTAAATCTCATACCAAAAACTAAATTTTTATGTTACTTTGTTTTAAAGTTATTAGCCATTTTGTAACTTTGATTGCACTACCTATGCAATAAAAGCAGGTGTCAGTAAAGAGCTGATGATGATGTCATGTAGGGACCTCAAAGTCTAGCAATCCCTGTCAGCAAGCTTATAGGACCCATTTCTCCAAAGTTGTAAAGATCATGTGCAATGGATTTCACAAGTAAAACAGACAGCACCAGTCAGTACACATTGCTATAAATGTTATATATGTTCCAGGTTTTGTAACAGAGTTGATAAAATTGTATTATTTAATGCTGTTTTTGTGTGGTCCATTTCTCCAGGGTTGCTGGATACTAAGTCAGCATGCCTCCAGACTGCTGAAGCCAATTAGAGTGCTACTAATGTTACTGCTGTTTGTCAGTGCCTGCGTTACAATATGTTTTAATAGGGGCCTTATATGTGTTAATTCCTACAAGGGGTGGAAGTGTTAGCTCTGGTAAAATGATCATTGGAGAGTAGAACATAGATAAGTCTGCCCACTCCCATTAACAAGGAGATGGGATAACTGTTTTAAATTGCCATTCTTGGAAGTTGCCTCAGTTGACTGATAGGTGTGAATGAGCGCAGCCTTTCATCAGAAACTTAGTCTTCAAACCTCACAGTGTGCTGTGATCCAGCATTCATATTAACATACTAAAATGCCAGCAGAATAGGCCTAATGGTCTTTCATGTCTGCTCGTTTGGTCAGCCCCCACCCTGGGTGCTGACCTTGCTGTCCCCCTCGCCTTCTCTGACTTCTCCCTTTCCAGTTCCGATATTCTTGCTGCATTGGATTTTGCTTCCTGAACCCTTCCCTGTACCTGTCCCACCCCTCTTGAACCCTCCACTGTCTCTGCCTCCACCAGCCCCTAGGTAGTGCATTCCATGGCTCTACCACCCTCTCAGTGAAGTAGCACCTCCTCCTTTCTCCCTGAATCTTCCCCTCCAGCTTCCACCCATGCCCTCTAGTGGCCCCTTCCTCCTTCCTTCAAGCACCCTCACTGTTCCTCCCCTATTTACCCTCTTCATGTACCTGAAGACCTCTATCATGTCCCCCCGGTCCCTTCTCTCTTCCAAAGTGTACATATTTAGCTCTTCGAGCCTCTCCTCATAGGTCCTGTCCCCCAAGCCCCAAATCATTTTGGTTGCCCTCCTCTGGACCCTCTCCAGGAGGTTAATGTCCCTCTTTAAGTGTGGCCTCCAAAACTGCACGCGGTACTCCAGGTGCGGCCTCACCAAGCAGTTATACAGAGGGAGTATCACTTCCCTCCTTCTGGAGGTGATCCCCCTAGCGATGCATCCCAGCATCCTGTTGGCCTTGGCTGCTGCCCTCCTACAAGTCTCAGAGTTGTTCATCTTGACATCCACCACCACCCCCAGGTCCCTCTCAGCCATTGAGACTTAGTATTTCCCCAGGTGTACACTTGGCCTGGGTTTCTGGCCCCAGATGGAGTACCTTGCATTTCCTGCATTAAACCCTCAGCTTCCACTTTCTAGACCATCTTTCCAGAGCTCCTAGGTCCCTGCAGGGCCACCCTCCCCTCCTCCCCATCCACCACTGCCCCCAGTTTCGAGTCATCTGCAAAGAGACTCATCTCACTCCTGATTCCTGTCCTTATGTCAGATACGTAGGCATTGAACAGAAGGGGCCCAAGGACTGATCCCTGTGGGACCCCACTAATGACCCTCCTTGGGGAAGAGATTATCCCACCAACTACGACCCTCTGGGTCCGGTCCTGGAGCCAATTGCCTATCCATCAGATCATCTGGTTTCCCACCCCCATTTCTCCTAGTTTATCCAACAGGCCCCCGTGAGGAACAGAGTCAAATGCCTTGCTGAAGTCCAGAAGAGGACATCCACTGGTCTACCCAGGTCCAAGGCACTTGTCACCCAGTCATAGAACTCCACCAGGTTTGTCTGACACAATTTCCGGGATGAATCCATGCTGTCTATCGCCCAGGCACCCTGACTTATCCAGGGCCCCCCTAGCCACTCCCTTGACAATGCCCTCCATCACCTTGCCCACCACTGATGTCAGGCTGACAGGCCTGTAGTTCCCTACCTCCCTTGATCCCCTCTGGATAGGCACTACATGCGCCACCTTCCAGTCTTGGGGCACCCACCCTGTCCTCAGAGAGATGGTGAAAGCTCTGCCAGGGGTTTGCAGGACATCTGCAAGTTCCTTCAGCACTCTAGGATGTAATTTATCTGGCCCCGTGCTTTCTCCGTCTTAAGGGAGCTGAGGGCTTCCTCACCTCTCTCTGCTGTGATTTCACTTCCAGTACCTCTTCTCCTGCTTAGCCCTCCCCCACCTGGCAGTGATGCCCTCCTCCCCAGACCTGCCGATTGGTAGGGTCCCCCTCCTCATTATCTCTGTCTCCTCCCATGTATGATGCAGCATCCCATTTCCTGGTGAAAACTGGGTGAAGTACTCATTTAGTACCTCAGCCTGCTCCTCTGGGTCTTGTGCCCATCTCTCCCCTGATTTAATCCTGCTAATCTTCCCTTCACCCTTCGTCTTTCCCCAATGTATCTAAAGAACCCTTTTCCCTCTCCTAATTTCCTGGCCAGGTTCTGCTCCTTCCTTGCCTTAGCCGCCTCACCACTCTAGTGGCCCTTCTAGCCAACAGCTCATACTCCCTCGATCCCTTTCACCCTTGAGCACTTGAATTTCTATAGGCTGCTTTCTTTTCCCGCACCACCTCCTGGACCTCCCTGGTCCACCAACAGGGTTTTGGGCCCCACCGCATTGCCTTACTCTTGCACAGGTGCTGGTAGCATCCTGCACCCTCTCCTGATGATTTCCCACCTACTATCAGCTCCATGTCTGACCCAATCCCATCCAAATGCTCCTTAAGGATCCTTCCATTTCCTTAAAATCCACCCCTGAAGTCGGTTACTCCGCCTTTGTGCAGCCTTCTACCCCTCCTAGGTCCAGGCAGAACCAGACCATGGCATGGTCACTCCCGTCAATGGGTCCCTTACCTCAGGCCCCCAATCTGGTCACTGTCTGCCAGGACCACATCCAGTACCCGTGCCTCCTGGTCGGTTCCCTCACCTGCTGAGTTAGGAAGCCGCCTTGAAAAACATCCAACAACCTCTGTTCCTGGTCACAGAGGATGTCATAGTCTCCCAGTCTGTTCCTGGCGTGTTTAAGTCCCCTAACACCACCACCTTTCCTCTGCCCAGTCTGCAGTGTCTCCTAACATCTGCCACCAGACTGTCCTCCAGCTCCTCCGCCAGGGCAGGGGGTCTATACACCACTCCTATTTTTACTCTCTTGCCCCCCCTTGTTATCAAGGTGACCCAAATCGCCTCCACGGTTCCCTCTGCCTCCTCAACTCCCCCTATGCCAATGCAGTTTTTTACTATCATTGCTACCCCTCCTCCCCTTCCCTCCCCTGTCCTTCCTGAACATAGTGTAACCTCCAGGTTCAGGTCCCAGTCATGTCTTGCAGTGGCCCAAGTCTCAGTGACCGCTGCACATCCACTGCTCCTCAGTTAACATCGCCTGGAGCTCAGGCATTTTATTGCCCAAGCTCCTGGCATTTAGCAGGACTACCTTCCACCCTTTCCCTATAGTTTCATTTCCCCTGCTCGTGTTCCCTTGGGGATTCTGTTTTCTCCTGGTCTGCACTTTGCCAGTTGGTCTTTTCCTGCAATCCTCCTGGTCCCCAGGGGGGTGGAGACAGAGTCCCTCCTTTATCGGCATCCCCTTGACTGCCTTTTCTCCCATCCCACCCCCCTTCACAAGTTTAAACCCCACTTTTCACCAATGAACTCCTCCATTTTCAACTTAAGGATTCCCCTCCCCTCCAAATTGAGATGTAGTCTATCTCTAGCATACAGCTCCTTATCCTCCCAGGTCTCCCCCCAATCCCCCATCAACCCATACCCTCTGGCCTCACACCACTCCCTGAGCCACTGGTTTATCTCCCTAATTTTTCTTTTGTGTTCCCCACTAGCCCTTGGCACTGGCAGGATTTCTGAGAAGGAAACTGTGCATCCTTTGTCATGACAGACCCTGGCGAGCTCCCTGAATCTTGCCTGTATCTCTAGCTCGCTATTTCCCTCAATGTCATTTGTGCCCAGGTGGACCAGTATGTCTGGGGAACCCCCACAGTCCTTTGCCAGCTGATATACCTGTGCTTAGCCCTGTGCACCATTAGTCCAGGGAAGCATCTGTTCTAACTGGCCAGCTTCTCCCTCCCTATCCCATTTGATACCCCTGATCATAGAATCCTTGAGCAGGAGCACTCTGACCACCTTTTCCTCCATTTCCCTTCCATGTCCCTCATCCTTTCTACCGGCCCCCACTCAGCTGGCTCCTTGTTCCTCCCTATCTGGGTGCCACATGCCACCTGCTCCTTATTTACCATGGCCACTCCCTCCCTCCAATCCTATGCCTCCTCCTCCTGAGTATCTTTCTGTACCTTGTTAATTCCCCCCTCACTGCTTGCAACTGGTCCTTCTCCCCCATCTGCTAAACTAGCCTGGCTCATCCTCCCTTCCTTCCTGTCTCCATTTAGTTCCTCCTTGCTCATCGTGCTCCCCTGGCCTAACCCCTCAGCTCTCTTTACTGAATTCCGCAAAAGGACTTCAATAAAAAGACACCCAGACAAAATATTGTCAGTTTTGTAACAAAGCCTGAAACACAAAGTTTTTAAAGCAATGTTTACTAACTCATGCTGCCTGTTTTACTCATGAAAACCATTGCACATGATCTTTACAACTTTAGAGAAACAGGTCTTATAAGCTTACTGACAGGAAAACTAGACTGTAAGGTCCCTACATGACATCAGCAGCAGCTCTTCACTGGAACAGGCTTTCTTTGAACAGGTAGTGAAATCAGGGTTCCAAAATGGCTAATAACTTTAAAATCAAGTAACACAGAAATCTACTTTTTGGTATGAGATTTACTGTGGATATGCTTATTCTAATTCTGCAATATAGCACTTTTGGCCAGATGGCATCAGCAGCTCTTTAAGGGCAAGCAAGATTGGACTGGGCAGGCAACTGAAGGACTCTCAAAGCCTTTCAGGAGGCTGATCAGCCACACGTGGTTTCAAGAATATATAAGCAGCTCCAAGCCTCTGACCTGCGCCTCCCAACTAGGGTGTGTTATCACTGGGTACAAGAGTTGTCTTTCCAGTGGAGACAGAATACTAGGCAAAACCATGGAGTACAAATTATAAGTACATCAAGCAGGACAGATTACACTTAGTTAAATTCAATGCCATGCATAATATTTATTACACTCCAATAAAGTTGCACAGAATGGGACACCTCTCCTCTCCTGACTGCCCCTGATGTGAGCAGGCTCTGGGCTTGTTGTATCATATGTTGTGGGATTGTCCCCATATTCAAATTTTTTGGAAAGCAATACAGCAAGTGCTAGACCCTCTCCTGGGGTTGGACACTCTATTTACTCCAGAGTGCTGTCTCCTGGCCATACTGTATACCCCCTGGGAAGCCTCCAATACGAAAAACCCATATGGCTTTGATCGCCTCCACTGCTAAATTAGTCATGTTGAGGCACTGAAAGGAGGATTCCCTCCCTACAATCATGGAGTGGTACCAGGAAGCTCTTTTAGCCATTCAGCTAGAGAAACACATAGCATATCAGTGACACAGGTCTCAAAAATACCAAAGCATTTGGGAGCCCTTTGTGATGCTACTCTCTCTATGGAAACCATAGTGGTCAGTTGCTACCCCTAATTTTTGCCTGTTTTTGTTTGCTGATATAATCCTTTGGTGTGCAGACCTGGGGGGTTCTGTTATTCTTGCGGTGGAAGGGTGGGATGGTTGTGTGTGTGTAATAACCTGTTCTGTATTGTTTTGTTCTGTATGTCTCTTTTGTTATTCCTTTATATAATGCAGCTTCCTCTTAACTGCTTGTATCTTTTTGAGTGTTGTGATAAAAACTAATAAAGTATACTGAATTAAAAAAAAAGACTGCACTAATATAGGCAAGTATTATTTCCTTGCATGTTCCCTCTAGTTTTGAATTTACTCGAAGCCCAAAATTAGAATTGATAAATGATATCACTTTGGTGGGGGGCTCCTATACCTCCACACACAGATGCCCCCCATTGATGAAGGAAATCGGTGCTCCTCTTTTCCCTAAAGTTATCAACATAACAGCTATGTACTGAGAACAGAGCGCAGAGGGGCAAGTTTTCCAAAAAAAAAAACAACATAGAACTGGAAAGATAGCTAGTGGAAGGAAGCCAAGTAATAAATTGAAGACAGCTGCGGAATCTGAAGAACAATGATGGGTTCACCAGACAGGTCTGAGCATGATTCAGGCTGCCAATGACAATGAGAGTGACCCATCAGCTGAGCTCCCCCTTCCACTAATACATATGGTATAGGTGAAGCAGTGGCTCAAGAAAGCTCACTCCCTAGGTGGCAGCCATGGCAGGAACCTAAAGAAAAGAGGCATGCAGACAGAACCTATTCAGGTCTCTTTCATGCAGCAACAGAACTAGCAAAGAGAAAGAACAAAGTATGCATCAAATGCAAAAGTGGGATGGAAGAACCCTACAAATGGTAACTCTATGAAGGAGCAGTAGAGGGCAGCCAAAACCAAAATTTTTCATGAAAGAAGGGATACCACTGGAAACCAATTACTGTATGCAGCATTGTCTGCACAGAAGTCCTTGGGGACACTGAGGATGAATCAGATGTGTCTTCAGTCGCAGCCTCCCAATGTGATCCATCAACAGACAATGAAGGAGCTTCAACTGGCTTCAGATCGTCCCAAAGGGAGAAAGTAAGGTGAAGGGAGGGAGGAGGCAGATTAAAAAATAATAATGGAGTAATCCTATGGGTGTTCTTCTTTTTCTTGTGTATCTACATCTGACATCACTATAACTTGCAACACTTAATGTTAATAGCATGAAGACTCAGAATAGGAGCGCAACCACTTTCACTATCTTACAGGACCTAAATAATGATATTTTTTTCTCTTCAGGATACATGTCTGCATACCAACAGATATAGCCAAAGCTACAGCTGAGTGGTTTGGAGGCCCATCATTTTGGTCCTTGGATGACAACCCATATTCAGGGGTGGACATTATGCTTAAATCTACAAAATATAGGGTCAGTTGTCTGGTGGATTTGGTGTCTCACAGGGTCCAGTAGTGAGACATTACCTCCGCGACTCAGGACTTCCACCTTATTAATCTTTACAACCTCAGACTAAATTCACAAGAGTAGAAATCTTGAAATTGATACAACCATATGTCTGTACTGCTACAGGCATTATTTTAGGAAAGGATTTTAATTGTACGTTATCCTTTGACAAAAGTGGGAAAACAGAAAAGATGTACAGTGACTCAAATTTTCTAGAAAAAAATGCATTGTAGAGCCAGGCTTAGGGATAGCATGGCATGCTCTCAGACAGCTCCAGAACACACCTTTATAAAGGGAGTCTATCATCCAGGATTGATTTTATTTATTTATTTATTGGGTCAGACTGGCTGCCAGGCAATATTGGGATTTCAACTCTGATTAAAACTTTGAAACACAAGTTAGTTGGAGTAGGAACAGGCCCTGCCCCTATTCCACCACAAGCGGCAGAGGTCTGGAGATTAAACCCATCTATTTTGATGAAGAAAAAGTTAGACAAAGCCCTGCAGAATCTTCATAAAACCAGGAGTCAGTATATATTTTGTACGATGAACCTATGACTTGAAGCTTTTTGTCCCTACAGGAGATTAATTAGGAAGCTGGAGGACTTGGGGTTGGTGTAAAACTGGTTAGGTGGATAATACACTGGCTGTAGGACAGAAACCAGAAACTGGTGGTGAGATGAGAATTCTCAGATGATAGACTGGTCACTAGTAGAGTCCCACAGGACTTGGTGCTCGGCCCAGTGTTATTCAACATCTTCATCAGTGATATTGTTGATAGGGTAGGAGGCAAAATATGCTTCTTTGCAGATGACACAAAGTTCAGTGGAAGGGTGGACACAGAGGAAGGGAGACAGGACATTAGGGAAGACCTGGCTAAATTAAAGAGATGGGCAGATATTTGGCAACAGGGATTCAATGCCAAAATGTGTAAAGTAATACATTTGGGGATGAAGAACCCAAAGACCACATATTGGCTGTGGAAGGGGATGTGCAGGTCACCAAGTTAGTGAAGGACAAACGTTTGGGTGTGATCATCAGGAGTGACATGAAGCACTCAACAAACAGCAAGAGAGCAGCAGCCAAAGCAAACAGAGTGCTAGGAAGTACAGCCATGGTTATAACCAGTAGGAAGATAGTGGTCATCCTGCCACTGTGCAGGTCACTGGTTAGGCTGCGTCTGGAGTAAAGTGTGCAATATTGGAGCCCTTATCCAAAGAAATACATCAACTTATACTGGAGACAGTACAGAGAAGGATGACAAAGATGATCCAGAGAGAACAGGATAGGCCTGATGAGGCAAGTCTTAGAGCTCTCAACATGTATGCCCTGGAGGATAGAAGGGAGAGGGATGACATGACTGAATCCTTTAAATACCCTAAGGGTTTCACCAAAGTGAACATTGAGGGTCTATTTAACCTTAGTGGGAACAGGACCACTTGGGGGCACTGTCTCAAACTGGTGGGAGGGGAATTCAAGGAGGACATGAGGAACTTCTACAAAGAAAGGGTGGTGGCAAAGTGGAAATAGTTGATGGATGAAATCATCTCCTTAAAGACTGTAAATAGCTTCAAGATGGGATGGGACAGGGTAAAAGGGAAAACCGCATGGAGAAGGGGGAATGCGGGGGAGGGGTTATGTTGTGTGGGAGGGAGGAGTTGATATCAGGGAGAGGGGCAGGTCACTCGGTAGATACTGACATGCCTGCAAACTCAATTAGACTAGAAGGCCTTCTACTGCTGGCTATTCTGGTATGTTTGTATGACAGTGCGTCTCTCCAAAACATAGCTATGAAAAGGCTCAAAATTTGCTCAGTCAACTAAGAATCTTATTTCATTTTTTCAAGTCATTACAAATTCAGTAGCCATCCCAGGAAGAATGTGTTACCCTTGCAGCTCCTGTCTCTTAGGAGAAATTTTATGAATCGATATATTCACTTCACACTGGGGTGGTTCCTGGTCCGGATGGGCTCCTTGCCAATCTGTATAAAGTTCTAGTGAAGGAATTGGCAGATGAATTTGTTTTACTGTGTAATTATATTTTAGCCCAGAAGCAGTTGCATTCTGTGTTTTCAGAATGTTTACTAACATCTTGAGTAAAAAAAGTCCCTTATCTGAGATGAAGAATTGGTAGCCAGTAAGTCTGTTCAACGCCAACTGGAAAGTGTTACCAAAAATCCTATGGAACAGATTGTCTAGGGTAGTAAACACATCAGTCTCACCATCGCAAACGTGCACGGTCCCAGGAAGTATAGCCCAAGACAATCTGTGCCTTATCAGGGAACTATTGGAAAGTGGAATTTAAATCAGACATAGGCTTTCACTTGAACTTGGATCCAGAGAAGACTTTTGACTGTCTCCCATGAGTTTCTGCTTTCTACATTATAGAAGTATGGAATTCATGAACCCTTTATTGATTGGGGTAATCATCTGTATTTTGCAGCCACTACCACACCTATAATAAATGGAACTCTAGGTGGCAGACTACCAATTAAGAAAGGGGTGTGACAGGAGTGCACACTTAGCCTGATTTTATATATTTTCATTACAGAACCTAGCTTATAGAAAATAGAACAAGATAATGAAACAAAAGGGGTCCAAGGTCCAGAGGGGATCATATTTCCACATAGAACAGCATATGCAGATAATTTATGTATACCAGTACCAGACAAAGGTGTTGGGGAAGAGGCTGTAAAGCTCCTACAGGACCTCTCTTTGATTTTGGGATCCACAATTAATATAGGAAAATGTTTTGGGATACCTTATGGGGATTTAGGAGGCCTTCCCTCTTTGGATGTAGGGGTGTCAAAATCTCTAAGGGTCCAGGTAAGATGCTGGGACAACAGTTGGTATACAGCAGACAGCTAGGCAGAAATGATAAGAGAAACTGTTATGGAAAGTATGGCCAATGACTTGAAAAAATAGCGTGTACATGCTTAAAACTTTTTTCATACCCACTTTTTTAATTACTAGTTACATTTTCTCCTTTTTCTAAAGCTTAGGTGATAGTCTTTATAATGTTTTCTTCAAACTTTTGTGGGGCAGCAAAGTCAATCAGGTGAAAAGAAATGTAATATATAGACTGGTAAAACTAGGTGGCTTCTCAATGATTAACCCCAACATTGTTGTTCCTCAGCAGCTTTTTGTTTAGTAACTTACTTCCAGTACCACAAGGAAAGATCAGGCCATGGCCTCCAGTTTGTACAATAAGCTGCAGCTATTTTGTTAGGTAATGGAATATTGGATGACTTCAGAATCCTCCCAGAGTACACCCCCCAAATACCTTGTGGATAGTTTCTGAAAAGTTAAAATATGGAAACTGACAAAGGAGAATGTCACTGGAAAACAATTATGCAAGATGATATTAGATAAATTCTTTAACTCCAATCTCTACTTTACATGTCCTCCCAGAATACCAGGAAGTTACTTAATGAATCAACTTATTGAACTCAGGATTCTGCAAAAGATGTGGGACACTTTGTGGTTCTGCTGCCATAGCAAACTAAATGTGAGACTCAACCACCAGCATAGGACAATAGCAGAAATATGTTATCTATGTTCAGGGTGTCAGCAGATCCTTGAAGCAGTGGAACATTTATGTTTTGAATGTGGCTATATTAAAACCTTATGGCACAAGATTGCAATCAAGTGGCAGGATCCACTGTTTCACAATATGTCATATGGCGTGCTGGACTGGTGCATGGGACCTCTCAGTCTCTCTGAATTCTATTTCCTCTCAACTCATCAAAATTACTACTGGAGTCCTTTCAGTTGCTGAACGCTGACTAGCTGTGGAGGAGCTAGTAGTGCAGGAACTGTGCTAAGACTGTATTTTTCTTAGAAAAGAGCCGGAGTGCAGTCGGTGGTGTAGCAGGTGTCTGCAAGGAGGAAGTGGAGAAGAATTGGAGAGTTCCGTGCCGGGGGGGGCTGGACGGATTGTTGCAGAGCTGTGATGCTGTGGGGATTTTTGTGTCTGCTGTCGGTCAAGTACTGAGGGAGATGTTATATGGGACAAGTTGAAAATAAATCCCTTAAAATCCCTACTTTGCTGCAGTTCCGGAAAAAGTGTTTGGAAGAACCTTTGGACATTTTTCTCTTTTTCTTTTCCTCCCCGTACCCAGAGTAAATGGGCTTCTCCTATAATCTTTGGGAAGTGTTTTCCATTTCTAAATATTTTTAAGTATTTACTAATTTTAGAAAACTTACAGAAAGCTTGACTACCCGACATTTTGGATTTTAGCTGTGGTAGTATCTGTTTATGTTTTAATATTTCTACATTCTAAATTCTGTGAATCCTATTATTATTGATTAAAGGGGGGTGTCTTTGAATGTGTTTTTGAAACAAAGATAATCCAGATTGTGGGAGAATTAGGTTTCATTGATTTGATTTAATTGATGCTCAGTCAATTAAAGGAGTGCACGTGAAATTGCAGCATTATAGACTTATAAAAGTACACATGCCACATCCAGGCTTTAGATCCATTCACTCTTTGTTTTTGGAGTGTGAGAACCTGGTGCAGTGGAGAGCTACTTGTTTTTGTTCGCACTGAACCTACTCATTGTGAAATCATAGTAGAGGAGAGTGTCTGCTTTTTGTAAACCTTATTTTCTTTACGCGCTTCCCGGGCTGGTACCCGCTGTTGGTGTTTCCTGACGTGTTTTAACTATATTGTTTCCAGCAGTAAGTACAGAGTCATTTTCAATTATTAGACAGCACTGTAAACTGAAAAAAAGGGGAAAAAACTGTTAGTGACTTTTGTGTTTTTTCTTTTTTTTTTTTTTAATCTTGGTTAAGTAGTGAGGTATGGTAAACGGCATATAGTAGGTGGTTGGATTGCTCCTGGATGTAATGTAGAAAATGTTTGCAACATAATTATTGAGCAGTCTTTGTGATTCGTATGTTCTGTATCTTTCCTTAGTGTGGCTCATACAAGCTAGAAGGAGTTCTGAAATTAGACACTTCCTTTGTTGTAATTGTAATCGGCTGCACAGCTTGTGTAACCCGAAAATGCTCAGGAGAGAACAGCCTGTAATCACAGAGGCGGCAGTTCAGGTGCTGGAGTTGTCACATGGAAGGAAGCCAGAAATCTCCCTGAACCTGCAAATGGCATTTATTTTCCCACAAAGAACTAGAGACTGTGTTTGCCTCAGAGCAGCAGGGCAAGTACTCTTCAAAGGGGAAACTGTTGTTATTTTCTAGATCATTCTAATTTTACCAAAGCCTGGTTTGAAGCTAAGGTAGTAGTGTGATATAATGGTAGTCACAAGGAAGCAAGCTATTTTAGCTGACATAGAAACAGAGGGTCCAGAGGGACTATGGAATTGGTACCTGCTCCAGATCTTGCTGTTAGGGATGGTTTCTACCGATGCAGATGTGAATATGTACAATCTGAACATGCCTAGAAAGAGAAAAGGCAAAAAGCAAGTAAAAGCAAAAGGGGGAAAAAATCCAGAATTTTAATAAAGAAGGGAGTTTAACTGATTTTAGCTAGAATAAAGATAAAACAAAGGTTAGGGCTTCCACTGATAAAAATATTAAAAACAGACAGGAAAAGGGGAGTGTTAAGAAAAAACCTAAAAATCACCAACCCAGGTCTCGGCCCAATGATCAATAAAAAAAATTTGTGATGTGTTGTTAAGACAGAAGGAGGAAATGCCTTTAATTAAAAGGATGAATAGCTCTGTACATGATTCCAGTCTGGAGGCTAATGAGGCATTAACACTGTCCTCTACTCCGAAGGTTTTTGATCTAACCAATACTCAGGGTACCTCCAGTCCAAAGCCTAGCAGGCTAAGTAGTGACGATAGTATGGAATCTGGTGAGACAGTGATTTGTAAAGATAATCAAGCTTCTTGGATGGCTGGGAATGTGGAGGAGAATGTAGAGATATCACTACACTCCAGCCATTATTTATATGATTCATACTCTCCAGTATTTTCACCAGAACTATATACTCCGATATCTGTTAGAAAGAATTTAGAGCAGGAGACTTTTCATACTATGACAAATGAGGTCTTGGGGGAGCTGCACACACTTACCTCTGAGTTGAGAAGACAGATGTCTTTGTTTGGCTTAGGATATGAGGACCTGGGGGGGTAAAATAGCAAGGTACCCTTTTGTCTTTAGTGAAGATATTAAACATTTTATTAAAAATCACTGTGCTGCCCGTTTAATGATTCTAGATCAAATGGTGGGCATTAAAAATGAAATTGAAACCATTAAACAAAATCAAGCTCTAAATGGTTTCAGATTGGAAGACATTTTGAATAAACTTGATAGTATTTCTCCAGGTACCCGCAAATTGCCCTCTATAGAAGTGGTGCCACCTAAGTTATTACGACCTGACTTCTTAGTGTTTATAATTCCCTCACAAGTCCTAAGAATAAGCAGAAGTTGGACAGGAAGAAAAAAATCAGAACTAAAAAAATGGTTAGAAAGGGCCAAAATATTCAGAAACCACAGAGTTCAGTGGAGGCTGTGGGAATCAAAACGGGCCCTAGTCTATCCTATGGCACAAATCATTATCCTGGAGTGGGGGACATGGGGCCTAGACAGTCTCCTGAGTTGGGTGAAGATTCAATTCTTAGGGCAGTGCATATGGCTGAAGGGATGATGCACAGTGGAATGTCTGTCCTCTGACGACCAAGAGGTCTCTGTCTGCAATGCCCAGCAAGGAGACTGATATTCCCTTGGGTAACTTGACCAAGCAAATGAACTCCTTTGCGGTAGAACTTAGAGCCATGTGGGAAGATTTAAAAAACCTTGCCCCAGCCCTGGAGAATGGAAAGGCTAAGACACCCCTTGGGACTAATCAAGAGGCTGTGAATCAGGAGGACAAGGTTTCTTGCCAAATAGACATTGATAAACGTTCTATACTAGGCCTCTATGGTTTTAAATGGGAGTGTGTGTGCTCTGAGAATGAGAACATTACTAAGATTGTGAACCTATTGCAGGCAGCCTCGAGTATGCTGGTTTCAGAATCAGATTTTATCAGTGTCTGGAAAGACAAAAATGATTTGGGAGTTGAGTGCATTTACTTGTTTTGTACTTCACTGAGCTTGGCAAACCATATATGGATTAATAATGAGTGCTGAATAGATTGGGCTGTCAGGTAGACTTCATAAACAGAGGAATATTAAATAAACAAAGGGCTAGGGAAGTTGGGAAGACTACCCAGTTAAGCATTTTTGGTTTTATAGTACTCCCTTGAAAATGAAGTGAAGTTAAAAAAAGCATTATTTAATTTTCTAGTACACTTTTTGCACCTACCAGTGCAAAGTCTCAAAATTTTAAGAGCTCATAGGAAATCCTGTAAAAGTAGGTATGCCAAAATTAATGTTCTGCTTGAGACATGGGATATGGTGGAGAATGTATTGCAGAAAGTAACTTGTTTAGATTAGTTGGGCATACATATTGTCTCAAGTGGAGTGCTCAGCCCAGTTGTCTCCAAATTAGAGCAGTCTTTTCTATCTAAAACCTTTTCAGTTTTTGGGTTGCCAAGACCCGGAAATGAGTCGGAGACACTACTAAAAACTCTTTTGCAGTACTCGTTTGTATATGCACCGAGTATCCCTTTGGATCACGTAGAATAGCTTGCCCCTAGAAGAATGAGCCTGGGCCCAGAGGATGAACGGGTGATATTTAGTGTTAAATCTAAGGAGGCACATGAAAGGCTTTTGGCATGCTTGAACACTTGGGGCAATATGGGTATATATGGAATAGAATGGGAAGTAGTAGTAGGTGGAAAAATCAAACATAACAAGGATTCTTTGGAACAGGATAAGGACACAGAGGAGAATAAGGAGGCAATTGGGTCTGTGTCTGATAAAGGTTTCTGCAAAGAATTTGTAAAATATAATAGGTACCTTCCATTAGAAACTTATACACCCTGACTAATTAAAGATCAGTTATTAAAAATGCAGGAAAATGTTTCTAAATATTCTGAGTGGGCCCTGCTCTCCTGGAACATCTCAGGAGTTGTGAATAGATTTGCTTATGAAGACTTGAAAAATTATATATAGAACCATCAAATAATTTGCCTTCAAGAGACCTGGCATGATGAGAACCCAAATGTCTCATTAAATGGATATGCCTGCTATCAGCTCCTTGGTACAAAGATGGGAAACTGGGTAGGATGTCATGGGGGCTACTAATTTGGGTCCAAATAATGGAAAACTTAGTTGCACAGTTGATAACAAGTAGTGTCTCTTTTCTGTCCATCTACCTACAAGCTGGGTTTACTTGTTGTTTGATAAATGCTTACATTCCACCTACAAATTTGAGATATTTTCAATCTCAGCATCGGGAGGAGGTAGATGAACCAATACATTTGTGTTAGGCTACAACTGGCTGTGATAATATCATGCTCTGTGGGGACCTAAATGCCCACCTCGGTTCTTTTGATGGGTATGCAGATAGTGATGCCCGCAACTGGATGTATGAACAAGTTACAGGATTTAGGAGGTTTTCTCTAGATAAGAAAGTCAGCCCTTTGGGCCTTAGGCTGATGGAACTATTGACCGCAAATAACCTGGCCCCTATTAATGGTAGGATTAAGGGTGACCTAGATGGAAATTTTACATATGGTAGTGTGATGGGTGCATCTGTTTTGGATTTCATTTTTTGGAATGGCCCAATGGATTGCTGGGATTTGCTCTCCATCCCTGTAAGAGGTGAGGGGCCTCACTTCCCAGTAGTGCTAAAATGGGAGGTAGAAGGGGTTCAGGTAAAGGAGGGTCTGAACTTAGTGGAGGTGAGGAATTGCTCCAGTATTAGAGGGGATACAATGAACTTAAAAGAGGTTGAAAATATAGCTGAAGCTGCTTTAGTCAATCTGACACCCCCGAGTGGTAGTTTACTAACATTAGATACATTTTCTTCTATTCTGGGGGAATGTTTCGGTAAAATAAAATCTTCAGTCTATAGTACTATGGGAGCTGGTGCTTTAACTAGATCTCCAAGCTCCTGGTTTGATAAGGAATGTATGTTATTTAAGGGGAATCTGACCAAACAAATAAGATATACAGAAATGATTGGTACAAGAGAGGCCTATAGCCAACTTAGTCAGATAAGAAATTATTATAAAGCATTTCTAAAAGAAAAACAAAGAAATATTCAGATAAAACAATGGGTTAAAATGTTAGCAATAATCTAAAATAATGATCAAGAAGTGCTCTGGCTTATGGTTGCCAGAGGAACAAAAAACAGCAGCTCGCAGCTGGATGCGTACATCTCATCAATATAGTGGATCAATTATTATTCAACCCTCTTCTTTGCCCCAGATCTGGAAGCCTCTACCCCAGGGTGGGAAGCACTGGTGGACAGAAAGCAGTTTAGCCCTTTTACCTATTATGAGGTGTATTTGGCCATTGTACAACTTAAAAAAAAAAAAAGCACCTGGTCCAGACATGAATACTGCTGAAGTCTACCTGATGGCACTATCTATATGGGCTAAAATATTGGTGCTATATTTTAATCTATGTATAATTCAAACTGCAGTCTCTAGTTCATGAAAGGGAGCCACCATTGTCTCCATATATAAGAAGGGAGCCAGGACTGATCCTTCTATGTATCATCCTATTTCCTTTCTGGATATTGGTGGCATTTTTTTTCCCAAGATCTGATTAGGGAGACTTTTAGAGCAATTGGATCATTTGGGGGGAGGGGGTCTTAGCAAATTCCAAGCTGGTTTTCATTCTGGTTATAGTACAGCTGATAATTGTTACATATTGTTGCACCTAATAGAAAACTATGTTTCACTTAGAGGTCAGCGGCTCTGTGTGCCCTTTATTGATTTTAGTACTGCTTTTGATAATGTTTCACGAAATTTGCTTAGCAAATATTGATAGAGAAAGGTTTTTAGCATGAGCTTATAAGCATAATAAAAGAACTTTACAGTCACACGTGGGTGCAAGAAAGGAGTTGAAGTAGGGGACAAATATCAGAAATATTCAAAACAAACAAGGGGGTTAGACAGGGGTGCCTTTTGGCCCCCATTCTATTCTGTCTATATATCGATAATCTTCTGAAGGAACTTCTGAATTCCCAATCTGATTCTCCCAAGTTGGCTCTAAATTGTGCCCGGTCTTGGTGTACGCCAATGACTTGGCCTTAATCTCCCTTTCTAGATCTGGTTTGCAAAAGAAATTGGATCTACTGATTGGGTCCGCCAATGTACGTAACCTGCAAATTAACAAGGTTAAAAGCCAGGCCATGATATTTGGTACTAAATTCTCTTCTTTAACCTGGGCAGTTGGTGAGAAAAAAATAAGAACAATAAAGTCCTATGTCTATTTGGGGCTCACTTTTGACAACTGGGGGAGTTGGGAACCCCATATTAAGACATTAAATGTCAAACTTAAACAAACATCTAGAGCCCTTTTGAAATCTGATAAGAAATATGGTGGTTCAGCAGTACAGGCCCTTTTGATGGTCACTAAGGCTAAGTATATCCCCCAAGCTGCAGTGTCAGTGGCTTAATAGGTAACACACTTGCCTCTGAGGCTGGGAGATCAGAGGGCTGTGGGTTCAGTTCCCACATCTGGCACTTGGGTTAATATCCCAGTACTGACACTGTAGTGTAGCATGAAAGGGGTGCTGCACTTCTGAGGTGCCGTCTTTCGGATGAGATGTTAAACCGAGGTCCCATCTGCCTGGATTGGTGGTAGTTCAGGTGGATGTTAAAGATCCCATGGCACTTATCGAAAAAGAGCAGAGAATTTCCCCGGTGTCCTGGCCAAATTTCCCTCATTCACTAAAAAAATACTACCAACAGCTTAATCTGGTTCAAGGTCAGTTGGCATTCATCTGTAGTCCCCTCCCCCGGGTCGTGCCTAAAAATAGGCAGGATTTGTCTAGTGTACTTATCCGGTCAACAAAAACTAAATAAATAAATAAAGCTCTCTACTTGGTTGAAATCTGGGGTTTAAAAAACTAAGGAAAATAGAGACCTCTCTCAATGAAATCCTCAGATCTGTTCTGGGATTAGCTAACTCGATCTCAATAGCCTTAGTAAGAGCTGAGCTTGGATTTCCAAGCTTGGAGGCCTGGGCACTCTCCAGATTGCTTGGCTACTGGAACTCCCTTATTAGAATGCCTGTGTCTAGACTTCCAAGACAACGTTTGAAGGAAAAAGAAAGCTGGGCAACTAAGGTGTGTAAACACTCCTTATGGCTTATCCTGCAAATGGATACACTGAACAATTCTGGATTTCAATACCTCAGACAGCCATATGAATAAGGGATTGTTCTTAGTCCCAATCACAAAAAATACTGCACCAGTAAAATCATAAATACCATAAAAGAGAGAGATTGTCAAATAATTGCAACATTGAAAATTGCTCTGTGGGTAGTGAATAATGACGTAAATCATGAGTTTAGATTCTACTTAGAACTATTGTCAGAACAAGAACTAAGAATTGTCTATGCAAAGTATAGGTTTGAAGTTTTTAGGAGTAACGTTCTAATGGCAAGGTATACTAAGTTTTCGGGTACTTCTAGTAGTTTTTGTAATTGTAGCAACAAAGAATTAGAAAATCTTTTGCACGTGGTTTTCACGTGCCCATGGTATTGTAAGCCCAGAGCCTATTGGCTGATGCCCGTTTGGTCTCAACTTTGTACCTCAGATAGGAGCATATTACTAGCCATTATGTTAACGACACAGAATGTATATGTTATTAACCAAGTGGCTAGATGTTTCAGAGCCATCTCGATTATACGTAAAAAACATAACTAGCCTGTATGCTTTATTTTTATGTTATGTCTATATAATATGTAATATGCACTTTAGTTTGATAATCTATGGCTAGTGGTCTGTAGTCTGTAGATATCTTGTTTGTACGGAGGGATTTAGGAATACCTAGTTGCCTAGATCTTATAGAAGACATTGTGAGTGGATGTAAAGATTTGTGTTAAATTGCTGCTATTTAAAGTTTTGTATGAAATATTGTTCTATATGTGAGAAATGTAATGTATAATGTATATTGAAGTGTGCATGTTTAACACCCCTGTAATTCTAGATTCTGGAATACTGTTGGATTATTTCTGTAATGAAATTATTTTTATATAATATAAAATGTTACTGGTATCTGGTACTGGAGTGCTCCAGGGATCTATTCTGGGGCCTATTTTGTTTAGTGTCTTCTTGAACAATCTCGATGATATATTGCATGACTCTGAATCCCCCAGGAGGGGCGGGGATGGGGTAGGTTCCACACAGTGACTTTCAGACTACTGGTTGCAGTTTTTAAATGGTATATTTGACAGAATAAATGTCAATTTGTCTTACAGCAGAAGGCAACACTACTCAGACCATGCTGGATAAAATTGATACAGAAATGCTGTCTGTTTACAGGAAGGAAAAATATCTCCTTCCTCTCCCTTGGCTGTCTAGTTTCTAGAGGCAGACACCTTGGTGTGACAGAATATTCCCTGGCTTCCTCCACCACCCTCTTTTTTTTCTTCCTCCTTTTTTTCTTACTCTAATTTTGATTATCTTTACATTTATATGAGGCTCTCTTTCTTATTATGAAGGTCTGGTCGTACTCTTATTCAAACTTGTATAGAGTATTCATGCTGGGCTTTTTGTTTGTCTTGTTATATTATATTCTCTATATTTTTGTTATTTTGTCCTGTTCTACTGTATTCATTAATACAGATTCCCCCTACTTTTCTTGGGAAGTGCCATGGGATTGTTAATGTCCACCTGAACAACCACCAGAACAGGCAGTTGGGACCTCAGCTTAATGTCTCAGTAGACATATAACATGGAAAGTAAACACAATTAGCAAGCACTGCTGCTCAGTAAATTTTTCTAATTGTCTAGTTTCAGTATTTATATTTTTGTAACTAATTGAGCTTCAGGTACAGATCATGCAAGACAATGACACTGTCACTTGAACTTACCCTTAGACCCCTGACTGGTCAACAAAAAGGAACGTCATCCCAGCAAAAGGCTGACATTATAATCACTGTAAGAATGAGCTCCATAGCACCAAATATCACATAAACAGGGTTGACTGAGATCATTTGAACAGACAGAATATAGCAAAGCTTTGTTAAATGGAATTTTATGTAGAAAGAATAAAGTTCCTTAAGGACAATGGCACCAGCTGATGTCACCCAGAGTGGATAATCCACTGTCTGCCCATCCATGTTCTGTACTGTTCTTGAGCTAGGCTACCTGTAGCAAGGAGTTTTATCTGGCTGTCCCTTGCAGTAATCAATGACATACTGCACCAATCATCCTGTCACATCGCTTGGAAGATGGATAGCATTTATCATTATCAGTGTGCCTCTGCTAACATGGGCATTAGGAAATCTAATGCACCAATAAATCTTGGTTTGCATCATTATGTTAGACAAGCTGCTTATGGCATTTATCCATTGGCTGCAGTCACTTTAGAGGACCCTGTGGTGCTGTCTATTCTGGGACTGCAGTTCTGTCATCTCAGGTTGGGAGGCATGGCCTTCCAGTGTAAAAATCAGTTTGAAACCATTATCTTTTAGATTTCCATTCCCAGATCTGGACAGGCCTGCAGGTTCTCGCCAGAAGTATACTAAATGTTTACCCAGCTGCTCCATTCCTGTATTACAGCAGTTTAAAAGCTAGAGATTCCTGCTTGGCTGTGGATGGCACTGTGGGCCATGTGTGGTAGCACTAGGGGATGGCATATGGAAATGTTCTTATACACTCACCGTGCTGTTTATAGCTTATTTAAAAATGTCATGGTAATTACTGATTTATGTACAGTATATGATTCCTTACGTATTTTTGTATGATATAGTTTACACATAATTTTAAATTATTTCAAAATATTATGTATGTATTTAAGTAACTTCTGCTTATTTTTATTTATTGAATTTTGGTAACCGGGTAGGCCCTCTGAGACAAGACTGTCCCTTTTTCAGGGGCGACCCGGGAAGTGCAGTACATTGAGAGTGCATTCATTGACACAATAAATTGGACAAGGAGTAGTCATACAGTAAAAAAGTACATCAAGTTACATTCAGTTATGTAAAATAAGCAAACTAAAGTAAAGCAGTCAAAAGTCATATAGTAAGAGAGTACATCAATTACATTCAGTTATGCAAAAAAAAGCAATTGAAAGCACAGTCAACAAAACTTTACATACATTCAGACATCATTTACATTTGTTTTGTCTTGGAGAGCAGAAGATAGAGCGAGAGAGTGGGAAGTTTTGCTAGGAGATTCATGCAAGAAGTAACAGTGGTTAGGAGATAGCGGAAGCAGGAGCAAGGTGGAGCGGTTAGGTGAGTTAACAGCGACCTTTGAAACTGAGAGAGGCAGGTGCAGACCAGTATAGAAGGAGGTAGAGCATTCCAGTGGGAAACGGCAGAAAATGTAAATGATCTCTGAGTCATGGAGAGTCTTATGTTTGGCACTGAGACAAGAGGCAAGGAGGTAGATCTGAGAGTATGCCGAGGGAGACGACGTTGAACAATATCAGCAAGGCAAGGAGGAGTGGAGCAACATACATGCTTATGTATAAAGCTTAGTGTGGCATAGTGTAATTTAAATTTTTAGGGTAGCCATCCTAGGGCAGACAGGACATCGCAGTGATGGTGCCGAGCATTGGCCCGAGAGCAAACCTGCCAACCCTATGATAAGCTTGTGATAGGCGTGATAGTATGGATGTAGAAGCAGAGAGTAGTAATGGAGCACCATACATAAGGAGGGGCAAGAGTGTGGCATCCACGATTTTGCAGCATGAGGTCAATTTAAGGAATGAACAGATGCAGAAGAGGACACCGATTTTGTTTGGTTTATAGTTTTAGTGATGGCTGTAACATGCGCATCCAGGGTAAGTGAGGGATCTAAGGTGACTCCCAAGTATTTGAAGGACCTTACCAATTTGAGTGTATCCCCCATATGTGAGAGGATAGCCATAGGGGGAGGGTTGGTGCGGACGAGTTGAAGAATAACATACTCTTTTTTTTTCCCATTAAGGACGAGCTGCTTCTGAAGGAACCAGTCCTCAAGGGTGTCAAAATCAGAGACTAGTGCTGAATTGAGCCACCCACTATCAGAAGAGGAACAGTATTTGATAGCATTGTCTGCATATAGGTGAACAGAGGCCCCACCACAATTATTAGGGAGGTCATTAATATACAGAGAAAAAAGTAATGGGCCCAATATGGAGCCCTGGGGGACACCATGGGTAATGGGTCTCGGGTCAGATAGGGAGCCTACTCATTTAACTTTTTGGGTACGGCCATAAAGGTAACTTTGGGTCCAGGACAGGGCAGTGGCATCAAGACCAAGGACATGCAGTTGTTGTAACAGAAGGCCATGGTTGACCAAGTTAAAAGCCTTGGTCAAGTCTACGAAAATTGCTCCAGTGGCTCGGCCATGGGCCATCTCACGGAATATGTCAGAGGTGACTTTAATTAGAGCTGTAAGTGTACTGTGGTTTTTCCTAAACTCATGCTGAGAGGTTGAGAGCAAATGGTGGAGGTCAAGGTAATCCTGTAGGTGGTCATAGGTTATCCACTCTTGTATTTTTGCTAGAGGACAAAGTATTGAAATAGGCCGGAAATTTTCCACTGTTGAGTTGGGACCTCCTTTGTGGATGAGGATGACCACTGCTACTTTCCATTTTTCAGGGACGGAGCAAGTAAGGAAGGATCGATTAAATAAATCTTGCACAGGGTGGGCTAGGGCATCAGCTTCCAACTTAAGGAATTTAGGCTCTAGAGTTTCATGGCCAGGTGAGCTGTCAGCCTTTAGGTTCTTGAGGAGGCAGCGAACCTCCATAAGGGATGCAAGCTTTAGATGAAAGGCAGGGTGGTCCATAGAGTTGACTGATGGCAGGGGTCAGGTTGGGAGGGAGTGGATGAATTAGAAAATACTAATGTATACCTATCCAGATTGGTAAAGAAATCATTGAAGCCAGAGGTGATGGATGGGGGTCACTGAGGTGTTACCCTTCAAAAGGGAGTCAGCTTGTAGTCAGAATTCTTTTGGATTACTAAAATGCTCAATCTGGAGTCTCCTGAAGTAGAGTCATTTAGCTTTTTGGATTGAGTTCTTGCAGCTGTTCCTTAGTTGCCTATATGTTTGCCAGTTAGTAGGTAGCTCACTATCCTTATAAGTCCTCCATGCCTTATCACGAGTGGACATGAGCTGCCTTAATTCCTTGGTAAGCCACGGTGCTTTAATACCTTTTACCTGACAAGTCTTTAAAGGGGCTTGTTGATCAACAATGTTAGTGAATTTTGCCATGAAATAGTCTAGTGCCAAGTTAACATCTGGCAGGGTATTAATTGGATCCAAATCAGTTTTGTGGATGGTATTGACAAAGTTGTTCATGTCAAACCTGGACATGTCCTGAACAGTGATGATCTTAGGAGAGGGGTTGGTGAATTTGTTATGCCATACATAGTGTTGGTGAGTGGTCACTTATACCGTCTGCGAGGACCTCCGCTAATTCTATCTTCGGGGCACAGTTTGTGACCACACAGTCAAGTAAAGTATGGTTACCCGTCTTTGTATTAATACGAGTAGGGTCACCAATCATTTGAACCAGATTTGAGTCAGCCAGGATGGCAGTCAGTTTGGAAGAGTTAGAATGAAGCCAGTCAATGTTGAAGTCACCTCCAAGTATGAGGTCATGCCGTGGGAGGTTAGCAAGGGAGGTTATGAAGGAGTGGAGGACAGGGACTGCTACCTTAGGGGGCATGTATACACAACCTACTATGAGGTTTTTTTATGATGCCAAGGGTGAGGGACCCTGTCCTGGACCCAAAGTTTTCAGCTGTCATTGCATGTGTTGCTATCTGTAATTAATTCCAGGTCACACCTGACAAAGTGACCTTGGACTCAGTGTGCCCAGCCAGTTACCAAAATCGAATGAATGAATGAATTGATAACCAGATAAACCCAGTGAGATGTCATGTCTTCTGTCTTCTTACTGTCCCACCCGCCCACTCTAATCCTCCAATGAGGGATTGCTAGAGATTCCCAGGGTACACCTGAAAACTTCGGGAGGAAGATCATTTGCCTTTATGGCTCCTACCCTGTGAAATTCTCTACCTTGTTGGATATGAGATAGCCTGACCATTGAGGGCTTTAAAAACTCACTTAAGGCCTATTTGTTTCGACAAGCCTTTGAAGGGTCTTGGGAAAATTGATGTCGGAAACAGTGTAAGATTGTATATATTTATTGTTTTAGTGTATTTTAAGAGGTTGTTTATATTGTTTTATTTATGTTGTTAATGCACCCTGAGCTTTGGAAGTATGCCTAATGCAAATAGTTTTACTTACTTACTTACACACACCCAATTTTAAGGGTGACAGAGCAACAATGCCAAGCAAAATACAAATATAATAAAGACACAAAGTACAATGACATACAGAGAATCCCAGACCGAAACTACCTACCAGTGTCCCTACTTGCCCCATAGTCTAAGGTCCTTGACAGGATTGTCCTTGACCAATTCAAGGAGTTCCTGGATACTGACAATTTGCTAACACCTTGCCAGCATGGTTTTCAAGATAATCAAGGCACGCTAACAACTGTGCTTAAAGTCCTAAATAATCAGTCAGCCCAGTGGCATGGATGGCTAAGGTGCTGGAGCATTACCTCCTGCCACACCAGTGACCTGTGTTCACTGGTGAGCACGGGTTGCTGGGTGTCAGCTGGGGAGGGAGAGGATCGAGGGTCTGCAGGACAGCTCTCCTCTCCCAGGGATGGTGGATTGGCATTCCCTTCTGCCAATGTCCTGCACCATTGCCTGGTCTCTAACTCAAATCTAGATGTGGTTCTCTGGGTGGGGGGAGCACAGCCCTCCCTTTCCAGCCCCACCATTGGGGGTAATCTGTGGGAGATCCTGGGCCTGAGACATGGGAGAGACAAGATGCCGGATGGGAGAAGACAGGGACAGGGTTGCAAGCCTGCCAGTGCCGACCACAGGAGAAAAAACTTAATTAAAAAAAGTTACAAATGATCTTCACATGACTTTGTATAATGGTAACACGGTTGGTGCGCTCTTCTTGGATCTTTCCAAAGCATTTGATCTGGTGCACCACAGTCACCTGCTCACCAAGTTATGGGCCCTTTGTCTATTTCTATGTGCCTTATCATTGTTCCCATATTACCTGATTCGCAGATCTCACTCAGCCTCTCTGAATTCCACTTCCTCCCCACTCATCAAAATTAATACACAGAGTACCCCAGGGATCTGTTCTGGGGCCTCTTGTGTTTAGAGTCTTCTTGAAAAATAAAATCTAGATAATATATTGCATAGCTCTGAATCCGGTATTACTGTATTATGTACACAGACGATATTGCTTTGTACAGAAGGGTATCTAATGTCCCCTCTGACTACCCTCTGAGAATGGCTCCATGTCATAATGGTGATGATTAAATGGCGAGGTCCTAAACGGCAAATCCAAAATAGTGCTTGCAATAATGGCGCACCGAAACATCAGCAACATGTATTTTTAAGCGACTCTGACTCATATTAGATGTGCTCACTGCAGTTCATTCACACATGCAGCAGCACATTATATGCAACACCACGCAGATAAAAGGAGTGCTCTCTCACTGAATACTCCTGCACCACCTGCAGGAGATGCTCATTAAGATCATGATATCAGTGGTGCACATGGGCACCACCAGCTCCAGATACCAGCTGCTCCAAACAAACATTGTCACGCCGATACAGGAAACCAGCACAGTTCAACAGCAGATGTCCCTTCTGACTCACAAGGTACATGGTCATCATGGATTACATAGTAGAACCTGTGCAGCTGACAGCTTCTTATGCTAGTGGGGTGCTCTGGCCCACCCCCGGACCCCCTGCTATTTCTAGGATTACAACTCCAAGGCGCACATGGACACAGGGGCAGGTTAGCTCCTTGGAGTCACCATTATCTACTTGTCGCCTTTTAGAAAGGATCGCCGTTACTGCTGTTACTGGTCTTGCTTTGCTGTTATTGACTCACCTTTATGTCATGCTACTTCTGAGAATTGCTACTATGTCATTCCTTGCCATATCTAAATGCAACACCAAAATAGGAGAAAATGCCTTCTTGGTTTTCGCTCCGAAACTTTGGAACTCCCTACCGCTGGGGCTCAGGCACTCCCAAACTCACCATATTTTTAAACAAGATCTCTGCAAGTCACTTGGCAGTGCTGGCCTCTGCATCTGTTGAGGGAGCTGACACATCCCTGGTCTGCCAGCCATAGCTCTGCCCTGGCACTTGTTCCTATCACTGAGTTGGGCTCTCCCCAAGCTCTACTAGAACATAGTTACCCCTGGTACTCTCTACTCTTTAAAGTTATATAGTATGTGAGTACTGTAGATGTCTCTGTTCTACCTTTTCCCTATATCTTCTGCCACTGTGATGTATTCTAATGAATATCTGTGATTTGTTTGGTATATGTATTGCTGATATTCACCTGTCATATCTTTGTATTTAATTGGTGTTTTATCCATCTGCATATAACCTCCCGGGTCTTGCGTGAACATAGGCAGCTCTGCTGTCTAGTGCACCCACTTGGTCAACAGAAACTAAATAAATAATGTCAGTGACATAACCAGATACTTGTAGCCTGACTTTGATCTGGTACAAAACATTTCTTTACATAGATTTCTACTGAATGTTGGTAAAACTAAGTATATGCACGTTGGAACAAAATGAAAATTAAAGGATTTATCACTCTCTGACTTTATTAAAGATTTATATGGCACCTTTGTGGAGAGAGTGAAAAATTTCAAGAACTGTACCTGTTTTACAATAGAACAGACTCTCTCGTTCAAAGAACATATCTCCATGCTGGTTAAATCAGTTAACACTTGCCTTGGTCTGCTTTATAAGCTAAACAATTGTGTGTCCACTCATTCTAAGAAAGTCCTACACAGTCCTTACTCCTGTCCTTTGTGGAGCTATGTTGTTGTTAGGGTGCCATAATGTGGGCACCGCAACAAGGGCGTGAGTGACAGGGGCAATCTGGATTTGAGATCATCCCTCACTCACACCCTGTTTGGCCTCTCCAACATTTGCCTCCCCTTCATGGCATGCCCAGCCCGGAGGTGTTTATATTTAGTTGAGGGGGTGTGGAGGCAAAGCCTCCCTGCATTGGGGGGTGCAGGGGTGAAGCTCCCCACAAAACCTACATGCTGCAGGGGGTGGTGCTTTGCCACTGCAATTGTCAGGTAGCACAATGTCACCCACGATAATTCCACATGAAATATTTCCTGTGCCCTAAACTGCATTGCCCACATTGCCTGCGAAATGCCATGGGTGAACCTTTGTGGACTACAAACTTCCAGTCTATGCTACTGCCAACGCTATGGACTTGTGAAGAGTTAATATCCTATAAAACTCCATATAACATAGAACATAGAAAGATAACATAGACGTTGACGGCAGAGAAGGACCGCTTGGCCCACCTAATCTGCCCATTTCCCCACCTACAGGATACGCTGCACCAGTTATTATAAAAAATAACACATATAAAGGTGTGTGATATGCAGTTTTTGTTTTACAAACCTTCGGTGTGAGACAATATATAAACCTTTCGAGCTTCTCTCTTGAGGTTTATATATTACCACACACCTTGGGTAATAAAAAAAACAAAAAAACTGCATATCACACACCTACATATGCATTATTCTCTATATATTACTATATCTTCTATTATTTTTGTTATGTTGTGTGTATTAGATAATAAATTGTACAGGGTAATATGACAGTAATATATACTGTATAACCCTGTTTGTTTATTGTAATGATTTTTTTTTTTATTTATAAGACACAACAACTTGATTTGTGACAGTGAATGTTTTGTACTTAGAAGAATCTGTCAACTTCTGGGGGTTTTATTTAAAAGTCATTTGACTATTATTTATATACCAACAAAAATTGTTGTATGTTGGTACAATGGTATGCTTCATTGGGTTCCAACAGATGATCATGAATAACAGCATCTGTGGCATCCAAGTGGACACCCCATAAGAAGGACCATGGTAAGGGTTGCTTATTATGCACTTTGGAGGCCTGTTCATAGGGTTACAGAAGCAGGATAAGTTTTTACAGAGTCGGACACCACTGCACATGCTGCCTGGGCCTGGCATGCCTAGACAATGTGAAGTGTCATTGAACATTGTAGTGAGGCTTCAGTTCATCAACAGCCAGTGTCCTGTACAATGGAGAATGGCTGAGGATCAAGAGGCATCACTACTCCTCACTGAGTTGTGAAATAATTTCCAGGACACTGGTTCTCGTGCTTCTGCCAGTAGTTGCAGAAGAGTGCAGAGGGTCATAACATGAGTGACATGACAATAACTGTATTGGAGTAGATGACAGTAGTAAAATTTTCCAATACTTTATAATTGTATTTATTGGAAAAGAAAGCATGTTTTTGAATGAACATGTAACAGTCGTGAAGAAGATAATATATAGCACTATGTATAGTGTCTCAAGATAGGCGGACATTCATCCATTCCCATGGCATGCAGTACCATCTACTATAGTATACCAACTGTTTGTAATGTGCAGGCAGACATGATGGTGGTGTCACCCATTCACCACTGTCATGCATGACAAGACAATCGTGATTCACGATGCATGGAGAAAGAAAATGAACAGTTGTTTTCCGAAGTAATCAACTTTTATATTTTTATTTAATGTAATTATTTTTATTTATTATTATTATTTTTATAACATTTGGCTTTCTCTATATGCTAAGAAATCAGAACAACATGATATGATATGATATGATATATGATAGTATTATATAATCTGACATAATCTAATATGAGCACATAATATAATTTGATATGATACTGCTATATCTAGTATGAGAAGAATATAATCTAATAAGGCATAATAGATGAGATGATTAAATAATATAGTCTGACATACGATGTGATATATGATGTATGACAACATAATATAATGTGATATGATATATGAGAAGATAATATAATCTAACATAAGATTACATATGAACATTTTTTGTATGTACTGTAGTATTATTATGTTTTATTATTTGTATTTATATGCCAGGAAAACATGGATCTTGAAGTCTAACTCATGATTAGGTTTGCCACTAGAATCCTTTCCCTCTTGCTTTTTTTAATAAGATGTTAGTGACAATGGTTAGTGGGAGGAAGTTTGAGGAATTGGGCAGCATATGCAAGATGATTTTTTTTTTTTTTTTTATCAATTAGCCTTTACTTTTCTGAATAGATAACTTCTGTCCTGAGTAGTGGAACTAGAAGCATTTTAAAAAAGAAGGGAGTGGGATTGGTGTGCTCCTGGATTGCTCAGGATGCTTTCATCACCAGATGCACCAGATGACCAACATGGAAAGTTACTTGTACTGCAGTGGGAGTGGAACCAATCAGTACCTGGGGACTAATGAATCATAGGTTTATTTGACTGTACTATCATGTGCCCAGCAGCCCAACTCCTCATGGCCCTATGGCCATAACTCCCAGTTCCTGTTCTTCCATGACTATATCCTTCTCCACCACCGCTTGCTGAACTTGTATGTGGTGGCAGTGGCATGGTGGAACATTTAACTCCTCTTTTCCACCCTGCTGCAACCCTTTCTCTGCCTGTTCACTTCATGTTTTCTACATGCATTCACAACACACACATGACAGATGACAAGACACAGCTTCCACTAGACGCTAGCAATGATGACTCACAGTGATCGACAATAATTCTGTGATGCTTATATCACACACATGCCCAGAGCACAAGCAAGTCACAGTAATAAAGGACTTGTGAGGTGGGGCAGTATAGCATATAGTGAAGGCAATGTAATGTAGTGGTTAAGAGCAGTAAGCTGGAAACCTGGAGAACTGGGTTTGAATCATAAAGCCACCACTTGCATACTGTGTGACATGAGCAAGTCTTTAACTTCTCTGTGCTTCCAGGAAGCACCTGGGAATGAGCCTCAGCTTAGTCCGTCTTTCCTGGCCAGAAGCTGTAACAGTAAATCAATTAATCAATCAATCAATACATACATACATACATACATACATACATAAGGAAAAGGGGACATGTAACACCACCAGGCCACTGCCCCAACTGACAGACACACCTCACACAGTAGGCGACCAGGATCCATACGGAATCCTGACGGCCCAAATCCTGGCAATGAAAATCCCAACACCAAAATACTCACAAACTGTTGAAAAACATACTTATACTTGGTGTTAACATCCTTGTATAGAACAGCAAAACTATGTTCTCTGGAACTAAATGAACCAAAAAGGTTGAACCCAAACTCACAATGAAGATTAAGTAGACAACTTTGATCTTAATCTACCCAATAATTTGTTTGATGTAATTTCTCCTTAAATTTAAGAAATGTGTCAGTTTACTTACTCTATCTGCTTGGGAGAGTGTTGATGTGATATCTCAAGCACAAGTAACATGATTAGCCATTATTCTGCGGTATTGTGCAAGTAATGAAATGCATGAAGAACTGTTAAATATCGACTTTCAAAAGATAACATCCATGACAACAATTGGACACCTAATATGGTATGCCATAAATCTGGATTTGTACAATTCATGCTAATGACTTCAGTCATATATTGTTTCAGTTCCCTTGTTTGCTAAGAAGCATTATCAGCAAAGGATAGTATACCCAAGTTGAATGGTCACGTTGAATGACATAGATGGCCTTGTTGAGATTCTGATTGTTGGGATTTTGGCTGTCAGCATTTTGACCTTGTCAGGAATTTGGCTGTTAGGATTTTGGTGTCAGGATTTTGGCTGTCAGGATTTCATGCCAGACCCAAGTGACCTGGGGATCTTGGGCTTGATTCTCAAAGATCAATGCAAGCTACAACAAACGGCAGCTTGCAATGAACCCTGATGTACCAGGGACCCTGCACCCAATTCTGGAATGGGAAGGGTCCCAATTCCAAAGTTCCACAGCTTGCACTAAGCACACCCATACAACAAAGGGAAGGTGCATCAAAGAGGAATGCTGTGAGCTGTGGAACAGTCATGTGGCACTGACAGCACCAGTGGATGTGTTGCCCACTGTGCAGGCCCGATATCCGCTGCAGTAGTCTGACCCCTACCACTGGCACCAATGCAGTCTGCCAGCACAGGGACCCCTGGCTGGCATGCCAGGGTACATCCCTGCCCCCCTGCAGCAGTGCGGAGAGGGTGCTACGTATGCTTCTTATGCACCCTGGCATGATGGAGGGCACACCCCTGGCAGCAGTCCAACACCATCAGTGCTGCTAAGCAGCACTGCAGGTGGTGGGCATTGGGTCCCAGTGAGGATCCTGATGTCACCTGTATGGGCTGTGGTGCAGTGCCCTACGCACTGCCATGGTGGTTTCTGTGCATTGCCAGACCACCTGGCTCACAATCAGCACAGCACTTGGTGCCCCTGTATGACTGTGGGGTAGTACAAATGCCACCTCCACTCCCTGGGGGGTCTGCAGGTGGGACCACTTTAGGCACAGCTGGAGTTAGACCAGCTCAGTGCTTCATTAACTCTGGGTCAGCACCACTGACATTACTGTTCTTCCAAAATTCTATCTTAGTGGATATGGCAGCCACCTTCTGGCCCAACACACTTCAGTGTCATGGTGCTGCCTGTGGCATGCTGCAAGTCAGGTGTAAGGGTGTCTGTCGCACTGGTTCCCATCAGTGCCACAAGCTCCTTTTGAGAACTGGGAATGATGCAAGGCATGGTGCAGTCTGCCCCTAGTGTCATGTTTCTGTAATGCAAGCACCTTGCGTCATTCCTGACCCTTTGAGAATCAAGCCCCTTGTGTCTCACACAGCAGGTTACTTAACATCTGAATCACTTACTTACAGGCTCATACACACGGGCAAAAAAATAAACAGATGGATTTTTGTGCGCTGTCATGCAGTACCTACATGGTAAATGATTTTCCTTTTTTTCCGCAAAACACTGACTGTTGCCTTCAGCAGGATCCAACACTCATAGCATTCCTGTAAAATGTCTGAATTTTAGGGCATTTTATTCTTTATTGCTAACGTCATTTGTAGGAACTCAGGCACCCCACCTCATAGACTGCATCTTTTCCCACGGCTTTTCCTGCTTTGAGGTTATACTCCGCTGCTGTGACATCACAACCTGCTGCCATGGAAATGATTCTGCAGTAATAAGCAGTGGATAGTGACTTCAAGGCTGGAGAAGCAGCAATCTCAAATGAAGTGTAAAGGGCTAAGAGTCTGTTTTCATGCACAATGTAATCAGTAATAAAACAAGCATTTGTCAATGCCGAATGTTGCTTGCTTCTATGTGCTGTTTAGGTATTTGGAAGTCATTGGAGTGCAAATATTTAAAATTTGCGAACTTACGAGCGTGCGTAGGAACTGCACAACGCACGCTCGTAAAACAGTCATTTTTAGGAATTTTTTCACCAAATTTTCAACATAGCCATTTTAAGACCTCTGCTCATGAATAGTGTCACTGTGATTTTGTTAATGTGTCCCATACATTGAGTTTGCACACCGACTGCGCCATTGTGCGCTACATGGGCGGAAACACATTTTGGGCAGGATGTGAAAAATGACAGCTGTACTACTCATAAGAAGGTGTGGTAAAATGGCAATGTTGAAAATCTGGAGTGAAAATATTGAAATTCGCGAACTTACGACCTGCGTAGGAACTGTGCAACACACGCTCGTAAAACAGTCATTTTTTGGAATTTTGGCACCAAATTTTCAACATGGGGTTTTTGGGACCCCTTCTCATGAATGATGTCACTGTCATGGCGGTATTCGGGCTCGAAGGGTGATTTCGCAGTCACTGCGAAATCACCGCCGAACCTGAACTAACGCCATGACAGTATTTATCATTCATGAAAGCCATGTTGAAAATTTGCAAAAGTCCCAAAATGCCTCAGATATGCAACAAAGTTGAAACCCCTCATCTAGGCCATTATACAGCTTACGGCATTTCCTCAGTTCGCGGTCGGCTTTGAAGAGTGCAGAGCGTGTTCCCGGTCCACGAAGATCGTAGCGCGGAGTCCGAGGTAAGTATGGGGTGGGGGCGTGGGGGAGGCTGGGTGCGCAGTGGGTGGTGTGGGTTGTGGGGGAATTCGGGAGGCGGCTCCGGCGGGACCGTTTTCGTTTTCAGGTTAAAAAAAAAAAAGGCGTCGTGGGACCATTTTCCCACGCTGGGGTGGGCTCCCAGCATGGCACAAGGACATTGGGGCGGGCGTTCAGCGGCAGAGTTAGGCACCCCGTCGGCCAAAGGACTCATTGCCATGCTGGGGTGGGCTCCCAGCGTGGCACCTACAACTGGGGGAGAGGCGCAGCTCAGCCCGGCGGGGAGTTGGGCACCCGTTGGCTCACGTGGTAGGTGCAGGCGCGCTGCGCCTGCGTGGGGGAGCTACGCTCAGTGGGCTTCTTATCTCTGCTCACTGAAGCATAGCTCCCCTTTCTAACAGAAGGGCCACTGCATTTTTGGCGTGTCACAGACAGCTCCAAAATGCATTGGCTTACAGGGGCCGCGCCTGCCAGCTCACTGACTGAATTGGAGGAGGAGGTGACACACCTCCGAAATCTCCGATGATGGCACTATGTTTCTTGCACATGCGTGCGAGCAACATAAAAAGGAATGTCCAGACATTTCAGTTTGAGGGAATTTGAGTTCTGCTGATGCTGAGATTTGTTTGCTGGAAATCAGAACATTTCTTTTAAATGAGCAACATAAACAATGACTTTGTAGGGTGGCTTTTTAGTTACTTGATGTAAGTTAAAGCCTAATTGGTTAGACTTTCTTCTTCACAATACCATCAGGTGCAAATGATGAAACTGATGTCAAGCAGCCCCACACCTGACTCGTTTCTCATCTGTGTCCTCACTGAGCATTCAGCGCACTTTAAAATAATTGTAGACCTTGTTTTATGCTAAACGTAAGCTGTATTTAAACATATTTTGCAAGGATTAAAGATGGCAATATGCTGAGTGGAAGTCCCTGCTATGCAGTTTTTTTTGCCTGAAAGTACCCTAGTTTACATACAGATACCAAGCTCAGTGCAGTGGGTCACATGAATGCTGCTTATTCTGTCTTATCATTGCCAGTATCAGTTTCAAGCAAGACATCACATTATCCTTGGGGCAGCCAGCAGTTGCTTTTCATGAATTTCCACCAGTGCCCTGGTGATATTTCCCCCAGTCACAAAAAAAAAAAAAAAAAAAAGAAAAACAGCTTAACCTGGTTCATCATTTGGATTGTGTCTGTACCACCCCCACCCCACCCCCGGAACGAGGCTGAAAGCAAGAAGAATTTCCTGTCACTCCTTTCCCAGTCAACAAAAATGTAACAAGATTTTAAGTCAAGCAGCAGGGATTTATGTGATCCTCATACACATTGTCCTTCTCCGTTGCATTGCACTCAATCATGTATCCCCTGGGGAGGTGGTACTGTGACGTGTGGGCCTTCTGTCACTCTCCACACTTTACTTTTCTCACAAATATGCTGATGGCATATGACATTCCTGAAATAATCACTTATACTAATGCTCTTCCCTCAGTTGATGGCTCCCCAGGCTGACGAGGCTGTGGAAAGTCAATGGGCAACATAAAACAGTCTTGGTTTGCAGAGCTCATAGAAATAATAGAAACATGCAGAAACACAGAAACATAGAATGTGTCAACAGAAAAAGTCCATTAGCTCCATCTAGTCTGCTCTATTTTCTCTGCCTAACACTACACCCCGGACTCTGTTTGATCACAGGTGCCCATCCCTCCTTCCTTACCTCGATTTGTTATACCCATATGCCTATCCCATGCATCCCTGAAGCTCCCCACTATCTTTGCCCCCACACGACCTCCACTGCCAAGCTGTTCCAGGTGCCCACCATCCCTTCAGTGAGGAGGTATTTCTTCACATTCCTCTGAAATATCCCTCCTTCAAGATTCATAGCATGCCCCATGTTCTGGTCCTCCTCCTCCTATTTAAAAGACTCCTCTCCTGTACCTTGTTCACCCTGGTGAGGTACTTATAGGTTCCAATCATGTCCCCTCTCATTCTCCTCCCCTCTTGGGAGTTCATATTGAGCTCCACAGCCTCTCCTCATATAGTTTATTGTGCAACCTCTGCACCATTTTATTAGCCCTCTTCTTTACTGCTTCCACCCTGTTGATGTCCTTGCAGAGGTGCATCCTCCAGAATTGGACACAGTACTCCAAATGGAGTCTCACCAAGGAGTGATACAAAGGCAACACCACCTCCCTTCTCCTGCTAGAGACCCCCCTCTCTATGTACCCCAGCATCCATCTTGCCTTGCCTGCTGCCTTTGTCATATTGCCCTGACACCTTGAGATCATCAGATATGATCACTCCAAGGTGCATCTCTTGATTCATAGCTGTAAGTACCTCCCCATCTTATACACAGACACCATGTTTCACCAACCTAGATGCATGGCTTTGCACTTTTTGGCAACGAAACCCAGCTGCCACTCCCTAAACTACTTCTATAGTTTCCCCAGGTCCCTCTGCATTCTCTCAACACCCTCCTGGGTGTTCATACCATTGCAGATTTTTGTGTCATCTGCAAAGAGACATACCTTCCCCTTCAGTTCCTCAGCAGTGTCACTTATGAAGACACTGAAGAGGACGGGGCCCAGTAACAATCCCTGTGATACTTCACGGGTCACTCTCTGAGTGACTGCCATTTAACTCCACCATCTGCCTCCTATTTATTTATTTATTGAATGAGAGTTACCAGGAAATACATACTGAGCCATAAAGCTCATTTCCAGATGTGTCCTTGGGGAATGGGGGTGGGAATATATACATATTATAAGCAAAGTGCAGTAATCTGATAATCAAAATGCACAGCTATGTACAGTATATACAGCAATGTGAATGGCAAATTGCTAAACAAGAGAGATCGATAGGAAAGGAGGAGAAAAAAGGAGGGGTGAGGAGGGGGAGGAGGGAGAGGATGAAAGAGAATGTGAATAGATTGGAGGTAGTAGTGAAGGGTAGAGGGGGAGATAGGGAGGAAAAGGGTTGAAAGGAAGAAGGCAGTGGATGGAGAGGGAGGGAAAAGGAGAGAAAAAGGGAAGAGGAAGAGTGCGGCGTTTGAAACAGTAGTAGTAGTAGTAGTAGTACAGTAGCTTGGGGACTAGCAGCAGATGGGAAAGAGAAAGGGGGCAAGACATTAGACTAAAGACAATTACAGATGGGAGATGCATGGGCCTGGAGTAACAAGGAAAGAGATCATTAGGAGGAGGCAGAGCAAATTGTAAGGGGAAGAGAGTTCCAGATTTTAGGAAAGCGGTAAGATAAGGCATTCTGTCCCACAAGGGATTTATAAAAGGAAACATTAGGAAGCGATAGCTTGAGTTATGGAGAGAGTAAGAGGAAGGTCTATCTTTCAACCAGTTAGATACCCAGCACACCACCTTTTCCCCACCCCAGGCAAATAAGTTTTTATATACAGTTCCTGTGTGATACAATTCAAAGACCATACTGAAGTCCAGATAAGCCAAACCCATTGCCCTCCCCGATCCACCATCCTAGTTACCCAGCCAAAGAAATCTATGAGATTTGTTTTACATTAGCTCCCCCTCTGAAGCTGTGCCATATGTTGTCATACAGTCCATGTATTTCCAGGTACTCCATCCAGTCTCTCATTCAGCAGGGACTCCATTAACTTCCCCACCACTGATGTGAGACTGACTGATCTGTAATTACAGGCCTCCATCCTGCTGTTGCTCTTGTGCAGAGGGGCCACATCAGCCCTTCTCCATTCCTATGGAACTACCCCCATCTCCAAGGAGGTGTTAGAAACATTGTGAGGGTTTCATGTGATAATGGGGACACTTAAAGAGCACCGATCACATAAAGTGAGACAAAAACTGCTCAACACAAGTAGGGCGATGGATGCCAGGACAACCATTACAAATGGCAATGGTCACTTACTGCAGACAACAAAAGAATCCATATCTATTTTTATGAGGGGGGCTATATACCCCATTCCCCCTGTGTGGGGGGCAAGCCCTCCATGCCCCCCACAATAAATATAATCAACTGTGTGGGTGGCGGGGACTTAGAAGATAACACAAAAGAAGAGAAAAATTCTGGCACTGGACCTGAACGCGGGTCGCTGGTTCCAGGGGTGGTAGCGTAAACCACTACACTACACGGCCAACTCAGTGGAGCTAGGCCAAGCATCATCTCATATCCTGCATTAGCGAGTTTAGCTCCCTGCTACACTCACTCTGCAGGATTCAGTGATGTTTTTCACCAGTTGCTGACCTTACAAGCACTATTATTGAGCTGATCTTATTGAGTCACCCAATAATAGTCAGTCATATAGGGTGCTACTCATTGGGAGATGGGGTGGCTAGTACCATACTCGGGTCCTAAAGTACCCTTGGGTGAATCCTGTCTCGACCCACTGCTTTGTTTTCCCAGTGAACACTCTTCAGTAAATAGATTAATGTCCCCTCACTCCAGTGTTGGTTAATACATGAACACCCATTCCCCCTTCCACTGTGTAAAATTGTAACTTTTTCCTGGTCTTGTTTTGCACAGTCTCCTCCTCCCACCCCATCCGCTGTCCTTATCTTCACTGTGCCACCCCTTGCCTTCCTCTTTCCACTCACATACCTAAAGAAAGTCTTCTCCCCATTTTTGACGTCCTGGGCTATCCTTTATTCAGTTTCTGCCTTTGCTGTTCTTATCCATCTTCCTGACACCCTTTGTTTCACTAGATATCCCTCACTCTCTGCCTCCATTTCAGTCACCTTGTACTTCCTGAAAGCTGTTTTTTTTCTCCCTTTCCACCTTAGCCACCGCCTTTGAGAATCACAGTGGCCTCGAATTCCTTTAACCCTTCCTTATTACTTTTAAACAGCTTGCTGCTCCCTTAGTTATTTCCTCCATTATTCTATTCTTTTGTGCTTCCACCACCCCGGGCTATATCCCCCTTCGAAGTATTTCTTAAGACAGTTTTTCATTTCTTTCAGATCTGCTCTCCTAAAGTCCAGGACCCTCATCTTAGTGTGTTTTTCCTCCTGCACAATCCATATGCCAAACCACACCGTATGATGATCACTTCAACCCACGGAGGGTACTCACTGTGATGTCTGCAGTTTTGCCCCTGTTTGTAATTAACAGATCCAGCACGGCCCCATTTCTGGTAGGATCTGTAACTAGCTGCCTGAGAAATGCCCCCTGCAGGGAGTCAAGGATGACCCTGCTCCTAGATGTAGCTGCATCCTGGATGTTCCATTCCACATCCAGTAGGTTCATGTCACCCATAATTATTACCTCCCCTTTGCTTGCCATTTTGCTTATGAATAAATGAATGAATGAAAACTTTATTCATAAAAAGCACTATTCACAGTGATCATAGCACTTGTACAGTTGATGACAAAATCTAGAACCAGATATGGTTTCTCCCAAAACCCAGTCTAATTCCTGCCTGTGTTGGTGGCCTGTACACCACCCGCACGTGTGTAAAGGTCCCTGACCCGGTCTCCCAGCTAACCAAAAAAAAACAAAAAAAACAGCCCCTACTTCTCCACACTGTGACTTTAATTTCTGTGGCCTTTATATATAAAACTACCCCCTTTCTTCCCTGCCCTATCCTTTCTAATGATGTTGTGCCTTGGTATGCCACCTCCCAGCTGTGGTTGCCAGTGCACCGTAATTCTGTTATGGCCACCAGATCCAGGTCCAGCTTCGCAATAGTAGCCTCAAGGGCAGGAATTTTGTTTCCTAGGCTCCTTCCATATAATACCTCAGCAAACATGTGCACCCCAAACTGAAGCATATGGCATCAACAGTATGAATGGAGAATTTCTCCTGCATCCCCCACTGCACTTTAGTACTGTCTCTATAGAATACTCCTCCCTCTACCTGGGATCAGATCTTGATTCGATATCCTCTGGGAACTCTTGGTTTTCCTCAGTTTAGGATGTTCCCAAAAGGAAGCCTCAAGGCAAAATCTCTTTTCCCATAATGGTTTTTGTTGCCTTTCTGCCTAGTTTTTCTGGTTTTCTCTAGAAAACACTACACAAAAGGGACCCACACGCAGTACCTTACTTTACAGGGACCCTCTCAAGTAGTTGTATCCAACCTTTTACATGCTGCTGGTGAATCACCTTGTTCTTTTCCCTTTCCCATTGTTTTGAGTATTTATACATCTGGGGATCCCATCACCTTGCAACATATGGATACTGAGTTAAGCCACGATCACTAGAGTACTACCCCATGGTGTTTCTCTCTCCCTCGCTCAGGTGAACAGGCCCTTTACCTGTGACCTGAATTAATTTTTTTTCTATCATATAACGGTTTTTATTTTCATAAAAATTGTTACAATAATATGCACACACAACATTTATATCTGTCACAGACATAAAACAATGCACAAACAGTGCATAAATAGTGCATACTTTTAAACATAAAGATAGATTTAGACCAATTCAGTCCAGAGTAGGGCGGGCAAGGTAAGATACAATTTAAAAAACTAAAGTAAATGGCAAAAAAAAACAAGGTGACATAGCTAAAGTACATCTTAGCTTTCCTTATCGTGCTTCCCAAAATTTCTAGTGCATTCCCAACTACCACCCACCTCTATGACTTCAACAAATCAAAAGAAAAAACAAACTGTCCAGCAGGTCTGCCCCACCGAATTAACAGACAGGCAGTCTCCTCTTGCTTTGAGCTGTCCAGAATTCTCCAGTTAAATTTCTCCATCCAGATTAGAAACAAATGATTTGATACCTTTTATTGGACCAACATGGAAGTTACAGAAAAGAACAAAGTGCTTTAGCTTTCGAACCAACCAGGTCCTTCTTCAGAAGCTTTGTGGCAGTTTTTTCAAATATCCCATACTATTAACACCAGGTTATATAGGAAAAGCAGAAATAATTCTCATTGGTTTAACATATACATTTAAAACATAATAGAAGATTACTTCAGAGAAGCTAATTAACACCAGTATGCCTTTATCCGAGAGCCTCAGAAGGGCAAAGGTTATCAAGAATTCTCTACAGCCAAACAGTTCTTGTCACATAAATTTTAAAATGTCTCAATTATGCCAAGAAAGCATTCTAGTGATAAAAAAAACCTTGGAGTGGCATTCTCTCTAATACATGTAAGATGAGCTTACAACTTACATTCCAATTGTCCTGGTATATTAAAGGACAGATAATGAGAGACAAAATCCTGAAATTAGGTATAACTGCAAGTTGAAATCAAGCCTCAAATTAACCTACACATATAAACATGATGCATGAAAGTATCACTTGTAAGTGTAAGTGCAAAAAAAAAAAAAACTTGTCAATGACCCCCAAGAAAACGAGACCATAAGCCTGATAAATAAGTTGTAAGCTCATCTTACATGTATTAGAGAGAATGCCACTCCAAGGTTTTTTTTATCACTAGAATGCTTTCTTGGCATGCTGAGACATTTTAAAATTTATGTGACAAGAACTCTTTGGTTGTAGAGAATTCTTGATAACCTTTGCCCTTCTGAGGCTCCTCGGATAAAGGCATACTGGTGTTAATTAGCTTCTCTGAAGTAATCTTCTATTATGTTTTAAATGTATATGTTAAACCAATGAGAATTATTTCTGCTTTTCCTATATAACCTGGTGTTATTAGTATGGGATATTTGAAAAAACTGCCACAAAGCTTCTGAAGAAGGACCTGGTTGGTTCGAAAGCTAAAGCACTTTGTTCTTTTCTGTAACATCCATGTTGGTCCAATAAAAGGTATCAAATCATTTGTTTCTGGCTCTGTTTTTAAAAGGACCAATACGGCACCTACAACATTTTTTTTTCCATCCAGATTAGTACTGCAGCTGGCATCTCCCAGCTCCACTTCACTGCTGGCACACAGGATGTTGACCTTCCCTGCATGGGATGACAAGTGCATTACACTACAATGTTTTAGTAACCCTCCAGTTTGTATATGGGTTATAGTTCATCAAATAAAATATTTATATTGCTCTGTTTAGTTTTTCCATTTCACCTGATCTGCTTTCCTACAGCCGGGATCACTTTCATGCAATTACACTCTCACAACATCGCTGGCAGATGTCAAAATACCACTTTTATAAATCAAATTCCAGCAAAACCTTCCACTTTCACCTCCCCACACACATACACAAAAGGCCTCCTGATAATACTACTAGGATTTAGTGTAGAGACGGGGCTTCATGGAGTTGTTGTCAGGATATGTTGAGTGTTTAGAAAAGTATTACACAGCCATGCTATCACTAATCATTTTCTTTTCTTGTACCTCTGCATTAAAACACCCTGTAATAGGGTATGGATCCTGTCCCATTTTACACACAAGCATACAAATATGGCAGCAGATAAAGGCCTTATGGGTTATCTAATCTGCTTTGCACTTCTTTGCATTGAATCTAAGCTGCCATATACTTGACCATTCCTCCAACCTTGCCAAGTCCCTTCTCATCCTTTCCACCCCACCTTGCGTATCAACCCGGTTGCAGATCTTTGTGTCGTCTGCAAAGAGACATACTTTTCCTTCCAGGCCCTCTGCAATGTCACTTATAAAGACATTAAAAAGGACTAGACCCAGAGCTGAACCCTGCGGTACCCCACTAGTAGCCCCCATTTCTTTGGAGTGGGCTCCATTTACTATTACCCTCTCTATCCTGTTGTCCAGCCAATGTTTTACGCAGGCTACCACCCTGGGATGCACTCCCAGGCTGGCTAATTTGTTTATTAATCTTTTGTGTGGGACTGTGTGAAATGCCTTCCTAAAATCTAGGTAGGTCATGTCCACAGACCCTCCCTGGTCTACTACTTTGGTCACCCAGTCAAAGAAATTGATTAGATTTATCTGACATGACCTTCCCACTGCTAATCCATGCTGCATTGGGTCCTGTGCCCCACTGGCCTCTAGGTACTCAACAGTTATTTCCTTCAGAAGTGATTCCGTCATTTTCCCTGCAACTGAGGTCAAACTGACAGGTCTGTAGTTTCCTGCCTCTGTCTTGCTCCCACTTTTGTAAAGAGGAATCACATCCACCCTCCTCCAGTCCTCTGGTACCACACCATCCTCCCATGATTTGTTATAAAGGGTAGTCAGTGGTGTTACTGGTTCTCCCCTTAGTTCTTTTAGAATTCTGGGGCAAATCCCATCAGGACCCATTGCTTTGTCCACCTTCAGTTTTAAGAGTTATTTCAGAACCCTTTCTTCTGTGAAAGGACTGATATTGACCCTCCTATCCAGAGCGCTGCTATTGACTGGATTAGGTACCTCCCCCTCCTCTTCTTTTGTGAATACTGAGCAGAAGTATTCATTCAGTATCCCTGCTTTTTCACTGTCCCTCTCTGCCTACCCACCCTCCTCTTTATTCAGCCTAAGTATCCCTCCCTTTGTCTTTCTTTGCTCCCTAATGTGCCTATAAAAGGTTTTATCCCCCTTCTTAACAGAGTTGGCTATCTTTTCCTCGGTTTGGCCTTTGCTATTCTGACTGCCTTCCCCACTTCCTTCTGCTTAACTGGTACAATTCTCTGTCATGCTACTTCTGTGTTTCCTTATACTTCCTGAATGCTATCTTTTTCTCTCTAACCTTCCCCACCACCTCTTTTGAGAACCATAGTGATTTTTCTTACATTTTGATTTGTTTAGTTGCTTCACACAAAGGCTTGTTACCTCTGTGATGGCAGTTTTGATGTTTCCCCATTGTTGCTCCACCCCTCCTTCTTGCCTGTTTGCTAGTGAGAGTGGTGGGGGGTGCCACTGGATCACCAGGGAATGACTTGTGGGTGATTTACCATGATTGGGGACCCGGGAGGGAGGGAGGGGTCCACTAGACTACCAGGGATTGTTTTATTTACATTTACCATGATCATGGCAATGGGCAGGGGGCCACTAGACCACCAGGGACAGTCATAGTGACATATGTCGGTGAATTGGGGACTTGGGTTGGGGGGTCACTAGACCACCAGGGATTTATTTATTTATTTATTAGATCATTGGTTTACAGATGGTAATGTGCTATATTTAGCAAGATGTTGGGGACTCGGGGGGGGGGTCGCTAGACTAGCAGGGATTATTTGTAAACACATACCATGTGATCGTGGCTATGGGCAGGGGGTTTCGGGTTCAGTGTGTGCTTGTGGACAGTGTTCTGGGTGGGCAGGTGGCCACCCACGGCTGGGCTGCTGTGTTGCGCCCTGCAATGCAACCCACCTGTGTGGGTGGCCAGGTGGTGTTCCTACTCTGCAAGGGCTCAACTTTGAGCCCCCCTATGCAGCGCACTGCAGAGTTGTGCCAGCATATGCATTGCACATCCCAGGCTGAATATCGGGATGTGCCGCATATGCATGGGCATGCCCCCTGCATCTGCGCTGCATACCACTACATTGTGCCCTGGTGCATCAGGAGTTGCGCTGTGCCAGGTAGCCTTTTCAATATCCCACTGGGGTGCACTGCAGGGTTGCGCCAGCGCACCTCTGTTGCATCAGGCACAACCCCTTTGAATATCCGGGCCACAGTATTTAATTTATAATCCACAGTCGGTTTCTGTAAGTGCTTAATTTTCAGATGGGTATCACTAGATTTTCTTTAGCTAAATCCAGACAGTTTTAGCACAGAATAAAATGAGACATTGAAGGATTTGGGTTTGAGCACCAGCACAACCTAACCAATGTTTTGTAGCTCATATTCTCAATTTCCATTAATGGGATTACTAGATTTAACAACTACAAAAAAAAAATAAAGAAAATAAAGAACAGAGAAGGTAATGTTTCTGGAAAATTTACCTGAACAATATATCAGGATAATATATACACCAGGATACTGTATCAAGACACTGCATCAGTGTACTGTATCGTGATAGCATGTCTGGATAATGCACCCAGATACTGGATCAGGATAGTGCACCAGGATACTGTATCAGAATAATGTATCAGGATACTATATCCTGACTGTGTCTGGATAATATATCAGGATACTCGCTCATGATAATGTTTCTGAATGATGTATCACACTACTGTATCAATAAGTATAATATAGTAGGATGATATACCAGGATACTGTATCAGGACAAAGTATTTAGATAATATATCAGGATAATGTACCTGGATAATGTATTAGGATAATTACAAATATATCTTACACTTCTCTTTGACAAAACAGTCTGAGCGAACAATTCCATTATCCAGAGCAAATGGGCACCTCTTATATGGCTCATTACTCCTGGATAATAAAACATTTTCCTGACTGTTTGACCCAGAGCAGATGTGCCCCAGCTAAAATTAACCAATGGATAACCAAGATATCCTCTGAAGCATTTATGGAGCAGTTCACGTCCAGTTTTGGTAACTCCGTTTTCATTGTTATGGGGCTGGGAGAATTTAAACTGACTTACTTAGCACCACTGGGGGTGACAACACAAGTGACTTAGAGTTATGTGGGGGAAGAGGGGGTGTTAATGTCTAATGACTGCTTATGCATTTTGACCAATAACAGTTACTGCCAGAAGTGATGGTAGTGATGGGGAGGGCGGGGCTGCTGTTTGTGGCAGTTGACCAGAATGCCATTTTGAATGAACACCACCACAAGGAATGAGAAGACTGAAATACAAATGCAAGCGAAGGTCACTACATGCACGTCTGGGTAAATAACCAGAATTTTCAAACTCATCTAAACGTCTGTAATTTGGTACTGTAATCATGTTTGACAATATTTCCACTGTGTATTGAGTAGATGAGCAATCACCTCCCCCAACTATGTGTGTGTTTGGGGGGGGCGGGGTGCTGCTGTTGATGGCACTAAGAACAATTTAATTCTGTAACTCCTATGGTGCAAAATTAAGGGCAGGCCTTATATACATGGCTGCCCATCCCATGAAATCAAGTTGTGTTCTGTTTCTCCTTAGTTGCTATGTCAGTTCATTGGTATTTAAATATGACTTCAGCATTTCTTTCAATTTGTTTCTCACACCAGTTTATAGTGTAATTAATTAGATATATACAGTACTATATATACAGTACCTGTTTTATGAGCTACAGTTCCACCAGTGCTGGGAGAAAATGCTGGCAAGCAGCTGATTAGCATACAGTATGAACAGTGTCTTGGATCCGCACTTAACAAACTTTCCTTGTACCTTGTGACTCCTCTACCATAAACTGAGACTGTCACCTCTAAAAATAGAAGGCACACTGATAAATGTCCTCTCTTACACATAACCGTTTTCCATCTGACACCCCTATTGGGTTTAAGATATAATATACTTGAAAAAAGTAGGTGTCTTTGTAGATTAGTGAGGGAACATTTATTTTTTTAAAGAATGCTGAGATGAAGTTAAGCGAAAGTAGTTTTCAGCTATTTAACAAATTTTCCAAAAAGATGAAGTCAGTAATGATGTGTCCCTTTCTGCAGACTTTTCTAACGCAATTAGTGCAATCATTCACAGCTCCTTCACAGGTCTTGTTTTTTACCAGACCTGCTACAGTTTTGGATGCCTGCTGAAGAGTCTCCTTTGGTGCCTGACAAATGTTCTCAGTTAACCGTTCTATTCTTTTAATAGTTGAGATAAAGTGTATTCTGCCATCCTCCAGATGGAGTTTTCCATTCTATTAGCAGCTCGTTATGTGGTGTTCACTGTATGAAATGACATAGACAAGGTGGAGGTGATCCAGGGGAAGGCAACCAGAATGGTGCAGGGGTTACAAGGGGAACCCTATGAGGAGAGATTGAGGGATTTCAAGATGTACACCCTGGAGGAGAGGAAAGTGAAAGATGAAATGTCCAAGACCTACAGGTTCCTCAAATGAGTCAACAGTGCAGCAGGGGGTCCTTTTTCAAATGAGGATGATCTCCATTCTCAGGATCATGCAATGAAACTAGAGGGAGGGTGGGGGAGTTCAGGAGGGATGTAAAGAAATATTTTTTCACAGAAAGGGTGGTAGATGCATGTAACCAACTTTCAGCCAAAGTGGTTGAGGCTAGAAATAGTGGAGGGCTTCAAGCACACATAGGATAAACATAGGGGTGTATTATAACCAAGGAAGGTGGGATGTTTGCCAGAGGCAAGATAGGGTCAGTGTATGTAGAGTAAACAGGGAACACATGGGCAGACAGAGTGGGCCAAGTGATCCTTTTCTGTCAAAAGATTCTATGTTTCTATGTATGGGATGTGTTGTATAGAACTGTATGCCGGCATAAATGCCTTCATTTAACAGGTCTCTTCTTTGAGTAGGATCTCCTTCCATTGCCTTCCGCTCGAATGCACACTTTTCTAGTTCTGCACCACTCGTACCATTGGACAGCTCTTTAGTTTGTGAATTATAAATCATGTGGTTTCAGGCAATAAGTGCACAGAGCCACGACACATCTTATCTTGTGTACTGTGGTCTGTCTTGCAGGAACATTAGGAGTGGAACATTCAACTTCAAAGCTGGAGTATATGACCGTTAGATTCAAATTTAAAATATCAACAAAAACCTGCGACTTAATTCTTTTTCTGTAACACATTAGCTAACTTGAGTGATTTATAAGTTAATAGGGCATTTGTAGGGTTTGTTTTATGGTATAATAAACTCCAGTCATATGGTTTGGGTAGCCAGAACTGCTCAACTACACTTTGCGGTCCTACACTACAAACACACAGAACTTGTCAGCAGAAAAAGACTGCTTGGCCCACCCAGTCTGACGAGACAGTCCCTTCCTAGTCTGTCTCCACAGACCCTAAATGGTCACTGGCAACTCTCCCTTCTCCTTGCCTGTTTACTAATATTCCCCTATTTCTATCTCACACATGCTTGAAGCCCCCCTTTTGTTTTCACCTCCACCACTTCCATTGCTAGTCTGTAAGGCACCCACCACTCTTTCAGTGAAGTAATATTTCCTCACATCCCTCTTAAATTAACCCCCAGCATCATCACATGCCCTTGGGGCCTGGTGCTGTTTCCTATTTGAAGGAGACTCCCCTTCTACACCCTGTTCACCCCCTGAGGTACTTGTAGGTCTCTGTCATGTCCCCTTTTACTCTCCTGTCTTCCAGGGTCTACATGCTGAAATCCCTCAGTCTCTTTTCATAGGGCTTTTGATGCAACCATGCACCATTTTAGTTGCCCTCCTCTGGACTTCCTCCACCATGTCTATGTCATTTCAGAGGTGTGGTAGCCAGAATGGTATGTCCCCCCAACAGCGACACCAATGCAGCGACCTGCCAACACGTCAACAAAATGGACATGTTGCCGACAGGTCACTGTGTTGGTGCGCCTGACATAGGGGCACACTGTCTCCCAGTCCTGTACCCCCCTCCCCAAATCAACTCGGATTGGAGTTGATGGTCCAAAGTATAGGGGGGTGCAAAGGGCAGTGTCCCATGCAATGGGGGATTCAGGGGGTGAAGCCCCCCGATGAAAATATAGGACTGAGAGACAAATGGGATTTATATCAACTGTAACTTGCAGATGACATAAATCCTTTCAATGAGATGCCGGTTGACAAAAGGTTGTCAAACCACCATCGTATAGCCCTCCAGAACTGGACACGATACTCCAGGTGGGGGGGGGGTCTCACAATAGAGCTATATAGTGGCAACATCACCTCCATTCTGCTGCTGGAGATGCCTCTCCCAGTGCATCCCAGCATCCCACTAGCCATACTCACTGCTCTGCAACACTGCCCTGGCACTTTAAGGTACTCTGATATGATAACCCGAACATTTGTTTCCTGTTTAGTGACTGTCAGTACTTCCCCTCCTATACTCAGCTCCTGGGTTCCTATGCCCCTTAGTGCATAACCTTGCACTTTTTGGCACTGAACTCTAATTGTCATGCTATTGTTCTCTCCATCCCTGCCTGAGTGTCCACTCTATTACAGATTTTGGTACAATCTCCAAAAAGGCATACCTTCTCTTCCAGGTCTTCTGCAATGTCACTTGTGGAAGACATTAAAGTGGACCAGTCCCAGTACTGAACTTACGGCACCCGCTGGTCACTTTCTCTTCATTAGAGTGAGTGCCACTAACCACCACCCTCTGTTGCCTTTCCATTAACCAGTTCCTTACCCAATTCATTACTTTTGATCCCACCCTTAAGCTGCTCAATTTCTTTATCAGTCTGCTGTACTACACAGAGTCAAAGGCCTTGCTAAGGTATTGGTAGGTCATGCTCATTGCCCTCCCCTGAGGAATTTACCTAGTCAAGCAGTCAAAGAAATCGATCAGATTCTTCTGGCATGGCAAACTTCCATGAATCCATGCTGTCTTTGGCCATGCTGCTCTTTGGATTCAAGATACTTTACTAACATTTCCTTTAACAAGGTTTCTATTAATTTCCCCTCCACTAATGTGAGATTCACTGGCTTATAGTTGCTAGCCTCCTCCCTACTGCTGCTCTTACAGGAACATAGAAACAAAACAGAGATTTTATTGGCAGAGAAGGACCGCTTCGCCTTCCCAGTCTGCCTAGATGATACCTACATAGTCTGTCTCCACAGACCCTAACAGGTGTCCGGTGACCCAAACTCATCCATGCCTATTTACTAATATTATCCTATGTCTATACCCTGTATACTTGAAGCCCCCTACTGTTTTCACCTCCATAACTCTGCTGGCAGTCTGTTCTTGGCAACTACCACTCTTTCAGTGAAATAGTACTTCCTCATATCCCTCTTAAACTTACCCCCCTCCAGCTACACTGCATGCCCTCTGGTACTCGTGCTATTCCTCATTCAAAAGACTCCCCTCCTGCACCGTGTTCACCACCATGTGTACAGCACTTGTAGGTCTCTAACATAACAGCACAGGAGTGGAACAGGTTGCGTGCATCTTAGGCATTAGCAGATATCCACAGGCAACAGCAGGCATGCAGGGCAGGGAAAGTAACAAATAGGCAGCCACTACAGGTGGGAATGAGAGAGACACCCTATCTAGGGTAGGGTGCAGAAACTGTTAGAAAAGGGATAAAGTGGAGGGTTAACTAAAAAAGAAAGAAGTAAAGAAGTAGAGGGGTACAGGGTGTGACATGGCCAAGCAAGTAAAGGAGAAAGTAAGGGAGAAAAGGGGAGAGCAAGAAACACCCTATTGAGGGTAGGGTTATAAAGTAAATATTGTTAGAAGGTGTAGATGTGAAGAGTGAAACACAGGAAGGGGACAAATGGGGCAAGGTACAGTTGATAGCGATAGACAGCAAAACATGTCAGTTATGGGACTGTTGTAGTGCAATGGATGCACAGTTGCAGTTTTCCAGGAGACATTCTGAAGACTGAGTTGCTGCCCACATCTGCACGCACCTCTATGAGTTAAGGAAGAAGATTGCTGGTTTCCAGGCTGAGCTTGCTAGGATCTAGATGACCTCTTCCCCCCACCCAGGGGCCACCAAGTCTACTGCTGTTGACCTAGAAGTTACCTAGGAAAAAGAGGGCCAGCTGGACTATGGCGGGCTCCAGTAGGGTGGGGTTGGCAGGACAGGGGCATATTCCTTGGCTTGTGCCACAGCAGAATTCTTTCAACGTTATAGTAGGACGGGATTGCCAGGAGGAGGCACCCTAAGTAGTGGTAAGGGAGGATGTGGAGGTTTTCCACAGGGGAGGCCCCAAGGCAGATAGTAGAGGACCCCAGCAGAGGAAGAAGTGGCTTCACCTTAGTAGATGCAACCAAAGGAGTAGGGAAGGGGAATAACCCATTCCCATCCCAGCATCACCCACATACCGCCAGTGACCAGGCTCAAACACCAGCATCTCCATCTTGTCTGGATTGAGTCTCAAGCAGCTAGAGGACATCAAGATCCTTATCCTTTCTATCTGCCCCTTGCTTTCCTCTTGTCAATTATGTCCCCTATAGCTACCGCTTGACTAACCAGTCCTCTGTCTGTGCCTTTGCCACCCTCACTGCCTTATCAGCTTTCATCTGTATTACCTGGAACACCTCTCTTTCTTTCTCCCGCTATGACTAATCTTCTGAATTTGTAAATATACTTGGGACCTTGCCTGGTCCATCTGCATGTATTTTGTAAATGTATCTGCACCCTTACCTGTATTCTGACATGGAACCATTGTAAATGAATTCTGCTCAAAAGGTGTACTCTGAACATTCCAATAAATAAATATTTCCTAATACTGTACCTCCTAAATGCCACCCTTTTTTTCCTGCACAACTTTGGCCACTTCCCTAGAGTACCATAAAGGTCTCTTTTTCATTTTGGTTTTACTCACTTTCTTCATGCAGAAGACGGTTGCCTTAATTATGTCCTCCCTTATTTTTTGTCAGTGTTCTTCTACCCTTCCCTTCCCTCAACCCTGCCCCAAATGAGGCAATTTCTGAGACAGCCTTCAATTTCTATAAAATCTGTTCACCTAAAGTCCAGGACCCTCATCCTTCTTTGGTCCGTCCTCTTGCCCAAATCTCACACTTGAAACCTCTAATCATAAGAGACCTATAAACTTATGTTAAATAATGGCTGAAAGGTAGCATTTTTATTTTGAGATGGTATATAATGAACTCACTCTTGTCAGTTCCCTATGTATCACCATGCTTATTTAAATGTAGATCACACAGTGACATCAGATGGTTAGCAGTAATAGGCTCTTTTCCCATTATCCACAAATGCTGCAGTTGGAATTTTGAATAAGTGGATGTGTTACTAAACAGTGCTTTTTCAAAATGGTAAAAAACATCTTGAAATCACCTTCGGCATCTGAATTTGCCTAATGTGAGTGCAGAATGATTGGTACATATCATGAGAGTAACACTGCCTATGCTCTACAAAACTAGTTTACTTGGTACTTTATTTTCAGGAACTGACAGTGTTTTTCACATTTTTATCTGGAATATGTACACACTTGAATTTAGTGCAGAATTATTGTTAACTTTGCTGCCAACACAGGTGGCACAAAACAATCTATCAATTACTGGGGCATGTGAAGAGCTGCTGACGCCTCCAGGATAACTTAGAAAAACATAATTGGATACAGTGCAGCTTGTGTTCTGTCTATATATATGTATGTATGTATGTAATGTATGTATGTATGGTATATGTATGTATGTATATATATATGTATATATATATATATATATGTGTGTGTGTGTGTGTGTGTGTGTATATATATATATGTATATATATATTTATATATATATATATATATATATGTGTATATTATATATGTATATACATATATATATGTGTGTGTGTGTGTGTGTGTGTATATGTATATATATATATGTGTGTGTGTGTGTATATGTGTGTGTGTATGTATGTGTGTATATATATATATATATATAATATATATATGTGTGTGTTTATATATGTGTGTGTGTGTGTGTGTGTGTGTGTGTATGTGTGTATATATATATATATATATATACGTGTGTGTGTATATATGTGTGTGTGTGTGTGTGTATATATGTGTGTGTGTGTGTGTGTGTGTGTATATGTATATATATATATATATATATATGTATATATATATATATGTGTATATATATATATATATGTGTGTATATATATATATATATATATGTGTGTGTGTATGTATATATATTTCTCCACCCATTTATTTATCACTGAGGAAATTTGCATGCATAAATGATCTTTATCCCTTAGAGTTCATCTTCCTCTTTAGCTTACTCCCTACTTCAAGTCACAGTCCTCTGTTGTTACATCACAATCTGTTGCCATGGCAGCAATTGCAATATCACAAGCTGTGCATTATCAAATCAAATCAACTTTATTTGTAAAACAGCGCTATTCACCCAAGGATCATAGCGCTAGTACAGAGAACAGTAAAACCCTGTTAAAATCCCACAGCTTCCACTTGCATACTGTGTGACCCTGAACAAGTCACTTAACTTCTTTGTGCTCCCAGGTCGCTCCTGTAAAAAAGCTTTCAGTTTAGTGTGCTATACCTGGTTAAACAACTAAATAAATAAAAAAAAATGACATAGCATCTATAATAGGCTTATATAAAATCAGAAAATGGCAAGTTAAACAAATGAGTTTTTAAAGCAGATTTAAGACTCTCCACCATCAGCCACTGTCTTATCTGACGCAGTACAGAATTCCACAGGGAAGGGGACGCAAATTCAAATGCTCAGGCCCCGGATGACTTTAAATGGACCCTGGGAATCTCTAGCAATCCCTTGTCGGTGAAGTGAAATGGCTGGGAGGGGCAATAGGGATGAAGAAGATCTTGCAGATAACTCTGACCCTGTCTGTGTAGGGCCTTATAGATCAGCAAACTGACCTTAAAGGTGATCCGCCACTGAATAGGAAACCAGTACAGATCGCACAGCACTGGCATGACATGGCAGCCTCAAGGTAGCCCAGTCAACAGCCTAGCTGCTGCATTCTGCACCAGCTGCAAGCAGTGGATATCAACCCATGGTAGCCCTAGGTAAAGGGCATTACAGTAGTCAAGGCATGAGGTTACAAAGGCGTGGACCAAACCTATCAGGTCATCGGGTAGAACTGGATGCTTGATCCAAGCAATATTCCTTAGATGGTAAAAGGCAGTCTTGACAACGGGCAGAACCTGATGTTTAAGTATTACTCCATCGTTAAGAACCACACCCAGATCTTACACCTGCTCGGAGGTCATCAGCTGGTGGCCACTGAGCAAAAGCCCAGATGCTCTCCCCACAGATGACCCCTCTACCCAATAACCCGGATCAACCACCAAAATCTCAATCTTATTTGGATTCAGCCTTAACTAGTTGGAACTCATCCAGTCTTCGATCTCAAAAAGGCAGTTACTATAGCTCGAGATAACTCTCTGCTTATCAGGCACAAAGAACAGCTAGAGCTGAGTATCATCTGCATAGCAGTGAAAACTCAGCCCATACTGCTTTACAATGTCTCCCAACAGCATCATGTACACTGCAAACAACATGAGAGATAGCACAGAGGCCTGCGAGACCCCACACAGCAGGGAGAACTTGTCAGAGGAATAACCCCCAAGACAACTCTCTGAAACCTGCCAATGAGGAAAGAATGGAACCATCTGAGGACCATACCAGACAGTCCACAGATTAACCGCATTCACTCTACCAACACACCATGGTCCACAGTGTCAAATACAACCAAGAGATCAAGAAAAACCAAGATGGAACAGCTCTTCCAATCTCTCATTGTCGGGAGATCATTGAGGACCCAAACAAGGACTGTCTCAGTACTATGCCATTTCTGAAATCCAGACTGAAGAGGATCGTAGATGTCGTGGATGGTGAAGTGATCCTCCAGATGCAACATGACCACGTTCTCAATAACCTTACCCACAAAGGGAAGGTTAGAGACAGATTTGTAGTTGGCAAGACAGTCTGGGTTGAGAGAAGATTTCTTAAGGAGAGGTATCACCAACGCCTCCTTCAGGGTGTCCAGAAACACAACAGAATCTAACAAATACCAGACAATCTCAGCAAGGACCGGGCCAATGGTCTCAATGCACCCTACCAGAATGCGTTTTGGGCCCAGGTCCAAATTACAGCAGGTCAACCGCATAGACTGGATAATCCTCACGACATCCTTGATCACTGGTCGGCTAAAGTCAGACCAAACAGACCAAGGAGCTGCAACCACCCAGCCAACCGCCGTCATCCCTATTAGAGCGAGCTGCATGGATATTGGACCTGATGTTGGCAACCTTATCAGTAAAGAATCAAGCAAACTCATCACATTTATCTTGTGATAACGCTCTCCAAGACCGCAGACAGGCTGAATTGCACAGTCTCTCCACATTCCGAAAGAGCTGAGCTGGTCGATTCTGTGCTGCAGCAATCTCCCTGGACAGGAACTTTGCCTTCTTACGGGAGATTACCAATTGATAGACCTTATAATGGACCATCAATCTAAGTCTGTCAGCATCCAGGCCCGATTTCTACCAGCAATGCTCCATCCATCGGTCCAATCTCCTTAGCTCCCTCAAGGTCCCATCAAACCAAGGGGACCAAGGGCACTGGGTGAAGGGACAAACACGGACAGGAGCAAGTGAGTCCTGAGCCCTAGTCACAGCATCATTATAACCCTGTACCAAGGCATCTGGATCACCTTTATTCCTCGGAAGCCACGATAGGTCCAGCATCACCATCAGGGGACAAACCCCTTAAAGGCAGTATCGGACCATCTCCGTAGGAGCAGACCTATTAGGTGGAGCCTGAAAATTTAACCTTATGGTGTAAAGGTCAGATCAACTGACCGGCTACACCACCAGATCAGAGGTCTCCATACCCAGGAGGAAGACTAGGTCCAGGGAATGACCATGGTTATGGGTCACAGAGATAATCACCTGTGTGAAGCCCAACAAATTCATTAGTTGGAGGAATGACATTATGATATCAGGTAAGCAGAAATCAACTGGAATAGATGAAATTTTAAGTAGCAAAGCCCCTCTTTTCATGCAAATGTCCTCAACAGTAAATAATGGGGAGGAGACATACAGAACTAATATGAAATACAAGCTGAACTGCGTCTAAGAATTGTGTTTTGTGAAAGTTCTGTTGAAGGCGTCAGCTGTTCATTAAATTATAGTCTTTTATTGTTACTGGTAACAGGTATTAACAAAAGAAGCTGTACACTGTTCAGGATATCTGAAGAAGAAGACTTGTAGCATTTCCCCCCGGGGGGGAAGGGGGATGCTACAAGTCTCGATGGCTGAGAGGGACCTGGGGGTGGTGGTGGATGTCAAGATGAACAACTCAAAGACTTGTAGGAGGGCAGCAGCCAAGGCCAACAGGATGCTGGGATGCATCGCTAGGGGGATCACCTCCAGAAGGAGGGAAGTGATACTCCTTCGAACTTCTTGAGTGAGGCCAAACCTTGAGTACCGTGCAGTTTTGGAGCCACACTTAAGAGGGACATTAAACTCCTGGGGAGGGTCCAGAGGAGGGCAACCAAAATGATTTGGGGCTTGGGGGACAGGACCTATGAGGAGAGGCTTGAAGAGCTAAATATGTACACATTGGAAGAGAGAAGGGACCGGAGGGACATGATAGAGGTCTTCAGGTACATGAAGAGGGTAAATAGGGGAGGAACAGTCAGGGTGCTTCGAAGGAAGGAGGAGGAGGCCACTAGAAGGCATGGGTGGAAGCTGGAGGGGGGAAGATTCAGGGGAGAAAGGAGGAGGTGCTACTTCACTGAGAGGGTGGTGGAGCCATGGAATACATTGCCTGGGGGCTGGTGGAGGCAGAGACGGTGGAGGGGTTCAAGAGGGGCTTGGACAGGTACAGGGGAAGGGTTCTGGAAGCAAAATCCAATGCAGCAAGAATATCCAGAACTGGGAAGGGAGAAGCCAGAGAAGGCGAGGGGGGCAGCAAGGTCAGCACCCAGGGTGGGGGCTGACCAATCAAGCAGACTAGAAAGACCGTTAGGCCTATTCTGCTGGCATTTTAGTATGTTAGTAAGAAGAAGAATCAGCATTTATATAGCGCTTTTCATACATCCAAAGCACTTTACAAGCAATACTAGACTGGTAGTGAAGTGACTGAATGTGTCAGTGGTATCACACACATCATCACCCACACACAGCCTGGATAATTGCATGAACCGGTTTATGGGAAGGGGAATGTTGGCCAGGGCACCAGGAATGTTCCCTACTCTTTTTGCAAAGAGTGCCTTGGGATCTTTTACTTCCACCTGGACACCCACCAGGACGGGCAGAAGGGACCTCGGTTTAACGTCTCATTTGAAGGACCCACACCCCAGCAGTACTGCGCCCCCCAATACTGCACTCAGATGCCAGCGATTTTTAGGTGCAAGTCCAATCCTGGTGTGGGGCAAGAACCCACGAATTTCTGGTCCAGAGGTGGATGTGCTACCAACTGGGCCACGCTGGCATCTTGATATCCCTTTTCATGCTGCCAATCACCTCTTCTCTAGCCTCAATAACCTCTTCTCTATCTACACTCCTCAAGTTTAGTACCATCAGTGAAGAGACGCACTTTACCCTGTAAGGCTAGCCAATGCCTTCCACTTATGTGTTCAAGAATGGTGTCCTCAGAACAGAACCCTGTGGCAGTCTACTCATGAATGTCCGTAAACTAATTTACCATTTAGGCCCACCACTTACCAGTTCACCTGATTACTCCTTCCCATACAGTAGTCCTGTTTCTGTCACCTTCTGGATAAGCCTCCTAGGTGTCCCTGAATCAAAAGCTATACTTAAATGCAGGTGCAGAATATCCACTGCCTAATCCTTGTCAGGATATTGAGTGCGTAATCTGTGTCACTGAGTTGTAAAAGTCAACAAGTTCATTTAACGCAACCTGTCCATCATGCATCCATGCCAATTCTTATCTGTTAGCCTGTTACCCTGTAAGAAGTCAACTATCTGTTCTGTTGACACCAAAACTCAAGGCCTGTAATTCCTTGGGCTTTCTTATCCACACTCTTCCACTGAAGGACAACATCTGCTTGGAATGACTTTCCTTTATATATTAACCTCCCGTATCCTTTCCCAGAAAGTGCAGTGCTGATGCGCATGCCTGGTGCCATAGCTTGACGTTTCAAAGCCAGTTTTTGATATGATACAGCCCTCACACCTCTGCGACTGAGCTACTGTGCTAAGCTCAGCTTACTGTGCAGTATCAGAAGATGTACTTAGCCCACATTGTTTAATGTCTGCCAAACTCATCCATGGATGAGTTTACATGCACTTTAATGCCATATTGACACTGCAAACATGTGTTCTGTAGACAATGGGGAAAAAGAGCAGGTCAGCAGTTCAGTCTATAAACACTATTGCAAAGCCAATGACCAACCAATAAACCATTGAAATTGGCTATTTTTGGCATAATACACCATTCTGGAACCCTGCTGTACATGCATTCACTGTGCATTTAGAAGGTTATAAGCTCTTATTAAAGGTCAGCCTAAACCTGACAGTGCCTTTTTATAAAAAAGGTATACAACATTATTTATATTCCCTTTAAGTAGTAAATCCCATTTACTCTGTACCCTAGGGATATTTTTCTGCACCCTGTCAGTTCTCACAGCCCCCGTGTAACAAATTATATAATGTAAGTAGCGAAACTACAAACAAATTTGCATTGCATCTAAAGTATAATCATGCAAATTAATGGTACAGTTTTTTGTAAGATGCTTAGCAATACAAAAGCACCAGGCTAGGCTATAGCTGCGCCAGTTAAGCATAATGTCAAGGTCATTTTTAATATACCTAAGCTCAGTAAGAAGCAAGAGACTTGTAAAGCAGTAGGACCTGGAGCATTTTAAAAACTACAGTAACGTTTTTAGATTAGCAAGGTCAGCTGGGGGCTTTAAATATGGTCTTATTTGGTACGTGACGTTAACAGATGTAGCCACATTATGGTTTCTAGTATAATGCTAAAGTTGGAATGTGTTTTCCAGATTGAAGTCGAGTCCCATATGCATATCTACCACATGTGATGTGATTTTGTTAACCTTCAGCTCATGTAGAAACAGATCTTGTCAGCAGGTAAAGGTCTTGCAGCCCCATTAGTTTGCCCCCAAACTATCTATTAATGGTAAATGCCCCCAGTGGTCATTTTCCCCTCCTTCCCACAGCTGTCCCACTTGTATCCTTCCCATGCCTCTGCCCCCTTTTTTATTTTACTTTTTATGTCCCCTCTGTCTCTCCAGCCATCCTCCTGCCCCTCAGGACCTCCAGGCACCTCCTGATCCACATGTCACCCCCAGCCATGGCCACCTACCTCCATGGAGCCCTTGGTTTGCCACCCACATACTGTCAGTGTAGAGGAAAATACCCCCAACATCTAGTTGCATCAGTGTGTTGCTGGGCTGGCAGGGACCACTATATATTGGGGTCCATGATAGCAGATGTGCTAGGACTATGCTTTTTCATTGTTCCAGTCCCCTGGGGCATCACATGGAGTGACATCACGGTGTGTCTGTGCATGTTATACATGCATTTATTTATTTATGTAAATCTAGGATTACATAATACCTTTGAGCCGAGGCTCTTTTACAAAGGTTCCATGTCAGAAAAACGGACAATACAGTTTATGAAATTACAGAGTAAGACAGTCATAATGCCTAGTGGTTATAACAACTTGATTTCAAGTACAAGTAACACAACATATTACAATATCAATAGGAACTGTACTACAACATAAGTGAGGGGAAAGGGAGAGATTGGGGTGGAACAGAGTATTGCAGCCTAGAGGGCTTTGTCAGGACAGAGTATTTAAGTATAAGGTTGAGCAAGAGAAAGAGTAGGGGATAGAGAAGCACGAAGAGCAGGGTTAGCATGGACAGCGGTGGGTATGGGAGCTGCCAAAATGATGGTGCTCAGCTAAGGCAGTCATAGGCATAGTAAGTAAGTAAGTAAAAATTTATTTATATGAGGCGCCCTTCCAAAGCTCAGGGTGCCTTTACAAAATCTCACATACAATATTACAATCCATAGCAATTTATAACAATTTACATTTCTAAAAATGCTTGTTTAAATAGAAAGGTCTTAAGAGCTTTTCTAAACCCTTCTACAGTCAGGCTATTGTGTATCTGGCAAAGTAGCGAATTCCACAGGGTAGGTGCCATAAAGGCAAAAGTTCTTCCACCAGATGTTTTCAGGGTTACCCTGGGAATCTCCAGCAATCCCTCACTAGGGGATCGGAGAGAGTGGAAGGGGCAGTAAGGAGTCAGGAGCTCTTTCAGGTAGTGGGGTCCCAACCCATGCAGGGCCTTATAGGTCGTCAATGCGACCTTGAAAGTGATCCACCACTGTACAGGCAGCCAGTGCAATTTGCACAGTACAGGTGTTATATGGTTGGATCTTGGGCTTCCAGTCAACAACCTAGCTGCTGCAGTTTGCACCAGCTGCAAGCAGTGGATATCCACTCCTGGTAGCCCTAGATAAAGGGCATTGCAGTAATCAAGATGACTGGCAACTAAGGTGTGGACCAGTGTAGGAAGGTCCTCCAATGGAACCAAGTGTTTCACCCGTGCTTAGATGAAAAAAGGATGATTTGACTACGGCCAACACCTGTGCCCTCAGGGTCAGACCCTCATCAAACACAACACCAAGGTTACACACCTGGCCAGATGCCATAAGCGGGGTCCCCCCCAGAAATAAACCTGAGGGTTTTCCCACCCATGAGCTTGACATCCTTACCCCTGGTTCCACTACCAATACCTCTGTTTTTCCTGGGTTTAACTTCAGCCAGTTGGTACTCATCCAGTTCTGTATCTCCAACAAGCAGTTGTTAAACACTGCACTTGAATTGGACTTCTGCTCGGGCACAAAAGACATGTAGAGTTGAGAGTCATCAGCATAGCAATGGAAACTCAACCCATACTGTCTTATAATGTCCCCCAATGGGAGCATATACACAGCAAATAACATGGAGGACAACACCAAACCCTGTGGTACCCCACAGCGCAGGCAGTGAGAGGCCGAGGAATAAATCTCCAAAACTACTCTCTGAGTCCTACCCTGCAGGAAAGATTGAAACCAGCTGTGGACCACCCCCCCTTAGTCCACAGAGAAACCACAGGTGTTCTAGCAGTACCCCATGATCTACAGTGTCAAATGCTGCTTTGAGATCAAAGTGAACCAAGATAGAATGAGCTCTCCAATCTCTCACCATCAGGAGATCATTCAGTAACCGTAAAAGAGCCGTCTCAGTGCAATGCCACTTCCTGAAGCCAGACTGGAGAGGGTCATAGATACTGTGGCTGGTTAAATGATCCTCCAGCTGCAAAGCAACCACCTTCTCGATAACCTTCCCCAAAAAGGGGAGGTTAGAGACTGGTCTATAGTTTTCTGGGCTGTCGGGATCAAGGGAGGGCTTTTTCAAAAGGAGGCGCACCACAGCCTCCTTTAAGGGATCTGGAAAGATCCCTCTCTCCAATGATACCACCACTTTCCCAGTAAGGATTGTGCTGATAACCTCTACATACCCCACCAATAGGTGAGTAGGGCCTGGATCCAAACTACAGTAGGTTGGACGCAAAGTGTGGATGATCCTCACTATATCCATGACTGCTGGCTGACTAAAGGTAAACCAAGTTGGCTGGGTATTAGTGCCAGTCAGTTGATCAGTGCAAGACCCAATGGGGAGGCGCTGGCTGATCTCATCCCTGATGGTGGACACCTCAACAGCAAAGAACATTGCAAATTCCTCACACTGTAACTGTGACAAAGCTTGACCAGCTTGAAGACAGGTTGGATTGCACAGTCTGTGTACAGTCCGGAAGAGCTGGGCCGGTCTATTCCTTGCTGTAGCAATTTTCCTGGACAGGAACTCTGCCTTCTTATGGGAAATTGCTAACTGATAGGTCTTATAATGATCCAGCAGTCTAAGCCTGTCCACCTCCAGGTGAGTTTTCCGCCAGCGTCTCTCCAATCTTCGACCCTGTCTCTTCAACCCACGGATCTCTCAGGCAAACCATGGAGCGCCCCGGATGAAGGGTACAGGGATGAACACGGGATGGAGCAATGACATCCAGGGACCCCACAACTGCCCTATTATAGGCAAGCACTAGGGGCCCTGGGTCAGTGCTATCCATTGGCAATCCCGAGAAGTCCAGCTCCATCATTAGGCCTTCTGAGGTAACTCCTCCTAAAGGGCAGAACTGTACTGTCTCCTTAGGGGCAGACCTCTTTCGGGGAGCCGCAAAACTGAACCTTAGGGTGTGATTGTCAGATCAACCGATAGGCTGTACCTCCACATCGGAGACTTCCATTCCCAGATGGAATATCAATCCAATGAGTGTCCCCCTTCGTGAGTTGCAGAGGTAATAACCCATGTCAGGCCCAATGAATCCATCAGTTGGAAGAGGTTTTGTCCAAAAAGCATGAGTTCATAGTTGACCCAGGCATTGAAGTCCCCCAGAATTAACCATTGGGGGGACTCCAATACCCTCTCGGCGATGAAGTCCACAACTTCCTTCAGGAATTCCCTCCCATCACCTGGTGGACGATAAATGAGAAGGATCCTGAAACCTGCACCAGCACTCACAATACACTCAAAGAAATTGGTACCTCCAACTGGCACCTCCCTATGGTCAGGTTCCTGTCTAAAACAGACTGCTACTCCCCCAACCCTACGGTCCACTCTAGGGTGGTGAATCACTGAGGACCCAACTGGAATCACGGACCCCAAAATAGGGCCTGCATTTTCATCTAGCCAGGTCTCAGTGATGCAAGCCAGGTCCACAGATGCAACAAGATCCGCCACCACTGCGGTCTTGTTTCTAATGGATCTAGCATTGCTTAACTTCACCCGAAAGGGACAATATTCCAAGGATGACTCCACCTCCTGCCTGACCAAGTCAGTGCCCTTGGGTATGGGTACAAGGCAAGGTGGACCTTGCTCCTCTATCCATTTTGCCCCAGGGTGTCTCCTGGTTCTGCCTATCCCTATCCACCCCCTCTTTCCCCATCCCCCACAAGAGTTCCAGGATCTCCTGTTCCTTGCACTCCTTCATCTCACAATGCCGAAAACTCGGCAGTTTTTATAAACTTCCAAAGGCAGTGTAGGATATTCAAAAGGACGGAGATCCTTCAGTCTTGAGGGGGAGTTGTCTGTGTTGTCTGTGAGTGACTGTGTTCTTGCCACCCCAACACATATTTCAAACTCTAAAATACTACTATGTCAAATAAACCCCCCACAAACCAACACTTTTATTCACCCTCTCATATAACCACCCTCTTAATAGCCCCCCACTCCCCAAATAATAATTAGATCAAAAGGATCTAATACTAATAAAACATCTATTAACAAATCTCCTCACAGATGTATCATTTACAATCTATAAAAGCTGTTTGGAAAAAGAAAGAAAAAAGAAAGAAAAAATATAAACAAATCAGCAAACTATAAATAACTATATATAACTCAAATTATACACGGTCTAAATAGAGCAGTTCTCACTTACATGTATTTGTTCCAATACAATTACAAAACATAAATATATAAACCCCAACACCGTCTCTCACCTTATGAAGAAAACTGAAAATTAATTAACTAAACTAATAACTAAAAATAAAAGAAAATTTGATTTTTATGTCTTTATTTCGGCATCTCTCACATGCCTACAAGTCCAGTACCATTCACAGTACATTGAGATAATTTGAAGTAATGCTGTAATAAAAACCCCAAACACCACCTCTCACATGATGAGGGACTCTTTGTAAATTAATTCACAACTTAGTCGATAGGATAGTAACTGTATGAAGTAATAAAAATAATGAAACGGTATGCACAGCACTCTCACCACCCATATATCCAGAACCAAACCAGGAGGGAGAACAAGTCAATTTCTCCAACAGTGTTGATTTTATTGAAAAATAAAAGTAGGTAACATCCAGCACAGTCTCCACAGCTCAACTTAATCTTTATCTTCCTCCGATACTTCAGGATAATCCATACAGCATACACACACTGCTGGTTAACTAGGATCTGCGGCCTATCCTGCAGGTAGGGAAATGGGCAGACTAGATGGGCCTAGCGGTCCTTATCTGCCGTCAGAGTCTATGTTTCTATGTTTCGATGTCTGCATCATCCCCCCTTCCTTGTTCTTCTCCAGCCACATTATCACATGTGGTCACCTAGATGGCAGAATCATGGTGGAGAACAGAACCTTCTCTCCCCAGAAGAGAATAATGTCCTCTGGGATGTGCCATTCTCCTTCTCCCAGCAGGAACCTGACAACACACGCTCATTCCCGAACTCGGGCCACCGGAATCTAGAGTGGAAGCACTACCACTGTGCCAATGAGCTAGCCCTGGGCCACCCCATTTTGAACCCCAACTGTTTCAGTGCATACAACCTCCTTCAGTAGCCAGTTTCATTGTTCCACTACCCTTTCTGTGAATTAACACTTCCTGATGTTCTTTGTAAACCTCCCTCACAAGCTTCATGTATTTCTCTGGTGGCTTTGTTCTCAGTCAGTGTAAACAACTCCCTTCTGTGCACCTTGTTTATGCTGCAGAGGTACTTGAACATCTTTAATATACCCCCTCTCTCTTCTGTCTTCCAAACATGTTGAGGTCATCCAACCTCTCACCATATGATCTCCCCTGATGTCCCTTTATGATTTATATAAGTAATCCCCCCTCAAAAAAAAAAAACAGTTTTGCTGGCCTCTCCACACTGGTTGAGCAGCTTACCCCTGTTTCTTATTTCCATGAACTGATATTGTATGGGGATTTTAACCAGGATTGGTCTTCCACAAATTCTAAATCCCTGGATTCCCCAATCAAAAGAATCATCCTCACTAAGCTGATCTCTAACCCACCAGGATCTCCTCTGATGGTGCCAAGATTTTACTGTTGGACTGGATCCTCATAAATAGGCCTGAACATGTAATTATGAGTGGCACCCATCCTGACTCCATAAGTGATCACCCTACTAGTTATTGTTCCAATCCAAAATGCCTGTCCCTGAAAATGTCTACCCCTGAGTGGTTTGCTTTAGAGGTTTATCTAGGCTGCATTACGATAATGGTGCTCAGGATCTCACGAATGCTGACTGGTCACGTATATATTCCCCCGTCCTCTTCTATAACAGCAGTTGACTCCTTCCTTGAGAATCTCAATGATCTGCAAAATTGTCATGCCCCTGTAACCCAACTTAGGTTCATGGTGCTAACATCAGATGGCTCACGAATGACTTGTTCACCCAGATAAGGACCAGAGATAAGTGCTGGAAAAGTTTCAAGTTCTTCGGAATGAGGTCTGACTGAGATGAATAAAACATTTGCAATACCTTTGTTAGAAACCAAGAGAGCACTTTCTGTAAAGAGCTGTTTTCCAGTTTGTTTGGCAATCCATGCAGTTTTATTAACTTGTAATGTATTTTATGAGGTACGGTTTTCAGTTGTGACCTGGGATAAATTTCTGGGACAACATCAAAGATCTTAAAGGCATGAAAAAAATCCCACTCCATTTCAGATGTTAACCTGGAAGGGACAAATTGTAACAACCCTGAAACTATCGCCAGTGCTTTTAATGTAAAATTCACTGACCTTACTGCCTTTACCAATTGTCCCAGTAACTCTGCACCTGCAGCCACTACCACACCACACATTGATTGTTTGCCCTATCCTCATTTCTGTCTCAAAAAACCAAAAGAGTCTGAGGTTCATAAGTTCGTGGTCAGCATCAGCCCTGACAACAATTCTCATGCTGGTAATTTGGAACCAAAACTGTTCAAATTTGCTGTCCCACTTGGGACGATGGCCTGCATCCTTCCAGGAAGGGGACCACAGACACTACTGGCAGGTTTAAATGCTGCTTAAAAGATGAACATTTAAATTAGCTAGGAGAAGGGTGCTGTAGAACTAAGAGAGGTGACAGTTCCCCACAGATGATGAAACAGCAGGGAGGGAGGGCCAATGGGGGGCAAATTCCCCCTGGGTCAGGAGTGCAAGGAGACAGGGGTGGGGGCAAGGCAGAGTACGGGGGTATAAATCAAGGAAGAAAGTAGGAAGGAGTTAAAGAGACAAGTAATGGAAAAAATTGAATGGGAAGAGGTAGGTTGGGGGGCTTCATGAAACAACACATGCAGGACCAGAGAAGCAATGAAGCAAGCAGGGAGTGAGGGAATAAGACATGGAGAGCAATGTGCACCAACACAAGGAGCCTGGGAAATAAACATTCCAGACTGGGAGGCTATCATGGTGAAGGCTAGCCTGGATTTTGTGGTCATAACAGAGTTGTGGTGCATTGACAGCCACAACAGGAACATATTGGGCTACTGTCTCTGTTCAGGAAAGACAGGGAAGGGAAGATAGGAGATGGGGTTTACTATATGTAAGGAAGGGAATCAAGGCCATGGAAGTGCAGGGGGTATCCTAAGAAAAAGGAAGGACAGGAGATGTTGTGGGTCATCCTGGAGACAGGTACTGTGGCAGCTATGTGTACTGGGGAGGTATACAGACCTCCTGCATAGGGAGAGGAGTTGGATAAGGCACTTGGAGAAGACTTCATCAGGATGGCAAATAAGGGGGAAGAGCTGATAGTTGGTGACATCATTATGCCAGATTTAGATTGGAGCATTTCATCTGCAGCTTTGGCAAGGAAAAGGGCCATTCTTGACTCCCTACAAGGGGCTTTTCTCAGGCAGCTAGTCAATAAATCTATTAAAGATAGTGCAGTGCCTGGACCTGGTGCTTACAAATAGGGATGGCATTGCAGAAATCACAGTGGACAATTCCCTAGTACCAGTGATCATTGTACAGTGTGGTTTAACATTAAAATGGAAACAGAGTCAAACTATATGAAGATGAGGGTCCTGGATTTACAAGAGTAGATTGAAAATAAATGGGAGACTGCCTTAGAAACTGCCTTGTAGTGGGGGGGGATTGCCATGGAGGAGTAGAGGTATAGTGGGGGAAACAAAAGAAGGGCAAAATTAAGGCAACCAGCCTCTGGGTGAAGGAAGTGAGTAAAATCAGAAGGGAAAAGGGATAATTATGGTATTCTAAGGAAGTGGCCAAGGTGGTGAAGATAAAAAGGGTGGCATTAAGGACGTTTAAGGAAACACTGAGGGAGGAAGACAGGGAGATATACCAAATAAAACAGAGGGAAGCAGGAAAGGCAGTAAGTTAAGGAAAGGAGCAGACAGAAGAAAGGATAGCCAAGGGAGTAGCTAAATGGGTTAAGACTTTCTTCAGGTACACAAGTGAACAGGTACTTCTGCTCAGTCTTCATAGTGGGGGTTGGGGTATACTGTTACTACAACAACACTATTACAGCGACTCAAAAAGAGCGACTGCTGCACAATGACAGCAGTGTTAGTGAGAGGTTGTTATTAGTGAGAGGTGGTGAATGTCGATAGGTGTTCTGTATCAACAGGCAAGCATAGTACATGAGACCAGTAGATAGGACAGACGACGGTGTGGCTGCTAGATGCCAGCCGTCGAGTATGTGGTTAGTGCAAGGGAGAAGTGACTGCTGGTTGTTGACAGGTTCGTATATCAAAAGGAGCGCAGTCAGCAAACCATCAGTACTGATCCTGCTTGTGGGAAGCACTGTCCTTGCCGATGCTGGGGTAGTTTATTGTACACTGTGTGGGGGGTTGTGGGATGTATATGTGCCTGTCATGATGTGCTATGGTGTCTGACTCTGTTGAAATAAATGTCTACGAGCTTGCAATTAGGTTTTCTGGTGCTGTCCTTGGATATGTGTGTGCAGGGGGGATAGCTATTTCTCCACTGTCTCTGTGATATGGAGTTTGTTCTATTTAGTACGGGGCTGCGGGGGGCACAGCCCCCCACATTACAGCACAGTGTTGTGGTGTAGTTTGCTGTAGCAATCATCAATGTTGCATCATGTCATTCTGCTGGCTGTCGATGTGCTGCTGTCGCTGTGATGGATGTCATTTTTTTTTCTGTTGCGGGAATGGATTGCCAGGGAGCAGCAGGAACAAGGAGGGAATGGAGGTGGACACAAGTCCATTATCCTAAATGGTTTGCTGCCTATTTACATTTTCTTCTGATTCGCACTTTGTACTTCACTTTATAAGTTACAAATTGTATAATTATGGTGCACTGGTATTTTCCCCTTGTTATTTTTGTGTATGTACTGTAAGTGGCTGTGCTGAATACTGCATTAATTCATGTATGTTATATCAATGTTTGCACACTGCTCTCTGTAATGGGACTTCCCCCATGTAACCCCCTCCCTGGGTCTCAACTGTAAATGAGCTCCATCTCAGTGTGCCTTTAATGGACAGACATTTCAAGTAAAGAAACATTACCTATAGTAAAATGCAAAGTATCTTAGTGTAAAAGCACTGAAGAAAGGGTTATCTCCAAGGGTATTGGCTGAGAAACTAAGTTTTAAAGAAATACAAAAATCACACACACCACCTAAATGCAAATCACCACAAAATTGTTGGCTGGTACACCTTTAAGCAGAAATGCATGGTGCCAAAACACCTCTCATACAATCTGCAAAGGGAGCAAACAGAAGACACAGACACGTGTTTTGTCCTACCAAGACTCATCAGTGTGCTTCATCTGTATGACACCCTAGGCGAATGAACCAGATACCCATAGTTAGTCTGTTTGATTTGGGTTGTGGTGAGCCCAATAAAAACAAAAAAACAAGCTAAAAGACAAAGAACCTTAGTGCAAAAGCACTGAGGCAAGGGTTACCCCAAAGGGTATTGGCCGGGAAACTAAGTTTCAAGGAAATACAAAATCACACATACCACCATACTGCAAAGCACCATGGGCTGTATATGCAAATCACCACACACTTTTAGGCTGGTTCAGCTTTAAGCAGGAATGCATGGTGCTGAAAAGCCTCTCATACAATCTGCAAAGGGTGCAAACAGAAGACACAGACACGTGTTTCATCCTACCAGGACTCATCAGTGTACTTCATTTGTATGACACCTTAGGCAAATGAACCAGCTGCCCTTAGTTGGTCTATCAGGTTTGGGTTGTCGTGAGTCCACTAAAAACCAAAAAAAAAAGCTAAAAGACAAAGAATCTTACTGCAAAAGAACTGAGGCAAGGGTTATAGTAAAATACAGTCTACCTCTTTTGATAGTGGCCTGGGTAAGTTACAAAATGTCAGATATTTCTTATATATGAACAAAACATTTTGTTTCTCCATGACATCAACTTTCATCAGTTCTTCTATAGCAAAGTTTGTATTCCTTTGTTTGTAGAGCCTGCAAGGCCTCTTGGGGTGATATATGTCTATTGTTCCAGGACCCCAAGCACAGTCAGTTTCACAGACTATGTAGAATGGAGTCCCTGCAATTCATTCCCTTCTGTCTCTCTGACAGGACCCTGAGCAGTGTTATAATGTATTTATAAGCAATTATGCATGAGAGTATGTGGATTATAATGGGATTTACCCAGACCTGGTGTGACGTGTCATGAGGCCACAAGAGAAATGGATAGATCCCACCATATCTCACACCCTGGAGTACATTATTGTTACACAATGTGAAAATTACTAAAATAAGGAATAAAAAAACAAAACATATATGTTGTATTTACAGTCATTTTTATTTATTTATAGAAATATTCTTCTGCTCTACATTATGTAAGGCCTTGTTGCTAGAGTATGGTTGAAGAAGCTGTCTGCCCTCAACTCCAACATGCTGTGATCTTTATTTCCTTTTATGAGCTTTCCCAATTATGTTCTTTTTCTGTTTTTTTATGCAAATCACTATGAAAAATTAAACTTTTTTTGTGCAAAATATATACGATAAATATATATACAATTACACATACCCCATAATATAAAGCATCATGGGATGTATATGTAGGTCACTATGAAAATGTATACCAATTCTGCATTGTACTAAAGATTCTCTCTCAGAATCTTCAAAGAGTAAGAACAGAAAACACACCTATGTGTTTCCTCCAACACAGGACTCCTAAGGGTGGTGAATCTGTAACTCAAGCCAGAGCAAAAAAAAAAAACAGCCCTCATCTGGTCATATGGGTTTGAATCATAGCAAGCCCAAAATAAAGAAAGCAAAAAGACTAAGAATCTCAGCACAAAAGCACTGAGGCAATAGTTATCCAAAAAAGGGCACTGGCAACAAAGCCAAGTTTCAAAGAAATGCACAATAACACATACCCACATATAGCAAACATCATGGGATATATATATATATGCAAAGCACCATGAACATTTAGACTGACTCTGCTTTAAGCAAGAATCCTCTATGATATTGTTGCTGTCAAGTGTGAGCACCCCAATCTGTTGTGGTGCAGGGCCGTCTTGTTTATGGCTTCCATTTAAAGAGGAATGCAGGAATGCATGGTGCCAAAGAGCCTCTCACAAAATCTGATAAGGCTGGGACCAACTTAAAAAAGATGCTTTACATACATACACACATATATATATATATATATATATATATATATATATATATGTGTGTGTGTGTGTGTGTGTGTGTGTGTGTGTGTGTGTGTGTATATATATGTGTGTATATGTATATATATGTGTATATATGTATCTATATATATATATATTGTGTGTGTGTGTGTGTGTGTGTGTGTGTGTATATATATTCCCATGATATATTTATCATAGGTGCACTGTTTACAATATATGTTTTATATTTATGCAATAGCGGTGGAGATAAATCTCCACTGATAAATCCTGCTATCATGTGATACATGGCTGATGATGTGTCTACTATATATATAAATGTGAAATATCAAATTGACACACATACAGTAGTAGACACATCATTAACTGTTTATCTACACGGTAGACACGTCATTGCCGCCTCCTCACCTACCCGCCGACACTAGTTCTCAGTCACATCCCCCGCCAGCACACAAAATGACAAACTCATGTTTCTAGACCTCCCATTGTACCTTAATACAGCCACAAGCACTGCTGTCCTCCAAAATCAAACAGTAGATTCCTTTTTTCCCCAAGCCATCTTCTGAGTTGTGCACAAACAGCTCAACTGCAAGTCTTCCATTCTCATGCTCGCTACTACTCTTACGATGGGAAAAAAATTTACCTCCATTATAAAAAACTAAAACTTTGCCTTTTCACAGCTGAACACCCAGCACTGTCTCTCCCTCTCTGCCCACCCTTTTCCCTTATACTCCTCACAAGTCTGCTCACACAAGATACAAAATCGAGCTTCTTGTGACTCCACTAAACTGCCAGAAACATATCTTGTCTTGCAGCCTGAAGCCACTTGTGCCAAGCCATTTTCTGATACCAGTAAGCTTGACTCTGCTTTTAGCCACCTGCTCATACGCCAGCCTGCCTCCCACCCGGAACAAGTTTACAACTCCTTTTAGGCACCACTTTTCAGATACACCAGCTGCAGTTCTCATTCGTCTGCACTCTCACCCATCCCTGCTCCTGCTTTCAAAATATCAGGACATTCGTAACTGGACACTCGCTCCTCCCTCACACTCTGTAACTGCTGTTTAGAAAATGTGAGCACTACTTAATTTTAAAAGTAAAAATAACAGTCCACTCTTCCCCTGGTAAATGGCAGCCACCAGCATAATATGGGAAATTTCTCAACTTCAAAATGCTGTAACTTTAGAACCAGTATATATTGTTTCACCAAGCCACCAAAAGGCACATATGTGGGTCCAGGGCTTGCTATCCTAAAAACTGCAGCCCAAAAGCCCCAACCATTTAGGTACACTGAGGTGACAAAGAAATGCTGTTTTTTGGGCCATTCCGCAAAATTTACGAAAGAACAGGTGTGAAAGTGTCACAATTTGCTAAAGTGTTGCATCAGTTCTTTCACGATTTATGACACTGCAGAGAGACTGATGTTGGAAAATATATTTCCAGATCGAATCCTGAAATTCTGATGGCTGCATTGTGTTCCTCATGCCCCGATTAGGTAAACAAAATGGTCAGCGTTTACCTAGAGGCAGTAAAATTTTAACTACAGTTGTTTTTCTCCACCACTAACTCGAAACAAGATGTTGGTGGTATGACACTGTTGAGGGCATTTGCGACAGTAAAATGTGCTGTTATGTCAGTAGTGGGTGCTTTCGAGAGACACAGCTATTTTTGTCCCATTGACTATAATGGGAGACTCTGAATATGAATAACTTTTGAACGGATTAATATTGTTTCACCAAATCTTCAAAAGGCACATCAATGACCCAGACGGCATATTCTCTGAAGATTGCAGACTAGAGAGACAAACCATTTGGGCTTTAGCCCTGAGCAAAGAAATGGCCAAAATGTCTGTTTTTGTATGTATTTGGCACTCCGCAGCTCTGCAACTGCACATCAGACCATAACGCAACTTATCAGATCCAGAGATCTATGGTACCAGACCATGCATGCAAAATTTCAGGCAACTCCGTCATATGGTTGCAGAGTTATTAAAGTACAAAATGTTGGCTTTAACACAGAAGTGGTCAGGCAACCCTAACTATAGCTGCACTACCGTGCAGCTATAATATATATTATAAATACATTCCCATGATACATTTATCATAGGTGCACAGTATAGGTTTTATATATATTTGCTGATACAGTACATCTTGAATATTTAATGGTTATACTTTTTGTGTAGATGTCATACAGTATATTCAAACTATTTTGTAAATTTTAATAATGTACCCTAAACTCACTTATGCTGAGTACATATTTAAATATATGCCTTACCCCTTGCATTCATGGTGAAGAGGCTCAAACTGGTATTGAGGCAGGGGCAGTATAGTACAGTGGTTAAGGCACTGAGCTGCAAACCTGGCGACCTGGGTTTGAATACCATCAGCCCACACTGGCAAAGAGTGTGACCCTGAGCAAATCACTTAACTTCCTTTTACTCTCAGGTTGCACCTGGAAACCATCTTCAGCTTAGTGTGCCTTTCCTGGTGAAACAATTTCCCCTTTCCCATTATAATTCTCTTATTTTGTTCTCTTTTTAGGTTGGGGTGAGTTCCTACATGTACTTGGTTTATGCTGATTTAAGTTCCTTCCAATCTAAAAATAGAAATTATATTGACTTTGGTTGATAAACTATACTTTTCAGATATGTAAATTAGTTATGCAAATATGTGCACATTACCAATGTAAGCATTTGCTAAAAATATATTTAACATGTATAAAGAAAATATACAGGGTATTCTACATATATTCTACACATACTGTATATCGCATGTGAACAAGAGTCATATTTTACTATGAGGATATATAGGAATAATTCATTCAATATGTATTTGTAGAATGTAGTCTACCTATATTTTAATGGTATATGAAACATGTATACAAATCATAATTATGAATGATAACAATATATTTATTTGCCATATAAAACATGTATTTAACATTTATTTTCAGTATACAATAGGGATAAACAACACAAATATTCTAGATAATTTCCAGATGTACATCAGGCCATACATATTTTAAATATATATATGAAATATGTGTATGTCAGAATATGCACCTCTAACAGATTGAAGATACATTTGTTAACATATAGTTATTGTAGAAACTGCAGAGTAAAATTACATTTGCATACAAATGTACCTGTAGAAATGTTTTATTAGAGGTTCCATAAAAACATTAAAAAGTAAAACAAAATAAAAAAACCTCACAGTAATAAATAAATAAATAATATATTAGTGCTAAGTATGAGAAACATTAATTAAAACATAGAAACATAGAATTTGACAGCAGATAAGGACCACTTGGTCTACCTAGTCTGCCACTCTGTATCTCATTGAATTCTGCAAATCTCTAAAATGGATCTGGAAAAATGTACATATCTTAAATATACCTCAAAAATTACCTGGGAGTCATCATTAGTGACTCCCACAATCAAGCCAGTGTAACAATACCTATAGTATGAATGTTGTCAACTTTGTGAATTCATTCACAAAGCCAGTTTTGCCCACTTCGTCCATCTCTGCTGGTAATGCTCTTCAATATTTCCAACCCTTTTTCTACCTCTTCCGCTTGTTTCTCTAACTTTGACAATGTCATCTAATCCCCTTTATAAAATAACATTGTAAAATAAATAAACCTGATTATCAAACGGCAATCAAATTAATGTGCATCGATTTTTACATAGATGCACAATTACATTTTCAATCTCATTTTTATTGCCAGAAGGCCTGTCATTGAAAGGGGACATTTATGAACCATGCGCATCATAGTTTAACATCTGTACAAATATCTTAATTTTTATTTAATTTTAGTCTTTGGTAACTGGGTAAGGCCCACTAGGCACAAGTGCCAGTTTTAGGGGTGATCTGGGAGCACTGGGGAGGTTAGTAACTTGCTCAGTTATCACTTCTGAAAGAAAGAATTGTTGAGTTCCTAGAGGCCAGCAGGACACAGGACCCAAGGCAGCATGGATTCATGGCAGGAAGGACATGTCAGATGAATCTAATAGATTTCTTTGACTGGGTGACCAAAGTAGTAGACTAGGGAGGGGCTATGGACATGGCCTACCTAGATTTTAGCAAGGCATTTGACACAGTCCCACACAAATAATTAATAGACAAGTTAGCCAGCCTTGGAGTGGGTCCCAAGGTGGTAGCCAGGGTAAAAAACTGGCTGGACAACAGGATGCAGAGGGTATTAGTAAATGGAGTCCACTCTAAAGAAAGGGGGGTTACTAGCGGAGTACCGCAGGGTTCAGTACTGGGACCAGTCCTCTTTAATGTTTTTAAGTGACATTGTGGAGGGACTGGAAGGAAAAGTATGTTTTTTTGCAGATGACATAAAGATCTGCAACAGGGTTGATATAGAAGGTGGGGTGGAAAGGATAAGAAGGGACTTGGCAAGGTGGGAGGTATGGTCAAATGTATGGCAGCTTAGATCCAGTGCAAAGAAGTGCAAAGTAATGCATCTGAGAAACATAAATCCAGGGGAAGAGTACACAATGGGGGTGAGATACTAACAACAACAAAAATGGAAAGGGACCTGGGGGTAGTTATATCAGATGACCTAAAAGTGGGCAAGCACTGTGAGAAGACAGTAAGGAGGCCTGGGGGGATACTGGGATGCATAGGGAGAGGCATCACCAGTAGAAAACAGAAAGTTGTTATCCCGCTGTACAGACAGTTGGTGAGACCCCATCTGGAGTACTGCGTGCAGTTCTGGAGACCCCATCTCTGCAAGGAAATAGACAGGATGGAGGCTGTCCAGAGGAAGGCAACTAAAATGGTATAGGGTCTGCACCAGAAGACATACGAAGAGAGATTAAAGGAGCTTAATATGTATACTCTCAAGGAAAGGAGGGAGGGAGGGGGGACATGATTGAAACTTTCAAGTACCTCAACGGAATTAATAAAGTCCAAGAGGGTAGCATCTTTCAGAAAAAGAGATGTGCAAGAACAAGGGGGCACAATTTTAAGATAGAGGGGGGATGGCTCTGAGGTAATGTGAGGAAGTATTTTTTCACAGAGAGGGTGGTGGATACATGGAATGGCCTTCCTGAGGAGGTAGTGGAGTCAAAACCAGTGGGGGAATTCAAGAATGCATGGGACAGACATAAGGGAATTCTAGTGGGGGTAGGAGGAAGTAGGCTGTAGGTTAACTAGGATCCGCAGCTTATCCTTGTAACTGTCATTAAGTCTCTTCCTTCCCCATGTATGCCATATTTATCCACTGGTAAGGTATAATTGATTTGTCATATTAACTGCTTTCCATTCTCTTTCTACTCCTGGCTTTATCTATGCTTACGCTCCACTGCTACTCTATCAAATCACTTCTCCCCCCATATCAGTTGTAGTCTGTTGTTTGTTCTAGCTGCCAAAATATATGTATTGCACACACCAGTTATCATGTTTCATTTATCAGTATGCAACCTGTAAGTCGCTTCCCTGTCTCATATCAATGTTTACCACCTGTGGTCACCCTATGTGGTATCCTTGTATGTATATCCAGCCTGTATCATGTAACGTGCATTTCATGTATATACTGTTATTACCTATCTGTGTTTGTACTTTAAGTGTTTATATCACAGGACCTCCTTGTGAATGAGCTTGCTCAATGGAGTTTTCCTGCAATAAACTTGAACGTATCCATTAGGTAGGGAAATGGACAGACTAGGTGGGCCAAGTGGTCCTTATCTGCTGTCAGATACTATGTTTCTATGTTTCTACACAGTATACAAGTGGAGGCTGTGGGAATCAACCCCAGGTCTGCTGGATGTACCAAGCTCATTCACAGCGTGTTACTCTAACCTCTAGGCTATACTGAGGTATTGGGCTCCTCTATAGCTTGCAGCAGTCAAGAGATGTTGATAATTAGAGAAGCCAGCCAGGATACAATGTGATACCTTCCAGAATTACTGCAGAGTGCTGCAGCATGCTTGAGGGAACAGTGCAGTTCAGTGGCAATTAATGCCTTTGGTCATGCAGTATTTTGTGACATGTAATTTACAGCAAGGTGCTGTGTTGCATTCAGGCTGACTCTGCTGTATATCTGCCTATTACTGATACTACGTTGTCACCATTTTAGAACTTTGTGATGCCAAGAATGATCAAGCTGCACTTGAGTACAAATTGGTTAGCCATAGCTTGATCATCAGTGACATGACAACGTTCTAAAATGGTGGCAGTGTAGTATCAAATGTGGGGCAAACATAGTCATCGACATCTCTGGACTGCTGCCAGTTACAGGTAATCAATACTTCATTTAAAAGGGCTTTTTATGAGCTTTTAGAGTATGATGGGACTAGTTCATGAATGCTCCCCTTTACAAAGCTTAGCCATTTTATGGATTCAGTAGCCCTTGACAGACTGGGGAGAACATTTGAAACTATTCTTCCCACTGCTGCAAAGGCACTTGATGAAAACAACTCATGACTCTTCACCCTTGGAACTTGCACTGAGTTAGCATTATTGCACTCACCCTACCATAGTTCACTGCTTGCTCATGTCAGTTCTTGATTCCTTTACAGATGATTTCACTTCTGTCAAAACAGTTTTTATGTATGCAAGAACTGAGTCTTCTTCCTGCATAGATCCTTGAACTGTTTCCTAGGCATGGGTTGTTTTTATGGGTGCGATCCACACCAAGGAAGCTTGGCTCTCATACAGACTAGATGTATCTCTTTACTTTATTTCCTTCAAAAACAGATACATGGTATTTTCTCTTACACAGCTCAGTCTTTCATCATCTCAGATATTATACATCCTGGTACTCTGACATAAGCTTAGAACATACTACTGCAGTTTTACACATAATCGTGGTGTTTTGCCAATGTCTTAGAGCTTATTTTATTTCTGTCCAACTACTGTTTCCAAGGACCTTTGTGTAGGCCACTTTTTTTTGCAATTTCATAAACTTTATTTAAAGTATTCAAATACAGTGAGAAGTAAATTACAGGTCAGCATGTCAGTCAAAAATGATTGTTATACCACAAACAAAAATATTCCACGTATAAACATTAACTACAACTACTAGGTTAGCCTAGGAGAACGACATAATAACATGAACCTTCCCTTCCCCCCAAAACTGAACATTTTATTTATTTATTTATTTATTATTTTGGAGAGACCTTTGAGCGTTAGCTCTTTTACAAAGGTTCCACATCAGGGTAGACAAATAGGACAATACACAATATACAGTGGTCACAGATGCCTGCTCAATTGAGATACAAGAGCAATTACATGAGAGTTAGACAAACTGAACAAAAATTATAACAGACTAGAAGATATTTCAGTAAAAGGATTATATGCACCAATTTTAAACCCCTACCCCCTCTTCCCGCAGCTGCCTCCTGAATCCATTGTTAGACTAAAGTTAAGATGACTGCATAGTGGTTAAATGATTACTTCAAAGGTAGCAGGCTAGTTGAAAATAAACCAGAAGGAAGGGTTTGAAATTGCCTTGGAAGGGCGGGAAGGGGGCGGTGGGAGGGTGTGCAATGGGGTGGTGGTGGTGGGAGCAGCATCGAAGACCTTGTCGAGTTGGGGGTGGTGAAAGGGAATGTGGAGATGTATTATCTGCATACAGATCAGAGCTGAATCGAGTAGCTTACTTACGCATTAGGTTGGGCGGAAAGGGAGGCAGGATTCTTTAGGTAGCCCCACTTGGGTGGTACCTAGGTTGAAAGCCGAGATTATCAAATGACTTCTGTGCTGCAGGTACAATTTGTGCATGACATGAGATGCTGTTTGAGGCCTTTTTGAATTGAGATACTCTGTTTGTTTGTAATATCTTAGGGAGTTCATTTAACCAGTAGGGGGCCCGGTAAGCGAAGGTGCGCTGCCCTAGTGAGGTGCGGCGGAATGGGATAGACAGTGCTCCATTCTTCTTTCCTCTGGCGAGGTGAGGTGTTGGAGAGGCCTCAAGCAGGTAACCTATGCAGGGTGGGGTTTTATTGAGGAGTGCCTTCTTTGCCAGGAGGCAGATTTGGTATTTGATCCTGTCTTTTTTTAGGTTGAGCCAGTTTATACGCTCATACAAGGCACAAGTGTGAGTGTATTTATCCGCAGACAGGGTGAGGCGACATGTCTTATTCAGTGCCATTTGGACCCTATTGAGTGCAGTATCAGAGGCTGCACCATAAACCACCAGCCCGTAATCAATCGTGGAGAGTATGGAGCTGGAGACAGAGGTTCGGAGTGCTTCCGGGCTAAGGTATTTCTTATGTCTGTGGAGGACCCCGATTTTTGTGTTTACTGCTCTTACATGGGAGTCAATGTGGTACATATAAATGAGTGAGTCGTCAATGGTGACCCCAAGGTACTTGAACAAGTGTACCTGCTCAATCTGCTCACCAGCTGTATTAGTGATTTCGAGCGAGGTGTGTCTATGCTTGTGGTGAGGGCTAGACAGAAGCATGGCCTTTGTCTTGTAATTCAGTATAGAGATAGTATGGGATAGAGGGAAGAGGATAGATATAGGCCTGAAGTTGGCTACCCATGCCTTATCACTATTCTTGTGCACTGGCATCACCAGGGCTTGCTTCCATACCTGAGGAAATTGAGCTAGAGCTAGGGATTTATTGAATAGCATTGGTATGGGAATGATCATAACATCGAGAGTGAGAGATAGTATCTTCATGTCTAGTCCATCACTCCCCATTCTGGTTTTGCCTAGGACTCTCTTGACGACAGTTAGGACCTCCTGCGCCATTACCTTCTTAAAGTAGAAGGCTGGGTGGTTTGTTGTGGGCAGGCTGGCACTGCCTAAGTCCTCCGCAGGCAGAAGGTAGTCTGGCAGCAGCACTGGGGACTGGTCTGTAAAGACTTGGTTAAAGGCATCAGCTATGGCTAGTGGGACTGAGGAGGGTGAGTTATTTATATTGACCATCTTAGAAACATAGAAACATAGAAACATAGAAACAGAATTTGACAGCAGATAAGGACAGCTTGGCCCACCCAGTCTGCCCATTTCTCTACCTAATGGATAAGCTGCAGATCCTAGTTAACTAGCAGCCTACTTCTTCCTACCCCTACCCCCTAGAATTGCCTTATGACTGTCCCATGCATGCTTGAATTCAACCACTGTTTTTGACTCCACAACCTCCTCTGGAAGGCCATTCCATGCATCCACAACCCTCTCTGTGGAAAAAATACTTCCTTACATTACCTCTGAGCCGTCCCCCCATCTTCAAATTGTGCCCCTTTGTTGTTGCACACCTCTTTTTTTGAAAGATGCTACCCTCTTGGACTTTGTTGATTCCCTTGAGTTACTTGAAAGTTTCTATCATGTCCCCCCTCTCCCTCCTTTCCTCAAGGCTATACATATTAAGCTCCTTTAGTCTATTTTCATATGTCTTTCAGTGCAGACCCTGCACCATTTTAGTTGCCCTCCTCTGGACAGCTTCCATCTTGTCTATGTCCTTGCGGAGATTAGGTCTCCAGAACTGCACACAATACTCCAGATGGGGTCTCACCAGCTGTCTGTACAGAGGGATAACAGCTTCCTGTTTTCTACTGGTGTTGCCTCTCCCTATGCATCCCAGTATCCCCCCAGCCCTCCTTATTGCCCTCTCACATTGCTTGCCCACCTTTAAGTCATCTGATATGACTACTCCAGGTCCTTTTCCATTTTGTTGTTGTATCTCACCCCGTTGTGTACTCTTCCCCTGGGTATTTGTTTCCCAGGTGCATTACCTTGCACTTCTTAGCATTGAATCTAAGCTGCCATACATTTGACCATTCCTCTAACCTTGGCAAGTCCCTTCTCATCCTTTCCACCCCACCTTGTGCATCAACTCTGTTGCAGATCTTTGTGTCATCTGCAAAGAGACATACTTTTCCTTCCAGTCCCTCTGCAATGTTGCTTATAAAGAAATTGAAGAGGACTGTCCTAATACTGTACCCTACGGTACCCCACTAGTAACCCCCCTTTCTTCAGAGTGGACTCCATTTACTATTATCCTCTGTGTCCTATTCTCCAGCCAATTCTTTACCCAGGCTATCATCTTGGGACCCACTCCCAGGCTGGCTAATTTGTATATTAATCTTTTGTGTGGGACTGAGTCAAATGCCTTGCTAAAGTCTAGGTAGGCCATGTCCACAGCCCCTCCTTGATCTACTACTTTGGTCACCCAGTCAAAGAAATCTATTAGATTCATCTGGCATGACCTTTCCACTGTGAATCCATGCTGCATGCATGCTTAGGATGTTTCTTCTGGTCTTTGCCATGGATGTATTTAATGTTGTCCCAGAACCGCTTTCCATCACCCCATGTGTTGTTAAGTTGGGTCTTGTGGAAGTTAGCCTTTGCGAGCCTGATGAGCTTAGTGCAGTGGTTTCTGGCAGTTTTGTGGCACTGTAGGTTGTGCTTGCTACCTGAATTTAAGGCTGTTTCCCAAAGGCAGTCCCTCTCCTTTAGGAGGGAGAGGAGTTTGCCATCAATCCAGCCATTGACCACTACCCAAATTTTCTGTTTTGTGCGTGGTGCATTGATATCACAGATGGAATTGAAACCCTCAATGAGAAAGCTGAGGGCTTGGTCTGACATAGGTGCCTTGCTTATAAGAGACCAGTTGTAGGCAGACAGGGCTGATTTGAGGGGTCCAAGTTTGCCTTTCTGCAGAACCCTGCTCTCTGTGAGCATGTATGCCACTTAATCTCAGGCTCTGCTACACTGCTGCAACAAAATGTTAGTGCCGGGTTAAATTTTGCCCTACCTGCAACTTCTTTGACAAAAGTGAAATTAAACTAACTGAAACAAATGTCTTTATCAGATGACACAAAAAGGATCCCTGAGTCTTATCTATATCTCCTACAGACTAGTAATTGGATATTCATGGGGCCCAAGGGTGGGATATAGATGGGGTTCTAAGCATACTGTAGACTGAAGAGAACTCTTACACCCTGCTGTTTGCCATGTTGGTGACAAACAAAAGTCCTTAGGTGTCAGTTTCCAAACGGCACTGCAGATATTGTTGTAGCATTGACAGGCTGACTACCACTGTCTAATGATGGACATATGTAAAAACACATTATAACCCCCACAAAATGCAAACCAACAAAGATTTGGTATTTGAACTGGAAACTAAATAAAAGTTGAAGAATTAATTACATGAAGACACACAAGTACTCTCTGAACAGCATGTGCATCTAAACACTAAACTCTTGTCATCTCACTTGTATAAAAAGTCTTGGGTCTGTCTAATGCAGTGTATACCATTCATCCTTTAAGTTCTTTTGAGTCATTCTGCATAGTGCCAAGCAGTCCAGCAAACATCTGGCACTGGAGATGTTCACCAAAGATGTAGGAAGCTGAGACAAAAAGCTCCGGATATACAGGTACTGTAGGTTACTGTGTATTGCTGTTACATTCATTGAACGTATCTCAAAAGGTGCCAAGGTTCAGAGCCTGAATGGGTCAATGTCCTCATTATGTTCACTGTGCATGTGCATGGACATCTTGCTATGAGAGAGCACATCTGAGGGGTGTGTCACTATTAAGCCCATTGCAGTTCACAAAGGAATGGGCTCGGCAGTCTACACCAATGACCGTGTGCTGTGGTCCTGACATCAGTTTCTTCCTGGTGGGCAGAAACTTTGTGTATTTCAAAGGACCAAGCTGCTCCAATCAGAGAGGGCTTTGGTCCTTTGATTTACATGAAGCCATGTCAGCAAACAGCCGAGCGGCTTTCCGATGTGCCTCCTCTTACAGTACATACAAGCTCTCTTTCCCCACATTATCTACTCTTGCTGTTTAAGACTCTTCCAAAGTCGCAACATCATCATAAAGCAGTTTGCTCCTTGGCTGAGAGGTTTTTCTAAATTAAAACACTTCCTTCAGCTTCTTTATATTTTACACTCAACCTGTTCAAACCCCATTGATTGCCCATTATCGCAGAAATGAATAGCTTTGTACTAAGGATATATGCTGCACCCTGTGCTCCATCAGCACCGCCAGCAATACGATTGCGATCGAAAGAGAAATAGAGGGAGGTACAATAGGTTGAGATGCTGATAGGACACGGAAATGGGGGGCTAAATATCACTGGGGGCAGCAAGTTGAGCGGTGCAGCCCTAATCATACAAGCTGGTCAGCAAACAGCTGAGTGGCTTTCAATGTCAAAAGACCTTCCTGCTGCCTCCCTCTGTGTGCTTCCCCACCCCACCCTCCTTTCCCATCCCCCACAATAAACAAAATGAAAATCCTCCCTCTCCCCCTCTGTGTGTTGTCCCACCCTCACTGTCCATTCCCATCCCTCACATAAACAAAGCAGAAAACCCTCCCGTTCCCTCCCTCTGTGTGATGTCCCAACCCTACCCTCCGTTCTCGTCTCCCATATAAACATGGAGCTGCCGTTTACTCCAAATAAATAAAATTTACATGCCCTCCTCCCACAGCACTTTTGAACACTGGAGAGCCCACCCCCAGTGTCCTTAAATAATTTATTTAAATCCTGCAGCCTGAATAAAAACCAGTCCCCATATGTCTTTTTTTCATCCTGAAAAATAAGAAAATGGTCCCTAGTTGTCAATGCCTTCCCAGTCCCCACTCCCAACCCTCCCACTGAGAACCCACCACCTCATCCCCCCCTTACTCTGTGCTTAGCATGGGAGGTCGTACAATGTCATTTTCTGAGGACCGGGACACATCTGAACACTTCAAAGCCAAACCGTGAACTGAGGAATAAAGGTAAGTGGCGTATAATGTATTTCAATGGTGTTTTGAACTTATGTTGATAACGCTGCCATTTTTTGAAATTGTTTTCACCAAATGTTCAACATGGCCTTTCTGGAACCCCACCTCATGAACACTGGCAATGTCATTTTGTTAATCAGGCCCAGAAGGTGATTTTGTGGTCACTGTGCAAAATCACCTTTCTGGACTGATTAATGAAATTTCACTACCAGTGGTCATGAGGTGGGGTCCCAAAAAGGCCATGTTGAAAATTTGGTGAAACAATTCCTAGAAATGGGTGAGTTATGTGCATTCATTGAAACTGTTATATGCAAGCACATAAGTTTGGTAATTTTCAATATTATTACTCCAAATTTTCAACATAACATAGCCATTTGTTCACACCACCTAATGAATGTGATAGCTGTCATTTTTCAAACCCTGGCTAAAATGTGTTTTTGCATCCCAAAACATGATTTTGCTGTTTCTGCACAAAATCACCTTTTTGGGCAGGATTTAAAAATTTTCTCTGCACTTGTTCATCAAGTGGGGGTCATAAGAAGGCTATGTTGAAAATTTTGGGCACAGATATTAACAAACAGCAAAGCTATGGGCCTGCATTCAATTTTGCAAATGCAGGCTCATAACTTTGGTAATTTTCAATATTTTGACCCCAAATTTTCAACATAGCCATTACTTCACAGCACCTCATGAACATAACAGCTGTCATTTTTCAAATCCTGGCCAAAATGTGCTTTCGCACTTGTGATGCAGAATCACCTTTTGGGCAGGATTTGAAAATGTTCTCCATCCTTCCTCAAGAGGTGTGCTCATAAGAAAGCTATGTGGGATCATAAGAAGGCTAGATTGAAACTTCAGGGTAAAAATATGAAGAAAACAACAAAGTTATGAGTCTATGTTGCAGTTTTTCAATGCATGCTCATAGCTGTGTTAATTTTCAACATATTGACCCCAACTTTTCAACATAGCCATTTTTGATACCACTTCATGAATATGACAGCTGTAATTTCTTAAATCCTACCCAAAATGTGTTTTAACACTTGTGGTGCACAATGATGTTTTAGCCATTTTTATGTTGGCACGCTTGCGCAGCCAACATCTTGCGGTAGTTCAGATTTGGAGGTGCGATCACTGTTGGATGAATGCATGGCATGCATCAGTAGGTGCGTCCCTCATTCCCCAATCAGCCAGCATGCCGGCACCACACCAACGGGTGAGCACACATCTAGAGAAGGTCAACTGTAATGCAGTAGGCTCGTCACACGCACCGGACCTCCCGTTAACCTTTACCGGAAGCACAAACATGGCGGCACACTACCTGCCAAATCTGCCGACTTTGGGGGTTCCCAATCCCCCTGTCAGCTTACCCAGCCCCCAATGTATGTGCTGATGGGGGAGCCCACTCACTGTTGGCATAAAGAACCCCTCCATTTGTTATATGCTGAGGGGGGTACCCAATCCCTCTCAGCTCTTGCCCCCAACTCCCCACTTTCCTTGTGTGCCAACAGGTGTGCCCAATCCCCGTTGGCATAAAGTAACCTCCCCCTTTTGTTGTGTGCCAATGGGGGTGCCCAATCCCCCATTTGCTACAGCTGCCCCCCAAAAAAACAAGGCTCTGTTGGCACACTAGGAGCCCAGCCCAGCATGCCACATGCCCCTGTAAACAAGAAAAATGGTCCAGCAAATTTTTTTTTTTTGTACTTGTGGAAAAAGGAAATGGTCCCTCGGTGGTCTTCCTGCCCCCCTCCCACAACCAGTGCACACCCACTGTGCACTCATCCTCCCCACACACCCCTCACCCCATACTTACCTGTGGAGTCTGGTGCGACAATCTTCGACGGACCGGGAACATGTCTGCTCTCTTCAAAGCCAACCGCAAACTGAGGAAATGCTGGTAAGCTGTATAATGGAATAAATAGAGTTTTTCAACTTTGATGCATATCTCAGGCATTTTTTGGAATTTTGGCACCAAATTTTCAACATGGGGTTTTTGGGACCCTTCTTCATGAATTCTGACACTGTCATGGCATTATTCAGTCCTGAAAGGTGATGTTGTGGTCACTGCACAGAATCACCTTTCAGAATCGAGTAACAAAATTGCAATGCTACTGTTCTTGGGGGGGGCGCTCTAAAAGTCTATGTTGCAAATTTAGTGACAAAACTCCCAAAAATGTCTGTTTTAAGAGCGTGATTTGCGTTGTTTTTACGCATGATCATAATGTCATGAATCTGTAATATTTTCACTCCAGATTTTCAAAATTTCCATTTTTCCACACTTCCCGATGAACAGTACAGCTGTCATTTCACATATCCTGCCCGAAATGTGTTTTCGCATGTCTGGCACAGAATAGCGTGGTCTCTGTGCAAAATCACTTTTCAGAACAGTTTAAGGAAATGACGGTGACACTGTTCATGAGCAGAGGTCCTAAAATGCCTATGTTGAAAATTTGGTGCCGAAAGTTCATAAAATGAACGTGTTGCAAGCATGCATTCGCAGTTTCCGTGGACCTTTGTAACTTCACAAATTTGCAATATTTCCATGCCAGATTTTCAACACTGGCATTTTTTTCACACCTCCTTATGAATAGTACAGCTGTCATTTTTCACATCCTGCCCAAAATGTGTTTCTGCACCTGTGACGCACAATGGAGTGGTCACTGTGGGAAATCAACTTTTGGGACAGATTAACAAAATCGCAGTGCCACTGTTCATAAGGGGAGGTACCAAAATGTCTATGTTACAAATGTGGCTACCAAACTCCCAAAACTAATTGGGTTACAGACGTGTGTTGCACAGTTTGTATCCATGCTCATTGCTTCACCAATATTTCATATTGTCACTCCAGATTTTCAAAGTTGCCATTTTTTTACGCCTCCTCATTAACAATACAGTTGTCATTCTCCACATCCTGCCCAAAAATGTGTTTTCATCCCTCTGTAGCCAAACGGCCTAGCCACTGTGCAAAACCACCTTTCAGCTAACAAAGTGATTGTGCCGCTTTCCACGAGGTAGCCTGACAAGCAGCCCATGTTGGAAATGTGGAGTGAAACTACCACCACACACCTACGGTGTTAGGGTTTCCAACTGTAGCACCCCAACCGGTACAGACTGATGGGCATCAGGGGTGTGACTTTGGATCATCGGATATAATGCTCACGCCATTCCACCCCCCACCCCTACCCTGCAGCCACTGACAGGCATTGTGGTGTGCCTTGCACTGTTCAACCACAAAGTTCACCCCACGCTCCTATATTGCACCCACGTCAGTGTATTTCCTTATGGAATGGGGAAAGCATAATGCCCAAAGACCCCAAAGCACACCACGACACTTGTCAGTCTCTATAGGGTAGGGTGAGGTACAATGGCATGAGTGCTATAGCAGGTGACCCAAAGGCACACCCCAATGTCTGTAGCTCTCTACAGGGTGGGAGTGGGGTTGGTGTCACTTCAATACTTCACTGTCATTCCTATTATGCATCTCTAGCTCCAGCACTGCCAATGCCAATGCCAGCATGACAACATTCAGCATTGACAAAGGCTTGTTTATAAATTACACCTGTCATGCTCAGAAGGAGTGCTCATAAAAAACATTATGTTGAAAATGTGGGGTTAAAATCTGAAAAACCAGTACAAAAGCAATGCCTTACCAATGGTGAACATTCGGCATTGACAAATACTTGTTTTCTAGAAGGTTCTGTTACTTCATTCTCCTCCATCTTCCCTAATATATCTACTGTGTTAAAAGGGTAATAAGGTCAGAATTTACACAGCTGGAGAAAGGGATATTTTAATTCCTTTGTTCCTAAATCAGTTTGTAGTACTCCATGATTAAGCATAGCATGGGGCTGAAAACAAGGTTCCTTTCTCCTGGATTTCACGTTTGTCTGCTAAATGAATTAACAGTTCCTCTCAATCCCCACACTGGTGCCAATAAGACATTCTCATTCCGTACACTTCAAGTCTGGGCCATTCAAACCTTAAACTGCCAAATTAGTGTCAGTTTAGGTCAGTTTTCTAATTTGCACTCCAGTATATCGGGCTTAAACTAAATTAGTTTTTTTTTTTTTACACGTGAGCTTTTACACATATCATTTCTAAATGACTTCAGTCTCTTTGGTACAATTTTAGGGCTAAAAGACATTTAAAGCAGCAACACAGTTTTCTTGTCCGACAAGTGTATGGTGCTGTTTCTTGCAGTAAATGAAAGTGTGTGCTCTGCTCAATCAAAAGGGTTTACTTACTGCTCAAGTAGTAAAAGTCCTAGGGTGCATTTAGATAGCTGGTTAATGCTTAACTTTAATCATGTTTATTTAAAGCAGCAGAGTAATGAAACATAGAAACATAGAATTTGACGACAGATAAGGACCACTTGGTCCACCCAGTCTGCCCATTTCCCTAGCTAATGGATAAGCTGCAGATCCTACTTAACCAGCAGCCTACTTCTTTCTACCCCCACCCCCTAGAATTGCCTTATGGCTGCAGATCCTAGTTAACCAGCAGCCTACTTCTTTCTACCCCCAACCCCTAGATTGCCTTATGACTGTCTCATGCATGCTTGAATTCAACCACTGTTTTTGACTCCACAACCTCCTCTGGAAGACCGTTCCATGCATCCACAACTCTCTCTGTGAAAAAATACTTCCTTACATTACCTCTGAACCGCCCCCCTTCTATCTTGAAATTGTGCTCCCTTGTTCTTGCACACCTCTTTTTTTGAAAGATGTTACCCTGTTGGACTTTGTTGATTCCCTTGAGGTACTTGAAAGTTTCTATCATGTCCCCCCCTTCCTCGTTTCCTCGAGGCTATACATATTAAGCTCTTTTAGTCTCTCTTCATATGTCTTCCAGTGCAGACCCTGCACCATTTTAGTTGGCGCCTCTGACAGCTTCCATCTTGTCTATGTCCTTGCGGAGATTGGGTCTCCAGAACTGCACACAGTACTCCAGATGGGGTCTCACCAGTTGTCTGTACAGAGGATAACAACTTCCGGTTTTCTACTGGTGATGCTCTCTCCTCATGCATCGAGTATCTCCCAGCCCTCCTTACTGCCCTCTCACATTGCTTGCCCACCTTTAAGTCATCTGATATGACTACCCCAGGTCCTTTCCATTTTGTTGTTGTTAGTATCTCACCCCCATTGTGTACTCTTCCCTGGGTTTTGTTTCCAGGTGCATTACCTTTCACTTCTAGCATTAAATCTAAGCTGCCATACATTTGACCATTCCTCTAATCTTGCCAAGTCCTTCTCGTCCTTTCCACCCCACCTTGTGCATCAACTCTGTTGCAGATCTTTGTCATCTGCAAAGAGACATACTTTTCCTTCCAGTCCCTCTGCAATGTCGCTTACAAAGACATTGAAGAGGACCGGTCCTAATACTGAACCCTGTGGCACCCCACTAGTAACCTCCCTTTCTTCAGAGTGGACTCCATTTACTATTACTCTCTGTGTCCTATTCTCCAGCCAAGTCTTTACCCAGGCTATCATCTTGGGACCCACTCCCAGGCTGGCTAACTTGTATATTAATCTTTTGTGTGGTACTGAGTCAAATGCCTTGCTAAAGTCTAGGTAGGCCATGTCCACAGCCCCTCCCCTGATCTACTACTTTGGTCACCCAGTCAAAGAAATCTATTAGATTTGACTGGCATGACCTTCCTGCTGTGAATCCATGCTGCCTTGGGTCCTGTGCCCCTCTGGCCTCTAGGTACTCAACAATTCTTTCCTTCAGAAGTGATTCCATCATTTTCCCTATCACTGAGGTTAAACTAACAGGTCTGCAGTTTCCTGCTTCAACCCTGCTCCCATCTTTGTGAAGGGGAATCACATCTGCACTCCTCCAGTCCTCAGGTACCACCCCCATCCTCCCATGATTTGTTAAAGAGGGTAGTCAGTGGTGTCACTAGTTCTACCCTTAGTTCTTTTAGAATTCTGGGATGAATCCCATCAGGCCTCATTGCATAGTCTGCCTTCAGTTTTAAGAGTTCTTTCAGAACCCTTTCTTCTGTAAATGGGCTGGTATCAACTTCTGTATCCAGAGTGTTTCTATTGTTTGTTTTTTGGTACTTCCCCCTCTTCATTTGTAAATACTGATCAAAAATATTTGTTTAGTATCTCTGCCTTTTCACAGTCACCCTCTGCCCCCCCCCATTAAGCCTCACTATCCCTCCCTTAGTCTTCCTTCACTCCCTGATGTACCTAAAAAAGGTTTTATCCCCCTTCTTGACTGAGTTGGCTATCTTTTCCTCAGTTCGGGCCTTTGCTGTTCTGACTGCCTTCCCAGTTTCCTTTTGCTTTAACTGATACAATTCTCTGTCCTGCTCCTTCTGTGATTCCTTGTACTTTCTGAATGCTTTCTTTTTCTCTTGAACCTTCACTGCCACATCCTTTGAGAACCATCATGGTTTCTTACATCCTTTTGTTTTGTTTATTTGCTTCACACAAAGGCTTGTTACCTCTGTGATGACAGTTTTTATTATTCCCCATTGTTCTTCCACCCCTCCTTCCTGCCCATTTGCTAGTGCATTCCTTAGGCACTCACCCATTTTGGCAAAGTCAGCCCTCCTTAAGTCCAATACTTTTGCCTTTGTATGGCTTGACTCTATTGCTGTGTTTATTGTGAACCATACTGTTCGATGGTCGCTACTTACCAGTTGGCTACCCACTTCTACATCTGTGATCCTCTCTCCATCTCCATTTGAGAGGACCAGGTTTAAGATTGCTCCCTCTCAAGTAGGTTCCAATACTAGTTGTCTAAGGCATGCCCCCTGTAGGTCATCTAGAATAACCCCACTCTTAGAAGTGGCTGCTGCAACTACACTCCAATTAACATCTGGCATATTCAGATCACCCATCAGCAATATCTCCCCTTTATCTGCCATTCGAAGTATGCTTTCTATCATTTCCTAGTCCATTTCCTCCCCCTGAGAGGGGGTCTATATACAACCCCTGTGCAGATTGCGGTGTCATTGCCTGCCTCCAAATTGACCCACAGTGCTTCTTCTCCTCCCTGTTTACCCTTTTGTTCTGTTGCTTTGATTCCTTCTCTTATGTAGAGAGCTACTCCTCCTCCTCTTTTACCCTCCCTGTCCCTCCTGTAGATTGTGTATCCTGGTATGTTTCTGTGTGTACCATGTTTCTGTGACTGCCACGATATCTAGATGTTCCTCCTCCATCAAGGCCACTAATTCAGGATGCTTGTTACCCAGACTACGGGCATTGGTACTCATTGCTCTCCATTTTTTGATGGCTTTACCTTCTGTTGCAGCATCCCCCACTGACCTTTCTTCCTCGGTCTTTTTCTCATTTAGTACCCTGTTTTGTAGGGGGAGGCTGGGATTTTCCTGCTGCTTATCAGTGCCTCCCCCCTTGACTAGTTTAAAAGCTTGCCAATGAAGCATTTAAACCGATTGCCCAAAAGACTTGTCCCCTTCCTGGACAGATGCAGACCATCCAGCCAGTATAGGCTGGTGTCCCTCAGGTGGAAGCCCAGTCCCCAATGAAGCCAAACCCCTGTGCTCCACACCATTTTTTCAACCATTCGTTAAACTGCGTGGTGCAAAGTACCCTCACCTCACCCATGCCACTGACAGGCGGCACCTCTGAGAAGGATACTGTGTGTGCTACTTGTCTTAAGCCCCTCCCCAACTCTATAAAGTCCTTCTGCACTGCTCTAATCTCATGAGCCAAGTCATTTGTCCCTAGGTGTACAATGATGTCCAGCTCAGACTCCTGTGCATGAGAAATGCATTTCCAGAAAGCTAGTTTGCAGCTACTGTTGATACTAAAGTTAACATGCACGTCAAAACTGCTTTTCCAGGTGATTCTTATGCTGAGCACAATGTATTTTATTTATTTTCTCGATCCTGACCCCGCCAGGTCTGCGGTGCTATTTCTAAGCCAGATGTGGCAGTCATCTTTTTTTCTTGAGAAAAGAGACTAAATAAAAACATTTAATAAAAATGAAAGCTTTAGTGGAACTACAAAACATCACCACCAAATAAATCTGGAGGATGGCTGAAATCGGTAAAAACAGTAGGGTAAAATCTTTTGCCAAATTTCATTGCACTGCTTCTTTTTTTTTTTTTTGACATTTATTCCTCCTTCCCCTTGGCTGGCCCTCCTTCACACTGATCCTCCCAGCCCCATCACCTGACTTCTCCTTGGTCTTGACTCCTCTGAGCTATACCATGAGTTTTTATTTTTATTTATTTATTTATTCAGGATTCAGAAAGTACCTCTGAGGCAGAGACCCATTTACAAAGGTTCCATGTCACAAGAATTGGATAGTACAGTAATAGGGTAGACATACATTGCATGTAATAGAACAGCTAGATACATGGTAATAGTACAAAATAAACCGTATACATGTTAAAAGTACAATGTAAGGTTCACAAACAGGACCAGAGAAACTTAGGGTGGCACGAAAAACTATATAGGAAGATAAGGGGGGCCTCTGTGGCGGGGGAGGCCCTCTGTGGTGGGGGGGCCCTCTGTGGTGGGGGGCCCTCTGTGGCGGAGGGGGGCCTGTAGAGGATCACTGATCATCCTGCTGAATATGGTATCTTCCACCTTTCGTCCCCCACGTTTGTTGCCACTTGGATCTGCCCATAGGGAAGCCAGCGTTAGAAAGTCATCCCTGGTGTATGCATGTGCCAGCACGTTCATGTGACTTGCAGCATGATGCGTCCCTCCCTCCCTGTGTCTCACATGCCCCCTACAACCTGCATTTCTGCAGGTGGCAGTGCTGCAGCCGGACAAGGCTCTCTCCTCCCCCAACACTGGGAGGAGGAGAGCATCCTTTGGGGTGCTGTATCCCCCTGCCCATGGGCGGCCTCTGATGACCCAGACTCAATTTCAAATCCAGGTCTCCGGCATCATGAGGGGTAGTGCTACTGCTGCACAGATAACCTGGCTGTTGCACTGCTTCTTTAAGGGAAGTGCATGTACCAGTATATGAACCACTGTATTAATCTGTAATGGTATTTACTGCTTCTGTATGAGCAATGGACTGGGTTGCTAACCATAAGATAGGGAAGATTCTAGATTTTTCATTTTTTTTAATATGCTTAGTACAAAAACTAAAGAGGTGATTATGATGTTCTGAAGACTTTAGTTTTGTTGGCATTAAAGGGGTCATGCATCCCTGTGGAAAGTCCACTGATTGGCCTGTACAAACACAGACATCCACGCCTGAAAAAGGCCTGATCACCCATTGGGTCTGCAGGTTCCTGCCTGCATCTGCACCCAGCCTAACACTGGACTGGAGCTAGACTACCAAGGGTCCTGAACATGAAGTATGTTCAGTGAACCCATGAATCATGTGGAATACTGCCCTGATTATTCCATCTGGTATCCTGACTTTGTACAGTGCCTTGAACATTTTAAAAACACTATATAAATTGCATTTATTTCTATTATTATTCATATTATTATTATTATTATTTTGGTACAGTACTGTAGTGTATAGGTTTATTACCAGTTTAGAAAACACTGAATGCAATCACAACCACTGCTCAGCATTACAGCAACATGTTCAGCAAAAAATGGCATACAGATGTTCTGTGTCTGCATCCCAAATTTTAAAGAGATCTTGTGGTTCGAATGTTCATTAATTTCCTGTGTGAATATTTTATTTTAATGAGAAAAATGACTGATGATGCATAGCACATCATGTTTAAAGTAAACATTCATTTACATATTTATAATAATGATCTTAACATGCTACTTGATCATACTATATGATTATAATATTCAGATCCACTTTCTATTTGCTGTTTTACAGGGCCATGTGAGTTCCAGCTACAGCTTTAGAACCACAAGGAGTCATACAATAGTACTGGATCAATGCTAAATGGTGTAACTAGAGTTCAGTAGCTGGACAGTGCTGTGATATCAGATGCTAGCTAATGCTAAAGCAGCTATGTAACCAGATACCAGGAGAGTCCATTAAGACCTTCTGAAGTTAACAAAGCCTATTAAAATCTATTTCAGTGATATTGGCAATATTCAGGAAGGGGCAGTACTTTATCTCCTCGACTGTGTGACACTTCTGATTGTACCACAAACCAAGATGTGGTCCCAGCAGTCCATTTGAGCTATAGGATCTCATGTACATCAGTTCTTTTTTGTCTTGCACCTACAGCAATTAAAAACTAATTTATATCAATGTATATCATATGTGATTATGACTTTTACAATCATTCTTTCACACCTTCATGCTTTTTTACAGTGCATATATTGGACAGTTCCATATTATAGCATTTAGCTAACTGATGCTGGTGCTAATGCTACTGATTGCAGCACCTGGGTGGAGGCAAATTTCCAGTCAATCCCAATAATTAATTCTGGGATACCACCCAAGTAGTTTAAGTGCAGAATTGCATCTGGGAATGTCCAAAACACTGAGTTCCATGAGGAGCCCTTAATATTCAGGATATGTATCACAATTATTCACTGTCCTCCAGAATGACAGCTAGCTTATGGGTGCATTAGTCTGTTTCCAGTGCCAAATAGTGTTTACAGCCTCAATCAAGAAAGGTATTCTGGTTGCCGTGCCGTGGGCAGTGAAATCCAGACCTTGTGCCCTTTTGTCACTATGACTGAATAGAGTCTTCATCACACAATATGCCTTCATTCATCAAAGCAGCTGCCTATTATTTTTTCATCTCATAGTGGACTCAGTAGTGATGCTGCAGAAAGATTTGGGAGTAAACTTAAAAAAGAAGTTAGTGCTGCTTTTTTTGTCATATGGAATGTTTTTAGTGCTTATTTTACTCTGTCTCAGTACACACCTTATAAATACTGGGTTGCAGTTTTGTGCGGGACAGCTACAATATAATTTATACTAACTGAAATGCTATTGCCAGTGGTTCAAAGGAGACAGCTGGTGCCACAGTCATGCCCCAGTTGAGTGGTACCCAAATCGCACATGCACTGCTCCCTATTACACTCATATAATTTCAGCAGCTGAATGGCTACCAGTTTGCCCTCTCAATTCCTCCTGGACTGGTACATGCTCCTCCTCCTACCTACATAGAAACATAGAATTTGACAACAGATAAGGACTGCTTGGCCCACCCAGTCTGCCCATTTCCCTACCTGATGGATAAGCTGCAGATTCTAGTTAATCAACAGCTTACTTCCTCCTGCCCCCCACTAGAATTGCTTTATGCCTGTCCCATGCATTCTTGAATTCTCCCACTGTTCCTGACTCCACAACCTCCTCAGGAAGGCTGTTCCATGCATCCACAACTCTCTCTGTGAAAAAATACTTTCTAACATTACCTCTGAGCCATCCCCATCTTCAAATTGTCCCCCTTGTTCTTGCACATCTCTTCTTCTGAAAGATACTACCCTTTTGTACCTTGTTAATTCCCTTGAGATACTTGAAAGTTTCTATCATGTCCCCCTCTCCTCAAGGGTATACATATTAAGCTGCTTTAGTCTCTCCTCTTATGTCTTCTGGTGCAGACCTTGCACCATTTCGGTTGCCCTCCTCTGAACAGCCTCCACTCTGTCTATGTCTTTGCGGAGATGGGGTCTCCAGAATTGCATGCAGTACTCCAGATGGGGTCTCACTAACTGTCTGTAGAGAAGGATAACAAGTTCCTGTTTTCTACTGTTGATGCCTCTCCCTATGCATCCCAGTATCACCCCAGCCCTCCTTACTGCCTTCTCACATTGCTTGCCCATCTTTAGATCATCTGATATAATTACTCCTAGGTCTCTTTCGATTTTTGTTGTTGTTATTAACTCACCCCCATTGTGTACTCTTCCCCTGGGTTTTTGTTTCCCAGATGCATTACCTTGCACTTCTTTGCATTGAATCTGAGCTGCCACGTATTTGACCATTCCTCCAACCTTGCCAAGTCCCTTTTCATTCTTTCCACCCCACCTTGTGTATCAACCCTGTTGCAGATCTTTGTGTCATCTGCAAAGAGGCATACCTTTCCTTCCAGGTGCTCTCCAATGTCACTTATAAAGATATTGAAGAGGATCGATCCCAGTACTGAACCCTACGGTACCCCACTAGTTACCCTCCTTTCTTCACTGTGGACCCCATTTACTATTACCTTTTGCGTCCTGTTGTCCAGCCAGTTTTTTATCCAGGCTACCACCTTGGGACCCACTCCAAGGCTGGCTAACTTATATATTAATCATTTGTGTGAGACTGTGTCGAATGCCTTGCTAAAATCTAGGTAGGCCACATCCACAGCCCCTCCTTGGTCTACTACTTTGGTCACCCAGTCAAAGAAATCTATTAGGTTCATCTGACATGACCTTCCTGCTGTGAAACCATGCTGCCTTGGGTCCTGTGCCCCACTGGCCTCTAGGTACTCAATAATTCTTTCCTTCAGAAGAGGTTCCATCATTTTCCCTACCACTGAAGTCAAACTAACTGGTCTGTAGTTTCCTGCCTCTGCCCTGCTCCCACTTTTGTGAAGTGGAATCACATTTGCCCTCCTCCAGTCCTCAGGTACCACTCCATCCTCCCCTGATTTGTTAAAGAGAGTAGTCAGTGGTGTTACTAGTTCTACCCTTAGTTCTTTTAGTATTCTTGGGTGAATCCCAACAGGCCCCATTACTTTGTCCACCCTCAGTTTCAAGATTTCTTTCAAAACCCTTTCTTCTGAGAATGGACTAGAATCAATCCCCCATTCAGAGTTTCTCCCTTGTTTGGTTTAGGCACCTCTCCCTCCTCATCTGTTGTGAATACTGAGCAGAAATATTCATTCAGTATCCCTGCTTTTTCACTGTCACCCTCTGCCCACATTCCCTCCCCTTTATTAAGTCTCTGTATCCCTCCCTTGGTCTTTCTTTGCTCCCTAATGTACCTATAAAAAGTTTTATCCCCCTTCTTAACAGAGCTGGCTATCTTTTCCTCAATTTGTGCCTTTGCTATTCTGACTGCCTACCCTGCCTCCTTCTGCTTTAACTGATAAAGTTCTCTGTCCTGCTCCTTCTGTGTTTCGTTATATTTCATGAATGCTATCCTTTTCTCCTTAACTGTCCCTGCCACCTCTTTTGAGAACCATAGTGTTTTTTTCCTTCGTTTTGTTTTATTGATTTGCTTCACACAAAGACTTGTTGCCTCTGTGATGGCTGTTCTGATTATTCCCCATTGTTCCTCCACCCTTCCTTCTTGCCCATTTGCTAGTGCTTTTCTAAGGCACTCTCTCATTTTCCCAAAGTCAGTCTTCCTAAAGTCCAATACTCTTGTTTTTGTATGGCTTGACTCTATGGCTGTGTTTATTGTGAACCACACTGTTTGGTGGTCACTTGTTCCCCGATGGCTACCCACTTCTAAATCTGAGATCCTTTCTCCTTCCCCATTTGAGAGTACCTGGCTCTTGCTTAGCTGTGGCTGCTACTTCAGGTGACCCGCCTGCCAATCTTGATGTCAGATCCTTACTTCCTCTGGTAAGTGCCAGTCTCCGTCCTGCTAGGTTTCATCCCATCCTGGTTCCTCGTCTTGTTCCTGCCAGTTGTGGTTTTGTCATTGGTTGCTACAGTAGCTGCCATGTTACTGTCCTCCTCCTCCTGCTGTAGCTACCTGGAGTGTTCTCCTGCAGCCTTGCTGCTGTGGCTTTCCTCTCTGAGGAGGCAGTATAGCGTAGTGGTTAAGAGCACTGAGCTGCAAACCTGGATACCTGGGTATGAATCCCATCAGCCCCCACTTGCAAACTGTGTGACCCTGAGCAAGTCATTTAACTTCCTTGTGCTGCCAGATCACACCTGGAAACAAACTCCAGCTTAGTGTGCCTTTCCTGGTTAAACAATTTCCCCCTCCTCTCTTCCCCTTCCTCATGCTACCCAACTGTCCCCTGTTTCCTGCCCACTGTGCCACCCCCCAACTGGAACTGCCTTCCTTCTGCTCCTTTTCTGCCCAGCTTTTGAACAACCCTGAATATTTCTCAGGCCTTGACTGCCTGCTCCCCTCCACCTGTTGCCTCCACCCTTTCTTGCATTCCTGGTCTGGTTCCTCCTGTCCCCACTTCCCACTTCTGTCCCTTCCTCCCAATGCTACATTCTGCTTCCTGTTCCTGCTGTCTGATTTGTGGACCATGTGCATCACTTCCTGACCCCCTGCTACCCACCCACTGCCTTTCCATGCCGTACTACCCCAACTCTGCCTCCCAGTTGCCTTCTGGCATTGCACTTCCTCAGCCTGCTGTGCTTTGTGGCTGGCTTCTGCTTTTTTGTGCTTTAGCTTCCTATAATGACAGCTGCTTGCATGAGAGTTCTGCCCCCTGTGTTTGTCTGTTTTTTTACCCTTCATTATGGATTGGGCCATCTGTCTGCTGAGTCACCATTCTACATGGCCACAAGGCTGACTAGGCAGATGTCCAGGCCTTGTCCTCACTACCCACACCTGAATAGGCTCCCTTTATCATTCTACCAGCCTGTGTCCTCACCCTCCTTATAATGCTTGTCATATTACCTACATGTTATGTCTTTTCGTATGCATCCCTTGAGTGCGCAGTGCAATCTTAATCTGTCTGTGTGTGTAGTGCACCATAAATTATGGGAGACTGCATTTCTTGTTACACTCTCATTTCACTTCGTCAGCACGGGGGAATTTTCTGGACATAAGACAGTAGCATTTTGGGGATGCATATTAATTGTGGTGACTCTGTGTGACCACTGTGTGCATGACTGAGTGCGCCAATAATTCTGGGAGACTTTGCATTTCTTCTTACGCTCTCATTTCACTTCGTCAACACGGGAGTTTTCTGGACACAAGACAGTAGCACTTTGGGGATGCACATTAATTCTGGTGACTGTGTGGGTAGGGTGCTGCCAGTATTGTTGTCACTCTGCCTTAATTCATGTTTAAGGCGGAATGAAAATGTGAAGTAATAATAACAAGGCGAAGTGAGCCTTTCCTATGGGGCACTCTGCATAGCAAAGTGCCAATGTGAAGTGGTCACTTCACATTCACTTCACCGTTGGATTTTAAATTTGTTGCATCCCTACATAGGACTTCCCTAGGGGTGGAGTTCTTCCACTGAGGGCTTGTTTAGTTGTACTGCCAGTCCAATGATACCTTCAGAAGGGTAAGTGTCTTTCAACAGAAGGAGTGATATTCTGTTCTTTCTTTGAAGCTGCATGTCAAAGGTCCTCTTCAGAAAATACTGTAATAATTAATTCACAGCCTATAGGGATGGCGACCTAATCCTTGATTCTCCCCCAAAATATATTTGTTTTCTTCTGTGCTAAAGATGATAATTATGATGTCAATCAATTAATTGTCTCACTGAGAGGTGGAGCTTAATGGTGGTCCTCATTTCTTAATACTGATCTCTCTTTCAGCAATTCTGGCATCCCCTTCACCAGGCAGCATCTCTTCTTATGATCTCTGTTGCGTCAGTCATTCATTGTGCATTTGAATTTTCCCTTAAGTACTTCTTGTCTAAAGGAAGATCATCATTTGTGTCACCTAGGGCAGGAACCCTCCTCAAGGGGGTTACTATGTCTTCATGGCACCCAAAAAGCTTGGCAGTGGCTGTAGAAGTGGCAGAGAGAGCATAATCCAAAGTTTCACACTTTGTTGTAGAACCATTCTACACACGACCCGCCTTCCCGATTACCTTAATGGCCAACAATCCCTTACCTTATATATGACCTGCCTTTCTGACTACTTCAATGCCTGCTAATCCCTTACCTTATATATGACCTACCTTCTTGAGTACCTCAATGCCTGCCAGCCCCTTATCTTATATACTACCTGCCTTCCTGACTACCTCAATGTGTACCAGTCCCTTACCTTATATATGAGCAGCCTTCAAGACTACCTCAATGCCTACCAGTCTCTTACCTTACATACTACCTGCCTTCCTGACTACCTCAATGCCTACCAGTCCCTTACCTTATATACTACCTGCCTTCCTGACTACCTCAATGCCTACCAGTCCCTCACCTTATATACTACCTGCCTTCCTGACTACCTCAATGCCTACCAGTCCCTTACCTTATATACTGCTTGCCTTCCTGACTACCTCAATGCCTACCAGTCTCTTATCTTGTATACTACCTGCCTTTCTGACTACCTAAGTGCCTACCAGTCCTTTACCTCAGGGCTGCAGCTATGAATTTTGGGGCCCCAGCAAGTCACTTGAAATGGGCCCCTGTTTCCAAAACCAGCTAATGCCAGCTCCTTAGGTGGGCCCCTCCTGAACTCGGGGCCCTGGACAACATCCCCACTTCCCCCCATTACTGTAGCCCTGCTTTACCTTATATATGACCTGACTTCTTGACTGCCTTAAAGTCTACCATTCTCTTACCTTATATACTACCTACCTTCCTAATTATTTCAGTGCCTACAAGTCCATTACCTTATATACAACCTACCTTCTTTACTACCTCAAAGCCTACCAGTGTCTTACTGTATGTATATATGGCCTGCTTTCCTGACTGTGTCAATGCCTACCAGTCTCTTACCATATATATTACCCACCTTTCAGACTACCTGCTATCTACCATTCCCTTACATGGAATACACTGCTATCTGCCTTCCAGACTACCTTCTACCTATCTTTCATTTACCAATCATGAATTTCTCATCAACAATTCAATCCTAACAGAGTCTACAAATCACTCCCAGCTTTGCCTAACCATCTCAACATAAGAAGCCTGATGGTCCACTTAAGTGCAGGGCTATTGCCCGTAGTTTACTGGGGCAGTGGGCAATGCAGGACCTGCTCCTCATCAAGTGTTACTTAAACCACCCCTGGCCAAGCATTCTTTGGGCACTCAATTTGTTACTTCCAGCATCCACTCCTCCTGTGGTGGCTCATCTCTTTCCTTATAGACTCGGGGCTTCTTCTCTAAGGTTCTTTTGCCTAGGGGTCCTTCGTTCCTATGGCACTTGTATGGGTAAAACCCTTCACAAGAGATTCATGTGTCTACCCAGCACCACAAATGGATAGTCCCTGTAGATGGGGAAAGACAGCATGGGCCAACATTCACTCTATTTTTCATTATTTTGTAATTTACTGTACTTTTTTTCCTTTTTCACCCTGACAGCCCACATCAGCCAGACACCTGCGTCAAGCTCCATCACCCACTTTTCCTGTGACTTACCTCCACTGCTAGGTCCTCCCAGGCTTGAGTCCCATAATTAAGCACCTTGATTAGGTGTGAAATGTTGGGTGGCTAGTCCAGTGAACTGTATACTTTACTTCATGGTTAACATATGACTTTTTTCTTGTAAGGCTGTTCCCAGCCCGGTTTGCTGCTTTGGATTCTGTTCAGTTTACCATTTGCTAGAGCTGTATCCAAAGCAGTCCTTGATTCTTTGTTTGCCTCCCAGGCTTGCGCCCCCGAGGGGGCCATTGGAAGGGGGCACTAGTTTTCCTTACAGAGTTAAAGCTTAGAGGAGGAGCACATGCTCTGGGATGTTCGATCCTCCTTCCCTGGTTGGCTCTCCGATGACTGAGACTTATTATGGAACCTGGGTCATCTGCATTGTGGGCGGTAGAATTACTGCTGCACTGTCAGGCTGGCCCAATGATTCACTCTGTTGTGCACAAGCATTCTATATATAATCTACATTCCTGACTCCCTTGATTTCTACCAGTCCCTTACATTACATACTACCTGCCTTCAGCACTACCTTGTACAGATTGATTGATTTTGTTGATTGATTGATTCATTCATTCATTCATTGAATGAATGATTTCAAAAGTTATAACAGGGAAGAAATACTGAGCTGATAATCTCATTTCCAGATGTGTGTGGATAGCGGGGGGGTTAACAATACAAAAGATGCAAGAGAAAACAAAACATATTTGAGTGTATGAGTAATAAAAATAAAATACATTCTAGCTGAGCAATCATGATATTCAGCAGATAGATTAACACAACCCAAAATAAATGGTGGAAGGACAATGCACTAAGGTATAAGTGCAATAGAATAACGGGTGTGATCACCAGACTGGGAGCAGATTGACATCACCCAGACTGTGTACGGTTCAAGAGTAATCAGTACAAGTACAATACAATAGGGTACAGGTGCAATACATTTCTAGATATTGAACACTTAGTAACACTTTGCTTTATCATCAGCCCTCACCATCAGTTCAGTCCTACTAACCCTTACCAATCATTCCCCTATGCTGCCTAAGCATCCGAATGTATGGAGCTAGATGTTGCATAGAATTATTGTATAATTGCACCCAAATATCTTAGGCAATAAAATGGGTCTGTACATACTGCATTCCTCCCTATTCATTGACATATAATAATATATATGGAGAATGTTCATACATCTGTGGTTACAATACTGTATATGACTGTGCTGTGGGAGATCAATGACTGATTTTCAGTATAATGACTTACGGTACTGTTTAACCTTGCACACACATCTCTTGATCTCCCTATGTTTCATTCCTCTCATTTGTAGCATTGAACAGAAGCAAGAGTTTTGACTCTTCTATCCTGGTTGAGTGCATGTTAAACACCTGGAAAATTACTTAATTGTAACTATTAAATAACGAAACCTAACCATGACTAGCTGTGACTAAGCAATTGACCTGCAAATTTCTGTAGAATTGCTTCAACAGAAAATTAATTATTTCTAAGTGTAAAATTTAAATAAAGCATTTAAGAATGATTTTCAGCTATTTAATACCTTTGCTATACTTATGTAGAGTACACATAAAACAAGGTAGCCAGTTGTCTCTTAGAGGACTGTTAGGAAGCTGTACTAGACATGCTTTAATGGGCTAAAAAGAGGCTTTGTATGAATCTGTCTCAGTCAAGTAACAAGGCATGACAGGGTGTGCATTATTTAAGTGATAATAGTCAAATAGCCAGAGTATTTGATGGAATAACTGGCTGATGTGGGCGATTAAATGTCGAGGCTGGAGGCTGAGACACATGATCATCCACAGAAGGTGATTATTCCATGTATACTCTGGCTAAATTAATGTTGTTACTCTTATACAAATAAACATTTTGAACCCAGGACTTTTAAAGTTCTATAATGTATGGACAGTGTCTATTAACCCCTGTTTTCAATCAGTTTATAACCTGATAATCCCACTGTTATGACATCAGTATGCTGTAAACTTTGCTTAACCATGTCATAATGATGGGATTACAGGATAAACTGTAGCCAACTGTTAAAATTCTTGGAAAGGAAAGGTGATCTCCTGCTTGGACATTCATTCAAAGCACATGCATTCCATTCAGACAGTTACAGATCCACTGCAGTGTGGATTGCCAGGGCTAATTTCAGCCCTTCAGTTGCTCAACATTCAAACCAGGAGGCATTCATAGCTGAGCAGGAGAACAAATGCACATCAAAAAAAAACTGTATTTTTTCCCCACTGTGGCTAGTTTTTCCATACACTATAAAATACAAAGCCTGAGTAATGGTGGTCAACCAAGGATGTAATCACCTCTTGCAGTTGCCATGACAACTGTAAACCTCTCAAGCTGCACTCTCAAGGTTTACTTGGCTGTCCTGGTAACATCTTGAGGTGAATACATCGTGGTTAACCACAGTTACTCAGGCATTATCTTCTATGTGGTAGTGTGACCTCATTTTGGATTAGCCCTGTTTGCTTAGAGTGGAGCCCCTTTGTGTAAGTCACAATATTTTCTCCCACTGCAAAGTAATGAGAGGCTTTGTTTTCTCCACTACAGAGGAAGCCCCCCAACCCCCAAGCTCACTGCCGACCACGGCAGGCACTCGGGACGAACAAGCAACACAAGCAGCTCACCTGAGGAGCTGAGGAAGCCAAATTTCCAGCCTGATAACTTTTGAGGTAAAGAGAGCCTCTTCTCTTCATCTGGACGCCTGCAGGGGAGTGCTAGCCTGATGACGCTTTGCGTCATCTGCCCCACCCACCCCAACCACTCACCCACCCACAGGCGCCTGTCAATTTAAGGATCCACCCCCATGACATCACATCCAGTGACATGTCCTGCTGCCCAGCGCCTACCTCCCCACTTTCCCATTTGCAGGTTATACCTGCTGGCCACTAGAGGGACCTATGCTCCCTTGCTACTTCCTACTCCTACATGTACAGTACTACTTCCCTTGGATCTTGCTCACCACAATGTATTGGCCCTGCCTCATGCTCTGCCTGTGCCTATACCCACTTACCCATCTGCTACTCCGCACTGTGCCCTGACACCCCTTCCTCCCCTTGCTCCTGAACCTGCTCTCTTGCCCCTTGGGACCTCTGTGTGTCTCGGTCCTCCCTGCCCTCCCCCTAGCTTCCTCCTCACCTCAAGCACACCTGGGTGTCTTCTTATTCTTGCCTTCCCTTCCTGTACCACCCTGCCCACTCCCTGCTCCCTTAACCTCCCCTCCCCCCTCTCATGTCAATCATAGGAAAACCTTTCACCATCTCCCAGCCAGGGTATTAGTCATGCTACTACTCCTGCCAGGGAACATTCATCCAAACCCTGGCCCGGTTCCCAGGAGCTCCCCAACTAGCACCACAGGCCTGTGCATGGTCTTCATGAATATCTGTAGCCTCCTAAAAAAGTTTGACTCACTACAATGCCTGGTCACTTCAATTAACCCTGATGTCATAGCTCTGGTTGAGACTTGGCTGTCAAAATCCTCCCCTGACTCCCTAGTCTCCCTTTGTGGTTTCACCCTCTTCCGGTCTGACTGTGTTGGGAGACGGGGTGGCGGCCGCGCTATTTATGTCAAGGATTCTCTCCCCGTACTAGCCCTGCCTGCTCCCACCCTTGACTCCAGGGCCCAGGCGCTTACGCTGAAATTAACCCCTGACCCTTTAAAGGGACCCCTTTATCTGACTACTGCATACATGCCCCCCAGGGACCAAATGCAGGCCATTGCCTCTCTTACAGAATACCTTTCCTCGCTACCTCCTTCTGCTGATCAAATTCTGGTGGGTGACTTAAATGTCAACTGGCTCAGCCCCTCCTCCTCTTCTACCCATGACTCCTTTTCTGCAATAGACCTAACGCAACTAGTTACCCACCCTACCAGGACTAACCCCAAGAGAGGCTCCAGTACCCTGCTTGATGTGGTACTCACCAACCGCCCTAATCGGATCCCCAATGTACAAGTCCTCCCAGACTCTCTCAGTGATCACTCCCCCATTCTATTCCATTAGTCATCCTCAGTCCCCAAACCCATAGCACAGACCACATGCCGGCGGCGCCTAATACCTGGTGGACTGATAAAACTCAAGGAACTTCTGTCCCAAATTGACTGGTCTCCTATACAGGCAACTCTTGACATTGACACAGCTCTCTCCTTCTTTACCCGAACTTTTAATAATGCCTGTGATATCTTTGCCCCAATGTCAACCCGCCATTCTAAAAGGCAGAATGCCCCCTGGGTAACCCCAGCTTTGATCCACCAACTCAAACATAGGGACAGCCTATGGCACTGTGCCATTGAGACTGGCTGGCCCAGTGACAGGCAGTTATATACTGCCACCCAAAACAAATACACTCGGGCCATCAGAAAGGCCAAGTCTGAGCACTATCGGTCCTCACTTACTGCCTCATGGGGAACCCCGAACCTTCTGAGATAACATTAAACAATTAAATGGGGTACACCCCACCCTCCCAGATCAACATTAATGGTGTGATCTCCTCAGACCCAGCCCTCATAGCCGACCATCTCAACACCTCATTCACTGACCTTATCCCTATCCTCCCTACACATTTTTTTGACCTTCCTCCCCAGTGCCTGCTGTAAATCTTTCTCACCCTTATTTTCTCCTCTGCCGTGTTTCTGCCCAAGAACTTAGGCCGCACCTTGTCACTGCCCTCAAGAGTAATAGTACGGAGAGTGACACCCAGGATCCGTGTATCCTATGGCTGGTCTTAGACACAGTCCTTACCCCGATCACGTGCCTCAGCAACCACTCTCTTTGCCTGGGGAAGGTTCCCACTGCCTGGAAAGTTGCCACTGTCACCCCTATCTTTAAAGGTGGTGATAGGACTGTGGCTGGAAACTATTGGCCAATCTCCATTCTCTCTCCTCTCTCCAAGGCCTTGGAAAAAGTGGTGGCCTATCAAATCTCTGACTACCTCTCCACCTACAATGCCCTATTTCCTGAGCAGCATGGCTTCAGAGTGGGCCACAGTACCAACACAGCCCTCCTTGAGTTCTCCAACTTTCTCCACTCCTCCTTAGACTCTGGTTCTCTGGCTGGTGCGGTCTTCATTGACCTCTTTAAAGCTTTTGACACTGTCTCCCCCCCCTCCCTCTTGATGCCTTAGTCTCTCTGGTTTGCTGCTGGGCCTATCTCCTGGTGCACCAGTTATCTGTCTGACCGCTCACAGCATGTAAAAATTAATGGGACCTACTCAGACATCTGTCCCATCATTTCTGGGGTCCCAAGGGCTCCATTCTGGGCCCCTTACTATTCTCCCTTTACCTTAACACCCTTCCACGCTCTTGCTCGGGGAACATGCTATTGTACGCTGATGATGCAGTCATCTTTGCCTCAAGTCGTAACCCTATTGCCCTCCAGGACTCGCTGCAGAAGTCCTTCATCGGAGCCGAGGGCTGGCTCATTGAACATAGATTGGTGATAAATCTTAAAAAAACAAAAACCATGTTCTTTACTCATCCTCAAAACAAGTCCTGCAACTTCAAACTCCTGATTCACTCTGGGTCCTCTTTCCCACTCGAACAAGTTTGCTCCTATAAATACCTAGGGATCCATTTTGACCCCTCCCTCTCCTTCCATGGACACATCAATGCCCTAGCCACTGCCACTAATATCCGATTGGGCATCTTACATTGGTATAAACACTGCCTCCCCCCGGAGGCTCTTCATCTCACAGTCACCTCCTCTATCCTGTCCCTAGTGGACTATGGACTGCCAGTTTATGGTGCTGCTGATCAGACCGCACTCCATAAAATTCACACTACTCTGAATAAGGCCTGCAGGTTAATTACTGGGGCACCTAGGCTAACACACACCTGTCTACTGTACGCTAAAGCGCTGGTACTTGATCTTGACAAGTGCCTCAAATATTTGACCTGTACCCTTACAAAAAATACCCTCCTTGGGCTATCCCCACCAGGATTGACCACCACCATCTCCGCTCTGTCCCACTAGTTCATACTCGGACCTCTGGGAAAACCTCTCTTGTTATCCCTAGAGCTAGGACCTCTCACGGCCAAAAAGCCTTCAGCTTTAGGGCCCCCTCCTGGTTCAACACACTGCCCCCCTCCATCTCCAAAGCTCCAACTATATAGTGCTTCAAAATGTCCTTACGGAACCACCTTGTTAACACCTGAAGCTGTAATTGCCACTAGTCAAAGCCGTACTCAATACTTATGACAAAGCTTACTACTAAGCTGCTAAGGACAACATAACTCTGGTATTGTTTGCATCAATCCTACCTGTACCAGCTTGTTTGTATCTATGTACTTACTGCTGTCTTAAGTTACTGTTATACTGTGTTATACTGTTATACTGTGTATTCTCGTTTGTCTTACTGTGACAAGGTACCTTTGTAAATGAGCCTATGGCTCAAAGGTCTTCCAAACTGCTGTCTAAATAAAATAAAAAAAAAATTAAAAAATAAAAGGAACATGCCCTTTTCCCCACGTTTTATGTTTGCTTGCATGCATGTGCAAGAAACATTATGTGGCAGCTTAGTAGAGAAGTGGGTTGTGGAGGTGTGACACTGTGGCGGCCAATGCCGGCACTGCATTTGTGAGCTTGGCACTGTTCAACCAATGCAGGCCCAGTGTCCTGATGACACTGGTTCTGCAAAAGTGCCACCGACTTGAAACAATTTGGCCGCTGCAATGAGGGGTCACCTCATCATTGCAGCGTCAGCAATCTCGCTGCAATGAGGGAGTAACCTGTCATTTCAGGGTGGTGCCTTGCCTGGTGTAACATTTCTACTTACATGGCAGTGGCTGACACTGCCTCACAGTCCCCATAAAAGGAGACAAGGGGGTCCAATCCCCCTGTCGGCATGCCTTCTCCCCAGATCATTTGCCAACAGGGGAGTCCACTCCCTGTTGGCATAATACCCCCCCATACATTTTGTTTGCCAAGGGGGGTGCCCAATCCCCACTTGGCATCATGTCTCCCCCAAAACACAGATCCTTCTTACTTTTGCCAATGGGAGGCCTGATCCCCATCAGCTTCAGTGCTCCCAAAAAAAACACACACAGGTGGCAGCTGGGAGCCCACCCCAGCATGCCAATTCTACCTGCAAAAAAGGAAAACCTTACCATAACAGTTTCAATTTATTTTTAACCGGAAAAGTAGAAAACGGTCCCGCGTTGTCTGGTGCTCTCTCTCCCAATCTGCACCCACCCTATGCGTATACCACCTCCCCACATCCCCCTCACCCCATACTTATCTCTGGAGCCTGGAGCAACAATCTTCAGTGGACTGGGAACACATCTGCACTCTTCAAAACCGACCTCGAACTGAGGAAATGCCAGTAAGCTGTATAACGGCATAAATAAGGTTTTTTCAACTTATATGGATATCTCAGCCATTTTTTGGACTATTGCACCAAATTTTCAACATGAGGTTATTGGAACCCACCCTCATGGATTTGTTCACTGTCATGGCATTATTTGGTCCCAAAAGTTGATTTTGCAGTCACTGCATGGAATCACCTTTCAGGATGGATTAACAAAATGACAGTGCCACTGTTCATGAGGTGGGCTCTCAAACAGCCTATGTTGCAAATTTGGTAAAAAAAAATCCCAAAAAATGACATTTTTACGAGTATGCATTGTGCAGTTTCCACACACACTCGTAACTTCATGAATTTATAATATTTTCACTCCAGATTTTCAACATTGGCATTTTTCCACACTTGCTTATGAACAGCACAGCTGTCATTTTTCACATCCTGGCCAAAATTTGTTTTCGCACTTCTGGTGCAGAATAGCATGGTTGTTGTGGGAAGTCAGTGTTTGGGACAGATAAAGAAAATCACAGTGACTCTGTTCATGAGCAGCGGTCCTAAAATGCCTATATTGAAAATCAGATGACAAACGTCCATAAAATGACTGTGTTACGAGCGTGCATTGTGCAGTTTCCATGCACACTCATAACTTCACAAATTTGTAGTATTTTCACTCCAAATGTTCAACATTGGCATTTTTTTCAGACCTCCTTATGAACAGTACAGTTGTCATTTTTCACATCCTGGCCAACATGTGTTTTCGCACTTCCAGGACACAATAGCGCAGGCGCTGTGGGAAGTCAGTGTTTGGGACAAATAAAAAAAAATCACAGTGACACCGTTCATGAGCAGAGGTACTAAAATGCCTATGTGTAAAATTTGGTGAAATAATTCCACAAAACGACTGTTACGCACATGTGTTACGCAGTTTCCATGTACGCTCAGAAATTTGAGCATTTTTAAGATTTTCACCACTGATTTTCAACATTGACACCTCTTCACACCTCCCTATGAATGGTACAGCTGTCATTCTTCACATCCTGCCCGATCTGTCCATACAATTACTGTGTTACAAGCGTACGTTGCGCAGTTTCCATGCACCCTTGTAATGCTGCGCATTTGTAATATTTTCACTCCAGATTTTCAATATTGGCATTTTTTCACACCTCCTTATAAACAGTATAGCTGTCATTTTTCATATCCTGCCTGAAATATGTGTTCGCACATCTGGCGCAGAATAACGCAGTTGGTGTGGGAAATCAATGTTTGGAACAGATTAAGAAAATCATAGTGACAGTGCTCATGAGCAGAGGTCATAAAATGCCTATGTTGAAAATTTGGTGACATAATTCCACTAAATGACTGTGTTACGCACATATGTTGTGCAGTTTCCATGTACGCTAAGAAGTTTGAGCACTTTTAAGATTTTCATTATAGTTTTCAACATTGACATCTCTTCACACCTCCCTATGAATGGTACAGCTGTCATTCTTCACATCCTGCCCTATCTGTTTTCGTACATCTGGCTCAGAATGGCACAGTCACTGTGGGAACTCAAAGTTCGGGACACATTAACAAAATCACAGTGCCACTGTTCATGAGAAGAGGTCAAAAATGCTTTCATGAGGTGGGGGTCACAAAAAGGCCAGATTGAAAATTTGTAGTGCAAATACCAACAAACGCCCAGGGCGTTTGGGTTTCTAATCATAACATCCCACCCTGTACAGACTGACAGGCATCAGGGTGTGCCTTTGGACTGCCAACTGTAATGCTCATGCCATTCCACCCCCACTCCCTACCCTGCAGCCAGTGACAAGCATCGAGGTGTGCCTTGGACTCTTCAGCCCCAGAGTTCACCCCATTCTCCTATACTGCACCCATTTCAGTGTATGTCCTAATGGAATGCAGTGACTATAAATCCAAACACCCCAAGGCACACCTCAACACATGTTGGTATCTGCAGGATAGGATGAGGTGAAATGGCATGAATGTTATGGGTGACGACCCAAATGCATACCCAATGCCTGTCTGTCTCTGCAGGGTGGATGTGGGGTTGGCGTGAAGTTCAATACTTCACTACCATTCCTATTCTGCATCTGTCTAACTCCTGTGTTTCCAATCCTAATATCAGCAGGCAAACATTTGGCATTGACACATGCTTGTTTTCAGTGGACTAAATTGATACCCTACTGTGGGTGTGCTTGAAAAGTGGATAAACTAGTCAGGGTGTGTTTGAAATGTGGATAACCAACTGTGAGAGTGTCCAAAATGGGGTCTTAATAGTTTGTGGGGTATTAAATGCCAGTTTTCCTGTGTTATATTTGGCTGGCGGGAGATGCTGATCATCTAATGTGAACTAACCGCATGCCTTTGGAAGTAAGGTGGCAGGTGACGACAAGTGCCGTACACACCTGAGAAGTGCAGTTTTCACAATATTACACACCATTTGGAGTGCTTTATTGGGACTATAAAATGGTAGTTGCTGGAAGTTTGGATTGCCTTTCCTACTGTGCATAATGGCACAATGTTTTTGACTGCTGGAATATCTACACACAGTTACCATTATGATGCTGTTGCACTGTTTTCCAAAAAAAACTACTGGTGAAGTTGCAGACAGAAGACTGCTGCCCAGGCTAAGTTCAGCTCCTACCTACTAAAATATGGACTTAGAGCTGTTTTACTATCATCTAAATTAGACATGAGTCCAAAACCTGGATGACACACACCTGGGATTTCCTATCTCTTGAACTCATTCTGCATTTTTCATCTGATTCAGAAAACCTGCATAGTCTTATCTTGAGATCCAGTTAGAAAATGAAAGTCTATGCATGTGGTGTTTTCTTAGAGGTATTTAAAATTGTAAGTTTTTCTAGGCTATTATAAAACTATAAAAGCAAATATATTACAATAATAATATTTTCAGGTAAAATACTACTTTGTTTTGCTCCTTGTCCTTACTCATGGCACTCAACTCCTTCTGACATTATCTTGTCCTCTACCTGCCAGACTCTGCTGATGGCTGCTATCACTGCAAACCTCCCTGGGTCCACAGGCATCCAGGGGGACCAGCATGTCCCTGCAAGGGTACCTCCCCATCCTGCTTCCACCAAGGAGTGGACATGTTTGTGAAGGCTGGTATGCCAGTTGGGGTGTGGGCAACATTAGTTCAGTAGGTGGTTGGGTGACATTGGCATGGGCAAAGGACAGGTGGACATGTGGACCATCATTCAGAGTCCAATCAATGGAGTTAAATGAACACACAAATCAGTTTCTTCAACTCTTTAGTAGATTTTATTTACATATATCAAAAGTGGCCATCCTCTTCAATCCAGCATTTCACCCCCACACAGGCTTCATCAGGGATAGCCATATATCCCCAGTAGAATCACTGCAGATGCAGAACTTTGGGCCAAAGAGAATGGTGCCCTGTTGGGATTTGTAGATAAAATCTACTGAAGTGTTGAAGAAGCTGATTTAACTCAACTGACTGGTCTATGGGCCACAATCAGCCCGAAACTGAAACTATATCTCAAAGTGGAGAACTAGAGAGGGTACCCAGTGGAACTCACTTAAACCCATCATCAAGAGTGCCAAGTTTTATTTATTTTAAAATTGGTGACCCAGAAATGCACACTGAGCCAAGGCTCATTTATTGGAGTGACCCAAGGGGAGAGGAGAGGAAATAAAATATGAAGCAATGAGCAAACACAATGGAAACACAATCACAATGGAACAATGTAAAGTGCAGGCAGTTACAGAAATGCTGGTGATAAAGTGCCCTTACAGTGGTACAGCAAAGTAACAGTGCAGGCAGTAACAGGAGTACAGGCAAAAAATGCATTTGCAGTGGTTTAATAAAATGTATTGGCAAAAACAAAAAAAAATCCAGTTTGTGTAAACAAAAGCATAAGTTATGTTTAAGTGGTGGCAAGGTATGAGCTCTACTAGATCAGCAGATGAAAGAGGGGGAGAAGGACGGAGCAGAATTCAGCTGGGCGCAGGACAGTAACAGAATGTGGAAGAGCTTGAGCTGCCATTTTAGGGAGAAGTGGGAGGACATGAGGCAGAGGATAAGGGGAAGATTGTTCCAGATAGAAGAGAGATGATAGTTGAAATTTGATTGTCCAGCAGTAGAGTGAGGATGAGGAAGGGAACAGGGGTGTGTGTGTGTCTCTACAGTGGGGATCATAGGAGATAGGGGGAACAGGAGAGAGGAGTGAGGACAGGTAAAGGGGAAGAGACAAAAACAAGTATTTTGAGATGAAGGAAGCACAGTGAGCTAGGAGGCATGAAGGAAGAGGAGAAACAGAGAGCAAGGTATAGCGAGAGCAGCTAAGATTATGAACTTTTATTTATTTTTTGTTTGTTTTATTTGAAGATTGGTAACAGGAATGGTAAATTGAGCCAAGGCTCCTTTCCTGTGACCAAGGGAGAACAGTGGTGGGATAAATGTACAAAGCATAGTAGCCAAGCATTGAATGACATTTATTAAAAATTTAGTACAAAATTAGAATAACATACAAGAAGCTGTAAGTGCAGAAAACAAAGTGCAGTGCAGCACAAAAGAATGCCTAGCAAGTGCATATTTAGAAGTGGCATCAATCCTTGGTGAATAAGAACAATATTGATAGTTGGCAGTTGACTTGAGGGCTGAGTTATTGCCCAACCTCGTAAACAAGGCAGAAACTGTAGTGGTGTGGAAGTTAACCCAAGGAAGGAGCAGGGACTCAGCTGGCTGCTGAGCAGGAAGGTTAAGCTCAGCTGTGGTGGTATCAGGGGGAAGGTTATCAGGAACAGGTGGGGAAGGGTTGCAGTTTCAACTCATGCCTAAGGGAGCTAGGGGATGGTGAGAGGTGAAGATATGAGAGGAGTTGGTGCCAGAGTGGGAGAAGTTGATATGAGAAAGCAGATTGCAGAACACAGGAGTGAGGGAGAGGAGTGGCAAAAGTGTTATGGTCCCTAATGGAGGTAATAGGAGGCAGGGGGGAGTTGGGAAAGGAGAGAGGAGAGGTAAGAGGGAAGTGAATCTGAACCAAATCAGCATTAGAATATGAAGGGGGTACAGTGGCCTGGCGATGAGAGGGCAGAAGAGGATGAATAGGGATGAATACAGCGAACAATGATGGGTGCAAGGAGGTGTAGCAAATCGACTGAGAAAGTTGTAGAAGGTGTCCAGTCATATGAGGGAAGTGGAAGGGGTGGTGTCATAGACCACATCTCCATAGTCAAAGACAGGGAGTCCATTTTAGTAAGCTAACGTGGACAAGCAAAGATAAGCAATCTTTGATGTGGTACAGGGCACCAAGCTTGGGACAGAGTTTTACATGGATGGCATAGATGTGGGCTGAGAAGTAAAGATAGCTGTTTGGCTAGACACTCCAAGGTACTTGAAGGACTGACATTTTTCAAGAGGTGTTCCATACAGAGTGGTAAAACAGTAGGGGCAGTGAGTCTTGCCAGTTTCTGACTGGTCCTGAAGGTCCTGAACACTGTTTTTTTTTTTTTTTTATTGTTGACTCTGAGTTGGCTGGACTGGAACCAGTGCAGACAGTTGTTGAAGTCCTGCTGGAGTAGGTGTTCTATAGCTGCTGTAGAGGGGCCAGAGCTGAAGATAACTGTGTCATCTGCATAGATGTGGATATGTGAGTTGGCACAGGCAGAGGGGAGGTCATGAGGAAGATGGAGAAAAGGATGGGGCCCAAGATGGAGCACTGAGGGACCTCAGCCTGGATAGGAAGAGGAGGTGACAGGGTACCTCCAGCCTCTACTGACTGTTGTTGACCTGTTAGATAGGAACAGAACCAAGCAACAGTAGAAGCTCAGAGGGCATCAGAACTCAGCTTGTCCAGGAGTTGTGGATTGGACACTGAGTCAAAGGATTTGGTTAGATCGATGAATATAGCAGCCATAATATGCCCCTGGTCCATCTAGGAGAAGATAGAATTAGTGACATGAAGGCTGGCCCAGTGATGCAGAAGCTAAGGTGCCTAGCATCTTATCTCTTCCCACACTGGCGACCTGGGTTTGGGAGGAGACTTGGGTCACCGGGGGTGACCCAAGCAGAAGAGGATCAAGCTTCTGAGGGACTTCTCTTCTCTCCTAGGGAGGGATGGCATGTTGGTCCAGACTAGGCTGCCCCTTGGTGGAGGCCTAGGGTAGAACAGCATTAGGGAGGTACATAAGGGAGGAAACTGTGTGGAAACGCCGGATGGATGTGCCGCCATGTATGAATATGGCACTCCACAATGAGGTGGGAGAAAATTCATGAAAATGGTGTTTGAGGGGCTAGATGAATACCTGCATGGATGCTCCATACCAGCACCACCACCCAGTCACAACACTGGTCCACCTCAGATATGGTGAACGGGGGGGGGGACAGCCCTCCCTCCTCAGCCCTTCCGACCATGAGGGAAAGCTCATGGCAAAACCACATGACCAGATAGGTGGCTAGGGTGATAAGTATGCTGGTGCTGGGGGCCGATGCTAGGCTAAAGATCCACCGCTTCAGACAAGAGGAGAAAAAAGGTATGTGGAAAAGAATCAGTGACACACAGCAGGGAGCAGGCAGTGGAATGGTGCTTCTGGAAACCAGACTGGAAGGGTGAGAGGAAGTTTCAGGACGAAAGGAAGTCAAGGAGTCTAGAGTGGACCAGTTTATCTTGCAGCTTAGAGAGGAAGGGGAGGAGGGAGATGGGATGGAAGTTGCCAGGAGAGGAGGAGGAGAAGGAGGAGGAGGAGGAGGAGGAGGAGTCATCCCCTTTGTGAAGTGAAGTAACTATGGCCAACTTCCAGTACTGAGGAACAGCACTGAGGGAGAAGGAAAAATTGAATATGCGAGTTAGGGGAGCTGCAATAGCAGGAGCAGATAAGTGGAGGAGCTTGGGGTCTGGACTGCCAGGGCTATACTTTGATAGGATGAGGGAGGACAGGGCAAGCAGAGTTTACTGAATGTTGGTGAGGTGAAGTGGAAACCTGGTGAGGGATGGGGGAGTGGGGCAGGAGGGGAAGAAGAGCAGCCAGGAGGGGGAGAAGAAGGGAGGGCACAGATTGTGAAGAACTCATTGAAGTGAGCAGCAACAAAGGCAGGGTTAGACACAGGTGAACTATTTACTATTGGGATCGGGGGAATTGACTGGGCAGTGGGGTTGAAAGGGGAGTGAATAACCTTCCAGAATTTAATGTGATGGGAGGTTATTTGCTGTGAAGCAGCAGAAAGCATTGCAGAGGGTGCCCAGTCTAGACAGAGATGAGGAGGGAGTGCTGACGTAGTCAAACACCAGCAGCACCATTTTGGTGATCAGCTCCAGGCAACTCAGGGGAGAGAGAGGCAGGTTCCTGTCACAGTGCAGGGCACCATGTTTAGGGCAGAGCTCAGAGTGGATGGTATCAGTATGGGTGAGGAGGTCAGGCCTGCTGTCCAGCCACACACACTGAGGTATTTGAAACAAGGAATTGCTTCTATAAGAGAGCCCTCTGGAGTAGTGAAGACAGTGGGGGAAGAGCCTAGCCAATTTCTAGCTGGTGCCAAAGGTCATGGACACTGTTTTCTTAGTGGTCACCTGACATTGGCTGGAATGGAACCAGTTTAGGACATTGCTGAAACTGAGCTAAAGTGACTCATCCAGTGCAAAAACTGAGGCACCAGATGTGAAGATAATGGTGTCATCTGCATACGTATGGATACACACATTGGCACTGAATAGATGCATGGTCATTTATAAAGATAGACACTAGGATAGGACCCAGAATGGAGCCATGGTTAAGCCTAGACTGGATGGATCAAGAGATGGGGAAAGGACATCACCAACCTGTACCGCCTGGAGACGGATGGAGAGGTGGGACCTAAACCAGGTGACAGCTGAACCTAGCCTCTCCAAGAGTAGGAAATGGGCTACCAAGTTAAAGGCTTTGATCAGGTTCATTGTTTGTTTGTTTATTTGCTTTTTACAAAGCGCCCTTCAGGGCTTGGAGTGCCTGGACAATAAATACCATTAATAAATAAAACAAAACTATGATACAAACTATATCCATCCATATAAGAAATACTATACTGCAGCAAAAACTTGCCTCTCTCCCCAGGTTCCATGAAGACAGCAGCTGTGATAAGACCCTGATCCATCCTGGAAATAACTGAATCAATGACACACAGCAGGGAGGAGACTGTGGAACAGTGCTTGTGAAAGCCAGACCAGAAGGGTGAGAGGAGGTTTGTGGAGTGGAGGAAGTCAGCTAGCTGGGAGTAAGCTAGTTTCTCCTGCAGCTTATCGAGAGTAAGGAATAACAAGATTGATTTGAAAGTTACCGGTAAAGGAAGATCAGCCCCCTTGTCGAGGGGGAGAACTTCAGTGAACTTCCAGGACTCAGGAACAGCACAAAGGGAGAAAGAGAGATTGAGGAGGTGGCTTAGGGAAGGAGCAGTGGCAGGGGTAGAGAGAAGAAATAGCTTAGTGTCCAGCCCATTAGGGCTAGATTTGGACAGATTATGGGAGGAGATAGCCTGCAGAGTCTCCTAAGGGGTTATAGGAGATAAGTGAAGGCTGGAAGATGGAGAGAAAAAAAAAGATTGTGAGTGGGACTGAGAGGCAGCAGGATGGTGGGGGGACACAAGTTGTAAATATTCATTAAAGTGAGCAGCAACAGTGGAGGGTGCTGAGATAGGTGAACCATTCACTGGCAGGACTTGGGATGTGGAATAAGGGGAGGTCAAAAAGGGAATGAATAACCTTTCAGAGCTTTGCAGGGGAATTAAGGTTGTTATGGAGGATAGAAGCAAAGTAATTTGATTCCGTAGCTCAGACAGTCTTGGTGTAGGAGTTTCAAAACTTCTTATTGGTAAGAAGGTCTGGGGTGGAGTGAGAGAACTTGAACTGGGCTCAAGCATGATCACAAGTCTTACAAAGGTCCATGAGTTCCGAAGTAATACAGGAATGGTCGTTACCCTTGACCTGGGACTTTTTAAGTGGGGCATCCTTGTCCCACATGACTAAGAATTTGGAATGGAACAAAGAAAGGGAAATGTCAATATCAGCAGAAGAGAAGATAAGAGATCTATCGTGGCTGTGAGGTCACTGAGGAGGGAATCAATATTTAGAGACCGGAGCAACTTGGACCATCTATTTTGGGAGGAGCAGAATGAGGCAAACTTTTCTGTTGCAGTATGTCATGTAGTGATCAATGAAGGCATCTGGTATAAATCCAGCTGTGGGTATGTGGTGTGGATGTGAGAAGAGCACCCAGTCCAGTAAAGTGTGGTTTTAGGAGAGAGGACTGAGTCATGTGGGCTCAGTGATGAGCTGTGAAAGGTTAAAGGGCTCAATCTTTTGGGAAGTCAGCCTGGACTGATGTTAAAATTCCGAAGTAGAAAAAGTTCACTGGAGAAGGAATGAGTGGCTAGGGAGGAGAGTAATTTTATTTTGCATCTCAGACAGCTTTGGTGCAGGAGTTTCTAAACATCCCATAGCTACTGAGGTGCAAGGAAGATTTCTAACCCACCTCCCTTCTCCTTTATGACTGTGCACAGCAGTGCATGGTCATACATGCTGTCTAGTACAACACCACCAGGAGCCCCCTTTAAAAGTTCTCTAGAGCCCAACCCTCCCCTCAGAGAAGAGTATAGTAATGGACAGTCCTTCACCCTTTCTGCCAGCCTACGCTCCTTCCACTCTTGGAATAGTGGTGCACAACATATTAGATATTTGCATTTTTTAAGGGAAAATGCTTCTCATTATAAACTACCATCCTGGGCCCCCTCCACTGGTTTTTTATGCCTGTAAATAATTTTTCCAACCGCCTGTCGTCATATTCATTCTGTGTGCTCACTCATACTTAAATAATATGGGAGCTGTGCTGTGCCATTTCACAAGCACAGCGCAGCTCTGTGCCACTCCAGTGTATAAAATGATACAGTTGAGCAGTGTGGAGCCACACTATGCTTATGAAATGGAGTAGTGCCACTCCTACATTGTTTTTACATTGTTTTCATACAAGTGGGTACACAGAATGAAGTACAATGGCAGGCAGGTCAGAGAAAAAATATTTTACAGGCTTAAGAGCCTGATTGGCGGGGGTTGGGATCCTTTATGGAATGGGGGGTTTACCAATATCAAGTGTTTTCCTTTAAGAAATCAGCGCTTACAATCAATTTGTTTTATAGAAGTGGGCTGCCTAGCTAAACACCAAATGATTTTCTTTACAACAATGACAGACTTTAAACATCCCCTGGACAGATATGTTTGTATAAATAATATTAACAGAGTATTATTAGGCATAATTGGCGAGCCAAATGGACCTCTGTCTTATTAGTGCTCAGAATATCTATGACCTATGACCTATAACAGTGTTGATGGCTGTAAAGGCATTATGGCTCCGTGCAGTGGACTTGACTTCAGAAGGATTTACAAGTGATTTTCTTGGAAATGAGATTACAGTTTTGAAATCAAGGCTGTGAGAAAAAGTATTGACAGCTAGCTCAATACCAGAGGTTTATGAAAATACCAGCGTGTTCAACAATGAGATTTTTAACAATGATACAGCAAATAATGAAATGAGGAACTGTGACATTTTCATACCTGAGCGATGGGATTATTGGGGCACTAGTAATTGCAATGGCAGTTACCAGCAGCCTTTATTTTGTTTATGAATTGTTTCCAGGAATGCCCTTTAGGTGTAACGGTATCTCTGTGTATTTTTTTTTAATACTACTTTATTGAATAAAATACAGATATATGATCCATGTAGCATTCCTAGCATTATTGTAGAGAACCTATAGACATTTTTAAACATTGATTCATTGCACAGTAAAATAGTACAGAGCAAAGGAAAACTGGCAAAACAACAATCACAGCAGAACACAGCTATCACTGGAATGCTTGTATCTGATATGCAAGACTGAATTCAAGGCTGTCAGTTACAAAGAATAAATGCAAGAAATTCAGAAAGAGAGGACAGGGTAGGATGGGGGTAGTTAGGGAGGTGTCACATGATGACAGCCTAATGAACAGCAGCTAGATCCCTTGGCTCTGCATTCCTCCTGACTACTTCCACTGCAAACTACCTCTTCTAACCTGAATTTCACCTGGAAAATAGGTTCTACTTTACCTCTATAGCACAAAGAAAGAGAGAGTTATCAGAGATATGGAGGCATTTATGCACAAGGCGTGTTTGCGGCACTCACCACCTCCTACTCCGGAGAAAGACAAGACCACAAAATGACCTAAACAGCCTGCCGCTAGCAGCAAGTTTTCAGCGGGATCATCAGCCCTCACAGAGGAATGTTTTCTGGGAATTATGCAGCCGCTTCAGAGCTCTATTGTGTCTATCTCTGAAGAATTGCAACAGGTGCACTCCTCGATGGACTCACTAGCTATACAAGTTTCTGATTCAGAGGCACGTCTTACTTCTTTAGAAAAAAGGGTAGATAAAGTTGACTTGGATCATAGCAATGTGGTGAAACGGTTTATAAAATGGAGGAGAAGCTGGAGGGTCTTGAGGGCAGAAGTCAACAAAATAACCTGCTGATTCTTGGGACCCCTGAAAGAGAAGAAGGCAGCTCTCCAATTCTATTTTTATAGAAACTTTGTGAAAAATTAGCTGGTCCCTCACCAAATGGTACTACCTACACTACTGAGAGACCTCACAGAGCACTATGTCCAATGCCACCACCACCCCCCGGTTCACCTCCTAGGCCGCTCATTTTTAAACTACTGAATTTCCTTGACAAGCAATACATATTAGCCCAAATTAAAAAGCTGCAAGAGGTGCAATGAGAGGGTCGGAAAATATGTGTCACCCAAGATTTGCCTCAATCGATGAGAGCAAGGAAACAGGAGATGCATCCCATCGTTTCTAAACTGATTGAGGGTGGCAAGCAGTTTCGGGTTCGATACCCAGGCATTCTGCAGGTGAGAATCAATGAGCAATGGCATGTCTTTGACACACAAGACTTGAGCACAACTTGAACTTAAGAAGCTATTGCCTGATCTGTTCAAGTGAATGAGCCACCTTGTTGAATGTTAAACTGATTTTCTAGGCCTGCTGGCTTAGCAAAGTTTTGAGAACAGAGTGCTGTTTTGGAACCCCCTACCAGTCGTGGTAGACATCTAAGGACACTTGAAGACAGGGACTTTTTTCCCATACAGACTAACAATATGCCCAGAGCCCTGGAGAGATAAGACTGTGTTGTTGGTTAAGTTTGGGAAATTCGCCAGCATGTGCCCAAACATCTGGACAAAATCTGGGACCTACACTTGCTGATTTCATTTTCGTTCACTCCCACTCGAAATATGGACAAAAGGTTCCTACACTCCATTTCTTACCCCACTGGTGGACTTTTAATCATGCTGTCACCCTTCATATGATAGAAATATAGAATTTGACGGCAGATAAGAACCGCTTGGCCCACCTAGTCTGCCCATTTTTCTACCTTACAGATAAGCTGCAGATCCTAATTAATCAACAACTTACTTCCTCATACCCCCTACTAGGACTGCCTTATGTCTGTCCCATGCATTCTTGAATTCCCCCACTGTTCTTGACTCCACGACCTCCTCAGGGAGGCTGTTCCATGCATCCACAACCCTCTCTGTGAAAAAATACTTCCTCACATTACCTCTTAACCGTCCCCCCTCTATCTTCAAATTGTGCTCCCTTGATCTTGCACATCTTTTTCTGAAAGATGCCACCATCTTGGACTTTGTTGATTCCCTTGAGGTACTTGAAAGTTTCTAGCATGTCTCCTCTCTCCCTCCTTTCCTCAAGGGTATACATATTAAGCTCCTTTAGTCTTTCTTCGTATGTCTTCTGGTGCAGACCCTGCACCATTTGCTTGCCCTCCTCTGGACAGCCTCCACTCTGTCTGTCTTTGTGGAGATGGGGTCTCCAGAACTGCACACAGTACTCCAGATGGGGTCTCACTAACTGTCTGTACAGAGGGATAACAACTTCCTGTTTTCTACTATTGATGCCTCTCCCTATGCATCCCAATATCCCCCCCAGCCTTCCTTACTGCCCTCTCACATTGCTTGCCCACCTTTAGGTCATCTGATATAATTACTCCCAGGTTCCTTTCCATTTTTACTGTTGTCAGTATCTCACCCCCCACTGTGAACTCTTGCCCTGGGTTTTTGTTTCCAAGGTGCATTACCTTGCACTTCTTTGCATTGAATCTGAGCTGCCATACATTTGACCATTCCTCCAACCTTGCCAAGTCCCTTCTCATCCTTTCCACTCTATCTGGTGTATCAACCCTGTTGCAGATCTTTGTCATCTGCAAAGAGACAGACATTTCCTTCCAGTTCCTTTGCAATGTCACTTATAAAGACATTAAAAAGGACCAGTCCCAGTACTGTACTCTGCGGTACCCCGCTAGTAACCCTCCTTTCTTCACTGTGGACTCCATTTACTACTACCCTTTGCGTCCTGTTGTCTAGCCAATTTTTTATCCTGGCTACCACCCTGGGACCCACTCCAAGCCTGGCTAACTTGTGAATTAATCTTTTGTGTGGGACTATATCAAATGCCTTGCTAAAATCTAGGTAAGCCATGTCCACAGCCCCTCCCTGGTCTACTACTTTGGTCACCCAGTCAAAGAAATCTATTAGATTCATCTGACACGACCTTTTCATCGTGAATCCCTGCTGCCTTGGGTCCTGTGTCCCACTGGCCTCTAGGTACTCAACAATTCTTTCCTTCAGAAGTGATTCCATCATTTTAGCTAGCACTAAGGTCAAACCAACTGGTCTGTAGTTTCCTGTCTCTGTCCTGCTCCCACTTTTGTGAAGAGGAATCATATCCGCCCTCCTCCAGTCCTCAGGTACCACCCCATCCTCCCATGATTTGTTATAGAGTAGTCAGCGGTGTCATTAGTTCTACCCTTAGTTCTTTTAGAATTCTTGGGTGAATCCCATCAGGCCCCATTGCTTTGTCCACCTTCAATTTTATTAGTTCTTTCAGAACCCTTTCTTCTGTAAATGGACTGATATCGACCCTCGTCTTCAGAGTGTTTCTCTTGTTTGGTTTAGGTACCTCCCCCTCCTCTTCCTTTGTGAATACTGAGCAGAAATATTGGTTCAGTATCCCTGCTTTTTCATTGTTACCCTCTACCCACATTTCCTCCCCTTTATTAAGCCTCAATATCCCTCCTTTGGTCTTTCTTCACTCCCTAATGTACCTATAAAAGGTCTTATCCCCCTTCTTAACAGATTTGGCAATCCTTTCCTGGGTTTGGGCCATTGCTATTCTGACTGCCTTCCCAGCCTCTTTCTGCCTTAACTGATAAAGTTCTCTGTCCTTCTTCTTCTGTGTTTCCTTATATTTTCTGAATGCTATCCTTTTCTCCTTAACCTTCCCTGCCACCTCTTTTGAGAACCATAGCGTTTTTTTCCTTCGTTGTGTTTTGTTGATTTGCTTTACACAAAGGCTTGTTGCCTCTGTGATGGCTGTTTTGATTACTCTCCATTGTTCCTCCACCCTCCTTCTTGCCTGTTTGCTAGTGCTTTTCTGAGGCACTCTCTCATTTTCCCAAAGTCAGTCCTTCTGAAGTCCAATACTCTTGCTTTTGTATGGCTTGATTGTATGGCTGTGTTTTATTGTGAACCACACTGTTTGGTGGTCGCTTGTTCCCAGATGGCTACCCACTTCTAAATCTGAGATTCTTTCTCCATCCCAATTTGAGAGTATCAGGTCTAAGATTGCTCCCTCCCGAGTGGGTTCCAGTACTAGTTGTCTGAGGCATGCCCCCTGTAGGGCATCAAGAATGACCCTGCTCTTGGATGTGCCTGCAGCAAAGGTGCTCCAGTTAACATCTGGCATATTCAGGTCCCCTAGCAACAATATGTCCCCTTTTTCTGCCATTCTAAGGAAGCCTTCCATCATTTCCTTGTCCATTCCCTCCCCCTGAGATGGGGGTCTGTATACAACCCCCATGTGGATTGTGGTGCCATTTCCTGTCTCCAGGATGACCCAGAGTGTCTCATCTGCTCCCTGTTTACTATTTTTAGTTCTGTTGCTTTGATCCCTTCCTTTACATAAAGAGCTACTCCTCCTCCTTTTTTACTCTCCCTGTCCCACCTGTAGATTGTGTATCCTGGTATGTTGACATCCCAGTCATGGTTCTCTGTGTACCATGTTTCTGTGACTGCCACAATATCCAGGCAACCCTCTTCCATCAAGGCCACTAGTTCAGGGAGCTTGGTACACAGTCTACGGGCATTGGTACACATCACCCTCCACTTTTTGATGACCTTACCCCCTTTAGCCCCATTCCTGTCCTTACTGCCTTTGCCTTTTTTTACATTTACTTCTGGCCTGCTCCCTAATGACTTCTCTACCTTGGTGCTTACCTCACTAATTACTGTTGTTTGTGGGGGGAGGCTGGGATTTCCCTGCTCCTTTTCAGTGCCCCCCCCCAGCTAGTTTAAATGCTTGCCAATGAAGCATTTAAACCTCTCACCTAGGATCCTGGTTCCCCCGGACAGATGCAGATCATCTCATCAGTATAGGTCTGCATCCCTCCAGGTGGCTCTCCAGTCCCCAATGAAGCCAAAACCCTGAGCTCCACACCAGTTTTTCAACCATTCATTGAATTTCCTGGTGAGGAGTACCCTAGCATCACCCTTGCCATGGACAGGCAGCACCTCTGAGAAGGTTACTGTATGCGCTACTTGTCTAAGGCCCCTCCCCAACTCTACAAACTCCTCTTGCACTGCTCTGATCCCATTCCTAGCCAGGTCATTTGTCCCTAGGTGGACAATGACATCCAGCTCCCTCCCTCATGCAGCTCCTCCCATGATCCTGAGGATTCCTGTCCCTCCAAGCCATGGTGCCAGACAGGCACCTTACCTCCTCCCTTCCTCCCCATTTCTATCCCTAATGATTGAGTCCCCACCAGGAGTTGTTTCCTTCCCCTGTGGGGTCTCATGCCACCCTCCTGTAGGTCTCCTTTGTGAAGGTTCCCAGCATCCTCCTTGGTCTCCACTGCAGGTGCTTCCATAGAGGAACCACTATCCACCAGAAGAGTGAATGAATTGCAGAGAGATACAGCGGGAGGGATGCAACTCTGTTCTACCACCGTCTCCCTCCCTGAGCCCACCCTGGTCCAGCCTCTCCTCTTTCTTGGCAACCTCTGAGGTAGAGACATTGGCCCTAGTGGTCCCTGGGTGGGGGAGGAGGTTTCACGGATCCTAGCCAGGTCAGCCTGGAGACGGGCAACCTCCTCCCTCAGACTAGAGAGATGCCTGCAAATAGGGCAGCATCACAGCCTCCATAATGTCTCCTGGAACACTGCCGCCCCACAGCCATTGATGATGATGTTTATGGGCAGTTAATGTTTATTTTTCACTTTAATTGAACGAAACGTTCGGACCATGTAACTGTGGAAATCATACATCTATTGCGATTCCTTTTTTTTATCTCTAATTTCTATCTTTTCTAAACATGTTTGATTTTATTTTTGCCATGCTGTACACCATATGGTTGCCAAGCGTCGGACATTTGCATTAAGCTTTCTTATTTGAGGTTAGCAATGATACCACTTAGATAAGTTTATTCCTGGGTGGATCTACGCCAAATAATTTTGAGCATCTATACTTTGTTGATTCAATAATGTTTAATTATTGTATAATATGTTCCGGGGGAGGGGTGTTGGGGAATAGGGAGCAGGGAATGCTGTATCGCAGGGGTGCAAATTAACATCAACTGGCAGTATATTTTGTTAGTGCAGTTGGTAGAACTGGGGGTATCTGTTTAATAATATTTTATTTGTGAATTGAAGATAAATCGGGATGTTTAATAATTGAATGGGGAAACTTAATAGTGTAATTATGGGGGGGCATGACAAATTTTCTTCTCATACACGGTAGCTGGTTAACTGTTATTTGCTCAGAGAAAAGTCTCTCAGCCGAATCTCTGATATTATTCCATTCTGTCAATACCATAATGGGGGGTCCATATAATATTACAACTTGGAATGTCCATGGTGCCAGAGATAGGTGCAAACGACAAGTAATTTTAAGACACTTATCCCACCTCCATGTGGGAACTGCATGCCTACAAGAAACACATCTAAAGAGAGAGAGAGAGAAAGAGAGAGGATATTTCTCTACTTTGTAGGAATTGGGTAGGGCAAGCTTATGGCGCTGGGATTTCTACTAGTCGAGGAGGGGTGGCCATCCTGATTGCTAGAACAGTCCCTTTCAAACTGGTCCAAGAAATGTGGGACATAAAAGGTAGATATGTTTTACTGCTTGGTGATTTTCATTCCCAAACAGTCTTGGTAGGGTCCATTTATGGCCCCAACATAGATTCACCCCCGTTTTTCTTACACCTTCTCAACTTGAGTACCTCCTTTACGCATGAGGGTATTTTCCTGGGTGGGGACTGGAACTTAACACCCCAACTCCAGTTAGACCAGTCTGATGCCAAGAGAGTTGGACTTTTTCCAGCTCAAAGGGCCCTGAAGGATTTTATGAATAGAGCAGGGTTGGTGGATATATGGTGAATATTACACCCCACAGCAAAATCCTACACAATTTGTTCTTCTCCCCACTGCACCTGCTCCAGGATTGATTACTTTTTGATTAGTTCCTTTCTCCTTCCAAGAATAATTGACAGCCAGATGCATGCCCGAGTGACCTCAGATCACTCGCCTGTTTCCCTTTCTTACCTACTTGGCCCTGGTATACGAAGGGATTCCTTGTGGCACCTGAATAATCAATTGCTCAAATCGCCATCTACTCTACTGCATGTTAAGGACTTTTTCTCAATTTCTTCAAACCAACAAAGGTTCGGTTAAAGGCTTGATATTGTATGGGCAGCCCTCAAATGTGCATTGCATGGTGAATGTATTCACCTTGCTTCAAAAAGAGCCCGACAGTTTAAAGCTAAACAAGATGAGTTGTTGTTTGACATTAAGTTCACTGAAATAAATATTAGTCACTTCTCCCTTGAGGAGGGCTGGGTCAAATTGCATACTTTAAATGCCCAATTTTATGATCTTAAGTCTCAAAGTGGAATTAGCACTGAAGAGAACTAAACTTAAATATTTAGAGTCAGGTGAAAGGGCGGGTAAGTTGCTCACTATTTGAATTAAACAGGCTGAAACAAACTGTTGCATACCTAGTTTGTAGGCAACTAACAACGGTCCCGTACCTACCCATCCCCAACAAATTGCTGCTATTTTCAAATTCTGTTAAGATTTGTACTTCATCCCTAAAGAAGATGCTGTTACTCAGAAAGACATAAACAATTATTTAGACCTAATTGATCCCCTGAAACTTTCTCCTGATGTGACAACTCCCTTGGGTATACTAATTCAAACCGACGAAACCAACCAAAGGCCGATGGCACATTTATAAGGTAGAAAAAGAAATGGGCAGACTGGATGACCCTTTCAGTCCTTATCTGCCATCAGCTTCTATGTTTCTATGTTTCATGAAGTAGAGCACGCAATCCGCCACTTCCCTTAAATAAATCCCCAGGACCTGATGGCCTTACCAATGACTCGTTTAAGTCTTTCTCTGAAGATCTAGCTCCATTTCTGACTGAAGTATATAACTAATGGTTTATTAATGGATTTTCAGAGCAAAACTTTCAAGAAGCTATTATTACCCTTATACCTAAGCCTGGTAGAGGCCCCCAACACCCAGAAAGCTATCGCCCTATATCACTTTTAAATACCAATGTTAAGGTATTGGCAAAAGTTCTCACCAATAGGTTAGGTCCCCTTATGAACATCTTAATCGGCCCTGAACAAGTTGGATTTATGGCTGGTAGATTTTCCTGTGACCATATTCATCGTTTGCTACACTTACTCTCCCCTGTCTAACCATTTAGATGCCCCTACTGTTTTGATTTAATTAGATGCCGAAAAGGCCTTTGACCGAGTTTCCTGGGATTTTTGTTCACAGTAATTGGGTCCAACTTCTTTACAAAGCACCTACAGCCCATGTCTGGTGTAATGGTCTATTATCTGATTCCCTCCCATTATGATGTGGTACCAGGCAAGGTTGTTCCCTATCCCCACTACTGTTCAATTTATATTTAGAATCCTTCATCAGGAAATTAATTTCTTCCCCGCACCTTCAAGGTATACAAATTGGTACCTCTCATCATCTTATTTCTGCTTATGCAGACAACTTACTATTACACTTAGAAAATCCAGCCTGTGGTGTCCCTGCCTTCTTAGAGAGATTGACCTCTTTTCTAGAGTTTCTTTTTACAAGCTGAATCCTTCCAAAATGAAAGTTTTCCTGAAATCTTTACCCACCGATATTGAGGGAACAAATCTGGTGTGGGAATCAAAGTCCCTAACATACTTAGGCCTGAAGATTTCTAGAGAAATTCCACATATAATAAAAGAAAATTTCTGCATGTTAATAGTGACCCTCAAGAAAGATTTGACACAGCAGGGGTCTCTACCAATCTCATTATGGGGTAGAATAGCTACCATTGAAATTAATGTTTTACCTCACATTCTTTACCTTCTAATTATGTTGGGCATCTTCCTTCCAAAGCACTGTTTTTTCAACCTACAAGCTTTAATTAATCAATACTTATGGAAGGGAAGGAAGGTCAGACAAGCATATTTTAAACTTACTGCACCAAGGTTACAAGGAGGCCTTTCTCTCCCATCCTTTTTCACCTACTATTGTGCCATGCATATAAGCAAGCTTTTACACTGGATTTTGACACCTGCCCAAAGGATTCCTGGTTCTCACAAACCCTTTGGCTGGACATTGAGACAGTTTTAGCAAATACCTATCACTGCAATTTGACCGCATTGTTATACTCCCCCCTTGGTTATTACCTAAGGCTCTGAGAAACACGCCAATTGGTCGATCTCTTGAGGTGTTATTCCAGATGCAAAAGCATTGGAATGTTAGCTGGTATAAAACATCAGAACAGCCCCTAATTGGTAATCCAAATTTTCAAATTGCTCAGGCCCCCATCTCCTCTTTTTTTGGGCTCCATTGCAGAATTTGAAACTGGGTGACTTGGCACCTGGAGGTAAAATCCTCCCCCTCTTACAATTTTATCATGATTTTAAAATTAAGGATATAAATGCTTTTAAATACTGGCAAATTCGACAGGTTATCCTGTCTTACTTTGGAAAAAACACTCACAGTCCTTCCCCTACTACTGAACTATACCCAGTATTATTGGTGGCAAATCAAGCACACGCAATAGCTATAGTATACAAGGAATTGCAAACCCTTGAGCATTGTTTACCTAAAGGTGTCTGCTATTACTGAGTGAATAAGTCATCTTTATCAGCGGAAGTACCATTCTTGTGCTGTCTCTGGTGCAACATACATAAATTCATCAAACAAGATAGACTTCAGCTGGTGCAATACAGTGTGATGCATAATCTATATTTCTCCCCAATAGGTTGTATAACATGGGAAGGCTTCCACCTCCTCTGTGTCAAAGTTGTACTGAATCTCTGGGTGACCTTTATTATATGTTATGGTCCTGCTCTAAAGTTTAAACTTTTTGGCAGAGTATTCAAAATACATTAGATCCATTACTTGGCTTGCATCTTTATTTACTCCCGAATTGTGTATTCTTAATAGCTTCCCCCCATGGACCATTACACGCAGAAAAGCCCACATAGCTCTTATCTCAGCAGTGGCTAAACTAATTATTATGAGACACTGGAAAGACAATACATCCTCATTGGTGTTAGAGTGGCATAGAGAGGAGTTATTAGCTCTACAACTTGAAAAACACATAGCCATGTTAACTAATAGAGATCAGGTCTATCTAGACAGATGGGGTCCGGTGGAAGCCTTACTCACAGTTTGGAAACCACAGATCATCCCAGACTTCCTATGAGTGTATACACAGCATCTGATGTAACTATAGTTTACTGACTTTAGCACAGGGTTGGTTTTGTGGGAGGAATAATTGTTAGGGTGGGTCATGGGGTAGTATTGTAATAATTTTGTTCTAGTGTAATTAGATTGAGGATTGGACTCAACAAACATTGTTATTATTCATGTGCACCACTCCCTCAGTCATTACAAGATACCCATGGATGTATTGTATTATGATTAAACTTGAATAAAGTATATTAAGGGAAAAAAAAAGAGGGAATAGTAAGGGGCCATGATAAATGGCTGCCAATTCCCCATTCTGAACTCTTATTGGTATACATGTGCCTACCTACTCCTGAGCCAGTTTCTATCGTGTCCAGCGACTAATATAGGGTGGAGTTCTGTGCTGCAATGCAAGAGTTAGCCTGTCCATTTGAATCTAAGAAATGATACTGACCCATTCCTCATATTCTGGCAAGTCAACCTGTAACCACTTCCTTATAATAGTTTTATAAGCTCTCACCACCACATATGATACTCACACTGTGTTGAACGTACAAAGGAGAAACCTCTATTGCATTTTTAAAATAAAAAAAATGCCCGCCTGATGTGTTTCAGGTCCTACCTGGAACCTTTCTCTATGGGGTGGATTGCAGAGTCAAAATTTGTTGTAGTTTTATTTTTATAGCAACCCAAAATGTTGGAAGCTTGGGGCAGTGCCAGAATATGTGAGCATGAGTGGCAACTGCCTCTCTACACTGCCACCAGCATTCAGGGGTTATCAAAGGGTCCCATTTAGCTTAGACCTGTAGGACCAGGAAATAAAGAATGAACCCTCCATGGTGTAAAGGTATCTCATTTCCTCAGGGGTCCCAGAACAGTAACCACTGCAGCACCACTTGTTTGCACTATACAAAAACACAGACCAATACAAAAAGGTTAAGACAAATTGTAACTCACAATTAGATAATAGCATTATTTATCTTTTTTTCCTACCATGAAAGACACACCAAGCTGAGATAGCTTTTTCTGATGTGCATCCAGGGCAGTAGGTTTTATGGACTTCTTTTCTTTGCTGGGGAAAGGTTGGCCATGACACCAGGGAAACTCACCCGCTCTTCATCGATAATTACCATGGGTTCTTTACTTTCACCTGGACAGTAACTAGAGATGGGCGGAAGCAACCTTGGTTTCACAGTATAGAGCAGTGGTATAAGGCTCTAAGCTGCAAACATGGAGACCTGGGTTTGAATCCCACAGCCTCCACTTGCATACTGTGTGACCCTGAGCAAGTCACTTAACTTCCTTGTGCTCCTTGGTCGCACCTGTAAACAAGCTTTCTACTTATTGTGTCTCTCTGGGTTAAAAAAAAAAAAATAACAAATGTGTTTCATGTCACTAATTTCCTGGTGAAATGCGTAAATAAAAAATGTCTCATCTGAACAGCAACATCCAAGTTGTGCAGCACTTCTCTTGTACTGCACTACAGTGTCAGTTATGGGTAACATCTCAAGTACTGGGTGTGGGGCTAGAACCCATGGCCATCTGCTCTTCTGCCCCAGAGGCAAGCATGATACTTTCTGTGCCACTGAGTTTAAACAAGCAGGGGATAGTCTTATGGGGGGGGGCTCATGGTCAAATAAGCGGCTTTACTGCCCAGACAGACTGCACCTTAGTTGGGAGGGGAGAAAAATACTAAAGGACAGGCTTTGGGAATATATGGAAAATGAACTTGGTTTAAACTGCTAAAGGGGAGGAGGGGGCCAGAAGGCACACACAATTCAAAAAGGGGAGGTCGGTAGACCTCCCCCAACAAAGGTAGTAACAAAAAAGGGGGAGGGGGGAGAGGGAGCAGCTAAAGAGTGGGAGATAGAAGGAGGGAAGGAGGGCAAGCTAAGACAAAGATATTGAACAAATGAACCAAGATATTAAGGGACAAAGTGGAGGGTGGTGTCACTGAATGCCCGTAGTCTTGGGAACAAGATATAGCAGAAATGCATGCCCTCTTAGCAGAGGGTAAGGTGGATATAGTGGCAGTTACCAAGACCTAGGCTACAGCACACCAGTACTGGGATCTCTCAATCCTGGGGTACAATCTATAGAGAATGGACAGAGAGATAGGCAAAAAGGAGGGGGAGGGAAGGGAATAATTTGCATGAGGAAGGAGGAAAAGGAAAAGAGGAACATAGAAACATTGTGGCTGCAGTTGCAGGCTAGCAGAGGAAGGAAGATCAGGATGGGGGTGGTAAACACACCACCCAACCAGGGTGAGAACAAGGACAGAGAGCTGTGTTCCCAATTGAGGATCGCAGCTGGAAAAGGGGATGTGGTATTGGTGGAGGATTTTAACTTGCCTAAAGTAGACTAGGCTACTTCCACCACATCCTGTGCCAAAAGTCAGGAAATCCTAATTGCAATCCAGGATGGCTTCATGATTCAGTGTGTGACCAATGCCACTGGGGTGGGGCAATCCTGGACCTAGTGCTCAGCAATGGGGAGTGCAGACAGGAAATCTAAGTTAGGGAACCCCTGGGAGGAAGTGACCACATTACAGTGTGATTCAGTTTGGACATGGGCAAGGATGACATCCTCAACAAGACCAGAACATTGGATTTCAGGAGGGCAAATTTTACAAAGATGAGAGAAGTGTTAAGGGAAACCCTGAAGAGCATGGAGGAGGGCGTGGGGATGGACCGATCATGGGCCATCATCGGGGGGGCTATTCAGAAGGGAACAAGCAGCTGTATCAAATTGAGGGGGAAGAAATCAAAAGCCAGACCACCAAGCTGGTTTAATGGGCTAGTGGCCAGGGAGGTAAGGGAAAAGAGGGCAGCCTATAGAAAATTCAAAAGAACAGCAAAGGAAGAGTATGAAGAAAAATTCCAGAGGCTTGCTAAGGTGGCAAGAAAGGAGATGCAGCAGGCAAAGGCACAGAAAGAGCTCCAAATAGCTGAAGGAATACAGAATGAGGAAAAGGTCTTCTTGTGCTACCTAAGTGAAAGGACAGACAATAAGGATGGCATTGTTAGACTGAGGAAGGGGGGATGGCTGGGTTGACAAAGACAGAAGCAAAGCAGAGGTATTAAACGAATACTTCCACTCCGTCTTTACAAAGGAAAAGGATGGACCGGTGACATGTGCAGGGAGGGAGGGAACAGGGAGAGAAGCCATGGGGTAATTGGGATTGAAAGAGTGTGGGGGGCTGATGGCCCTGAGGGTGGACAAATTCCCAGGCAAGACAAAATACACCCCAGGGTGCTGAAAGAGTTATCAGAAGATCTGGCAGGGCCACTGACTCTTCTCTTTAATAGATCTCTGGAGTGAGGAGTGGTGCTGCTGGAGTGGGGACGGAACATGTGGTGCCACTCTAAAAGAGTGTGGACCCAAGAATGACCCAGGTAACTATAGACCAGTCAGCCTGACCTTGATAGTATGTAAACTCATGGAGACCATATTAAGGGAAAGGCTGGTGAGGTACATAGAGGACAATGGTCTACAGGATGAAAGGCAGCACAGGTTTGTGGTAGGCAGATTGTGTCAAATGAACCTGATTGAGTTCTTCGACTGGGTCACGAGGGCAGTAAACAAAGGCCAGATGGTGGGCATCATATACCTGGACTTTGGCAAGGCCTTCAATTCTGTACCATACAAAAGGTTGATATTTAAAAGGAGGGATCTAAGGGTGGTGGAGAATATGTTAAGATGGGTTGAGAACTGGTTGAGTGGTAGAACCCAGAGAGTAGTGGTTAGGGGTGAATTCTCCAGCACCAAGGAGATCACCAGTGGAGTCCCGCAAGGTTCGGTGCTTGGACCAGTGTTGTTCAATATCTTCATAAGTGACATAGGGGAAGGCATTTAAGGTAAAATATGCCTGTTTGTGGATGACACCAAACTCTATGGGAGTGTGGACACCAAGGATACAGGACCTGAGGGAGGACCTCACCAGACTAGAGAGATGGTCAGGAATCTGGCAACTTGGTTTGAATCCCAAGAAGTGTAAAGTGATGGACTTAGGAGGCCAAGAGCCCTAGGACAGAGTATTACATAGGTGGAGTTCAGGTAACTGCTTCCAAAAAGGAAAAGGATCTAGGGGGAGTGATTACGAGTAACCTGAAACACATCTCTCGGTGTAAGAAAGGCAGTGGTGAAGGCTAACAGGAGGCAGGGGTGTACTGCAAGGGGATTCAGTAGTAGTCAGAGAGTGGTTATTTTGCCATTGTACAGGTCACTGGTGAGACCACATTTAGAATATGGGGTGAGGTAGTGACATCCTTACCTTAAGAAGGACATCAGCATGCTGGAGGTGGTCCAGAGGAAAGTAACCAAGATGACTGAGGGGCTACAGGATAGGTCCTATGAGGAGAGGCTGGGAGCCCTGGAGATGTACTCCTTGGAAGAGAGGAGGCAGAGGGGTGATATAATAGAGACCTTCAAGTATATGAAGGGACTTAACAGAGTGAAAAGGGAGGGTCTCTTTAAAATGAGTGGCAACAGCACCACTTGTGGGTACAGCCTAAAAGTGATGTGGGGGTAGAGTCAGAATGGATGTAAGGAAGTATTTCTATATGGAGAGGCTGGTGTCCTCCTGGAATGAGATGCCAGAGGAGGTGGTAACAGCAAAGACAGTGGGATCATTTATGAGAGCCTGTGACAATCACAAAGGGAACCCTTGGGACCAAGGAAGGGGAGAAAGTGAGGGAGGAGAGGGACGGACGGATTGTGGGGCAGGGTAATAGGCATAAATTGTAAGACCGGACACCTGCATCACTTACTGAGCAAACGTCATAGGCCAGGTGGTCGTCTGATGGCTTTTGTTGTATGTTCGTATGTCTGTATGTATATGGACTTTAATATGCTCTCTATGTAAGGGAAGGGATAAAAGCAACTGAAAAAAAGAGTAAACAGGGATGAGAAGAGGCACTGTGGGTCACCTTAGAGACTGGAAATGGCACCACAATCCGCACAGGGGTTGTATACAGACCCCCATGTCAGGGGGAGGGAATGGACAAGGGTATGATAGAAGGCATACTTAGGATGGTAGAGAAAGGGGAGATACTGTTGATGGGGGACCTTAATATGCCAGATGTTAACTGGAGCACCTTTGCTGCAGCCACATCCAAAAGCAGGGCCATTCTTGATGCCCTTCAGGTGGCATGCCTCAGACAGCTAGTTTTGGAACCTACTCATGAGGGAGCAATCTTAGACCTCGCACTCTCAAATGGGGACAGTGAGAGGATCTCAGATCTAGAAGTGGGTAGCCATTTGGGAACAAGTGACCACCAAACTGTAGTTCACGATAAACTCAGCTACAGAGTCAAGCCATACAAAAGTGAGGGTTCAGGACTTCAGGAGGGCTGACTTTGGCAAGATGGGAGAGTGCCTTAGAAAAGCACTAGCAAACAGGCTAGAAGGAGGGGTGGAACAACAATGGAGAAATATCAAAACTGCCATCACAGAGGCAACAAGCCTTTGTGTGAAGCAAATAAACAAATCAAAATGAAAGAAAGTCACTATGCTTCTCAAAAGAAATGGCAGTGAAGGTTAAGGAGAAAAAGATAGCATTTAGGAAGTATAAGGAAACACAGAAGGAGCAGGACAGAGAACTGCACCAGTTAAGGCAGAAGGAAGCAGGCAGGGTAGTCAGAATAGCAAAGGCACAAACTGAGGAAAAGATAGCCAACTCGGTTAAGAAGGGGGATAAAACCTTTTATAGGTATATCAGGTAGCGTAAAAAGACAAAGGGAGGGATAGTGAGGCTGAATAGAATGGATGGTGGGTGGGCAGAGAGTGACAGTGAAAAAGCAGGGATACTAAATGAATACCTCTGTTCAGTATTCACAAAAGAGGAAGTGGGGGAGGTGCCTAATCCAATTAACAAAGGCACTCTGGAGAGGGGGGTCGATCCCAGTCCTTTCACAGAAGAAAGGGTTCTGAAAGAACTCCTAAAACTGAAGGTGGACAAAGCAATGGGGCCAGATGGAATTCACCCCAGAATTCTAAAAGAATTAAGCAGAGAACTAGTGACACCACTGACTACCCTTTATAACAAATCATGGGAGGATGGTGTGGTACCTGAGGACTGGAAGAAGGCTGATGTGATTCTCCTTCACAAAAGTGGGAGTAAGACAGAGGCAGGGAACTACAGACCTCTCAGTTTGACCTCTGTGGTAGGGAAAGTGATGGAATCACTTCTGAAGGAAAGAATTGTTGAGTACCTAGAGACCAGTGGGGCACAGGACCCAAGGCAGCATGGGTTCACAGCGGAAAGGTCACGTCAGACGAATCTAATTGATTTCTTTGACTGGGTGACTAAAGTAGTAGAAGAGGGAGGGGCTGTGGACATAGCCTACCTAGACTTTAGCAAGGCATTTGACACAGTCCCACACAAAAGACTAGTAGTCAAATTAACCCAGCCTTGGAGTGGGTCCCAGGGTGGTAGCCTGGGTAAAACATTGGCAGAACAACAGTACACAGAAGGTAATTGTAAATGGAGTCCACTCTGAAGAAAGAGGGGTTACTAGTGGGGTACCGCAGGTCCAGTCATTTTTAATGTCTTAAGTGGCATTGCAGAGGGACTGGAAGGAAAGTATGCCTCTTTGCAGATGACACAAAGATCTGCAACAGGGTTGATACACAAGGAGGTGTGGAAAGGATGAGAAGGGTCATAGCAAGGTTGGAAGAATGGTCAGAAGTATGGCAGCTTGGATTCAATGAAAGAAGAGCAAAGTAATGCACCTGGGAAACAAAAACCCAGGGGATGATTACACAATGGGGGGGGGGGTAGTAACAACAACAAAAATGGAAAGGGACCTGGGGGTAATCATATCAGATGACCTAAATGATGGCAAGCAATGTGAGAAGGTGGTAGGGAGGGCTGGGGGGATACTGGGATGTATAGGGAGAGGCATCACCAGCAGAAAACAGGAAATTGTTATTCCTCTGTACAGACAGTTAGTGAGACCCCATCTGGAGTACTGCATCCAGTTCTGGTGACCCCATCTCTGCAAGGACATAGACAGGATGGAGGCAGTTCAGAGGAGGACAACTAAAATGGTGCAGAGTCTGCAAGAGAAGCCTTACATGAGGAGAGGCTAAAGGAGCTTAATATGTATACACTTGAGGAAAGGAGGAGAGGGGACATGATAGAAATGTTTAGTGCCTCAGTGGAATCAACAAAGTCCAAGAGGGTAGCATCTTTCAGAAAAGAGATGTGCAAGAACAAGGGACACAATTTGAAGATAGAGGGGAACGGCTCAGGGGCTTATGTGAGGAAGTATTTTTCACAGAGGGTGGTGGACGTTAGGAACAGCCTTCCTGAGGAGGTTGTGAGGTCTAAAACTGTGGAAGAATTCAAGAATGCATGGGACAGACATAAGGCAGTTTTTGTGGGGGGTAGGAAGAAATAGGCTGCAGGTTAAATAGGATCTGTAGCTTATCCTCTAGGTAGGGAAATGGGCAGACTAAGTGGGCCAAGTGGTCCTTATCTGCCATCAAAGTCTATGTTTCTATGTTCTATGTTTCTAATCCTAATATAAAATGGAATATTGTTTCCACCCAAAGGGATGTCAGCCCAGGATTATTCTTTTTCCATCTTCCCTTTCGACTTTGGGGAGAGATAGTGATTATGCAGAACTCGTGCATAAGAGAGACGCTGAATTTTTAGATTCCACTCCCACTGGAATGCTGGGGCACTGTGGAAATTCCATCTAATTCTATGGAATTTTGTTGGATGTTGAATTCCGAAATTCCAATAGTAAAATGTTGTTGAAACTGCTTATTAGTGATCTGTAGGTTGCATAAACAACAGAATAGTACTCCACAGTTTGCGTAAAACACAGGTTCATTTTCTACGACCACGGAATAGTACTCAGTAATTTACGTAAAGGGCAGATTCATTTTCTGGATTCCTTCATCTGCAGAGTATTATTCCGTTGTTTATATATTAATATCTTCATAATTTTGTGCAATTTATAAAGAAATTCCAAAATGCATTTCAGAAACAGAATTGCCATGCCACATGAATTCTGCTAGAATTCCACATTCTGCAAAGGTCCTTGTGAGATTGTCACCACAAGAAACTGCAATAAAATCTTGAAGAACCAATGGCAGAAATAGGTTCATGGAACAGGTAAAGTCGCTCCGTATTTCTGCTGCTGGTATACTCCCAGACCGTTTCAGTGACCACCTCATGACCTACTGTACTCAAACTTCAGCTCCCCTCACCACCACTTACCGCTGGACACATGCCACACAATCCCTAAACACCTCATCTCCTACATGATGTTGCACCCTCTGACTGGTCCACATTTTATACCTCAACAGATGTCAATACAGCACTCTGTCTTCTGTCAGTTATTAAATAATGTCTGCAACAAACCCCACCCCCCCGCACGTCGATGCAGGATGAGACATTTTCAGCACCCAAGGATTTCACCAGACATCATCAAACTCTGCAACAAACATGACCATGCTTGGGCTCACTACACAGCATCCATATCCCCTAACAACCTCTCAGTCTATCGCACCCTAAGTAACGCTTGCACTAAAGCTATCAAGGCAGCTAAATCCCAATACTTCAAGAACGCACTACACAAAAATCTAAACTCTCCTCATAAAGTTTGGCATGCACTCTCTTCCCTTCTCAACCCACTCCCTAGCTCCACCTCTCCCTCCCTCTTCATCAGCAACACCCTAGTCTCTGACCTTCTCACTGTTACCTCCACCCTAAACCATTTTTATATGACCTGCAACCTACCTTCCACCCCAGCCCACCCCTCCTCTTCCCTGCCTTCAGCCCCATCACTTGACACCCCTTCCCATACCCCTCCAGGGCACCTCGATCTCCCCCCCAACCCTAATGATTTTCAGTTTTCCCCTGTCACAGTCCATGAGGTACTCCATGCCCTCCAGTCCCTTAACCCACAGAAATCCAGTCCCAATGGGTTTGACCCTCTTCTTCTTCAGATCTCTGCCCCAGCCATTGCCCACCCTATGTCACATTTACTAAACCTCTCTTTCACACTTTGCTCTGTCCCACAGGCCTGTAAATCTGCCAAAGTAATCTCCCTTCACAAAGGTGGTGACTGTGCTCAACCAGGTAACTACTGTCCCATGTCCCTCCTCCCTGTCTTGGCCAAGCTCCAAGAATATTTTGTCCTTACCAGACTCACCCACTTCCTCACCTCCTCGCATTTCCTGTCCCGATACCACTAGTTTTTGAAAGAACCACTCTACAGTCTCCTCTTTACTCAAGGGTGACAGATGCCATCCTCACTGGCATGGACCTTGGCCATCATACTTCAGCCATATTTATAGACCTAGCCAAGGCTTTTGAGTCAGTTAATCACCCACTTCTTCTCTCCAAACTTGAATTAGCTGGGCTCTTCCCCCTGTCAGTCTAGCGGTTCTGCCCTTACCTGTCTGGCCGATCCCAAAGCACCCAAAGTGGCAACACCCCACCCCTTCCTAGAGGGTGTACTGCAAGGCTCTATCCTAGGTTCTATACTCTTTTCCATCTTTCTCAATGATCTCCTCTTTGTGTGTTCTCACTCCCACATTCAGCTACAGTATATGCTAATGATACCATCCTTTACTTCCAGCCTGACAGCCTCTGAAGTATCATCCCTTCTCCAATCAGATTTCAATTGCATCCTGAGCTGGTTCAGAGAAACATAGAAGTTGACTGGAGATAAGGACCACAAGGCTCATCCAGTCTGCCCATTTCTTTTTCTACCTTATGAATGTGCCATTGACTTCTGCTCTGTCAATGGCCTATCAATTCATACTCATCTGTATTGCTCCCTTATGCCTATCCCATGCCTGTTTGAAGCCCAGCACTGTATTCACATCCACCACTTCCTGAGGTAGGCCGTTCTATGCATCCACCACCCTTTCTGTGAAAAAGAACTTCCTCACATTACCCCTTAATCTGCCTCCCTCTAACCGCATGCTGTGTCCTCTCGTCCTGCTATTTTTCTTATATTGAAACATGTTAGACTCTTTCACCTTGTTAATGCCCTTAAGGTGTTTGAATGTTTTGAATATCCAGGTTCCAAGTAGAGATGTGGCAAAATTAAATTTTGCTGGCAAAATTGCCATGAAATCAGCAATTTTGCTATGAAAAAAACACTTTTTGAAATTCCACCATTACGCAAACTTTTTTACCAGGTGCAAAACTGCAGAATTTCACTTGCAAAACACAAACATTCACCACAAAATGTGCAATTTTGCCAGATTTCACCCAAATTTCACGTTTTGTAGGTGACTTTTTGCATTTTGTGGTGGCATTTCACATTTTGCAGGCAACATTTTGCATTTGCCCATGAAATTTGGCATTTCATCCCAGCGAAAAATTACACGAAATGCACTCATTTCATGATATATTTTGTGCAATGAAATTTTCTAATTTCACACATCTCTAGTTCCAGGACAACCAGCTAAAGGTAAACACAACTAAAACAGTCTCGATGAACTTTGGCGCACCCCGAAAGTTTGTCAGACTCCTCACCACCCACCCTTTCTCCATGCTTGATGGCTGTACCCTAGACATTGTCCCAGCATACAAGTATCTCTGAGTATGGTTCGACAGCTGATTAGACTTCACCACACATCAACCACATTAACTCCAAGCTCCACCCCAAACTTGGTGCTCTTTATTGAAATAAAGATGTCCTCTCATTCTCCATTCGCATGATCCTTCTCACCAGGACCATCCTTCCACTCTCTGATTATGCAGATGTTGTATACAGATCTGCCTCTGCATCCACCCTTGCCAGATTGGACATCCTTTTCAATGCCTTCTGCTGTTTTGCCTTAAATGCTCTGCCTAGAAAGCATCACTGCACCCTCTACACTTTCCTATCACTTCCCTCCCCATCCTTGCACTGAAACCGTCACACCTCCAACATCTCAACTAAGTATTGGTTTGGCACACTCACTACCTACCTCGCTGCCTTCCTATCCCCTTCCCCTCACACCTTTTTTAGCCACCACATGTAGGACCCCTGCTCCTTTGCTCATCCTTGACCTCACTCCAACTCTAGAAAGGCAGCCTTCTCCTTCTACTTTCCAAATTTGTGAAACTCCCTGCCCTCCTCACTCCAAATGCTACATTCATTAAACCTCTTCAAAAGGACCATCTACCACTTGTCACCTCCTTCATTGTTTTGACCCATCTGACTAACTCACTGCTAGAATTATTTGACTCCTAAGTCTCAGTAATGATCTCCCTGACTCTCGCAACATTTCCGAGCCCTGCACTGCACATTCTCGAGCCTCCTAACTGGTGGGTAACCTGCTTCTAAGTACTGCTGTTCCATTGTTTTGAAAACATGTACTACCCACTTGCCACTTCACAGGTAATCTTTGTTTACTGTTTCACTTAAATGCATTTTATGCTGTTTGTCTAACCTATTTCTGAACTTTTCCTTATGTATTTTTGCTTTGTTACATTGTAATCTGTTTATCATCATTATACTTGATGTAATAGTACCTCCACTTCCCCCTTCCCTCTGGTCACACCTGGAAATGAGCCTCGGCTTAGTGTGCCTCTCCCAGTTAGAGATATTGCAAAATAAAATTTCAATGGTGAAATTGCCGTGAAATTGGCAATTTTACCATGCTAAATATTTCTCAAAATTCTACCATTCCACAAAATATTTTGTGGGGTGCAAATTTGCAAAATTTAACTGTGAATTTTTGCCAGAAATGGCAACATTTTGCATGTGAGTGGCGGTTTTCACCATTCTTCAGGCAAAATTTCACAATTTTGGGGGAACATTTTGCATTTCACACCCACAAAATATTTTGCAAAAAACGAGAATTTCGCAAAATATTTTGTGTAATGAAATTTTTTAATTTCGCACAAGTGCTACTCCTGATTGCCAACTTTTAAAGCTCTTAACACAGTTGAGACAACTTTGAAAAAGTGTAATATTCAGGCATAAATGTACATTTTATTTCATAATCTATTCTGTAATTCTCATCCTTATTTCTTTATAACTAAAGTTATTTGCATGAATACAGTATATTTGCCCTATTAGCTGTGGATACTTGCCTACTCCTGACATCATAATTCTGTTTTATGACATCAAAGTATGTTGCTGTGGAGATAATTACTGTATGATGCCACAAACAAGAGACTGTGATGTCATGTGTAGAAAAGCAGCCACAGTAGATATAGTCTGTGGACAGGGATCTTGTTTTCATGTAACTGTTTTCAGTAATAAAGAAAATGACGAATTAATTACTGAAAATATATGAAGTAGTAAAGAAAATGGGATGGAGTTGAATATAAATCTTAACTTTTCTCAAAGTTTTCCTAATGCTGTTATGAGCTCTTTAAATAACATAAAATATAATAAATAAGTAAAAGTGAGCATGTCATGTCTGAGAACACTTTAACAGCCATATTTAGAGTTGGACATAATTCAGCTTAAACCTTCCTTATTGTCAGCATTTCCTTTTCTTTTGTTCTTTATTAGTGGAAAAGGTAATTTACAGGGAAACAAGATTCTTGCTCCCCCCCCCCACACCAAGAATTCATCCAAATGTCTTGCTTTTTGTTCCATCCTAATCCTGTTTCTGACGTTTATTGATTAAATTGTGGTAACTGGGTAAGCTCCACTGAGTCATGAAATGGTCCCTTTTTCAGTGGTCACCCGGAATTTATTACATATAAAGCACAGGATATCATATACAGAAGAGTTTGCCATACAGTTGTTATAATACAAATAGTGGAGAACATTTTATATACATAAGACATAAACAAAGAGATATTAATAAGCCTATATATACACAATTAAGCATTCTTGCTTTCAGTCAGGTATATAGTGACAACAGCATATGAGATACCAATGGTTACAAGTGCAGTGATTTAACTCCTGTAGGTGCATCTTTAGTCCCTTTTTGAATCCCCCTAGTGATTCACATTCTTGGAGTTTTGATGGCAACTCATTCCAAATGGGAGGAATGATGGCTGAGAATGACCTAGGCCCTTGGGAGGACACCACCTGGGGGACCTCGAGGAGCTGCCTGCTCAAGGACCTTAGCAGTCTGCTATTCTTTCTCACCTGAAGTAACTCTTCCAGGCTAGGGGGAGCAGTTGCCAACCTGAGCTTGTAGGCTAAGCATAATGATGGGTATTGTAATCTTCCATCAAAAGCTGGCAAGTTAAGGTTCTGCAGGACCTGACCGTTATGTTCTCTTGGTGGTGCCCCTTCTGCAACTCTGCTAATCCTATGGTATAGGGTTCTAAGTTTCTGCCTCTCTAAGCTTTTAACAGATAGTAACACAGGGGAGACATAGAATAGTTTGGGTAGAAGGGTACCTTGAGCAACCATGATGTATGAGTACTGGGTAAGATAAGGACTGAGGTGGTAGAGAAGACCAATCTTTTGATTTAAAGCTTTTGTTAGCCATTCAATGTGGGTTTTGAGGGTGAGTTACTGGTCTATGTTGAGACCTAGGCATGTAATTGACTCTCTTACCTCAACCCTTGCCCCGGACATAAGCAAGAGAATTAGTTTGTCCACTCTGGTTGACCCAAGACTTTTTGGCTTGAATAGCATCCCTTTGTTTTTTTTTTTTGCTATTCAGGACAAGTTTGTTTTTATTTAACCAATCCTTTAAGTTCTGTAGGTCTTTAGAAAGCTGCCTATTTAGGTCATGTGGATTCTCCGAGGATCTATAGAGCACTACATCATCCACTTAGAGGGTGATCTTTGCATCATTACAGATGATAGGCAGTTCATTTATAAATAAAGAGAACAGTAGTGGTCCCAGGATAGATCCCTGAGGGACACAATCTCTTATTGGGTACTTCTCTGATGTGGTACCCTATCATCTAACTAGTTGGGACCTTTCCTGGAGATAGTCAGTGAATCATTGCACTACCAGGCTGTCAAGGCCAAGCGGTTTCAGTTTTTCCAGGAGCAGTTTGTGGTCTACCAGATCAAATGCTTTGGTGAGACCAATAAAGATCGCACCAGTGTACATTCCCTTACCTAGCACTGAGAATATGTCTGTGGTGAGTTTAATCATGGCTGGGTCTGTTCCATGGTTCTTTCTAAAGCCATGTTGAGGGGCAGTGAGGATATTGTGTCTGTCCACAAACTTCATGACCTGATTGTACACCACCCTCTCCAACACTTTACTTAGTGTTGAGAGAATTGATATCGGGCAGTAGTTTTCCACTGGCTCTCGGGATCCACCTTTATGGATTGGTGTGACATGGGCCACTTTCCACAGTGAGGGGACCTTACCTTCAATGAGGGATTGGTTAATTAACCAGGAAATTGGAGTAACAATAACTGAGGCTGCAATATTGAGGAGCTTTGGTTCTAATTTGTCATACCCCGCTGTTCCATCGGATTTGATCCCCTTTAGCAGTTTCTGGACTTCAGTCCTGGAAACTACTATGAAGTGGAAGTCTGGGATACAAGTGCTACCTATTTTGAAGTCTTGGGGTGGGCTAATTGGCCCAGAGCCATATGTCTTGAATTTATCCAGCTCTATGAAGAATAGGTTAAAAGCCTTGGCAGCCTCATCAGGAGTTGTGTATTGGTTGCCATTCGCAGTAATGTTCCCCCCCTTCTTGTTTGCTGTGCCCCTTGATAAGGGTATTTGAGCCCAGACTTTTTTTGGGTTTGATAGGTTCTTATCCTGAATGCAGTGGAAATGTCGTCTTTTAGCTTTTTTTTGACTCAACTTTCCATTAATTTCTGAGTTCCCTATAGTACTGCCAGTCTGTGCTTAGGTCCAAGGATTTAAACATTCCCCATGCCCTATCCTTGTCCCTCATGAGTTTCCTCAGATCTTTGATGAGCCACTGGGCGTCCTGACCTTTGACCTGATCTTTTTTCTAGGGGCATGTTTGTTGGCAGCAGATATGAAGTTGTTGATGAAGAACTCAACAGCTGTGTCAAGGTTAGGGGCTGTTTTGATTTGCTCCCAGTTGACCTTGGTAAGGGTGTTGCAAAAGGAACCTGGGTCAAATTTAGAGTAGTCTCTCACCCAGAATACTCGGGGTGGGGGGGTTGTGAAATTTTCTTTCCATACTCCAAATATGGGTGAGTGGTCACTCAGGAAGTCTGCGAATGTACCAGCAATTCTGAATCCATCAGGATTTGAGACCAGGAGCCGGTGGTGTAATTACCAGTCTTTGTATTTAATCTGGTCGGTTCTTGAATTATTTGGGTGAGTTCAGCATCTTGTAAGGAGCCTTTTATGTTGTCTGTGATGTGAGGTCCCCAGTGAATATTGAAATCACCAAGGATGACTCTTTCCCCTTGGGGGAGAGAATGGATTATATTTATTAGGGATTTCAGAGATTCAGTGGCCATTCTGGGAGGGTTATAAACTGACCCAACAATTAGTGGCTTAGTCCCACCCAGTAGCAATTTTATGAATATAAATGGGTTGAGTCTATTGTCAGAATATGTGAGGCATTAAAGATGGATTTCACATATATCATGACACCTCCCCTTTATTTTTTCAGTCTGTCTTTTCTAAAGAACCAGTATTTGTTTTTATCAATCTCACAATCTTTTATATTGGGTTTGAGCCATGTCTCACTAATAGCTATGACATCAGGTGCATATAGGCTTACCCAAGCCTGTAGTTTGTGTATCTTGGGCCTTAAACTGTTTATATTTATATGCATCAGCTTTTAACCTTAGTCCCTATCGGATACCGATCCATTCAAGGTAGTTACTTGGATATTGGCTACTGTTGGGCCCAGGTTATCTTCAACATCCCCTGCTAGCAGTAGTCTTAGGCAGAGGAGCACACTGGCTGCAAACTGAGATAATTTGGGGTCTTTGCTACTTAATTGGACATTGATATGCATCATAAGTTGATACAGGTTTCCTTTTCTCCTCAGCCCTTGAAGATATGTTAGTTGGTCCCAAAGCATGTCCAGGGAAAGTTCATCGAACCCCATCCAGCACTGCCTATCTGTTTCATGCTCATGGACCAGGTTTATCTGACTGAGTATTGAGTTAGAACCTAGGACCAGAAGAATATATATAGTTGCATATAATACACCCTGCTTCATTTTGTGAGCTCCGATGGTACTTTTGCCTTTCAAGACTCAGTCTTTGTGCAGGAGCGAGTAGGGGGACCTCTTGTGGAGAGGATATATAATCTGCAAATGAGAAAGTTGGCTGTTAGAGATTCGAGCACTGCCTCCCTTAATCATGTGATCAGCTATCCCTATTTAACTGAGTGCTCACCAAGAGTGGTGGTGGGGGTGGTGGGGCAGCTGCCACATAGTGGCAGCTGGGTTAATCAGAGACCCACCGTGGGGAGTTACTGGCTGCCTACTCCATACCTTGGGATTCATGGGACTCTGCTCACTCCAGAGAGGATATGGATTCTGTTTGCCCTTGCAACCCAGCGACCCACCTTGACTGCAGCTCAGCTAACTGGAAGAGAACAGGTTGTTTAAGAAGGTGCAGTGTGGAGGGGGCTACAAGGGAGTTTGCTGGGGGTATCTATATATATATATATATATATATATATGGAATACATAATGGACTGCAGTGGAATAACACATTTATCTCCACGAGTGAGTGGTAAGACCTATAACTCACGAGTGTCGAAGCCACGAGTTAGTTATAAAGGTCTTATCATTCATGTGTGTTGATAAATGTGTTGTTCTACTGCAATCCATTATGTATTTGATATATACCACACCATTTGTACTGTTTTTACTTGAGTTTTACTCTGTTTTAGCTTAAAACTGCCTTTCTTTCCATTGTAAGTTCCCTATCTGGCCCATTGTTCTGTGTTCCATTTCCAGATTTTAAGTGGAAATAACATGTTCTAAGTTGTATAAATGGTGTTCTAAGTTGTATAAATGTTGTTCTAAGTTATATAAATGGTGTTCTAAGTAAAAATAAATATTTATCCCAGAATAACATGATTTATTTACCCAATGTCTTCACCACTGGTGTGGTGTGTATATATGTTTTATATATATATATATATATATATATATATATATATATACATGATATTTTTTTTAATTTAATGGTACTTAACTTTAGGTTGCAAGAAAAAACTGCAGCAAAGTATTTCCCATAGTCACTGTTGCACTGCACTGCTAGAATAAAGTAAGCTCTGCCAGAAACAATGTAAGCTCTAATTACAACATTTAGACATTTCTTGTTTAGAATACAGTCGGGACATAGGTTTTACTAGTAGCCCCTCAAGTCCAAATCCGTTGTTGGCACCAATATTAACATTCAAAAACACAGAATATGTAGCTCCTGCTTGGCCGTATCAGTTCTTGGTGCCAGGAGAAAAATTCAAAATTCAAAATCAGAGGCCCACCGAGGGGAGTTACTGCCTTCCTACTCCATACCTTGGGGTTCGTGGGACTCTGCACAGTCTGGGGAGGGCATGGATTCCATTTTCCCTCATGACCCAGCGACCCACCTTGACTGCAGCTCAGCCAACTTGGGGTTCGTGGGACTCTGGTAACTCTGGGGAGGGCATGGATTCCATTCACCCTCATGACCCAGCGACCCATCTTGACTGCAGCTCAGCTTGCTTCTGTAGAAATTATTACGATGTCACAATCAGAGGACTGTGACTTTAGGAATGGATTTAACAGCAGGAATAAATCCTCTGCATGGGGTAAAGATCCTCTTTCCATGTAAAGTAATCTAATAATGGAGACTAGAGGGGTTAGAACTACAGAACTCCTGTGTAATATACACTGAAGTCCCTCCACTCACCTCCACAGTTGGTAGCCATCTACGGAATGCAACAGGGAGCAGGTGTGCGTACATCACTTCGGAAACAGCTGAACATGTACTCACCGTAGGACAAACAGGAGCAGGGGAACATGATAGAGCCTTGTAAGTTCCTAATAAATTGGATAAACTGCATGGATCTATTTGTTAGAAATGCAGTTATGAGGGGGCACAATTGGACATCACTGAGAGGAATACTCAAAAAAAAAAAAAGACATGAGAAAGTTTTACTCACAGAAAGGGTGGTGGAGCCTTGGAACAGATTACTGGCAGAGGCTATTGGGGGGGGCAAGGACCATTAATGGGTTCAAACATGGGTGGGACAAGGGGACTCATAATCTCACTTGAAGGAACTAGTTAGGGTGAGGGTGAGGAAGCAGAAGGAAGGGAGGTGTGAATAACCTACTTTGGCAATAGGCTGGGAGGTAAGGCAGCACCAGCTATGGGCAGACTTGATGGTCCATCAGTGACCTTCTGCCAATAGGGTGCTGCTAACAGCTGTTTCTGCACTGTGCATGCACTCACTCCGTGTCACTCAGACAGAAGCCAACAAAGGTGGTGAGTAGAAACACAGTGCCAGCTGCCATCTTAAAATGGCAGCAGCTACATGGAATACTGGACAGGGAGTGCATCAGGTGCCATTGGTGGGGCATATTTTATAGGAAACGTGTAGGGTGTGGGTCCACTAGGCTATTGGGGAAAGATTGTTTGTTTGTTTTTTTGTTTGTTTTACATCTTGTACAGCAATTGGGCAGGGGGTTCCACTAAATTACAAGAAAATACTGAGTTTTTTTTTTAATTTCATGACAGTTCAGGGGTGGGGGGGAGATAGTAGGAGGACTGCTGTCAGTCTACTACCTGGCACTTGCCTGGCAACACAACAGGTCATCGTCCACCACCATGTCCTTTGATAACTGTCAACTTTTGAATTTCTTAAAACACATCTCACACTGTGGTTTCAGTCATTAAACTTTTTTATGATTTTACAAACTAAGTAGGAACCTTCACCCCTGAATTAAATAAAACTCAATGGAAATTGAACCACTAAAATAGCTTTTAGGTGTGAGAGAAACTAAATAGAGAGAGGGAGGAAAAGAGAGACAGAGACAGAGATGAAGAAAGTGGGGGGGGGGAGAGAGAGAGAGCGAGAGAACAGTGTTTCATCAAGGGATTTTAAAATATCAAATGCGAGGAAGGAGAGGGCCTCCAATACAATAACATTAAGGTTTATTTTATTTATTAGTAACATAAAAATAGAAACACAGAACTTGTTGGCAGAAAAGGACTGCTTGACCACACCCAGACTGCCCAGATGGTCTCTGTCAATGATGTCTCTGCAGATCCTAACTGCTCTTCGGCACCCCCACATGCACACACACTTCTGCCTATTTGCTAATGTTCCCTTATGTCTGTCTCATTCTTGGTTCAAGCCCCTTACTGTTTTCACCTCTACTACTTCCACTGGCAGTCATTCTGTGTGTGCACCACTCTTTTGGTGGCATATTACTTCCTCACAACCCTCTTAAACCTCCTCCCTTCCAGCTTCATTACATGTCCTTTGGTTCTGGTGCTCTTTCTCCTTTGAAAGTGACTCCCCTCCTGCACCCTGTTCACCCCCATGAGGTACCTGCATGTCTCTGTCATGTCACCTCTTGCTCTCCCCTCTTCAAGGGTATACTTGTTGAGATGCCTCGGTCTCTCCACATATGGCTATTAGCAACCTCTGCACCATTTTATTTAATAATAACAATAATAATCTTTATTTTTATGGTGCCTTTCAAAAAACCAAGGTGCCTAACAAAGTTTAAAATAACACGTCAAACATCCCAACATCATAAATAGTATAAAACAACTGATACAATTAAAAGAAATTATTCACCAAATGCTTGGTACCACTGATATGTTGTTAGAGCTTGTTTAAATCCTTCCATGGTCGTGCATTCCCGTAACTGATGGTGTAGAGAATTCCAAAGGGTTTGGGCTGCATGTATAAATGCCCGGGCCCCAGAAGATTTCAAATACACCCTTCGAATCTCTAGCAACCCCTCGTCAGCTGAGCGGAATAACTGCCCAGGGCAACAAAGGACCATAGTAGTCCAGGCTCTGTCCATGTAGGACTTTAAAAGTCAAAAGACTGACTTTAAAGGTGACCCGCTACTGTACCAGCAGCCAGTGCAGTCCACGCAGCACCAGCAAAATATGACAGGACTGGGAAGTTCCCATCAAAAGCCAGGTCACTGGATTCTGTACTAGCTGCAAGTGGTGGATTTCCACACCAGGTAGTCCTAGGTAGAGGGAATTGCATAATCCAGGCATGAGGACACAGAGGCACGGACCAGTGCAGAAAGATCGCCAGATGGAACAAGATGCTTAATCCTGGAGATATTCCTCAGGTTGTAAAAAGGGAATTGATGATGGCTGACACTTGCGAACGCAGAGTCAGCCCTTCATCAAAGATTACCCCCAGGTTTCCACCCATTCAAATGTCGGGAGTGATAAGCCCCCAAGAAAAAGCCCTGAGGGTGAACCTATCCCCGGCCACCCTATCCAGCGCGCAGGATCCACAACCAGCACCTCAGTCTTTTCCGAGTTCAACTTCAGCCAACTCAAATCCATCCACTCCTGGATTACTGCGAGGCAGCTGTTAAAGACTGAGACAGCTCCATCCTGGTCAGGTGCAAAAGAAAGGTAGAGCTGGGTATCATCAGCAGAGCAGTAAAACCTCAGTCCATACCTTCTTACATCTCAAAGGTGCAGCATGTATGCTGCGAACAACATGAGGGGCAACACTGAACCCTGAGGAACCCTACAAGACAAAGGAACTGGGTCCAAGAAATAAACCCCAGACACAACTCTCTGAGTTCTTCCAGTGAGGAAAGATGTAAACCAGCTGAGAACTACACCCAACAGTCCACAGATGAACCTCAGGTGACTTAGTAGGACCCCATGGTCCACAGTGTCAAATGCTGATGAGAGATCAAGAAGAGCCTAGATGGAGTGTTTTTTCTGATCTCTAGCCATAAGGAGATTATTGAGCACCTGAACCAGCACTATCTCAGTACTATGACTCTTTCAAAAACTGGACTGGAGGGGTTCACAGATGTCATGGATGGTCAAATGGTTCTCCAGCTGTATAGCCACTACTTTCTCAATCACTTTCCCTAAAAAGGGAAGATTTGAGATTGGTCTGTAGTTTGCATGGCAGTCAGGGTCCAAAGAAGCTTTCTTCAAGTGGGGTGTTACTACCGCCTCCTTCAGGGAGCTAGGAAACTCATCTGTTTCCAAGGAGCACCAGACTATCTGTGCTAGGACCGGACTGATGGAATCAATGCAACCCAAGATCAGGGAATTTGGTCCTGGATCCAAACTAAAGCATGCAGGGCGTGCACCCTGGACAATCTGCATGACATCCATGAACTCCGGTTAGTTGAAGGTACTCCATGAAAGCTGAGATTAAGTGGCCTTTTGCTGATCCAAAGCAATGCCTATAGAATGTGCTGATTGGACTACCTCCCTGATGTCCTCCACCTTAGTCGCCATGAATCGAGCAAGTTCATCGCACTCTACTTGCAAAAAGGCTTTTCAAACTTGTAGACAGGCAGGGTTGCACAGTCTGTCCACAGTTCAAAAAAGCTGAGCTGGTTGATTCTGAGTGGCCACAATCTCCCTGGACTGGAACTCTGTCTTCTTATAGGTGATTGCAGATTGATAGGCTTGGTAATGGTCCATCAATCTAAGGTGGTTGGCATCAAAGGCGGATTTCCACCAGCAATGCTCTAACCTTTGTCCTAGTCACCACATTTCCCTCAAAGTCCCATCAAACCATGGGGACTGAGGGCGAAGGGAGAGGGGATGAAATACGAATAGGAGCAATGACATCCAGGGCCATTGAAATGGCTGTGTTATAGGCCATCACGAGAGCCTCTGGGTCACTGTTTGCCACTAGGAGGGGTGATAGGTCAAGTACCACCACCAGGCCTTCAGAACTAACATCTCGTAAAGGGCGATACCTAACCATCTCCATGGGGGTAGGCCTGCAAAGAGGGGCACTAAAACTGAACCCCACAGTATAGTGATCGGACCATCCAAATGGTTCCACCCCCAGATCAGAGGCTTCGATCCCCAGGAGGAAGACTAAGTCAAGAGAGTGACCATGTTCATGGGTAGCAGTGGCAGCTATCTGTGTAAGGCCCAGAGATGTTATCAGCTGGAGGAAGTGTTGCCCAAATTGTGGGAGTTCGTCTTTGACCCAGGTGTTGAAGTCACCCAGGACCAACAGCCTGGGTGACTCAAACACTATGTCAATGATGAAGTCTGCCACTTCCCGAAGGAACCGTTTCTCATCTCCAGGTGGATGGGTGGATGAGGGTGATCCTACAACCTACACCTGCTGCCACAGTACACTCAAGTGACTCAGTCTCCTCAACTGGTACACTCGTGAGGTTAAGTTCTGTCTGGAAACAGACCGTAACCCCCCCTCCCAGTGATCCAGTCTCGGGCGGTGAATCACTGAGTACCCAGCTGGAGTTGGAGTCTCCAATATGGGGCCAGAGTGCTCATCCAGCCAGGTCTCAGTGATGCAAGCCAGATCCACTGTTCCTACAAGTTCTGCAATAATTGCAGTCTTGTTTTTAATGTGCCTGGTGTTGCATAGTACCACTCAAGTTGAATGAACCACCAGAGCCACCCGAACCACCTGCCCACCAACATTGGTAGTACCCTTGGGTATGGAGATCAGATGGCGGACCAAGATCTTGGTTCCATTTCGCCTCAGTTCATCTTCTGGATCTTATGATCCTGATGCGGTGGCCCTGCTCATTCACCCTCCACTGTTCGCACCTCCCCAACCCCTCACCCCCCTATGGGCAATACCCAGCACCCTACAGCACTGGTAAGTTGTAAACTGCAATGGGGGAAGGGTGGAGAGCACGGAGAGCAGAGGGTGAGTAGCGCACAATCATGGGGGCAGGCTTTCAACACATTCATGTGACCAATGTATCAAACCAACTCTCCCTTAACTAAACTAACTATATTCCTAAAACAAACATACAGTTAAATAATATTAAAATAAAATAAAACAAGATTAAACAAAAATACAAACCCTCAACTCTCATCAAACACCCATCCCCTATAATAAAATAAATAAATAACTGTCAAACACACCTCCCCTATAATAAAATTCTAAAATAAATTAAAATATACAGTAAACAACTCAGAGTCTTGGGCAAGGGTAGGTCTGCTTGAAGAGAGTTCAGTCATAAATGAATGATAAGCCTTCTTAATACTGTAAATTAAACCAGAATACAAAAAAGCAAGACAAACATAAATTACCCTCCTCTGGACTGCCTTCACCCAGTCTATGTTCTTTCAGTGGTGCGGTCTACAGAACTGGACACAGTACTCCAGGTGGGATCTCACTAGCAAGCAGTACAGTGGCAACACCACCTCCCTTGTCCTGGTGGTAATACCTCTTCCTATGTATCTCAGCATCACACTAGCCCTAACCACTGCTTTGACACACTGCCCTACCTGTTTGAGCTCATCAGATGTGATAACCACGAGGTCCCTTTCCTGTTTAGTAACTGTCAGGACCTTCCCCCATCCTATACTCAGCACTTGGATTTCTGTGCCCTAGGTGCATGATTTTGCACTTTTTTGGCGTTAAAACCCAGCTGTCATTGGCCAGTTCTTGAGTTACCCATGATCCATATGCATTCTCTTCACCCCTCCTGAATATCCACCATGTTGCTGAATTTGGTATCATCTCCAAAAAGGCATTTCTTCCCTTCTGGTTCTTCTGCAGTGTCAGTTATGAAGACATCATTGAAGAGGGCTGGTCCTAGTACTGAGCCCTGTGGCACATTCTTGGTCACTCTTCCCTATTAGAGTGAGTGTTATTAATCACCAGCCTCTGTTACCTGTTCATTAAACAGTCTCTTACCCAATTTAACACTTTGAAAACCACCGCTAAGTTGCTGAATTTCTTTATCAATCTCCACTGTGGCACAGCGTTGAAGGCCTTGCTAAAGTCCAAATAGGCCACTTCCACTGCCCTTCCCTGATCAATTTCTCTGGTCATCCAGGCAAAGAAATCAATCAGATTCAAGCAGCATGGCCTCCACCCCCACCCCTGTGAAGCCATGCTGCCCTTGGCCTCCACCCCCACCCCTGTGAAGCCATGCTGCCCTTGGCCTCCACCCTCATCCCTGTGAAGCCATGCTGCCCTTGGTCTTGTAGTCCACTGGATTCAAGATACTCTGCTAAGCTTTCCTTTAACAGGGTTTCCATTGATTTTCTGAGCACTGACGAGAGACTGACCAGCCTGTTTATTTTATTTTATGTTATTTTATTTAAGTCTTTGGTAACCGGGTAAGGCCCACTAGGCACAAGTGGCTGTTTTTAGGGGTGACCTGGGAGCACTGGGGAGGTTATGTGACTTGCTCAGAGTCACACAGCATGCAAGTGGAGGTTGTGGGAATCAAATTCTGCTGGCTGTACCAAGCTCATTCATAGCTGATTGCTCTAGCCTTTAAGCTGTACTGCCAGCTCCTGCTATAGTTATAGCTATCTGTACCTCCTGTATGTAAACGGGATCAATAAAGTGGGATATGATGCCTTACTTAAGAGGAAGGAGGGGGTCAAAACTAGAGGGCCCAGCCTCATACTGTAAGGAAAAAGATACAAGGGCAATGTGATTGAATCTGATTGATTCAATGCAAAGAAGTGCAAAATAATGCACCTGGGAAACAAAAACCCAGGGGAAGATTACACAACGGGGGGAGGGTAGTAACAACAACAACAAGCTCTGGCAGAGCTACTACGACTGTGAATGCATTAACTAGATAAGAGTGTTTCATGGGCTTAAACATAAACAGTTACTGATTTATTTAAAAAATATCAGATTTACAAACCTTTGAGTCAGAGACTCATTTACAAAGGCACCTGGTCGAAACTAATATAAAGACAGCACAGTTAACAAGTCAAAAAACAATGACTCGGAGAGCAGACAGTTATAACAATTATTCACTGGAGAAACATGGGTAGCAGTAGATAAATAGATTACATAGTTTAGGCACACAGGCACCACATCAAGAAGACCAAAGCAGTTCAAACAATATACAATAGCTAAAGCAAATAGACATCAGGAGTCAAAGAGAATCCCAGAGTGTTCACATGAAGGTTGTTGCATATACACTAACTGAATCAAAGTACAGTACATTGAGAAAGGGCATATTTAAGCAATAAGGCACAACAGGGTGTGTGTTAGTACGTAATAATGTCACTCCTGGGGTGGGTTGAAGCATGAGGTGAAGCCAAGTGCTTCCACCACCCCAGGAGTGACATTATTACAAGATAACACACACCCTGAAGTGCCTTATTGCAATTATACAATGGCTTGTTATATACAGAATAAAAAATACATTTTAAAGGATGTTTTTGTTAATGTGGAAATATATTTCTTAAGGGAAAATGCAAGGAATGATCCAAATCCAAGCTACGGTAATGTTATTGTGTAATAACATCACTGTTTCAATCGGTCAGCAGCCAATCAGCTTCTTACATTTTTCCTTGCCATTGTATAATTAAAAATAATGCCACCTTCTGTATTACAGTTGCCTATATGATTTGCATTTTATTCTATGCAATGTTATAGCAATCAACTCAACAGAACCAGGCCATCATATACATGAAGGTACTGTACCCTAACTGAAAACACTGCTGAGACAACTGTATGTTGTGACAAGGCAGAAGATAAACACAATGTTGAGACAAGTTTTTGAAGACATTTGATGTGTTTAATTACTTTTTTTTTTTAGAGACTGATATACAGTTCACACATATAATTCACATAATATAAAAGTGCATATGCCCAATTGCCAATGTAAATTCGACACATTTCATTACAGGCTATTCTCTTGAAGAAAGATATTACTATATAAGGCCTATAAATGGGCATCAGGTGAATGTAAACTGGGGTAGGTGTGTTATTGAGGGTATTGCATAGTTTATCTTTTATTGCTGCTCCACCGGAGGAAAGGAGGGAGAGGGGGGACATGATAGAAACTTTTAAGTACCTCAGTGGAATCAACAAAGTCCAAGAGGGTAGCACCTTTCAGAAAAAGAGATGTGCAAGAACAAGGGGATACAATTTAAAGATGGGGGGGAAGGTGGTGGTTCAGGGGCAATGTGAGGAATATTTTTTTTACAGAGAGGGTGGTGGGTGTATGGAACAGCCTTTCTGAGGAGGTTGTGGGGTCTAAAACTGTGGGAGAATTCAAGAACGCATGGGACAGACATAAGGCAATTCTTGTGGGGAGGTAAGAAGAAATAGGCTGTTGGTTAACTAGGATCTGCAGCTTATCCTGTAGATAGGGAAATGGGCAGACTAGGTGGGCCAAGCCGTCCTTATCTGCTGTCAAAGTTTATGTTTCTATGTAATGTGAGAGGGCATTTTTTCATGGATAGTGTGGTGGAGCCCTGGAACAGACTATCAGATGGAGTGGCAGGGGCTAAATCAGAGGAAGAATTCAAGAGGGCATGGAAAAAGCATTTGGGGCTATCGGGGGAAGGGCAGGAGCGGGCAGGGAAGTGGAGGTGTAAGGAGGGGAAAAGGGCAGACTAGATGGTCTAGTATGGTCTTTTCTGCCATCAAGCTTCTATGATTCTATGACAATAGGCTATAATTGCTAGCCTCCTCCCTGCTGTCACTCTTATGGTGCAGAACCACATCTGGTCTCCTCCAGTCCCCTGAAACCACATGTGTTTCCAGGAGCTGTTGAATAAGGTCGTCAGGTGTTGTAGCTAGCACCTTCTTGAGTTCCTTTAGTACCCTTGTGTTTATCCTGTCTGGTCACACAGACTTGTCCACTTTCAGGGCTGCAAGTTCCTTCAGGACTCTTTCTTCTGAAAATGTACTTGTGCCCCCCCTCCCATTTTTTCTGCCGCTCCCTGGTGGTCTGTTCCCCCTGCCCCCACAGTGAAGACTGAGTAGAAGTACTGGTTTAGGAAGTCTGCTTTTTCTTGATCTTCTTCTGCACAGTCTCCCTCTGCTGCCCTATCCTCACTATCCCTCCCCTTGCTTTCCTGTTCTTGCCTATGTACCTGAAGAAAGTCTTAACCCCTTTAGCTACCCCTTTGGCTATCCCGTGTCTTTGCTTCCCTCACTTCCTTTCCTGCTTCCCTCTGTTTTACTTGGTACACCTCCCTGTCATCCTTCCTCTGCATTTCTTTATACCTCCTGAATGTCACCCTTTTTCCTCGCCACCATAGCCACTTTCCTAGAGTAGCATAACAGTCTTTTTTTCCCCTTTTAGTTTTCCTCACTTTCTTCAGGGAGATGCTGGTTCACTTAGTTATGCCCTCCTTATTTTTCCCCAGTGTTCCTCTACCCCTCTCTGGCAATCCTCCCTGGCTAGGCACTTTCTGAGGCAGTCTTCTATTCCTTTAAAATCCGTCCTCCTAAAGCCCAGGACACTCATCCTCATGCAGCTTGCCTCTGCTCATGTCTTAATGTCGAACCACATTGTACAGTGATCATGGGTCCCTGGGGATCTGCCCACTTTGATGTCTGTAATGCTGTCCCTCTTTGTAAGCACCAGGTCCAGCACTGTCCTGTCCCTAGTGGATTCACTGGCTAGCTGCCTGAGAAATGCCCTGCTCCTTGCCAAAGCTGCATCTGGCAGGCTGAAGTCCACATCTGGCAGGCTGAAGTCCACATCTGGCAGGCTGAAGTCCACAAATAGCAGCAGCTCCCCCTTGTTTGCTACCCTGATGATCTCTTCTAGTGCTTCATCTAACTCCTGTCCCTGTGCTGGAAGGCTGTATCCCACCCCCTGTATGGGTAGTGTCCCCAGCTCCTGTCTCCAGGATGACTCACAGCTCCTCCAGTCCTTACTTTTACTTCGAGTATCCCCATATTTTCATAGCCTTCACTCCCTTCCTTACATATAGAAAAGCCCATCCTCCCCTCCCTCTCTCTGTCTTGAACAGAGAGCAGCCTGGTATGGCCATGTCTCAGTTGTGACTATCAGTACATCACAACTCAGTTATGGCTGTCACAAACCCACTCAGCAGGTCAGGCCCTCTACTCCCACAGTGCCAACCACCAAGCGCAGTCTTGTGAATAGGAAACAGAAACAGGGTAACCCTCCTGTCTGTTTTGTGGGTTGGAATCAACCTTTGGTCTCAAGTCTTGGAGGGATTCAAACTGTGAACCTCTTGTTTGCGTACCCAATGTACAGGCTCAGATAATTCTGCTCTTCAGGGGGGCAGATATCTTTCACCTACGAGCACCTAACCAGGCATACAAAATGAACCCTTAAAACTCTATTAAAAACCTCAGAATAAATTCTTACCATTTCCCAGTTTGGTAAAACCAGTAAGCTTTGTACAGTGTCAGCTTTAACCATGTATGCTTCCCTTGTCAAGAAAAAGAATTTCAAAGGCACACCAAGTAGTCTCTAAAGTAGAGGTTTACTTCAAAATAGATAAAAAAATATAAAATGTAAATACAGAACCATATATCACAAAACATACAAATCACTTAAAAAAAAAAATGTTTAAAAGTGCAGACTAAGTCTCCTACCACAGTACTCTTAGAATTGTCTCTTCTAAGGTATATTCTTCTAACAGTGCCTGATGTTGCGTTTTCAGAGTCCAAACATTTGTGTTTAAATGGAAAACAGAATACTGTTTAAAAACTTGCTTTGCCAACATCTTTGTGTGAGGTCATCTAGCTCCTCCCTGTCAGCATATAAAAAAAATATATCTATGCAAAACAGTATGTCTTATCAAAGTATTAAATTCTGTGACCTCAGCACAACTCATTTTCTCATATGACCCTTTGATGTAGAGTGTTTTCCTATTCTTCACAGACATCAAAGAAACATTTATGATTTTGCACTAAGGCATCATAACCTGCTCTTCTACCTCTAAATGTTATAAAAGTTTATGATTTCCCATCTTAGCAGCTGGCAAGCTACAAATAAGCTAGATAAACAGGAGATGCTTAATTTAGTCTTGTCTAGCCTGTAATTATCTCCTGGCCTTCCAGGTAACATGTTGTAGCTAAAACCTGGGAGGGTAGTGTCATTCCACAGGCTGTCAGCATCTCTCATGACAGACATTCAGTAACACATTTTTATAGTACAAAAATCATAGATTAATCAGAACCAGCTGTCTGAGTGTCACAATGGTCATCAAATCCAAGCTAGTCTCCTCCTTGATGACCTGCAGGTCTGGAATATGATTTCCCAGACTCCTTGCTTTGGTGCACATGGCTTTCCATTCCTTGCCCCCTCCCTGCCTGTATCCCCTCTTTCCTCCTTCTGCCTGTGCTGCTCCCTGAAGTTCCCCTGACCCCCCACTTCACTCACCCTCACCGTTTCTTGTCTCTTTTTACTATTTTCTTCTTGTATTCTTGATTTCTGCAAGCTTGTCCTCTGCTTTATTTTCACCCCTTTCTTCTTGTGCTCCTGCCTGGGGGAGCTTCCTCCCTTCAGGCCCTCCCTTTTTGTTGCTTCATGATCAGGGCAGAGGCAATCTTTTCATCCTTTGTTATTACAGCCTGCTCCCTGGCTACTTTAAATGCTAATCCAAGTAACATTTAAACCTCCCACTAGGGACTGTAGTCCCCCACCTGGAAGTATGCAGGCCATCACCCTTTTCGAGGTCCATATCCTCCCAGGCTGACCTCCAGTCCCCAGCATAGCTGAAGCCCTCTGCTCTACACCATGCATTCAGCCAACTGGTGAATACCATAATATGGAGTGCCCTATCCTTCCCTTGGCTGTACAAAGGTAACACCTTGGCAAAGGCCACCATGCATGCTACTTGCTAAAGGCCCCTTCCCGGCTTCCTGAATTTACTCAGTTTACCTACCCTGTCACTTGCCAGGTCATTTGTCCCGAGCTGGACAATAACATCTAGCTTCCTCCTGTCACCTGCCACCCTAGGGATCTCTTGCATTTGCTCTCTAGCTCTCCAAATCTCAGCACCAGGGCAGCACTTTATCTTTCTTTCCTCTCCACCTCCCACTCACAAGTCTATTCCCCAAACGTTAGATTGTTTCTCACTAGCAGCTGCTTCTTCCTCAGTTAGGGTCCTCTTCCTTCCACTTTGGGGCCTCCCCTTATAGAAACATAGAAGCAAGGACTTTGATGACAGATAAGGACCGCTTGGTCCACCTAGTCTGCCCATTTCCTTACCTACTGGATAAGCTGCAGATCCTAGTTAACCAACAGTCTATTTCTTCCTATCCCCAACAAGAATTGCCTTATGTCTGTCCCATGCATTCTTGAATTTTCCAACAGTTTTAGACCCCACAACCTCCTTAGGAAGGTGGTTCCATGCATCTACCACCCTCTCTGTCAAAAAATGCTTCCTCAGATTGCCCAAGAGCCATCCACCCTCTATCTTCAAATTGTGTCCCCTTGTTCTTACATATCTCTTTTTCTGAAAGATGCTACCCTCTTGGACTTTGTTGATTCCACTGAGGTACTTAAAAGTTTCTATCATGTCCCCCACTCCCTCCTTTACTCAAAGGTATACATATTAAGCTCCTTTAGTCTCTTCTTATATGGCTTCTCTTGCAGAACCTGCACCATTTTAGTTGCCCTCCTCTGGACTGCCTCCATCCTGTCTATGTCCTTGTGGAGATGGGGTTTCCAGAACTGGATGCAGTACTCCAGATGGGGTCTCACCAACTGTCTGTACAGGGGGATAACAACTTCCTGTTTTCTGCTGGTGGTGCCTCTCCCTATACATCCCAATATCCCCCTAACCCTCACTACTGCCTTCTCACATTGCTTGCCAACCTTAAGGTCATCTGATATGATTACCCCCAGGTCTCTTTCCATTTTTAGTGTTGTTACTACCTCTCCCCCCATTGTGTATGCTTCCCCAGGGCTTTCGTTTCCCAGGTGCATTATTTTGTACTTCTTTGCATTGAATACAAGCTGCCATCATTCTGACCATTCCTCCAACCTTGCCAAGTCCCTTCTCGTCCTTTCCACACTCCTTTGTGTATCAACTCTGTTGCAGATCTTTGTGTCATCTGCAAAGAGGCATACTTTTCCTTCCAGTCCCTCTGCAATGTCACTTATAAATACATTACAAAGGACTAGATTCAGTACTGAACCCTGCAGTACCCCACTAGTAACCCCCTTTCTTCAGAGTGGACTCAGTTTACTATTATCTTCTGTGTTCTGTTGTCCAGCCGATGTTTTACCCAGGCTACCACCCTGGGACCCACTCCCAGGCCTGCTAATTTGTTTATTAATCTTTTGTGTGGGACTGTGTCAAATGGCTTGCTAAAGTCTAGGTAGGCCATGTCCACAGTTCCTCCCTGGTCTATTACTTTGTTCACCCAGTCAAAGAAATTGATTAGATTCATCTGACATGACCTTCCCGCTGTGAATCCATTCTGCCTTGGGTCCTGTGCCCTACTGGCCTCTAGGTACTCAACAATTCTTTCCTTCAGAGTGATTCCATAATTTTCCCTACAGAGGTCAAACTAGAGGTCTGTAGTTTTCTGCCTCTGTCTTGCTCCCACTTTTGTGAAGGGAAATCACATACACCCTCCTCCATTCCTCAGGTACCACACCATCCTCCCATGATTTGTTAAAAAGGGTAGTCAGTGGTGTCACTAGTTCTCCCCTTAATTCTTTTAGAATTCTGGGGTGAATCCCATCAGGCCCCATTGCTTTGTCCACCTTCAGTTTTAGGAGTTCTTTCAGAACCCTTTCTTCTATGAAAGGACTGGGAACAACCCCCCTATATGGAGTGCATCTGTTAATTGGATTAGGTACCTCCCCCTACTCCTCTTTTGTGAATACTGAGCAGAAGTATCCCTTCAGTATCTTTGCTTTTTCACTGTCCCTCTCTGCCCACCCGCTGTCCATTCAATTCAGCCTCACTATCCTTCCCTTTGTCTTTCTATGCTCCCTAATGTACTTATAAAAGGTTTTATTCACCTTCTTATCCGAGTTGGCTATCTTTTCCTCAGTTTGGGCCTTTGCTATTCTGACAGCTTTCCCTGCTTCCTTCTGCCTTAACTGGTACAGTTCTCTGTCCTGCTCCTTCTGTGTTTCCTTATATTTCCTAAATGCTATCTTTTTCTCCCTAACCTTCCTTGCCACCTCTTTTGAGAACAATATTGGCTTCCTAGGCTACTTCTCCTGAGTGGAGGTGCCGGCTTGACTGGCAAGCATCGGTGCGCCTCCTCGGGGACATCGGGAATGTGACTGCTGTGGACCAAGGAATCTTTCTTGCCCCTGCTGCTTGCAGGTGAACTTTTAAAAAAATATATAAATAAATAAATAACTTTCCGAAATCCTACCGGTATCATCCAGTGGCGAGCCCTGCTCTACCGGCGGCTTTAAGTGCCCTCCCACCCGCCCTGGGTGTGGGCTGAGTTTTGATCGCTGCCTGCTCTGCCCACTGGCTGTAATCCTAGACTACTGGTTGAAAAGGTGCAGCGTTGATTCTACCTACTCCATGGCTCCCACTTATGCTCAGCCAACCCATTACTGTGCCTACTGTGCTTACTAACCCTGTTCATTTTTGTCTAATCCTGAAACTGTTGCTTTTTCCAAGTGAATCTGTTATCACAAACTGTTGACAATTTTGACCTCTCAGCTAGATTGCTAAGAATCTTTAAGCTTAGCAAGCAGCCCACCCCTGGTGCCTCTGTTACCCTGCCTGACTTTGTCCTCAGTCTCCACGCAGCTCCCAGGCCCTCCAGCTCCCCACTATCCCTGAGCTCACTCTGCCACTACCGGTGGTACACATATCTGGACGAGCATCCCCGCACCTCTCCCAGGTCCCTACAACTTGCCCCTGCCACCAATCCCCCAAAGGTGCTTCACCATCGTGCTCCTGCCTAAGTTGATTATCCTACCATAACCTAGTCCAGTCTTTCAAATGAGTGCTCCCAAGGGTATCTGTTTCCTTCCTCCTGCTCACAAAGTTCTCCTGTCTGTCCTCATCCTGGGTCTCATGTCCCTCCACTCTGACACTGCCCCAGGCCTGGGTAGTGGCAGGGACAGGCCCTCCCCCCACTGCTCAGCGACCGATTTTTACGTTCTCGAACCTCATGGCCAAAGCAGTGGGTCCACGCTACCCCCCTTGCGGACTGTTGCCTAGACCCATTCTGTTCCAAATCCGGACAGTATGTCGCCGGGTCCGAAGGCTTGAAATAAAAAGGTCCCTCCCTAGTGGACTTCTCCGGTGGTTACTCTTACTGATCCTTGCCTTATCTGGTGACATCGAACTGAATCCCGGCCCCCCCCCTCCTCCGACTCTTCTCAGAATTGGTGGACTGGCAAGGGTTTGAAAGTAGCTCACCTTAACATTCGGAGTCTACTTCCTAATCTCGATGAGCTCACCACATGGGCCTCACTCTACAAGCCCGACATCTTGGGGATAACTGAGACCTGGCTCAAACCCCAAATTCCTGACTCTGTCTGTGGGCTCCCTGGTTACGAATTCAAATGGCTGGACAGAGTCGGGAGCAAAAGGGGTGGAGGTATCCTGATTTACTACAGGAGCTATCTCAACGTTTCCCTTATAAACCACACCTCCTTGTTGCCATCATCCTGTGAGCTCCTCCACTCCATGCTACTACTTGGCAACGCCAGGAAATTGCACGTGGTGTGCACCTATAACCCACCCAAGGGAGGGCTCCAGGGCCTCACCCATCTCCTTGATACAGTCTGTCCCAGCACCGGGGAAAACGAACTTCTAATCCTGGGGATGTAAACCTAAACTGGGCAGGGGAAAACATCAAGCAGTTTGAGGCCTTGCTTGCCACCCAATCCCTGACTCAACTTGTAAAGGAGCCCACTCAAGGAAGGCTAACGGGACTTCCTGCTCCCTTCTGGACTGGATCATGTCAAACCGACCCGAGAGGATCCCCTCTATAGGGACTCTACCCGACACCATCTCTGACCACACTCCTGTCCTTTGTAATTGGAAAATCCCCTCCCTCCCTAAGATCCCCCATAAAATTATCCAGGTCTGAAACTTTGCCAGTTTCAACCCGGACCTGTTCCTGGAGGAACTAAGGCTCACGGACTGGACAGAAGTCCATCGAGCTCAGGACCCCTCCTCTGCTGTCACCGCATTCCACAACATCTTTGCGGACCTTCAAGATAGGCATGCCCCTATCACTAGATGAAGGGTCCGTGGGACAGCCACCCAGTGGCTGAATGGGGGTCTCCTCTCCCTTATGCGAGTGAGAGACAAGTGCTGGGCTCGGTACAAATGCTCACACGACACTGCCCTGTTCCAACAATATAGAAAACTCAGAAATGAGTGTAAGAAAACCATCAGAGGGGCAAAAAGTGACTACTGTAAGGCCGCCCTTCTTGGCTCTGCAAATGACCCCAGACGGTTCTGGAGTACCATCCAAACACTGGTCAGTGGTCGCTCCAACTCCGGGGTTACTGACATGCTCATCGGAGGTGTCTCCTGCAATAATCCCCACGTGATTGCCAATGCACTTAATTCTCACTTCACTGACCTCCCTTCCATCCTCCCTCCAGGGTCTACGGCCTGGAACTCTAACCATTATGCTCCCACGACCCAGCAGGAGTCTGGCCTGGCCTACCCTCCTTTCCACCTAAGGGTAGTATCGGTAAACAAGGTGCGGTCTCTCCTTCTAGGCCTCTCCCAGAATGCAAGCCCTGGCCTGGATAACCTGGAGCCAAAGCTCCTCAAACTTGGTGCCCCCTTCATAGCCTCCCCAGTTGCCCACATCTTCAACCTATCCCTCACCCAGGGACGGATCCCTGACATCTGGAACGTTGCCAAGGTCGTCCCTGTCCCTAAGCAGGGCGACCCCAAAACCCTGGACAACTACCATCCTATAGAAACATAGAAACATAGACTTTGACGGCAGATAAGGACCGCTAGGCCCATCTAGTCTGCCCATTTCCCTACCTACAGGATAGGCCACAGATCCTAGTTAACCAACAGCCTTTATCTTCCTGCCCCCCCACAAGAATTGCCTTATGTCTGTCCCATGCATTCTTGAATTCTCCCACAGTTTTAGACCCCACAACTTCCTCAGGAAGGCTGTTCCATGCATCCACTACCCTCTCTGTGAAATAATACTTCCTCACATTGCCTCTGAACCGCCCTCCTTCTATCTTTAAATTGTGTCCCCTTGTTCTTGCAAGTCTCTTTTTCTGAAAGATGCTACCCTCTTGGACTTTGTTGATTCCCTTGAGGTACTTGAAAGTTTCTATTATGTCCCCCCTGTCCCTTCTTTCCTCAAAGGTATACATATTAAGCTCCTTTAGTCTCTCCTCATACGGCTTCTCTTGCAGACCCTGCACCATTTTAGTTGCCCTCCTCTGGACTGCCTCTATCCTGTCTATGTCCTTGCGGAGATGGGGTCTCCAGAACTGGACACAGTATTCCAGATGGGGTCTCACCAACTGTCTGTACAGAGGGATAACAACTTCCTGTTTTCTGCTGCTGATGCCTCCCTATACATCCCAGTATACCCCAGCCCTCCCTACTGCCTTCTCACATTGCTTGCTAACCTTAAGGTCATCTGATATGATTACCCCAGGTCCCTTTCCTGTTTTGTTGTTGTTACTACCTCCCCACCCATTGTGTATTCTTCCCTGGGTTCTTGTTTCCCAGGTGCATTATTTTGCACTTTTGCATTGAATCCTAGCTGCCATCGTCTGACCATTCCTCCAACCTTGCCAAGTCCTTTTCATCCTTTTCATGCCTCCTTGTGTATCAACCCTGTTGCAGATCTTTGTGTCATCTGCAAAGAGGCATACTTTTCCTTCCAGTCCTCTGCAATGTCACTGATGAAGACATTAAAAGGACTGGACCCAATACTGAACTCCCGCGGTACCCCAACTAGTAACCACCCTTCTTCAGAGTGGACTCCATTTACAATTACCTTCTGTGTCCTGTTGTCCAGCCATATTTTTGCAGGCTACCACCCTGGGACCCACTCCCAGGCTGGTTAATCTGACTATCAATCTTTGTGTGGGACTGTGTCAAATGCCTTGCTAAAGTCTAGGTAGGCCATGTCACAGCCCCTCCCTGGTCCTACTTTGGTCACCCAGTCAAAGAAATCTATTAGATTTGTCTGACATGACCTTCCGCTGTGAACCCATGCTGCCTTGGATCCTGTGCTCCACTGACCTCTAGGTACTCAACTATTCTTTCCTTCAAGAGTGACTCCATCACTTTCCCTACCACAGAGGTCAGACTGACAGGTCTGTAGTTTCCTGCCTCTTTCTTGGTCCCACTTTTGTGAAGGGAATCACATCCGCCTTCCTCCAGTGCTCGGTACCACACCATCCTCCCATGATTTATTAAAAGAGCAGCCAGTGGTTTCACTAGTTCCTTCCTTAATTCTTTTAGAATTCTGGGGTGAATTCCATCAGGAACCATTGCTTTGTCCACCTTCAGTTTTAGGAGTTCTTGCAGAACCCTTTCTTCTGTGAAAGGACTGGGATCGACCCCCTATCAAGAGTGCTTCTGTTAATTGGATTAGGCACTTCCCCCTCCTCTTTTGTGAATACTGAGCAGAAATATTCATTCAGTATTCCTGCTTTTTCACTGTCGCCCTCTGCCCACCCACCATTCATTCTATTCAGCCTCACTATCCTCCCTTTGTCTTTCTCGCTCGCTGATGTACCTATAAAAGGTTTTATCCCTTCTTAACTGAGTTGGCTATCTTTTCCTCAGTTTGGGCCTTTGCTATTCTGACTTCCCTCCTGCTTCTTTCTGCCTTACCTGGTACAGCTCTCTGTCCTGCTCCTTCTGTGTTTCCTTATACTTCCGGAATGCTATCTTTTTCTTCCTGACTTTCACAGCCACCTCTCTTGAGAACCATAGTGGCTTTTTCTTTCATTTTGATTTGTTTATTTGCTTCACACAAAGGCATGCCATCCTCCCAGCTGTCAGTAAGCTCCTGGAAAAGGTGGTAGCCAAACAACTCTCGGAGTATATCCACATCCATGACCTGCTGTCCCGTGCCCAACACAGCTTTCAAAAAGGGCACAGCACTACCACGGCACTCATCTCTGTCTCCTCCAGCATCAGAGCTGCAATGGATCTGGGGCAACTCTCAGGCACTGTGTCAATTGACCTATCCAAGGCCTTCGACCTCGTTGACCACGACATGCTTACCTCGCAGATGAGGTCCCTTGGTTTGTCCTCTTCTGCTCTAAACTGGGTCTCTGACTATCTGCATGGCAGAGAACAGCTAACTAAATTCAACAAAGTCTTCTCTGCCACCCTGCCTGTAACCTCCGGTGTCCCACAGGGCTCAGTGCTGGTTCCACTACTCTTTTCCTTGTTTATTAACAATCTCCCTGCCGTGATCACCAGATGCCGAGTTACCATGTATGCGGATGATCTGGTTCTCCTGGCTCACTCCCGCGATACAGCCACTCTAAATCATCACCTATCAGAGGACCTCTGGAACATCCAAGCTTGGCTCTCCAGCCACAAGCTGGTCCTTAACCAGAAAAAAACCCAGGCCATGCTATTTGGCTCCTCAGCCAAGATTCGGGCCTCTCCAACTCCACTGCAAATCAACTATGATGATGGTACTCCCTTCCTACAGTGACCTCCCTTAAATATCTCGGTGTGACGCTTGATCCCAACTGGACCTGGAAATCATATCCACAATGCCTTGGTAGGGGTAAACCATAGCTGGGGCTGGCTTACAGGGCTCGGTGCAACCTCACCCCTGCAGCACGTCTAGCTATTGCCAGGGGAGTACTACTCCCTTCCCTAATCTATGGTTCCCTCCTATTTGCTCATACTTCCAAGGTCCTCCTAAGCAAGTGGAGCACGGCGTGCAACAATATCTGTTGGTTTGCTCTGGCCGCTCCCCGTCTCACCTATCACTGTGAACTCTATGATAAGCTTGGCTGGCTATCCCCGGTCAATCACCTCTACTTTAGCACTGGGTGCCTCACGAGCAAAGTAGTCAGCTCCGGCACCCCTCCGGAACTTGCCCGGCTTCTTGCCCCAGCTGACATCTCCCCCTACCCTCTTAGATCCCAGGGACCTGGCCTACTGAATATACCTACCACCCGCACCGTCATGGGGGACCGGAGCTTTGCTGCTCATGCTCCCTGGCTTTAGAACTCCCTTCCTGAAAATGTCCGCACTACTCCTTCTCACAAACTTTTCCAGACCTCCCTGTGGGAACATCTAAAGCTGGCCTCTCACTGTGATTGCCTAAAGCCTCCCTAGAACACAGTTCTGGTGTCCACTGGATAGCTGGTGTCACCTTGCCCGTGCTTATACCGCCAGCCCTGCTGGTCATTGCACTCTTATCTCACAAATTGAACTCTTGCCCCAATTTTGAAACTGGGTGTCCTTTTCCAATCCAATGTAAAATTTGTAAACTGTCTTTTTCTACTGCTTGCTGTATTTATGTACTTGCTATACCCTATCGCTGTAACTGTTGTACCTGTTATACCTCCACTGTACTCTCCCGGGTCGTTCCTGAAAATAGGCATATAACTTGTCTAGTGTACCTACCCGGTTAACAAAAACTAAATAAATAAATAAATAATTTATTTGCTTCACGCAAAGGCTTGTTGCCTCTGTGATGGCAGGTTTAATGTTTCCCCATTGTTGCTCTACCCCTCCTTCTTGCCTGTTTGCTAGTGCTTTTTAAGGCACTCTCCCATTTTGACAAAGTCAGCTCTCCAGAAGTCCAGTGCCCTCACTTTTGTATGGCTTGACTCTGCAGCTGAGTTTATCATGAACCACACTGTTTGGTGGTCATTTGTTCACAGATGGCTACCCACTTCTAGATCTGAGATCCTCTCACTGTCCCCATTTGAGAGTACAAGGTCTAAGATTGCTCCCTTCCGAGTGGATTCCAACACTAGCTGTCTGAGGCATGCCCCCTGTAGGGCATCGAGAATGACCCTGCTCTTGGAAGTGGCTGCAGCAAAGTGCTCCAGTTAACATCTGGCATATTCAGGTCACCCCATCAACAATACCTCCCCTTTCTCTGCTATCCTAAGGATGCTTCTATCATATCCTTGTCCATTTCCTCCCCGAGATTTGGGTCTGTATACAACCTCTGTGCGGATTGTGGTGCCATTTCCAATCTCTAAGGTGACTCACAGTGCCTCCTCTCCTCCCTGTTTACTCTTTTGTTCCGTTGCTTTTATCCCTTCACTTACATAGAGAGCTACTCCTCCCCTCTTCTACCCTCCCTGTCTCTCCTGTAGGTTGTGTACCCTGGTATGTTAACATCCCAGTCATGGTTCTTTGTGTACCATGTTTCTGTGACTGCCACGATATCCAGGCATCCCTCTTCCATCAAGGCCACCGGTTCAGGGAGCTTGTTGCCCAGACTACGGGCATTGGTACTCATTATCCTCCATTTCTTGATGGCTTTACCCCTTTTTGCCTCATCTCTGTCCTTATTTATGAAGACTCCCACATCCTCCATTACTGCTGCTCTGGGTGCCTCCTCTTGGCAGTCCCGTCCTGCCAGTATGATGGAGAAATTTTGCAGTGGCACAGGCTGAGGAGTGTGTAACCAGTTCACCACCCTCCTCCCAGAGCCCACCAAGACCCAACTGTTCTGCCTCTGCCAAGGCATCCTCATATTCATTGCACTGAACAAGCTCTAACAACACTGGACGAGTACTGTAAGCATATCAGACACATTGTGATGTGCAAAAAAAAAAATTACTACTTTCTCAAGATATTAAGGCCAGTTAATGACATGGTATGGTTTTATGTCCTCATTTCTAAAAATAAAATGGGAAATGCAGTCTGTTTGCAGACAGCTTCTAAACGATTAGTCATAAGTCCTGAAGATTTCTGCAGAGCACATTTGGCATCATAACCATCATCTCTGAAATTGTATGTTTAGCATCATTTTCTAGGAAAGCAAAAGGGCTATTATATAATGTTTCTTGTGCAATAAAGAATAAATAGGCACTTAGATCTTCCTCAAGGACATTATCCAAAAGGCTTGTCATGACCAGCCTGACTTCAGTGCTGATTTATTTGGTCTGGTTCTGCTTTATTTTTTAAGATTCCTCCAATCATACTTGTGTCAGCCACAAGTCAGGATGCACAGTATATTGGTAATAAGGTAGCTATCCACATGACCTGCTCTTGAGTAAATAGACATGTCAAGGATGAGCACTGCATTCTCAGATGAGGCACAAAAGGATCATGTTGGATGACAAGAAATAAGAGGAAAAGTTCCCAAGCAAGAGTTGTAGAAGTCAAGCAATGAACAAAAATTGCTATGAAGTGGCCACATACAATGTACAGGGCCTATGGGCAGACTGGATGGGCCTAGCGGCCCTTATCTGCTGACAATTTCTATGTTTCTACACACTTCTAATGCATGGCTAACAACCAATCAAATTGCTTGAAATCCTTTGTCCATGTTGTAAAGATCAGTAAAACATTTAAAGTTTTCTTCTACCAACCATGCTTTAAAACTAAGAGTAATTTTTAAAAGCAATCTTATTACTTTTTATCTCTAAGGTACTTTTTTTTTACCTATAGTCAGAAGATTTTTCATCTGACGTTAGTACAGTAGGTGTGATGAGTGGTACAGCGCTCTGCCTGGTTGCTGACATATCTTGCTCTGTTCCTCACATTACATCAGCAGCATTCTAACCTCACTGACTGTGGTATCACAGCTGCTCAGGAAGAGTCACTGTACTGCCAGTTCAGTCATCTGTGATGTCACAGTGAGGTCACAGTGCTGATGATGTAGTGCAAGGAATAAAACTAGATATGTCAGCTGCCAGATAGAGTGCTGTTCCACACATCCAGAATAATACTCTCACATGGAAAAACTTTCTAATGAGCGAAAGTAAAGGAAAACTACTTCAGAAATAAAATGTGACAACTGATTACTTCTTAAAATTTTGAACATTTTCTTGTCTTCTATTGTTGCGTGACTAGGGCTCTAATACACAGACTATTACAATTAAACTGTAACCTGGGGGTCCCATATTCAAAAGGACAGAATGGGACTAACTGAGTTACTGCCTGCACTAGCCTGTATTAGCACCGGTGCTCCAGGCAGGGGCTGTATTCAGAGGCCCCTGGAGTGCTGCCCAAACCCGGGCAGCATGATTGCACTAACAATACCGCTGTGCCAATGCAAATGACAGTGTCTCTCATTAGAGGTGGGCAAGCCAGGAATTGTTCACCTAGAACCAAGTCAGAGGTCTTACTTGACTCTACAAGTCAAAAGACGAGCCAAGCCCTGGTTACTGCAGGCTGTTCTCTACATAGGAACTGAATGTTTGAGACACTAAACTAACTGTTCAGGCTGAAACGAAATGCTTACTTTAACCATAATTGGCATGGCTTGATCTTGGCTCTCAGTGGCTTAAAAGGTTAAACTGAGCCAAGACAGGCTTGAGCCTGCTCAGGCTTTCCTACCTCTGTCCCTCATCCGTAATGATGCAGTGGCCTCCCCGATCATATCCGCTATATGTTGAAGACAATCCCTGGTAGTGCAGTAAAGACCTCTCCCCCAATCAGCCTTGTCATATTGTAAATTTAACCACAGTTAGTACTGGATGTAAATCAACCTGAGAATCTGTTTTACCTTACACTGTCTGCAACTCGATGTTAACTGAAATGCTTTTCCACTGTTGACACCTTGTTTAATGTCACCTCGAACTGTGCCTTTCTAGTCAATTTGTCTGCTATGATGTTTCTTGTATAAACCCCTGTACCACTATGTAATCACAGTGTCTGTACTCTCCTGGGTCATTCCTGAAAATAGGCATATTACTTCTCTAGTGTACTTGCCTGGTAAGCAAAAGCTAAATAAATAGTACCCCCCCCCACACCAAATGCCACCGACCCTCTCCCAGTTGACACCATTATTGACACCATTTCCGGGTCTTGCCTGAAAATAGTCATTTCATGGCTAGTGCACCTACCCAGTTAACAAAAACTAAATAATAAAAAAAAATAATCATCCACCCATAAGCTGAGAACCACCCAACCCAGTTAACACTCACCCAGTATCTGTGTTCACATTGCTGGCTGGCACAGCCCTCCAATCACCTTCTTTGCCAGCCACCATCTGACAGTCACAGAGTACGATTACGACATACTCTTGTTATTTCCATGCTTATTTCTTATTTAACCTGTAAATTTCAATCTCTTGTAAAATAAAACAGTTATGTTCTTTAGTGCTCTTTTCTTTTCTACCCAACATTGCTAAAACAAATCTAAACATACAAAGAAAAGTACCATCTTGCTCTGTTGCCTTCCCAAAAAAGAAGTATCTGCTTTTTAACATTAGTTTATTTACCTTTTGATGCATTTTTTCTAACACTAAACTTGCACAAGCGCTCAGTCTTGCTGTCCGGCTGAATCTCTGTCTTTTTCACAAAAAAGTCCCTCCCCCTGAGTGGCCATCCCATGTCCTACAAAAAGCAACCTCAAAATAATCCTTCTTCCCTTTCTTTGCAGTAAGTTTTCAGGTAATCCAAAATGATCTGTATCTATTTGCAGTAGACCTCAAATAATCTGATAAGATCTTCATCAAGTTTTTTCTAGGAAACCAAACTAATCCAAAGCTTGCATGTCATAAAAGAAATGGATTGTGAGGCACAGAAATGACAATTCAGCTCTGGCAAAGCATTCCAGCAGATCAGCTTCGATAAAGAGCCCATGCCGCTATTCCATTGCTGACTGTGTAGGAACCTCCAGATGATGATCCCTCAATCAATGACACCATTTCTCACATGACTGCTTTCGGCAATGAATCTAGTCCACAATGAATGATGGCCAAAGTTCAACTCTCACTGAGTTGGCACATGCAGACTAAATATATGACACATCCCCAGCATAGCATCAACCAACTGGATAACTTATCTCATGACCATTAATGCCAGTAGGAATCCACTGCTCTTACATGATTCATTCCACTAATACACAAACTCTTGTCAGAGCTGATATGGCTGCATTCAGCTGCTTAAGGAGTTCCAGGAGCCGAGTGAGAGCTCAATGAAGACTAAGATCATGGCACAAAACAACACTGTGCTCAAGATGGCCATTGTTCTTTTGCACATGTGCAGCACTTCACACATGTGCAGTAAAGCATGGTGGCCATTTTAGGTATGGTGGCCGTCTCCCCTCTATCTTCAAATTGTGTCCCCTTGTTCTTGCACATCTCTTTTTCTGGAAGATGCTACCCTCTTGGACTTTAATTCCCTTGAGGTACTTGAAAGTTTCTATCATGTCCCCTCTCTCCCTTCTTTCCTCAAGGGTATAGATATTAAGCTCCTTTAGTCTTTCTTCGTATGTCTTCTGGTGCAGACCCTGCACCATTTTGGTTGCCCTCCTCTGGACAGCCTCCACTCTGTCTATGTCTTTGTGGAGATGGGGTCTCCAGAACTTCATACAGTACTCCAGATGGGGTCTCACCAACTGTCTATACAGAGGGATAACAACTTCCTGTTTTCTACTATTGATGCCTCTTCCTATGCATCCCAGTATTCCCCCAGCCTTCCTTACTGCCTTCTCACATTGCTTGCCACCTTTAGGTCATCTGATATAATTACCTCCAGGTCCTTTCTATTTTTACTGTTGTCAGTATCTCACCCCCATTGTGTCTACGCTTCCCTGGGTTTTGTTTCCATGTGCATTACCTGCACTTCTTTGCATTGAATCTGAGCTGCCATACATTTGACCATTCCTCCAACCTTGCCAAGTCCTTCTCATCCTTTCCACTCCATCTTGTGTATCAACTCTGTTGCAGATCTTTGTGTCATCTGCAAAGAGACATACTTTCCTTCCAGTTCCTCCATAATGTCACTTATAAAGACATTAAAAGGACGGTCCCAGTACTGAACCCTGCATTCCACTAGTAACCTCCTTTCTTCACTGTGTACTCCATTTACTACTACCCTTTGCGTCCTGTTGTCTAGCCAATTTTTATCCAGGCTACCACCTTGGGACCCACTCCAAGGCTAACTATCTTGTGTATTAATATTTTGTGTGGGACTTTATCAAATGCCTTTCTAAAATCTAGGTAGGCCATGTCCACAGCCCCTCCCTGGTCTACTACTTTGGTCACCCAGTCAAAGAAATCTATTAGATTCATCTGACACGACCTTCCCATCATGAATCCATGCTGCCTTGGGTCCTGTGCCCCTCTGACCTCTAGATACTCAACAATTCTTTCCTTTAGAAGTGATTCCATCATTTTCCCTACCACTGAGGTCAAACTAACTGGTCTATAGTTTCCTGCCTCTGTCCAGCTCCCACTTTTGTGAAGAGGAATCACATCTGCCCTCCTCCAGTCCTCGGGTACCACCCCATCCTCCCATGATTTGTTAAAAAGAGTAGTCAGCGGTGTCACTAGTTCTACCCTTAGTTCTTTTAGAATTCTTGGGTGAATCTCATCAGGCCCCATTGCTTTGTCCACTTTCAATTTTATTAGTTCTTTCAGAACCCTTTCTTCTGTAAATGGACTGGTATTGACCCCTGTCCTCCGTGTTTCTCTTGTTTGGTTTAGGTAACTCCCCCTCCTCTTCCTTTGTGAATACTGAGCAGAAATATTCGTTCAGTATCCCTGCTTTTTCACTGTCACCCTCGTCCCACATTCCCTCCCCTTTATTAAGCTTCAGTATCCCTCCTTTGGTCTTTCTTCGCTCCCTAATGTATCTATAAAAGGTCTTATCCCCCTTCTTAACAGAATTGGCTATCCTTTCCTCGGTTTGGGCCTTTGCTATTCTAACTGAATTCCCAGCCTCTTTCTGCTTTAACTGATAAATTTCTCTGTCCTGCTCCTTCTGTGTTTCCTTAAATTTCCTGAATGCTGTCCTTTTCTCCTTAACCTTCCCTGCCGCCTCTTTTGAGAACCATAGCGTTTTTTTCCTTCATTGTGTTTTATTAATTTGCTTTACACAAAGGCTTGTTGCCTCTGTGATGGCTGTTTTGATCACTCCCCATTGTTCCTCCACCCCACCTTTTTGCCTGTTTGCTAGTGCTTTCCTGAGGCACTCTCTCATTTTCCCAAAGTCAGCCCTCCTAAAGTCCTGTACTCTTGCTTTCTATGGCTTGATTGTATGGCTGTGTTTATCGCTAACCACACTGTTTGGTGGTCGCTTGTTTCCAGATGGCTACCCACTTCTAAATCTGAGATTCTTCCTCCATCCCCATTTGAGAGTACCAGGTCTAAGATTGCTCCCTTCCGAGTGGGTTCCAATACTAGCTGCCCATGCCTCAGAGGAGTGAAGCATGTTGGCACAGTCAGGCAAATTGTCTGTTACTGTGGTCTAGCAAGCAGTCAGGTGGGAAGGGAAGTGGTAGTGGAGCATACATTAGATGAAAAAATGAAAAAATAAAGTGTGTTTTGTGCCCTGGGGAGGACAGAATGAGATGTTGCACTGGGATGCTTTTTGTCTTGTTACAGCAGTATTTCCATTTTTCAGGCGGGTGGGTGAGCAGAGCAGCAAGGGGGCAGGGGACTGGAACCAGAGAGAAGAAAAAAAGAAAATGAAGGAATAAAGAAATAAGGTAAATAAAGGGATTTGTTATTTGCAGAAATGGGAGGATTAGAAGAAAAAAACTGGTGCTGCACAGTTCTGATATGGATGCAGGAAGTGTTGCTGTAGCAACATGTACAGCATAAATGAAAGTGCAAGCCCTGTACTGTACCGAGAAAGTGAAAGCTGGAAAGTAGTGTCGGCTTTTGGGGGGCCGGGGGGACTGACAGGTTGCAGTTCACACACATATGAGTGATAAATTTGGGGTTCTAAAATGTATCACACGTATGTGGCAATTAATGAATTTATCACAAGGAATTTGAGTCCATGGCTATTGTATAAATTATAGGGGCACAGTCAGGCCACTATAGTAAGGATTAAACAATCACTTCTATGTTACACTCAGAATTTTGCACTTTAAGAACTTCTCACCTATTCAACAGATTTGCATGAAACTTTGCATGTGCCATCAGGGACTAAAGATCTCTATTTGTGCCAAGTGTTGTTCTGGCCATATGTGTTGGTGCAGAGATACGGAGTGTGAGAAATGAGAAAATTACCATATCTTGGGAGTGTGGTCTGAAATTTTCAGGGTAGAAAGGTCTTGAGTCACAGAAGTGCATTTTGAAGGTTTGGTGGAAAAAATTATTAATCCATTCCAAAGTTAATACATTTTAAAGTTTCCCATTATTTTCAAAGGGAATTTCACTCTCCAGTTATATGTGAGCCTCCAGAAAAGGATAATTTATTGCAAATGGGTAATCCTTTTTCACAAATGGGTCATCCTGCATCACAAATGTGGAATCTTTTTCCATGCCACTGCTATCTTGTTTTCTCTTAGCAAGGAAAACTAAATTATATTACTGAAAAAAATGATGTTTTCAGAAGTAAGCAACTTGTGTTCTGCTAATCAGGACCCATTCTATCGGATTCTGCTGTTAGTTTTTTAATAAATCACCAGGAAATGTGTTTTCTAAACATGTTGAAATCCTTTTTCACAAATTGCAAAAAAAGAAACACAAAACAGGACCCTGTTATGCAATTTGCGAAAAAAGATTTTTCTTTTTCAGCAAATTGCAATGAAGGAAACTCAGAAAAGGATACTGTTTCGCAATTTGTGAAAAAATAATTCTATCATAGCTGTTTTTTTGTCACTGCACACTGAAGAAACGGTTTGTAATTCTGGTCTGAAACTTTCAGGGTATGAAGGGCTTGCTCCATAGATGTGCCTTTTGTTGGTTTGGTGAAAATAGATTACTTTGCTCTGGAGTTCTGTGGGTTTCAGTTTTGCTTTGTTTCCCATAGGATAGCATTGTAATGCGAGGTGTACTCAGTTGTTTCTTTGTCACTCTACCTTAAAGAAAAATGTTCACAGTACAAAGAGCTTACGCCACAGATGTACCTTTTGCTGGTTTGGTGAAAAGATATTCATTTGGTTTGGAGTTTTACAGGTTTCACATTTTACTGTGCTTCCCATAGAATAACATTGCATTGTGAGGTATTTCTTTGGTGCTGCATACCACAGGATGGGAGTGAAGGATAGGATTACACTATCTCAAAAATGATGCATGGATGGGAGCAAAGGGCCCAGAGTGCCATACACTCCCACATGCAAATGTGGATACAGTTATGTACTGATGGGTGCACATGGCCCAAAGGGCCCTGCTCTCCTACCAGGAAATAAGAATACAATTACAATATCTCAAAAATTATGGATGGATGGGAGTGCAGATCCCAGAGTACCCTGTGCTCCCACACAAAAACATGGATACCATTATGGACTGATGGGAGCACAGGGCCAAGAGGGCCCTGTGCTCCCACAGAGAATTAAGGAAATGGTTACAATAACTCAAATATTATGGATGCAGGCATTTACCCGTGCTATCATCTTGGGACCCACTCCCAGGCCGACTAACTTGTATATTAATCTTTTGTGTGGGACTGAGTCAAATGCCTTGCTAAAGTCTAGGTAGGCCATATCCACAGCCCCTCCCTGATCTACTACTTTAGTCACCCAGTCAAAGAAATCTATTAGATTCATCTGGCATGACCTTCCCGCTGTGAATCCATGCTGCCTTGGGTCTTGTGCCCCTCTGGCCTCTAGGTACTCAACAATTCTTTGCTTTAGAAGTGATTCCATAATTTTCCCTATCACTGAGGTTAAACTAACAGGTCATAGATACATAGATACATAGACAGTGTCGGCAGATAAGGGCCTATGGCCCACCTAGTCTGCCCGTTTGAGCTTGTAAGTTCAGTTTGTTTTCCTAGAAGTCTATTTCCCCTTACCCCTGACCTCTAGAATTCCTTTATGTCTATCCCATGCATTCTTAAATCCCGTGATTGTTTCAGCCCTCACCACTTCCTCTGGCAGGGTGTTCCACTTGTCCACCACCCGTTCTGTGAAGAAATTCTTTCTCATGTTTCCTCTGAATCGTCCTCCCTCCAACTTCATCCCATGCCCTCTAGTCCTGAAACATCTTTTTCGCTTAAAAATAGTGTTTTCCTGCACCCTGTTCCTCCCTGTAAGATACTTGTATGTCTCTATCATATCCCCTCTCTCCCTCCTCTCCTCCAGAGAGTACATGTTCAGTTCCTTCAACCTGTCTTCATAGGATTTGTGATGCAACCCATGCACCATCTTTGTTGCCCTCCTCTGAACCTTCTCTACCCTGTCTATGTCCTTACGTAGGTATGGTCTCCAGAACTGTACACTGTACTCCAAGTGGGGCCTCACTAGTGTCTTGTATAGCGGAATTATGACCTCCCTTTTCCTGCTGGTGATGCCCCTGCTTATACATCCCAGCATCCTATTTGCTTTACCTGATGCCTTGTCACACTGTTTCCCTACCTTGAGGTCATCAGAGATGACAACCCCAAGATCCCTTTCCTGCTTGGTGCATGCTATATCCTCACCCCCCAACTGATATATTGTGCCAGGGTTTTTGTGCCCCATATGCATTATCTTGCACTTCTTTGCATTGAATTTCAACTGCCAAACCCTTGACCATTCTTCAAGTTTCTGCAGGTCCCTTCTCATTCTGTCTACACCCTCTGTGTGTCTACTCTGTTACAGAGCTTTGTGTCATCAGCGAACAGTGAAATTCTGCCTTCTATATCCTGTGCAATGTCACTGATGAAGATGTTGAATAGGACCGGTCCCAGCACTGATCCTGTGGTACCCCACTGGTCACTCTTCCCTCTGTGGAGTGACAGCCATTTACCACCACCCTCTGTGTCCTGCCACCCAGCCAGTTACCTACCCACCACACTGCTGTCCTGCCCACCCATATTCCCCAGTTTGTGTAATAGTCTTCTATGTGGCACAGTGTCAAAGGCCTTGCTGAAGTCCAGATAGGCCATGTCCACTGCCCTCCCTGATCCACCTCCCTAGTCACCCAGTCAAAATTCAATGAGGTTGGTCTGACACGACCTCCCCTGGTGAAACCATGCTGCCTTGGGTCCTGTAGTCCATTGACAACCAGATGTTCCACCAATCTCCTTCAGTAGTGCTTCCATGATCTTTCCCACTACCGAGGTGAGGCTGACTGGTCTGTAGTTCCCTGCTTCCTCTTTGTTCCCACTTTTGTATAAGGGACTACATCTGCTGTCCTCCAGTCTTTGGGTACCTCCCTGTTTCCAGTGATTGGCTGAACAGGATAGCCAGAGGTTCAGCCACCACCTCTCTTAGTTCTTTAAGGACCCTGGGTGCACCCATCTGGCCCCATTGCATTGTCAACTCTTATTACTTCCAGTTCCTTCAGGACCTTTCTCGTGTAAAGGGACTTGTGTCCATTTCTGCACCATTCTCACCCTTGTACTCCTTCAGACCCATTACCCCCTCTTCCTTAGTAAAGACTGAGCAGAAATACCTGTTCAATATGTCAGCTTTACTGTTGTCATCCTCCATCGGCTCCCATCCTCCCCTTCAGTCTAACTATCCCTCCTTTGTCCTTCTTTTTCACTTATGTACCTGTAAAGGTTTTGTCCCTTTAACCACTGATTTTGCAATGTGTTCTTCTGTCTGAGCTTTGGCTTCCCTTACTGACTTCCCTGCCTCCCTTTGTTTCTCCTGGTACTTCTCCCTATCCCTTCTGCCTGTGTCTTTTTGTATTGCCTGAATGCAGTCTTTTGGCTTTCACTTTCTTTGCTACCTCTTTGGAAAACCATAATGGTCTCCTCTTTCTTTTCCTCTTGCTAACCTGCTTAATGCATAATTCTGTTGTTCTTATAATCCCATTTTAAATACTGCCCACTGTTCCTCAATCCCTGATTCCTGTCCCATTCCCTTAATGCCTCTTTCAAGCATCTCCCATTTTCCCAAAGTCTGCCCCCCTAAAATCCAGGATACGTGTTTTTGTGTGGTTTGGTTCTGCTCTTTCTGTGATTTCAAACCACAATGACTGGTGGTCACTGTTAGCCAGGTGCTCCCCCACTGTTACCCCCATCACACTGTCCCTGTTTGTAAGCACAAGGTCCAATATTGCCTTCTGCCGAGTTGGTTCCATGACCAGTTGCTTGAGGAAGGCACCCTGAAGGTCTGTAGTTTCCTGCTTCTGCCCTGCTCCCACCTTTGTGAAGGGGAATCACATCTGCCCTCCTCCAGTCCTCAGGTACCACCCCATCCTCCCATTATTTGTCAAAGAGGGTAGCCAGTGATGTCACTAGTTCTACCCTTAGTTCTTTTAGAATTCTGGGATTAATCCCATCAGGCCCCATTGCTTTGTCCACCTTCAGTTTTAAGAGTTCTTTCAGAACCCTTTCTTCAACAAATGGGCTGGTATCAACTTCTGTATCCAGAGTGTTTCTATTGTTTGTTTTAGGTACCTCCCCTTCTTCGTTTGTAAATACTGAGCAAAAATATTTGTTTAGTATCTTTGTCTTTTCACAGTCACTCTCTGCCCACCCCCTTCCCTTTATTTAGCCTCACTATCCCTCCCTTAGCCTTCCTTTGCTTCCTGATGTACCTACAAAAGGTTTTATCCCCCTTCTTAACTAAGTTGGCTATCTTTTCCTCAGTTTGGGCCTTTGCTGTTCAGACTGCCTTCCCAGCTTCCTTTTGCTTTAACTGATATAATTCTTTGTCCAGCTCCTTCTGTGATTCCTTGTACTTTCTGAATGCTTTCTTTTTCTCTTGAACCTTCACTGCCACCTCCTTTGAGAACCATAGTGGTTTCTTACATCGTTTTGTTTTGTTTATTTGCTTCACACAAAGGCTTATTACCTCTGTGATAGCAGTTTTTTATTATTCCCCATTGTTCTTCCACCCCTCCTTTCTTCCCATTTGCTAGTGCATTCCTTAGGCACTCACCCATTTTGGCAAAGTCAGCCCTCCTGAAGTCCAGTACTTTTGCCTTTGTATGGCTTGACTCTATTGCTGTGTTTATTGTGAACCATACTGTTCGATGGTCACTAGTTCCCAGATGGTTACAGTGACAAAAGTAGGGAAATGTGGGGTTAGGGTTTCCAACCCTAACATCCAACACCCACCCTGCAGCCAGCAACAAGGGTGGGTTGTGCATTGGGATTCCTAACCCTAACGCTCACCCCATTCTCATATACTGTACCCATATCCGCTTATTTGCTCATGGAATGGGACAAGCATTAGGATTGAGAACCCCAAGGCACACCCCACTCCTGTTGCTGACTGCAGGGGGGGTGGTGGTGGTGGAGTGTTAGGGTTGGAAACCCTAACCCATTTCCCTACTTTTGTTGCTGTGACCAACCCTAACTAGTGCATTAATGAAGTTCCTTGTAAAGATATATATGTTATAAAACTACACTGCAGGAAGGTGAGACATGGGAATGCTTCACCAGGAAGTGCTCCAGTGCTCTCACAATGCAAGTGCAAAGCAAGGAGAGCAAAGGCAAAGGTGCATCTTGTCCAATCTGATGGGAAAATATTATATATAGTCAATATAAGGTGAATACTTCTATTAAGTTCAAAGCTGTGCCAGGTACTGGTTTATGAGGCTGTTTTTAAAAAATTGTGTATATGTAGTTCACATTTGCAATTGGTGTGTATCACGTTAACTTGCTACTATATATTGAGGCATACCTACACCAACGTGTCATCTCTGACAAAGCTTGGCAGTATCCGAATGAAACATTAGAAATATACACATCTCTATGATAAGGTCAGTTGCCACCGCACATAACACACTCTACTTGTTAGCATCTTTGGTCACTTACGTGCACTTTAAAAAACTCTCTTGCATTCCAGACACATACAGTTCTTTGTTTTGTTTAGCTTCTGGGTGTTTTAACTTTGCTGTCTGGGGGAGGTGAACTGAAGTCCATTTTCAGAGGAAAGAGTCCTGAAGAGACTTACAGTTTTGAAAGTGGACAAGGCTATTGGACTGGATGGGATACTCCCATGGGTACTACAAGAACTGTGGAAGGTGCTGGCTTCCTTCAAGATGACTGTATTCAACAGTTCACTGGAAGCAGGCATGGTTCTGGAGGACTAGAGGATAGTAGACATGGTCCCTCTACATAAAAGTGACAACAAGGAAGAGGCTAGCAACTGTAGGCCGGTGAGTCTCACCTCAGTGGTGGGGAAATTAATGGAAGTATTGCTAAAGGAAAGGTTGGTAGAGAATCTTAATTCCAATGGGCTGCAAGACCAAAGACATAATGGATTTATGGAGTGGGTGGTTGGGGGCAGGGGGTAATGCCAGATTAACCTAATTGATTTCTTTGGGTGAGCAGAGAAATAGATCAGGAGTGGTAGTGGACATGGCCTGTTTGGACTTTAGCAAGGACTTGACACTGTGCCACACAGGAGACTGACAAAGAAATTGAGCAGCCCAGGGGTGGGATCTAAACTGTTGAATTTAGTTACAAATTGGTTAATGGATTGGCAACAGAGGGTGATGGTTAATGGCACTTACTTTAATGATGCAAGAGTGAGCAGTGGGGTGTCACTGGGCTCAGGACTGGGACCGATCCTCTTCAATGTTTTCACTGCAGATTAACTGGAAGGGACAGCATTCCTTTTTGCAGATGTGTGGGACTATTTTTTCCTTTTTGCAAATGATACCAAAATCTGTAATTGGCAGGACACTCAGGAGGGGCTGGGAGTAGGGATCTTCGGAAACTAGAGGAGTGGTTAAGAACATGGCAGTTGGTGTTCAATGCCAAAAAGTGCAAAATTATGCACCTAGGGCACAGGAACCCAGGAACTGAGTATACGATGGGGTGGAGGTAGTGTCAGTCATTAAGCAGGAAAGGGATTTTTAAATTAACATATCTGATGGCTGCAACATGACAGGACAGTGTGATAAAGCAGTAGTAGGGTCAGTGTGTTGCTGGGATGCATGGGGAGAGATATATTCAGCATGAGGAGGGAGGTGGTATTGCCACTGAATCTCTCACTGGAGAGACCCCACCTTGAGTATTTTGTCCAGTTCTGGAGGCTGCACCTCATAGAGGACATAAACAGAGTGAAGGCAGTCCAGAGGAGGACAAATAAAACGGTGCAGGGAGTTGCACCAAGATCCCTATTAGAAGAGACTGAGGGATCTCAACTTGCACACCCTGGAACAGAGAAGAGCGAGGGGGGACATAAAAAAGACCTAAAGGTACCTTACAGGGGTGAACGTGGTGCAGGAGGGGAGTCTCTACTGAATGAGGAAGAGCACTAGGACCAGAGGACATGCAGTGAAGCTGGGGGGGGGGTTAAAAGGGTGTGAAGATGTATTACTTTACTGAAAGAATGGTAGATGCCTTGAGTCGACTCCCAACAGAAGTGTTGGTGGTGAAAACAGTAGGGGACTTCAAGCATGCCAGGGATCAACATAGGGGAATATTAGGAAATAGGCAGGGAGGAAGGTGTGTTGACAGTTAAGGCAGACTGGGTGGGGCAAGATGCCCTTTTCTGCTACTAAATTTAATGCTCGTACATTTCATCATTTAAAAAAAAACTATGTTAATGCAGACTTTATGGCTGAAGAACATTAGTAGTGTAGTATTGCTTGCAGCCATCAACACTGATGCCTACCACCTTTCCCAAGCCCATAGCCTCCTGTCAGAACCATAAGGTACAGACCAAGCCAGTGCCTAAGAGGCATTCAGTGTCAGTGGCTCAGCAGGTAGCATACTCGCCTCTGAGACCGGGAGATCAGAGGGCTGTGGGCTCAGTTCACACATCTGGCACTTGGGTTAATATCCTAGTACTGACACTGTAGTGCAGCATGAGAGGAGTGCTGCACTTCTGAGATGCCGTCTTTTGGATGAGACTTTAAACTGAGGTCCCATCTGCCTGGATTGGTGGTAGTTCAGGTGGATGTTAAAGATTCCATGGCACTTATCGAAAAGCGTACGGGAATTTCCCCAGTGTCCTGGCTAAATTTTCCTCATTCACTAAAAATACCACCAACAGCTTAATCTGGTTCAAGTTCAGTTGGCATTCATCTGTATCCCCCTTCCCCGGGTCGTGCCTGAAAATAGACAGGATTTGTCTAGTGCACTTACCTGGTCAATGAAAACTAAATAAATAAATAAATATACTCTTTGGAGGTAGAGAAATATGGTTTGGCAAATATGGCCAACAGAATTAGTCCTAGCTTTCTTCATGCAGAGTCCACAGGGCCAAGTGAAAAGAGAGAGATCACATTTAACCTTGTTTGCTGAGCAAGGGGTTGGCATTAGGGCGGACAACCCCATGGAACACCAAACCACTGATTCACCAAGACTCCTGAGACTCAAAACCCTAATAATGTTAATGTACTTACTGTGTGAACTTTGGCTTCTTTATACCTCAATATCCACATTAAAGTTTTTTTTTTTTGCAATCAACGTCCCTTCATTTTATGATAGAGTTATTGCATCCAGCACAAAAAGGTATAAACAGAATAGTGGAAAGATTGTTAGCCCTGCGTCACCAACTAACTAATAAGGGAAAGGCAAGTTTCTTAAAACTTGTAGCTGCACCAGTACACTGTACCACCCAAGCACAAATTATAATAAAGATTTCTTAGTTGGGTGCTGGGATTTCTGGGAAGGGGTTGGGTGGCTTAAAGAAATATCCAGTTGTGCCTGTAAAATAAGAACAGCAATGGGTCACAAAGGATCTGCACCTCTTCAGTAAATAACTGAGACAAACAAGGGTTTTATTTATTTTCATTTAAAGTAGGGTGGTCAGGGGGGTAGATACCTGTAGACTGGCTGAGAGTCAAGGGAGGGTGAATGTCCCTACCCCTCCTATCCCCGCCATGGAGGTAACCTATAGAGGGTAACAAAGGTGCAAGGTAAGTCTCTGGGATGGAGGGTGATGGGACTAGGTTGCTTGCAATGGTAGGGGTCCTGTCAGTGGTTCAGGGCATACAGCCTTCACCCTGCCAGCTGTTGTTTTCCCAATTTTGCTTGTCACTCCACTTCTCCTAACGCAGTGCATGGCTCCATTAGGCCTCAACACGTACATTAATCCCTTGTGAGGGAAGGCAATCCGGCCCACCACAAGGTGTCATCTGTACGGCAGAATACTGCTCTGTACCTCCCCAGGCTGGAGCCAATGCTGCATGCCATATGGTCTTCCCCCCAGTCTCGGCCCATCCAGCTGTCTGACTGACCTTGCACCCAAACTTAACTCACCGACATGGGAAGGCAACACAAAACCTGCTAGGCCAACGACCGGCCCTGTACACAACGTTTCTTCATAATTTTTTTTTTCATTTTGCCCACAAATTTTTAACATAGTATTTTTATGATACCCCTTCTGAACATGACAAGTGTCATTTATAAAATACTTTTCAAAAAGCATGTTTTGGGCAGGATTTGAAAAATGACAATTGCCACATTCATAAAAATGGCTATATTGAATATATGGGGTCAAACTATTAAAATTTACCAAAGTTATGAGTAAATGTTGAAAAAGTTGAACGTTCCATCATAACCTAATTGTTTTAAAAATTTTTATCCCAACTTTTCAACATAATCTTCTTATGACACTACCTCATGATTTTGGTAGGTGAAATTGTTTGAAGGGGGGACAGTATGCACGAAAGACCCACACTCGAGTGTGGGGCTGGTTCCAACATGCACTTTTTGTTCAAAAACATTTTGGCCTACTTACTGTTTACTGTAATATAGTAGGTTATGTCAGACTAATTTTACTTAGTTGTATGCTGACATTCTTTTGCTACAAATCCCAGACTCCCCTGCAGCTAACATCAGAGCAGTAGGCTGCAGTAGGAGATTCAATAGCCTGCAGTGCATGTTAGAGCTTTTATGATCTCCGATCTGATGTTTTCCAGGACTGCTTTACTCCAGGAGTTACGTACAGTCTTCTGTGTCTGTACATAGCCCATGGAGGACAGCGGGACCAGCAAACAAGAGATCAGAGCTTATATAAACTCATAACATACACTACAGGCTATTGAATCCTCTCATTGCTGCCTACTGCTCTGACATCATTTGCAAGGGATTCTGGGATTTATAGTAACAGAAAACATCAGCCTACAACTCATTAGAATTAGTCTGATACAATCTACCATACTGCAGTAAACTGTAAGTAAACCAAAATGTTTTTCACACAAAGTGCACATTGGAACCAGCCTCACACTTGAATGTGAGGCCCTTGATGGTGATTGTGCCCCTTTAAATCTGGCCTAAATGGGGATTTTGCAGAATGTCTGCAAAAACCTGTTTCAGTTGTGATTCCAAAAAGTTCACCTATGTGGTTTATGAGGTGGGGTCAAAAAAAGACTATGCTGAAAATGTGGGGAAAAATTTTACAAAATGAGAGTTGTGAGCAAAAGTTCAAAACACAGTAAAAAGACATTAAACACACTTACCGTGTATTCAGTAAGTTCCCAGACAGAACTGAAGCAGCAGAATGATCTCATCGCAGACAGTGGATTAAGGCTCTGGACATTTATTAGGTGAGTGAGGGGTGTGGGTGTGTGTGGGACGGTGGGGAATGAGGGTGGGTGGATGGGTTGGGGGATCCACAACAGACATTGATGGACAGTTCTCTTAACTACAGGTTTAAAAAAAAAAGATGAGGAGGAAGTCTTTTTGTTTTACAGGTAACGACACTGAGAACTGGACACTCCAGTGTTGGTTAACTCTTTGATGGCACCAGGGGTGTGCATAACATGTTGTACACTGTTGCGGCGGATGCGTCTGAGCCAACACCAGGGATAGGGCTCCCTGATGTTAGGTTCTCCATGTGTTTTGGCAATACAATATCAACAGATGGAAGCTCTTACTTGGCACCAGAGGTAGGCACCCTGGGATAAAATGTGGGGGACAATGTACAGGAGCTGGCACTGGGGATTGGGCACCCCGGACTCTGGTTATTATGAAGGTTACAGCCACAGATCATAGATCCGGCTTAAAGATGCCAGTAAGTAATTTTATGCCCTGCAGCACCATTCCATGGTTAGAGATACAGCGAATATAAAATCCGCCGGCGAAGTGAATGCGAAGTGGCCACTTCATGTTGGCACTTCGCTACGCAGAGTGCCCCATAGGAAAGGCTCATTTCACCTTGTTATTATTACTTCATGTTGTCATTCCACCTTAAACATGAAGTAAGGCAGAGTGGCAACAATATTGGCAGCATCCCACCCACACAGTCACCAGAATTTATTTATTTATTTATTTGCTTTTGTTTACCGGGTAAGTCACACTAGACAGCCATGCGCCTATTTTCAGGTGCGACCCGGGAGAGTTACAGACATGAGTTTTACAAGTACAGTGAGTTATACAGCTTATACATACAGTGAAGTGAGTGGTACATCATTTCATACAGTGAGGTGGCTGAAATATAATTTTACATACAGAGGGGTGCACCCCCAAAGTGCTACTGTCTTGTGTCCAGAAAACTCTGCAGTGCTGATGAAGTGAAATGAGTGTAACAAGAAATGCAAAGTCTCCCAGAATTAATGGCACACTCAGTCATGCACACAGTGGTCACACAGAGAGTCACCACAATTAATGTGCATCCCCAAAATGCTACTGTTTTGTGTCCAGAAAATTCCCCAGTGCTAACGAAGTGAAATGAGAGCATAACAAGAAATGCAGTCTCCCAGAATTAATAAGATTGTGCTGCACACTCAAGGATGCATACGAAAAGGCACAACAACACCTAACCAGTGCTCACAAGTCACAAATCCAAATCTGGAAAGGAATACATTTTGCCAGTTGTGGGATTAGTGCACAGCAGTAACAATCCACTACCAGTAAAGATACCACAAAACAGTATAAAAAATTCATGCAGGTGCGGTGGATAGCAGGTTCACACTGCCTCAATTACTCTGTCAAGAATTACTGAAAAATATTACTGTGTGTACATTAACACAGTTATACAAGAAAAATATAACCAAAACAGAAAGACTGCCTTTTTCTCCCAGCTAATCTACCTACACCACAAATACGCCCCTCCCCAAAGCATACCTCACAGTACACATACTGACTGTTCTAAATTAACATTCAAAATCCACACACAACAATAAACACTTGAGGATATGAGCACAGAAGGGTTTCCTACAATCGATGTACTAAATTTTGAGCAAAAAATATTACTCAAAAAGGCATTTTAAACAGCTTTTAAAGGTTTTGAATCACAGAGCTCTGAGAGCAAACTGTCTCCAGCTACCACTGCACACACACACTACCCAGACCAGAACTGAGGCTGTGGCAAACAATCTAGAGCCCATGTGACCCGCAACCCCATGAATAACTGCAGAATTTCCTTTGGAGCTCAATTACAGGGTGATGTGACGTGAATTATGTTGATTTTAATGTACTTCACCTTAAAATTGGTGGAGAAGTGGTTTGGGGAAGGCAGAATAATGCAAAGCCTTTGGTTATAATGGACTTCACATTCCTCATTATGAAGCTAAATACTCCGCTTCACATTGTGGAGTTCTCTGTGGATTCCACGTTACTCAGTGAATCACCTCATGGATGAAATTGGTGACACTTCACCCACCACTACTTACAGTACTGTAACTCATATGCTGTATGGGAAGGCATGTGAATGCCTATGGCTGTACTTCCCCGATGAGCTGTAGCACAAAATTCCCCAAATTAAAAATGCTTATTAATGAGTACAATGGTGGAGTGGTGAAGCCTGGAGAGATGCTACAAAACATGCTTACAATACATCCAAGTAACTTGTAAAAAAATTAATGTGATTCGTGACATGATCGTGAATCGTGAATCGTGATTTGTGACTGCATTTGTGACCGTGATGATGAAGAATGTGATTTGTATCACGAGTGACTCTTGATGATGGTCCTGACTTAAAAACACATATTAATGAGTACAATGTTCATGCAGAATTATGCACCACACCTGTCCAGTACTCTGAAGGGAAGCCAAAGAAACAACTGTGACTTAAGTTACAGATGGAGATTGGGCCCTAAAGAGATGCAAATGCACAGACAGATTAATATTGCGCTGCACACTGAAGAGATGCAGGCACAAAGGCACAACACCTAATCAGTGCTCACCATCAGAAATTTAAATCTGGAAAGGAATACCTTTGCTGGTTGGGGCAGGCTGCCGGGGGGAGGGGGGCAGTGTACTGTTCTGCTGCAGAAACAGTCACTAGTACTAGTACCAGTAAAGATACCACAAATAAGTACAAAAATCACACAGCTGCAGTGGATAGCAGGTTCACATTGCTGAAATTATTATGTGGCACAATAAAAGGTGCCTGATTTGATGGCACACATCACACACATACTCACACACACACAAAGTAATGCGTAGCAAATTGAAAACTTCAGTAATATAACCACATATTTTAAACAAACTACAATTATGCACTGCTGCACCACAACAATCAGCAAACAAATGGCAAGAATTATTGAAAATATAACTGTGTGTACATTAACACAATTATACAAGAAAAAGATCACCAAAACGGAAAGCACTATTTTTTTCTCCAAGTTAATCTACCTACACCACAGATACTGCCCTTCCCCAAAAGCACACTTCCACTGTCTCTCAGTACACAGACTGAATGTTGTACATCAACATTCAAAATCCACACGCAAACAATAAACGCTCGATGATATGAGCACAGGAGGGTTTCCTATAATTGATGAATTAAAGTTTTAGAAAAAAAATGACTCAAAAGGGCTTTTTTAACAGCTTTTAGAAGGTCTGAATTGCGGAGAGCTCTCAAAGCAGATTGTCCCCTACAGCTTCCTACACACACTACCCCAAACTGACTCTGTGCAGAACAGTCTAGAGCCCATGTGACCTGAAATGCCATGAATCACTGCAAAATTTGGAGATTAAAAACAAGGCAAAGTGAGGTGAAGTACATTGTTTTCAATGTACTTCGCCTTAAGAATTTGTTGAGTAGTGGTTTGGGAAGGCAGAGTAATGCAAAGTCATTGTTTTCAATTGTCTTCGCGTTACCAACTATAACGTGAAGTACTCAGCTCACGTTGCAGAGCACTCTGCAAATTCGCCTTCACTCAGAATCACTTCACGGAGCGAATTGGGGCCACTCCGCCCATCTCTATCCATGGTGCAGGACTACACTGACACACACAGATAACGAAAAACAGACATAGTAAACAGCATCAGACATCATGCTTGTGTGATGTGTGGAGTCCTGCCTCCACAGACTGTAACTCTGCATGTGTGAGAAACAGCTTGTTTTTAGGGTTGCAGTAGGTAGCTTTGCAGACCTCTTGCTAGAAGAAAAGAACTCAGTGCATTCCTTCTGACCGAACAACATGATGGAGTTGCACCACAGTCACCTCCGTGTCCATAAAGCACTCTGCTCTTTGTCTCAATTGGAAGGAGCACTGCACTATTTTTACTATCGGCAGTCACGGCAGAACATGGCACATTTCACTGTGTCCAAGATGGCCACCAAACTGTATTGCGCATGCGCGAATACTAGCACAGGCACATGACATTGTGGTGGTCATGTTGGTCATGGAGGACCTTGCTGCGTTCCGCCATGACTGCCGATTTCTTTCTTTTTTATTTATTTTACATATCCCCCCTACCCGACCCTCCCTCTGAGCATCCCCCTGAAACTTGATAATGACACTGGGAGTGCCCAGTCTCCCAGTATCCCAATCACATATCCTCTGACTGACGCCCCCATCTACTACAGTGCATGCATGGTTATTTGTGCTTTTAAAAATACTTTTAGTTCCCTCCCTCTCCACACACTCCACCCCATGCCCACCTCCAGAAGCGTAACAGTGGCACGGGGGGGGGTGTCCAATCCTTCAGTGCAGGAATAAAAAACTCCATCAATGTCTTTTGCAGCCGTTATACTACCCCCCCACCTGACCCTTCCACTCAGCATCCACTCCCCAAGCCATTGGGGGTTCAACACTGTAATCCTCTCTGGACCACAAACATGTCTTCACTCTTCACAATTGGACCTCGAACTGAAGAATCAGGTATGTGGTACAATGTATTTCAATGGTGCTTTGAACTTAGTGTTGTAACATGGCCATTTTTTCATATTTTTGGCCCACATTTTTTAACATTCCCCTTCTGGGACCCCACCTCCTGAACAATTAGACTGTCATTAGGCAAATCTGTCCTGAAAGGTTAATTTCACAGTTGCTGAGCAAAATCACCTTTCAGGCAGGGGTTGAACATTTCCTCTGCACTTGTTCATGAGATGGGGTCATAAGAAGGCTATATTGCGCTGATGAGAAATAAAATTTATTATTATTATATTGAAAATTTGGTGTAAAAATATTAAACAAGTATTTGTCAATGCCGAACATTCGCTTGCAGGTATTTGCAGTGGTGTTTGGCATGTATGGTGCTTTACCCTAATGCCCTGTGAGATTGCTGGTATTTGCACAATAAATTTTCAGCATGACCTTTTTGTTACCCTCACTGTACACTACATGGGCGGAAACACGCTTTGGGCAGGATGTGAAAAATGACAGCTGTACTGCTCATAAGGAAGTGTGGTAAAATGGCAATGTTGAAAATCTGGAGTGGAAATATTGAAAAATTCATAAACCTACGGAGCTATAGGAACTGCACAATGCACGCTCATAAAACAGTCATTGTTAGGAATTTTTCACCAAATTGTCAACATTGGCATTTAAAACCTTTGCTAATGAACAGTGTCACTGTGATTGTCTTACTGTGTACCATACATTGATTTTGCACACCCGACTGCTCATTGTGAACTACCATGGAAACATTTTAGGCAGGATGTGAAAATGACAGCTGTACTGCTCAAAAGGAGGTGTGGTAAAATGGCAATGTTGAAAATCTGAAGTGAAAATATTGAAAATTCGCAGAACTTACGGCGTGCGTAGGAACTGCACAACGCATCGCTTTGTAAAACAGTTATTTTAGGAATTTGTTCACCAAATTTTCAACATAGCCATTTTAAGACCTCTGCTCATAAACAGTGTCACTGTGATTTTCTTAATGTGTCCCATACATTGATTTCGCACGCCAACTGCGCCATTGTGCGCTACATTGGCGGAAACACGTTTTGGGCAGGATGTGAAAAATGACAGCTGTACTGCTCATGAGGAGGTGTGGTAAAATGGCAATGTTGAAAATCTGGAGTGAAAATATTGAAAATTCGCGAACTTACTAGCCTGCATAGAAACTGTGCAACGCACGCTCGTAAAACAGTCATTTTTTGGAATTTTTGCACCAAATTTTCAACATGGGGTTTTTGGGACCCCATCTCATGAATGATGACACTGTCATGGTGTTATTTGGGCTGTGTGCATTCACCGACTTGCTCTTCCACTCATAATGATTACAGTTGAGTGAGGTTTTCAAATTCCAATGGAACAGAATTCCATAGAATTTCACAATTCCACTTAATGTAGCTGAATTTTGGCATTAATGGATTTTAGAAACTTTGAAAAATGGAATGTTTTGAAATATGGGCGCCATATTTAGGTCACACTACCCAATCTCATTCTATATTACTGGTACCAAATGCAAAAGAGCTACTTAAGACCCCTTGAAGTAAATAGCTTAACAATTACGGACTGAAATACTGTTGTGCCTAGATAAGTATACTGGACAACAACCTTTCCATTAGATACTGTTAGTAGTAATGTATCATCATACATAATTGTTTGCAAGGTGTCTAAGCTATGCAAAGCTCTCTGTAACCATAAGCAGTGTATAGTATACAGTACTTGTGAGTATAATAATAGTCTTTCCTGCTCCTTTTCTTTTTGTTTCTTATCACTATTACTTTTTTCTGTTTATTACCTGCTGGGTCAGGTGTGTTGGTTCCTCAATAAGAAGATTAACTGCAAAAAAAGAAAAGAAAATGGAATGTTTTTGTGAATTTGTAATTAGTAATCTCCCTAAACTCACTTGACACAAGCTCCCTCCTCTCAGACTTACACTACACAAACTGGGATCCAGTATACTCTGCCTTAATTGTTGACACTGCCCTAGACCAGTTCCTAAGCATTTTCACAAGTGTTTGTGACTCCCAAGCCCCACTTAAAAAACCTAGGGTCAGAAAACACCACCACTCCTGGATTACAGCCCCAATAGTTGCCCTCTGCAAAGCCTATGACAAGGCCTGGTCATCTTTAATGCCTCACTAACCCCGCACTCTAGAAAAGCTTACAGTGCTGCCAGACATGCATGCACTAAGGCCATTAGGCATGTCAAGGCTGACTATTTTAAAAAACGTCTCTGCACAGCACACCCCTCCTCCTTCTGGAATGTAGTCCACTCCATTGTTGACCCACCACCTCAAACCAGCAACCCCGCTCTTAAGCACAATGGCTTAACAATAATTGACCCTGTCCAAGTACTGGATACCTCCAACACATTTTTCACTACTTGCACCCTCCTTGACCAATCTACTCCCCCCACACCTGTGGCAAAACCCCACACAGAAAATCTGCCTCACAACACCTTCCTACTTGCCCAAGCTTCTGCTGAAGAAGTACTGGAGGCACTCCTATCCCTCAACCCATCAAAATCTAGTCCGGACAGCATACATCCTAGTCTACTGCGCTTGTCAGCCCCAGCAATTACCCTCCCTCTCACATTCTTACTAAATCTATCCTTCTCCTTAGGCACAGTTCCCAAAGTTGGGAAATCGGCCTGTCATCCCGCTTCATAAGGACGGTGACCCCTCAACACCTGGCAACTACTGGCTTATCTCCCTCCCCCCTACCTTATCCAAACTGCAGGCATGCCTAGTGCAATTCAGGTTAACCAATTTCCTCACCTCCAAATTTCTCTCCCCCTACCAATCCAACTTCAGAAAACACTACTCCACCATATCCTCCCTTCTCTGTGTTACAGGTCACATCTGCTGCAGACCAAGGCCACCTCACCGCTGCAGTCTTCATTGACCTGGCTAAGGTCTTCAACTCTGTATCCCACGCACTGCTCCTAAACACAATATAGGGTGCAGGGCTTGCCCCTCCAGCCCTACAGTGGTTTAACTCATACCTCACAACAAGATTTCCACTCTGTGCAATCTTGGTTCCAGGCTAATAAACTCAAAATGAACACATCAAAAACTTTTTCTATGACCTTCAGAACCTCTGAAAGAAAAGCCAAAGCTCCCCCTGCCCCACCCATCACATCTTTGGATGGCACTCCACTAAGTGAAGTCTCAGCCTATAAGTATCTTAGCATATGGCTGGACCCACAGCTAAATTTCTCAAACCATATCGACTACATACCCTCAAAACTTTGCCGTAAGCTCAGCATCCATTACCACAGCAGGGACTCTTTCTGTCTCCGTGTACGAAGGGAACGCCTGACTAAAATGATAACACCTATCTTTGACTATGCTGACATAGTTTACTGCACTGCTCCCACCTCCTCACTTACTAGACTAGACTCCCACTTTTATGCCTTCTGCCGCTTTGCCTCTAATTGTTCCTCTAGGACCCATCACTTCTCTCTTCACTCTTCTCTCTTCCCTGGAGCTTCCACCCCTTCCACCCCCTTTCCCATCGACGTCTCATATACTCTGTCTCCCTTATTTCCAAATACTGGTTCAACCTACTCCCCTCCCACCTCCCTGTCAACCTCACTCCTGCTCCCTCCTCACCATACTCCCTATGTTCTAGGGACTCCTGCTCCTTCTCCCTTCCCAAACCATACCCAAATGTGGGCAAATCTGCCTACACCTAGCAGCTCCCCTCACTTTGGAACACCCAACCTACTCTCCTATGTAACTCAGTCTCACACACCTCTATCAAATTCCAGCTGCACCGCCTGCCCTTCCCCACATGGAGGAGGCAGTATAGTGCAGTGGTTTAAGGCTCTGAGCTGCAAACCTGGAGACCTAAGTTTGAATCCCATAGCCCCCACTTGCATACTATGACACCCTGAGCAAGTCACTTAACTTCCTTGTTCTCCCAGGTTGCATCTGTAAACAAGCTTTCAACTTAGTGTGTCTCTCCTGGTAAAAAATAAATAAAAAAAAATATATTCCCATAACAACACAAAGCATTTGCTCTTGACCCTAAACAACTTAGCTCTTCTCTCCTCTTCACCTCACTGTCCTTCCCTTCCCTCCTTTCCCTTCCCGTCCCTCTACCTATCCTCAGAAGCCCCTTCCTCCCTTCCCACTAAAATTCACTCCCAAACAATCTTTGCCATTCAAATTTCATCCTCTGCTATCTGATTTCTAGCTAAACACTCTTCTCCATGCTTTTTGCCATATGCACCTTTGCGTAGCCAAACTTAGCTGACTTTTTAACATTGTACGACCAACACTATTTGCATGTCTGCATTGAATACACCTATTGTGGATACTGCATTGTACCCCGACCTTAACTATATGATGTTTTTTGATTGTTCTCTGTATACTGTTTATCCTATGTTCCATGTTCTCCGGGTCACACCTGGAAATGAGCTTCTGCTCAGTGTGTCTTTCCTGGTTACCAAACATTTAAATAAATAAATAAATAAAACTTACACAGATAGTAGATTCCTTCGCTGCAATCCATGGAATAGTATTCTGCAATTTACAATATCCGAGGAAAGTTATTCCTTGGGTTGCATACAGTAGAAATACTTTTCCAAGTTCAGCATAATTAAAAAAGAAATTTGGAAAAGCATTTCAGAAGTAGAATAGCCAATTCTGTACAAATTCTGCCGACAGAATTCAACATTCCACACAGGTCAAATCACGACCCCTTCCTCAGTGTCAGTGTCTGTTGTGGGACTCCACATTTTTAAAAGGCTGATGGGTATCCACCACAAATGCATCATTGTGCATTAAAGGCACATCCCTGACTGGCACTTTAAAAGCCAATGCGGGAGGGGAGGGGCGCAGAGTCCTAAAATTACAGAAAAGCTTAATCCAGACCCCCCCCATCAGCTGATCAAAGTTATCAAGAAGCATCTTGTGTCTAAAAACTAGGATAAAAGTGCCAACATGCCATAATTCCTTAGACACAGTTACAACAATGAACATGGTCAGATATTTTGAGGTATTTCTTCACAGAATTTCTGAAGAGATTCTCTCTTGTAGCCCCACAATGGTACTTCATGGAGGCAGGAAATTTATCTAGAGATATTACAGCAATCTCAGGAAAATCCTGACCATGTCAATTGCAGCACCTGTAATCATCCACATAAAGTTATAGTGCTATGCTGTGCAGGAATAATAAAGAAGGTGGTGGTGCTATAGAGAAGGGCTCCACTCTGAGGAAGGCATTCTTAGGCTGAATCACCAGTCCATGTGAGGCTCATGGGTGGACATCCCCCCGCCCACTCAACTAACGGTGCTGTTGAGACATTTCTAGCTTCGTATGTTGTTCTTTCCTGTTTGTCTAATGAACTCAGCAATAAAGTGTCTTGGGCATATTTTAGTAGCCAGAGTGTTTTTTTTCTGAAAGAAACAGTCGCTGGGATTGCATGACACTGACTGATTTTTTGAAGACAGAGCAGAGTGGGAGAACAAGTCAGAGAATGCTAACAGGAACCAGTAAGAAGTTGAAAGGGTAAGCCTGTTACTTTTTCCAGTTGAGATTTATTTAATTTATTTATTTTAATTTTGGTAACTGGGTAGACCCACTGAGACCATGACAGTCCCTTTTTCAGGGGCAACCCGGCATTAACCACGGGCAAATAAATTCCATAAATTTACACACAGAGACTGGTAGACATTCCATACAGTTCACAACAGACAGTAGTACAGTGAGTGTAGATTGGTGTACATCAGATGTTACAATGTTCATATTACAAATTCCTGTTTAATTTCGACAATTTTCAATACTCAACATATGTTAGTTATTACTATTAGGTGACATTCATGATCACAGACAGATTGCAGTAGGGAATACAGGGCGCATATGAGGATTTTCAGTTTTCAACAGTTGCAAGTGTGTTGGTTAAGCTCTTACAGATGAGCCTTACGTTTCTTTATGCCCACCCCCCAAGGGAATTACATATCTGTACATTTGCTGGAAGAGCATTCCAGAGAGGCTGGATGCTGGCCGAGAATGACCTCTCTCCCTGGGATGACCTGACTTTAGGCACATTGAGGATCATGTGATAGATTCCTAGTATTGTGGAAGTTGGCCTGTAACCTACATTACTGACACCAGGGGCTTGGTTTCCTGTCATCCGTAATTGCTGCAAGCCCTAAGTACACCAAAGATATGGTGCACCGGGCTTGCGGCAATTGAAAGGGATTATTTTTATCTCTTCCATCAAAGTGACATTTGCTACACCAGCTTTTTCTGGTCTAGGTAGCCATCCGAACGAGGGACCCTTTGCATGAAGCTTGCATCCAAGGTTTGGCACAAGCTGCTATAAATTGGGGCAATTGTCGTAACTGCACCCGAGATTATAAAATCAGAGGCAGTCGCAGCAGTCATCAATGCCACAGCTGTGCTGCACTACTGTTTGATGCAGGGCCTGATGCAAAGCCTGCGTCCATCTTCTAAAATCTGGCCCCTTGTTTGTACTTTTGGCCCCCTAAATCAAGCACACAGGAACATTTTTCCTATGGTACTAATGCCTTTTGGTTCCCTTCTTTCTCCCTGCCTATGCCCATGCAACCTGTAACAACAGCACTATTAGGGTCTCTAGCTAACAGCACATGAGCATGTGAAACCCCATGCTGTCACTGTCGGGAATAAGTCTGGTTCTCCTCTCCAGAATAGATCCAGGAGAAGGGAGGCCAAACAGAGAGAACATACTGTACGCCTAAAGATGTATCCAAATGAATATGTGATTGGTGCTGCTGCAGCTGGTGGAGATACTGATAGGAAGGTATGTTTTTTCACTTTAACAGTAAAAAGCTCCTCCCCAGACTGGGGACCCTTCATTGCAACAAGTCTGCCCTACCCTTTCAGTCTGCCATGGGATCCTCATTTAGATAATTCTTTCAGTGTTTGCCTACATGGATGTGTTCCACGGGGGATCCGGTCAAAATCGCGCAGCGCGAATTGCGCATGAAATGATACGTAAATTATACTGTGGTCCTTTACTGCATCTTAGCATAATCACATGGATACAGAATGGCATATAGATTCTATGTAATATATGAAATGCAGTACTACTTCAGGTACAGGCTTAAATCTGCATGACAAATGAAATGCAGTACAAGTAGGTGTGGTCTAAGGGCCTCCATGCAATCAGTTGTACTTGCCAATTAATTACTCCCCATTATCTGTACTCCTTTATAATGCCTGTGTAATCCTCATGTACTCAGATCTGCCAGTCTGTGAAGATGTCTGTGCGAGTTATCCGTAGTCAGAAAGGCAGTGACTTGACAGCTCTTGATGGGTTCTTACACCGTCGTGAGGGTGCAACTGCAGAGAAGGCTTACTACAAGTGCCTACAATATGATAAAGGCCAGTGCAGAGCACAGCTTCATTTAAGGGGAGATACTGTGCTAAAAAAGCTGGGTGGCTACAAGCATGTGCCAGACCCTGCTGAGAAATGAGTATCTACACGGTATTGCCAGTAACTTTCAGTTACAGGCTTAAATGAGCATTACAACTGAGATGTAGTACAGTCAAGCATACCCTAAGTTTGAAAACATTTTTGTAACCCCTTGGTGGCACTATCCCAAGGGCTACTACCCCTGCCTGTGTGGCTAGTTGCAGGTTAAGGGGCCTGGGTACTGAAGCGGGTGCCTCCACCAAGAGCACAGGGTTGTTAGTAACAAGGCTAACCTGGCTAATGCCCTCCGAGACACTGTAACCCCCATTTTTCCCTTCTAGCAGCCTAGACAATATGCAACAAACACTTTCACAGTAGCTCCTATTCAGCATGCAATTCCCCACACTGTTTGCACTTACCACCAGGGCTGGTTCCACCAGTTCGACTCTGGAGACCCCTGTAAAACAAGGTTAGGCACAGCAAATAACATCAATATAGTGCTTTTGGTACAAACTGGAACCACAGTCAGATTAATTGAACAAGGGAAGGGCCTAATCAGGTTGATTGATTCGAAAACTGATCTAGTTAGGCAATTATGCATGCACTTTTAGTCCCTACACAGTCACACGCTCTGGGTACCCAGTTAGAAGTAAGATGGGCTAGCCTGGAATGTTGCATGGGGTAGGCCTGCATCACAGCTGATTGGGGCCCTGTGATGAAAAGAAAAGGCATGCACAACCACACACAATTTGTAATCCAGAGCCTGAAGGCACAGTTCATGAAAGGAAAAACAACAATGCAATAAGATGACAACACTTGTGATTTTAGCTGTTGTTACAGGGAGCTACCCTGATTGTTACTCATGCTACCCAATATCAGTCACAGGCTAGACGAAATGGAGACTGCAGGTTGATGACTGGTTTGTCAGGAGAAACAGGGCCCACACGAATCACTGAGGAGTCATTCCTGTTCGAGATGGTTGAGCTGGGGGCTGATCCCGGGTGAGTCTCTCGTCGATGATGGTTTCTGTGCCTGAAGTAGTTGGCTGGGCCAGATAGCAAGGCCCAAGCTGGGTGGAACAGTTCGTATTTTGAGTCAGGTAGTGCTGGATGCAGCTTCCAGCAAGCTCTGCACATTTACAAAGTGGGGAACCAAATCGCGACCCACTAACAACACACAGCACATTTATAGTAAAGTAATCACCATACCACAATGGGAAGGCAGTCCAGCCACAATATCAGTGTCTCTGAGCAAAACCGGGAATTCTGTGGTAAATGGATGCCTTGACAGGCCGATCGCGTACAGCAAATCTTCAGTCTTCAGGTTCAAATCTGGTCACTCTTCAGTGACTTTGTTACACTCCAATTCGGATACAGTCCAATTGCTAAGCCTTTCAAAAGATTCCCTCTCGAGGAACTGCAGGCAGACAGGCCAAAAAAGCAGCTGCTTGAGTCATTCAAGCTGTCTCTTCAAACTCTAACTCCAGACTGACTCACTGCAACAGGCAGCTTGGGAATTCCCCTTCGGTCCAAAAGGTTCTGGTTGGTTGATCTGTCTGTCTGGCAAAGCAAGGGCTCCCACTCCAAGTCTGTTTTGGCACCAAAATGTAAAAACTACAATTCCTACAGAAACTTGCTCCCACAAGACTCCTGGGGACAGACTCCATTTTAGAGTCATCAAAGGTACCAACTGGTGCTGACTGGTGTCCAAAACATGGTGGTGATAAATAGAACTGTCCATGCTGCAAAGATGGCAGGTTAGACAAACTACAATATCATTACGATGCTAATAGATAATCTACAAATAAGTACAGCTTCTAACAGAGCTCCTTCTGCACCAATAGCGATGGCAGAATGGAGCGATTATCTGGCAGCCTGGGCGGGACTCAAGCGTAGAAACACTCAGCCCCCTCCCAGATCAAATAAGCACCACATTATTGGCAGCTCTTAAAGAGACAGGCACAGAGGCAATTAGGCACTCTTATCAATTTCTTTTTAAACAGCTAAAACACAGGACACCAGCCTGGCAGAGGGCATTTAGGCACACCCAAGGAAGGTTTTCAGGAACCCCCATTTGTGGGGGGGGTTACATTTTATCTGATCTTCTTTCTTGTTTTTAGTTGTTCAATAAAAAATGCAGTTCTGCTGAAGTTTTAAATCCTTATATGACCCCTGATATGATTCCCCCATATGATTCCACATGATCCCTTTTGATAAATTATGTTGTTAATGAATAAAGGTACCTTTTTTTGCAAGAAACAATGCTTGTCTGATGTTTTTAATCTGCGTGCTATGATGTACAGGGAACCAATGGCAGTAACAGCTTGCTCACAATACGGGGCAGGAACTGAATGACAGGTTGGGAAATGTCAAGAATAATTACTATGTGGCACTTGAATGTGCTCTTCTGATTAGGGTCCCCTACTGGTCACAAATAAGCTCGCAATGGTGAAGAACCACAAACACATATGGCAAGCTACTTTGATTATAACGCTATACTGTATTGCAAAGCACTATAAAATGTTAACGCTTAGTTGGCACTACGCTGAAAAGTATGCGCTGTTATTACTAGTGCAATTTTTGTTGTGCTGTCATGACATCCATCCATTCCATGGAGCTGACAGAAATTCCTCCCTTTCTAGACTGGACACTTTCTCTCCATGCTCTCTGCCATTTTGCTACTCACTTTTCTCCCCTTCTCCCACCACTGCTCACTCTCCACTAGAGATGAGCAAAGTTGGCTAAATTTGCTCTGAAAATGAATCTGCAAATTTAGCACAATTTGCAAAGTGCTGAGAGATCCATGATGTACGAAGTTTTGCTATGAAGTGAAAAGTTTCACCAACAAAGTGCAGAACTTTGCCCTCAAACAGCTGCTTCACGGGCGAAATCCCACACTTCACATTGAATAACTTCATGATTCGGGTGTAGTTGAAGTTCCTGAGGGCAGGGAAATCTTCACAAAACTCTATAAATATAAATTTTCTGCCACTTTGCAGAAACTTTCCCTGCAAATTAAAACTTTGTCACATCTCTACTGTACACTAACATCTTTCGATCTGCTTATGTCCAGGTGCCTCTCCAGTCGCTCCTTTTTCCTTTCTAAATCCTGGTTCTCTTACTTAACTGTGTATCTGGCTACCTAGGTACTTGGATGGGGGAGAAAATGAAAAAGCAGCATAATCTGTTGACTCTTGATCTTTCATTGTCCCTCATGGTAAAACTATTGTGAGGCAAACTGCCTTCTCCTTCCACCTTCCCTCACTCTGACATACCATGCAGCTCTGCCTCTCCTCCTCTTACTGTACACTCAAACAACTCACTTTACCTGCTCAGGTTTCTGCTCCTAGTTCCTGTCCATCTACCCAGTACTCTTTTTAGGGACTGCTAAGTTGTGTACCCCTCTCTGCCCACCCACTATTCTTCTTGCCAAAGACTGCTGATGTTTGTCTGACCTAGTTATTTTTAACTTTATTATCATGTAAGTTATCACTACATACTGCAGTGACATTGTTGATAGCATATTACATACTACGGTAGCATTGTTAACAATAACGTAGATTACTATTACATACTACGGTAACATTGTTAGTAACATACGATATCATTGCATACTATGGTAATACTGTTAATGATAATGTACATTATCGTTATGTACTATGGTTACATTAATGTTCAACTCTCAGGTCTACAGTTTCCCTTTCACAAAGTCAGAAACACAGAACGATAGAGAGTCTGAAAAAGGCCTGTTAGCCATACCAGTCTACTCACCCTACCTACCCTGTACCTGCATCACACTATGTAGGTCCCAGTGGCTACCCCCTTTCCCTTACCTCTACTCACTACCCTCCACCATCTTACTATGGCCATGTGCCTGGCTGACTCTATCTTGACCCCCCCCCACTCTTTGGCCATCATCACCTCCTCTGGAAGCCTGTTCATTTTGCCCATCACTCATTCAGTGAAAAAGTGCTTGTGGACATTCCTCCTGAATCTTTCCCCACCAATTACTTTGAATGCCCCTGCATTCCTGTATTTGTAGTTCTGGAGACCCCCTCTCCACATAGACAGAGTGGAGGCTGTTCAGAGGAGGGCAACCAGAATGGTGCAGGGTCTGCACCAGAAGACATATGAAGAAAGACTAAAGCAACTTAATATGTATACCCTTGAGGAAAAGAGGCGGGGGGGGGGGGACATGATAGAAACTTTCAAGTACCTCAAGGGAATTAACAAAGTCCAAGAGGATAGCATCTTTCAGAAAAAGAAATGTGCAAGAACAAGGGGGCACAATTTGAAGATAGAGGGGGGACGGCTCAGAGGTAATGTTAGAAAGTATTTTTTCATGGAGAGGGTTGTGGATGCATGGAACAGCCTTCCTGAGGAGGTTGTGGAGTCAAGAATAGTGGAAGAATTCAAGAATGCATGGGACAGACATAAGGCAATTCTGGGGGGGGGAGGAAATAAGCTGTTGGTTGGCTAGGATCTGCAGGTTATCCATCAGGTAAGGAAATGGGTAGACTAGGTGGGCCATGCGGTCCTTATCTGCCATCAAATTCTATGTTTCTATGTATGTTTCTATGTGCATAGGATGAATATGACTTTGCAAGTCACCCTGTCCACCCTATGCAGGAATATATATGTTTCTATCATGTCCCCTGTCTCCATTCTAGTCTCCAGGATTTACATATTAAGGTTTTGAAACTTCTTCTTTTACCTGTTTTCCACCATACTCTGAATCAGTTTGGTCTCCCATCACTGCACTGCCTCCACATCTCAAAAACCTGCATTTGTTTGCACTCTAGTTATACCGTTATTTTGAGGTTGCCTATATATTGCATTCTCCCATGTGCCCTTTCCCCAGTGTCATACCTGGAAATGAGACATGGCTCCAGTCAGCAATTCATAAATAAACAGATTATTTGATGGTAGAGGTACTTGTATGGTACATGGTAGGGGACCTGGGTAGGTTACTCGGGGACTGTTATTCTCCAATGGTGCGGTTATGTGGCTATTAGGTATTCCTAGGATCACTCTGCTTTAACCAGGGGTTTGGGGCAACATTCTACAATACATGGGTCATTTTTAGCATGTTGTGTTTTGTGCTTTATTTTATTTTGCTGTTACTGTATTTGGACTATCTGTTCCTTTTGCACCATTGCCACTTTAGACTCTGACTATTTTCTTATCTGTATTTTGATTGTGCTCCCTGTGTCTTAACCCCGTATCTATTCCATTTTGGAGTTCTTCACCTTGTCTCTCATGTATATGTTACTACGTCCCCCATTGCCACTCATTGCTGCATCAGAATGGTTTCACATAAATTCAGCTTGAGCTAGAACAGTGAAGCAAAGCTGAGCTTTTCTGGCTCAAGCTGAAGGCAAGTGAAACCACTCTGATTCAGGAATGAGTGGTGACGGGGGACATATTAATATATTATTGATCGAGAGTGATCAATAATATATTTATTTTTTAAAATGTCCTGGAATGTGCCTGTTTCTAGGGCAACTGCGCATGAGGCACTCTTCACAGAATAAGAACATCTCATGCGCGGGGAAAAGGGGCGCTCTGATTGGTCTGGAGCGGTCCCTCGCTCTGTAATACCCTTTCCACACCTGGAAATGAGCCTTGGCTCAGTCTGTCTTTTCCTGTTGTTATTTTATAAATAAATAACTAGTTAGACAGGGGGAGTCTTTATATCCTTTTACTGACTGCATGGTGTGTACATAGATACATAGACAGTGTCAGCAGATAAGGGCCTATGGCCCACCCAGTCTGCCCATTTGAGCTTGTAAGTTCAGTTTGTTTTCCTAGAAGTCTGTTTCCCCTTACCCCTGACCTCTAGAATTCCTTGATGTCTATCCCATGCATTCTTAAATCCCGTGATTGTTTCAGCCCCACCACTTCCTCTGGCAGGGTGTTCCCTTGTCCACCACCCGTTCTGTGAAGAAATTCTTTCTCATGTTTCCTCTGAATCGTCCTCCCTCAACTTCATCCCATGCCCTCTAGTCCTGGAACATCTTTTTCGCTTAAAAATAGTGTTTTCCTGCACAATGTTTCTCCCTGTAAGATACTTGTATGTCTCTATCATATCCCCTCTCTCCCTCCTCTCCTCCAGGGAGTACATGTTCAGTTCCTTCAACCTGTCTTCATAGGACTTGTGATGCAATCCATGCACCATCTTTGTTGCCCTCCTCTGAACCTTCTCTACCCTGTCTATGTCCTTACGTAGATATGGTCTCCAGAACTGTACTTTGTACTCCAGGTGGGGCCTCACTAGTGTCTTGTATAGTGGAATTATGACCTCCCTTTTCCTGCTAGTGATGCCCCTGCCTATACATCGCAGCATCCTATTTGCTTTACCTGATGCCTTGTCACACTGTTTCCCTACCTTGAGGTCATCAGAGATGACAACCCCAAGATCCCTTTCCTGCTTGGTGCATGCTATATCCTCACCCCCCCAACTGATATATTGTGCCAGGGTTTTTGTGCCTCATATGCATTAGCTTGCACTTCTTTGCATTGAATTTCAACTGCCAAACCCCTGACCATTCTTCAAGTTTCTGCAGGTCCCTTCTCATTCTGTCTACACCCTCTGGTGTGTCTACTCTGTTACAGAGCTTTGTGTCATCAGCGAACAGTGAAATTCTGCCTTCTAGATCCTGCGTCAATGTCACTGATGAAGATGTTGAATAGGACGGTCCCAGCACTGATCCCTGTGGTACCCACTGGTCACTCTTCCCTCTGTGGAGTGACAGCCATTTACCACCACCCTCTGTGTCCTGCCACCCAGCCAGTTACCTACCCACCACACTGCTGTCCTGCCCACCCATATTCCCCAGTTTGTGTAATAGTCTTCTATGTGGCACAGTGTCAAAGGCCTTGCTGAAGTCCAGATAGGCCATGTCACTGCCCTCCTGATCCACCTCCTAGTCACCCAGTCAAAAATTCAATGAGGTTGGTCTGACGCAGACCTCCCCTGGTGAAACCATGCTGCCTTGGGTCCTGTAGTCCATTGACAACCAGATGTTCCACCAATCTCTCCTTCAGTAGTGCTTCCATGATCTTTCCCACTACCGAGGTGGGGCTGACTGGTCTGTAGTTCCCTGCTTCCTCTTTGTTCCCACTTTTGTATAAGGGGACTACATCTGCTGTCCTCCAGTCTTTGGGTAGCTCCCTGTTTCCAGTGATTGGCTAAACAGGATAGCCAGAGGTTCAGCCACCACCTCTCTTAGTTCTTTAAGGACCTGGGGTACCCCATCTGGCCCCATTGCTTTGTCAACTCTTATTACTTCCAGTTCCTTCAGGACCCTTTCTCGTGTAAAGGGACTTGTGTCCATTTCTGCACCATTCTCACCCCTTGTACTCCTTCAGACCCATTACCCCCTCTTCCTCAGTAAAGACCGAGCAGAAATACCTGTTCAATATGTCAGCTTTACTGTTGTCATCCTCCACCTGACTCCCATCCTCCCCTTCAGTCTCACTATCCCTCCCTTTGTCTTTCTTTTTCATTTATGTACCTGTAAAAGGTTTGTCCCTTTAACCACTGATTTTGCAATGTGTTCTTCTGTCTGAGCTTTGACTTCCTTACTGACTTCCCTGCCTCCCTTTGTTTCTCCTGGTACTTCTCCCTATCCCCTTCTGCCTGTGTCTTTTTGTATTGCCTGAATGCAATCTTTTTGGCTTTCACTTTCTTTGCTACCTCTTTGGAAAACCATAATGGTCTCCTCTTCCTTTTCCTCTTGCTAACCTGCAATGCATAATTCTGTTGTTCTTATAATCCCCATTTTAAATACTGCCCACTGTTCCTCAACCCTGATTCCTGTCCCATTCCCTTAATGCCTCTTTCAAGTATCTCCCCATTTTCCCAAAGTCTGCCCCTAAAATCCAGGATACGTGTTTTGTGTGGTTTGGTTCTGCTCTTTCTGTGATTTCAAACCACAATGATTGGTGGTCACTGTTACCCAGGTGCTCCCCACTGTTACCCCCATCACACTGTCCCTGTTTGTGAGCAGAAGGTCCAGTATTGCCTTCTGCCGAGTTGGTTCCATGACCAGTTGTTGAGGAAGGCACCCTGAAGGGAGTCCAGGATAAATCTGCTCCTAGTTGATGCTGCTGCTGGGATGCTCCAGTCCACATCTGGAATATTGAAGTCTCCAACCAGTACTACCTCACCCTTGTCTGCCATCCTTTGGATGGCTAGCATCAACTCCCTATCTGTTTCTTCCTCCTGGGCTGGTGGTCTATAGACCACTCCTGTGCAGATGGCTGGCCCCATTTTCCTTTCCAGCTTAACCCACAGTATCTCTCCCCCATTTTGTTCCTCCTGGATCTCTGTGGCCCTTATGTCATTTTTCACATACAGTGCCACTCCTCCTCCCTTCCTGCCTGCTCTGTCTTTTCTGAATATGTTGTAGCGTGGTATGGCCATCTCCCAGTCATGGTTATCATTACACCAGGTTTCAGTGATGGCCACAATGTCCAGGTCTGACTGTACCATGACAGCCTCCAGATCTTCCATCTTGTTGCTAAGGCTCCTGGCATTTACACACATGGCTTTCCATGATTTGACCTCCCTAGACTGCTTCACTGTTCTACTCCAGCCCCTTCCTTGGTTGTCATTTATCCCTGGTTCTCCTTGCTGTCTGCCCTTCTGCTGAATTTTGCCCCTTTTCTGCTTATCCACCTTTTGGACACTAATCTCCATCTTTTGCACACTGCTTTGCAGAGATAGCCACTCCTCTGGTTCACTGGTTCCACTGCTAGCTGTGGGGGGTGAGCAAGTAGGTACCCTCCTTGCTGGCCTGCCACCCCCCTTTACTAGTTTAAATGCTTGTCAATGTAGCATTTAAACTTATCATTGAGTGCTTGGATTCCCCTTCAGGATGGATGCAGGCCGTCAGGCTTGAACAAACCTCCATCCCTCCAGGTGGGTCCCCAGTCACCAATGAATCCAAACCCTTTCTCACAGCACCAGTTCTTCAACCATGAGTTAAAGTTCCTGGTGCATGCACTCTATGCTCTCCTTGCCTCTCACAGGTAGTACTTCTGAGAAAGTGACAGAAGTAGCTACTTGCTTGAGACCCCTCCCAGTTTCCTAAACTCTTCCTGAACTTCCTTTGGCTCCCCATTTGCCAAGTCATTAGTACCTAGGTGGATAATGACATCCAGCTCACCCTCCCATCTTGCCTTCCCAGTGATCCCCAGTATCTTCCTTCCATCCCTCCATGCCGTGGCACCTGGTAGGCACCTCACCTCCCTGTCCTCCCCCTCCTGTGTTCCTAGCTGGATCCCTCTTACGATGGAGTCCCCACCAGGATTACTTCCTCTCCTCTGGGGTCCACTGCTTTCCCCACTGAGGTCACCTCCTTGGCTAACCTCCACATCCTTTCCTTCCACTTCTCTGGGTACCTCTATTTGGTTGTCCTCATTTGCCAGTGTGGCATATGAGTTCTTGAGAGGAATAGGATCTGGGATGTGCCTCTGCCTGACTGCTCTAACCCTCCCTGAGCCCACTGTCATCCAAGTGCTCCTCGTTCTCGGCATCCTTTGAGGCAGCTGCATTGGACTGGGTGGTCCCTGGATAGGGGTGATGGTAGATAACATATGCAGTACACTCATATTTAGAGCAGTACAGAGTTGCCCCCCCCAATTTTATGTAATACTCCTCCGAATGCAGAATATTCTATGAATTTCTGACATTCCTCCAAGTAAATTTCATGTGAAATTTCAACAGAATGTGGAATGTCAAAAGACTGCCACAGAACAACAAATAAATAAATAAAATCAGTAGCATTAGAGAACAAAAAACCAAACAAAAAACCCCCAATTTACTCCATTGAACTTTTTTGCAAAATTTCCTGCAATGTATTATGCATTTTTCCACGCTGCATAATTTTAAAAAAATTGGTGAAATCGTCATTCCATGGGAAAGTGGCGTGTAACTCTTTAACAGCTCTACTTATCATACACTATGCAGGGCAGAACATGGGTGATCCACCAGAGTTCTTGTAAAGTATGTAGTATGTAACTGGCAGCAGACACAAGAAATGAATTAACCTACGCAGTACCAAGGAATGTGGTCACAATCTTTACTTCTCACCTGGCTATTCATAATTCAGTTTTTTCTTTTAATTATTATCAAAATATCCTACATCTCCAATCAATTTCAGGAATATTATGACCTTAAAGGTGCAACTTCAGCTGTTTTTCTTGTGGAGAAACCTGTGCTTTCCAGCGACTGTTTAATTTTTTCAAATATCAAGTAACAACTCATTGTTTTAAAAGAAGTATGCACTAGGTAAATGCAAAGATCTGTGTTCTGTGCTCTTTGTTCTTGCCCACAGAAAATAGAATGGAAGAACATGACAGGGTCATGGACTCAGTGAGGGGGAAGCACATGACTGGGTCACAGACCTAGTGACAAGGAAGATAGTTAGGCCTCAGCCACTAGGACACTGAATTTCAGAAAGGCAGATGTGGCCAAAATGAGGGATTTAGGAGATGGCAAGCTCATTGTGCTGGCTCATGGAATCAAGAATAGCAATTATACAAGCTGCATAATTTACAGCCACCTTGAGAGCTGACTATTGGCAAAGATGAAGCCAGATATATTGCAAAAGATGGATGGAATACATCCCAGGATCTCTGTGGAGCTAAAGGAAGAAATGGCGAGGCTTGTGTGGCAACTGTTCATGAGCCTGCCTCTACAGTTGTGGAGCTGGAGGACTGGAACAGTGGCCAATGTGGTCTCCATCTTCAAGAAGGGGACAAGGTCAGAGCCTTGCAGCTATAGGCCAGCCAGTCTAACATCACTGCTGGGCAAGGTCAGACCCTGTCAGTTATAGGCCGGTCATTCTGACATCACTGCTGGGAAAGGTTAGACTCTGCCAGCGATAGGCCAGTCAGTCTGACATCCCTGCTGGACAAGGTCAGACCCTGGCAGCAATAGGCCAGTCAGTCTGACATCCCTACTGGGCAAGTTGAGACCTTTACAGTGATAGGCCAGCCAGTCAATCAATCAATTTATTGAATGGCAAATTGAAAACATAGTTTCTCTTTAACAATTGCGTCCAACATATTCACATACAAAAACATACAATATAACAAACCTACAAGTAGATATTACATTAAATACATTAAAATAATCAGCTGTTGCGACACTTATAAAGCACACACAAATTACATATCACCCAAAACAGTTGCAATGCTTAAAAAATAAACTTGCCAATAATGATCTGAATTGCCCCATTGGTATTAATACCTGGATAGTCAATTGTTTGATTATTTTTTCCCAGGTTCTCAGAAGAGCCACAGCCAATAGTCTGTCTTCATATTTAGATCTGCATCACGAAATCTGGTAAGACAGCCTAGATGCAGATCTAAGAACATATTTGGAGCAAATATGGAGGATGCTGCAGTGCCCCCTCCAAAAAAAAAAAGTTGCTTCAGAACCTCCCTGCTTGTTTTTTTTTTTTTTTCAGCTCTGTGCCTCAGTGTTAATCAGAGCCCCTTTCACAACTGTATTGAGGCTACTGCTCTCTCCTGTTGAGCATACTGCAGTGTCCTCCCAACCCCCAGCTTGCTTCAGGACTTCCCTGCTTAAATTATTTCAGTTTAATTCTCAACCCCTCCCAAAACTGTTAATTTCTCTTTCGTTTTCTGACTGCCCTCCCCTCCAAGCCGGCTGACTTTTCCATTAGCAGATTATATCTTTTAGCCACTAGAGGGCCCAGTTATAAGCACACTTACCCAATCCAACACAATACAGTTCCTGTCTCATTTCACTTATTGTGTGGTCAGTCTATCACTAATTCATCAGTCTTTCCCCCCTCCCCTTCTACTGATTGATACTGATTGTTCCCATTTGTAGCTTATACTCTTCGCCCACTGAAGGGGTTTTCCCCCAACCGTGTCAAAGCTGCTCTACATCTCCTTACTCTCTACTACTCCTGGACACTCTTCCTTTACTGCTCAGCTGCTATCGGTACCTTCACTCCATTACTAAGTCTGCTCTCCTTCACCCTCTTGGTACAGACCTCACACCGACTGGAGCACCTTTCCTCCACACTAGGCACCTCATCCCCAGACTACCCCACTGTGACTTGTCCCTCCCCCACCCTCAAAACACCCATGACCCCGCAACACCCCCATCCTGCCAACACCCCCACTCCCTCTGCTCTCCAAGGCCTGACCTGAAGTCAGCTCTCCCCTGCCATTCCTACCCTTCGCAATTTGTCTATCCCATGCACCCTGATTGTAAAGTCCTCAGCTGGGTGTCGAACCAAGGGTCTCCATTGCCACCAACCACTAACCAGAATAATTACACTGCTATTATTATTATTATCATCTGGTAATGTACACTCAAACCCAGGACCTATGGCTTCCAGCCCTTCTAAACCATGTACTGCATCTCGCCTCTGGTTTGCATCCTTTAACATTTGCAGTCTCCTAAAGAGATCTGCTGCCCTCCAGTGCTGGGTCATTCAACATCAACCTGGCATAATTGCACTGGTAGAGACATGGCTCTCCAAATCCACCCTGACTCTGCTATCACCCTCCCTGGATATACCATCTACAGGGAAGACCAAGTAGTCAAACGCAGTGGTGGTTGCGCACTACTCGTATAGGACTCCCTTATAGGTCAGGCACTCCCAGCTCCTAAACTTGATTGTGGAGCCCAAACCCTCACCTTAAAAATCACACCTGACCCCGCCCGAGGCCCTCTCTTCCTCAAGGTCTCCTATGTACCCCCAAGGAATCAAAACCAAGTGGTCCAGTCCCTCACTAACTACCTCACATCTCTCCCCCTCACTAGGTGGAGCAAATCATCCTAGGTGATCTCACTGTTAACTGGCTTACCTCCACTGCCTCCCATGTAAGGGACTCCTTTGCCGCCCTGGATATGTCCCAGTTAGTCACCCAGCCCACCAGATTCAACCACTCTACTGGCACCAGCACTCTCCTAGATGTTGTTATATCTAACCACGCCTACAAAATCCAGGATATCACTGTCCTCCCCAACTCTTTTAGTGGTCACTCCCCAGTCCTCTGTCTCTGGTCATCCTCCACTCTGAAGCCAGTGTCTCAGGCCACTCTATGCCACCGTTTATGCCCCGGCGGCCTCAGAAAATTAAAACAATACCTAGCCCAGCTAGACTGGTCCCCTATCTAGCATGCCCTTGACATTGACTCAGCTCTTAACCACTTCACAAGTGCCTTCTGTAAGGCTTGTGACCTTTTCGCCCCCCTCACCAGGATTCGCTCCAAAAATATAATGTGCCATAGATCACCCCACCTCTCCTCCAGAGACTCAAAAACAGAGATAATCTCTGGCACATTGCTGTAGAATCTGGAAAGGCATCTGAAAAACAGGCCTACAATGCAGAACGCAATAAGTACACTTGGGCCATTAGGCGGGTCAGGCAGATCACACTCGCTTCCACTTGGGATTCAGCCCAGACCATCTGGAATAATATAAAAGAGATAAATGGGAAGTCCCACTCCCCCCCACCATCTCAGCTCTCCATCAATGGCACCCCCACCACAAATTCACTCCTTATAGCCAATTGCCTTAACGCTGCCTTCTCTGACCTAAGCTCGGTCCTCCCCAGCAGCTTCTTTGACCCAATCCCCACCTCTCTCCCTCCCTCCGGTCCTGCATCACCCACCATTCTACCTGTGCACCCTATCCCCCCAAGAAACCAGGCCACACCTTGCTAAAAGCCTTAGGCAGCAATAACCCCAACAGTGACCCCCTCAGCTCCAGGATCCTCCGTATGGTCTTGGATGAAGTCCTAGTCCCCCAACTGACCTTCTAAACCGGTCTTTATGCCTGAGTGAGTTCCCAAGTGCTTGGAAAACTGCTGAAATCACACCATACATAAGAGTGGGGACTGGTCCACCCCCAAAAATTACCAGCTGATCTTCATCATCCCCCCACTCTCTAAAGCCCTTGAAAAAGTGGTGTTGATCCAGCTCTCCGAATACCTAACTAAGTATGACATTATATACCCAGAGAAGCATGGTTTCCACCCAGGACACAGTTCAACCACAGCTCTCCTGGAATTCTCCCAACACCTACATGCTGTTCCCGACTCTGGCAGCCTTGCAGAAGCAGTGTTCATTGACCTCTCCAAGGCCTTTGACACTGTCTGTCATCCCCTTCTACTTGACTCTCCACCAACTTGGCTTCTCTGGCATTCCCATTTCCTGGTTCTCTAGCTACCTCTCTGCTAGATCCCAGCATGTCAAGACCAGCGGCTCCCTCTCCAGCACTCTTCCTGTTTGCTCTGGGGTCCCTCAGGGCTCCATCCTGGGTCCAATACTTTTTAGCCTCTACCTCAACACCCTCCCCAGCTCATGTACTGGTAAAATGCTCCTCTACACCAATGATGCAGTCCTCATTGCCTCACATCCCAATCCCACCTCCCTCCAATTATCCCTCCAGCAAGCTTACAACCAAGCTGAAAGGTGGTTTGGCGACCGCAGACTGGTCATTAACCTAAAGAAAACCAAATCAATGCTCTTCTACCACCACCTACTATAAATAAAGCTAAAAATACCCCCCTCTTGATTATCCCCAGCACTCTGCACCCGCTTGAACAAGTGACCACATACAAGTACCTAGGCATCACGTTTGATACTGCCCTCTCCTTCCACACCCAAATTAATGCCCTGTCAGCCACCATTAAGTCTCATATTGGCCTGCTATACTGGCACAGGGACTGCCTGCCTCAGGTTGCCCTCAGGCTGGCCATCACCTCCTCTGTCTTGTCTCTCGTGGACTATGGCTTGCCCATCTATGCCGCAGCTGACAACAGTGCCTCTCCAAAATCCAACTCTCCATCAATAAGGCCTGTAGGCTCCTGAACGGTGCCCCCAGCTGAACTCACACCTGCCTTCTCTGTACTACCACCAATCTGCTCAACTTTGAGGAGCTACTGCTCTACCAGACCTGCCTTCTCGCTAAGAAATTACTGCTAGGACTCTTCCCCGGGGACTCCAACTCCCTACAGCAGTCATCATCAAGGCCACTGTTTTTCATTTTTTACCGGAAAAACTGGCAAAATTCAAGAATTAGGGCTGCCTGAAGACTGATAAAAACAAAGATTTCATGGAATCTGGCATTTTATATCAGATCAGTAAATCTACAAAACTTGTATTTTTCTTATAATTTCTTCCTGTACTATTTTCAATTTGCTTTATTTAATGCTCTGTATATTAAGCCTTCTTTCATTCTGATTATTTATGCACATACTAAAAGAATGATAGCAAAATCCAGGTAAAATCCGGAACTCAGAGTAACAATCACCAGTGCAATTCTGGAATCTGAAGTCTTGAAAAAGGAATTTTATTGTTTTAATCACCGCAAATCAGTGGTCTTGGTCATCATCATTATCCGTTACCACCCATAGCTCTGTTAAGGCCAGTTGCAAGGTGCCCAGAACCAAGACCTCTGTTGCCCAGAGATCCTTCCTCTACCGAGCCCCCACCTGGTTTAACTCCCTCCCTAGCTGTATCTCCAACTTGCCAAAAATTGGCTTCTTCAAAACAGCCCTTCGGAACCATATGTTTAACACCCACTGTTGTAGGTGCAACTAACCCCCTGTTGTAACCTGTGGTACCCGCCCACCTTGCCACCTGGCTTGACAACGTCCACTGGACAGCCTCTCCCTCCCTCAGACCCACTCCTTCTCTACTAGGTCCAAACAGGGATGTAGCCCGCTGTCTTCTCTGAGGACCTACTATATCCATGAGTGTAACTCACAATTTTGTAACATTATGTAACCTAAATAACATACAAACTACTACATTATGTAATACTAAGTGTATCTATCATGTTAAATGTTCCTTTTACTGCACCTGTAATGTAATCCTCCATTTTAATCTGCACTGCAATAACTGTCTTGATGTCTGCTCCCCCTGCGACAAGGTGCCTTTGTAAATGAGTCTCTGACTCAAAGGTTGTAAATCCAATTTGTAATGAATAAATGAATAAAATGAATAAGACTTAGGCAGTAATTCTGATAACAAATAGGAGGGTAATGTTTGTGAAACAAATGTATAAACATAAATATACCAATGCAAGTCCCTTTGATCCTTCAATGGTGTCCATCCCATCCTAGCATATAATGTACATCTATGGGTACTAAATGGCAAGTTGGTTATGAAACATAAGGCACTATTATATAATGTATCCAAATTATGTAAAATTGAATCTGTTGTATTCCTATAAATTACATTGCCATAATCCAATACTAATAAAAACAGAGATGAAACAAGCTATTTTCTCATGGAAAAATTAAGCAATGTTCGGTTACGAAAAAAGAATCACAATAATTGTTTTAATTTTACTGAAACACTGGCAATATCAAGTTCAAATGTTAAATGATTGTCTAGGAGTAAGCCTAGAGATGTGTATTGGTTTACCCTTTCTATACCAACACCAGCAAAAGATCTTAAAGACTTAGTAATCATATTCATCACTTTGAGTTGGGTTTTTTAGAAACCATCCATTGTATTTTTTTGACCTTCAGGAGGAGCCTCAGATTATATAGATCCCACTGAATGGCAGAAAAATCCTCTTGTATGGTTTCCATGGTCAATTCCACGTCATCTTTTTGTGAATACAAGATGGCAGCATCTGCATAAAGAAGCATTCGAGAGTCGGCTTAGCAATACATTGGTAGTTCATTAACATAGATTAGGAACAACAGGGGACCCCGGACAAAGCGAGTCTGACATCACTGCTGGGTATGGTCAGACCCTACCAGAAACAGGCCAGCCAGTCTGACATCACTGCTGGGTATGGACAGTCCCTAGCAGTGACAGGTCAGCCAGTCTGACATCACTGCTTGGTACGGTCAGACCCTACCAGAAACAGGCCAGCCAGTCTGACATCATTGCTGGGTATGGTCCGACCCTAGCAGTGACAGGCCAGCCATCCTGACATCACTGTTGGGTATGGTCAGACCCTAACAGTGACAGGCCAGCCAGTCTGACATCACTGCTGGGTATGGACAGACCCTAGCAGCGACAGGCCAGCCAGTCTGACATTACTGCTGGGTATGGTCCGACCCTACCAGAAACAGGCCAGCCAGTCTGACATCATTGTTGGGTATGGTCCAACCCTAGCAGTGACAGGCCAGCCAGTCTGACATATCTGCTGGGTATGGTCAGACACTAGCAGCAACGGGCCAGCCAGGCTGACATCACTGCTGGGCATGGTTAGACCCTAAAAGTGACAGGCCAAGCATCCTGACATCACTGCTGGGTATGGTCAGACCCTAGACATGAAAGGCCAGCCATCCTGACATCATTTCTTGGTATGGTCAGATCCTAGCAGTGACAGGCAAACCAGTTTGACATCACTGCTGGGTATGGTCAGACACTAGCAGCGAAGGGACAGCCAGTCTGACATCACTGCTGGGTATTGTCAGACCCTAGCAGTGACATGCCAGCCATCCTGACATCACTGCTGGGTATGGACAGACCCCAGCAGTGACACGCCAGCCAGTCTGACATCACTGCTCGGTATGGTCAGACCCTACCAGAAACAGGCCAGCCAGTCTGACATCACTGCTGGGTATGGTCAGACCCCAGCAGCGACACGCCAACCAGTCTGACATCACTGCTTGGTATGGTCAGACCCCAGCAGTGACAGGCCAGCCAGTCTGACATCACTGCTGGGTATGGTCAGACCATAGCAGCGACAGTCCAGCCAGTCTGACATCACTGCTGGATATGGTCAGACCGTAGCAGTGACAGTCCAGCCATCCTGACATCACTGCTGGGTATGGTCAGACCGTAGCAGTGACAGACCAGCCATCCTGACATCACTGCTGGGTATGGTCAGACTCTAGCTGTGACAGGCCAACCATCCTGACTTCACTGCTGGGCTTGGTCCTGTAATCCATTATAAATGACAAAGTTATGGATTACTTGATTGAGTCCGTCGTTTTTATTTTACTTCACAACATGACTATATAAGGAGCAGATTGTGCCTAAGCAAGCTGATCACATTCTTTGTTGACCAGGAAGGTGGACAGGCGCAAGGCACTAGATGTAGTCTATTTGTACTCCAGCATGGTGTTTGCTTGTATGGTGCATGCTATGTTTCTGGCAACATACTGCAGTGCAGTTTACACAATGGGCAAGTTTTTCTGATGTGGCTGAATGCTGCAAACTCTAGGTGCATCGACCACAAACTTGCGGCATTCTCCCAGCCAGCGATAAGGACTTTCTTTTTTTCTGTGAGCCAACTGCCGTGAGCTACACCAGCTTTTTTCTGGTCTAGCTTACGGCAGTCCTGGGTACCAATTATTTGGTGTAAGCCACTGTAAATCAGGTTTAATTGTCACAACTGCGTCCAATCTAATAAAAATGGGTGCAGTTGCAGCAAAGGTGTTTGGCGCAGTTGTACTAAAAAAGGGTTGGGCACAGGGTTTGTTGCAAGGCCTGCATCCTTGTTTGAAAATCTGGCCCAATGCACACAAGCAGGATCACTAACTGGCTTGGGGGCAGCATGCAGACAGTGGGGGTTAATGGGCACTGCTCCGTGAGGAGAGGGCACCTCAGCAGCATCCCTCTGGAGCAGGTGATGTGGCCACAGCTTTTCAACATCTTCTTTTTTTTATTCTTCCTTTTTTTACGGTAGACCCCGTAGGGCTTGTTACATCATGTCCAGACATATTGATCATATATCTCATACATAGGTCCATAAGATAAATCCTGATGACATCACAGTGTGTACCTATAAAATAGCTTTCTACTGAAAAAAGCATATAATGAGCCAATTAAGCAGACTTGACAAATCTAAAAGATCTATCAGTTAACTTTACAAGTCTTTCTAATTACTCGAACTCTATGGAGAAACTTTAAAATATGCACCGCATCAGGCTGAGATAGTGGGTGGGGGGGGGGCGACCCAAGAGTGGCAGTCTAAGCATCTCCATCTAAATTGGTCTCACACAAGAGCCACATGGCCCATCTATTCTGGTATAAATGGGTTTGCTGACGAAGGCCAAAAGTAATTCTCTCCATTACATGAATACTCTCTATAATCGCCCTCCAGTCCTCCAACAAGGGGGGCATCCTTTGTGCCCATTTCCTAGTAATGGCCTTAAGAGCAGCTATCGTCAGAACTGACCATAAATATATTGCTTCTTTTTCCTTCACCTCCCTAGGCCATAAACCCAAAACCAAATGCTCTGGTCCCAGAGGGGACTGAAATCAAACAATCCCACTAAGATGATGCTCCATCTCCCTTCAATATCTCCCGAGGACTTGGCATGTCCAAAAAATATGGGCCTGGGAGGCGGGATCATGGCCACACCCCCTCCAACAGGCCAAACCAGCTACTGGAGCATAATGCACCATCTGTGCTGGGACACGGAAGTACTGGGACCTCACCTTCCAGCCATATTCCCGCCAAATTGGGGCCCCTGTCTTCTGCCATGTAATACGCCATATACCAGCCCATTGTTTCCCTATGAGAGTAATCCCCAAGTCTAATTCCCACTTGTGTTTAAGTTGGTCTGTAGGTAGGCACATATCCAATAAGAATCTTTGATACAGTAGGGATATGGCCCCCCCATGACCAAATACCTCGGAAAGGAGGGTCGACAATGTCCTCCCGCACCCAAGCACACGTTCTCTGAAGGGTATGGACATAATCTCTGATTTGGTAAAATCTCAAATTATCCCCTAAATGTAGGCCAAACGTCTGTCTGGCTGCCTCAAAGGAAATAGGGTTATCTGTTATTAAGACATGATGGGGGAGTGGAATCCTTTCTTGGCCCATTTCTTAAACCAGAGGTCCCGAGCGGCTGCTGGAAACAAATGTTCATAAGCCCACCAGCTAAACTTCCACATTTGTTGTCTAATAGCACCTCGAGTTACACCTCACCTCCATCCCTCCAGGATGGCCCTCGTCCCCGTATAAGACACCTCAGGAAATCTGACACTACTCTGGAACAGGAAGACCTGGAGGGGTGGTTCAGTCCTAATTGCCAAATCCATCCTCTTCCAATGGGAATCGAAGCCTGGACTACCCCATAAAAGTGCCACCTGCATTTCAGCTGCTGCCCAATAGCCCTGCAAGTTAGGAAAGGCCAAACCCCCTTGGGCCTTAGGGGCGTAGAGAAGAGCTCTACATATCCTAGGTCGGTCTTTAACCCGCAGGAATTTAAAAAACAGGTTCTGCCATATATTTAAATTTTTCTGTGAAATCAGACAAGGTACACATTGAAATAAGTAAAGTAGCCTAGGTAAGGCATTCATCTTCAATGCTTGGGTCTTAGAATATATTGACAATGGCAGGAGGGTCCATATCTGAATGTCCTTCCTTAACTGTGTAATCTAAGTGGGGTAGTTAAGATCCCACAACTGCTGATTGCTGACACCAATCCTGATCCCTAAATAACTCATCTGATCTAGGTCCCATTTCATAGGATATCTACTCCGCAAACCCGGGGTGGGGATATAGTTACAACTAAGTACCTCCGTTTTACTGCAGTTCAGCTTATATCCCAAAAGGGAGGAATATTCCTCCAGCTGCACGAACAGGGCAGAGAGGGAGGAGTCCGGCTCTGTGAGACATATGAGCACATCATCGACGTATAAGGCCAACTTATTCTCGAACCCATCTATTCGTATTCCCCTTATATTCCCATTCTCTCTGGCAGACTGAGCAAGAGGTTCTATATATAATGTGAAAAGCAGCGGTGATAATGGAGACCCCTGTCTCGTGCCTGTACCAAGTTTCAGAGGTTGGGAAATATGGCCATTTGATCTAACATAGGCAGTCAGGGAGTCATACAATTTACTTATAAGTTGTGTAAATTCTCTTGGGAACCCAAACCGGAAAAGGACCGCTCCCAAAAAGTTCCAATCAACTCTGTCAAATGCTTTTTCAGTGTCAAGACTCATTAATCAAGCTGGGGTACCAGAATTGTCGATATGGTCAATGAGGTGGGTGGTCCTTTTTAAAGTGTCTTGTACGTGTCTGCTCGGGACAAACCCATTCTGTTCTAATTGTATAAGCTGGGGGAGATAATGTTGAGTTCTTTTTGCCATAATGGAGGAAAGAATCTTATAGTCAGTGATTAGGAGTGAAATTGGGTGATAAGAGGTACATTTAGAAGGGTCCTTCCCCGGCTTGGGTATCACCAATATCAGTGCTGTGGCCCAGGAAGGTGGAGCCGAACCCCTCACCCCATGACCTCAGAGAATGCTTTCAAAATGAGAGGCTGAAGGTGATCCCTAAAACACTTAAAAAATTTCCCCGGGAGCCTGTCTGTCCCAGGGCATTTCCCTGTCTTCAGGGCCCCAGCTTCTACCTTAAATTCCTCTACCGTTAGTGGGCTCATCAGCTCTTTGGTTTGGTCTGGAGACAGGGTCAGTAGTTTCAGTTTTTATAAGAAAGTCCCTATTCTCCCTTCAGGAGGTGGGGTTCCTTTCTCATATAATTGTTCATAAAACTCCCGAAATTCTCGGCTATCTCAATCATTTTGTACACCACTTTCTGGTATCCAGGTGCCATAAATTCATGATTGTGGCCCTAGTTCTTTGCACTCTCAATCTACTGGCTAATAATCCACCACCTTCATAATACTTCTGCCTTAAAAGTAACAATTTCTGTTCTACCTGATAGTCCAATAACTGTCCCAATTCCCCTTTAAGAGTCTTAAGCTGCTGAGCTCTTGCCCTGGTAAACGTCTGTTTTTGCATTTCCTCCAATGAATGGGTTTGTTCAGAAAGTGTTTTCCTTTTCCCACCTCTCTCTCTCTTCTTCTGAACGGCCAACTGAATAAACCTCCCTCGGAGAATAGCCTTGGCCGTATCCCAAAGGGTGGCATTTGATGTGCCCTGTCCCTCGTTCTCTGCCAGAAAGCATTGGTATGTATCTACAGTCTGATCCTTAACTGCCTTATCTTTGAGCAAGAAGACATTGAGCCTTCAAAAAGTGTTTCTACAGAATCCCCCCATATCCAGACACATATAAAGTGGGGCATGGTCCGAGAGGACGAAGTCCCCAACCCAAGTCTCCTGGACTCTAGAGACCTTGTCCCTTGGAACCAGGAAATAGTCGAATCTGGAGTAGATATTATATGTGAGAAATAGGTATAATCCTTCTGCCTAGGGTGTTGGTGACACTAAACATCAAGGATACTCAATTCTCCTAACAACTTTTGGAACTTCCTTGCCACCTGATGTGACTTTCTGGGAATCTGGGAGGTCATATCGATGGCAGGATTAAGAGTAAGGTTTAGGTCTCCCCCACAGAACAAAATGCCCTCCCCCCACTCATGAAGTAGGAGGAAGAAGGATCTATAATCCTCATAAGGGGTGTCTGGCAGAAAATACACTGATACAAGTGTCGTTAATTGCCCCTCAAGTTTGCCTTTCATGAGAGCATACCTACCCTCTTTATCCACCTTTATAGCCAGTTTTCAAAATAAAACTTATGTGGTATGAGCACCATAGTACCTCTCCATCTACCCTTTTTATACAAGAAGGCAGCCACCTCGCTAAAGCCCAACTTCAGAAATTTGCTATGCTCCCTCTCAGAGAGGTGAGTTTCTTGTAGAAGCACATAATCTGCTGCTGACTTCTTAATCAAGGCCAGAATCTTACTGCGTTTAACTGGACTTCTGAGTCCATTTACATTATATGTGTATACTAACGTACCTGAATTAGCCATAGTGAGTTTCATAAAAAAAGAACCCAGCTGTGTCACAGTCCCCCACTCCCCTCCACAAAATGCATCCCCCTTCCCCAGAGCAGTGCAGTAGTTCTCCATCTTAGAACATGTTAACTGTACAATGGTATCAGTGCCAACAGGGCAACAACATATCTGATTAACCTTAAATGACTTCCTAGTTAGAAGATCCAATCTGAAAGGATCTCTGTCGAAACTCATCCCCCCACTATGGGAGGAAGGTGAAGAGGGTGGGAATACACTCGCTCTCCAACTGGAGGGTTCCCCTCTAGAGCTTCACTGATGATAAATGTTTTAAGCTCCTTGCAGTGAGTATTAGCAGTTAGACCAGCTCAAACAATCTGGAGCTTAAACCGACCTTAACACTCCTGTTGGTAGGACACCATTCAGAAAGAAAAAAAAAAAGAAAATATTATTTAGTCAAGTTATTTCCGGTACTAACATGACAAGCAATTAGCCAATTGACTCAATACTTATTTTAAGAAATGTTAGATACTGGATGAAGCAAACATATCCCAGTCCACAGCGAGGGGGCGACAGGTAATGCAGTCCCCCCCCATGGAGAACAGCGAGCAGGGCCCATGGCAGGCCCCAGATCACCTCCTGAGCCCAGGCAAGAAAACCAAACAAAATTTTTTTTAAATGTTGTAGTGCCAATAACAATAGGCCCCCACGTTCACCATACTGACTAAATCTTAATCTGGGAGTGGGAGATCAGGCAAACATGGCCCAAGCACCTTCAAAAATTTTAAGGGACTGAACCTCAGCAGCATCCCCCCAGCCAAGCCCCACTAAGTGAAGGAAGCTGTCCACCCAGAAAAGAGCACAGCTCCTAAGACACCTCCTGGTGGACCACCAATAAAGGCCCAATAAGTCCCTCACAATCAGCTGCTTAAGCACATTTATGTGCCACATTCAACCACGCCATTAGCCCGGATCACCTCACTGACATTTCAAAATTGTGTGGAGGCCCAACATTTCTAGAAAATGGCTTCCTCACCCAAACACGGTGACCCCAATAGGCCCCATAGACCCCCACAGCCCCACAGTGAGGAAGGTCCGCATCCCTCCCCAACCATCGACTCACGGGCTCTAAAAATATGAAAGATTCCAGCCCAGTGGCACTGAGGGTTGAGGCACGGGATGCCACACTTCATGCCATGCCGGTGACCCATGTTCGGGAACAGGCACGGGTTGCCATGGGTCGGCAGGGAGGAGATGGATTGAGCATCCAAAGGACTGCTCTCCATCTCTGGGGAGGAGGGGTTCTGGCGGACAGTGCTTGCCTGACCCCTAGCAGAGGCTGAGGGTCAGTGGCATGTAGCCGCAAGCCATAGGGGCAGGACATGGCAGACACTTGATTGGGGCATGCACAGGAGCATGCACACACCCAGTCACTGGCATCTTTGCATGCCATGGCCCGCAGGAAGAAAAGCGGAAAAAGAGCCCAGCAGAATGAAGTTGTGCCCCGCAGTGCCATCCTCGAGAAGGCACCTCCCTGGCATGGATCCGTTGGGGTGGGTTGAGTCACTCCCCACCACCCTGCCACAAAGGGTAAGTCGCGGGGTGCATAAGGGAAGGGGTCTGATCTTCGGGGGCTGGCACTGGGGGGACAACAGATAGCAGGCTTGCAGCCAGAGCTCTGGAACAGAAAAAAAAATACTAAAGGTATATTTATGGTGCATACATCCTGTTGAGAAATCTCCCCCTTATTCTAGAAAGTTAAACAAATTAGCTGTCCATTTTTAAGTGTTCCAGATATTAATGAAAGAAAAAGAATCTGTCCTCTGCTTCAGGTGGGGCAGTGCTCCGAAGCCCATTAAGCACCCTGATAAGGCCACAACATGTGTCCTCGCAGAGCCAGAGAGGGGAAGTCAAAAAAGTCAAATTATTAAGAGAGATACTGTTCCTGGTGTTGTTCAGGTAGTTTGAGAGTTTGTTGCTTTCCTCCGTGGAGTCTCCGTGGGCCATTTCAGATTCTGTCTGTCCTGGCTCGTTGTTCTGGCCTCTCGAGCATTTCTGACTACGTAGGGAGTCCCACATAGTGGAAGAGGCCGTATTGCCCTTTATGCCTTGCCTTTTAGTTCCAGCAAAAACCCAGTCCCTGGACTCCAACTGTCTGCGCTGTGGGAGATTGACCTCCTCAGTTGAGAACTGTATACCCAGTTGTTTCAGAAAGTCCTCTGCTGCTTGTAAGTAGGGGAACCATTTCAGGCCTTCGGCCAGTTGAACCTTCAGGCGTGCTGGGTATTCGACAAAGGCCCTAATGTTCTGCTGCTGGAGTTGTTTAACTACTGTGAGTACCTTTCTCCTTTGAGACAGCAGCTGTGGTGTAAAATCATGGTCAAAGTATAAACGTGCGCCCCCAAAATGAACTGCTTTTTTAGACCATGCTAGCTGTAATATTCCCTCTTTTACCCTATAATCCAGAAAATCAAGAACTACAGATCGTGGCTTCGCTTTGGGGTCCCGAGGTTTCAGGACCAATGACCTGTGAGCCCTGATAATATTAAGAGCTTTGTCTTGGGGGAGATTAAGGATCTCATGCAGGAAAGAGTCAATAAAACTAAACATTGCGCCAGTCTCAGTGCCCTCGGGGAGCCAGTGTATCTGAAGATTGTTCCTTTGATTTCTGTTCTCTGATTCTTCAAGATGGGCTTCAAGTTGTTGAGAACAGTAATGATGTTCAAAAAGGGCTTTGTTATGAATATTGGTGGTAGAAGTATAGTCCGTTAGAACCTCCTCGATCGCCCCAGTCCGTTTGGTTAATATAGTAATTTCTGAGCATTGATCCGAAACCTTTGTTTCTAACCTTTGAAGGGTTTGGTTAATTTGTTTAAGAGTTTGGCAAAGTTCTCTGGATGTAATCGTACATTCAGATTCCTCCATAGAAGCCTCCACTGTTTATACAGACACAAGACTCATGGATTCCATGGCCTCCTCGCTGCAAAGTGAAGCTGGCATTTTTAAACTTTTATTCTGCTGGTTTGAGGAATTATCCCTCCATCTATGCTTCGGAGGCATCAGGTAGTCACATATTCTTCTTTTGGTTGATAGGATGATGGGTTTATGTCTGGATGCCTGTGGATTTTTAAGGTCGATCAGCGGTGCGTGTTGTTTAGGCTGCCATTAAGCGAGTGTCCCAACCGAAAGTCAGCTTTTCAACATTTTCGTCTACAGTCTGGAAGCTGGAGTCTTCCGCAGGTGGTTTAGGTTTGTTGATGATACTAAGCTGTCCGGGGAACTGGACTCCCTTGGAAAAGAAGGGAGCAAACTTTGGGAGAAGCTCAGCAAGCTGGGCCACTGGTCAGAATCCTAGAGTCTTTGATTCAATGTAAAAAGGCAAGCTACTGCCCTCTGGAAGGAGAAACAGGAGTAGGATCTACAGACTGTGTGGGGCTTCTCTTACTGCAGTGGAGAGGGAAAAGAGCCCAAAGTCATATTTTTTTTTTACTTTTTAAATTTTTATTAAGGTATTGCATACCTTACAACAAAGTAGCTGATCTTTCTTATATAGTAATTCTTTTTTATAAAAGGTGAATACTATTTTAAAGAGTTATTCTTTCTTTCCAGAAAAAAGCACAGTGCTACATAGTAGGAATAGGGTAGATTTTGTTACAAAGGACCTATAGTCGTAATAGGTATGAACCTAAGGCATGGTAGGCAGTGCATGGTTGCTGTCCAAAATATTGTAAGAATGCTGGGTGCATTAAAAGTGGGCGTGAGCAGCAGAGCAGGGGAAGTAATCCTTCTATTTTGCAGGGGAAAGGCCAAGTCCAGCCTGGAATATCATGTGCAGTTCTGGGCTCACCAACTGAAGAGGACAGTGAGGCAGCAGAGCGGATGCAGCTCCGTGCCACCAAAATGATCAGGTGTATGGAGAATAAAAGCCACATTATAAAGAGACTGAGGTCACAAATATTTTCACCTTGAAGGAAAGGAGGAGGGTGGGAGTGGGGGCATGATACTGAAAGGCATCAGCGAGATGTGAAGACATGCCCTGAAGATAAAAGATGATAAATTAAGAGGTCAAGTTAGGAGACATTTCTTCTCTCAGTGGATGGTGAGCCTTTGGAACAGCCTACCAATGGAGACAGTACTAATGGGGGAGGGCTATTTCTCTTGCTCTGTAGCTAAACATTGGAATGAGCTTCCTATTGTATTAAATGGAAATTTTAGCCAAACTTTTACAGTTAAGCTAAAGAATTATTTTCATAGCAAATTGTACTGTCAATGTTTTTGAATGTTTGTTTCTGTTATGTGTACTGAGTATTATTATTTGTTCTGTCATTATTGTAATGTTAGTAATGTATGTTTAATAATTTTGTACCATCTTGACTGTAAAGATATGGTCCCGAGTCATACATGAAAATGGGCCTTGGGTCATTGTACATACCTGGTAAACAAAAGTTTAAATAATAAATAAAGTACAGTCCGTCAAGGTAAGCTCACATCAAATGTCTGCTTACCAAGGGAATTACAAGGGACCCTGGTCAGGAGAGTGGGTGGGAAATCTCTGTCAATTAATACATATTTGCATAGCACATTTGTTGGTTCTGCTTATTAAGTGTGTGTGGGGGGGGGGGGAGGAATGGATGGTCACAGAGTCCCTTCCAGTCTTAACACTACTATGTTACTGTGTTACAAATAACAGTACAAAGTAGCTGATTCAAAATGTTTACCTGGAAATAGCTGACTGAGAGGTTGTTATGTGTGTCTGTCTGTCTGTATACAGGCAGTATCTATCTATCTGTCTGTATGTCTGTCTGTCTATTTATAGGACTTCCATATGAAACAAGTATAAGTAACTGAAAATCAGGAAAGAAATAAGCAGCAAACACAGGATTTGTACAGTTTAAACATCTAATAATGCAAAGAACAACACAATCCCACTGCAAGCAAAAATGTGCTTGGTGTTCTGAGGTAGCGTTATTAACAGATATTGCTTTTCTTCTGTTTATGCTGCTTTTGCACTTTGTCCTGCTTGTGGCTGATGTTCAGGATTAGTATCACGACCCTTCACTGGTTTGTTTGTATATTTCAAGGAGCACTTGCAATGTGTAAGGCAATGGTTCCTCCTCATTTACATTTTCATTATTTTTTAATGGAACCAGGCTTTTGACAGGCAGGTTGCAAAGTTGCAAACCTGTTACTGAGTTCTGCCATGAACACACCAGCTACAGGCTTCTAAAAAGGTCTACTGGGCTGCCAGTATAGCCTCGAAGTCAGAGTAATGCGCTACAGCAAGTAATGCACAGCGGGCAAGCTTGGTACCTCTAGCAGACTAGGGTTTGATTCCCACAACTTCCACTTGGATACTGTGTAACTCTGAACTGGTCACTTAACCTCCCCAGTGCTCCTGGGTCACCCCTGAAAACAGGAAAGTATGCCTAGTGGGCCTTACCTTGTTGCCAAAGCATAAACAAATCTTTGGAATTGGGAAAATGTAATACCTTGGCAGTCACAAACACCCTCTTCATCCTGCAAGGTGGGCCATCTGACTGTTTTCTCTGTACACACAGTGAACATCTCCAACTCACATCATTGAATAATTATATCTTGCTTAGCTGTGTGGTTTAGAAATCCCATACATATGTGCCCCAGCCAAGTAGGTTGCAATGTGAGCCTAGGCTGGCATTTTAAGTGGTAAGGACTGTTATTACAAGACAAGACCAAAACCACTTAGTAAATTTACAATAGGATGGTTATTTATTTTTGATTGGCGCCCTTTCCTGCCTTCTGAGAAGCATTAATTAGATCAGTTTTAATGCAAAGAAATGATCCAAAATATATAAGTTGTTTTTAAATTCTGTAATAGTGTACCTGAGTCATTTAGACTTCCACTTCAGTTGTTATTTTTTTTTTAAATCCTGATACAAAACATTTAATCTGAATGTTTCTTGCATCTACAGATAGACGAAATGCAATGGGCTGGAGGAGACAGAGAGATCCCGTCTTCAGTCTGCAGTCTGCCTTGTAAAGCAGGTGAGAGGAAAAAGGTGGTCAAGGGAATGCCGTGCTGCTGGCATTGTGAGCTCTGCGATGGCTACCAGTACCAACATGATGAGATGACATGCTTGCTTTGCTCGTATGGCATGCGCCCCAATGAAAATCGCACTGGATGCCGTCCCATACCCATTGTAAAACTTGAATGGCACTCTCCATGGGCTGTCATCCCTGTCTTCTTGGCTATGCTTGGGATTATTGCCACCATCTTTGTTATGGCAACCTTTATTCGATATAATGATACACCAATCGTCCGAGCTTCTGGAAGAGAGCTTAGCTACATACTCCTCACTGGAATATTTCTTTGCTATATTATTACATTCCTGATGATTGCAAAACCAAACGTTGCAGTATGTTCCTTCAGACGCATCTTTTTAGGTTTGGGTATGTGTATCAGTTATGCAGCCCTCCTGACAAAAACAAACCGCATTTATCGTATATTTGAACAGGGCAAGAAGTCTGTGACAGCACCTCGGCTAATCAGCCCAAGCTCGCAGCTGGCAATCACGTCAAGTTTAATTTCAGTTCAGCTTCTAGGGGTCTTCATATGGTTTGGAGTGGATCCGCCCAACACCCTCATAGATTTTGACGAACAGAAGACCTCAGACCCTGATCAAGCCCGGGGAGTTCTGAAATGTGACATTTCAGATCTTCAGATCATTTGTTCCTTGGGTTATAGTATTCTTCTAATGGTAACATGTACTGTTTATGCTATCAAGACGCGGGGCGTCCCAGAGAACTTCAATGAAGCTAAACCCATAGGATTTACAATGTATACAACCTGTATAGTGTGGCTCGCCTTCATTCCGATATTTTTTGGCACTGCACAGTCAGCAGAAAAGGTAGGTTAACATCTAACACTATCTGAGAAAAAAACAGTAACGTTCACGTAACTTACAGCATTATGTCATAAACAGCAGTTTCTATTTGAGCAATATGCAATTTAAGTAATAAAGCAGCAGTGCACTTAGCAGCAAACATTGGAACCTACTTCTTTTCCAGTTTTAGATCACCCTTTTCCTTTTGCATTTAAAGGTGTCTTTTGTCCTCGTTTTTACTCTACACAAGCATTTTTGTTTCACATTGCAAATAAGTTAAAAGAACAATCTTTTTAATATGGGTTTCCTCAGATTTCATCAGTATTTTTGGCCATTTTTATTTATTTTGTTCTTTTTGACTGGGAAAAGTGGACTAGGCAGTCCTGCCTATTTTCAGCTTCGTGCTGAACCAGATTAAGCTGTTGGTGGTATTTTTAGTGAATGGGGGAATTGGGCAGGGACACCAGGGAATTACTTACACTCTTTTCAAGAAATGCCATAATGTCTTTAATATCTACCAGAAGAACCATCAGAACAGGTAGACAGAACCTAATTTAACATTTCAACTGAAGGAAAGCACCTCAGGAGTACAGCACCCCCCCCCCCCATGCAGCACTACAGTATCAGTATTGGATTTTTTCCCCAAGTTCCTGGAGTGGGACTAGAACCCATGACCTTCAAATCTTCCAATCTTCCTGCCTCAGTGGCAAATGTGCAGTCTGCTGAGCCCTTGACACTGCTAAATACCTGTTGTGTCAAAAGGCCAGGCAACAGTGTCTGCTTCATGCCATTTCACTTTAGTCATAAAAGGGGATGTTAAACAGTGGGTGTAGAACACATACCAATGTAGGGATGTTAGTGGGTTACAAGATTTTCTTGACCTCCTGAGGTGTGTGTGACTATAAAAGGTACGAGAGTGAAGCCTGGGATGTTTATTAAAAAAATAATAATCACACACTTGGGGTACAAAAAATTGAAAATAACACTGATGCGCCATTACTTTTTTTATAATTAATGGTTTGAGAAAACAGATGCTACTGTAAGTGCAGACCAGCAGTTCATAAAGCTAAGCTCCACAGTACATGTTTGTGACATCACAAATATGTACTACAGAGTTTGACAGCAGATGGTTTTAAGGTGATAGCAAATATAAATGTATTTATAAAATGCTAAAACATACTTAAAATGAGGGGAGAAGGGCATCTTACAGGGTAGGAGACAACGGGTAAAGGAAATTAATTAATAAAGGAATAGTAGAGTTTCAAAATGTTCATCACCATGTGCAGTGCTGCCTTATATGTAGTGCAGATTTTTAGTAGAACAAGGCATTGTCTTCAGTACAGCATAATGTGGTGTAAAAACATACATTTCAAGAAAACTGGGAATGATACATTATTAAATAAAAAGGGGTCTGATCAGTAAGAGCCACTCAGCACACCCATTAGTGTCTCTGGTCCTTTTGATGTTTTGAAAAGCATGTTGCGGTGCTGAACATAGCCAGGTAGTCAGGGAAACAAAATTGTTCTCCCTAGGAACTGTGCTGCTAGCCTGGTGACCCACAGGTAATGACTGAGGATTCATGGAGAGTATGGGAGCCTCGGTAGGATTTGATTTCAAATTCCAAGTCACAAATGCAACCATCAGATGAATACAAACCAGTCAAGTGAAATGCAGTTACCTTTAATCAAAGCCACAGGTTTTTAGTTTTTACTGAAGAACTTGGCAAACTTCTGGAATTTGGACTGCCTGAGCACTGGTAAAAACAAAGAATTTCATAGAATTTAGCATTTTATAGCAGATCAGTGAATTTACAGGACCTGTATTTTTCTTATAATTGTTTCTGGTACTATTCTGAATTTGCTTTGTGTAATGCTCTGTATATTAAGCCTTCTTTTATTCTGATTATTTACATACCTAATAAAAGAATGGAAGTAGAATTTCAGTAAAAGCCAGAAATTAGTCTAAAAGTCACCGGTCCAGTTCCTGGAATTTCAGGTCTTGAAAACAGAATTTCATTACTTTAATCACCATAAATGCGTGTCATTGCCTATGAAACAGAATAACCAGCACATCTGCACTCTTTAATTAAATTGGTATGCGATACACAAGTCTGCCATGGGAAAGTGGCTGTACAGCCAATCAGCAGCACCTGCAGGAGTTCTAGTTCTAAGTGGTCCGCAGTTTGCAAACAGTGTGGGTTTGTTGAACTTGTGGAGTTATAAGTGATTGCATGCTCCCTCACCTTTCGTTCTTCTGTAGTAGCGGAGCCTTATGCAGTTTGTGGCCCCATCTGAGACCTTTTTGTCTGTGTGATCTGCTGCTCAGTCAACACTGTTTCCTGCCCAGAGCATGATAGTTTCTGTTTTGCCTCTGCATGGCTGCATAAGGTTGATATGATGGCAGTATAGAATTAGTGGCAAACAATTGGCAGGGGAAGTTCAGTGGTGCCAGATAAACTGTGATTTTATAACATGGGGCTATGCAGACATATACAGTATGTCCCGAAAGATCCCTGTGAACGCATCTCACTCGGAGCAATACTGAGAGAGCCTGAACTTCAGTTTAGCAATGGCACTCTGACCCCACTCCTCCACTCATCACATTATTGTTAGTTGAACACAACGTGGTAGCACAGGCCCGTCAGAATGCTGCCAACTGAGCAGGAGGCTTAATTCCCCTGGTGTCAGTGTCTGCAGTAATAAAACCCGTCTACGTTCCCTGTAGATAGGCTGTGACCTCAATCACAGGCTTAGCAAGCTCCAGGAACTGGTAAACTTATTATGTGAGCTGTGGGACAAAACATTTTAGACTCTAATGGAAGATGCATGTCAAAGTTCACAAAATGCAACCGAGAAGACGGGAAAAGACCTATTGGATCAATACATGCAGTACCAGTGTGTAAGAGAAAGCTCTCAAAAAGGAGACATAAACATTTCCACACTGCAAATTTACAGAATTACTGCATTGGAAAAGTTTTGCTTTTCATCTTTAGCTATGTAATGGTCTTCTGCCCTGAAGCTGATACAGTAAGTTGCCATTGTTTGGGTTCTATTCAAATTTGCTTAGCAACATGAGAAGGCTTTACATAGCCTGCATTTCCAGTATCAGCGAGTGCTAAAAGCAATTACAGATCTGAAATAATGGTTTTGACCAAGATTCAGCTGTTTCCTGGCCTTCTACAGAAATTGAGAGGCTTTTACACAGAGCCCAAGTGGCATTCCTCATTCATAATGCATCTTGTAGGCAGTAACACTAAATTCTTGCATCGGAGCAGGGTTAACCCTTTCACTGGCAATGCATTAACTGTTCACATTCAGTGTATACTGACGCTGTATTGCCATATCAGGGACAGGCTAGTTCTGATACCTGGCACCTAACATGTGCTGAATAATGCAGAGCATATGTGGTGCAGCTGTTGCAGTTAATTACTACAGTATAGTGATTGACATTTGGATGATTCATTAATTGTAAAAGAACTTTAAAACGGCAGTAATTGTTGCTAAAAATGTCATCATTTAGTTTCTTTCAGCAAAACTGTCTTTCTGACATCCTTAGATTCATGTTCAGTGTATTTTTCATTTGCTCAGATAGTGTTTCACAGCTTTCGTAGCCAATTCTGCAATTAATAATTGAAGTCATTAAAGATGACTGCCATTCACAATTTTTAAAAATGTCTTCTGCTGGGCTTACCTGCTGAATGTGCATATTAGATTTATTCTGTGGCTGTATTAGGATGGTGCTACGACAGTTTCTGATGGTAAACAGCACAGCACTGTACCAAGATACTTTAATTTTTTCATGATGGGTATTATTTCTTTTCTTTCTTTAAAAGTTGGTAACCGGGAAGGCACACTGAGCTGGGGCTCATTTCCAGGTGTGACTCCGGGGAAGGGGTAGAGAAGGAGAATATACAAATATTTATATTAAAAAAAAAAAAAAACAGTTGCAGTGCACAAGTAATCCATGTTACAACAACAAAGCATGGAACAACTGGAGAAAACAATAAGCTTTACATTGTATGGGCAGACTATATAGCTAGTCAACATACAGATAAGGGGATATAGGGGAGCCAGTGTTTATGCAACTAGGAAAAGCTTGTGGGAATAGGGTACAGGCTCATGTGGACATTAGTGGAATAAGGAGAACCTGGACGTGGCACACGAGGGGGAACAATTAAAATGTCAGGATATCATATCTTCATTCAAGAATTAAAAAAAATGAAAAGAGAAATGGATATGTTTGACATTTTTGCCAGTAAAACATGAGTGCTGAAAAAATCATATGATGACTAAGAAATACTGCTGCTTTAACCTCACTGCTAATGCCACGTGATGGTAAATATGGTACATTAATTAGCCAGTAAGATATTATGGTGTGTCCTTATTAAACAATAATGCCCGACAGGGTGTGTGTTGTTTCATAGGTTTTTCCAAGCTAGAGAACAATAGTCCATAATGCTTGCCTATTAATTTTTGCTATAATTACATATATTTATCTTTATCTGACATCACCAGAGCCAAGTTTTTTTTTTGAATGTATCCATATTTGCACTTTCTACTACAACAGTAGGAAGATTAATCCATATTGGGATTGATCTTACACTGAACCAGTTTTTCCTTCTTAATGAATTCCATTTTCCAGTTAGTAACTGTTTGTTATGTCTACGACTACTAAGTCTGAATTTGGATTTGAATAAACCTATTCCCTCAGTAAGTGCAGAATCTTGCAGTAGGCCATAAATGAGGCACAGATCACCCCCTAAGCCTTCTGTATTTTAAAGTATACAGTTTCAAATCTTTCAGCCTGTCTTCATAGGTTTTTCCCTTTCATTCCTGTTATTGCCCTACTAAATCAACTCTGTACTCTTTCCATTTTCTTAATGTCTTCCTTTATGTATGGAGACGACACCTGCACACAATACTCAAGATGAGGTCTCACCAGCGCATTAAACAATGGCAACATAACTTCCTCTGTCCTGCTTACCACATGTCTAAATATACAATTTAGATTCTGGTTTGCCTTTTTAACTTATTTATTACAATGCAATTTAAATTTCAAATCAGGGGTAATGATAAGCCCAAAGTCCCTTTCTTCTATAGTCTGGTGCAGTGTTTGATTCGCCAATTTGTATGTAAAATGTGGGTTATGTTTTCCCAAATGCATCACCTTACATTTGTCACTATTTAGTATTAATTTCTTCTCATGGGCCCAGTTTGTAACTTCATCAAGAAAGTTTTGTAGGAGAATGTTTTCATCGTTGTTGTTGATAATAGAGCCTATACGGCAATCATCCGCAAACTTAAGCAGCCAGATGTTATTTTTGTTTGATTCTAAGGAAGAAATATAGATATTAAATAAACATGGACCCAGCACTGACCCCTGAGGAACACCACTTGTCACATTTGCCCATTCTGATAATTCACCATTTATGGCTACTCTCTGCCTCCTATTCCTAAGCCACTTCATTATCCAATTTACAATGTTTGAATTCAATTTAGCTTCTCTTAGGGCATTGATAAGTTCCAAATGTGGGGATTTTATCAAATGCTTTAGCAAAATCTATGAACACTAAGTCAACCAAGTTGCCTTTATCAATTTCTTCAGTACCTTTATTATAAAAGGTCAATAGGTTAGTTAGACATGATCTTGATTTAGTGAAACCATGTTGGTAATTATCAATAAGTTTACTATGGTTTAAATGTTCCCAAAATAATTTCCTTAACAAACTGTTCAAGGAGTTTCCCAATTAGTGATGTGAGACTTATGGGTCTAAAGTTTTCTGGCTTGTTGGTAGACCCTTTTTTTGTGTATAGGTACAACTGTTGCTGCTACTCCAATCATTTGGGACTTCCCCGCTATCTAATGAATCTTGGAATATATTAGTCAGGGGTAGATAAATCTCATTAGCAAGTTCCCTTAGTACCCTTGGATGAATATCGTCTGGACCAAGGGATTTGTTGATATTTATTTTATTAAGTTTATCTAAAACATCTTTAGGCTGAATTAAAAATCTGCCAGGTATGGAGTCCTCCAGTTCTTTTATTTCACCTTGGGAAGTAATATTGAAAACTGAAGAAAAGTATTGATTCTGAATATCTGCTGTTTCATGTTTATCTGCTACACAACCTGATTGTGTAGTAAATGGGCTTATAGTCTTTGAATTATCTTTGGTTTTATTTATATACGAAAAGAAGGTTTTTTTTATTGTCCTTCACCCTCAATGCTAATTTTAGTTCAAATTGAGTTTTTCTCTAGTCTTATTTTAGTTTTTATTGTTTTTAATAAATCTCTATATTTCAAATTGAGATGTGTGAATCCTTTTTGTATTTGTTTGTATAGTTTTTTTTTTATTAATTAAGGTTTTTATTTTAGAAGACATCCATCCAGGTGTAGGTTTGTGATTAGCTTCATATTTGCTTTTAGTAGGAATATTTGTTTTAATAAGGTCCTTCAATTTGTTAACCAATAACTGCCATTTAGCCTCTACTAATAGGTTTGTAAATAAAACCTGCCAATCCCAGCATCTTATAATATTTTTCATATTTACAAAGTTAGCTTTGGTGAAATTTAAGATTCTAGTTATACCAGTAGCTAGCGCATGGGTTTACTATTTGTAATTTGAAATTGGACAGTATTATGGTCGCTGTTACCCAATGGTGCTTTAACATCAATCTGAGTTATACAGTGGGCAATATTTGTTAGTATAAGGTCCAATATTTTATTGCCCCTAGTTTTATTTTGGACCAGTTGTTCTAAACCTATTTCATTGAATAACTCCACATAACATCTATCAACTTTATCTATTGCAGATATGTGTTCCCAATTTGCACTGTTTAAGTTGAAATCTCCCATAATTACGTAGTTTTTTTGATGGGTCAAGGTTTTTAAGATAATGTAATAATTTTCCATCATTATCAGGATTTATGGAAGGAGGTCTGTATACTAGACCCAGAATAAATGGTGGGCCTATCTGGGGTTTTATTCTAATCCATAGAGTTTCAAGATCAGTACCATCTAGGATTTCTTCATTATCAATTGATTGATGGACATATATAGCTACCCCTCCACCTTTTCTGTACTCTCTATTTTTAAAATCTAAATTGTATCCCTGGATACTTTTATCCCAGGAATCGCTATCATCCCACCAAGTTTCAGTAATAAGGGCAATAAGAATGTCATTCATCTCAAGGTACAATTTGAACACATCAAATTTGTTTGTTAGACTACGTGCATTTAGAAGGACCCCATTCCAACCATAGTCTTTTGTTTTATCGCAATTTTGTAAATAATTTCCTATTTCAGGGGTAAAGCATTGCACTTCACTCTCCTCACCCAGTTTAAATGAAATGCTATTACCCTGTTAATATTGTTAGACAGCATCCTAGTACCAATCTGGCTAAGGTGAAGACCATCACTTTCATAACATTTTATATTTTTTAAAAGTCTGAGTATTGTCCATAAATCCTATGTTCTCCATCATACAAAATTGTCTTAACCAAGAATTTAATTGTTTAGCTTGTTCGTTTCTGTATGTCTGATTTCCTAGTAATGGTAAAATGCCAGACAAAATGATGTCACCCTCTCTTTCTTTGATCCTTAAAACAATTTTTTTATAGTTTTCCTGGATATCTGTCGAGGCCCATTTAGATAAGTCATTTACTCCAACATGTAGGATAACTAATGGTTTGTGTGTGTTTTCAAGTAGTCCATCTAGTAGTCAGACTATATCTTGAGTTTTTAACCCTGATAATGCACTTACAGTTGTGTGTGCCTTTCTCCCTTCACATACAATAGTATCAATTCCTTTCAGTATCGAATCTCCTATTACTACAACATCTCTTTCTGTAGTCATTTTTTTGCATGCTTCAGTTGGAAATTATATACTATTGGCTGTAACACAGTCCCTCAAGGTCTGATTTTTTAGAGGTTCAATGTTTTCTTCTGCCAATACTTCAAATTTATTATGTAAACTAATAGGTTGTATATAAGTTTTAAAAACTTCACATGGAGTGGATGTATTAGGTTTTTGAACTTTGTGGGCTTGGGGGGGATTTTTGTTTAAGGTCTTCTTATAGGTATCATTTTCTTTTGAATTTACTTTTATATCATTCCCATTGATAATTTGTTGATGAAGTGTTTGGACTTGGGGGGATGTGTTTCTGGGGGTTTCTTTATTATGCATTTCAAAGTGCTTAATACTTGCTTCCTTGACTGCATCATCAATGAATTGTTCCAGGAGCGTTATTTCTTTATGTGTTTCCAACTTTTTTTTAGATTACAAATTTCCTCTTGTAATGTTGTAATCATTTTACATTTTTCACAGATAAATTTGAGATCCGGAGTATCCTCCACATACATTAGACACTGTACACATACCCTTTTTCTTATACCTCTGCCTTTTTTTGATTTCACCTGTGCCATGTCTGTAATTAGTTTTTGTACTCAATACGCGACGATAGTTTTTTTTTTTTTTTTTTTCAGGCTACCCAGCAAACTTACCCCGTCAAGGTCACAGCATCTCAGCAGACACAGCAGACACGCGTGTCTCTGCGTGCATCTCCGCGCGCTGCGACATGCGCCCCGCTCGCAGCAGGGTTCACTTATATAGCCAGAACTGCCCTGGAAGTTAAACTGAAGGGTTTTCAGTTTAATAGTGCTAAAATATTGCCAAACTAGAGTGTATTCAATCCAGCAACATTCAAATATATGTGCACAAGCTAGTAGTGCTGTAGGTGAATCGGGAGCAGCGTTATTTGAAACGCAATTGCTTAACAGGTAGACCTATTTCAAGTCTCTCCACCTGGATACCTCGAGGGGTAGCAACCAGGGCTCCAACAGTTTAAAACTTAAGTTGTTAAAATAACATCAGTTTCATTCATGCATAAGCACAGAAGCACTTTACAAGGTATATTTCCCCTTATATATATTTTCTATTGCAGCACCCACAGCCGTTGAGTAGCACAGCTGTTTGTTAGTTTGTCTAGTCACCCCACTTGCAGCAGGGTTCACTTATATAGCCAGAACTGCCCCGGTTGTGCTGGGATAATGTCACGCCTCAGGTGGTTGGGCACGAGGCCGCATCCAACAACTGAGGTGTGACATTATCCCAAACAGCACACACCCTGGAGGGCATTATTGCTATTATATAATGGCTCATTGTTATACAGAATACAAAAATAATTTTAAAGATGTTTTTGTGTGGAAAAATATTTTTTTTTAAGAGCAGATGAAACAGTCTATGAGGTACTCAAGCATATCAAGATCATCTACATTGGTTCACAGTGAGGCTGAGACTAGACCGGTGATGTTGTGCTGGGATAACATCATGGGTCCAGTCCCAGACTGACCAATCAGAGTCCAGGATGTTTTCTTGCCATTGTATAATTAAGATTATGAACTATGGATCGAAAATCTAGGAAGCTGATTGGCTGAGAGGTCTTTGAAGCCAGTGATGATATCGGGCTACATCATCACGACTTCAAAAAACCTCTGACCACCAGCCTTCTCACTGACCACTGGCAGAAAACTCACCCAACCACCGATGCATCGATGATAACCACACTGCTTCAGCAGCACCAAGCCATGGGAAAACCATGAGCACAACAACATACAATTAAAACTGCTACTCCATCAATAATCCTGAAACAGACCACAGGATGTCTTTTTTAATTTTTATTTTTTTCCTATCGCACTGTTCCACAGATCCCTCACTCCTCTTCAGGCAAAGCAGCAGAATACAAACTGGGGCATAGAGCGCCTGTTCATACATCCACTTGCCATTTCTTCAATTCACCACAAACACCCCTGTGACTCTGCTGGCACAAACCTATGTATTTTTGGCAGCCTAAGTTACTCCCACAACACAATCTGCTATTTATTTATAAACTGAAGCTTCTTTTAAACAAAGTGTGCAGTTTTGCCATTTCCATCTCTCTCTTATCAGAAGCGCGTGCTCGGCTGCCTGCTTACCATACACAGTAGAGCTCACAAGTATGACTTTCTAATGGCTATTTTAAATCCTTTTTTAAGAGTTCTCCTGTATTTATTAGTTGCTAGCATCAACCAAAATGGTCTCTTCTCGATCTAGTTGGAAGACCGGAAACGTCCCTCCTATACAGTCCGCTCCCTTTCAAACTGTGACCTCTACCCTTTGTAGTGGCTTTAATGACATGTTAAAAAATATAAATCCTATGCATTTTCAGACAGCTCGTTGCAATGGTCTCATCTTCCAAACAAACCTCAAGTATAAAACAATTGGCTCCTAACCACACTATGCAGTGCTGATAGAGGAAAACATTAGTTTACAACTACACCTTCTCCAGAGCAGTGCCACCTGCTGTCCAGAGCCCTCCATGAACTATTTCTCAAAAGGTACTCCAACGCTCCAAAACAATTCTCACCTTCAGGTTTTAAAAGTTGTATTTTTTTTATTTGTTCACTGAAAAAATTTGTATCCAGTTCATAATAGCAATAATGCACTCCAGGGTGTGGTATATCATGGGATATCATCACTTCTTGGGTCATTGGACGCACTCTGCCTGTGGCCTCATGCCCAACCACCCGAGGAGTGACAATATCCCATGATATACCACACCCTGTCATGCATTATTGCTTAATTATAACACATTGAAGTATTACAGGGCACAAACAGAGCTGAGTGGCAAGGCAAGGCAAGGCAAGGCAAAATTTATTTAAAAGACGCCCAATCCCAGAGGCTCTGGGTGCCATACAAAACATTAAAACAGGCATCTTTATATAATAAATATACAATTAAACATATATAAATCGTTAAACACTAAACCTTAGCTATAAATCTTTGTCTAAACATTAAATTAAATTAAATTAAATGCCTTAGAGAAGAAAAAGGCCTTTAACTGGGCCTTAAAAACATCCACCGAAGGAGCCTCTCTAACCATAGTTGGTAAGGAATTCCACAGAACAGGGCGCAGCACTAAATGCTCTATCACCGACTGATTTCAGCCTAGTTCTAGGAATGGTTGAGAGCTTTCACGGAAGAACGAAGAGGGCGTGAGGAGAAGGCAGGTGACAGAAGGTCTAACAGGTAACCAGGGCCCTGTCCGTGTAGGGCCTTATAGGTAGAAGACCCACCTTAAAGAGGACTCTCCACCTGACTGGCAGCCAGTGCAGTTCACGCAAAACGGTGTGATATGACAAAACTTTTGCTGCCGGTCAACAGTCGGGCAGCTGCGTTCTGCTGCAATCTCGGAGAGATCCTCCCGTGACCCGAGATAGAAGCGTTACAGTAATCAGCCTAGATGTGACTAAGGCATGTATCAAAGTGGGGAGGTCCAGAGGCGGAACAAGGGACTTAATTCTGGCAATGTTTCTGAGATGGTAAAACGAATACGAACCACAGAGAATATGTGAGCCTTCATGGGTAAGTCCCTGTCCAGAATCCACCAGATTTCATACCAAGAGGCCTTCAATGGCACAGACCCTAGGACAAGCCCAGTTTCTGTGTCAGAGGCCATCCTATCATGAACTCTGTTCGACTCCTTACTAATACCTCCATCTTATCGGGGTTCAGCCGCAACCAGCTGGAGGCCATCCAGTCGTTAATCTCGGTCAGACAGATATAAGCACATCCACTGCACTGGATGTTCTGGGCAAAGGAAAAATATAGCTGAGTATCATCGGCATAGCAATGAAAACTCAAGCCATACTTCCTAATGATCCACCCAGAGGCAGCATATACACTGCAAACAGCATTGGAGCCAATACTGACCCTGGGGAACTCCACAAAGAAGCAGACTGGGTGTAGATGAAATTTCCCATCATAACCGCTGCCTCCTGTTAGTGAAAAGGACCCAAACCATTTGATGACATTACCGGTGAGTCCACATAGATCCCCAAGGCGAGCAAGCAGCACACAATGGTCGACAGTGTCAATGCTGATGAGAGATCGAGGAGAACAAGAATTGTCTTGTCTCCCGGTCTCTAGCCCTAGAAGGTCATTTGCACCCGAACAAGTGCAGTTTGAGTGCTGTGTCTGGACGAAAAGCCGACTGGAAGGGTTCGTACAACTCGTGAGATATGAGGTGCTCTTCCAACTGAAGTGCTACAACTTTCTCAATAACCTTTCCTAAAAATGGAAGGTTAGAGATTGGACGGTAATTTGCCTTGATCTCTGGGTCCAAAGATGGCTTCTTTAAGAGGGGTCTCACCAGAGCCTCCTTCAAGTCATCCGGAAAGACACCCTCGGAAAGGGAGCACTGTACAATCATGGCAAACACCGGGCCAACAGAGTCAGCGCATCTCATTAAAAAACGCGTTGACACCGGGTCCAGTTCACAAAAGGTGTGCCTCATATTGGTTGCTACCTCAAAAACCTCACTATCCTCCACTGGTCTAAACTCTCCCCAACCAGACAGAGTGCACTCAGAGCACATCAGACGATCACTGCCAGCTGTATCATTCCTGGCTGAAGGAGTCATCCGCCGGATCGCAGATACCCTATCCGAAAAGAACCGAGCAAAATCCTCACAATCAGCGTTGGAAAAAACCCTCCCAGGCCGTAGACAGACAGGATGTAAAAGTCTGTCAATGGTCCGGAAGAGTGAGGCTGGTCGGTTCCTTCCGGCAGCAATCTCCCCAGACAAAAACACTGTCTTCTTATGGTTGATTGCCTCCTGGTAGCCAACATAATGTGCACGCAGGGTCAGTTTATCCACGTCCAAACGGGATCTCCTCCAGCAGCGCTCCAATCTCCGACCCAGTTTCTTCATCTCCCTGAGCTCACCATCAAACCATGGCGATCTCGGGTAAGGAGTCCTGGGTCGTACGCGGACAGGTGCGAGGGAGTTTATGGTGTCGGATAACACCTCATTATAGGCGTCAACTCCGTCCACCACACCTCCCGTGCATGCATCACCCACTCTAGACAAATCTGCTGCCGCCAGAAAACCCTCAGGAGTCAAACCCCGTAAAGGGCGACAGCGAATCATCTCAACAGGGGAAGGGCTTATGGCGGGAGCCCCAAATGTGAACTGGACCGTGCAATGATCGGACCAGAGAACTTGATTGATCTTAAGATCATTGATATCAAGTCCCAGTGAGAACACCAGGTCCAACATGCGGCCATCCCGATGAGTTGGTAAAGTAACTGCCTGCGTCAGACCAAGGGAGGACATGATCTGGGAAAGTTCATAACTATGTCCATGATTCACATCGTCAGACCAGACATTGAAATCCCCCCAGAAAAACACATCTGAAAGTTCAATGTCTGGCAACGACGAAATCCACTAACCTCCTACCAGGAACTCTCCCATCGACCCAGAAGGGCGATAAATGAGAAAGATCCTGCAGCCCGCATCAGGTCCTCCCCAGATGGCCACACATTCAAAAGAACCCAGGGCTCTCACCAGGTGCACGGTGAAGGTCAGGCTGGATCTAAAACAGATGGCTACACCGCCACCCCTGCGCTCCACTCTGGGGCAGTGCACCACGGTATACCCAGGGGGGACTGCAGCCTCAAAAATTGGGCCCGTATCATCTCCCACCCAGGTTTCCGTGATAAAAGCCAGATCGACATATGAAACCAAGGCAGCAATAATTGCTGTCTTATTTCTGATCGATCTGGCATTACTTTTACTGCCGTCCAGGATTTGGGGGTGATGCAGCCCCACAGGCTACCTGGCCATTTGATCTAATAGGCTCCCTGGGGATGAACACCAAACACGACTGGCTTCTCCCATGTGTCCATCACAACCCAGGGCACCTCCTGGACCTGACAACTTCAATCCTCCCATAACCCGAACTGGAATTTCTTGATAGTGCGGGACCAACATTATCCCTACCAATCCCCATCTCCCGACAACGTCTGATAGTAACATCAGAAACTGGAAGGGGGATGAAAGGGCGTAAGTCGCGCAGCATCAAGTTATCATAAACAGTTCTAGCCCCTTTCGATCCTCCCATATCACACATATATCTCTAGGCACAAACAAACACAAAAATATCTAAATAAAAAATAATAAACTTATATAACAAAATAACCCACCAAGCCTAATTTCTAAAATATAATAGACCTACTAATAGCAGGCTATATAATTAAAAACATTTCATTTTAAAATACATACTAAAATACAACCTCATCCTCCTATATCAACTGGACATTTCCAGTGCCGAGTGGCGTTCGCGCCACTCACCGCCTTCAGCCTTGCGAGTGGTGCAGCCTCTTATCTCGGAGGAAATAGCACCGGAGGACACACAGGTCCTAGCTCCCCCCAGTTCAAGGCAGAAGCACTTCAAAACACGTAACACCTGCTTGCAGTCTCTCACACTGCGCAGGTATAGGAGCAGGAAGCTTTAACAGAATCATCAGAACAAAACACTTTCCCACTTCACAGGACCTCCAAATCACTCAATGAACACACACTACCCCCAGAATGCCTCTGCAAAAGAAGAGAGCAAATATTTCAAGGTACCCCAGATCTCTGGAATTGATGTATTAACCCAATGAAACTGTAAGCCCAATTAAGTTAGAATTTTTTTTTTATTGATTTATTCTTTCCCTCCTCCATGGCCCGATAGGGACTATGACCCCCCCCCTTCAGAGGGGTACATCCTCCAGCCCTACTGCTCTGCCTTGCAACCCCCAACATTCCCCCTCAGCCCCCCCATGGTGGGAACAGGGGTTGGGAGCTCTAGCTTGTCTCCCACCCCCAGACAAGCAATCCCAGAACTTGGGCTAGTGCAGAAGCAATCAGGGCCATCACTGGTCCTACCAGGCCCTGGCATTTTCCTCCTGGTTTCTCCCATGCCCTCTCCCATGCAATGAGTGCAACTGCTGTCTCCGCCACCACGGAGGCAACCAAGTGCCCTGCACATGGGCCAACCCCTGTGTGCCGGCAACTGCGCTGACACTCAGCCACTGCTGGGTGTTAGTCAGCAGTGCACAGGATTCTCCTCCCCTTCCCGAGGAAGGAGAGCAGTCCATTGGATGCTTGCTCCTTCCCTTCCCTACCGACCCCCTACCGACCCGAGTCCATTCTCAAACCCAGGTCACCAGCGTGGCGTGAGGTGTGGTGTCCAGCGCCGCAACCCTCAGCACCACCGGGCCATTAGAATTTATTTAAAATGTTGACAGGTACCTTTACAAACCGCGCTTTAAGGAGAACCTTTCTCCATAATTTTTGCATGAGGAAGTTAATGAGGAAGCTCCCTTACCTCCAGGGTAGTTCCTGTGAGGCACTTTCATCATTTTCTATACTGCCCCCCTCCCCCCAACAAATGGAAGTTGTTGAAATTTGCCCCCAAGGGGTTAGCTGTGTGATCTCTTCCACATCCTTATGATTAACTCCACCCCGTCATTTTGTGATGTCTGTACAGGGAGAATGCGGGGGTGTGCTTCATTCAAGTCTATCAAGTGTGACTTACAAACCCATTTTCTGGCTGTTTATCTAGATATTTGGTGAAATTAGAGCCCAGGTTCAACTGACAAGAGCCTAGTTAGTTAAACCCAGGCTCTGGTTTCACCAAATGGCCAGTTAAATGGCCAGAAAATGGATTTGTAAATCATGCTCCATAGACTTGAATGGATCGTGCCCTCACATTCTCCCTATACAGATACAACAAAATGTCAGAGCGTGGGGGAAGAGCCAGCAATAAGGAAGTGGAAGAGATCGCCCTCGGGAAAATCGTGATCCAATCTAATCCTTGGAGGGCAGTATAGAAAACTATGAACGTGCCTCAGAGGAGCTCCCATGAAGGATTACTGAAGCTTCCTTTTATTTGTTAGCAGCACTGAGAAAGGTGCTTTTTAAATTAAATTACTCAGTCAAGCTAAAAGGTCCATCTGTACAATAATTTTCATCAGTCCTGTTCCGTATGTCTTAGAACTGTAGAATGACATTGGTTTGGTCATCAATCAATCACATCTGGTACTTGGGTTAATATCCCAATACTGACACTGTAGTGCAGCATGAGAGGGGTGCTGCACTTCTGAGGTGCCGTCTTTCTGATGAGACGTTAAACCGAGGTCCCATCTGCCTGGATTAGTGGTAGTTCAGGTGGATATTAAAGATCCCATGGCACTTATCGAAAAGAGTAGCGGAATTTCCCCAGTGTCTTGGCCAAATTTCCCTCATTCACTAAAAATACCACCAACAGCTTAATCTGGTTCAAGGTCAGTTGGCATTCATCTGTATCCCCCTCCCCCGGGTCGTGCCTGAAAATAGGCAGGATTTGTCTAGTGCACTTACCTGGTCAACAAAAACTAAATAAATAAATAAATAAAAATCAATCAATCAATCAAACTTTATTTATAAAAGGCGCCTTTCCAAAACCAAGGCACCTGTACATAACACAATAAAATCAAAATAATTAAGAGAATATTAAAATTAATCCAATCCTGCAACATTTAAAAATAATTATATGCAATATATGGTGCATACACCTTGTACTTTATGGATTATTAAAAAACTGGTCATTTGCTACAACATTGTTTGGGTGAAAAAGGGTAATACAGTATCTCATAACAAGGCCATATCTGTGATGCTACACAGTATTGCTTTGGTTACCTGCTGTGCAGGACACTTATTTGATATCAGATTTCAGCTAAAGAAATTCATGTTCACAATTATATGACTTTACCCCCGCATGTCTTATTACCAGGAATGAAGTGTGTGGTTTGCACTAGAAAACGGAACAACCCTGGACTAGGACTGTTCCAAGCAGTCCAGCTAAATCTAAATTTTATCAGAATTCCGAACTGTGTGATAAAGATTTACATAGTAACATATCTAATGAAGGTTAAAAGGATCCCAAGAGTCATTAATTCCCTCCCCACACACACACACAAATGCACATTTTAAGCAGGGATGAAAAGTATGCTGCTCAAACGCATAGAAACACAGACTTTGATGGCAGATAAGGACTGCTTGGCTCACCAAATCTGCCCATTTTCCCTACCTACTGTCAAACCGGAGACCCTACTTGTCTGATCTATGGCTTTACCACACCCCTTTCCTTACCACTAAGGTTCCCTTACGCCTATCCCATGCATTCTTGAATACCATTACAGTTTTTGGCCCCTCCACTTCCGCTGGGAGGCTGTTCCAGACATCCACCACTCTTTCTGTGAATAAGTATTTCCTTACATCTCCCCTGAGTCTACCCCCCTCCAGCTTCATGGCATGCCCCCTTGTTCTTGAGCATCTTTTTCTCTGAAAAAGGCTTCCCTCTTGAACCTTATTTATACCTGTGTGGTATTTGAAAGCCTCAGTCTTACCCCCCCTTTCCTCCAGAATGTACATTCTGAGGTCTTTCAGTCTCTCCTCATAGGGGTTTGATAAAGACCCTGCACCATTTTAGTTACTCTCCTCCTGACCACCTATACCAATGCCTAGGGATTCGTTGCCTACTCTACTACACAGGGTACCCAGTCATTCTCTTGGTAGACAGTAATTTGTCTAGGCTTACCAGTAAGGGCTGCGCTGTCCTGAGAAGGTAACAGTAGTATGATGAAGTACCAGTGAGTTGGCCGCCTGTGATATTTACTAATATGTGTGAGCAGTTTGCACTTTTATTAGTTTGGTCTCCAAGTGCAGTGCTCCCAAATTGATCTGACATTTTCCCTGTAACTCCAGGGCAGTGTTCCTATGTTTTCTTGTAGATTACATTATTTCCTATAGATGCTGAATTACTGCAGAGTTCCATGTGACCAGTTCAAGTCTAGAGTACAATTTCCCTGTAGCTGGCTCCATTTTCCCATAAAACAAAGGAAACCCTGGTGGCCTTACAAGTATGTATTGTTTAATATACATTTTTTTTTCATGTCTGCTGTCTCCACAGGCAGGTTGTTCTATGGGTTCACCACTTCTGGGAGAACATATGCCTCCTAACATTTCCCCTGAACTTACTAGACTTGAGCTTGAGGTTATGTCCCTGTGTCCTGCTGCAGAACACCAGATCAGACATCTCTGATTGCTCAATTTTCTCAGTACTCTTGAATATGCAAAAAACTGAGATCATGTTCTTTCTCAGTCTCCTTCTCTCCTGGGTGAACATGTTAAGGACCTTCGACCTCTCCTTACTGCTTCTGTCCCCTTACTGCAGCTCATGTTCTGTATAACAAGCATACCTTTTTATGTTGATTGCGCGCATGCACAAGAAACATCTTGCAGCAGCTTTCTCCACAAGCAGGTTGCGGAGGTGCGGCACTGTTGTGGCCAATGCCCCCACAGCATTTAAAGGGTTGTACAGAGTCCCCCAATGCCGTGGCATGCTGCTGCTGACACTAGTTCAACCAGCATGCCACCAACTTATAAAAAAATCAGCTGCTGCAATCAGGTGCCGCTCGTCATTGCAGTGTCAGCCATTCGCTGCAATGAGGGAGTGACCCGTCATTGCAGGATGGGATCTAGAAGCCCTGATGTTGTTTGTGAACATGGCAGTGGCTTGCCGTCATGTTCACAAACAATATTAACCCCACCACCATGTTTATTTGCTGACGGGGGCCCCAATCCCTGTCAGCATCAGTTCTAATGTTTATTTTGCCGACAGAGCCCACTCCCGTCAGCAGTATATAACCCCACTTTTATTCTCTGCCGGCGGGTGCCCAATCCCCATCTGCTACTGCTGCCCCTAAAGTAAGACTCGGTGGCATGCTGGAGCCCACCCCAGCATCCACATGCCCTGTAAAATAAAAGATGGTCCTGTGACGACTTTTGTTTTTTTACCTGTAAAAAACTGTCCTCGGCGGTATCCTGCCACCCCCACAACCCGCACCCACCCACTGTGCACCTGCTTCCCCACACCCTTCACCCTATACTTACCTCCAGAGCTCACACGGTTCGTGGACTAGAAACACGCTTGCTCTCTTCAAAGCGACCGCAAACTGAGGAAATGTCGGTAAGCTGTATAATGGAATAAATGTTTTTTTTCCAACTTTAATGCATACCTCAGTCATTTTTTGGAATTTTGGCACCAAATTTTCAACATGGGGTTTTTGGGACCCTCCTCATGAATTCTGGAACTGTCAAGGTGTTAATCGACCCCAAAAGGTGGTTTCGGGTCACTGCGCAGAATCATCTTTCAGGTCCAATTAACAAAACGACAGTGCCAGTGTTCATAAGGTGCACTCTCAAAAAGACTATGTCGCAAATTTGGTGGGAAAAATCAAAAAATGACTGTTTCACAATGCGTTGCTTGCGGTGCTATGCGCTCTTATTCACAATTTGCAATATTTTCATGCCAGATTTTCAACATTGTCAATTTTTACAACTTCTTGTGAACAGTACAGCTGTCATTGTTCACATCCTGGCCGAAATGTGTTTTTGCAGTTCTGGCACAGAATAGCGCGATTGCTGTGGGAAATTAGTGTTCGGGACAGATTAAGAAAATGGCAGTGACACTGTTCATGAGTAGAGGTCCTAAAATACCTATATTGAACATTTGGTGAAGATACTCCATGAAATGATTGTTACGCGCGTGCGTTGTGTAGTTTGCACACATGCTTGTAACTTCGTGAATTTATAATATTTTCACTCCAGATTTTCAGCATTGCCATTTTCCCACACCTACTTATGAACAGTACAGCTGTCATTTTCCCCATCCTGGCTGAAATGTGTTTTCACACTTCCGGTGCAGAATAGGGCGGTCGCTGTGGGAAATCACTGGTCAGGACAGATTAAGAAAATGACAATGATACTGTTCATGAGCAGAGGTCCTAAAATGCCTATGTTGAAAATTTGGTGATGATAGCCCATCAAATGATGGTGTTACAAGTGTGCGTTGCGCACTTTCTATGCACCCTTGTAACTTCGCAGATTTGTAATATTGTCACGCCAGATTTTCAACAGTGGCATTTTTTCACACCTCCTTTGAGCAGTACAGCTGTCATTTTTCACATCCTGACTGAAATGTGTTTTCACAGTTCCAGCGCAGAATAACGCGGTCACTGGGGAAATCAGTGTTTGGGACAGATTAAGAAAATGACAGTGGCACTATTCATGAGCACAGGTACTAAAATCCATATGTTGAAAATTTGGTGATGAAACTCCATAACATGACTGTGTTACGAGCGTGCATTGAACTGTTTCCACGCACCCTTGTAACTTCGCAAATTTGTAATATTTTCATGCTACATTTTCAACAGTGGCATTTTTTCACATCACCTTATGAATAGTACAGCTGTCATTTTTCACAACCTGGCTAAAATATGTTTTTTTCACTCCTGCCGGAGAATAGCACGGTTGCTGTGGGAAATCAGTGTTTGGAACAGATTAAGATCGAGCGAGTGAGGTGGGGAGTGACCGAGCTCAACTGAGCTCTGTCGGGACTGCTGTGGACTTGTTTGTGGGCAGAAAAAGGCCCCAACGCAAGAGCCCAGTACAAAAGGACAGCCTGCAGCACTGGGAGAAACAGAGCGAGAGAGTGAGTGAGGGAGAGGGAGTGAGCAAACAAACCGGAGCACTGTCAGGACAGCTGCGGATTTTTTTGTTGGCAGAAAAAGTCACCAATGCAGGCAGGAGCCCAGTACAAAAGGGCAGCATGCAGCGCCAGGACAAACAGAATGAGTGCATGAGAGAGAGAGAGAGAGAGAGACTGAGTGACCTCAAAGGAGCTCTGTGGGGACAGCTGCAGATTTCTTTGTGGACAGACAAAGGTGCCAGCGCAGCCAGAAGCCCCGTACAAAAGTGCAGCCTGCAGTACCAAGAGAAACAGAATGAATGAGTGACAGAGCGGTAGTGAGCAAGCTCAATGGAGCTCTTTTGTGACTGCTGTGGATTTCTTTGTGGGCAGAAAAAGGCGACAATGCAGGCAGGAGCCCAGTACAAAAGGTGAGCTTGCAGCGCCGGCAGAAACGGAATGAGTTACTGAGAGAGGGGGAGTGAGCGAGCTCAGTGGAGCTGTGTCGGGACTGCTTCAGATGTCTTTGTGGCCAGAAAAAGCTGCCATTGCAGGCAGGAGCCCAGTACAAAAGGGCAGCCTGAAGCAGCAGGAGACACAGAATGAGCGAGTCAGGGAGGAGGGAGAGTGAGTAAGCTAAGCGGAGCTCTGTTGGGACTGCTGCAGATTTGTTTGTGGGCAGAAGAGGTAGCAATGCAGGCAGGACCCCAGTACAAAATGGAGCCTGCAGTAGTGGGAAAACCAGAATGAGTGAGTGAGAGAGGGGAGTGAGACAGCTTAACGGAACTTTGTCAGGACTGCTGCAGATTTCTTTGTGGCCAGAAAAGGTGCCAACAGATGCAGGAGCCTAGTACAAAGGGGCAGCCTGCAGCGCCAGGAGGACAGAATGAGTGAGTGAGATGGGGGTTGAGCGACCTCAATGGAGCTCTGTCAGGACAGCTGTGGATTTCTTTGTGGGCAGAAAAAGGTGCCAACACAAGGCAGGAGCCCAGTACAAAAGGGCAGCCTGCAGCACCGGGACAAACACAATGAGCGAGTGAGACAGGGGGAGTGAGCGAGCTCAATGAAGCTCTATTGTGACTGCTGCAGATTTCTTTGTTGGCAGAAAAAAGTGGCAATGCAGGCAGGAGCCCACTACAAAAGGCCAGCCTGCAGCGCAGGCAGAAACGGAACAAGTGGGGGGGGAGTGAGCAGGCTCAACAGACCTGTGTCGGGACTGCTGCAGATTTCTTTGTGGGCAGAAAAAGCCACCAATAGAGGCAGAAGCCCAGTACAAAAAGGCAGCCTGCAGCGCCAGGAGAAACAGAATGAGCGAGTGAGCGAGGGGGAGAGGGAGAGGGAGCCATCTCAATGGAGCTCTGTCGGGACAGTTGCGGATTTCTTAGTGGGTAGAAAAAGCTGCCAACACAGGCAGGAGCCCAGTACAAAAGAGCAGCCTGCAGCACTGGGAGAAACAGACTGAGCGAGTGACAGAGGGGCAGTGAGCGAGCTCAACAGACCAACGTAATCAACATTCGGCATTGACAAATGCTTGTTTTATTAGTGTTTCATGTTAGGACATTGCCAGAGGTACAGTACCTGCAAATTAAGCAATAAGGCACGACAGGGTGTGCATTGTGCTGGGCTAATGGCCTGCCTCAGGTGGATTGAAGCATGATGCCGAAGGTGGGGGCTTTCACCACCTGAGAACGGCCATTATCACAGCACAGTGCACACCCTGGAGTGCCTTATTGTGATTATGAAATGGGTCCATTACCACAGGTACAGTAAATAAGATATTTTTATAAACACTTTTTGAATACTTTATTAGAAATTATACAATGGCAAGAAAGAATCCTGGCTTCTGATTGGTCAGTTGGCTGTCACAGCAGTGATGTTATCCTGGCATAACATCCCTGCTGATTGTTTGTAGGATATTGAACGTGAGGCAGATCTCTTTTTTCTCGTAAGAAACAAAACTATTTTTACACACTAACAAAAACATTCTTTAAAATTATTTTTGTAACTTTAAAACAATAAGCCATTGTATAATAGGAATAATGCTCTCCAGGGTGGGTGTTATGCTGGGATAACATCCCTTCTTGGGTGTTGGACGCCCTCGGCAGGTGGCCTCGGCCCAACCACCCGAGGTGGGATGTTATCCCAGTCACCCACCCTGTCAGGCATTATTCCTTTAATGAAAATAAAACAAGCATTTGTCAATGCTGAATGTTGTCTTACTGGCGTTGGTATTGGTAGTGTAGGAGTTAGAGAGGTGCATAATAGGAATGACAGTGAAGTATGGAATCAACGTCAACCCACCCACCCTGCAGAGACTGACAGGCATTGGGGTGTGCCTTTGGGTCATCGGCCATAACGCTCATATCATTTCACCTCCCCTATCCTGCAGACACTGAAAAATGTTGCATTGTGCCTTGGGGTGGACAGGCCTTACGGTCACCCCATTCTATAAGGAAATATGCTGAAATGCGTGCAGTATAGGAAAATGGGGTGAAGTTTGGGGCCAAAGAGTCCAAGGCACACCTTGATGCTTGTCACTGACTGTAGGGTGGGGGTGGAGGTGGAATGGCATGAGCATTACTGTAGACAATCCCAAGTCACACCCCTGGCACCTGTCAGTCCCTACAGAGTAGGGCGTTACGGTGGGAAACCCTAACACCCTGGGCATTTCTTGGTATTTTCACTCCAAGGGGAGGCAGTATAGTGCAGTTGTTTAAGGCTCTGAGCTGCAAATCTGGAGATCTGGGTTTGAATCCCACAGTCCCCACTTGCATATAATCTGACCCTGATCAAGTCACTTAACTTCCCTGTGCTCCCAGGACTCACCTATAAACAAGTTTTCAGCTTAGTGTACCACTCCTGGTTAAACAATTGAAAAGAAAAACATTATTAATTGTTTTTTTGTGACCCCAATGCATGAACAGTGACACTATCAGTTCATTAGTTGAAAGGTGATTTTGCACAACAACTATGCCATTTGGCACCACAGGTGCAGAAACACATTTCGAACAGGATGTGAAAAATGACAGCTGTACTGTTCATGAGGAGGTGTAAAAAATGGTAATATTGAAAGTCTGGAGTGAAAATATAACAAAATTGGTGAAGTCATGAGCGTGCGTAGAAACTGCACAATGCACACCCGTAATGCAATTATTTGGGGGATGTTTTACACCAGATTTCCAACATAGGCATTTTGCAACCTCCATTTATGAACAGCAGCACTGTGATTTCTTAATCTGTCCTGAACGTTGATTGCACACAGTGACCGCACCCATTGTGTGCCACAGGTGTGAAAACATGTTTCTGGTAGGATGTGAAAAATGACAGCTTTACTATTCATCAGGCAGTGTGCAAAAAAGATAATGTTGAAAATCTGGAGTAAAAATATTAAAAAATTGCGAAGTTACGAGTGTGCATAGAACTGCTACCCAACGCACACTGGTAACGCAGTCATTTTTGGGAATTTTTCACCAAATTTGCAATGCGTTATTTGGGACCTCTCCTTATGAACACTGTCACTGTTATTTTCTTAGTCTGTCCCAAGCATTGATTTTGCACAGGACCGCAACATTGTGTGCCACATGCGAAAACACATTTCGGACCTGATGTGAAAAATAACAGCTGCACTCTTCATTAGAAGGTGTGGAAAAATGGCAATGTTGAAAATCTGGTGAAAATACTGAAAATTCTTGAAGTTACAAGCGTGTGTGAGAATTCTGCAATGCATGCTCATTAACACAGTCATTTTGTGATTTTTCACCAAATTTGCAACATAGGCTTTTAGAGCCTACCTCATGAACAGTGACACTGTCGTTTCATGACTCAGTCCCGAAGGAGATTCCCTGCAGTGACTGAAATCACTTTTCCGGACTGAATAATGACATTACAGTGACTGAATTCATGAGGTGGGAACACAAGAACCCCATGTTGAAAATTTGGTGCCAAAAGTCACAAAAATGGTCACGATAGCCACCTAAGTTGAACCTCCTCCATTTATGCCATTATACAGCTTACCGGCATTTCTTCAGTTTGCAGTCGGCTTTGAAGAGTGCAGATGTGTTCCTGGTCCACCGAAGACTGTCACACCAGGCTCCGGAGGTAAGTATGGAGTGAGGGGGAGCAGGGAGGTGGGGTGCACAGAGGTTAGGCACGGGTTGGAGGAGGGGGCACCGGAGTCAACGAGGGACTGTTTTCTTGTTTACAGGTGCAAAAATAAAAAATAACATTTTGCGGGAAGGTTTTATTTTTTTACAGGGAGATTTTGCATAGGGATGTGGGCTCCCAGCGTGCCACATGAGTGTTTTGAGGGGGGGACTGGAGCCAACAGAGACTGGGCACCCCGTTAGCAATGAAAACAAAGGGTATGTGGTTGGGGGGGGTTACATGATGCCGAAGGGGACTGGACAACCCCTCGGCAGGTAAATGATTTTTTGGGGGGGACATTATGTCGATAGGGTTTGGGCTCCACCGTCTGCAAATGAACTGGGGACTGGGCATGCCGACATGGGGAATTGGGCACCCCTGATGCTGGATTCTTGGAGACTGTGAGAGGCAGGTGGCGATAGCCACCACCATGTATATTGAAATGTTACACCAGGCAAGGCACGCCCTGCAATGACAGGTCACTCGCTCATTGCAGCAGCAAAAATGTTTTACGTAGATGGCAGGCAATTTAATTCATGCCACAGAGCTCAGTCTGAAAAAGTAGTGGCTCCATTGGCCACAACATGACCGCACCTCCAAAACTTGCTATTCCAAGCTATCACAATATGTTGCTTGCATGTGCGCAAGACAACATAAAAATGTACACAAATGTTTAATAAAAAAAAAAAAAAAGTACTCCAATTCGGTCACTGTAGTGTTGCCTTCTGGCCAGCAGGTGGAGGTATTCTGACATATGAGAATGTGTATAATTAATGGAAAAAGTAATGGCAAGCAGAGATTTCAGGAGACAGTGTGTCGTTTGGGGAAATTTGCTGAGATAATATGTGCAGTCGGGGAGCCATTCAGCGTGATGTTCTGTACAATTTAAATCTGTATACCTACAGTAAAACTAGAAAAGGTAAATTACATTGTGGGCAGGCAGTTATACCTGGTGTTATTTCTGTTATTCCTGATCTGTGTGTGGATGTGAGAGTGGGCAGTCAGCGACAGCGAGCAGGCAGTTAGCGACGGAGGGAAGTGATATCTATAGCTGATTCATTGTAAAAAGAACTGACTGCCAGGAGTTACTTTCATCCGGGCCATTGTGCTGGGATAATGGCCCAGTTGAAAGCAGCTCTTGACCAATCCTCCGTCTTGTCCCTCGTGGACTATGGCTTGCTCATTTACGCTGCAGCTGACAACACTGCCCTCTCCAAAATCCAGCTCTCCATCAATAAGGCCTGTAGGCTCCTGACCGGTGCCCCCAGCTGAACTCACACCTACCTTCTCTATACTACCACCAATCTTCTCAACTTTGAGGGGTGACTGCTCTACCAGGCCTGCCTTCTCACTAAGAAATCACTGCTAGGACTCTTCCCCCCCCCACACTGGTCTCCACCTCCCTACATCAGCCATCTTCATCTGTCACCACCCGTAGCTCTGTTAAGGCCACTTTCAAGGTGCCCAGAACCAAGACCTCTCTTGCCCAGAGATCCTTCCTCTACCGAGCCCCCACCTGGTTCAACTCCCTCCCTAGCTGCATCTCCAACTTGCCAAAAATTGGCTCCTTCAAAACAGCCCTTCAGAACCATATCTTTAATACCCGCTGTTGTAGGTGCAACTAACCCCCTGTTGTAACCTGTGGTTCCCACCCACCTTGTCCCCTGGCTCGACAACGTCCACTGGACAGCATCTCCCTCCCCCAGACCTACTCCTTCCCCACTAGGTCCAAACAGGGATGTAACCCGCTGTCTTCTCTGAGGACCTACCATATCCATGAGTGTAACTCACAATTTTGTAACATTATGTAACCTAAATAATATACAAACTACTACATTATGCAACCTAAGTGTATCTATGTTAAATGTTCCTTTTACTGCACCTGTAATGTTATCCTCTGTTTTAATCTGCACTGTAATAACTATCTTGATGTCTGCCCCCATAGCAGGGTGCCTTTGTAAATGAGTCTCTAACTCAAAGGTTGTAAACCCAATTTGTAATGAATAATGAAATGAAATCAGGAGCCATAGATCTTAATACATTTCATAATGTTAATTATCAAGGCTCATAATACTCAACCTCTCTCTCCTCAAAATGTAGGACACAAGCCTTCAATTTGGGGAAAAAGAGAAAAACGATAAGCACATGGTGCAATACCAGACTTACTAGCAGCAAACTCGGTTTGAATGCTTTCGTGTTTACAAAATGTCTCTTAATTAATTGTCATCAAATAGGCATGAATTCCTTATTTAAAGTTAATGGTTAAAATGTGGACACCTTTTGGAGGTAGGACAGATGATTTCTCCATACAGCAGTATTGTAAAATGAGAGATGTCTCTTCTAATGAAGGACAGCTGGGAGGTCTATCAGGGCACATTGTTAATGGGCAGAAGAAATAATATAGACATGTGGGTGGGATATTCAAAAGGGTTGCGCCATGCGCAATAGGGTTGCGACTGCGCAAGTCCGAAATTGTGCCATTCTGCGATATTCAGCAGGAGGCAGTTGCACCACTGAAAACATACTGAGCAACAGCGCAATGCTAATGAATGCATGCTGAACTGGAGGGGGAGGAACCATGCATGAACTGCACAGGCCGATATTCAGCCGGGCTGTGCAGAGTTGTGCAGGCGCAAGCCCCAACCTGGCCTGCACAACTTTGAGCCCAAAAAAGGAGTAAGTCGAGGGCCACCCACAGATGAGCTGCCGCATTGCAGGGGCGCAACACAGCAGCTGGCCCTCAACCTACTGCCTGTGCCCCCACTGCTGCCCGATCGTGGGCAAAAGCATAAAATCCCGACTGGCCGATCTGGGCAAAAGCTTAACACCCCTCCCCCACCAGCCCGATCGCAGGCAGCAAAGTGTCCCCAAACATATCCCTGGTGGTCAGTGGACCGCTAAGCCCGATCGTGGGCTGAATAAGTTCAAAACAACCCCCAGAGCGTAGCCCTGGTGGTCAGTGGACGCTAAGCCCGATCACGGGCTGAATATGTGATAACAACCCCCAAGAATGTAGCCCTGATGGTCCAGTGGACCTAAGCCCGATGCGGGCTGCATTATGTAGCAACCCTCCCAAGACCATATCCCTGGTGATCTAGTGTCCCCACCCACCCACGAGTCCCACCACCCCACTCCCGGCAGCTGGCATGTGGCAGCATCACCCGCCTGCCGCCCCACGCCCGCCAACTGACTGCCGGTGGACTGCATGCCATTGGTGCAGAGCAAGAGCCAATGGGCATGCAGCCCACTAAGCAATCAGATATGTGAATGAATGCTCTGCACCAGTGCAGCCCTACCGAACGGTCAGTCGGTGGGCGGCGGCGGGGGTGGCTGAGCGGGGTCAGACCACCGCCAGGCGGTGAGAACGTTCAAATAGCTGAGCAGACACTAGATCACCCAAACATGATGAACGCCATAATGCAGCCCTTGACCGAGCTCGTCACTGGACCACCAAAACTTCGTTCTTGGGGAACCAATATAAACATATTCAGCCTGTGATCGAGCACAGCGCTCACTGAACCAACGAAAGATATGTTTGAGGGGTGATTAAGACATATTCAGCCAGCGATCAGGCTTAGGTCCACTGGACCACCGGGCTACGTTCTGGGGGAGTGGGTTTTAAATGTATTCAGCCCGTGATCCGGGCCAGTTGAGGTAGGGTATTTCTTACACTTTTGCCCGATTGGGCTGCAGGCGTCGGTCCACGGCTGCTGCCTGGCAGGGTGCCAGGCACAAGTCCTCGGGATCGGTGCACCTGCATGCTAATGGCATGCAAATGGGGCTATAAACAGATGCAAATGGCCCCCGCACCTTGCATGAATTATGGCCCATTTGCATGTCACCTTTTGAATATCTGAAATTTGCACATGGCGCAATGGTACTTAGCCCACGCTAACCTGAATGCTCCACTCTGACCACTTGCGGTGGCGCGGGTTCCCTGCGCCATGACAGTGGCTGTGGCTGAGTGATAGTCAAAGGAGTTGTTCAATAGCACAACTCTTTGAATATCAGCTCGCCACACCCCTGTGTAACTGTTTTGTGTGCAGCGCAAGGGCTGTACCATAAAATAGCGCAGTTTTAATATCCTGCCCATGGCCTTCCCTCATAAAAGGCTGTTACTTCTATAGAAATTTTTTCCAATTGTTTAACCAGGAGTGGCACACTAAGCACACTGGCAACTCTTTCAGTCCACCTCCTCCATCTGTACCACCCATTGCCGCCCCTCTTTCCACCTGCGTGCGTGTCACCATGCAAGAAGCTAGGCCTTACTTGCTAAAAGCCCTAAAAGGTAACACCATCGGTAATGACTCACTTGATCCCTGCCTTTTACGTCAGGTCCTGGATCAGGTCCTCTTACCTATTACGTGCATTTTCAACAAATCACTCTGTCTCGGACAATTCCCCTCTGCCTGGAAGATTGCCACAGTTACCCCTGTCCATAAAGGTGGTGACAGGACTCTTCCGGGTAACTACCGACCCATCTCAATCCTCTCCCCCCTCTCTAAGGCGTTAGAGAAAGTTGTGGCGTCCCAAGTCTCTGACTACCTCTGTAAGTACAATGTTCTCTGCCCTGAACAACACGGGTTCAGAGCAGGTCATAGTACCAATACAGCACTCCTGGAATTTTCCAACTTCCTCCATGCCTCCTTGGACTCTGGTGCCCTGGCTGGTGCTATATTCATTGACCTGTCTAAAGCATTCAATACCGTTTCGCATCCTCTTTTGCTCTCCACCCTTGACCTAATAGGCTTTGCCTCAGGACCTGTTTCCTGGTGCACCAGCTATCTCTCCGCCTGCTCCCAATGTGTGAAAGTCAACGGTACTCTCTCTGAAACATGCCCCATTCACTCTGGGGTGCCGCAGGGCTCAATTCTTGGACCCCTACTATTCTCACTCTTTCTTAACTCCCTACCCAGCAGTTGTACAGGTAAGATGCTTCTCTATGCTGATGATGCTGTTCTCGTTGCCTCCCACAATGACCCCATGCTGCTACAGAACTCCCTCCAACTAGTGTTTGACTCTGCAGCTACCTGGTTCACTGAGCACCGACTTGTTATCAACCTTAAGAAAACAAAAACGATGCTCTTCTCCACCCCAAAATAAGTACAGCAAGTTTCCTTAGCTGTCCACTCCACACCAATCTCGTCATTGACCAGGTGCAGTCCTATAAATATCTTGGTATAACCTTTGACCCTGCACTTTCATTCCATGGACATATATCTGCCCTAGATTCTGTCGCCAACTCACGGCTAGGCATTCTTTACCAGCACAAGAAATGCCTCCCTCCTGATGCCTCCGCCTGGCTGTCACCTCCTCTGTCATGTCTCATTGACTATGGCCTTCGGTCTATGGCTCAGCAGATCAGACTGCCCTCAACAAGGTTACGCCTCACAGTTAATAAGGCCTGCAGACTTATCACTGGTGCTCCCAGACTCACTCACACATGTGAGCTACCCTGGCTACCCTACTCAACCTGGAAGAGCGACTCATGTATCAGACATGCCAGCTCACCTTTAAAGCCCTCGTGGCCTATCCCCCATAGGCCTATCCAACTCCATTCGCCGTACTGTACCGACCCTGATCACTCGTCAAGAGCTACCCTAGTTATTCCGAGAGCCAGGACCTCTCAAGGTCAGAGGGCATTCCCCTACCGTGCGCCCCACTGGTATAACTCCCTCCCTCCCTGCCAGTGTCTCAAACTCACTAACCTTAGCTTGCTTTAAGCCCAGACTCAGAAACTTCCTGCTTAGCTCTCGTAAATGCAACTGCCGCTAGCCTAGTGTAAAAAATATATATATATATACTCTGTTTGACAATGCTCACTGAGGCCTCCCCCTTCCTTTCCTACTAATTCCTCCTCCCTATCTCCTCCCTTCTACTCCACCAGCTCTCCCCCGACCATAAGTTTTGCACCTTTTGTTATCTTTTGCTTCATTGGAGATTGTATTCTATTGAAACAAAATTGTAATTGAACTGTAACTTTTTTGTTGTAAGTACTGTGTCCCTTGTACTACTGTTCTGATGTCCTCTTTGTGACGAGGTACCTTTGTAAATGAGCCTCTGGCTCAAAGGTTTCTAAACTGATGTTTAACTAAATAAAATAAATAAATAAACAAGCTGAAAGCTTGTTTACGGGTGTGACCTGGGAGCAAAGGGAAGTTAAGTAACTTGCTCAGGGTCACCCAGTATGCAAGTGAGGGCTGTGGGATTCAAACCTAGGTCTCCAGAGTTTCAGCTCAGAGCTTTAAATCACTGCGCTATACTGCTTTCCTAGGTTACAAACCTAAACAGCCAATTAGAATTGGTGAAAAATGCAACATATCAATCACTCAGGCATGACATATGCAGCAAGGTAGTTATATCAATGCATACTATTACTGTCCCACCCCCTCCCTTTCTGGAGGGGGTCCAATACACTGAATATGATCTTGTAAGGGACTCTGGCCTCAGAGGTATGAGGGGTGGCTGTACATGGGCCAGTCACCAAGGGACCAGGAGGCGTACCCTGACCGGGGCACTCCAGCCTGCCAAGGAACAGCACCTAGGGACGTGGCTTAGCTTCATCGTAGTCCCTGCATCTCCAGTTCACACTCTAGTTCTGCAGGAGGTGTCCCCTGACCAGGGCATTCCAGCCTGCAAGACAGCACCTAAGGACGTGGCTTAGCTTCACCATAGTCCCTGCATCTCCAGTTCCCCTCCAGCTCTGCAAGGCGTCTCCTGACTAGGGCACTCCAGCCTGCCAGGAACAGCACCCAGGGAAGCGGCTTAGCTTGACATAGTCCCTGCATCTCCAGTTCACCCTCCAGCTCTGCAGGCATGAACTTCCTTGTGGCTTGCACTTTCTCCCCGTTGTTACTTCAGCTCCTGATTGAGCGCTGGTGAATCCAGGCTCCTGATTGGCTCCCTACTTCTTTTCACTGTCTGAACTTTGCTGTATGCCTCCTAGCCAGAGTTTTAACTGCTGGGCACACATTTTTCAAACCTTGTGTAAACCTCTGTGCTAATTTTCCCATTAGCAAGTTATAAAGTACTGCCACTAGAGGGACATAATCTTTATCTAAGCGATCCCTGTCTGCTGTTCAAATAGATACCTTCCCAAACTACAGCTCCCCACTCCATCTGACCAGCTCCCTCCTCCATGCCCCCTAACACAATTGTTCCTCTTCCTAAGTCAATTATTCACTAATTTCTCTGCCTCATGAACAACGTATCCCTACTCTCCTCTCTCCCCCTTGTTCTGCTCATATCCCTCTCTTTTCCACCTCCACTTGCTCTCTACTCACCTATTCCTAATAACTCTCCCAACCCCATCAGTTACTATCTCCAATCCCCTACCCAAATCCATGCTGTTACTCCCTCCCTGCCATTTGAAATATGGTCTCACTCTACCACTATTCCTCATGCAGCTTTCATAAAGGTGTCTACTTTCACTGTGGTTCTCCACCTTCTTCTTCCTCACTCATCCACTCCTTTCTACTCAAAACTCCCAACCTCCTCGCCAGCCCCTTCAAAATCATCTAGCTCCACTTTTCTTACTCGCCCTCCTCTAGCTCTCCACCAGGGATATCCACCCCAACCTGGGCCCTATTGCCCCTTGCTCCTCTGGTGCCTTCTCCTCTACTACCTCCCTCTGCTCTCTTCTCTCAGCCCTCCCAAAGGGCTTAAAGATCCTACATCTAAACACCCCCAGCTTGTTGCAAAAAATAGACCAGATTCAGACCATGGTGTGTACTCTAAAACCAGACATTCCAATCATCCCAGAAACTTGGCTAAAGAGCAGTATCCTTTACCACTTGGTCTCTATTCCTGGCTACTCACTGCTAAGGCAAGACTGTGCTTACAGGGGTGGTGGTGTGGCCATTTATGTCCTAGCCTACATCCAATATTCTATCATCTACTCACCCTCCAATCCTGAGACACATGATGCCCTAGCTATCCATGTGACCCTCCCCTTCACTCTCCCTATCTTCATAGCCAGCATATACTGCTGCCCAAATGTCCATCCTTCAGTCGCGCTAGACCTCCTAACTTCCATCACTTCCCTTGCTCACTAAAAATGAAATCGGACCCTAACTCTCTTCCAACTGATCTCCAAACCCACCCTGCCCAAACCACAAGACTCCATATTCAACAGATCATTACCTCCTCCCCACACCGTCATCACCTCTGGCTCCTCCCCGATGCTCTCAGTGATCATAACCCAATATTCATAGTTAGGAAAGTTCACAGAACTAATTGTCGCACAAAACAACACAGCTACACTCTTTCAAGTCTCTTGACCTTGAACCTCTCTTGAGTAACCTTACCACTTCTGACTGGTCCCCCAACCTCCTTCCCTCAGTTGATAAGGCTCTTGCCTACTTCAAAGAAATCTTTCTTGTAAACTGGAACATTTTGCCCACTCAAACAAACCAGAGTCAGAGGTAACCACTTGCCGTGGATAACCCTGAACTTCTGGCCTGCCTCAGGGCTAGAGATCGAGCCTGGAAGCATCATACAGCTACCCAGCATCCTAGTGACTTCGCGAACTTCCGCATGCTCAGAAACACTTGCACCAGGGCTACAAGGTTAGCCAAGTCTGAATATTTCAAATTTGTTTTCATTACCAACGTAAATTCCCCTTTAAAGTTCTGGAAGGTGCTGCACACCCTATATACCCCCTCATCTCACCCACCACCCCAGGTACCTAAAGTAAATAGCTCAATAGCTCACTAGTGTCCAACACACGAGCTATAGCTGCGGAATTTAACTCCTACTATACCTCCTGTGCCACTGAGCTACTGAAATCCTCCCACCTTCTACTGGTGTGCCCCCTCCACCACCCTCCCACCTTCACTTCTTTTTCACTACTGTAACCCCAAATGATGCCCTAAGTGCCCTCCTCACCATCAACCCCTCTAAAGGTGCCTCCCCTGATGGCCTTGACCCAAAAGACTTCTCCCACTCCACTTTGGCCATTGCCTTTCCCCTCTCAATGATCCTAAATCTCTCATTCTCTACTGCCATGGTCCCTCTTCATGGAAACATGCTGTGGTCCTCCCCTACCCAAAGGGGTGACCCCTCATCCCTGGCAACTATCGCCCCATTTCTCTCCTCCCTACATACCCAGCTTCAAGAACTCATTGTCCTCTCCAATGCACCTCTTTTCTATCTGATACCTCCTTTTTCAACCCTTTCCTGTCTGGGTTCAGGAAAAATCACTCAACCACCACCTGTCTCCTATGCCTCACATACTCCATCCTAACTGGGATAGACAATGGCCAAATTACCTCTGCCATTTTTGTCGACCTTGCCAAGACCTTCAACACCGTCTCTCACTCCCTTCTCCTCGACTCACTCCCAGTAGCTGGCCTATCTCCCTCCACCGTAAATTGGTTCAAAGCCTACCTTATTGGTAGAACCCAATCAGTTAAGATCTTGGATGCCACTTCCCCTTCCCTCCTGATTAACCCTGGAGTCCCCACAGGGCTCAGTATCAGGGCCCCTTCAATTCTCCATCTTCTTAAATGACCTTCTGTTTGCTCCCCATCCTCTCCTACACATATGTATGCTGATGATACAGTCCTGTACACATCTGGCTCCTGTTTCAACCAGCTTACAGCAAGACATCAACAAGGTTCAGCTCTGGTTTGCTAACCATAAACTTTTCCTCAATATCAAAAAGACTGTCTCCATGACCTTTGGCACAAGGCAGAGACACTCTAGGCTTCCCTCCCTACCCACTTTTCACACCTTTGAGGGAACTTCACTTGAGGATACATCCTCCTTCAGGTACTTAGGTGTTTGGTGGGACCAACACCTAAACTTCTCTGGACATATTGTCACTATCCAGAAAAACTGCACCCCAAGCTTGGTGCCCTGTTCAGGAACCATAGCTGAATCCCTCCTATGGCTGGGCATGAACTTGTTCAGAAGATGATACTACCCCATTTTTGACTACTGTGACGTAGTCTATGGTGCTGCCACTAAGTCTTCCCTGGCCAGATTGATACCCTCTTCAATTCTGTCTGCCACTTTGCTCTGGATGCCCCTTGCACCCATCACTGTGATCTTTATATCGTGCCCTATCCTTCCCTCTCTTACAAAAGCGACTCTCCCACTGTGCTAAATTCACCTCCAAGCTCTGGTTGGGTGAACTCCCTTCCTACCTCACCTCCTCCTTTATAACACCCCCCATCCTCCCATTCCTTAGATCAACCATCTCTCTTACCTGGTTGTCCCCACAGATCCACCCAAATCAGCCAATCCAGTTACTCTCATCACATCCCAAGATTTTAATCCTCCCCTCCCCAAATTCGACACTCATCCTCTGCCTACTCCATCAGCTCTGCCCTCACTAATTATCTTGCACTAGCTGCTCCTACCATGTCCCTCCTAATTCCCTCCTCTAAGCCCTGAACAAACCCCTATGCCCCTACCCTCACCTTTATTTTACCCTGTGCACACCCACCCCAAATCTCTAGCCCTCTTCCCCTTCCCAAATTGCTCCCCTTACTGGCATCCTTGATCTCTCACAGAATGTAAAGGACCCCGAATGCTCTCCATGGGTCCTCTTCTACCCACCAAGGGCTTGCATCTCTCATCTACTCCCTTTCCCACCATCTTAAAGGGTCTCTCTGGGACACAGCCTTATTCCTTCTTGCTGGTCCCCCAGTCCCCTTATGGTTCCTCGCATCCTGAAGGGATCTCCAGGGACACAACTCTTCCCCTCCCCACCTCACCCCTCCTCTCCTTTCCCCCTTTTCTTTCATGTAAGCGCTTGTTTACTTATTAACCCAGCACTTATTATTGTCCACTCTTTCTACAAGTTATGCCCAACACTGTTGTAACACTGTTTGTAACACCTGCCTTACAACTGTATGTTAATGTTGATTTTGTAACTTGAATGTTTAATGTCTCATTCCAGTTGTATCCCTTCCACCCGGGTCACAGCGAGAGATGAATGACTTGTTGCTCAGTGTGCCTTCCTGGTGAAACATTGCAATAAATAAATAAAATAAATAGACCCTCCCCTTTCAGAAGGTGCCACTGACTGTGGGCCAGAGCCCAAGGGTTATCCTGACTAGAAGCTGGCCCCCTTGCTGGAACCAGCCACAAAGGGCCTCACATATCCTCAGTTTCAGACAGAGATGGACAAAGTGAATAAAATTTGCTCCATAAATTAAATTCCATGGTTGGTCAAATAGAAGTAATAAAGTGCCAACTTCACAAAGCTTTTGCAAGTTGAAGTTGCCCCTTTTCTAGGCAAATTGATTTAAATTCACCTAACGTCACTCTAACATCACCTAACTTTGCCACCTTTACAGGCAAATTTAGGGGAGGTGGAACTTTGTGAAGTAATTCTTGAAGGCAAATTTTTTGCAACTTAGCAACATTTCTATTCTCAGGGTAATCCATCTGCAAATTTGTGAGATTCCCGGTTTCCCCTTCTGTACTACTCTAAGAGAGTACCATGCAATCATGACTTACATGACTGTGACAACCTACTGCACTTAACCCCTGGTCGCCACTAAAAAACACGCATTTGTCAATGCCGAATATTTGCTTGCGGGTATTAACACTGGGAATGCAGGAGTTACAGTAGATAGATGCAAATAGGAATGGCAGTGAAGTATTGAACTTCACGCCAACCCCATCTTCACCCTGCAGAGAGGGACAGGTATTGGGGTGTGTGTTTGGGTCGTCTCCTATAACGTTCATTCCATTTTACCTCATCCTATCCTGCAGACACTGACAAGTGTTGAAGTGTGCCTTGGGATGTTCGTCTTTACAATCACCCCATTCCAGAAGGACATACTCTGAAATGGGTGTAGTATAGGAGAATGGGCTGAACTCTGGGGCCGAAGAGTCCAAGGCACACCTCGATGCCTGTCACTGGCTACAGAGTGGGGGGTGGCAGTGCAATGGCATGAGCATTACAGTCAGCAGTCAAAGGCACACCCCTGATGCATGTCAGTTTTGACAGGGTGGGACGTTATGGTTAGAAACCCTAACGCCCTGGGCATTTGTTGGTATTTGCAGTACAAATTTTCAACATGGCCTTGTGACCCACACCTCATGAAAGCATTTGGGACCTCTTCTCATAAACAGTGGTACTGTGGTTTTGTTAATGTGTCCTGAACTTTGAGTTCCCACAGCGACTGTGCCATTGTGTGCCAGATGTACAAAAACACAGATCGGGCAGGATGTGAAGAATAACAGCTGTACCACTCATACTGAGGTGTGAAAAAGATGGCCATGTTAAAAATCTGTAGTGAAAATATTAAAATGCTTGAACTTCCAAGTGTACGTAGAAACTTGCACATATACGCTTGTAACAGAGTCATTTAGTGGAATTATTTCACCAAATTTTCAACATAGGCATTTTGTGACCTCTGCTCATGAACACTGTCACTATGATTTTCTTAATCTGTCCAGAACATTAATTTCCCACAGCGACCATGCTATTCTGTGCAAGATGTGTAAATGCATATTTCAGTCAGGATATGAAAAATTACAGCTGTACTCTTCATAAGGAGGTGTGTAAAAATGCCAATGTTGAAAATGTGGAGTGAAAATATTACAGATGCGCAAAATTACAAGGGTGCATGGAAATTGTGCAATGTACGCTTGTAACAGTCATTTCATGGACTTTTGTCACAAAATTTTCAACATAGGCATTTTAGCACCGCTGCTCATGAACAGTGTTACTGTGATTTTCTTAGTCTGTCCCAAACACTGACTTCCCACAGCGAATGCGCTATTGTGTGCCGGAAATGCAAAAACACATCTTGGCCAGGATGTGAAAAATGACAGCTGTACTGTTCGTGAGGAGGCGTGGAAAAATACCACTGTTGAAAATCTGGAGTAAAAATATTACATATTTGTGAAGTTACCAGGGTGCGTGGAAACTGCACAATGCACGCTTGTAACACAGTTTTTTATGGACTTTCATCACCAAATTTTCAACACAGGCATTTTAGGACCTCTACTTATGAACAGTGTCACTGTGATTTTCATAATGTGTCCCGAACACTGATTTCCCACAGCGACCATGCTATTCTGCGCTGGAAGTGTGAAAACACATTTCGGCCAAAATGCAAAAAATGACAGCTGTACTGTTCATAAGGAGGTCTGAAAAAATGCCAGTGTGGAAAATCTGGAGTGAAAATATTACAAATTCATGAAGTTATGAGGGCTCATGGAAACTGTGCAATGCACGCTCATAAAATAGTCATTTTTTGGATTTTTTTCACCAAATTTGCAACATAGGCTTTTTGAGAGCCCACCTCATGAACAGTGGCACTGTCATTTCATTAATCAATCCTGAAAGGTGATTCCATGTAGTGACCACAAAATCACCTTTCAGGACCGAATAATGCCATGACAGTGACTGTATTCATGAGGACGGGTCCCAATAACCCTATGTTGAAAATTTGGTGGCAAAAGTCCAAAAAGTGTCCGAGATAGCCACATAAGTTGAAACATTCTACTTATGTCATTATACAACTTACTGGCATTTCTTCAGTTCATGGTCGGCTTTGAAGAGTGCAGATGTGTTCCTGGTCCACTGAAGATTGTGCGCCAGGCTCGGAGGTAAGTATAGGGGTGAGGTGTGTGCGGCGGTGGGGTGCACACAGGGTGGGCGTGGGTTGTGGGAGGGGCAGGACAGACTGCAAGAGACCATTTTCTTTATTTTGGGGACAAAAGTAATAAAAAGGAAGTCGCAGGAAGTTTTGTTTTTTTTCAGGCTTCATTTGTGCATACTGGGGTGGGCTCCCAGTGTGCTGCCTGCATTTTGGGAAGGGGACTTAAGCCAATGGAGACTGGGCCTCCTGTCAGCAAATAGACTGTTTGGGGGGCATGGTGCTGAGGGGGATTGGGCACCCCCTCAGCACACAACAAATTGGGTGAGGGGACATTATGTTGATGGGTAGTGGGTTCCCCCATTGGCAAATGAATTGGCCCATTGGCATGCCGACAGAGTTGAGCACCCCATTGGCTTACATGGGACTGTGAAGCCAATGTTTACAAAAATGTTACACAGGCAAGGTGCAGCCCTGACGAAAAGTCGCTCCTTCATTGCACGGAATTGGTGATGCTGCAATGATAAGGCAGCCCCTCATTGCAGCTGCCAAATCATTTCAAGTTGGTGGTACCTCTGCTGAACCAGTGTCATCGGGACACTGGGTCTGCATGGTGCACACTGTCAAGCCCACAAATGCAGTGCTGGCATTGGCGCCACACTGCCACACCTCCACAACCTGTTTCTCTCTAAGTTGCCACATAATGTTTCTTGTGCATGCACACAGGCAAGCTTAAAAATGAGATAGGGTGGCTTCATGGAACTGAGCACTGAGGTGCCAGCTTAGCATGCTGGTGTCTCAGGTTTTCCCAGGATGTCATGGGCCAAGGTCTGAATGGAGGGTACAACAAAACATCTGCTTTGTTGCTGTCCTCTAACAGGAGGGATTGATTGCTGCCCACACTTGGAGCAGCTCCTGGCTGTCAGCATGCAGTAGGGTGCATGAGGGGGTGACCATGTGTTGTATCCATTCCTGCACCAGGATGCCATGGTGGACACCCACTGGGAAGTGGGTGGGGGGCCATAAAAAACTGAAGACATATGAGTGCACCAGAAATGAGTCTAGAAAGCAGAAGATCTGACTGCTAGGGAGAACCTGATGGAGGAAGCATTGGGGGCCATAGAAGGAGGTAAAAATAAATGGCAAAAGTGGGGTAGATGTAGTACATCTCTGTGTGCACACAACACACATATGCACATGTGCTCCATGCTGGCTGGCACACACACACACACACACACACACACACAAGATGGTGTATCTCAGCTTTGCTGTCCTTGGTAAATACACTAAAGAAAGTGCTGAAATCAGAAATGGGAGTTCCAAAACATGAAAGTAAAAATTCTTTAGAACCTCGCAATATCACTGAGGAGCAAGCTCTGCTCAAGTACAATGTTGGCCATAGCTTGATAATGACAACACAAGGTCCCATAAAACGGCAGCAATGTTGTATCAATATGAGACAGACCATTATAATCTCTGAGCTGCAAGTAAATCCAATACCTAATTTCAAAATGTCTTGGGCTTTCAAACAAGGATAGGCAGAGTCCTGAATGTTCCACATAAGCACATACCCCAGCCCATATAGGCATTGTAACCATTACTAATAGAAACTCGATTTAGTGTAGGCTACTGAGCAATGGCTGTATCGATTTACAGTCGTTTACTTATATGTAGTACTACTTGTTTAGAGTCTAGCGCATCTGGCGCTAGTACACCTGAAATCGGACAAAGTGTGTACTGTCAGCATGAATGCCGTCTACCCTACACCCTTGCAAAACTGCATACGGGTGTGAATTGCTCACCAAGTTTCTCACGGTTTTAAAGTAACAAATTTCACAATTCAGCTTCATACATTCCAACAAGCTTCAATAAATATGATTCTGAGGATACCGCCACTTCAATTGTTCTAATCAACTCATCAATATAAGTGAAATATGAAGATCGTTAAAGACTCTCAGCCTGAAGATCACGAACTGACATTAACTGTAAAACAAATAAATGTCCCATCTCAAGTCGGTTTGAAGCATTCAGTGTCCCTCCAACTGTTCACAGTAAACGAACATTAGTTACAGGGCTAGGCATAGGCTTTAGTCAGCTGACGTTTATGTAGCTGTGCGACATTTTTTCATCTAATTAAATTTCTTTAGAAGGCTCAACATTTTTGACATATTTTTGTAAGAAATTCCAAATGCATGTCGGTTTGGAATGAATTGATCGCTGGGCCTTTTGTTTCGTGCGTGTTCAGCTAACCCGAACACAACGCTCAACCGTTTCACATACCTAAATGATTTTACAACGATTTAGGACAAATTACAGTTTAAGCATGTAGCTCAAAAGACAGGCGTTTCAAGGAGCATCTATTTAGCCTTGGTCTCCTGCTGCTTCCTGTTTCCATTAGCAAACAAAACAATACATTCGTCTTACCTGCTACCAAATCTTGTAGGGACTGGCTGAACATTTGCAACTGTCAGTCGGTAACTAAGCCCTTGGTCCGAAAAAATTTGGAAATAAATCCCACGGCCCTGGAGATTTCTGGTGCCATAGCAGTGAGGGTGTACAGTGCTGGGTGCATCGAGTTTGCAGTTTGAGACTCCTCTCAACGAGATTCTTGGGGGCTTTTGGTCGTGGTGGCTGGCGGGCTGCTGGGTACGCTTTCATTAATGGGACTATTCATGCAAGTCTGAGAATTGGAGTTACTTGATCAACTCATGTGGCAAGTAATTTTTTAAACCATGGGACGTGCAGAAACTAATTTAAATGATGGGACGTGCAGAAACGAAATCTGTTCTTTTTGTCTTGGTATGGGCCGGGTGTACATATACCAAAATCCTACGCTGTGTGTGTGTGTGTGTGTGTGTGTGTGTGTTTTGGAGCTTGTCACAGACAGCTCCAGCATGCATTGGCTTACAGGGGCCGAGCCTGCCGACACACTGACTGAATTGGATGAGGGGGTGACACACCTCCGAAATCTTGGATGATGGCACTATGTTTCTTGCACATGCGTGCAAGCAAACATAATAAGGGATTGTTTTGTCTCAGTAGGCCTACCGGTCATCAAAATTCAAATAAATAAACCTAACAACTGCAAAACAAACTCACTAGAGGCGAAGAAACAAAAACCATGTGGGAAAAAATGTTAAAATTCCTTCTGGACCCTAAAGCAATCCCCTAATGGGACAGTGAGTTCGCTAACCTCATGGCTCCAAACTACTGCATTTTTGAGGAGGAGAGTTTGGGTGAGTATCCACTGGAAGGAGAAGCTGAAAGGCAGCAAAGCCCTCTGACACTCAGAAAATAAACCAGGCTACTACCTTCCAGTAGCTAGCTTCTGCCCCTCGAACTCTGCCCATCTGCCTTACTCAGCCCCTAGTGGACAGATGTAAACCTCGTACCTGCTCAAGTGTCATCTGGAGGTATACTCATGGATAAGCCTTACCTACTGCAATCCTTTGCAGGCACTTCTATGAGCTTCTATAGAACTGACACTGGGTAGACATACATCTATTGTGGAAACTATCCCTCTAGCTACAGACAGTGTCTGTCTGTCTGTCTGTGTCTGCCTGCATAACTACAGACAGCATCTATTTATCCATCCATCCATCCATCTATCCATCTATCTACCCATCTATCTAAAAGACAAAGAACCTCAGGCAAAAAGCACTGTGCAAGGGCTACCAAAAGAACATTAGTAAAACAAACAAAAAAAAAAAAAGAGAGGTCTTAAAGTAATACAAAACATCATGGTATATATATATATATATATATATATATATATATAGACACACAAAACTCCACGGAAATGTAGGCTGGTTCTGCTTTAAGCAAGAATGCATGGTGCTAAAGGGCCTCTCACACAATCTGCAAGTGGTGAGAACTGAATGCAGACACATGTTTTGTCCTAGGCAAAGAAGTGCAAAATAATGCATCTGGGTAGAGGGAACCCTGGGGACAGCTACAGGTTGGGGGGCTGATTATCACCAAAGAGGAAAGGGACCTAGAGGTTATCATCTCTGATGACCTTAAGGGATCAAGGCAGTGCACAAAGGTGGCAGGGAGGTCAGTGGCATGCTGGAGTGCATAGGCAGAGGTATCACTAGGAGGAGGAGGGGGCGTGGTGATGCCATTGTATGAGAAACATTGGTAAGGCTTCACCTGGAGTACTGCATGCAGTTCTGGGCCACACCTGCACAAGGACATAGACAAGGTGGAGACTATCCAGAGAAGGGCAACAAAGATGGTGCAGGGCTTGTACAACAAAACATGTGAGGAGAGACTAAGGGACCTCAATATGTACTCACTGGAGGAAAGGAGACTGCGGGGGGACATGATTGAAACTTTCAAGTACCTCAAGGGCATAAACAAGGTGCAGGTGGGGACCTTTTCCAATGTAGAAAAATTACTAGAAAATGGTGGCACAATAAGAAATTGGAAGGGGTAGATAAACAGGTAACGTGAGGAAGTTTTCTACACAGAAAGGTGATCGACACTTGGAATAGTCTGCCACAGGAGGTAGTGGGAGAAAGCATAGTGGAGGGGTTTAAGCATGCCTGGGACAGGCACAAGAGAAGCCTGAGAGGGAGGGGTGATGAAAGCCATTGATCACATAGAGTCAGTGGCCACATACAATGTATAGGGCCTACGGGCAGATTGGATGGGCCTAGCAGTCCTTATCCGCTGGCAATTTCTGTGTTTCATCAGTGTGTCTTGTCTGTGTCTCATCCCATGGCTAAACAAACCTGCTGTAATGTGGTCTTATAAGTTTGAGTCATGGTGGGCCGAAAAGCAAACAAAACAGAACAAGAACCTCAGCACAAAGCACTGAGGACAGCGGTTACATAGAAGAGCACTGGCAACAAAGCCAACTTTTAAAGAAATACAAAATCACTAATTTCCCCATAATGCAAAGGATCATGGGATATATGCCCCCCTCACAAACTGGAGTAGTCAGCAGGGGAGAATCTTAAGGACACATCCTCAAGGAAAGAAAAACACACTAGTAGCAATGAAGAGATGGGAAAGAAGAAGAGCGATGCAGGCGAAAAGGCAAAGGGACAGTCCTTTTATATTTGCTTCGCATGTGCAAGAAACATAGTGCCATCATCCGAGTTTTGTAGGTGTGGCACCCTGTCTTCCAGTTCAGTCAGTGTGTTTGCAGGCATGGCCACAGTTCTGCAATGGATGCTGCAGCTGTCTATGACCAGCAGTTGAAAATGCAGTGGCGTACATTTGAAAGGAGAAAGCTTCAGTGAGCAGCGATAAGATAGTGTTGATTAGCATATTGCGGTAATCCTGCTTGTATCGTCTCTTTCTCTTCCTGGAACATAAATTCAGTTTGAGTGAACTTTTCATAGGACTATCTTTCTGGGAGGAGGCAAGTGACTGAAATGACATCCTTGGAATGTTTCCAAAAAGATCTAATTGCCATCCTGGAATGTTGAGTCACAGTTCAGGGTAGGAGCAGCATCATTGACAAAAGCAGGAAAATAGAACCCCAAAGAGACTGAAAAAGTAGGCGCAGTTGTCGTCTGTTGGCACACCTGATCAGTATTGTAATAAGATTCCCCAACCCTCTGAGTGTCTCTGAATAGCGCCCCCCCCTCGCCCGCCACACACAGTATGGCTGAGGGGGGTGCCCAATCCCTCATCGGCTCCATGCCCCCCACAGAGTTCTAGGTGCCACGCTGGGAGCCCACCCCAGCGTGGCATAAGTGAGAATGGCGATGGGGTGCCCAATCCCCCATCGGCTCAATTAACCCCCCCCAAAAGAAACAGACTTCCAGTTGCCACGCTGGGAGCCCACCCTTGCGTGACACTGCGTCTGTATGGCTGACGGGGTGCCCAATCCCGTCGGCTCCACTGACCCCTCCAAAAACAAATCTTCCAGTTGCCACACTGGGAGCCCACCCCAGCATGGTACAAGTCCAGCGTCATCTTCCTAAAAGAAAACAAACACCTGAAAAGAAAAAAGCGGTCCCTCGTTGATTGTCTTGCCTCAACCCGCCCACCCTCTGTGCATCCACCTCCCACCCCCCTCACCCCATGCTTGCCTCCGGAGCCAGCAAGGCGATCTTCGGTGGAACAGAAACATGTCTGCAGTCTTCAAAGCCGACCGTGAACTGAAGAAATGCCGGTAAGCTGTATAATGGAATAAATAGGTTTTTTCAACTTTGATGCATATCTCAGGCATTTTTGGGAATTTTGGCACCAAATTTTCAACATGGAGTTTTTTGGACCACTCCTCATGAATTATAGCACTGTCATAGCATTAATCAGCCTTGAAAGGTGATTTCATGGTCACTGCGTGGAACCACCTTTCAGGACCGATTTACAAAATGACTTTGTCACAGTTCATGAGGTAGGCTCCCAAAAACTCTATGTTGAAAATTTGGTGAAAAAATTCCCAAACATGACTGATTTATGAACATGCATTGTGCAATTCCTACGCATGCTCGTAAGTTCGCAAATGTTTTATATTTTCACTCCAGATTTTCAACATTGCCATTTTACCACACCTTCTTATGAGCGGTATAGCTGTCATTTTTCGCAACTCACCCAAAATGTGTTTCCGCGCATGTAGCACACAATGGCGCAGTCGGTGTGAGAAATCAATGTTCGGGACAGATCAAGAAAATCAGTGACACTGTTCATGAGCAGAGGTCTTAAAATGGCTATGTTAAAAATTTGGTGACAAAAGTCCATAAAGTGACTGTGTTACGAGCGAGCATTGTGCAGTTTCCACGCACCTCGTAAGTTTATGAATTTGTAATATTTTCAGTCCAGATTTTCACCACTGGCATTTTTCCACACTTCCTTATGAACAGTACAGCTGTTATTTTTCATACCATGGGTGAAATGTGTTTTCGCACTTCCAGCGCAGAAATGCGTGGTCACTGTGGGAAATCACTGTTCAGGACAGATTAGGAAAATCACAGTAACACTGTTCATGAGCGGAGGTCCCAAAATGCCTGTGTTGACAATCTGCTGTAAAAATCCCAAACTAATTACATTATGGGTGTCGTTGCACAGTTTCTATCTGCTTCGTGACTTCACCAGTTTTTTAATATTTTCCTGCAGATGTTCAACACTGCCATTTTTATTTCTCCCCATGAACAGTACAACTGTCATTTTCACATCTTGTTCAAAATGCGTTTTCGCATCTGTGGTGCCAAATGCATAGTCACTGTGCAAAATCATCTTTTGGCTAACAAACTGATATTGCCACTGTTCATGAGGTGGGGTCACAAAAAAAATGTTATAAATTTGAGTGAAAATACCAATGAGCTCCTGAGGCGTTAGGGTTTCTGACCATAACGCCCCACCCTGTAGAGACTGACAGACATCAGGGGTGTGACTGGGGATTGTCACCTGTAATGCTCATACCATTCCACCCCCACCCACACCCTGCAGCCAGTGAGAGGCATCGAGGTGTGCCTTGGACTTTTCGGCCCCAAAGTTCACCCCATTCTCCTATACAGTACCCATCTCACCGTATTTCCTGATGGAATGGGGTGAACATAAGGGCCAAAGATTCCAAGGCACACCGTGACACTTGTCAGTGTCTGCAGGGTAGGGTGTGGTGAAATGGCATAGCCGTTATGCCTGACGGCCCAAAGGCACACCCCAATGCCTGTCAGTATCTGCAGGGTGGTGGTGGGGTTGGCTTCAGTTCAGTACGTCACTGCCATTCCTATTATGCAGCTCTGTAACTCCTACACTACCAATGCCAATGCCAGCAAGCAAACATTCGGCATTGACAAATGCTTGTTAATGTCTTCATTACTGATGTTGCTGGAGGGCTGGAAGGGAAAGTTTGCTTATTTGCAGATGTCGCCAAGATCTGCAACAGTGTAGTCACTCCAAATGGGGTCGAGAAAATGAGGAGGGACCTAGGAAAGTTAAAAAAATGGTCCAAAGTGTGTCAACTGAAATTTAATGCAAAGAAGTGCAAAATCATGCACCTGGGGTGCAGAAACCCTGTGAGCTACAGGATGTGGGGGAGATGCTGGCGGTCACCAGGAAGAAAGTTTAGGGATTATCGTCTCAGATGATCTAAAGGTGGCAAAACAGTGTACAAGGGCTGTGGGGAGGGCTAGTGGCATGTTGGGGGTGCTAGGAAGGGGCATCACTACCAAAAGAAGGGAGGTGGTGATACCACTGTACAAAACACTGGCGAGCCCTCATCTGGAATATGGTGTACAGTTCTGAAGGGAAGGACATAGACAGGGTGGAGGCAGTACAGATGAGGGCAAATAAGATGGTTCAGGGCTTGCACCAGAAGGCACATGAGGAGAGATTAAAAGATCTCAATGTGTATACACTGGAAGAGAGGTGGGAATAGGGAGATATGATAGAAACCTTCAAGTATCTTAAGGGCATAAACAAAGCACAAGTGGGTGACATCCTACAGTACAGGAGATGTACAAGGACGAAGGGGCACAATATGAGATGAAACAATCAAGGTTTAAGAATGCATGGGATAGACATAAAGGAATTCTGGAGGTCAGGGGTAAGGGGCAACAGACTTCCTGGAAAACATAAACTGAACTTACAAACTTAAATGGGCAGACTGGGTGGGCCATAGGCCCTTATCTGCCGACACTGCCTATGTATCTATGAGATTGGAGGAGGGAAGGATAAAGGGATATGTGAGGAAGTTTTTCTTCATAGAAAGAGTGGTGGATGCATGGAATAGCCTACCCCGGGAGGTGGTGGGAGCTAGCACAGTGGGGGGATTCAAACATGCATGGGATAGGCATAATGGAACCCTAGAGGTGGGAATGAAAGGCTAAAGTCGATGACCAAGTAGGATCTGCAGCTGCTGATGCAGGTAGGAAATACGGGGAGAATGGATGGACCTAGTGGTCCTTATCTTTTTATTTAATTTATTTTATTTAAATGATATATTGGAGAACACCTGTGAGCGGATGCTCATTTGTAGGTTCCACATCAGTTACAAGAAAAAATTGAACAGGTACATATTATTACATTACAAGGCATTACATTAAAAGCAAGTATAAAACTGCACTGGTACAAAACAATACATCACAAGCTAGGTAGACAATAAATTGATGTGAATTACAAGATTGGGATAGCATTTAGCTTAAGGTATAACATTAGACACTGCTGTGGCATTGGTGAGATGGTGCCTGCGTGGAGAGTTAAGCATACTTGTGGGGGAGAAACAGAGTGGAGAACAGGCACAGCTGCGGCATAGTGAAGTGTATGCCTGTGTCAGGGTTAAGAACAGACTTAAGGAAGGTTGGAGACAATGGGGCTAGGAAAGCAGCAGACAGGGGGCATGAGGGCGGGGACAGAGAGGGGAATGGGTGCCCAGTGGGGAGGGAGGGAGGGGGTAGAAGGGGATTGGGACAATGAAGTGCTGTGAAGTTAGGTGCCCCTAAGATTGGGTGGAACACTAAGTGCTGCTGCTTTCACGGTGGTCCAAATGTAGAAAATTGTTTTGGTCATCATGAATGACCAATGTAGGCACAGTTGTCATCTGTGGCAAGGTGCTGCCTGAGCTTACGTGTGAAAGCACCAATGGTTGTTGTATCAGAGATGGCTGATGGAAGGGCATTGGTCCAGTGTGGTGCACAGTAGCAGAATGCAAGCTGACTATGCAGTGCAGCATCTAGGTTCACTGAAAATGTGGCTGTGGGTGCTTCTGGTCAGCCTGGCACTTACATGGCATGTGAGCAGATTCTGGACTCCTGGTGGCATTAGATTTAGTATGATTTTTTTGGCCAGTGGACAGGTATGGTACCTAACTCTGCTCTTCAGCTGGAGCCACCCTGCCCATGAATAGAGCTCACAGGTGTGTGTGTGAAGGCTTGCAGCACCTATGAGGAGTCAGCAGGCCTTGTTAAGGGCCAGGGAGATGTGATGGAGCACTGAGTCGGTGCAGAACCACAGACCGCCATGCCATAGTCAAATGAGGGGTAACAATTGAGCTGGTGATGGCCATGTTAAGTGCTTCATATGTAAGGCTGTGCTTGTGGGTGGAGTATCCGACTCTGGAACTCATGGCCTTGGCTATGTTGTCTATATGCTGTGCATAGGACAGGGTGGAGTCAAGGGTAATACCCAGGTACTTAAAGTACTACATGAGGTCCAGCACATCACCACTGTTGTTCAGGTTGGATAGTGGGAAGGTCTTGTGTTTGCTGTGAGTGCTGGAGTAGATCATAGTCTTAGTTTTCTTGTAGTTAAGGATTAGTCTATGTGCCTTAAACCATGTTTCAGCAGCAGTAAATCCTAGTGGGAGGTCGTTTTGAAGTAGTTTGGGGTTGGGGTTGCAGGTGAAAATGATGGCGTCATCAGCATACAATGGCATGTGACTGGTCCAAGAGCCTGGAAGTTTATTTAAGCAGATACTGAAGAGGAGGGCCCCAGTATTGATCTCTGGGGGACCCATGAGTGGACAGGTTTGCTCTCTGAGACAGTGTCCCCAATCTTGACCCACTGTGAGAGATTGCTATGATAGCTGTTAAACCATAGAATTGTATCAGAAGAGAGACCGGTGTCGGCTAGCTGTTCAAGGAGGAATGTGTGGTGAACCATATCAAAAGCTTTTGACAGGTCGATGAAGGTAGCCCCCGAAAGCTGCCCTTGATCCAGGGCTTGGTGGATATAACCAGTGAATTCCAACAGGGCCGTGATAGTTCTGTGTCCCACTTGGAACCCATGCTGTCCGGGCATAGGTTGGTGCACATTCAGGTATTCCACAAGCTGATCCACTGTTATCCGTTCAAGTGCTTTGGAGAGTGACGGGAGTATGGAGTTCGGTCTGTAGTTATTCTGTAGTGCCCAGTCTCCACTTTTGCGAACTGGTGTTACAGAAGCTCACTTCCAGAACTGAGAGTGGCAGAGGGATAGGTTGATGATGGTGGTCAGGGGGCTTAGTACTTCCACAAGTGCCATAGCGACGAACTTAAGATCCAGGGTGTCTCCACTTTGCCTCGATTTGACCAGCACCTTCTTGAGGTGCTTTTTAGCCTAGGTAGTGCTGACTTCTCTAAAGTAAAAAAGTAGATGGTTCCCCCTAGGGGATTGATCACCTACTGGGTGCTTCTGGACTGGATGGTCAAAGTTGTCTGCTGGGAGCACTCCACTTAGGTCCATGAAGGGACTATTTAGGGCAGTTGCTATTTGGAGTGGATCCACTGTGGGTACATCGTTGACCAGGAGCATGGAGAGGGCTGTTTTGGGATCCTTGCCAGTAATATCTCTGAGGTTGGCCCAGAAGGATTTGCTGCAGTTCAGGAGTTGGAGAGTTTCCTTATAGTAGGAGCATTTTGCTAGGTGGATAGACTTTGTGCACTCGTTTCTAGCTTTTTTATATAGTTGGATATTGGCAGCTGTACCATGTGTGCATGCATTTATCCAGAGTTGGTCCCAAGCACTGAGTTGTAGCAGGAGTTCCAACATTATCTAGGGGTTGCAGAGAGCTTTAGATTTTCTTGTTTTCAGGGGGGCATGTTTATCGCAAGTGGCATTAAATTTTGTGATGAAGCATCCGAGTGTGATGTCTATGTCATTTGTTTCATGTAGGTCAGACCAGTCTAGGCCTTGAAGGTCCACTTTGAGTTGTGGTAGGTGCCCTTTGAGGAGTACATGGCTGGTTATGGTTCTGGGTGGGGGCTTAGTGAAGTTGTTTTTTTTTTTTAATTTATTGTTTAACCAGGTATAGCACACTAAGCTGAAAGCTTTTTACAGGAGCGACCTGGGAGCACAAGGAGGTTAAGTGACTTGCTCAGGGTCACACAGTATGCAAGTGAAAGCTGGGATTCAAACCCTGGTCTGGTCTGCTGGATGTCACCAGATTTGCAGCTCAGAGCCTTAGACCACTGCGCTATACTGCCTGTTTGCCAGGTGCAGGTAGCAGTGAATGATCACTCAGTAAGTCAGGAAGGACAATGATGTTGGTGATGTGGGCTGGTCAGTTTGAGAGGATCCAGTCCAGCAGTGTGCTAGAACCAGTTTTGTAGTTGACCATTGTAGGGGTTGCCACCATCCGGGAACATAGAAACATAGAAACATAGAATTTGTGACCGATAAGGACCGTTGGCCCACCAGTCTGCCCATTTCCTACCTACTGGATAGCTGTAGATCCTAGTTAACCAGCAGCCTACTTCTTCTTACCCCACCCCCAGAATTGCCTTATGACTGTCCCATGCATGCTTGAATTCCACCACTGATTTTGACTCCACAACCTCCTCTGGAAGGCCGTTCCATGCATCCACAACCCTCTCTGTGAAAAAATACTTCCTTAAATTACCTCTGAGCGCCCCCCCATCTTCAAATTGTGTCCTCTTGTTCTTGCACACCTCTTTTTTTGAAAGATGCTACCCTCTTGGACTTTGTTGATTCCCTTGAGGTACTTGAAAGTTTCTATCATGTCCCCCCTCTCCCTCCTTTCCTCGAGGCTATACATATTAAGCTCCTTAAGTCTCTCTTCATATGTCTTCTGGTGCAGACCCTGCACCATTTTAGTTGCCCTCCTCTGGACAGCTTCCATCCTGTCTATGTCTTTGTGGAGATTGGGTCTCCAGAACTGCACACAGTACTCAGATGGGGTCTCACCAGCTGTCTGTACAGAGGATAATAACTTCCTGTTTTCTACTGGTGATACCTCTCCCTATGCATCCCAGTAACCCTCAGCCCTCCTTGCTGCCCTCTCACATTGCTTGCCCACCTTTAGGTCATCTGATATGACTACCCCAGGTCCTTTCCATTTTTGTTGTTGTTAGTATCTCACCCCCATTGTGTACTCTTCCCTGGGTTTTTGTTTCCCAGGTGCATTACCTTGCACTTCTTAGCAATGAATCTAAGCTGCCATACATTTGACCATTCCTCTAACCTTGCCAAGTCCCTTCTCATCCTTTCCACCCCACCCTGTGCATCAACTCTGTTGCAGATCTTAGTGTCATCTGCAAAGAGACATACTTTTCCTTCCAGTGCCTCTGCAATGTCGCTTATAAAGACATTGAAGAGCACCGGTCCTAATACTGAACCCTGCGGTACCCCACTAGCAACCCTCCTTTCTTCTGAGTGGACTCCATTTACTATTACTCTCTGTGTCCTATTCTCCAGCCAATTCTTTACCCAGGCTGTCATCTTGGGACCCACTCCCAGTCTGGCTAACTTGTATAGTAATCTTTTGTGTGGGACTGTGTCAAATGCCTTGCTAAAGTCTAGGTAGGCCTTGTCACAGCCCTCCTGATCTACTACTTTGGTCACCCAGTCAAAGAAATCTATCAGATTTGTCTGGCGTGACCTTCCCTATGAATCCATGCTGCCTAGGGTCCTGTGCCCCTCTGGCCTCTAGATACTCGACAATTCTTTCCTTCAGAAGTGATTCCATCATTTTCCCTATCACTGAGGTTAAACTAACAGGTCTGTAGTTTCCTGCTTCTGCCTTGCTCCCACTTTTGTGAAGGGGAATCATATCTGCCCTCCTCCAGTCCTCGGGTACCACCCATCCTCCCATGATTTGTTAAAAGGGGTAGTCAGTGGTGTCACTAGTTCTACCCTTAGCTCTTTTAGAATTCTGGGATGAATCCCATCAGGTCCCATTGCTTTGTCCACCTTCAGTTTTAAGAGTTCTTTCAGAACCCTTTCTTCTGTAAATGGGCTGGTATTCTACTTCTGTATCCAGAGTGTTACTACTGTTTGTTTTATGTACCTCCCCCTCTTCATCTGTAAATACTGAGCAAAATATTTGTTTAGTATCTCTGCCTTTCACAGTCTCCCTCTGCCCACCCTCCCTCCCTTTATTAAGCCTCACTATCCCTCCCTTGGTCTTCCTTTGCTCCCTGATGTACCTATAAAGGTTTTATCCCCTTCTTAACTGAGTTGGCTATCTTTTCCTCGGTTTGGGCCTTTGCTGTTCTGACTGCCTTCCAGCCTCCTTTTGCTTTAACTGATACAGTTCACTGTCCTGCTCCTTCTGCGATTCCTTGTACTTCCTGAATGCTTTCTTTTTCTCTTGAACCTTCACTGCCACTTCCTTTGAGAACCATAGTGATTTCTTACATCGACTTGTTTTGTTTATTTGCTTCACACAAAGGCTCGTTACCTCTGTGATGGCATTTTTTATTATTCCCCATTGTTCTTCCACCCCTCCTTCCTGCCCCATTTGCTAGTGCATTCCTTAGGCACTCACCCATTTTGGCAAAGTCAGCCCTCCTAAGTCCAATACTTTTGTCTTTGTTAGCTTGACTCTATTGCTGTGTTATTGTGAACCATACTGTTCTGTAGTCAGCTAGTTCCCAGATGGCTTCCCACTTCTACATCTGTGATCCTCTCTCCATCTCCATTTGAGAGAAGCAAGTCTAATATTGCTCCCTCTCAGGTGGGCTCCAGTACTAGTTGTCTAAGGCATGCCCCTGTAGGGCATCTAGAAAACTGCACTCTTGAGTGGCTGCAACTGCACTCCAGTTAACATCTGGCATATTCAGATCACCCATCAGCAATATCTCCCTTTTCTGCCATTCTAAGTATACTTTCTATCATTTCCCTGTCCATTTCCTCCCCTGAGAAGGGTCTGTATACAACCCCTGTGCGTATTGTGGTGCCATTGCCTGTCTCCAAATTTACCCACAGTGCTTCTTCTCCTCCCTGTTTACCCTTTTGTTCTGTTGCTTTTATTCCTTCTCTTATGTAAAGAACTACTCCTCATCCTCTTTTACCCTCCCTGTCCCTCCTGTAGACAGTGTATCCTGGTATGTTTATGTCCCAGTCATGGTTTTATGTGTATCATGTTTCTGTGACTGCCACGATATTAAGTGGATAGTTGCTAGAGCATCTCTCACCATAGCAGCTGTGGGAGAGGGCCAACTGATATTGAAATCTCTGAGAAGAATGATCTTGGAGTTAAGACACAGGGTGACAATAAAGTCCATGAGGTCGCTAGCACCAGGAATTGTTGTTTTGGGTGGGATGTAGACTGTGAGGATTGTAAGCACCTTGTTATGAATGCCCAGTAGGATACTGATGAGTAGGATTTGCAAATTGGTGCTTCTGTTGGGGAGGGGAAGGATGTGCCCCTGAAGTGTGTCCTTTATGTAGACTATGCAGCCACTCCTTTCTTCGAGGTATGATTCTGCCTAAAAAGGGTGTATCCAGGCAGCATGATGGTAGAGTCTGGTACCTTGAGGGATAGCCATGTTTTCCATGATAGAGAGGACATCGGGGTTGTGTTTGGTAACCCATACCTTTAGGTTGTCCAGTTTTGGCAGCAGACTGCAGATGTTTAAGGTGGTAAGGTAAGTTCTGCAGATTTTTATTGTGGGCTATTCTGAGAGCAAGGAGGGCCAGGGTTGGGATGTATGATACCAGATAGCATTAGTAGTACTGTGGGTAATGTGGTTCAGAAGCAGTTTGCAGCTTCTTGAACATTGTCATTTCCCTGATATCAGCATTTTAGAGGAGCTGTAGTGGACAAGGAATCCATGGATCTGCCAGACTAAGGAGGGATATTTAGGCCTGGGGTCCTGGGAACAATGCATGGAGTGCCCTTTTGTAGAGTAGGAGCTTGTCCAGGAGTCAGGAGAAGTGATTGTGCTATATGCATTGAGTACAGTCACCTGGGGATGAGTTAGGGCAGCTGGCGGCAGCTTGCAGCTCGGGGGCTCTGTGGGGGTTATCTGCCATCAATTCTGATGTTTCTATAAAAGTGTGGAGCTGGCAAGCAGGGTGGTCCTAGAACATGGAAGACCATGTGTGTCAATTCTCAGAGTCTGTGGAATAAAATTCTGAACTTAGAGGCCATTATGGCAGAGGCTAACCTTGACATTGTCACCATTACAGAGTCATGGTGCACTAAGAAACCATGACTGGGATATAGAGGCGCACCAGGCAATACTCAGTTCAGGAAGGACAGAATGGGAAAAAGGGCAGTTGCTCTTCATGTGAGAGATAGCATAAAAGCTCCAGAGGTACTAAGAATACAGGGAGGCGTGGAGGTACTGTAGGGGTCACTCTAGAGACAAAGAATGGAGCCACTATATGCACTGGCATGATCTACAGACCTCCAGCATGGAGGTGGAGTTGGATAAGGTTCTGGGGAATCCATCCAAAAGATGGCAAATGGGGAGGTGCTGCTGATGGGAGACATCAATCTGCCAGATGTAGATTAGAGCTTCCCAGCTGCAACTTCAGCTAGGAGCAGGGACATGCTGGACTCCCTGCAGGAGGTGTTCTTCAGGCAGCTAGTTCAGGAACCCACCTGTGAGGGGCAGTACTGACCTCATACTAATTAATGGAGACAGTGTCATGAGATGTCACAGTCAGTTGCCACTGTGTAGTTTAGTACAAGTACTTGACAGAACTGAACCAGACAAGGATGAGGATCCTGGACTTCAGGATGGCCAATTTTAAAAAGATGGAAGGCATGCCTCAGGGATGCCCTGGCTGAGGGGGTGACTTGGGTGGAGTGGAAGAACTTTGGGCGAATCTGAAAAGGGCATAGAAAAAGCAACAAACCTGTGCATCAAGCATGCAAGCAAAGGCAAGAGGAAAAAAAGACTGTTGTGGTTCTCAAAGGAGATGGCTGGGAAGGTAAGGGAAAAAAAGGTAGCATTCAGGAGATATACTGTAAGAAGACATAGAAAGAGGAGGATAGGGAGCTGTATCTGGAGAAACAGAAGCAGTCAGGGAAATCAGTTATGAGAATAAAGGCACAAACAGAGGAGAAATAAGTCCAGGAAGTTAAGAAAGGAGATAACATTTTTTTAGGTATGTAAGTGAAAAGAGAAAGACCATAGGAGGGATTGTAAGACTAAGAAGGGAAGACAGGGATTGTGTGGAGTGGAACCGAGAAGAAGCAGACATCTTGAACACATACTTTTGTTCAATGTTCACAGAAAAGGGGAAGGTGAGGTGCTATAGAAAGGGAACAGGAGCATTGAAGGAAAGGAGGTGGACACTGTCACAACCCCACTCATCAGGTCAGCCCTCTACTCCCAAAGTGCCAACCTCTGAGTGTAGAATTGTGAACAGTTAACAGAACAAGGTAACCCTCTTGTCTGTTTTGTGGGTTCGATTCACCTTTTGTCCCAAGTTCTGGAGGGATTCAAACTGATAACCTCTTGTTAGCCTACCCAATTGTCAGGCTCAGATAATTTTGTCTTCAGGGGCCAGAATCTTTGCCTGGGCACCTAACCAGGTATTGCAAAATGAACCCTTAGAACTCTATGCAAGAACTAGGAATTCTTACCTGTTTCCCAGTTTGGTACCACAATGAGCTCATGCACAGTGTCAACTGTAACCATCTAAGCTTCACTTATAAAAAAAAAAGAAGTTTCAAGGCACACCAGGCAGTTTCTGTTTTTAAAATATATATCTTTACTTTAAATTAGGTAAAAATAGGAAAACAGTAAATACAGAACAAGATATCCCAATACATACAATCTTAAAAACAAAACAGGTTTAAAAGTGCAAATTCCTACAACCCATACACTCAGACTGGTCTTATCTAATGTATCCTTACTTTCCTAAACTTTCAGTGCTTTGATGTTCCTCTTTCTCAGTCAGAAAATGAATATCAATGTGTGTCTCTAAGGTCTGCTTAATACACTTAAAAGCAATCTTGAGCGGCCTTCTCTCTGAGGTCACTGACTCCACCCTGGTGTATTAAAATTTATATTTTATAACACAGGATGTTCTAATAAGATATTTTAAAAAATAGGTGACATCAGTGAATCTTCTCTCTTCATGTGACTTTCCAAACCAGTCTGTGATCTACTTTACACAAACATCAAAGTCTCTTTGATGTAATTAACTGGCTTCCTCGGACGATACCCCAAACAAATGCATATTGGACTTCCCAATTTAGTCTGGAACCTGCTTCACACAGATGTCAAAGTCTCTTTGATGTAATGAACTGGCTTCCTTGGAAGACACCCCTTTCTTCATGACACCTAGTGCAGATCAAAGGATTTCCCTGAGGACGTCATAAATGGATATCTTAGTTCCTGGCTTCAAAGCAAACTGACAAGTTAATTGCATCCCAGATTTCTGTAGTTTAACTTACATCCTGTCCTTTGAACTTATACCTGGGGGGGGGGTGATGTGTCATTTCAGCAAGACAGTAGTTTCTCCTAACAGACACTCCCCTACATATTTTATATTGCAGAAAAAAATCATAGTGTAATCAGAACCAGCTGTCCATGTGCCACAGACACTAATGTACATTTACAGAGGACAGAGTCCGGAAAGAACTTGCAAATCTGAAAGTGGATAAGGCAATGGGGCCAGACAGAGTCCATCCAAGGATACTGAGGGAACTCAGGGAGGGCTGGCTGCACCTTTGACAGTCCTGTTCAACCTCTCACTGGAGACAGGAGTGGTTCTGGGCAACTGGAGGAGGGCAGATGTAGTCCTACTTCATAAAAGTGGTAGTAGGGAAGAGGCTGGCAGCTACAGGCCAGTCAGCTTGACTTCGGTGGTGGGGAAAGTATTGGAATCACTACTGAAGGAAAGGATAGTAGAATACCTTGAAGCCAGTGGCTTACCGGACCTGAGTCAGCATGACTCACAGGGGGGAGATCTTGTCAATCAAATCTAATAGAGTTCTTTGACTGGGTATCCAGGGAATTGGGTCAGAGAGGAGTGATGGATGTGGCCTACCTGGAATTCAGTAAGGCCTTTGACACCATTCCACACAGGAGATTAGTAAACAAGCTAGGTAGTCTCGGAGTGGGTCTAAAGGTGGTAAACTAGGTAAGAAATTGGCTAATAGCTAAGTGATAGGAGACAAAGGGTAGTGGTAAATGGAGTTCACTCCAAGGAAGTGAGGGTGACCAGGGGAGTACTGCAGGGATCTGTACTGTGACCGGTCCTCTTTAATGTCTTTATTAGTGACATTGCAGAGGGCTGGATGGGATAGCCTGCCTGTTCATAAATGACACTAAAATCTGCAACAGGGTAGACTCTCCGGTGGGGGAGGGGGATGAGAGGATCTGAAAAGTTAGAGAATAGTCAAAGATATGGCAACTGGGCTTCAGTGCAAAAGTGCAAAATTATGCACTTGGGGCACAGAAACCCAAGGGTGGAGTACAAATTAGGAAGAGAGGTACTGAGACCTTGGGGTTATTATATCTGATGACCTAAAGGTGGCTAGGCAGTGTGACAAGGCAATTGGAAGGATGTTAGGATGCATATGGAGGGGTATCACCAGCAGAAAGAGGGAGGTGGTGGTGTTACCCCTGTATAAATCACTGGTGAGACCCCACCTTGAGTACTGTATCCAGTTCTGGAGAGCTCATCTCTAGAAGGACATAGAAAGAGTGCAGGCAAGCTGGCCCAGTGGAGCTGAGGGTTGAGGCATTGGACACCACACCTCATGCCGTGCCGATAGATAGACCTGAGTGAGATGAGCCAGGATGGAGGAGGAGGTAGCAAGGAGTGAGATGCAGGAGAAGTGAGAAGCAGGAGGCTGCATTAGTTAAGAGAGGGAGGAGGGTGGCTGATGTTATCTTGCAGCAGACTTTCCCAGACTTTAGACAAGCAAGCTCCGTTGGCCAGTCATGGGCAGATAAGTGAGAGGTCAGACAGGTAGCCTAGATGGGCCTTTGTCAAGTTGTCCTGGGTGCCACAAATATAAAGTTGCAGGCAGTAATAAATACCTGGCAATCAATGTTAGGTTTTCAGTGTTGCTGCAGATAAAACTGGCTAATAGTATCATTTTTTAATTCTTTAATCTTTTGACTTTGGTTCACTTCCATGCAAATTAAAGGGATGAGGACACTTGCCTCACATTTCTGGAGGGGACAGTATTTCAAAATGTTCTGAAGCAACTGAACTCAGCACATGTTATTGGATTTTCAGCAGTGGGAGAGAAAGTCATTGTCAATGTCAATTAGAAGACACTTTGAAATGTTTTGTCTGTTCCTTCAACTGGATAGAACCCATGCTGGAATTAGAGTGTAGGAACCCTGAGTACCAAAGGCGGCAGATCTAACCACTCAAGTAGAGTAAAGGGAATTCTCATTAGCTGGGAAGTTATACTGAGCCTGCAACTGTCAGCTTCTTACAACTAGAGGATGGTTATGTTTCTATTCCTTATTATAGATGGACTCGGTTTTGCAGCTTTTCATATCTTGAGGCATTGCGGTTGAGACATTAAGTCATATTAAAAGAGACTAAAATACCTTAGTTTAATGAGTGTAGATATAAGGAGATCGAGGAGCAATTAGTTATTTACAGTATGTATTATATATTAAAGAAGTTGAATTGAGAAAAGATGGAATTTTAAACTCAAAGATCAATCACGTCTCATAAAGGAACATGAATATCAGTTGAGAGGTTTCAATTTTAGGATGGACAGGAGAAACTACTTGTTTATATCGAGGGCTCTGGGTTTATGGAATCTTACCAAGAGAGGCTAAAATGTCCAAATTTAATAACTCTGGATATAAGGAGATTGTGGGGTGACATGTTATTTACAGTATGTATGATACATCAAAAGATGCTAAATAAGCAGTAAAACTGAACAGTGAATTCAAAAATCTACCATATCCTACAGCCCTACAAGAGAGTGTAACAATCAGCTGAGGCATTTGAATTTTAGGACCTATAGGGAAAAATAATTTTTTTTATAAAGGGTTGTTGGTTTATGGACTAGGCTTCCAGAATCAATAGTCAACAGTAACCCAACATTATCCTATAAAACTGATTTAGATAGATATATTCTGCAGGGTACCTGTGAAAACTGAGGAGCAGTTAATATAGGCTTCAAGGCCTCCATCTGTGCATAATTGCCTTAACAGAATGTTTCTTAGCTAGCATAGCTTTCCACATATGGTACTGTAGGCAATGTTTAGCAAGACACAGCCATTGTTGTTGTGGACAGGGATGCACCCCTGCACAAGACTCATGATAAAAGGCGGGTTTGCCACTTATTATAAATAATAAGAAATGTATAGTAAAATATAACCAGTAAGACATGGATGAGTGCTGTACTGTACGAGGGAACTCTTACAGTGTAAATTACGATTGAAAGGAGAACAAGAGCAAAGAAACTGAGGGACAAATACATTGAGGGCAGAACGATTTTCTTTTATTTTCCATAAACCTTTTTCTCTGTTGGTTACCATGGGTGGGGTCTCAGCCCTGTCCCCACCTCCTCTTGCCCAGCACCTATCTCTCAAGTTCACTAAACCCTAGATCCCCCATGAATTGCGCCCCATGGTGGGGCAGGGAAGGGGAGGGCTGTCCTCCTCCCACCCAATTATTCTCATCCAGATTGTTGGGCCAGCGACCAGGCAACTGTGTAGGGATGGAGGCAGGTGGGCAGGGCTTCATGTAGCCTGTGCCAACAAATTTTCCATTTTATCCTGTTATCCATCCCTAGCCACAGCAATGCATAAGCATGTGCACGTGGAGGCACACGCACGCTATGGAGCCGTGGCCCCCTTTGTGTCCTAAGCTGCCCACGCTTATCTCCAGGCTTCCACCTGAGGCAGCCAAGAGCTGAGTCAACAAAGCTTCCCAACACAGGAGAAGACAGCTATCCTCTGGATGCTCAACCCTCTTCTCTCCTGGCGAAGTCCCAACAACCCAGCTCATTCCCGAACATAGGTCACCAGCATGGTGAGAGATAAGGCACAAAGTGCCTCAGCCTTCTACACCACTGGGCCAGCTAAGGCAGTAAGAATTTCTGAGAGTACAGAAATAAAATGCAGAGATTTGTTGGACAACTGCAGACTTCATGAGAAAAGACCCACTATAATTCATGATGATGGGGAAACAAGGGCCCAATGTGCAGATGCAAGCAACAGAAGTGACATTGGGAACCTGTTATACCATGCACAATGTAGGTAGCAACCCTTCCCTCCTACAGTAGTTAGAAATCACATTGTGGCTGTGTGAGGAAGGGAGCTTGGGTTGCCCTGCAGATGCCAAATAAAAGGTGGAAAGAGACTTTGCTCCATTATTGATGATATGTTTCTCTATATTTTTTAATGACTTGCTACCACGTGGTTAACTAGTGGGTCCAAAGTTTTGTGGCCTGCATTCTTCTTTCAGGGCTTTTAGCGATCTTCCCTTTCAAGTCTAAAAAGTTTGTCTTGTACAGGTCCAGTTTTTCTTTGGGCTGCAGCTTATTTGAATATAATACAGCTTACCATTCTCCATTGTGCCTGCTGTTCTTTTTGATTCTGTCTCGTGAGTGGCATGCCATCCACATAGCTGAGCCACCCCCTTTCCCTGGAAGAAGTGACACAGACCACAACATTTTGGAGCCACTATTTACACACGTGATGGCAAGTTATTCCAACAAAATAAAGAAAATTACCATCAATACTTGAGCTAAGTCTCTCTTTGCCTCTTAATCTGCATCTCATGATTGCCAACCAGTGAGAGTCCTCCAGCTCTAATATTAGTCTGCAATTAAAGGAAGTGGGCAGCCAGGAACACTCCCCCCCCAATCCTACAACATGTTGCACAGCAAATGACCAACAGGATCATGCACAAACCATGGTGATCCCGGAAACCCAGATGCACTTTAAAGTGACAGCTTCTGCATTAAGACATGCATTAAGAAATGTGACTGTCACATGGTGGGGGTGTCTCTAAGTCATGGATGCATAGTCTGAAACCAGTAGGGTGCAGACATCATAGTGAGGCCAGCCTGTGCAGAATGTTACACAGGAATGGGGCTAAGGTGAAGGGTTCACTGTACACCAGGGTTATGTTTTGGCTCTTGATGTGCGTGAAGGGCATTCCTGGCCCACACTGAACTTTGCTGTTTGACTGTGGATGTGGAAGAAAATGTCATAAGTGGGCCTAATGTTACAGGGCATGTGGGAAGGGGGTGACTCTGTACACCAGTACCCATGAGTGCTTGGCATGGCTTAGCACCATGCAACTGGTTCTGTGACATACACAGACATCTGGGCATGTTGCTAACCAGTATTTTAGCAGGCACAAACCCTACTTCTGCACACTAATATCTGGCAACATTACTGACTTATTCCACCCCCCAGTGCCTAAAAACCACTTTGAGTAAAAGATGAAAGTGTGAAAGTGCAAGAGTGCAGCTGTTTACCCCATTTGGCACTCACCTCCACACTTTGCTACTGAGAAGCATGCCCAAAATATTTTTAAATGACAATGGTGTATCAGTCATTCCACTCGAATGGAGTGGACAAATTCGTGATACATGGGCAGGTCATCCATTTGTTCATCTCACACTGTACTATATTTATTGGGATGCTGAACAGGAAATGATAACGTGCTGTGAATATTATCATTGCCATGGTTAACTGCATCAAGAAACCCAAATGAAAACAATGAAGCTGGCACTTTTGACTTTTTTGTGTATAGCATAGTGCAAGGTATAGTAAATGTGAAATGCAGCACGTATATAGTCCAGACTATGAAAGCATGCTCTCAGATATGAAATGTGTATGTTTTCTTCTTGAAAAAGTTATATTTCTATAATATTCAAACGTATGTTGCTTAGGAACAAACTGACAAGTGCAATCTCATTAGAGCAGATGCAAACACTCTGTCATCCCTGGAACAACATGTATTTCTTGTGATGTATTTTGCATTTAAATGCAACATGTATGCCTAGATATGTAGTTAGATAAATCTGCCATACATTTACAAAGGGCAACAAGAGCAAGTCTGCTAGTAGAGGACTAGATATTAATAGATTTGTATTTATGTAGCTGCTTTCCCATGCTCAGGCGCCTACCAAAATCACAAAATACTCATATATATATTCAAAGTGTAAGGTGAACAACAAAACCAGTGCCATGCAGTGTAAAATGTCAGGCAGACAATGCTCAGAGGCCAAACACTGCAGCCCTTCACTTTTCTCTGAGGCTTTCCTTGATGAAGTCAACTCACCCATGTGTTTTTCATCTTGGCAGTGGTGCCTGCTTGCTGCAACATTTGATAATTAATGCAAATTTGCATCATCAGGATACTGAACCCTTGGTTCTCCTTGACTGTTCTTTCTTAGATACAAGAAACAGTCTGGGACCAATCCTGTATAGTTCCAGTCACTCCTTACAGACCAGGGACATCTGGTAGCAAAGGAAATTTTCAAGTTAAGGCCAATTATTCAGACTGAGTTATTTATTTATTTACTGGGTGGGTACACTGATCCCCAAGCCAATTGGATGGCACATCCAATACAAGACACAGTTAAATTACAATCACAGTGAGAAAGAGTAACATCAAGAATACAATACAATAATGGCAATAGAGTGGCAATATGGTGTACATACATAGGACAAGTGGTCAAAGACTCCATGGACTTTGGCCATACATGATGCCAACAACAAGCATTAAGTGCATTTATATGTTATCAAACTAGTCATATGCGATAGGTGAGGTGTATCATCATTTGGTATGGCATTTACATAAGGTTCTTCCTAACCTAGCTTCCCAGAGGTTCTGTTTGAATGTGTGGGGCATGACCAGTGCCTTCAATTCATTGGGAAGGAGTCCCAAAACTTGGGTGCTAAGTGATTGTCACTACATCCTGATTCCTGACAAAACAGAATGGCTTCTTGTGGGACTAGATCAGCAGTTTTCTAGTCTCAAGCTTCCCATGTTTGATGGAGTTTGGCTGGAAGTGGTGAAAGTAGCTGTAGCCTGGGATTAACTCTTGATGTTAAGCTGTCACTAGAGTTTCAGGTGTCAGCCATAGTCAAGAGCTGTGTTTATCATCTTAAGGCAGTACCGCTAGACTGCTCCCTTTTTACAACATGGATATCTGAAAATGCATCGGTACAAATGTGTTCCTCCATGCCTCGATTACTGCAATGCATGCTACAAGGACTTGCCTTGTGACAAAATCTGATAGCAGCAGCAGCAGGTACAGAATGCAGCCGGGAGGCTTCTGACCTCTGCCCTGATCATATTACACCAGCGTTACATGATGTTCGCTGGATTCATATAAGCAGGGCCCCATGTTCTCTGCAGTACATCATTCCTGAATTCTACTGCAGGTCTCCTAGGCTTCTGCAGCAACATTTGTTCATTCCTGTGGCAGGGATTATTAGTTTTGCAGTGGAACAGAGACCTGGCATTGGATAAAATTTGTGTCAAGAGGCATTACTGGCCCACATTGAACTTTACTGCTTTTATTTATTTAGTTTTTTTGACCGGGTAGTACTGGTTAAATCCTGCCTATTTTCAGGCATGACCGGGGAGGGGATACAGATGAATGCCAACTGACCTTAAACCAGATTAAGCTGTTGGTGGTATTTCCAGTGAATGAAGGAAATTTGGCCAGGACACCAGGGAAATCCCTCTGCTCTGTAGGAGGCGCTGCTGCTGTCGGTTATGGCGGCAGTCGGTGAGGACTCTGCAAAGGAGATGGATATGGAAGAGGCAGGAGGGTTCGTTCCACCTCCTGCTTCTCAACTGCCTGGAACAGAGCGGGTGAAAGGCCCGATTTTTGAAGACCAAACGGATACAGATGCAATACTGAAGACGGCTCAGGATCTGGACGATGACAAATTTTTGGCTTTGGAATGTCAGAAACGCTGACTAATGGAAGTTATAAATCAGCAAGAAGCTTTTCTGGCTAAACGAGTTACCTGCAAGGATATTCAGCGTTCGAATGCAGTACAAGCTGTTCGTACTCGGGTAGAGGAAGAAGTTTCAGACGACGATTTACTTTTTTCAACACAGCAGCAACAGTTTCCTTCCAAACAGTCTTCTTTGGTAAGACCTAAACGTCTAGCAGTGATGCCTTCAGAAGCACTGAATTCACCGCTGTCAGACTCAACTACACAGCTGATTCTGAATGCTGACGTGGCAGCATCAAAGGCCTTGCCGGGTGAGTCAGCCTGTGACGATGCACGCCATGTTTTGCTTGCTTCTAGCACACATTCTACTTCGGAGTTGTTGCAGTCTAACACTAAAGAGTCTTGGTCTGTAGATGCTGCTTTGCTGGCTGCAGGGTGGGAGAAAACTGAAAAGGATAATCGCTGGGTTTCTAGTACGTCGCCCATTAAAATTCCTACGGATATAGAGTGGACTGTAGTATCTAGTGTTGATACTGTTCCTTCTCTAGATATTTCTGACAATATAACAAATACCAAAGCGTTACCAACTCAACCTGAGTTTCTTGTCCTGGATGCTCCTTTAAACCTTAAACCTGATACACCTAAAAAGTCGTTTGCTTCTCTGTTTCACTTACCTGTAGCTCCTTCTAAACACCACAATGCTATTCGTTTAATTTATAAAGGAGGATTAGACTGTGTTCCTGATCATGTTTACGTGGGTAAAGCTTTGATAAAAATTACTTACGATTTTTGCTACCGAAATATATGCTCTAATTCATGCATCAGGTGAACATCGTTTGATATCAGTTTCAAGACTACTTGGTTTAGAGCATTTTTGGAAATGATACAATGAACTGCAACTCTCCTCTGTGGACTCCTTTTGAAGCAATACCCTGACAAAACCTGCTATAAAATTTGTAACTGTATTGTTTCGAAATGAAGAGTCAGTGTGAGGATTTGACATACTGGATAAAGCAAAGATGTACTATTCTGGATGAACCCACCGCTATCTTTGATAGTGAACACTATGGACTGGGGTTGGAAATTTAAAGTTTTACTTTCTTCAACTAGTGGTGGTCTTAAATATTTGCCAAATTCATTTTTCTTGGGCGTGGTAGAGGTCTTGTTTTATGCAGGCCAACCAAGGCCTGCTATAAATGTGGCTCTGAGGGCCATACAAGCAGTATTTGTGATAAAATAAGATGTTCTCTCTGTAATGAATTAGGCCATGTCAGTAGTAATTGTTTAAATGAAATGGTTTGTAGTTTATGCAGCGACAAGAGGCATTCTTATCAAAGTTGTGCTTGGGCGCCCATAATACAAATCCCGGTGGAGTGCTGAACAACGCTGCTCATAACAGCAGCCCAGCGGCAACAGTCTGAACCTGTACAGTCTTCCCCTTCCCCCACCCCCACTTCCCCAAAGCTTTCTCCACTTTCTAGGACTCTCCAAACAACAGTTACAAAATTACAGGTGGATCCCGTGGTAGATTCACCTCCTACTCCCTTACCTTTTTCTCAACAGCAGGGTACTATGGGGTTAGAAATGGTGATTTTGCCTCCTGAGATACCAGAAACAGTGATGCCCCCCACCCCAGCCTATAATACCAGAAAAGGTACTTTGGCTCAGAAAAGGGTGGAAAAATCTGTTCCAGCTGTAAAAATGGCCAAAACACAGGTCATCTCTTTTCAAAATCGGTATCAGGCTCTTCCTACAGCAGATAGTGATTCTGAAATACTTTTGGATTCATCTTCTATGGTAGGGGATGGGGAAGTGGATCAAACTGAAGTACTACAGATCATCCCCATCAAGAACCTTCAAAAAAGAAATACCCATCTCATGTTAAACTTAAATCTAGGCTGGGTACTAGAAGTGGGGTAAAAAAGAAATGATTTTTTTTTCTCTATTGAGATACACCTCTCTTGTCTTCTTATGACTTTATCTCTCACTTCTGTGAATGTGAATAGTATTATGAGCATGAGAAAAAGGAATATGTTTTTTTCCGCTTTTATTCATAAAAACCAGGTATTTATTTTTGCAGGATACAAGACTGCATACTCTGCTGATGTGCATAATGCTACTAATGCCTGGTATGTGGGACCTTCTTATTGAGTCGATAGGTACAGACCGATGCTCGGGTGTAGGGATCTTGTTTCAAGGCCTTGAATTTACATGTTTAAAATTGCTGGATTTGGTTCCTGGGTGGGCTTTATTAATAGATATTTGTGTTCAAGGCAAATCGTTTTGTCTTATTAATATCTATGCCATGCAATCCAAGGCCGAGAAGGCATCTTTGTTTAAAATAATTCAGCCTTTTTTATACATTGCACACTTAGTAATTTGAGGAGGTGATTTCAATTGTGGGTTGGATAAATGGGATAAGGGGTTACGGACTAAAACTTTGAAATCCTTTTGTGATTCTAATTGTTTATCTGATATAGTGCGCAAAGCAGATTTGGTTGATGCCATGTTATTTCATCTTAAAAGAGTAGTGCCAAAGTTTTGTAAAGATCCTACTAGGATAGATTTTTTTGTTTATCTCCCAACACTCTTTCATTTCTACAGCCGGTGTACAGGCAGTGGAATATTCTGACCATTCTATGCTCTTTCTTATTTTAGGACATGGGGTTCAGATAGGGACGAGGATTATGGAAATGCAATTCCTCATTATTAAATCAGGAAAACTGTACGTACACAAATACAGTATTTTTATCTGCAAAAAAAAACATTTTTTTATATGACTCACCGATACACTGGTGGGAGGATTTAAAAAGGGAATTAATTGTTTTGTTAAAAAGTTTGAGTAAGAAAGATACAGATATCCAATACTTAACGTATTTGCGACATAGACAACAACTACAATCTTTAATCTCTTTATCATATGTTTCTACGCATGATTATAGTGCTTAGATTTCTTTTTTAAAAGAACACGTGTCAATTTCATAAAAAAAAAAAAGCTGCTGTTTTAGCTTTCCAACAAACTTTTGGTTTACAAGGGCCCCTTTCAAATATTTGTCCATATGATACCTGTCACCAGCGAGTGAAGTGAAAAAGAATGGATAGCTTACAAGATTCATTAGGATAGCTGCGTAATATGCATGATGAAATTATGAGTATTGTGTATATGCATACGAAATCTCTTTTTTCCCATACTAACATTGACTTGGAGGGTATCCAGCAATTTTTAAGAAATATTGAGGTTCCAGAAATCCCATTTGCTTTAAAACAGGAACTGCAGAAGGATATTCATTCTTCTGAAATACAACTGGCTATGAAAACTATGCCTATAAATAAGTCTCCAGGGAAGGATGGTCTAACTACTGAGGTCTACAGATTTATTGTAGCAATTTTGGCACAAGAATTGGCACAGGTTTTTTCTTTAATGTTAAAAACCGCCTTACCCTTCACTATGGCACAGGGTTCTCTAGTTTATCTATATAAAACAGGAGACGAAATCTTTTAACAAACTGGAGACCAATTTGTCTATTAAATACAGTTTTTAAATTACTGGCAAAATTTTAACTCTCGATTACAACAAGTAGCAAATCATGTGATTAGTCAAGCACAAGTTTGTTCGATTGAACCACTCAAATATTTTGGAACATCTCCTCTTACTTAGAAATAATTACTAGAAGCACAAAAAGGAAGTGGAAGGGTTTTATGCTCATTAGACCAAAGAAAGCTTTTGATTCTATTAGTCATTGTTATATGTGGGAGGTTCTGAGATTCTATAATATTCGGATCAATTTATACATGGCTTAAACCAGGGGTTCTCAAATGGTGAAGCCAGCCTCCTGGGAGGCCCCAACCAGTTCAGGGAGGCTCAAGCAAGTCTGAAAAGTACTGTATTTAAATTTTGAGTTTTATATATTTTGTTTGAAAGGATGAAGCAAACTGAAAGAGGACATAGTAGGTGAAATTTATGTATTTATTTACAAATTATTGACAGAGAAGGTGAAGGAGTCAAGGCTTATTCCAGGTGTACCTGAAGAAGGGTAGGAGCAAATACAACTCAAAAGGTAACTGTAAAGCAGTTAAGCAATACAAAATGAACAATAGTGTAAATAAATATGAAGAATAAATTAATAATGAGTGGTGTAATTGATCAATTTGTAGAGTGATGGCAGAACAGCCCAAATACAAGGGTTGAGCATAGAAGTGCTAAGAGCAATAGTAGGAAGAACAAAGTAATCCCTAAGAAGTTGCATAAGAGCAGGGAAGGGGGGGGCGAGGTATGTAGGAAGGTTATTCAGATAGAGAGGAAACAGAGAAAGTAGTCTGACCCCATGAAGTACTGCAACAAGGGGTAACAATGGTTCAAGAATCAAAATAGTGGAGCAAGTAGGCTGGCTTGTGTGTGTGTGTGTGTGTGTGTGTGTGTGTGTGTGTGTGTGGGCAGGAGGGTTACAGTAAGCTGAATAACATTTATTTTGTTTTATTTGTTAGTCAGATAACACCTTTGAGCACAGGTGCTCTTTTTCAAAGGTTCCACATCAGTGAAAGACAAAGAACTGAATGAGAGCGAAGTACTCAAAGGGGTTTCAATTTATTAATGGTGTACTGTGCAAAGTACAATATGTTAATTTTCTTTGGGGAGGCCCAAGATTATTTCAGTTTTTGGGGAGGCTCAAAATCTTTTCCATGGATTTGGGGAGGCTCCCTGTGACAACGTCTAAGAACTGTTGGCTTAAACTGTTATACACATCTGCTACTGTAACTCCCATGGTGAATGGACATGTTGGACCAATAATTCCAGTACAGAGAGAGTTCGCAAGGCTGTCCCTTAGCCCTCCTCTACATTTTCTGTATTGATCCTTTATTAAAAAGTATAAATACCCACCCTAGAATACGATCTTTACAAATAGGGTCTTTACGAGTCCAGCAAAGTGTCTTGCCTATGCTGACAACCTGTGTCTTCTTTTACCAGATGTACAGTCTATATCCTTAGCAATAAAAGTTTGTAATATTTATTCTTCAGTATCAGGAGCTAGTTTAAATACATCTAAGAGCCAAGGTATATATTTGGGAACACGATCTTAAATTGACCCTCAGATTTCTGGTATTCCCATTGTTTCTCATCCTATTAAGATTTTAGGATTATTTTGGGGTGTAGGGAATTTAGATTTATTAAATTGGACATTAAGGATGGAACTGGGAAATACGATAGTGTCAAAATGGAATACTTGGAAACTTGATAAAAAAAAAAAGTGTGGTTTTAATTAAAATGAAACTCTTACCACAATTTGTGTATGTTAGTAAGGTTTTTCCTCCTCCCAAACAATTGGAAGCTAAATTGTTAAGTTTGTTTTTTCAGGCAGTATGGGGTAGTAGACTAAATCCCATCAAGAGGAATATTATTTATTTGCCATGTTCATCTGGGGGTTTAAATATGGTAAACCCATTAGTGTTTTTTTATTGTATGTTTTTTTTATACTAATCTTCAGCCCCTAGTGATAAATCAGGATAAGTTTTGGACTTTCAAATTGGGGATATTTCAAACCCTGCATCACCAACACCTAACAAGTGAAAGCCTACAATTGTCATAATACTTGAGGGTTGCACCGTTACAGGTTAACATCTTAGCATCAGATAAGATATCTCTTACCTGGTTCCTGTGGAGCCTGGGATAAGAGGGTCTCAGGGAACAGCCAGTCATTCCTGTAAAACAAGAACAGCAATCGAGGGTCACAATGGATCTGCAGCTCTTTGAACCAACTATGACAAACAATATAGATTAAACAAAAAAAAACAAAAAACAATGCTTATCTTGTCAGATCTGTAGCCATAGAAGGTAAAATGGGTCAGGATAAAGAATAAAAATACGGATCATCTGAGTCAATTAGGAAGGTCCTTTAGAGACTGAAAAAAAAGTGGGTTGTGGGTGTGTGTGTGTGTGTGTGTGTGTGTGTGTGTGTGTTTGAGGGGGACATACTGGACCGGAACCACACCATCGACCTGGGTTTTAGAATGGACTCAGTCACTCAGGGGCATCATGAAGGGGGAGGATTCAGTGTCCCTAAGACTGATCTCTCTTGGGGGTGGCGGGCAATGTTGCTCCACCCATCAACCAACACAGGGTAGGATGAAGACAACAGCTGTTATGCTCCCTGCACCATTCACAAGGCTCCGGACCAGCAAACTGGTATAGAGTCTTGGGTGAGATGTGTTGTCATGGCTGATGAGAAATTCTGGAAGGTGGGGGATGGCGATAAAGACCCTCCCTCTCCTGCATCCCCTCCCCCCATGGAGGGAATCTGCAGCTGCACCGAAGGCCAAGGTAAGTACCTGGGATGGTGGATGATACTGCTAGGTGGCTGGTGGCAGAATGGTACTTCTCAGTGGTGCAGAGTCTGCAGAGTCTGCAGTGACGGGAGCTTCATACTGGCAGTTGCCATTTTCTCCATTTGCATACCAAACCCTACCTCTTCTGACACAGTGCATGAGTCTTGTCAGATCTTGGCATCTGTCGTGAAGTATCTACTGAACTCTACCCACAAGGCAGCATTAAACCTGCTAACAAGTTTACAAATTGTTTGCTGACCTTTGTGGACCAGGTGACCCTCAGGCCACTGGCATTTGTATACAGGGGACCCACTGGGTAAAGCGAAGAGCCTCAGTGATTATTTAGTGATGCATTTCCAAGGTGCAGCGTTAGTCACCCCAGCCAGGCCTATGTGTCTGAACAGCATGTTGTATCAAATCCTGTTAAACAGATACACTTCACTTCAATAAATAACTTTAAAAAAAAGCTGGGAAAACCAATATGTTTTCAATGAAATACAAAATCACACATACTCCCATACTGCAAAACATCTTGGGCTGTATATGCAACTCTCCACAACATGTTATGCTGGTTCAACTTTAAGCAGGAATGCATGGTGCCGAAAGGCCTCTCACACAGTCTGCAAAGGGTGCCAACAGAAGACGCATGTGTTTTGTCCTACCAGGACTCATCAGTGTGTCTGATCTGTATGACACCCCAGTGGAATGAATCAGCTACCCTTAGTTGATCAGGTTTGGGTTGTGATGAGCCCAATAAAAACAATCATCAAGCTAAAAGACAAAAAAACTTTGAACCAGCATAACATTTTGTGGTGATTTGCATACAGCCCATGATGCTTTGCAGTATGGAGGTATGTGTGAATTTGTATGTCACTGAAACTTGGCTTCCCGGCTAATGCCCTCTGGGGTGACCCTTGCCTCCGTGCTTAAGCACTAAGGCTCTTTCTCAATATTTTTTCTGAGAATAAATAGGATTTTGCATACCCTCTAATCTGTATAGTTAACTTGCCTGCAGCTCAGACAATAGACACATTTCCTTCCTCAAACCCAGACACTAGCTCCCTCTCCCTCCACAGGCCCCTTCCTACACAGCATGTGACACTAGCATGTTTCCCTTACAGCCACATGTGACAGTAGCCCCTTGACTGTACACCCTCCATAGTCCCAACTCCAGCCTGGCACCTCCATAGCCCCAAACACTATATCCCTCCCTCCACTTCCTGACACAACTCTGCCACACCACCCACCTCTCTTTCACCACAGTCCCTCTGAACACCCCTCCCTCTCTGACACCACACTTTTCTGAGCCTATGGATATGTCTTCCATCCTGGAGTCCCCCGACTCCCAGAAACCACACCACTTCCTCCATAGCCATTGGAGAATCACCCACACCCTTGTTGCACTCCTTCTCTTCAAGTTCCCCCAGACACCACCTCTTCAGACACCTGAGGCACATATACACCGTCCCTCTACACTCTCCCTCCACAGGCCCTGACAAAAGCCCCCTCTCTCCCTCCACAGCTCCCGACCCCAGCTGACCCATCTTCCAAAGCCCCAAACACTAGCACCCCCCCGACCCAGACACTAGATCCCCTCTCTACAGCATCCCACAACACTTGCCCCGCCTCCTTCCTTTGCACTAAACTCTAGCCCCACCCTTCACTGGGGTCAAAACTAGCATCATCCCATTAGCTAAATGCTTGTAGACTTTGTATCTAGCTAATAAGCCAGCCTTGTGGTCTTGTAGCGGAAAAGGTAACACTTCAGTAAGTACACCAACCTGGGACATGGAAAAGTCTGTGGGGATTTTCCCAGTCACTAGCCCTGCTGGTTAGTGGCTGCAAAACCTAATTTTGATTCCTAAATTAAATATGGCATACCTGCTCTGTCCAGGTCACAGTGTCCAGAGTTGGATTGTCTTCAGTATGAAGTATTCCAGTAGGTCCTAAAGTGAAAGCACAGAGTAGGGTGAGGAGACACAAAGGGTCGGAGGTCCTAGAGGATAGAACCCTCAGCGAAGTCTGAATACTATATTTTTGTCTTCTTTTTGTCTTTTTTGCTAGTATTGCAATAGTAATTTTATGATAATTGTGGGTAGTATTCAGTAGTAGTAAAGTAGTCTGCCCACGAGCCGAAAAATTTAAATGAACTACCTATTTGAAGACTAACTTAGTAATAATTAAATTATTCGGTTAGTAGTTAGGTAGGCTTCTATGCAAGTTAAGGCAGTGCTGTGAAGATTATGATGACCTAATGATTATTTCTGAATAGTATACAGAATACTAATGAAGACTAGTTGAATACTTCATAGAAATGATAGTACTCAATGAGTATTCATATTGGGCCATACGATTACTTTTGAATTGTATTGTATATCTGAATACCATATGAAGACTAGTTGAATACTTTGTGGTACTTGTAAAGTGGTAGTACTGTAGTACTCTGTTGGTATTCATATAGGGCCATCTATGCAGTTTGTGCAGTATGCTACGTGCTCTAGCTGCGCCTGCCAGCTAGCACAGATGCAGCTCATGGGGACGGGGTTAGAGTATGCACCAGCATGCATGTGGCCTGTATTCAGGGGCAATGCGTTTGGCTTGCACCACTGCCTGCAGACATCCTGCTGTATGTACTCCTGAAATCAGTGGCTATCTCATCATAGCATGACGGTATCCACATACTGTTTTCCCCATCTCTCCTGAAGTGCCATGAGGTCATGTGGACATCAGATGGCATCTAGCTACCCTTCATGGTTCTATGTGGACATGTTGGTGAGAAAGACTGGCATTCATTGGTGTATCCGGTTTTATAAATTAAACAATGCAGTTAAATTTAAGTTTATAACAAATGATGGGTCCTGAGTTTCCAATGGTACAGCCATGTAATTTAAGAAAGATAAACTATAGCTTTATGTCAAAGAAAAAAATAATGATCCAAAGTTCTGTCTTACTATTTTATTTTTTTTCCATGGGTAAAAATGCGAGAATACTTGAAAAGTGAAGCTAAATCCCTTGTTTTTTTCTTTACTACTTGAACTTGCAGTGGGTCTGCTGATATCTAAATATATTATTCAACTATTGCAGTGAATGCTGGAATGAACATGGGGGGGGGAGATATTCACAAATGTTTGCCACAAGCTGCGACATTGGCAGCTTGTGGCAATGGCCCATGCGTCCTGGCCCTTGTGCCCGATTCAGTATTGCACAGTATCCAGAGCTTGCTTTCTGTGACTTGCAGCATCTGAACAACAAAGGTCACAGCCACAAAGAATGCTGCAAACAACAGTACAGGTGGGTGTCAGATGCACCCGCAGAAGGGAGGCTGGCAGTGGTCACGCCCCAGCCCAACATGCCCAAAGTCCCCACAGTAGTGGAGTAAAAGCCCAGTTTGGGTTATTGGCCCCCCATCCTGAACCTGAATACTGCCAATATAAAAGCCCTTATGGGCTATCGGAAAACCTCCTACCCAGTCCCGATGCCCAATCCCCCCCCCCAAAAAAATGCCTTTCCATTCTAACTGTCATAAATAACGGTCCCATTGCGGATATATCCATGGTGATCAGTGGCACCCACCTGATCTTGCCAGTCTACCACACCCCATACCTTGCTGGTGACTGGCACAGCCCACCTCTCACCACCGTGGCCAGCCGATGACCGAGCTGTGTTCAGAGTGCGTACAGTTAATATATATGCTTGGTGAACGACAGGTGCTGTCATTCACTGAGCATGTATATTAACTGTACATACTCTGAACACAGCTTAGTAGGCAGCTGGTCGCAGTGGTGAGAGGTGGGCTGTGCCAGTCACGGCAGAGTATTGGGGGGAGTGGAGTGGGCTGGCACTGTTAGATGGAGGGGGAGCACTGAACCACCAGGGATATAAACAGATTAAGAAACAGTATGGTCTCTTACCTGGCCAATCCAAGCTGGGCTTAGCTGTTCCTCAAATCCTGATCCTGAGGAATGCCTGAAAAAAGAAAACAATGAATTTAAACAGGATGCTAAGGAACACGCGTTCAATTTGAACCACAGTGTGACAAGATCACCAAGTGAGATTTGCAGTAGAGATTTTCCCTTTTCAGTGCTTTAAGTCTGAAAACAATTGCAGCTTGTGCTGTCTGATACCAGTTCCAAGATGCTGCCAAAGGGCTTCAGTTCTCTAAAGAACCACCACAATACCTGGGCATGACATCACACCCACTTGGTATCACCAGCAGAAGAAAAGAGGTGGTGATGCCACCGTACAGATCCCTGGTGAGACCGCTTCTGAAGAATGCGGCACTGTCCCATATCTGCACGATGGCTGTTCTCTGCCTGAATAGTACTTGTCTTACACCTGTGGTATTTTTGTATTAGGTCTGTAAAGGGCGCCTGCAAATTGCCTGAAAGTGTGCATACTAATGAACCCTTTATAGGCATTTACAGGCCTGAACAGTCACAGAATTACAGCTGCAGCTTAGATGGCAGCTGTACCTGTTCTGGCCCTACACAGCACCTGTTCAGAGCCTGTACCTGACAAGCCCAAGTAACTGACAGTCCTTGCACAGCACCTGCACAGTATCTGCCCCTTCAAAAACTAGATAATTATTATCCTTGCCTAACTCCTGTACAGGCCCTGCACAGTACCTGTAGACATGCATTTAAAGGAGTTCTACAGGGAGATGTAAAACCCTGACCACGGCACAGGTCAGGGCGTTACCTCTCTGACCTCTCATGTTGGCACCATATGCAATTAATACTTTTATTACCTGAGCACTCGTAAAAATCTCCTGAACCTCCGATGTGCCTGGCATTTTAATTACTGCACTCCTGAACACCCCAGAGCTCGCTGGTAAAACTGTGAGAAAATGACATTGCAATGCTTGTCCCACAATAATGTCTTCATGTACAGAAAGTTTACAATGTCTATATCTCTGATGCCCTGTAGTGTTTTTATAGAATTTGCTGGAAACTCTCAGACACTGTAAACTTTCCCGTTCGCACCAATTGCAACTTTGGGCAAACTCTACCAGCAACACACAGTGCTGTGTACTACAACAAATAGTGCCAGCTACTGGCCATGACTAAACTAAAAGGAACTTTGTTTATGTACATCATCAATATGACAACCTTTTAACATCTTTTCTTTTAATTACTTTACATGTGGATCCAGTTCATAACAGCAATAATACATGACAGGGTGTGGTATATCACAGGATATCACTTCTCGGTTGCATGAGGGCACACAGCCAATGGCCTTGTGCCTCACAACACCCCCAAGGTATGACAATATAAATGATATAACATACCCTGCCATGTATTATTGATGAATTATGCAATGGATAGACAAGAATTCTCACTGTCTGAAACAGCATTCTATTTATGTTGTATTTTGAATAAAGGACAAGTAAAAACAAGCATTTGTCAATGCTGAATGTTGATTGTGTTGGTCTGTTGAGCTTGCTCACTGTGCCTCTGTCACTCGATCAGTCTATTTCTCCTGGTGCTGCAGGTTGCTGTTTTGTACTGGGCTCCTGCCTGCTTTGGCAGCTTTTTTTGCCCACTAAGAAATCCGCAGCTGTCCTAACAGAGCTCCGTTGAGGTGGCTCACTCCCCCCCTCACTCATTCTGTTTCTCCTGGCACTGCAGGGTGCCCTTTTGTACTGGGCTCCTGTCTCTGTTGGTAGCTTTTTCTGCCCACAAACAAATCTGCAGCAGTCCCGACACAGGTCTGTTGAGCCTGCTCACTCCCCCATCTCACTCACTTGTTCCGTTTCTGCCGGAGCTGCAGGCTGGCCTTTTGTAGTGGACTCCTGCTTGTGTTGCTGCCTTTTTCTGCCAACAAAGAAATCTGCAGCAGTCATGATAGAGCTCTGTTGAGCTCGCTCACTTCCTCCATCTCATTCACTCATAGTGTGTCTCCCAGCGCTGCAGGCTGCCCTTTTGTACTGGGCCCCTGCCTGCGTTGGCACCTTTTTCTGCCAACAAAGAAATCCGCAGCTGTCCCGACAGAGCTCTGTTGAGGTCGCTCACTTATCCTGTCTCACTCTCTCATTCTGTTTCTCCTGGTGCTGCAGGCTGCCCTTTTGTACTGGGCTCCTGCCTCTGCTGGCGCCTTTTTCTGGCCACAAAGAAATCTGCAGCAGTCCTGACAAAGTTCAGTTGAGCTCACTCACTCCCCTTCTCTCACTTGCTCATTCTGTTTCTGCCGGCGCTGCAGGCTGCCCTTTTCTACTGGGCTCCTGCCTGCATTGCCACGTTATTCTGCCCACAAAGAAATTTGCATCAGTTACAATAGAGCTCCGTTGAGCTCGCTCACTCCCCACTCTCTCACTCACTCATTCTGGTTTTCCCGCCACTGCAGGCTGCCCTTTTGTACTGGGGTCCTGTTTGCATTGCTGCCCTTTTCTGCCCACAAACAAATCTGCAGCAGTCCCAACAGAACTCTGTTGAGCGCACACTCTCCCCCCCTCCCTCATTATCTCATTCTGTGTCTCCAGCCGCTGCAGGCTGCCCTTTTGTACTGGGCTCCTGCCTGCATTGGCGGCTTTTTCTGGCCACAAAGAAATCTGAAGCAATCCCGACACAGCTCCACTGAGCTTGCTCACTACTGCTCTGTCACTCACTTGTTCCGTTTCTGCTGGCACTGAAGGTTGGCCTTTTGTACTGGGCTCCTGCCTGCATTGCCACCTTATTCTGCCCACAAAGAAATCTGCAGCAGTCACAATAGAGCTCCATTGAGCTCGCTCACTACTGCTCTGTCATTGGCTCATTCTGTTCATCTTGGTGCAGCAGGCTGCATTGGCACCTTTGTCTGTCCACAAAGAAATCTGCAGCTGTCCCAACAAAGCTCCGTTGAGGTCACTCCAGTCTCTCTCTCTCTCTCTCTCTTTCTCTCTCTCTCTCTCACACACGCTCATTCTGTTTGTCCTGGCACTGCAAGCTGCCATTCTATACAGGGCTCCTGCTTGCATTGGTTCCTTTTTTTGCCCACAAAGAAATCCGCAGCAGTCCTGATAGAGCTCTGTTGAGCTCAGTCAGTCCCCCATCTCACTCGCTTGTACTGTTTCTCCCATCGCTGCAGGCTGCCCTTTTGTACTAGGCCCCTGCCTGCACTGATGCCTTTTTCTGTCAACAAAGAAATCCCCAGCAGTCCTGACAGTGCTCCGGTGAGTTTGCTCAGTCCCCCTCCCTCACTCGCTCTCTCGTTCTGTTTCTCCCAGTGCTGCAGGCTGCCCTTTTGTACTGAGCTCCTGCGTTGGGGCCTTTTTCTGCCCACAAACAAATCCGCAGCAGTCCCTGCAGAGCTCAGTTGAGCTCGGTCACTGCCCCCTCTCACTTGCTTGATCTTAATCTGTCCCAAACACTGATTTCCCACAGCGACCGTGCTATTCTTTGGCAGGAGTGCAAAAACATATTTTAGCCAGGATGTGGAAAATGACAGCTGTACTGTTCATAAGAAGGTGTGAAAAAATGCCACTGTTGAAAATGTGGCATGAAAATATTACAAATTTGCGAAGTTACAAGGGTGAGTGGAAACAGTTCAACGCATGCTTGTAACACAGTCCTGTTATGAAGTTTCGTCACTAAATTTTTAGCTAAGGGATTTTAGGACCTCTGCTCATGAACAGTGCCACTGTCATTGTCTTAATGTGTCCCGAACACTGATTTCCTACAGCAACTGCATTATTCTGCGCTGGAATTGTGAAAACACATTCCGGTCAGGATGTGAAAAATGACAGCTGTACTGCTCATAAGGAGGTGTGAAAAAATGGCACTGTTGAAAATCTGGCGTGACAATATTACAAATCTGCGAAGTTACAAGGGTGGGTGGAAAGTATGCAACACACACTTGTAACACAGTCATTTGACAGGCTATCATCACCAAATTTTCAACATAGGCATTTTAGGACATCTGCTCATGAACAGTATCACTGTCATTTTCTTAATCTGTCCCGAACAGTGATTTCCCACAGCGACCCCCACTATTCTGCGCCGGAAGTGCAAAAGCACATTTCAGCCAGGATGGGAAAAATGACAGCTGTACTGGTCATAAGTAGGTGTGGAGAAAAAGGCAATGTTGAAAATCTGGAGTGAAAATATTACAAATTCGCGAAGTTACGAGCGTGCGCACAAACTGCACAACACACACTCATAACACAGTCATTTTATGGAGTATCGTCACCAAATTTTCAATATAGGCATTTTAGGACCTCTACTCATGAACAGTGTCACTGTAATTTTCTTAATCTGTCCCAAACACTAATTTCCCACAGCGACCGTGCTATTCTGCGCCGGAACTGTGAAAACACATTTAGCCAGGTTGTAAACAATGACAGCTGTACTGTTCACAAGGAGAGTATAGAAAAATGCCAATATTGAAAATCTGGCATGAAAATATGCGAATTTAGAAGTTACGGCGTGCACTACTAGCAACTGCATAATGCACACTGAAACAGTAATTTTTGGATTTTGTCCACAAATTTGCAACATAAGCTTTTAAGAGCCACCTCACTGAACACTGGTACTGTCGTTTAGTCTGGCATCAAAAGGTGATTTTGTGCAGTGACCACGAAATCACCTTTCGGAGCTGATTAACACCATGACAGTTCCAGAATTCATGAGGAGGGGTCCCAGAAACCCCATGTTGAAAATTTGGTGCCAAAATTCCAAAAAATGACTGAGATATGCATTAAAGTTGGAAAAACCCATTTATTCCATTATACAGCTTACCGGCATTTCCTCAGTTCGCGGTCGGCTTTGAAGAGTGCAGACGTGTTCCTGGTCCATCAAAGATCATCACGCCAAGCTCCGGAGGAAAGTATGGGGTGAGGAGGGGAGTGGGGAGGCAGGGTGCACAGTGGGTGGGTGCGTGTTGTGGGAGGGGGGCCAGGGAGTCTGCCAAGGGACCGTTTCCTTCTTTGCAGGGTAAAAAAAAAAAAAGACATCGCGGAACTGTTTTTCTTTTACAGGGACATGTGGCATGCTGGGGTGGGCTCCCAGCGTGCCAATGGAGTCTTGACTTTTTTTGGGGGGTCCACTGTAGCTGACAGGGGATTGGGCACCCACGTCGGCACACAAGAAGGGGAGGACGGGTTGTTACATTATGCTGACAGAGATTGGGCACCCTTGTCGGCACACAAGAAAGGAGGGGGCAGGTTGTTACATTATGCCGGTGGGGATTGGGAACCCTATCGGCAGACAGTATACGCGGAGGAGGGGGGTTTACCTATTGCCGATGGGGAGTGGGCTCCCCCATTGGCAACAGAAACACTAGGGCAATGAAGCCCGGAGGGCTAGCAAACACGGTGGGGAGGTTAATATTGTTTTGAACATGGCGGCAAACCGCGACCGCATATTCTAGAAACAGTATTAGTCGTGAAGATCCTCTCCCTGCAATGACGGATCGCTCCTCATTGCAGTGAATGGCGCCTGCTGCAATGGCCCCTGATTGCAGCGGCTGTTTTTTTACAAGTTGGTGGCACGCTGGCTGAACGAGTGTCAGCAGCAGCGTGCCACAGCATTGGGTGAAGCAGGACAAGCCATTGCAGGCTGTGGGGGCATTGGCCACAACAATGCCGCGCCTCCACAACCTGCTTGTGGAGAAAGCTGCCACAATATGTTTCTTGCACATGCGCGCAATCAACATAAAAAAAATAATTGTAACTGTATCCTGTTTACTTCACATAAGCCATACTGGGAATGTATAGAATAAACTCTGGTAGGCATTTTTTGTTCCCATTACCTTTCTTTCACCCCCATGTTGTTTGGTGCACAGAAATTATTAAAAGAGATTGCTTGCACAATGTTGTGAGATTAACAGATGCGATACAAGTAGCGCCTCGGGGTAAAATCTTAAATTGTACCATTACAGTTTCCCCATCCAATATAAGCAGTGATTAAAGGTTTTGCTTACCTACTGTAATTCTAGGTGAGCCTAAAGTAAGGAATCCAAGTAGACAGGGACCAGTAAAATAAGAATCAAGAGAAAAGGATAACAAAGAATCTGTAGTTCTTTGGGAAAGAAAGACAGGAAAGGCAAGACAGGTAAAGAATGTATTATCTAACACAATGCAGGGAACTCTATAGACCTGCTCATGGGATTGGGAGTGATGGCTGAAAAGAAAAAAAATAAATGGACGGAAACAGCCAAAGAGAGGATTTAAAGTACATGTAAATTATTAAATGGAACTCCAGGCTCACAGCTCCTTGTTTATTTTTTTTATCCCGGTTCTCTCCAATCCTCAGACCCACCCTGCCTGCCGTCCCCCCATGCCCAGCCTTGCCCCCCTGGGTGGGGCTGCCAGGAGAGTGCGCCCTCCCAACAGACACTACTGGCAAGCCCCAGTTTACTTCTGGGATCAGGACCATGGGAGCGGGACCCTCCCCCCCCCAGACAGAGGCACTGGAGACTGTGATGGCAGAGTGGGTCATAATGCCAGGGGGCTGACTTTTTCCGATGCTTTGCTCCCTGAGGGTGGGGACATGTAATGATGTCCAGCGGCTGCCCTGCCCCCCCCAATGTGATGGTGCCAGTTACAGTGGTACCCCAGCCTTCAACAAGGATCCATAAAGTGCCGCACACTCTTCCCCCCCTCTCCCCCGGAGCAGTCCGCAGGATGCTTGATCCTTCTCCTCCAGTTGACCCTCCGACTCCTGGGTCCATTCCCCAACTTGGGTCATTGGTGTTCCAAGCAGAAATCCAACAGCTGGTTTGGTGGGCTAGCTCACAGCTCCTTGCTTGAAATACTATGACAAACAAATTGTGAGTGTGGGGGAGGGATTGGTCTGGCTAGGACAGAAGCTTTCAAGATTGTCAAGGAAAGACAACTATGTTCTCTGACAGAACAGCCCATAAATATAGTCTGAGATGCAAAACTGAACCATTTGTAAAATATGCCCCATTATGACCAAAGTTCTTATTGGGTGTCTTAAAAGGAGGCAGTATAGTGCAGTGGTTTAAGGCTCTGAGCTGAAGACCTGGGTTTGAATCCCACAACAGCCACTTGCACACTGTGTGACCCTGAGCAAGTCACTTAACTTACTTGTGCTCCCAGGTCGCACCTGTAAACAAGCTTTCAGCTTCGTGTGTCTCTCCTGGTTAAAAACATATATATATATATTTATTTATTTATAAAATTTAAAAGACAAAGTCTAGTCTTTACAAAGAAACAAAATTATTACCCAATGGAAGAATCTCCATGGAAGACTAGCAAGAGGGGTCAGTGAACCAATTAAGTGAGTGGGTCGGTACAGGAGCAGTAATAAACTGAGGAGGGGGCTCATAGTTTCCTAGATAGCATGTATGTCCATCATAAGGACACAAAGAAAAGTCTCCTTGTAGCAGGTGCGGGTGCCCCAGCCGTTACTGTACAGTCACCCCCCCCCCAGTATAGGTTAAATAGAGGATCTTACCTGAGCACTAGGGATCCAGAGGTAGGAGTCTCTGAAAAATGTTGTCTGTCGCACCTGTAAATAAAAGAATGGAACAAGGATCACAGAGGCTCCACAGCTCAGAAAGGGACAACAGGATGGAAAGCACAGGATAGGCACACAACTATACTTATCTGATGAGGTAGGAGTATGTGTCCTGTCAGACCTGCAAAATAAAAATAAAATTAGTTCAATTAGGAAACAATGCAGTGGAGTAGAACAAAGGAAAGGAAGTGTGGTTTGGGGAGGGGGAAACGCAATTAAAAAAAAAAACAATCCCCAGCCCTTTTCCTCAGCCCAAATCCCTAAATCGAAGCACCCATTCCCCACCCTCTGTCAATAACCTAATCCCCCCCCCAGCACCCACAATTCAAGTCCCACGATGGATGACCAACACAACCCACCCACCTCCCCAGCTGCCACCAAAATAAGCGCTCATTTGCTCTTCAAAAATTGAACACCTCCAACACCCCTACCCCCTGCTGACAACACCCACCAACCATCCTCCCAAACACCCAATTCATATAGTAAATTAATTTTAAGGTGACTGTCACAAACCCACCCACCTCTATGGGTGGCTGCCAATCTAAGCAAATACTCATTTGTTTGTTTTTTTCATGTCCCCATCCCAAACACCCCTCCAACCCCTGCTGGCAACACCCACCAGCTCTCCTCCTCTACAGCACCCAATTCATATATTAATACCTTAAGGTCACTGGCACAAACTCACCCTCCTCCACGGCTGCCCACCTGCAGAATGAAGTGTTCCCACCAGTGCTTGCTTGCTCTCCAGTCTCTGTGCTGAAATGTTCAGCTGATCACTTCATTTCAATCCAGAGAATGAGCAAATGCAGAACGCTTCATTTAGCAGGCGGCTAGCTGTGGAGGAGGCAATTTGTGCCATCACTAATGAATTAATATTTGAATTAGATGCTGAGAATATGTAGTTACTAACAGATGGTGTGGGGACAGGGTAGCTATGATCTAGTAATTCGGTCTGTGGAGGGTGGGGAACTGTTAATCTGTATTTTAAATTACATCCACCTTCCCAAATACTGAATATTTGGGGCCTGAATAGAATATTCATAATAAGGTATTCGCGCACACCTAGTGACCAGTAATTTACTATGGTAGCCATAGGTAGGCTACTGAAGGCTCGGGGGGGGGGGGCTAAAGCCTGTGGGTGAATAAATGGAAGGCATGGTGGTCTGGTGAGCTAGGAAATGCCTTGGGGGTGGCACTTTGTAAAATTTAGCTCTGCATGGTCTTGGGCCATCTCCTGGATAGTTGAGGCTAGCTTTTTTTTTTAAATAACTCAATATCCTTCACTGGGGTCCAGTGTGGGCTCCCAGAGCCTTGATGTCTTTGTTGGAGCAACGCAGTGTGCTGGGGATGCTGTTGCAGCCTGCTGTAGTGCTATCGCTAAACGCTAGTGCCTCTGCAACTCCCAGCCCATACAGATACCAGGCTGTGGCCTACTCCACACAGGTCAGAGAGAAAGACAGTGAGAGAGAAAAGGAACCAGTGGGAGGTGAAGGAGGCAACAGTGGAAGCGCCTCCTGCCACCTTCCTGAACTGCCGCTTTGGTGGCAGAAATTGTACATGCCTTAATTAGGCTGGGCTAGCAGGGCAGCAATGAGGAGCTGCTGTTAAGGAAACCAGTCCACAACAGTACAGCTGGGGGGGAGGAGGGGAGAGAAGACAGAAAAGGCAACAGAAGATATGGCGGTGGTGCCCTACAGTGTAAGTCACACCGGGGCTCGCAGCAATAACAAATGGCTACATTCGATTTTAATTGTAAAAGCCTGCAAGATGCAGACAAGGGAGCGATCTCAGAGGAGAGTAAAAGACGTCTGCACTGCAGCTTCAGGCAAGCCATATGGTGCTGCAACTTAAACGGGGGGAGAAAATAAGATATGGGCTGGGAGAGCCCATAGACAGAGCACACAGCATCCAGCAGCAAATGCCAAGGGGCATAAGCAAACATATAATCAAAAAAGGGCAGTATATATTAATAAAATGGCTACCTGGGGGGGAAGAAACAGTAGTTCCAGGAGGAAAACTCCAGGCAGGCTATGCAGGCCAGCGTTGACATTGTTGGATGTTTGACATCTGCAACAGGAGGCGGGATCAGCCAGATAGTTTATTTATTTATCTATTAATTTATTTAAAGCTGCAGTGCAATGAAATTAGGCAAAAAAATGTGACCCTACCTTTATTTCACTAAAAAATGTTCTAGGCATGTTCCAGTTTGGGTACAGTTTTCTAATTTCACTGAAATTTGAATATGAATGTTTTAATTGAGTTTTCCACCCTCAGGAAAAAGAGTTACTGGGTTTTGCTTAATACTGTACATATCTCTCAGCCTCCTGCCTTGTAAATCAGAGACAGGCCTACAAAAGGGACAAATGACCAAACTCAGGGACACATCTTAAAAGGGACAAAAACAAGGTGTTGCATCAGCATGTAGTTTGAAACAAGACAAAATGGTTATACAAATGCATGCTGAAAATAGAAAGTAAGAGTTAAAACTCAGTGTTACGACCTTAGGTCTTTCACAGGAAATATCTAAATGAGAAAAAAATAATTAATACTCACTTAATTTTTTTCTCTTTTAGATATTTCCTGAAAAAGTCTCAAGGTCAAAATGTAGATTTTTAACTTTATTTTCTATTTTCAGCGTGCATTTAATATAACCATTTTGTTTTGCTTTAAAAGGGCCAATTAGCTTTAAGCCCAAATCCACAGTGTGTGCACTGAATATTTGTATATAAGCACTTCTTAGAGAAGATGGTCATGGGAAGAGATTTTAAAATAACCCCAAGATATTTCTCGTTTTCTCAAAAGTATATAATCTGTCTGCTTGAAATACATGCGGAGCACATCCATGAGAATGAGTGGCACTAAGCCGGGGGCAAACTCATTCATGAATTAATTCAAAATTTGGTATCGCATAGTAATAAAAGGTCAGAGCTCCTACCATTCATGCCTGTGATCCGTTTGAAAGTATTCCCCTTAAAAACGAGCACTCTGAAACACTTAATTTTCTTTATAAAAGTTGAAGACATGTTTCTGGGCATGTGCATTAGTGTCAACTCCAACGTGTATGCCCAGAAGTACAGCACTTCATTTTTCAAGGGGAATAATTTCGAATGGATCACCGGTGTGAATGGTAGAAGCTCCAACCATTTATTACTACTGTATGTAATATCAAATTTTGAACTCGTGAATGAGTTTACCCATGGCTTTGTGCCATTCCTTCTCATGTTTGTGCGCCACATGTATTTCAAGCAGACCGAGCATATACTTTTAGAGAAAACGGAGAAATATCTTGGGGTTATTTTAAAATCTCATCCTATGAACATTTTCTATAACAGGGCACCCATATGCACACATTCAGTGGACACGCTGTACAACTGGGCACAAAGCTTACAGCGTGCATTAAAAAAAAAGATCACACTATCAGCTCTCAGAAAGTCTACTGTAATATAAAAAGCATTTTCTGATAGAAATCCAGACTGCAACACTGAAGTTTTTTCATCATTTAATGCTGCAAATCCCTACTTTTTAGTGACTGTAGTTTTAAGAGGAGGGGCAGAGGAAATTTCTGAGCCAAAATCCAGGATATCCCTGAAAGTCAGGGACAGCTGAGAGGTATACATAGAAATAAAGATTCATGGCGGGCTACATAGCGGGTGCCAAGACAAATACATTTGACACGTATTTTCTTAACTGTAGCTGAAACTAGCTTTTCAAATATTTTTCCTTGCACTGGTGCTTTAAAAGTTTCACTAGGAGAGCACTGAGTAGAACTGTTTATTTCCAGATGTGCCGGAGGGGTGGGAGCAGACAGCATAACAATGATTTCAAGTTCAAGTGCATAGAGTACATTACAATTAGAAATTCAGATTCATACAGGTAGTGGAGAGCCAGATTCTGGAGACTGAATGAAGAGTATCTGTAAAACAACTGGGGAATGAAGATGCCATCTGTCATTGGGCGACAGTGGAGAATACCGTCCCACTACTACTTGTGTTGCATAAAGCATTTGTGAATACCGCCCGTGCCTACTTGCATAGCATAAAGCATTTGTTATTTTAGTTTTTTTTTTTCATTCAGTTATATTTTTTAGTAGTTTATCTGAGTTGGAGGGGTTGTAAAGTGGGGTGTGAAGCCCCCCAATTCAAATAAACTACTAAAAATATAATCGAAAGGCTGTTTTGAGACAGTACCGTAAATGAAAATCTGTGCTAATAGCATTACGCCAGTGGTCCGGTATTCTACACTATCATCTGTCATGTACCTACACACAGAGTGCAGAGCTTGTTACCATGCTCCAAGTACACAAAAAACAGACTTATTTGCCATGCCCCATACAGAGATCATGGGCTCTGCACTGTGCCCTATGCAGAGTTCAAGGCTATAGTTGACCATAACAAACACACAAACACACTTATACACTGCAGTACAGGGCCCCATCTTTGCCCTCCCTCAGTAGAGGGCTAGTCACTGCCCCCCAAACATTTGACTCCCATCACTGCCCTCCCAACACACACACAAACACATACACACAGTGCGGGTCTGTCCCAGTAAGCAGCTGTTTTGCCCCCCCCCCCCAAAAAAAACCTCTGGCACAGCCACTAACTAGATAAGGGTGTTTCATGGGCTTAAACATAAACATTTATTTATTTATTTAAAAATATCAGATTTACAAACCTTTGAGTCAGATACTCATTTACACAGGCACCACATCAAGAAGACCCAAGCAGTTCAAATAATATACAATAGCTAAAGCAAATAGACATCAGGAGTCAAAGAGAAGCCCAGAGTGTTCACATGAAGACTGTTGCATACACTAACTGAGTCAAAATACAGTACATTGAGAAAGGGCATATTTAAGCAGAGGTGAAGCCGAGTGCTTTCACCACCCCAGGAGTGACGTTATTACATAACACAAACCCTGGAGTGCTTTATTGCAACTATACAATGGCTTGTTGTTATATAGGTGTCAGCGTGGCCCAGTTGTAGCACATCTGCCTCTGGACCAGAAGGTCGTGGGTTCTTGTCCCACACCTGGATTGAACTTGCACCTAAAACGCTGGCATCCAAGTGAAGTATTAGGGGGGTGCTGCACTGCTGGGGTGTGCAGTCCCTCGGATGAGACATTAAAACCGAGATCCCTTCTACCCATCCTGGTTTTGTCCTGGTGGGTGTCCAGGTGGAAGTAAAAGAACCCAGGGCACTCTTCGCAAAGAGTAGGGGACATTCCTGGTGTCCTGGCCAACATTCCCCTACCCATAAACCAGCTCATGCAATTATCCAGGCTGTGTGTGGGTGTTGATGTGCGATATGGCCGCCACTACACATTCAGTCACTTCGCTACCAGTCTAGCATTGCTTGTAAAGCACTTTGGGATACACTGTGTATGAAAAGTGCTATATAAATACTGATTCTTCTTCCATACAGAATTTAAAGGATGTTTTTGTTAGTGTGGAAAAATAGTTCTTAAGAGAAAATGCAAGGAATGATCCAAATCCAAAGTTACTGTGTAATAACATCCCTGTTTCAATGGATCAGCAGGCAATCAGCTTCTTACATTTTTCCTTGCCATTGTATAATTAAAAATAATGCCACCATCTGTATTATAGTTACCTATATGTTTTGCAATTTATTCTAAGCACTGTTACAGCAATCAACTCAACAGAACCAGGCCATCATATGCATGAAGGTACTGTACCTTAACTGAAAACACTGCTGAGACAACTATATGTTGTGACAACATGAAAAATAAACACAATGTTGAGACAAGTTTTTGAAGACATTTGATGTGTTTGATTGTTTTTTTTTTTTAGAGATTGATATACAGTTCACACACAAAATTCATATAATATAAAAGTGCACATGCCCAAATGCCAATGTAAATTCGACACATTTCATTACAAGCTGTTCTCTTGAAGGAAGATATTAATATATAAGGCCTAAAATGGGCATCAGGTAAATGTAAACTGGGGTAGGTGTGTTACTTATGGTATTGCATAGTTTATCTTTTTTTGTTGCTCCACCGGATCAGCAATATTTGCACGAGCTGTGCCCAGTCCAGATTTTACAGCTTTGGCCTGGGTCTGGTGATCTGGGTTTTACCCATACCCCACTGCATGTGGCTTAGTGATATACTGTACAGATGGCTACAAAGTCTAACCCATTGAAGACTGAAGTTTTAGAAAATCATTATGTTTAAAATACCAAGACTCCCCCTCCCCCCATCACAATTAATCCTCTACCAAAGTCATGCTTAAATACTGGTGCTTCTACATCCATACAACTAAGCTTTTAATGCCAACATGCCACTTCTGCTCTTATGAGCTCCCCCATCCATGAAGTTCCATTCCACTTGTGGCACCCCCCAACCCCAAAACCAGGTAATTTTCCAGGGAGCAGCCCTTTAAACAGCTGCTAAATAGCTCTAATTCATTATTTGTGTTTTTGATGTTAAAACATTCCTGCTAGCTAGACCTGATGCACAGAGAAAACAAAAGTAGTGAATTAGAGCTGTTTAGTAGCTGTTGTCTTACAGAAATTCCAGTTAGCTTGCTCTCAGGTATCTGCTAAACTAACTGTTGACATTTGTGCTCCCTGGATAAGAACAGTTACAAGGCTCTGCTGTTGCTAAACTAATTTTAAAGTAGTACACATGCTAAATCTAAGGGCATGGCTACATCACTGTCACATGAGACAGGGGACATCATAGGAGAAAGAAAGCCAATAAAACTATTTGTTATGGAGATCCCCAGGGGCCGTGCTCTAAAGCTTCCTACAGTATATACTACACACAGGTACAGAAACTGAAATAACAAGTTCCAAGGAGTATAAACTCAGCAGGAATGTTAGGGGGATGGCATCTCTGATAGTTGTTCCAGTCTTTCTTTTCACTGATAGAAACTGAGCTAGGAAAAAAGTAAAATACATTTGTTTCATCATAGACTGTTTACACCAAGTACATGAACCTGCATGATTTATCTGTAAAGACAATTAAAAATGTATTTCTAAATGCATTACTAACCAATGCTTTCAAGGTTTGAAATTAGTAAAAAGCAAACTTTTATATATATATATATATATATATATATATATATATATATATTATTTTTTATTTTAGTCTTTGGTAACCTGGTAAGGTCCACTAGGCACAAGTGCCTATTTTCAGGAGTGACCTGGGAGCACTGGGTGGTTAAGTGACTTGCTCAGAGTCACACAGTTTGCAAGTGGAGTTTGTGAGAATCAAACTCAGGTCTGGTCTGCTGGATGTATCAAGCTCGTCCACACCTCATTCCTCTCACCTCTAGGCTATACTGCCAGCCAGATAAATAGATAGATAGATAGAATATGGTAAAAAATATTGTTAATCCCAAAAGCTGAACTTTGTTTTTAGTATATAAATGTTTAAGAAATACCTGAAAGCTGAGTCTTTTCTTTTGAGACACCAGGTGACACTGATAATCATTTATTCCAAGAGTTTTTAAGTCAGTTTGAATGCATTAAGTATTATCTGTTCTGGACTCCACAGATTTGTTCTGTTCCTTGGCCAGATACCAAACTAGTGACTCTTCTTTCAGCATGATAGGATCCACCTCATGCCCCTCCCACATGAATAAAAAAAAAGGTGGGCTGGATTTTTAGGAGCTTCTTGGTGGAGGTGGGTTGGATCTTACTTCCCCCCCAAAAAAAACAATGCTGCCTCCCACTACTCAGGTCCCAGTTCTTGTACCACCCATTTAAGAAAGAAAATAGTACCCTGCAACCATTGACTAACATGAAAGCGTATTAATTTGAGGGCAGAAAACATTTCTTGAAGGAGGGTAAGGCGGAAGAGACTATTTACACCTTCAGTCAGTTCCAGGGACAGAAAACATGACATCACTCCTTTTGTACATGCAATACTCCTGTTGGCTCCACCCACAGTCGTAAAAAGGATCCATTCCTACCCCTTCTTATACCATCATGTTCAGATCCACACCTTTTGTACAGAAAATATCCTTCTTTTAAAAGTCACATACTGCTTACATCTGCTACTTCAAAGCTTGATTGGACCACAACATATTACTACACTGACAACTATTTATTCACCCCCCCCCCACTTAGCCTATTTCCTTTTATAGGCTGGCTTCTTCCACTTGTTTCACTCATATATGCTAGTTTTCTTTCTTTTCACACACTCATGCAGAGGTTGTAAAAAAAATGTGACACACCTGTTTTATCTGAAAGGATCTACAGAAAACCTTGGTTCCTGCTGCTCTGCACCATTTCTTGTTGACCATGTCATTTTTACCTGAATCTGATGCTTAAAAATGTCATTTTTGTCACTTAAACAAGTAATTAGGACCTTTATCCAGCGATATTGAAGGATTACGGCCAGATCACTTTGCTGCGCTGCTTTCAGAGACTGCTAGGTAATGTGTCTCGTAGAGCTGCGTGAGCGAGTGACAAACAGCCGAGACACTATACACACAATACACAATGGCAGCGAAGCAAACCACACCATAAATAAATGTAGCTTAATTCACATATTTTTCTGCATTTTCTACCTTTACTTTAAATTGGTACTATTATTACTGTTTCTTTCTTCTGTGGGGCCCCCCCACACCCCCCAGGTCCTATGTACTATGTTGCCGCACTATTATTTATTGTATCCAAGTTCTACCTTTACTTTATATTCGTTATTAATATTTGTTATTATTACCACTGTTTCTTTCTTCTGTGGGGGCGCTCTATCCCCCACACACCCCAGGTCCTATGCACTATTATTTATTGTTTCCAACTTCTATGTTGCTGCACTATCACTGTTTGTAAATTATTATTCTTTGCTGCCTGTGACTCGGGCAGGGACCAGAAGAGGCATGACTAAGCCTGTTACCGTACAACTTTTGTGTTTGCTTGCACAACTGGCCATAATTGTTCACTATGACCCTTTCTCCTCCATTTTATGTGTTAGTCCGTAACACTATCACTACTCTACAGTGGCAGTCACCCTCACTGAAGTTCAGCTATCACCCTTATTTTTCACTATAAGCATAGAACTATGGGCACTCCCACTCCCTTGCTAGGTCTTCTCACCCTTACCCTCCTGGTTCAAACTTTCCCCTGACCTGAGCTCCCACCCACATCAGGCACCTCACCTCCAAGTTACCCCAGTATGACCCAGCTCCCCCCACCTTGAACACACCCCTAACTCCCCAGCACCCACCCCCTGCCTACAGGTCCACTCCCCCTGCCCTCCTGGGCCCACCCTGGACCCACCTGTTCCCTGCCATATCCACCCTTCATGCTCTACCTATCCCCTGCACCCTTATCACCAGGTCCTTGCCTGGGTGCCGAACCATGGGTCCCTGCTGCCACCATCCCCTAATCAGAATAATTACATTGCTACTCTTACTGTCTGGGAAAGTACCCCCAGTCTTGGACCTTTATCTGCAAGCTCGCCCAAATCCTGTACCACTACTGGTCTCCACCTTGCATCCCTTAACATATGTAGCCTTCTAAAGAAAACTGCTGCTCTCCAGTGCTGGGTCACCCAGCATCAACCTGATATTATTGCTTTGGTAGAGACTTGGCTCTCTAAGTCCACCCCTGACTCCACTATCTCCCTGGATACACCTTATTCAGGGAAGACTGTGTAGGCAAGTGCCATGGTGGGTGCACAATATTCATGTGGGACATCCTAATAGGTCATGCACTCCCTGCTCCCAAACTTGACAATGGCGCCCAAGCCTTCACACTAAAAGTAATCGCTGACCCCGCCAGAGGCCCTCTATTTCTCACTGTCTCTTACATACCCCCAAGAAACCAGAACTCAGCAGTTCAGTCCCTCATCGACTACCTCACATCCCTCCTGCACAAAGTTGAGCAAGTCATCCTTGGTGATCTTAATGCTAACTGGCTTGCTTCTGCCACCTCCCAAACCAGGGACTCCTTTGCTGCCCTGGATATGTCTCAACTAGTCTCACAGCCCACCAGGTTCAACCAATCCAGTGGAACCAACACCCTCCTACACGTTATCTTATCAAACCACCCCTTTAAAATCCGGTACATCACTGTCCTCCCCCGACTCACTTAGCAATCACTCCCCAGTCATCTGTACCTGGTCATCCTTCTCTCCAAAACCAGTGTCCCAGGCTACACTGCACCTGCGGCTACACCCTGGAGGCCTAAAAAAGTTGAAACAGCACCTAGCCCAGCTAGACTGGTCCCCTATCCAACATGCCCCAGATATCGACTCAGCTCTTGACTTCTTCACAAGTGCCTTCTGCAAGGCCTGTGACCTCTTCGCTCCCCCCACCAGGATCCGGACATAGAAACACAACACTACTTGGATCACCTCTTCCCTCATCCAGAAACTTAAGAATAGGGATAATCTCTGGCGAATCGCTGTAGATTCAGGAAGTCCATCTGACAGACAAGCCTACAACGCAGAGTGCAATAAGTGCACCTGGGCCATCAGACAGGCCAAGGCGGAGCACTACCAGGCCACCCTCACCTCCACCTGGGGCTCGGGCCGGACCTTCTAGGATAGCATGAAAGAACTAAATGGAAAGACCCGCTCTCCTCCACCATCTCAGCTCACCATCGATGACGTTTCCTTCTCTGATCCACTACCTATAGCTGACTACTTCAACACCACTTTCTCTGATCTAAGCTCTGTCCTCCCCAGCAGCTTTTTTGATCCAATTCCTTTCTCACTCCCACCTGCCCTGCATCACCCCCCTTTCTACCTCTGCACCCTATCCTCCCACGAAGCTTGGCCACACCTGCTGAAAGACCTTGGTAGCAATAACCCCAGCAGCGACCCTCTCAACTCCAGGATCCTCCGGCTGGTCCAGGACATTGTCCTAGTCCCCCTGATGGACCTACTCAACTGGTCCTGATGCCTTGGACAGTATCCCAGTGCGTGGAAAACTGATGAAATCACTCCAATATACAAGCGTGGTGATCGATCCTCCCCCAGCAACTATCGGCCAATCTCCATCCTCCCCCCACTCTCCAAAGCCCTTGAAAAAGTGGTGTCTATCCATCTATCTGAGTACTTGGCTAAGAATGACATTATGTGCCCAGAGTAGCACAGCTCCCACCCAGGATACAGTACAACCACTGCTCTCCTGGAGTTCTCCCAGTACCTGCATCCTGCTCTGGACTCCAGCAACCTGGCCGGTGCAGTGTTCATTGACCTCTCCAAGGCCTTTGACACTGTCTGTCACCCCCTCCTACTCAACTCTCTCCACCAACTCAGTTTCTCTGCTGGTCCCCTTGTCTGGTTTTCCAGCTACCTCTCTGCTAGATCCCAGCATGTAAAAATCAACCGCTCCCTCTCCAACATTCGACCCATTAGCTCCGGGGTGCCACAGGGCTCATTCCTGGGTCCCATTCTTTTCAGTCTCTACCTTAACACTCTCCCCAGTTCCTGCAATAGCAAGATGCTCCTCTATGCAGACAATGCAGTTCTCTTTGCCTCACACCCAGATCCCTCCACTCTCCAATCATCCCTTCAACTCTCCTACAACCAAACAGAAAGGCAGTTTCTTGATCACAGACTAGTCATAAACCTTAAGAAAACCAAATCAATGATCTTCTTTCACCACCAAAATAAAGCTAGACGTGCCCCCTCCTGATTACCCCTAACTCTCAGCACCCATTAGAGCAAGTGCCCACATACAAATACCTAGGCATCACTTTTGATACTGCCCTCACCTTCCACACCCACATCAATGCTCTTTCCTCCACCATAAACTCTCAGATTGGCCTACTTTGCTGCCATAGGGATTGCCTGCCCCTCACTGCCCTCCGGCTGGCCATCATCTCCTCTGTCCTGTCCCTGGTGGACTATGGCTTGCCCATCTATGCTGCAGCTCATAACACCACCATCTCTAAAATCCAGATCTCCATCAATAAGGCCTGTAGGCTCATGACCGGAGCTCCAGCCGCACCCACACCTGCCTGCTCTATTCCTCCGTCAACCTGCTCAACTTCGAGGAACGTCTGCAGTATCAGACCTGCCTTCTTGCTAAGAAATCCCTGCTCAGACTCTCCCCCCCCCAGGAGTCTCTGCCTCCCTACCCCAGTCATCCTCATCCATTTCCACCTGCAGCTCTGTTAATGCCACCTTCAAAGTGCCCAAAACCAAGACCACCCTCACCCAGAGGTCCTTCTTTTACCGAGCCCCCACCTGGTTCAACTCGCTCCCTACCTGCATCACCAACACTGCCAAACTTGGTCCCTTCAAAACCGCTCTCTGGAACCATCTCTTTAATGTCCGCTGCTGTAGGTGCAACTAACCCCCTAATCCTACTGCAGGACCTTTCCCTGCCTGGACCCCCTAATCTCGACAAGGTCCCCTGGACTGGCTATCCATATTTCCCCTACCCCTTTTTACCTACCCCCTTAGGTTTATACAAGGATGTATTCCACTGCAACTCCAGAGAAATTGTACATCTTTAATTGTAAATCTGTATTTTATACCAACATGTAACTAAGTGTACTCTGTGCTCAATGTCTGCACCTGTAATGTTGTCCAATGTTGTATCTGCACAATGTTCTATTGTCTTGCCCTTCCTGCGACGAGGTGCCTCTGTAAATGAGTCCCTGACCCAAAGGTTGTAAAACCTACTTGTTCAAATAAATAACTAAATAAATAGACTGCCTGCCCGAAAGTGGTGTTGTCTTAATTACTGTCCCCTGTGAAACCACATCTGAGTAACATTTGTTCCCATCTATGAATCAGGAATACTTTTGGTAATGCACACATGCTTTAGAGTGTGATCTAGATAATGCAGCACAGTCAGTGTGAGGCATTGAATGGGTACCTATTATTTTCAAAGAACAAATATGTTGGGGGTGTAAATGAGATCTATTTTCCAACTGAACTGTGTCTATCTTTTTTGTCTGGTGTGCAGCAACATGTTATGATTTGTAATTGCTACAAGATTGTAATGAGAATCAATCTTCCTATGTCCCTGACAACTGTCTGTCTGCCTGGCAGCTCTCCCCTTATGTCCATCTAGCAACTTAGTTGAGACTCTTTTGTCCAGGCAACCTTTATGCTCTGATACCAACCTTCTTTCTGGATGGTGCCACCTTTCTGCCCACCTTTACTACAATCAACAGCAATGACCACTGTCCCAGACACACCTTATGTTCTTGTCTCAGCGCCCATCTGCCACCCCTCCCAGAACCCCGACCTCCTTCCCCTTTCTGCTACCTCTCTTACTGGCTACTTACCCTCCCCATTCCAACATGCTCAAGCACTCATGGGTCCCTCATAAGCAAATCTCACTATATCAAAAAGATGGCCTGGAATTCCATCCTCAGGTTCCTCCTTCTTCTCCTACTTATGTCTGGCAATATCCACCCTTACCCTGGCCCGATCACTACCTCCACACCCATGCGCAACCCTGCCACTGGACTATGTATTGCCACCATTAACGTCTGCAGCTTATTAAAAAAGTGGGATTCCTACCAGGGATGGGTCCTAGAATATCATCCGGACGTCATTGCTGTGGGTGAAACCTGGCTCTCCCCTCATATCCCAGACTCGACAGTAACCCTCTCTGGGTACAACCTCTACTGGGCTGACTGGCAGGGTAAAAGAGGGGGAGGCTGCACCATATACGTTAAGGACACTTTGCACGGTCAAATACTCTCCCCCTCCACTGGAACCTGGACCTCAAGCCCTTACCCTCAAACTTACCCTGGGATGTTCTCAAACCCCCTTCTCATCACGGTGGTATACATTCCCCCCAGGAATCAGAATGTAGCCTTCCACTCTGTCTTGTCCTACCTCTCCACCCTCCCATCACAAAATGAAATAATTGCACTTGGGGATTTCAATATCAATTGGCTGACTAGGACCGCTGCCCCACTCATCGACGCTGCAACTGTCCAAGACCTGACACAAGTAGCCCCCTCCCCCACACACCTGAACCAACGCACTGGGTTCTCCTCCCTACTGGACCTGGTCTTCACCAACCGACCCCACAAGATCACAAGCACTACCGTGCTACCAAGTGCTGTAAGTGGCCACTCCCCAGTCCTTTGCTCCTGGCCTTGCAAAGCTCCAAAGAACCCTCCCAAAATAATACTACAACACAAACTTGGACCTGGCAAACTTGATCTCCTGAAATCTCACCTCCATTCGCTGGACTGGTCCCTCATAACGAATACCCTCAACCCTGACAGTGACCTCAACCTTTTCATTCATACCTTCAATGCTATCTGTGACTCTTTTGCCCCACTTACTAAAAGGGTGGTCAAAGGCAACTCTGTGCCTTTGATCAGTGGTCACCTACAGGTCCTGATGCAGACCCGAGACTCACTATGGCACCTCTCCAATGAGACCGGCCTGCCATCTGATAGACAAAGGTACAGAGAGGAGTGGAACAAATGCACATGGGCCCTACGTCAAGCAAAAGCAGAGTATTACAAATCCTTCCTAACCTCTGCCTGGGGCTCAGGGGGCATATTCTGGAATAATATTAAGGATATCTGTGGCAAGGACCATAGTCCCCCCCCCCATGCCCCAAATCAGATAGTGGTCGATGGGTGCTGGTCTTCTGACCCCACTCATAGTGCCACAGCCTTTAACTGTGCTTTCACTAATCTCAGCCATGTCCTCCCTCCTAACTTCTTTGACCCACCCCCTTCCTGCTACCCTCCAACCCCTCCTGCAGCCCCTCCTTTCCACCTTCAATGTGTCACCCCCGCGTCTGCCAAGCCTTACCTAGAAAAAGCTCTAAGCCACTCCCATTACTGTAGTGACTCCTTAGACCTGAGACTCCTCCGGCTCACACTACTTGAGGTTCTCCACCCCCTCACCCACATTTTCAACTGCTCTCTCTTCCAAGGGAAATTCTCCTACCAGTGGAAATCTGCCTCCATTAGCCCCATATTTAAATGGAGGGACCATACTGCCACCAACAACTACCTCCCCATCTCTATCCTCCCCCCCCATCAAAGGTGCTTGAGTGCATTGTCTCCGACCAGCTCACTGACCACCTTAATAATCATGACCTATTCTGTAAACAGCAACATGGCTTTCACAAAGGGCACAGTACTACGACAGCCCTCCTGGAGTTCACCACACACGTCCACTCTGCCTTAGACAGAGGCCATATCACTGGTGTGGTCTTTGTTGACCTCTCTAAGGCGTTTGACACTGTCAACCACTCCCTCCTACTAAATACTCTCTCCAACATCAGCTTCTCACAGGATGCCCTTGGCTGGTTCACTGACTACCTGTCAGACCGGTACCAACGGGTCAAAATTGGTACCACCATATCTAGCAGACTACCAGTCCAATCCAGTGTTCTGCAAGTGTCCATCCTCGGTCCTCTACTTTTCAGTCTCTTCCTTAACTCCCTTTCCTCGTCCTGCTCTGGCAATCTATTACTGTATGTGGATGATGCTGTCCTATATTCCTCCAATCCAGACCCCACTCAACTCCACAATTCCCTCTAGTCCTCCTTCTCTGAATCCAAAAAATGGTTCTCCATGCAGCGTCTTATTCTAAATTACAAGAAGACTAAAGTTATGTTCTTCTCACACCCTCTGAACTCCCGGAAGGAGGTCTGCTCTCAAATTCTAGCTGACAATCGGACCCCCTCAAACAAGTGGATACCTTTAAATATCTGGGCATCACCCTAGACCCAGCCCTTAACTTCCACCAGCACATCCATCATCTGTCCACCACCCTTAATGCCCAGCTCAGAATCCTCTATCGCTTCAAACACTGTCTTACTCTTGAAGCTGTTCGTCTCACTGTCTCCTCCTCTGTCCTCTCCCTCCTTGACTATGGTATTCTTATCTGTGGAGCTGCAAACACCTTGGCCCTAGGCAGACTCCATCTCTCCTTGAACAAAGCATACCGCCTCATCCTTGACTGTGATCAGCTCACCCATACATGCTCACTATATAATTCCACTAACTGGTTGAACCTCGACAATAGAATCTGGTTCCACACATGCCTTATGGTCAAAAAGATCGCCCTTGGTCTCTTCCCCTTTGGCCTCACCCCAATAATCTAACCGGCCCTGACTCATGGAAACACCCGAAGCTCTGGCAAGCAGCTCCTATCTGTTCCTCGGTGCCATACCTCCAGATTCCAAAGGTCCTTCAGCTACAGGGCCACTTCCTAGGTGAACAGCCTGCCCAGCACACTCACTAATGAAAACAGAATTGGCCCCATCAAAACCTTTCTCAGAGACCATTTCCAGTCCTCTAACTCCTGAGACTGTCGTTGACCCCTCCCCTGATCCCTCCCTCCCCTGATAAGGGCCTCTGGCCGGCTTCATCCTCCCTCCCCCTTTTTTGCCTACCAGAGTTGCCTGTTTAGCTGTATACCCAGAGCCTCTATACTGAGCTGTCTTTAGGCCTGTCCTAATTTGCCTTAGGATCTCACTGTTAGCCTTTTATTGTATCCTCTGTATTAAGTCTGTCTGAGTCCTGCTTTTGAAATGTGATCACTGTTGTAATGTTCTACTTTATGTGACATGGAGCCTTCATAAATGAGTCTTGGACTCAAAGGTACTTTCCAAATTCACTATAAATAAATAAATAAATGATTCTATTGGTAATTTCTTTTATTGATGTGTAATCGTTGTGATCTAAATGGACCAGCGTATCAAAATTTTAAACATTTTTCCTCCAAGATGTAAATTTCCCTTCAAAACACAAGCATAATTCAGACTGCTTTGTATGGCACAACTGGGTAATGCACTACAGTCAAGTCATACTTGTTCTCATGTTTATTTATTTAAATAAAAGTTTCACCAGGAAGGCATGCTGATCAGAGTCTGCTCAATTCCAGATGCGCCCTGGGGACAGAAACAATATACAGAGGAATGTCTGGATGTACTATTCAGAAGGAGAAGGCATATTTATTTATATATTTATTTAGCACTGGCATGGTTAACTCACCTGCTCAGAATGCATGTGCAAGTGGATGTGGTGGGATTCTAACCTAGGTGTGCTTACTCAGCCCTTTTACATGGTCTGCCCTACATGGAGCATTGGCATGGTTGACTTGCTTGCTCAGTCAGTCAGTGTGCAGGTGAATGTGGTGGTACTCAAACACAGTCCCCCTTAATGAGCAATTTTACATGGCCTGTATTGTTTTTGACTGTGTTATGCCCTCTAAGCATATGGTTTGTCACACCTAGGTTAAAGCCCCACCACATCCACTTGCACAGTGACTTTCTGAGCAAGTGCGCGAACCATGCCAGTGCTACATGGGCGCCCATGAGAAAAACAAATTATGACCGCAGAGTGCATAACGAGGTAATGCCCCCTACAGTCATAGTTTGTTGTTCAGGAAATTGGAAACAGAAACAAGGGTAGGGAAGGATGAAGGGGGCTAAAGGCAACATATGAATGATAAGTGATGGAGGGTGGGAATGTATGTAGCAGAGGGAAGATGGAATGCAGGACATATCAGTTTATGGTAGGCAATGCACACATCTAGTCAAATAAAATCCCATACATCATCCCGAAAATCATGAGTGCGGCATATAAGTACCAGGTTATGATCTCTTTAGTAAAGATTGGGGCAGTAAAAAAGAAGGGTGGTGCTCCACTACGTTAAAGAGGGCATAAAGGCTGGAGAGGTGAAGAGTATACCAGTGAAAGGAAATGCACAGTGTGTCATGTACCGTCAATCTGTCAGTGGCACAGAAATACACACAGTGGTGATCTGCACAGCTCTGGTACAAGGAGAGATAGTGGAGGGATATGTTGTATGAAATGCACATGAAGACAACTACGCGTGAAGTTGTCATGCTATTTCATTTCAATATTTCATGCACGGACCTGACAACCATGGCAACTGCTTTAGACAGAAGCAGAAGCATCTATACAGTACTGGGGGTAGGTATCACACATATTTCGATCACGACACCCATACATAGTGAGATTATGAACGTAGTACTCACCAACAGGGACAAAATCACATACTTCCTGGTACAAGGGCAACTGGAGTCCAGCGAGCACCACACAACGTGCTTTCATAGGGGCACAGTGACTCATTAAAGTCACACAAAGGCTAAAGTTCTTGATTTCAAAAAAGGCATGAATTTACTGAAATGGGGAACTATAGACATGGGATCCAAGCAGGAGGAGGATAGGGAAGACCATGCGAACAAAGCAAGAGATGGGACCTGATCAGTCAGAGCAGACAACATTCAACAAGACTGGTCTGCAACAGGGAGCAGGAGAGGGAGAGAAAGAGACAGAGAAGAATTTGTAAGGATCAGACTGTCAGGATAAAGGTTGACAGAGCATTGGCATAGAAGCAGGTAGAAATTGCAGAAACACTAAATGAGTATGTCTGTGTTTACCAGAGAGAAACTGGTGACAATCACACTGGGGAAGGGATCATTGGATACACAAGATTACAGACGCAGCAATCCGAAAGATCAGAGTGCTGCCAGGTCTGAAGCACCAGGTCTACACGGCATACACCCCAGAGTACTGAAGGAGATGGCAAAGGTTCTGGCAGAACTACTGGCAGACCAATTAATAACCTGCCTGGGGACTGGTTGAGTTATTCAGAACTGGAGAATTGCACATATGTTACCCATCTATAACATTGGTCCCAAGGATGGGGCATGGAACTATAGACCAGACAGCATTTCTTCCATTGTGGGGAAGCTCATGTTGTAACATCATCAAGGCAATGCTGGTAGCATTTCTGGAGGAGAATGGCCTCCATAGCAACAGGCAGAATGTTACCCCCACGCCCCTGAGGCAAACAAAGCAGGGCCATTCCCCAAGACAGGAGAATCAGTCATTCCTCACCCATGAGCCAGGCAAAGTAGGGACAGCCCTCCTACCACTGCATAAAAAGCAGGGTCACACAATCCATCCTGGCCCTTTCCAGCAGCTGGTCTCCATCACCACCCCCTCCCATACTAGTTCCCAATGAATTGCTCACTCACAGTGGCAGCAGGGTGCTGTGTATTCTCTCCCTGCCTTGAGTTCCTTCCCCTTCCCACAGAGTCATTTTCAATAAATGTAGCAAAATTACCTCAAGGCATGAGCAGACTCAACAGGACCCTTTCTGCTGGTTGTTGAACTTCGTTCTGCAGGCAGGCAGCTTCTCTCTTGGTCCTCGATCCTTGTTTTGTTGTTGCTGGCTTGGACAAACTCAGGAGCTGTTGGGCTGGGTTCTAGGTGTTGCAGAGTGTGAGTGCACAGTCTAGTGCAGCTACTGCTGTGGCTTGCTGGTGGGAAGGGTGGCTTGGCAGGCTAGCAGTAGTGGCTAGTAGGCTACTAGGGTTGGCTGCTACTGCTCTCTCATTTCTGTAACTTACCATTATATACTATCTACCAGGAGGCTGAGGATGCGTATTGCTTTTTTTTTTCTCTTTTTGATGCAAAAGCTGTTGATGTTTGATTCAATGGTCCTTAAAGCTATTAATACTCAGGTCTGGGCCTTGAGTGAGAGTGCTGCATTAGATGCCATGGCCGTTGATTTTTTTAAATGCTCCCTGGAAGCTGCACTCCAGTGCTCCACTTATTGCTCCTTGCTTGCTCATTAGGACAGATTGCCTGGACTTAGTCACATTGCTCAGATCCCCATAGACTCGGGATCGGCCAGTCAGCAGAGCTGCAGAGTTGACCATCCATCATTCACCCCGGTGACGTTTAAGCACCTGATGAGGGGTGAGAGGAGAGCTGGGGGTTCGGTTTGCCAGTCCGAGAAAGAATGTGTGCGAGCGGGCGGGTGGAGGTACAGTGGAAAAAAGAGTGCTCCTTTGAGTAGCAGCATGGCCAATAGTCTTCTTCCTGGCTGACTTCCTGTGCAATGATGTGGACGCTCCTCATTTCCTTCCTCTTGTGGAGTCATGCTGAAAACACCATTGAATATATGGTTTCTAATTCGCACTCCCATGGCTGTTCCCCGGTTCTGATGGCAGCCTCAAGCAGGCGATTGTGGAATGCAGGAGTGATGGCAGGATGAAAAGAATTTACTTCAGGAGCACCTGAATTGTAACGCAGTTGGCAGAAACCGTTAATGGAGTGGGATTAATGTCAAGGACCGGATGTAATGCTTCCCACAAAGCATGTTATGGCCCAAAACCGAGTTCGGAAGGGGGGGGGTTGTTTTAGCCAGGAAAGACACACTAAGCTGAAGCTTGTTTATAGGTGCACCCTGGGAATACAAGGAAGTTAAGTGACTTGCTTAGGGTCACACTATGCAAGTGGGGGCTGTGGGATTCAAACCCAGGTCTCCAGGTTTGCAGCTCACAGCCTCAAACCAATGCTCTATATGGCATGTGCTGAAGAGTATAGGGTGGGGTGGGGGCACAGATTTAAATGGCTGAGGAAGATCAGTGGCCAACTGCAAGTTCTGAGGAGAGGCTACTTTCACCAGAGGGTAGATTAACCCTGTTTTGGGGGGGGGGGCTGAGGCCAGCACTGAGGGGTGGGGAAGCCTGAGGCCTGCACTGAGGGGTGAGAGAACTAGGAAGATAGAAGCCAGTGAGGGGATGCAAGCCCATCATGACTGCAGGCTTTACCTGGGAACATGGCTAGGACTTCGGGAGTATTCTGCCATAGCTGGAGTTTAACTAGCTAGGAGGAAGAATGGGTACACTCAGGAGTCTCAGGCAGAGTCTGAGAAGCCTGTGGTGGGGTGGTGGGTCTGAAGCCTGTCACCATCTCTGGGTGAAAGGAGCCAAGGAGCTAGCCACAACATAAAAGCAAGTTACTGTTGCTGAGCAGACTGTGGTCCTTTTCTGCCATCAATTTTCTATATTTCTAGCACAATCAGCGTGACTGCATCAAGATGCTTTCTGAAACTTTAAGTTCTCAATCTGTGCTCAACTGCATCTCAAATTAACATATTATAAAACTAAAATCCTCAACCAGTACTCAATTACTAATTTAAATACTCAACAAGCATTCAACTGCACACATTGAGTGTTTGATGAGTGCTGGTTTAGTTCAAGTGCTCAACACCTAGCACTCAACTAAATTTATCATGTCAATGCATTTTTTATTGATGCTCAACCTACTATAGGTGAAGCATTGGTGAATGCTCACACACACATTTTTGTAAGGGTTGTACAAATTCCAGACTACATGTTAGAACTTTTCCTTTACAGGGAGGTATTGACACAAACATATGCCACTGGAATAGCAACAGCTAGTCAGCGTACAGTATTTAACTTACCCATTTTCTAACTAATGATTGCTGCCCAGGTTGTGCGAGTGACTGCTGTGTAGAGGGCTACATAGGATATTGAGCAGGATGAAGGGATGGGAGGGTTTCTTTAATAATTACTAGGCTGTGTGAGTGATTGCTGGGGGAGGGCAGGGTAGGGTGCTGAGTGGATTGGGGCTAGGAGAGTTTATTTAATAATTAATGGGCTATATGACTGACTTCTGGGGAGAGTAGGGTTTCATAGGGTGCTAAGTGGGATGGGGATAGCAGGGATTTTTATGATTTCTGGGCTATATGAGTGACTGCTGGGGGGAAGGTGGTATAGGGTGCTGAATGGAATGGGGACACAAGAGGGTTTATTTAAGCAATATACCCCTTCAGGGTGTGGGTATACTGGTGGATTTACCACAGCTGGTGTGGTTCTGTCACGAGGTGCAGCCGAGTGACTTAACCACACCAGAAGTGGTAAAAACACCAGTATACCCACTCCCTGGAGGGGTATATTGCTATTATTCAATGTCTCACATTTTTGGGTGACTAAAACTTTAGAAATAAGTTTTGTTTCTTTCTTTTTTTAATCATTTTTGTTATCTTATTGCTCCTCCAAAAATAAATAGTTCCTTGTTGCAAGGCAGAGTAATGGTGTTGCCCCCCCCAAACTGAATTACGTTTTTTGTTTGTTTGTTTTTTTACAGTGAGCACTAAGATTTGCAGTTCAATTTGTTGTGTTTTTCATGCGTCTTCCTACAGCGGCAATTCTAAAGGGCTGTCATCTGTGACCTCGTGCTTCCTGTTACTGTGCATAAATATATTGCAAGACTGTGGAGAAAATTTGTTTTTAAGTGTTTTATGTGGATTTGAGGTCTTTTTGGAAGCAATGGAGCAGTGCGTCCGAGACAGGAAAGTTACTGTTTGTCGTGGCTTTGGGTCTGATTAAAGCTGATGGGGCAGCGTGTCCGAGATGAAAGTTGGGAGGCTCAGCATTTGAATTTGAGGACAGGAGGGGAAAAAACTGAGTTCCCTTGAGTATTATTGTGATGGAACACAGTCGCTATGAAAATCTGAGGCAAAGTAAGGGAGTTGCAAGCAGTTACCGAGGACTTACTTTTATAATATATATGTTTAATTCAATTGTCGGTTTTCAGCAGGGTTGGGAACTGCTGGTAGTGTAAGCTGCAGTGTTCTGTCACTGGGTATCTCACTCTGTTTTACCAGTCTGGGTTTATTGTAGTCATAGTGATTTCTCTTGGGGTTCTGCTGTGGCTGACTGGCACTTTTCCCAGTGGGTACACTGGAAGATTTACAGCGCTGAAAAGGTGCCAGTCAGCCAATCAAAATGCAAGATTTGGGGTGTGCTTTTGTGCCCATTGTATAATTAATAATTACTGGCCTATGTGAGTGACTGATGGGGGGAAGGTAGGATATGGTGCTGAGTGGAATGGGGGGACGGGAGTGTTTATTTAATACTTACTGGGATATGAGAGTGACTTCTGAGTGAGGGCGGGATAGGGTGCTGAGTGGGATGGGAATGGGAGGGTTTATTTAATAATTAATGGGCTATGAGAGTGACTGGTGGTGGAAGAGTGTGGGATAGGGGCTGAGTGGGGTGCAGACAAGGGGCTTTATTTAATGATGCATAGGGAGAGACATCACCAGTAGAAAACAGGAAGTTGTTATCCCTCTGTACAGACAGCTGGTGAGACCCCATCTGGAGTACTGTGTAAAGTTCTGGAGAACCCATCTCCGCAAAGACATAGACAGTGTGGAGGCTGTCCAGAGGAGGGCAACCAAAATGATGCAGGGTCTGCACCAGAAGACATATGAAGAAAGACTAAAGAGCTTAAGATGTATAGCCTTGAGGAAAGGAGGAGAGAGGGACATGATAGAAACTTTCAAATACCTCAAGGAATCAACAAAGTCCAAGACAGGTAGCATGTTTCAGAAAAAGAGATGTGCAAGAACAATTTGAAGATGGGGGGGCTGCTCAGAGGTAATGTGAGGAAATATTTCTTCACTGAGAGGGTTGTAGATGCATGGAACAGCCTTCTTGAGGAGGTCATAGAGTCAAAAACAGTGGGGGAATTCAAGAATGCATGGGACAGACATAAGGCAATTCTAGTGGGGAGTGGGAGGAAGTAGCCTGTTGGTTAACTAGGATCTGAGTTTATCCATTAGGTAGGGAAATGGAGAGACTAGGTGGGCCAAGCTGTCCCTATCTGCTGTCAAATTCTATGTTTCTATGAATAGTGCCCAGTATGGTTGGGCGGATCACAATTCTTGGCTGAATATCGGATTCAGATAGTAGCTAATCAATATCTGACCGGAATAGGATATTTATCAGGTCTTATAGTATGCGTTGAGCAAACTGCAATGTAATGTCATGAAAAGATAGATATGCTTCAATTGGCATTGGTGAGATTGCATGTGGGAGGCTGGTAAGTTAGTGACATCGCCTCATGCTGCACCACAGTAGACAATCTTGTCATTTCCTGAGAAAATGCTGTATGAATGCTGTCTGAAGGTTCAGAGGAGGGCAACAAAGATGGTGCATGGATTGCATCACAAGTCCTATGAAGACAGGTTGAAGGAACTGAACATGTACTCCCTGGAGGAGAGGAGGGAGAGAGGGGATATGATAGAGACATACAAGTATCTTACAGGGAGGAACAGGGTGCAGGAAAACACTATTTTTAAGTGAAAAAGATGTTCCAGGACTAGAGGGCATGGGCTGAAGTTGGAGGGAGGATGATTCAGAGGAAACATGAGAAAGAATTTCTTCACAGAACGGGTGGTGGACAAGTGGAACACCCTGCCAGAGGAAGTGGTGGGGGCTGAAACAATCACGGGATTTAAGAATGCATGGGATAGACATAAAGGAATTCTAGAAGTCAGGGGTAAGGGGCAACAGACTTCTAGGAAAACAAACTGAACTTACAAGCTCAAATGGGCAGACTGGGTGGGCCATAGGCCCTTATCTGCCGACACTGTCTATGTATCTATGTATCTATGTATAGCAGGTACTCTTCACAGATGGTGCATTACGCACAATGCAACATGCTGTACATGTTTGTGTCTGGTAGAAGTAGCATATCCGGCTTGCCCCTGCTTTCATTCTCTCTTTTCCCCTGAGAAAAAAAATTGGTGTGCAGTTCAGGTGCGGCTAAGGCTGAGTGAGGGGCAATGAGTTCCCGACTTTATTGTATCATGTGCTGTACTATTGGGGCTTCCATCAGGATAGGCTGGTGCCTGTACAAATGTGAAAATCACTGTGAGGGGGGCCTCGGGAATATGCACCATAGGTACCGCAGGAATTGACATGGGTGGCACCAGTGTGTGTGTGTGTTTGTTCTTTGGCAATGGACGGTGCTCTCAGAGTTTACTGTCACAAATTTAGATAAAGCGGGAACACTGCATTACGATCTTAGTGAGACTAACATTTGCTGAGCCCAGAGAGAGGGAGTGTTCCTCACCAAGCAGCAGGTTCATGTTTTACAGTTCTGAGTAAGTAGGCAATTACCAAGAAGCAGCTCTCTTAGCAAGTTTGGCACCGCTTGTCTCTCTTTCTCTCCATTCTCTCGCACTTCATTTGTACCGCAGTTCTCACATTCTGCCTAGCACCACTTATCAAATCCATTCACAGGTGCTCAATTAATTAATTAATCTAACTTCTGAAAGGTGAAATATTCGAATGGAACAAATCTGAATAAAATTATGGATATCCAACTGGATAATTTAATTGGGTATGACATCCGCCCAACCCTACAGCCCAGGCTATGTCAATGACTGCTGGGTGGAGTTTGGGATAGGGGATGAATAAAATATAAACAGCAGGCTTTATTTAGTAATTACTGCCAGGACTGTATGATTCACTACTGTATGGAGGGTGGGATCAGGACTATGTGGTATATGGACCGGGGTGTCTAATTTAATGATTATTGCTTACCATGTGGGAGTAACCACTGCGGGAGGGTGGGATAGTTTGCTGGATGGTTTCTAGACTGGGGTGCTTCATTTAATGATTACTGCCCGGACTGTGTGAGTGACTGCTGGGGGGAGAGGTGGGATAGGCTCCTGGTTGGGATATGGATTAAGGGGGCTTTATTTAACGATTACTGCCCAGACTGTGTGAGTGACTGCTGGGGGGAGAGGTGGGATAGGCTCCTGGTTGGGATATGGATTAAGGGGGCTTTATTTAATGATTACTGCCCAGGCTATGTGAGTGACTACTGGGTGGTAGGTGGGATAGGGTGCTGGGTGAGGTGAGAGATGGGAGGCTTCTTTTAATGATTACTGTACTGTGTTGGTGGTCGATGGGTGAGCAGAGATAGAGTTAGGGATAGGATGCTACGGGCTATGAGAGTGACTGGTGAGGGGTGGATTAGAGTGCTGAGTGGGATGGGAGGGTTTATTTAACAATTACTGGGCTATGTGAGTGACTGCTGGGGAGAGGTCAGGATAAGGTGCTGAGTGGGTTGGAGGGATAGGAGGGTTTATTTAATAATTAATGGGCTATGACAGTGACAGGTGGGGGAGGGCATGATAGGGTGCTGAGCAGGATTGGGGGATGGGAGGGTTTATTTAATAATTACTGGGCTATGTGAGTGACTGCAGGGGGGAGGGCAGGATAAGATGCTGTGTAGGACAGGGGATGGAGGGAATGTAATCATTACAGTGCAGTGTGAGTGACTGTCGGTGGAGGAGGGTGGGATAGGAAGCCAAGTAGGATGTGGATAAGGAGCTTTTTTAATGAATACTTCCCAGACTCAGTCAGTGACTGAAGGGTGGAGGGCAGGATAGGGGTTGAATAGGATATTGACAGGGTGCTTTATTTGGTGATTACTGCCCAGACTGTATGAGTGACTGATTGCTAGGTGGAGGGTTGGGTAGGGGCTGAATGGAATATGGACCGGAGTGTTTCATTTAATGATAGCCACCCAGACTGTGTGAGCAACAGCTGAGGGTAGAGGGTGAGAGAGTGTGCTAGCTGGGATATGGACAGGAGTTTTTTTTAATGATTATTGTCCAGGCCATGTGAGTAACTGCTGAGTGGTAGGTGGGATAGGGTACTGGCTGGGAGGTTTCTTTAATGATTAGTTACTGTACTGTGTAGGTGGCTGAGCAGAGAAGCAGGCATGGACAGGGTGCCACGTGAGTGTGGAGAAGGTTTGAGCTTCAGACTTTGTGAAGTGTCATTATAAAATCTGGTTTATCAGTGGCTGGAAACACATGCATAGGTATAGTGCAAGAGGTGGAAAAGTTATCATGCCCATCAGGCACACTAATTGGCCAGGTGGAAGAGAGGGAAGATCCCAAACTGTGACTACTCCCACTGCTAAACTTCAGGGATTCACTCATTCTCGTCTCCAAATCAACTGAGACCTACTGCTGCTGGTACATCCCTAGGAAATACATCAGCTGATGACAGTCCACTGTGGGAACAACTTTCTGGAAATGACTTCTTGAAAATGCACAGCAAGTCACAGTATGACATAGTGCCTGAGATGCCAGCATAAAGATGGTGCAGGATTATCTGGATGAGAATGTCCCACTAGCAAACGGAGATGAGCGTCTCTTTCACTGGTACCAAGAAAAGACCTTTTGGCTCTCTTTGACATGGGTTGCTATTGAGCACCTCAGCTGCCCACCTGCAAGTACATACTCAGAGAGTTTTCAGTGAGGCACGCAATGTAGTCACCAGCAACAGAATGTACCTTTTGACCTGAAATGTGGAGATGCTCACTTTTGAAAAAGTTAACCTTCCCCTTTTCTCCAAAGCCCTACTTGCCAGCATATACATGTAATGAATATTCTACACTTCCTGCTGCTGTAATGACAGAAGATGTTCAGGTGGATGGGGAGGGCTTCGGTGGCCACTGATACCTAGTTTGTGGACACAGCGGCCTGCACACACTGTGACTGTGGGATACTGCACTGCTGCCACGTGGCCAGATTAAAAAGATTTGTGGGCCACATGGGCCAGAGTATTTTTGGACAACTTTGGGCATGTTACCAGTGTGCACAACACTTTTCCATGGTATAACAAGAAGCCTTGTCCATGTTTAACACTGTCCCAGTAGACACACTATTTGGAACCAGTCACCCACTGTAATAGGGGATAAAGAAATGTGTCCCAATAATTTCAGCCTAAACCTCATTTTGGTCTAAAACATAATGTGTTTGTGTAACTAATATTGATCTATGAAGCTGGATCATATAAAACTTGTAATTACAGGTTTAACTAAACCACAAGTTGTAATATTCAAGTGTCTTTTGATATCTGTATTGACCATGTGAGTAATGGTAGACAGGTGTTTTAAGTGTCTGCAAGACAGAAATACAGGGATAGTGTTCAAAGTTACCCTTTTGACTATTATTATCAGGAGGACAAGCCAGAATAAAAAGCTTGAGTGCACATTCCTAAGTGCAAACCTATTTCTTCCTTCTAGATCCTAAGAACTGGTAATGATCATTATTACTATCCTTATATAGTAGTATAATTTACACTATCAATACATTTATGCTGACAAGAGATTAGGTCATGCAAGAACTAAAAAAGAGTATTGCCTTGTAAGTTAATGTTTATACTTGTTCTGTACCAATCATAGACAACCATAGTACTGTCTTCCACTATATAAGCAGGCCACTATACACTGTTAGTTTGAAGAATGAAGAATTAAAAATTAAGAATGAAGAATGAAGGATGTACCACTTGTAATCTCTGGCTGTGATTATTGTTATAATCATTAAATTCTTCCGCCATCAGCCTCATCTCCGTTCGTCTCCTTTCTAAGTATTTATAATAGACAATTTACTAATGGTAATTTTTTCACAACGCTACACCCACATACACTGTGACGTGCTGCACTGGTGACTTATGGCTTCAGATAATGTGTCTTTTTTTATGATTTTCTGGGCAAAGTTGATCATGTAGTCAGAGTGTATAACACTTAACCTACTGCACAACAGGAAGCCTTATCCATGTTCGGTGCTGTCCCAAAAGACACAATTTTTGGAACTAGTAGCATCAATGTAGGCTACTGTATCATCCTGCTGTTTTATGTGATTCATTGGCCCAGTACAACATGTTATTTTATTGTATATCTGATCCCCAGTATTTTTTAGTGGTTGAACCAGTGGGAGAGGGGTGTTGTTCCCATCACTGAGGATGAAGCTAGGCAGACTGTGGCTAGCGACGTATGCCAACCAAACATCAAAACCTCCACAGCAAAGACCATTACAGTGACAGTAATCAACAGGTCACTGTAATGGTCCCTGCTGACACCGGCACTGCATCTCCCGGTGTTTTGCCCCTCCTGAGACAACTCCAACTTGGAGTTGGTTATTTAAATATCGGGGTGGAGGGTTGGTGGGCCAGGCCCCCTAACTAAATACATGGGAGAATCTACAGCACAATGCGCCGACACTCGGCATTGTGTCTGTCGATGTCAGGGATGTCGGTGACGTTGGTGTCAATGCGCTATAGGTAAACTGGGGTGAGTATACAGCATGCACTAAGCAGGAAAGGGATCTTGGGGTTATCATCTCTGATGACCTCAAGGTAGGGAAACAGTGTGACAAGGCAGCAGGTAAAGCAAATAGGATGCTGGGATGCATAGGCAGGGGCATCACCAGCAGGAAAAGGGGAGGTCATAATTCCACTAGACTAGACGCTAGTGAGGCCCCACCTGGAGTACAGTGTGCAGTTCTGGAGACCTTACCTACATAAGGACATAGACAGGTTAGAGAAGGTTCAGAGGAGGGCAACAAAGATGGTACATGGATTCCATCACAAGTCCTATGAGGACAGGTTGAAGGAACTGAATATGTACTCCCTGGAGGAGAGGAGGGAGAGAGGGGATATGATAGAGACATACAAGTATCTTACAGGGAGGAACAGGGTGCAGGAATACACTATTTTGAAGCGAAAAAGATGTTCCAGGACTAGAGGGCATGGGATGAAGTTGGAGGGGAGGACGATTCAGAGGAAACGTGAGGAAGAATTTCTTCACAGAACGGGTGGTGGACAAGTGGAACATCCTGCCAGAGGAAGTGGTGGGGGCTGAAACAATCATGGGATTTAAGAATGCATGGGATAGACATAAAGGAATTCTGGAGGTCAGGGGTAAGGGGCAACAGACTTCTAGGAAAACATAAACTGAACTTACAAGCTCAAATGGACAGACTGGGTGGGCCACAGGCCCTTATCTGCAGATACTGTCTATGTATATATGTATCTATGTAAACTGGCTAGCAACATCAGTGACAAAAAGGACTACTTCTTCCTCCCAGGTGGAATGAGGGCTGTCAGCAGATATTATAAAAGGGGTTGGAAATTTCCTGCTTCCTGATTAGCTAAACATGTTCTGAGATTCGTATCTTAATTCTCCACAACTGCATAGGTTTGAACAAGTTCAGGCAGCGGGATTTGGAATTTGGGCATCTCACATACAGAAGTCATGAACCACTTCACTCATTCCTGATTGCCATCACAAACATGGCTGCCACCTTTACTCATATATGAAAATCTTCAACTAAGCCCCTAAAAATACAGCTTTCTTAAATCAAACAAAATAAATAATTGAATTTTCATTCCACTCATGAATCCACCTTACATACATAATCAAATTGAAAAAAACAAGTCCTGTTGAGTTTTCATTTCCTGTGTTCTTTTTTTTTGTGGTTGGTAACCATGGAAAATCCCCCCTTCTATTCTTACCATTTTGCCAGAGAACTTGCTGCTCCTTACCGTACAACAGATGACATTGAAGTTCTGGTTCCACCTGAGGCCTTTGTGTGTCTGTATGTTTATGACTATGAAATTCTGAATTCACGTATTCCATGTTACTTTTTTTTATTTAGTTGTTTAACCAGGTATTGCACACTAAGCTGAAAGTTTTTTTACAGGAGCAACCTGGGAGCACAAGGAGGTTAAATGACTTGCTCAGGGTCACACAGTATGCAAGTGGAAGCTGTGGGATTCAAACCCAGGTCTGGTCTGCTGGATGTCACCAAATTTGCAGCTCAGAGCCTTAGACCACTGCGCTATACTGCCTCCTCCATTACTATTCCATATATGTGTGTGTTGTTGTGGGGGGAGAATTCTTCTACTAAAATACTGCAGAATTTTGAATTTTTATATTCCAGAAAATAAAGAGGGAGAAGGACAAGGAGGTATACCTAGTAAAGCAGAGGGAAGCAGGCAACGTAGAGGTGGCAAAGACACAGAGGAAAGAATCGACAAAGGCGGTCATTAAGAGGGATTAGATTTTCTTCAGATGCAGAAGTGAGAAGAAGAAAGCAAGGGGAGGGACAGTGAGGATTAGAAAGGTGGGGGGAAGGACTGCACAGCAGAGGACCTAGAAAAAGCAGACATCCTAAACAGGTACTTCTGCTCGTCACAGTGGGTGGGGGGTTGGACCATCAGGGAGCAGCAGGAGTGGAGGGAGATGGACACTAGTCCATTTTTAGAAGACAGAGTTTGGAAGGGACTTGCAGCTCTGAAGGTGGACAAAGCTATGGGACCAGATATGATACATCCAAGGGTTATAAAGGAACTCAGGGAGGTGCAAGCTACCCCACCGACAGCCTTGTTCAACATTTCTCTGGAAACAGGCATGATTAGGGAGGACAGGAGATGAGCTGATGTGGTCCCTCTACATAAGAGTGGCAGCAGGTAGGAGGCTAAAATGTATAGGTTGGTCCGTCTTATATCAGTGGCAGGGAAATTAATGGACACCCTGCTAAAGGAAAGACTGGAGAAAAGTTTGACTCCAGTGGACTGCAAGACCACAGGCAGCATGGGGGAGGTTATGCCAAATGAATCTGATGGATGTCTTGACTGGGTGACCAGGGAAATAGATCAGGGGAAGGCGGTGGATGTGGCCTATCTGGATGTCAGCAAGGCCTTCAACACTGTGCCACAAAGGAGGCAGATAAAGAAACTGAGAAGCCTTGGGGTGGAATCCAAAGTGGTGAACTGGGTAAAGAACTGGTCGGTCCAGTGACACAGAGAGCTGAGGTGCCGGGTGCCTCATCTGCCACCACCCCGGTAACTCAGATTTAGAAACAGACCAGGAGTTGTATGGAGAACCACTGGGAGAAGCAATGAGCATCCAGGGATGGCCTTTCTCCTGTGGGGAGGAGGGACCATGCATGCTGCTACTTGGTCACCAAAGCAGCCAACTACCTAGTTGGTTGGGATTGGGTGCAGTGGTATTACTGCATCTTCACACAGTGTATGGGAGACCGAGTACACCACACAGTCCAGGTAAAAGGAGAGGAAAAGGAGGAAAAATCCCATCAGCAGGTGGTGGTGACCCCCTGCAGGCTCTGCATCCCTTCTCAATGCTCCCACCCCCCCCCATGGTGGTTCAAAAGGTGAGGTAACATCTCAGGTGAGTGAATGGGGGGTAGCTGCCAGAGGGGGGCTGCTAAGGGAGGAATGGAGCACAAATACATGAAGAAAAAAATAAACTGCTTAACAGATAGGAGATAGAGGCTGGTGGTAAACAGCACTCACTCGAATAACAGAGGAGTGCAGCGAGGTGCCACAGGGCTCAGTACTAGAACTTCTTAAATGTCTTCATAAGTGACATTACTGAGAAATTGGTAAAGAAGGTATGCATTTTTGCAGATGATACCAAACTATGTAATAGAGTGGACACTCAGGAGGGGGTAGAGAGACTGAACAGTGATCTGTGGAAACTGGAGGAGTGGTCTGAAGCATGGCAGATGGGATTCAATGCCAAAAAGTGCAAAATAAAGCACCTAGGGCATAGGAACCCCGGCACTGAGTATAGGATGGTGACAGGTACTGACAGTCACTAAACAGGACAGGGACTTTGGTTTTATCCTATCTGATGATTGCAAGATGGCAGGGCAGTGTGACAAACCAATGGGGAGGGCCAGTGGGATGCTGAGGTGCATAGGGAAGGGTATATCCAGCAGGAGTAGGGAGGTGGTTTTGCATGTCATTGCTCGCTGGTGCAATGCCACCTGGAATACTTGTCCAATTTTGGAGGCCACACCTCAAAAAGGACATAGGCAGGGTGTAGGCAGTCCAGAGGAGGGCAACTAAATTGTGCATGGGTTGCACAAGATGCCCTATGAGGAGAAACTCAGTGATCTCAACATGTACAGCCTGGAACAAAAGACCGTGAGAAGTGACATGATGGAGGCATACAAGTACCTCACAGGGGTGAGCAGTGTGCAGGAGGGGAGACTCTTTCAAATGAGAAGGAGCAGCAGGACCAGGGGTCATGCGATGAAGCTGAATGGGAGTGTTTACGAGAGATGTGAGGAAATATTTCTTCATTTCATGGGCAGTAAATCCATAGGACAGACTGCCAGTAGATGTGGTGGAGGCATAAATGGAGGGGGGGAGGCTTCAATCCTGCATGGGAGAGACATAAGGGTGTATTAGAAAATAGGCAGTGAAGAGTGGAGACACAGAGAGTAGTTAGGGTCTGCAGAGACACTATAGGCAGGGAACATCTGGGCAGACTTGGTGGGCCAAACAGTTCTTTTCTGCTTACAAATCCTATGTTTCTATGGCAGTTCACTGCAGCAAAGGCTGGAACACTTAATCTCCCAAATTCATCAGGTTCTGCCCATTTATGACTATCATACTTCGAGAAATCAGCTGCATGTTATAGTCGCAAGTTAGTAACTTATCCATTTGGCCCTAAATCTGTATATCTTAAAGTGTGGCCAAAAGCTTTAACGGTAGTTTCAGAAAACTACAAAACACATCCTTAAAATGCACTGGCAAGGACAAATAAAAAAAAAAATGGGTCAGTCCATCTGCTTTGGGCCATAGCTTTTTCACAGACAAGGTGGTAGAATGAGGTGTGTGAACCTCGTAGCTTTCATTAATACTGAATCATGACTGCAACTAGGAAACAAGTGACCTCTCGTGTCCCACACATCCTGTTTTAGGTACTTCTGTGAGACTCAGACTTGTCTGGGAACAAAAGCATTAAAAAGCTACAACATACTGAACCGAAATGCCTCCCCTTGATGTGAGCTGCTACATTCTAAATGAAAACAAAATGCAGTTGTGATCTAAAATGGTCAGCATCTCTGTTTAGAATGGTATAAAACACCTGTTCCCTCTGCTGTCGAGTCTGAGGCAAGTGCTGAAACCAAGGGGCAAGCTTGTATTAAAAGGACCAATTTACATTTTATCATTGAGGCTGCGGTTTCCATGGTTTCATTTTATTGTAATTGTGATACTTAGCAGCAACAAGAATTGGATGGCTCAAGTCATTTAGTTAATTAAATACAAACTTGATGGCTGCCAAAAGAATAATGGATGAAATTAGCATCCCCTGGACAGCACCTTTAAACTATGGAGTGCATGATTGCTGTCGGACAAACTGGAATAGAATAAATCTATGATACTGGTGCATTCATAGCACGTCTCACATGACTCCATGTATCCCAATGCCGGTGTTTGTTTTAATATGTAATTTATTTTTTACGTGCTCACCAAGATGAAGTGTGACAGTACTGATCAATGAAACACATTTTCTCATTCAAACCAAGGGCATGCTTAGGCTCCAGCCAGTGTCCACTCAGGTTTGCAATGATTATTCCTTCTGAGAAAGTGATACCTAAGTTAATGGACTAACACGTTTTTGTACCTAAGTGCAGCTAAACTTAAGATTGGCTTTAAAGATTTGGGGTGCAGATCCCCGGCAAAGATGTGCCTTTGACATGCAATTATTAATTCAAATATTATAGTATCTAAATGATTAAAGTAACGTTTTATGATGTAATGTATGGGGCAGAAAATCTTATTTTTCAAAAATATGATCTTCAATGCTCATTTTTTAAGAAGTATCATAGAAACACAGACAATAATGGCAGAAAAAAAACAAAGTCCATCCAGTCTGCATTAGTTCCCTATTTAGCCCTGGGACCAGCAGTCCTTCCAGGGTCCTGGTACTGCCCATCCCCCCATCCCCATTCTCCTCCCAGTTTCTACCACCCCAAGCAGCCATTATACTCTTCATTCTGTCCTAACTGTGCTTGAAACCATTCTAAAGTACACATCATCATGTAGTGTAACGTAATATATGGAATAATTATTTTCCCATACAAATGACTGCCACATCAGAATATGTTTGTTTTTGTTTTTTTTTTAACCAGGAGAGGCACACTAAGTTGAAAGCTTGTTTACAGATGTGACCTGGGAGCACAAGGAAGTTACATGACTTACTTAGGGTCACACAATATGCAAGTTGGAGCTGTGGGATGCAAACCCAGATCTCTAGATTTGCAGCTCAGAGCCTTAAACCACTGCATTATACTGCCTCCGTACCTCCATAATCTGTACAGTAATTCTGCTGGGCTCTAAGGTTCAAAGTCATAAGAGCATCGATCTACTGTCAGATCGATGGTATTATGACTTCAAACTCTCTTAAAAAGTGCACGTGCTCATTTGTTTTGAGACAGTGCTCAGAAGTTCCCAGCTGCAGTGGCTGATTCACTTGTTCCCATGGCCATTAGCTAGTGATGGGTGTCATTGCCGTGGACACATCATAATGTGTGAGAGAGAATGGAACAATATGTGCCATGGCAGTGAATAAAATCTAAGACCAAGAAAAGGGATAAAAGACAGTCACAGAAAGACTCCCATGTATTACAAAAAAAAAAAGAACACATGGAACTCTGTTATGGGGCTGTAACATCATCATTAGATTCCATGAAGTCATAAACATTTTGAGCTCTACTCTTGAGCATTATAATGTCATGAAATCCCTCGATGGGGTTACAACCCCATAGCAGATAGAGTATCATGTGTTATGAAAGCAATAAGATGGGGCAGGGTGTGGGTTGTTGATTGATAACAGCACACCCCCAGGTGCGTTGTTAGGCATGAGGCGCTTGCACCTAGGGACTACAGCAGCTGGGTAGCGCAGAAGCGCTCTTATCAATCAACAACCCACACCCTGAAGTGCCTTATCGCTTTTATAAAATGGGTAACAACTATTTCTATAACAATTAAACAAAACTCTGGACACATTATTAAACATTTAATAATAGTATGTTGTTTTATTTAAATATGGTAAAAAATTGTCCACAGACTTGGGTAGAGGAGTGGTAAAATTGATTGACTAGCAGCTCACTGAAAAATGCTAAACTAGTGAGTTGGAGGGGCAGCAATGTATTATTTGAGCAGTTTGGGTCTGCTTCTACCTATGTAACTGTGTTTTCCCACCTTTTCTCTTTGTTTGTAAAGTATTACCATATTACCTACTTTCCTCATCCTGTTTTTTTTTTGTTTTTCCCCTCATTCAAGACATAGAATGTTTATCATGGAATGTTTACCATGGAATATAGGGATTCAAAATTCTGCTCAGTTCCGCTGGTAGAATGTTACTCTCCTAACATACTGTACACACGGACAACAAAGGCCTGTTTTAGAGCCAGAGACTCGATTATTTCACTGTCAGGGAATGCAGAAGAGATTTCCATGATGAGCAGGTAAAGACAGAACGGGGATTTTTCATTGTTAGAAAAGAAACAATTATAATGAAAACTATAAGCAATACTTAATGTTTCTAATTTGTTTATGTGTATAAGGAGAGTGTGATGATCAGAGACACAATGTTTAATTAATTTGTTTTACTTTTATATAAGGTAGTTTTATTTTTAGGGCCCAGTTGAAGGCTTGTACAGTGTAAAGGTAGCAGCCATGTTTGTGATGGAAGATCAGTTCTGGTTGCAGGAAGACCAATTTTCTCATTGTGTAATGTGGTTTAAGACCAGGATGACTGTGTGTGTGTATAGATTTAATGTACAATCAGCTGATGTTTCTTGGCCAATGAGATTTCTAGATTTTGTCTTGCCATTTTATAATCTATTTGTAATGTAAAGTATCAAAGAGGAAAAGGACCAGGAGTCATGACATTGGAGGACCTGAAAACAACAGCACAATGTAACGATGCTGGGTTGCACAGGGAGGGGGATAAGCAGCAGAAGTCAGGAGGTGATCCTCCCTTTGTACAGGTTACTGGTGGAAACACAGCTGGAATACTGTGCAAGGTAATGGTGTCCACACCTGAGGAGAGGCTGTTACAAGGTGGAAGCAGTGCAGTACCTAGGCGGGCAACCGAGACGGTCCGTGGACTAGGGAACAAGACATACCAGGGGGAGGCTGCAGGACATGAACATGTACATCCTTTAAGAAAGGAAGGGAAAGGGGGTCACCTGACTGAGCACTAGTGGTGGGCAAAGTGGCCCCAATTCACTCCGCGAAGTGATTCACGGAGTGAAGGCGAATTCACGGAGTGCTCCACAACGCGAAGCGGGAGTACTTTGTGTTATGATGGGTAACATGAAGTCCATTGAAAATAATGACTTCGCATTAATCCACCTTCTCAAACCACTACTCCGCCAATTCTTAAGGCGAAGTACATTGAAAACAATACTCCACCTCACTTCACCTTGTTTTTAAGCTCCAAAGGCGAATTTTGCAGTGATTCATGGAATTTCAGGTCACATGGGCTCTAGATTGTTCTGCACAGCCTCAGTTTGGGGTAGTGTGTGTATGAAGCTGTAGGAGACAATCTGCTCTGAGAGCTCTCTGCGATTCAGACCTTCTAAAAGCTGTTAAAAAAGCCTTTTTGGATAATTTGTTTTGCTGAAACTTTAGTTCATCGATTATAGGAAACCCTCCTGTGCTCATATCATCGAGCGTTTATTGTTTGTGTGTGGATTTTGAATGTTAATGTACAATATTCAGTCTGTGTACTGAGAGACCATGGAAGTGTTCTTTGGGGGAGGGGCGTATCTGTGGTGTAGGAAGATTAACTTGGAGAAAGACAGTGCTTTCTGTTTTGGTAATATTTTTCTTGTATAACTGTTAATGTACACACAGTAATATTTTCAATAATTTTTGCCATTTTTTTGTTGATTGCTGTGGTGTAGCAGTGCATATTTTATTTTGTTAAAAATATGTGGTTATATTACTGAAGTTTTCAATTTGCTATGCATTACTTAGTGAGTGTGTTACTATGTGAGTGACGCGTGTCATCAAATCAGACACCTTTTATTGTGCCACATAATTTCAGCAATGTGAACCTTCTATCCACTGCAGCTGTGTAATTTTTGTACTTCTTTGTGGTATCTTTACTGGTACTAGTACTAGTGACTGTTACTGCAGCAGTGCCCCCACACAGCCCGCCTCAACTGGCAAAGGAATTATTTTCCAGATTTGAATTTCTGATGGTGAGCACTGGTTAGGTGTTGTGCCTTTGCATCTGCATCTCTTCAGTGTGCAGTGCAATCTTAATCTATCTGTGCATTTGCATCTCTTTAGGGCCCAATCTCCATCTCTAACTTAAGTCACAGTTGTTTCTTTGGATTCCCTTATGAGTACTGGACAGGTGTGGTGCATAATTCTGCATGAACATTGCACTCATTAATATGTGTTTTTAAGTCAGGACCATCATCATGAGTCACTCGTGATACAAATCACATTCTTCATCTTCACGGTCACAAATGCAGTCACAAATCATGATTTACAATCACGTCATGAATCACAACATTAATCTTTTTTAATAGTTACATGGATGTATTGTAAGCCTGTTTTGTAGTATCTCTCCATGCTTCACCACCCCACCATTGTACTCATTAATGAGTGTTTTTAAGTCGGGGAGTTTTGTGCCACACCTCATCAGGGCCCGGGGAAGTACAGCCGTAGGCATTCGCGTTTCTTCATCACGATCACAAATGCAGTCACAAATCACGATTTACGATTACGTCATGAATCACATTAATTTTTTTACTAGTTATTTGGATGTATTGTAAGCCTGTTTTGCAGTATCTCTCCAGGCTTCACCTTCCCACCATTGTACTCATTAATAAGTGTTTTTTTCAGTCAGGGATTTGGACAGTGTCTGCAGTACGTACACAGACTGGAAAGAAGACTGACTGCACACATGCAGTTTAGTACAGTATACTTGCACTGCTCAGAATACAAAGTGTCATGCATATGGAAGACAACAAAAAAGGGCATAATTACTTACAAGTATTGGGGATGGTGGAGGAATACATTTTATAACACAGCAAGGCAGGTGTGGGGGGGCACATGGTGTGAGGAAAAAAAAACTAATGTGGAATCCCATGGTGATCCAGCAGCAGTTCCAGCATGGACATAATTTGCAACTGATGTCCCACTATGCGATCCAGCTGCTGCTCCACAGCACTCACCCTCTCATTGTTATCCTCGACAGCACTCCAGAGAACTGCCAAGTCAGCCTGTGTTACATGCAGTTCTCTGGGGTCCACACATTTTACAGGCTGACCTGCTGGTGGTGGTGGTGGTGATGGTGGTGGGTGTGGGGTGCTGGTGGAGCAGCAGGTGTTGCTGTGGCCCTCCTCTTCTTAGGGATGCCGCCATGCACAGCTGCACCCTCTGCCACAGAATGGCCATCAGGTGCAGGCATGGTCTGTTCTGTGGCAGCCTGCCACGCCAACTGGTGGTGATTGAGCATATGGGTTTGCTGGCCCCCAGTCCCCAGGTGAGTCCCTCGGGGTCACGGTGCACCTCACTTCACATAGGCGGCACTTGACCACACTGCTGTCCCCCCCAACACAGTCAAAAAACTGCCAAAACAAAGGAGGTGCAGGGAGGACCAGGCACAGGCAGGGGAAGGCCAGATGAACTGGCAGCCAACTGGTCACGGTGCTGAACAGGGATGGGATCCACACCTGGGTCCAGAGGAACAGGCACATCCTGCTCCAGAGGACCTGGTGCTGGACTTGGTGGTGGTGGTTCAACTGCCTCAGAGTCAGGACAGGAGGCGGTGCTGGTCCTGCTTCCGGGGGGGGGGTTGGGGACAAACAACTAACTACTTATAAAGGTAAGAAAAATAAAATTTACAGAAAGAACAGATTAAGTAAAAAAGAATACAGAAAAGACAAAAAATGTAGCTTTTAAAAAAGCTGTTGGGTCTAAATCAAAGTTTAAATCTCCTCCTAGCTCTGATCTCAAAGTATCAGCAGTCACAAAACACACTCCTCTCTCTCCATCTGCACAGGAAAAAGTAAAAGAGTTTGCTTGTATGACTCACTTCCTTCCTGCCTAGCTAAAGACCGTGTGAGTACTGTAAGCCATGTGATGTGTTGGGGGCTGGCAAATCTGAAACACCAAGTGGATCACTTAGAATCATGATGAGGAACGCGAAGTCCATTAAAAACAATGACTCTGCCTTACTTCGCATTACCATTCTGCCTTAATGCGAAATGGAAATGACAAGGCGGAGTGAGCACTTTGCATTGCCCACTCCACGTAGTAGAGTGACAATGCAAAGTGCCTACTTCGCATTCACTTCGTCAGCGGAAATTAAATTCGCTGCATCTCTACTGAGCATACAGTACAAGTATCTGCATGGATAAATAGGGTGGACACCAAGGAATATTTCTCCTTGAACTCAAATACAGGGAAACATCGAAACATAGAAACTGTCGGCAGATAAGGACCGCCTGACCCATCTTGTCTGCCCGTAAGCCCTTGTACTGGTTTATTTCTTCTGACCTAGAGGGAACTGAAGGGGGAAGATCCAAAAGGGTTATCTGTGAGGACTGTTTCACAGACAGAAAGGTGGACAAGCGGAACAAGCTGCTGGAGGAAGTGGTACAGGCCAAATCGGTGATCATCTTCAAGCAGGAATGGGACAGACATATGTGAGTAGTTAGAAAAGAGGGTCAGAAACAAAGGGGTGAGATGACCACTAGGGCCAGTGCAGAGTAGTTAGGTAGGGTGGGTAGACTGGAGGGGCAGAAGAGCCTTTTTCTTTGACTTGGGAATTAGATCAGGATAGAGTGGTAGACGTGGCTTACCTAGATTTCAGTAAGGCCTTCAGCACTGTTCCACATAGGAGACTTGTAAACAAGCTGGGAAGCCTGGGAGTGGGTCCTAAGGTGGTAAACTGGGGTAGAAGTTGATTGCAGGATAGGAGACAGGGTGGTGGTAAATGGAGTTCACTCTGAGGAGGGGAGGGTGACCAGCAGAGTACCGACAAGGATCAGTACTGGGGCTGGTCCTTTTTAATGTCTCTATTACTGACATTGCAGAGGAGTTAGAAGTGAAGGTATACATTTTTGAAGAAGACACAAAGATCTGCAACAGTGTTGACACTCCAGGGGGGTTGAAAGAATGAAGAGAGATCCAAATAAGCTTGAGGAGTGGTTGAGAGTGTGGCAACTAAGATTCAACATGAAGAAGTTCAGAATCATACATATGGGCACAGAAACTGAGGGGCAGAGTACGTGATGGGAGAAGAGGTACTGACGACCCCCAAACAGAATAGGTACCTGGCAGTAATCATAGCTGATGACCTAAAAGTGGTCAAGTAGTGTGACAAGGCAGTGGGGACAGCCAGTGGGATACTGGGTGCATGGCGGGGGGTATCACCAGCAGAAAGAAGGAGATGGTGATACCGCTGTACAAAGCATTGGTGAGACCTCACCTTGAGAACTGTGACCAGTTCTGGAAGCCACATCTCTGGAAGGACATAGACAGAGTAGAGGAGGGCAACTAAAATGGTGCAGGGACTGCACCAAAAGCCCTATGAAGACCTCAGTATGTACACCCTGAAGGGGAGGAAGGAGAGTGGGGATATGATAGAGACTTTCAAATACCTCAAGGGTATCATTAAGGTAGAAGGGGGAAGCATTTTTCAGAAAAAATGATGCTCAAGAACGGGGAGTTACAATATGAACCTCGGGGGGGTAGACTCAGGGGGAAACGAGAGAAAGTAGTTCTTCACAGAAAGGGTGGTAGATGCATGGAACAGCCTCACAGCAGAGGTGGTGGAAGCAAAAATGGTAACGAAATTTAAAAATGCGTGGGACAGGCATAACGAGACCATAGTGGTAAGGAAAAGGAGGGTAAAGCTGGAGATCAAGTAGAGTCTGTGGTATTATAGTTGGGAAGGAGAATGGACAGACTGGGTAGGCCAAGCGGTCCTTACCTGCTAACAGTTTCTATGTTTCTGTGTTTCTGTGATTCTATGACTGTTTAGCAGCTCACCCGTCTTTCCAAAGTTCACCTTTGTAAAATCCAGGATTTTAGTCCTAGTGGTGGCCTTTTCCTTGCCCATGTCCAACTGGAACCACACTGTGTAATGATCACTTTCACCCAGGGATTCTTCAGCCTTTATGTCCTGGACAAGGTCCCCATTCATCAGTACCAGATTAGGAATGTCCCGCTCCCTGGTGAGTTCTGTGACTCCCTGAGTCAGGAACCCACTAGGCAGCACATCTGCAATCACCTGACTTTTAGCACAGGTTATGACCTGTACCCTGCAACCTATCTTGGGCAGGATGAAATCTTCCACTATTACTACCTCCCCTTCCATGTAATAGTCAAAATTTGTGAGTTCAGTTCCCTGTCTCTTTCCTCCTCCTCCTCCTGGTTAGGTGGTCTGTAAACCACCACCAACCTCATCTTCCTCCCTCAGTTAGATAGTAACCGTATTCACATTGCTTCTGCCCTCCTTCTGACTCCTCTCCTACATGTTATGCCTTCCCCGATGTATACCACCACCACCCCTCCCCCTTGTGTAACCACCTGTGTCCCTCTTGCATAATTTATAGCCTGGGATCAAGAGGTGTTAGTCAATGTTAAGTGTGGCTCATGTCTCTGTGACTGCCCCAATGTCCACTCCCATCGCTGTTAACAATCATTGCTCATTATCCATCTTGTTTCCAAGACTTCATGCATTCAGGAACACCACCTTCCACCTTTAGTCTGAGTTTCCTTCCCTTTCCTCCCAACTGCCTTTCTAGTTTCTCCCCACTGCATGTGCACTACCACCACCCTCTGCTAACCCCATTGCTCCCCCTCGCTCCACCCTTCAGTTCCCCCCTACGGGTATGGGGAAGGTCAGAATCCTCTCCGTTGGCAAAGTCTGTACTACCATCCTCATTACTGGGGACCCCTGGCACACAGCTTGCAGCCAAAATTTGCTTCAAGATGCTATAGTGCAGGTGGCTGTGCCCAATATTATAAAACCAGAGCAGTAGCAGCATTCAAATGTGGTGCATCTGTGGCATTCTAAGGCCTTGTGTCAACCTTCGAAACCTTTGGCCTGACATCTCTGACATCACATTATAAAGACTATCAGAGTGTAACAATTGTGACAAAAACAGAATTCCTGTCACAACCAATTGCCCCAGGTAAGACTAGACCAGCTCAACTCTTCTGCACAGTGGACAGGTTAATTCATCCTTCCTGTGTACAGTCCAGAGGTGTCTTGTTCAAAGAGATGTGTGGTGAGTTTGGTCTGTTATTACTGGGCAAAGTGTCCTCCATTAGGACCAGGATCTCTACAGGTGGCCTGTAGGGGCCAGTAGTAGTCAGATGGAAACAAACTGGGCCACTCTTGGGGTTTGGAGTAAATTTCAGCCAGTTTCTTTGCAGGAGGTACTTAAGGTGATCACGGTACTGTGTCCCAGCTGCTGTGACTTGGACCCTTGGCTTGCATGGCTGTTGGGACATCAGCATCTGAAAATGATTTCGTTATAAATATCACTTCTGATTTAAACCATAATAACCATTGTAACAGCCTACACAACAAAGTGTACTTCATGTTTAACACCATCAAAAGACACATCTCAAGCTGTTCTAGGAAAATCTAAAACCCTTATATCATTGCTGTGTAAGACCATTAACAGATTACAGTTCTAAATTCTGGGGAGATACAGGTCGAGGTAATAATTCAAATCAAATCAAATCAAATTTTATTTCTATAGAGCCTTTCAAAAACCAAGGCGCTGTACATAAAACCAATTACAGATAAAACATTAAAACAAGAAGCTAAACTACATTAATCATTAGGGAAGGCTAAATTAAATAAATATGTTTTCAACTCTTTCTTAAAACTATCAACGGTCAGGCATTCTCTTAGCCGGCGAGGTAGAGAATTCCACTGGGTCAGAGCCGAGAAAGCAAACACACGGGCACCTGATGTTTTTAAACGTACCCTGGGAATCTCTAGCAATCCTTCATCTGTGGATTGGAGAGGACATGAGGGGCAGTAGGGTGTCAAGAGGTCTTGCAGGTAACCAGGTCCCTGGTCATGTAGCGCTCTGAAGGTTAGCAAACCAACCTTAAAAGTGATCCGCTACTGAATAGGCAGCCAGTGCAGTTCATGGAGCACAGGAGTAATATGACTGGACCTGGAAGTCCCAGTCAAAAGCCTGGCTGCTGCGTTCTGCACTAGCTGCAAGCAGCGGATATCAACCCCTGGAAGCCCTAGGTAGAGAGAATTGCAGTAATCAAGGTGGGTAGTGATGAAGGCATGGACCAATGTTGGAAGATCATCCGGAGGAAGCAAGTGTTTCACCCGGGTGATATTTCTCAGATGGTAGAAAGAGGATTTGACAACAGCCAACACCTGAGACCGTAGTGTCAGGCCATGGTCAAAAATAACGCTGAGGTTACGCACCTGGTCTGAAGCAGTGAGCTGTATGCCATCAAGCAAAATGCCTGATTCCTGACCAGCTCACATACCTGCCCCCGGACGACCAGGGTCCACAACCAGCACTTCAGTATTATCCAGATTCAGTCTCAGCCAGCTAATACTCATCCAGGTTCTGATCTCGGTAAGGCAGTTGTTTAGCACAGAGAGTGCAGCATCCTGTCTGGGCAGAAAAGACACATACAGTTGAGTATCATCTGCATAGCAGTGAAAACTCAAACTGTATCACCTGATGATAGCTCCCAATGGTAGCATATACACTTCAAACAACATGGTGGCCAAAATGGAGCCCTGTGGCACCCCAAAAGACAGGGAATAAGTGCCAGAGGAGTAAATTCCGGTGGTAACTCTCTGAAGCCTGTCTGCGAGGAAAGAATAGAACCATTTGTGGACTGTACCAGTCAGACCACAAAGCAGCCACAGGCACTCCAACAGCACACCATGGTCTACAGTGTCGAATGCTACAGAGAGATTGAGAAGGACCAGAATGGTACATGCCTTTCGATCTCTAGCTATCAGGAGGTCATTCAATACTCAGACCAGTGCAGTCTCCATGCTATGCTTCTTCCTAAATCTGGACTGGAGGGTATCATAGATCTTGTGAGTTGTAAGACGATCATCCAATTGCAGAGCAACCACCTTTTCAATAACCTTACCAGCAAATGGCAGGTTAGCTTTAGGTTGGTAGTTAGCTGGGCAGTCCGGATCCAAGGAGGATTTCTTAAGGAGTGGTCGAATGACCTCCTCCTTTAGGGGTTCTGGAAAGACGCCAGTCTCCAAGAACCTCCAGACAATTTCAGGAAAGATTGGGCAGATAGTATCAACACATCCCAATAAGAGGGGAGTCAGGCCTGGGTCCAGATAACAACTGGTTGGGTGCATTGTCTAGATGATCGTCACAATATCCATGAATTTTGGCCGGGCGAAATCTGACCAGAGAGACCGAGTGCACACCACATCTCACTGATCACCACAACTCCTCATAGGAGAGACTGTCAATGCTAGACCTGATGCTGGCAACCTTATCTGCGAAGAATCGATCAAACTCCTCGCATTTCAGCTGAGTAAAAGCTCTATGGGCTGAAGACAGATTGGATTGCACAACCTGTCAACGGTCCAGAAAAGCTGAGCTTGTCGATTCTGCACAGTAGAAATCTCCCTGGACAGGAACTCTGCCTTCTTACGGGTGATTTCTAGCTGATAGCCATCATAATGTGCCATCAACCTAAGCCTGTCAGCATCAAGGCCAGACTTATGCCAAGTTCTCTCCAGCCTTCGACCCACTTGCCTCAACTCCTTTAAGGAGCCATCAAACCAGGGGTTCCTTAGGCGAAGGGTGAGGGGTCGAACACGAACAGGAGCGATCTTGTCCAGGGCATCTCCCACAGCCTTATTATAGGCTAATATGAGATTGCCTGGACTCATGCATTCACCCGACAAACCCGATAGGTCCAGTGCCACCGATAGGTCATTAGGGGTAACTCCCCTCAAAGGGTGGTACTGGACCATCTCCGTAGGGGCAGACCTATTGGGGGGACCCTGAAGCTGAACCTTATGGTGTGATGGTCAGACCAGCTGACTGTTTTCACCCCCAGATCAGCTATCTCCATACCCAAAAGAAAGATCAGATCCAACGAGTGACCCCCTACATGGGTTGAGGAGGTGACTATCTGTGTAAAGCCCAGCGTTATGATAAACTGGAGGAGATTTTGACCAAAGTGAAAGAGTTCATCATTGACCCAGGCATCGAAGTCCCCCAGAATTAACACACAAATCTAAGGCATACAACAGAGGGTGACAAAAATTATTCACAATTTAAGCAAAACGGACTATAATGACAGATTGAATGAACTTGACTTATAAAGCCTCAGTGAAAGGAGATTCAGGGGATACTGCTAATGTACACTGTACACAAGGACGATAACATAATGAAGGACAAGGGCTTAAGCTGAAGGGAAGGGAAAAGAAAATAGAGAACTGTAATTTGCAGCTTAAGCCAGAACAATTTTAAACCAGTAAATGAATATCTACTTCATGCAAAGAATTATTTTTATTTGGAATATGCTACAGTCCTACATGAGTAACAGCTCAAACAGAGAGTTCTTTAAAAGGAAACTAGATTTATATTTAAAAAACACTAATATATGGATAAATACACATCATAACTGGACAACAATTTATGGAAGACATAGTTCTCTGTTATCTCAGCAGTCCTAGTATTGGTGAACTGCCGTGCAGCCCTGTGTCTGGTGTTTGCTGGCTTTATCCTGTATTCTCATTCACATGGTTGTTTTCATGTGGCTTTCAAAAAAGCTGTGCTGTGACGACTTCTAAAAAGACATTTCTGTAGATGTGCTGATGAACTACAGACTAGTCTCAAACCTTCCCTTTTTGGGTAAAGGTATCGAAAAGGTGATGGCAATGCAGTCTGAGGCTCACCTTGTGAGGTTTGACATCCATGAACCATTCCAGTCTGGTTTCTAGCCTCGTCACAGTACAGAGACCAGTATTGTCAATGAGGTTAGTGATCTGCTCCTACTGAGGGAAGGGGGAGCTGCCTGTTGTCATTCTCCACAATCTAATTTCAACATTTGACACTGTGGACCATGGGATGTTGATAAAATGCCATGAGGAATATGGTGGACTAACCAGAACAACACTGAACTGGTTTGAGTCATTCCAGTCCATCAGATTTGCAATGGGTCATGATGAGGTTTTTCTCATCACAGCCAGCTGTGGTGTTCCTCAAGAGTTGATTCAGTGCCCCCATGCTTTTTGTGGTCCAAAGGACAGGTCATTCATGGTGGCTGGGCAGATGCTTTGGAATGCATTACCAGTGCACATCCATTTAGCCAGCACAATGGGATATTTAAAGGGGCCCTGAAATATGCAAGCCTATTGCCTGACTTAATTTCTTAATTTATTGATAGTAATCTTAAAAAAAAAAAAAAATCAGTGGCTGGCTGGAATTTATTATTTTTGTAGTGGAATCCTTCTTTTGTTACAGTATATGTTTGTAGTATTTATCTTACACTTATTGTATTTAATATTTAGTATGTTAGATTTGTACAGTGCCCTGAGCCCCAGGGAAAGGGTGCCTAAGAGATAAAATCACCTAGCCTTGTTTTGCCCTATATGCTATCATTGGGGTAGATCATTAGGAGGCTTGGCATATTCACTGCTAAGCAGATGAAAGTCAGCTATACTTCTCCTGTACAACAGATGGCCAAGGGACGGTCTCCATCACGGACAAATGCTTTCAGGAAATCATGGACTAAATGTACTTCAGCTGGCTGAGCATTACTTCAACTGGGATGGAGTTGCTATTGGTGGAACTAGGACCTAGTGGGTTGGCTGCTCGATGGGATGTCATTGTTTTGCCATTGCTAATTAGCACCATTCTGGCAGCTGTGGACAGGCTGAAAAACATGTAAGTCGCTGTGGACATCATTTGTCAGCCATGGTCTGTAGTGGATTTATGCAGCTTGAGAATATCTCCCGGATTATGCTCAATTTGACGGAAGCTTGTCAATATGAAGAAGTGCAAAATCATGCATTGGAGCACAGAAACCCAGGGGCAGAGTATGTGATGGGAGGAGAGGTACTGATGATCCCCAAACAGAATAGGGACCTGGAAGTAATCATATCTGATGACCTGAAAGTGGCCAAGCAGCGTGATAAGGCAGTGGGGACAGCCAGTGGGATACTGGGTGCATAGGGAAGGGTATCAGCTACAGAAAGAAGGAGGTGGCGATACTGCTGTTTAAATCAGTGGTGAGACCTCACCTTGAGTACTGTGTCCAGTTCTCGAGGCCACACCTCTGGAAGGACATAGACAGAGTAGAGGCGGTCCAGAGGAGGGCAACTAAAATGATACAGGGACTGCGCCAAAAGCCCTATGAAGAGAGACTTGAGGACCTCAATATGTACACCCTGTAGGAGAGGAGGGAGAGTGGGGATATGATTGAGACTTTTAAATACCTCAAGGGTATAAATAAGGTAGAAGGGTGAAGCATTTTTCAGAAAAAATGATGCTCAAGAACAAGGGGTCATGATATGAAGTTGAATGAGGGGTAGACTCAAGGGGAAACGTGAGAAAGTAGTTCTTCACAGAAAATGTGGTGGTTGCTTGGGACAGTCTCACAGCAGAGGTGGTGGGAGCAAAAATGGTAACAGAATTCAAAAATACATGGGACAGGCATAAAGGAATCAGAGTGGTAAGGAAAGGGTGGGTAAAGCTGGAGATCAGGTAGAGTCTGCAGTATTATAGTAGGTAGGGAAAATGGGCAGACTAGATGGGCCAAGCAGTCCTAGATGGATCAAGCAGTCCTTATCTGCTGACAGTTTGTATGTTTCTGTGTTTCTATGACTCTTTAGCAGTTCGTCCATCTTTCTGAAGTTCGCCTTTCTAAAATCCAGGATTTTAGTCCTAGTGGTGGCCTTTTCCTTGCCCATGTCCAACAGGAACCACACTGTGTAATGATCTCTCCCACCAAGGGATTCCTCAGCCTTTATGTCCTGGACGTGGTCCCCATTCATCAGTACCAGATTAAGAGTGTCCCACCACCTGGTGGGTTCTGTGACTCCTTGAGTCAGAAACCCACTTTGCAGCACATCTACAATCACCTGACTTTTAGTACAGGTCATAGCCAGTACCCTCCAATCCAACTTGGGCAGGATAAAATCTTACATGATTACTACCTTTCCCTTCCGTGCAATAGTCAATATTTGTAAGTTAATTTCTCTGTCTCATTCCTCCTCTTGGTTTGGTGGTCTGTATGTACCCCTATACCTGATTTGTCTGGGTGGAAGCAACTTGCCATAGATTGTCCTTAGTTTGATAAAGAAGAATGCCCAAGCAGACTCCATATCTGGAGTGAGATAAAGGCAGGCCCAATTAATGCTACTGAGTCCTTGCTGGAGCTTGGTCAGCTTATGCTTGCTAAATGGTTTGGTCTAGATGAATCATGGAGGTATCCTTGTGATATGGCTTGCCCAGACAATTAAGATAGGTCTGCAGTCACTCAACAAATTGGACTAGGGTCCTGAGGTTAAAACTCTGCCTGGATAGTTAGTGAGGATAGTTAATACATGAACCACTTTTGCTTTTGTTGTGAATTCTAGCTGTAGTGTTAATCAGCCACAATAGGTTGTTTTCATTTGCCCAGTCTTTTGCTGTATATTCTGATGGGCTGAATCAGTCTATGTTTAAGTCACCCAGCATACGAACATACAAAATTTGCATGCAGATAAAGGCCTAGTGGTCTATAGAAACATAGATTTTGATGGCAGATAAGGACCGCTTGGCCCACCCAGTCTGCACATTTCCCTACCTATTGGATGGGCTGCAGATCCTAGTTAAGCAACAGCCTACTTCTTCCTAACCCCCACCAGAATTGTCTTATGTCTGTCCCATGCATTCTTGAATTCCCCCACTGTTTTTGACCCCATGAGTTTCTAAAGAAGGCCTTTCCATGCATCCACCACCCTCTCCATGAAAAAATACTTCCTCACGTTGCTCTTGAGTTGTCCCCCTCAATCTTTAAATTGTGCCCCCTTGTTCTTACATGCTAACATACTAAAAGCCAGTAGAATAGGCCTCATGGTCTATTGTGTCTGCTTGGTAGCCAGCCCCCTACTGGGTGCTCGCTTCACCACTACCCCCAATCCCAGAGATGGTCCTCCCCGGCTTCAGTTCCCCCTGTACCTGTCCCATACCTTCTTGTATCCCTCCACTGTATTCTTTTCCACCAGGCTCCTGGGCAGTGCATTTCATGGCTCCACCACCCTCTCAGTGAAGTAGTGTCTCCTACACTCCCCCCTGTAATTTCCTCCCTCCAGCTTCCAATCGTGACCCCTGGTTGTTCCCCCCTCTTAAGCCTGAACACCTCCTTGGTTCCACCCTTATTTATCCCCTTTACATACCTGAAAACCTCAATCATGTCTCCCCTGGCCCTCCTCTCCTCCAATGCGTACAGTTTGAGTTCCTCCAGTCTCTCCTCGTAGGGCCTACCCTCCATGCCCTGAATAATCCTGGTTATCCTTCTATGGATGCTCTTCAGCAGTGCTACTGTATATCCTTCTTAAGGTGAGGTCCCCAGAACTGCACACAGTAGTCGAGATGCGGCCTGACCAGGGCATTATACAGGGGGAGGATCACCTCCCTTCTCCTGTTTGCTTTTTCTGCTGCTGTTCGACAATTCTCCATGTTGTTCATTTTGATGACCACCACCACCCCTAGATCTCTGTTGCCCAATGAGGCTTGCAGTATGATTCCCCCCAGAGTGTATGCATGACCCGGGTTTCTGACCCCCAGATGCAGCACCTTACATTTCCTTGCATTGAACTTCAATCCCCACTTCCTTGACCACCCCACCAGGGAATCCAGATCTCTCTGAAGGGCATCTCTCCTGTCCTCCCTGTCAGCCAATGCTCCCAGTTCTGAGTCATCTGCAAAAAGACTCAGCCTACTCCTAACACCCCTCCCAATGTCCGAGACATAGGCATTGAACAGGAGTGGCCCCAGAACCGAACCCTGGATAATCCCTTTGATGACCTTTCTGTGGGAGGAGACTGTCCTGCCAACTATCACCCTCTGTATTCACCCTGTAAGCCAATTTTCCACCCACCTGAGCAGCTACCCCCCACCCCCATCTCCCCCAACTTTGTTAGCAGGCCATTGTGGGGTACAGAATCAAATGCCTTGCTGAAGTCCAGATAGAGGATGTCCACTGTCCTATGATGGTCCAGGGCACTCATCACCCAGTCATAAAACTCCACAAGGTTGGTCTGGCACGATCTCCCCAGAACAAAACCATACTGCCTGTCGTCCAAGTGCCCCAACCTTTCCAGCTGCCCCCAAAGCCTCTTCTAGATAATGCCCTCCATCACCTTGCCTACCACAGAGGTTAGGCTAAAAGGCCTGTAATTCCCCATCTCCTCCCTAGACCCCCCTTTGTGGATAGGCACCACATTGGCCACCTCCAGTCATCAGGCACCCATCCAGTCTGCAGAGAGATGTTGAAGAGTGCAGCCAGTGGAACTGCCAGCATATCCGCCATTTCCTTCGGAACCCTCAGAGGCAGTCCATCCAGCCCCGGCACCTTCTCAGTCTTTTGCTACCGGAGGGCCTTCCTCACCATATCCACTGTGATTTTGCCTTCTCAGTCCTCCTCCTCATGTACCTGCCCCTCCCCCTCTAGGTTCAGCCCATCCCTTACCCTAGCCTCTTCCAGTCTTCCAGACTCCCACTGACCTCCAATTTAGTGAGCTCCCCTTCCCTCCCATCAGGATGGAATGATCCCCCATCTCCCCCGGTAAAGACTGAGGAAAAGTATTCATTTAGTACCTCTGCTTGTTCCCCTGCTTCCTACGCCCATCCCTCTCCAGTCCTAATTCTGCTGATCTGTGCCCTCACTTTTCTGTTCTCCCCTATGTATCTATAGACCCCCGATATTTCTGGCCAGGTTTTGCTCCATCCTCACCTTGCCACCCCCTTACCGCCCTGGTGACCCTCCTGGCCAGCAACTCATACTCTCCCTGCTCCCTTTCCCACCTTGAGCGCTTTAGGCATGCGTAGGCAGCCTTTTTTCCCCCCACCACCTCCTGCACCTCCTAGGTCCACCAGCATGGCTTACTGACCCTACATTGCTTGTACCTTACCTTTGCGCAGGACTTAGTAGCCTCCTGCATCCCTTCTTAATGGTCTCCCACAAGCTTCTAGCATCCATGTCCAGCCTTATCTTGTCCAAGCACCCCCCTTAGAATCCTTCCCATGCCCTCAAAGTCCACATCCCTGAAGACTATTACTACTGTGTTAGTGCTATTTTCTTCCTCCCTTAGATATAGAAAAAAACAGACTGTGGCATGGTCACTATCTACCAGCGGACTGCTCACTTCCAGGCCCCCTAATCATGTCACTGTCTGCTACGACAACATCCAACATCTGGCCCTCCCTAGTAGGCTCCCCCACCTGCAAGACTAGGAAGGCAACCAGGAAGGCATCCATCAAACTCTGCTCCCTAGCCACGAAGGATTCCGTAGTGCCCCAGTCTGCCCCTGGCATGTTAAGATTGCCCATTACCACCAACCTGCTCTTTCTGAGGCCACAGTGACCCCTGATATTCTCAACCAGCTTGTCTTCCAGGTCTGCCTCAATTGCGGGGGGTCTGTACACCACCCTTATTTTCAATCTTCTACTCCCCTTGTTTGCAGGGTTACCCAAATCGCCTCCACATCCCCCAGCGTCCTTGACTCCACTAACTACTATGTCATTTTTGACCATCAATGCCACCCCCCTCTTCCCACTCCCTTATCCTTCCTAAACATTGTGTAGCCCTCAAAGTTTAGGTCCCAATCGTGCCTCTCGGTGGCCCATGTCTCGATAATTGCCACCACATCCACTGCTCCCTCAACTAGCATTGCCTGAAGCTTGGGCATTTTATTGCCCATGCTCCTGGCATTGATCAGGACCATCCTCCACCCCAACCCCTCTCCCCTCCCCAGTATTCACAGCCCTGCATATTTCCCTGTCACACTTCCCTGCCCAGATCCCCCTGGCATTGCAACACAACCCACAGCACCCTTTTCATGTCTGAGTCCTGAACCCTCAAGCATTCCCCCTTGGGCTGTCCTTCCTCTTATCTATCCCCCTTTTACAAGTTTAAACCCCACCTCTCGCCTGTGAATCCAGAAAGTTTCAGTTTAAGGATCTCCTTCCCCTCCAGGTTGAGGTGTAGTCTATCCCTGAAATAGAGCCCCTTATCCTCCCATGTATCTCTCAATCCCCTATGAACCCATACCCCTCTGCCTTGCACCACTCCCTGAGCCATTGGCTCACCACTCTAAGTGTCAGCTTGTTCTCCCCAGTCACCCTTGGTACTGGCAGTATTTCAAAGAAGGAGAGTGAGCATCCTGTAGAGTGACAAATCCTGGCCAGCTCCCAGAATCTCGCCTGTATCTCTAGTTCACTGTTTTCTTCTAAATCATTTGTTCCAAGGTGTACTAAAGAGTCTGGGAATCCCCCACATTACCTTGCCATTGAGTATAGTTGGAATTTGGCCTTATGTACAGATAGGCCTGGGATACACTTAGCCTTGACTTGGCTGCATTTTCTCTCCCCAGACCATCCCACTGAATACCCCTCATCATGGAGTCACCCAATAGGAACACCTTCAATTCTCCAAATTACTAACCCTCTTGTGCCCATTCATCTCCTTCTTTTGTCTGCTGCCCCCTGCTTGCTCCTTGCACCCCCACTGCCTGGGTGTCACAAGTCTATATATGTCCTTCCAGGCACTTTCTTCTCTCTATGGCCCCCATCTTGCTCCTCACCCTCCCATAACCTGGATGTCACAAGTGATCCCCCCAACTCTTTCCTGATCTCCCCATTCGAACTTGAGCCATCGGAAACCCCAGCCGGGAATCTTATTACTGCTCTCCTTATCTTCTCTCCCACCTTAGGTGCTGCTCCATTCAATCCCTCTGCCCGTGTGCTCCCTGCCCCTCACTCAACCTCCCTGCCTCCCCCGCTGGTATCTTCAGCTCCAAAACTGGCCTCTCCAGAGTGCTCCCTGCCCTACCCCCCTCCTCAACTGATTTCTCCAGCCTTAATTTTGGCCTGCCTAGGTCCCTACCCCGCTTCCACCCTGATTTTGCTCTGTGCGTCCCCATCGGCCATACCTCCAATTCCAGGCACCTACCCCCACTCCACCCATCTGATTCCCTGGTCTCCCCCTTGGACCTAATCCCTCTCCTGTCCCCTACCCCTCTCTGCTTACTGACCAAACCCTCCTGTCTGCCTGCTCCCCCGCCCACCAGCCTCCTCCACCTCATCCTATGGATGAAGCAGGGCAAAGTGGTTTGAAAGTTTGAGGCCTCTCCCAGGGTTTCCCCCTGTCTCCCCCTCTTCCTAGTCTCCCTCTGGGCACCTCCTCCCTACTGGGTGTTCTCCGTACTTTGCTTTTTTCAAGTTCCACCTCCCTCAAGTGACCTGGTGGCCCTAGTCCATCCCCACCCACCTCTATCCCCTGTGTAACACCATTGTGCCCTCTTCCAGCATCGTATGGAACCTGCCCCCCTACCTCTCTAACCCACCCCAACTGCCTCTTGATCCCCTTTATCTCCTCCCTAAGACCCACCAACTGGAAACACACTGGGCAGCCTCTGAACTTCCATGCCCAATCCAATATTATGGTTGCCCCACACCCCGTACACCCAACCACCCTACCAAAGTTGTCTGCTCATGCGACTTGTAGTCCCATCCTCATTTTGGGGTGTGAGCAAGTTGGCACCCCACCAGCACTAACAAGTCCCACACAATCAGTACACAATCAATTTGCCCCCTTCCCCACAGTAGACAGCTGTACCCAACAATCAAGACACCCTTAACCACTTTTCCCCCTTCCCCACAATCAGCATCAAGTCCAACAGCCTCTTGGTAGTCCAGTTCACTCAATTCCAGCATGCCCTCCTCAATCAGTTTGCCCTCTCCCTCACAGTAGACAACTGTACCGAACAATCAAAACACCCGTAACCACTTTTCCCCCCTCCCCCACAATCAGCATCAAGTCCAACTGCCTCTTGGTAGTCCAGTTCACTCAAGCCTCTTGGTAGTCCAGTTCACTCAATCCCAGCATGCCCTCCTACAAGGCTCCAAATATTTAATAGAGGTCGGGGCGGGGGGCGGTTGCGAGGAAACAATTACAGCCCTCCTTTGCTCTTGTCAGCCCTAAGGTGGCAGCGGCTGGGCATGATCCTTAAAAGCCCAGCTGCGAGTCTTAAACATGATGCCCTGGCTCCTGACTGGGTGCCCCTGCTGCACTCTGCCTGGGCTCTGTTTCCTCCTGGCAGCCCACAAGTCGTCTATCTCCACCCGAAGTTCAGCTCCTCACAAGCATGGTGCCTGGACTCCTGATTGGGCACCATCTGCAGTACACTGCCCTGGCTCTGTTTCCTCCTGGCAGCCCACAAATCAGATCCCTGCTCCCATAGACCCTTGCTACCGATGCAGCCCACTCTCGCCCAACTCTCACCAGTCCGCAATTACAGCCCTCCTTTGCTCTTGCACATCTCTTTTGCTACCCTCCTGGACCTTGTTGATTCCCTTGAGGTACTTGAAAATTTCTGTCATGTTCCCCCTCTCCCTCATTTCCTCAAGGGTATACTGTACATATTAAGCTCCTTAAGTCTCTCTTCCTATGGCTTCTGGTGCAGACCCTACACCATTTTAGTTGCTCTCCTCTGGACTGCCTCCATCCTGTTTATGTCCTTGAGGAGATGGGGTCTCCAGAACTGTGTGCAGTGCTCCAGTTGGGGTCTCACCAATTGTCTGTACAGAGGGATAACAACTTCCTGTTTTCTAATGGTGATGCCTCGTCCTATACATCCCAGTATCCCCCAGCCCTTCTTATTGCCTTCTCACAATGTCTGCTTACCTTTAGGTCATCTGATATGACTATCCCCAGGTCCCTTTCCATTTTTGTTGTTGTTAGTACCCCCCTTCCCCATTGTGTGCTCTTCCCCTGGGTTTTTGTTTCCCAGGTGCATTATTTTGCACTTCTTTGCATTGAATCTAAGCTGCCATACTTTTGACCATTCCTCCAACCTTGCCACTTCCCTTCGCATCCTTTCCACCCCCCCTTGTGTATCAACCCTGTTGCAGATCTTTGTGACATCCGAAAAGAGGTATACTTTTCCTTCAAGTCCCTCCGCAGTGTCACTTATAAAGACATCAAAAAGGACTGGACCCAGAAATGAACCCCGCGGTACCCCGCTGGTAACCCCCCTTTCTTCAACGTGGACTCCGTTTTCTATTACCCTCTTTGTCCTTCTGTCCAGCCAATTTTTTACCTAGGCTATCACCCTGGGACCCACTCCCAGGCTGGCTAATTTGTTTATTAATTTTTTGTGTGGGACTGTGTCAAATATCTTGCTAAAGTCTAGGTAGGCCATGTGCACAGCCCTTCCTGGTATACTACATTGGTCACCCAGTCAAAGAAATCTGTTGATTCTTCTGACATGAACTTCCTGCTGTGAATCCATGCTGCCTCAGGTCCTGTGCCCCGCTGGCCTCTAAGTACTCAACAGTTCTTTCTTTCAGAAGTGATTCCATCATTTTTTCGTACCACTGAGGTCATACTAACAGGTCTGTAGTTTCCTGCATCTGCTTTGCTCCCACTTTTGTGAAGGGGAATCACATCTGCCTTCTTCTAGTCCTCAGGTATCACACCATCATCCCATGATTTATTAAAAAGGGTAGTCAGTGGAGTCACTAGTTCTCCCCTTAGTTATTTTAGAATTCTGGGGTGAATCCCATCAGGGCCCATTGCTTTGTCCACCTTCAGTTTTAGGAGTTCTTTCAGAACCCTTTCTTCTATGAATGGACTGGTATCGTGCCCCCCAGCCAGAGTGCTTCTATTGATTGGAAGAGGTAATGTGAGGGGTGCAGCTGCACTTTAAAGGGCTGAAGTGCTGCACAGTCGAGCAGACTAGATAGACCATATGGCCTGTATCTGCTAGCAATTTCATATGTTCGTATGTTCAATTAGGTCCTCCCTCCTCCTCTTCTTTTGTGAATACTGAGCAGAAGGATTCGTTCAGTATCCCTGCTTTTCACTGTCAGACTCTGCCCTCCCACCTCCCTTTTAAGCCTCACTGTCCCTCTCTTGGTCTTTCTTCACTCCCTAATGTATCTATAAAGGTTTTATTCCCTTCTTAACTGAGTTGTCTATCTTTTCCTCAGTTTGGACGTTTGCTATTCTAACTGCCTTCCCCGTTATCAAGTCTGCTTGAATGTGCAGCTAGCACCCCTTATTCTGCAGCTGCATGATAATGTCTGTTTGGTGTGAGATTATGTATATGGTGAGTAACTGCAAAAAGGATCTGCTGCTACTGAGGGTCTATAGATTTAGCAGATATATTGGGAGGCAGCACCAAGAATGATTTTGAGAGAAAGGACTTCCAGAGTTGTCCAGATGTGGGAATGGTGGTAGGTGTGCATACAATAAATTTGAGGTTGTTCTTGGTGTGGCATGGTATGCCACCTCGTCTTCTTGTAGGTCTGCCCAGCCCAATGACTGTGTACCCCTGCAATATAAGATCATACATTTCTAATATATACTTTTATCCATCAGAATATTATACTGTTCTTTTTGAAACTGATCAAGCGAAGTTGTTCTCAAACATTCAGTGTGTCCAGTACATTTCAATAATCAGCAAATTTCACAAACACTTCTCAAGCTATCTTGTGAATGGAACAGGGATTGTCAACAACAAATAAAATACAACAAACGAGAAATATGTCATGAAATGCAGATACAAACTTGCAATGTAATGGGTTATTTCAACCCATCGTGTTGTCCTACAGTAGAGAAAATGACAATCAAAGAATAATCTGTGTTAGGGTACTGATTTTATTTGGATCTCCCAGCTTATTTACAAAAACAATCAACATAAGTACTGCCTATAAATGGTTATGCAAATTAAAGTTTATTTATTTATTAAAATTGTTTCCCCAGGAAAGGCACACTGAGTAACAAGCTGCTTGTCTCCTGGTGTGACCTGGGGGGGAAGGGTAACAGGAGGTGATAACACACAGGTTATCAATAGCAACAGTTAAGCAGCAGGATACAGATTAATGAACTTGTGATAATTACAGATGGGTTGGGAGGGCAACCATGTTATAGATAGGCATAGTAGAACACTTAATATACATACTGTATAAGGAAAGACTGTAGTAGAGGTTACTCAGATTTTGCAATTTCAGACATATACTCACAAGAACCAGTTATCAAAAAGAAAACAAAAACCAAAACAGAAATGTTAAGTGCCTTTGAGCTAAGTGCATCTGTGACTTAAAATAGTCCAGCCTCGTAGCATTTGCTGAAGCCATGGAAGACATTTACAAGGAGGAATTCATTTTCTTTCCCCCCAAACCTTTGGGAATTACATTGCAATTCTCCACTAATAAACTATACAGTAAATTGTTTTTTAAAGAGATTTGTAAAACCTTTTAGAAATCTGGGGGATCAGGTTTGTAAACATCTGGTCACATGTGCATCTTTAGCCTATCAGGTGGACATAACCCAGCTGGTAATTGATGGGGGATGCTGTAAGGTGATGCTCACACAATCACCATCAGCAGGTGAGTAAAGTACCATTCTTTAAGTATCTGAAATACTACTGTACTTGAAGCCCCTTTCCGCTCTAAATACAGCTATTCCTATTGCAGTACTGCTGTCATTATTATAAATCTACAAGCAGGTAAATAAACATTGTGAGAGCAAAACTTTGTTTACAAAATGGTCTTGGTAATGACTGGCACATACACAAATTACGAATGGCATTCAACACGTGCAACATGGAAAGTATCTTTGGTCGCAAAATAAGCAGCTATTTTTAAAGTTGTCACAAGCCAACTGAATATACAGTATAGTAATGTCAAGTACATTCATGACCATATGCAAATACAAACTCAGCAGGAACATATTTTCACTTGTGTTTTTATTTAACTATACTACTAAGCTAACAGCTATTTGGTACTACTAATTGCTCATAGTACTGTACCTCTGGGGCTGGACAATCAGAAGGTTTTTAGGTTCTAGTCCCACAGCAGAAATTTGGATTCATTCCCAATATTGATACTGTAGTGTAGCACTAGGGGTGCTTTACTGTTCATGCACTGACCTTAAGATGAGACACCTAACTGATGTCCCTTCTGCCCATCTTCTGTGGCTGTCCAGGCTGAGGTTAAAGAGTTCCCCCATGTCTTGGACAACATTCCCAGTGTCACTAACACTGGTCCATGTAATCTGACCCCCCTGGATGTACCTGACAAATGAGTTGTCACACCTCAGTGTGCCTTTCCTGGGCAAACATCAATCAATCAAGTCAGTGGGGTCCCAGGTAACCTCCCACCAAGACACACCTGGAAATCGGTTATCACAGCTCAGTGTGCCTTTCATGGTCACAACTGAGAAACATAAAACTGGGCCTTGCATGGACATGACATTTAGGGTGATTACATTTAGGTGAAACTATGCTTGCTACACCATTGTACCTTATTGAGTTTACATGTAGCTGATAGTTGTCACAAAAAGAACAGAGTTTGTTGCTGTTACAGTGGTTATAACAATATGTGTAGAGTTTATATAAAGCTGTTACAGTAGTGGTCACACAAAAGTAAATAGTTGGCATAACTAACAGCAGTAGTCAGAGAAAGTACAGAATTTACATTTACCTGTTACAGTAGTAGTCAGAAACAGTACAGAAGTTACATGTATTTGCTACGGAAGTTGGTTGCCACACAGTGTACAGAGTTTACATGTATCTGCTACATCAGTCACAACATGTACATAATTTACACATAGCTGCTACAGTAGTCACAAAAAGTACAAATCACACTTTAGTAGTTGTCACATAAAGTACAGTGTTCACATGCAGTTGTTACAGTAGTGGTCACAAAAAGTACAGAGTTTACATGTAGCTATTACATCAGCCAAAAAAAGTACATAATTTACATTCAGCTGTTACAGTAGTGGTCACAAAAAGTAGTTTACATGTAGCTGTTACAGAAATTGTCACAAAATATGGAATACTATATGAGTGCCCATACACAACAGTGAGTGGTCACCATGAAGATAAGAGCAAAGCCTGAAGGTCCCTTTGTCATCATGGAAACCACAAGGTTTAACAATAGTGTTGTTATGTATTTGGGCTCTCATACAGTATTTTATACAGTGTATGGTAAAAAAACCCACAATTGCTTACTTTTTGTGGTTACAGCATACAGTCACTGCCCTCCGCCGCCTGCACTTCACTGCCATCTGCCCACTAGCCAGATCACATGTACAATGCTTTAACCTCCCCTTCTCCTATGACCTGTGCTAATGGGGATGCTTGTATGTAAGCAATAAGACATGATGGGGTGTGCATTAGTCAGTGCTAATGCATGGCTAGGGGAACGTAGTGAGGCACGAGGCCACAGGCTGCGTGCGTCCAGTCCCCTAGCCGTGCATTAGAACTGTCTAATGCACATCCCCAGAGTGGCTTTTTGCACTTATAAAATGGGCCTATGTATTCTAAATGGGGTTCTAGTTTTAGCTGTGCATTAGACACAGCTAATGCATGGCTAACAACCAATCAGATTGCTTCAAATCCTTTGCCCATTTTATAATGTGATGTAGGTACTACAGCAGAACAAAATGTCATTCTGCTATAAGAGCTATGTCCCTACTGTGGCAGAATGACTTTTTCAGGTGTATGGATTTCCACACACAGCAATGCCCTGCAATACACTGTATATACGTAGTTTACATGTTGCTGTTACAGTACTTTGTCACAAACAGTACAGAGCTATTACAGTAGAGGTCACAACAAGTATAGAGCTTACATGTGCCTGTTACAGGAGAGGTCACAACTGCAGTGTTTGCATGTAGCTGTAACTGTAGTGGTTACAGAAAGTGCAGAGTTTACATGTAGCTATTCTAGTAGTTGTCATAAAAAGTTCAAACAGAGCTTATAGAAAATAGTTAAGAATTATCTTAATTTCCAAATGGTTGTTCATATTGATAATGGTTTTAAAGTGGATTCACATTTAGTGTGTTTTTTTTGTATAGTTTATTAACTTAAAAAAACATTTAATAACAGTTGTCAGTAAATGTCAACAACATAGTGTCTGGCAATGGTTTACATGTTGTTAACATTCAGTGACAACAGAGTTTAATATTATTGTAAGGAACAATAAAGTATACTTGAAGAAATAGTAAACGTAATTTTGTGTGTCAACCTGAATGGTTTGAACAGACAGCAGTGAGCAATGAAATGCATTTTTAATGTGCTTCTGCAATATGTATGCTCAGTTAAGTGACATGTATCAGTTACAGTATGTATAAACTCTAGTCCAGCATGTTCTTGCATAGGACGCCAGCTACAGTACATGTAAAGTGCTACATGAGGCTGGGTGGTTTGAAGAGCTCAAGCCATGTAACAGGAGGCCAGGATATGCATGATTTTTGCATGCCCTAGCCACGGAGCTCCACATTTAACTGCCTGTCTGCACCGGTTGTCATCCACAGCCTATGCCTACTGCTCTCCACAGGTGTGGAGTTGTGTGTGGCAGCTGGGAGTGGCATGGAGGGTGGGGCTGTGAAGGAAAATGGGCACCTGAGTTGATGCCTGGGTCGGTACTGCAGCAGAGCATCCATTCTGAATGAAGCGATGACCATTGCATATGGCAGTCATCCAAGGACTGCCATATCTCTGTCAGGTTAGCAGTATTTCACTGGTGTAACTGGCCTGCACCAGGATGCCCCATTACCCTCACTACCTTCACAAAGGGTGTGGGCCAGGTGGCGGGGGGCTGATGAGACTCTGAGGAACTTCCAGTGGCTGGGCAGTGGAAACTCATAAGTGCTTTGGCACTGTATTTGGTAGTGTAGGGTGGCCTTTGCCCTCTTCTCCAGTACTAGGCAGAGAAACAGCTGACACCCATGCATGCCTCACTTTCCCACTCACAACCCAACTGGTTGCAAAGCAGTGCATATGGCATGGTATTGGGTGTGGTGGGAGCAAGTATCCAGAGGTATGTGTAACAGGGGACGTATGTACACCTCTGGGCTGTGTATGCATCCCTTTGCAGGTGTGGAACTCTTTAAGCCCTGTGTCTATGGAGGGTCTGTGGTATATGATGGCTGACGAGAACATGCAGTGAGGAGGTAGAGACAAACACATGGCAGAAGAATGAGTGAGGCTGGACCATTGGCAGAGTAGTAGTGCTACCGCTCGCATTGCCAGTGACCTCAGTTCAGGAATGACTCTGCGCCTGAGTCATAATAGGGTTGGCCAGGGATCAGTGCTGTTTTTATCATTGGACTAAGTAGGCTGCAGCCAGGGGCACCAGCTGTTAGGGGGGGCACCTGAGAAATAAAAAAAAAAAAACTAAAATGAGAAAAAACTCTTTTTTGACTGAAGTCCCCCTTCCCCACCACTCTCTGTCTTGCCAGTTGCCTCGCACCCCTCCCCCCGAATATATCTGTCTCGCTCTCTCGCCCTGCCCTGCCAAGACAGATCAGAGGACACTAGTCCAATCATCAGACAGTCAACTCACAGTCATCTCAATCTTCTCTCATAGGGTACATCCTGCATCCCTCATACCATTTTGGTTGCCCTTCTCTGTCCCCTTTCCATCAACTCAACATCTCTTCGTAGGTGAGGCCTCCAGAACTGCACCCCATACTCCAGATGCAGCCTGACCATGGTTCTGTACAACGGCATTAGCACCTCCCTCTTCCTGCTATTAAAACCCCTCACAATGCAGGCCAACATTCCATTTGTTTTTCTCACTGCCTTGCTATACTGGCTGCCCACCTTGAGGTCATGTGATACCATAATCCCCAGGTCCCTTTCTGTTTCCTTCTCCTTAATCATCGCCCCCCAAAGGAGTAAGTGTCCCTCCTTTTCTTCCTCCCCAGGTGCATCAGCGAGCACTTTTGTGCATTAAACTTCAATTTTCAGGTGTCAGACCACCTCTCCAACCTCTCCAGGTTCCACCTCATGGCTTACGCTCCACTAGGTGACTCCACCCTATTGCAGACCTTTGTATCATCTGCAAACAGGCACACCTGTCCCTCCAGACCCTCCGCTAGGTCACTAACATAGATGTTTAAAACTATTGGTCCTAGCACTGACCCCTGTGGCACCACATGTTCCCTAAAATGTGTCCCATTTACCACCATCGTCTGACTCCTTCCCTTCAACCAGTTTTCCACTTACCTGGTGATCCTGAAGTCCACCCCTAGTTTGTCCAGCTTATGCACCATTTCACCATGCGGAATGGTATTGAAGACCTTATTGAAATCCAGATAGGCCACGTCCACCACTCCTCCCTAGTCTACTATCTGTGTCACCCCATTGAAAAACTCTATCAGGTTAGTCTGACAGGACCTTCCCTTGGTGAAGCCATGCTGCCTGTCATCCTGCATGCCATGCATCTCCAAGTATTCTATCACCCTGATCTTAAGTAGTGTTTCCATTACCTTCCCCACTACCGAGGTAAGGCTAATGGGACGGTAGTTTTTGACCTCGTTCTGCCACCCCCTCTGCCCTCTTCCAGTCCATTGGTACCAGCCCTGTGACCAAGGACAAGTTAAACAGCCTCGCCAGATGTGGCACCAGTTCATCCTTCACCTCCTTGAGAACCCTTGGGTGTATTCCATCAGGCCCCATTGCCTTAGATTAGATACTGAATGTACTGGGTTAGGAGCACCTTACAGTTTACAGACAGCATAGATACAAGATACATTTCTCATTATTTATTGGGAATTCTGACAATATATTTATTCATTTTTATTTATTTCACAGTATCAGAATTACAATCCTTTAAGTCAGAGGCTCAATTACAAAGGCTCCATGTCAATAAAAAGAAAAGTTACAAATTCATACAATAGACAGTAAAGTATAGTTAACAACAGCATACAGTACTCATTATACAATAAGGGAAGGACAGCATACAGTGTTCCTTATAAGGTACAAAGAAAAGAAACAGGGAAACAGGAGATTGGGCAGGATGATGGTCCCTTGTCAGTGGAGGTGGGGGGGGACAGGGCAGGAATGGAGAGGCAGGACAGTATCCCTTGTCTGGTAAAAGGGAGGGACAGTGCAAGTGGGTGTTGTAATTGGTTAGTGGCATTTGCATGTGCGAGCATTGAGAATATGATTCTGAAGGAGGATCTTGAAACTGTCCAGTTTATTTGTAGCAGCTATATGAGGTAGGGGCACGATAGCGGAAGGACCCCATGCTAGACCTGACCCCTGATTCACAGGGTAGGATTTAAATGTTAGGTAGAAGATGCATAAGATGATTGTATTCATAAATGAAATTATCATGATTGTTTGAGAACAATTTACTGCTGGGGTAGCTTGATACCTTTAAAATGTACATTAAGAAGAGCTAGGATAAATATATATTTTCATTTCTCAGAAAAAAAATATTCTCAATATAACAAAATTGTCCACATTAGATATTTATAATACAGCTGATATACAATACCACAAGACATATTTAACAATTAAGAAACATGAATGAAACTTTGTGTGCATGTATACAATGGTGTGCTTTCTGTATATATAAAACAAATATAAATATATTAAATATTATTTGCAAAAAATATAAAAAAAACCTGTGTTAATGCACCAGTTAGGGTTCAGATTAAAGTGACAAAAGTAGGAAAATGTGGTGTTAGGGTTTCCAACCTTAACTCCCCACCCCATGCCTAACGCAGGAAAAGGAAAAAAATTACTTTTTTCACTGACTTGACTGTTGGTGAATCAGGGGTCCGAACTTACTTGGGGTTCTCAACCCCAACGCTCACCCCATTATAATATAGTCTTGAAACATTAAGAACTGTGTTGCCCCACATGTTGCCAACAACCCGTAGGCCCTGCCTGAAGAAAACATCTCACATGTCACTTTTTAGGGCTGTGGGCAGAGCCTGCAGCCATTTGGCGACAGCTCGGTAGCTCGAAAAATGGCCGATCATGGAACCCCTTCCTATGGACTTTTGGAAGTATCTTTCCAAAAGCCCAATACATCTTAAAGCTCTCCACCACAATCAGCCACTGCAGAACAACAGCTGCACTATTTTGGCTGTTACTTCTGCATTCCAGTGCATGAACTGTGCAAGCACAGTCCTGCGGGTTCTGGCATGTTATGAATGGCATAATGTCAGTCACTGTAATGATGTTTCCTCGGCCGTCAGCTCTGTGGCATTCTTTGCCCCCTCACCAACTCAACTGGCACACAGAGAGCCCACCCCAGTGTGCTCAAAGAGTTTTCTGTGCCCCCCTTCCCAAGTCATGCCTGACATTGGGATGCCCAATCCCCATGTCAGCATCCTGTACATCCCTCCCCCCATTCAAGTGGCACACTGGGAGCCCACCCCAGTGTACCAAACTCTTTTTTTCCCCTTTTTTTTGTAAAATCAAAAATGGTCCCTCATTGTGTTTTTTTTTCCTGTAATACTGAAAGGGTCCTTGTCGTCGCTGCAGTGCCCCATCCCTCCCCCCACTGAGCACCCACCTCCCACACACCCCTTACCCTATACTCACCTCCAGAGGTCAGCACTGTCATCTTCTCTGGAAATATAAAAACATAGAAACATAGACTTTGACAGCAGATAAGGACCGCTAGGCCCATCTAGTCTGCCTATTTCCCTACCTACAGGATAGGCCGCGATCTAGTTAACCAACTGCCTATTTCTTCCTACCCCCACAAGAATTGCCTTATGTCTGTCCCATGCATTCTTGAATTCCCCCACAGTTTTAGACCCCACAACCTCCTCAGGAAGGCTGTTCCACGCATCCACTACCCTCTCTGCGAAATAATACTTCCTCACATTGCCCCTGAACCGCCCTCCTTCTATCTTTAAATTGTTTCCTCTTGTTCTTGCAAGTCTCTTTTTCTGAACGATGCTACCCTCTTGGACTTTGTTGATTCCACTGAGGTACTTAAAAGTTTCTATCATGTCCCCCCTCTCCCTTCTTTCCTCAAGGGTATACATATTAAGCTCCTTTAGTCTCTCCTCATACGGCTTCTATTGCAGACCCTGCACCATTTTAGTTGCCCTCCTCTGGACTGCCTCTATCCTGTCTATGTCCTTGCAGAGATGGGGTCTCCAGAACTGGACACAGTACTCCAGATGGGGTCTCACCAACTGTCTATACAGAGGGATAACAACTTCCTGTTTTCTGCTGCCGATGCCTCTCCCTATACATCCTAGTATACTCCCGGCCCTCCCTACTGCCTTCTCACATTGCTTGCTAACCTTAAGGTCATCTGATATGATTACCCCCAGGTCCCTTTCCTTTTTTGTTGTTACTACCTCCCCACCCATTGTGTATTCTTCCCCTGGGTTCTTGTTTCCCAGGTGCATTATTTTGCATTTCTTTGTATTGAATCCTAGCTGCCATACTTCTGACCATTCCTCCAACCTTGCCAAGTCCCTTTTCATCCTTTCCACGCCTCCTTGTGTATCAACTCTGTTGCAGATCTTTGTGTCATCCGCAAAAAGGCATACTTTTCCTTCTAGTCCCTCTGCAATGTCACTGATGAAGACATTAAAAAGGACTGGACCCAATACTGAACCCTGCGGTACCCCACTAGTAACCCCCCCTTTCTTCAGAAAGGACTCCATTTTCTCTGGATTGGGACACATCTGCACTCTTCAAAGCCCAACCGCAAAATGAAAAATCAAAGGTAAGTGGCTATACAGCCATTTAATGGGTTTTTCAACTTATGCTGATATCTCAGCTATTTTTTGGAATTTTTGCCCAAAATTTTCAACATGGGGTTCTTGGGACACCAGCTCATGAAAACTGTCTGTCATTTTGTTATTCAGTGCCGGAAGGTGATTTTGCAGTCACTGTGTGGAATCACCTTTCAGGACCAATTCATGAAACGACAGTGTCACTGTTTATGAGGTGGGGTCCCAAAAAGGCCATGTTACAGATCTGGTGAAAAAAATTACAAACAAAGACTGTGTTACAAGTGTGCATTGCACAGTTTCTACGCACGCTCCTAACGGTGCCAATGTTTCACATTTTCACTCCACATTATTAACATTGCCATTTTTGTACATCTCCTTCAAACCAGTACAGCTGTCATTTTCCACAACCTGCCCAAAATGTGTTTTCACACCTGTGGTGCACAATAGTGTGTTTGTTCTGTGAAATCACCTTTTGGGACAAATGAGCAAAATGACGCTGACACTGTTCTTAAGAAGGGATCCAAAAAGGCCATGTTGAAAGTTTGGTGCAACACCTCCAAAAAATGGTCACGTTACAACACAGCGTTGAATAATTTCTGTGCACATATGGCACTTTGGTCACTCGGTAGCTCTTCACAGCTCTATCGGCTCTGGCTAGAATTTATTTGGTCATGGAACAGAGTGAGCATTAGGATTGAGAACCCCAACTAATTTTGGGATGCAGTGCGCATCCCATGAATGTTTTGGGGGTTATATGTTACTGTTGGTTTTAGTAATCTTTGAAACCTTTATTTTGACATATACATTGTCCCTTAACTCCAATTATTGATGGATGTATGACATGTTAAAGTTGCAATGTTATCCTATGGAAATTTTCATTTTTAATTTTTATATCTGTTTTATATGGCCCCTAAAGTTTTTGGGTGCTATTATGTGTCACTGTTGTAGTATTCATTGAGACATTTATATTATAGGGGTGCAGTCATGCCCCTGTATTTAGCATTGAGTAGGCACTTCTATGTTGAACCTGAACTTGTGCACGTTAATAACTTTGGACTCGTTCAATGGATTTGCACAAAATTTGGTATGCGTGTTGGGGCATGATAGATTTTTTCAATCAATCAATCAATCACAATCTTTATTTATCCAGGCGGGCACCATTGAGCAAGGCTCATTTGCAAGGTGGACCTGGTCATGAATACATCAAAGTACAGTACAGAAGCAGGTATACAAAAAGTAATAATATACAAGGAAGAAAAAGTATATACAGTGTATACAGTACAGTACGAGGTTGAAATAAATAATAATAAAAAACAGCATTATTTTACAATTAAGAAGTCAGCAGATGTACAATCAACCATAAGCATACAGGGGTTATAAGCAGAGATCTTTTGATATGCTAAGCTGCATTTTAATCAGACTTACGGTTATTGCAAAGCAAAATGCTCAAAAATGTACTTTTTGTCAGTTTTGTGATCAGTTTTTCAGATTTGTTCGTGGCACTGCACAGCCATCATGGGGTCTGCTGGTCCAAAACTTGGCACATAGAAAGAGCTTGGGTCAAGGAACATGACACTTTTTGTTTGCTGAAAAAATATTTATCCATTCAAAAGTTATTAAACTTTTTAGATCCCTTTATAAGTCTATGGGAAAATTCATATGGTTATTTTGTGAAAGAAGAATGGGGTTTTGGCCATCTGGTCACTCCTCATGATCAAAGAATTTGCAGACTCACGACCAAAGAATCTTTGATCATGAGAAATTTATTGTTTGCGATGTCTGCCATCTTGTTTTCAGTTTGGAGTTGGAAAAAAACAAATATCTCAGTCCAAGAGTGACTTGTGAAGTAAAACTAGGATGGGTTTTGCTAACATGACCCATGCCTGTGGTTTCCTGTACTTGTCTCAAAAAATTGAGTTTACCATTTGAAATTCTTTGATTGCGGCTCGCTAACGATCTTTGATCAAGAGCCTGCAAATTCTTTGGTCGCGACATTGTTTTTGATCGCAAGCTTATTTCACCATTGGACGACCAGATAGCCAGATTTTCATGACCAGATGTCCTTGGGGAAGACCAGATAGCTCGAATTGGGGAAGACCAGATGTCCCCTCATGGTCAAAAATCATCTTTGATTGTGATTGCCATCGATTATTTTGCAGCCTCACGATCAAAGAATTTTTAAAGGTGTAAAAACATTATAATTCTTAAGACCCTAATCCTCAAGATTTATTTAGCTTTCCTTTTGATATATCTTTACTTTGTTAATTAGAGCTGGGTCTCTCTAACACTCTGTGCACAGATATCTGCCCTTTTTTTCTTTCCCACCCTACTTCTTCCTTCATTTTTCTACCCTGCACTATTTCTACCTTCAACATACATCTCTCTTTTATTTATATTCCTCCTTTACTGTATAATGTTTGTTTTCTTATAGGTATCACTTCATGTAATGGTTTGAAAGTCTGCTATAACTTGTTCTCGTACTCATCTTGCACTTAACTGATCTCTCTGAATTCATAATACTTTAATAACTGTAACTCTTTGTTCATTACTTATGATATAAATAAAATAAACTCTTATTTTATATATTTGTACATTTAAGGCATCCTCACTATATTCAACCTAAGCTATGTGTTTTGTTAAGTGATACCCTTTTGTAATCTATATGAGGTTTCCCTTTCATTATGTATGCCTGTATGTCTTAATATACTTAAAATTAATACAAAGATAAACTCAAAAAACTTTATAATTTAAATATCTCTTAAACAATTAGGTCTTTTGATGTAAAATTTGGAGGGTGTTGAGGTGATGTCCTACAGATGTGAATTATGTTATTTTGGTGCTGAAAAGATAATTCTTTGTGGAGATATTGAGTACAGTATTTAATGTTTCATCCACAGCATTATGCATGGCGCTGTTGACATGCTATTCATATGGTAGATTACCCTAGTGCCACAGAGGTGTGTTTTGCTGCTTTTCTGTGTTACACCTACAGGTGTGCAGTATTGTGCCACTGCGAAATTGGAAAATTTCATTTCTTTCGCTTTAATACTTTTTCAAACATTTGTGTGATTTTTCCTGAATTTTGGGATGTAGAAAGATTGTTCTTAGATCTTTGACTGTGATCATTTTCATGTCACTGGGACATACATTTCTGTAGTCATACCGATTTTGCTGTTATGCACTAATGGGTGACTTGGTGCGGGCCCCATGCTCCCACCAATATGTGTTCCTTACTACTTATGGTATACATTTTCGAATAGTAAGGAGATTCTATGCAAAAAAAGTGTTAATGCAACATTTACGGTTGAAGCACAAAAAGTCAGGAAATGAGACTTTTAGGGTTGGCTCCTATCCCACATACCATGTACCCCCACCATCCTCCACAGACTGACAGGTGCCGGGGGTGTGTAATTGGGGTTGTGAGGCCTAAATCTTATTTCTAACAAGCCAACTAACTCTAGAATGGATTAATATATTTTTTTCACTAAACCAAAGAAAGGCACTATTTTGGGCCAAGCTATTTCCACCCTGAACATTTCAGACCAAAATCCTAAACCATATGAGCGCTAGATGATGACAAATAAACAGCAAAACTCCCTATTTTTTTTTCTCTATTTCAGTATCCTGATCTCAGAATCTGCACATTAGCCCAGAATGACAATTGGCATGTCAAGAGACCTTGTCCCTGAGACTTTGCATGCACAATTTTGTGCTAATCTGTTGAACGGGGGGCAAAGCTATTAAAGTGCAAAGTTAGGGGTTTAACATTAAACAGCCTACTCAGTCCTAACTATAATAGATAAAATCAGTATAAATATGACAATCAAGGTGTAATTGCTTCTGTGAATAGTGCTTCATGTGCTCCAAGTAAGCAAAATACCTCTTGTCTAATACAGTGTCTGGAAGAGAAGAGGGCTCGAGGAGACATGATTGAAACCTACAAGTACCTCAAAGGAGTGAACAAGGTGCAAGTGGAGGGTCTAGTTTTAAGAAAGTAAGGGTACTAGAAGCAATAAAGCTAAGTGGGAGAAATTTGGCAGAAATGTGTGGAAATACGTCTTCACAGAAAGTGTGGTGGATGACTGGAAATTCAAAGAGGAGAAAAAGCAGCCAAGGGAGTCCACACCAGGATCACACCCAGATAAAAAGTCCAAATACAATAAAAAAAAAAGTTGGCTAACAGGTACCTAGTGTGTATAACAGCAATAAAGAGACCATGGCTGGTCTCTGTAATTAAAGCCTTGAAAACACCCATGGTCACAGGGGTGAAACGTTGGCTGCTGCTGGTGGGGTGAGTTGCTTTGAGCTATTTATATTAAATAAAAGGTTTTTAGCTATAGAGACAAGCTATGGTCTCTTTATTGCCGGTATACATACTAGTGGCCTGTTAACCACCTTTTTTTGGAGGATGACTGGAACAGCCTGCCAGAGGAGGTAGTGAGGGAAAAGACTGTGGGGGGCTTCAAGCATGCGTGGGATAGGCACAGGGGCATATTAGGTAGAGGAAATGGGGGTGTGACACCTATGACTAGCTAGGGTCAGTGGTGATGGAATAGGCAAGGACAACTGGCAGACTGGATGGGCTTAAAGGTCCTTTTCTGCTGACAAAATCTGTTTCTATGTTTCATACCATGAGTTCTCTGATTGCCACCTAAAGGCAAAAAGTGGGTAAATTAAGCAAGGGGTTAAAAATCAAAAGTAAGAGAGTCATGCAGCTCATGAAAAATTAGCATGGTCATAATGATTTGGGCAGTAGCAGTGGGTAAAGGACAACCCTAAGACATTCTTAATGTCTTGAAGATAAAACTTTCCATTCCTCCCCCTCAGAAAACTCAAGTTGATATTTTAGGTCAGGATATCATTAGACACAAAATTGCATAGAAAACAAATTTTAAAATAAATGCCATGTGAAAGTGAATAATTCAATTCTGTTGAATTTCCAATTTCTGTGGAACAGAATTTCCTTTAAAAAGGTGAATCTGGCACGTGAATTCCAATTTAATCTGATTTCTGCTGTGGATATCTGGCAGAATTTGATTTCGCTGGTGGAATGCCAAATTCTACCCAAGGAATTCTGTATTATGCATTGATTCTGTATTTTGGCGGTTCGTGGAAATACCCAGGCAAACTCCGAATATTCATCAAAAAACATTCCACTGGCAGAAAGTGCAATACTGCAAGTCTGATTCCACCAGGAGAATATAATTCTATCCAGCAGAATTGTGTCCAGTTCTGGAGGCCCCACCTCTGGAAGGATACTGGTAAGGTACAGGTGGTACTAAAGAGGGCTACCAAAGTGGTGCAGAGCCTGCATCAAAAGCCCTACGAGGAGAGACTCAAGGAACTGATTATGTACTCTCTGGAAGAGAGGAGGGAAAGGGGGGTTATGATAGAGACATTTAAATACCTAACAGGTATTAATATGGTACAGGAAGGTAGCATTTTAAATACAAAAAGAATCTCGAAGACAAGGGGGTCACGCTATGAAGTTGGATGAGGAGAGGAGGCTCAGAGGAAATGTGAGGAAATACTTCTTCATGAAGAGGGTGGGTGCAAAAATGGTGATGGGATTCAAGCATGCATAGAGCAGATACAAGGGGACCTTGGTAGTAGGGCAGGGGGAGGAGATGACGGGAGATGGAGTAGGGTCTATGGTGGCACAGTAGACAGGGAAAACTGGGCAGACTAGGTGGGAAAAGAGGTCTTTATCTTCCTGCCGACAACTTCTATGTTTCTATGTATAGTACTTAAGTTGTTTGATAGTTAGTTACCTTTTATTGGACAGATATATACAGTATCTAGTACAAAGATGGCATAGTAAACCACCTTCTGGGGCCGCATATGCCCCATTCATCAGTAGCATTCTGAACAGAATTATGGATTTATGCTAAAAGTTGTAATGTTTCAAAACAGTTTATGACAGAATTGTTTAGGTAAGTTGCAAAGTGTTTGTTGGGAGGGTGGATAAACAATAGAAAGTAAACACACCTTCAGCAGAGAGGGAAAATGTTTGAATTCTGGTTTTGTCTGGTTTTTGCAGACTCCCTCGCAGTAGCAATATGTAATTCCTACAGGCTAGAAGAGAACATGGGGGAGGCAGTTGTGTACTAGGCGGAAGGTAGGATGAGGAGCTGTCTCATGATCTTGAAGTACATATTGAGGCTTTGCAACCAGAGCAAGCCTTGTGTTTCTGGGGGCCCGCAGCAGGGTAAGTCTTTGGGGGCCTTGAGTATCCATTGGTGAATATTCATATGGCATTACAATACATAGTTGAAGGGTTCTGCTCAACCCAGTGATGTCTGCTGTGTGACATTTGAATAGAACACAGGAAATAAATGACATAAACTACAACAAATATAAAATCTGAATGATGGATGACCTGCAAAGCTTCCATCTGGGGGCCTCTAAAAGTAGGAGCCCCCACTGACCACTGGGACTGAGGGTGCCTAAGGCTTCAATATGGTTCCATATCAAAATGGCACCTACAAAACAACACTGCCAAAAACAGGGAAGGAACAACAACCCGAAGTAAAACTGCGAACAGCACAGCAACCTGCTCCAAAATCAATGCAGTTACACTTACTTTTTCTTTGGGAGGCTACGCCCACTGCACACCCCATAATCAATATAAATATCATTGGGGTGGGGGATAAAATTGAGGGATAGGGAAAAACTCGGGGAACTACTCCACAGGGGGCACAGGTCGGGAGGGTGAGAACGCTGGGGGCAACCTGGGGTGGAGGGGAACAGCAGGGTGGGCTGGCAGAATAAAAATTAAAGAAAATAAATAATATATATATATATATATATATATATATATATATTCTCCTCACAGCCAGTCCTAAACCCAGGTCTGCCAGTCACACAGCCAGTGACTGTAACCACTACACTACGCAACCAGCTCAGAAATGACACTCCGAACAACTACCTATATGCTTGAAACAGTAAATACATCTATGGCTCCCTGCTGAAACAAAGCACTGAACTTACAATGCACTGTTAATAGCATGTAGCTCATTTACCACTCGCCATTTTTACCTCGCCCAAATTGACTCGCTGTAACTGAGTCACTCTATTCATGGGATATCCTTCAACATGTGTTTCCTACAGGCCAGAAAAGAAAGTGGGGACATGACAGAAATCTTCAGGTTCTTAGATGGGAAACAGCAATAACAGGGTCTGTACCAGAAGCATCAGAAGCCATACAAGGAGAGACTAAAAGAGCTTAATATGTATACCCTCGAGGAAAGGAGGGAGAAGGGGACATGATAGAAACTTTCAAGTACCTCAAGAGAATCAACAAAGTCCAAGAGGGTAGCATCTTTCAGAAAATGAGATGTGCAAGAACAAGGGGGCACAATTTGAAGACAGAGGGGGAACAGCTCAGGGGCAATGTGAGGAAATATTTTTTCACAGAGAGGGTGGTGGACACATGGAATGGCCTTCCTGAGGAGGATGTGGGGTCAAAAACAGTAGGGGAATTCGAGAATGCATGGGACAGACATAAGGCAATTCTGGTGGTGGTTAGGAAGAAGTAGGCTGTTGGTTAACTAGAATCTGCAGCTTATTCAATAGGTAGGAAAATGGGCAGACTGGATGGGCCAAGTGGTCCTTATCTGCCATCAAAGTCTATGTTTCTATGTTTCTAATGCAGACTCTTCAGAGTTGCTAAAAAGAAATGAGATCTTGTATAAAAGGGGAACAAATACAAGTTGGTGGTGGGCTGTTTCAGACTGGATGTGAAATAATACTTATTCACAGAGTGAATGGCGGGCAAATAGAACAGTTTGCCTAGCAGTGTGTTAAACACTAAATCTGTAACCAGTTTCATGTCTGTATGGAACAGATTCAGGGGGTAGCTGGTGGTGGAAGGAGGGGAGACACTGAGGAGGAACATGGTTTCAAGAAGGGGCCATCTAGCAGGCGCACCATCTGCTGTGGGCATGCCACACCCAATCCAACTCCAAGACATTCAAGATACTGCACATTGGGAAAAGGAATCCTGAAATTGATTTCTATATTAATGGGGTGAGGGTGGGGCACATTACAAAAGACAGGGATTTGGATCGCATCAACAGCAATGCTCTGAAGTTCACTTTGCAGTGTAGTATAGCTTACAGGAAATCCAGCAGAATGTTGGGGTACATAGGCAGGAACTTTTTCAGCAGGGAAAGGGAAGTGATCCTTCCGCTGTACACATCCCTGGTGAGGCCACTCCCAAAATACTGAGTTCAGCTGTAGGGCTCACGTTTGAAGATAAACTGGGACAGACTGGAGACTGTCCAAAGTAGGGTGGTGAAAATGATACAGGGCCAACAGGAAAATCCTTATGAGGAAGAATTTTCCTGCTGTCTCTATCATTTACATCACTCTCTCTTGGACTGTCTCTAGTCTGTCCAAGTCCTTCTTCAAATGTGAGTCTCCTTCAGGGCTGGCCTGGTTTCTGTTAGCTCTGGTCTAGTTCTCCTGTAGGTCTGGCCTGGTTCCCTTTCAGGTCTGGTTTGGTTCCCCTATAGGTATGGCAGGATTCCTCCTTGGGCTGGCCTGATTCACCTTTAGGGCTGGCCTGTTTCCCCTTTGGTCTGGCCTGATTCCCATTTGGTCTGGCCTGGTTCCCCTTCAGGTCTTGTTTGGTACCCCTTTAGGTTTGGGGCCTAGTTCCCCAGTTTTGGTCTGGCCTGGTTCCCCTTCAGGCCTGGTTTAATTCTCCATTAGGTCTTGCCTAGTTCCCCTTAGGTCTGGCCTAGTTCCCCAGTAGGTCTGGCCTAGTTCCCTTCAGATTTGGCCTGGTTTTCCTTCAGGTCTGGTTAAATTCCCCTTTAGCTCATGCCTAGGTCCCCCTTTAAGTCTGGCATGATTCCCCTCTAGGTCTGGCCTAGTTCCCCCTTAAAGTCTGGCCTGATTCTGCTTTGGTCTGTCTGGATTCCTTTTAGGTCTGGCCTGGTTCCCCTTCAGGTCTGTTTTGGTTCCCATTTAGGTCTGGTCTCCTTCCCCCTCTAGGTATGTCCTGGCTCCCTTGTAGGTCTGGCATGGATTCCCTTCAGGTCTGGTTTGGTACATCTTTTGGTCTGATTTAGTTCCCCCTTTAGGTCTGGCCTGATTCCCCTAAGGTCTGGCCTTGCTCCCCTTCAGGTCTGGTTTAATTTCCCTTTAAGTCTGGCCTAGTTACCCCTTTAGGTGTGGCCTGGTTCCCCTGTAAGTCAGTTCTGGTTCCCCTTTAGGCATTGTTTGGGTCCCCTTTAGGTCTACCTAGTTCTTCCTTTAGGGGCTACATGTCAATTCACACTGATCAATGTGCTCCATGACAACACGCACCATACTATGAGCTCTGACATCAATCAGCCCCCTGTACAAATCATTCCCCGATAATTTGCTTCTCTTATAAATGTAATAAAATAAACTCCAGAGGGGAGCAGATTAAGAATGAATTGTGCAGGGAGCCAATTGACGCTGGAGCTACTAGCCCAGCATGAATAGTCACAGAGCACATTGACTGGAACGAATTGATGTGTCTCCCCTTTAGGCCTGTCCTGGTTCACCTGTATCTGGCCTCATTCCCCTGTAGGTCTGGCCTGGTTCCCCTTACGGTCTGGTTTAATTCCCCTTTAGGCCTTACCTGACTCTGCTGTAGACACTGGTATGGTGAAGATGTTTTTGGAGAGCTCCATGGAGCACAGCCTCATCTTTATCACATTCAAATAACACAGTTGTTAACGTTAATGTATTGAGTAATCAGAGACAGCAGAATTGAAGGACCACCATTCCCTGAAAAAGTTCCGCAGGGAAAAACATTAGCTAAAGAGCAGGTGGGGAACATAAAGTTAGAAAAGCTTTATGAATTTGTTTGGTATGGCTGATTTCTTTTGATCTGCTTGGACTTCATCAAAATCATCCCCATTAACTCCAATATCCTCTAGTATGTTTTGGTCTGGCCTGATTCCATTTAGATCTGGGCTAGTTCCCCATCTTGTGTGGCCTGGTTGAACTACAGGTCTGGCCTGATCCCCCTTTTAGTCTGGCTTGGGTACCCCTTTAGGTCTGGACTGGGTTTCCTTTGTGTCTTGTCTGATTCCACTTAGGCCAGGCCTGATGCACTTTCAGGTCTGATCAGGCTTCCCTTAGATTTTGCCAGCCTCCTCTTCAGATCTGGCCTGATTCCCCTTTGGGTCTAGCATGATTCCCCATCTAGCTCTGGCCTAGGTCCCCTTTATGTCTGGCCTGATTTACTCCAAGCACTGACCTTGTTCACTTATATGTACAGGGGGCTGACTGATATATAATATATATCGGATTGGGTCCTCTTTACGTCTAGCTAGTTCCTTTTTTGGACTGCCATGATTCCACTTTAGGCCTGGACTGGTTACCCATCTGATTTGGCCTGGTTCCACATTAGGTCTAGCTGGGTACCCCTTCAAGTCTGGCCTGGCAGTGGTTCCCCCATCAGAAGAGGGGGTGGCTCAGAGATAATGTGAGGAAGCATTTTTTCCCAGGGGAAGAGTACAAAATGGGGGGTGAGATACTAACAACAACAAAAATAGAAAGGGACCTGGGGATAGTCATATCAGATGACTTAAAGGTGGGCAAGCAATGTGAGAGGGCAGTAAGGAGGCCTGGGAGGATACTGGGATGCATAGGGAGAGGCATCACCAGTAGAAAACAAGAAGTTGTTATCCCTCTGTACAGACAGCTGGTGAGACCCCATCTGGAGTACTGCGTGCAGTTCTGGAGACCCAGTCTCCGCAAGGACATAGACAGGATGGAAGCTGTCCAGAGGAGGGCAACTAAAATGGTGCAGGGTCTGCACCGGAAGACACATGAAGAGACTAAAGGAGCTTAATATGTATAGCCTCAAGGAAAGGAGGGAGAGGGGGGACATGATAGAAACTTTCAAGTACCTCAGGGGAATCAACAAAGTCCAAGAGGGTAGCATCTTTCAAAAAAAGAGGTGTGCAAGAACAAGGGGGAACAATTTGAAGATAGAGGAGGGGCGGCTCAGAGGCAATGTAAGGAAGTATTGTTTCACAGAGAGGGTTGTGGATGCATGGAACGGCCTTAGAAACATAGAATTTGACGGCAGATAAGGACCGCTTGGCTCACTCAGTCTGCCCATTTCCCTACCTAATGGATAGGCTGCAGATCCTAGTTAACCAGCAGCCTACTTCTTTCTACCCCCACCCCCCAGAATTGCCTTATGACTATCCCATGCATGCTTGAATCCAACCACTGTTTTTGACTCCTAGCGTCCTCCGAAGGCCGTTCCATGCATCCACAACCCTCTCTGTGAAAAAATACTCCTTACATTACCTCTGAGCTGCCCCCATCTTCAAATTGTGCCCTTGTTCTTGCACACTTCTTTTTTTGAAAGATACTACCCTCTTGGACTTTGTTGATTCCCTTGAGGTACTTGAAAGTTTCTATCATGTCCCCCTTCTCCCTCCTTTCCTCGAGGCTATACGTATTAGCTCCTTTAGTCTCTCTTCATATGTCTTCCGGTGCAGACCCTGCACCATTTTAGTTGTCCTCCTCTGGACAGATTGCATCTTGTCTATGTCCTTGTGGAGACTGGGTCTCCAGAACTGCACACAGTACTCCAGATGGGGTCTCACCCGCTGTCTGTATAGAGGGATAACAACTTCCTGTTTTCTACTGGCGTTGCCTCTCCCTATGCATCCCAGCATCCCCCCAGCCCTCCTTACTGCCCTGTCACATTGTTTGCCCACATTTAAGTCATCTGATATGACTTCCCCAGGTCCCTTTCCATTTTTGTTGTTGTTAGTATCTCACCCCCCCATTGTGTACTCTTCCCCTGGGTTTTTGTTTCCCAGGTGCATTACCTTTCACTTCTTAGCATTGAATCTAAGCTGCCATACATTTGATCATTCCTCTAACCTTGCCAAGTCCCTTCTCATCCTTTCCACCCCACCTTGTGCATCAACTCTGTTGCAGATCTTTGTGTCATCTGCAAAGAGACATACTTTGCCTTCCAGTCCCTCTGCAATGTCACCCATAAAGACATTAAAGAGGACCGGTCCTAATACTGAACCCTGCGGTACCCCACTAGTAACCCCACTTTCTTCAGAGTGGACTCCATTTATTATTACTCTCTGTGTCCTATTCTCCAGCCAATTCTTTACCCAGGCTATCATCTTGGGACCTACTCCCAGGCTGGCTAACTTGTATATTAATCTTTTGTGTGGGACTGAGTCAAATGCCTTGCTAAAGTCTAGGTAGGCCATGTCCACAGCCCCTCCCTGATCTACTACTTTGGTCACCCAGTCAAAGAAATCTATTAGATTCGTCTGGCATGATCTTCCCGCTGTGAATCTATGCTGCCTTGGGTCCTGTGCCCCCTGGCCTCTAGGTGCTCAACAATTCTTTCCTTCAGAAGTGATTCCATCATTTTATCACTGAGGTTAAACTAACAGGTCTGTAGTTTCCTGCTTCTGCCCTGCTCCCACTTTTGTGAAGGGGAATCACATCTGCCTTCCAGAGGAGGTTGTGGAGTCAAAAACAGTGGTTGAATTCAAGCATGCATGAGACAGTCATAAGGCAATTCTAGGGGGTGGGAGTAGAAAGAAGTAGGCTGCTGGTTAACTAGGATCTGCAGCTTATCCATTAGGTAGGGAAACAGGCAGACTGGGTGCACCAAGCGGTCCTTATCTGCCATCAAATTCTATGTTTCTATGTTTCATGGAGAGGGTTGTGGATACATGGAATGACCTTCTTGAGGAGGTAGTTGAGTCAAAAACAGTTGGGGAATTCAAAAATGCATGGGACAGACATAAGACAATTCTAGTGGGGGGTAGGAGGAAGTAGGCTCTTGGTTAACTATGTTCTGTAGGTTATCCATTAAGTAGGGAAATGGAAAGACTAGGTGAGCCAAGTGGTCCTTATCTGACATCAAATTTTGTTTCTATATGGACTGGTTCCCCTTCAGTCCAACCTAGTTGCACATATGTTTGGCCTGGTTCTCCTTTAGGTCAGGTCTGGTTCCCCCTTAGGGCTGGCCTGGTTCCCTTTTAGGTCTGTTTGGATTTCCATTAGATCTTGCCTGGTTCCCCTTCGATCTGCTCAGGTTCTTTTTCAGGTCTGGTTAGGTTCCTCTTTTGGTCTGTCATGATTCCACTTTAGGCCTGGACTGGTTTCCCATCTGATTTGGCCTGGTTACACATTAGGTCTGGCTGGGTTCCCCTTCAAGTATGGCCTGGCAGTGGTTCCCCCTGTAAGTCCTGTCTGGTTCCACTTCAGGGCTGGCCTGGTCTGGTCGGCATCATACCTGTAAACCTAGCTCAGTCTTTTAGGTGACAGTGCAGTAGGCTACAGCAGCACCACTGGGGTGCCCAGGAAATCAGCCATTTAATTTCAATATACAATTTCTTGCTGTTTATAGAATATGTTTATTGAGGGGCATGGGGTCATAATGTTGCAAGACATTATGCCGTAGCAATATACTGTGCTGCCAATATAGCGTGATATATTGCAAATGGCATCATTTTTGGTTTTGCTGGGGGCTATGCCCCCACGCCCCCCTGTTACAGGTGGCTGCACCCCCAAACACCCCCCAACCAATATAACTAACTCCAGGGGGGGAAGGGTTAACACTCAATATTGCACAAAGTACAAAAAAAGTAAAAATTCCATGTGTCTGGGACCAGGAATTGAAACCAGGTCCCAAACGCACTGCTTGCCTCCCTTGCTACCAGTAACTCATCCCATCGAGCCATGGCAGCTGCTCTGCAAACCCCTGTCTCAGCAGGATTCTTATACTGCACTGGGAAGATTGAGAGGGTGCACTACCATGCATACTTCCTTTCGAGGTTTTGCACCCTTTCGCTCTTTCCTACTGTGCTGTTCCTACCTCGCTGTCATGTCATGTCATGCGCTGTAGAGCATGTGACATTTTGACCCAGTAGGTTATTGAGGCTAGGAATTGAGCACTGAGCACAATTTCATTTACAAAGATGTCCTTCAGTACAGGGCAATCAGATCAGTTTCACAAAAGCATAAAGATACACAGCAGACATTGGATACAATAGGTGAAGAATATAGCACCTACCTTTCAGTAGCTTACATATGTTCAGGAGCAAAGCATTTTAGGATATGGTGGTGTTGGGGCAAATGGAATTTCAATAAAACATTTAAGAGCTAAACAGAAACAAAATGCTTCAACAAAACCATAAACATATGTGTGAAATTAAATTAATTTAAAATCCAAATACAGAGCATGATTTGTAGGGAAAACCATATGCCCTCTTGGATTTGCTTAGGTGTCTGGATTTGCATAGCTATAACATGTGCCATCTGATTTTCACACCATAGCTTCACATTTTGTAGTCCAAACATTTCTATATCTGGCAATCCCAGGTGACCTGCGAAAAAAAAATTAGCCTCACTTTGGAGATGTAAAAATGCTAGACTGTGCCTGTCAGGAGACAAACAGTGGCTTCTGAGCCCCTGCATCCCTACTGCTGATAGAATCCATTGACAGCCATTCCTGTTCTGCCGTGAAGCAGAGACCAAGTGAATAATCTATAGAAAACATACAATTGCCAGGAGGACTGAACTGTGATGATGTTCTGAATAGCTTTACTGACATCAAGGCAAAACACTAGTCTGAGCCGAGGATTACTGCTCTCTTGGTATTTCAGTGAAAAGCTACTCTGTTCAAGGTTTGGCAGGAAGTCAAATTATTCATTTGAATACTGATACTCTACTAAGAAAAGAACAATAGAAGAAGGTGAAGCATTCTCAAGGTTTCTTTTTTACAGTTTTCCCAGAAATGCAATTGCATAGCAGTATTTTCACAAAAAAAATCTGCTAAGAATAATTTAAAGAATTAAATAGTGTCATTTGTAAGAAAATGTGTTTTAACCTCCTCATTAACTGGACAGTTGCAAGATACAGGGCCAACTTTACAGTCTCGTGTGTATGCCACAAAGTGACATAAGGACCATTTTGTCGCACATTTCTGTGGTGTGACTCTTTGAGCTCTATACAAAGGGGCCACAAGCCTATCACAATGCTAATGCACCAGTCAGTGTGACAGAGCAGGGGTTGTTGTGGTGGTGGGGTAAAGTCCCAATTAATATGGGTGCCACTATTCATGGAGGCACTGTGCTTTACACTGTTTTCCAACCTTTAAGTAATTCACGATGACTGCTCCAAGGACTCTTTCTGTCTTTCTGACTCTTTGTCTCCTCTAACTGATGCTCTCCCAGTGTGTACTTTATCCCTGGGTTTCTTTTTCCTGTATGCATAACCTTGCACTTCTCGGCATTAAATTTCAACTGCCAATCCCTGGACCATTCCTTGAGTTTTTTTTCAGGTCTGCTTCCATACCTTTCGCCCTTCCTGCGTGTCTACTCTATTGCAGAGTTTTGTGTCATCTTCAAACAGTCAAACCTTTCCCTTCAAGTCGTTTGCAATATCCTCGATAAATATGTTAAAGAGGACAGGTCTCAGCACAGACCCCTGTGGTATGCCACTGGTTACTTTGCCTTTTCTTGATAGTGATCCATTGACAAGCACTCTCTGCATCCTTTCTTGCAGCCAATTGGTGATCCAGTTCACTACCTTATGACCAACTACTGCACGCTCTAATTTGTTAGCTAGTCTTCTGTGGGGGACAGTGTCAAAGGCTTTGCAGAAGTCCAGGTACACAACATCCACTGCTCATCCCTGGTTGACCACTCTGATGACCCAGTCAAAGAAGTCAATCATATTGGTTTGACAAGAGCATCCTGCTGTGAAGCGATGTTGCCTGGGGTCAATCTTTCTGCTATCTTCCAGGTACTTCACTATCCTCTCCTTTGGCAATGACTCCATAATTTTTCCTAGCACTGAGGTCAAACTGACCAGTCGGTAGTTTCCTGCCTCTTCCCTGCTTCTACTCTTGCGTAACGGTACTACTATTGCCCTTTTCCAGTCCTGAGGTATTATTCCACTTTCCAGTGACTTGCTGAAGAGCTTAGCCAGTGGTGTGGCGAATTCTTCCCCAAGCTCCTTCAGTACCCTAGGGTGGATGCCATCGGGCCCCATTGCTTTATCTACCTTGAGCCTATTCAGTTCTTCTAGCACCCTTTCCCTTAAAAAGGGTCTTGTGTCTGCTCCTGTGGTGTTGTATACTGTGTGTACTGTGGTGCTGTGTACTGACCTACTTAATGTAGGACCCTTCTTGCTGTCTTCTATGGTGAAGACCGAGTAAAAGAAATAATTTAGTAACTCTGCTTTGTCTTTCTCTGCCATCTTGCCTTCTTTTGTTCTAACCTGACTTTCTCCTTTACTCTTTCTTTTTTCCTGTATATATCTGAAGAAGGTTTTGTCTCCCTTCTTGACCCTCTGTGTTATTTTCTCCTCCTTCTGTGCTTTTGATCTCCTAACTGCCTTTCCTGGCTAACTCGGCTTGTTTTTGTAGTCTTCTATATCTAATTCACTTTCAGTTTGTTTATATTTTGCAAAAGCCCTCCTTGTTTCCTTGATTTTGGATGCAACTTCCTTGGTGAACCAGAGTAGGTTTTTCTTTCTTTTGGATTTGGTGATATGCCTAGTGCGTGTAGCTGTAGCTGTATTTAAAACAGTTTTTAAGGCCTCCCAACAGTCTTCTACATATTCTGAGTTTCTGCCATCTAGCATGGATGTAACTATATGCATCATTTCAGGAAAGTTAGCTCTCCTGAAATCTAGAACTTTGGTTTTGGTGTGACTGGTATCTTCTACCTTGTTCACAGTTAGCAGGATTGTCCTGTGGTCACTGGTCCCCAGATTGAACCCTGCTTGCACATCTGAGACTTTTGTGCTGTTTGTGAGCACTTAGTATTGCTTTGCCTTTGGTGGGGGAATTCACCAGCTGTTGTAAACCTGCTCCTTGCAGTGAAAACAGGAAATCTTTGCTTTGTTCGGAGGATGCTGTGTATGAAGACCAGTCCACATCTGGCAGATTGAAGTCCTCTACCAGCAGCAACTCTCCACTATCTACCATCTTCAAGATGGTCTCCATGAGCTCTTTATCTATATCAGCCTCCTGGGATTGGGGTCTGTAGATAACTCCAATTCAGATTGAGGGCTTCTGTCCCACCCCAAGGGCAATCCAAAGTGCCTCTGCCTTGCTTTGTTTCCTTTGGATTTTTGTTGCATTGATGTCCTCTTTTACATACAATGCTACCCTCTCTCCCTTTTTTCCATCTTGGTCCTTCTGGAATAGCATGTACTCCGGGATGGTAACATCCTATATGTGGTTCCCGGTGAACCATGTTTCCGTAATGGTGACTAAGTTTAACTGCACTTCTGCCATCATGGCAATGAGATCAGGGAATTTTGTTCATTTGGATATGAGCATTGATGCACATTGCCTTCTCAGATGTCCTGCTAATTATCGATATACTGGTGACCTTTTTCCTGGTACCAGTTCCTCAGCAAGGTGTTAAATTCGGTGGCTTCCTTTTCTCTGATCTTCTGCCTGCTGTCTCCCTTATTCCAGACAGGAAGAATCTCTAAGAAGGTGAGACCAGTTGCAAGAGAAGAAAGTTTTCTGTCCAGCCTGGAAATATTTTGTTTAGTTTCCTCCACTGACCTACTGGCTAGGTCATTTGTACCTATGTGGAGAATGACACAAGTGTTGTAGTCCACCTGCGCATATGAGCCCTTCTTTGTGACTTGTGTCTCACAATGCTGTTGTCCCTGGGAGGCACCTGACTGCTACTGAAGCATGGTCCTGCTGGAGGTGAGGTTCTATACCACTAATCATGGAGTTGCCTATTTTTAGAACAGGTTTCTGCTTTTCTGATTTAGGATGTTTAGTGGGGGGAGGGGGTGCACCTCCTTGTGCTGGTTTGGATGTGGAGAGCGTTTGACGCCAGTTAAGCAAGTTGGAGAATCATCTACACCATCTATGCAAGTCACCCTGGGAGATAGTGGTGCATATCTGTTCGATGTCAAAATAGGATTGGAACTCCCCTTAGCAGAGGATATGTTGGTTGTTCTATGGTTCCTGACCATCTGCCAGCCCCCTGGCCTATTTCTTCTTTGAGGTAGGGGTGCTTGTGCAGAGTGTCTAGGACCTGAAAGTTCTCTGATGTTGCCCAGCGGTAGGTGATGTATGATAGCGTGGAGGTATTGTATCTCAGCCCAGGCTGCATGCATCTGAGATTTAAGGTCCTTGAATGTGAAACATGTTGGACAGTGCCCCACTCTAAGGATGAAAGCCTTACAAAACAGTGTGCCACAGCAACTGTAGTTTACAGGAACCTTTGTTTCTGTTACCTGTAAAAAAACAATCAGTGATGTTCTACCTTTTAGATGTACCAAGCCCTTGTTACAGCAACTGCACATAAAACCAAAGTACACACAGAACTGATAGGATGGAAAGGACATTTGTTTTTATGTTAATAAGGCTTATGTTAACAGGGCTTTGTCTCTTTCTTTGCTTTTTATTGTCCTTTTTTTTAATTATTTATTTTATTTCGATTTCCATTTTTATAAGCACAGTAACATGCTCCGTGGGATTGTGTTTTTGTGCCACAGTCACCTATAAACCAGGTGGTTGAAAGCACTTGGCTATGTCTCATGCTTCCCAACTAGCTGCAGTGTAGGTTATTTCAGCACACTTTGGCGTGTGTTATTGCTTTCATATTTCAAGAACTTTCTTTAATCCTGTGAGTTCTACTGTCAAGTCAAGTCAAGTCATGCTTTATTTATAATAAGGCACTTTTCAAATACCAAAGTACCTGTACAACATACAATCATAAAAACAATTTCATGCAATTAAAATCCCCAATCATAAAACTTAATTCAAACAGATTAAATAACATCAGGGAATGCCAAATCAAACAAATAGGTCTTCAACACAGACTTAAATGTCTCTATGGACAGGTACTCTCTCACCCGACAAGGCAGAGCATTCCACAGGGTCAGGGCCACAGAAGCAAAGGCTCTGACCCTTGAGGTCTTCAAACAGACCCTGGGAACCTCTAGCAATCTCTCATCAGTGGAACAGAGTGGGTGGGGGGAGGCAGTAGGGACAAAGGAGGTCTTGCAAATAACATGGTCCCTGTTCGTGTAGGGTCTTATAAGTCAGCAAAGTGACCTTGAAGGTGATCCTCCACTGCACCAGCAGCCAGTGCAGTTCATGGAGCACAGGTGTGACATGGCTAGATCTTGACAAGTCAGTTAACAGCTTGGCTGCCACATTCTGCACCAGCTGCAGGCGGAGGATGTCCATCCCCAGGAGCCCTAGATATAGAACATTGCAATAGTCAAGATGGTGATCACAAAGGCATGGATCAACATTGGAAGATCCTCAGGTGGAACAAGGTGTTTTATCTGGGCGATGTTCCTCAGATGGTAAAACAAGGTCTTGACAATGGATGACACCTGAGACATAAGTGTCAGCTCGCCATCAAGTACAATGCCCAGATACCGCACCCGTTCTGAGATCCTCAACTGGATGCTCCCCAGTATGAGCCCAGATGGCTGACTGGGATGTAATCCCTCTGCCCGATGACCTGGGTCCACCACCAACACCTCGGTCTTATCCGGGTTCAATCTCAACCAGCTCGTACTCATCCAGTCTTGAATCTCAGCAAGGCAGTTGTTAAAGACCGATACAGCACCACCCCATTCAGCCACAAAGGACATGTACTGCTGAGTATCATCTGCATAGCAATGAAAACTCAACCCATACTTCCTTATAATGTCTCCCTATGGCAGCATACAGTATATACCGCAAACAACATGGGAGACAAACTGCATGACGGGAAGAGGGGTTGAGGAAAAAATCCTCAACACCACTCACTGAAACCTGCCCGTGAGGAACAAATGAAACCATCTGAGGACTATACCCAACAGTCCACAGATCAGCCACAGGTGCTCCAGTAATACCCCATGGTCCATGGTGTCAAATGCTGAAGAGAGATCAAGGAGAACCAAGATCGAATGATTCTTCTGATTTCTCACCATAAGGAGATCAGTTAGTCCCTGAACAAGGGCCATCTCGGTACTGTGCCTCTTCCTGAAACCAGACTGGAGATGATCATAGGCCTTGTGGGTGGTAAGATAATCCTCCAGCTGCAACATGACTACCTTCTCAATAACCTTACCCACAAAGGATAGGTTAGAGACAGGCCTGTAGTTCGCAAGACAGTCTGGGTCGAGGGAGGATTTCTTTAAAAGTGGTGTCACCACTTCCTCCTTCAAGGGCTGTGGGAACACACCCTTCTCCAGTGAACACCAGACAATCTCAGCCAGGACTGGTCCAATGACATCCACGCACTTCACCAGGAGATGAGTAGGACCAGGGTCCAAACTACAGCAAGCCGGTCACAAGCCCGAGACAATCTTCACGATATCAGTGATCGCCAGCTGATCAAAATTTGCCCAGACAGACTGGGTGCCTGTAATCTCCCACTGACAGTGGTAACACTCAACAGAGCATACTAGCTGGATCTCTGACCTAATTGTGGCAACTTTATCTGCAAAAAAATTGAGCAAACTCCCTACACTTCAATCGTGAAAACGCTCTCAGAGTCCGAAGACAGGCTGGATTGCACAGCCTGTCAACAGTTCAGAAGAGCTGAGTCGGTCGGTTTCTTGCTGCACAAATCTTCCTGAACAGGAACTCTGCCTTCTTATGGGAGATTTCTGATTGATAGTTTAAATAATGGGCCATCAGTCTAAGCTTGCCATCCTCCAGGCCAGATTTCCACCAGCGCCATTCAAAACTTTGTCCCACTTGCCTCAACTCCTTCAAAGTCCTGTCAAACCATGGGGACCAAGAATGAAGAGTGAGTAGTCAAACATGAACAGGAGCTATAGAATCCAGGGCCCCCGGTACTGCAGTATTACAGTACAGTACAAGGTCCCCAGGATCCAAGCATTCCTTTGGTCTACTCGATAGACCCAGTACCTTCATTAGACCCTCTGGGATCATACCCCTTAAAGAGCGGCACTGGACCATCTCCAAAGGGGTAAGTATATCGGGGGGGAGCCATGAAACTAAACTCTATGGTGTGATGGTCGGACCAATGGACCAGTTCCACCACCAGGTGAAAGACCTGCATCCCCAGGAGGAACAACAGATCCAGAGACTGACCATAACTATGGGTCGCAGAGGTAACTACCTATGTAAAGCCCATCTAAGTCATCAGCTGGAGGAAGTTCTGACCAAAATGTGAGAGTTCATCATCGATCTAGTCATTGAAATCCCCCAGGACCAACCTCCTAGAGGACTCCAACACCATGTCAACCATGAAGTCCGCAACTTCCTGCAGGAAAGCTTTCTCGTTCCTGGGTGGATGATAGATGAGGAGTATCCTGCAACTCACACCTGGGCCTAAGATACACTCGAAGGATCTGGTGGCCCCCACTGGTATATCTATAAGGTCCAGTTCTGTCTTAAAACAGATGGCTACACCCCCACCCCTACGATCCAGTCTCGGGCAGTATATCACCTAGTACACAGCTGGAACTGCTGATTCCAATACAGGGCCAGCATTTTGGTCCAGCCAGGTCTTGGTGATGCAAGCCAGGTTGGATGTTCCAATAATATCTTCAGTTAATGGTGTCTTGTTCTTTATCAACCTTGCATTGCATAACAACCCTTGAGTTGGATGGGCTGTTGAAGAAGAACATGTCATTTGCTCACTGCTAGTGAAGCCCTTGGGTATGGGAATCAGGCAGGAGGACAACTTTACTGGACCCATTGCACCCCAGGGCACCTTTTACTGGGTGCACACCTGTCCAGTTTTGTACTGCATCATCCATTTTTAATCTCCTTATCCATCCATTCTTTAGTTTCCACAGAAGTACACTAGTGTTTGAACTGTTTTTCATGGTCACACTCTTTTAAAATAAATACTGTCCAATCATTCAATACTTCAGCTGTATGCCATGGCTACACAAAATACCTCTTTGGAGATGGGGGAAGTTTCAGAGGACTGGAGGAGGGCTGATGTGGTCTCTCTTCATAAAAGCAGCAGCAGCAGGGAGGCTAGCAATTACAAAACAGTCAATTTCACATCAGTGGTGGGGAAATTAATGGAGTCCCTGCTGAAGGAGAAACTGATGAAGTACCTGAAGAAAAATGGACTGCAGTACCACCGGCAGCATGGCTTCACAGGGGGGAGGTCATGTTAAACAAATCCCATATATTTCTTTGACTGGGTAACTACAGAGGTGGATGAGGGAGGGCAGTAGATGTAGCCTATCTGGACATCACTATGGCCTCTGACACTGTACCACACTGGAGGCTAATAAAGAAACTTAGCAGCCTGGGGATGGGGAGAAGATGGTGAACTCCATATTTAACTGGTAGAAGGATAGGAGACAGAGGGTGATGGTAAACGGCAGTCACTCGGAGGATAAGAGAGTGACCAGTGAAGTACCACAGGGATTGGTACTGTGTCCCATCTTCTTCAGTCTCTTCATAAGTGACATTGCTGAAGAACTGGAGAGGAAGTTGCGTCCCTTTGCACTGCAGATGGAACACAAATCTGCAACAGATGGACACTCAGAAGGGGGTGGAGAGAATGCACAGGGATCTGGGGAAACTACAGGACTAGTCTAGGGAGTGGTCATGCACTTGGGGTGGGGAACCTGGAGGGATGTGTATAATATGGGGGTGGGAGTATTTATAGTTACCAAGCAAGGCAACCTTGGGGAAATCATATCTGATGACTTCAAGGTGGCAGGGTAATGCAACAAGGTAGTAGGCAAGGTTAGCCAGATGCTGGGTTGCATAGGGAGGGAGATTTCTAGCAGGAGCAGGGAGGTGGTGTTGCCTCTGTATTGCTCACTTGTTAGACAACCCCCTCCCCCCAAGTATGGGTCCGGTTCTTGAGGCCACACCTCTGCAAGGACATTGACAGCATGTAAGTGGTCCAGAGGAGGGCTACCAAAGTGGTGTGGCGGTTACACTAGAAACCATATGAGAAGAAACTGCAGGAGCTCAACATGTACTCCCTCAAGGAGAGGAGAGTGAGAGGGGACAGTATTGAGACCTGTAAGTATATCACAGGGGTGAACAAGGTGCAGGAGGGGAGTCTGTTTTACAGGATGAGGAGTATCAGGGCACAGGGGCATGCTATGAAGCTTGGGGGGGATTTTAAGAGGGATGTGAAGAAACACTTTTTCACTGAAAGAGTAATGGATGCCTGTAACAGCCTGCCAGCAGAGATGGTGGTAGAACAAAGACAGTGGGAAGAATCAAACGTGAGGGATAGGCACATGGGTACAATAAGTAGTAGTAAAGGAGGAGGGAGGGACACCTGTGACCAAACAGAGTCCAGGGTGCAGTGTTAGGCAGGGAAATAGGGTCAACAAGATGGGCCTACTGGTCCTTTTCTGTTGGCACATTCTATGTTTCTATATTTTATGTGATGTCATGCAGTCATTAGCTTGTAATACAGGCCCGTCAGTGAGGTGTATAGTCTATCCGCTAAGACCAGTAAATGTTTGGAGGTGCTATCATTTCCATTTTAAGCACCGTCATTCACTGCTCCATGAAGGTTTTCTTTGATATAACAGATGGCACTGGAGAAGCTGCAATATCCCCATCAATCATGAAAGGGTTAAGGGCAGGGTAGAGTTTGTAGTGTCATCTATTTTCTAACTTGGTATCATCAAAAGGTGCAGCCCTCTATGTACTCATGTATGAGACAGTGTAGAGTATGCAAGCAATAATACCCAACAGGGTGGGTGGGATTGTGCAATACCGGACCGCCCAGGGGTGTAATGAGGCTCGATGCTGCAGGGGGAGGGCCTTATAGCCCCTGGAAGGTCCAGTATTGACCATACCACCCACCCTGGAGGGTATTATTACACTTAGAAAATGGGCACTGTAGCATTTTTATATGGGAGTTAAAATAAATTTACAAAAAGATTTGAAAAATAATATTGATAATGAACTTAAAAGGTTTGTGAGGTAAAGTAGTTCCTGTTTCTCTTGTCCTTCTCTCCAGTTATTGTCTTGTATTTATCCCCCCCCCCACATCACCAATTCAACATGAAGATATCAAGTCTGTAGTAAAGTCTGCTCGGCACTGTTGTGGGATCACATTTGTAATTAAACCAGTATAAATGTGGTTTCATTTGGAATCTTTTTTTTAAGCTAATGCTGCAGTTTCATCGCGGGTGTCTGATAACGTCACACCCGGAAGCACTGAGAGGCCACACCTCTGCAAAGAGGTGTCAGAACAATTTTTTTTTTTATTTCCTTTCCATTCTGTTTTTGTGGCTTACTATTATTCTGTACTACCCTTTCCTCTATCAGGAGCGGTCGGAGGTGAATATTTGTGGTGGCGAAGTTGAATAGCGAGTGAGAAATTAGAAGTGGTGCCATCGATCAGCTCAGTACTGTGGGAGCTGTAAGCTGCTGTGGAGGTACTGATTTATTTGGTATATTTTAATTGCTGGGTAGCAGGGTGGGGGAAAGCTGGTGTCAGTCTAAGAAAACAAGTGTGTGGGAAATGGAAATTACGAGTGCTATGGTGGATGGGGGGGCTGTCTCTCTTTATTTATTTATTTAGCTTTTGTTGACCGGGTAAGTGCACTAGACAAATCCTGCCTATTTTCAGGCACGACCCGGGGGAGAGGGATACAGATGAATGCCAACTGACCTTGAACCAGATTAAGCTGTTAATCTTAACAGATAAATCTTGCTAAGTGAGAGAGAAAAATGGCGCCCATTTTACACGGAATTGGCAGGTTTGGGCTAATTATCAAGCAGGGATGGCACTACGATATTAGTTATGAGGCTAGCAGGGCAGGTACTTTTTATTTTCTGGGTGTCTATTGAAAGTTAATGTACACCTGTGGCAAGGGGTACTAGCCAATAAACCCAGCAAAAAATTTTTTTTTTCTCAACTGCAGTATGCTGTAGCTTCTAATAAAATGTCAGCTTTTTATTTTGATGCTATTTTATAGGCTACAAGAGTGGGCTTCTACAGGGTATTTCAGTGAATAGCATGTTCACTGCATATTGACCTGGAAACGGTTCCACGCTCACTCCTCAGTCAGTCCCCCTCCTGATGCAGTGCTCAGCAGCTGATTACTGATCAGTTGCTCATTCTCAGTGAGAGGGCCATATGCATTCTGGAGCTTCACAGACATACTCAGTAACACTAGGAATGCCCCCCCACACACACACGATTAATATTATACAGTACTTGAATGATCTACGGTGCGTTCAGATCTTGTTTGGTTTTTGTACAACTCTTCAAATCAAACACATACTTCAAAAGCCTCATTCCCAAAGTAAGGCATCGTGGATATGCAATTCCTTGTGCAAGAGAAGCTGGCAAGTCTTCGCCAGAACAGACATTGCCTTTTAAACATCTCATCCACTATAGGCTGAGAATAAGAAAGTACAGACATATAATACACTATACGCCTGTTTTTCCTGTGTTTTTGAAACCTTGTTCTTCACGGTTTGGAGTATACAACCTGCTTTTCTTAATGTTTTGGAATGTAAAGAACAAGGTGTCATCCATCTTCCAATGAATATAGCGATTACTCATTCTATTTCTCAGATGCACAAGGAGGGCAGTCACGGACAAGCTGACAGCATTGCGTACTAATTCAGAATCAGTTGTTTACGCCGCAAGCACCCATTACTGGTGTAAAGTCATCCAAAACATCGGAATCCAAACATTCTTAATTTGTAAGATGTGTGTGTGTTGAGGAAACAGGCTCAGACTGTATTATACATAATAAATAATCCTCCGGTTGAGAATTCACTGATTCTCAGCACCTCGCTGGAAGCGCATGTAACCCCTCTGCAAATGGGGGTTCCCAAAAGACTTCCAGGAGCTTGCTTGAATGCTCCAAGCCTGAATGGTGTTTGGCGTTTAAGCCATTTATCAGTGAGTGTTTTTAGAACCTCTGGTACTGTCTCTTTAAGAGCTGTCTGCTTGCAGACATAATTAATTTGTATAGGGGACTGTGTGCTTCTCTGAGTACCACTCGAGCTGCTGCCAATTCACTTCATTTTTGCAGTCACTAGGAGTGCAAAGGAACCTATCTGAAAGATGTAACTGTTTGCCAGAAATTATTTAGAGTAATAATGAAATTACAGTTTGTCTAACCTGCTTTCTTTGCAGTCAGAACTGTGTCTGCTAGTTCCCATTCTAGTTTTGAACTGCTGAACTGGACCAATCAGTGTGGGAGTAAGCTAGCTCTAAAATGGTGCCTTGGACGAATCAGAACTTGGACTCATAATCTGAGCCAGCCACAAGAGGATTGTATGGGCAGTGACTCTGGGAGATGTAGTTTAGACTTCAGTGCCTTTTTGGACCAACAGCAGCAGTCTATTGTGGTGACAGCCAATCCAGTCAAGAACTGGGAGGAACTCAAAGGAAGTGCCAGTTTTGTCGGTTGGAGTTTCAGTTGAGCTTTGGCAGTAAAGAAGGAAGGAGCCCTGTGCTTTTCAGTGTGCAGTTTAGTCAAAAAACGTGTGTAAGGCCCAGAGTTCGGTCTGCAGCTTGTGTAACAGCTTGTTAGGACTGAATCCGTCCTGTGAAAAGAATCAAAGGATCTCTGAAGAGTAGAAACCAGGCTCACCCTGTAGAAGACTGGAGGAATTGCTGAAATTTGCACTCGGTCTGTCAGGAACTGAATCTGCTGTGTGTTCTCCTGGGTATTGTGCAGTAATTGCGATCGGGATACAGATGCAGCCTGCCTGGTATAGTGCTTTCTTTTATATGGATGTGTGAAGAGGTTTGTGTACCTCAAGTGAGCCCTGCTGACATTGAAGGACCCTATCTTATTTGGAGGTCGTGAGTACTAATTCAGGGTCGCTCCCTGTTGAATTGCCACATTAAATCCAAATGGAATTACTGTACTGCTGACTGTTTAATTCTCCTTTTCTCTGTGTGAAAGGGCCCCTACCAGCTGCCACGGTTTGGACTAGCCACTAGGGCTTGGGTACCCAGGACAGTAACTGATAGGGATAGGCCTGTGCACAGAGCCATAGATAGATTATTAGGTGATAAGCTAATTAACCTGATTTCCCCTGTCCTTGTATATCCCCTAAATAAATCAGAGCTGCTTGTTTCAGCAAAGTTATACTGCCTGAGGTATTTGTCTATGTTAAAGTACTGTACTGTGATTGTTGCACTGTATCTCATTTCACAGGAGGTCCCAGTGCTGGAACCAGACCTGGGGGTAAGTGTATACTGTGAAGGTAATTCTGATATATTGTGTGGGCCACTAGTGGGAAGAAAGGGGGGTTGCAGTGTCCCAGAGGGCTGTGACCAAGTTAGTTTAACTATTGCAAACCCTGACCTCTGGGTGGAGGCACCCGCCATTGGATCCAGGCCCCTCAACCTGTTAGTGGCAAATCAGGCAGGGGTAGTAGCCCTGGGATAGCGCCATCTGAGGGTTACATCTTGGAGGCTCACGCTGGGATTGTGTGTCCTCTAGTGGCCATATTCACGAACCACTGTTAAGAAAAAAGGTACCCGACAGAAGTGGCTGTGCACGGCTGGTGGAGTGGTATACTGGGGAGAGATCGACCCCAAAATGCTATGCTTATCCTGGACATCCCCTGGGTATCAATACGGACACTGTGCAGGAGTACTTTCCAAGGTGGAAGGTTTACAAAACCCTGTGGTGGGTCGGCATGCTAATCTGCTCACCCACACTTTCCTGGCCCTAGTAGAGTTTAAGGATCCCATAGATAGCTCCAAAGTGCCACAGACCATTACCCCAGAGGGAGCCCTCACTGCTTGGAGAGTGATAACTAAGGACAGTAAAGACCCGGGGGGGAATCAGCCCCCACCACTATCTGAAACTTTTGAGGAGAAATTTGCTGAATGGTTGCTGGGAGAGGGGAAAACTGTGGAGGACTTGAAGAAACTATTCTTGCCACCTGGGGGTGTTCCTCCCCCAACACCCTCTCCTGCTCCAGTGCCCGTAATGGTGGCTGAACCAATGCAGACTCCTATTTCTGCACCTGCCATTAGTCACGACTCTTACCGAAGGTTGAGGATCTCTGGCACCCTCCCCACCCCCCAAGGGGAGGATGACTGGGAGACCTGGATAGACTATGTTGCCCCCCTAGTGCTAGAATGGCAATGCTCGGAAGGCGAAAAGCGAAGAGGGTTAGTGAGAGCCTCCGAGGTCCTGCTGGCTACCATCCGTGCTAAGCAGGCCAGTAACCCTGAGCGACTGCACAGGCCTATCTTGAGGCCTTGGAGAATGTATGGGAGCCCAGATTCTGATGAGGACCTATGGTGGAGAGTAAGAAATGCACAACAGTACCAAGGGTTGTTGTCTGTGTATGTCTCTCGGCTGGAAAAATTGTTGCAAGAATGCCTCAGAAAGGGAGGTTTGCCAGCTATTGAACTGGACCGAACCAGACTGGACAGAATCCTTAAGTCTGCCCCTTCTCAGAACTGCTGTTGCTTCAGTTCGCCTGGCAAATCGACTGGAATCCCACCCTCCTATGATGAGTTAATGAGAAATTCGAGGAGTTGAGAAAAGCGACCTCGGGAGTGTACCTCGCCAACAGCTGTAGCTACGACCGAGTGACTGAGGTGACCCATCAAGTGAAGTTCAGGGGCAGGGTTGACAGTCAATGAGTGCTCTGACAAGGAAAAAGATATGCCACAATGGGGCGAACTGTTGAGAGAGATCCGAGAATTCAAAAACAGTCCTTTATGAAGCCACGCCTGCAAGTACGGGCCCTGACCTATATCCGACTGCATCTGCTATGGGGTGGGGTACCCACCATGTATCTCCTGCTGATAACAGCTCCAAACTCAATTTCTTGACCATGGAAGTGGAGGACTGACGAGATGTCTCCAAATGCTTATCACGCGCAGACAGAGATGGCACCCAGGTTTCCAGTTAGTAATACCCCGCCCTGGCTCCCAGTGTGGCGCCTCGGCCAGCTCAAACTCCAGAAAGTATGTTTTGCTATAATTGTGGGAAAGATGGGCACATGAAAGGGAATGCCAGTCCCAAAGACACTGACAAAGTTGCATATAGGCTACAAGGAGAGCTTGGGAGAAGAAATCAGTGGTTAAGAGGTGCACGACATGATCCCAGTGAGGGCACCAAAAATGCTAATTCACGTCCTTTTGTGGCAAGGTCAGTCGCCCAGGCCCCCACTACCGCCTCTCCAGACTGGTCCAGAATAGTGGGTCCCTCCATGGAGACCACTGTAAAGGTGAATGGAGTGTCTACATGAGCTGTATTAGACAGTGGCTCCCAAGTGACAATTTTGTTCCAGGATTGGTATCAGAAGCATTTGTCAGACGTACCCTTACAACCATTAGAAGGACTGCATGTATGGGGGTTAAGTGAGAAGGCCTACCCTATTCGGGTATATCCGAATTTGGCTTCTTTCCCCACCTCCGTGGCTGGAGTGGCCGAACAAGTAGAGACCCTAGCCTTAGTGTGTCCCCCACTGGACTGTATGATGGTGTCCTTTGTTGATTGGAACAAATGCTCATATGTTCGGAAGGCTGGCACAGTTGTGTTATGAAAACGGGGTCAAAGACTAGTAGAGCTTTAAGAGTTCGGCTTTAATTAAGAAGGCCTATGAGGCACAGAGAGATGCTGAAAAAACAGAACCAGAGGAACCGGTCGAATTGTATGGAAGAAGGATCCTGAGTCTCTGATCCTGCGCCAAATGCCCAGTGTACCTTACAGGAGAGGTCCGTATCAGAAAGGATGTTAAGAATAAAATATTAATGTTGGATGCACCAGGCGATGGAAAATTGCCAGAGGGACTGCTGGTCAAGCCTAGTATTTTGCCCGCTAGAGCCCATGCTTATGCCAGAAGGGTAATGGTCCAAGTTCATAATGTGTCTGAAAGAGACATTCGAGTAAACAGAGGTTGCATCCTGGCTAATGTGCATTGTGCAGACACTGCAGTGCTACCCAGCAGCAAGAGTTCAAGGAAGAATGACAGAGTAACGCCTGACTTGTTTGATTTCTGCACTCCCGCTGCCAGCTGAATGGAAAGTGAGGATCAGTGAGAAGCTTGCCCAGAGAGAAAAGGTGTTTTCTTTAAAGGAATGGGATGTAGGATGCGTGCAAGAGCTGAGCACAATATCCGGCTGCATGACGAAGCCATTTCATGAGAGGTCTGGCGCCTGGCACCTGCGGACATAGATGATGTGAGGCGGCATCTGCAAGAGATGTTAGCTGCTGGTGTAATACAAGAATCCAGAAGCCTTATGCTTCCCCATTGTGGTAGTGAGGAAAAGAATGGAACAGTAAGGATGTGTGTGGATTATCGCACCTTAAACCGGCGGACTATCCCTGATCAGTACACAATGCCCCGCATTCAGGATGCTTTGGACTGCCTAAACGGGAGCAAGTGGTTCTCTGTGCTGGATCTCCACAGTGGGTACTACCAGATCCCGATGGCCCCAGAGGACCGTGAGAAGACGGCCTTTATCTGTCCGCTTGGCTTCTATGAATTCATGAGGATGCCTCAAGGATTTCAGGTGCCCCAGCCACTTTTCAACGATTGATGGGCGTGCAGTGGGGACATGAACTTACTAGAGTGCCTGGTATACCTAGATGATGTTATTGTGTTTGGCAGCTCACTGGAGGAACATGAGAGCAGATTATTTAAGGTATTGGACCGACTGGAGGACTTTGGCCTTAAACTGTCCATTGATAAGTGTCAATTCTTTCAAACATCACTAAAGTATGTGGGACACATAGTATCCACCGAGGAATAGAGACCGACCCAGTAAAGTTGAGGCCTTGACCACCTGGCCACAGCCCAAAAATCTAAAGAACTGCAAAGATTCCTGGGATTCTGTGGTTATTATCGGCGCTTCATCAAGGACTATTCAAGAGTGATCCGCCCTTTACTTAACCTTACTCAAGGGTATCCCCAACCCACAAAAATACCAAAAGTCAGCGTCCCTCAAGACTGGTGTATTTTCATCCAGTGAAGTATTTGGGGCCGCTGGACTCCTGATTAATGAGACTGCTTTTCATGAGATCATATATCAACTTACCCATGCTCCAGTGCTGGCCTATGCGATCCAAGAAAACCTTACGTCCTGCACACTGATGCTAGCTTGCAAGGGTTGGGGGCTGTGTTGTACCAAGAGCACGAGAATAGCCTGAGACCAGTGGCCTTTGCCAGTAGAAGCCTGACCCCATCCGAAAAGAACTATCCTGTACATAAGTTAGAGTTCCTAGCTTTGAAGTGGGCTATTGTTGACCAATTCCATGAGTACTTGTATGTGGCTAAAATACTAGTAAAAACTGACAATAATCCTTTGACCTATGTGCAGACCTCAGCTAAGTTGGATGCCACTGGCCATAGGTGGCTTTCTGCATTATCTACATATGACTATGCTCTCGAATACCGAGCAGGTCTGAACCACATAGATGCTGATGCTCTCTCCCAGAGGCCTGTTCCCCAGAATGATTGGGTCCGATTGGCAGAACCTGACATTCGAGCACTCTGCCGGAAGTTTGACGGGGAGGAACAAATGTCCACGGACCAGTGGACTGCATGGTGGATTGCTTGGGAGCCTCTGAGAATTGCATACCTGCTGCTTATTGCCACTTTTCTGCAATAGACATTGGTGCACTGCCTCAGCTGGACAATGACAGTATTCGCGGGCTCAATCCACGATCCCATGATCAAAGCAGCTTTAGAAGCCCTCTATGCAGGAAAAGATGTGTCCAAATTACTCTCCACTGATTTGAGAACTGCACTGTTATACAAAGAAGGTCCTAAGTTGAAACTGATCAATAAACTGTTATACAGAGAAACAGTAGATAGAGGGGACAAGTAGACAAACAACAACTAGTGCTGCCCACTGCCTTTTGAGACTCAGTACTGAGGTCCTTGCACAACCACATGGGGCACCTTGGTATAGACAGAACACTGACTTGGTGAGATCCAGATTCTATTGGCCTAAGATGGGGCTGATGTGGAGCAACACATTGAACTTGTAATCTTGCTTACAGAGGAAAGCTTTGCCCCAGAGGGCTGCCCCTTGTTAACATCACCACCAGTGCACCCATGGAGCTGGTCTGTATTGATTTTCTGAGTTTGGAGTCAGATCAAAGAAATATCAGTAATGTGCTGGTGGTCACTGACCATTTCACGAGATATGCCCAAGCTTTCCCACCAAAGACCAGAAAGCATCCACTGTGGCCAAAGTACTTGTAGAAAACTTTTTGTTCACTATGGGGCTCCACAAAGAATCCATTCTGATCAAGGAGAGACTTTGAGAGTCGTCTGATCAAAGAGATGCTTTCTCTGTGGGGAGTGCGAAGTCCAGAACCACTCCTTACCACCCCAGGGGACCCACAGCCTGAACGTTTCAACCGCACTTTGCTAGATATGCTAGGCACCCTGCACCCAAAGGACAAGCCTAGATGGAGCCAACAAATTAGCACCCTGGTACATGCTTATAACTGCACCAAAAGTGATGCCACTGGATTCTCCCCTACCGCCTGATGTTTGGAAGAAGCTCGACTACCAGTAGATGTGTGTTTTGGGGTCTCTCCTGATGGGGTTCAAGCTGACAACTATTTACAGTATGTGCAAAGTTAAAGGCCCAGCTAACTCATGCGTACCAACTGGCTCAAACCATGGCTGCCAAAAGAAATCTGGCCAACAAAGAAAGGTATGATAAAAGGTGAAAGCACAGGAACTCCAGGAGGGAGATCGGGTATTGCTAAGAAATCTGGGACTGCATGGCAAGCACAAGATTGCTGACAGATGGCACCATCTCCCTCACATTGTAGTGGGCAAACTAGATGATCTGCCAGTGTACAAAGTAAGGCCTGAGAATAATTCAAAAGATGTAAAAACAATGCATAGAAATCATTTACGCCCATTGGACAAATCTTAATTGAGTCTGAGCCCTAGAAGATGCCCCTCTGGACCAGTGACTAGAGCTGCTGCTAAGAAAAGATCAAGAAAGTCTGCACCTACAGAAGCAAAGTTAAAGTGTTCCCTCCACAAGTCCCAGTTGAGTATGACTGTCAGTCCATATCGGAAGAAAGTGAGAGTGACTTTGAATACTATCCTTCTTACGAACTGAGTCAATTGTTTGGGCAATCCCTGGTCAATACTGGAGATGAAGCTGGGCCTTCTGGACTGTCTAAGCCCCAACTTCATCCCTGGAGCAATGCTCCCAGAAAGTGAAGTGCAAAGCATCAGATCAGATGAAATGGAATCATTGTGCATGGTTGAACTGTTTGAGCTTTCAGGGAGGAAAATGATAGATTGGGGCAGACTGGTGATACACAGAACAAGAAGAGTATTTTGAGTGCCCTGACAGTCCACTGCCAGTGTCAAAGCTCTCCATGCAGAGCCAAATGTTGTGGACTCAGAAACTGTAACTCCTGGAGCTGAAAGTGCCCCAAGTTCTAGCCTCTCTACCCCCATGGAGACTCCCTGACAAGTGAGGACAATGCTGAAAATGAGGCTCAGAGTGCAGAGACTATAACAGTTCCCCTAGAAAGACTGGTCGAGCTGTAAAGCCTGTGGTGCACCTCAGTTATGATTCACTTGGGAGGCCTGTGGACTTGCCTCTCAATGTTGTCCATAAAGGAGTGTATGTGTCCCCGAGCTCATTGCCCAAACTGAGCATCAGTGCTAACTCCAAGTTACTTGTGTTGCCCTCTAAGTATGGTGCCCTGCCCCATCCAGCCCCAAGGTAACTGATAGGGAAGGCCCCCTCTTCAGGTTTCATGTACAAGAGGTAATAACTTGAGTTATGGTACAATGTATGTGTAATACTGTGTAAAGAGTGACGTACTGCAATGTTTCAGAAATGTGTTCTTGGTAAAATGATATATTGACTGATGATTACATGTTTGAGCCTAATGCAAATGTATACTGGTTGCAGTTAAAACTTATGAGGGTACTTGCTTGACGCGGACGTCAAGCTTTCCCAGGCCAGGAAGGGTGTAACTCCCCTGCAAATGGGGGTTCCCAAAAGACTTCCAGGAGCTTGCTTGAATGCTCCAAGCCTGAATGGTGTTTGGCGTTTAAGCCATTTATCAGTGAGTGTTTTTAGAACCTCTGGTACTGTCTCTTTAAGAGCTGTCTGCTTGCAGACATAATTAGTTTGTATGGGGACTGTGCTTCTCCTGAGTACCACTCGAGCTGCTGCCAATTCACTTCATTTTGCAGTCACTAGGGTGCAAAGGAACCTATCTGAAAGATGTAACTGTTTGCCAGAAATTATTTAGAGTAATAATGAAATTACAGTTTGTCTAACCTGCTTTCTTTGCAGTCAGAACTGTGTCTGCTAGTTCCCCATTCTAGTTTTGAACTGCTGAACTGGACCAATCAGTGTGGGGTAAGCTAGCTCTAAAATGGTGCCTTGGGCCGAATCAGATCTTGGACTCATAATCTGAGCCAGCCACAAGAGGATTGTATGGGCAGTGACTCTGGGAGATGTAGTTTAGACTTCAGTGCCTTTTGGACCAACAGCAGCAGTCTATTGTGAGTGACAGCCAATCCAGTCAAGAACTGGGAGGAACTCAAAGGAAGTGCCCGTTTTGTCGGTTGGAGTTTCAGTTGAGCTTTGGCAGTAAAGAAGGAAGGAGCCCTGTGCTTTTTCAGTGTGCAGTTTTAGTCAAAAACGTGTGTAAGGCCCAGAGTTCCGGTCTGCAGCTTGTGTAACAGCTTGTTAGGACTGAATCCGTCCTGTGAAAAGAATCAAAGGATCTCTGAAGAGTAGAAACCAGGCTCACCTGTAGAAGACTGGAGGAATTGCTGAAAATTGCACTCGGTCTGTCAGGAACTGAATCTGCTGTGTGTTCTCGGGTATTGTGCAGTAATTGCGATCGGGATACAGATGCAGCCTGCCTGGTATAGTGCTTTCTTTATATGGATGTGTGAAGAGGTTTGTGTACCTCAAGTGAGCCCTGCTGACATTGAAGGACCCTATCTTATTTGGAGGTCGTGAGTACTAATTCAGGAGTCGCTCCCTGTTGAATTGCCACATTAAATCCAAATGGAATTACTGTACTGCTGACTGTTTAATTCTCCTTTTCTCTGTGTGAAAGGGCCCTACCAGCTGCCACGTTTGGACCTGCCACTGGGGCTTGGGTGCCCAGGGACAGTAACTGATAGGGATAGGCCTGTGCACAGAGCCATGGTAGAATTATTAGAGTGATAAGCTAATTAACCTGATTTCCCCTGTCCTTGTTATATCCCCTAAATAAATCAGAGCTGCTTGTTTCAGCAAAGTTATACTGCCTGAGGTATTTGTCTATGTTAAAGTACTGTACTGTGATTGTTGCACTGTATCTCATTTCACAGGAGGTCCCAGTGCTGGAACCAGACCTGGGGGTAAGTGTATACTGTGAAGGTAATTCTGATATATTGTGTGGCCACTAGTGGGAAGAAGGGGGTTGCAGTGTCCCAGAGGGCTGTGACCAAGTTAGTTTAACTATTGCAAACCCTGACCTCTGGGTGGAGGCACCCGCCATTGGATCCAGGCCCCTCAACCTGTTAGTGGCAAATCAGGCAGGGGTAGTAGCCCCTGGGATAGCGCCATCTAGGGGTTACACGCAGATATCAGGAAGTCACTCTAGCTTTGCTCTTGTGCACCTGATGTCAACAGTCTAACCTGGTTGATCTTGAGAATCAGCTCATTCTCAATAAAGGGATTTTAATTATTCTGTACGTGTTTCATCTTTTTGGGACTCCTCACTGTACTGCAGTTATTGTCTCAACCAGACACAAGTATGCTCACGCTGTGTGTTCTAAACCTGAGTTGCCTTGGGGTTCTGAATTAGTGCCAGGTTGAGACAATGACTGCAGTACACTAAGGAGTGCCAAGCTGATGAAACACCTGTCAGTACGTATTCATTCTCAGGGTATACTGGATGAGGTGCACAAGCCTGTTTAACAGGTGGTCTGCTCTGGGGAAGCCTTGTCAGCCTGCCATGCAAAAGCATTTACATACCCAACATGCCTTGCACTAAAACTGAGGCTTTACAGTATGTGTGTACTCTGCTCTGGGAACGAGGCTTTAGAGTATGTGTTTACTTTGCACTGGGAATGAGGCTTTAGAGTATGTGTGTACTCTGCACTGGGAATGAGGCTTTAGAGTATGTGTGTACTTTGCACTGGGAATGAGGCTTTAGAGTATGTGTATACTCTGCACTGGGAATGAGGCTTTAGAGTATGTGTATACTCTGCACTGGGAACGAGGCTTTAGAGTATGTGTGTACTCTGCACTGGGAATGAGGCTTTAGAGTATGTGTGTACTTTGCACTGGGAATGAGGCTTTAGAGTATGTGTGTACTCTGCACTGGGAACGAGGCTTTAGAGTATGTGTGTACTCTGCACTGGGAACTAAGCTTTGGAATATGTGTGTACTCAGCACTGGGAATGAGGCTTTGGAGTATGTGTGTACTCAGCACTGGGCATGAATCTTTAGAGTATGTGTGTACTTTAATCTGGAAACAAGGCTTTAGAGTATGTGTGTACTTTGCTCTGGGAATGAAGCTTTAGAGTATGTGTGTACTCTGCACGGGAAATGAGGCTTTAGAGTATGTGTGTACTCTGCACTGGGATCGAGGCTTTAGAGTACGTGTGTACTCTGCACTGGGATCGAGGCTTTAGAGTACGTGTGTACTCTGCACTGGGAATGAGGCTTTGGAGTTTGGGTATGCTCTTCTCTGGGAACGAGGCTTTAGAGTATGTGTGTACTTTGCCAAGATGCACAAAAGCCAGACTTTTTTTTTTTATTCTTTGGTAACCAGGCAAGGCCCACTAGGCCCAAGTGCCTGTTTTCAGAGGCAAGTTGGGAGCACTGGGGAGGTTGAGTGGCTCGCTCAGAGTCGCACAGTATGCAAATTCAGGTTGTGGAAATCAAACCCTGGTCTTCTGGATGTACCAAGCTCATTCATAGCTTGTTAGTCTAACCTCTAGGCTATACTGCCAACCCCTGCCCCATTTTGGATATGGTTTTCTCTCCTAGCTTCCCTTTATGGATGCCCTAGTCCTGCAGACTCTCTGTGTATCATGCTTACTGTCAGTGTTGCAAACCTAAGAGTCCTTTGAGAGCTTCTATAACAATCTGCCCATCCCCTCCTAAGGATTTTTACATTTCTCCCTCCTCTTTTCTGTATCAGGGTATTGGAGCCCAGCAGGACCAAGAACGGAATGTATATAACCCTACGGACCTTGATAGAGTCGGGATAAGGAGCAGGTATTTCATGACTGTGTCAGGACTAGGGAGAAGGATTGAATTGATCCATCATTTACCTACATTGCCACCAGCATGGATTGTGGGGGGTCAGGTATGCATATTAGTATTAGTAAGGATTTGCATGCCATAGAGGGCCCAGGGGTTTGGTTTTGGAGAAGGGCTGACCAGATGTGATGCAGTGTTTTTTTTTCTAATTTTACTTTTATTGAGAAGGACCAGGACCTGGGTGCAGAGTTGGAGAAGACTAGGGGAGTGGCATTGTGGTACCCATGGGAGCACCCTGGAATAACCACAGGTTGCCCTAATGTGTTTCTATTTCTAAACCATCTTTGTCTGAATACAGAATAATGACTTTCAAGTATGTGGCATCCCAACTGTAATTACTCACTGAATATCTGTGAGAAAGTACTTATATATTATGAATGGGTGGACTACCACCACTACACTTCACACAGTCTTTGTAATGAAGTAAAGAAAAAAATCCTAACCAAAGTTCATTTTCACAAAGGGTGAAGTCAGCAGTCAAAACTACAGAAAGTACTGGGACCTGTCCTTTTAATGTCTTTATAAGTGACATTGCAGAGGAACTGAAAGGAAAAGTATGCCTCTTTGCAGACGACACAAAGATCTGCAACAGGGTTGATACACAAGATGGAGTGGAAAAGATGAGAAGGGACTTGGCAAGGTTGGAGGAATGGTCAAATGTATGGCAGCTCAGATTCAATGCAAAGAAGTGCAAGGTAATGCACATGGGAAGCAAAAACCCAGGGGAAGAGTACACGATGGGGGGGGGGTGAGATACTGATGACGGTAAAAATGGAAAGTGACCTGGGGATAATTATATCAGATGACCTAAAGGTGGGCAAGCAATGTGAGAAGGCAGTAAGGAAGGCTGGGGGGATACTGGGATGCATAGGAAGAGGCATCAATAGTAGAAAATAGGAAGTTGTTATCCCTCTGTACAGACAGTTGGTGAGACCCCATCTGGAGTACTGTGTGCAGTTCTGGAGACCCCATCTCTGCAAAGACATAGACAGAGCGGAGGCTGTCCAGAGGAGGGCAACCAAAATGGTGCAGGGTCTGCACCAGAAGACATACGAAGAAAGACTAAAGGAGCTTAATATGTATACCCTTGAGGAAAGAAGGGAGACAGGGGACATGATAGAAACTTTCAAGTACCTCAAGAGAATCAACAAAGTCCAAGAGGGTAGCATCTTTCAGAAAAAGAGATGTGCAAGAACAAGGGGGCACAATTTGAAGATCGAGGGGGGGACAGCTGAGAGGTAATGTGAGGAAGTATTTTTTCATGGAGAGGGTTGTGGATGCATGGAACAGCCTCCCTGAGGAGGTCGTGAAGCCAAGAACAGTGGGGGAATTCAAGAATGCATGGGACAGATACAAGGCAGTCCTAGTGGGGTAGGAGGAAGTAAGCAGTTGGTTAACTAGGATTTGCAGCTTATCTGGTAGGTAGGAAAATGGGCAGACTAGGTGGGCCAAGCGGTCCTTATCTGCCATCAAATTCTATGTCTCTATGTATGTTAGCACATGGTGAAAGGCAGACTGACAGAGGCCATGAATTTGTAGGGGAAGTCCACTGTGCAAATAAAAAAAAAAGTCAAAAAGCTGAAGTAGAACAAAATATGCAACATTTACCCTTCATGAAGGGTGAAGTCCATGACTAAAACTCTGTGAAGATAACCCTTGAGGAAACTTTAACTCACAGAGCTGTATAAAAGGAAAAAATTATAAAACCTTTCCCTCTTCCTTGCAGCACAATGTCACCTTTTATATGCGCACACTTGCACTGTCATTGTCTGTTCCCTGATTCATTCAAGTGGTTGCTGACAGAGGTGCTGTGGGTTGGAATCCTACTGTATACTTTTATCCTAAGTCTCAGCCAAACCCAAGCGGAGGATGGGTAATTTGGGAGCTAAGCGGGATGGGTAAAGGCTTTATTTTTCTTCATTATCAGGACCATTGTGGAGGTAGAGGAAGATAGGGTGAAATGTGAGTTGAGGAAGGGAGCATTTCCAGGGTTTTTAGTGAAACTATTGGGGGGACTGGGTGTTATGATGGTGAGAAGATTTTATTTTTTACCATAAATTTTACCTCCATCTCTCCTAGGTGCTCCTCTCCTTCAAGCCCTCCAGGTGGTGCTAGACTCACTCCCATTTATGCTCTATTCCAGTATCAGACCCCTGTTTTTCCCTGACTCCAGCTACATGTCTCTCCCTCTCTGAATGTCTCCTATCCCTCTTCAGCCACTAAATATGAAAAAAAGCCCCTTGGTGCTTTGGAACTAGGGCTGGTTGATGGACATACTGCTCGGGAGATTTGGTGTGGGTAACAGTGCATGGAGGCCAACATCCAGAGCTCTCCAAAATAGGCTAGCTAACTGATGGCTTTCTCTCCCACCCCTGCCCATATGGATAAACAGACTTTGATCTGTCCTGACGGGGTGTCTGGCAGTAGGTGACCACCCATGCCACCAGTGGCATCACACCACCATTCCACCACCCAGAGCCACTGCTAGATGTGCACAGTGGGGATGGTAACCTGCTTAGGTTCAATGGATTGAGTTTGTCAGACCTCTCTCAAGAGGTGGTGATAGAATAAAAGATATATTTAAAAAAGAAGCTAGAGTGATTTGCCATTTTCATATCCTGGCACCTAAAGGTCCAATCAAAGATTTACACCCCAGAGACCGTTTTTATAATTTATTGTTTGTGATGAATAACTGCTGTTTATCTCTCTTGTGAATTGAATTACAGTAATATGAAATGAATGGGGCAAATGTTAAGAAATATATTGGCTCAGTTGCCTGAAAGGTTTAAAAATGTTTAATTTTTCCATTTGTTTTTCTTTACACTGTCCTGTGCATCTTTACATTCCTTGGCAAGGCATTACTGGTGGAGGTTTCTTGCCAGTTTAGGTAGCCAAATAAAAAAAAATAGCCCACCATATTTTAATGTGAATTAAGGGAGTGTGCCTTTAATTTGTTAATAGAAAGGCTCTGTATGCATATCCAAGCTCCACCCCCTGTGCAAGAGCCAGTGTGGCTTGCAGCTGCAGGGGTGTTGGTAGGTGTCTGCATTAGCAGGACCTAGTGAGTCTGCTTGTTGTTTATCAGCATTTACATAGAAACATAGACTATGACGGCAGATAAGGATCACTTGGCCGATCTAGTCTGCCCATTTCCCTACCTACAGGATAGGCTGCAGATCCTAGTTAACCAACAGCCTATTTCATCCTACCCACCACAAGAATTGCCTTATGTCTGTCCCATGCATCCTTGAATTCTCCCACAGTTTTAGACCCCACAACCTCCTCAGGAAGGCTGTTTCATGCATCCACTACCCTCTCTGTGAAATAATACTTCCTCACATTGCCCCTGAACCACCCCCCTTCTATCTTTAAATTGTGTCCCCTTGTTCTTGCACGCCTCTTTTTCTGAAAGATTCTACCCTCTTGGACTTTGTTGATTCCACTGAGGTACTTAAAAGTTTCTATCATGTCCACCCTCTCCCTTCTTTCCTCAAGGGTATACATATTAAGCTCCTTTAGTCTCTCTCATACAGCTTCTCTTGCAGACCCTGCATCATTTAGTTGCCTTCCTCTGGACTGCCTCTATCCTGTCTATGTCCTTGCGGAGATGGGGTCTCAGAACTGGGCGCAGTACTCAGATGGGGTCTCACCAACTGTCTGTACAGAGGATAACAACTTCCTGTTTTCTGCTGCCGATGCCTCTCCCTATGCATCCCAGTATACCCCCAGCCCTCCCTACTGCCTTCTCACATTGCTTGCTAACCTTAAGGTCATCTGATATGATTACCCCCAGGTCCTTTTCCTTTTTTGTTGTTGTTACTACCTTCCCTCCCATTGTGTATTCTTCCCCTGGGTTCTTGTTTCCCAGTTGCATTATTTTGCACTTCTTTGCATTGAATCCTAGCTGCCACACTTCTGACCATTCCTCCAATCTTGCCAAGTCCCTTCTCATCCTTTCCATGCCTCCTTGTGTATCAACCCTGTTGCAGATCTTTGTGTCATCTGCAAAAAGGCATACTTTTCCTTCCAGTCCCTCTGCAATGTCACTGATGAAGACATTAAAAAGGACTGGACCCAATACTGAACCCTGAGGTACCCCACTAGAAACCCCTCTTTCTTCAGAGTGTACTCCATTTACAATTACCTTCTGTGTCCTGTTGTGCAGCCAATGTTTTACCAGGCTACCACCCTGGGACCCACTCCCAGGCTGGTTAATTTGACTATTAATCTTTTGTGTGGGACTGTGTCAAATGCCTTGCTAAAGTCTAGGTAGGCCATGTCCACAGCCCCTCCCTGGTCTACTACTTTGGTCACCCAGTCAAAGAAATCTATTAGATTCGTCTGACATGACCTTCCCGCTGTGAACCCATGCTTCCTCAGGTCCTGTGTCCCACTGGCCTCTAGGTACTCAACTATTCTTTCCTTCAGAAGTGACTCCATCACTTTCCCTACCACAGAGGTCAGACTGACAGGTCTGTAGTTTCTTGCCTCTGTCTTGGTCCCACTTTTGTGAAGGGGAATCACATCTGCCTTCCTCCAGTCCTCAGGTACCACACCATCCTCCCATGATTTATTAAAAAAGAGTAGCCAGTGGTTTCACTAGTTCCTCCCTTAATTCTTCTAGAATTCTGGGGTGAATTCCATCAGGACCCATTGCTTTGTCCACCTTCAGTTTTAGGAATTCTTGCAGAACCCTTTCTTCTGTGAAAGGACTGGGATCGACCCCCCTATCAAGAGTGCTTCTGTTAATTGGATTAGGCACTTCCCCCTCCTCTTTGGTGAATATTGAGCAGAAATATTCATTCAGTACCCCTGCTTTTTCACTGTCCCCCTCTGCCCACCCACCGTTCATTCTTTTCAGCCTCACTATCCCTCCCTTTGTCTTTCTACGCTCACTGATGTACCTATAAAAGGTTTTATCATCCCCCTTCTTAACTGAGTTGGCTATCTTTTCCTCAGTTTGGGCCTTTGCTCTTCTGACTTCCCTCCCTGCTTCCTTCTGCCTTAACTGGTACAGCTCTCTGTCCTGCTCCTTCTGTGTTTCCTTATACTTCCGGAATGCTATCTTTTTCTTCCTGACTTTCATAGAAACATAGAAACATAGAAGTTGATGGCAGATAAGGACCGCAAGGCCCATCCAGTCTGCCCATTTCTTTTTCTACCTTATAAATGTGCCATCGGCCTTTGCTCTGTCAGTGACCTATCTATTCATAGTCATTTGTATTGCTCCCTTATGCCTATCCCATGCCTGTTTGAAGCCCTGCACTGTATTCATAGCCACCACTTCTTGTGGTAAGCTATTCCATGCATCTACCACCCTTTCTGTGAAAAAGAATTTCCTCACATTCCCCCTTAATCGGCCTCCCTCTAATCTCATGCTGTGTCCTCTTGTCCTGCAATTTTTCTTATATTTAAACATGTTAGACTCTTTCACCTTGTTTATGCCCTTAAGGTGTTTAAATGTCTCGATCATATCACCTCTCTCCCTCCTTTGCTCAAGGGTATACATATTGAGCTCCGTTAATCTGTCCTCATATGTCTTCTGATGCAGTCCCTGCACCATTTTGGTTGCCCTTCTCTGGACTGCCTCAATTTAGTTAATGTCCTTGTGAAGGTGTGGCCTCCAATACTGCACGCAGTACTCCAGATGGGGCCTAACCAATGTCTTGTACAGAGGGATTATTACCTCCCTCTTACGACTTGTGATACCCCTACTAATACACCCTAACACCCCCTAGCCTTACCTACTGCTTTAGAGGTCTGCTTGGATGATTTTAGGTCATCAGTGATGATGATGCCCAAGTCTCTTTCTTCCTTTGTGACTGCTAGCAACTCCCCTCCCAGCCTATAAGTGGCTTCAGGGTTTCTCTTCCCTATGTGCATGATTTTGCACTTCTTTGCATTAAATCCCAGTTGCCACTCTTCTGACCATTTTGCTAGTTTATCCAGATCTCTTCTCATTCTGCCCACCCCATCTGGATCATCTACTCTGTTGCAGATCTTGGTGTCATCTGCAAACAGACAAGCCTTACCCTCTAGTCCATCTGCGAGGTCACTAATGAAGATGTTGAATAGGACTGGCCCCAGGACTGATCCTGAGTACCCACTTGTGACTTGCATCTCTTCTGACTGTATACCATTTACCACCACTCTCTGTTTTCTGCCAGTCAACCAGTTTGCCACCCAGTTGACCAACTTCTGACCCACCCGAGCCTACCTAGCTTATTTATCAATCTTCTATGTGGAACAGTGTCAAAGCTGCTCGAAGTCAAGGTAGGCGACATCAACTGCTCCCCTTGGTCACCACTCTGGTTACCCAGTCAAAGAAATCTATGAGATTAGTTTGACAGGACCTTCCTTTGTAAACCCATGCTGTCTTGGATCCTGTGCCCTATGGATTCCAGGTGTTGCACTATCCTTTCCTTAAGGAGTGCCTCCATAATCTTGCCCACTACTGAGGTAAGACTGACTGGTCTGTAGTTCCCGCCTCCTCCTGCTACCACTCTTGTGGGCGGGATCACATAAACCCTTCTCCAGTCTTCTGGGACCTCTCCTGTGCTCAGAGACTCACTAAACAATTCTGCTAATGGCTCTGCTAGTTCCTCCTTTAGCTCCTTAAGTACCCTGGGATGTATGCCATCAGGTCCCATTGCCTTATCCACCCTGAGCTTGCAAGCTCTTGTAGGACCCTTTCTTTTGTGAAGGGTAGTGCTCACCTCCCTCCCCTGTGTCCATGATGCTGAGCTGTGGGCCCTGCCCTACCTTCTCTTCAGTAAATACTGAGCAAAAGTATCTATTTAGGATAGATGCCTTTACAGGGTCCTCCTCCTCCCATGCTCCCTTTTCTCCATTAAGCTTAGCAATACCCCTCTGGACTTTCTCCTTTCACTAATGTATCTATAGAAGTCTTGTCACCTTCTTTACTGTTCGTGCTAGTGTTTCCTCAGTTTGGGACTTTGCCTGCCTTACTGCCTTACCTGCTTCCCTTAGGGCAGTTTGGTATGCCTCCTATCTTCATCCCGCTGTGTTCCCTTATATTTTCTGAAGGCCAGCCTTTTGGCTCTGACCTTTTCTGCTACTGTATTTGAGAACCAAAGTGGTTTCCTTCTTCTTTGCACTTCCTTTTCTGTCTAACACAATGGGATGTTGCTTCAAGTATTGTATCCTTAATGCTTGCCCACTTTGCCTGTACCTCCTCACCTGTGTTTCTTTTTGCCAGGGCTAGCTTAACTCTGTTGGCCATCTTATCAAAGTCAGCTCCTCTGAAGTCCCATATTTTTGCCTTGGAATCAAAATGAAAGAAAAAGCCACTATGGTTCTCAAAAGAGGTGCCACCTCTTTTGAGAACCATAGTGGCTTTTTCTTTCATTTTGATTTAATTGCTTCACAAGGCTTGTTGCCTCTGTGATGGCAGTTTTGATGATTCCCCATTGTTGCTCCACACCTTCTTCTAGCCTGTTTGCTAGTGCTTTTCTGAGGCACTCTCCCATCTTGCCAAAGTCAGCCCTCCTAAAGTCCAGTACCCTCACTTTTGTATGGCTTGACTCTGTAGCTGAGTTTAACGTGAACCACACTGTTTGATGGTCACTTGTTCCCCAGATGGCAACCCACTTCTAGATCTGAGATCCTCTCACTGCCCCGTTTGGTCACAGGGTCTAAGGTTTCTCCCTCACAGTGGGTTCGAAACTAGCTGTCTGAGGCCTGCTACCTGTAGGGCATCAAGAATGGCTCTGCTCTTGGATGTGGCTGCAGCAAATGTGCTCCAGTTAACATCTGGCATGTTCAGGTCTCCCATCAACAGTATATCCCCTTTCTCTGCCATTCTAAGAATGCCATCTATCATATTCTTGTCCATTCCCTTCCCCTGACATGGGGGTCTGTACACAACCCTTGTGCGGATTGTGGTGCCCTTTTCAGTATCCAAGGTGACCCACAGTGCCTCCTCTCCTCTCTGTTTACTCTTTTGTTCAGTTGCTTTTATCCCTTCCTTTACATAGAGTGCTACTCCTCCCCCTCTTCTCCCCTGCCTGTCTCTCCTGTAGGTTATGTACCCTGGAATGTTAACATCCCAGTCATGGTTCTCTGTGTACCATGCTTCTGTGACTGCTACGATATCCAGGCATCCCTCTTCTATCAAGGCCACCAGCTCAGGGAGCTTGTTGTCCAAACTATGGGCACTGGTGCTCATTACCCTCTATTTCCTGATGGCCTTACTCCTTTTTGCCCCATCCCTGTCCTTCCTGCCTTTGTCACTTTCTCCATTTACCCATGCCCTTCTCCCTATCGACACCTCTATGTTGGTGTTTGCCACACTTACTACTGTGATTTTTTTGGGGGGTCTAGGATTTCCCTGCTCCTTTCCAGTGCCTCCCCCTTGGCTAGTTTAAATGCTTCCAAATGAAGCATTGAAACCTATCACCTAGGATCCTGGTTCCCCTTCTGAACAGATGCAGCCCATCATGCCAGTATAGGCTTGCATCACTCCAGGTGGACCCCCAGTCCCCAGTGAAGCCAAATCCCCGAGCTCCACACCAGTTTTTCAACCACTGATTGAATCCCATGGTGCAGAACACCCTATCCTGTCCTATGCCATAGATGGGCAGCACCTCAGAGAAGGTTAGCGTGAGTGCTACTTGTCTAAGGCCCCTTCCCAATTCCACAAACTCTTCCTGTACTTCTCTAATCCCTTTCTTAGCCAGGTCATTTGTCCATAGGTGGACAATGACATTCAGCTCCCTCCCCAGTGCAGCTGCTCCTGCAATCCTGAGGATTTGCTCTCTGTCCCTCCAAGCCATGGCGCCAGGCAGACACTTTACCTCCCTCTCCCCTTCCTCCCCCAATTCTACCTTCCTAACAATGGAGTCCCCCACCAGGAGTTGTTTCCTTCCCCTGCGGGGTTCCCTTCCACCCTCCTGTGTGTCTCCTTTGTGGAGGCTCCCAGCATCCCCCTTGGTCTCCACTGCAGGTGCCTCCATAGAGGAACCACACTTTGCCAGAATGGCATAGGAATTGTGGAGAGGTACAACTGGATGGATGCACCTCTGTTCCACCACCCTCACCCTCCCTGAGCCCACTATGGTCCAACCACTCCTCTTTCTTGACAACCTCTGAGGCAATGGCAGTGGCACTGGTGGTCCCTGGATGGAAGAGGAGGTCCCACAAATCCTGGCCAACTCAGCCTGGAGATGAGCAACCTCCTCCCTCAGCCCACAGAGGTGCCTGCAGATGGGACAACACCGCATCCTCCAGAACGTCTCCTGGAAGACTGTTGCTCCACAGCCACTATGCTGCACCACTCCAATCATGTCTTATTTCTGGCCCCTTAACTGTTTGCAATCCTTACTCTTTCCTCTGTTTTTTTTTTCTCTCTCCTTACTTTCTGCCTGTGTGTCCTTTAAGCTCCTGATTGTCCTGTTCTGAGACAAGAATATCCTATATTTCTCAGTAGACCCCTTACTTACTCAGAGGCAGACCTCCAGCAGCTAGAGGGGGCTGGAGAGCTACTCTTGCCCTTCTAGGATGGTGAGTCTTTGGTGGCTTTGTGATCACTCACTTCTTGCTCCCAAACAGGAAGTTCCTGTTGTCAGTCAAATCCTGTGCCTATAAAAGTAGAACTAGCTTTGGGTGGGAGGGTGGAGGTGAGGGAAGAAGGGCAATATAGTCCCAACAGAGAAGTCCAGTCACACAGCAGTCCTTTCTCCTGGTGTCTTCTGCCAAGCTATTAGCAGAATCTTTCTAAGGCAGTCTTTAAATGTAGCTTCCTTCTAGCTAAGCCACTCCCCCTACTTACTAGATCTTTCTACAAGTAATTTAAACCACACAGCTATTAAGTCCTTTCAATCACCCGAGATTTACACCTAGATAACTGTTCAGATAACCATTCAGTTCAGTTAACTCGGACACACACTTTTTTTTTGTTTTGTTTGTTAGTTTGTTTTTTTTTACCCTAAATTAAAGGTCCAAGTACAAGAGTTCTTCTTCTTTAGTCCCAGCAGAGAAGTCCAGTCACACAGCAGTCCTTTCTCCTGGTGTCTTCTGCCAAGCTATTAGGAACTGCAAGGTTGCTACAATAACTTGCAGGTGATATGCCTTTAAGAATGTGCAATACTAACTGTTTCGGTGCATCTGTTGAGTGTGCCTACAATTTTTGGGATGTCTGATTCTGTAATGCCCTTTACCTCAGGGTCAATGGAGGTGTTCTGTGATGCTTGAAGGCAGTGCAGAGCACAGCAGCCAGGGTGCTGACAGGCCTTCATAGGTTGTGCTGTGTGACCCTGGTCCTGTGTAACCACACTGGCTGCCAGTGAAGTAGAGTATTACCTTCAGGATCAGCTTACTGCTCTAGGAGGGCCTACACAGATTGTGCCCTGGATGCCTGAAGGAACTCTTAGCTCCACATCGATCCACCCACCCCCTCCACTCCTCCAGAGTGGGCCTCCTTGAAGTTCCCAGGGGAAGTCTAAAATCTTCAGGGAGATGGGGCATTTAAAGGAGCTGGTCCTGCCCTGTAGAACTCAGTGCTGAGATCTTTCAGGGAGGCCCCTTCAATGGAAGCCTTCAAGAAGGGTTTAAAGGCTTTTCTATTTAACAAGGCCTTTGATGACATTTAAGGCTTCTCTATGTATGTCAGCTGACAAATTTTACCTATCTTCATAGAGGATATCTCTTGCATCAGGCCGCAGCTATGGAACTAGGACCACATGGAAACTTTTTAGCTGCAGTCCAACAGGGGCTGCCCATGGCGACTTCAGATGCCAATGTCCTCCCTATATAAATGTGGGTGGCCCTGCACCCTCCTCAGTTCTTTTCCCACCATTGACCATTGCACGTTGGACTCTACAGAGACAACACTACTTCAGCCAACTGCCAAATCTCTTACTTATACTTTATTTTTTAATTTTTCATCCTAGTTTGTAAATCACTTTATTTTTTTAATTGATTGTTGATGTCATTTATGTCTACCGACCCAGAGGAAAACTCTTCAGAAATTGTGGGTGAGGTAAGAAGATCTAAAATAAGAATAACCATGATGCTTGCATCCCCTATCTCAGCACCAAGCATGACATTAAGGTCTATGAGGTTTGATGCAGATTCAACCAAGCTAGCCGGCGGTGCCGTCAGAAGACCTTAGAATTCTTTCTCGTGGAACAAATGGTTGCCCAAAAGGAGAAGGAGCTCCAGAAAAGAATCTCCTCTGCCACAACAGCTTTGTCCATGGGCTCCTACTCCTTCAAGGCCTGGGACAAGTTGCATGGCAAACACAAGCACTGGGAGAGGGAGCAGAGTAAAGAGAAATCCTCTCTGGTGCGCTCTCGGTCGACACTTTCAGCGCAAACCATAGCTGGATCGTTGACCGTCTCAGTGGACATCTCCTCTGCAGTCCACATCCTCTTTTCCAAAGTGCTTCCTGTCAGTTCTTCCTTAGCCAATGATGGCTCAATGATGCTGGGCCTCCTGCTCCCCCCTCAATTCTCTAACCCCTGTTGCATAGACCCCTTCTGGCACAGGGGCAACAGACAGGTGCTGTGCCGGCCCTGCTTTGGGAGATTCTGTCCAGTGAACATTGGGATTCTGGTCTCTCTCATCGAAGCCCTTGACCATCCTGTCAATGCCAGTCATTCAGTCTTCACCATTCATGCCTCTAGAGCCCCTGCCATTCAGACTCCTTCTTGCTCAAAAACAACAGTCAGGGAGTTCAGCCAGGCCTACTTCAGCAGGCTCTAATGCATCAACATCAGGCTTTCTACCTCCCCTGTTATCTACTTGGACTACTTCGTTGATGATGGGGACCCAGCCTCCCCCATCATTGTCTCTGGCCCTCCCACCAATGCTAGGGCTTTAGCACCTTTCATCAATGCTTCAGGTCATAACGCTGATGCAAGGGGAACCAGCTCCCCCATTAGTGCCACCAGGTGCTCCAGCAACACCAGTGACCATCGATGTCCAGAATATGCTTTCCTCCTTTTGGGAGTTTATGTGCCACCTTGGCCCTCCTTCAGGCCTATCAATTCTGGGTCCTTTTGGACCTGCCCCCGCACTGCAGTCCCTCATGTTGACGTGCCCTGCATGCTTGCAGTCATTGATGACATCTGTGCCCCTTTCAGAGCCTGGGGCAGAGGATGAGTACCATGATGACCTCCTCCCACTGGACAAGGAGGAGGAGGAGGAAGGGTCTGGGAGCCTCTTCAGCTTGGTCTTCACTGTTTCCTGAGGGGGTGAGGACTCCTGTAAGTATACCCCATGGTCCCCCCTGATGACACATCCTTCATCTCCTTCCTGAGGCAGCTGTAAGCAGCTATAGGGTTTGTTGCTGAGGAGCAAGATATTACCAGAGGAATTCTGGAGGAATATTTGGAGTTGCCAGATTCTTCCTCTTTGATTATTCCTCCTCCTCTGCTCATTGTATTTGAGGATGCCACCATGGCTACCTCGTACAGGCCAAATATGATTTTGGCATTGCCCAGAAAGGCTGAAAAATTGCACCATGGTTCCTCAGGGAAGTCTTTCTTCAATGAGCAACCTAGAGCAGATTCAGTGATAATAATTCTGCTCATGACAGGTCCAAAAGGCCTCAGCTCCTCAGCTCTCTCCCCCTGGATAAGCAGTCCAAAAAGCACAATCTTATTGGCAACATAGCCTATGCCTCTGCCATGCTGGCTATCAGAATTACTGTATTAATTATATAGCCCATATGGTCAAGTATAAAAATACCCTCTGGACAAAGGCCAATGCTGCAGCTCAAGCTCTTTCAGAAGGTTCCCAGAGGCAGGAGATGCTTATAGCCCTCCAGTCTGGGACAGATGTGGGCAAGCACCTCTTGAGGGCTGTCTGTGAAGTCTCTGATACTTCTACTAGAGCGGTTGCAGTTTGCATGTGCCTAAGAAGACATTCTTGGCTTGAGGTGTCCGGTTATGCTACTGGGGTACAACAGTCCATCCTACATGCCTCCTTCAGTGGCTATAAGTTCTTCAGGGCAGATGTACAGGGCATCCTGTTGGACCTGCAGGCATTGGGGAGAACCCTGCCATCAGTCCACTTGCTTTACAATACACAGCCAAGAAGTGGACAGAAGGTGCCTTTTAGTCAGGCCTCCCACAAACACTAGCCAGGTACATGACAGACTGGCAAGTGCTGAGCAGCCACAGCCCTGCCTACCCTACTTCCACTACCGTAAAGGCCCCTAGAGGTGGAGGTGTGGCCCCAGCCACTGGTTCTACCTCAGCATGACTCCTTGCCAGACCCTCACCCACCAGTACTGCAGGAAGTATTGGCAGGGAGATCACAACAGATGCTTGAGTCATGACGCTATAGAGAAAAGCCACTTGCTAGAACTTGTGGAGAGGCTTTTAGATCTTCCACCAGTTCATTCAAGCTACTGTCCAGATCCCATTCCAGTGCCGCTGGAGGAAACTTGCATGCTGCTTCACAAAAGGGCCATAGAACCAGTTCCTGAGGATCAGAGAAACAGATGGTCTATTCTCACTTCTTTCATGTCCCCAAATCCACAAGGGATCAGGGGATTTGCAGCCCATTCTGGATTTAAGAAACCTGAATTTCTACATCCAGTACAAGAAATTCAGGATAGTGACTCTACAAGGCCTGCTGCCTCTACTAAACAAGGGAGACTGGATATGCCCCCTAGACATACAGAATGTATACCTGCACATAAAGATTTGTGTCCCCCACAGGCAATACCTCAGGTTCCTATTCAGGGGGAGCACTGTCAGTTCAGGGACTTACCCTTTAGCTTATGTTCTGCACCATGGGTCTTTACAAATGTTTGGCAGTGGTAGTAGCAGCAGGCCTCAGGAGAGAAGGACTGTATGTCTTCCCTTACCTGGAAGACTGGTTGCTCAATGTTCAGTTCCAGGAGCAACTGCTCCACACCCTAGCTCGCACCATAAAGCTGTTCCACACTTTAGGGGTCACAGTCAACCTGCCCAAATCAGTACTGACCCCCCGTCTGTGCCTTTAGTACATGGAGGCTATTCTGAACACTGCCCAGGGTGCGACCTTCTTGCTGCAACATGGGGTGAAATGCCTGATGGAACAGGCCTGGTTGCTTTACAGAACCCAGTATGTCACAGCCAGGACATTCTTGTAACTGCTGGGCTTGGTGGCTACAGCCATTATGGTTCCTATTGCAAGGATGCGCATGCAGATCCTTTAGTGGACTCTAACAGTCTAGTGGAATCAGTGCACCAGTGACCTAGAACAGAAGGTTCTAGTAACTTCTCCAGCAAAGAAAGTTCTCCTGTGGTGAATGTAACCCAGCAATGTCCTCAAAGGGCTCCATTTCTGATTGCTTCCCCTCATCAGGTCTTCACTACGGACACGTCAAGGATGGGCTAAGGAGAACATCAGGACCCTCATCAGACCTAGGGTACTTGGACCATGGTGGGGAGTTCCCTCTGCATAAACATCCAAGAGATGAGGGCCATTCTATATGGCCTGCAAGCCTTCCAGGACTACCTGTCCCCAGGGCCTCTGCTAGTGCAGATGGACTGCATCAGTGTAGTACACTACATCAACAAGCAAGGCGGACCCATTCATATATCCTGTGCAGAGAAGCAATGAGGGTCTGGTACTGGGCTCTAGACCACAGTCTAGAGCTGTCAACAGTCCATGTTCCAGGTGCTCAAAACATCTTGGCAGACAGGCTAAGCAGGTCACAGTCCAGGATGCACGAGTGGGATCTGCTGACCTCAGTTGTAGAAGACCTGGTTGACAGTTGGGGTCCTCCAGAGTTGGACCTTTTTGCATCCCCACACAGTGCAAAACTGCTGCTTTTCTACTCACTCACTCCAGGGCCTGGAGTTTTCTGGCAAGACACATTGTCCCTCTCTTGGAAAAGAAGTTTCCTCTATACCTTTCCTCCCTTCCCACTAATTCAGAGGGTGCTAATCAAGCTTCAGATGGAAGGAACAACAATGATCCCGATTGCTCCCTTCTGGTCTCATTAGATCAGGTTCCCTTTACTGTAGCAGTTGGCAACAGAACCTCTGTTTCCCCTGCCCCTGTGCAAAGGCTTGCTCTCACTGGAGCAAGGCACCCTGGTCCATCAAGACTTCAAGTCATTAAATCATAATGCATGGCTCCTGAAGACATAGCCATGGCTAGATTTGGGATATCCCATAAGGTGGCTGATGTCCTGGTGGCTGCTAGGAAGCCTTCCACAAGGGCCACTTATTCCATGATGTGGAATTGCTTTGCTCTGTGGGCAGCTTCACACCATTTATAGCGTTTCATTTGTCCCATAAATCAGATTCTAGAGTACCTGCTATCCCTCTCAGATTCTGGCCTGCAATACTCCTCCTTTAAAGTGCACCTGGCTGCTATTTCAGCCTTCCATGTGCCTGTTGAAGGCCATGCAGTGGCACTACTGAGGTGTTCCATACATTTTGAGAGGCATTCTTCATCTGAAGCCTCCCATCTGCAATCCAGTCCTGCCCTAGTACTTAAATGCCATGTTACAGAAACTTATTTTAACTCTTCTTGAGCCGGTCATGACATGCAAGCTATGCTTTCTGTCATGGAAAGCAGTGTTTTTAGTTGCTATTACTTCTGCTTGAAAGATTTTTGAGCTTCAGGCTTTGATGTGTCTCTTTATTTGGTTTTCCACAAAGCCAAGATGTCTTTACGTACCAACCTAAATTCTTACCAAAGACGGTGTCTGAATTTAGCCTGAATCAAACCATCCACCTGCCTGTATATTATCTGGATCATGCAAATCCGGGGAAAGCATTACTTTATACTTCAGATGTGTATCCCATCAAGTTAACGAGTAAACTTCACTGTGGGAATTAGGGTGCCACAACAACAATGACAGTGAAAGGGGTGATCCGGATTTTACATCACTCCTCACTTATGTCACCTTTTGCGGCCACAGAATTTCTACCCCCTCTGGGGCATGCCTGCCCTGGAGGGGATTATATTTAGTTTTGGGGGGGGGTGCAGGAGCAAACCTCTAGCAAAAGTGACTGTTTCTTGGGAGGGCACTTTGGTGCTCTAACTCCTGAGAGACCAGATGCCCGGTGCTATAATATCAGGCAACATTTTGCCAACGTCGTAGTCGGTGTCAACAAAACTTATGTTGCTGTGGCATGGGTGAAGCCTTTAGTTGCACATAGAATATTCAGATATTATGTTCATTACATGAGGCACTGCAGAAAGTCTTTGTAACTGTTCATTTCTTTCACCCCTGGGAAAGGGGGTGTACCAGTTTCTAAACAGTGCCTATCCAAATGGTTGGCCAGCTGTATTATCTTCTGTTATAAGAAGTACAATAAGGAATTTCCTGGGATTGTGTGTGGTCAGTCTACCAGAAGCATGGCCACTTTTGCTGCCTTTTTCTGGAATGTGTCAGCTGCTGAAATCTGTGCCACTGCCACTTGGAGTACAGTCCACATTTTCACGAAACTCTGCAACCTGGACATTGCCTCTAGAAGAAGAGCAGACTTTAGCCTGGTTGTGCTTGAAGGATGCCTGTCATAGACCTATAGCTTCCTACCACCCAGACTATCTCTCTGTCAGTACTTCTTCATACTCCTTGATGAAGACTGTTCAGTTACGTAAGAACTTACCACAACAGTAGATCATCAAAAGGCTGTCTTGCATCAGGCCATGCCATTTCACCTCCAATCCCCCTTTGCCTGAGGGCTTCTCAATTCCTGTCTTTCTCTCCCGCTCTTTCTCCAGGTTTGTTCACCTTCTGTTCCACCCTCTTTCGTGTTGAGAACCTCTAGCTGTCCTTCAGTTCCCCTGGAGGAGGTCCTCTGCATATAGTCTCTGGCAGGGGAACTGAGGAAGGCACTGGGCTGCCCATGTTTATATAGGGAGGACGTCAGCATATGACATTGTCGTGGGCAGCTCCAACTAGACTGCTAGCTAAAAAGTTCCTGTGTTGTCCTAATGCCTGGTGGCTGTAGTTTCACTGGTGTGGCCTAATGCAAGAGATCCTCTCGAAAGTCTACTGGTATGGTAAGTTCTTATGCAACTATACTTATTTTACTTAATTCATTTAATTATGGAGATTGTTGCTGTTATTGTATTTTATTCCATAATATTTTATAGAAACATAGAAACATAGAATTTGACGGCAGATAAGGACCGCTTGGCCTACCCAGTCTGCCCATTTCCCTGCCTACTGGATAAGCTGCAGATCCTAGTTAACCAGCAGCCTACTTCTTTCTACCCCCACCCCATAGAATTGCCTTATGACTGTCCCATGCATGCTTGAATTCCACCGTTTTTGACTCCACGACCTCCTCTGGAAGGCTGTTCCATGCATCCACAACCTCTATGAAAAATACTTCCTTAAATTACCTCTGAGCCGCCCTCTATCTTCAAATTGTGCCCCTTGTTCTTGCACACCTCATTTTTTGAAAGATGCTACCCTCTTGGCCTTTGTTGATTTCCTTGAGATACTTGAAAGTTTCTATCATGTCCCCCCTCTCCCTCCTTTCCTCGAGGCTATACATATTAAGCTCCTTAAGTCTCTCTTCATATGTCTTCTGGTGCAGACCCTGCACCATTTTAGTTGCCCTCCTCTGGACAGCTTCCATCCTGTCTATGTCTTTGCGAAGACTGGGTCTCCAGAACTGCACACAGTACTCAAGATGGGGTCTGACTAGCTGTCTGTGCAGAGGGATAATAACTTCCTGTTTTCTACTGGTGATGCCTCTCCCTATGCATCCCAGTATCCCTCCAGCCCTCCTTGCTGCCCTCTCATATTGCTTGCCCACCTTTAGGTCATCTGATATGACTACCCCCAGGTCCCTTTCCATTTTTGTTGTTGTTAGTATCTCACCCCCCCATTGTGTACTCTTCCCCTGGGTTTTGTTGCCCAGGTGCATTACCTTGCATTTCTTAGCATTGAATCTAAGCTGCCACACATTTGACCATTCCTCTAACCTTGCCAAGTCCCTTCTCATCCTTTCCACCCCACCTTGTGCATCAACTCTGTTGCAGATCTTTGTGTCATCTGCAAAGAGACATCTTTTCCTTCCAGACCCTCTGCAATGTAGCTATAAAGACATTGAAGAGGACCGTCTATACTGAACCCTGTGGTACCCCACTAGTAACCCCCTTTCTTCAGAGTGGACTCCATTTACTATTACTCTCTGTGTCCTATTCTCCAGCCAATTTTTACCCAGGCTGTCATCTTGGGACCACTCCCAGGCTAGCTAACTTGTATATTAATCTTTTGTGTGGGACTGTGTCAAATGCCTTGCTAAAGTCTAGGTAGGCCATGTCCACAGCCCCTCCCTGATCTACTACTTTGGTCACCCAGTCAAAGAAATCTATCAGATTTGTCTGGCATGACCTTCCCGCTGTGAATCCATGCTGCCTTGGGTCCTGTGCCCCTCTGGCCTCTAGATACTCGACAGTTCTTTCCTTCAGAAGTGATTCCATCATTTTCCCTACCACTGAGGTTAAATTAACAGGTCTGTAGTTTCCTGCTTCTGCCTTGCTCCCACTTTTGTGAAGGGGAATCACATCTGCCCTCCTCCAGTCCTCGGAGATTATCCATGTAATGTTTATTTTATGTAAGGCACTCAGCCCCTGTGAATGACTGCAATATAAAATCAATTACTACCACAACTAAGATTTATAGTCATTTGATGGGTATATTCCTGGGCTGCTGATACCTGCTGGTATGCCAAGCATCTTGTTTGAAAGAGCTTTTCATGGTCTTTTGGACTTTCGGGGGGCCTTGCAAACCTACAGTATATCCCTCTTTAAGGGACATTTGACACAGAGGTAGGCATTAGATAAAAGTCACTTGTCCTAAATAATAAGGTTATGCCTAAAACATATGAACATGTGAATATGCCAGAAAATAAAGACCTTATAGCCTGTCTAGTCTGCTTGGGTGTGCAAGTCCCCATTGTATTTACAGAGGGACCTGTTCCCTCAGCAAGTCCTGCATGCCCTCTTTAAGTTCCCACTCCTCTCCTCTCTTCACCCACAACTTTCCCTTTCATTCTGTCCCATCCTGTCTTGAAGCTATTCCCCATTTTCAGGGAGACCACCTCCTTTGGCAATTCATTCCACTTGGCCACCACTCTTTTGGTGAAAAAGTGCCTCCTCATCTCTCTCTTGAATCTTCCTCCTACTAGCTTTAGGCTATGTCCCCTAGTGTACTTGTTCCCACAAAGACTGCAAAGGACCCCCCTTATTCACCCTGTTAATATCTCTAAGGTATTTGAAGGTCTTGATCATATTCCCCTTTCCCTTCTGTCCTCGAGTGTACTCGTTGAGCCCCCTTAATCCTCTCTTCATAGATGTTGTCCTGTTGCTGTGGATCATCATGGCCGCCCTTCTCTGGACCATCTCCAGCAAGTTAACATCCTTATTTAGAGAACAGCACCAATACTGCACACTGTACTCAAGGTGGGTCCTTACCAGTGACCTGTACAGCAATAGTATGACCTCCTCTTTCCTGCTGGTAATCTTAGGGCTTCAAAACTTAGGGCTTTCAAGGATGTTGTTAGCACAGTAATAGCTACCATGGAATATGGATTCTGCAAGGTTCAAACTCTTTTTACATAGCATGCATTTTACATGGAAGCTGAAGTATATCTCAGGAGTGAATCAAATGGCTTTAGATTGTGAGACATGTCTCTTTCATGCCTCAGTTGTCAAGGTAAAACTATCGATTCATTTATTCCTTCTATATGGGTCGTTGTGGCTGTTGAGGCTTAACAGTGTGCCAACTAACATGCTTTCACTGATTAAAAATGTCAAAGTCCTTGACCTATTAGTTCAGAAAACCACAGCAAATTGTTACCTTTCTACTAGTTAAACGATCTTTTTTATGAAATCAATACTGCCTGAAACATAAATGAAGGCAAAATCGTACCTCCCTGCCACAGAACATATTGATTTTCTGGGGTGTCTTTCTGGCTATATTTTGTCTATTTTCCATGGTTGCTAGCTCTGAGGAAAGTCAGTAATTAGTAAATTGCAGATGCATTTAGTGATGGCCATGGATAAGTGCTTTGATGAATAACATAACAGTTATTGCTAATGGAAGCTAAATATTCCTTAGGGCCAGAGTACATGTATGTGGGTGGAGGGAGGGTGCAGTGATCTTTCACTTTTCATGAAAGGTTCCATGAATGTATTACATCAAAAGGAAAATCTCTGAAAACTCTGAATGTTGATGTGTGCAGCATATTGAATGCATTTTGCTTATAGTATCTTCATTTTTTAATGGCACAGAGTCATAACAACCCTCCATGGTGGTCCCTCCACGGCAGGGCTGAGGCACACTGGTGAGGCAGTGTGGGAAACTTGCATGGTGATTGCCCATGCTGTACTTGTCATGTGGCTACATAACGGACTTCAGGTTCCAGTGCTGTCACTCCAGTACCTTTCACAAACATTATATTAACACATAGAAAAAAAAAATGGAACGTGAGCTTGAGATTATTATATCTGATGACCTCAAGGTGGCAGAGCATAGTGACAAAGCAGTGGTAGGACTAGGTGGATGCTGGGTACATGGGGGGGATATATTCAGCAGTAGTAAGGAGGTGGTGTTGCCACTGTATCGCTCACCAGTGAGACCCTACCAGGAGTACTGTGTCCAGTTTTGAAGGCCGCACCTCAGAAATGACACAGACGTGGTGGTGGCATTCCAGAGAAGGGCAACTAAAATGGTGCTGGATTTGCATGAGAAGCCCTACATGGAGCAGCTGAGGTGTCTTAACATGACACTCTGGAAGAGAGGCGATTGAGAGGTGACATGATGGAGACTTGCAAGGGATGAACAGGGTGCAGGAGAGAAGTGTCTTTCAGATCAGAAGGAGCACCAGGACCAGGGGGCATGTAATGAAGTTGGGGGTTTAAAAGAGATAAGAAAATATTTCTTCTCTGAAAGGGTGGTAGACACCTGGAACAGTCTGCCAGCAGAAGTGGTGGAGGCAAAAAGAGTAGGGGTGCATCATGCAGGAGTGGGTAGACCTGGGATGTATTAGAAAACAGGCTGGGAGAAGAAAGGGTCACTGAAGACTAGTTAGATTCTGCAGAGACAGATTAGGTAGGGAACATGTGGGTAGACTGGGTGGGCCAAACGGTCCTATTCTGTTGACCGAATTCTGTGTTTCATGCACTCATTTTCGTAATACTATATATATATAGAGAGAGAGAGAGATAGAGATAGAGATAATGATAGAGATAGAGATAGTGATAGAGATAGTGATAGAGATAGAGATAGTGATAGAGATAGAGATAGAGATAGAGATAGAGATAGAGATAGAGGTAGAGGTAGAGGTAGAGATAGAGATAGAGCTGGAGATAGAGATAGAAAATATGGGCCCACAAACATGTTAAATAGAATCCTTTAAGAGTAACTGTCTTACTGCTGATCGAACACTTTTCCCACGAGCCATGCTTGTATTTCTTTCTCCACATTTCTGGAGACATAAGGATGAATTCTCAAAGCAGGTGAATATATTCAAAATGGCATGCTCCGCCAATGTTTGTACCTACCTGCTTGTATTAGAACTCTCCTGCTGCTTTTTCAGAAGATCCATTCATGATAAAGTCACACTACGGCCAGTTCTGTTAAATAGTTATACAGATTCAGTTTCTTCTATTTTTTTATGGACATTTGTACAGATTTCAGGCGGCCAGAATGAACTATTAGATCATCAAGTAGATGGTCAAAGAGCTGGGACATGCACATATACAGACACAAGACTAGTCTGCCATTGAAAGTCCTGTTAGGCAGTGTATGCAGTCACATCCCTAATCCTCAATCTATCTTTGCTGAACAGGCTTTCTGAGGGTTTCATTTATTTATTTATTTTTATTTCGGTATATCGGAATTACAAACCTTTGAGTCATAGACCAATTTCCAAAGACTCCACGTCAGGTTACAGAGTAAAACATTAAGGCAGATACAGAGTGGAAACACAGTTAAACATATATTACACAGAGGAGACTTAGGATGATGTGTCCTATACATAATGTTAGCTAAGTAGGGTGGGGGAGCATAGTTACATAGACACAAACATAGTACCAACTTAGGAAGATGTGGCCTATACATATTGTTAGCTAAGCATGGTCCCTGTAACAGAGGGACTAGTCATGGACAGAGGAAACCATGCAGTCTGGAGAAATTAGAATTTGTCAAAGCAATAATCACTGATATCACGCTGATTACAGGGCACAGACTATCAGGCAGCAGATAGCACTGCTATGGGTAGGTGCAGGAGCGGGAAGTGAGAAGGTAGTTTCTGAGGGCCGCTTTGAAGGGACCCAGTTTGGTGAGGCTGGTGAATGATGGAGGGAGGGCATTGTAGAAGGTGGGGGCCCTGACCATAAATGATCTCTGTGCCAGGGTTGTCTTGACCCTGGGAACTAACACGGAGGCAGTGTTAGTGCTGCGAGTGTTTACTGAATGCACTCTGGTAGTAAGGGATGCTGATACTCCTGGTGGTGTTAGCCCTAGGAGAGATTTCTTGACTGTGAGACAGGCCTGATACTGAAGCCTCTTGTCAAAGTTGAGGATCTGTGTTAGGGAGTAGAGGGTGCAAGTGTGTGTTGTCCGTCCTGCACCTGACAGGAGCCTGCAGGCTTTGTTCATGACTACTTTAATTTTGTTGACAGCTGTGTTGTCTGTAGCACCATAGATTAGTAGACTGTAGTCTACCAGGGACATGACAGATGAGGTAATGGTTAGCTTTAATGCTTTAGGTGGTAGGCAGTCCTTGTGGTGATAGAGGAGGCCGATGCGGGCGTTTGCTGCAGATGCGAGTGTGTGTATGTGGGCATGGAAGGTGAGGGCAGGGTCAAAGATAACCCCTAGGTATTTGTAGGAGTAGACCTGTTCTAGAGGGTGGAGTGAACTGCAGACGATATGCAGGTGTTGGCCCAAGTGGGACTGAGGCAAGGTTTGGCCTTGAAAGGAACTAAACCAGGGTCCACCTTTGGATGGACAGGGTCTTTCAAGTAGGCTCCTTTAAGACAATATGATGGGATCTGGAATGCATTATCTCTGGCAGAAGCCCAGCCAGTTAATTACACAAAAAGACTGGAACCAGAGGGCTGCTAGAGGCTCCAGTTTCAAGGTTCCAGGGAGACAGGTTAGAATTTATGGTTTGAGCTGCAGATAATGAAGAGAAAGAGAGAGGGAGAAGCTGAATGCTGCACATCAAGGCTTAAAAGACTACTGATATTCCACTGGCAGAATTCAAGTGGCATGGCAGTTCCACTTCCAAAATGTTTCTCAGAATTTTTTTTTTTACTTCTACGGAATTCTGAGAAGGATTTCTGCATAAACCCTGGGCAACATTTTGCAGTCTGAGGAAAATAAATCCACAGTGGAATATGAGTCCACAATTAACATTTCAGTGTCAGAATTTTGGAATTTCATTTCTGATGGAATGCTGCAGAATTAGGCGATATTTGTGAAATTCCTCAGAATTCCAGTAGCAGTGGAATTTCAAAACTCATGACAGCTCTGGCCAAAACAGATCTTTTGGTTTTGGAGTCAGACTGAGTGAAGGGGTCTGCAGAACTGTTGCTGAGGGACAGAATGACAGCTTTGAGCAAAGAGATATTTCTGGTGCATTTGAAAAGCGCCTGATTTAATGACACGTCATCAGCAATTATTTTTAACTGTACAGCAATGTGTTTTTCCCATCACTAAGTGTTTCTACCAGAGCTGCAGAGCTGGCATGCTTCCCATTCACTGGTGTATCCTGAACAGATCCTTTTGAACCTCCCTCCCCCATAATACCTTGGGCTTGATTTTCAAAAGGGTGACGTAGGACTGGCATCAAGCCCTGCGCCATGACACTTTGAATTCAGCAGCGTGACCACTGGATTTGATGCAACTGCATCCAATTTTCATAGCCTGGATGCAGCTGTAACACTTTACCCAATTTATGGCAGTTTGCGCCAAATGTTTGGTGCAAGCCCCATAAAAAGGGGACCTGGGATGGCCACACGTTAGACCATAAAAAGTTGGTCTAACTCCTGGCAGTTGGTGCACAGGATAGAAAATCCTGATCGCCAGCCAGGAGAATACTACAAGCCCCGTGCGCCATATGTTCTGCACACCGGGACTTGCAGCATCATCAGCCCATTCAAAACTGGCAGGCCCTTTAAGACAATATGCTATAGTTGAAAACCCAACCTGACCAAATTAGAAAAGCTTAGCTTGTGTGCAATTGAAACGCAAAGTCACATGAGTGAAAGTCTGAGAACAAGAAGGCAAGCTTGGCTATCCCCTTTTTTGAAACCTGAAAATTGATAAGTTATAAAATGACAAGAAAAATTCCTTGGCTTTGATTGGTCAGTGCCGGGCTTCAACAGTGATGTTATCCTAGGACAACATCACATCTATTCAAAAAAACAACTGATATGTATTTTTTTCCCTTTTTCCTTTTACTACCAAGACATTTTATAATTGCAATAATGCACTCCAGGTCGTGTATTGTGGGCATGATGTCACTTCTCGCTGCTCCTAGGAACCCAAGGTATGACATTATCCCAGCATGACACATGCCCTGTTATGAATTATTGCTTAATTATACCAGCACAGAACCAGGTGCTGAAACATATTTGCACATAACTAGAGCTCTGCAGAATTTTCAAATTCTGCGTCCACCAGAATTCTGAGGAATTTGGAAAATTCTGCCTAATTCTGCAAAATTCCACCAGAAGACAAATTCCAACATTTCTAAAGTGTAATGTGAACCATGGAATCATATTATACAGTATACATAAAACGCAGCTTTATATTCCAAAACTGTGGATACTATTCTGCAGTTTATGAAGAATACTTTTCAGAATTCCACAGAGTTAATAAAAGAAATTCCAAAAAGCATTTCAGAATGAAATCACCATTCCACATAAATTCTGACAGTGCAATTCTGCATTCAGCATAGCGCTACACATTGCTTTATTATAATCCACAACACCTGCCACTCAAGCAAGGATGTCATCGTATTCTTAGGCTAAACAGAACAACTTGGTTAACTTCTGCCAGAGAAGCTACAGTATAGCCATCTTCCAAAACCTGCTGGGTTCTTGAAACCTGCAGAACTATCTGATGTGCTTATTTATTGGGGCTGTAGGAAACTTGAGAAGGCTTGCAAGCTTTGGTTGTGATAAAAATGTCAGAATAAGCTAAGGGTTTAATTTTTCCATGGGTCAACCACTCATGACAACGCCATTAAACAGCTCCAGAAGATAAAACTGAGAAACTTGAAGCAAGCTGATTCTGAATAAGACCTCCCCCTTTCTCAGAGAATAAACAATTTAAAGAGACACTGACAACCCCTTTAGATCTCAAAGTGCCTCTAGTTAAAAAAAAACACACACACACACACGATATGTTGGATCACATTTTTTAGAGATTGTTAATGTAGTGAGGAGTTTGATTCTGATTCATTTTTTTTCAGCCAAAAACAGACTGCCCACTATACTGGTGTTGCCACACAAAAATGTGTTTATTTACAGCCCTTGATCAACTCTCACTGCATCTTTCCTGGACTTGGGGACACCTTCAATATGGTCTAGCCACTCATGATGCAGTGGGAGGAGTGCAAACTATTGCATCATGAGTGGCTGAACTGTTTGGGGGTATTCCTAATACTTAGGAAGTATGCAATAAGAGTAGATCAATGATTTGAAATACAACAAGGGGGTATACTTACACCATTAGCATGCATTTCAGTTCTGCTTAGAAAGGAGACAGATAGAACAACCAGCAATATCAATGAGTTTTAGAGAAGGTAAGCAATCATTAAATGTGGAGTTTCAGCAAAAAATAATACGATGCTGAAAGGGGTGACAGGGTCCCTTTAAAAGGAATTCTTATCATACCCATTTCTTTTGGATGATGCTTTTAAAATGATCTCAAAACAGTCGGCGTGGTGGCGCTAAGGGTTGAGGTGCTGGACGCCACACCTCACGCCACACCAGCGACCCAGGTTCGGGAGCAAGCTCAGGCACTGAAGGTTGGCAGGGGTTGGATTAGATTGAGCACCCACTGGGCTGCTCTCCTTCCCTGGGAGAGGGTTCTGGGGATGTCCGGCATTCAGGCACCTCCTGGTGGAGACCAGGGGTACTGCTGAGCATTGGCCAGCATGTTCATAGCATGGACCGACACTGGAAGGGTTGCCATGCACCAAGAAGTTGGGGGCGTGCACCACACACAGGGGGTGGGGGGATTGAGGGCACGTAACGGGGAAAAAGCCCCCACCCACCGGATAGGCGATGGCTTCTCGAGTGCCACCACCACACTCCCAATGTCGATCTCCCAGGGTTGTAGCCCCTCCCATCCCCAGGGAGTCGTGACATCAGTGAAGATGATGGGGGACACAGCAGGTGGTAGAACGGTCTGGCGAGCATGGTAGCCAGAGACCGTTCTGGCTGGGTGGGAGAGAAAAGAATTAAAAAAATGTCAAAACTGTATGACAAAGTAACACATCAGAAGTTGCAATTGCTCAGTTTACAAAGAAATTAGGAGGCTGTAATGTTGTTCTACTTTGGAACTGTACATGACATGTTAAGAAACATTTAAATATTTTAAGACTGGGAAATGGAATATATTTACTTATGAGAGAGGAAACTACACTACCTTTTTAACAGCAGTGTATCCTTGGCCTTCTGATGTTCTTTACCTGAGTATTTTTAATAAATTCAACCATGTTGAAAATAAAATTCAGCATCAGGTTTTATCATTTTGTGCATTTCATTAAAAATTGTGGTGAGATATAAGCATGCTTACACTCACTATTGTTGTTTTATTATTATTATTATTTTCATAATTCCTTTGTATACAATGAAACACTTCAGGGAAACATTCCTTTCCTCTCTCCCTTTCCAGTAACCAAGCAACTCTCTCTGCATTTTACAAATGATCTGGCTCCCAAAAAGATACAGGACTAAAGCAAAGACTCCATTAAGCTATAAGAGGCGCAAAAGTCCTAGGAATACAGGAAAATTGCAATAGAAGTTCAGATATACTTTCAGATTACAGAGAGAGAGAGAGAGAGAGATGTGGCTCAACACGGGGGGGGCGGCTACCTCTTTAGACATACAATTGACTGTAGGCAAGGAAAGGAGTTACAATAGATTTTTTATTTTTTTTCTTTGCTGTTACCCATTTGGTTTCCTTTATTTTACCTCTTCTAATGTACTGAGAGATATTCCTGCAGATGTTTATGTACCTTTATAGTGTATTATCACAAATGTAGATTTTGTAAACATTATAGATAGCTAGATAGCTAGATAGCTAGCTAGCTAGATAACTAGATAGATAGATATTTTGTTTATAAAGCGCCCATCTCCAGGGACTCTGGGCACTGTAAAATACAAAAAACACACAATAATACATATAAACAGCACTTCATCATTAAAACAGATTTAAAACTACACTATCCATCCCTTAAAAAACAATTTATCAATCTGTCAGCGAAAGCCTGTTGGAACAGGTATGTCTTTAATCCCTTTTTAAAGGCTTCTACCAAGGGAGCCTCCCTTAGATAATCAGGAAGGGAGTTCCACAGAGTGGGTGCCGCCACTGAGAAGGCCCTGTCCCCAGAATGCTGCAACCTAACTCTGGGAACTCCAGGGAGGCTTTCCACAGCAGAATGGAGTGCCCGGGGTTGACAGTAGAGGACAAGAAGATCCTGCAGATAAACAGGTCCCCTTATGAAATAGTTAAAATCTGTCTTTGTCTCAGTTTTGTGTAAAGGAACAGCAAACAATTTACAGACAATGCATATCTTGTTTCAAAGTACAGTCATAAGTGAGGCCCATCGCAATAGCACCGGGGGTTGAGGTACATGCTTATTCCTAGTTCATTGACTTGTACTGACCTGGGAACCTGTGGATAGGGTTGGTCGGTTCAGTCATCCCAATGGAACTTTGTTCTGAATACACAACTGTGTAAGAGGGGGTGAGGAATAAATTGTAGGAGATCCTGCACCCCTAATCTAATCACTTTCAATGATAAGGTCAGTTCAAGCCTAGACAGAGGGACTCCAGTGGATTTCATATTTTTAGACTTTCAAAAGGTCTTTGATACTGCCCCACATACCGAGTTAATCATAAAGCTTAAAACTATGGGACCAGATCATGTAATAGTACGATGACTTGATGACTGGCTTATGAACCAAACACAACATGTGAGAGTAAGTGGAAAACTATCCACAGAAAGGCAAGTTTCCAGTGAGGTGCCACAGGGGGTCATGCTTGGACCAGCCCTGTTCAGTATATAGATCAGTGACATGCTCTGGGAGCTTCAAAACAATATTGCTAAGTTTGCAGACCACACAAAGATCAGTGCAGAGATGGACACTGAATGCAAATATCTGTCCCTGGTAAACAACTTAAAAACAATTGAACTTTGGGCATATATGGAAAGAATGCAGTTTAACTTAAACAAATGTACTGTCCTCCATCTTGGTAAACCTAACCCCCACAAAACATATAATCTGTGCAATACTGTATTAAGTACTGTGGAGACTGAGAGACCTTGGCATATTGATCAATATTATACCACAGGTATGTCTTCTCAGCCAATCACAACACAGAACTACTATCAGTTATTGACTCACAAACTACACATTCAAGCACACAGAGTCATTTATTCAAGAAAACCCCACCCACAGTCATTTAATGCCCCTCTAAGCACGCACACAGTCAGTTAATCATCATTTCTTCATGCTGCCCGTCTCCTCACACTTAATATTAACCCTTCTACACTGCAGTTTCATGTTTCAATCTTGCTCATTCTACAGTACAACAAAGTTTCAATTGGCAACAATAAATCTCATGGGAATATACATGCGGCTCAGCTCCGTCCTATAGCTGTCTCACCACTTGACCTCTCACTTCTTGTCGTTTCACGCTCTCCTTTGTTCTTCAGCAGAGTCAGCAACCGAAACGAACCTAAGTGAAACTGGATTGAGGAGCGAAACAGTTTTCTACTTCAGGTGAGCTGAGTATCGCCACAACACAATGGCAATAGCATAATGGAAGCATAAAGAAGAGGCACACAAACAATGTTTTCAGATAGCGCACAAAAAATAAAGCCGTGACTGTAGGCGTGTGCACTAAGTCCAGCAGTATTGCCCATACTCAGACTCACGGCTTTACTTTAAAGCCTCAATTAAAGATCTAAGAGCACTCGCTTTTCACTAGAAGTTGCATAAAAAAATTCTATGTAACTCCTAGTGGCATAATAGTAATAACATACATTTAGTAGGAGTATACTCCCATTAACCAGCTTCTGTGGAGGATTAAATGCCTTGTCTTTGCTTTGGCGTTTAATCATCCATAGAAGCCGTTTATTAGTACGTATACTCCTACTAAATGTATGTTATCACTTAAATAACCTTACCCTGTCTAGCCACTACAGAACAATAACTCAAAGGGCAAAAAAACTCCTTGGGTATATTAAAAAAAAGTTTTACATCAAGGAATGAACAACGCCTTATTCCATTGTTCATGACATATGTGAGACTGTATTTAGATTACGCCTCTCCATTTTGGTCTCCATACCTCAAGAAGTATATCTCGACTGTGGAAGGAATACAGAGAAGAACCATTAAACTTATCACTAGGTTATCAAGAATACTGTACACCAAAAAGCTAAAAAAAATAGACCTGTTTAGCCTGGAAAATAGGAGGTTAAGTGGGGATTTACTGCCACTGCACAAGTTACTAAACAATGTAGAATTAAGATCACAATGTAACTTTATTTATACAGATCAGTTAACTTCTGGTCTCATGAATATCAACTAAAGATACTAAAGATTAACACCAACAAAATGGACAATTGCTTCACTGTAAGGGTACTAAACGATTGGAATACACTACCTTAATAATATTCTACCAAGCTGGTTCATCAGAGAAAACACAGACAGCCTCTACACCAACAACATAGTGGCAACAACCCCTACAGAGACAGCTGAGCAAGTGAAACTCCAAAGAATCAAAAAATACTGCCATTGTAACAGCTCCCTAAGTAATAATACACTTGAACTGTAAATGTGGAAACTCCACAGTGCACACATAATAGAGAAAAATGCAAACAGGGCATTACCGACAAAACAACCGTGGTCCGTACTACACTCCCCGACTACAAAACAAACAAAAGCTCACAGAGCCCAATCCACTTACACACCTTGTCTCCTTAATTCAACCCACCTGCCGACCCTAATGACCTGCTGTATTGACCGAATTGGCCATCCCCTGCACAGGTCAACTGAATGCACCTGCTGTGGTGCACCAGTTGACCTAATCCACCTATCTGCGACAAAACCAGCTCACTGAAAAGTCAGTCGCCGTAACTATGTTGCTCTCATTGTGTCACTGTTGCAGCATTGCTGTAACAATGGCATACCCCTCAATACCTTACTGAAATCCAGGAATTAGAAAAATTCAAAAGGGAGCTAGACATTTATTTCTCAATTATTAAAACTAGGGAACAATACACCCACTAACATGTGGGAAACAGTCTCGATAGGTCAAGTGCATCCTTCTGTTTCAATAATCAAGTAAGACTGGGTAAGACAGGTAGCGTCTAGCAGTTTTTAACAGTCTCCTACCACAAGGTCATCCGCATACATTTTTTAAAAAGTGTAGTAAAAACCTGGAACTCCTCACTTACTCACACATGACTGTTAAAAACTTTGCACTGTTTTAAAAACATATTGAAACACTACCTGTTGGTTGTTAACAAATGCAAATGCTTTATAATTTGATATTTTAAGTTTGAATGTAATTTTTATATGACAACTGTATTTGTGCATGCTATACTGCATTTTTATCTATGTAATTGTGAAATTGTGTATTTTGCTTTGCACTTGGGTCGGCCCTGAAAATGGACATTTTGTGCTTGGTAGACCACCCAGTTAACAAAAATAAACAAACAGCAAACACGCAGCATACTTTAGCTTATCAAGCATATCCATAATGAGCACAGAGTGAAAGAAGCACAGGTTTTGAAGACCAACAACACACCACTACCCTGATCTATGTAGAGTCATCACAGTGGGTCTGCCAATAGAACAAGAAAGAAATTTGAAAACACGTCTCCCCTCAGAAATAAAACACAATGAAAACACAAAGGTACATTTAATGTTTATGTTTGCTTATCTGGTGATGGTTACTTTTTATGTTGGCGCACTTGCGCAGCCAACATCTTGCGGTAGTGGAGATTTGGAGGCATGGTCGCTGTTGGGCAAATGCAGGACACACACCAGTAGGTGAGTCCCTCATTCCCCAATCAGCCTGCATGCTGGTGCCACACTACCCGGGTGAGCACATCTAAGGAAAGAACAGCTGCAATGCAAGCAAAGCTCATCACACACAGTGGACCTTCCTACATGCTTTGCCAGCTACAAACGTGGTGGCACAGCGGCCACTAAACTGCTGATTTCGGGGGTGCCCAATCCCCTGGTCAGCTTACCCAGCCCCTCATGTATGTGCCAATGGTGGAGCCCACTCCCCGTCAGCATAATGTGTCCCCCCCTCCTTTTTTGCTTTCCGAGGGGGTGCCCAATCCCCCTCAGCTCATGCACCCCCTCACTCTCATTGTCTGCCGATGGGGGTGCCCAATCCCAGTTGGCATCCATCCACCCCTTTCCCACTTTAATGTGCCGATGGGGGAGCCCACTCCCCATCAGCATGATATCCCCCCCTTCTTCTGTACTGAGGGGCCCAATCTCCCTCAGCTAGTGTCTCCCACTCCGCATGTGCCAATGAGGGTGCCCAATCCCCCGTCGGCTACTGTATCCCCCAACCCCCAAAAAAAACACCTGTAAAAAGAAAACTGCAATGTTTTTTTGTTAACACCTGTAAACAGAAAGCGGTCCCTCATAGTCTCCCTACTCCCCTTCCACCACCTGAACCCACCCAATGTGTACGATGCCTCCCCACACCCCCCTCACCCCATACTTACCTCCAGAGCTCGGCACAACAATCTTCGGTGGATCAGGAACACGTCTGCATTCTTCAAAGCCGACTGCGAATTGAGGAAATGCCGGTAAGCTGTATAATGGAATAAATAGGTTTTTTTCAACTTTGATGCATATCTTGGGCATTTTTTGGAATTTTTGCACCGAATTTTCAACATGGGGTTTTTGGGACCCCTCCTCATGAATTTTGGCACTGTTATGATGTTAATCGGTCCTGAAAAGTGATTTATCAGTCACTGCGTGGAATCACCTTTTGGGACCGATTAATGGAAGGACAGTGGCAGTGTGCATGAGGTGGGCTCTCAAAAAGCCTATGCTGCAAATGTGGTGGAAAAAATCCAAAAAATGGCTGTTTTACGAGAGTGCATTGCGTATTTGATACGCACGCTGGTAACTTAGTGAATTTGCAATATTTTCATGCCAGATTTTCAACACTGTCATTTTTCTACACCTCTTTGTGAACAGTACAGCTGTCATTAATCACATCCTGGCCGAAATATGTTTCCACACTTCCGGCGTACAATAGCACGGTCACTGTTGGAAATCAGTGTTCGGGGAAGATTATGGAAATAACAGTGACACTGTTCATGAGCAGATGTCCTAAAATGGCTGTGTTGAAAATTTGGCGAAGACACTCCATAAAATGACTGTCTAACGAGCGTGTGTTGCGCAGTTTGTATGCACGCTCATAACGTTGTGCATTTGTAATATTTTCACTCTGAATTTTCACCATTGGCATTTTTCCACACCTCTTGATGAACAGTACAGCTGTCATTTTACATATCCTGCCTGAAATGTGTTTTCGCACGTCCGTCACAGAATAGCGCGGTCGGGGTGCAAAATCACTTTTTGGGACAGTTTAAGGAAATGACAGTGACACTGTACATGAGCAGAGGTGCTAAAATGCCTATGTTGAAAATTTGGTGCCGAAAGTCCATAAAGTGACTGTTACAAGTGTGCGTTGCGCATTTCCCACGCACCCTTGTAACTTTGCAAATTTGCAAGATTTACATGCCACATTTTCAACACTGCCTTTTTTTACACCTTCTTATGAACAGTCCAGCTGTCATTTTTCAAATCCTGCCCAAAATCTGTGTCCAGACTGCACTACCAAAGCCAATGCCAGCGCGACAACATTCGGCATTGACAAATGCTTGTTTACTGTTGCATAGCTGTTCTACAAACCATTCTCAGTTCTCAAATGGTATTGCAAATTTGTCAGTTATTGGATCCTCACACCACATTTTCAGCCTGTATTCTATTGTTAGGGTAATGGTATTTGTCATAGAAGCTACACTCCTATATATTCCCTATATAGCATTCATTTAAAGTGCAGACCAAAACTGAATTCAATTCCTATTCAAGTTCCAAGACTTAATACATTCAAATACATTATGGAGGTGAGGTGACCCGCTGGTGGAGAAGTACAGTAGGGGTCAACAGACATTCAGACACTCCCTGCTGGCCCACCAAGGGGCAACATCAGTGCTGGTTGTGAAGGCAACTATTGATCCAACCTTCTGGCTGGAGAATGAGCAGAGCCTAATCACCGCAATACTTAGGTTCTCGGATGGGGTGTAGGAAGGGAAGCAAGAAAGTCAGGAAAACTAAATAATTTAAAAATGTATAGGGAGACATGAAGCCATCTACCCTCCCCACACACACACACACGTATGTACTACACATACATACTTACATACACATCCATGACTTAAGGAAATAGCTAAAAATAAGTGTATGGTAGCTGCACCTTATGTAATATGATGTAAAGGATAAGCAACATCTACATTCTGGTTGGCTAATTAAATTTCTAAGATGTATAAATGTTACAGCACAGATTATGGTTTATCTTAATGTTTCCCTAACTAGGTGTTATCCCTGAAACTACATCAGTACATCCACTTATACATTTTCAAAATACAGTCAGTGTTTACCCCTTAGAAAATGATGGACTAGGTTCTAAACACAGACTGAAATTAAACAACCTAATTAAATGTTCTTCTTCTTTAGTTCTTTTTTAATTTTACAAACATCCACACAATAAAACAAGCATTTGTCAATGCCAAATGTTGTCTTGCTGGCATTGGTAGTGCAGGCGTTAGGGAGATGCATAATAGGAATGGCAGTGAAGTACAGAACCAAAGTCAACCCCACTCCACCCTGCAGAGAGTGACAAGCATTGGGGTGTGCCTTTGGGTGATTGGCCATAATGCTCACGCCATTTAACCTAACCCTACCCTGCAAACTCTGACAAGTGTTGCGTTGTCCCTTGGGGTTGTTGGGTCTAACGCTCACCCCATTTCATGAGGAAGTATGTTGAGATGGGTGCAGCATATGAGGATGGGTTGAACTTTGGGGCCGAAGAGTCCAAGGCACACCTGGATGGCTGTCAGTGGCTGCAGGGCAGGGATGGGGGTGCAGTGGCATGAGCATTACAGCCGACAATCCAAAGACACACCCTGACACCTGTTGGTCTGTATAGGGTGGGACATTATCGTTAGAAACTCTAACACCCTGGGTGTTTATTGGTATTTACACTCCAAATTCTTAACATGGCCTTTTTGTGACCCCACCTCATGAAAGCATGTGGGACCTCTGCTCATGAACAGTTTCACTGTAATTTTGTTAATGTGTCCTGAACGTTGATTTCCCACAGTGACCACGCCATTCTGCACCACATAAAAATGCCAGCTCCACCATTCATAAGGAGCTGTGAAGAGATGGCAATGTTGAAAATCTGGAGTGAAAATATTAAAAAATTCTCAGCTATGAGCGTGCATGAAAACTGTGCAACACATGCTCATAACAGTCTTTTCTTGGAATTCTTTCACCAAATTTTTAACATAGGCATTTTGGGACCTCTGTTCATGAACAGTGGCAGTATGATTTTCTTAATCTGTCCCAAATGTTGATTTCCCACAGCGACTGCGCCATTGTGCACCAGATGTGCTAAAACACATTTTGGGCAGGATGTGGAAAATGACAGCTGTACTGTTCATAAGGAGGTGTGGAAAAATGGCAATGTTGAAAATCTGAAGTAAAAATATTAAAAATTCTCAAAGTTACAAGCGTGCATGGAAACTGTGTAATGCATGATTATAACACAGTCATTTTTTTTAAATTTTTCACCAAATTTTCAGCAGTCTTTTTTGGGACCTCTACTCATGAACAGTGTTACTGTGATTGTCTTACTCTGTTCCGAACATTGTTTTCCTGCAGCGACTGCACCACTGTCTGCCAGATGTATGAAAACATATTTCGGACAGGATGTGGAAAACGACAGCTGTACTGCTCATAAGGAGATGTGAAAAAATGAAAATGTTGAAAATCTGGAGTAAAAATATTAATAATTCTCGAAGTTACATGCGTGCAGGGAAACTGAGCAAAGCACACTTGTAACACAGTCATGTTTTGGAATTTTTTCACCAAATTTGCAGCATAGGCTTTTTGGGAGCCCACTTTATGAACAGTCACATTGTCGTTTCATTAATCAGTCCCAAAAGGCAATTTCACGCAATGACCGAGACATCTCTTTTTGGGACCGAGTAAGGAGATGACAGTGACTGAACTCATGAGGTGGGGTCCCAAGAACCCAATGTTGAAAATTTGGTGCCAAAATTTGCAAAAAATGGCTGAGATATGCACTCAAGTTGAACCCCCCCCCCCCATTTATGTTATTATACAGCTTACTGGCATTTTTTCAGTTCGCGGTCTGCTTTAAAGAGTGCAGATGTGTTCCCGGTCCACCAAACATCATCGTGCCAGGCTCTGGAGGAATGTATGGGGTGGGGTGTGCAGAGGGTGGCTGTGGGCTGGGAAAGGGGACAGGATGGCGAGGGACCATTTCCTTTGTTTCAGGTAACAAAAATAAATAAAAATTAACCGTGGACTGTTTTCCTTTTTTTAACGGTTTGGCCACACTGGGGTGGGCTCCCAGTGTGGCACATTTCTTTGGAGGGCATGTTAGCCACAGTGGAGTGGGCTCCTAGTGTGGCACACAATTGGGATGCGACAGTGGCAGGAAAATGGGGAGGGGGTTAACATGCCGATGGGGATTGGACACCCTCATAGGCAAGCATATCTGTGTTCAGAGGCATGACGCAGAGGGGGATTGGGCACCTCCTCGGCAGACCACATCAGTAAAGGGGTCACATATGCTGACAGGGGGATTGGGCACCCCCCAAGTCGGCTTCCTAGGGACTGTGAGTGGCAGGCAGTGGATGGCGAGCTGCCACCCACCACGTTTATTGAAATGTTACACCAGGCAAGGCACACCCTGCAGTGAGGGGTCACTCCCTCATTGCAGCAGCTAAAACGTTCCAAGTTGGTGGCACATTTTGCAAATGCTGTCATAGACAGGGTGCAATGTAATTAGTGCCACGGAGTCCAGCCCTAAAAAGCAGTGGCTCCAATGGCCACAACACGACCACGCCTCCAAAACCTGATCTTCCACTTCAACCAACCCCAATATGTTGTCCGCGCTGCACGTGTAAGACAACATATAAATGAAGCACTACTTATGGTTTTAATTTCTATGATTCCTTTGAACATAAAAAAATCTCCTATTGTTATCTCCATAATAGGCCTTCTGCTGTGTGTGTGTGTGTTTATGAACATTTTGTCAGTTTATGAACATTTTGTCACACGGAACTCGGGTATGAGGGCTCTGCATAAGCATCTGCCAGTGCTAGGCTGGTGGGGGATTTGGTAGGAACTTAACAGACGTGATGGGCTGCGAGTCTTTCTTCTGTTCATAACATTTTATGTCTTCTAATAAACATTTCATCTTTTAAATGTGATGAAAGACAAACAAAGGAAGTAGGATGGGGCTTTTTTAAAGCAGGGGCGCAAGTGTTTGACCTATACTTTTAAATTCCATTTTAGATTGCCCCTTACCTCCTGTCCTCTACAATACCCTTTGTCATTTCCACTCGGTTGCAGCACTTTTTTTACATTTTTAAAAATAAATGGAGCACCACGTTTACTGTGTCTGGCTCTGACTAGGTTTTCATCAGAATTTTCAGCTGTTTTATACCCCTGATGTCCCAAAGGTCAGGAAGCTCTGACTACTACATGCTGTTTCATTTTAGTTACAACAGAAATGACGCTGAACAAGAGAGTATAAAGATAACAATCAGGTTTGAGCCATATTAAAAGGAATGCTCCATTTATCATTTGAAATATAAAATAAAAGTGCTAAAGCAGACTCAAAATAGGGTACGAAGGGTAGCATACAAGTCGTTAGGTAAGAAGCAATCTAAAAAGGAATAAAAATCTTTATGCCCACATGTCCCAAACAGAAGGTTTAAATACCATAAAGAATTTAGAAAATATCAAGGTTCCAGGAGTAGATGGCCTCCCTCCTGAATTTTATAAAAAGTTTGAAGAGCAGGTAGCACCCATGCTACAGGTAGGGTGGGGGTATCCAGTGATAATAGCTATTGAAAATGAGCTACTACAGAAATAGTGACTCATTTTCAGCACTATCATTCTGGGCTACCCAGCACATTGGTGACCATATGGGAAAATGACCATGGGGAATGGTGAATACAAGGGGGGAATAGCCAGGGGAAGGGGAGGGACAGGGAAGAAGTTTTAGGGGACTGATGCACCTGCTGCCACCATGCTACCCATGTGGTGTGGTGTGGTGGTATGCGTGGCTAGCTCTGGCACAGAAGGTACTGGGTTCGGGACCAGGAACGAGTACATTTTGACACTGTCTGCGGCTGAGGGACTTAATTTTACCGAAATTCAGATTTTGCTCCCTCCCTTCCCAACATGCACCCCCCTGGAGTTGAGACTCTTAATTCAGGGAGGTGGGGGAGGGGTGCCCACAAAAACACTTTTTATCAATCTGGATGTCAGGTCGCTTTGAAGTGTATATCGCTGACTTGGTTTTCGGCAACATACACTTGCCATAATAGTGATTGCTGTTTTGTGATCGCTGTTATGACATGGAACCTGCAAGGGGCATACAACAAAATCCTGTTGGGCCAGCCAGTGCCCAATACCTGGAGAGAGGCACTGATCACAATACTCGCAGGCCCAGGAAAGGATCCAGAACAATGCATCTCAAATTGACCTGTCTTACTACTTCCAGTGGATATGAAGATATTTACAGTAATCTTGGCAGGCACACTCCAGGGCTGTGTGCATGGCCTGGTAGACCTACACCAAACAGGTTTCATTAAAGAAAGGGTACTCCAAGACAATATAAGAAGGGTATTTAACATCTTTTCATCCCAAGCCTCTTCTAAAGAATTACAGCTGGCCATTCTGATGGATGCTGAAAAGACTTTGATAGGGTGAGGTAGGAATACTTACAAAGATTGTTGCAGGAAATGAACTTTGGTTCAGATTTCCAGGCCTGTATCAAGGCCTTGTATAGAGATCTGTAGGCAGTGGTGAAGGTCAATGAGATCAGCTCTTAGAGATTACCCTTGGCTCAGGGCACCAGGCAGGGGCCCCACTGTCACCCCTGCTTTTTGCCCTATGTATTGATCCCATTGTAGTGTGGATATAGGGATCTGCAAAGGTTGAAGGCATGGAGGTAGGTGTAGAGCAACACAAAATCTCCCTGTATGCTGATAATGCCCTTTTATTCATCAGAAAGCCAGAAACAGCAATCCCAGCCCTTTCGTTATTTAACCAGGAGAGACAGACTAAGCTGAAAGCTTGTTTACAGGTGCAACCTGGGAGCACAAGGAAGTTAAGTGACTTGCTCAGGATCACACAGTATGCAAGTGGAGGCTGTGGGATTCAAACCCGGGTCTCCAGGTTTGCAGCTCAGAACCTTAAAGCACTGTGCTATACTGCCTCCCAAAAGCTGTACCAGGAGTGGGGTCCCTTCAGGGTAGTCTGCTGGAAAATGGAAAAGTATCAGGGTATAAAGTGAAGCACACAAAGTCTGAGGCAATATGGGTTAGTGGCACACCCTCCCCATGCTTCAGGACAAATTTCCCCCTATGCTTGGGCCATAAATAAGTTTATATATGTTGGGAATAAGATTATCCCCAAATTGAGTGACCTGTTCCAGCTTAATTGTGAGAAGTCATGCAGCAGTCATGGAGGATCTTAAAAGGTTGCAACTTTTGCCTATCTTATTGCTAGGTATGGTAGGAGTGTACAACATGATTATCCTGCATAGACTACTATTTTTCTTCCAGACTCTACCAGTACCCATGGTTTTATGTGATAAGTGATTCCCTTATGTCGTGGGACAGAAATCGTGACCCAGATATCACCCGAGGTCGAAATGGTGACCAAGATAACATCAACCACCACAAACAGCGATGGTAGCTTACTTTTTTACTACAAGCAATAACAAACTAATTTTTTATGTGGGGGGCTATGCCCCCTGCACCCCACAAATAAGTTATCAACTCCGGGGAGGGGGGGCGGACTTACACTAAAAATAATTCAAAACCTGAATAATAAAAAAAAAATTTGTCCCGCAGTAGGACCCGATCCTGGGTCTACTGGCTCCATAAGTGGTGGCTCTAGCCACTACAATAAATGTGTACATTTGCCTCCTTTCTATCTAAATACTGGTTTCACTCTCCCCTCGTATATCTCCTCCTCAATTTCCCTCAAAACTCCTTCCTCTCATTTCCTTAGAAACCTTGACTCCCGAACCTTAAACATCCCTCCCAGATCCACCTCAGCAGGCCAGTCTGCTTTCTCACACCATTCCCAAAAATATGGAACTCTCTCCCCCACCCTATCCAGCATGCTGCCTTCCCTCATGTCCTCAGCTCCCTCCTAAAGGACCTTTTCTCCCCTGCCTGCAATTGTGCATACATTTCCACCCTCACCATATGTTGGCCCTCTTGGTTTTCAAAACACAGCCTAGCACTTATTAAATGTACTGTTTATTATGGCTTAATACAACTCTTTGAGTTGTTTAATTGCCTGTTATCATTTGTTATTCCTGTAGCTTACCGATTCTTCAATCCAATCAATACTGTGGGCTGGATATTCAAAAGGGTTGCGCCATGCGCAATAGGGTTGCACATGCGCAAGTCCGAAATTGTGCCATTCTGCCATATTCAGCAGGAGGCAGTTGCACCCCCCAAGGCAAGCTGAGCAACAGCACAATGCAAGTGAATGTATGCGCAACCGAGGGGGAGGAACCATGCATAAACTGCACAGCCCGATATTCAGCGGGCTGTGCAGAGTTGCACAGGGGCAACCCCCAACCTGCGCCTGCACAACATTGAGCCTAAAAAAAAGGAGTAAGTCGAGGGCCACCTACAGGTGAGCTGCCACATTGCAGGGCGCAACACAGCAGCTGCCACCTGTGGCTGGCCTTCAACCTACTTCCTGTGCCCCCTGCAGCCCAATCGCAGGCGAAAGTGTAAAAAACCCACCCACCCCTGACTGGCCCGATCATGGGCAAAAGCAGAAAAGTCTCCCCTCACTGGCCCGATTGCGGGCAAATGCTGAAATAACCCCCCACCAGCCCGATCGTGGGCAGCAAAAGTGTCCCCCTGAACATATCCCTGGTGGTCCAGTGGACCGATAAGCCCAATAGCGGGCTGCAGAGATTACAACCCCCTCCTGAATGCATCCCTGGTGGTCCAATGGACCGATAAACCCGATCGCGGGCTGCATCTGTTGTGACCCCCAAGACCACATCCCTGGTAACCTAGTATCCCCACCCCACCCACCACAAGCCCCACCACCCTGCTCCCCGCTGCTGGTGAGTGGCAGCATCCACCAGCTGCCACCCGCCCGCCGACTGATCGCCTGGTAGGCTGCATGCCCATTGGTGCAGAGCAAGAGCAATGGCGTGCAGCCCATACTGTACAAGGCAGTCCAGATATGTGAATGAATGAATGCGGAGGGAGCGGTGGTGGGCTTCATGGGTTGGGTGGGGGACACAGATTACCAGGGATGTGGACTTGGGGGTCGTGAACTGATGCAGCCCGCAATTGGGCTTATCAGTCCACTGACCAACAGGGATATGGTGTCTGGGGACTTGCTGCCTGTGATCGTGGCTGGTGGGGGCTTATTTCAGCATTTGCCCGTGATTGGGCCAGTTGGGGGAGGGGGGAGTTTAATGCTTTTGCCTATGATCGGGCCAGTGGGGGGGGGGATGTTTTACTCTTTTGCCCACGATCGGGCTGCAGGGGGTGTCAGTCTCCGACGGCTGCTGCCTGGCAGGGTGCTAGGCGCAAGTCTTCAGGGATCGGCACACCTGCATGCTAATGGCATGCAAATGGGGCCATAAACAGATGAAAATGCCCCCCCCCACACCTTGCATGAATTATGGCCACATTTGCATGTCACCTTTCGAATACCTGACATTTGTGCATGGCGCAATGGTACTTACACTACCGCAAGTTGAATGCTCCACTCTGACCACTTGCGGTGGTGCAAGTTCCACTGCACCATGCACAGTGGATGTGGCCGGGGGTGATATTCAAAGGAGTTATTCAACAGCGCAACTCCTTTAAATATCGCCCCGGCCACACCCCTGCACAACTATTTTGCGCAGCGCAAGGGCTTGCACCTAAGAATAGCACAGTTTGAATATCCAGCCCAGTATGTCTAATTTTAATACTGTATTTGCCTTTTTGTACCTGCTTGTATCATTACTGTAATCCCTATCCCCTCTCCCCAGGTCGCATCTGGAAATGAGCATGCACTGCTCAGTATGCCTTTCCTGGTGAAAATTTTAAAGAAATAAAGAAACAAACTATGCCAAATGGCCAGCTCAGCAGAGTTTGGCCAAACATGTTCCTATCTCCTGCTCTAGCAAGTGTAGCTCACTGCTACTACACTCGCTATACAGGATAGCTCAATCTTTTCTACCACCTTGCGAAGCAACTACAGAAATTCTTATGGGCTGGGAAAACAGCATGGCTGGACTATAGAATCATGTCCCTGACCGTGAAGAGGGAGGATTGGGTCTTCCAGAATTTAGACTATACTATTTGTCAACACAAGCCACCCATTGTATTATCTGGGCTAAACAGCATATACAATCTAGGTGGTATTTCATAGAAAGTAATGGCCTTCTACTAGTGCTTCTCTATGCCTTCCATGCAACCAGAATTACGCCAACATTGATGAAACAAGTGTCCAAGGGATAGGTCAAACATTCCCTTTTCCTGTTACAGAAATTCAGGAATGCCTTTAATATATCAAATGAGATAGGATCACTTATACTTACAGCAGGAGATTTAGATTATGATCCAGAATACAAAGATCCTAGATTCAGAGCCTTGCATACAGTGGGACTAGTTAGATACGAACAACTCCTGAAAGGCATTCATTGTGCCTCATATGAGTCTTTACAGGACAACTATCCATTGAATAGGGTGGATTTTCATAGATTTCTGTTGATTTGCAGTTGTCTTTCAGAGGAGTGCCGAGTCCCAAAAGATAATAGACCCAGAATGAGATTGAAGGAGCATATAAATTTGTCCACAATTCTAAACGAGATAACAAAATGTATCTCTGAGGTTTAGAAGCTTTTACTGAAAGAAACAGAAACAAACTTACTATCAATTAAAAACAAATGGCAACAGGAGGCAAGGTTGGACATCACTGAAAAACAATGGGCCACATGACTGGAGAGAGTGGGGGTGGAAGGTCTTGGCCTCACAGAAATGAAGAGAGTTCTGCTGGAAAATGTTGATTACTTTTCTTTTTTACGTACCAATAGTCACAGAATGCTTTGGTAATGCAAGTAATGACCAATGCAAAAAGGAGTGTGGCAAGCAGGGAATGTACTTTGACCTTTTGTGAGCATGGCACAAAATAAGATCATTTTGGATCAGCATAAGAATAGAGCTGTCCAGGATCGGTGGGTGTGCATTCCAGAGGAATTCCAGCATTACCTGTTGGGCACACATGGTGGGAATCAGAATGCACACAAAAGCAGATGTTTTTCAATGTGTGGTGTTGGCTGCGCATACAACACTGATCTCCACTGACTGAGTGCTGAGAATCTTGAAGTGGCAGAATGGAAGAGGAGTGTGGCTCAGATCTTTGATACGGAGCAGTTTATGGACACTCTGTGCCTAACAGGGAGAAATTTGGGGAGGCATGACAACCCTGGGTACTTTATACCAACCAGACCATGGAGTGGCAAGCTAGATTTCGGTCAAAAAGAGAATAAGTGATACACCTTACAGTAACAAACAGTGATTGTTTAGTTACGTTTTACAATAAAATGAGACACATACAGTTGTTTGGAGTTTTATTATAAAGATAGAAACATAGAATTTGATGGCAGATAAGAACCGCTTGGCCCACCTAGTCTGCCCATTTCCTTACCTGATGGATAAGCTGCAGAGTCTAGTTAATCAACAGCTTACTTCCTCCTGACCCCCACTAGAATTGCTTTATGTCTGCCCCATGCATTCTTGAATTCTCCCACTGTTCCTGACTCCACAACCTCCTCAGGAAGGCTGTTCCATGCATCCACAACCCTCTCTATAAAAAAATACTGTCTAACATTACCTCTGAGCCATCCTCCCTATATCTTCAAATTGTGCCCCCTTGTTCTTGCACATTTCTTCTTCTGAAAGATGCTACCCTCTTGGACTTTGTTAATTCCCTTGAGATACTTGAAGGTTTCTATCATCTCCCTCCTCAAAGATTGTTGATTTTTACTACAAATAGTTAAATGAAGTTTTTATAAGATTTATGATTCATAGAAAGTACTCCTACATTACTTGACAATATGAGAAATGTACAGTACAGAAATAACACTGCCATGGGATCAATTAAAAAAGGCAAACATAGAAAAATGACTTTCTTGCATAATTACACAGAGTGTAAGTTGCACCTATTCAAACAACAAGTAACATATTTATAAATTGTAGAATTTTATTAACAGATAGCATGACAGTAAGCAACTGCCACGACATATGTATGAAATGCTTACTTACACCAATAAAACTGATTTAAAAAAAAATAAAATGGAATAAAAAAGAATATGTCAAAATGTTTGCCAGTAACATGCACTGCTGCTTTGAAGAGCTTGTTAAACCAAAAAAGGTAGATAAGGAAATGATGCAAATTTGAGGTAGTAGTCAGTTGTCATTTTTTATTTCTGAAGTAGTTTTCTTTTTCTTTAGATCACTAGAGAGTTTTCTATATGATAATAGTGCACTGGACACGTGGATCAGCTCTCAGCCTGGCACTTGACATATCTACCTTTGTCTTCTCCCCCCCTTCACAGACACACACACACACATCCACACACACACACACACACACACACACACACACACACACACGCACGCACACACGCACGTGCACTACATCATCAGCATCGTGATCACTGGAGACTGACCTGGCAGCTACTGATTGGCTGTTCCTAAGCAGCAGTGATGTCTCAGGCAGTGAGATCACAATGCTGATGATGTATTGGTGGGGGGGGAGGGGAGGGGAATACAGATAGATATGTCAGCTGCCAGGCAGAGTACTGCCCCACACATCACACCTACTAACATCAGGCACACATACTTCTAATTAACCAATGGGAAGAGAGAAAGTACCTCAGATATAAAAAGTAATGGTAGATTGTTTTTAAAAACTAATATTAGTTTTAGGCAGTACACTAGCTCTTGAAGTCTGGAAGGATAAACTAATTTTTTTTATTTGAATGATGTAGTATTTAAAATTATATTTCTATCCAGTTTTACCAGCTCAGTAATATACTTCACAGATTTCTGTTTGACTTTAACAATGACACACCCCTTGATGGTTGAAGGTTATCTATCTTTAACTCTGTGTCTCATAACCCCCCTGTCCCCGGGTGTAATTATTACAGAGCAAGCTACAGTATCTGTGATCATGCATTATTGCTTGCAATGTGCATGCCTTTTTATGAGGCAAACAATAGTTTTTTTTGTTTTTGTGTTTTTAAATTATTGTATCAAACACATGTTCTTTTCTTGGCAGAATGATTTTTACTCATTGATCTGATAATTAATTTTATGATTTTTACTTACTCATCTGCTAATTTATTTATTTTATCTATCAAAAAAGTCATACTGAGGTGGTATCAGCCTGTTTCCACATACATCTTGGGGACAGTGGGAAGAGAGCAAAGAGAACAGATACAAAGTATGATACACACAATGATACAAAAATATGGCACTGGGGCTGGCCCGGTGGCACTGAGGGTTGAGGCACTGGACACCACACCTCGCACCATGCCAGCGACCCGGGTTCGGGAGCGGACTCGGGTCACCGGGGGTCGGCCAGGGGGAGAAATGCTGAGCATCCGACGACAGCTTGCCTTCTCCGGGGGAAGGGTGGGGATCCATCCTGGTGCGCGGTGACCTCTGGCGGAGGCTGGGGGCATGACAGCTCATCAGCACCTCGGGGGTTTGATTGGTCACAGGTGGAGGCCTGTGGACCAATGACCTCTAGGGGTTGCATCATCAAGGGAGAGGACATTGCGGACATTGGCGCTCGCTCCTTGACATCAAGGGCCAGCAACGTCCGTCCTCACAGAACAGGGAAAATCACCCTCCAGAGGTGGGTAGATGGAGCGCTGAACCCAGTTCTGATGTGCCACCAACTGCTGCTGTCTCAGGGACCAGAGGAGACACTAAGGTAAAGGGGTTTCACCCCACCCCGAACCCCATCAGGGGGGGTAATCCATGGCAGGTGAGGGACTCTCAGCAGGAGGTAAGTCAGTGGCAGGGATGGGTTTCAGTGGCGACTCCTGAAGGGGTGGCTCTGGCAGGGACGTAGGAGGGGAGAAAAAGAAATTAAAAAAAAAAAAAACAATAATATGGCAATAAGTATATCAATATACAATTTCAAGAATGCTTAAAGAATAAAATTGCTATACAGTAAATTATGGAACAGGCAAAAGAACATTCAACAGTAAGAAACACAACAAAATAAGGAACAGGGAGAAATGACTGCTACTAGAGAGCGGGGCAATGATGGTGTTAGTGTTCATGAAATTAACATTCTCCTGAATTGCACAGTATCATTTTCTGTCCTGCTCTATACCTGTGTTTCCCTTCCTTGCAGGTCTTCCTGTGGATTTTCTCATCCCATACCACTCTTCCTTGGTGGTCCAATGGAGCCAAAACCACTGTGCAGGACGGCCTGCTTCCCTGCTGCACAGTTGACTGTTAGGCAGATTTCCTTGCTTATTTAAAACTGATAAGCATAAATCACTCTGTCAGAAGTCAGAGAGATGATTTGCCTGTATTGTCATGCATAACATCATGAAAAACAAAAATCTGTGTTTTCTACAGCTAGCCATAGCAGACATATTTTATCTGTCCAGAGCCAAATAGTATAGGACGGGGGAAGATACTGATAGTGACTAAGCTGGAAAGGGACCTTAGGGTTTTCATATCTGATGACCTCAAAGGGGCAGAGCAGTGTGACAAAGCACTAAGTAATGCTAGTGGGACGCTGGCATGTGCTGGAAGAGGTATCACAAGCAAGAGGAGGGAGGTAGTGTTACCATTGTATAGCTCAGTGGTGAGACCCCACCTGGAGAACTGTGTCCAGTTCTGTAACTGCACAGTACCTCAGAAAGAACATAGACATGACGAAGCCAGTACGGAGGAAGACAACTAACATGGTGCAGGGGTTGTATCAAAAGCTCTAAAGGAGAGACTGAGGGATCTCAGCATGTACACCTAAGAAGAGAGGAGAGCAAGAGGGGACATGATAGAGACCTACAAGTACCTCACGGGGGTGAACAAGGTACAGGAAGGGAGTCTCTTCCAAATGAGAAAGAGCACCAGGACCAGAGGGCATGTGATGAAGCTGGAAATGGGGGAGTTTAGGAGGGATATGAGGAAGCACTATTTCACAGAAGACGTGGTGGCCACCTGGAACAGACTTCCAGCAGAAGTGGTGGAGGTGAAAACAGTAGGGGGCTTCAGGCATGCATGGAATAGACATAGGGGAATATTAGTAAATAGACAAGAAGGAGGAGGAAGGGTCGCCGGAGACCAGTTAGGGTCTGAAGAGACAGACTAGGCAGGGACAATATGAGCTGACTGGGTGGGCCAAGAGGGTCTTTTTTGCTGAAAATTTCTATATTTCTGTGTTTCTAAATAGTAATGAAGGAATTAGGTTTTTGTTTAACATCTTTTATTCACACTGTAGTCCAAAGTGCATTGTAATCCATGAAGAATAGGCAGCAGTCATTAGGCATTGCACAGAGTAGTTTAGGAAAGGTCAGGAGGTTTTTGAAGACAGAGTTAGACAGAGAGGGAACAAGATAGAAAGAGAGACACTTCAAGCCCTTCCCTCATGCCATGGGCAGTCATTTTTACCCTGTGCGAATTCATCCCAGCCAATGAACCAGAAGAGTTTGGCTAGCCGATCTCCCATGCCTCAGCTTACCACAAACCTCTTTACCACCATCCAACCTCCTTCCCCTCACCCCACATACATAGTAGATCTTACATCTCAATCTACCTCAAGTCTGAGGGAGTTACACTTGTTGCCTTTTTTTTTAATCAAGAAGGGGTTTGCAATACTACTTATGTACTTGTAGATTGGGAGTTTAAATCCAGAGGGATTGAAATTCTGCATATTTTGTTTTTCCCTTGTGGGCAGCTGGCTTATTGTTTACTAGTATTTTGGTGACATTCTGCATTAAACTATTATTGATATAGTGAAGTATTCACTGGTGGCTGAGGATTTTTCATTGTAAGTCCTGCAGTTTAGGGCAGGTTAGTGAAGTTGTATATTTGATCCAGAGAGTTCCTCAGGTGATTGAAACTGGTTTGGTCTGATTGCCTTCAGAGTAAGGACTACCAGGTTGATAAAGCTAGGTCTGGGGCAGATTGCATCATAAGTACTGGGCTCAACTGCTTTATGTTTCTCTGATTTAAATTGTTTTTTGCAAGGTATATTTTCTGTTACATTGTTGTGCAGGTTGTCTTGCTGAAAGGAAGACAGCACTCAATGGGGTGATAGGTCAGAGCTGTATCTGATATTTCTGGAAGGCACGGGCTTGGTCCCCCCACCCCCCTCACCCACCCCCTAAGGGCATCATTTCCTTTATATCAGGGGTTCTGACATCAATTCCTAAAAGGGCAAAAGGACATACACCTGTCATATCCTTAACAGCCCAGCACACTGTGTAGTGGGTAGGCACAAGCATACACTTGCACAGACTAACAGAAAAGAGTAAACAGAATCTTAAACAGGAAGGGGGAGAGACATGTAGGGAGTGGTGCAATGCACTGGCTATGGGGTGGCCATCTTCTGGGAGACATTCTGGAGGCTACTGTGCTGCCTGATTTGCAGGCACCTCTCTGCTCTGAGGGAGGAGGTGGCCCATCTGCAGGCCGACCTGGCATGGAGTAGGAAAACCTCCTCCCCCACCCATTGACCACCAGGGCTGCCACCACTGCCTCGGAGGCTGCCAAGAAAGAGGAGTGGTTGGATCAAGGTGGGCTCAGGGAGGGTGAGGGTGGTAGAACAGAGGCACATCCCTCCAGTTGTACTGCTACATAATTCATATGCTATTCTGATGGAGCATGGTTCTTCTATGGAGAAACCTGCAGTGGAGACCAAGGAGAATGCTGGGAACCTCCACAAAGGACACCCACGGGAGGGTGGCATGGGACCCCACAGGGGAAGGAAACAGCTCCTGGTGGGGGATCCAGTTGTTAGCAGATTAGAACTGGGGGAGGGAGGGGAGAGGGAGGTAAGGTGCCTGCCTGGTGCCATGGCTTGGAGGGACAGGAAGTGAATCCTCAGGATCACAGAAGCAGCTGCATGGGAGAGGGAGCTGGATGCAATAGTACACCTAGGAACAAATTATCTGTCTGGGAAAGGGATCAGAGCAGTGCAGGAGGAGTTTGTGGAGTTAGGGAGGGGCCTTAGACAAGTAGCATGCACAGTTACTTTCTCAGAGGTGCTGCATGTCTATGGCATGGGTGAGGCTAGGATACTAGTCTGCACCATGGGATTCAATGAATGGTTGAAAAACTGGGGCAGAGCACAGGGTTTTGGCTTCATTGGGGACTAGAGGTCCACTTGGAGGGATACAGGCATATACTGGCATGATGGTCTGCATTTTTTTCCCTTAGGGGATTCAGGATCCTAGGTGATAGATTTAAATGCTTTATCGGCAAGCTTTTAAACTAACCAAGGAGAGAGGCACAGAAAAGGAGTAGGGAATTCACAGTCTCCCCCCACAAAGCTGGGAAGTTAGCAAAGTAAACACCAAGGTAGAGAGGTTGATAGGGAGAAGGACAGGGTTAATTGAGAAAAAGGCAGTAAGGACAGGGATGGGGCTAAAAGGCGTTAGTCCATCAAAAAATGGAGGGTGATGAGTATCAATGTCCATAGTCTGTGTGACAAGCTTCCTGAACTAGTGGCCTTGCTGGAAGAGGGTTGCCTGGATATCATGGCAGTCACAGAAACATGGTTCACAGAGACCCATGACTGGGATGTCAACATACCAGGGTACACAATCTACAGGAGGGACAGGAGGGGCAAAAGAGGGGAAGGGGTATCTTTCTATGTAAGAGAAGGGATCAAAGCAATGGCACTAAAGGGTAAACAGGGAGGAGAGGAGGCTCTGCTGGTCACCTTTGCCAAGAATAGAGTCATTCTCGATGCCCTACAGAAGGCATGCCTCAGACCTAGTATTGGAACCCACTATGGAGGGAGCAATCTTAGACCTGGTACTCTCAAATGGCGATGGAGAGAGGATCTCAGATTTAGAAGTGGGTAGCCATCTGGGAACAAGTGACCACCAAACAGTGTGGTTCAAGAAAAACACAGCCGTAGATTCAAGTCATGCAAAAGCGAGGGTACTAGACTTTAGGAGGGCTCACTTTGGTAAAATGGGTGAGTGCCTAAGGAATGCACTAGCAAATGCACAGGAAGGAGGGTAGAGGAACAATGGGGAAAAATATAAACTGCCATCACAGAGGCAACAAGCATTTGTGTGATACAAATGAAACAAAACAAAGGAGAAAAACCACTATGGTTCTCAAAAGAGGTGACGGGGAAGATTAGGGAGAAAATGATAGCATTCAGGAACTATAAGGAATCACAGAAGGAGCAGGACAGAGAACTGTATTAGTTAAAGCAAAAGGAAGCATGGAAGGCAATCAGAATAGCGAAGGCTCAAATGGAGGAAAAGATAGCCAACTCAGTTAAGAAGGGGGATAAAACCTTTTATAGGTACATTAGGGAGTGAAGAAAGACCAAGGGAGGGATAGTGAGGCTTAATAAAGGGGAAAGGGGTGGGCAGAGGGTGACTGTGAAAAGGCAGAGATACTGAATGAATACTTTTGCTCAGAATTCACAAAAGAAGAGGGGAGAGAGAGAGGTACCTAAAACAAACAATAGAACACTCTGTTTGGGGGGGGGTCAATACCAGTCCATTCACAGAAGAAGGGGACCTGAAAGAACTCCTAAAACTCAAGGTGGACAAAACAATGGGACCTGATGGGATTCACCCCAGAATTCTAAAAGAACTAAGGGGAGAACTAGTGACACCACTGACTACCCTTTTTAACAAATAATGGGAGGATGGTGAGGTACTGGAGGACTGGAGGAGGGCAGATGTGATTCCTCTTCACAAAAGTGGGAGCAAGGCAGAAGCAGGAAACTACAGACCTGTTAGTTTCACCGCAGTGGTAGGGAAAATGATATAATCACATCTGAAACAAAGAATTGTTGATTACCTAGAGGCCAGCAGGGTTCAGAACCCAAGGCAGCATTGATTCACAGTGGGAAGGTCATGTCAGATGAATCTAATAGATTTCTTTGACTGGGTGACCAAAATAGTAGTCCAGGGAGGAGCTGTGGATATGGTCTAACTAGACTTTAGCGAGGCATTTGACACAGCCCCACACAAAAGAATAATAAACAAGTTAGCCAGCCTGGGAGTGGGTCTCAGGGTGGTAGCCTGGGTAAAAAATTTTTTGGACAACAGGGACAGAGCGCACTAGTAAACAGAGTCCACTCCGATAAAAGGGAGGTTACTAGTGGGCTGCCGCAGGGTTCAGTACTGGGAATGGTCCTCTTTAATGTCTTTACAGGTGACATTGAGGAGGAGCTGGAAGGAAAAGTATGCCACTTTGCAGACGACACAAAGATCTGCAACAGGGTTGGTACACAAGGGGGGGGTTGAAGGGGTGAGAAGGGACTTAGCAAGGTTGGAGGAAAGGTCACATGTTTGGCAGCTTAGATTCAATGCAAAGAAGTGCAAAGTAATGCACCTGGGAAACAAACACCAAGGGGAAGAGTACACAAAGGGAGGCAGTATAGCACAGTGATTTAAAGTGCTGAGCTGCAAATCTGGAGACCTGAGTTTGAATCCCACAGCCCCCACTTGCATACTGCGTGACAATGAGCAAGTCATTTAACTTTCCTGTGCTCCCAGGTCACACCTGTAAACAAGTTTTCAGCTTAGTGTGCCACTCCTGGTTAAACAATTCCAAAAAAAAAAAAAATAAAACACAATGGGGGAGGAGGAGGGAGGTACTAACAACAACAAGCATTTGTCAGTGCTGAATGTTGCTTGCTTCTATTTGCTGTTTAGGTATTTGGAAGTCATTGGAGTGCAAATATTGAAAATTTGCGAACTTACGAGTGTGCGTAGGAACTGCGCAATGCACGCTCGTAAAACAGACATTTTTAGAATTTTTTCACCAAATTTTCAACATACCCATTTTAAGACCTCTGCTCATGAACAGTGTCACTGTGATTTTCTTAATGTGTCCCATACATTGATTTCGCATACCGACTGCGCCATTGTGTATGATGTATGGAAACACGCTTTGGGTGTAGGATGTGAAAATGACAGCTGTACTGCCTATAAGGAGGTGTGGTAAAATGGCAAGGTTGAAAATCTGAGTGAAAATATTGAAATTTGTGAACTTACGAGCCTCGTGAGGAACTCGCCGTAACGACGACGTAGAAACAGTCATTGTTTGGAATTTTGGCACCAATTTTCAACATGGGGTTTTGGGACCCCTTCTCATGAAAGATGTCACTGTCATGGCGGTATTCAGGCCTGGTGGTGATTTCCACAGTCACTGAGCGAAATCACCCTTCGGCCCAAATAACGCCATGACAGTGACATCACCATGAGAAGGGGTCCCAAACCCATGTTGAAAATTTGGCCAAAATTCTAAAAATGCCTGAGATATGCAACAAAGTTGAAACCCCCTATCTAGCCCATTATACAGCTTACCGGCATTTCCTCAGTTCGCGGTCGGCTTTGAAGAGTGCAGACATATTCCCGGTCCACCAAGATCACGCCCAGAGTCCAGAGGTAAGTATGGGGTGAGGGGTGTGGGAGGCTGGGTGTGCAGTGGGTGGGTCGGGTTGTGGGGGTTGGGAGGCGCCCGTAGGACCATTTTCGTTTTCAGGTTAAAAAAAAAAAGATGCCGTGGGACCATTTGCCACGCTGGGGTGGGCTCCCAGCATGGCACAAGGGCATTGGGGGTTCAGCCGATGGGGGATTGGGCACCCCTGTCACATGAGATATTGCCACGCTGGGGTGGGCCCCAGCGTGGCACAGGGGGTGGGGGTATCTAGCCGATGGGGATTGGGCACCCCTGGTCGGCCAAAGCCTACTACTGGGGAGGGGACGTGGCTCAGCCGACGGGGATTGGGTACCCTGTCGGCTATACAGTGTGTGTGGGGGCACGCATGGCTGCGTGTGTTGGGGGCTGCTTTCGTGAGCAACCGATGTATATCGGTGCTCACTCCAGCGTAGCTCCCCTTTCAACTGTAATTACTGCATTTTGGAGCGTGCAAGACAGCTCCAAAATGCATTGGCTTACAGGGCCGCGACGTACAGCACACTGACTGAATTGGAGGAAGAGGTGACACACCTCCGAAATCTCCGATGATGGCACTATGTTTCTTGCACATGCGTGCAAGCAACATAAAAATGGAAAGGGACCTGGGGTAGTCATATCAGATGACCTAAAGGTAGATGAGCTATGTGAGAAGGCAGTAAGGAGGGCTGGGGGGATACTAGGATGCATAGGGAGAGGCATCACCAGTAGAAAACAAGAAGTTGTTATCCCTCTGTATAGACAGTTGGTGAGACCCCATCTGGAGTACTGCATGCAGTTCTGGAGGCCCCATCTCCGCAAGGACATAGGATGGAGACAGTCCAGAGGAGGGCAACTAGAATGTTGCAGGGTCTGCACCAGAAGCCATACAAAGAGAGACTAAAGGAGCTTAATTTGTATATCCTCAAGGAAAGGAAAGGAGGCAGAAGGGGAATATGATAGAATCTTTCAAGTACCTCAAGGGAATCTACCGAGTCCAAGAGGGTAGCATCTTTCAGAAAAAGAGATGTGCAGGAACAAGGGGGCACAATCTGAAGATAGAGAGAGGATGGCTCAGGGGCAATGTGAGGACGTATTTTTTCATGGAGAGGGCGGTGGACACAGTGAACGGCCTTCCTGAGGAGGTAGTGGGGTCACCAACAGTTGGGGGAATTCAAGAATGCATAGGATAGACATAACAGTTCTATTTGTGGAGGTAGGAGGAAGCAGGCTGTTGGTTAACTAGGATCTGCAGCTTATCCAATAGGTAGGAAAATGGGCAGACTGGGTGGGCCAAGCGGTCCTTATCTGCCATCAAAGTCCGTGTTTCTATGTTACGGTTTGCTAAACAAAACTGCAGAGTTAAAGACGTTGGGATCATAGCCCTTTTACCACTGTTTCTGGGTCCCATTTGCCTGCAGAGAGTTATTTTGTCATGTTAATAAGAGAGTGCACATAGGGTTGTTTGCACAGAACCTAGACTACATGTCATTTACAATGTTGTTTAAGAGCAAGTAGTGCCAAGAACAGCAGGCAGAACATGTCAGAAATGTTATATGTAGTCCCTTATTACTTTTAATTTCTGGCCTGTTTTTCTTTGCTAGGGTTGTGGGATGGGGGTGGGGGTGTGGGTAATAGAGCAACAAATTCTGTTTCAAATTACCCCCAAAAGGCAGCAGATTGCACAATTCTAAATATGTCAGGGGGCCCATGTGGCCCCCAAACCTCCACCCCATAGTTCCAGTTTTTGGACCTTGTGCATACACTTTTGTAAGGGCTGGTCACTTTACTGAGTCATTAAGATTCTGATGCTGTATACTAGGGTAGGTAGGTATAGCTTTATTGTTCGATCATATATAAAGATCATTACAAGCAGTAAGAGATCATGCAATTAAAATGCGCATGATTTATAGGGAGGGTAAGAACTGCTCATATCAGCCTCCAGGTAGAATGCCGTTCCATTCATCATACCTAGTTCTGTCAGGTAAAAAAATCTTCTAATTAACAAAACAGAAAGAAAACCAAATACTTCAGTTATAAGATGTGATACCTATCTATTTCTGAACGTTACTGTTATAGTTTCAGGCAGTACATTAGCTCTTTAAGGAGCATATAATCCATTAGGCACCTGTGCGCTACCTTTTCAAGTAGTTTGCTTAGAAAAGAGATTGGTCATAGTTGTTAGGGTCTGATGGTGAACCAGACATGAGCAATGGACCACAATGGCAATGCTCAAAATTGCTGGGATCCAACCGTGTGACAAGAGAGGTTCACAATGATTGACATGTGTGCAGCCAGTTGTGCTGCACCCTCCTTAGCAGTTGGTAATCCAAGCCCTCTGAGCTACCACTCTCAGAGGTGTTCAGTTCCATGAGTAGTTTTAGAACTTCACTTTGATGGATGCTTGTGCCTACCAGGTGAAAATGTCACCGTGATTACAGCACAGGAAAATCCACGCTGGAAAAATTGTGACATGTAACACAGCTAGAAGGATAGTTATTTTTCAGTCTTTGGTAACTTGGTAAGGCCGACTAGGCACAAGTGTCTGTTTTCAGGGGTGACCTGCGAGCACTGCGCAGTTAAGTGACTTGCTCGGAGTGACACAGTATGCAATTGGAGGTTGTGAGAATCAAACCCAGGTCTGGTCTGCTGGATGTACCAAGCTCGTTCACAGCTCATTATTCAGTATAGCGCAGAGAACATCAGCGCTATCCCTGTAGTTGTTTGGCCATCAAGGGAAAAAGGGATAAAATGTCAGCTGGATGTACCAAGCTCATTCACAGCTTGTTACTCAGTACAGCGCAGACATTAGCACTATTCCTGTAGCTATTTGGCCATCAAGGTAAAAGGATAAAGTGTCTTCTGGATGATGTGCTGCTGAGCAGCTGCTGTGGTGTGGAGTGTAAGGCCACAGGGAGCAGAGGTCGGTGGAACATCAGTGGACCGGGGTTCAACTCTAGGTCCTGGGACAAGTGATTCTTTTTGTTTGTTTTTTTCTCTCCCCCTCCTGATGTACATCTTGACTGTGTCTGCACCCCCACCCTGTACTTTTGCCCCCACCCCAGTTGTTCTGCTGGGTTTCTCCACCCTGGATGTCCTGCTGGGTTTCTCCTGCCCATTCCTCAATGATCCTGCCCCATGGTTCCTCCCCGTCACCAAGTTGTCTCCCCCAGTTTCTCTCCCATCCCTGAGTTGGCTCCCCAGGTGATTATTTTTAGATTGTGGGTTTCGGGGTCAAAGTCCCCATAACTGCAAGTGCTTGGGGCAGAGCTCCCTGCAAACACACAAGGTAGCTTTTTTTTGTTGTGGTGCTGCGGTAGTGCTCTCTGTTTTTGCTGAGCTCTACAATTGTTTTTGCTGTTGTAAGCACCCCTCACTTCCCTGTCTAGAGGTATTTGGAGATGGTAAAGTTTGTGGGGAAGGGGAAGCAGTGTACAGCCAAGAAAACACAGTCCAGAAATAAAACAGGAAAAACAGTACCTGATTGTCCATGAGTGATGATGGTGATGGATGGACTCCATTGGGGTGCCCTAGCCCTCGGGGCACTGAGCTGGTACACAGGAGTGGTGACGCAGATCTTCACCTGCCTGGCCTTGCCCACTTCACCCAGAGGCCTTTGTAGACAGTTTTCACCAGGCAGGCCTCTCGATGTCTTCCTCGGTGGTTCCCTGGTCCATGCTGCTCTGAATGACACCCTGGAACACACTGGATGCAAGGCTGTGGAGGCAACTTCTTTTAGCAGCAGCAAAACAGTTTCTTAAACACAAGAGGCAATCAGCAAAAGTGCAAAACAGGGGATCTCATTTAATGAACAGTCAATAGAATAAACAATCACTCCATGGAGCAGTAAAGCACAAGGTATCTCAGGACCAGGGAGTCACATAAATAGCTGAATGGTAGAAGGTAAACTGTACTTTGGACCTTGGGTCCCAATTGCATAATATATTGTCAGTCAGACAGTCCAAACACAGTCAGTAACTTAAGATCAAAAAGACAACACACAGGCAGCATTAGACTTCTGATTCCGAACTTCAGACTTTCTTGCTAGGAACTTGGACCTGCAAGTGGTGCACAGCGTACTTAAGGTCCACCTCGGCTTCTACTCCTCCTACACAAGCTTTAAACTGGATTCTGCATCTTTGAGGTATTGGGGCTGCCTTCCTTCACTGGAGCAGTTAAAGTCACAAATGACAAGGGCAGGAGTGAGATCCTTCAAACACAGTCCATCGCCCAATCACTGATTCTATGTCACTGCTCTGAGCATCCTGGGGGTATTTTCTCTTGATGACCCCACAGGTTTGGGTAAATCCCTCATGCAGTGATCCAGGTCCAGAACGGCCTCTTTTGTGGGGCTCAGCCAAATTGCCATGAGAATTTAGAACATAGTCTGCCACTCTGCCTTCTTCCCCAGTGACCAGTCCACAGGACACCTCCTGCCCCCTACAGACTTACACTTCCTGGAGTTCCTCAGCATGCAGCAGCATTGCACATCCAGGTAATCCTGGGAGCAACTGCCACCTAGGTCCCAACGCCATTTGGTCCTGCCACTACCAGAACAGCATGCCTGGACCCCTTCAGCCAAAAGAGGCCAAGCCACAAGTCTCTAAACTAGCTTCAGGCTGCACTCCTCCCAGGATAAGGCTTTTCCCTGGAATACCCCTCACCGCATGTGCCTGGTGTCAGCAGTAGCATTGTTTTATGTTGCTGTCCTCGGGGATGTTCTGCTGCAGTCCAAGCCCAAAACACTGGGACCTCAATAAAAATGGCATCCACCACCTTCTTGTGTTCCCTGCAGTGTAGAGCAATGCTTTTTTTTTTTTTTTAAAACAGACAGTGTGACCGCATTGCCAATTGGGTGGACACCCCACTCCAACCTCCTCTCTCTGTTCTCTTTCTCTCAAATCCTCCATTTTCCTCTGGGCAGTGCCTTTTATTTCTTCTCCTCATTTGGTGCCTAAAAACCGTGGTCCAGTCAAGGACTGATTCTCACAGGCACCAAGTGTGCTGCCCATCCTGGTGCCCCATGGGATTTGTAGTCCTGATTTCAATATTTTAAAGTGTGCCCTGCAGTGCCAGCCGGCACCTAAAACTACTGCACGATAAGGAGCCACTGCTCATTTAAATTTTACCCAGGCGGTATCTGTACATGTGCATAGTGCCTGGAACCGCTATTTTAATGAAACAATTATTTATTTATTTACAAAACGGGCAGTCCTGAGGCCAGCAACCTGGTCAGCCGAACCCAAGACCAGCACTTTGCCCACCAGAGGCACAGACTACATGCCGGGACTCAGCCAGGCCCCGAAATGGCTGAGCAGCGTGGAATGAGGGTCGCAGTCACAAGCCACACTACACGGGGGGTCACAAAGCTTGACTCCCTCCCAAAGTCACAGGAACACCAGCACCATGGGGGGAAGCTTCAGAGCTGAGGGGGCTCCACGACAGGTAAATTTGCACAGTTATTTGTGCATGGTGTTTGACTGCACTGTACTTATTTATAAATTGTTCACCTAGTGCCATGCCTATGAGGTTAAAAACAGTAGGTAAGCTGTTAGGGGTGTCTGCCTAGGTTTAACCACAATGCAGGTTGGGCTGGCCTCGGAGGACAGGCTGTGGTGGTGTAGGCAGAGGTAGGCTGAGTTTAGCAGAGTGTGCATTCAGACCATCTAGGATAACAATCTTTCTCAGTGCGTGTCTGTTGTCTTTGGTCAAGTGGGCAATTGGTAGTTTGTTGCAAAGGAGGAAATAAAAGCGAGTCCAGAGGTTTCGTGACTTACTGATGCTTTTCTCCCAGTACAGTAGCTGGTCTAGAAAGCTGTCCTTGGCATTACGTGCCTTTGTTACTGACAGATTTCGGAGTCACCAGTAAGACTCCCAGTCCATGTCACTGAGTGAGATTTTGTAGTTGGCCCATGCTTTGTCACACTGGCGACAGCGGTTCAGTAGTTCAGGTGTAATCTAATTATGGAGTATGGTTAGGGCTTATTGTGGTTAAAAAGTGATGGCTTTCCAAAAGCTGTTGTAGGACAGTTCAAAGGTGAAGAAAAGTTGTTGTAGTATCGTTCTGATGTCACAATGATACTACAACAGCTTCTCCCCCTTGAGCTGTTACCTGATTGACTAAAGCAGCTCAGTATTCAAAAAAACAAATGGGGCAAAATGGCAGCACCACTTAGCGAGCTGAGGAGCAAGTGTTTCACGAAGATAGCTTGGACACAAACTGCCATTGTCAGCTCCGTGTGTCCAAACTATCAGTTTGAAATTTTTCTTCCTTATTTTTTAAATAATCAGTGCTTTCGAATGCCAGGTGGTGAGTGGAACCGTAGCGAGGACCTGAAGCAGAACAGGACTGTAGCGACAATGGGGAGCAAGTGGATGTGCGAACACAAGGTACGAAACCTTGTATTTCAACTGTAGACATTTCTGGGAACCATATACTATATAAAATAGTATATAGGTGACCAGACACAACAAGGCTTTGTTTCCATCTCGGGGATATGATGATGTAAAACGGACCTCTCGAGCTTCGGTCTCGAGGTCTGTATGACATCATCACATCCCCTCAATGGAAACATAGCTTTGTTTGTGTATGGTCACCCATACACTATTCTACATGTTCTACCCACCTCAGACTCTTACTAGCTTCATGGAGGAGTAGCTTCTCAGTCTTGAGCCCTGAAACAAAATAAGGCCATAAAGTTTCTATGTCAGGAATGAGAACAAGTCTGATACAGTTTAGTTTGTTGAGTTCATGGTGAAGTTTTACATCCAGGGATTTGTAGGAGGGGACTCCAATGAGATGTGGTGGGGCTTATCTGTTTTACACCTCTAAATAATGTATTGTACAGTATATGAGGCAGGCGTTGTACACAGGAGTTTGAGTATGTCATGAGTTACCTGTTCTATCAAGTCCATTTCTAATGATACAATTAATACACATTCCAGATTTGGACTTACTATTGTGCATTTTATGTAAATAAAAAGCATCTGATCAGGTTCCTGTAAGGATACTACCATACAAGGTTAGATTTCATGACATTTGGGGGACCTTTGACTGCAACTAGCATCCTTCCAATGTCTCTGCTCCTGTCTTTTTCTAACCCCCCAACTCACTATTAATGGATTTGTGTAATATGCATCTTATCTTTGCTAGCCTACCTTCTGTATAATCCCTGTATGTATCACTTACTATTGTGGAACAAATGCCATATTACTGCTTATTTCCTGGTTTTACTTGACACTGGGTTGTCTCTACCCACAGAATTTACATGTACCTGTTATACTGTTTTCTCCTCTGTAATCCTTATGTACAGTACTAATTTGATTGTTTTAAATGCAACTTTGTTAATTCTCTTTGTTATGCTTGTATACTACTTTAATTGATGAGGAACCTTTGCAAAACAGTCTATGACTCAAAGGGCTGTAATTCTGATTTCTCAAAAAATAAAAACGTAAATAATTAAATTGGACTGAGGCTTGGCAGGGGGAAGATGCAAAGAGGGGACTGCAAAAGGACAGTGCACTGAGTGAAAAATTATGGCAATGTTCAAAGTCTCACAGAGATCTGCTCTAGGCCTTTTCCTTTTCATATCATTCATCTATGACTGCTCTTAGAAAAAGAGACCAGCTGCAGATTAGTTACATCTGGAAATGACACCAAGCTATCTGGTGCAGTTCTCCTAGATCAGAGTGCTGTAGTGTTAGATACAGAGCTGGACATGCAGTACTATGAAACTGGACAAGCTTGACAAATGCACGCCAATTTGGATGAATGCGTTGAAAGATAATGCACATAAATGCCAGAAAAAATGGCAGTAATGATGCCTTAAATGGGAAGGTAATCACATGTTTGGATCAAAAGAACTGCTAGAGAGTGACAGTACAGGGATCGCTGAATAACCAAGTACAGCAGCAGCAGCACTGAAAATGGCAAACAAGAAAGCAGAGGAAAGTAGTTTGGTGTTACTTCACACTTTCCTGTGGTAGCTGTAGCCATCAGTAATGTCTGTGATTGCTACTGCAGGCCACTAAAATCTGTTAGGAAGTAGCACTTCACTGAAAGAGATCCTGGAACAGACAGCCAGTGGAAGTTGAGGTGGAAAAGCAGTAGGGGGCTTCAAGCATGTGTGGGATAAAGAAAGGCGAATATTGATAAATAGGCAGGGAGGAGGGAGGGTCACCAGAGACAAGTAAGGGTCTGCAGAGGCAGATTATGCAGGGACCATCTAGGTAGATTGGGAAGGCTACGATCCATTCTTTTCTGCCCACAAATTCTGTTTCTGTGTTTCTGCATGATGCACTTTTATTCATCACCAATTATTTTACCAGGTGAGACACACTAAGCTGAAAGCTTGTTTGCAGGTGCAACCTGGGAGCACAAGAAAGTTAAGTGACTTGCTCAGGGTCACACAGCATCACACAGTATGCACCTAGGGGGCTGTGAGATTCAACCCCAGGTCTCCAGATTTGCAGCTCAGAGCCTTAACCCACTGCGCCATACTGCCTCCAATCTGGTAGCAGTGACAGAGTGTCCCATTAGAACATTCCTCATTTGTCAGGTCTCATGTGGATTATGGTGCCCAGTACTGGGCACCTTGCAATAAGACAGAGATCACATCATTAGAGAAGGTGCAGCGTAGGGCAACCAAAATGATATCTGAAGTGAGGCATTTAGAATATAAGGACAGACAGAGTATTCTGAATTTACATACATTGGAATATCGGAGGCTGAGAGGTGACCTTTGTTTGGTCTTTAGTACTTTTGCAAAACCTGGTTTATGGAACACAATAGGCCTTGAAACAAGGGAGCTATGGTATAGCACCAAGTAACACTAACTGCAGCTGTAAGGTAATGTGAACCATTTGAAGAGGAGAGCAGCATGGTTTTCAGAAAGGGTTGTATCTGTATGGAACAGCTTATCACTAGAGGGCTGTAGGTCTATGAACGAATTCAGAATAAAACTATAGATGCATATTGTAGTGACAATACCATTTTGGGGTATAACATTTAAGGATTATTGAACATTCAAAGGACAACCATCTGACTTTGCTCATAATAACCTATGTAACCTATGTAATTCCTCCTATGTGAACAAGATGAGATCTGAAATAAGACAAAAATCATGAGTGATGGGCTACTGACCCCAACCCACAATTTGAACATCAAGGCATATTTCAGCTTAGTCAGTAGCCTTACCATTTTATTAGCATATATTATCTTCTCCAGTTACATACTGTAAGCAGAAGACACTTAGGAGGGGGTGGAGAGAATGTGCAGGGATCTTGCAATATTCAAGGAGGGGTGACGAGTATGGCAGCTGGTGTTCAATACAAAAAATGAAAACTCATGCAGCTAAGATATAGGAACCCAGGAACTGAGTACAGGATGATGGGGAAGGACTGATGGTAACCAGGAGATGGGAAAGGGACCATGGAGTCATCATATCTGATCACTTCAAAGTGGTAAAACAGTGTGACAAAGCAGTGGGTAGAGCTAATGGGATGCTGTGTGCATAGTCAGAGGTAGCTCCAGCAAGAGAATGGAGGTGATGTTCCCATTGTATCACTCATTGCTCAGTGGTGAGACTCTACCTGTAGTACTGTGCCCAGTTTTGGAGAATGCACCTCAGAAAGGACATAGACAGGGTAGAGGTAGCCCAGAGGAGGGAAACTAAAATGGTGCAGGGTTGCACAAGAAGGCCTACAAGGAGAGAGTGAGGGATATTGACGTGTACCCTGGAGGAGAGGAGAGCAAGAGGTGATATGATCGAGACCTGCAAGTACCTCACAGTGGTGAACAGTGTGCAGAAGGGGAGTCACTTTCAAATTAGAAACAGAACCAGGACCAGGGGCATGTGATGAAGCTGGGGGGGGGTTAAGAAAGATGTGAGGAAATACTTCTTCAGTAATAGGGTGGTAGACATCTGGAACTGACTGCCCATGAAAGTGGTGGAGGTAAAAACAGTGGAGGGCTTCAGGCATGCATGGAATGGACATAGGCATATATTAGAAAATAGGAAGGAAGGCGGGAGGGTCAATGGGGTCTGTGGAGACAGGTTAGGCAGGGGACATCTTGGCAGACTGTGTGGGCCATGTAGTCCCTTTCTGCCAACAAATTCTATGTTTCTACTGTATGTTTCTATTCACAGTATGTATTTTGCTTACTTGACTTTACAATGCCGTGGTACACGAATAAAATCCATTATCACAAAGAATTCTTGGGGTATAGTATATTGTTTTCCAAGATCACCCTGTCTGTTATCAATATTTCTAATTATCTCTCTCTCTACCAGGCAAGTACCTAAGCTCTGGAAAAAAGCCCATGTATCACCCGCCTACAAGGGGAATGTTAATAACCTTCCAACTAATTATCACCCTATTTCCAGTCTACCCCCATATCAAAAACTTTTGAAAGGGTTGTTATTGATCAGCTCGCTCACTACTTGAATCAGGAAGCACTCCTGACTAAGGAGCAGCACAGCTTTAGGAAAAACTACAGCACTATGACAGCAGTCCTGGATTTCACAGACTCGCTACACTGTGCCCTGGACAGGGGAGATATGGCTGGGTCCATACACATTGACCTCATCAAGGTCTTCGACTTTGTAAACCATGCCCTCCTCTGCCATAAATAACACAACCATGGCCTTTTATATTATGTGGTCTGCTGGTTTAAAGGCTATCTGTCTGGTAGAACCCAAGCAGTAAAATGTTGTAATGTACTGTTGGATATTAGACCTGTCACTGTAGGTGTTCCTCAAGGGTCAATCCTAGGACCTCTTCTCTTCTGCTTATTCAGAAATGAATTACTAGCAGTCTTCAAGTCCTCGAAAATTTTATTTTAAGCAGATGATGCAGTCATTCATGCCAGTGACACGTACGTCGAGAAACTGCAGCTGAGGATCCCATACAACTATGACACCATTCAAGAATGGTTCACCTCCAACCTACTAGTTATGATCACCAAGAAAACTAAATGCATGGTCTTTGCTGCCTGCCACAAGTCCACCTCCTCCCTGTCATTAACCATTGCACCCTCATCTGGAGCCACCCTTGAGCAAGTGGACACCTTTAAAGTACCTTGGGATTACCCTCGACACTACTGTGTCCTTTGCTTCTCACCTTTTAGTTAAAACTGTCAATTTCAGGCCAGGGCCACTCAATAGGCACAGAAATAATTTTCTACCAGAGATTAAGAAACTTCTGGTACAGAGCTTCCTCTCTAGCATGACTGACTATGGGATTACAGTCTATGACTCTGTGAGCGACAGTGTGTTATCTAGAGTCAAGTATCTCCTTAACAGAGCCTGCCATTTCACACTAGACCAACAACATGACACCCACACCTGTGTGCTGTATAGCAGCCTATATTGACTTAACCTGGACTCTAGACTACACTATCACACTCTGATCACTGATAGAAAAGCTCTTTGAGGCTCTTTGTCCCCTAGTTTGCAGGGCATGTTCAGCTTTGTTGACCAAAAATACTCCACTAGTGGTGTGGCATGATGCACTCTGCTACTCCCTACAAGAAAAACCTCCCTGGGCCAAGCTATCTTCTCTTACTGATTTGCTAAACTATGGAAAGACCTACCTCCCTCTCTAATAACTGATTGCACGTCAAACCTGAGTCAATCCCAATTTGTCTTTCCTCACCTTCTCTGGATTTTGCAACTGCTACCACTGACTATCTTGCCTTTTCGCTTTCTGGCACCTTAATTGATCTGTTGTGTTACTATGACACCCATGTAATGACTTAATACTATGGTAGCACTAATTGTACATGTGTCTCTTGCCTGTGACAATAGCTGTTTACAGCTACTTAATTATAATCTTGCTGTATTGTATTGTTTAAAATTGTATTGTATTGTTACTGTACTGTATTGAGTTGCACTGTATACATGAAAATCCTCTGCACTTGCTGTTTTTCTGTTGTAGCTGACCCTAGACCAGGGTTTCTCAAATAGTGAGGCCAGCCTCCCTGGGGATGCCACAACCTGTTCCAGGGGAAGCTCAAGCAAATCTGAAAAAGTACTGTATTTGAATTTTGAGTTTTAGATATTTTGCGTGAAGGGATGAGGCAAACTGAAAAGCGGACAATAGTAGATGATTCTAAACCTTTATTTACAATTCAGTAAGCAGGAAAGGCAAACTTAGCCAAGACTCATTTCAGGTCTACCCAGGCAAGGGTAAGTAGTGAATACAATTCAAAAGGTAACTACAGAACAGTGAAGCAGTATGAAATGAACACTAATGCAACCAAACAGGAACGATGAACAAATAATGAGAGGTAACAAAGGTCCATCTAGTCTGGTGGTAGAACAGCCCAGAAACTAAGGCTCAGCAGTGAGGTACTAGGAGCAAGAGCAGGAGGGAGCAAAAGGATACCTGGGTAGTTGCTTAAGAGTACAGTAAGATAGGAAGAGACAAAGTTGCGAATAGAGGTTATTCCAGATAGAGGGGAAACAGACCAAGGAGGCAGTTTGACCCATGAAGGTATTGCAGTAAGGGGTAACCATGGTTCGAGAGTCAAAATAGTTGAGCAGGTAGGCTGCCTGGGGAGGGTTACAAGTGGGGAGGTTAATCTGAATTAAATGAGAGCTAACTACTAAAGAGTTTCACTTTATCCTTGGTGTACTGTGCAAATTATGCTATTTGTCTTTGGGGAGGTCTGAGAGTATTTTAATATCTGGAAGAGGTTCATGATCTTCTTCATGGCTCGGGGGATGCTCACTATGACAAAGTCAGAGAACTAATGCATAGACTCTTTGTAAATAGGCTCAGCCTAAAAGATTTTATAGTGGAATGAATAAATAAATAATTAAATAAATAAAACATTTATGTACACAGTGGAATACATCAGCATCCGTTAAGCTTGAGAAAATTCAAACTAAGGATCCAGTGGAATGCAGGGAGAGAATGTAGGATCAGATTGAAAAAGGTTCCTGTGTAAAATGTGCATCAACAGCCTATCAGGTGACCAGAGTCTAGAATATAATGAACCAGAAATGCTATAAAGGGATGCTTTACCAGGTGAGTAAACTTACCGTGACTGTAGGGGAGAACAGGAAAATGGACACTAGTCTGACCTTTGCGATGCTGTAACTCCACCTCAAAATGTCTCTATATTTCTAAGAATTCCATATCCTTGAGGTAATATGGCCAATTAGAATACAGAGCTGTGAACCCAAAGATCCTGGTTCAAATTTCTGCACATTTACTGCAGACATCTGACCTTGTGTTTCACTCCATCCAGTTGTAAACATTTGCCAATTAAAGAAGGGTTTGTGTAAATGAGGTACTGCATCCGATTTAGAATTTTATAGGAAAATAGCAGGTACAGAGTTACTATTTAAGAGAAACTCACTTCATCAATTACTATTGAGCCTAAAGTCATAATTACTACATACTGCAATACTATCACAATGTATAGTATGGGTACAGGCATTATACTGTAATTAAATGTCACTGCTACAGTATGCAAAATTTACATAATATTGCAAGAAAGAAACCGCTTATGGGAGCTTCACACTACCCAGTTGGCATGGTAGCCCAGCTGGTAAAGCACCAAGACAGATTTTAGGGTCCCTGTTCTACATTTCTAGCCAGGCCACATGATTTATTTATTCCTACAATCTGTTACTAATTTAAGTTGTGCTGATAATGACATTGTAACTGAAAATCTGTAGCTAATAGCAACAGTGTTTGAGTGGCGTGGCATGACAATAAGAAACAAAACGATCCCCCATGTAAACAGAGGTTAATCAGGAAGCTATAACTAGCAGCTGTGCTGCTGACATATGGAATAGCAAGTCCTAATGTAGCAATCGCAGCACTGCTTCTTGTCCGTTGGAGATGGTACTTTTTCAGGATATCACCTCAGTTTCCCTTCAGATCACATGCTGTCCCTTGACAACTTCACACTGCTGTTCCAGTCTTTGTTCAGCTACCTTCATAATTCCCATTCCTCTCAGACAAGCATCTGTGAGGGTATAAAGTGCCACTGTAAGGATAATACTTTTTGAAGCACTTTATGCATCAGCACTTACCATTCTTATCACTTGCCATGTTTTATTTCCTCCGCACTGCCACTTTTTAGTTCCACTACAACTGGTAACCTGATCTTGTCCCTTCCGAAAACACAATTACAGTATTTTGGCAGTGAGATTGATTATTGCCATAGTGTTTAATTGTGATGGGTGGACCCCAAATAAATCTGCTTCTTTTTATTAGGACTCATCCAGAATTCCTGATAAATTAATGTTGACTCTGTCTGTGATCAAAACTTTTGTTGTAGCAATGTTGACTAATTTGAAGATCTCATATCATAAAAACATAGAATTTGATGGCAGATAAGGACCGCTTGGCCCACCTAGTCTGCCCTTTTCCCTACCTAATGGATAAGCTGCAGATCCTAGTTAACCAACAGCCTACTTCCTCCTAACCCCACCCCCTAGAATTGCCTTATGACTGTCCCATGCATTCTTGAATTGCACCACTGTTTTTGACTCCACAACCTCCTCCAGCAGGCTGTTCCATGCATCCACAACCCTCTCTGTGAAAAAATACTTCCTTACATTACCTCTGAGCTGCTCCCCATCTTCAAATTGTGCTCCCTTGTTCTTGCACACCTCTTTTTCTGAAAGATGCTACCCTCTTGGACTTTGTTGATTCCCTTGAGGTACTTGAAAGTTTCTATCATGCCCCCCTCCTTTCCTCAAGGCTATACATGTTAAGCTCCTTAAGTCTCTCTTCATATGTTTTCTGGTGCAGACCCTGCACCATTTTAGTTGCCCTCCTCTGGACTGCCTCCATCCTGTTTATGTCTTTGCAGAGACTGGGTCTCCAGAACTGCATGCAGTACTCCAGATGGGGTCTCACCAGCTGTCTGTACAGAGGGATAACAACTTCCTGTTTTCTACTGGTGATGCCGCACTCTATGCATCCCAGTATCCCCCAGCCCTCCTTACTATTCTCTCACATTGCATGTCCACCTTTAGGACATCTGATATGACTACCCCCAGGTCCCTTTCCATTTTTGTTGTTGTTAGTATCTCACCCCCCCATTGTGTACTCTTCCCCTGGGTTTTTGTTTCCCAGGTGCATTGCCCCCCATTGTGTAAAGTAACTAGGCAAAGTAAATTTCCAAAAGAAAGTGTATTTCTTTACTTGCTTAGCTTCATTCTGCTCATTAACCAATTCTCTGCACCAAAGAATCAAGGCTTAAGGCTCTTGATTATCCATGTTTCTTTCTGTTCCTCTGCACTAATCTCCATTTCTGAATGAAACTAGAAATCATCTGTCATTTCCAAGGGTGCTCTTTTTCTATCATCTTTCTGAGCACACTCCTCCTCCCCCCTGCCCGATACCTTCCTCAGCCTCTGGGCCCTTCTATATGCACTCCATCTATTGCCACTTTCCAGCTAGCACCTCCCTTGGTATCTATGCCCCTTACTAGAAACATGGCCTTAAATACATGTAAATAGATGACTGGTGTATGCGTTACTAGAAAATCAAAGTTGGAATTTTATATAAGGAAAAATTCTGCTCAGTACAGATTACAGGTACAATTATATTTCAAGTTTCTCTTTCACTTACTGTTCTGTGAATCTCTTATTCTTCAAAGAAGTTAACATTGTGGGCCAAACCCTTAAATGTTTTGTGAAATTTGTTAAGTTTGGCAGAGAGTGCATTGACCTTTAGTATGGTTGTCTTGACCATCTCGCTAGGGAGGCAATACATCGTAGTGGTTAAGCACACTGACCTACAGACCTGAAGACCTGAGTGTGAATCCCACAGCCACCACTTGCTTACTGTGTAACCATGACAAAATCACTTAACTTATACTTCCCTATGCTCACATGATGCACCTGGGAACAAGTCTAGGTTTAGTGTGTCTTTCCTGGCCAAAAATTGTAAAAAAAATCTTTAGGATTGTTTTATCATTCATAAGTCAGTAACTGCCTTTGACTCTTGGTTGCTATCACCTTCAGGGTCAATATGTTTTGGTGGAAGAGGTCTCTGAGAGCCTGTCGAAAATCATGTAAAATTACTAGTTCACATCAGTGGAGGGAGTATTCTTGGAAGCAACTAATCCGTTACTTTAGAACTCCAGCTATTACTAAACATTACTCCTGCACAGGAGATGCTAGCTGCTGGCAACATTGTAGAGAGAGGCAGGCTCACCACACCCACATAATGTTATTCTGTCCAGTTCTGCAACCTTTCTTTAGGCTTTTACAGTCAGAAATCGGAGAGCTATTCAGAAAACCAGTTCTGCTAACTACAGAGCTCTATTTTTTTCAACAATACCCCAGGGGCTGTAGAGACTCTTAACACATGCTACCTCATGGGTATCTTAATTACAGCCACCAAAAAAGTGATCACTAAATCCTGGTTAACCCCAGAACCCCCTATGTTGGTAGAATGGTTGAATATTGTTAACCAGGTTTATCGTATGGAAAAAATAATGCCTAAATTAAATTACTAAGTGGAGCATTGTTCCTCACAATGGACAGGCTGATTATTATACTGCATGGCTAAAGACAGGAATTTTTTTCTTAAACCAAGAATTCAGGGAAAATACCCACTATTGCAATACACATATGCTAAAAGCAGGAGGAGACATCATGGGATGACATCATTATGGTTACATTCACATATCTAGCCCTCTAGATAATAGATGATAGGCAAACTGTTAGGGTCCCACTGGCAGGCTTGTCCCACCACCTTGGAACAGAGTCTGGTATAGTAAAACACACACCATTAGGGACTTGGTTATAACCAGATATTGTATTAAAAAGACCAAATCCCCACCCCCCCAAGCTGGATCAAAGGAGAGGGGAATTATTAGTGACTACCACCTGGTTTACTTGCATTGAATAAGACATAATAATGACTCGACACCACATTTTGATGTGTAAAAACAGATTTTATTATGTACAAACATGGGGCATGCCGATGCTATAAAATGTTTAATAAAAATTAAATTAAAAAAAATATGTATGTTTTGGTGTTTGGGCATGGAGTTCACAAATTGCTTCAACCCAGAGCAGGGGGAAGCTTCTCCTAGTGGGGGACTCTATTGTCCGGGGAGGTCACCTAGCAGGGGAGAGAGGGAGGTCAAGTGCCTCCCAGGAAGTGCTACATGGAGGGATGGGAAGTGGATCAATAGAATCACTACGGCAATAGCTAGGAGGGAGCAACTGGATGTCATTGTCCACCTGGGGACCAATGACCTGGCCAGGAGAAGGGTGGAATTAGCCAGAGTCCAGGATGATTTCAGGAAGCTTGGGGGAAATCTAAAACAGATAGCATGCTCCGTCTCATTCTCAGAGGTGCTACCCGTTCAGGGTACAGGGGATGCTAGGGCACTCCACATCCATACCTTCAACTCCTGGTTGAAGGGTTGGTGTGGAAGGGAGGATTTTGGCTTCATAGGGGACTGGGGCCTGACCTGGGCAGATGCAAGCTTATATAAGGATGAATGCCTGCATCTGTCTGAGAAGGGGACCTTGTGTCCTTTGAGAGAAGTTTAAATGCTTCAACTGTGTGCATTTAAACTGGCCAAAGGGGACAGCCAGGAGGCTTAGGAACACCCCCCATGGGAACATGCAGGAACATAAGTCTACTACAGGAACAGCGGAAATAGGCTGGGAAGGGCAGGCAGATGAAGAATATATAATGAGTAATACAGGGGTGGCAGGAGACATAGAAAAAGAAACCAGGGTGGGGGGAAGATGCTGGATATACAGAACAAGAGCAGAGGGAGGGCAAACTGTAAAACATGGAAGGTCATGCTAACAAATGTCCGTAGTCTAGGAAATAAGATTCCAGACCTGGAGACCTTGTTGGCAGATGCAGACCTTGACATAGCAGCAATAACAGAAACATGGTACTCTTCTAATCATGTCTGGGAATTCAGTGTACGAGGTTATACATTGTTCAGGAGGGACGGGGAGAGTAGGAAGGGTGGGGGAGTGGCCTTGTACATCAGAGATGGTATAAAGGCTACAGAAGTTCAGTGAAGACAGGGGGAGGCCGTGGTAATGTGGGTCATTTTGGAGCCAGAGAATGGAATAGCAATATGCACTGGGGTGATGTACAGACCTCCAGCAGAGAGGGAGGAAGTAGACAGGGAACTAGTGGAGAACATACACGACATGGCAGCTAAGGGTGAAATCCTGATACTGGGGGATTTCAATATGCCGGATGTGGATTGGCCACCCAGATGGCTGTTTCAGCCAGAAGCACAACCATCCTAGAATCCCTGCAGGGGGTTGGATTCAGACAGCTGGTGCATGAGCCAACCAGGGACAAGTCAATTCTGGACCTGGTATGGACAAATGGGTACAGAGTCAAAGAAGTACAGGTGGAAGGGCAGCTGGGGTCCAGTGACGACCACATGGTGTGGTTCACCATGGAGACATGGACTCAATCAAGTCATATAAGGGCAAGAATATTAGATTTCAAGAGGGCACATTTCACTGAAATGGGTAGATGTGTACAAGCAGTCCAGGGGAAGGGAGAGATAGTAGAGGGGGTGGAAAAACAGTGTGAGAAACTGAAAGGAGCCATAGTGGATATAACAAAACAATGTGTTAGGATAGTGACCAAAGGGAAAAGAAGAAGGAAACCACTACGGTTCTCCAAAGAGGTGAGGGACAAAGTCAGGGCTAAAAAGCTGAGTTTTAGGAAATATAAGGGGAACCAAAGGGAGGAAGACAGGGAGGTGTACCTTGAATCTCTAAGGGAAGTAGAGAAGGCTGTTAGAAGGGCAAAGGCGCAGACAGAAGAGAACTTAGCACAGTCAGTAAACAAAGGGGATAAGGCATTTTATAGGTGCATTAGTGAAAGAAGAAAAACCGGGGAGATTGTGACACTCAAAGGGGAGAAGGGAAAGTGTAAGGAGGGGGATCTGGACAAGGTAGAAATACTGGACAAATACATCTGCTCAGCATTCAATAAGGAGGGGCAGATCAAGGATCACAGTTGGGGTACAGAAGCAGTGGGGGGGAGGAGGTGTACACCAGTCCATTCACAGTGGACAGAGTTCTGGAAGAACTCACAAAGCTGAAGGGGGATATGGCCATGGGGCCAGACGGCATCCACCCGAGGATATTAAAGGAGCTTCCAAAGGAACTAGCAGTGCCTCTGGTGGCCCTGTTCTGAGTCACTCAACATGGGTGTCATATCAGAGGACTTGAGGAGAGCACATGTAGTCGGACTGCACAAAAGTGGAAGTGAAAGGAGGAGGTGGGGAACTACAGGCCAGTCAGCCTCACCTTAGTGGTGGGAAAGATCATGGAGACACTGCTGAAAGAAAGGATAGTGACACATTTGGAATCCAGTGGTGCACAGGATCTGAGGCAACATGGATTCACAGCAGGAAGGTCATGTCAAATGAATCAATTTTTTTTTTTGAATGGGTGACAAGGGAACTTAATCAGGGAGGGGCAGTAGACATTGCCTACCTGGATTTCAGCAAAGCCTTCAACGCCATCCCACATAGAAGGCTGATTAAAAAGATGGGTAGTCTGGGCATGGGAGACAAGGTGGTGAACTGTGTTAGGAACTGGTTAACAGACAGGAGACAGAGGATGGTGGTAAATGGGATACAATCTGGGGATAGTGGGGTGACCTGTGGGGTACCACAGGAATAAGTACTAGGACCAGTCCTGTTCAATGTCTTCATTAGTGACATTGCAGAATGGCTGGAAGGAAAGGTCTGCCTGTTTGCAGATGACACCAAGATCTGCAACAGGGTAGACACTCCAGAATGGGGTGCAGAAAATGAAGAGGCACCTGGAGAAGCTTGAAAGATGGTCAGAGATGTGGTAACTGAGGTTCAATGTAAAGAAGTGCAAAATAATGTACCTGGGTAGAGGGAATTCTGGGAAGTGCTACAGGTTGGGGGGGAGGAGCTCGCTGTCACCAAGGAGGAAAGCGACCTAGGGGTTATCATCTCTGATGACCTTAAGGTATCAAAGCAGTATACAAAGGCAGCAGAGGAGGGCCAGTGGTATGCTGGGGTGCATAGACAGAGGTATCACTAGGAGGAGGTGGGAGGTGGTGATGCCATTGTATAAATCATTGGTAAGGTCTCACCTGGTGTACTGCATGCAGTTCTTGAGACCACACCTGTGCCAGGACATAAATAGGGTGGAGACTCCAGAGAAGGGCAACAAAGATGATGCAGGGCTTACACCACAAAACATATGAGAAGAGACTAAGGGACCTTAATGTGTAATCACTGGAGGAGAGGAGACAGCGGGGGGACATGATTGAAACTTTCAAGCACCTTAAGGGCATAAACAAGGTGCAGGTGGGGGAGCTTTTCCAATGTAGAAAAAATACTTGAACAAGGGGGCACAATATAAAATTGGAGGGGGCTAGATTAGGAGGTAATGTGAGGATGTTTTTCTACACAGAAAGGGTAGTCGACACAGAATAGCCTGCCACAGGAGGTATTGGAGGCAAGTACAGTGGAGGGGTTTAAGCATGCTTGGGACAGGCACAAGGGAAGCCTGAGAGGGGAGGGAGTGATGACAAACCATTGATCACATAGGGTCAGTGGCCACATACAATGTATAGAGCCTACAGGCAGATTGGATGGGCCTAGCAGTCCTTATCTGCTGACAATTTCTATGTTTCTATGTTACACCAGGAGGTAGTTTTTTTTGCCCCTAGGGAAGTCACCACAGGTAAAGCTCCATCCCACTCATTAGCCTCCAGGTAGTGTCCTGACCACTCCTTCTCTACATCAAGAGATCCTTTTTTATTTGTATTGTACCTTAACCCAAGGGTGCAAGGCTCTGCACATAAAAGTACAACTAATGCAGAACAAAAACAAATCTGTAAATAAATAGAAAATAATGGATAGGTAAGTGTGTATTATTGATTTTTTTCACACACCTGAGGTGTGTGATGGCCCATAAACCTCGAGAGTGTAGTTCAAGAGGTTTATGTGGTCATCACACACTGAGGGTGTGTGAAAAAAATCAATCATACACACTTATCTATACTTTATTTTTTATAATTGCTGGTGTGTGGGATTTACAGTATATTTTTTAGGCAGCATGGAAAAAGACTTTTTTTGGTAACAGCCATGAAAAACACTGAGTAGAACTTGCAAGAAACATTTTAAAGTAAGATTTTGAACATTTAAACAGAAGCTGAACATGAGCAGAAACATCTAGTTTTGGAAATGGAAAGTTTAAGCAATGAGTTCAAAATACCGTGTTTGTAGTAGAAAGTCCAGGTGCTGCTTCTGGTGGTTTTGTGTGGATCGCAGTGTTCTTGGAAGCAGTCCATTTGATGTAGATTGTGGTTTAAAATTAAACTATTAAAGGCTACTGTTTAAAGCAAGTTTGAGCTTTCACTTTCTGCGGCTCAAAGATCAACACATGTTTCCGTGGCGTCTGGGGTTAATTGTTTGCCGTGGAGAGCTTTGGGAGTAAAAAGGTTAGGGATTGTCTCTAAATTACTGAGTGTAGAGGCTTTTGCTAAATATAAACAAACTAAAAGTGAATTAGTTAGAGAAGAATATAAAAACAAGCTGAGTGAGGCAGGAAAGGCAGTTAGAAGATCGAAACTACAGACAGAGGAGAAAATAGCACAGGGGACCAAGAAGGGAGACAAAACCTTCTTCAGATATATATATAGGGGACAAAAGAAGGGGTAAGGAGGGAATAGTCAGGTGAGCAACAAAGGAAGGCAAGATGGCAAGTAGAGACAGATGAAGACAAAGCAGAGGTACTAAATGATTTCTTTTGGTCTGTCTTCACTGCAGAAGACAACGGGAAGGATCCTACACCAGGTAAGTCAGTACACAACTCCACAGAAGTAGGCACAAGACCCTTCACAGGGGAAAGGGTCCTAAAAGAGCTGAATAGGCTCAAGGTAGATAAAGCAATGGGGCAAGATGCCATCTACCCTAGGGTACTGAAGGAGCTTTGAGAAGAACTTGCCACTCCACTGGCTGAGCTTTTCAGCAAGTCACTGGAAAGTAGAATAACACCTCAGGACTGGAAAAGGGCAACAATAGTATCTTTACACAAGAGCAGAAGCAGTGAGGAGGCAGGAAACTATTGACAGTGACTGGTCAGGTTGACCTCGGTGGTAGGAAAAATTATGGCATCATTGTTAAAAGAGAGGATAGTGAAGTACCTGGAGGACAGCAGAAAGATTGACCCCAGGCAACATGGCTTCACAGCAGGACACTCCTGCAAACCAGTGTTTGATCAACTTTTTTGACTGGGTCACCAGAGCAGTCGACCAGGGAGGAGCAGTGGACATTGTGTACCTGGACTTCTGCAAAGCCTTTGACACTGTCCCCCACAGAAGGCTAGCTAACAAATTAGACCATACAGGAGTTGATCATAAGACAGTGAACTGGTTCACCAACTGGCTGCAAGATAGGATGCAGAGAGTGCTTGTCAATGGATCATTATCAAGGGAAGGCAAATTGACCAGTGGCATTCCACAGGGGTCTGTGCTGGGACCTATCTTCTTTAACATATTTATCAGGGATATTGCAAATGACTTGAAGGGGAAGGTTTGTCTGTTTGCAGATGACACAGAACTCTGCAATACAGTAGACACACAGGAGGGAGCAAAAGGTATGGAAGCAGACCTGAAAAAATTTGAGGAATGGTCCAGGGATGGACAGATTAGTTCAGAAGCAATAATCCAGTACAAGGGTTTATGGGTAGACTAGATGGGCCAGGTGGTCCTTATCTGCCAACAATTTCTATGTTTCTATGTTTCAATGTTTCTAGTTGAAGTTGAATGCCAAGAAGTGCAAGGTTATGCACATAGCAAAAAGAAACCCAAGGATGAAGTATACACTGGGAGGGCATCAGTTAGAGGAGACAAAGATAGAAATAGATGTGGGAGTGTCACAAATCCACACAGCAGGTCAGCCCTCTACTCCCAAAGTGCCAACCTCCGAGTGTAGTATTGTGGACAGTTAACAGAAACAGGGTAACCCTCCTGTCTGTTTTGTGGGTTTGAATCAACCTTTGGTCTCAAGTCTTGGAGGGATTCAAACCATGAACCTCTTGCTAATGTACCCAATGTACAGGTTCAGATAATTCTGCTCTTCGGGGGGGCAGATATAGTTTGCCTACGGGCACCTAACCATGCATACAAAATGAACCCTTAAAACTCTATTAAAGACCTCAGAATAAATTCTTACCTTTTCCCAGTTTGGTAAAACCAGTAAGCTTTGTACCATGTCAACTTTAACCATGTATGCTGCACTTGTCAAGAAAAAGAATTTCAGAGGCACACCAAGTAGTCTCTAAAGTAGAGGTTTACTTCAAAATAGATAAAAAAATGTAACGTAAATACAGAACCATATATCACAAAACATACAAATCACTTAAAAGAATAAGGTTTTAAAAAGTGCAGATTCCTACCACTAATACACTTGGACTTGTCTGTTCTAAGGTATTCTTATCTCACAGTGCTGTAGATGCTTCTTTTTCAGAGTCCAAACATTTTTGTCAAAATAGAAAACAGAATACTGTTTAAAACTGGCTTTGCCAACCTCTTTGCGTGAGGTCACCTAGCTCCTCCCTGTCAGAATATAAAACATATATATCTATGCAAAACAAGATGTCTTATCAAAGTATTAAATACTGTGACCTCTGCACAACTCATTTTCTCATATGACTTTCTTTGATGTTGATATCAGCTTCCTCTTTTCAGGACATCAAAGGACTTGTTATGTCTATCTGCCAGATCTCACAGTGGTGCAACATGCTTTGTATCACCATGTGAATATTAACTGTTTTCCTCTGAACATCATAAAAGTTTATGATTTATCTTGGTGGTTGGCAAGCTGCAATTAGTTACATAAACAGAAAATCCTAAATTTTAAGTCTCGTCTAGCCTGTAATTATCTCTTGGCCTTCCAAGTAACACGTTGTAGCTAAAACCTGGGAAGGGGGGTGTCATTCCACAGGCTGATTCAGCATGTATCATGAGAGATGCTCAATAACACATTTTTATATTACAAAAATCATAGATTAATCAGAACCAGCTGTCTGAGCGTCACAGGGAGTTGTCAGTGTGGATGAGTTAAAGGTTGGAAAATGATGTGAAAATGCAGCACAGAGGGTGAGTGGCATCTTTGGCTGCACTGGCAGGGGAATTACAAGTAGAAAGAGCTAGGTTATCATTCCTCTCTATAGCTCCTTGGTGAGGCCACATTTAGAGTACTGCAGTCAGTTTTGGAGGCCCTACCTCAAAAAAGACATAGACTGCCTGGAGACAGTACAGAGAAGGGCTACAAAGATGGTACATGGACTGCATTGTGAGCCATAGGAGACAAGACTTGGGGAACTAAATCTGTACACCCTTGAGAAGAGAAGAAACAGAGGGGACATGATAGAAACTTTAAGTACGTTAAGTGAATCAACACAACACTAGCAGGAAACCTCTTCCAGCAAAACAGAGATGCGCCTACAAGGGGGCATACTTACGTCTGGTGGGAGGCAGGTTCAAAAGCAACCTCAGGAAGTACTTCTTCACAGAAAGGGTCATAGTCCCATGGAACAGCCTACCTCAGGAGGTGGTGGAATCCAGAATGGCATGCAAGTTCAAACTTGCATGGGACAGACATTGTGGGCACATCAGGGTGCAGTCTAAATAGAGAGGTGGGCAGATTAGATGGATCATGTGATCCCCATCTGCCGACATGATTCCTATGTACATATGTTCCTATGGCTTCCAATCAAGGACAGAAAAAGCCTGTCCAGTGAGCAGACTAACTTTACCCAACCAAGTATCAGTTTAAAATATGCCAAACAGTAGAGCACTCATAGTGATGTTAAACGCAAAACTCTTCATGTAACTCATGGTCAGAAGTATATTCCAGCTTTTTTAAATATGTACTAAATACCCACAAAAATCCCCATTGCTAAAACACAGTAGTAGTTCCAACACAGTTGCTTAAATGAATACAGTTACTGGAAAAGCCCAAATTCTGTGCTTAGGAGTTGCAGCAGGTTAGGCTGCATTGTAGTACATATATCAGCAGTCTACACAGTGCCCATGGAGATGTAACAACAGAAGCAGTAGAACAGAGGACAGAGGTTAACAAATTGTAGGCAAGCTTAACTCCCCCCCCTCAAAAAAAATACTCTATGGCTTCCTGGCAGCCTCCCACTGTAGGACTCACGGTGATTGATTTACACCACTCCAGTGTAAGCCTCTCATAGGAGTGCTGCGAGGGTGGCACATGCTTTTGATTGCTATAGCTTTGCCCTGATGCCTTGTCTCAGCCATTAGTTTGCCACTGAGCCCCCTGCATGCTGTGAACATTGGAAATACAGCCAGATTTGCCAGGTTCTGCTGCTCATGCTGCTGCTCACTGCTGGCTGATTGAAGTCACTTTGATGACTTGAAGATTGCAGCGTTTTTGATGGTAAACAGAGCAGGAGGGATGCGGTGATGCAATCTGCACAAGTGAGGTCCACCACAAGTGAAAGATATCCTTGAGTAGTGCCCCAAGAAACAAACTTGCTTCCTTGTCAGTAAACTTGCTGAAGAGAAATTAGTCTTATGTGGAGCAATTTTGTAAGCGAAACCAGAATAATGTGCATTTTTTCTACTCTGATAAACAGCATGCAATACATCAGCCCCAGTACTAAACACATTGTAACTATAATGACAATGCATAAAAAACAGAAACTTAAAAAAATAAAGTTAAGATATACACCATTTGAAAATGATCAGAAAAGCAAACAAGAATGAAAATGACCCAGCCTTCCCCTCAATCACCATTGTTAGACTCCCAAGAGTGACTTCTGCCCCTCCCATGGGAGCCACTCACAATGGCAGCTGCTCCACAGGGAGTTGCTGGACTGGCATTAAAGCTCAGCTGCCAGACCTTTTGCCCATGTCTTCAGCATTCCTAGTTCCTCCTGCAGTGTCCAATGTCATCACTAGCATATCTAGTTTGTGCTGTGGTGGATGCCATTGTCTTACAGTACTTCATCATGCATTCAGGTAACTGCAGGTGTCAAGCGTTTAGGGTGGCTTTTTCAGGAATTATGGCAGCGGGGGTCAGAAGAATGCTATTACCTTGAAGCAGTAAGCCTTGACATCATACCTCAGTGTGAGTATGTCAACTGCTGTTTGAAGGAAATCAGTTTTTTTTAATACAAGACTAAATCAGGTTACAGGTGATTGTGCCATACCAGAGTGTCAATTCCTCACAGTGTCACTGACAGCTCTAAAATATAAATTGCCATAAATTGTATACAGTAAGTAGGGTTTAATTGGTCAGGGTTGCTAGTAACTGATGATAGCAATTTGTCTGTCCTCCGCTCCTGAAAGAACTGACGCATAAAGATAAAAAATAATAAAACAGTGACTCAGTCACTCTGGGAATGTATGTTTTGCATACAAATCATGGTAACAGACAAAAAATATAGGCTATACAGCAGGGACCCACTGACTATCCTGAATCAGTGAGTTACAAGGGAACATCACACGGGCAGCCTAGTAAGATTGCAAGTTAACTACATGTTGTAAAATATTCATGTGTATACTGTGTTCAGTAGTCTCAAAGATGGACCAATTTAAAATATTACAAATGTACATTTAAAAAATTTGCGGGATGTTGCCAGTAAAAAATCTTCAAATTGCAGTGTCGCATATGTTTAGGGAATATTGTTCTGTGACTCAATACCATATAATCCTTACTCTTAAGAACATATTGGTTCCCATCTCTAAACTTCAATAAACTGGTGCTCTCTCTCTCTTAGTAAAAGCCCCCATTTTCTGGAATATACTTTCATTAATTATAAGAAATGCCCTAATTGTTGATATTTTAAATGCTGCTTATATCTTTTTTTTTTTGCTCAACATTGCATCTGGGTGTTGATTTCCTTAATGTCTTCTATTAACAGCTTTACATGCATTGTTATAATATATTGTAAAACTATTGTATAATTAATGATATAATTATAATATTGATTTTAAAGGTTTTCCAGGAAAAAACTTATTGATCTGAGAAAATCTCCTTTCAGGGGAGTACGGGGGATGAGGAGAAACCAAAGTATCAATGGGCACTATGCACAATGGTTACGCGGGCATTACGCACTGTGTAGTGCAGATGAAGAGACAGGTTCGAACCATGCTGGCCTGCAGGCAGTAAGCTGCATGCTCAATGGCCGGATGAACTGCATGCACTGAATTGAAGCACAACTGTGCAGGGGCCCATGGGACCTGTCCCAGATGTGGGGCCACAGCATGTATGCACAATGATGTGTATGACAGACAGCCACATACAGTAGACTGGTCCCATATCCCAGCACTGCCTGTGCATCATGGGGCTGCCCATCAGTGGTGGGACAGTTCTACCCACAAGGGTCGGATATGAATGACAAATATCCTTGGCACCCTCCACCACTCCTTGACAGTGACACTGTACATGGTGCACCCATAGTAAATGGAGATGACCACCTTCTCTCCAGCAGTCAGAGGTCTCAGGGTCACAACTGATCTCTTCTGGGCCCTCCTTGAGGAGTCTCATTGCCACCAGTAGTCCAGGTGTGTTCTGCAGAAGGAGAGAAGGCATTGAGAAGCCACATGCTGCTTGCATGTCCCACCATGCCACACCCCATACAATCCACCATGTCCTGCAATGCCCCACATCCATGCAGCCCACTGATTGCCCCAGTATGCCACACCCCACATAGCCCACTATATACCCGCCATACCACACTCCATGCAGCCCTTGGCCACAGAGCAGTATTCACCAAGACTAGCTCCACTATATACCAGGACATCCAGTATTTATCCACATAATTGGTGTCTATCTTTTAAAGGTCTGCCAGTTGCCTTATCCTCTTCATCAGTGCTGCCTGCATCCATGTACACAGTATGGATGGATATACCTGCCCCTCCACATTATCACTGCTGAGTGATCCTAAAATGGCTGAAGTGACTTACAGAACAGGCATCTATGAGAGGCACAGATCAGCACCCCACCACAGCAGTTAACAGCCCCTGATGGCAATAACCCCCACACCTACTTACCTTAGATTGGTAAACAACCATCCATATGGTGTCATTGTCTCCCTCATAGTGGCAGGGGTTGACCCACCCCAAGGCATATGGGAGTGGCATCCAACCCATCCTTCAACTACAACCTCAACTACACAACATGCACTGATGGTTGACAGGGCTTGGTGTGCAAGTAGCAGATGTAGGGTGATGCTCTGCTTTGCCCATTGCTACCTAGCTAGGCCATTTCATCCACTAAATGCGAGAAGTTTGCTCGGTTCTTCTTGGACAGAGTTTCCTCTGTTAGGGCTGTAATCTCTCCAACTGGGCAGTTAAGACACAACAATGTCAAGCCTGTGAGTCACACTAGCCATCAGTGGCCTTGGGGAGAGTTTCAGACAGTGTCAACTGAGGAAGTTGCAATGGTGATCTTGGAACTGCGACCAGTGTATTGTGAGCTGGATCCAGGCCCAACATGATTCTTAGTGAGCTGTGTTGGGCAGCTGGGACCAGTGTTCACTGAGATTATTCAGTGCTCCTTGTTGGAGGAGATCCTCCCTTTGGGAACTGAAAAGTGCACTGATAAGACCCCTTCTGAAAAAGCCAACATTGGACCCAGATGTCCTGGCAAATTTCTGAACTGTCTGTAATCTGCCTTTTCAAGGCAAGGTTATTGAGAAGGTCATTGCATCACAGTGTGAGACACACTTTGTGACATATGACATCTACAGTGAAGCCCACCAGGATGAAGCCCAACTCTGCAGAATTCTGCAGTACAGTTATTGCAGTTAACAGTGCAATTTCAATGGAAGTTAATACTTTTTGTCATGCCAGAAACCTTTGACACTATGCTTCATCCTGGCAGGCTTCACTGTATGAGCCTCTCCAGCTGGGGTTTAGGTCAAAGTTCAACACTGAGACTGTTTTGATCAGTGTGCATAATGACCTGCTCAGGGCAATTGATAGAAAGGAGCAGTCAATTATTTTCTTTCTTGAGCTGTCCTCAGCATTTGTCATCATCGACCATGGGCATTTATTGGATTGACCCAGGGAGTACGGGGGACTCACCAGCAGAGTGATAAGCTAGTTTGAGTTATTCCTTGGGGCAGGACACAGATGGTAGTGATGGGTAGCTTTTCTTCATACCCAATGGACTTGTACTGTGGTGTACCCCAGGGGTCAGTCCTTTTGCACAGTGTTGTGTTCAATGTATATGTTACCCCTGGGTAAGATCAATAGACAGTATGGAGTTGGGTTTCACTGCTACACAGATGATACTTAGCTCTGTCTGTCTTTTGCACCCCAGAATCATGGAGCAGTGGATGTGCTGAACCAGTGTTTGGCCAAAATCCAGGACTGGCTGTCATTGAGCTGACTGAGACTCAACCTGGCTAAAACTGAAATACTAGTGACTGAACTGGATAGGAGTGGGGGAGAGACAGCATCTGGGAGGGAAACAGGACTGTGCCTCGGCACCTCTAGGCTTGGTGCTGCCACAAAAGTGAAGAATCTGGGTGTCATCCTGGATGAGCGGCTGACATTTGAGGTTCATGTGTCAGCAGTAGTTCTGAATGGCTTTTATCATCTGAGGAACATCATCTGGATTTGTTATCTTATCCCTGTAGAGGACTTGCCCTGTCTGGTACACGCCTTTGTGACCTCATATCTTGATTACTGTAATGTCCTTTACCTTAGGGTCAGTTGGGGTATGCTACAGCACCTGCAGCTGGTGCAGAATGCTGCTGCAAGGTTGCTGACCAGCCTCTAGAGGACATGTCATATCTCCCCAGTGTTGTAGAAACTGCACTAGATGCCAGCCAAGTGTCGTATCTTCAATAAGGTTGGCTTACTAGCCTACAAGGTCCTACACAGTCTGGGTCTGGGCTACCTGCATGATGTCTGGTGCTCTTAACTTGCCTGTGCAACCCCTCCACTTCACCGAGGAGAGTCTCCTGGTTGTCTGTAGGACCTGGCTCAAAACGTCTGGGAACAGGTACTTTGAAGTAGCAGGACCAGTGTTATGGAACTTGCTCCCGAGGGCTCTGAGGGAAACAACTTTGGTGGAGGTCTTTAAAAATGGGTTAAAAACATATTTTTTTTAATCAGGCTTTTGGTGAATGAAATATGTTATTTATTAAAAATATGAGTTATTTATTGTAGGGCAATTTGGCTGTTGGTTATTTATTTCTTTGATTATGACTGTTATTTATATAATTTTACTGTCTTTATTTCACAGTATTTATTCTGTTGTATGGCTTTTTCTGTGCTATTTCCTCCTAGTGCTGGTGTTCTGGGCCTCTGGGGAAGGGCACCATCAATAAAAAAAAGCTACCACTAATACGACAGCCACTACCTGTGGGATGCAGGTGTGCTTAAGGGGATGCACACTAGCAAGGGTTACCTGTGATTGCTTGGGATGTGTTGGGCAGCAGGTGGAGGGTGGGATGTTATAAAAGGGTGACCTGTCATGGAAAATGGACTGTAAGGATGTGCCCCTCACTACTGATGTACACTCTGCCATGTAGCGTGGATTCTGCATGGGATGAGTAGGACCACTCAGGACCCAGGACTTGCATCTTCAGGACCCATGGGTCACTCATGGATATGCACAATACATACTGCCTGGAACTGTTCAGACTTGACAGTGGCACCATTGGTGAGCTGTTTGCCTGATCAGTGATGTTATACCCCCACCACTCACAAGTCCAGATCTATGTCCATAGAAATGAATGTGAAGAGTGCCCTGGCATGCTATGCCACAGGTCCATCCTGTAGGACACAGGCAACATGACAGTGGAGAGTCAGTCTTCTGTGTCTCACCCCCATGACAGATAACTGCAGCACTGCTGGCACATATCAGGAACAATATCTAGTGCCCCATGGACTGGCTTGACATACGGGCAGTACAGGAAGCATTCTATGAGTGCTATGGGTTTCTGAAAGTCAGGGGTACCATAGACCACACATATGCGCCAATACTGGCCCTCCATGTCAATGAGAAGAACTATAGGAACAGGGAAGGGTTCCACAACATCAGTAAACCCCTGATTTTGGACAAGGAGGGCATTGTCATGAATGTCATATGGTCTCTTGCCCGGGCAGGGTGTGCCATATGTTTATGTGTTGCATGCTGCACAATATCACCACAAGGAAAAGACTACTATTACCTGAGGATCTACCTTGTGGATGAGGACCCCCAGGTTTGTGGGAGGAATTCCAGGAGCCAGATGTGGGAACACAGCTGAGGGAAACATTGGAAGGGAAACATGGCATAGGATGGTTCATGGCATGTTCTGGACTGGGCTTGGGTGAAAGGGGGTGACAGTACATGCCCATGTGCCACAGCACACAGTGATTGGCAGTGCTGAGTGCCAACATGTGTGATTTATATGTGTGTGGTGTGTGTGTGGGTGTGTGTGTATATACAAGGGGGGATGCCTTAATGGGCTTGTTGATCCTGTCACTGGGTGGAGGACTGTGAGATTTAGAATTTTGCAACCACCTTGCCCCCTCACCTGGCAGATGGCCATTCCTTCCTGTCCATGTTGGACAAGTCTGGTCACCACAAACAAATGGTCTACGGGGTCTGAGGCTGAGGTCTCTGTGGGAAGGTCAGGCCCATTCCCCTGTGCATCCCGGGGCTATGGCAGTGCAGTGCTGCAGCTGGCATGTGGCAGTTGTGGCAAGGTGGGCTGTGCAGGGGGTGGACCACCACCCCTTCTGACCTGAGTGATTAGATACCTTAGCACATCATCAAACAGGTTGCCAATCCTCCTAAACTGTGCACAGAGCTCCTGCTCTTCCACCACGAGGGCCCAGAGCTACAAATAATTCTCCCTGCTGGCCTGTATAGTGTCCTGCTCTAGTTGCCTCACCTCCATCAAGCACCTACTGACTAGGTGTGCAGTGCCACTACCCCTCCTGTATGTCTCTGTCTTCACCGATGGACCCTCATCACCACTGCCAGGGTCACTTGCTACCTGTCACCATGCTGGTGTTGCTGGGGGTCCCCACCATTAGATGCTGCTCAGCTGTGCAATACTGTTGTGAGTGGGGGTGTCAATGCATTTGGTAGTGTCAGTACCCAGTGCAGAGGCTGTCTGTGTTGCTTGCTCCGACCATCCACATCGGTGCACTCCCCCTTCAAATGGAAGGTGCAGAGGGCTCTGGGACGATAACCCATGAGGTGGGCGCTTGAGGAAGGGTGCCATCCATAATGGCGACACCTTCCTGTGCAATCCCTCATGGCGATGGGAGGGTAGGGTGACCGGATGAGGGGTTGGATGAGCAGGATGTCGCTATGTGTACTGCATGGGGGGGGAGCGAGCACGGTGAGCTTGGGCTGGGAGGGGGCGGAGATGCTGTAGGAGGTGGCGCTGAGGTGGATGGCCAAGCTGTGTTGTGGCATCAGGGGTCAGCTAGTGCTGGGGTGGGCGAGGTACTGGGTTTGGGTCCGGGCTTTTCAGCACTCTGACTGTGCGATAACAGAGATTGCCTTTAGGCATTCGCCATTATCACATAGACCCCTCTGGGACAGTGGTTCAGGGATATGGGGGGTGTCTTGTATGAGGAACGGTGATTGGATGACTTGTGCTCTGGCTGGCCAGCCCTCCATACAATGCTGTCATTCTCCTTAGTGCTTTACTGATTGCTTGTTATGCTAGCTTTGGTGGCATCTGAGGGAGATAACATATGGTTAGTGGTTGGGCAGGGGACTGTTGCAATTGTCATGGTGCACCATCAGTTCACTCACCATCACAGGTTATCAGGGCACTGTCCTGGTCAGTGGTGTCCAGCAGGTCAGTTGTGTGGACATAAGTCACCACTGCCATGTCATCTTTCTCCTTCCTGCTCTGACAAAATGAGCAGATGGATGGCAGTATAGCCTAGAGGTCTGAGTAACAAGCTGTGACTGAACTGGGTACATCTAACAGACCTGGGTTTGATTCTCACAAACTCCATTTGCATATTGTGTGACTCTGAGCAAGTCACTTAATCTCCCCAGTGCTCCCAGGTTGCCTCAAAAAACAGACACTTGTACCTAGTGAGCTCTACCAGCGTACCAAACGAATACATGAGACTGCTGCATGGATAGGCGAGATAGCACGTCACTGTCACTCTAGTATGCACTATGAAACGTGTGTAGGGCTGGGATCAGACACCTGGCATGCTGTCCAGGCCTTCCTCCTCACCATCCATGCTTGCCTGGCTGATAGTGTCTGCCATAATTTCCTCCATTGGTGTGAGTTCAGAGGGTGATTGTGGACCCCCATGGATGACATTCCAAGATCACCTCCTGCCTGTTAGCATCTTATGGATGGTTGTCCTCAGACCCCACCACTTGTGTTTTATTGCCTTGATGGACCTAGGTACCAGCCTTGTGGCATTTTCAGTGATCTTAATGGCTTGCCAGATGTGACCCTTGATGGCCAGCTGTACCTAGAGAGATGCCCAGCTGTACAACATGACATAGTTGCTACTTATCTCAGATACCACAACACTTACCTGCTTGGCCGTGAAGTTCCCAAAATGGTGGTGCCTGGCATCGCTGATGCAGATATTGCCACTGGTGCATGACTGTTGTGGTATACTGGTGGGACCCCCTGTGGTGCTCTTTCTGCACCCCTAAGTCATGTGGCCTGGCAGCCCCTGATCCCAGCTGCCATGGTCACAGGAGTCATGTGTGGAGGTACCTGTTCCTGCCTACTCCGCCATCCCACCTCCTACCCCTATACCTGGGATTCTATTCCCCTCTCAGTATGGTGGGCTCATCCTGCCATACCATCCAGCTTCTGCAGGTTTCAGTGGTTGCAACCATCACCCTCTGTGCCTTCGGTATTCAGCATGCCTGTATACTTGGTGTGCACCCACACACACGTTTGTCCATTTAAGGTGGGGTCACAGATACTTGGGGCAATACCCACAAAAGACACTGTAGTGCAGTAGAAGTGAGGTACTGAACTGGTGAGGTACCATCTTTCAGATGCAATGTTAAACCAAGGTCACTTTTGCCCATTTCTGGTCACTGCCCAGGTAGAAGTAAAAGATCCCATGACACTTATTCAAGAAGAGCAGGAGAGTTTCCTTGGTGTCATGGACAACATTTCCCCTGTCAATAAATCAGATCCATGCAACTCCCTCCTCCCTCCCCCCGGACGCACTCAGAAACAAGCTATAATACAGTTTAGTGTGCCTTTCCTTGTCACAAATAATTGTGTCTGTAGTTCCTGTTTGATTTCAAACAGGGGCTTTCTTGACCTTACAAAATCTAGCAGTTTTGTACAAAAGCATACAGAAGAGAACATAGAAGTTTTTGTCAACATTACTTTGGTGTTATTTTACGAGGTATGTGTAGCAATTTCATATGTGCTTCAACTAGCTGTGACTGGGCCTAGCCCGTTTATCCAAAGGTACAGAACCACATAACATGCAACCTGAACATAGCAACAGTTCAACTGTTTCTCTTACTGCATCTCCCAAGCCTGTAAAATCCAACCCAATGCTGCTTCTATAGTCTAAAATATTGGCATACTTTTTAGAGCCACATTAATCTGCAAATGTACAGTAAACAAGACATATATAAATATAATCCCCAAAGACTCTGTAAGATACTGTAGACAAAGGATAGATACAGTGTATCAGTTCCATTCTATCGATGTGTTACATATAGGACAAAGTACGGGGAGAAGTGTGTTACGAGAATTTAACACACTCGAGTTGTTGGATGGCACATAAACCTCAGGGCTTAAGCCCGAGGGCTATGAATGCCATTCAACAACGGGTGTGTTAAATTTGAGTTTGACACACTTCTCCCATATTTTATTTTATATAATTGAAGGGCTCCATTTTTTCTATGGTGAGACTTATTAATTTAATTATAACCTATGTGCAGTAGGAGAGGCTACAAGATTGAGCAGCACCATGAAGAGTGTTGTATATGGACCCGCTGTCTGGCTGTGTGCTGTTCCCTCACCCTACCAGAAGAGAGAGAGAGAGAGAGAGAGAGACAACTGAAACCTTTCATTCACAATTACTGCATTTTCCATTTTCCCTTGAGTTTTCCACCAAAAAATGAGCAGCACACCTGCTTGCACCGAGAGAGAGTCCAATAGCAAGAGAGACACCAAAACATGTAATTCAGCATTCAGTCAGTTTACTAGTGAGCCTAGAAGCACAAAAGTGTGTTTGGGATGGAGGTAATGCCGAGAAGTAAGTGTTTTTCTCGTCAGTACTGTTTGCGGAAACAGGGACAGTTGGAAGCTCATGCTCTGTTTATTTACTTATCTCGAGCGCATTGGTATGGAAACGGAGCGCGTGAATGCTGTAACACCTACTCGGGTGCTATGGTATTTAACACACGGTTTTGTCTATGGCAAAAAACGGAGACCGTTAATTATAACTGATTCAACTACTGTAATATTAAACTGTGTTAAGGAGGAAGCCCACCTGCAAGTCATGGACACAATAACTTGAAGACATAGATAAATGCTGTACCACTTGGGTAAGCAATACTTTTCTGTCATTGGCCTTGGGGCTTGAACAACACATTACTGGATCTGTGGCCAGTTTGAGACCCACTTCCTCCTTCTACAAGTTAAATGTGACCTGTCTTTAAGAAGCCATGATGTGGTTGTTAGTCTTTCCATATGAAGTTTGTAACTGTTCATTATGCATATGAACGCATATATGTTGTTGTTTCTCTCCATATAACTGATAGTGCAGAGCTACGGATGTAAGAGAAGATGCTTAGGTACTTTATTTTTGAGCTGTGATGGGACCCCATTGGAAATGAGTCTTGACTTGATGACTTTATCACCCATCACCATACATGCTTAAGCTTAATAAACATAATATCCAAGGCAAGGCAAGGAAGACAATGTTTCTCATTCAGCACCCTATCCAAAGGCTCAGTGCAGCTTACAATAAAAACACCATAAAACAATTACATGAGATAAATATAATAAATAAATATTATCCAGTTGCATTCAATGTGCAGCTGCAACAAGAGCATGGTGATATTGTGACTTGTGGATAGGACAGGGCAGGTAAATAAGCACTAAGGCATAATGGAGTTTGCATTGTGCTGCCACAATGCATGCCCAGGGGAGTAGTGAGACAGGATGCCACAGGTAGAGTGCCTTTGGCTCTTGAAAATGCATTGTACCAGCCCAGCGCTTACCTCAAAGTTCCTTATTGTTCTTATTAAATGGTTAAACTGAGAAAATTTAAAGAGACAAAACAATAACTCAACTCTCTTTTTATTGGAACCAGGCATTTTATTTTGGTAAAAGTAACTTGTAAAAAGCAGTTCCTCCCCAGCTGTCAAGCATCTGTCTATCCTCTCATTCAATAAATGGAATGCTTGTTTATCTTGGAATGCAGGCATTCAAACTTCTGCAGAATTCTGCTGGTGAGTGTTTACTGCTCCCCACATAAACACATACAACAGAAGGCCAGCAGAGCCGAGGATTCAACTGTATTTGAACCAGGGCTAGCAAAGAAGATTTTCCTGGTAGGCAGGTAAGGATAGATGTGTCGGTTCCCTGGTCAGAAAAGAAACTAAAAAAAATAAACCTGTGTAGTATATTTTTAAATCATATATATGTGTAAAGAAGTGAATATTAAGGAAAATAACATTTAATCATCTTGTTAGATGCATTTATTTCAAGGGAGATTTAGTGTTCGTGCCTAAGTAATTTATTTAGTGAGTAAAGGTGCAGTAATATTTGGAATGGCAGTCAGAAATATTGAAAAAAAGCACTGATATTGTTAGTGTGCAGTATCCTGATTGCCAGCACATTTTAAACCTGTGCATTGTGCTCACTCAGTGCACAGGTTCTAGTCAATCAGAATGCATTATTTTCCCTATCCCTTTTATAATAGATATTCCTGAATACCACAAAAATGGGCTATTTGTTATTTGGATCAAAATAACTATTTTCAGGCCCCATTTTGTTTTGGGGTGGGTGGGCTGTAATTAGTAAAACTATGTTATAAATGAAAACATTCTCCAGCCCTAACCTAGGAGGCATGGCCACCCGACCCATACAGTTATCTTCTACTCTTCAATTCCCATTCCTGGCCTTCTGTGGCCAAACCTTTATCTGGCATCCTGGCAGCACCTCTCCTTGTTTGACACAGTATTTTCTCCACCTTTCTCTCCCTAGCCCAGTCCCCAAACCCCAAAGGCCATCAGGATAAAGTCCTGCACCACCCAAGCTTCAGTCCATGATTTGGGGACAAAAGGCAGTGGCACTCCTGCCTCCTTAGCTATTGCCATCTCCTCCCAGATCCCAGCACAATGTCCCTCATGTAGCCCAATATCATCTTTCTCCTCCATGTTCCATGTCTCTGCAGACTCCAAAAGGCCATTACAATAAAGTACTGTCAATCTTGATCTATGATGGAGTGGGGGACACAGGTACAAACATATCTATAGGCTGCTCAGTTTCCTTCTCTCCCTCCCATTCCCTGGTACAGAGTCCCTTACAGTGCACAGTGTCAGCTGACAGATGCATACGAACATCTGGGAGGTGCAGTCTACATAGATTAGATCTGTGATGCTAGGCACACTGTGCAACCCCTTTTTGACACTCTGTAAGATGGCTGACAGCTGACAGATTGTACTGTCACAGGTTTTGTTTTGGGGAAAAGGAAGAGGGGGGAGGATGACTGAGCAGATAGGAGACATGCTTCAGCCTAGTATACATGCCTGATAGATAGCTAGGCAGGCAGGCAGACAGACAGACACAGCTAGATAGAGACAGGCAGACAAAAACAGATAAAACAGACATACAGGCTGGCAGACAGACACACACATACACACACTGAGATAGAAAGATGGATGGATGGATAGAGATAGATAGATAGATAGATAGATAGATAGATAGATAGATAGATAGATAGATAGATAGATAGATAGTACAGACAGACTGTGAATGCCAGAACGATGTTGGGGTCAACTGAAGGAGGAAATGAGGATAAAGCTATAGTACTTTAGTAACATGTTCTCAAACCAAACATCATACCATAGTTATTTGTTTTGCCTCCATATGGACTTAATATATGTGCATTTTAAAATGTGTTTTCAATTTAAATAAAACTTTTTTTTCTGAAAATTCAGTTTTAATATATGAATATACTAAAATAACATGGTTTTATCTATATTTTAGGGTCCCAGAATATACCACACCGTAACAAAGCTATTGTTTCATAGTCTTCAGAATCCTAGTTGCTAGCTTGGCACAAATGGACAGCAAATTTTGTACCATAGCCCCCCTTCTCATTATCACAGGTCCTTAGATATACATAGACTGTAGCAGGATACATGCATGTGACATAAAAACAATTGGTTTAATGCTCTTGCCATCCTAGCATTGTTTTCAGTGTAATGGTTTCATGAGAGAAATCATTGGTAACAGTCTCAGATATACTGTATTATTTGAAAAGCAAGGGGAATCTTACTGAGTGCCTAAGATCAGCTTCTTTATTTCATTTCTTCCAGTGAGATTTACTTTGCCGTGTGCCAGAATAGTACTTATGAAAATAGCTATGAGGAGAGAAGATAATTTCTGTATCAAGGTCATCTGAGTATGGTTGTTGATGCCTCATAGCCAATGATTAAGCTACCACTGCTATCATTCAAGAGCTGCTAAAAGCTCTGTCAGAAATATGAAAAACATAATATTTAGGTACTATTCTTTTATTTCACATCTTCCGTAGTTTTCTCCTTCCCTTTTTTATTATAATGGACATTTGCACAAAAATAGGATTGTGATCCCTTTGAGTTTATCTGTCTCAACATCTCATTCCTTACTTGAAGTCCTAATCCTCTATTGTGACATCACAATATGTTGCCAAGGACAGAGATACCACAAGCCGAATACTATGGCATTAGGTTGGGAACAGGCAACTGGAACAGATGAACTCTGAAGTAGCAAAGATCCTGTTTTAATGCAAGTGACCACAGTTATAAATAATGGGAAGAGAAATTATAGGACTTATGACATATAAATGGAACTGTGTCTAAATATTGTGTTTATTGTGTTCTCAAGGAGGTGTCCACCGCTCTTTAAATCAGCCCTTTTTGCATCATATTATTCTAGTTGAAAACCCACATTTTATTATTGCTTAACTTTTGTAAAATACATTGGTGTTGCTGGATGTTTTATCTGCTTCCTTTCTAAGTAGAACTGAAATGCATGCTAATGGTGTAATTATACCCAACCTTGTTTTGTTTCAAATCCTTGATCTACTCTTACTGCACACTTCTCAACCATTAGAAACACCACCAACAGTGCAGGTACTCATTATGCAATAGTCTCTTCTCCTCCCACTGCATCATGAGCGGCTAGACTGTGTTGGGTGGTGTGTCCCCAACTACAGGAAACATGCAGTGGGAGTTGATCAATAGGTGCAAACAGATTTTTGTGTGCTAACACCAGTAATGTAGGGAGTCTATTTTTCACTCCTAAAAAGTAAAAAAAAAAAAGAATCAGAATTAAACTACTATCTATATCAGCAATCTCTACAGGATGTGATCAATCAAAACATGTCTGTTTAAACTACAGATACTTTGAAGCATACGGGGGTTGGCAATGTCCCTTTGACAGGACAAAGCTCATGATACATTAGGAAATCAGGTGAGATTGTGGCTCATTTGGAAGTTGGACAGAAGGATGTAAGGAGGATTGGACAACAGTAAAAAGGAGGATAACGAAACATACTGTAGACAGCTGCCGGACAGAAGGAGGTAGAAGGGGTACATGTTTGGCTACATATTGAAAGTGTTTATTATTATATAATAATCTGGTTTAATAAAATTGTGTCCTTATTGAAAGTGTTTATTATAAAGCACACAGACTGTCATGAGGCATAGAAGACCGCAGATGAAGCAGTATGTAGTGTGATACTACAATGTAAAATATATATTTAGCAGTTTAAATCTATCATAGGCAGCATCTAATTATAATTGTAAGGTGTAAGACAAGGGATAGAACTGTTTCACTGAACAGCAACATCCCTTAGCAAACCAAAGTCTGACTGTGCACTCAATTTTACCTCCCCCCTCTCGACAATCTGTCACTAATGCAGGTTTCTTGTTCGGATACCACTCCAATCTTTTTGAGGAAGTTTTGGGCTGTGCTAATGACTTGCAAGATGGCAAAAAGAAATTCATTAACTTTACTGGCTAAAACCAGTCACATGACTGTGCTGGGATTTTGTTCGCTGCCCAGCCATCCTGGCTTTTAACCTCTTCACAAATTCCCGCTGCTCAACCTTATAAAAAAAAAAAGTAGCAGCTGTGCATTTCTCCTCACTAACCACACCACATTGGACACTGAGCGCTGTAAGTAGCGTTCATAGGTCAGCCCCACCCGACTCAAAAACAAAAATTACTGTCTTGGAACATACTCCTGTTTTTCTACTGTTAATCAAAATAGCAGCATTTTTATTCTCTAAATTTGAAACACACAAGCACAACTGAGCCTTCACTTTCACTGTCTGTCAAGCTACAATACTCTTTTCCCGATCTCCTCTTACCACTCTTAAACCACTGTGCTATCTCACAGTATAACACAGTAGTTTAAGGCTCTGAGCTGCAAACCTGGATACCTGGGTTTGAATCCCACAGCCCCCAGATGCAAACTCTGTGACCCTTCGCATATCACTTAACTTCCTTGTGCTCCCAGGTTGCACCTATAAACAAGCTTTCAGTTTAGTGTGTCTCTCCTGGTTAACAAAAAAATGTTTTATATATTCTAAAAAAAAATCATCTGATAATGAATACTGTGTCTCCCTCTCTCCTTCTCTGTATTGTAGTAATAAATAATGAGCCAGTGGACAGGGAGTGGCTTTATACTAGTGGTAAAACTACAAGAACTACAACTATGAGAGCCATATTAGAACAAACATTCTAAAGCAAAGCCATAAAACCAATGTAGTTCTAGCAGGTGAAGGAGCTACGTAAGCAATGTTGTATACAAAGCGTTTAATCTGTATAGATCTAAACATGATTACTGTAATCACTAAGCACATTTTCCTTAAAAAAAAAAAAAGCCTTTTTATAAGCATAGTAATTGATTCCAAAGTGCACATTGTGCTAAACCGCTGGTGGTTGCAGTCACTTGGCCTCTGGCCTCATGCCTCCCAACATACCTGTAGTGCACTGCAATCTGAAATAATGCACACCCTGTCATGTGTTATTGCTTACCTGTACAAACAGAATAATAGATAGAAAAGTATCGATTACAAGGCAGTAAGACCATCAAAAGGTTTTGGGGACTTGGAACCTTGAGAGCGAAGCTCGAGAGGTTCCCAAAGTCCCCAAAACCTCTAGATGGACTTACTGTCATGAAATTGATACTTTTCTATTTGTTATTTTTTGTAATATATGGATGTATCTTTTGTTTACAGTCTGTGAGCTGCGAAGCCAGTCGCAGCACTGAAGACATGCTTGCAGTCGGCTGACTGTCACACTGGAGACAGTGTCACATGCCCACATCCCCGCTCCTAACCGCCACTCTGTCGGTGTCTGTTTGTATTTTGTGAAGTCCTACCTTTTGGTTTCTGATCCTTCGGGTTATGCAGGATCAACCAGATAATGCAATTACAGAAAAAAACCCCGAAGAAATGAAGCGGACACATTTGGCTCGCTAAGCGAGAGTAACGAGCTGCCATGTTTTCAGAATGAGTGTGCCTGCCCACAGAGGAACAGTGACCAATTAGAATGCACGGGCGTGACTTTGGACGTGCAGGAAGGGACGTGGCTCCACGGCAACTGGGCTTCTTGCCAGGCAGAGTTGCACATGTGCTGTGGCATTTTGGTGATAATACTATCATTTCTTGCAACGATAATATTATAGGCAGTGAAGTGTGGTATTACTGGGAGTGGAGTGCTCTGTGGTATGAATTACAAGGATTTTTCTGAATAGTTTTCAGTACTATTATTGTGATTATCCATATATTACGTAAGCATTAATCACCGCCAGCTGAGGGCTCTACTGGTGGATTAATGCCCGCTGGGGGGGTTCATGCATGAGGGCGCAGCCCGAGGGCACCCCCCAGCGGGCATTAATCACTGGTAGAGCCCGAGGCTGCAGGTGATTAATGCACTTGTAACACGGCAAGCGCGATGGGGACAGTGTGCGAGCTGTTGATCACTCGAAAATACACCGGAGTTACCGAAAGTGATACTGCTGCTGCCTATTCTATGGTACTATTGCTTGCATTCTACTCGCTGTAATTAATAGCATGCACACTCACGGTTGACACAGGGCAATCTTTTAGATAGTGGCGCGCCTATTTCTAAACACACAAGAACAGCATATTGCTGTGTAACAGAGTCAAGCAAGGCAGATTTTTGGCATTTCTCTCGACCTGTTCTACGGATTTGCCTTACCCGACATATAGTGGTCGCCAATGGAAGCAGTGCACCATGGGACACGTATTGACTCCCACTACCAACTATTCAGACACTTACTGTGGCTCTACTGTGCTTCCATCGTTTCTTTCTGTGTGACGATATCTGTAAGTTTACTATTGCGTCCCTTTTAGCAACAGTTTAACTAATTTGCTGTGTGTAACACCGTCAGGCTGGGGGCATTCCGCCGAAGATTTCCTCCATGCTTCATTGCTGCTCCCATCTACAGGGTTCTACGGGTACCTAGTGCCACTGGCTGTGTCTACCACTGCTGCCAGGCGCACTCCCGATTCCTGCTTTTCGCTGTCTCAGCCTGTTCATTCCAGGCTCAGTGCTGCACCCTCTGCCTCCTGGCCAATCTGGGTACTACCTCAGCGGGCTACTACTCTCGGCAGCCTCCATGGCCACAGCTGTTACTGACCGAGCGGGCGTTATGTCTGGCTTAATACCCGCTCGGTTTCAGTCAGCTGTGGTGATTCCGCCTATCGCTGCGCTTCTTTCCGCCGCCTGACTGAGAGCCGTGTTACAAAGCAGTATAATAGTGTCCTTAGTGGTATATGCCATTCACAAATAATTGTATATACTACAACAGCTATGTTGGCGGAGCAAACTGTGCATCTCTCAAAATCAAGGCTAGCTAAGTACCTAGAGGGAAAAGTACTACAGTGCTCCCTCAATTTAAGGGAATCCTGATTACAATGAACCAGCTGATTGGTCCCCATTAACAAATGGCTCTCACCTGTCCTCACCTATTAGTGCTGTGTTTGAAAAGGCTCATGACTCATCAACTCCAATCTCTAATCTCTCAGTACTCCACAAAACGTGAACACCACAGAACCAAACCAAAAAATGTCTGAGCCCAAGAAACATAAGGTCCTGGATGTCAGTACAAAACTCACCATCCTCAATTGGCTGAAAGCTGGGGAAGGGGGTCGCCAGACTGGCAAGAGAATACTCTCTCATGTAGTCCATGATTTGTACTATCCATAAACAGGAGGAATCTCTCCATTACTTTGAAGCAGCTACTCTGGGAGATCATAATGCAAAACACAGGCAGAAAACATAGTGAATTTCTGAAGTGTTTTACACTTAAAGACATGATCTGTGTCTCCACTGATACCTGAGACCAGCTGACTGCCAAAAAGATCCACAACTGTTGTCCTAATGCTCTCAGACTAGTATTTGATGAAGCCAGTGATCAGGCTAACAAACTAGCAAGTGATCCAGCAAGTGAACTAGCTGAAAAGTCTGACATGTCAGCGCTGTCACAGTTTAATGACATAGTGGGCAATGCCTATGAGCTCGGACTTGTTTCACTGGCAGAGGCCAAGGAACAGCTGAAAACTTGCCTCACTTTCGAGGAGCGATGTCCGGTATTCAAACCCCTGACAGATGATGACATCAAGCAAATAACGTCGGGCACCATAGAACTTGTGACACTCAAGAGACCTAACTCTGATGTGGAGCCTGAACTTGAACAGCCCCTTGTTAGCACCAGTGAGCAGGGGTGAGTGAAAGTTGCGAATTCCACTTTCACAGAAGTTCTGTGAAATTTCGGAAATTGCGGAACTTTCGCCACTGGCGAAAGTAGGATTTTCTGCAGATTTTCACCAAGTTCTGCGTACTTTTTTTGTGAACTGTGAAAAAATGCATATAAACTGAGGAATTTATTCTCTCTACAGTTTAATGAACTGTCAGTGAATGAGCGCCTGCTTGTCCAACCAGGCGGTTATTCACTGACAGTTCTGTGGGCCACTGGTAGTGGATGAGAGAGGAGGGCTGTGCTGGTGGCCTGCTCAGGGGCAGTGTGGGGAAGGGAGTTGGGTGGTGGCAGATGAACTGTAAGGGTGGTGTTTGTGGGGGTGTAATAGACACCAGAGAATTAAGATTATTTTTTTTTTACAAGGGATCTGGGATGGGGAGGTCCACTAGACACCAGGGAATACTGGGAATAGAGGGGGATGAGTTGGTGGACTGCCAGCTGTTTATTTGTGGACTAAGGAATCCAGGATAGAGAGGGGTCTGCTAGACATCAGGGAAATAAAATATTTTGGGAGCCATGATCGTGGGGGGCACTAGAAACCATGAGGGTCCAAGGAAGGATTGAAGGTCTTTACCAGGACCCCTGATCAGTGGGATAGATTAATGAGTTAAACTGCAGTTAAAAAGCCTCAGAAATTACCACTGGCAGTGATCCTTTCTGCAGATTTTTTCTGCAGTTTTATATTTTCTTCAGTTTTATATGGATTTCGCGAAAGTTCCGAAAATGATTTCTAAACTTTAGCGGAAAGCGAAGTTCGCAGTTTCGGGAAAATACCGCCAGCGGAAATTAATTTTTGCACATCCCTACCAGTGAGGGGATCACTGTGCTCATAAATGGGCTGCATTACACAGTGAGACAACAGCATGTGACCTCTCTACAGCTGCTTCAGTTCTGGCAATGGCAGCTGAGCATGCTTGCCAAAAAGGAGTATGTCAAAAATCAATTAGTGAAATTAACACTGGACTCTTTAAAAAAAAAAAGCATGTACCATGCTCTAGTAACATCTTATACTAATTAAAGCATTTGCAAGCATTTTAAATGGATATACATTTTTAAAACCAACCCGAAAGTGTGAGTCTTTTTTCTCATCACACAATAGGTGCTACAGGTGTTAACTCACGATGGTGAACCCTTGCTATAATGAACCATGTAGCTGGCTCCGAATGCATTTGTTTTAACAAGGGAGAACTGTAAATAGTTACTATGACCACTGAGTTGGTAGAGAAAGGATGTCAATGGACAACAAGACTTCTTTTTCTTTCCTTTTTCCAAATATGTATGTGCCATTCTGGAAAGGCTTGCATATGTTGCATGGGAGGGAAGAGCCATGGTGATGAACAAGGGTACACGTTCGTTGTGTGGGCACCTTTTGTCAAATGGGGCAGAACATCTTTGTCATTTTTATTTTAGATAACATCCCATCCCTAGGGCTTGTTGCACTTTCCATGAAAATACAGGAACAAGTAATAGTGCAGACTCATACACACATACGTCACATGTTATGAAACTCCCACAATAAAACAAAACCCTTTCAATCACTAAAAATCACTAAAGACCAGGGTAAATAATATTTAAGTGCTTTCTTAAAGGCATCTTTCGAGGAGCCACTGTGTGCATAAGGTGGGTAGGGAGTTCCAGAGTAAAGATGCCACCACAAGAAAGGCCCTATCGATCACCTGCAGATTGGAGGCATGCATGTGGAACCTCTTCCTAGTTCTCCCTGGCAAAGAGGAGAGGGTGACATGGAGTATGTTGACAAGTGAGGTCTTTAATGTATCCAGGACCCCAAATAAGTGACCATGAGAATGACCAGCCTTAATTTAAAATGTACTCACTCCTGTAAAACAGCTAAATACATATTTAATATAGCTACATAGTAATTTAAATGGAATATAAACTTTCTTTTTTTGCATTTTTTTAATGTACAGTAATTGGTAATTTAGGCATGTACAGTATGAGGCACTTTTTTCATCCAGTGTTCGTTTTGTAATTTCTTATCAATTCTGGAACCTCGTGCCATCAGTTGAGAGGAAGCTTAGAGTAAAACTTTCCCTACAGGTCTTCAGCTCAGCTGATATTCCTGTTTTCTGGAACTGATAAGTAGTTATATTAAATGCAGGGTAGGAAAAGGCAACGTTTAAGGGTGCCCTTAATTAGGCAAATAGGACCATTTCAAGGCAAAACCATGACACAGTGTACTGCGGATATAAAACAGACCTCCCATATGCCCAAATGTCCATGTATATTAAAAATATATAAAAAAATCACGATTTATAGATGAGATTTTAAGCTCATTATGTCCTCCCCTTTCTTCATAAGAAGGATTGCATAAGTGTGCTAAACTAACTTGTATTAATGTAAAGGGCTCATTGACCCACTGTAATACCCATGATAGCCAGTGATTCCCATGGTACGCAAACATTTATCCAGGCTTCCCTTGAAGGCCTGTACTGTCTCCGTGTCCATTCTCTCTCCACTGGTTGTCTGGTCCAGAAGTTCAACACCCACTGGGAGATGAAATGCTTCCAAACACTACCCTGCATTTCCCACCTCTGAACTTCAAGGCATGCCGCATGTCCTACTGGAGGATAACAGATCAAACTTCCTTGAAGTGAGCCGACCCGGTGGCATAGAGGGTTGAGGCATTGAATGCCTTACCTCCTGCCATGCCGGTGACCCATGTTCAGGACCAAGCATGGGTTACCGGGGGTTGGCAGGGTGTGAGAGGATCGAGCATCCCAGAGCCTGCTCTCCACTCCTGGGGTGGGGTGGCCAGCTGACTCAGCCTTTGACTGCCACTGGGTGGAGATCTGGTAGTAGTAAAGGCAAATGAGCAGCTCGAAGAGAGGGGCCATGGTTCTGAAGTGTGTGTGTACGTCTCCATGCGCATGTTCTGATGTGTCGCTGTGGCAGGGGCACTTGGGAGAAAATGAAAAATAGGACTCAACAGCAGATCACCATTCTGTGCATCTCCTGAGGCCAATGCCACCACTCCAATGCCTAGAGTGACTCTGGATTGTGATTTGGGAGGGGGTCCTCCCGTTCCAATCCCACCACTGGGGGAATCTGTGGGGGATTGGCCCCAGGCATGTCTGGGGTGGTGTGTACCAGCTGGGGGTGGGGTTGGGATGGAAGCAGGGTCACCTGAGAGGTAAAAATCTTGATAAGAAAAGAAACCTTGAAGTGGTTTGAGTTCTTCTATTCTGACAGATCACAGAAGGTCATGATGGTACCTGTTTCATCAGAGCCAGCAATGGTCAGCCGTGGGGTTTTGCCAAGATCAATTCTACCACCTATGTTATTTATGCTCTACAGCCTACCACCTGGATGGTTCATTAGCTGGAATATCATGAGTTTTTACTGATGTGCAAATGACACTGAGCTGTGCCTTTCTTTTACACCTGATGGGCAAGTGGTGATCTCTGTACTGGAGCAATGACTTCAGGAGATTGTAGACTGAATGGCCTCTGGCTGGCTAAGCTTGAACCCATCAAAGATGGAGCTGTTACTGGTGCAACTGGATCATTGCTGGTCAGCAGCCAGATGGGATGCCACTGTATGCCCATCTCTGAATTGTAATGGCCGGTGGTCGTGAATGAGGTTAAAATATCTGGGAGTCATTGTGGACCCCAGGCTCACACTTGAAGATCACGTGTTAGCCTTGGTTTGCAGTGTATTTTTCCAACTCAGGAATATCTCCTTGATTAAACCCCATCTGATGCGAGAGGGCCTGGTGATCCAGGTACATGATTTTGTTACCTCAAAACCAGACTAATCTAATGTTCTTAAACTAGGACTATCATGGAGGTTGGTTCAATGCCTACAGCTGATGCAAAATGCACAGCCATGTCGATCTCTAGATCTGCCTACATAGTACATATTATGCCTCTGCTGTGGCAGCTGCATTGGCTTCAAATCAGGTGATGAACAACCTTTAAGATTGTAGTTAACCTGTGAAGCTCTGCATGGTTTGGGCTTGGCTTTCATAAATGCCTCTTATCCTGGTATGCTCCCATCTGACCACTCCAGGGTTTTAAATAAATGATTAGCAGTTTTTTTATTGGGACAACACTAACCGTACAGAAAGTATTTATATAGGTTTTCAAGAAGTGTTATGTTTGTTAAATACAGTGAGGCAAGTGCTATGCACTTTCACAATGTTTTAGCACTTTTATGAGCAAAACGTTAATCAATTTATAGAGTTTAATAAAATCCTGCACTCTTGCCCACTGAGGGGTACCTTCTGGGTTTCTCAAGGGCAAGTTTAAAACTATCTGGTTATTGAATGTTCTCAGTGGCTGTCCTGCTTATTTAGAACTCACCGACATCTAATCTCAGGAGTTCCCCTTTTGATGGAGGCATTTGAGAAGTGGCTGTAAAGTTATTCATCCATCATAGCATACAACCTGCATACTTAATTCAGGACACACTCAGTGTTGTACACAATGTCCTTTATTGCAGTATAGTGATGTGTGCATTTATTGGAGTTTTCTGTAAAAGCATGTCCTATGTAGTGTTTGTTCTGTAAAGTGCTCTGAGCCCTGGTAAATTAATTAATTAATTTAGTTAGTTAGTTAGTTAGTTATTCAAAAGTTTGGTAACCGGGAAAGGCACACTGAGCTGAGGCTTATTTCCAGATGCGACCCAGGGAAAGGGAAATGGAAACAAAATAGACAGCAAAACTCAATCAAACAGTGGCACAAAATTTGGCAATAAAATATAGTGCAAATACAGTGCCTTCAGAAAGTATTCACCCCCCCTTGGATTTTGTCACATTTTGTTGTGTTACTACCAGAATTTTTAATGCATTGAAATGATTTTTTCCCCCTTGATTCACACAGCATACTCAACAGCTAAAAGGGGCCAAAATATTTATATTGTGTAACAAAAATTTATGAAACATTAAAAACTGAAATATCTTGTTTACTTAAGTATTCACCCCCCTGAGTCAATACTTTGTAGAAGCACCTTTGGCAGCAATTCCAGCTTTGAGTCTTCTTGGGTATGTCTGTATCAGCTTTGCACTTCTGGATTTGGGGATTTTCGCCCATTCTTCCTTGCAGATTTGTTCAAGCTCTGTCAAGTTAGATAGGGAGCGTCGGTGAACTGCAATATTTAAGTCTTTCCACAGATTCTCAATGGGATTCAAGTCTGGGCTTTGGCTGGACCACTCAAGGACATTCACCTTCTTGTTCTGAAGCCACTCCAGTGTTGCTTTGGCTATATGCTTGGGGTCATTGTCCTGTTGGAACGTAAATCTTCACCCCAGTTCAAGGTCTATTGCAGACTGATGCAGGTTCTCCTCAAGAATGTGACTGTATTTGGCTCCATTCATTGTTCCCTCTATCCTGACAAGTGCCTCAGTCCCTGCCGCTGAAAAGCATCCCCATAACATGATGCTGCCACCACCATGCTTCATGGTAGGGATGGTGTTACATGGGTGATGAGCTATGTTCATCTTGCGCCAGGCATAGTGCTTTGCATTCAGGCCAAAGAGTTAAATTTTTGTTTCATCAGACCACAGAATCTTTTGCCACATGGTCTCAGAGTCTGCCATGTGCCTTCTTGCAAACTCCAGGCATGCTATTATGTGGCCTTTTCTCAGGAGTGGCTTCCATCTAGCCACTCTCCCATAGAGGCTACATCTGTGAAGTGCTGCAGAGATTATTGTCCTCTGGACAGGTTCTCCCATCTCAGCCATGGATCTCTGTAGTTCTGTCAGGGCGGTTATTGGGTTCTTGGTTACTTCCCTGACCAAGGTCCTTCTTGCCCGGTTGCTCAGATTGGGAGGACGGCCTGCTCTAGGAAGAGTCTGGGTGGTTCTGTAATCTTTCCATTTCCTAATGATGGACTTGACTGTGCTCCTGGAACTTTCAACACCCTAGAAATGTTTTTATACCCCTCCCCAGATCTATGCCTCCTCACAATTCTATCCACGGAGTTCTCGGACAGTTCCTTGGTCTTCATGGTAGAGTTTCTGCTCTGACATGCACTGTCAACAGTAGGACCTTATATAGACAGGTGTATTTCCTCTGAAATCATGTCAACCATTTGAACTGACCACAGGTGGACTCCATTCAAGTTTTAGAGTGATCTCAGAAGGAAATTGGATACACCTGAGTTCAATTTGGAGTGTCATAGTAAAGGGGGTGAACACTTATCAAATCAAGACATTTCATGTTTTTATTTTAAATTACATGTACAAAAAATTCCAGAAGTTTCATTCCACTTTGACATTATAGAGTAATTTGCGTAGATACGTGACAAAAAAATCCCGTATAAATGTATTTTAATTTGAGTTTGCAACATCAAAAAACGTGACAAAATCCAAGGGGGGCGAATATTTTCTGAAGGCACAGTACATTGGCAGCAAAAAATGTTGGTAGGATTGCATCGGTTTCTGAGTTTTGGAGTAATCTGAGGATTTTCAGGGTGCGTAGGGAGCAGGAGCAGACAGACTGAAACTCAGTGAGGCTAAGTCCTCGGAAGGGAGATGGGGGGAGTGAGGGCAAAAGAATACAGGATAGAGTGATGGGGAGAGAGAGAAGGAGGGATGTGGGAGGTTGGGGAGAATCAGGAGCAAGTGGGGGGCTGGCTTTAACAACTGCTTTAGGGATAGTAGGGAAGGGACAAAGTGAAGAAAAGGAGGGAGCAATGAAACATAGAAACATAGACTTTGACTGCAGACAAGGATCACTTGGCCCACCCAGTCTGCCCATTTCCCTACCTATTGGATAAGCTGCATATCCTAGTTTTACCAACAGCCTACTTCCACCTACAGTTGCTTTGTGTCTGTTCCATGCATTCTTAAATTCCCCCACTGTTGTAACAGAGCAGGTTCCAAAGGCAGGGGATTCAGTAAGAGAAGGGAGCCAAACCAGTGCTAGAGCGAGGGTGAGGGATTGAGAAATAGTGGGAGTCTCTGGAACGAAGGGGATAGGTGGAAGGAGCTGAAGGGGAGAGTAGAGAGGATAGACAGGAGGGGAGTGAGGTGAACCAGTATTTGCCAATAAGAGAGGAGCAATGGGAGTGGTGGCAAAAGGGTAAGGGGACAATAGAAAGAGTAGAATAGTGGGAACAGTGATGTGTATGAAGGGACGAGTTGGTCACTAAGCAACAGAAGGCATTACAAAGGGTGTCCAGCTTGGTGAGAGTACAGGGCGCTACTTAATATAAAATGACTTCCCCTTGACTTGCTATGAAATATTATTTAGATCCAAGATGTGTCAGTCCTAGTCGCACTGTTTTTGTAGGCACCGCTTAAAGTGATTTCCTACATGTAACTATTAACCGCATTACTTACAGCAAATGATACGTTATGCTGGTGAAATTCCCTCTGCAGAAATCATTTACATTTTTGTGCAGCTATTATTACATGGGAAGGGATCATAGTTTGGCCCCAACAAGGTGGCCAGCCGATCCCTTCCACTTCCTGTTTGCTTTCCAGGCCCCCGCACTATGACTTGCAGCAAGAAAACTGAAATGAATAGGGGTATGTTTTTATTACCATTTTGCACATTATAATGGAAAGCTAGAGATTAATTAAGGCCACTGTTTGACTAACAAGGGCCTTCATAGTTGAGTGGTGGCCTTCATTAATCTCTGACTCACCTTCATGTGTGTAAAATGCTAGTAAAAAATTCACTACTCATTTCAATGGGGTGTGCCCCTGTGCTCTCCCTTGTTGCATGTCATAATGTGCCAGAGCACAGGGGCATGGAAAGCAATCCGGAAGTGGAAAGGATTGGCCGGCCACCTTGTTGGGGTCAAACTATGATCCCTACCCATGAAATAACAGTTGTACAAAACCTAAAATGATTTCTGCAATAGGACTATCACTAGCATAACCTGTCATTTGCCGAAAGTTACCTCCCTAAGCTCAATTAATCACTTTAAGCACTACATTCTCATTTAGAGATTTTGCTAGTGTTTAAGCATCACTGATACTGTTTATTTTTCAAGTCATCCATGCCAGAAAATGGTATATTATGTGTTAATTCCATTTGCAAACATGAGAACTGGAAGATTGCTTGCCAAATATGTGATGCAATGTTATCTAACTGAAACCAATGAAATCTGACAGAACTACAGAAACAAACACAAGGAGCGCAAACAGGTACAACAAGCAGCAGAGGAACAGATAGTTCTTAAGGGACCAAATACAATCTGCAAACATTCCTCAGTTATGTAAACATCAATTATCTAACAATGGTTGGAAACTGAGTATTCAGACTGACCAACCATGGTTTAAATGTGTTACATTAATGTATGGAAAGCCTCAGGTACATTAGAACAATTAGAAATGTAAACAAAAAACTTTAAAATTAAAAACATTTTAGTTTCAAAATCTCATTAAGAGCTGGCCTGTTGGTGCAGCAGTAGTACTACAGCTTTGGACACCAGTGAAACAAGTTTGGGTCACTGAGGGATGACCGAGGGGATGAGGATTGATTGTCCCAATGGGTGGGCTCCAAGCTGTACTGTGATACTGCCACCAGGAGTTCACAGGTGGCAGGGTAGTTAGAGAAGGAGGTGGAAGAGAGGGACATTGTGGATGTCGACAGGTGGATGTGCACATAGACACGCCGTGACATCAGTGCACACAATGTCCCTGTGGGAGTAAACATAGGAAGAAAACACCACCACAGTCCGCAGCCCCTCTGTGACAATAACGGACCCAGTTTGCCTGAGTTCCCCTGCCTCAGCAGCACTTTACCACCACCTGAGAGTGTCTGGGGGACCCCCACCCCAACTGGTGAAGTCATGGCTCCATGGAGGTAGGTGCCCAGGACTGGAGGCAGGAGGGGATTGGGAGGTACCTGGGAGCCCCAAGGGATTACTAGAAGAGTTGAAAGTGTAGTGAAAAATACCAAGTTAAAACAAAAATAGCATTAAGGCACTCCAGGAGTTGGAATACCTTCATCGATCTAACCCTAAGGACATCTGAAACATGACTATACCTCATGTGTCATGACTCCAATAGTGCTAGAATAATTGATGGTATCCCAACTCCTTGTCTAAAAGGAAAACTCAAAGAACATTCAGTCTACCAAAGGATCAGGAAAGTAGTGCTATGCAGTGATGACACAGGATGAACAGAATCAATCAATCAATCAATCAAAATCTTTATTTTGCCAGGTGGAACATCATTGAGACAAGCTCATTTACAAGATGGACCTGGGGCAAAACAGTTGCCAACAGGGTTAAGAGATCACAAGTTGAGTGAATGTACATAACAATTACATAGTAATAATAACAACATAATAACATATAACCATTGCATGTGAAAAGATACTTGCACCAGGACATAGCAATAGGTTCAACAGGAGGTAGTGATTTTAAATACAATTGCATGGATACAGATATATGGATGTAAAGTAATGAGCTAAAGTTTATACAGAGAACATCATTGGAGGAGTCATACTGAGCAAAAGTGGCAGTTCCTCTAGCGTCAAAGTGCAAAAAAGATTGAGATGTAAGAGTCCTCTGATAAGTACTGTAGGCATGGCCTGGCAAGTGGGGTGGGAAGGGGAGGGGGGTATATGGAGTGGGGAGGAAAGGCCAGCCGAGATAGGAGAGGGTTGGACATGATGATCTAGGGAAGAAGGACTGTTCGAAGGGAGAATACAACAAAGTTGAAACAAAAATAGCATTAAGGCACTCCAGGAATTAGAATACCTTCATCGATCTAACCCTAGGGACATCTGAAACATGACTGTACCTCATGTGTCATGTGTGTATTAACCAGTATATTACATCAGTATTCACAAAGCACATGCATGCAGTGATATCAGAGGGTGAAATATTAAGGGAGAGCAGAAGGGCATGCCATATTACATGCATTTGATACCTGAAGAATTGCAGAAAATGCTAAGGATGGTAAAAGGAAACAAGGCAACTGGATCTGATCATCCATAAATTGCTTGAAGCTTATCAGCCTGTTTTGACTCCTACTTCCAGCACCAGCTCAACCTCACTTCACTCTGGCACTATGCATTTTGAGTTTGCCCCGTTTGCACGGACAATTTGTATGCTAATTCATTTGTATTCCATATGCAAATATTTGCCATTTTGTCTGCAGTGCCTTCAACTTATGCTCTTTATGCAATCCTCATCGTAACCACTTCACTTGACTGGCCGTAGTTTTGTTTGTACAGTACTTGTGCTTCTCCCCTTCCCCGGGTCGAATCTGGAAACCAGCCTTGGCTCAGCGTGCCTCTCCCAGTTACCAATTTTAAATCAATTAATAAATAAATCCTGAAGGTGCTAACTAAGGATCCCTAGTATCAGTGGTAAATATAGTGAGTGACTAGATCAGAATTTCTGATGACTGCACAGTGTCCAAACGGTGCCAATATTCAAGAAAGGCTCCAAAATGGAACTGGGGAATTGCAGTATAGGCAAAGGGATGTAATATCTATACTCAGGAAACTGCTTACAGCTGACAGATGCTGACATTTTAGAATACATACCAATTGTTTATTTTAAAGTGAGGACAGACGCTGACATTTTACAATATGTACCGATTTGTTTACTTTTTTTTGAAATTCAATAAGCTTTACTGAAAAGCAATGAAGTAACAACATGATCGGCTAACAGCCAATAACAATTATAATAAAATCCCAAATCCCCTACCCCCACCCTCACCACCCTGGCAGAGTGACTGACCAAATATCGCACCAAGCTACAGTAGAGTATCCAAGAATAATATCATGAGATAATTGTAAATCACCCTGTGAACCAACTTATAAAAAGGAAAGAAAACACTATGCCCAGAATCCATAAAAGTTCCAAAGGTATAACTTAGTTTTAAAGCCCAACCCTAAGAGGTGATCCTAAGACGTATGTAAAGCACGCAAAATGCTCCATCTTTTATCAAAAGTTATAGGTCTATTACAAATACTTGCAATCACACTATCAACCCTGAGTTTGTAGAGTAACTCTTGAAACCATTCTTGATAAGAAATAGAGGCCTGATTAAGCCAGTGATGCAAAACCAACCTCTTGACAGATAATGAAATTAAGGCCATATGGTACCTCCTTTCCTTCACAAGAACTATTTAACTGCCTCCCTGAATCATGTGACCTGCAGACCTACAGAGACAGTCAGACTTGTGATCAGTGGCCTGTTTTTTGATGACTTTGCCTTATCAAACTGTAACTTGAAGTGAACTCAAAGTGGACAATGAAAAGTAAGGCAAAGTAAGGTGAATTTCAAGTTTTTAATGAACAATTCACATAGTGTAATACAAATTAGAAGTGCACCACCTCAGGTTCACTTCCCCTGTGAATTAAAACTTTGCTGCATCTCTATTCTCGAGTTAGTTGGGGGGGGTCATCCATAGACCCATAAAGAGTCTTATAATAAGACTCGAATCCCTTCACTATGTCTCTAGATTGAGTTCTGATAGCGCCATCAACAGACTCGATGGACGCAATGAGACAGAAAAACTCTTGCTTCCAAAGGTGGAGAGCCAAGAGTCATCCTGCCTTCTCCTCCTGATCTATATATGTGGCTTGGGTTTTGAGAATAGTATATTTGGCTTTCTCTCATGTAAGAGCTGTATGCATTATGGAGAAGAAATAGCTCACTGTGGATCTCCGGTGGTGTCTGCAGGGGAGATAGAGAGGGTTCTAATATCAATCACACACCTTAGGAGAGCAGCGGCCTCCTCTATGAACATGCATTTCCGCTTCAGGACCAAACAAATAAATTCTCTAAGGAAGTCTCCCCACTCCAAGTCCCTCAATCTATGGATCCAATACTTTGGGATATGAAAACCTCAATTTGGGTTTTAATTCTGATAAGAATAAATTTGTCCTTAAGGAGCTGATTATTCAGCTTCCATGAAATGTTCCTCTGGATACTGGGGGTCAAGGAAAGGTTCACCCATACCGAGGTATGATCTGACAGGACCCTGGGAGCAATCCCACTGCCCAGCACTCCACTCGTCCCCGACTGGTTGATCAAAATGAAATTGATTCTGGAATACAAACTGTGAACCTGGGAGTAGACTGTATATGCCCTGTCCTGATGGTGAAGCAACTGTCAGGGATCACACAAACCTAGAGACTCCACCATGTCATGGAGGGAGAGCTGGGCAGGGGACAGCCCAGCTATGGACCTGCCTGTTCTATGTAAATCTTGAGTGAAAAATACATTCCAATTACCCCCCACAACCACAGGGAGTGAAATAAATGGTGCAAGAAGAGAAGCCAATTCCATAAAGATGGGAGGATTGTCAGAATTAGGACCATACACACTACCTAACGCTACCTCTACCCAATCTAAAATCCCTCTAACAAAAATATATCTCCCCTTGGGGTTCACGAGACTCTAAGTCCAATGGAAACTAATTTTGCTGCTAATTAAAATAGCCACACCCATACTAGCAGTACTATCCCCAGCTGCAAAAACCTGACCAATCCACTTCCTGTGGAATAGATTAGATTCCACAGAGAGTAGCTGAGTCACCTGTAAAAAAAAGCTATCTTTCACTGAAGCTGCTTCAGATGATTAAGAATTTGATAACGTTTGATCTTGGACCTAGCTCATTTGACATTCCATGGCATACATTACTGTATAAACCAGAGAACTAGCCATTGTTATACCTCATCCAGAATTTAAGCAGAAAGATAAACAACAAACAGGGTTTCAAAGACTGCCACATAGAAACATAGAAGTTGATGGCAGATAAGGACCGCAAGGCCCATAGTCTGCCCATTTTTTTCTACCTTTTGAATGTGCTATAGGCCTGTACTCTATCAATGGCCTATCTATTCATACCTATCTGTATTGCTCCCTTATGCCTATCCCATGCCTGTTTGAAGCCCTGCACTGTGTTTATATCCACCACTTCCTGAGGTAGGTCGTTCCATGCATCCACCACGCTTTCTGTGAAAAATAACTTCCTCGCATTACCCCTTAATTGGCCTCCCTCTCTGATCTAATGCTGTGTCCTCTTGTCCTGCTATATTTCTTATATTGAAACATGTTAGTCTCTTTCACCTTGTTAATGCCCTTAAGATGTTTGAATCTTTCAATCATATCACCTCTCTCCCTCCTTTGCTCTAGGGTATACATATTGAGCTCCGTTAATCTGTCCTCATGTGTTTTCTGATGCAATTCTTGCACCATTTTGGTTTCCCTTCTCTGTACTGCCTCCAGTACTGCATGCAGAACTCCAGATGGGGTCTAACCAGTGTCTTGTAAAGTGGGATTATTACCTCCCTCTCATGACTTGCGATACCACTACTAATATCCCCCAACATCCCTCTAGCCTTACCTACTGCTTTGGTGGTCTGCTTGGATGATTTGAGGTCATCTGTGATGATGATGCCCAAGTCTTTCTTCCCTTGTGATTGCCAGCAGCTCCCTTCCCAACCTATAGGTGGCTTCAGGGTTTTTCTTCCCTATGTGCATGATCTTGCACTTCTTTGCGTTAAACCCCAGTTGCCACTCTTCCGACCATTTTACCAGTTTATCCAGATCTCTTCTCATTCTGCCCACCCCATCTGGATCATCTGCTCTGTTGCAGATCTTGGTGTCATCTGCAAACAGACAAACCTTGCCATCCAGTCCATCTGCAATGTCACTGATGGAGATATTGAAGAGGACTGGCCCCAGGACTGATCTCTGAGGTACCCCACTTGTGACCTGCATCTTTTCTGACTGTATACCATTTACCACCATGTTCTGTTTTCTGTCTGCCAACCAGTTTGCCTCCCAGTTGACCAACCTCTGACCCACCCTGAGCCTACCAAGCTTATTAATCAATCTTCTGTGTAGAACAGTATCAAAAGCTTTGCTGATGTCAAGGTAGGCAACATCAACGGCACCCCGTTGGTCCACCACTCCGGTTACCCAGTCAAAGAAATCTATGAAACTACTTTGACAGGACCTTCCTGTTGTAAACCCATGCTGTCTTGGATCCTGTGCTCCTATGGATTCCAGGTGTTGCACTATCCTTTCCTTAAGGAGTGCCTCCATAATCTTGCCCACAGCTGAGGTAAAACTGACTGGTCTGTAGTTCCCTGCCTCCTCCCTGCTACCACTCTTGTGGAGCGGGATCACATGAGCCCTTCTCCAGAGTGTCAACTCTATCCTTTTCCTTCTTTCACCCTCTAAACCATAATACAACCCCCATAACATTGCCCTAAATACCCCACACAAACCCAAATCACTCTCAACATACTCTCCCATATTTAAAAATTCTCTTTGTACATAACTCCAAAATCTCCAAGATCAAGGCCCACCACCCCATCTCATCCAAAACCTAAGCATCATAAGACCCAAACTCACCCCTACAAAAGAAAACCCACTCAAGTCCCCTATTATACAACCCCAATTTAAGGTGAGTGACTGGGGGAAAATAGCATAACAAGTCAGAAAGTACCCCCAAAAACCAGAACAATGCCACCCCATCCCACCTGGATAAATCGGGGACCACCCTCCCAAACACCAGCTCATGAAATCCCTCATTCCTATGCAGCTAAACAACCCTTACTACCCAGCTCCCACCCTCTCTTAATGTCCAATTACCCATAAAAACACAAGCACCCCAGCAGAGACTGTGTCCCAAAAAACATAAAGCAGAAAAAAGCTACTTGTATAACTTACCTAAATTATCCCCAGCAATCTACATAACACTTAACTTGTATATAAAGTACAAAAGATAAGGTCCATATGACTGTGGATGTTCTTAAGTCAACCAGAGGCAACAACAACAACAATCCATTTATGTGAAGTCACAGATGCTATCCAACCTAGAAAACTATAAATGCTGCCCTTCCATTAAAGCTGAAATGTCCAGTTCCAGAACAAAAGAAAATGGGGCATATCATCCTTGATCGACATAGGTCTATTGTGCGGTCCAGAATCCGTAACCGAATCTGGTGAGACATCCGTTTTTATTAAAAAGTCCTAATAATTCAGAGCAGTACAGCAGGACAGCCTCTTGAACCATAGAAACCAGTCCACTCCCACAGAACTTAGGGAGAAATGTCACAAGGTCCAGCTTTACTACCAGCAGCCAAGAAGGATTCAAAGAAAGCACAGCACTTGCACAACCGAAGTAAGCCTGCCCGGAGAGTCCTTCAGCGATCCTTAAATGGACTGGGATAAGAGTTTGTAACTCCTTGGATTGCTGCCCCTTTGACAAAATTGAAGAGTCCTATTCCAAAACAAGAGGAAAATGAAGAGAAGATGGGGCAAACCATCCTTGCCCAAAACATATCTCTGATGCAGTCCAGGATCCTTCATTGAATCTGATGAGGTAGCCGTCCTTGTTGTAGACACCAAATACATCGAGGCAAGACAGTAGGGGGGAAGCTGCTTGGGTCATAGAAACGGGTCCAGTCCCATGTAGCATGAAGTTAAACTGACCCAAAATCAACCTTTATTGCCAGAAGCAGGTGCAGAAAAGGACGGGAAGAGGTCCGCCTCGAAAGAAGGCTTACTAGCAGAAAATGCCAAGACATCCGATACATTGAACCACAATCTACAATTGCTGCAAAATTATATTGTGGACCAGGATTACCACCTTCAGGGACTCAAATAAACTAGAGCACTTACATAGCTGAACTTGCAGTGGTGGAGCCAGGTTTAGGAATGTTTGGGAGCCAGGGAAGGCCATTCAGTCAATCACGGGCTCCACAATGGGCACTAAACAGTGAATAAAGTTGGTGGCAGGGTGCCACTATTCACAGTGTGGCAACCAGGAGGGACAACCACCTCCCCAGCCCCCCCAGCTCCACCACTGAGCTGAAGCAATCCCAAACCAGAGCATTCCTTAGCAATCTTTAAAGAGGCCTGGAAGAAGGATTTTTAACTCTGTGGATGCTTGCTCAGCCTCTTCAAATGAAAGCCAGACCCCTTTGATCATGACCTGCAGTCGGGCTGGGTAAGACACTTTAAACTTGAGCCCAGCCACTATTAGCTTTGTCATCATTGGGTGGAATGCAGCTCTTTTTTTTTACACCAAGGCAGGGAAGTCTTGAGCCAGCCGTAACTTGGAGCCCTCCCAAATTACCTCCTTGTGCTCCCGAGCCTTTTGAAGCACATACTGTTTGTCCAAAAAATTCAAAAGGCACATGATGAGCAGCCTGGGAGGCAAACCTTCAGGTGGTGGGGGACGTAGTGAATGATGCGCTCTTTCGATAATATAAGCCGGGTTGTTAGGAGAGGGTCTGGCTATCTTAGTGAGTAGCTTCTGGATGAGCAAAATTGGAGCCGATCCTTCTGCATCCTCGGGGAGGCCAAAGATTACAATATTATCTCTTCAGCTTCTCCACTCAAGATCCTCCATCTTGGCTTCCATTTTAAATGTCTTTTGCTGTAATGTAGTGACCTCTTGGTCCACTCGTTCCTGCCATTGTTCCTGCCATTGTTCCAAAAAATATGCCTGGGCTTCAGTGTCACCAGCCCATCATTTCATATCCCTAGGTTCACACAAAGGGATTTCATCTCCTGAGTGAGCTCCTGGAGAGTATTTTTGAAAGGTTGAAATTCCATTAAAAAACTCTCTTCTGTAAGGAGGTCAGCATCAGACATGCGGTACAAGAGCGGTCCAGGGCCAAGCTTTGGGCCTTGGAATGTTTTGAACTTTTATCCGTCATTGTACTTGGTGTATGCCTCGGCGGGGGTGGGTTGCTGCATTTTTGTATCCATAGCGAGTGTACTTTGGATTCCAATTTAACATTGACAGCTCGAACACTTCACTGGACACAGTGTCTAGTGATATTATAATTAATGGTTTCCTCATTTTCCCATAGAGAAACCATGGCGTAATTTGCTGTTATAAGTAAACATTTATAATGGCAAACATGTGCACAGTTTCCCCCACTCTGCGCATGCGCCTGCTTGAGCTCCTCGATTCTCGATCACTGTCTTCTTCCCGAATCACATACCCAACAAGGAGAGAAACTGCCATGGACCCTCGGCAGTAAGTAACATAAAATAAACTTAAATGCACCACATGGCTACCATATCAACCACCCTCACAATTTGGGGGAAAAAACATTTTAAATAATAGTGAAAGCCCACTTTGCACCATGACTTAATCAGACTGCGGCAGCATAGCGGCCTTTTTTTATTTTATATAATTACTGAGGCGTAAAAAGAGAAACCCAAAATTATATAAAATAAAAATTGGTCGCGTGTGTAAACTGAATTTTACACACACCGCTGTGGTTAGATGCTATATAAACCCCTCGAGTGTGTGTAAATTTTCATTATACACCCAGACTGATACTTTATTCTCTATATAAACAACAGAGGAGATTATACAACAAAAATCAGCATTTTATCAGGAGTAAATGGGAGCAGAGTCAAGGAGTGGCTATCCAGTCCAAGGCATCATGTGACTCCTTCAGTCTGTTTACTTTAAATTTAGGACAGATGCTGATATTTAAGAATATGTGCTATTTGTTTACTATAAAGTGGAGATGACCTCAGCCTGGTGGAATAAGCAGTAGCAGGAGTTATGGGACCAAGTCTATGTTTCAAGCCTGCCCCCTTATTCTGGATGCACAAAATCTAGAATGAATGCCACTGGCAGTGGATTTTGACTCATGAGAAAGACCTTAAGGTGATCCCTGTAGCAGCACCTTCTTTAATACTTCTGCATTCTGGCATTTGCAGTATTTATTTAGTGATTGAAATGTCTCATCAGGAAGGCACATTGAGCAACAAGTCACTCATCTCCTGGTGTGACCAGGGGAGAAGGGGCATAATTGGAATGAGACATTAAACATTCAAGTTACGAGATCATCATAAACATGCAATTGTAAGGCAGATGGTACAAACAGTGGTACAACAGTTTTGTGCATAAGATGTAGAAAAAGTGGACAATAAAAAGTGCAGGGATAATAAGTAAGTAAGTGCTTACATGAAAGAAAAGGGGGAAGGGGAGGGGTGAGGTGGGGAAAGGGGGAAGAGTCGTGTCCCTGGCGACCCATTCAGGATATGAGGAGCCCTGCAAAGGAACTGGGGGGACCAGAGAGAAGGGGATAAGACAGTGTCCCAGGAAGACCCCTTTAAGATGGTGGGGGAAGGGAGTAGATGAGAGATACAAGCCCCATGGGGGGGTAGGTGAGGGATCCATGGAGAGCATTTGTGGTCCTTTACATTCTGTGCATGATCAAGGGAGGCTAGTAAGGGGGAACAATTTGGGGAAAGGGGAGGAGGGCTACAGATTTGGGGGTGAGTGTGCACAGGGTAAAATGAAGGTGAGGGTAGAGGGATAGGGTGTGTCTAGGGCTTAGTGGAGGGAATTGGGGAGGGACATGGCAGGAGCAGCTAGGTGCAAGGTAATTATTGAGAGCAGAACTGATGGAGTAGGCAGAGTATGAGTGCCAGATTGGAGAGGTGGAGGGAATTCCAGATTTTTGGGAGGTGGTGAGAGTAACCAGGTTGACTGATTTGGGTGGATCTGCTGGGAACAACCAGGGTATGGGAGTTAGTTCATCTAAGGGAATGCGAGGGTGGGGGGTTATAAAGGAGGAGCTAAGGTAGGAAGGGAGCTCACCCAAGCAGTGCAGGGAAGTGAATTTAGCACAGTGCAAGAGTCAACTATTTGTAAGAAAGGGGAAGGATAGGGCACGATAAAGATTGCAGTGATGGGTATGGGGGTGTATCCAGGACAAAGCAGCAGAAGGAAATGAAGAGGGTGTCCAGTCTGGCCAGGGAAGACTTAGTGGCAGCACCATAGACTATGTCACAGTAGTCAAAAATGGGCAGTATCATCTTCTGAACAAGTTCATGCCTAGTCATAGGAGGGATGCAACTACAGTTCCTGAACTGGGCACCAAGCTTGGGGTGCAGTTTCTTCTGGATGGCGACAATATGTCCAGAGAAGTTTAGGTGTTGGTCCAACCAAACACCTAAGTACCTGAAGGAGGATGTGTCCTTAAATAAAGTCCCATCAAGGGTGTGAAAAGTGGGTAGGGAGGGAAGCCTAGAGAGTCTCTGCCTTGTGCCAAAGGTCATGGAGACAGTCTTCTTGACATTGAGGAAAAAAATTGGTTAGCAAACCAGAGCTGAACTTTGTCGAAGTCTTACTGTAAGCTGGTTGTAACCTCATCAGGACAGGAGCCAGATGCATACATGACTGCAGCATCAGCATACATATGTATAGTGGAGGATGGGGAGCAAACAGAGGGGAGGTCGTTTAAGAAGCTGGAGAATAGGAAGGGCCCTAATACCGAGCCATGGGGGACTCCAGTGCTAATCAGGAGGAGAGGGAAAGTGGCATCTAAGATCTTAACTGATTGGGTTCTACCAATAAGGTAGGCCTTGAACCAATTTGTGGAGGAGGGAGATAGGTCAGATGCTGGGAGTGAGTCGAGAAGAAGGGAGTGAGAGACAGGGTCAATGGCCTTGGCCTAGTCGACAAAAATGGCAGAGGTAATTTGGCCATTGTCCATCCCAGTTAGGACAGAGTATGTGAGCTGTAGGAGAGAGGTGGTGGTTGAGTGGATTTTCCTGAAACCAGACTGGAAAGCAGTGAAAAAAGAGGTGTTGGATAGAAAAGATGTGAGCTGGGAGAGGACAATGTGTTCTTGAAGCTTGGCAAGTGTAGGGAGGATAGAAATGGGGCAGTAGTTGCCAGGCAATGAGGGGTCAACCCCTTTGGGTAGAAGGAGAGCCACAGCAAGTTTCCATGAAGAGGGGACTGAGGCAGTAGAAAATGAGATATTTAGGATTACTGAGAGTGTGTAGGCAATAGCTGAAGTGGAAAGGGAGAGGAGTTTAGGGTCAAGGCCATCGGAGAGGCACCTTTAGAGGGGTTGAAGGTGAGGAGGGTACTTAGGGCATCATTTGGGGTTACAGTAGTGAAAGAGAAGGGGAGGTGGGAGGGTGGTGGAGGGGGCACACTGATAGATCGTGGGGAGGGGGAAGGGTAGGAAGGGAAGGATTTCAGTAGCTAAGTGGCACAGGAAGTATAGTAGGAGTTAAATTCCACAGCTACAGCTGGTGGGTCAGACACTAATGAGCTATTTACTGTAAGTACTGGGGTGGTGGGTGAGATGAGGGGGTAAATAGGGTGTGGACCATCTTCCAGGACTTTGAAGGGGAATTTATGTTGGTGATGAAGGCAGATTTGAAACATTCGGACTTGGCTAACCTTGTAGCCCTGGTGCAAGAGTTTCAGAGCATGTGGAAGTTTGTGAGGTCACTAGGATGCTGGGTAGCTTTATGATGCTTCTAGGCTTCATCTCTAGCCCTGAGGCAGGCCAGAAGTTCAGGGGTTATCCACGGTAAGTGGTTACCTCTGACTCTGGTTTGTTTGTGTGGGGCAAAGGCATTCCAGTTTACAAGAAAGATCTATTTGAAGTAGGCAAGGGACTTATCAACTGAGGGGAAGGAGGTTAGGGGGGACCAGTCAGAAGTGGCAAGGTTGCTCAAGAGAGGTTCAAGGTCAAGAAACTTGAAAAATCATAGTTGTATGGTTTTGTGTGGCGATTTAGCATGTGTGACTACAGGTTACTGTTCAGGCCCCTCCCCAAAAAGTGATCTTGGAAACATCCCCCAAAAGCGGGTAGGTGGGTGGAGACTTTAAGTGAGATTAAGGAAAAAAGGTGAGGTTAGCAGCTCAGATGATACCCACCCCCCCACATGACAATGTGTCCAACACCCAACCTGGACCTGCCTCCAAGGCAGCATCATGCCAAACAGACTGCTCCCTGAGGAGACCAAAGTCCTCCTCTCTCCATGCTGGGATTAAAAGGGGAAGCCTCTGATGGGTGAGATATGGGGGGTATCGTGGGAGGATCCAGGGGCCTACAGATTGATCAGATTGTCAAAGGATCACTGGAGATTCTGAAGGAGTGAGAAACTTGAGGTTTTACAATGCAACATAACATCTTCGTATAAAAATGAAAGAGAGTAAATAGAAGCAGAATACACAATTGTTGAATTATACTACATGTTGTATTTATCACCCTAGTGGTAATATAAACTGTTTTTAAAGAAATATGGGTATTGCACTATTGAGCTTTAGTGAAAGACCAGGCATTGAAAGTCCTATCAAACTTTCCTGTCATTTATGCACTGTTCAAGACTGTGAGACTCCATTTGACCCCATGTGTCATATTAGTATCTAAAACTATAAGGCACAAAAAGTTTAATTATAAAATGGCAAGAACATGTCTGGGAAGTTGATTGGTCATTGTGCCCCTGGACCAGTGTTATCTGATCATAACATCACTGGATACATTCCAGGCACACACATGACCTTCTCACTGAAAGAAAACAGGTGTGTGAGATAACTTCTCACACTTATTACTCACACAGTGATGTCATTCCCAACCCCAGATTTTACTTTCATTTTCACACCTTCCTTTATTTTTGCAGGCCACACAGATTGTAGTACATGCTACTGTACCTTTAAGATTTACAAGGTACAGAGCCAGGATCATGTGACTATGGGAAGTCTTAGTGTGGGGTGGACATGTTGTTGTATTGTGTTGTATGGAGTCTTGTGTGATGCAGTTAATAAATGAAGCAGTTAGAAGCTACTAGACGTTAATCCAGTATGTGGTCTCAGTAATTCTAAAAGTTAAGAACATAACATAACATGGTGTCAGAAGCAGTGAACCAAAAAGCTTCTCAGTAAGGCAGCTGAATTCTGCAACAGGAAAAAAAAAATGAAAAGAAAACAAGAAAATGGAGCAATTCAAGCCATCTGAGCCTTTGGAGAACTGGAGAAGATGGGTGTGGATGGTTGGGTTCTACTAACAGACACCAGCCATAGAGTTTAGTGGATAAAAAAATGCTTTCTTCAGCATTTATCATTTTATTTTCAAAAATGATATAAAAACAAACAGAAAATGTCCAGATATTTACAGAAAAGAAATAGAACACAGTGTTATATCTTGCACACCAAAATAAAATATGAAATTAAATAATCAGGCAAGTCTTCTTCTGAACCTCCTGCTCTTCTCTGTACATACAATATCTTCCAAAATACTTCTTTGATGTGTAACAACTCACTCTTCCTCACTCCATGCTAGTCAGAAGATACTGACCAACCTCCAACTTCTTCTAACAAATAGACCCCTTGTGGGAAGGTTTTATAGTGTTTTTCTGATTAACTCATCATCATGTGACCTTTAAATTAAGACTAGAAGCCTCATTCTGCCATTTAGGAAAAGGTTACCATGATAGTTTTTTTTTTTTCGAATAACATGTTACATTCATCCCCGCTACCTATATAACAAAATTAAATACAAAAAAAATATTTTCTTTCATCAAAAATAACCTTAATTAGGTGCATGGGCATCATCAGGGGTTTTCCTAAGCTCCTCCCCTATCTGTGACATCACCATGTCCCTCCCATATAAACAGCCATTTGCTGGGCTTCCATGCTTATAGAAGGACCTTCCAAAATTAACCAGGACTACACGCAGGTAAGTAACAAAACATTGTATATATATTTTATTCCAATTTAGGAAATCTCCAGCCTTCCCAGATACAAACAGACTAGGGGCACGCTCCCCATCTATTTACCCTGCTAAGTAGGAGAGTTCCATTGCTATTCAAAATGGCTATAACATTTCATTTTGAGAAACCTCTTATTTCTCATACAAACATGTCCATTTCACTTTAATTAAATAGATTTCACAGCCTAGTACACATTTCTATCCTGCTAGCACTGTTTCTGACTTGCTAGCACTGTTTTCAAGAGGTTTACACTTTTGGCAATGCAACCCGATGGCTTTCCTTTCAGCCGTCGGCAACTATTTCATTTCAAAGAAGGCTTTTTCTCTTTTACTGCTTCTGTGTGTATATATAAAAATAATTTTTCAGCAAGCCTCCCCACAGGACTTCACTTTAAGCCTGTATAAACGTATTACCATCCATTTTTAATTGTTCTGCTGATTTTAACATTTATTGAGCTGCTCACATCTTGCACTAGTGAGCGGCTGCAATTCAATAGCACTGCAGGTGCTAGCAACAAGGACTGTCCCCCTCCTTTCATTCATAAGAAGGCAACTATTAAACCATTTTGTTTTGACTTGGTATAGTATACTAAATGGGCAGATGTGCTCGGAACTCGGATAAAAATCTTTAAAGGGATAGTACAGAAGATATCATTGAAGATAGAGGGGGGACGGCTCAGAGGTAATGTTAGAAAGTATTTTTTTCACAGAGAGAGTTGTGGATGCATGGAACAGCCTTCCTGAGGAGGTTGTGGAGTCAGAAACAGTGGGAGAATTCAAGAATGCATGGGACAGGCATAAGGCAATTCTAGTGGGGAGCAGGAGGAAGTAAGCTGTTGGTTAACTAGAATCTGCAGCTTATCCATCAGGTAGGGAAATGGGCAGACTAGGTGGGCCAAGCGGTCCTTATCTGCTGTCAAATTCTATGTTTCTATGTTTAGTACAGGGCAAGTAAATGTCAGGTTGGCCACCCTGACATGAAAAGTAAAGACAGATAAAGAAACAGAGTTTAGGAAGAGAGAATAGAGGAAAAGAAAATATTCTGAGTTCTATGGTGATTTTATATCTCATCCTGCCACAATGGGAACAGAGCATTATGCTCTACATGGAAGCATCTGGTGCAGCTAGAAAATCACAAAAAATGCAAGTAACAATTTTACTTCATACTATAGGGGAGGAAGCCCTAGAAGTATATAACACTTTCAGCTTTGAAGGGGAAGATAGCGCTAAAGATGTAGACACTGTGCTAGAGCATTTTAAAGCATATTGCAACCCCATAAAAAATGTTGTTTTTGAACACTACAAGTTTTGGGACAAAAAGCAAGCCGAAGGTGAAAACTGTTGATCAGTACCTGACAGAACCCAAGCTAAGAACTGTGAGTTTGGCACAATTGTAAATGTCATGTTAAGAGACAAAATAGTGTTTAGGATTTTGGATGACAGATTAAAAGAACATCTCCTGAGAGAGTTGGACTTAACTTTAGAGAAAGCAGTTGATATTTGCAGAGCTGAAAAGGCCACAAAGACACAGCTCCAAGCCATAATGCAGGGTACCTTGGAGAAAGTGCTGCATGCTATTGCACCACAGGAAAAAAGGCATACATCAGATCATGAGGGCAAGCCAGTATCTTCAGAATATAAATGGCACTCAGCTCAGACATGCCATCATTGTGGGCAAACCCATGTACTGTGAAGTTACCCAGCCTATGGAGAAACTCGCCACAAATGTAAAAAGAAAAATCACTTTGCAAAAGTATGACATACATGAACTGAGACCACAAAAAGCAGTAACCTGCATGAAATTAATATGAACAGTCTGTTTATAGGACAAATAACTTGTGCAGAGGACGCACAAAAAGATCATTATGCAGATCCCTGGAATGCGCACGTGGAGGTAGAAAGAACACCAGCAGAGTTTAAGCTGGACACAGGGGCTTAAGTCAATATATTGCCAATAAATGTAACAAGAAAAATACCAGGTAGCTGAAGATTGACAGAATCATCAGCTGTACTGGTGGCATATGAAGGAGCATGAATAAAACCCAAAGGTGTGATCAACTTAAAATGCAAAACACAAAAAAAAGAAGCTGATCTCCAATTTTACATCACATACCACTGCTAGGCAAGGCTGCATGTGAAAAACTTGATCTGTTACACAGAGTTAAGTATGTGGTAATCCAAGAATCCCTTACGAAGGAAAGCCTAATTGAAACATATCAGGATATCTTCACTGGGGTCAGACAGTTCAAAATGGAGCATCATATTCATGTCAACCCTAAAATACCGCTGGTGATACATGGCTGTAGACAAGTACCATTTGGAATCATGCACAAACTGAAAGAAACCCTGGACTAGCTAGAAATGCCTCACATAATTATCCGAGTCCTTGAGCCCACTGACTGGGTGAAAAGCTTGGTAATTACTCAGAAAAAATGGTGAACTGTATGTTTGTCTTGACCCACGAGAATTAAATACAACAATAAAGAGACAACATTATAACATACCAATACCAGAAGAAGTGCAAAGCTGACTCATCAGAAAGCAAGTATTCACCAGTCTAGATGAGAAAGATGGCAACTGGCAAATTAAGCTTGATAAGGAGTTGTCTCGCCACTGTACATTTAACACCACATGGGGCCTCTACAGATTTTGTATACTTCCATTTGGCATAAAGTCAGCCAGCGATGTGTTTCAACAAAAGAATGAAGAAACATTTGGCCACATCGAGGGAGTGTATATCATTGCTGATGACATGAAAATTACTGCAGACAGTCAAGAACAGCATGATGAGATTTTAAGGAAGGTCATGGATCGAGCGAGAGCTGAAAATGTAAAATTCAATAAAGACAAGTTACAATTCAAAGTTTCAGAAGTCAAATACATGGGCCGTGTGATGACTGCAAAAGGGATTCACCCTGATGAGACCAAAGTGAAGGCAATTGTGGACATGCACCCACTGACAGATAAATCAGGACTGTTATGTCTACTGAGAATGAAACACTACCTAGCCCAGTACACCCCAAGGGAGGCAGACATTACTGCACCACTAAGAGAACTTCTTCAAAAGAATCATCCATGGCAATGAGAAAATGAGCATCAGCAAGCTTTCACGCAACTAGAGGAGGCCCTATGTAATGCTTCAGTACTTCAATGTGAAAAAGTCCATTGCTATCCAAGCAGATGTGCTGAAAGATGGAATTGGTGCATGTCTCCTACAGAAACGAAGCCCAATTGCATATGCCACCAGAGCCTTGACAAGCACAGAGCAAAACTATGCCCAGAGAGTGAAAGAACTTTTAGCAGTAGTCTTTGCTACTCACAAATTCTACCAATATGTGTTTGGTAAACAAGATAGAAACATAGAAACATAGAACATAGAAACATAGAAACATAGAATTTGATGGCAGATAAGGACCGCTTGGCCCACCCAGTCTGCCCATGTCCCTACCTAATGGATAAGCTGCAGATCCTAGTTAACCAGCAGCCTACTTCTTCCCACCCCACCCCCTAGAATTGCCTTATGACTGTCCCATGCTTGAATTCCACCACTGTTTTTGACTCCACAACCTCCTCCGGAAGACAGTTCCATGCATCCACAGCCCTCTCTGTGAAAAAATACTTCCTTAAATTACCTCTGAGCCACTCCCCATCTTGAAATTGTGCCCCCTTGTTCTTGCACACCTCTTTTTTTGAAAGATGCTACCCTCTTGGACTTTGTTGATTCCCTTGAGGTACTTGAAAGTTTCTATCATGTCCCCCCTCTCCCTCCTTTCCTTGAGGCTATACATATTAAGCTCCTTAAGTCTCTCTTCATATGTCTTCCGGTGCAGACCCTGCACCATTTTAGTTGCCCTCCTCTGGACATCTTCCATCCTGTCTATGTCTTTGCGGAGATTGGGTCTCCAGAACTGCACGTAGTACTCCAGATGGGGTCTGACCAGCTGTCTGTACAGAGGGATAATAACTTCCTGTTTTCTACCAGTGATGCCTCTCCCTATGCATCCCAGTATCCCCCAGCCCTCCCTGCTGCCCTCTCACATAGCTTGCCCACCTTTAGGTCTTCTGATATGACTACCCCCAGGTCCCTTTCCATTTTTGTTGTTGTTAGTATCTCACCCCCCATTGTGTACTCTTCCCCTGGGTTTTTGTTTCTCAGGTGCATTACCTTGCACTTAGCATTGAATCTAAGCTGCCATACATTTGACCATTCCTCTAACCTTGCCAAGTCCCTTCTCATCTTTTCCACCCACCTTGTGCATCAACTCTGTTGCAGATCTTTGTGTCATCTGCAAAGAGACATACTTTTCCTTCCAGTCCCTCTGCAATGTTGCTTATAAAGACCTTGAAGAGCACCGGTCCTAACACTGAACCCTGCAGTACCCCACTATAACCCCCCTTTCTTCAGAGTGGACTCAAGTGCAATCAGACTGCTAGAGTCCATGTTTCGCAAACCTCTAGGACAAGCCCCAGCATGACTTCAAAGAATGCTGTTACAGTGCCGGAAATATGATTTACAGATCCAGTACACACCTGGGAAACTGATGCACATCGCTGACACTCTCAAAAGCACCATTATCAGATACCTCTGAAGAATCTGTGAGTGACCAAGATGACAGAGTAATTATTTCCATGGACAGTGAATCAGTCATGGAAGGTCAGCTGATGCAAGAAATCAGGATGAATACTGAGACAGTACACAGCAGTTACTTGGAGGGCTAGTCAGACAAGGTGGGCCCCTGTACAGAAAAAAGACTGACATCAGAGTTAGACCATACTGGCCATTCCATGATACATTGCAATGTGAGGAAGGACTTCTACTTTGAGGAGAGTCATAATTCCAGCAAACATGAGAAGTAACATGCTAACAAGAGTGCATGAGGCTCACCTGGGCATACAAAAAGAACAAAAGCCAGAGTAAGGACAGTGATGTGGTGGCCAGGAATGTCAAGCGAAATAGAGTGCATGGTGGAAGGATGTAACATTTGCACAAGGCACTGCAACAGGAACAACAAGCATTTGTCAATGCCGAATGCTTGCTTGCTGGTATTATCATTGGACGTGCAGGAGTTAGACAGATGCAGAATAGGAGTGACAGTGAAGTATTGAACTCATGCCAACCCCACCTCCTCCCCTTCCAAACTGATGGGGAAACTTTTACAAATCTGTCAAGCAACCATTAATATGTAGAGAGACATTTTTTTTTATTTTAGTCTTTGGTAACCGGGTAAGGCCCACTAGGCACAAGTGTTGGTTTTCAGGGGCGATGTGGGAGCACTGGGGAGGTTAAGTGACTTGCTCAGAGTCACACAGTAAGCAAGTTGAAGTTGTAGGAATTAAACCCAGGTCTGCTGGATGTACCAAGCTTATTCACAGCTCATTACTCTAACCTCTAGGCTATACTGCCAGCCCCAAAAATGACCAATGACATTGGCAGTAGTGTGAAAACTCGGAAGTTCTACCCTCCAGCTCCCATTTTTAGCCATGGTTGCACCCGTGCCTAAAGAATACCATTCGGAGTTGTAAACCTGGAAAACAGACAGAACTGGGTTTCATTCCCACAAACATCACTTGCATACTGTGTGATACTAGGAATGTAACTTATCCTTTATCACATACATCTGTCAATTCCATGCATTCACCACCCTTTCTGTGGAAAATAACGTCTTCACATTACCCCTTAATCAGTCTCCCTCTAATCTCATGCTGTGTCCTCTTGTCCTACTATTTTTTTTTAATAGTGAAACATGTCAGACTCTTTCACCTTGTTAATGCCCTGAAGATGTTTGAATGGTTCGATCATATCACCTCTCTCCTTCCTTTGCTCGAGGGTATACATATTGAGCTCTGTTAATCTGTCCTCATATGTTTTCTGATGCAGTCCCTGCACCATTTTGGTTGCCCTTCTCTGAACTACCTCCATTTTTTTTAATCTCCCTGTGCAGGTGTAGCCCCCAGTACTGCACACAGTGCTCCAGATGAGGCCTAACTAGTGTTTTGTAAAGAAGGATAATTACCTCCCTCTTATGACTTATGATACCCCCTACTAATACACACCAACATCCCTCTAGCATTACCTACAAAACAAAGTTTTTCATGTGCAAATAGCATACATAAAGTGCCCCAAATCATTAGCAAAAGACGTGCAGCTTTTCTTACAGACTGAGGATGATTCTGTATGCTATTTTCACATTAACTGCTTTTACAGTACGGGGTGCCTGGGGACGGTATGTTTGGCTGATGCCACACATTATCCACAAGCATACAAATCAATCGATAATGGTACCGGGAGTTATTGGTCCCCAGCAAGAGCAAAGTACTGGATTAAGCCCAGCGACCACGGCAAGGTTGACTCCCACTGCTGGGTACCGCAGTGCTGCGGAGGTGCCACTGCCGCATAAAAACTGTGGCAGACAAGACAGGTGGTTAAAAGCCACTAAATGTAGGCACACAGAGAAAACACCAAGTGAAAAGCACATCGTGTTGTGGTGTGCATGCATCTGGCACCACACTTTTCACTGTCTGGTGCAAGGCATCCACTGCAAACTCCTGCAGCACAGAGTGCAGCCAGTACTGCGATGTGAAACATCATCCAGGAGCCACATGCTGCAGGCACAGAAAAAGTGTAATTCTGTGGCCCCCCATATGTCCCTGCAGACCTCATCTTAACTGAGTTGTTCCATGTCTAGGGTGCACTGAATGACATTGTGTGCATGCGGCATGGCACTAATCAATGATGCTAGACGTCGCACTACTGGTGACTCAGTGTGCCAATGAAATTGCGTGCCAAGCACCATATAGTGACCTGCGGCGTAAAGATGCGCACACGCACCACAAGATATAAGCAGGATTAGGGACAGTACATCATCATGTTTCTCTTACCCTGAAATATAAGTAAAACAAAAAATATTGTGTCAACTAGACCATACACAGCCACCTTGGCCACCTGGAAACACACACACACGAATCACACCACATAAAACCCATTGGAAGCCATGCTGTGTGCCCCACAAATGACAGTGAAGACATGCACAATTGTAGTCTTCACATGATAAAGCTGTGATTGGCAGGGTGAATCATGGGGCTTGGACAAATAAGCAAAGTGGTGACAACCACTACTGGCACACCCGAAAGCTACCTGTCACCTGCTCACATAGGCACATAAGAACCACAATCCACCCTAATACACACTTTTGGCAGCACAACAGGCAAAGGTGCTCACACAAGCAATTACTCAGAACATACAGGGTTGTATGGAAACACACACTTTACTCAGAAAAACAGCAACAGTTTTCAGGACTATGTCTGACATGACAGTAGGGACACACTCACACTCACACTCACATTCACACTCACACTCACACACACACACACACACACCTGCTCCCAGCAAAGCATATTACTGACAAGGCCAGCTTATGATTGCCATCGAGCCTCTTTTTTTATTGACCCTATATGTGTGACTATTCCTAACAGAGAGCCCTTTGTGCTGACGTCAACTCGACAGTGCTGGAGATTAGTCTCCCTTTTTTGTTTGGGTTCTCCATTTGCAGTACCTCACAGCAGTCAGAACAGCTACATTCTCCATTAAGGATGCATTGAAAATGCTGGAATATAATACAGCATCTTTCTGACCATTTCTTTCGCCCTGTTTAAGGCAGAGTACCTGTGTGTGTGTATGACACTAGTTCAGTAATGTAAATTTACAGTCCACTAATTCCCATTGCTTTTGTTCATTCCTCTTTTGCATCACTACCTGATGTACATTGAAAATCAATGTGCTGTTCGCAATTGTGCTTTACTTTGCTCTCTGCATACCCGTTCTAACAGCTGTTACTGTCCTGTTATGAATTTCCGACACACAGGCCCAGATTAATGGATGTGGGAGCCCTACTCCAAGTCATATATTGTGGCCTGGGGGGGTCCCTAAATGCTAACATCCCACTCTTCTGTGGCACTATGCAGAATCAATACCCGAGCAGGTACACACCCATCCATCTTCCACGTACTGGGTCACCCACAATGGAGTATTTAATCACAATTGGCACATTCAGCTTTCTATGATGCAAACTACTAGCTAGCACAGTAGAACAGAAAGCCCATAGGCAAACACACCCAGATTTATCTGTAGAAGAGGACTGAAAACCCTGCGACTGCTACCAGTCTGCATGGAACCCCGCCAAAGTGTGTTGTATAATACACTATTTCTGTCCATTACAATTATCAGTATTGCAGAAAAAAATGCGGTGCCCAACTAATAGGCTGTGAAATGTCCAGTGACATCGTGCATAAGATTCAGCAGCCTGGTGTTAGCATTTTCTCCCTAGGGCACTGGGATTGCAGATTACCCTAACCTGTCACTCTCTCTCGGCATGTGCAGATCCCCTTATCCCCTGGCTTAGAACTTAGAACAAGTCTTAACTTCTCCCCCTTCAATCAAAGGCGAAGGGACTAAATTATTAAACACTTCTACCTTAAAGGTAACACACACACACCCACATCCCCTCCCAGTAAGGCTTCCACTAAACAACCAAGGCAAGGCAGCATGGGTTAGAGGCTCAAGAATAAGACTGAAACCCGTGACCTGGGTTCACATCCCGCCAGATGTGCTTACTGTGTGAGCACTGCTTCAACTGCACCCAGGTGCAAAACAAACAAAACAAGTAAACAAGAAAATTGGTAGGAGCAAGCTCCTCAGTAAGGTAAAGGAAAACGTCAGTGCATCCCAGACACACAGTTAGGCTATCCTGAGGTATATTGCTGACCTGAGCAGGGCCAAGACTAGTAAAAAATAAACAACATACCTCCTTTGGCCTGACTGATTGTGATGAGGTTGATGACTGACTGTCTGACTCCAGTCCTGGAGATGGTAGTTTAAGTCTGAGATCTAGATCCTCAACTTCAAGATCCTCAAATCGCATGCAGCGGTGGCAACACACACAATGACTCAGCCAGGCAGCATAGTAAGGAAGAAGGAATCAATTCCTCACACAGTAGGACCAGAGAGGTCCACCCGGCTCACCCAACTTACTCCACAAGAAGCAGCACTGAGCACTGACTGAGTCCCACAGCCCACTCTAGTCTGCTCTGAATGCTATCTATGCTGTGTCTTCTGCTGCAATCACACACCTTGGCGGTGCACACACTACACTCTGATTCCCGCTCCCAGCCAGTAGCCACACCTCCAGAGGAACCGTCCTCTCATGGTTGGACATGATTGGTTGTGTGGTGGGGACAGGAAGGGTAGATGACTGGCTCAGTGGTGGAGCCGGAGCTAAGATGCTCACTCACTTGGAGTAGTGGCGGGCTGCGGGCAGATGGCCAGCACCAGCCTGACAGCTGACTCAGTTTGAAGATGAGGAGGGGAGAACCCAGGACCAAGCACTGGACCAGGGCCAGCCAGCAGGGGCTGACTCCGATGATGAGGGGAGGCTTTTGGGGCAATTCAGCCAGTCGGTGGCCATGACGGTCACCATTGCAATGTAAGCCCTATGCCAGAATGGAGAATCTATACCGCAAATGGAAACGACAGGAAGGACAGCAAACCCACTCAAACAGGGAACGCATTTTGGGGTGAGCACTCACTTTCGGAGTGAAATGGGTTGCTTGCACACACATTTTTTTAATCGGAACAGCAAGTCTTTAATGCCTGTTCCATTACAAGGCACTGAATGTAAAAGTGCCTTATGACAGCAGTTCAGATCGAGTTGTGATGTGTAGGCAATTTGCATACTGCTGACAGCAGTATGCAAATTGCATGCATGTTACCACCACTGATTGTAGAGGTCTTTTATTTTCAGTTGTACGCCACTGCATCTGAACTGCTGTCATAGGCAGTTGGGACATTCACTGGTGTGGTGTGGCTTCGCTGCAAAAAGAAGCAGGGCATTGGAAGTGGAGGTGGCACACCTACGAAAACTCGTATGGTGGCACTATGTTTCTTGCACATGCGTGCAAGCAAACATAAAAAGGAACCACTGTTACCTCATCCCATCCCTGAACTTGCATGGCAAAAGGTAGCAGCTAACATTTTTGATTTCAAAGCCCTCCCATTCTTAGTCATTGTGGACTATTTCTCTAAGTACCCTGAGCTTCTGAAAATGACAGACAAAATGGTGCAGTCAGTAATCGCCAAGATGAAAGCTGTATTTGCCTGACATGGCATACCCATAGAGCTCATCAGTGATCACATGCCATTTTTAACAATTCTGCAACTTTGCAAATGAGTGGGGAATCGAGCTCACTAACTCCAGCCCCGCATAGCCTCAGTCTATTGGAACGGCTAAAAGAGCAGGTCAGACTGTAAAAGCTCTACTCCAAAAGTCCAAGGAAGCAGGTACAGATCCTCACTTGGCTCTGTTAGAGTACAGAAACACTCCGGTGGCAGGAATACCCTACTCACCAGCTCAAATGTTGATGGGCAGGATGCTGAGTGGATGACTTCCAGTGACCAAAGAGCTATAATGACCAAAGATTCCCATCAGAGCCAGGGAAAGGCTGGTAATATCACAATTCCCATCAGAAAGAATTCTATGATTGCACAGCAAAGCCTTTACCACCATTGCACCCTGGTGACTTGGTTAAGTTGGAAACTGATCACGGATGACAACCCGCCAGATTGGAATCAAACTGTTCACAACCTAGGTCCTTCAAAGTGGTCACTCCTGGAGGAACTGTTTTCAGGAGAAACAGAAAGCATTTACAGAAATTTAAAGGGCTGCCAAATAATGGAACAGCTGAGGCAGAAGAGCCTTATCCAGAAGACATTGAATCTCACCATGATGCAGTACCACATTGTGAGCCAACAGAGCCGATTGAGCCACTACCAGAACCTGTGCATCTACCTCTGAGATTCAAAGACTGAGTTATCTGGAGACACTACTAGAAACTGTGTCTAAAAGAAAAAAATGTTGAGCCATGTTGTAAGACATGGTTCCTAAGTTACTAAAGTTACAAGAGTTACAGAATTTAATGATTACTAATATGCTATACTTCTTCTTATTAGCTTTAACACTAAAGAAGGGAGATGTAGTATTTGCTACTGTACCTTTAAGATTTACGAGGTACAGTGCCAGGATCATGTGACTAAGAGAAGTCTTATTGTGGGGAGGACATGTTGTATTGTCTTGCATGGAGTCTTGTGTGATGCAGTTAATAAATGAAGCAACTAGAAGCTACTAGAAGTTAATCCAGCATGTGGTCTCGGTCATTCTAAAAGTTAAGAACATAACATAACACAGATAGCCCCCAACAGCATATGTTTTGACTCCATAGCTTCTCAATCCCTGTTTGGCAGTGTGAATATAATTTTGAGCCTGTGGTCTTATGCTTCAACCCACTCGAGGCATGTCGTTATGCCATGACACACACCCCGTTGTGCATTACTGCTTAGTTTTAATTTTTACTGTATTGTTGGGCTCTGCTGTCAAACAATGCTAAAAAGATTACATGTTTGCATACAGTAGGTTCCTCGATAGGATGAACATGTGAAACAATGTTTGAATACTAACCAATCATATGCAGCTTTGTGGTTATTTTTAATTGTATAAATTTACATTTGAGTAGTAGAATAAGTGTTAATTTGTGATTTATGAGCAGTTGGCACCATGTGTGCTGCTGTTAACAGGTTGCTCCTGTAAGCAATTTGTTACTTCCTCAATGGAATTAAATCTATGAAAACATTTCAAAAAAGTTACATCTCTATTATGGTTTATCCTACCTTCCTGATAATAAATCTAGTTTCATTTCCTCAGTGACGATGCGCCCACATTCACAATCGCTGGCGAAATCCTTCAGGACTCTGCCCTTGGCTTGGTCTCCTGATTTTACACGATAACCCTTCCTGAAATGTACAATACTTTGGTTTCAGCTACCATTGTTATGTAAATGACACCAAATGGTATTGCTCTGTTGAGCCACATCATGCTGGCAATGTACAAGTCTCACGGGACTCTGTCTCTGAAATCTAAACTAGAAAGGGATGAACACAAATAGTTGGCTGTTGAATATACAGTAGATGAAACAACTGCAACTGCTGACAAGCCATCTGCCTTACAGATATGAGTGTTCCTTTAGTATAAGGGAGTGTTATCTGCACAGAGTCTAAGCAAGTGATCAGTTATTTGGGTTCCTCAAATTCCACTGTTCTGTTTTGTTGGCTAAACATTTTTAAATTGTTTGATTATAGCTATGTGAGGCACACAAACTTGACTGAAAATACAGTATCAAAACCTATATAAGCCAGCATGGTAGCCTGCACTGTTAAGTCTGCCCAGTGCAAAAAGCAAGTCCATAGTTTACAAGTTACATAAGGTCTGCACATACAGTGGCCGGGATATTCAGACTGTGCCAGGCAGTGGCAAAAGCCTGGGTGCGATGCAACTGTCATGCGCTGGGGCCAGGTCCCGGTCCAGGTGATATTCAACAGTGCTGTGCCATGGCACAGCACCGTTGAATATGGCATGGGCAGCACACACACTGCGCATGGTGCAGTGGCACTGCACCGGTGCAAACCACTGATAGGGAGCACGGGGATGCACCAGCACAAGTGCAGTTGCGCTAGGTGCATCACCCACGATATTCAGCAAGGGGCATGCAAATGAGGCCATAATATATGCAAGGGTCAAATGGGGCTATTTGCATATCATTATGGCCCCATCTGCATGCCTTGCACATGGCAGGCCAGTGACTTGCACCTGGCACCCTGCACAGCATGACGTATGCTGTGGGGATCCTGGGGCATCTCCTGCCCCATAGCCTCAATCGCATGGTAAATGTATCTAAAGATATCCCCGGTAGTCTATCAGCCCCCCGGTCCCTGAGTCCCTGATGCCGGATGTATGCCCTAGTGATCTAGTGGAAACCCCAATTCCTATTGCTGCGATCGAGGAACTATCCCATATCGCAATGACCTGGTGATCCAGTGGCACCGCCCCACCACACCCACCCACACAGAACACCTTGCCCATCCTGCTCCCCCCTATCATCAGTGGGGAGCTGCATCCTGCCTACACACTGCCTGGTCACCCACTGAATGACAGGTACAGTATGGGCTGTAAGCCCATTGGTCCCCATCATGGACATTTGGGCTTGCAGGGTATACTGTCCTAGACAGTCCCAGACCTGTGAATGACTCCAATGGGTGGGGGTGGGTTCTACTAGACCACTAGGGTGGTCATATTGGCATACATTGGGGACTCGGGTGGGAGGAGGACCACTAGTCTACCAGGGATCGACATGTTGCATACTCATCGGGGAATTGTGGGCCGTGGGGGCCATTAGACTAACACGGCTATCTTTAGATACTTTTACCATGTGATCGTGGCTTCAGGCAGGGGTCCACTAGAGCACCAGGGATGTATTTGCTTGCGGACGGAGTTCTGGGTGGGTGGGTGGCCACCCAGGGCTGGGCCGCGTGTTGCACACTGTAATACAGCAGCCCACCTGTGGGTGGCCGGAGTTGCTCCTACTCTGCAGGGGCTCAACTTTGAGCCCTCCATGTGGCGCTGTGCAGGGGTGCACTGGCATTTGCATCGCACATCTTGGGCTGAATATCAGGATGTGCCGCATATGCATGGGCATGCCTCCTGCATCTGTGCCGCATACATTATCATTGCGCCCAGCACATTGGGATTTGTGCTGAACCAAGCAGCCTTCTCAATATCCCACCGGGGCGCAATGCGGGGCTGCACCGGTGCAACCCCACTGCACCACGCACAACCCTTTTGAATATCCGGGCCAGTATGTATCAGTATATTCTGCATAATGTATAGACAAGTATCAGGTTTTACCCTGAATCAGTAAAGTCCATTCTGTTTGCATCCGTTGGATTACTGGAAGTTATGATTCTGACTCTGAAACATTTCTGATGCACTGGATTTGAAATCAGACTCAGAATCAGAATGTCCAGTTGTACAGCTGACTACTGAACAGAATAGTTCCCAACCCACCAAACACAGTAAAAAAGAATCAGCCCTGATGTTACCTTGAACTGAAACCTAGAAAAAAGACCCTCTACTATCGAACGCCACTCTTCCTCCTCCACCCTGTAGCTTACCTTCACAACATGGTGGCACAGTTGCATTCCAGTAATGTCCAGTGAAGTCCTGTGATTCTCACCCTCATCTCTGGTACTGAGGTGGTGGTGCACTAGTGTCTTGTTCCATCTAAAACAATTCTGTAGCTGTGTCAGTTCTTCAGTGTCCTATATTGTGCATCCTCCATTCCATCCAATCGGCCTGCTTCCAGGTGCTGCCACACTATGCCCCAATGCTTCTGCCATCCAGTGCCAATACCTGACTACCCAGTCCACCTCAGCAATTACCTAATGTAGTGAAAATCCTCCAATACATGTCCTGCTAGCCACTTCCCAGTAGTCCTCCTCTATCACCGGCATGAGTACTCCCTCCCAGCTGTCCTGATCTTTACAATATAGGAGGAGGCAAGGGGCCAAACAGCATAAACCCTAGGCCACTGCCTTGAGCAGATGTTGTAAATAGGTGGCCTCTAAGGCAGTGGCCTGGGGTTTGTGCCACTCAGCCTCTCTCCTCATGCTGAGAGTACTCATGCCAGGGACTGGGGAGGATTAAGGGGCAGCAGCCAGTGGGCCATGGATTAATGGAGGCTTTTTAGATTAAGTTATGGTTGGGATGGACTGGGTGGGCAGGAATGGGCACTTGGTGGTAGAAGGCAGTGGGGCATAGTCTGGCGGTGCTTAAGGGCAGCCATATTTGATGGAATTTAGAATGGACAACACAGGACACTGACGGACTGAGACATGTAGAAGATTTTGTTTGATAAAACCGGCCACAAGTCTACCACCACCCCAGTACTAGGGATAAGGAGAACAAAAACCTCTGAAAGTTGTTGAGATAGTGACCTCACCTAGTTATGAAATGTTACTGGATGGGGAGGAAGGGGAGGGAGATTGAGAGGTCTTTTCTTGAGGTTTCAGCCTTTTTATGTTCATCAAGCACGCAAGTGCAGACAAACATGTTGATATCAGAGTTGCTAGAGAGAGGTATGAGGGGTGCCAGCCCAATGGCCAGCGGTGCTGCTGGAGCCAGTCAGTGGCCAGCAAATCAGCAGGCAGTGTCCTGATGACAGTGGTTTGCTGAAGGGGCTTGTCTCAGCAAACATTTCAAAGGAGAGAGCTGACACTGCGCGTGGCTCTGTCCTTTGAAATGCGAGCCCTTCAGCTGCAACTTAGTGTGTCTTTCCTTGTTAAACAATGTTCCCTTTCCCTGCTGCCACTTAGTGTGTCATTCCTCATTAAGCAAGTTCCCCTTTCCTTTTCCAACACTGGAATGCCCACTCCTGGTGTCAGATGCTCCCCCAACCCATCTATATCCCTTGGTGACATTGGGGTGCACAATCCCCGTGTCAGCATCCCCCCTCCCCATTGCTATTGTGGCACACTGGGAGTCCACCCCAGTGTGCCTAAATTTATATTTATTTTTTTTACCTGTAAATGAAGAAAATCTTTGTTCACTGTCTTTTTTTGTTTTTCACCAGTAAAAATGGAAACCGTCCCTCATTGTCTCTCCTGTCCCTCTCCCCATCCCAACCTCCTCTGCACCCACCTCCCCTTATGCCCTGCTTACCCCATACTTGCCCTCAGAGGTCGGTGGACATGATCTTCTGTGGGGTGGGACATGTCTGCACTCTTCAAAGCCAACCAGCAAACTGAAAGAATGAAAGGTAAACCACATAATGGGAGTCAATGGGGGTTTCAACTTATGTTGATATCTCAGCCATTTTTAAGAATTTCGGCCCCAAATTTTCAACATATGGTTCTTGGGACCCCACCTCATGAACATGTGACTGTCATTTCATTCCTTATTCACAAAAGATGATTTCGAGGTCACTACGCAGAATCCCCTTTAGGGACCGAGTAACGAAAAGACAGTGCCATTGTTCATGAGGTGGGGTCCCAAAAAGCCCATGTTGCACATTTGGTGAAAAAAATCCAAAAAGTGACTGTGTTATGAGCGTGCATTGTGCAGTTTCTATGCATGCTTGTAACTTCACCACTTTTTAATTTTTTCACTCCAGATTTTCAACATTGCCATTTTTTCACACCTCCTTATGAACCGTGTAGCCATCATTTTTCACATCCTGCCTGAATTGTGGTTTTGAACCAGCTGTGCAGAATGGCACGGTCGCTGTGCAAAATCAACTTTTGGGATTAAATAACAAAATTACAGTGCCACTGTTCATGAGGGGAGGTCCCAAAAAGCCATTGTTGAAAATTTAGTGAAACAATTCCAAAAAATGACCACGCTACTGGCATGCATTGCACAGTTTCTATACACGTTCATAACTTTGACAGTTTCTCATATTTTCACTCCAGATTTTCAACATTGCCATTTTGTCACTCCTCCTCATGAACAATACAACTGTCATTTTCACATCCTGCCCAAAATATGTTTTAGCACCTGTGGCACCAGATGGCGTAGTCACTGTGCAAAATCACCTTTTGGGATTGAGTAACCAAAAGATAATGCCACTGTTCTTGAGGTGGTGTCCCAGAAAGCCCACGTTGAAAATTTGGAGTGAAAATACCAACAAACATCTGGGGCATTAGGGTTTCCAACTGTAAAGCCCCACCCTCTCCCACCCTGTAGAGACTGACAGGTGTTGGGCATGTGCCTTGGGGTCGTCGGCTATAATGCTCACACCATTCCACCCCCACCCTCCAGCCAGTGATAGGCATTGGGGTGTGCCTTGGAGTCTTTGGCCCAGACATTCACCCCATTCTCCTATACTGCACTCATCTCAGCTTATTTCATTATGGAATGGGGTGAGCATTAGGGCTGAACACCTCTAGGCATACCGTGAAACCTGTCAGTGTCTGCAGGGTGGGGGTGGAATGGCATGAGTATTACAGACGGTGACCCAAAGATACCCCCAATGCCTGTCAGTTTCTACCCGCTAGAGGGGAGTGGGCGTTAGGATTAGAAACCCTAATGCATCATTAAGGAAGTAAATCAGGGAGGGATGTTTGATGTTGCCTACCTTGATTTCAGCAAAGCCTTCGACAACGTCCAACATAGAAGGCTGATTAACAAGATGAGTAGTCTGGTAATGGGGCACAAGCTGTTAACTTGGTTAGAAACTGGCTGTTGGACAGAAGGCAGAGGGTGGTGGTAGTAGTATCCAATCCGGGGAGAGGGGGTGACCAGAGGAGTACCTCAGGTATAAGTTCTGGGACCAGCACTGTTCAATGTCTTCATTACAAACATTGCAGAAGGGCTAGAAGGAAAGGTCTGTCTGCCTGTTTGCAGATGACACCATCTGTAACAGAATGAATACTCCAGAAGGGGTGGAATAAACAAACAGGAGTGTTCCCTGAGGTTCAATGCAAAGAAGCACAAATAATGCACCTGAGAAGAGGGAAAGCTGTGGAGAGTTACAGGATAGGGTGGAGGAGCTGATGATCACCAAGGAAGAAAGGGACCTAGGAGTTATCAGTTCTGATGACCTAAAGATGTCAAAGCAGAGCACAAAAGTTGCAAGGATGGCCAGTGGCATGCTGGGGGTGCATAGGCAGAGGTATCACTAGCAGAAGACATAAGGTGGTGATGCCATTGTATAACGCACTTGAGAGGCTTCACATACAGTAATGTGTGCAGTTCTGGAGGCCACAAATGCACAAGGACATTGACAGGGTGGAGGCAGTCCACAGTAAGGCAACCAAGATGGTACATGGCTTGCAACACAGTACATAACAGGAGAGATTAAAAGGACCTCAATATGTTTTTATTTATATTTTATTTATTTAAAATATCAGATTTACAGACCTTTGAGTCAAAGACTTGTTTACAAAGGCACCTCATCATACAGAACAGAGACAGACAGTATTACATAGGTCAATACACCTACGTAATTATTGGAGGAAATGAGGTAGTGGGGGAACATGATAAATATGTTGAAGTACTTCAAGGGCATAAACAAGATGCAGAGGTGGACATCTTTCAATGCATCAAACATTCAGCATTGACAAAGGCTTTTTTTTACCCTAAAAAAAAGAGAAAACCATCCATCATTGTCCACTGTGTAACCCCCTTCCCTAAACAGTATACAGACCCTGGGGGTGCCCAATCCCCCAGTGTCCTCATCTGTCTGTCCATTGTTGTGCACTATGGGGTTGCAGGAAGTAGGCTGTTGGTTAACTAGAATCTGCAGCTTATCCAATAGGAAGGGAAATGGGAAGACTGGGTGGGCCAAGTGGTCCTTATCTGCCATCAAAGTCTATGTTTCTATGTTTCTATGTAACTCCCCCAGACAAAAGAAAACTGTTCCGTGTCATTTTTTCCCTGTAAAAAAGGAAAACGTTCATCGTTGTCCATTCTGCTGCCACCCAACCCCCTGCCCTCCCACTCAGGACCCATCACCCCACACCCCCTGCACCCCATACTTAGCCACCGGAGGTCCGTTGCTGTAATCTACCTGAGACTGCAGGCACGTCTTCAGTCTTTAAAGCCCAAACGTGAACTGAGGCAAGCAATTCAATGTATTTCAATGGGGTTTTCAACTTCTGGCATAGCTTGGCCATTTTTAAATATTTTTGCCCAGAATTTTCAACATATGTTTTTTGGGACCCCATCTCACAAATAACTTCAGTGAAACAATTTTCAAATACCCCCCCGTGACACCAGTGCACACGACTAACATTCGGCATTGACAAATGCTTGTTTTGACCTGAGATCGGTTCCAATTTGTTTCTGCTGGGTAGGCGATTATTTTAATTGGCAGTCAGGTACAGAATCACAATCACATTCTTAATCCTACAACTTTTCAGAATTAGAATTGTGGGCCTTCAAGTTCAAAAATCATAATCCAAACAAAAGGTGGGAATCCAGTGTAACAGTAATTCTATAACCTGGATTCTGAAGATCCTTATTCTATAGCTTCAGCCACTGACACCAAAAATGTGCAGTGAGAAAGGAATGTTGGTAATAAAAATGGAAGGAGGAGGCTTGACCAGGACTGGGACACCATCCTGTACCGGGAGAGTTGCCTCATTCTCTGTAATATATTGAATTTTTATGCTAATTGTTAGAGACACATCTGTTTCCACTTTTAGAACATCAAGTGCTGTACCTCAGTTACATATTGACAATAAGGAAAAAATCTATTATACAAACGATCTCTGAAAATTAGCTTTTGGTGATAAAAGCAATTCGTACCATATAGTAAAGATGTTCCACCCTTACTAAATTCTCCCAAATATTATCTAGACCACAGATATCAGATGAGAAGCAATTAAGAGACATACCAAAGGGTTTTTTCCATTGTGGTTTTCCTCCCTGTGGGAGGTAGGTGGGCCCCTTGGCCCCAGCTCACCAGCCAACTAGTGATTACCCCTCCCCAGTACATATCAGCCTTTAGATTTCCCCATAAATGCCTCCCTGCAGCAAGGCCAAAATAGAGGCTGTCCTCCCCCTGCCCCAATAACTGCATGCAGATTTGGACTTACCCAGGTAGGTAGAATGAATCAGAGCAAGCAAACCAGGCATCATATAGCCTGCTCTCTTTTTTCCATTTTCTCAACCATTTCAAACAGTACACAAGGAAGCAACTGTGCACATGTGTGGAGGTGCACACATACCATGCAGAATAAAAGCTGTGCACATTTGTGTAGGTGCACACGTACCATGCAGAATACTAAACTATGCACATGTGTAGAAGTGCACATGTAACATGCAGAATATAAAACTGCAAATGGGTAGAGGTGCACACGTACCAAACAAAATAAAAAACTGTGCATATGTGTAGAGTTGCACACATACCATGCAGAATACAAAACTGTGAACATGGGTTGAAGTACACATGTACTGTGCAGAATGCAAAATTGTGCACATGTGTGGAAGTTCACATGTACCATGCAGAATACAAAACTGTGCACATGTGTGGAAGTGCACACATACCATGCAGAATATAAAACTGCACACGTGTGGAGAAGATGCACACATACCATGCAGAATACAAAATTGTGAATGTGTGTGGAAGTGCATGTGTATCATGCAAAATACAAAACTTTCCACATGTGTAGAGGTGCACACATACCATGCAGAATACAAAACATTCCACATGTGTGGAGATACACACTTACCATGCAGAACACAAAACTATGCACATGTGTGGAGATGCACACATAGCATGCAGAATACAAAACTGTGCACTTGTGTGGAGGTGCACACATATCATGGAGAATATAAAACTACGCATGTGGGGAGATGCACTTATACCATGCAAAATATAAAACTGCATGTGTATGGAGGTGCACACATGCCATGCAGAATACAAAATTGTGCACATGTGTGGAGATGCACACATATCATGCAGAATACAAAACTTTGCAGTTGTGTGGAGGTGCACACATACCATGCAGACTATAAATCTGTGCACATGTATGGAGATGTACGCATACCATGCAGGACATAAAACTGCCCGTGTGTGGAGATGCACACATATCATGGAGAATATAAAACTACACATGTGTGGAGATGCACTCATACCATGCAGAAAATAAAACTGCACATATGTGGAGGTGCACACGTACCATGTAGAACACAAAACTGTGCACATGTGTGGAGATGCACACATACAATACAATGCAGAATATAAAGCTGCATGTAGGTGGATGTGCACACATACCATGCAAAATACACAACTGTGCACATGTGTGGAAGTGTGCACATACCATGCAGAATACAAAACATTTCACATGTGTGGAGATGCACACATACCATGCTGAATATAAAACTGCATGTGGGTGGAGGTGCAGACATACCATGCAGGATACAAAACTGTGCATGTGTGTGGAGGTGCACATGTATCATGCAGAATGCAAAACTCTGCACATGTGTGGAGATGCACATATACCTTTCAGAATACAAAACTGTGCACATGTGTGGAGGTGCACACATACCTTTCAGAATACAAAACTGTGCATGTGTGTGGAGGTGCACACATGCCATGCAGAATACAAAACTGTGCATGTATGTGAAGGTGCACATGTATTAATCAGAATACAAAACTGTACACATATGTGGAGGTGCACACATATCATGCAGAATATAAAACTTCACATGTGTGGAGGTGCACATGTACCATGCAGATTACAAAACTGTGCAAATGTGTAGAAGTGCACTCATACCAAGCAAAATATAAGACTGGACATGTGTGGAGGTGCACATGTACCATTTAGAATACAAAACTATGCAGCTGTGTAGAAGTGCACTCATACCAAGCAGAATATAAAACTGGACATGTGTGGAGGTGCACACATACCATTTAGAATACAAAACTGTGCATGTGTGTGGAGATGCACACATACCATGCAGAACAGAAAACTGTGCATGTGTGTGGAAGTACATACATACCATGCAGAATACAAAACTGTGCATGTATGTGGAAATGCACACATACCATGCAGACTAAAAAACTGTGCATGTGTACAGAGGTGCACACATACCATACAGAATGCAACACTGTGCACGTGTGTGGAGGTGCATACATACAATACATATTACAAAACTGTGCACATGTGTGAAGGTGCATACATACCATACATATTATAAAACTGTGCACATGTGTGAAGGTACACTCATACCATGCAGAATACAAAACTGTGCATGTGTGTGAAGGTGCACACATATGATGCCGAACACAAAAAGGCCCCAATGCACTGCTTACTCTGTTTTGCTTGATCCTGGTCTAGAAACATAAAAAAAAAAAAACAAAGAAAGGACCCACACTCAAGAGTTACAAAGATGAAAATTATTTAAATCATTCTGTTATAGAGTGCAGCTTAACTGCACTCTAAGCTTATTGCACTCTATCACTGAATGATTTAATAAAAGTTCATCTTTGTAACTCTTGAGTGCAGGTCATTCATTTATTATACACATGTACCATGTGCCAGCCACCAGCCATACCCCTTGTTATCGCAGCCACTGCCCTATCACCCCACTTCCATATGATGTCAGTGTAGGACCAGTGCAGTGAGTCCCCCCTCTCAAAGAAAGTAGAACAGTCTGTTGGACCTTCAATCCTCTCCCCAAACCAAACTCCATGCATCCCAAGTCGACCTCCGACCCTGGGTTGGTGATGTATGTCTGTCTGAGGCCAAGCCACTGGGTCCATAATAAAGGGTTTTGATAGTATTCCACTATGCACGTATAGAAGCGTAACAGTGCAACAGGTGGCAAAACATACTAGCAGAATGTCTAGAATTATAACATTTGCTGTGATTCTGACTAATAATGCAGATACAGTGCAGTCGTCTGTGATGCGAAGAAGAATATCCAGAAAAATCAATACAGAGGAAATCCCCATACATTTCAGATAGATTTCTGTGACATTTCATGATCAGTTAAGATATTCAGTGCATCATGTCACAGTCACTGTCCTACAACTGTAGAATGATGAAACATAGCTTGTTAATTATTTTGCAATGAATTAATATGTCTGAGTGTGCCAGGGATTGTTTGCTATTGATAAGCCAGAATTTTTCTTTTCACAATTCGTTACTGTATATTTTCATTTAGTTCCTAGCTCATCAGTTTAGGATATTAAATTTTTCATTGCTGAACTGACAAAGAATGAGTAAATGCTCGAAGCTCGATAACTCCTAATGCCATATTGATGGAACTGGTGCAAATAGTAACAGCTTCCTTGAGGCAGGACACCTGTTTCAATTTGGACTTAATAACTTGTTGAACTTTTCAGCAGAGAGATCATTATTGTGCGAAAGGGAGAATTTATTTTTTAAGTGGGGGGAGGAAGTTAGTTCCTGCGAGGCAGTGGCCGATGCATATTCCCTTTACACTGCTGTCTGTTGTTATCTAGGCTATGTTGTGCAGGATTAAGACCTTAATCTATGCCAAGCTACAATCCACACTACTTTCCACCAACTTTGATGCACCAAGTGGCAGATAACAGAGGTGTGTTATCTTGCATTTTTAAAAATATGGGAACATTACCACAGGACTACATTTAGAAATGAACTATTCAGTTTCTTTATTTGTGTACAGTTTGGTAACAACATACTTTAAAACCACAATACGGCTATTAAAATCTACAGTAGTTTAGTTCATTTCTCATAAATCAACTTTGAAGTAATTGGTGATGGACATCTGTTTGGCTTTATTTGTCATCATTAATTTCATTTTAGCATCCAAGTCCTTCTCTGTCATCACCCTGCAGTGGTGACCTGGTAATGTACGGAGCAGGGGATTGGGAAGGGAGAGGGAGTGACTATTGGGAGGCTGGGATAAAACCTACTGTACCAAGTGTGGGGCAGACACTGTATACTTAACATTTTACCACTGAAATGTTGGGCAGTGATACTTAAAATATAATAAAATGAGGGATACTGGCCATAATAATGTGGGGCACATCAACACATACAGACACAAACTCAGAACATTAGCAGCTAGTGGCATTTTACCTCTGATCACACCTTGTACACTAGCTGGAAACCATAACAATGGCTTGACAACAACTCACATTAAGTCTTGTGTGGGGTTCCCACTATGCATTGCCAGGTGTCACGTAACTGCAGCTCTTAAAGGACTCTTATTTATTTATTTTTTGAGAAAATCAAAATTACAACCTTTGAGCTAAAAGCTCATTTACAAAAGGTCCTCATCAAGCAAAAAAAGGGGGGGGGGGAGTTACAGAAGTACAAAGTATCAAGCAGTAGCGGCTGACAGGCATTGTCAATAACACATCAGTTATGACATAGAGTATTCATAATAACAGGATAATGACATACAGATACATAACAAAATCCATAATGTTGGTAGAGAATACAGGGGTAAACAGTCCCCGAGACAGCACAGGTAGTTACAATGCAAAAGTCCAGTTAAGTGCAAGTTTTAGTTATTCCCGGTTAGCAGCTAAATAGCATTGTCAGTAAACTAAGGGGTACAGTTATAGAAACATCCAAAAAGTCAGTTCTTTGGGGGATAGGTGCCGCAGGAATAAGAGGATGAGGAGGAGGAAACAGCAGTGGGTGACTGAAATAGGCAGGGATGAGATGTAATGTAATGTAAAATTTATTTATATAAGGCACCCTTCCTGAGCTCAGGGCACCCTTACAATAATCATCACAATAATTTAAAATCCATAATCATTATAAAAACATACATAACATATATCAGGTCTAGGGAGGTAAGCCATACACAGTGCCATTGTTAGGTGGTAGGAATCAGAAGGATATTAGGGTGAGAAGGAAGAATCAACAGTGGGTGCCATAGATAGGGTCTCGGGGGAATAGCTGGTTTGAGCACATCAATCTAGGGGGTGGTGATGGGAGTGGGGGGGTTAGGTACATGGGTAAGTATATAGGCAGGGGAAACTGAAGAGCACTAGATTAGCTGGGGATTAGGTGTGACTGTAGCAGTATTCAGGGAGGGAGAAACAATTCTGAAGTTTGGATTGGAAGTGGCTGAGGCATGTGAAGCTTGTAGTGCCATAGTGGAACTCATTTAGTTAAGTGGGAGCCCTTACTGCAGAGGCTTGCCTACCCAAGGCAGTTGCTTTAAAAGGCACTGCCATGGCTTGTTTTGTGACTCTTCTCGTGGCATGCTTAGCTGCGACAGGGTGGAATGGAGCCTGTAAGGAAGGAAATGCTAGTCCTAGGAGGGCCTTCTTCCCTAGAAGGCAGCAGTGAAGCTTGATTCAATCCTGGAGAGGGAGCCATTTTCTCTTAATGTATAGGTCACACATATGCGTAAGGCAATCAGCACCTAAGACAAATCTTCAGGCTTTGTTGAGGGTAGTATGTACTTTGTGGAGGCAGGTATCAGAGGCTGCACCATATACCACATTTCTGTAGTCCAGGGTAGGTAAGACAGTGCCTCTGACTGCCTGGAACCTGGCTTAAGGTGTGAGGCTTTTAATTATATCTAGCCATCTGAAATAATTAGAGAGATTAACATGAAGACTAAAGCCTGCTAAAGTAGGGACTTTTTAAACTTCATTGACAGCTATGTAAGACTAGAACTAGTCAAGATGGACAAATAGTGGGTTACAGTAGCTGTACCAGTCCATGTCATTTTGCACTATTCCCATGACAAATAAAACAATGTTAAAATCAATCTTTGCTTCCAGTATGAAATCGTCCTTTTCTTCCTGACAGTTTTAATAACTTCTTCATCAATAATATTGTAAAAAAACTCTTAGCTATTCTCAAAGGTAACATAGTCCTTGACAGTGCATTGTAAAATAGTTCTAATTAAGACATTTACAACAATCACAAAATAGGGACCATAATGCACTGCATCAATGCAAGTGATGTGGCAAATGATAGAGAGAAAGTACAATAACAAGAGACAGATATGGCCTGTACACCAGGAAGTGCTGGTGGATGGTGGATAGAGAAAATGGCGGATAATAAAGTGAATTTCTAGAAAAACAGAATGGTACAAGTGGTAGGGCTGGCAGATAAGGAGTGTGGCAGATAACAGAGAGGAGGATAACTGAGGGTGCACTGTATATAAACAGAGGAGCAAGGGAGATATTGTAAGTGCAACTAGGGTCTGGTCAGCTGAACATCTGCTGTCTTGAAAATCATGGAGGGTATACAGAGAGATGGATTAAAAAGCTACATCCAGAGGTTATATATATAATAGGTTGAAGTAAACAAGGATTCCCAAGGAAACATACTAACATACTATTTGCCAGCAGATTAGGTCTTACGGTCTATCGAGTCTGCTCGAACCTCAGATCCCTAGTTGGGTGCCGAGGCCCTCTCCTCCCTTGTGTTCCAGAAACCCCTATCATCCATCCCCACCCCCCGGGACAGGCCATCATCTGATACATCCACTTTCTGTGTCTGTCCCACCCTCTCTTGAAGCCCTCCACTGTGGATCTCTGAACCAGCTTGCCAGGCAGTGCATTCCAAGGGTCCACCACCCTCTCAGTGAAAAACCTCCTCCTCTTCCCCTCACCCTTCCACCTTCCAACTTCAAACCTTGCCCTCTGGTGATACCTCCCTGCTTTAGTCTAAAGATCCCTCCATGTTTACCCTATTTATTCCCTTGAGGTACATGAAGACCTCAATCATGTCCCCCTCTCTCTCCTCTCCTCTCCTCTCCTCTCCTCTCCTCCAATGAAAACAGGCAGAGCTCCTCAAGTCTGTCCTCATATGTCAAATCCCCTAGCCCTCGTATCATCTTAGTTGCCCTCCTCTGTACCCTCTCCAGGAGCTGTATGTCCCTCTTCAAGTGTGGTCTCCAGTACTGTACACAGTACTCAAGGTGTGGTCAAACCAGTCCATTGTACAGCAGCAGAGTCACTTCCTTGCTCCTAGAGGTGATCCCCCTTATGATGCATCCCAACATTCTGTTTGTCTTGCTAGCCACTCTCCTGCACTGCTCAGAGTTATTCATACATGCATCCACCATGATCCCTAGGTCTTTTTCCCCTATTGAGGCCTCCAGCGCCATCCCTCCCAGGGTGTACCTGTGTTTAGGGTTTCCCCACCCAAGATGCAACACCTTGCACTTAGTGATATTGAAATTTAATTTCCATGTGTGAGCCTAGCTTTCCAGGGTGTCCAGGTCCCCTTGCAGGGCCAACCTCCCCTCTTCTCCCTCAACTACTGCTCCCATCTTGGAGTCAACAGCGAAGAGACTCATTTCACACCCTATACCCTCCCTGATGTCCAATATGTATGCATTAAACAGGATCGACCCAGGACCGAGTCTCCTCATGTACCCCACTCTACCAACCTCTCTAGGGTTCGAGAGCTCCCCACAGACCACTACTCTCTGGATGCATCCAGCTAGCCAGTTTTCAATCCATCTGACCATCAAAGGGCCTACTCCCAACCTCGTCAGTTTCTCCACCAGACCATTGTGGGGGACAGAGTCAACGCCTTGCTGAAGTCCAAGTATAATACATCCACAGGCTTTCCCATGTCCAGTTCTGATGTTACCCATTTGTAGAACTCCACAAGATTGGTTTGACATGATCTACTGGCACAAACCCATGTTTCCGACTATCCAGTCCTCCCACCTCCTCCAAGTACACCCCCAATCGTTCCTTTAGTATACTCTCCAATAATTTTCCCACCACCGAGGTCAAACTGATGGGTCTATAGTTACCTGGTACTTCCCTCAACCCCCCTTTATGGATTGGTACCACATGGGCCTCACAACTCTCAGGCACCTCCCTGTCTCAAGTGACTTGTTGAAGAGCTCCGCCAAGGATGCAGCCAGTATGTCCGTCAATTCACATAGTATTCTCGGATGAATGCCATCCGGCCCAGGAGATTTGTCCTTCTTTAGGACCTTGAGGGCTAACCACACCCTTTTGGCAGAGATAGCATCATCCGTCCCTTCCACCTTACTGGCCTTTTTATCCTTATCCAGATGCGACACCCCTGGGGTACCTCTCCCTCCCTCTTGCTCCATTTCTGTTGCTCCCCTGATCCCACTCACTGCCGCTTTTATCCCTATAATGCCTTGCTTTGTAGATATCCCATCCCCCTCCCTAGTGAACACAGAGGCAAAGTACTTGTTAAATACCTCTGCCTGGTCCCTCGCCTCTTCCACCTACCCTCCTTCTGATCTCAATCTGCTGAGATGGCCCTTAGTTTTTCTTCACTCCCCAATGTACCAGAAGAACCCCTTTTCCCCTCCATGTATTCCTGTGCCAGCCGCTGCTTTTTACTGGACTTTGCTCCCCTCACCATCCGGGTGACTTTTCTAGATGCAAGATGGTACATTTCCTTATCCCTATCCCCTCTTGTTGTTAAATATATGGTCTAGAAGCTATTGTTCCCACTTAGCCTACATCAAGGTTTTTTTTTTCCTATTTCTGTGTTTCACCTCCCTCTCTTCATTACACCTGCCCTTGTACAGCTAATGCTTTCTAGCTCTTTTTGTCTGCATTTCCCACTTGCTCCCCACTCCAGACTCGAACCCTGCACCCTGAGCATTGTAGGCAATAATCTTACCACTACTCCATCTGACCTGGGATCATTCATGTCTTATTCCGTACTAGACCTTTAACCTTGATATTGCTGTTCCAGTAGATGCAGTGTGCTATAACGTGAATGAGGGATTCAACACAGTAAGTACCCACCAGAGAACTAAACAGAAAACTTGAAGAATGGGGCAAGGGGCAATATCCTTAACTAGATCAGAAATGCCCTCATGGAAAGAAGGCAGAGGGTAAGAGTGAATGGTTACTCATCTGACCGAGATAATGTGTCAGGTGGGGTACCACGGAGAGCAGTGCTGGGACTGATCCTCTCTAATGCTTATGTTAGTGCTATGGCAGAAGGTCTAGGCAGGTAGATGGCTACACTGCTCTCTATTTGTCTGTTTTCTTGGACAGACATAGATGTCAACAGACATCCATGATCATATGTACTGTGCTGTGAAATTTTACCATTCCTCCATCCATAGCTTGTCCATGATTCATGGACAAGAGGTTGAAGTACAAATGCCTAGAAATGTCACATAATAAAGAGAGAGTAATCAATGGAACTAAATGCATTTTCAGTACAGTAAATGAAAGAAAATATTCTGATAAAATAACCATTCTAAATTCTGTCAGGTAGCAGCCATGGTTGTCCATGACCTGAATATGGTTTCTAGTATCTGTGCTTAATCATGGTTTGTTTTTTAAAGACAATATTAATCCATTTCTTTTATCAGTGTGCCCTATTTAAGATTATATCACAGATGGTGTCCTGGTAAAATAGACAGCAAGCTGGAGTTTGCACAATGAATGGTGGTGCAATACAGTAACCATGAAATACACATCAGAATAGTCCTGCACACATCAACCTCAAAAATAAATAAGGGCACAGGTCTAAAATTACAAAGACTTTTAATTTAAGGCATAAAAACACTTATAACCTGATGTGTTTCGGATGAAACTTCATCCTTTCTCAAAGGCTAATTCATCACATAGTGCAAGGCAGTTAAATACAAAATTTGAAAAAACATCATGACATCATCAGTATTAACACTCTGGATTGGTTAAGATCAATTAGCATCCTATTCGTACTAGGTCCTAAATGCAGTGATGTATCCCACCAATCCATTAACATTAAATACAAAAACAGTTAATCTATAAATAACTACAAAATCCAATACCAAGGTACATAAGGGAAGGGTTGGGGAGGAGGGGAGGAAAGGGGAGGGGTAACCAATAAAACAATACAAAATGAGAAAAGGTGGGGGGGAGAGAAAACAGTGGAAAGAATAATAAATATAACAGTCCATTGTGTGCAGAGGGAAGACCATGCATAAACACTATAAATCCATCACCAATATTAAATATACAAATTACTAGGTAAAGTGCAACAACAATAATAATAATTCTGCTTACCAAGCAGAACTCATTTGCTCAAATTGCTACACAGCCACCACGTAAGGCTTACAGGACAGCACTTACTTTGGGTGACAAACTTGTACACAGTTATTTACTTAGATAAAAAGGAAACAAAGTGTGGTTGAGTAAATCGGCAACGGGATGTCTTGTTTGTAAAAGATGTAATATATGTACACACATAAAGCATGGTAAGCAATTTGAGAATGAGAAACATAGAGACATAACATAGAATTTGACAGCAGATAAGGACCGCTTGGCCCACCTAGTCTGCCCATTTCAATACCTGATGGATAAACTGCAGATTCTAGTTAATCAACAGCCTACTTCCTCCTACCCCCCACTAGATTTGCCTTATGCCTGTCCCATGCATTCTTGAATTCTCCCACTGTTCCTGATTCCACAGCCTCCTCAGGAAGGCTGTTCCATGCATCCACAACCCTCTCTGTGAAAAAATACTTTCTAACATTACCTCTGAGCTGTCCCCCCCTCTATCTTCAAATTGTGCCTCCTTGTTATTGCACATCTCTTCATCTGAGAGATGCTACCCTCTTATACTTTGTTAATTCCCTGGAGATACTTGAACGTTTCTATCATGTCCTCCTCTCCCTCCTTTCCTTAAGAGTCTACATATTAAGCTGCTTTAGTCTCTCCTTGTATGTCTTCTGGTGCAGTCCCTGCACCATTTTGGTTGCCTTCCTCTGAACAGCCTCCACTCTATGTCTTTGCGGAGATGGGTCTCCTGAATTGCACACAGTACTCCAGATGGGGTCTTACCAACTGTCTGTACAGAGGGATAACAACTTCCTGTTTTCTACTGTTGATGCCTCTCACCATGCATCACAGAATCCCCCCAGCCCACCTTGCTGCCTTCTCACATTGCTTGCCCACCTTTAAGTCATCTGATATAATTACTCCTAGGTCTCTTTCGATTTTTGTTGTTGTCATTAACTCATCACCCATTGTGTTCTCTTCACCAGGATTTTTGTTTCCCAGATGCATTACCTTGCACTTCTTTGCATTGAATCTGAGCTGCCACATATTTGACCATTCCTCCAACCTTGCCAAGTTCCTTTTCATCCTTTCCACCCCACCTTGTGTATCAGCCATGTTGCAGATCTTTGTGTCATCTGCAAAGAGACATGCATTTCCTTCCAGGTGCTCTCCAATGTCACTTATAAAGACATTAAAGAGGACCGGTCCCAGTACCGAACCCTGCGGTACCCACTAGTTACCCTCCATTCTTCACTGTGGACTCCGTTTACTATTACCTTTTGTGTCCTGTTGTCCAACCAGTTTTTTATCCAGGCTACCACATTGGGACCCACTCCAAGGCTGGTTAACTTGTATATTAATCTTTTGTGTGAGACTGTGTCAAATGCCTTGCTAAAATCTAGGTAGGCCATATCCACAGAGAAAACATAGTACAAGTATGAAATACAACAGTTAATTACATGCAACACTGAGAATATCATGTACAGGGCAACATGTGACTGCAGAGCATTTTACATAGGCAAAACAAAATGAAGCCTGAAAACCCGTATTGGGGAATAAATAAGGAAGGGAGGTAGTATGTATGCTACCACTGCACATGTTGCCAGCTGTAATAACAGAGAGGAACACAATCTTACCTTTCAAGGCATTGACAGAGTGAACCTGAAACCAAAGAGGAGGGAATTTTAATGACCTTCTATTAATAAGAGAAGCTTTCTGGATCATTAATTTGAAGGCACACAAGAATATGGGGCTCAAGTATGGCTTTGAATTAAAACTAATTTTGAAGAAAAGAAAGAAATGAGTTCTGCTTGGTAATCAGTATTATCGTTATTGTTGTTGCACTTTATCCAGTAATGTGTATATTTAATATTGGTGATGGAGTTATAGTGTTTATGCACAGTCTCCCCTCTGCATGCAATTGACTGTTATATTTATTAGGTCTTTCCCCTGTTTTTTCTTCCCCCCACTTTCTCATTTTGTATTGTTTTATTGGTTATCCCTTTCTTTCTCTGCACCTTTTCCCTTCCCCTTCCCCCTTCCCAGCTATTCTCTTGTGAGCCATCCATCAAAGTGTCACTGTGAGAATGGGGGCAGTTATGTGTGGGGCGGGAGGTTAGCTGTACTTGTAGGGTGTCAGGGCATCCCTGTGTTGGAGAGTTTTCTAGTGGGTGGAAGTGGTGCACCAGGGGCTTGTCCAGGGGTCCTCTGGCCAGCAGGGCATGGCCATGTGAGTCTGGGTGCCTTCATTGGCTATTCATGTACCTGGACCCATGCCTGATGGGTAGATGATCCACTGTTGGACCCAGGATGGGCATCCAGTTGGATGCCTGCCTGGTTCCGCTACTCTGCCCTGGCCACCCTGTGCAGGCCTGCGCACCGTGGGGGCACGGCCATGGATAAGTGGTGGTCATTTGTGAATTCCAGCCTCTGTGCACATCTCTGTGGGTGCAGAGCTGCATGGGTGGGGTACGTGCTTTGTGTGTACTTTCCACCCATTGGTGGATAGGCTGCAATAATGGTATTTATTTTTTTTGCAAATGCTGAAAAAAAATGAATAGTTCAAACCCCATGAATCCCTGACTTATGTTTAACACCAGAAATTACTCCCCTTGAATGAGCAGCCCCAGAGATTTAAAATGTTATGCTGATGATAGAACTATAAAATGAAATGCAAACTCTGCTATATGGTCATGCTCACCCATGCCTTCCTGCATCAGATTTATTTCTCCGCTGAAGAAAACAGTCACCCCGAAGTCATCTCATCACATCTGACTAGCTTACAGTTTATTGTTTTATTATTTATCTAGTGAGTAGTCCAAAGATGCACTGCACTTGGGAACTAAATCAGTGCTTTAAACTTGAAATAAACAAAAAAATCACAGCAGCGGGAGACAATATCGTCAAGTCACTTTATTCAGAGTCATGGCTATGGCTCTCTTTTTCTTGAATAAATTGACATCACGTTATTGGCTCCCGCTGTTGTGATTTCTTAGATTTTGTGTTTGTTTCAAGTTTAAAACACTAGTTTGGTTCCCACGTGCACTGCATCTTTGGACTATGTTTCTTCCTGTTTTAGCATTGGTACTCACCTCTTTTTCTAAAACACATTTTTCGTTTGTTTTATTTATCTAATGTAAAAGTGTTTCAGTTACATTTTCAATGCCGTGCATTAATTAGAGTGTTATTATATTTAATTTGTATATTTTTCAGTTATTTCTTCATTTCCCGATTGGTTCCCAGGAACCGGAGAATGCTTTACCTTGACACAGTTCCTGCCTTTAGGGAACCATGATATTGTGTTCCAAATTTAAAATAAAAAAACATATTTTTTTGTAAATCTTTTGCAGTTTTTACATGGTTTATTCTCCGTTCTTATTTCTAGGAACTGAGGCAGTGTTATATAATTTTTTAATTTGTAACCCTTTTCTGAGGAGATAGAAACATAGAAACATAGAATTTGACGGCAGATAAGGACCGCTTGGCCCACCCAGTCTGCCCATTTCCCTACCTGATGGATAAGCTGCAGATCCTAGTTAACCAGCAGCCTACTTCTTCCTACCCCCACCCCCTAGAATTGCCTTATGACTGTCCCATGCATGCTTGAATTCCACCACTGTTTTTGACTCCACAACCTCCTCTGGAAAGCTGTTCCATACATCCACAACCCTCTCTGTGAAAAAATACTTCCTTAAATTACCTCTGAGCCACCCCTTCTATCTTCAAATTGTGCCCCCTTGTTCTTGCACACCTCTTTTTTTGAAAGATGCTACCCTCTTGGACTTTGTTGATTCCCTTGAGGTACTTGAAAGTTTCTATCATGTCCCCCTCTCCCTCCTTTCCTTGAGGCTATACATATTAAGCTCCTTAAGTCTCTCTTCATATTTCTTCCGGTGCAGACCCTGCACCATTTTAGTTGCCCTCCTCTGGACATCTTCCATCCTGTCTATGTCTTTGCGGAGATTGGGTCTCCAGAACTGCACGCAGTACTCCAGATGTGGTCTCACCAGCTGTCTGTACAGAGGGATAATAACTTCTTGTTTTCTGCTGGTGATGCCTCTCCCTATGCATCCCAGTATCCTCCCAGCCCTCCTTGCTGCCCTCTCACATTGCTTGCCCACCTTTAGGTCATCTGATATGACTACCCTCAGGTCCCTTTCCATTTTTGTTGTTGTTAGTATCTCACCCCCCATTGTGTACTCTTCCCCTGGGTTTTTGTTTCCCAGGTGCATTACCTTGCACTTCTTAGCATTGAATCTAAGCTGCCATACATTTGACCATTCCTCTAACCTTGCCAAGTCCCTTCTCATCCTTTCCACGCCACCTTGTGCATCAACTCTGTTGCAGATCTTTGTGTCATCTGCAAAGAGACATACTTTTCCTTCCAGTCCCTCTGCAATGTCGCTTATAAAGACATTGAAGAGGACCGGTCCTAATACTGAACCCTGTGGTACCCACTGCTAACCCCCTTTTTTCAGAGTGGACTCCATTTACTATTACTCTCTGTGTCCTATTCTCCAGCCATTCCTTTACCCAGGCTGTCATCTTGGGACCCACTCCCAGGCTGGCTAACTTGTATATTAATCTTTTGTGGAACTGTGTCAAATGCCTTGCTAAAGTCTAGGTAGGCCATGTCCACAGCCCCTCCCTGATCTACTACTTTGGTCACCCAGTCAAAGAAATCTATCAGATTTGTCTGGCATGACCTTCCCATATGAATCCATGCTGCCTAGGGTCCTGTGCCCTCTGGCCTCTAGATACGCAACAATTCTTTCCTTCAGAAGTGATACCATCATTTTCCCTACCACTGAGGTTAAACTAACAGGTCTGTAGTTTCCTGCTTCTGCCTTGCTCCCACTTTTGTGAAGGGGAATCACATCTACCCTCCTCCAGTCCTCAGGTACCACCCCATCCTCCCATGATTTGTTAAAGAGGGTAGTCAGTGGTGTCACTAGTTCTATCCTTAGTTCTTTTAGAATTCTGGGATGAATCCCATCAGGCCTCATTGCTTTGTACACCTTCAGTTTTAAGAGCTCTTTCAGAACTCTTTCTTCTGTAAATAGGCTGGTATCAACTTCTGTATCCAGAGTGTTTCTACTGTTTGTTTTAGGTACCTCCCCCTCTTCCTTTGTAAATACTGAGCAAAAATATTTGTTTAGTATCTCTGCCTTTTCACAGTCACCCTCTGCCCACCCTCCCTCCTCTTTATTAAGCCTCACTATCTCTTCCTTGGTCTTCCTTTGCTCCCTGATGTACCTATAAAAGGTTTTATCCCCCTTCTTAACTGAGTTGGCTATCTTTTCCTTGGTTTGGGCCTTTGCTGTTCTGATTGCCTTTCCAGTTTCCTTTTGCTTTAACTGATACAGTTCTCTGTCCTGTTCCTTCTGTGATTCCTTGTACTTCCTGAATGCTTTCTTTTTCTCTTGGACCTTCACTGCCACTTCCTTTGAGAACCATAGTGGTTTCTTACCTCGTTTCGTTTTGTTTATTTGCTTTACACAAAGGCTTGTTACCTCTGTGATGGCAGTTTTTATTATTCCCCATTGTTCTTCCACCCCTCCTTCCTGACCATTTGCTAGTGCATTTCTTAGGCACTCACCCATTTTGGCAAAGTCAGCCCTCCTAAAATCCAGTACCTTTGTCTTTGTATGGCTTGACTCTATTGCTATGTTTATAGCTATTGCTGTGTTATAGTTACTTATTTTTGTTCTCATTTAAGAATCCAAACTTCAATTTTTAACAAACTAAAGGTAATTTTTCACATTATTTGGGCTTGTTATTAAATTTTCAGTTTACTTGGAAATCAGAACATCTCTTAGGGTCTTCAGTGGTTGGCATCACTGACTCCAGGCTTTAAAAATTCTACTGTTGTTTTAGTTCCTGCCAAGCAAACTGCCACACAGTTTGTTGAAAGTGTCTGGTTCCAGATGATAACCTCTTGAACTGACAACTCTAAAATGCTTTGCCCTAAAACTCAAAAGGAAAGGGCTGAAAAAAGAAAAGATCTCATGGCTTCTCTGCCTCTGTGTCACCAAAAAGCTCAGATGAGCATTCAGCTCCTCAAAGAGAGCAGCATTTTCTGTCTATTGGGACAGATAAAAAAGATAAGGGTGAAAAGATAGTATGGGAATCAGGGCAACAGAAAGAGGGAACCCCGAATCCTATAAGACTAACAGAGCATTTGAGCAGACACTGGAAACAGTGCCTCATAAGAAAAACAAAAAGAAAAACATGTCTGTGTCCCTGTCTCTTCCTCATATTCTTCCTCCATCAAGTCAGATTATATTCCAGCTCCTCATTAAAAGAAATAGGCAGTGGGTTGATGGTAGGAGGAGCCCACACTGGAACAACTGTTAATGGACCAGGCATTGGTGCCTGATAGCAGAATTGGATGTGAAGCCCTCAAAATGGGAATAGATCCAGTGCCAGACCCCAACCTAGGTGTCTAAGAGATGGTCAGGGGGCAGCAGAACCCAAAGAATTACCCTGAAGTCTACCTTTCCCAGTGGACTTATTTATTTTATGAGGAAAGTGAGACCTCGTATGAGTGGCATCCTTGTCATGATGCTGCTGCTTCTCTTACCGTTAGTTTAACACCTTTCTCCAGTTTGTCTTTCTTTGACCGGTCTATAGGTGGCGGTGTTGAATTCAGGGAGAGGTGGGTTGAAGGCAAGCCGTGGGGTGAAGGGAAGGATAACAACATCGAAGCAACCTGCAATGCATGCTGTTTGTCCTCCATTGCCTTAAGTTTCAAATAAATGTCTAAGGCTTTCTTGCTATTCCTCTGTGTAGCATGAGATGCCAGAAAGCATCGGATGCACTCGTTGTGAGCATCGTTCTTATACATTTTTACTGCCATGGCAGTAGCAGAACAATGGCTTTTTGTCTTTGGTTGGTAGCATAAACAATTGTTATATTTAAAATAAAAAAGAAAGAAGCAGTAGCATTAATGATTGCAACACTGTTCTTCAACAGCAGTGGACCAACGAGTGGTTGACAGTGAGAAAAAGAACTAAGGCATGATGGGACTCTCCACGTTATATAGGTGTGACAATGCATGTCAAAGTGGGCATCCCCAGCTTGCAAACATTTACAGGTGGTCCCGATGCTGACAGCTTACAGTTCCATGATGTGGCTCAGTGGTGGGAGATATGCTCGAAGAAGACCACAGGGTTCACTAAAGGAAACTCATTACCTCTTAAAAGACTTTAATTTTTGGGTGGTATAAATGGCAATTAGGCCATTTTGTAAATTTTGATTGAGGAGTGACTCCATTAGAGAGATGAACAGCAGCAGCAATGGGAAAGTAAATGGAAGTGAATTCAGACATCTGTGTGAATACTATGTATCATTACAGAATGTTAAGGTTGCTAAAATTAGATGAGCAGTGTAGAAATTTGTTTTACTGTAGAATGCAGGAAACTTCTGAATTTGACAACCATGATAAATCTTGGATGACCATGGTCATCTTGTGCTACACAATTCTCACTGCATTGACCATGGTCTTCCACTGTCACTCCCTTGGCCATTTACCATCAGTAGATGTCCATGGATACCCATGGGTAAATTCATGGACAAATCAATAATGCTATGTGGAATTCTGCTGGTGAAATTAGCACGGAGTGAGCATTCCACTTGTAGAATTTCCACTGTAATTTCACTGGTTCTTCTGCAAAATTCAGGCTGCTGTGATCAAAAGAATAATATTCTACAGAACAACATTTGCTCCATGGAAAATCATTCCAGAACCATTTCAGCAGAAAATGTTGAGATCTGTGGAATAAACCCCCAGCCACCAGTGGCTCCCCGAGTGCTGCCACCCTCCTGCACAGTACCAGGTGGAGGCCCTCAATCGGGCTGTCCAGCCCCAGCCACCAGCGGCTCCTTGAGCACTGCCACCCGCCTACACAGTACCAGGTATGCGGTAAGATTTCACCCATTGAGACCAGGCTGACCCTTGGCTATTGTTCCTTTGCTGATTGACACTTCACAGGCCCCAGCACTGCCCATTGGTTGAATGCCAAGCAGTGTGGCTCCCCATTGGCTGGCTGTGGTAGCCTGGTTTGAGCAGACTAGAAGCAGCCCTCCGTGGATCTGCTGTCAGACTTAAAGCTGTCAAATTCCTGGCCCTCCAGTAGCAGTGCTTCTTCCTGGTTATGGGCGAATTTTTTGTAGCCCAGCAAGGATTTCTTTTAGGCCTGCATTTGGATGTACTTTAGCTGTAGCTAATTCCTGCCTTACTCTGTTTCAAAGGACATTTTTCTTTTGGTCTCTCTACTCTGCTACCAGAATTCAGTAAGGCATGGCCTAGCAGTTAGCTTGTTCCTATGATTACAGTCTGAAAGTAATTTGGATTTATGGACAGTTATTTCCTGACTCTCAGTTTGTGTTAATCTGATAGCTAAAGTCAGGATTCCAGTCTGCAATTTGATTAATTATTGTTAGCTAACTTCAGGCCCCCTGTTTTGTCAATATTCAGACCAGGAATCTCTAATACCCTTGCTTTGCCAGTTGTACAACTAGCCTTATAAATGTTAGCAGAATTTTAATGTGATTACAGCTCTGTTGTTAACAGCATTTAAGTGATTTCAGCCCTAATATTCGCATAATTTAAGTGATTGCAGCCCTGTTTTTGATTGTGTCATAGAGGTAACCATAGTTTGCTAACTCCTTTAGTAATCTCTCTACCCTTTGTGAACTCTTGTAACTAACCCTTCCACTCCCAAAAATATTTCTTTCACCCAACTGTACTTTAAATTAAATCCTCTTTACTCTTCCTGCTGAATTTTTCCCTTAGCCCCCCCCCGTCTCTCCCAGAGACCAGCCCTAGCTAAAGGCTAATCACTCTCTAAGTGCCCTGTTGTTCCCCTGTCTCCCTCACTGTCTGTCCACACCCACCGATTAGGCCGATCCCTCAGTACTCTTCTCCTAATCCTGTTTTTGTTTTACTCTCTTTCAGTCAGAGGCCCCTGATCCGGGTCTCAAGCCCCCTGCTGCTCTCTGAGTGCTGCCTCCCGCCTGCACAGTAACAGGTACATGGTAAGATTTCAACCATCGAGACCAGGCTGAATCCCAGCTACGGCACTACTGCTGATTGGACACTTCACAAACCCCAGCACCAACCATTGGTCAACTGCTGAGCAGTGCAGCTCCCCATTGGCTGGCTGTGGTTGCTTTGCTTGAGCAGACTAGAAGCGGCCCTCTGTGGATCTGCGGCCGGGCCCGGAGCTCTTAAAGCTGTGGCCTGCCAGTAGCAGTGCTTCTGCCTGGTTGTGGGTAAATTTTTCACCCTCCCACAACTCTGACCTTAATTAAATACAGGTTAACCACTCCCACCCCCCTTAAATCAACCTCCCATTGTCCTCTGGCCCCAGCATTCTTCCCTTTGCTGAAACTCTCATCGACTGTCTGACTCAGCACTCCTCATTACAACCAAGTACTTGGCTATCTTCCACACTGTTTTACTGTCTGCTCAACAACTTTAAATTTCTGAATCTCTAAACTCGGCAACCATTAGGGCCTCACTTAGGTAGTAGCCCCAAGTGCCCCCTTCCCTGCCTGTTTTTCTCCCTGGAGCGCAGGTCCGGTCACCAGACGACAAAATACTGCTCCTAAAAACCTTATGCCTGTTACACACGATACCAGTACTAGATCCTTCAGCAGTAATGGGCATTCCAAAATGCGAACATCAGAAGGGATATGACCCCCCAATCTGAGCAGCTCAGAATGACTGTGACCCATTAACTTGCAGCATTCATTCTGCACTGATACTGGAACAATATGTGGCGATGCCAAAAACCTCTACCACTTCTACGCTGTTAACCCTCAACTGCATGCCTCCCTTTCACTGGGGGCATAAACCCTGTAGCCATAATGGGTATCCCCTTCCACCACCCACCATTGATCTGCTCATAGCCTACACTAAAAGAAAGTACAAAAGTACACACATTATCAGCCGCTTGCAGGCCCCAAAATATGTGACGTGGCAGGCAATTAGGCTGATCTGGTTGCTTCTGCTTATATCCGGGAACATACATTCTAATCCAGGCCCTATGACCAACTCCTCAACCCTACATAATAAACAGCATGGGCTAACTCTAGTCTCGCTCAATATTTGCAGTCTCTTGGCAAAAACTGACACTCTCCAAGTATGGGTAACACAGTACCAGCTCGATATCCTCACAGTGGTGGAGACATGGCTAACACCCAGGGTACCTGACACTGCAGTGCACCTCCCAGGTTAAGCCTCCTTTAAGCTAGATAGACTGAGTAAAAGATGGGGCCGGTATGTCATCTATGTGAAAGACCACATCCAGGGCCAAATGCTAAAGCACTATAACACTAACTGTGATGCTCATCTGCTGGCCATAAAAGTTATACTTGGTTCGAATGGAAAAAACATTAACCATAGCTGCAGTCTACAGTCCTCAGTAGGAACAAGATGTTGGCTTCAAATCTGTCATTGACTACCTCTCAGTACAGAGGCAAAAGAAGGAGCTGTTCATGTTAGGTGACTTTAATATAAACTGGTCCTCACCAGATGCTGCACCCTATAAGGACTCACTGCACTCACTCAACCTTGTGCAACTGACAGACTCCCCTATGCACCTTAATTACCATACAGGGACAGGCACAATTATAGACTGACTAATCACTAACCGTCCTGACAGAATATCCTCCACCACAGTCCTCGCAGACTCCCTCAGAGACCACTCCCCTGTCATCTGCAGATGGTCAAATAAGGCCCCCAAGGTGCAAGACAAACTGGAAGCTCATAAAGCGTGTCTCAGCCTTCAAGACTGGAGCTTTCTTGACTCCAGCACTGACACTGATGCTGCCCTAGAATGCTTCACATACAAGTTTAATGAAGTATGCAATATACATGCCCCCTATCAAAACGCAAGATCCATACCCGCAACAGCCCCTGGATCACTCCCCAAGTAATAGCCATCATGAAGCAAAGAGATGCCCTGTGGTGCATAGCTAGAAACTCAAGCTTCCCGGTAGACTACCAGAACTACAGAACCGACCGTAATAAGTGCACCTGGGCAGTACGTGAAGCCAAAAATCATAATTATAAAAGTAAGCTGACTAACTCCTGGGGTAACAGCCAGAGGTTCTGGGAGAACATTAAGACACTGACTGGTAAACCTAATAACCCCCTCAACCTTTCTGAACCACGAAGATACTCTCATGCAGGACCTCAGTCAAATCGCCAATATCTTCAACAAAGCTTTTACTGACCTCAGTGGTGTCCTGCCACCCAGCTTCCTCCAACCCCCATCCCATAGCTATCCCCTACAAAACTCTGGGACCCAATCTACCTCCCACCCACCTTTCTACCTCAGAGTTCTCACCCCTCATGAGGCAAAAAAACACCTCCTAAAAGCACTCAGTAACTCCAGAGCCAGCAGCGATCAGCTCGACCTCAAGCTTGTTCAGCTCACCCTTGACACAATTCTCACTCCCCTCACTAAAAATCCTAAACATGTCCTCGATAACTGGCAAATTCCCACACATCTGGACATCATCAGTGGTCACACTGGTCCACAAAACTGGGGACAGAGCTAACCATGCAAACTACAGCCCTTTATCCATTCTGCCCCCTCTCTCAAAGGCATTAGAGTGCATTGTTTCCGACCAGCTGACCAAGGATCTAGATAAGTATAACCTGCAATGCAGGCAACAACATGGCTTTTACAAACAGCACAGCACTACAACCGCTCTAGTCGAGTTCACCAGTTTTAGTCACAGTGTCCTGGACAGAGGACAGTTGGTGGAGGCAGCATACATTGACCTCACCAAGGCCTTCGACTCTGTAAACCATAATCTGCTACTGGGCCAACTTTACCACACCGGCCTCTCCTCTGAATCAATTGCCTGGTTCAGAAGCTACCTCACCAGGAGGACACAAAAAGTGAAAATACAAGATACCCTCTCAGAAAACCGCTGTGTTACTACCATGATTCCCCGAGGCTCAATCTTTGGCCCACTACTTTTCAGCTTATTTCTAAATGACCTACTTCAATCAGTAAATGACCATGTCCTGCTCTGTGCAGATTATGCGGGCTTATACTCTAGTAATGCAGACCCCACAATGTTTGAAAAGCAAATGTAGTCTAACTCCACCTCAGCAGAACATTGGTTCCTCCAATCTAAATTACTCCTTAATTACAAAAAAAAAACATGCTGTTTGCATCATCCCATAACAAACACCACTCAAAACACTTACACATCCTTAACAATCAGAACTCCCCCCTTGATATGGTCCAAACCTTTAAATACCTGGGTGTGCCACTTGACAGCACCTGTCTTTCAGCCACCATATTGACGTACAATAGTTGCAAAATCGGCTAATCCCAAACTGGGTCTACTGTACAAACATCAACAATGTCTTACTACTGAAGCCTTAAAATCAGCTGTTAACAGCTCAGTGCTCTCAGTGATAGACTATGGTCTATTAGTTTAGGGGGCCGCCTCCCAATCCACCCTAAAACGCATTAGAACAATGCTTAATAAATATTACTGACTAGTTCTAGGGGCACCGCGGCTCACTCACACCTGCAAACTTTCTAAACATACAGGTTGGCTGAACCTTGGTCACGTTCAATACCAAGTATGCTTGCTAGCCAATAAATCCTCACTTGGTCTTACCACTCAGTGCCTACAAAGCCTTCTTAGTTGCCCGACCACCTCGAGAAGTACCAGGGGGCTAAACAAATGGACCCTTAGTGTCCCCTTCCATAAAATCAAGCAAGAGCAGTGGTCTTATGAATACCGTGCTCCACTATGGCTTAATGCGCTAGACAATGATATCAGGAAAGAACTAAAACTTGGATCTTTTAAATCTAAACTCCACAACGCTCTGACCTCACACAGCAACTGCGACAGTGGGACCTAACCCCCCCCCGCTCTTGCATCTTCTGTCTCCTGACTTCATTCCCCTAAATCGTGACCTCCCCCAGCCATCTCCCTCCTCTGCTTACCCTTCTGTCCTCCCCCAGTCTCTTGTCTACCCTCTCCCTTTCTTACCCCTCCCAGCTCTGGTCTGACATCTTTCTCCCCACCGCACACCCTCCTCATTCTCTCTCTCTCCTCTCCCCCACCCCTCTCTGCTCTAGTCTATCCCCTGCTCCTCCTCCAGCACTCCCACCCTCCCTTCCCTCTCCTTGCACCCTTGTCCCTCCTCCTACTACTCCTGTCTCGCCCCTATATTGAACCCTGTGATGACCCCTTCCTCCTTTATCCATCCTAATCTCCTGTCTCCCACCCCCACCCTTCTTGTAGAGGTCTCCTATCACCCACTGTCTTACTGTGGTTCTATCCCATCTACTTCCCTCCTTTACTAGTCTACCTCCTCCCCTCAAGTGTTGGAATCTCTACTGCATACTTCTCCCATAGCTGCATGGCCCTCCCTGCAGTCTATTCTCTTAATCTCTTCAGACAATGGAACTGTTCCACCAACATGTTCTGGCATCCTTACTGGTATCACTATCTTTTTACCTTACAGGTTAAACGGTAGCCCACCATGCTCCATGCAACATTCTATTACACCTAACTGATGCATTTGTACTTCTGTCTTCTTAATTATGCCTAGCAACCTACATCCTATACGTAATTAAGTTTCATCTATTACTAGGTCAAATCTGCACCCGACCTGCACCTGGACTGGATATACTGTAGAGGACATAATATTCGCTGTCCCTTTATTTTCTCTATATTTGTTATTCTGCTTTATCAGTGAAAATTAAGGGCCAGTGAATATTATCAGACAAGATGCTACACTGTCTAGTATTCTATATAGAATATACTGTAACATTCGCTGCTGTATTACTACCATTTAGGAGTTTTAGTAAGTTTTAGTAAACTTTTTGACAGTACCTCATCCTCCAGATCTGATGAACAGCACGCCACGATTGAACAGAGAGCAGCGGAGGGTCGAGTGTATGGTTGCCTCAAAGAAAGTTGACGAGATTTGTTGTGATGCCAAAAAATATTTATTAGTGCAAAAACCACAAGAGCTTAACCCAGAAAAGAAATGTCCAAGCAGAATTAATCCTTTCATTCCTTTCAATCGGACTCATCTGACTCATCAGAGTTGTTGGTGGTCCCTGGATCTTCTGCATTCCCGACTGCATGGTCCTCCTTGTCGGCGTCTGACGTCATGCTCACCCCCGATATTCCCGATGCTGCTCCCATTGTGCTTGATGCTGTCCATTTGTCCTACAAAAAATGTGGACAATGTTATACATGTACGATTCATGACCATAGCTACTCAATACTGATACACAGTACTTACCCACACTAAACAGTTTGTGAGGGCATCTAGAATGCTGGCCTCCACAAATCCTCTGATGCAGTCTTCCCTCCATCCACACAATTCAACAAAACTCTGCTCTAACCAGATTGCATGCCTTTCTTTTAAATGCTGTTGTTTGAAGTCGATCTTAAACTCCTGACTCCCTTTGGCAACAGTCTTTGCCACCAGAATGGCATACCAGTTTGTAAAGCATTGACACAGACTGTCTTTGAGCAGTTTGTTCATGCTAATTTTGAGGGGCTGCAATGGATCAGTACAGGAGGCAGGTATGAAGATAGGTGTGATGCTCGCCTCCTGTAAATGATTTAAAACAGAGTTGGTGGTGTGAGCTCTGAACAAATCCATGAGCAGTAGAGCTTTTTGTTCGTTTGGCAAATCCAGTTTGTTTTTCATTAATGAGAAGTATGGAATTATGACATCTTTTATGTACTGTGTGGTCGTAAACTCATTGGCCCAGTGGTGGATAGAGTGGGTAATGGACCAACTAGGCGGAAATTTATGGGAAGGGTGGCATGCATTCGTCTTCCCTTTGTATATCACCTGAGGGGGTAAAAACTGACCTGATAGTGTGCGCCCCAGTAACAACGATATCTGCCACTTGTCCCCTAGCCCAACTACTGAAACTTGACGAGAACCAGTGGCTACCATGGTCCACTCAGACACTGGTATCATGCTGACACCAGTTTCATCGATGTTTATTACAAGTTCTGGGGGGATGAGCTCCTGTGCCACACATTTAGCAATTCTACTTAAAAAAGAAGCCTTAAGGTTGTAGAAATCGGATGGGGTTTTTCTAGCAGTTTTGGTGCCTTTTCTCTTACTGTACTCCATCCAATTTAGAAACTTCCATGCCCATTTCCTCGTCAATTCTGTTGTTCCACTGTTCTCTTTCAATAGTTGAGGGGAACTTGTTTTAACGATTCCCTGGGCAATGGCTAGAACCACTGGTGCATTAACAACTGCACCCTCTGAGCGCAGAGTACGAATAATTTTCTGTAGCTGTTCAGTGACATCAGTCATTAGCAGCATTGGTCTACCTCTGGGATTTTTGGGCAACTCGGCAGTAAGGTGTGGTGGGTTTGGTGTTGTTTTTAGGCAGTCCAGGTAGTCCTTTTTGAACTTCCTAACTGTGCTCTCGTTAATGTTGTATTTAGTTTTGGATTTATAGAGATGCACAGCGGCAGTCACACCATTATCAGCCGCATACCTACCATATTCAAACCTTATCTCTGGAGTATACTGTTGGTAGGTCTCCAGACATCTCTTCTTGGCAGACGGGGGAGGGGTGCATGACAGTTCCTGGGCTACCACTGAAGCAACTGGTGTAGCAACACCAGATGTCTGTGCTAAACTGTCGGGGTCAATTTCTGTAACATTAACTGGAGAATAGGACACAGAGAGTTATAGTAAATGGAGTCCACTCAGAAGAAAGGAGGGTTACTAGTGGGGTACCGCAGGGTTCAGTATTAGGACAGGCCCTCTTCAATCTCTTTATAAGCGACATTGCAGAATGACTGGAAGGAAAAGTATGTCTCTTTGCAGATGACACTAAGATCTGCAACAGAGTTGATGCACAGGGTGGGGTGGAAAGGATGAGAAGGGACTTGGCAAGGTTAGAGGAATGGTCAATGTATGGCAGCTTAGATTCAATGCTAAGAAGTGCAAGGTAATGCACCTGGGAAACAAAAACCCAGGGGAAGAGTACACAATGGGGGGTGAGATACTAACAACAAGAAGAATGGAAAGGGACCTGGGGGTAGTCATATCAGATGACCTAAAGATGGGCAAGCAATGTGAGAGGGCAGCAAGGAGGGCTTGGGGGATACTGGGATGCATAGGGAGAGGCATCACCAGTAGAAAACAGGAAGTTATTATCCTCTGTACAGACAGCTGGTGAGACCCCATCTGGAGTACTGTGTGCAGTTCTGGAGACCCAATCTCCGCAAAGACATAGACAGGATGGAAGCTGTCCAGAGAAGGGAACAAATGGTGCAGGGTCTGCACCGAAGTCGATGAAGAGAGACTTAAGGAGCTTAATATGTATAGCCTCGAGGAAAGGAGGGAGAGGGGAGACATGATAGAAACTTTCAAGTACCTCAAGGGAATCAACAAAGTCCAAGAGGGTAGCATCTTTCAAAAAAAGAGGTGTGCAAGAACAAGAGGCACAATTTGAAGATAGAGGGGTGGCTCAGAGGTAATTTAAGGAAGTATTTTTTCACAGAGAGGGTTGTGGATGCATGGAACGGCCTTCCAGAGGAGGTTGTGGAGTCAAAATCAGTGGGGAAATTCAAGCATGCATGGGATAGTCATAAGGCAATTCTGGGGGGTGGGGGTAGAAAGAAGTAGGCTGCTGGTTAACTAGGATCTGCAGCTTATCCAGTAGGTAGGGAAATGGGCAGACTGGGTGGGCCAAGCGGTCCTTATCTGCCATCAAATTCTATGTTTCTATGTTTCTATTAAGCGGATAACTCCACTTTGCTGGACTTTCTGGGTTCCCAGGTTTAACCTTTAACCAGAACAGCAGAGACATTGCAAATAAAGTTAGAACGCAGCCAGTAAGTAAGTAATAACAGTACTCTAGCAAGCTGCAGACTCATTCTGATCACTTTTTAAGAGGAGACTACATGTGAATTAGGCAGATGCTGTGCCAAGGCGTGTACGCTAATTCTAGGAGCCGTGAAAAAGTTTTGACAGCTGTAAGTGCGATTAATACAGAATGTGAATTCAATGTCCTCTGCAGTATCTGTTTTAAGTACTCAGCAACACCTAATGAACCAGATCATGTATTTTCGGTGCATTTATTAGATGTCCTACACAAAATATGTGTCTTTGGTTCTGAAACGTTACAAAGTTACACATTTATATGAGCTAAGAAGAAATAAACAATATAAAAGAATATGGGATACTGAATATTTTTTATGGGAGTTGAGTGGGTTCTTCTGTTGAAGTACATTTATTAGATGTATCTTGCTACATGATATCTCTCATCCTGTATATAACTTGCCTCCATTACTGCTACTGTAAGACTGCTGACTATTCTGTAATGTAATCTCTGTATATGTATTTGTTCCTGTACCAATGTTAGGTTTACTCTGTAAATGAGCATCTGGCTCAAAGGTATTTCTGAGAAATAAATAAATAATAACTAAAAATCTGCAGAAATTTTGCGGAAAAACTAATTCCGCATTTTTCTGCAGTGAAATTCTACCATTCTGTTTCTGGTGAAATTCAGTGGAATTTTAAAAATTCCATGAAAATTTCATTGTACCAGATACAGAAAATTCCATACATTGGTACAAATCATCAATGACATGGCTGTTGACTATGTATAAAGATAGAAACATACAGCGGATTTTCAGCCCCTTAGATGCGGCACTTGTGTCTGTATTTCGATGCATACTGTTTCCACCTAGATGTGTCCAGATTTTGCCTCCTACTCACAGCCATCTAGATACATCTGCAAAATGCTCTGCTGTTTATAGCAATTTTGGCCACAACTGCAGGACTCGCATCCATTTTTCTGACACAAGTGTGGGTTTCTTTCTGGAAAGTTGGACCAACTTTTTTGTGGTCAAACTCCCACGGCTGATTTCCACACTTGCATTGGGAACACAGATGCAGATGCTGAAAATCTCACCATTAGAATTTTTCGGTGGAAACAAACTGCTTGACCCACCCAGTCTACCCAGATGTTCCTTTCCTAATCTGTCTCAGCAGACTCTAACTGGCCTCCAGTCCCATATTTCCATCCCTGCCTGTTTACTAATATATTTACGAATGTCCATCCCATGCGTGCTTGAAGCCTCCCACTGTTTTTGCCTCCACCACTTCTGCAGTCTGTTCCAGGCACCTAACACCTTTTCAGTGAAGAATTACTTCCTCATATCCCTCTTAAACTTTCCCCTCCCCACAATATAGTATGTCCCCTGGTCCTGGTGCTCATTCTCGTTTGAAAGAGACTCCCCTCCTGCACTCTGTTCACCCTGTGAGTTACTTGTAGGTCTCTATAATGTCCCCTCTCACTCTCCTCTCTTCCAAGGTGCACATTTTGAGATCCCTCAGTCTCTCTCCTAGTAGGGCTTTTGATATAATCCCTGCACCATTTTAGCTATCCCCATTTGCACTTCCTAAACCCTGTCTATGTCCTTTCTGAAGTGTATCCTTTTACACTGGACACAATAGCCAGGTGGGGACTAACCAGGGAGTGATACAGTGGCAACACCACCTCCCTCTTCCTGCTGAAGATACCCCTCCCTATGCACTCCAGCATTCCACTGACCCTACCCACTGCTTTGTTGGACTGCCCTGCTACTTTGATTTTTTTTATGATAGACATTTTTCTCCTTTTTGGTAGATGTGGGTGGGCTCTCAATCCCATCCCCGTCTCCTCTCACTCAGCACCCCACTGCACCAGACTGCCATGCCTGAGATCCCCCACAGATTTCCCCCATTGAGAAGCAGAGAATGGGTGAGCAATCTTCCCCCCTCCTGGTGACACAGATCCAGATGTGGCAGGTGACTGGACAATGGTGCGGGGTGGAGCTAGGTGGGCAGGGCTTCATTTAGCCCACACCAAAACTTTTCGTCTTTTCTCCCTTTGCCCCCTTGCTGCAGCAGCACATAAGCTTGTTAATGGAGGTGCACATGCTTACAGAACCACGGCCCCTCCCTTTGTGTCACTAGGTCTGCTAGCGCTATGCACAGCCCCCACCTAGGGGCAGCCAAGGGCCAAGATGGTAAACCACCCATCCATGGGAGAGGAGAGCTGTCCTCTGGACTGTCAATCCTCTCTCTCCCCAGCGACCCAAGCTTGTTACCAAATCCGGGTCGCCAGCATGGGAAAAGGTACGGTGCAGAGCCCCTCATCCATCTTCACCACTGGGATGGCCTGCACCCCCACTTTGATGTCATCAGTTATGATAACCCCAAGGCGATTATCATCACCTCAACTCCCATCCTATACACTGCTCCTGTTTTCCTATGCCTTTGCTGCATGATTTTGCTTTTTTTTTGGTATTGAAATCTAACTGCCATACTCCCGACCACTCCTCAAGTTTCCGAAGATCCCTGTGCATTCTTTGTATCCCATTCCTGCATGTCCACCCTATGACAGATGTTGGTATCATCTGCAAAAAGACATACCTTCACTTCCAGTTGTTCTGCAAAATCACTTATTTTATTTATTTATTTATTACATTTTGATTACCGGGTGAGTCCACTAAGCCCCGAAGGTCCCTTTTTCAGGGACGACCTGGGATACAGAAACAGAGACAGGTTATTGAGTACAAATTGTTGGGTACAAGTTACAGAGGTAGTACAATCCTAATCAGGATGCAGTGAAGGCAATAACACAGTAAAGACAGTAAGGTCACTATTTCAGGGGCGACCCGGGATACTGAACAGAGACATATTATTTGGTACAGATTGTTGGGTACAACTTGTTACAGAGTAGTACAATCCTAACTAGCTAACAATGAAGACAGTAACACAGTAAAAGCAGTAATTCACATTAAATAATTAAGTCAGAGAACATATTCGACATACAAGCAGTGATTTTATGAGAAAAGACAAGCCTGATAGATTATTTGGGTGAAAGGGGAGAGGGGTAGTATTATTAGTTGGATTGGGGGAAGACTATCCTATACCTAGACAGTGGCAAGTACTGGTCTCTAGCATGTGAACCGTGAGCCTAGTGCAAAAATTTGATAGGGAGGAGGCTTCCTGTACTGACGGTGAGAGATTATTCCACATTGAGGGGGCCATGAAGGAGAAGGATCTGCCACCGGCATTTGTTCTGACTCTGGGGGTTACTAGTAAAGACTGTCCTGAGGTTCTGATTGTATGAGAGTTGTGCTTAAGGGAGATAATCCCTTTTAGGCTGGCGGGGCAGCTGCCGGACTCAGTATTTTGAATGTGAGGCAGAGCAGGGGGGCACTGAAGTTGTGAGGCAAAGGAAGGCCATTGCAGCTGGGAAAGGGAATCACAGGGGTGGCTTCTTGGGTGATTTTTGGTAGCAAACCATGCTACTTTGTTGAACAGTACCTGTAGACTGTTGAACTCTTGCTTATGCATACCCTGTATTACGTGGGGCTGCATATGTAAGTGTTGGGAGCAAGACGCTGGAGGCAACTGCAAGCCTTGCACCAGGGATATGCTGGTCCTTTAGCCGGTATAATGTGCCAAGTTTACAGTGTATGGTCCTGGTTACATGGTCTACATGGGACTTAAAGGTGAGACCTTGGTCAGTTATTAGCCCAAGGTATTTTATGGTGTCCGCCACATTTATGCTTGTTCCCGCTAGAGAGTTAAGCTGTAGAAATCTGGACCTATCCTACCCTAGGGATGTAGGACCAAATAGCATAGCTTTCATTTTGCCTGCATTAAGGACTATTCAGTTGGATGTGAGCTAGGCCTCCAGTGTCTTTAAGTCAGCTTAGAAGAGAGGGCCTAGTCCAGGCGGATTTTCCATAGAGTGGTAGATTACAGTGTCATCTGCATATTGAACAACAGAGCTGTCCCCACAGTGAAGTTAAGTTCATTTGTGAAGAGAGAGAACAAGAGGGGACCGAGAATTGAGCCCTGAGGTACATACTCTTTGATGGGTAGAGGATCTGACTGCTCACCCTTCCAGATGACCCTCTGAGAGCGACCTGATAGGTAGCTCTTGAACCATACCAGGGTATGGGGATCAAGACCTATTTTGTCAAGCTTTGTTAGTAGGACATTATGGTCCACAGGGTCGAAAGTCTTGGACAGGTCAATAAAGATTGCACCCGTTGGCTTACCTGTGTCCATAGCAATGAGTACGTCCACGGTGAGATACAGTAGGTGAGAGCTGTATCAGTGCCATGGTTCATCTGGAAGCCATGCTGAGAGGGGGAAAGGAGTTGATGGGACTTATGATGATAATGAAGAGGACTGGTCCCAGTTCTGAGCCCTGCAGCACATGCAGTATAACCACTGCTGAACCAAGTACAAACAGGGTTTATCCATGATTATAACAGAGGGGCACATTTGCAGATGATACCAAAATTAGGGTTGCCTCCTTTGGGTGCAGTGACAACTGGATGCTAAACTACAACCCAAACTCTGTCTCTGTCTCCACTCCCTTTTTATGACTGATAAGTATATCGCTCCTCCTCCAAAGCCATTTGTAATGTCAGAGAAGATTTACAAATTGGTCTGGAAGCAGAGCCTAGAGGTTAGAGGAACGAGCTTGGTGGTACATCCAGCAGACCTGAGTTTGATTCCCATAACCACTACTTGCATACTGTGTGACTCTGAGCAAGTCACGTAAGCACCCCAGTCCTCCTGGGTTGTCCCTCTAAATGGACCTTGTGGCCCAGTGGACCTTATCTTGTCACGAAAGAATTAAAAAAAGTGATAGGAAATAATTTTCATACTGCTATTGTTTATTTAATTATTTTTATACTTTGGTAACCAGCTAAGTCCCATTTGGCACAACGCCCATTTACTGGGTTGACCTGGGAACACAGTGTTGTTACGTACTGTATCTTGCTGAAGGTCACAGAGCATGTATGTGGAGGCTGTGGGACTCGAACCTAGGCCTGCTGAATGTAACAAGCTTGTTTACAGCTCTTTGCACTAACCTCTGATAAACACCCTCCCATTTTCCTTTCCATGTCAGTCACGTATTGTGGTAACCTTTGATCAGTTTTTGATAAATTGTCAATGTCTGTGGCACCCTTACTTTTGCTTGGTGTTCCCTTTAACTTGGCAGGTACTGCTGTTTCTTTTCATATTGCTATGACACTCCACAATTTCAGACACACCATTCCAGACTATTCAGCTGAATGGCCTGTGATGGTGAAACTAATATCATGGAACATTCAGCTAGTATGACAAATGACAGCAATAGCTGCTGAGGACTCAAGAGAGAGGGAATCAATGTTGTGATAAGGACAGTAAAAATTAGATAATTAATTTAACAGAAATGGTTCTAAAACAAGTCAGAATAAAACACATCAGAATATAGGACAAGCAAAAAGGAACAGAGGAGAGTATCTTATAAAGGTATAAAAACTGTTCCCTATCACAGCAGTAAAAGACTATACTTAACATTCTGAGTGGAAAAGATTAAGTTGATTTACTGCTAATAGTCTTAATATAATGGCCATACATTACAGCTCCCAGACTGACTGGTTTTACAAAGCCTGTGACATCAGAACTTGTTTGTAACCTGGACTTGCAGCCAAAAGAGTGAATGGTTTGATACAATCAGTTTTAAGTGTAGGTGGGCACTCAGAATAGGCAGCCCAACAACCAGATTCCATGTAAGTAAAACTGGATGACTGGATAACGACCATAAAAACTGGATTATCCAGTCTAAAACTGGATGGGAGGCAACCCTAACAAAAGTGTGTATACATGTTGGGGAAGGGATAAGAACCAGAGGAAGAACATAGAAACATAGAATCTGTCGGCAGATAAGGACCATACAGCCCACTTAGTCTGCCTGTTTCCCTACTCACTGCTGCAGCTCCAGGTCCTATTTGATCTGCGGCTCTCCTGCTCTGCACATCTCCAGGGCACCCTTATGTCTGTCCCATGTACTCTTGAACCCCATGTATTGTTTCCACCACCACCACTTCTGCTGGAAGGCTGTTCCATGGCTCCACCATCCTTTCAGTGAAAAAGTACTTTCTAACAATACTCCTGAGCTTTCCACGCTTCAGCCTCAAATCATGCCCCCTTGTTCTTGTGCGGAGTTTTCTCTAAAATATGCTTTCCACCTGTACCCTGTTTTACTTGAAAGTCTCTGTCATATCTCCCCTCTCTCTTCTTTCTTCTAGTGAATAGCTATTAAGGTCCTTAAGTCTTTCCTCATAGAGTTTCTGTTGCAGTCCATGTACCATCTTCATTGTCCTTCTCTGGATTGCCTCTATTATGTTAGTGTCCTCCCAGAGATGTGGTCTACAGAACTGGACACACTACTCCAGCCGAGGTCTCACCAGTGATCTGTACAGTGGCATCATCCCCCTTTTCCCTCTTGCTTTTGATGCCCCTCCCTATGCACGCCAACATTCTGTTTGCTCTCCTCACTGCCTTTTCACACTGTTTGGTCACTTTCAGGTCACCAGATATGATAACTCCCAGGTCTCTCTTCTGACATGTGGTGGCCAGAATTTCCCCACCCATCCTGTACTCCTCCCTTGGATTCCTGTGACCCAGGTGCATGATCTTGCAATGTTTAGCATTGAAACTTAACTGCCAGACACCCTACCACTCCTCTAATAGGCTTAGGTCCTTTCTCATTTTTTTCCACCCCTCCAGCATGTCCACTCTGTTGCAGATCTTGGTGTCATCTGTGAAGAGGCACACTTGAGGGCTTGGCCACTCCATTCTGCCTACCCTGAAGCAAACATGTAGTGTAAAGATTTAAATATCAGCACTGCTTGGATTCTCAGGAACCTGTTCTGTTAACAGATCCTGATTCTGACTCCAGTTCCACACTGCTTCCTATTATGGTACTGGAGGATCGACTCAGAATTAGAATTCTGATTCCATCTCAAAAACTGATCAGTATTCACAAAACTCACCACTCCTGCCTGGCACAAGGTGAAAGTCAACAAGTACCCAACTTGACCCCCTTATGTCACACCCTCCCATTATGACCTAATATAGTTGGATTGGAGTGGTCAAGCCATTAGTCCAAAGTCCCTGACTCCCTCCATCTGGCTGTCAGTCGGTTGGTGTGGCACAGTAGTCTGGATGAGGATGCATGGGCTTCAATTGTTCACTTCTGTGACTCCATCCTCAAGTGGCTGTGGTGTAGTGACTACTGTGGTACAGGCCGAAGTAAGTCTTCCTTACCCCATCACCACCACCACTACTGTTGCCACCAGCTTATCATACTCCAACAGTCAAGTCTGACACCAAAGCACCCCGGACCCTGCAATACTTTCTGCCCAATATGTCCTCGATCAAGATAACAACTAAATTGTGTATACATTGTTTTAGTGACTTGGGATGTTCTGTCAATGAGACTTGTTTCTCATAGAAATTATCCTGTAACCTATTTAACTTTTAAATAAAGAATAAAAATGACTCCGTTGTCCTTCCTGACTGAAGTCTAAAGGTGGCCTACCATTACAAAACCCCTGGGTGATTTTCAGCCACTTCACTCTTACTTTTAGAGGAGTTGAGGTCCTTCCCCAAGGTTTTGTGTGGTAGGCCTCTCAGAGAGGATTATGGCTTGTAGAGCCAGACAGTAATGGTGGCTGAGCATGGGTAAGTTTGGACATTAGATTTTTTTTTTCCTTTGATTTGGGGCAGGATTTGGTTGGGTAGACAACTACAGTAGAGACTTGAGGAGTTGGGTCTGGGTCAAGTAAAGGTGAAAAGTGGCAATTCTAGTGAGGTGGTAAGACAGGGGTGTGCTTGCAAATTCCAAGTCCCATATTGGATTACCTCCAGCAGCCCAACAGTGATGGATGGGCTCATGTGTGGAAGATGTACAGTATGTAGTCCACACTGACCGCACTGGGCAAGCCAGCCTCATGTCACAGCCAAGGACCCGTAGTTCTTATCTAGCTGCAGCAGCCAGTCAGGGGTAGGATGATAGAGTATGAGCTACAAGTGTGGGGGTAGGGTGTGGTGAAGAAATTAACTTTCTTTTCCCTGTGCTGTGGGTGGGAAAAGGTTTTACAGGATAATGAAATCAGATGCTGAACTGGAATCGGATTCTACATCTGATTTCAAGTATTCTTTTAAATTTGGATTTTTAGGCCTAAATATGAAAATTTGAAATTGAAAAAAAAATTACCCAGAATCTAATGGATTCAGTTTTGCTGGGCAGATTCAAGCAACCATACTGATGGACAAAAGTAAATAAAACAATGTTTAGTGTCGACAGGTGGGCAGTAATGCAGCTGTGTAGAAAACCAAGGGATTTGAGCATGTTTATATTGGCAGAAGCTAAGAGAAACAGAGGGCGAGAGATCTTAAAGTGATGATTAAAGGATCTGAAACAATGTCCCACTGAGAACAGGAAAGTAACAAGGATGTAAGTACGGTACTAGATCACATAAAGCAAAAATATATTTGCAGATAATTTGAGGAAATAACACCACTATTCAGGTTCCTGGTGTGACCCTGGCCTGAGTAATGCTATTATAGCCACACCAAGCACACTACTGTAAGACATATTTTAAACAATTTAGCTAGCCCTGAGGTGGGCAAATAATCAGCTATAGAAACTAAGGGAAAAAATTATGAAAAGTGCTTTAAAGTACTTGAATTGTTCATTTATTAGATCATCGGTTTATAGACCTTTGAGTCAAAGACTCATTTACAAAGGCACCGCGACAAGACAGCAATACATCACAGCAAACAAAATAGTAAAGTACATAACGCTTAGATTAAAAAAGCAACCAGTGTTACAGGAATTCACTGGTGATACAAGCTTGGTAATAGGTAGAACATAGTAGACATAATATAGGTACACGAGTACCACGTCAGGTAGCAACCAGAGATATTTTATTACATTAGTCAGCAGATGTTGCATGAGACCCCGGGCATATATAGCAAATGTAGACAGGGCAAACACAGCCTAGGGGTGAGGGTAAGGGGCAGGTGGGGGATTATATGCAGTTGCAGCAGCAAGTGCTTGTCAGATGGCTTCTGAGGGAGACGATGAAAGGACCAATCTTAGTGAAGTCTGCTATGTTGGCTGGGAGGGAATTGAACCAGGACAGAGCCCGATAGCAAAAGGATCTCTGGGCCATAGAGGTCCTTACCCTGGGGACAATAAGAGAGGTTTTGACAGTGCTGCTGGTGGAGACTGAGGGGGAGGCATGCTGCAGGGAGGTTGAGTTCAGCCTGGAGCAAAGGCAAAACTGAGGGAGCCAAACACAGGTCCACATACTGATTCAGGATGACTATCTAATGGATGAGCTAAACCTTAGTATAAGGTTAGTGGGAATATAACTAAAGGGAACTGCAGACAAATTATAGGAGGTAATTTTAGGAGAGAACACAGACAGCATGTCTTCACACAGAATGGGGTGAAACTACATAATGGTCTGTTAATGTCAATGTTTGAGACAGCCACCGTCTACCACACACAAGTTCTATATCAATATACATAGCTGTGTATCAATATAGAAACTGCATCTGGAAATAAATCTAAGTCTGCATAGAGCTGTACCCCACACATGCATAGACTTAGATGTTATTCCAAACAATTTTTTTTTGTAAATCTGAACTCAGCCAAATGTAAAGATTCTTATACCATACTTGGGAGTGATCTGTCTGACAACCCCCACTATTACCACATAAGTGGGATTTGTAACTCCAACCCAAAATGGGTGTTCGGTGGGCAAGTGCTGAACACCCATTTTGGTTGGGGAGTTATGCGTTAAAGCTAATGTGGTGATGGGGTGTGTGGTGTGAAGGCTATCACCCATGTACAGTGAAAGAAGCTTTCAGTTTGGCCAAGTTATGACTAAAAGTAAAAATTATTGGGAATAACATCTGAGTCCATGTACATGGGCAGTAAAGATTTACGTGGAATTAGCTTCATTTTCGTTTGACACGCATGTGCACACCAAATGTTTTGCTACAGTGAAAGGGGATTTTGGGGCCGGGTCACTGCCATGACCACTGCAGTTGAAAATAGCATGGGCTCGGCAGTCTAGACCAATGACCAGGCAGTGTGGTCATGACACCACTCACTGCTTGGTGGGTGGAAACTTTGTGTAATTCAAAGGACCGAAGCCACCCCAATCAGAGAGGGCTTCGGTCCTTTGATTTGAACATTGTTTAACCAGGAGTAGCACACTAAGTTGAAGCTTGTTTCTAGATGCGACCTGGGAGCACAAGGAAGTTAAGTGACTTGCTCAGGACCACACAGTATGCACCTTGACCGGCTGTGGGATTCAAACCCAGGTCTCCAGATCTGCAGGTCAGAGCCTTAACCCACTGTGCTATACTGCCCCGGCTCAGAAAACAGCTGATCATCTGTCAACATCAGGGACACATACGTTGTGGCTGGATTTCTCCTCTTCCTTGCTCTGTTTCTCCCATCTGTTCCTCATATCTCCTCTCTCGACCTTCCCTTGTGTGCCTTATTCCACTTTTATAGTTCTGTGTTTGTTGTGCATTCATCTTCCTGTGTGGCTACTCGGTGGCTCATGCTTGTTTTTCCCCCGTCCCTCCATCATTTTGATGCAGTTTGCTCCTTGTTGCCCCCCTCACTCCCTCCTGTGCTCCTGCCTCCATGGCTGGTCTGCTGTTTTTGTCAAACCTGTGCAACACTGGGGAACCCACTCACAGTGCTGCCAGATATAACAGTGCTACTGGGGGGTACCCAATCCCCCAGTGTCCGTCCCTCCTTCTGTAAAAAAGAAAACTGTCCATCAATGTCTGTAGCAGCCCTGCTGTAACTTCCCGCATCCCGAGCCCAACCCACATTTTTATTAGGGCACGGGGGTGCTCAATCCCCCATGCCAGCTGCTACTCCCCACCCTGCCCCTTTTAGTAGTGCAGCACCAGGGAGCCCACCCATGGTGCTGCGAGATATAGCAGTGACACTGGGGGGTGGCCAATTCCCCAGTGTTGCTATTTGTAATAGAGAAAACCATCCCTCGTCATTATTTTCTTTTTGTTTTTCTTTTGTGGACCTGTGAAATAGAAAACCGTCCATTGATGTCTGTTGAGCCATTATTACCCCCCTCCGAACCCTCCCACTCAGCACTCACCATCCCACACCACCCCAAACCCTTACTTACCAAGTGGAGGTCCGACATCTCTGGATCGAATCTTCTCTGAACCACAGACACATCTTCACTCTTCAATGTTGGACCATGAAATGGGGAAATCAGGCATGCCATTCAATGTATTTTAACGGGCTTTTGAACTTTTATTTATTTATTTAGGTTTTGTTGACCGGGTAAGTACACTAGACAAATCCTGCCTATTTTCAGGCATGACCCGGGGAGGGGCATACAGATGAATGCCAACTGACCTTGAACCAGATTAAGCCGTTGGTGGTATTTTTAGTGAATGAGGAAAATTTGGCCAGGACACCAGGGAAATTCCCGTACTCTTGCAGTAAGGGGACCCTGACGCTGTGACTTGTGGTCATTCTGCAACAGAACCTGGAGGTGGAAGGTCTGCATGTGAGGGCTACGATAGCCCAGGAGTCTGCGGAGATGGAAGTTCCTCAGGAGGAGAGATCCGCTGCAGAGGCGGCTGGGTTGCACCCGTTGGATGGCCAGCATATCGCCCGAGTCGGTGGTCCCTCTGCATTGGAAAATGTGCAGCCTTTAAGTCTGGCTCAAAAACGTCATTGTTTGGAGGAAGAATTACTATGTGTCAGTGAGTTAATGGCTAAGGAAGGGAAAAGGCAAAGTCTGGATGAAGATCGTAAACAGAAGCGCGCTGACACTTCCCCGGGACCTGCTACGTCATCAGGTTTGACTAAAATTCATGCGTCTGCAGAGAAGCCTACAGCAGACCTGACTTCCTCGAGTCAGGCTTGGGGAGACATTATGGATGCAGCCTGGTCGCCGGATAGGGCCCTGCAAGATGCGGGTTGGATCCCTATGTCGAATGGCTATTAGAAACCGGCAGGTGTGGTTGATGGTGCATCTGATGAACTTCCTACTCAGATAAGTAAAACTAACTCTGATTTACCTTTAACTGCGGGAGAGGGTGTCGATTCCATTAACCTTGAGTCTGCCCCCCTTGAAGTCCCAGAGGGTGGGGTAAGCACTGGGGATGCTGATACGGGCCAGCCACAGGCTTCAGAGGCTCCGGCTAGGCCTCCATATGCTAGCCACTTTAAACAAACTGTGGAGCAAGCTAAAAGGTGCAATGCCATTCGTTTGAGATATGTGGGGCCTCGGGATAACCCCCCAGATCGTTTTTTTGTGGGGAAAATTCTGCTTAAACAGAGTATGGGTTTCTCTCCATCGGAGGTCTATGAGGAGTTTACCTTCGATGCTAGTTTCCGCACCCCTGCTCTGTTGGAAACCTTTTGGTGTCGTTATCTGAATTTGAAAATGAATCCCCTATGGTCTGACTTCATTGTTTTTCCTCTAACTAAGCAACCCTTTCGTGTGATAACCATCCTTTTTAGGAATGAAGGGGTTAATGTTGTTGATTATTGTGCGCTGGCTAGAAAAGAAGGGTGAAATTCAAGGCACTCCTGGCCCTATTTTAGATGAAGAGGGGTTTGGAATGGGGTCTGGAAGTTTCGGGTCAAACTGCAATCTACTGATACTGACCTCATTCATCTCCCTAATTGTTTTTTTCTGGGCAGAGATAAGGGTTTTCCTTTTTACCCGGGTCAACCCAGGGTTTGTTTTAAATGTGGATCCAAGAAACATATCAGCACCTCCTGTGACGTCTTTAAATGCACTCACTGTGGGGAAACAGGCCACCCTAGTGCTCACTGCTTCCAGCATGCAAAATGTAATCTTTGTGATGAGATAGGACATGCTTTTGGGTCTTGCCCGGTGGCTGCTCAGAACATGGAGGAAGCAGATTTTGGAGTGCAAGACCATTACATCAGGTTGGCAGTTAAGCAGGACCACTATCCCTTGGGAAAGGTATCTCATGTGACCCCTACTGGGGATATGCTGGTGGACAAACGGACCTTCAGTGCTGAGGTGGCTCTCGCCCCTGTTGCTGCTCCAATACCTGTGAATCCAGTACCTGTGGATAATGTAGTAGGTGCCATGGCAATTAATAGTGAAGCCCCCCCGCCCCCTGCCCCGATGTCCTCTGGAGAGGACTTTACTTTGGTCATGGAAAAATGGAAGCAAGTGAAAGGGAAGGGTAAGCTGTCAAAGAAATCTACTACCTCAGCCACTTCTCTTCCTCTGGCAGACCCTAATCTATATGACATTTTGGTGGATGAATCATCGGGTTTGGATGAGGCTGTGTCTCTCTCACAACCTGTATTACTGGTACTTCCAGAGGGTAAGAAGGAACCGAGACCTCAGGATTGTGCAAGTGGTAGGATAACAAGAGCCTCTAGTAGGTGAAGTGAGGTCTGTTCTGGGTTGACTGATGGCTCATTTTCAATATTGTGTGGTGTCATTAAATGCTAATAGCATTAAATCCCCTGTGAAGCATCGGAACACCTTTTCCCAGTTTGTGCACGAGAACTTGGACTGTGTCTTTTTTCAGGATGTTCTGTTGCACTCTTCAGATGACTTGTCTGCTGCTACTGCAGGGTGGATCTGGGGGGACTGTTTTTGGTCACAGGGACAGGATTTATGCAGTGGGGTTGGTATTTGTTTTTTTCTTTCCCATATTCAGATGGTGCATCATATAGAGATTATAGAAGGTAGAGCTTTGCTCCTGGACATTAAATGGGGTGACACCCCTATTCGTTTGATTAATAGTTATGCTCCTCAAAATAAGTTTGATAGAGTTTCTTTGTTTAAATCCCTTTTCCCATTTTTATCCACTTCTTCTCCATTTAATTTGGGGGGTGATTTTAATTGCACCTTGCCCTCCCAAAAACGTTCTGTTTTGGGGGAAAAGGGTCTGTTGTGACACATCTTGCTTGGCACAGGTTATACAGGATGCCAGGTTGGTTGATGCTTTTGGGTCTTCTGCAAATGATAATAGTAACACCTATTTTTGTGGTCCTAGAGCTTTTAGGATTATTTTTTTCTTTGTTCTGGGTTGCTTATACAATCACAATTGTTGCAGGAAGTAGCTACATCTGACCATATGCTTCTGAAACTTGTTTTGGGGGATGTGCCTGAGATCCAGAGGGGACCTGGGATATGGAAATTGAATGTCACTTTATTAGATATCCCTATAATAAGGGAGGGGTTCCATTTTCTTTTGATTGCATGTCAGTCGTTTTTTTTTCTATATGAGGATTTGACCAAGTGGTGGGAGGACACGAAAGCTGACATAAGGGTGTATTTTCAAAAGGTGGGATGTATAAATGGGAAACAGCAGCATAATGAGCTGAAGTATTTGCTGGAGCGTATTAGTTTCTGGTCCGTCTTTTGACAGCATCTAGGGTCTGGGTGTCAGAATAAGATTAAGGGGTTAAAGGCTGAACTGGCTTGTTTGCAATTGAAAGTTTTAAGTGATATGGAAAAGAAGCATAAGTATGGGATTTCTGGGTCAAAAAGAGTTACTTTACCATTTGAATCTGCTGGGCTTTTACAAGAGGCAAGAAGTATGATGTATTTAAATACTGCCGAGGGAGAGAGGGTAATGTCTAATGCTTGCATTTTATCTGAAATACATACTTATGCTTCCAGATCTTTTCAGAGCACTCCCCTCCCGCTTGCTTCTATGCGATCTTGGTTAAACAGCTGCCAGTTACCAAAGTTGGCTCCAGACTTGAGTAGTTCACTTATAGAACCTATATCTCTGGAATAACTCAGGTCTGTTATCTGGGCTCTTAAAGCAGGGACTGCCCCTGGTTCTGATGGGCTTCCTCATGAAGTGTATAAAGAAATATGGGAAGTTTTGGGGGCAGAACTGGGCGAGGTCTTCAATGTTGGTTTAAAGTCTGGGAACCTCCCTGAGAGTATGCTGCAGGGTTTGTTGTTGCTGATTTATAAAAAAGGGGAAAGGGGTGATTTGGACAATTGGAGACGTTTGTCACTACTTAATACCAACTATAAGATTCTAATGAAGGTTTTGGGGAAGATGTTACGCGGAGTTTTGGATGTACTGATACATCCCTCACAATTTAGTGGAGTCCCCAAAAGACAGGTTCAGGATGCTCTTATCCTTCTCAGAGAGATTTTGCAGAAGGGAGCCTCACGGGAGGTTTTTGGTCACCTTGTTTGCCTTGATCAAAATAAAGCCCTTGATCATGTAGAGTATGCATACCTTTGGGAGACGCTGCATAGTTATGGGTTACCTTTTGAGTTTATAGCATGGTTACAGATGTGTTATAGGGGTATTGGTTTACTGCCTAGCATTAATGGTTGGACAGGGTGTAGGGTAATGGTGCATAGAGGTGTACGTCAAGGATGTCCACTGAGTCCTCTGTTATATGTGCTGTCATTAGACCCCTTACTGTATGCCCTAAATATGGCACCAAGGATTACAGGTCTCTCTGTTGGTTGTGAGGAAACTCCGGTTGTGTCTGTGGCATACCCAGATGATTTGGTGTTGGTTCTGGCTGACAGTCCTTCTGCTAAGGAAGCCCTTTTGTTATTAGAGACCTTTTCTGGCATTTCTGGATCTTCTATTAACACTTTAAAAAGCGGGATATTACCGTTGGGTTACGATGCTGCTGATGTCACCTTAATATGGCATATGCCTATAGATTTTTGTTATAGGAGAATTCTTGGTGTCTATTTTGGTGGTCCAGATGCTCCTAAGTATAATTGGGAGAAGCAGTTGTTGGCGGCTCGAGATAGGGTGGTCCTCTGGAATAAAGGACACATGTCAAAAGCAAAATGTGTTTATCTTATTAAAACCTTTTTCCCACCTTATTTTTTGTTTTTGGCGGCAGTGTATCCTCCCCCACATTCCTTGGAAGCGTCACTTTATAGCGTGTTTTTCTCATGCTTATGGGGCAGCAGCTTGAACCTGGTGAAGAGGGGTATCACTTATTTGCCCATTAGTGAGGGTGGTTTGGGGATGCTGAACCCTGGGGTGTTTTTTTTTATTACATTTATTTCATATAACTTGACACATCTGTTAAAGGGGAAGCCTAAGATGTGGTCCCCATGGGTGGGTGATGTTATTGGTCATTTGATTAACAATTGGAATCTCTCTGAATTTCTACCCTGCCAAACTAGGGTGTCTCAGTTTCCTAGTCATTTTCAGGGACTGACTGAGAAACTGAAGACTTGGCAGATTACCAATCACTCTGTTTATATTCACGGAAACAAATTTACACTGGAATTGTGCAGGATTTTTTTTATGCTGCACCATGGTTCCTAGACTTGCCCACAGCTGACCGACTTTCAAAGCTGAGGTTATTGTCCAATAAGAGAGTACCTAAATACTTATGGGACTTTTTGTGGCTTTGCCTGCATAAAAAGCTGGGTGTGAAATGGAATTTAAAGCATAAGGAACTGTCAGAGAGATTCTGTCCCAGGGAGCAGACATGTATAGGCATAGTTGAATCATTGCCATATTTTTTTACTGATTGTCCTTTCGCTGTGTCTTTTTGGTCTGCTTTTCATGCTGCCTGGCCACTAAACCCTTTTAAGGGTCAGTCATAAGGTATTTGGACTGAGGGTGTGCTCCCAGGCTCATGGGTAGTTTATGATACGACTACTATAAAACTTCGGATGGGGTTTATTGGCTATCAGCTCTGGCAGGCCCATTGTAGTTTAATGCTTAGTAAACAGCTGAAATCAGAGAGCCAGATTTTACAAAACATTAGAAAAGATGTTATTAGGTGGCAGATGTTAGAAAGGGAGAGAGAGTACATCAAGATCTATATAAACTGTGGTGGAGACAGATGTCTTGGCTAGATACTGGCTGAAGTTTATGACTGCTTCCTTTATGGTGTTGTATTTACCTAAGGGTTCTGATCTGACAGGGACCTTTCTCACTAATACTGGGGCTTGAAGGCATTGTTCTACAAATCTGTTGCTTATACAGAGAGCTGTAGGTGACTATCATTGGCTTTTGGGTTCCGTTTTGGTTGCTATTTCAGTATGATTGTATTATTTATTTTCTTTTTATTCCCTTTTTTTTACTTATTCAATTATACTTTGTATGTTGTGAATACATTTTTTCTTTTTGTAGTACTTTTTGTTCATTTAGACAGCTCTGTTTTCATTTTACTCCTGTACATATGCTGCACTGCTTATTTTTGTTTCTAATGTTTTCTTATACTTTGTGTGATGTAACACTATGGTATATCTGTTTTGCTTTCTAGTTTTGAAACCATGTCTTCCTTTGAAGATAATGTATGACTTTAATACTTATTAATTTTCTTATGATTTATATGTTTCTTTTATGTATATTCCTACTGTATGCTTTTGTTTGCTATTAGAAGTCTGTACTAAAAATTCCCCCTATTCTTTTCGATAAGTGCCATGGGATCTTTAACATCCACATGAACTACCACCAATCCAGGCAGATGGGACCTTGGTTTAACGTCTCATCCAAAAGATGGCACCTCAGACATGCAGCACCCCTCTTATGCTGCACTATAGTGTCAGTACTGGGATATTAACCCAAGTGCCAGATGTGGGAACTGAACCCGCAGCCCTCTGATCTCCCAGCCTCAGAAGCGAGTGTGCTACCTACTGAGCCACTGACACTGACAATCCCACTTAGTAGCATAACTTGGGCATTTTTCAATATTTTGCCCCAAATTGTTCAACATGCCTTGCTTAGGACACCACCTCATGAAAAATGCAAGTGACATTAGGTAAATCTGTCCTGAAAGGGGATTTTTGCAGTCACGTGCAAAATCACCTTTCAGGCAGTAGCTGAAAATGTTCTCCACCATTGTTCATGAGGTGGGGTCATAAGAAGGTTACGTTAAAAATGTGGCATAAAAATATTAAATAAACAATGTTATGAGCCTACATTGAAGTTTGAAAATGCAGGCTTATAACTTTGGTAATTTTCAATATTTTGCCCCCAGATTTTCAAAATAGCCATTTCTTCGTAGCACCTCATGAATGTGGCAGCTGTCATTCTTCAAATCCTGTTCAAAATGTGTCTTCGCATCCTGAAAGGTGATTTCACAGTTGATGCGCAACATCACCGTTCATGCAGGAGTTGAACATTTTCTCTGCACTTGTTCATGAAGTATGGTCATAAGAAGGCTATGTTGAAAATATGAGGCAAAAATGTTAAAAAAACAATAAAGTTATGAGCCTGCACTGGAATTTATGAATGCAGGCTTGTAACTTTGGTCATTTTCTATATTTTGACCCCAAATTTCAACATAACAAGTTTTACACATCACCTCATAAACATGATGTGTCATGTTTAAATTCCTGCACAAGGTGTGTTTTAACACGTTTGGTGAGAAATGACATTTCAGCCAATATACTATAAATGGTACGTGTCATGCCTATAAGGTGAATCCTAAAACAAGTCTCTTGAAAAGTTGTGGTCAAAACATTGAAAACAAAAAAAAATGTTTAACAAGCACAGGTGAGCGGAGGGTAAATGCTAGCCACCATTTCAGGGCCATGGGTGGTATCATTTGAGGGGACATCAGTCTACCGGGAAGAAAGAAGGAGCACTGAACACTGATCATTATAGCAATGGGGATTGAGGGAGGCTGGGAGTACCATTGGACACCAGGGAATTCCATCATCATGCCAGCAGAGACTGGGGAGGGTTGGGGATAACACAGGACACCAGAGAATTATGTTAGTAAGCCTGTGGGATTGGGGGAAGGTGGGGTTACCACAGGACACCAGAGAATTCTACCATTGTACCTACAAGGATTGAGTGCAGGAGAGAGCCAGTCCTTTAGTTTTTGGGTGAGTGCACAGCTGTTAGTCAGGCTATAGCATGTCAAAGCAGTATTAACATTGCAGAGGAATGTTGCAGACTTGTTAATTTTTTTATTTAGTTTTTGTTGACCGGCTAAGTGCACTAGACAAATCCTGCCTATTTTCAGGTACGACCCAGGGGAAGGGGATACAGATGAATGCCAACTGACCTTGAACCAGATTAAGCTGTTTGTGGCATTTTTAGTGAATGAGGGAAATTTGGCCAGGACACCGAGGAAATTCCCCTACACTTTTCGATAAGTGCCATGGGATCTTTAACATCCACCTGAACTACCACCAATCTGGGCAGATGGAACCTCGGTTTAACGTCTCATCCGAAAGGCGACACCTCAGAAGTGCAGCACCCCTCTCATGCTGCACTACAGTGTCAGTACTGGGATATTAACCAAAGTGCCAGATGTGGGAAGGAACCCACAGCCCTATGATCTCCTGGCCTCAAAGGCAAGTGTGCTACCCACTGAGCCACTGACACGGCAAATGGGATGTGAATGTGCCATTTACGTATTTTACCCATTTTGGGGTCATTAGAATTTTGCTTTATGAATATGGCAGAGTGGTGCATGGGTACTGTCCCATTTGGGATGTGCTATTATACGTACAGAATCATATTCAGCATGCTGGTCACATACTACTCTATAGCCAGCAGGAAACTCTGCTTTATGCACTGGCACCTGTTAGTGCCATACACTAATACTGCTGCACTGGAACAGCAATTGCATACTCAGCCTCTGCACAATTTCTGTTCCATCATGGAAGTATTATAACCTTAGGCTGCCAGAAGATTTAGAACGCATAGGTTTTTAGGACAAGATATTATGTTGGTAGCAGCCTAAGGGTTAATGCACTGGGCTAATGTGCACACAGGATAAGTACTTGGCACTACATATAGTGCTTAGAATATGGGGCTCAAAACATTTTATTTAATTGAGCTTCTTTCATATTGACTATCACAAAATACTTTATGGAGTACTTAGAAGAACATATGCAAATAAAGTTGATGAACAGTAAATCTAAAAGCTGTGGACAAGCTACAAATTAAAATAGTTGAACAGATGCTAGTAAACAGTTATAATGGCTAAGCCAGCCATAGGGGCACGGTCGTAGTGCTACCGCCTGCCACACCAGCAACCCAGGTTCGGAAGCGGTCTTAGATCATGGAGGGGTCAGCTGGGGAGGGAGAGGATAAGTGTCAGCTGGACTGCTTTCTTCTCCCAGTGGGAGGCTTTTTTAGCTCTGCAGTCAACTGCCAACTGGTGGAGGCCCAGGGGGTAGTGCAGGCTGGATGGCATGGAGAAAGGGAGGAATCGCTGGTTTGGTGTGGCTCATGTGTGCATTTACATGGCATGCATCACTGCCTGTCCATGGCTGGGGCGGAGACCCAGAACAAGGAAAATGGGATCAGTGCAGGCTTATAAAGCTCTGGCTGCCTTCCCTAGTCCCCTGTTGCAAACCACCACTGAAATCTGGATATATATATACCTGGGAGTAGGTTGGCCTTCCCCTTCCTGGATCTACTGCATGTAGACATCCATGGGGGAACTTTCAGTTATTAGGGCAGTGGGTACCAGTCAGGGGATGCAGGAACAGGGCTGATAGCTCTCCTGCACAATCTTCAAGGGGGAAAAAGCTGTATAAAATGATTATAATTGCTAAACAGTACATAGAGAATAATGCATAGGCAGGTGTGTGTTATGAGTTTTTTTCCCCACCTGAGGTGTGTGATGACCCATAATCCTCAAAAGTGAAGATCAATCGGTTTATGTGGTCATGACACACCAAGGGTGTATAAAAAAAAAAACACATATACACTTGTCTGTGTTTTATTTTTTTTAAATAACTGGTGCATCATGGTTGTGTGCACTGGCAGAAACAAAGCACTTTGGTTTCTGCTAATTGCCTGCCCGTGGCCCACTCATTAGTCGTAAACCATAAATAAGATACCACAGATAGCATTGCTTCCTTGTCACTATGATGCCAAAACCCTAGAACTTTGCCATTCAACAAGCCATGGTTGATGGCCTTGCCACCTACCCCATTTTGGAGCTGACGAATGATGCCAGTAGATCTAGAATCCTCTCCTCCTTCTGGTTTTTGGCAGCAGTCCACTGACTTACCTAGAGTCACTCCTTCCGGTATCTCAATTTGTTTTTCCTTTTTCAAAAATAGTGCAACTGTGACCCATCACCTCCCTTATTTGCCACCATACTTGTGGCAGGTTTAAGTTTTAAAATGAATAGGGGAACACAGCGAACGCTACACTAGTGGTGAGTGCTGACTCCAGAGAGCAGAAAAGCACGAGCTGACAAATACCTAATAACTGGGGATGACAATACTCAGTTATTACAGTGCTTGATTGCAGTGATTATCAATATGATAAAGGGGGTCACCAGCAATTAATAAATGCTGCTGGTACTGATAAAATTTAGTATAGAATTAGTATTGTTGGGTTTGATATAGAGACTCAGGGGAGAGGTGGATTGACAAGAGAGAATAGGTATGTTTTGAGATGGGATTTAAAGAGTAAAGTAGAGTCAGTTCAGCAAAGATGGCTAGGAAGTCTATTCCAGATAATTGAATTGAACCAAACAGTCAGCCAATCACTAAGTGTGTAGTGAGCAATACAATCAAATGCAGCAGTATCAAACTCAGATGGATAACCAAGCAAAACTGAAAAAGTCAAAGGTGAGCCCAATTACTGGAGTGGAATGGCAATTGCTCAAACAATTTAGAAATAAAGAGAAAGCAAAGGTAGGTTGTAAGTGCACAGGTTAGCAGTATCAAATGATACCGTGCATTGATGAATGCCTCATTCACGAAAATGTCAGTAAGAACTGGGGTCAGGATTCACAAAGAAAGCCAAAAATCCTGCAGCTGTGGGAAAAAGGCCTAGAGCACTGCAGAAACACAGTTGCATGATATTCTTATAGAAAATTTGAGCAGGTGTGGAATTTCGTAAAAATCCCAGCAGCTGCGGAAATTCAGCAGCTGTGGAAATTGTGCAAGTGCTGAAAATCTGCAATTGCAGATCTGCAGCTGTGGAAACGGCTTAGGAGACAAAAACAGTGAACCAAATTAGCTGGAGCATCAGACTTCAACAGTCTTGCTATAGATGTAGCTGTGAGTACCACCAGAGAGACCAGCAACTAGTCCCTCAACTGGAACCTCTGCAGTACCACTGGTACCAGCAATACCATGCACCACAGTGGCTGTCTGTCACTGCTGGTTGTGTCTCTCCCTGGAGTGTTCCTGTTGCCTGCAGGTGTACTACTCACTGCAGGCTGTTCAGTCCCTACTGCCTGTGGGACTCCTTCATGGGCTGCACTGGGTCTGGTTGTTGTTTGCTGCCATTCAATGGCAGTGTGTGCTAATGTTGCTGTAACTTCAGCCACTGATATACCCACGGGGATGCTATTACCTGTGCCTGACCTCCACTTTAATTGGATTTCAATTGTTGTTGCACTACTGCAGTTTGTTGAGGGAGTGTTAAGCCTCACTCCAATGTGTGTAACATTTTTTCCGCAAGTGTGGAAAAAACCTGGCTGAGAATAGCCTTTGAGGGGCTGTGCCATGCTTATCAATTACCATTTTCCCTCAGGAACTTCCGCAGCTGCACTTTTTTCCACAGTCCGTAGAGTATTTTTTCCACAGCTGTGGAGATTTTTGTGAATAGCACTCAGAGCGATTTCCCTTTTTTTCCATAGCTATGGATGTTTTGGGGATGTAGGGAAGGTTTTGCACCTTCAGAAAGCTTTGTGAATCCTGCCCTGAATCTCTGACAATACAATATCAATGTTGATTCCAATGAAAAAACAAACAGTCATCTGCTTAGTTAAACTGGTTGTCATTGTGTCCATCAGGCAGCATTTAGTTTTGGCTGGGTTTATCAGCTAAATGACATTTCTCTCCCTCACAATTTCAAAATCAGTGTGGAAGAAGCCTGCAAATAGAAAGACGCAAAGAACAAGGCAACTGTCCAGCCCGTGATAATTATAGATGACAGATTTATCCCTGAATCATCCACTCACCACTTTGCTATGAACCCCAATAATTAGGCATGAAGGACATTGTTCACAAAAGATCTACAGCATTTGTGAGGAGGGTGAATAATGACAAACTTGGCATAAAGTTTAGAGCCTGAACTTCTGTAACATGAGCAAATGGTTCCACATCTGGAACTTGTACAACAGAATTATAAACACGCGGCTGTGCATCCTGAACCTCAACACCTGTATCCTGAATATGCAAGTTTGCAACCTTTGACATCTGATCATCCAGTTCCTATGCAAATCCAAAACTTCATCCTAAACATGAAATCATGAAGGTAGAGCTCTGTACCCTGAAATAAAATCTTGCTTATGCAATTCTACATCCCATACAGTACCTGCACCTGAGATTTTGTGTTCTTAATCTGAAATTATAAACAGAGTTCCATACCGTGAATTTGAAATCCTGAACTTGCAATCTTGAAGCTTCAGTTTGGTACCCTGTGTCTTCAGTTTGGTACCAGCATTTTCAATTTGGTATCCTGAACTTGCAATTTGGTATCCTGAATCCTCAGTTCAGTATCCTGAACCTGTAATTTGGTATCCTGAATCTTCCGTTCGGTATCCTTAACTTACTACTGTGTATGGTATCCTGAGTGTTATGTTTGGTATCCTGAAGCTACAATTTTGTATTCTAAAAATTCAATTCCATGTCCTGAATAGGACATGATAAATAGGAAGGGACCTGATATCTGAGATGGCCAGCTGGAGGTGGGATCTAGCAGACAGGAAATCAGTTGCTGGAAGACCCCACCCCACCCCATGTTGAGAATTACTCCTAGCCTATCACACACCCCCCTTGGTGGAACCACAAGCCTGCCATATGCATTGTCATACTTTCAAGAATGACCTCCTATTAACAGGCCCTATGGAGTATTTAAAGGTTGTGCTGCAGAAAAGGTTTAAGAGGAAAATGCCCAGTGGACTGCTCCCTACTCTACCTGCTGACCCAATGCAACGTATCAGGCCCAGAACATAAGCATGTTGAACTGCAGTCTAGACTTTGACTTTAATTAAAGCAGCAGTGCAACAAAATTGTGCAAAAACTTTGACCCACCTTTTTTCAGTATAAAAGATTCGAGGCATCTCCCAGTTTTATTTGGTGGTACAATTTTCTAATTCCACCAATATCTGAGCATTTTGTAAATGTTTTAATTGATTTTTTTCTCAAGAAAAAAGATGCCTCCCACATTTTGCATAGAAATAGCATTGTACACCTAACAAGGGTTAAGATAAAAAAAAATAAAGACTCATGGTGCCCAACATGGGATGTACCTAGACAAGCACATTTGACAAACGTTACATTTTTCTCAACTGTAGCTGAAACTTGCTGCTTTAGAAAAAAAAATTGTTGCATTGCTGCTTTAAAACTAAAAAGATACATTGGAAATATGTTGTCAGGGGTACTTTGCAGACACAGTATATTTGTACTTCTGTAGATAAGAATTCAGAACTATTATGACTTACTGCAATGCTTCTGAACCATATAATTGTATGGAGATTTCCCAGCTGTGAGTGACTTAGAGGCTTTACTAAACCATTAGATTTAAAAATGAGCACTGAGCTCCTTAAAGAGAGTCCAATATGTAAGCGATAAGATCTGACAGGGTGTAGAGTATCGGTGGATATCCACATGCCCAGGGGTGTGATGAGGCCCAAAGCCACAGGTGGTGATCCTTACAGCTGCTGAAAGGAAAGGTATTCACCAGTACCACACATCCTGAAGGGTCTATTTGTACTTAGAAAAAATGTTGGGCAAATTTAAAAACAAAATTCTGAAAGATAAAAAGGGCACAAAATATTCAACAAAATATTGTTTAGAAAATGTCAACTAGTCCCTTCAAAGATGGTTTCTATATTTGTCTGTCTACACATCAGTAGGTTTGTTTACCATGGTACATATGAATGAAATGTTCTGCAGTACTGTTCTAATAAAATGTTTACCCCTCCCCCAGGAGCCTGAACTGTTGATACGGAAAGCATGAATTTGAAATTCTGCAAAATTCCACTGATACTTACTGTAGACACACACACACACACATATGCCTTATACTGAGTCACATGCTCAATTTACCTGGGACAGGGTTAGCAGCAGAGATTGCTCTGTCATGCTAGTTAGGCTAGGAGGGGGACTTTTCCTGGTCATCAAAGAAATGACAAAACTCAAAAATCTGAATAGTGCTTGATTTTATCTGTTTCTATGTATAAGAAAGGGATCATAAGTAGAAGTAACGCTCATTTATTTATGTATTTTTTAATTTAAGATAGTTTTATTTTTAGGGCCAGTTTGAAGGTTTTTGTGTAAGAGTAAAGGTGGCAGTCATGTTTGTGATGGAAATCAAGAATGACTGAAGTGGCGATAGCGGGAGGAAGGAAGTACTACAATCCCTTTATGGATCTTTAGTGAGGCCACACCTGGAGTACTGCATCCAGTTCTGGAGCCCTCACCTCAGGAAAGATAGGGACAGGCTGGAGGTGGTGCAGCACAGGGGAACAAAGATGATTCAGGGCCGGCAGGGCAGGTCTTATGAGGAGTGCCCCGAGGCACTGAACATGTACTCGCTGGAAACCAGAAAGGAGAGGGGTGATATGATCGAGACCTTCAAGTTCCTACAAGGGAATAAACAGAGTGAAGAGTGAGGAACTATTTACCTTGAATGCTAGTTCAAGGTCATGAGGGATGAGTGGAAACTGACAGAAGGGTAGTTCAGGAGAGACATAAGAAAGCATTATTTCACAGAAAGGGTGGTGCGAAAGTGTAACAGTCTGCCAGTCAAAGTGGTAGGTGCTGAAACAGTTGATGGTTTTAAGCATGTTTGGGACAGAATGGAGGGTATAATTCACTCGGGGAGCCAAAATCGGGAGGTACAATAAGGGGGTGCTAGGACCCTGGGTGGACAGTAGGTAACAGGGTTGGATAAGGACGTTGGCAGACTGGATACAAGACTGGTCTTTTTTCCCCCATCATCATCTATGTTGCTGTTTACTGATGAATTCTGTATGTGCTTTGTCCAAATTTCAGATCATATGTTGGATCTTTTTCTTTACAAGGGGGTACTGGAACATAAGCTATGCCAGTGGAATGGCAACAGTGTATCAGAATACAGAATTTAACTTGCACATTTCTAATTTTCTTTTAAGGTATGGAAAGGTCAGTGGTAACTGGCTATATCTATAAAAAGCATGCACCATTGTAGGACTGTAGATTAGGGGAGTTCAGTTATGAGTTCACAAAAGACAGCATTTAATAGTTATAAACAGAAGATCTTTACTGCTCCTTGTAAAGAGTATTTTGGTTAGGAGTCAAAAGTCAGTCACCACACATAATAGTTAAGGTCAACGTTATACAAAGAGCATTAAAGAGGAATAATTAGCTCTTACTGGTTTTCCAAAATTGCCAGCTCATATGAAATCTCATAGTTCTAAAACATCAAAAGCATTGTTGGAGATCGAATTTAGATTTCCTGTCAATATGTACTATATGTAAAAACACTGCAGCTTACATGTGGCACACAGAAACCCTTATGCATTATCAATTTTTTAAATCCTCATTTAAATGCAGGTCTTGGCATTCTGCCTAGGAAATGATAGGATGCCATTGCAGTGGCAAGCTGAATTTTAACACCAAGTGTAGTCTTCAAATGACGGCCTTCACTAGTCTCAGATGTGTAGATATGACTGTATAGTAATGCTTAGCCACAGGTAGACCAAAACACACACAGACTATGACTCACTGGTGAGCATGTCTCCCCAGCCTGTGTACTGTAAACAAAGGACTCCAGGAACCTGTTTAAGGAACAGTTTAAGGTTTATAGCTCTGGTAATTAGATTAAATGTTTGCAGAAGTTGATATTATTCCCAGCAGCTTTCATCTACTCCAACTTGCTGTGCCATCTAAAAACCTTATATTCCTTTTTAGAGTTCAGGTTAGCGGAATTGAATTAAGCCATCAATAGGGTAGGAATGTCAGAATTAAAGCCACTGTGATTTCCCCAATGCCTGTCCTCGGCACATAATTAGGTATAGTTTTGAAAGAGTTTCAATAATTAAAGTTGTCTGTCTGCTTTCCTGCTTGCCTGCCTGTCTTCCTGTCTGTCTGCCTGTCTGCCTATCTATCTATCTATCTATCTATCTATCTATCTATCTATCTATCTATCCTAAAAAGCTTCATAGCAATTTAGGGTGAAAAGGGACATTAAGGGACAACAAACCCCCCCAACCCCAAATATACGCACACACACACACACACACACACACACACACACACACACACACACACTCATAAGCAGGGAACAAAGGTTATACTGTGCAAACATGTATTAATTTCTCAAGATTACCAACACATCCTACTTGCCAATGCACCCTGTGATTCCTTTGGTAAGCAGAACTTTGTCCAGGATTACCTTGCAGGCCTACACTGTCTCTTCAGAGAGCAGAGAACAGACAAAGAACAGCAAGAGGAAGGAGGTGCTGCTAGAAATATACTTCTCTTCTTTAGTCTCTACTGGGACTAAAGAACTAGAACTCTACTACTGGGACTTTCAATTTAGGGTAACAAACAACAAAAGAGTTAGTGTGTTTGTCTGAGTTGGCTGAAGTGAATTGTTATCTGAGCAGTTATCTAGGTGTTTGTCTGAGTTGCCTGAAGTGAATTATCTGTGCAGTTACCTGGGTGTAGAAAAAGCTGTAAATTAGGGGGAGTGGCTTAACCAGAAAGTAGCCAGGTGTTTAGGATTTAAACACTGTCCTAGATAGCTTCTGCTAGAGAACAGGCAAAGAACAGCAACAGAAAGGAGGTGATGCCAGAACTATACTTCTCTACTGGGACTATACTGCCCTCCTTCCCTCCCCTCCACTGCCCCACCCATAGCCAGTTCTACTTCTATATGCACAGGATTTGACTGACAACAGGAACTTCCTGTTTGGGAGCAGGAAGGGAGTGATCACAGATCCACAAAAGACTCACCATCCTAGAAGGAAAAGAGTAGCTCTCTGTCCCCCCAGCTGCTGGAAATCTGACTCTGAGCAAGTAAGGAAACTATTGAGAAATATAGGAATTTCCTGTCTCAGAACAGGAAGATCTGGAGTTTTAAGGGCAAGGAGGCAGCAGGTAAGTAGGGAAAAAAAAATATATATATATATATATATATATATATGTATAAAATAAATAAATAAACAGAGGAAAGAGTAAGTATTCAAACAGTTAAGGGGCCAGAAATAAAACATGATGGGAGTGGTGCACTGCAGTGGCTGTGGAGCAGCAGTCTTCCGGGAGACATTCTGGAGGATGCGGTGTTGTCCCATCTGCAGGCACCTCTCTGGGCTGAGGGAAGAGGTTGCTCATCTCTAGGCTGAGTTGACCAGGATTTGGGGGATCTCCTCTCCCACCCAGGGACCACCTGCCTCAGAGGTTGCCAAGAAAGAGGAGCGGTTGAACCACATTGGGCTCAGGGAGGGTGAGTGTGGTGGAACAGAGGCACATCTCTCCAGTTGTACCTCTCCACAATTCATATGCAACTCTGGCACAGTGTGGTTCCTCTATAGAGGCACCCATAATGAAGATTAAGGAAGATGTTGGGAACCGCCACAAAGGAGGCCCACAGGAGTATGGCATGGGACCCCATAGGGGAAGAAAACAACTCCTGGTGGGGGACTCCATTGTTAGGAGGGTAGAACTGGGGGAGGGAGAGAGGGGAGAGAGAGGTAAGGTGCCTGCCAGGCACCATGGCTTGGAAGGACAGGGAATGAATCCTCAGGATTGTGGGAGCAGCTGCATTGGAGAAGGAGCTGGATGTCATTGTCCACCTAAGGACACATGTCCTGGCTGGGACAGGGATCAGAACAGTGCAGGAGGAATTTGTGATGTTAGGGAGGGACCTTAGACAAGTAGCATGCACAGTAACCTTCTCAGAGGTGCTGCCTGTCTATGGCATGGGTGAGGCTAGGGTGCTCCACACCATGGGATTCAATCAGTGGTTGAAAAACTAGTGCAGAACTTAGGGGTCTGGCTATATTGGGAACTGGGGGTCCATCTGAAGTGATGCAGGCCTATATTGGCGTGATGGTCTGCATCTTTCCAGTAGGAGAACCAGGATCCTAGGTGATAGGTTTAAATTGGCAAGCATTTAAACTAGCCAAGGGGGGAGGCAATGGAAAGGAGCAGGGAAATCCTAGCCCCCACCCAAATATCAGGGTAGTTAGTGCGGTAAACTCCAAGATACAGACATCAATAGGGAGAAGGGCAGTGGTAAATAGAGAAAAAAACAAAGGCAGTAAGGACCAGGATGGGACAAAAAGGGGTACTGAGTACCAATGCCTGTAGTCTGGGCAACAAGCTCCCTGAACTGGTGGCCTTGATGGAAGAGAGATGCCTGGATATTGTAGCAGTCACAGAAACATGGTACACAGAGAACCAAGACTGGGATGTTAACATACCAGGGTACACAACCTACAGGAGAGACAGGGAGGGTAGAAGAGGGGGAGGAGTAGCTCTCTATGTAAGAGAAGGGATAAAAGCAACAGGGAGGAGAGGATGCACTGTGGGTCACTTTAGAGACTGGAAATGGCATAACAATCCGCACAGGAGTTGTATATAGACCCCCATCTCAGGGGGTGGGAATCCACAACGATATGATAGAAGGCATCCTTAGGATGGCAGAGAAAGGGGAGATATTGTTGATGGGGGACCTGAATATGCCAGATGTTAACTGGAGGACCTTTGCTTCAGCCACATTCAAGAGCAGGGCCATTCTCAATGCCATACAGGTGGCATGCCTCAGACAGCTAGTGTTGTAACCCACTCAGGAGGGAGCAACCTTAGATCTCGTACTCTCAAATGGGGACAGTGAGAGGATCTCAGATCTAGAAGTGGGTAGCCATCTAGGAACAAGTGACCACCAAACAGTGTGGTTCAAAATAAACTCAGCTGCAGAGTCAAGCCATACAAAAGTGAGGGTACTGGACTTCAGGAGGGCTGACTTTGTCAAAATGGGAGAGTGCCTTAGAAGAGCACTAGCAAACAGGCAAGCAGGAGGGGGTGAAGCAACAATGCGGAAACATCAAAACTGCTATCACAGAGGCAAGAAGCCTTTGTGTTAAGCAAATAAATCAAAATAAAAGAAAAAGCCACTATGGTTCTTAAAAGGTGATGGGGAAGGTTAGGGAGAAAAAGATAGCATTTAGGATGTATAAGAAACGCAGAAGGAGCAGGACAGAGAACTGTACTAGTTAAGGCAGAAAGAAGCAGGGAATACAGTAAGAATAGCAAGGCCCAAACTGAGGAAAAGATAGCCAACTCAGTTAAGAAGGGGGATAAAACCTTTTATAGGTACATTAGGGAGTGTAGAAAGACAAAGGGAGGGACAGTTAGGCTGAATAGACTGGATGATGGGTGGGCAGAGAGGGACAGTAAAAAAGCAGGGATACTGAACGAATACTTCTGCTCAGTATTCACAAAAGAGGAGGAGGAGGGGGAGGTACCTAATCCAAATAACAGAAGCACTCTGGATAGGGGGGTAGATCCCAGTCCTTTCACAGAAGAAAGGGTTCTCAGAGAACTCCTAAAACTGAAGGTGGACGAAGCAATTAACAGAAGCACTCTGGATGACCCTGGAGACAGGAAATGGCACCACAATCCACATGGGGGTTGTATACAGACCCCCATCTCAGGGGGAGGGAATGGACAAGGAAATGATAGAAGGCTTTCTTAGAATGGCAGAAAAAGAGGAGATATTGTTGATGGGGGACCTGAATATGCCAGATGTTAACTGGAGCACCTTTGCTGCAGGCACATCCAAGAGCAGGGTCATTCTTGATGCCCTACAGGGGGCATGTCTCAGACAGCTAGTATTGGAACTGACTCAGGAGGGAGCAATCTTAGACCTGGTACTTTCAAATGGGGATGGAGAAAGAATCTCAGATTTAGAAGTGGGTAGCCATCTGGGAACAAGTGACCACCAAACAGTGTGGTTCACGATAAACACAGCCATACAATCAAGCCATACAAAAGCAAGAGTACTAGACTTTAGGAGGGCTGACTTTGGGAAAATGAGAGAGTGCCTCAGAAAACACTAGCAAACAGGCAAGAAGGAGGGGTGGAGGAACAATGGGGAGTGATCAAACAGCCATCAAAGAGGCAACAAGCCTTTGCGTAAAAAAATCAATAAAACCAAAGAAAAGGAAAACCGGCTATGGTTCAAAAGAGGTGGCAGGGAAGGTTAAGGAGAAAAGGGCAGCATTCAGGAAATATAAGGAAACACAGAAGGAGCAGGACAGAGAACTTTATCAGTTAAAGCAGAAAGAGGCTGGGAAGGTAGTCAGAATAGCAAAGGTCCAAACCGAAGAAAGGATAGCCAATTCTGTTAAGAAGGGGGATAAGACCTTTTATAGGTACATTAGGGAGCGAAGAAAGACCAAAGGAGGGATACCGAAGCTTAATAAAGGGGAGGGAATGTGGGTAGAGGGTGACAGTGAAAAAGCAGGGTTACTGAACGAATATTTCTGCTCAGTATTCACAAAGGAAGAGGAGGGAGAGTTACCTAAACCAAACAAGAGAAACACTCTGAAGATGGGGATCGATACCAGTCCATTTACAGAAGAAAGGGTTCTGAAAGAACTAAAAAAATTGAAGGTGGACAAAGCAATGGGGCCTGATGGGATTCACCCAAGATTTCTAAAAGAACTAAGGGTTGAACTAGTGACATTGCTGACTACTCTCTTTAACAAATCATGGGAGGATGGGGTGGCACCCAAGGACTGGAGGAGGGCAGATGTAATTCCTCTTCACAAAAGTGGGAGCAGGACAGAGGCAGGAAACTACAGACCAGTTAGTTTGATCTCAGTGGTAGGGAAAATGATGGAATCACTTCTGAAGGAAAGAATTGTTGAGTACCTAGAGGCCACTGGGGCACAGGACCCGAGGCAACATGGAGTCACGATGGGAAGGTCGTGTCAGACGAATCTAATAGATTTCTTTAACTGGGTGACCAAAGTAGTAGATCAGGAAGGGGCTGTGGACATGGCCTACCTAGATTTTAGCAAGGCATTTGATACAGTCCCCCACAAAAGATTAATACACAAGATAGCTTGCCTTGGAATGGGTCCCAAGGTGGTAGCCTGGATAAAAAATTGGCTAGACAACAGGACGCAAAGGGTAGTAGTAAATGGAGTACACAGTGAAGAAAGGAGGGTTACTAGTGGGGTACCGCAGGGTTCAGTACTGGGACGGGTCCTTTTAATGTCTTTATAAGTGACACTTGCAGAGGAACTGAAGGAAAAGTATGTCTCTTTGCAGATGACACAAAGATCTGCAACAGGGTTGATACACAGGATGGAGTGGAAAGGATGAGAAGGGACTTGGCAAGGTTGGAGGAATGGTCAAATGTATGGCAGCTCAGATTTAATGCAAAGAAGTGCAAGATAATGCACATGGGAAACAAAAACCCAGGGGAAGTGTACACAATGGGGGGTGAGATACTGACAACAGTAAAAATAGAAAGGGCCCTGGGGGTAATTATATCAGATGACCTAAAGGTGGGCAAGCAATGTGAGAAGGCAGTAAGGAAGGCTGGAGGGATACTGGGATGCATAGGAAGAGGCATCAATAGTAGAAAACAGGAAGTTGCTATCCCTCTGTACAGACAGTTGGTGAGACCCCATCTGGAGTACTGTGTGCAGTTCTGGAGACCCCATCTCCGCAAAGACATAGACAGAGTGGGAGGCTGTCCAGAGCAGGCACCAAAATGGTGCAGGGTCTGCACCAGAAGACATACAAAGAAAGACTAAAGGAGCTTAATATGTATACTCTTGAGGAAAGAAGGGAGAGGGGACATGATAGAAACTTTCAAGTACCTCAAGGGAATTAACAAAGTCCAAGAGGGTAGCATCTTCCAGAAAAAGAGATGTGCAAGAACAAGGGGGCACAATTTGAAGATAGAGGGGGGATGGCTCAGGGGTAATGTGAGGAAGTATTTTTTCACTGAGAGGGTTGTGGATGCATGGAACAGCCTCCCTGAGGAGGTCGTGGAGTCAAGAACAGTGGAGGACTTCAAGAATGCATGGGACAGGCATAAGGCAGTCCTAAGGGTGGAAGTAAGGAAGTAGCTGTTGATTAACTAGGATCTGCAGCTTATCTGTTGAAATGAGGAAAATGGGCAGACTAGGTGGGCCAAGCGGTCCTTATCTGCCGTCAAATTCTATGTTTCTATGTTTCTATGGATGGGGGGAAGGGGGCGATCCCAGTCCTTTCACAGAAGAAAGGGTTCTCAAAGAACTCCTAAAACTGAAGGTGGACAAAACAATGGGGCCTGATAGGATTCACCCCAGAATTCTAAAAGAATTAAGGGAAGAACTAGTGACATCACTAACTACCCTTTTTAACAAATGATGAGAGGATGGTGTGGTGCCTGAGGACTGGAGATGGGCGGATGTGATCCCCTTCACAAAACAGGGAGCAAGACAGATGCAGGAAACTACAGACCTGTCAGTTTGACCTCTGTGGTACGGAAAATGATGGAATCTCTTCTCAAGGAAAGAACTGTTGAGTACCTAGAGGCCAGTGGGGCGCAGGACCCTAGGCAGCATGGATTCACAGTGGGAAGGTCATGTCAGACTAATCTAATTGATTTCCTTGGCTGGGTGACCAAAGTAGTAGACAAGGGAGGGGCTGTGGACATGGCCTACCTAGACTTTAGCAAGACATTTCACACAGTCCTACACAAAACATTAATAAACAAATTAGCCAGCCTGGGAGTGGGTCCCAGGGTGGTAGCCTGAGTAAAACATTGGCTGGACAACATGTTACAGAAGGTAATTGGAAACGGAGTCCACTCTGAAGAAAGGGGGGTTACTAGTGGGGGACCGCAGGGTTCAGTACTGGGTCCAGCCCTTTATAATGTCTTTATAAGTGACATTGCAGAGGGACTGGAAGGAAAAGTATGCCTCTTTGCAGATTACACAAAGATCTGCAACAGGGTTGATACACAAGGGGGGGGGTGGAAAGAATGACACACGCTGAAGCTCAAAGGTGATGTATTTAGGGGTAACATTAGGAGGCACTTCTCCTAGCTGGTAGTGGTGAACCTATGGAACAGCCTATCAGTGGAGACAGTGGATGAAGAAACATAGAAACAGACTTTGAAGGCAGATACGGACCACTTGGCCCACCTAGTCTGCTCATTTCCCTACCCACTGGATAAGCTGCAGATCCTAGTTAACCAACAACCTACCTCCTCCTACCCCCCACTAGAATTACCTTATGTCTGTCCTGTGCATTCTTGAATTCTCCCACTGTTTTTGACCCCATGACCACCTCAGGAAGGCCATTCCATACATCCTCCACCCTCTCCATGAAAAAAATATTTCCTCCTGTTGCTCCTGATCTATCCACCCTCTACCTTCAAATTGTGTCCCCTTGTTCTTGCACATCTCTTTTTCTGAAATATGCTACCCTCTTGGACTTTGCTGATTCCCTTGAGGTACTTGAAAGTTTCTATCATGTCCCCCTGTTCCCATTTTTCCTTGAGGGTATACATATTAAGCTCCTTTAGTCTCTCTTCTTATGGCTTCAGGTGTAGACCCCGCACCATTTTATTTGCCCTCTTCTGGACTGCCTACATCTTGTCTATGTTCTTGTGGAGATGGGGTCTCTAGAACTGCATGCAGTACTCCAGACGGGGACTCACCAACTGTCTGTAAAGAGGGATAACAACATCCTGCTTTCTACTGGTGATGCCTCTCCCTATGCATCCCAGTATCCCCCAGCCCTCCTTACTGCATTCTCACATTGCTTGCCTATCTTTAGGTCATCGGATAGAACTACCCCAGGCCCCTTTTCATTTTTGTCGTTGTTAGTGCCTCCCCCCAATTGCATACTCTTCTCCTGGGTTTTTGTTTCCCAGGTTCATTACTTTGCACTTCTTTGCATTAGATCTAAGCTCCCATACCTTTTTTTTGAAATTATATTTTATTAAAGTTTTTCTTCATGCAACACATACATGCAACACACAGAAAAAAACCAAAACAAGACCATAAAGACAATCCACTACACAATAAGCCCCCCCCCCCAAGATGACATTACTTTTGACGTTGTCTTGAGCTTGCTTATTTACATTATTGCATATATAGCCTTAGGCAAAGTAATTTGTTTTGTTTACTCAACCCATGTTAAAAAGAAAATGGAGACAAATTCAATATTAGATCAGATTATTAAAAAAATTTAAATTCAACTTAACCACAAGACAAGTCATACCCGGGAACTAGTTCAGCTAAAGAAAAATGTGATCCCATACAGAGAATTTCCCTGCAAGACTATAGGACTGGGGTACAGAAGGGAGAATGGGGAGAAGGAAATGCCATTTTTACCAAGCAACCATCAAAGTTCCTGTTCAGCAAGAATGTCTACAACATTTTTCCTTGTTTACTGGCAATATAGTGAAAGAATGGCAACCACCTACTTGTGAACTCATCTTTCTGAAGTCGAATCCTGGCCGTCATCTGTTCCATAATCATTATTCTCTTGACAGTTTTTTAGCCAGGATTGCTGTTTTGCACAAGGACCTCGCTGGAAATGAGCTAGTCTCAGTCGAGTAATCCTATTCAATTCTTTAAATAAAAGTCAAAATGAAATGCAATGAAATGAAATGAGGATTTAACCTTTGGTTGTGTTGGGGATAGACAATTTTGCATAATGGCTTTAAGAGCAGCAGCCACCATTATATAAAACAGATATTTTTGAGCTCTGGACCTCACACCCTGTTTGGGTATACCCAACACCAAAACGTCAAGTTCCAGTGGGAGAGGGTGCCCAAAGACCCTCTCCACCTCCTTCTGTACCTCTTTCCAATATGCCTTTATTATTGGGCAGGACCAGAAGATATGCGTGTGGTTGCCCACCTCCTGACATCTCCTCCAACACAATTCTGATGACCCCACCCCCAGATGTTTTGTAATGACTGTGGTATGAACATGTCTAATTACCACCCTCCATCTACAGTCCCTTCAAGCTGGTGAGGCTGTTGTCAATGAGATTCCTGACCAAACCTTTACCCACTACTCCTCTGATAATGTTACCTGGACTTCTGTCTGCCATTTATCTTTAAGAGGCCTTACTTCCCCTGTTTTCAAATCTATAAAAAAATTATATATTCTGGAGACTATCCTCTTAGTGTCTTGTCCCTTAACCATATCGGTCGGTAATAGCTTCAGTGGGTTAGCTTCTGAATTTAGTTGTGCTACCATTAGGATCTTGTAGGTAACATCTGTACTGAAGAAAGTGAAACAAATCCCTGGAGGAAAGGTGAAACTCCCTGTACAGCTGTGCGTAGGATCTCAATTCCCCTCCTTCCCAGAACTGACCTATAGTTGTGATTCCCTTTGAGTTCCAGTACTTTAAACCTCCTGATATTTTAAATGGCAGAAAGTCTAAACATGCTCTGAGGGGAGTGTCTTCCCCAAGGTGAAATTTCAGGTGAGATTTTGAGCAAATCTCTATCCATATGTTCTTTAATCCCTGAGCCCAGGGGTTTGGTGTATCCAGTAATCTCAGGTTGTTTTGATCTATATATAAAAAATCTTCAAATTTCACCAGCCCTCTTGTCTCTTTCTCTAGCTCTACCCAGATTTGTGTACACGGTCCCTCTAAATAGGGAATAATATGCTGTATTTGTCCTGCCCAAAAATATCTTTTGAAGTCTAGGAGTGCAATACCTTCCCTCTCTCGCGGACTTGTCAACATTGCCCACTTCACCCTATGTCTTTTTCCCTCCCATACAAATCTTGATAGAATGGATTTCAATTCCTTGCAGAAAGTGTGTGTGTGGGGGGTTTGAGAGGAAGTGAACAAAAAAAGAATAAGAACTTGGGTAGCACATTCATTCTTATCACCTCAACCTTCCCCTTAGAAAAAGCAGGAGTTCCTTCCATCTGCCACAATCTGCCTGGACTTCTTTCAGCAGCTTCAGATAATTGGCTTGGTACAACTGTCCTAACTTCAAAGGGATCTACCCCCCTAAGTACCTAAAGCCTGTGTTAGCCCATTTGAAGTTACCTAAAATTGGCAATCTGACCCCATCTATGGGGTGAAGGGGTAACATCTCTGTTTTCAATTCATTTATTTTGAAGCCTGATATGGTTCTGAATTGAGATAATAAAGCCAATATGTGTGGCATAGCCCTTTTGTGGTCTGACACATATCATAAAATGTCATCTGCATATAGGGAGATGCAAATCTCTTTCTCTCCCACCCTAATGCCCCTATATTCCGGGTCTTGGTGAATCTTTGCCTCCAAGGGTTCCATACTTAGGGTAAAGAGTAATGGGGGCATTCCTGTCTTGTTCCCCTCTCAATATTGAACTCCCATGAGAATATTCCATTAAACCTAACCTTAGCAGAGGGAGCTCTATATATATTTGAGCTCCATCCTGGCAATTTATCCCCAAACCCAAATTTATTTAAAGTGGCTTGTAGAAATTCCCAATCTACCCGATCAAACACTTTTTCTGCATCTACTGAAATGACTGTTTGTAGAGGATTGGGGGCAGCTTGTCAGCTGTTCCTAGGACATTCAATAATGTTGTTATGTATATGTCTCCCTGCATTGAATCCAGTTTGGTCTGAATGTACCAAACCTGTAAAAACCTCTTGTACCCTGTCTGCAATTGCTTTTAAAAGTATTTTAGCATCTACATTCAGCAGAGAAATGGGGCAATAATTCGCACAAGAAGTACCCTCCTTGCCTGGTCTGGGCAATACAGAGATCATCGCACCCCCCCCCACCAAGGTGTCCAGGATCATTCCCTTCTCATGCTCTTCATTGCAACCTTTGGTGAACAGTGGTGACAGCTCTTCAGAAAAAAATCTTGCAAAATTCTGAAATGAAGCCATCCGGTCCTGGGGCTTTACCCACCTTCAAGGACTTTATCACCTCTGCTAGATTGTTTCAGTGAAGGGGGCATCTATAAACTGTTGTTGTTCTCCAGAAAGGTTGGGAAGTTCTACTCCCTCCAAAAACTCAGAAATCTTCTCAGTGTGTCTTTCCTGTTCCTCTTTTTTATATAATTTAGCATAATATGTTTGGAATTCGTCTGCTATTTCCTCTGGTTTATTGCTAACCTCATCATTCCCTTCTTCCTTCCTTATCCTTGCCACATATCTTTCCACTTCCTGTTTTCTGAGTCTAAGGGCAAGCAGTCTTCCTGCTTTCTCACCTTTCTGAGTCTAAGGGCAAGCAGTCTTCCTGCTTTCTCACCCTTTCACAATATTTTTGATTGAAGAATCTGATTGTATTTTCTGCTTTCCTTGTTAATAGGGCATTGCGCTTTTCCTTGGTGTCTTTGATTTTGTTCAGTGTTATTGCATCCCTCATCCTTTTATGCTCTGCCTCCAAAGCTCTTAAATCTTCCTTTGTCCTTACAATCCCTTCTTGGTGCCTCTTTTTAATAAAGGCCACCTGTGATATTGCACGCCCCCTCACCACTGCTTTCATGCCACCCCACACAAACTTTATCTGTGTCTCCCCCGTATCATTCTCTCTTATAAAATTTTTAATAACTTCTTTTGTGGATTCTACAACATTTTTAGTTTGTAATAAACCTGCATTGAACTCCCATAAACTTCCCTGGTGTGAGGTTCCTTGCCTTAACTTATATAACATTAGCGCATGATCCAATAGGGAAAGGGAATGAGTCCTCGTTTACACTATCATGTGTGCCATTTTCTTTTGGGTATATAACCTATCTAAGTGGGAGTATTAATTACTAGCTCAGGAATAAAAAGCAAATTCCTTCATAGAGGGATTTTGTATTCTCCTAGGGTCAACCAGGCCTCCCTCCGTTCTTAGAGTTTTCAATAGCCTGGAATCTGCTCTTAAATTAGTTTTATTCTGGACAGTTCTATCTAGTTCTTGATCCTCTATGCAGTTCCAATCCCCCAAGCACAGAATTTGGGCATCAGGGAGAGAAGCTATGTGTTGAAAAATTCACCTGAAGAATTCCCCTGTAGGTGGTGTGGGGGCATATACAGATACCATATGTAGTAAATGTCCTGACCATTTCCCCAAGATCCCACAAGTCTGCCATCTCCCTCTGAAAATACCTGAATGACTTGAAATGGTAATCCTCTCCTAACTAGGATCATTGCCCCTGCTTTTTTAGCCCTTCGGTGAGAGTCAGCGTAAACCCCTCCCACCCAAGCCCTCTTCAATTTTAAGTGTTCCGAGGGAGATAGCCTCGTTATGTAAGCAGGCTATATCACATTTGACTGTCTGCAACTCTTGTGATATTTTTGTTTTTTTGACCACATTATTGACCTCCTTCACATTCCATCCAAAAATATTTAACCTCTCCATTTGAACGCTTTATCCACAATAAGATCTCCTCCCCACCCTGACACCCCTCATCCCCATTTTCAGTTCCCAGGTATTAGTAAGACCTAAAAAAAAAGAGAACAGTTAAACACAATACATATACTTAATGCAACACACATATACAAATAACCATGTATAATCATTTCAAACATTTCTGCACCGAAGCACCGTGCAGCAACGTAACCAGCAAATGTAATTGTTAATGGACAACAGTCCACTCTAGGATGCTACCTAGCACCCCATGGAGTAGTTTCTTTAAAGAAGGTACACCTTGCTTAATCAGGCATGAAGCTCTGGTTGGTGACCTGGGCACTTCTTTTTCTAATTGGACTTGTGTGGCTCTAATCAAGGTACTCCTGGTGTAGATAACTATGAAAAAACTTAATGTAGGTATGAACTTCCATTATATTCCCTTCTTTAGTCGGGGGGTATTATATGGACCCTTCTTTTCCCGAATTCAGTAAGTGTTAACCCAGCCCAGACCCAGCACTATATAAGCCATTGCTTTTGTATGAAGCCATGTGAGATTCTTAAAATACTATCGCCCTGTATAAGTTCCAGATTCTACATCCAGGTTATGTCACCATACCTCGGGCTGTCCGGAATGTAACTTTTACAAGTGGAGTCCTGATGGCACATGAGAGTCTCAGCCTTTCTCAAACAGATTCTGGCCTGTAATTTATTATGTATCTAATCTGGGTTAAATATGCCTAGTTTAAAAAAACTGTAATATAGCCTCCTCCTTTAACAAAAAAAAACAATGTAAACTAATAATTGAGTTCTGGTCATCTTGGGTTTCTATTTTTATTGTAGAGTGAGTCTAGAGATGTTAGGACCAGGGCCATTTCTAAAATATAATGTGTCTAATGGATCTCCGAAAGCTTATATTGCTGTGTGATGTGGGTTACTGCTTCTAGAGTAATCCCTCCATACGAAGGGACGAGTGAGGGTATCCCCAAGCTGGCGACATCAACAACTCGTCTCCCGCTTAGTTCAGTACTCCACCCCCCTTGAAGAATTGTAGGCAGTCATAGTCCTGCTCCAGTGTTATCTTTTCAGGTACCTGGAGTTTTCTTAAGCCATCCTGTTAGATCAGAGTGCAGAGGCAAGATCCCTTGATGGTGCTGTTGTCCCTTGGCCTTTTATATTGTTTTCGCTACCACCCATAGCAGGTCGTCCACCTCAGCCTCTGCTCACTGCTCCCAAAGATCTGGAACTTGAATATTCACATTTTTCAAAAAACATGCAGCTGCTTTCAATGAATCAAAGGACTTAGAAGAGACTCCATACTGGATCCACAGTCTTGCTGGGTACCTGACCTGCACTTTGAGTCCCTTTTCCCTGAGCTGCTTTACCACAGAAAGAACCTTCTTCCTTCTGGTCATTAACATCAGGGGGAAGTCCTGACTCATATATACTTTCTGGCCACCAAAACTCAAATTTTGTTTCCCCATGCGAGTCTCAATACCTTCTCTTTAATTGGGAAGCTCAGGAATTTGATTATTATGGAGTGAGGAGAGGGCCCCACCTTTGGTTTTGGGGCTAGTGCATGATGGGCCCTTTCTATTCCCAGCTCTGAGTCAGCCAATAAATTTAGTTCTTGTTGGAGCCAACATTCAAGAAATTTTGCCATGTCTGCCTGTTCTGCCCCTTCTGGAATCCCAAACACTCATATGTTATTCCTTCTTGAATGAGCTTCTGTGTCCTCTGCCCTCGCCAACAATTCTCTCTCTCTCTCTTTCACAGTATATAGATAGCAAAGGGCCCTCCCCATCACCATGTGCTCGACTTGTAAGATTTCTACCTGAGACTCTACAGCTGAGGTACGATGTTCAAGCTTGTTAAGGTCTTTTTTGGATATTAGTAACTTGCCATTAGTCTTGTGCAGCATTTTCATGATGGCCCTGCTGTCAGCACTAATTAGGCCTTTCCCTTTGTCTGCACCTACCTCCTCGTCATCGTTGCCTGACCCGGCCGAATATGTTGATGCATGAAAGACCACTGGACTAGCTTCACATGGCCTTTGATTACTTTTAGGCATATTTTTAACCACCAGGGGTATTGCGATCCGTAGAAATTTGTAATCACTTGTGTAAGACGAGGTGTCTGAACAATATTCTGGACGGAAAATTTAACTTTCGGTAGTTTAAATGGAGGAATTCAGCTGACTAAATCACTGAGGGTGCTCTCTATCAAACTCAAGCCACCATCCTGATTGCTGATGTCACCGGAAGTAAGCTGCCATACTTTTGAGCATTCCTCCATTTTTGCCAAGTCCCATCTCATTCTTTCCACCCCCCCTTGTGAATTAACCCTGTTTCAGATCTTTGTATCATTTGCAAAGAGGCATACTTTTCCTTCCAGTCCCTCAGCAATGTCACCTATAAAGACATTAAAGAGGATTGGCCCCAGTACTGGACACTGTGGTACCCCACTAGTAACCTCCCTTTCTTTGGAGTGGACTTCATTTTTTATTACCCTCTGTGTCCTGTTGTTCAGCCAAAGTTTTACCCATGCTACCACCCTGGGACCCACTCCCAGGCTGGCTAATTTGTTTATTAATCTTTAGTGTGGGACTGTGTCAAATGCCTTGTTAAATTCTACGATGGCCACGTCCATAGCCCCTCCCTTGTCTACTACTTTGGTCACCCAGTCAAAAAAAATAATTAAATTCATCTGATGTGACCTTCCCACTGTGAATCCATGCTGCCTTTGCTCTTGTGCCCCGCTGTCCTCTAGGTACTCAACAATGCATTCTTTCAGAAGTGATTCCATCATTTTCTTTACCTCTGAGGTCAAATTAACAGGCCTGTAGTTTCCTGCCTCTGACTTGCTCCCACTTTTGTGAAGGGGCATCACATCTGCTCACCTCCAGTCCTCCGGTACCACACCATCCTCTCATGATTTGTTAAAAAGGGTAGTCATGGGTAGTCAGTAGTGTCACTAGTTCTCCCCTAAGTTCTTTTAGAATTCGGGGATGAATCCCATTAAGCCCCATTGCTTTGTTTACTTTCAGTTTTAGGAGTTCTTTCAGGACTCTTTCTTCTGTGAATGGACTTGTATTGACCCCCCCTTCCAGTGTGCTTCTATTGTTTGTTTAGGTACCTCTCCCTCCTCTTCTTTTGTGAATATTGAGTAGAAGTATTCATTCAGTATCCCTGCTTTTTCATTCTCACCCTCTGCCCACCCCATCCCCTTTAATAAGCCTCACTATCCCTTCCTTAGTCACTCTTCACTCCCTAATGTACCCACAAAAGGTTTTATTCCCCATCTTAACGGAGTTGGCTATTTTTTAACTTGGTTTGGGCCTTTGCTATTCTGACAGCCTTCCCCGCTTCCTTCTGCTTTAACTGGTACAGTTCTCTGTCCTGCTTCTTCAAAGGTACAGAAGTATGTCTTACCATTTGTTGCCACCACATAGTTGTAGCTTTCTTCACACAGGGCTCTGTGGGCCCTGGGTGAGAAAAAGAGATTACATCAAATCTTATTTGCTCAAGGGAAGGGGTGGGCATTAGAGCTGACAACCCCAAGGAAAACCACACCATTGATTCACCAAGATTCCAGAGACCCAAAACCCTATTGTTTTTTTACTTTTGCTTTATAAGGGGTGTGGGTGAAGAGACAGGGTTGGAAACCCTGACACCTCATTTCCCTACTTTTGTGATGTTAACCTGAACTGTAACTGGGGCATTAATGCAGTGTTTTGCAAAGAATCTCCTTTCTCATTGATATAGTGGAACTGTATCCTCATTCATACAAGTCCCTTCAGGATATGTGTGAACAGATGTAGATGTGCACTGCCCTTTGGGCCCTGCACCAAGGGAATACTGTGTCCACTTACAGAAGTGCAGAGTTCTATGGACCCTGCACTTCCATGCAGCAACAGATGTCAAGAATTCATTGGTCTGTCTGGTGGCCTGTGGAAGCATGGGGCCCTCTTGGTCTTCCACTTCCATGTGGCTGCAGACACATGTACACAGTCTTGTGCAGAGGCATTGATGATTCCTTACAAAGCTGGAGCAATATCTTCCACAAACTTAGAAAGGGCACATGCAGTAAACTAATAGGTCCAAAGCCATGGCAGCATTGAATGTAAATGAAAGTGAGACACGTTTAAACAGCCCACAGAACTGGGATATACATATATTGTATGCTTGCCTCTGGGGCCAGAAGATTGGAATGTCATGGGTTCTAATCTCGCTCCAGGATCTTGGACTAATACTTAATACGGACTCTGTAGAGCAGCAAGGGTGCAGGGCTGTTGATGTGCTATCCTATAGATGGGACTTTAAACCAAGATCTCATCTGCCCATCTCTGGTGGCTGCATAGGTGAAAGTAACAGATCACATGCATTTATTGCAAGAGTAGGGAATTTTCTCCTGGACTCTTGACAACCATTCCCCAGTCATTATAAAACAGGGACATGCACCATCCTTCAAAGGATGCACCTGGAACTGGGCTGTCACAGCTCATTGTGCCTTTCCTAGTAAAAAGGTACAAATTAATAAATATTCAGATATAAGGGCCATATACAGTATATTTGAGTCAAACTGATCTTTTTAACAGAGAATTATAAAAACTTCTAAAAGCGTTCTCATAAAGGAGTAAGTGCAGGATGAAGACAGTTAATATTTATTAGTCTATATACAGTACTTCCTGTAAAGTGCTACTAGGCTGCTTTTCATTAACTGTATGAAGCTGGATAAGTACTGGGCTCTCCCTTTTCTCTTATTGCTCTGACTGATGCATATAAACGCATAGTACCATAGTCGGAGGATTCAGAATTAACTGGAATCATTATTTAGCTGCTTTCCAATGACCATCCTTGCAACTAACATCTCCTGAGGTAGTCATTGAAGAGGACCTTTCGTGGTACTCATCCTACAATCCCTGAATGACCCTTAGATGCCTCCAATTCATATGCTGTTGAAAGAAAAAAAATGTTATGCTTCAGATTAGGAAGGGATCATGTTTTGGCTCTATGGAGCCAAGAGCCCAACCCATAGAACCATAGAAATTGATGGCAGATAAGGACTGCCAGGCCCATCCAGTCTGCCCCTTCACCCTACCTTAAATTACTGCCACAAGCCCTACTTGGTCATTGGCTGTAGTCTCTACTTCTCTTCTCTATGGTTCCTTTATGTCTATCCCATGAATGCTTAAATGTGCGCCTCTTAACTACCACTCCTCATCATTATCATAATACTCTAGTACACCATAGCCATTGTCATTATCTGTGGTTTAAGGCCACTTTTTTCTCCCTAGAATATGGTAACATCTCCTTCCTCTTCAGTATCTCTCCAACCAGCCTCCCCACATACGGCCTCTTCTCCCTGTTAGGTGAATATGCTGGCTGTACCCATAGATAAACTTTCTGCTGTTAAACCCTTATGCTTATGTTTGGCTGTACAAATGCATATTTTTTCATACTTGTATAATATAGCAGCTTTGTTCCACCATGCTAATATACTATATATACTGTATATACTTTTTCCCTCCTTGTACATTACTGCATTATGTATACTTGTTACTGTTGTGTACTTTGTTGTTGCTATGACCAGGTCTACCTTGCAAATGAGCCTTGCTCAATGGTGCCTGCCTGGATAAATAAAGATTTTGATTGATTGATTGATTGAAATCCCCCACTGTGCTTGCTCCCACCACCTCCTGGGGCAGGTCATTCCAAACATCCACCACCCTTTCTGTGAAAAAAACACTTTCTCACATTGCCCCTTAGTCTACACCTTCACACTTCCAGGTCCTCATGACCATCCCTGAACTAGCACATATTGTCAGTATATAGAGACCGTGGGGGTGCACTCCATAGAAAGTAATGGGTTTACTTTTGTAACTTCTTTTTTTATAGTTTAGATGGCCATTCTGAACAAATCAAGGCCAACACTCAGCTAACAAGGCCCTGTCTCCAACCTTCCCTTTCCAGGCAAGGGTATTGAGATGATGGTTGTGCTGCAGCTTGAGGCATGCCGCATGGCATTTAACATCTGTGAGCCTCTCCAGTCTGGTTTTGGGTAAAGTTACAGCAAAGAAACCTACTCGGTGTGAGAGATAGACGAGAGTGGTCAATTCTTCTTTTTCTTGACGCTGCTCGGTCTTTAACACCATGGACCATGAGCTGTTATTTGAAAGGCTCAGGGAGTACGAGGGTCCCACTGGCAAAGTCATCTGCTGGTTTGAGTCCTAACACAGTGGCAGGACACAGATGGTGATGGTGGAAGGTTTCTTGTCATCCCTGGTGTCACTGTTCTATGCAGTGCCCTCTGGCTCATTCTTGTTTGCTCATGTTGTTCATGGTGTGTATGCTGCTCTTGGGGAGGACCATTAGATTGCATGGACTTGGGGTTCACTGCTATGCATATGATACCGGCTGTTTCTATATTTTGCATCTAGGATGCCAGGTGCGGTTGATATGCTGAGTATCTGGTTGGTCAAGATCCAGCACTGGATATCATTGAGCTGATTAAAACTTACCCTAGACAAGACTGAAGTACTGGTTGTCAAGCCATATTGGAGAGATGATGTGGTAACTGTTGAGTAGGGTACAGTGCTTCAGCATGGTTCTGCTGGCCTGGTGGCTGCCTCTAAGGTGAAGAATCTAAGCGTTCTTCTGGATAAAGGGCTGACATTTGAATTTCAGATGTCAGCACTTGTCGAGAGTAGTTTACATCATCTCAGGAACATCAGCCAAATAAAAATCCCTTATTCCACCTGGAGACCTGGCGATGCCATTGTATGTATTGGTGACTTCCAGGCTTGGCTACTGCAATGCTCTGTACCTTGGGGTCAGTGGAGGTACGCTTTGGTGCCTGCAGTTTGTGCAGAATGTAGCTGCTAGGTTGCTGACCAGACTTTCAAGGTTGTGTCATGTCTCTGTAACACTGCATGACTTGCAATGGCTGCTAGTTAAGCGATGGGTCTCCTTTAAAGTCAGCTTGCTGACTTAGACAGTCCTATATGGGGGGAAGGTGGGCTACCTGAGTGAGCTCTTGTATCCTTATGTGTCCTTATGCCCTCTCCACACCACTGATGGTGGGCTCCTTGTGATAACCAAGTCTTTGGGGGACCAAGCATTAGAGGTGGCAGACCTGCTTCTATAGAACTCTCTTCAGTGTGCCCTGAGGGAGGCTCTCTCGGTGGAGGTATTTAAAAGGGGCCTTAAAACGTTCATGTTTCTCCACACATTGGGGGAGTTATTTACTGCTTGTTATTTATTGCACATCCCGGCTGTGTTTATTTATTTATTTATTTATCTGTATATTTTGTTTTTTTATTTATCAAATAATAAGCTGTTTTAGTAAAATGTTTTTATTAGTGGGGTTATCATATTTGTTTACTTAAATATTTGTTTACTGTACTTTATTTATTTAAAATGTTGGTACTGGGAGAGGCACACTGAGCCAATTACTCATTTCCTGGTGCGACCTGGGGAGAAAGGGAGACAATACAAGCAGAGGATACATAAATCAGCAACAGAGCAGATCACAGTTGATACAGTCAGGTATGCACAGTGAGAGAAAAATGTAAAATCTACACAAACTCAGACAATGTGCAAAAAGTGCAAAATAATAAATAAATACTCATAGAGTCAGTTTAATTTGCAAGTATTGATTGGGGGGACTAAGGAAGGAGCAGGGAGGGTAGCAAAGTGGAGTAGGATATAATATGATAGCAGGAGGAGGGAGGAGGGGGTTTCGGGGTTTAGGAGAAGACAAGTTGAGGAAGGTTAATGAAGAGCTGATTGCAAAAGACAGAGAGAGAGGTGAAAAGAAAAGCGAGGCTGAACGGGCTGCAGCAAGAGGACATGGGGTTCATGAGGGAATAAAGGTCACAGGGAGGTTGGGGTGAGCCACAAGTGAAGGAGACTTGAGCAGAGAGCTTTAGTAGGTGTTTAAAGACAAAGAGGAATGGAGGTAGCCATGGGGTGGGGAGCTGATTCCAAAGTGAGGGGAGTCAGTATGAGTTAGCCACTTGTCCAGTGCATGAATGTACTTGAGGGATGATGAAAGTTCATCAGTCTTGGGAGAGAAGTGAGTAGATGGAAGCACCTCTGGTTGACAAAAGGGAAGATAGATAGGAAGGTAGAGCATGGGGTCATAATGTCACAGTTAAAACTGTGCACATCAAGAATGCCACACACAAATCAGCATGCAGCAGTATAATGTTGGTACAAAATGCTGACCAGAACAATTATGCCACATACTGCAGCACTCTTTGTTTCTGCAGGGGGGCTCTGCCTCCTACACCCCTGACATGGGGGGCTTTGCCCCCCATAACCCCAGACTAATTCTAATCAACTTTGGGGACTCGTGGACCTCAAAGAAAGGAAAAACTTGGAGCAGGGATATTTTTGATTCCTGCACCCAAAAAAAAAGCATCATAGTGGGACATTGGGTGAACCGAACTGCAGCCCCATGTCCTGATGCTGCCAGAGGCAGGTACTCTAGCAACTACACCAAGGGAGCAGCTTGGCCAGGCACTGCCCTAGCACCATCCTTCACCTTCCCTATCATCAGCCTACAGCAATAGGGGTAGCAGTTCTTACTGCACGCTAAAAGGACCCCATCACTGTAGAACCATACGTGCTTGTTACAGCGCGATATTCCATGTGTGGTTCTGTCCGCGCTATATTCACTCAGTACCAAAGGTAGCAGGTCAAACCAGAATTTACCAATAAGGGACACGCTGTCCTGCTGGTGAGGGAGCGGTAGAGGGAGCAGAGAGAGAGAGTAATACAAGGAGCGGTGGCGAGTGAGAGAGGGAAGGTTTGTGGTGAAGTGACAGAAAGCATTGCACAGGATGTCTAGCCTGGTGAATGAGGAAGGGGGGAAGACCTACAGACCCTGTCAATGTAGTCAGAGATGTGAAGGATTAGCTTGGTAACAAGTTCTTGGCATATAGTGAGGTGGAGGTAGTCCTTGGTACAGTATAGGACCCCTAGTTTAGGGCGGTGTGTAGAGTGTCAATATGGTGGGAAAAGTCCAGCTTACTGTCTAACCAGATGCCCAAGTATTTGAAGACTGAGACTGTTTCAAGTTGGGTGCCATCGAGGGCTTGAAAGGTGAAGGGAGTTAGGAGTTTGGCTAACTTTTGGGGTGGTCAAAGGTTATAAAGACCATCTTTTTAGTGTCCACTGTAAGATTGTTTGAGTTAAACCAATGCAGTAATTTGAGGAAGTCTTACAGAAGTGGAGTTTTGATTGCAGTACATGAGGGACCTGATAGGCAGAGTACTGTGTCAACAGCATACATGTGTATACCCGAGCAGACACAGGTGTCCCAAGGAGGAGCAGTAACAAATCACAGTGTTCAGTTCCTTGATCATGGTGCCAACAAGGGGGGCAGGGGGCAGCATTGGCAAACTATGGAAGCTCAGCAGGACTGAAACAAAAAAAGTATGCTATAAAAATTTCATATGCACCAATGGTTATTTCATGTTTATTGGTGGGGAGGTAGGCCTCACAAAATATTTTGCAGGGGGGAAGGGCTTATAGTTGGTGGCACAGCCTTGTGCCTGGCTGAGGCTGAGAGACCAGCAGAGGACAACTTATTACTGCATTTGTTATAATGGCACCCTGAGCTTTCAGGAAAGGGCACTGGATATAAATAAACTCTACTACCACTACTGTACATTAGCATGAATTGCAGAAGTTTTCAAATAACAGAAACATAAAACGTGCCGGTTCAGTGCAATTTTGTTTTAAGGGATTAGTATTGGTGGTGGAGAGGTTTCATTGTACAATAGGTCAGAAGAATCCTGCAATCCAATTAACCAATCAGGGTCTATACCTGTGAGTAAATCCTGGAATTATCCATTGCAAAAGGACCTGTCAGCCACATGACTTACATTAAAAGCCTTACACCTGCTTCTTGGAACTTTCACTTAGAAACTTTCAAATGACAGCCACTTTCACCACACTAAAAACCATTAACTAGGTCTTTAAAAAGTAAAACTCCCTTAAATAAAAAAAAAATTCCTTTGTCTCCTCATTATACTTGTATGCACATTTCAAAAATGAAGTACAGTGCAGCCTTCTTAAACACATACCCTTGGGACCATCAATGTGTTTAGGGGGGCTATGCATTCATCAGATCTTGTATTCCAAAGTCATGCTATTTGGCTCCACTCACAAGCTCAGATCATGTCCTTCGACTATCTCTGTTCCTGACATTGATGGGAACCCACTAGAACCTGTCACTTCTTTCCGTTACCTGGGCATCCACCTCGACCAAACCTTGGACCTAAAAACACACATCCAGGATACTTGCAAGTCAGTCAATTGCAAGTTAGGGGCTGCTCACAGGAACCAACTACCTCCTTACCCCTGCTGCTAAACTGGCAGTAGCTAGAGGTATACTGTTGCCAACCCTTACATATGGTTGTCCCATTCTGTCTTTGGCCAATAAATCTGCACTGCATCTGTGGGACACTACTTTCAATAATGTATGCAGGTATGCAACAAAAGCACCTCGACTGCAGCATCACTGCCAACTATATCAAGACCTTGGCTGGCTCTCTCCCTCCTCTACCAGACAATACTACCTGTACAATCTATCAGATACCATCATAAGGACATCCAAACCTGCTATCCTATCAGAACTCCTTAGACCAGCTATTCCCATGGAACCTTAGATCTGCAGATCAGACCTAATTATCCATCCCCTCTGTCGGACAAAAAGGGCATGGGCTCCTTCCATTATGCTGCTCCTCACCTGTGGAACCTGCTGCCTCAGGAACTAAGGGATGTCCCTACTCATGCAACTTTTAAGGGCAAACTCAGGACTTTTCTTACTGCTTTGGACAAATGTGTTTGCTTTGATCCTACCTGATCCCCTTGCTCTTAACCTGTTTTCCCCACTTCCTTATTGCTAGCACTTGTGCCTTTCCCAATGGTTGTTTTATGTGGTGTTTTACTATAATTTCTGCTTGAATCTGTTTGACTGTATGCCAAATATTAGCTTTTGCCATTTACAAGTTGTTGTTTACTTCCTGCCACCACTTGGCTTCCCCTTGATCCCTGTTCTCTTCTCACCTCACCTCTCAGCCTTCCTTCACTCAACTCCCCTGCTCCTCTCTTCCCCGACCACATCTCCTGAACTCTCCTTTTCCCCCTCCCCATCTGCCTCCCCCTTCCTTTCTCTGCTTGCTTGCCTCGCCTTTACCTCCTCCTGAGTCACCCCTGCCCTTCACTCGTCCCACCCTCCCAGCTGAGCATTGTTCCCTATTACCTCCACTTGCCGTAAACTTACCTCCTCCTACCGACCTCTTCTTCCCTGCCTGCCGTCTCTCGGTTCCACTGGCTCAGCTTGGCATTGTTACCCTTTCCGCTACTGCCGTAACTCTTTCGCTTCTCTCCTCCTCTTACCGGCATCATCACCCTTGCCCTGCCGTCTATCGGTTCCACCAGCCCAGCCGCATTCTGCTACCTTTTGCCACTGTTGCCGTCTTCTGCCGTAACCCCCTGTCACCCTTTCTCCGTTTGCCGTCTTTCGGCGCCACCGACTCAGCCGCAGGTTGGAACTTTGTATCACCGCTGCCGTATTTGCCGGCTTTCTTTTAACCCTCACTCCCCTCCCTCCTCTCTCCCGGCCATCCCTCCTCTAGTCCCTCCTACCTCCCTATTCCTGCCACTGCCTCTCTGTCCTTATATTCTTAGCCATTTCTTTAGCCCCCCCCCAATTTGGCCCCTTGCCCCTCTATCCTTCCCTCTATCCTTTCCTCACCTCCTCACCTTCCCCCTTTTGTCATTTTCCATCCTGTTTCTGGCTTACCCCTACACCTATCCTCTCCCCTTTCCTAGGTTCTTCAATGCACTTTATGTATGCGCTCAATGGAAAATGTCCTTGAAATGTATTTTGCTTTGTATTTTCCGTTGTCATGCATTGTATCCTACCATATGTATCTTCCTGTATTTCTGTGCATCATGTATTTTCGTTATCCTTACTGTATCGTTATGTTCTGTAATTTTACCTCCTGGGTCGTGCCTGAAAACAGTCACTTGCTGGCTAGTGCACTTACCCGGTTAACAAAAACTAAATAAATAAAATAAATAAATTCCTTTAATGGTAGGTGCAACCTGCAGTATGTTCCAGTGGGCTGGTTAGGGAAAGAAATGCCAGTAGTTTCTTTGATTGGGGTTAAAGTGATTTGTGACATGCTGTGGCATTCTTTGGTGTAATTCATTTGTGAAGTAAGGTGGTTCTGAGATTCCTGTAAAATGCTCTGTGACATTTTGTGACATTCTTTGGTTTGATTTCTGTGTAAGGGAAGGTGCTTCTGTGATTCTGGGACATTACCTTGTGTTTCCTACTTGCAATCCCTCCACCTATACAGTGTGTCTCTACCTATAAAGTGTTTCTGTGACATTCTTTTGGGGTCTTTTCTTTGACTTCAGTGTGAGGGAGGATGCTTTTGTAACTTGGATTTGATTGTTAAAAGGTTGAAGTAGGTGATTAACACCTCAGTTAAAATAGAGAAGCCCATTAACAGACAATTAAGAGCTAATTAGTAAGGCAGATACAGACAGTATCCTTATAAGTGGGCCAGTCAGTCCACACATGAACAGCAAAACCGAAGAAAAAAGTATGCATTTAACAGATTCATTTTACATAGGAAGTATAGGGAAAAAATTGGGACTTCAAATTTCTATGTGTTCATGTGGGCTATACATTTATCAGGTACGTGTTTAAGTGGGATACTGTACTGCATTACTCAGTTTAATTTTCAGGTGTTTCTTTGCTTACCGTGGGAAATTTCCCTTTTATCCTTACTGTGCTTACTAGTTACAGTATATGTATGCAGATGACATGTTCTCTGTGCCCCTGAGTCCTCTGCCTCTGACCTCACAACCCCTCTGCAACTGAATTTTAACAATATCCACCACTGCTTTTGGGCTAACCAGCAGGATCTCAATTCCCCCAAAAAATGGTCCCCATGACCTTTGGCACTGGGCAGAGACTTGTCAAGCTCTTCCCTCCCTCCTCTTTCCAGACCCTTGATGGTGTTGTGCTTGAGGATGTCTCGTCCTTTAAATACTTTGAGGTTGGGTTGGATAGTCATCTGAACTTCTTTGCTCATGTGGACATCATACACAAGAAGCTGCACCCTAAATGTGGGGCACTTTGCAGGAAGAAAGCAAGTATCCCACTTCCTGCTTATAGAGAGATCATGGAGATGATTCTACCTATCCTCGATTCTGACAACATTGTATATAATGCTGCTCCTAAATCCACCCATCCCAGCCTGGATTCACTCTTTCACGCCTTCTGCCACTTTGCCCTGGATTGTCTCACCAGAACCTGTCACTGTTCCCTGTATTCTTCCCTTTCCTTGCTCTCCCTTTATGCCAGATTCCTAGCTCATTGTGTCACCATTGTCTCCAAATTCTGGCTGGGCTCCAACCCCCTCTGCCTTCCTCCCTCTTCTCCTCCATCCAACTCCTACTCCCTTCACAGCTCTGATGCGCACTTCTCACTATCCCCTCCCCCATTAAATCCTCCCCAAACTTTGGAGTATCCTCCCTGCTGCTGTTCACAAGGCTCCCTTTTCCCCATCACTAAAATCCCTCCTCTGTGACTTCACTACTCACACCTCCAGATGCTGCTAATTCTAGGCCCTAATCCCACAGTTCCTCCCCCCATCCTACTCCCTCCCCCCGCTGCCCTGGTTTATTGGGTTGCACCTGGAAATGAGCCTCAGCTCAGTGTTCCTTTTCCAGTTATCAGTTTTCAGTAAATAAATTGGTTCACTTCTCCCTCTGATTAGCCCCCCCTATCATTCTCATAGTCACTCTCTTCCCTCCCACAATTTGCTGCCAGTTGCACTTAGCGGGACTGTTGCTATGCATATGATATTCACAGACTAGGTTTTGCACTACTTACTTTGTGCTTCTTTTCTGTTGTGTACTGCATAATTTATACTTTTTGCAATTATTATTAATGTTTTATAATTGTAAAATTACTGATGTAATTTCTTACTGCATTCTCCACATCCCCTTTCCCAGGAGACATCTGGAAATGAATTGTTGGCGCAATATGTTTTTCCTGGTGAAACTCTAGAAATAAACTAGCAGGAACATCTTTATAATGTATGGTAAGTTCCTGTTAACCATCATAATCAGCAGTCACACAGCTTTGTTATGCACTGTTTTGAATTTTAAAAGTTGTTAACCACACTTTGAAACTTCCAAACAGTGGTATAACAAAAGAGAATGCACCAGAGATCCATAATTCTCACACATAGAATGCAAACAGTGTTTCTTTGACCATACACTATAAAAGATGATGGCTGGGGATCGGGTGACAACCACGCTGAAATCACCTCTTGTGGTTGCTAGGGCTACAGTAAACCTCTCGAGCTACGCTCTGGAGGTTTACCATGTTGACCTAGCAACTACTCAAGGTGATTACAGTATGGTTATCATCCAATCCCCAGCCATTATTCTCTATGTTGCTTATCCGGTCAGAGATAAACTTAAGGCCCTGGTTCCATGTTAGGCATTCTGTTGTGAGTGTGTGTATGTCTGAGTGGGGTGGACATTCCGCCTGCAGAATTATACAGAATTTTGAAATCTAGTGTTCCATAGAAAACATTCCAGGTGTGTGTATGTGTTGGGTGGGGGTGGTGGGGGTTAAGCAACATTCTACCAGCAGAATTAGGCAGAATTTTAAATTATTGTATTTGATGGTAAACAATCATTCTGTCTACTGAATGTGGGGAAACAAAGAAAAAATAAACTGGATTTGGCAAGGTAGTCAGACCCTAAGTGCTTTAAAAACTTGTTATAAAAAGGGTTGGTAAAATAGAGCTTCCTGACTGGCTGTAAAGTTTCTATTATGCCTGAAGTGTGTTAATTTTCAGTAAGCATGTATGTAGAGTCTAATTAAATTCAAATCATGGCAAACTCAATTTTAAAAATACCAATTTTTATAATAGCAATAGGGTGCTCACAAGGGTTCTGTTAATGTTCAGCGAATCACCTTCTGGTGGTATGTGGCATTCAGCTGCATTTTGTGTCAGTCTTCTAGGTGGTGAGTAACAGAACATGAAAAAAAACCTGGTGTTGCTTTATTGATTATTCCATGGCAGTTCTTAAATGGACATGTCTGCTTTTTAGAAGGGATCATACAAGTGGGATAGCTACATACATAAGGGAGGGTATCAGTGCAACTGAACACCAAAACAGGCACTGTAAGGCTGAGGTCTTATGGATCAACCTAGGAGCTGGAGAAAAAGTCCCTATCCAGGTAGGGGTTGTCTACAGACCCCCATCTCAGAACACTGACACAGACAAGGAGCTCCTTGAAGCCATCCTGACGATGGCCGACAACTATGAGCTACTTCTGCTTGGGGACTTCAGTCTGCCTGATGTGGATTGGCACTCAGACATAACATCCTCTGAGAGAAGCAATGAATTCCTCCTTGTACTGTGAGAGGCAGGATTAACTCAACTAGTAGAATCACCCACCAGGGACACAGCAATCCTGTACCTGGTACTCTCCAACAGCTCCAGAATCCCAGGTGTTTACATAGGTAGCCACCTGAAACATAAAATTTGATGGCAGATAAGGACCGCTTGGCCCACCCAGTCTGCCCATTTGCCTACCTAATGGATAAGCTGCAGATCCTAGTTAACCAGCAGCCTACTTCTTTCTACCCCCACCCCCTAGAATTGCCTTATGACTGTCCCATGCATGCTTGAATTCAACCACTGTTTTGGGGATCCAGCAATCACAGATCTGTATGGCTAACAGTTGGTAGAGTAGAAAATAGATTTCACACAAAACTCAAGGCAATTGACTTCAGGGAAAGCAAACTTCCCTGTTATGAAATCCCAGATTAAATCCATATTGGAAACCGGAACAAAGGGGGATGTCGAAGACTTCTGGAAAACTTTACCCCATGACCTAACCATGGTTACAGAGGACTGCACAAAACTGATCAGCAAATCCAAGAGGAGGAAGAACCCACTCTGGTTCACCAGAAAAGTAGCAGCTAAGATCAAAGAAAAGTAAATAGCATTCAGGCAATACAAGGTAACACAGTTGGACAATGACAGAGAGGAATACAGTATTAAACTCAAGGAGGCAGGGAAGGCAATTAGGATTGCCAAGGCACAAACAAAGGAGAGAACAGCGCTGGAGGCAAGAAAGGGAGATAAGTCCTTTTATCATTGCATAAGAGAGAAAAGGAAGACCTGGGGGGGAATAGTACACTAAGCATCTAAAGATGGTCAGCTAGTGGAGGGGGACAAAGACAAGGCAGAAGTACTGAATGACTTCTTCTGCTCAGTTTTCATTATAGAAGACAGCAGCAAAAGTCCAGTAACAACGGGCAAAATGGGAATGAGGTGAACCCGGGACCCTTCACAAGACAAAGAGTCCTAGAGAGCTAAGTGAGCTAAAAATAGATAAGTCAATGGGTCCAGATGGGATCCATCCAAGAATACTAAAATAACTCATGGAAGAGATTGCAGCTCCACTGGCTGAACTGTTCAATAAGTCATGAGAAAGTGGTGTAGTATCAGACTACTGAAAAGAGCAACGGTGGTGCCCTTGCACAAGAGTGGAGGCAGGGAGGAACCAGGTAACAATTGCCCTGTCAGACTAACCTTAGTGATAGGTAAAATTATGGAAGCATTGCTCAAAGAGAGGATAGTAGAATACCTTAAGGATAACAGGAGACTTGACCCAAAGCAGCACGGATTCACAACCAGCTGCTCATGTCTAACAAATATGGTAGACTTCTTTGACTGGGTAACCAAAGCAGTAGACTTGGGTGGTACAGTGGACGTGATTTACTTAGACTTTAACAAAGCCTTTGACACTCTTCCCCACAGGAGATTAGCAAACAAGCTGGAGAACACAGGCATAGACCACAAAATAATCAGTTGGATTAGGAACTGGCTTCAGAGTAGGTCCCAGAGAGTCCTGGTCAATGGGACATTATCAGTAGAGGGCAGAGTTACCAGTGGCATTCCACAGGGTTCAGTACTTGGCCCAATCCTCTTCAACATATTCATCAGTATCCTTGCTGAGAGACTGGAGGAGAAGGTCTGCCTGTTTGCAGATGATGCAAAACTCTACAACAGGGTAGACACAGATGAAGGTGCCTCTAGGATGGAAGCCGACCTCAAGAAGTTAGAAGACTTGTCAGGGACATGGCATTAAAATTTAATGCCAAAAAGTGTAAAGTGCTGAACACTGGTAAATGTAACCCAAGGAAGACATACTCTCTGAATGGGCATCAACTCGAAGCAACCAGCATGAAAAGGGATCTCAAAGTAATTGTTACCGAAAATCTAAAAGTGGGGAAACATTGTGAAAAAGCAACACAGAAGGCCAGCAGCAGCCTCAGCTGTATAGGTAGAGGGATTACAAGAAGGAAATGCAAGGTAATTATCCCGCTGTACAGGTCCTTGGTCAGGTCGTACCTGGAGTACTGCAAGCAGTTCTGGAGATCATACCTAAGAAAGGACATAGACTGCTTAGAAAGAGTTCAGAGGAGGTCCACCAAGATGGTTCAGGCCTGCATCAAGAACAGTATGAAACAAGACTCCGTGAAGTAAACTTACACTCACTAGAGCAGAGAAGAAATAGAAGGGACATGACAGAGACATTCAAACATGTAAAGGTAATCAACATGGTCCAGACTGGGAATCTATTCCAAGAGAACAAAACAACACATACTAGGGGTCACAATCTGCACTTTGTGGGATGCAGATTTAGAACCAGTGTGAGAAAATACTTTTTCACAGAGAGGGTGATGGAACCATGGAACAGCCCGCCCCCAGAGATTATGGCATTGAAGACAGTACAGGAATTTAAGCTGGCATGGGACCGGCAATGTGGATGCATACAGGATAATAAAAACAGGTAGGAGGTAGAAATGTCTTGGGCAGACTAGTTGGATCACACAGTGCCCATCTGCCATCTACTTCTTATGTTCTTATGTATTGTAGCCAGGAAAGGGTGAACCTGTTCAGGTGAAAGTAACCCCTTTTCTGACACAAATGCTCTAGTTGCAGTCACACAAACCTATTACATTTTGAAACTATTTTATTAATTGGGAGAGCCATTGCATCATTATTTATTCCCTTTTTAATAAATAGATATTTAAAATATTTACTTTTTTTTGTTTTATGTGTTTTGTTGATGGGTCCATTTTTTATTCACAATAAGGCACTCCAAGTTGTGAGTCTTCAAGTGATTTTATCAACTTGTAATGGGATTTAATGCTCTTGCCTATGTCTTGTTCCCCACCACATAAGGCATGGGTTACTCCCCCAACAACCTATGCCCTGTCTTGCCTTATGGCATAATTAAAGGCTATTCTGTGAGGCTAATTTAGCTACATTTTGCTGAAATAAATTAGAGCCTGTCTGGTTGATACAGGAGCATTGGGATGGAGTCAGCATGAAACACAATGAAAGAGATGGAGCTGCATGATTTCATTATAGACATGAAAGTAAATGTTAACATGGGAGGGGTACTGGCAAAAGGGGGGATATAGGCTGTTTGTCTAACACCATCAGTGATGTCACCAACTCTGTCCTTCCTCCGGGACATGTGCTCTGTGCATGAATGGGATTAGCAAACACCATTGGTTATGAAGTGGAACCCTCATCAGGTGTGCTAACCTAGCTAATTTTGCCTCTTTCATCCTACCCTAACACTGGTGCAGTCCCCTTCTCTGCCCTCCCTTTCTTACAACCACTGGCACCCTCCCTAAACACAGCACAGCCTTCTGTACATTGCAAATGTTATGTTCCAGCATTTTATTGTATTGTATTGTATTTTAGTCACATATAATCTGTGTCCTTGCACAATTGATATTTATAATGCTTACTTACCTGTTTGTATACAGAATTAGTTTAGTTGCAGTACTGGTCCTTGTAAGAGCATTAGCTTCAGAAGAAAGACTTGGTTGATCAGAACAGAAAGCTTAGGCAATTTTTTTTTTGTTACATCTATGTTGGTCCAATAAAAGGAATGAAACCATTTGTTTCTTACCTAATTGTTTTAATTGCATTTTTATTTCTTGCTCTTTGTGCGACTGTGTTACTCCCTTTCCCCTCCCCTAGGGCACATCTGCAAATGAGCTGTTACTAGCTCAGCATGTCTCTCCTGGTATAACTTTTGAAATCAATCAATCAATTCATACATAAATAAATACATACACGCATGCACGCATGGTCTTCCTACAAAATTGTGCATAGTGAGTCATGAAGGGGTCCTCAAATACAGTGGAGGCAGCCATGATGAAGCGCAGTATCGTGCGTGCAGTAATGACATCACAAAACCCTGCATGACAAAAGGGCTTAATTGATACTGACTTACAATGGCCCCAGCAGTAAACTGCAGCATTCTGTGATATTCTGCAGCATTTCTGCACTTTATCCTGGCTGTCACATCTTTAAATTAAAGCTGTTTAGAGCCTCTGGTGGTTGGCTAGAAAGGAGGGATTATTCAAATGATGTTGGTACCTGCATTTTGTTAAGCACTGTATTGGAGTACATGGCAGAATCCCTGACTAGACTAGCCTGGAACTTGACTAATATTTTGACCTCCAGAATATTATAGAATGTTGTCAAGGGCAACAATAAAATAATAGCATTCTGTAACCATTTTTTTGGGGGGGGGGGCTAGGGATGGGTCATTAGATAACAAGATAGTGTCTGCTCATGGCATAGTGAATGAGTGTTCAGAGGTCATGTGCTGATCACCCATTTTGGGTGGGAGTTACATGTCATCACTATGAGGTTGTGGGGATGTCCGAAAGCTGTCTTTCAGGTTGCATGACAAAAGCTAGGTCTGTGACAAAATTATGGATAATACCAGTAAATATTTTGAAAATTAATTTAGTCCGTGTGCAAGCTCAGTATGGTACTGTGCCAAAACAGTGAAAGCTAAATTGCGAGGACAATACACTATGTGTGCAGGACAATAAGCACCAACAAAAATGAGTAGCAATAACAGCGAGTACTGAAAACAGCAACAAACAGAGGGGAAAAAAATAGGAATGTTACAGAACTGGAGCAAAGAGGGGAGCGGCAATTCGGAGGGCAAATCAGTGGGGGCAGAATAAATATCACTCTGGGGCACATATTGGGGAAGGGGACAAAGCTGTGAGGGTGCAGATTAAATATTCTCATTTGGAGGGAGACACAAGTCAGGATGGGGGCCAAAGTTGAGAGGGAGGCAGATTAAGACCCCATATACACTACACCACTCAGGCCCGGTAACGGATGCAAACCATTATGGCCAGGGAGCGGTGCAGTGTCCACACTGCGGCGGTGTCTGTTATGGGACCGGTACCACTAGTCCACACTGTGGGGAGCCAGGTGATCACATGGTGGCACCAGAGCCCACAAATGAGCTCGCGCTGTGCTAGGGGACCAGTATGACGTGTCCACACTTGGGCCAGTAACATTACCGAGGTGTAAGTGGTTTCATAACCATTGCTGAAACCACCGCATATGTGGTTTCAACAGTGGTTACGAAAACACCTTCTGTAAAGTTACAGGTGTAAACGCAAACCATTGTGGTAACAGTTTGGGTCCCCTGTAATGTTACAGAGGTGTAGTGTGGACAGGGCCTAAATGTTCTCACTCTGGGGGAGATCCAAGTTGGGAAGGAGGACAAAGTCAGGAAGGGGCAGATTTCATATAAGAACTCCGGGGGAGGGGCCGGGAACTGCCTACATGACTGAAATAACCATTTCCTGTAAATACCATGTTGCCAATAATACATTCGCTGTTTTCACATGCTGTTATTCATTCACATAAATGCACTCACTGTTTTGATGGGACACCGTGCAGTACCACTGTTTATGAACTTACTGTAGCTGTGTATTTATCAGTATACAGCTTTGTGTATCAATGCATGGAATGTACAGAGCAGACAGCTAGGGAAATGAGTTCATGTAAGTACTGGCTAATGTCTGGTGGGGGATTGGTATTAGGGAAGGGGCTTCTGTGAGGTGGAGGAACCACTGGTCACCAGGGAGTGTCTCAACATGCAAATAGGGATAAGGTGATGGTGCAGGGTACTACTAGAACCAGGAAGCTGGTATGAATATGCATCGGATGAAGGAGAGGGTACCCAGCAGAACCAGAGAGATTGTATGATCAAGCAATAGGTGATGGGGTGCCACTAGTACCATGGAGAACATAAGAACATAAGAAAAGCGTCAGCAGATGGGGACTGTGTGATCCATCTAGTCTGCCTGAAAAAAAATCCACCCCCCACCATGCAGTCCTCAACCTAGCTTGTCTGCTATGTCTGTCTCATGTGAGTTTGAATTCTCTTACTATCTTTGATGCTACCAGCTCCTGGGGCAAACTGTATCATGGATCTATGACTCACTCCATGAAGAAGTACTTCCTGAGGTTGGTTTTGAAGAGCTTTTCTGAATGCACATCAAGTGAGGGAAAGGGGTCCCACTATTACCAGGGTGCTTGTCTGAATGCACATCAGGTGAGAGAAAAAGGTTCCAGTAGTTCCAAGGAGCTTGTCTGAATGGGCAACAAGTGAAGGAGGAATTGAGGACTCCCTGGCCCTAGGAAGCCTGAATGAATGGGGATCTGGTGTGGGAACGTTTCTGTATTATTTTTTTTTTTTTATTTCATGAGACATCAGTGCTGCTGGGGGGAAGGGGTTGTACCACTGTATGCCTTAAGAGTAGGGTTTTGCAGGCATTAGATTGTGCTGTTACAACAGTCTTTTAACACTTCCAAAATCCTTTCAATATCTCACTGCTCCCTGTGTGCAAGAGGTTTCCCTTATTTGCATAAAGAATGTGGTGCATTTAGTACAGTCCTGCTGATCACTTAGCACTGTGCCACGGGGCTCTTTGAATATGGCTACAACCACTCTGGTGTGTTATCTTCACTTTGTACAGCACTGCTCCTGTGTGTGCTGCCCCAAGCATCTGAACATGGAGGCCTTAAAGTTTAACAAACTATTACTGATGAACATTGCTGCAAAATGTAACAATTTCCAGGTGTGATTATCAGGAGGGACAGTATGGGGATTAATGGAAGTGCACACAATATTGCCAGTAAAAATGTCATTTCTGTATGAATAATATATGAGCATAACCTTTATCTCTGTCAAGTGATTGATTTTCAAAAGACATAACATGAGAAAATCGAGTAACATAATTACACTTTACATTTGCAGCTAATATTGTTTTTTAAAACAGAATCAAAAGACACACTGTCACACTGTACATAAACGAGCCTAGCACCTGAGTGCCAAATTGCTGTGTATTTTCAAGTGTAGCAAAAAAGCCCCATTATTTTGTACTCTATGCATAGACTGTTAAATATATAGTGAAATACTTAAAAAGTGCCCCCAGCTATTAATAACTTGTTATATACAGTACAAAATGAAAACTCACTACTCCATATGGCCATGCCTCATCAAAAGCATGAGGATTTTGATTTTATGAAATTTTGATTTTCTATTTTTCTTACATTGGATAGAAAAACATGGTGGTATTTTAAATAGAATAACATACGGCTGCCTATCTGTTACTGAGCTGTAACTCCATCAGGGGAGTCCAATGACATCATAAGCCTTGAGAGTGAATTTTTTGTTTGTTGCTCTTAAGAAATACATGATATTATAAATTGTGACGTGATCAGAAGAGTCCATGCAATAACATTCATCTCCAAATAGTGATCGCTGTTACGGCGAGTGTACATTGCCAAAAACCCCAAACAGCAATGTACACTCCCAGCGAGGCAACACCAGAGAAAACGCACATTTTATGTGTTATTTATGTGGGGAGTTACCCCTCCCCCACACCCCACTTAAAAATGATTACCAACTCCAGAGGGGTGCATGTCAGGGAGGGGGAGAACCTTTAAAAAAAAAAAATTAACTCCTGCATGCAAATAAAATATTGTGCTACTTCCCTGCCCCAAACCCTGTACCCTCCCCACTGTAGCCAGCCACCCTCACCACTATTTCACATGGCCAGCTCAGCAGCCTTCTACTGCATTACCCCCCACATATCTTCCCTCCTTTTCCATTCCCCATCCTGTCCTTCTGGTCACCTTGTTCTTCGCCCATTGTGACCCCTTCAGGGTCACTCACATAATGAGTGCTGAACTTGAATTGCTCATATGCAAGTTGCTCAAATTCAGTCGCCATTTTGATGGGTTACTGATCACATGACTGCATTTGTTAAATAGTTAACTGTTCCGGTGATAGCTAGGTCTTTAATAGTATGTATGTAAGTACGTAAGATAAGCATCTCTTTCTCTTCTGAATTTCAGACAGACAAAAAGAAAATGTGACTGTTGCTGGAAGATCGGTCTCAATTGCATGTTAGATTCTCATTTTTTAACATACCCACTTTTCTTCTTCATATTATATTCTGAAATCTTCATTCTGAAGAATGTGAGTAATCTTGCCTTGAGGTTTTGTTAGGATAGAGAAATAGAGTTCCATTTGAATGGTTCCTTTATTATTAAAGAGCCATCTACCAACTTTTTGTGATGAAATCTTAAGAACTTGTACTTCCTGTTCATTAATATGTTGAATTACATTATCTTTCATAAACTGCAAAGGTTCTATTGTGGGATACTCCCACATATAGCTGTAGTCTAATCCATTAAGGAGCCCTTTAACCATGGTTGTTGGTCATGGTAATTTATAACCCATTCTGTCATAACTATACATTTCTTCTATAGCCATTACAGTACATTGTACTAAAAAGACAATTAACCTAAACACAATAAGCATTTGTCAATGCTGAAGGTTGTCTTGCTGGCAATGGCATTGAGACTGCAGAAGTTAGAGAGATGCATAATAGAAATGGCAGTGAAGTATTGAACTGCGCCAACCCCAGTCCCACCCTGCAGAGACTGACAGGCATTGAGGTGTGCCTTTGGGTCATCAACCATAGCGCTCATGCCATTTTACCTCACCTTACCCTGCAGACACTAACAAGTGTCACCGTGTGCCTTGGGGTCTTCAGGCCTTACACTCACCCGATTCCATAAGGAAATACATTGAGATGGGTGCAGTAGAGGAGAGTGGGGTAAACTTTGTGTCTGAAGGCTCCAAGGCACACCTCAATGCCTGTCACTGGCTGCAGGGTGGGGGTGTGGGTGGAATGGCATGAACATTACAGCCGATGATCCCCAAGTCACACCCCTGATACCTATCAGTCTCTATAGGGTGGGGTGTTACAGTTGGAAACCCTAACACCCAGAGCATTTGTTGGTATTTTCACTCCAAATTTTCAGCATGGACATTTCATAACCCCGCCTCATAAATAGTGGCAATATCAGTTCATTAGCCAAAAGATGATTTTGCACAGCGACTGTGCCATTTGGTGTCACAGGTGTGAAAACACATGTTGGGTAGGATGTGAAAAATGAAAACTGTACTGTTCTTGAGGAGGTGTAAAAAAAATTGCAATGTTGGAAATCTGGAGTGAAAATATGAAAAATTGGTGAAGTCACGAGTGTACGTAGAAACTGTACAACCACATTTTTAACACAGACATTTTGAGACCTCATCTTATGAACAATGGCACTGTGATTTTCTTAATCTGTCCCAAAAGCTGATTTCCCACAGCAACCACACCACTGTGCGCCAGATGTGTGAAAACACATTTTGGGAGGATGTGAAAAATGACAGCTGTACTGTTCATAAGGAGGTGTGAAAAAATGGCAATGTTGAAAATCTGGAGTGGAAATATTAAAAACTGTCAAAGTTACAAGCGTGCATGGAAACTACGCAACACACACTCATAATGCAGTCATTTTTTGGAATTTGTTCACCAAATTTGCAACATGGGCTTTTTGGGATCCCACCTCATGAACAGTGGCACTGTCGTTTCATTAATTGGTCCATAAAGGTGATTCTGTGCAGTGACCGCGAAATCACGTTTCGGGACCTAGTAACGAGATGACAGTGCATTTGTTCATGAGGTGGGGTCCCAAGAACCCCATGTTGAAAATCTGGTACCAAAATTCCCCCAAATGGCTGAGATATCCACTTAAGTTGAACCCCTCCATTGCCTGCCATTATAAAGATTACTGAATTTTGTTCAGTTCCCGGTCGGCTTTTGAAGAGTTCACACATGTTCCCACTCCACAGGAGATTGCAGCACCAGCCCTCCAGAGGTAAGTATGGGATGGGGAGGTCTGAGGAGGTGGGGTGCACAGAGGGTGGGTGTGGGTTGCGGGAGGGGGCAGGGCTGGACAATGAGGGACTGTTTTTTTTTTTCTTCACAAGTAAGTAAAAAAATGAAACCAGACTTTGGAGCACTGTTTTCCTTATTTACAGGTAAAAAAAATTGATTTAGGGCACTCGGGGGTGGTCTCCCAGTGTGACACGAGTTTGAGGGGGCATGATGCTGATGGGGATTGGGCAGCTGCATCAGCAAAGAAAGTGTGTGTATGTGTGGGGGATGGGGACATGATGCCGATGGGGATTGGGCCCCCCATCGGCAAACAAATTGAACTTGGGGGGGCATGCCTACATGAGGATTGGCCATCCCCAATGTTGGATTAGTAGGGATTGTTGGGTGGGCGGCAGGAGCTGCCATATTTATTGGAATGTTTCACTAGGAAAGGCACGTAAGGGAGCCTTGTCATCTGACGCTCCAGTGAGGAAACTGCCCCTCATTGGAGCGGCAGGTTTCTTTCAACTCTGTGGCTGTCTTTAAAACCGCTGTCATTGCCAGCATGCTCGCTAATTGGTGGCTGAGGGATGCGCCCACTAAGCGGCCTGCATTAAACTCACTACAATGGCGATGCCTCTGAATGCTACTACCACAAGTTGTTGTAGCATCGCAGCGCCAAGACAACATAAAAAGGGAGGCAGTATAGTGCAGTGGTTTAAGGCTCTGAGCTGCAAACCTGGAGACCTGGTATGAATCCCACAGCCCCCACTTGCATATTGTGTGACGCTGAGTAAGTCACTTAACTTCTTTGTGCTCCCAGGTTGCACCTGTAAGTAAGCTTCAGTTTAACGTGTCTCTCCTGGTCCCCAAAAAAGCACTTAGGCAAGGGTTACCCGGAAAGGGCATTTGCAACAAAACCTGGCTTTGTTGCTAAATCGCTTGTTGTGTGACCTTTGCCTCAGAGCTTTGTGTGAAGTTTCTTTGTCTTTTTAACTTGCCTTCTTATTTTGGGCCCACCATGACCCAAACCCATAAGACCACATTAGGGATGGCTCATTTTCCCCTGCAGTGAGATACAGATGAGGCCCTCTGATGAGTCCTGTGTGGGACAAATCATGTGTCTGTGTCTTCTGTTCTTACCTTTTGCAGATTGTTTGAGAGACCCTTTGGCACCCTATATTCTTGCTTAAAGCACAACCAGCCCACATTGTCATGGTGATTTGCATGTATATCCCACGATGCCTTGTATTTTGGGGTTATGTGTGATATACAGTAGTATATCATGATTCACTTAGTCCCCTGGAATCCAGGTCCAGTTTCCTTGGCAGGGTCCCAGGGTGATGCTACTGTCCAGAGTGGGTGAGCAGGGCTTCCTTGTGCTCAGCCTCTGATTTTCCCATTTCCTTTCCTGGCATGATGGTGTGCAATGGTGCAGACATATATGTGCATAGAGACACATATATACCATGCGCCAGCCACCAGCCAATCCCAGAGCTGTGGTGCCCCTGCTGCTTCATCACAGTGCCACCACATGGCAGCAGTGTTGGAGCCACATGGGATGTTCCCACCCATCTGAGAAGTGAAGAGCAAACTGCCAGTGCTCAGTCCTCTCCCACCCTGGGTGAACCCCAGCAACCCAAGTCCGGCACTGAACCTGGGTTACTGCAGTGGCAGCAGGTGAGGTACCAGCGCATCAGCCCTCCTTGACACTGGGCAGACACATATACCTATTATTTTGAATTTGAAGTTGTACAGTCAAAATATTGCTACTGTCTTCAAAAAGTTTGCTGAGAGAAGCATTATCTTTAATTAATAAGTAAACCCACTACCGGCTGAGTACCCCCTTTTCTGCTTTATGGGAACAGTATTAAAACAGTGTAACCTTCTAAGTTAGAAGATCAGTGCAGACACCAAATTTCTTGTAAAAGAATAACATCAAATGAGAGAAAAAAATCTCTATTCACTCTCTGATAACTTATACTTTAAACCTGCTATAGGCCAAGTTAACACTTTCAGAGGCATATCCCTTTTTTTTTTCCTGAAAATACAGGGATCTTGTCAAGCTGACGTTTCATTTAAACCACAAAATTTGATAGTAAGCGGTATTTGTTGTATGATTTGATTACCTAGAGTCCCACTATTAATGGGTCATGATAGAGACTTATAAGTTCCTGAGGGGTATAAGTAGAGCAAACTGCAGGGACCTTTTTGTTCAAAATAGGGATGCAGTCATGAGGGGGAATGACTGGAAATCAGAGGAAGGTAAATTTAGGAAGGATGTGAGGAAGTTTGTCTTTCCTGAAAGGGTGGCGGAGCCTTGGAATTAATTGACAGCAGAGGTTCAAACTTGGCTGGGGCATGGCCAAAGGACTCACAGGGTCATGTGTGGGAACCAGGGAGGGGGAGGAAGCAGAAGGGGGGCAGAAAGTGAATAACTCATCAAGGAACAAGGTTGGGGAGGTATGGTATGGTAGTAATGAATATGAGCAGACTTGATGGGCCATCAGTCTCCTCTGCTGTCAGATTCTATGTTTCCATGTATGATAACAGTTGAGTGAAAAAACAGTTACAGTGGTGCCCCGTACAAAGCATATGTTAGATGTTAGACATACAAGTGCAACTTAAGTACAGTCTGGTTGTAGCATTGACTCAACAGAAGCAATAGCAGCAGAGATCTTCGTGGGACCACGGGTTTTGTGCTATCTGTTTCTCCCACTAGACCAAGACCACCAGGTATTGCTGATGAGGATGAAACCAGGACATAGCAGCAGGAGAATTAGGCACTTCAAGATAGTGAAGAGAAGCTAGTACAGATGGGATGCAGCGATGCATACCTCTCAACTGTCCCTGATTTTCAGGGATGTCCCTGATTTTGCCTCAAAATTTTACTCTGTCCCTCCTAAAAATTGTGTTTCCGTGACCAAACAGTGGAATTTGTAAGCACAAAATAATGTCAAACATTAAAGTTGCAGACTTGTTCCTCCTTAGAAAAGACATTTTACACTAAGCCCCTTATTCCACCAGCTTCCTGAGTTGATATCTCCAATTTTGAAGATATGTCCCTGATTGTGGTCCTTTGTCCCTGATTTTTTTAAGTCTTGTCCCTGATTTATGAGGCAGGAGGTTGAGAGGTATGCAGCGATGAGCTCCAGTTCTGGCGACAGACAAGAGGGGACAATTAATATCTGTTGTTTGGGGTTCTTTTCTCTCCCACTAGGCCACCTGGTATTTCTAAAAATGAAACCGATTCGGCGGAATAATTGCGCTTTTGGGGGAGGGTTATTCTAAAGACAGGATGTGGTGGCCATGGTGGGGGGTTATTATAAGCTTTGTTTGCAGCAGCATTAGAAGCAGGGATCTTTGTGGCTGGTTGTGTTTCTCTCACTAGCCCGCCAGGTATTTTTGAAGCAGTAAGTCAGATGCTAGGGCATTAAGGAGAGTGGACAATGAACAGTGACAAGGAGGCTGACACAGCAGGAGACTATTGGGAGGGAGTGCGCTATGTGAAAAAACTATGTTTCTGCATGGTGTGTTCTTCTAACTTACAAAAACGCATCACTTAACATATACTGTATATTAGCATGAATAATACATATGATAAGTGATGATTTTTAACCCTTTGAATAAATTGACTGTTAAATGAAGTGAGACCATTGTCCTACTGCAGGACGGCTGTGCCTGCTCTGGCACTTGTTGCTGATCTGTCTCTCTCTCTCCTCATGGACGTACTCACATTGCACATCAGCAGCAATTCTAGAGAAGCTGAAGGAGGGGAATTTGAATCAGGAGAGGCTGTTGTTTACATTTTATTAATGCTACGAAACTGCATTGATCCCAATTAAATAAATGCAGTTTCAGCATTCATGTAAACAGCAGCCTATCCTGATTCAAATTTCCAATGAAGAGCTATGAAGCCAGATTCTAGAAGAGTTATATTTAAAATGTATGAGTTCAGGTATTCTTTAATAACCTCTCACTGCTCTAGTCCTCATAGCAGCAAAATGGACAGAAGCAAAACCCCCAATTAAAACGAAATGTTAAATGTCAGCTGGGGTATAATGGGTCAACAAAACTGTAAAATAATTTATGGGTTAGAAAAAATTCAAAACTAAATCTGAAACGCAGTTCTCATTTTGCTGTAGCTCTCTAGGGGGAACACATCTGTACTTTATGGCAGGGGTGTGTGAAAGTTGCCATTTCTGCATTCACAGAACTTTCCCCGAAGTTTCTAATCTTCCACCTGTGGCGGATTAGAAAACTTCCGAATATTTGGGGCAAAATTTTGCCTCGTTCCACTCCACTCAAATATGTTAAATACCCCCCCATGTCTAGTGGTCTCTTTTCCCACCCAGTGTCAATACCTATCCAGTGGCTAGTGGTGCCTCCCCCCACCCGATCACCCACTCGCCCTACATGTACTTTAAAAACCACCACATCCACGCTGAGGGTTGAGGTGCTGGATGCCTTATCTCATGCCATGCTGCCAACCGGAGTTCGGGAATGAACTCGGGTCATCAGGGAGCTGGCACAGGGGGGGGGAAGGTCAGAGCAGGATTGAGCAGCCAGAAGGCAGCTCTCTTCTCCAGGGGGTGGTCATCACCCTCCCCATAGTCCAACTGCCACTGGGTGGAGGTCCGATGGTCAGTGTAGGCGGTAGGGGAAACATGTAGTGGGTGGGTACCTTTAGACATGGCATGCGCATGCCTCCACATGCGTGCGCACATCTGAGGTAGGGGACTGGGATACAGGGAGAAAAAGAAAAATACTTAAAAACTACATATAAAAAAATGAAGCACCCTGGTGGCAAGTAGTCCCCCACACCCACTCACCCGCCTCTTCCCCTGTAGTATTAGACAATCAGTTAACCACCCCCTCCCCCACTGCTGCTATCCCTATCCCCCATATAAGTAAAATATGTTTTTTTTCCCTGGTGGTCTAGAGGTAGTAAGTCCCCTTCCTATCCTCAAATCCTGATTTCCAATATTGAAATTTATTTAAATGTATTCCCTGGTGGTCTATTGGCCCCTTACACACACCCCACCCTGACAGGTAGCATTCCACCCTGCTTTCCATCCCAAAATGAAGCAGGCCACTGGCACAGCCCTCCACTCTCCTCCATGGCCAACAGCCCACTGAGAAGTCAATGAATGATCGTGGGCAAATACAGCATGTGCTCATTCATTGACTTCTCAGTGGGCCACCAGCCATTGAAGGAGAGTGGAGGGCATGTGCTCAGTCCTGCCATTGGATGGGTGAGCTGAGTGGAACGCTACCTGTCAGGGTGAGGGGGTGCAGGAGGGGCCACTAGACTGCCATGCTTAAAATGGTGCTGAGAAGAATGCAAGCAGATTTTATCTTACCTGGCATTATCATAATAAAAAGGATGGCTAAAACAGGTAGGACCCTCATTCTGACAATCCACAACTGTGACCCTTTCTTTGGTAGAGATGATAGCTGATTTGGGTTTCTCCACTCAAGAATGCGACTTCACCTTCTCCAAAGTCCCACTTACTCAGCACTAGCAGTCCCGCTCCTGCACCAGGGAATATGTTTAAATAAATTGCAATATTAGAGATCGGGATTCGGGGATGGAGGGGGGTCACTACAACTAGACCACCCAAAAACATTTTTTTTTTATTTATGTGGGGATAGGAAAAGCAGCAAGGGTGGGGGTGGGGTAAACTGACTGTCTAATACTACCGGGACAGGGGCGGGTGGTCGGGTGCGGGATGGGACTGCTATCCACCAGAGATTTTTATTTAATTTATTTTGGGCAATCAAGTGGCAATCAGTGAGGGGGAGACTAGACAGTGACAGTTGACATGGTGACACCTTTTAAAGTAGGGTGCAGGGCAGGCGGAATTTCAACAAAAGTTTGGAAATGGATTTCCAGACTTTCATGAAAGCGAAAGTCAGACTTTTGCTTAAATTCTGCCTGTGTAGGTTTTTTTTTTACACACCCCTACTCTGTGTGGCTTATAGTTCCAAAACAGAGACAGGCTTCGATCATTTCTATTTTCTGGAAATATTTATTTCTATAACTTTTTGTAACTAATTATAACAAACTCTGTAGTTTATTCAGGTCCTCCTGCATCCCCCCCCATGCCATCCACCACTGCTCCCATCTTGGTATCATCTGCGAACAGACTGATTTTACTCCGGATCCAGTTTAAGATATCTGCAATGAAAATCCTCAACAGTACTGGTCCTAGCACTGATCCCTGTGGTACCCTACTGGTCACTGCTCTTGGTGACAATAGATCCCTCCTCCTACCACCACCCTTTGCTGCAAATGGGCAGACTGGATGGGCCTTGAGGTCCTTATCTGCCGTCAACTTCTATGTTTCTATGTTTCTATGTTTCTTCCCCTCAGCCAGTTTTTGATCTAGGTCACCATTTTTGGTCCTGCCTTCACATTCTCCAGCTTTCCCTCTAATCTCCCATGCGGCACTGAATCAAAGGCCTTACTGAAGTCCAAGTACAGGACATCTACAGCATGGCCCTTGTCCAGTTCCCACATAACCCAGTTGTAGAGCTCCACCAGGTCTGTCTGACATGGCCTGCTCACGAGAAACTCATGTCGCCGGTCATCCTGAATACCATTTCTCTCCAGAAAGCTCACAAGCCTCTCCTCTAGGATGGTCTCCATGTGTTTGCCCATGATCGAGCTGAGACTCACTGGCCTGTAGTTCCCTTTGGCCCTCTCTTATGGATGGGTACCACATGAGCCATTCTCTAATCCTGTGGTACACATCCTGTGTCCAGGGAGGTATTGAACAGGTCTGCCAGTGGCCCTGCCAGGACCTCTGCCAGCTCCCTCAGCACTCTAGGGTGGATGCCATCTGGTCCAGACACTTTGTCCACCCTTATTGCATTCAGTCCCTCCAGCTCCCTGCCCTCTGTAATCCCTATATCTGTCATCCCTCCCCCTCTGCTCACCCCCCACTTGCCTGCAGTAATTGCCCCCGCATGAACACAGAGCAAGTGTAATTATTCAGTGCTTCTGCCTTCTCTGCCCCCTTCTCCACCCACCCCCAATCCATCCTGATCCTCACTAGCTGGTCCTCGCCTCTTCTTTTCTCCCCTACGTAGCAGAAGAAGTCATCTTCTCCTTTTTTGATCCCCTCCACCAATCTCAGTTCTCTATCTGCTTTGGCTCCCCTGACCAGTCTGGTGACCTCTCTAGACTTCTCTCTGAATATATCTTTATCTTCTCCCCTCCACATTTTCCTGTATTTCTGAAATGCCGTCTTCATGGCTCTCAACCCTTCTCTGACCTCCGGTGTCAGCCAACTGGGTTTTATGCCCTGTCCTTCTTGGTTTTTGTCCTAGTGCAGGTCCCTGTTGCCTCTGCCAACCCTCTCCTTATAATGCTCCATTTCTGGTCTGCATCCATGTGCTGTTGGATGTCTGCCAGGTGCTTTCTCAGAATTTCCCCCGTCAACCCAAAGTTCACTATCCTAAACTCAACTATCCTTGTACCTGTGCCCCCTGTGTCCCTCCCCATGTTCAGCTTGAACCACACCAAGTAGTGGTCACTGTCAGCAAGCAGTTCCTTCACTTCTAGGTTCCTTACTGCTTTCCCATTATCCAGTACAAGGTCCAAAGACCTTTCTAACTGAGTCAGCCTCTGTACCATCTGAGTTAGTTAGCTGTCTTGAAAAGCATCCAACAGGACCCCTTCCCTTGCACTCGTGATGGCAGGTGTGCTCCAGTCCATCCCCGGCAGGTTGAAATCTCCCACCACCACTGTGCTGCCCTTTCTGCTTACACTTTGAATTTGATCTGCTAGTTCCCAGTCCAGGTCAGCCCCCGTGATGGCAGCCTGTACACTATCCCCATCCTCAGTGTCCTATTTCTCACATCCTGGAACTGCATCCACAGAGCCTCTGTCCTCCCCTCCTCCCCTTCCTCCCTTGCACACTTAATCCCCTCTCTTACATAGATCACCCCACCCCATTCCCCTTGGCCCTAACCTTTCTGAACAGCCTGTACCCTGGGATCATCATATCCTAGTGCTGGTTCTTGGTGGCCCGTGTTTCCGCGATGGCCACTATGTCCATCAATTCCACTGTCAAGAGAGCCTGTAACTCTGCAGTTCTGTACCTTAGGCTTCTTGTGTTTAGTGATACCACCTTCCAGCTGGTTGCATCCTCTACCTTACCATCCCTCTTCCCCTCCCTTGACCCCTCCCCACTGCCTTCACCTATAACTAGGGGGGTGCGCACCCTATGTTCCCCTTCTCCATCCACTGTGCCTACCAGTGGACACCTCACCACCCCCTTCTTAGTTTAAATCCACCCTCACTGATATATACCCCTCCAATTCCTGTTTAAGTATGCCCTTATCCTCCTCGCTCAAATGTAATCTGTCTCCTGCCATAGGTCGCTGTTGTCCCATGTCCTGCCCCAGCCGGACACTATTCTGTACTCCCTGATTCGGCACCAATCCCTCAACCACCTGTTGAACTCTTCTATCCTTTTTTTCTCCCTGTACTTGAATACGGTACTGGTAGCACCTCAGAGAATGCCACCGACCCACCCCACAACCGCACACAACCTCTCCAATTCCTCAAACCTCCCTTTAACCACATCTGTTGTTTCCCCCTCTAAGTCATTTGTGCACATATGAACTACCACATGTGGCTTCCTCCTCCCTCTGCTTATGCACTTTAGAAGTGCCTGCCCTGCCCTATCCATGGTTAACCCTGGAATAGCCTCAACTCAGATATGACTGTGCCTTTCCCCCCACCTCCCCATCTAATCCCTTTCAGTATGGAATCCCCCAGCACCAGTACCCCCCATCATTCTGATCCTGACCCCCCTTCTACAGTGGGCCCCATCCTTCCCCAAGGTCCCCCTTGCCCTTTCAATAGATCCATCATCTACACCTACTGTGCCCCTTGTATCATTCCCCCCTGCTATTCCCCTTATGTTACCATCTCTCCTTCCTCCTCTACCCTCCCCCTCCTCACCCCTCTCCTTTTCTCATAGTGATTTCTGCCTCCTAGATCTTCCCTACCCTTCCTCCCCATGCAGCCCCGGTACCTCCCTTCCTCCGCCATCACTGCAAACCTATTTATTGATACCCCCAGCAGTGCCCCATCTCCTCTCCTCAATGTCTGGTTCCCCTCCTCCTAGTGCACCTCTGTGTACCTCTCCCCCATCCTCCTTACGTCCCTAACTACAGCCCTGATGTTCCCTCTCCACATCTCTCAGCCTCCCCTGCTGGGGTCTCTCCACCCTCACCCCCCTTTACTTCACTCTCATTAGTTCCCTCCATAAGTCCCCTACTTCATCCTCCAGTTTCCTTAGCCTGCTACAAATTGGACAGCCTCCCTGTTTCCATAATAAATTCATCCAAATGTCCACCCCACAACCATTGCAGCTTACTATCCTCCCTGTTCCTGCTGCCCTCCCCCCACGACTGCCCCATTCCATCCCATATTCCACTACCTCCACCCACCCCCAGCCATTTCTGTCTACCCCCCTTGTGTGCCCCCCCCCCGATGCCCTTCACTCCTACTCCCATTATTCTCGATCTGGTTCGAGTGAATCCCCCACACCTTTCCATCACCCTTAAATGCTGTAATCACTAGTCTGATGCTGGTCCTTCTTTAACCCTCTGGTCCTCAGTTTGCTAACCCTAGTACAACCCCCTCAGTGTATTACTTTAATTAACCCAAGTACAACCCCCTCAGTGTATTATACTAATCTGGTCCTCTGGTCCTCAGTTTGCTAACCCTAGTACAACCCCCTCAGTGTATTACTTTAATTAACTCAAGTACAACCCCCTCAGTGTATTATACTAATCTGGTCCTCAGTTTGCTAACCCTAGTACAACTCCCTCAGTGTATTACTTTAATTAACTAAAGTACAACCCCCTCAGTGTATTATACTAATCTGGTCCTCTGGTCCTCAGTTTGCTAACCCTAGTACAACTCCCCAGTGTAATTTTAATTAACTCCAGTACATCCCCCTCAGTGTATTATACTAATCTGGTCCTCTGGTCCTCAGTTTGCTAACCCTAGTACAACCCCTCAGTGTATTACTTTATTAGCCCAAGTACAACCCCTCAGTGTATTATACTAATCTGGTCCTCAGTTTGCTAACCCTAGTACAACTCCCTCAGTGTATTACTTTAATTCACTCAAGTACAATCCCCTCAGTGTATTATACTAATCTGGTCCTCTGGTCCTCAGTTTGCTAACCCTAGTACAACCCCTCAGTGTATTACTTTAATTAACTCAAGTACAACCCCCTCAGTGTATTATACTAATCTGGTCCTCAGTTTGCTAACCCTAGTACAACTCCCTCAGTGTATTACTTTAATTAACTAAAGTACAACCCCCTCAGTGTATTATACTAATCTGGTCCTCTGGTCCTCAGTTTGCTAACCCTAGTACAACTCCCTCAGTGTATTACTTTAATTAACTCCAGTACATCCCCCTCAGTGTATTATACTAATCTGGTCCTCTGGTCCTCAGTTTGCTAACCCTAGTACAACCCCCTCAGTGTATTACTTTAATTAGCCCAAGTACAACCCCCTCAGTGTATTATACTAATCTGGTCCTCAGTTTGCTAACCCTAGTACAACTCCCTCAGTGTATTACTTTAATTCACTCCGGTACATCCCCCTCAGTGTATTATACTAATCTGGTCCTCTGGTCCTCAGTTTGCTAACCCTAGTACAACCTCCTCAGTGTATTACTTTAACTAACTCAAGTACAACCCCCTCAGTGTATTATACTAATCTGGTCTTCTGGTCCTCAGTTTGCTAACCCTAGTACAACCCCCTCAGTGTATTTATTACTTTAACTAACTCAAGTACAACCCCCTCAGTGTATTATACTAATCTGGTCCTCTGGTCCTCAGTTTGCTAACCCTAGTACAACCCCCTCAGTGTATTACTTTAACTCAAGTACAACCCCCTCAGTGTATTATACTAATCTGGTCCTCTGGTCCTCAGTTTACTAACCCTAGTACAACCCCCTCAGTGTATTACTTTAATTAACTCAAGTACAACTCCCTCAGTGTATTATACTAATCTGGTCCTCTGGTCCTCAGTTTGCTAACCCTAGTACAACCCCCTCAGTGTATTACTTTAATTAATTCAAGTACAACCCCTTCAGTGTATTATACTAATCTGGTCCTCTGGTCCTCAGTTTGCTAACCCTAGTACAACTCCCTCAATGTATTACTTTAATTAACTCAAGTACAACCCCCTCAGTGTATTATACTAATCTGATCCTCTGGTCCTCAGTTTGCTAACCCTAGTACAACCCCATCAGTGTATTACTTTAATTAACCCAGGTACAACTCCCTCAGTGTATTATACTAATACAGTTTGCAAAAATGTGATCCTGTCAGTTCAGTGCAGCACTTTTGATCCCCAGATCCTAACCCAGCCCCCCTTTATGGTCTAGAACCACAGTTTAGTAATATTATCAACTACCCTACACATCAACTCTGCAGTATGGCATCACATTACAATTCAAGCTTTCAATTACATATCAGAGCAATCCCCTGTGTGCTAGGTACATCTGACACACCCTATCCTTTTAGATAATCCTTCTCCAGTCTCATAGCCACCAATCCCAGCTCCCTTGGGAGGGGCTAGTGACTATTTGAATGGCTGGAGTAGGGGGTGGGCATGTTGGGACGAAAATCCAAGTCTGAACAGGGAACCCTCTGCTCCTCCATGGGTCCCAATTCAATGAAGTTGCCCTCCGGTTCTGGCAGCGTGGGGAGGAGGGGGATCCTGACGGAGACCCGGCTCAGCTCCCTCCTTTCCTGAGTGTCCCCTCCTGTTGACTGTTACTGCAGGAGTGAGAAGGGGCCAATTTAACTACTCCTTGCAGTTTAAATTTGTGACCTTTTCCCCATTAGTTGCAGCAGCTCCTTTCTTCCACTCCAGTTGGAGCATTTCCCCAAAGTTCAAGAAAAAGAACAAAAAAAAAATGAATCCAAGTCTGAACTAGGAACCCTATGTTAGATGGCATGGGGGAGGGAGTTGCAGGAGGACCTGAATAAACTACAGGAGTGGGCAGATAAATGGCAGCTTGTGTTCTATGCCAAGAACTGCAAGGTTTTGCACTTCGGAGCCCGGAACCAAGGGAGGGATTATTGCGTAAATGGAGTACAGTTTAGCTGTTCCATGGAAGAGAAGGACCTAGGGGTAATCATAACAGGGAGCATGAACAACTCTGCTCAATGCAGAAGGGCGGTAAGCAAAAGCCAACAAAATATTGGGGTGTATAGCTTGAGAGATCTCCTCCTGAATGGAGGAGGTTGTCATGCCCCTGTATAGGTCGCTGGTCAGGCCCCACCTGGAATACTGCTTACAGTAATGGCACCCATTCCTAAAGAAGGACATCAGATTGTTGGAGGGGGTACAGTGTAGAGCTACAAAAATGATCCAGAGAATGGAGGGTAAGACCTACGAGGAAAGGCTGAGTAAGTTGAATCAATCAAGCTTTATTTGTGGAACGCTATTCCCAAATGGATCATAGTATTTTACATAATACACAAAAGCAATTTGAAACAGAACCCAAAATTCTAAAGTACTAATAAGCAGGATGTTAATTCTCAGCAAAAGCAAATTCGAATAAGATTTCAAGACCGATTACAAGGTCTCAATGAATGGGCACTCCCTTACCCGACGAGGTAGAGAATTCCTCATGGTTGGAGCAGCAAAAGCAAATGATCTAGCTCCCAAAATTGTCAAATGGACCCTGGGAATCTCTAGCAATCCCTTGTCAGTGTAGCAGAGAGGATAAAGGGGGCAGTAGGGACAATGTAGCTCTTGCAGGTACCATGGCCCCTGTCAGTGTAGGGCCTTAAAGGTCATTTATCCGACCTTGAAGGTAATCCACCACCTCCCCAGCAGCCAGTGCAGAGCACGGAGCACAGGTGTGACATAGCATGATCTTGATAAACCTGTCAACAACCTGGCAGCAGCATTCTGCACTAGCTGCAGGCAATGGAGGTCCACCCCCAGTAGCCCTAGGTATAGGGCATTGCAGCAATCAAGGCGCAAAGTCACCAAAGCATGGACCAGCGTAGGAAGATCAGCAGGTGGTACCAGGTGCTTTATCCAGGTGACATTCCTCAGATGATAAAATGAGGTCTTGACAATGGCTGACACCTGAACCTTAAGTGTCAGCCCACTATCAAACATGATGCCCAGATTCCTCACCCTGTCACAGGTCATCAGCTGGCTGCCCCCAGTCAAAGTCCGGATGGCTGCCCAGCCGATAGCTCCTCCACCCAGTGACCTGGGTCCATGACCAACACCTCAGTCTTATCTGGATTCAGTCTAAGCCAGCTGACACTCATCTAGTCCTGGATCTCAGAGAGGCAGTTGTTAAATACCGAAACAGCGTCATTTTGCTCGGGCACAAAGGACAAGTACAGTTGAGTGTCATCTGCATAACAGTGAAAACTCAACCCGTACTACCCAATAATGTCTCCCAATGGCATATACACCATGAACAACATGGAAGAAAGCACATGGCCCTGTGGCACCTCACATGGCAGGGGGAGGGGGGCCGAGGAAAACACCAGACTCCACTCTCTGTGTCCTGCCTGTGAGGAATGAATGGAACCCTCTGAGGACTCTACTGGCCAGCCCACAGAAAAGCCACAGATGCTCTACCAACATCCCATGGTCCACAGTGTCAAATACTGCAGAAAGTGATCAAGGAGGACTAAGATGGAACGGCTTCTCCGATCCCTCACAATCAGGAGATCATTAAGTACCCGGACCAACACAGCCTTGGTACTGAAACCAGACAGGAGAGGATCATAGATGTAATGGGTGGTCAGATGTCCCTCGAGCTGCAACACGACTGCCTTCTCAATAACCTTACCTACAAAAGGCAGGTTAGAGACAGACCTGTCGTTTGTAAGACAGTCAGGGTCCAGAGAAGATTTTTTCATAAGGGAGCGAATCACTGCCTCCTTCAGGGTGTCCGGGAACACCCCTGTCTCTTATGAACACCTATCTATCTCAGCAAGGACTGGTCCTATTGCCTCCATGTACCCCACTAGAAGACGCATTGGACCTGGATCCAAACTATAGTAAGTCTGTCACAAGCCCTGAACTAGCTTCACGACATCCCTGATCACCAACTGGATAATGTCTGACCAGACCAACTGGGTGCTAATGCTCTCACACCGATCCCCGCTCTGCCCATTTGAGTGAGCCACATGGATCTCCAACCTGATGGTGGCAGCCTTATGCATGAAAAATAGATCAAACTCATCACACTTCTCCTGTGAAAAAGCTCTCCGATTCTGGAGACAGACTGGACTGCACAGCCTGTCGATAGTACAGAAGAGTTGAGCTGGTCAATTTCTCACAGCTGTGATCTCTCTGGACAGGAACTCTGCCTTCTTACAGGAGACCGCAGATTGATATTTCTTATAATGGGATGTCGTTCTAAGTTTGTCCTCATTTAGGCATGATTTCCACCAGCAATGTTCCAGCTTTCTTCTCACTCTCCTCAACTCCCTCAAGGTCCCATCAAACCACGGGGACCTAGGGTGAAGGGTGAGTGGGTGAACACGGACTGGAGCAATGGCATCCAGGGCATCTCCCACTGCCTTATTATAGGAACAAATATGTACTCTCTGGAGGAGATAAGGGAAAGGGGAGACATGATTGAGACCTTTAAGTACCTGAAGGGAATAAATAAGACAAAAACAGAGGGTATTTTTCAGAGGAAGAAGGGGAGGGATATGAGCAGTCATCAACTGAGATTGGAAGGAGTTAGGTTCAGGAGAGAAATGAGGAGACATTTCTTCATGGAAATGGTGGTGGACAAGTGGAACACCTTACTGGGTGAGGCAGTAGCCTGCAAAATGGTAGATGGCTTCAAGAGGGGGTGGGATAGGGTAAGGGTAAAGGGCAATGGAGTGGGGTGGAGGGAGGGGCAGCAGCTATTTAGGATGCTAACTGCACACCTGAGCTGACTCGATAGACTGCGAGGCCTGTTTCTGCTGGCATTTTCATATGTTTGTATGCTATTGCTGAGGTCTGCTTCCATTCATTGAAGTTCTGTATTGTATTTTTCTATGGTAACATCAGACCCTATGATACTGGCTGATAGTAACTAGTAGGGGATTATCTAATTAGAAAGTTTGTACCATGGGGACAGTAGCCTGTTGGATAAGGTGTCGCAGTGTCAGTCTAGGGATTGGCTGAAACCACATGAATGAAGTCCACTCCACTGCATGGTGTGCTAAGACATCAAAACAACATCTAATAACAAGAAAAGATCAATACTGTCTCCATCAATGCCAAATAACTGATACCAGTGAGGCTTAAAATTGCAAACATACAAAATGTTTCATCACATAAATAAAGAACCAAGGTATGTCAAGTGTCAACTCTTCACAGAGACTTCAGCAGGATCACTGCAAACACTCTGACCAGTTCTGTGTTTACCACATCATCATCAACACTCCCTGATAATGCAGTAAATAAAAAATGGGTTGCTGAGTGTTTGCTGTGATCCTGCTGGTTACTCTGTCAGGGGCTGACACTAGAGGTACCTTGGTGCTTTGTTTATGTGATTAAACATTTTCTATGTTTGCAATTTTAAGCCTCATTGGTATCGATAATTTGGCTTTGACAGTGGCGTTAATCCTATTTAAGTAGATTTTGTATTAACTTCAACTGTTAGTTCCGGTTACAATACAAGAGCAATGAATGTTTGAATGAAGCATTTATTCAAACTCAAGCCAAATGCCACAGACCTGAATGCAGATCATAAACGCGATTGAGCAAAGTTTACACACCTTGGCCAGTCTCATAAGTACAATAGGCAAAAGGACTTAATTTAAGTTTTGAAAGGTGCTCTCCCTCCCCCCACACACACACTCAACCCAAGTGCTCCACCATTGTGTTTTTGTTTTCTTGGAATGGAGCAGTGCCTTCTTACAAGTACATTATCTCAGTATGGGGCATGGCTAAACAAGAACCACAAGTGCAATAATGTTTCATTATTTTATGTTTGTTTTTAGAGGGGAAGTGGCGGAGTAAAACCAACTCTGCAAGTCCAGTAGCCATTAGGACTGTGTGTTTATTTGGTGGGGCTCCCTGACTAGGGTTGTGTGGCCAGTTCACTATGTAATCTATCAAGGCATCCTAAGTCTTGGATAATGGTCTATCCCATGGTTTAGAACCCTTCTAACCATTTTAGCCCAGATAGTTCCCACAATCCAAACTAACCAAAACAAAACTAGACAGTATCCAAGTCACCATAACCTTGACAACTTTCAAAATCTAATCAAGGTGTAACATTGGTTGGGATGATGGCAGCAACTCAGAATTGACTGTAAGGTATAGGTCTTTTGGCACTTTATGAAGTTCTTATTTTTTTAAATTACTTTGCTGCTTCAAGATCTCTCATCCATGACCCAAAACATTAACATTTGTTTGACTGGCCACTTTACCTTGGCTGAGACAATGACTTGATAAGTCCACAAAATGTTGAAATGTATTTGTGGTTTGCAGTAGAGATGGGTGAAGTCAGCAAACTTCTCTCCATGAATAAATTAGTGAATTTCATGCAATTCGTTCAATTTGATCACTAAGAGCAGAATTTTGACTCAAAGTATGGAATTTTGTCCATGACATTCCACACATCACAGTGAAATTCCTCACTTTGTGGGAAAAACTTTGTGATTTGGGCAAAGTCGAAGTTTCTCTTGTCTGGGAAAGCTTCACAAAGCTCTGTGAAGTGCAGAGTTTTGCCATTTCATGCAAGCTTCGCTGATGAAGTTTTATTTTGCCACATCTCTAGTTTGCAGTTTGCAGCCTTTGCAGATTGTACATAAAGCAAGCATAGCCACCAGGAAGTGTAGGCGTAGGAACAGTAGTACAGTGGATGTCACTATTTGGGCATGTCAATAATAAAATGAATATTAAAAGTGGATCCATAGTAGGGTAAGTTTAAGAAAGGTTAATTCAAAATTCTAAGGATCTAGCTTTGACATGAAGTCAGCAGAAGGGGAGGAGAAAGAACAGCAGTACAAGCAGGAGGTGGAATGTACTCATTCTTGCTGGTTTCTTCAAGGTCTCATTGTTGCTCTATCATAAGTGTATGCAACAGTTTCTGTATGATATAGTCTATGTATCCATGGGGAATTAATGCATCTTTATATCTGGGATCTAGTAGTGTTGTCATGCCAAAATGCTTGTCTGCTTTCTTGTTGTTAAATTTGTCTGCATGTTGTGTCACAAACATCTCTGCCACTTGTTTAATGGGTATGGCATTCTGCTGCTGCTCAGTTTCTGCTGTGATGGTTCAAATGAACTAGTGGTGTAACCAGCTCATATAATGATGGATTGGGTAGGCACCATGAGTCAAAACAGGGTAGGATGGTGGTCACCTTCGCCAGGTTTGGATTTTCAGTGCCCACATACTTTTTGCTAAGTTAGTTTGCTATCTGGCAATGGAGTTCATCACCTGATGTCAGAATGGATGGTTCTGTGTTTGGGTTCCAAGTGGCCAATAATCTTATTGTTTTATTAGTGTCTGACACCAGAGTGAGACCCTCAGTAGTGGAATTGGGGCAGGTAAGTAAGCAAATGTTTATTTATGAAGCACCCACTGTCAGAGGGTCAGGGTACTGTACAATGTAAAAAACTTCATAAAATAAACATACTAAACGTGAATGGTATAATAAATACAAACTCAACCATAGAATTAAAATAACTGGGAGAAATGGCTTAAATAAGTAATAAAATCCAACTAAAACTATGTGTAAACAGCCAGTGAATTAAAGTAAATCAATAGCTTTCTTGAAAAGATTAGACTTCAAATCCCTCTTAAAGGCTTCTCATGAAGCGGCCTCACTCAACAATTTCAGGAGTGAGTTCCATAGCTTCAGGCTGTTATGTCAAAGGCCCTATCACCAGAAGATTTCAACTGAACCCTAGGATCTGCAAGGAGGTCCACCTCAGAGGAACAAAAAGAGTGGGAGGTCTGATGAGGAAACAGAAAATCATGCAAGAAGCTAGGGCCCCGTCCATGCAGGGCCCTATAGGTCAGCAAGCCAAGCTTGAAGGAGATTCACCACCTCACCATCAGCCATTGCAGGCCACTCAGGACCAGGGTCATATGACAGGACCTGCAAAGGCCCATCAACAACCTGACCACAGCATTCTGCACTAGCTGCAGGTGACATAGCATTCCTCCATTCAGCCTAAGATATAAGGTGTTACATTAATCAATTCTATATACCACAAAAGCATATACTAGTGAAGGCAAGTCATCAGGTGGGATAAAAGGTTTTATCTGGGCAATATTCCTAAGATGGTAAAAACCATTTCAGACCATGGATGACACCTCAGCCTCAAGTGTCAGTTCACTATCCAGGATAACACCCAGATTTTTCACCTTAGTGGAGGTGGTAAGAGAAGAGGAACCAAGACCAAGTCTTGTAGCCACTCCAGTTCCCTGCCAAAAATCAGGTTTGATCACTAGTACCTCAGTCTTATCTGGGTTTAGCCTTAGCCAGCTGGAGGAAATCCAGTCTTGGATCTTGGCCAAACAAGAGTTCTATACAGAGACTATACTCTGTGTTCCTGGTGCAAAGGACATATACAGTTGGGTGTCATCCACATAGCAATGAAAACACACCCTGTAATGTCTGATGATATCCCCGGGGTAGCACGTACACCACAAATAAAATAGGTGAGAGGACTGAACCCTGGGGAACTCCACAGAACAGGGGCTTCAGGTGGGAGAAATTATTTCCCATCACTACCTTTTATGTCTTGCCTAAGAAATGACTCTGAACAGCTGATGATAGTATTGATGAATCTGCAGAGTTCTCCAAGGTGATCCAACAACACCCCATAATCCACAGTATCAAATGCCGAGAAGAGGCTGAGTAGAATAAGAAATGACCACCCATCTCTCTCTCTCACCCTGAGGAGATCATTTTTCACCCTGATTAGTGCAGTGCCCGTACTTTACCTGACCTGAATCCTGTCTACAGTAGCTAACAGATGTCAAAGGCAGTGAGATGTTTCTTTAAATGCATGGCCACTACTTTCTCTATAACCTTCCACTGAAAGGGAAGATTGAAGACAGATCTATAGTTTGCAGGGTAATCTGGGTCCAATGATGGTTTCTTCAAAACTGGTTTCGCCAGTGCCTCTTTTAGGACATTGGGAAACACCCCCTTCAAGAGGGAACTCCTGATTATCTCTGTGAGCATTGGAACAACGGACTCCACACAACCCACTAGGAGACATGTTGGGCCAGGGTCCAGATCACAAAATGTGGGCCACAGCTTTGAGATTATCTCACTGACCTCTTCCACCCCCCACTGAACTAAACTCACTATAGACATGAGGATTACTTCTGTTATCCTCAGACTCATCACTGCATGCCCGCTGCTGCCCCTCTGTGGAGATACCCACCCTGATGGCAGACACCTTGTCAGTGAAGAACAAAAAAAACTCTTTGCATTTAGTGGTTGACAAGGCTCTCACCAGCTTGAGACAGGCAGTATGGAGAAGCCTGTCTACAGTCCAGAAGAGCTGTGCCAGTCTGTTTATCACTGTGGCAATCTCCCTGGACAGGAACTTTGCCTTCTTATGGGAGATTGTCCTTTGATACTCCTTGTAATGATTTTTCAAAGCCAATGTGTCTCCCTCGGCTCAGGAACTCTGCCAGTGGCACTCCAACCTCTGACCCATAGTCTTCAACTGCCTGAGCTCCCCATCAAACCATGGGGATCCCAGTTGAGAAGGCCTGGGTCACATGCAGACAGGTGCCACTGACTTGAGAGCTGAGCCAACAGTGCTATTATAGGTCATTATCACTTCTCTTGGTCCTACCTCACAAACAGCCAACACACCCAGTAGATCCAACTCCACCTGAAGTCCTGCTGGGGTCAGCCCCCTTACAAGGTGGTGATGGCCCATCTCCACAGGAGGAGGACCGAGGGTGGTGGGATATGGTTAATGGCAGCTTGGTTTGGCTGCTGATAACCACTTTTTCTTGACATGGCAGCCTTAGGGTTTCAACCAGAAGTCAGATTTGTGCACCATTAATTGCTCAGTGTATGTCAGAACTAGCGGTGCAAAAAGAAGCTTTATCAGAGTAAAAACAATGAAATGTCATGCTGTTTCAAATCTCTAACAAAGAAAAAAAGTACTTTACCAAATGACACTAACCGTACCACCTCTGGAGATTCTGGGTCACAGATTACACTCACAAAGGTTTTGTGATTATTCAAAGCAAGTGCTACATCCACAGTTTTAAAAATCCTACTCACTAGCACTAATTTTTGCCATGTCGGTTTTTAGCTCAATAACTTTGAAGGTTGATGGTGATGGTAAAATAGAAAAACAACACATCTGTCAGTTGTTGTCCATTATCAAATGCAGACAGAATGCAGTTTGTAAATCTTACTTTTTTGCACTTTAAGTTCAGTGTGTGTGGATCAGTAGGGTGCATGCTGCTTTAGGGTGGGAAGATCAGAATGCTGTGGGTTCTCTTCCCACATCAGGAAACTGGGATAATACCCAATTCTGACACTAATACAGCACTGGAGAGGTACAACAGCTGAGGGACTTTTGATGCAATGTGAAATGCTGGTCCTTTCTGCCAGTCTCTGGTACCTGTTCAGGTAGAAGTTAAAAATTCCACAGTACATATTAGAGGAGAGGATTTCCCCACTGTCCTGGCCAACATTACCCATCAATAAAACCAATTCACTATGTAACCCATACTGGGGAACTCACCTAGAAATAAGCTGTCATAACTCAGTGTGTCTTTTCTGGACAAAAATTACAAATAAACAGATAAAGAAAAATATTATATTAAATGTGGCTTTATTGGCACTGTTGCATTTTTAATATTGTATACTGCATTAAACAAACTGGAACCATTAAAAAATTACCTGATGCACCTTTGATTGTAGTCTGTTTATCATGCTGGCGCCTAGAGAAACTCACAATTCGTTGCTAGATAAGGATGACTTGGCCTACCAAGTCTGTTAATTTTTATCCTTGCCTATACTGCCACCACAGACCCCACCAGATCTCTCACTACTCCCTCCACTTTGCTATCAAGATTCCTTTGTGCCTGTCTCATGTGTGTTTGAAGCCCACCATTTCCCCCTCCCCCTCTAGAAGACTGTCGCAGGTTTCCATTGCTCTCTCAGTGAAAACGTACTTCCTTATATCCCTCCCAAATGTTCTCCCTTTCCCCTTTCCAACGTCATTGCATGCCCTCTTGTTCTCATACACCCGTGTCACCTTCTCTACTGAAAAGTTCTCCCCTCCTTAATCTTATTAACTCCCTTGAGGTACTTATACTGTAGGTCTCTATTGTGTCCTGCCTCTCCCTTCACTCTTCCAGGTGTACATACTGAGATCTCTTAGTTGTTCCTCATAAGGCTTATGATGCAGCCCCTGCACAATTTTACTTGCCCTTCTCTGGAGATCTTCTACCCTGTCTATACCCTTCCTGAGATGTGGTCTCCAGAACTGGACACAGTACTCCCGGTAGGGCCTCTCCAGTGATTGATACAGTGTAACACCACCTCTCTCCTTCTGCTCTTGATTCCTCTTCCTATGCACCCAAGTATCCTGCTGACCCTGTCTACTGCCCTGTCACACTGTCTCTGGACCTTGAGGCCATCAAATATGATAACCCCAAGGTCCTTTTCCTGTTTAGTGACCGTTATAACCATATACACAAGCCCCTATTGCAAGCCCCATTTCAGGGGATTCTTGCCCTATTATAAAGTGGAACCAAGAAAGTAATGGAAAATGTGCAAGCTGTACAGAAGTTTTAACTGTTCTCATTGTGTGTTTTCACTGTTACTTTTGCTTTAACTGTAGGTCCATTAGAAAACTGCATAGAGCTCATAATATGATAGATGAAATGTCAGAATGGAACCAGTAGACCGAATGGTAGCATTTTGTAAACTCTAATATATCATGTCTGAAAATATGCACTCCGTCGGTACAATGAGATATTAAAAGCTATTTTTGTTTGATGGCATGATGGCGGAGTGGGTTACTCTTGATTAATCTTACACTTTATTGCATTTTTTGCAGATTTATTATCAAACAGTAGTATACCTCATGGAACATCCTAGTCCTGCTCAAAAACACTGTGAGAAGCGTTTGTTTGACCTTATTTGAAAACAAATAATAAAAAAGTCGTTAATGACAAAATATAACATTTTTTTGTGGTGTATGTTCCTAAATCTGTCAAAAAATAGCAAGTGTTACATCCCATTGTGTTACCACACAAACCTGTCAGTGCACTGAGTTTCCTGTTACAGTTTTACATTTTCCCTCAACAATTCTACCTTAGAAACATAGAAACATAAACTTTGACTGTAGATAAGGTCAACTTGGCCCACCTAGTCTGCACATGTCCCTTCCTATGGGATAAGCTGCAGATCCAAGTTAACCAACAGCCTATTTCTTCTTACCCCCCCACAAGAATTGCCTTATGTCTGTCCCATGTATTCTTGAATTCTCCCACAGTTTTAGACCCCACAACCTCCTCAGGAAGACTGTTCCATGCGTCCACCACCCTCTCTGTGAAAAAATACTTCCTCACATTGCCCCCGAACTGCCCCCCCTCTATCTTTAAATTGTGTTCCCTTGTTCTTGCACATCTCTTTTTCTGAAAGATGCTACCCTCTTAGACTTTGATGATTTCACTGAGGTACTTAAAAGTTTCTATCATGTCCCCCCTCTCCCCTCCTTTCCTCAAGGGTATACATATTAAGCTCCTTTAGTCTCTCTCCTCATATGGCTTCTCTTACAGACCCTGCACCATTTTAGTTGCCCTCTTCTTGACTGCCTCTATCCTGTCTATGTCCTTGCGGAGATGGGGTCTCCAGAACTGGACACAGTACTCCAGATGAGGTCTCACCAACTGTCTGTACAGAGGGATAACAACTTCCTGTTTTCTGCTGGTGATGCTTCTCCCTATACATCCCAGTATACTCCCAGCCCTCCATACTGCCTTCTCACATTGCTTGCTAACCTTAAGGTCATCTGATATGATTACCCTCAGGTCCCTTTCCATTTTTGTTGTTGTTACTACCTCCCCCCTCATTGTGTAATCTTCCCCTGGGTTTTTGTTTCCCAGGTGCATTATTTTGCACTTCTTTGCATTGAATCCAAGCTGCCATACATCTGACCATTCCTCCAACCTTGCCAAGTCCGTTCTCATCCTTTCCACACCTCCTTGTGTATCAACCCTGTTGCAGATCTTTGTGTCATCTGCAAAGAGGCATACATTTCCTTCCAGTCCTTCTGCAATGTCACTTATAAAGACATTAAAAAGGACTGGACCCAGTACTGAACCCTGTGGTACCAAACTAGTAACCCCTCTTTCGTCAGAGTGGACTCCATTTACAATTACCTTGTGTGTCCTGTTGTCCAGCCAATGTTTTACCCAGGCAACCACCATGGGACCCACTCCAGGATGGCTGATTTGACAATTGATCTTTTGTGTGGGACTGTGTCAAATGCCTTGCTAAGTCTAGGTAGGCCATGTCCACAGCCCCTCCCTGGTCTACTACTTTGGTTACCCAGTCAAAGAAATAAATTGGATTCGTCTGACATGACCTTCCTGCCGTGACCCCATGCTGCCTTGGGTCCTCTGCCCCACTGGCCTCTAGGTACTCAACAATTCTTTCCTTCAGAAGTGATTCCATCACTTTCCCTACCACAGAGGTCAAACTGACAGGTCTGTAGTTATTTGCCTCTGTCTTGGTCCCACTTTTGTGAAGGGGAAATCACATCCGCCTTCCTCCAGTCCTCAGGTACCACATCATCCTCCAATGATTTGTTAAAAAGTGTAGTCAGTGGTTTCACTAGTTCTCCCGTTAATTCTTTTAGAATTCTGTGTTGAACTCCATCCGGCCCCATTGAGTTGTCCACCTTCAGTTTTAGGAGTTCTTTCAGAACCCTTTCTTCTGTGAAAGGACCGGGATTGACCCCCCTCTTCTGTTAATTAGATTAGGCACCTCCCCCTCCTCCTCTTTAGTGAATACTGAGCAGAAATATTCATTCAGTATCCCTGCTTTTTCACTGTTCCTCTCTGCCCACCCACCATCCATTCTATTCAGCCTCACTAACCCTCCCTTTCTCTTTCTACACTCCCTGATTTACCTATAAAAGGTTTTATCCCCCTTTTTAACCAAATTAGCTATCTTTTCCTCAGTTTGGGCCTTTGCTATTCTGACTTCCCTTCCTGCTTCCTTCTGCCTTAACTGGTACAGCTGTCTGTCTTGCTCCTTCTGTGTTTCCTTATAGTTCCTGAGTGCTATTTTTTTTCTCCCTGACTTTCCTCGCCACCTCTTTTGAGAACCATAGTGGCTTTTTCTTTCATTTTGATTTGTTTATTTGCTTCACACAAAGGCTTGTTGCCTCTGTGATGGCAGTTTTGATGTTTCCCCATTGTTGCTCCACCCTTCCTTCTAGCCTGTTTGCTAATTATTTTCTAAGGCACTCTCCCATCTTACCAAAGTCATCCCTCCTGAAGTCCAGTACCCTCACTTTTGTATGGCTTGACTCTGTAGCTGAGTTTATCATGAACCACAGTGTTTGATGATCACTTGTTCCCAGGTGGCAACCCACTTCTAGATCTGAGATCCTCTCACTGTACCTATTTGACAGTACGAGGTCTAAGATTGCTCCTTCATGAGTGGGTTCCGAAACTAGCTGTCTGAGGCATGCCACCTGTAGGGCATCGAGAATGGCCCTGCTCTTGGATGTTGCTGCAGCGAATTTGCTCCAGTTAACATCTGGCATATTCAGATCTCCGATCAACAGTATCTCCCCTTTCTCTGCCATCCTAAGAATGACTTCTATCATATCCTTGTCCATTCCCTCCCCCTGACAGGGGGGTCTGTATACAAACCCTATGCGGATTGTGGTGCCATTTTCAGTCTCTAAGGTGACCCACAGTGCCTCCTCTCCTCCCTGTTTACTCTTTTGTTCAGTTGTTTTTCTCCTTTCCTTTACATAGAGAGCTACTCCTCCCCCTCTTCTCCCCTCCCTGTCTCTCCTGTTGGTTGTGTACCCTGGTATGTTAACATCCCAGTCATGGTTCTCTGTATACCATGTTTCTGTGACTGATATGATATCCAGGCGTCCCTCTTCCATCAAGGCCACCAGTTCAGGGAGCTTGTTGCTCAGACTGTGAGCATTGGTGCTCATTACCCTCTATTTCCTGATGGCCTTACTCCTTTTTGCCCCATCCCTGTCCTTATTGCCTTTGTCACTTTCTCCATTTACCCCTGCCCTTCTTCCTATCGATATCTCTATCTTGGTGTTTACCGCACTTACCACCCTGACTTCTTTTAGGGGGGCTAGGATTTCCCTGCTCCTTTCCAGTGCCCCCCCTTGGCTAGTTTAAATGCTTGCCAATGAAGCATTTAAGCCTATCACCTAGGAGCCTGGTTCCCAGCAGAGAAGTGCAGTCGCACTGTACTCCTTCCTCCTGTTGTTCTCTGCCAAGCCTCTGGTATAATCTATCTAGGGCAGTGTTTAAATCTAGATTTCTTCTAACTAAGCCACTCCCCCTACTTAATAGTTGTTTCAACATGTAATTAAATTGCACAGATAACAATCCCCTTCAGCCACCTGAGATTTACACCTAGATAACTGCTCAGATAACCATTCGCTTCAGCTAACTCAGACAAACACAGTAGGAACAAACATTTGTCAATGCCAATTATACAATGGCAAGAAAAAATCCTGGTCTCTGATTGGTCAGTCTTGGGCTGGACCTGTGATGTTATCCCAATACAACATCACGGCTGTAGTCTCAGCCTCACTGTGAACCTGCAGATGATTTTTTTGCTTTTATTATGCGCTGATGCTTTGCTTGATTGTTTCATCTTCTTTTAAAAAAACCAAAATATTTTTCCACATAAAAACATCTTTAAAATGTTTTTTTTTATTCTGTATAACAACGAGCCATTGTATAATAGCAATAATGCCCTCCAGGGTGTGTGTCATTTGGGATAACGTCATGCCTCAGTTATTGGCCTGCTGCCTCATGCCCAACCACCTGAGGCTTGATGTTATCCTAGCATGACACACACCCCGTTGGGCATTATTGCTTAAATGTTTGCTTGCTGGCATTAGCAGTGGAAGTTCAGGAGTTAGACAGATGCAGTATAGGAATGACATTGAAGTATTGAACTGACACCAACTCCACCCTCACTCTGCAGAGATGGGAAGGCATTGGGGTGTGCCTTTGGGTTGTCACCCATGACAGTCATGACATTTCCCCTTACCCTACCCTTCAGACACTGACAAGTGTCGAGGTGTGCCTAGGGTGTTTGGGCTTTACATTCACCTCATTCCATAAGGAAATATGCTGAAATGGGTGCAGTATAGGAGAACGGGGTGAACTCTGGGGGCAAAGGGTCCAAGGTGCACCTCAATGCCTGTCACTGGCTGCAGGGTGGGGGTGGAGGTGGAATGGCATGAGCATTACTGTCGACAATCCCAAGTCACACCCCTGACACCTGACAGTCCCTACAGGGTAGGGCATTATGGTCGAAAACCCTAATGCCCTGGGTGTTTCTTGGTATTTTTACTCTATATTTTCCAAATGGACTTTTTGTGACCCCACCTCAAGAACGGTGACACTATTAGTTTGTTAGGTGAAAGCTAATTTTGCACAGTGACCATGCCATTTGGTGCCACAGGTGCAAAAACACATTTTGAACAGGATGTAAAAAGGGACAGGTGTACTGTTCATGAGGAGGTATAAAAAATGGCATTGTTGAAAATCTGGAGTGAAAATATACAAAAACTGGTGAAGTCACAAGTGTGCGTAGAAACTGTGCAACGTACACCCATAATGTAATTCATTCGGGGAATTTTACAGCAGATTTTCAACACAGGCATTTTGGGACCTCTGCTCATGAAGAGTGTCACTGTGATTTTCGTAATCTGTCCACAACACTAATTTCCCACAGCGACCGCACTGTTCTGCGTAAGAAGTGCGAAAACACTTTTCAGCCAGGATGTGAAAAATGACAGCAGTATTGCTCATAAGGAGGTGTGGAAAAATGCCAGTGTTGAAAATCTGGACTGAAAATATTACAAATTCGTGAACTTACGAGGATGCATGGAAACTGTGCAATGCACGCTCATAACACAGTCATGAGTCATTTTATTAACTTTTGTCACCAAATTTTCAACATAGCCATTTTAAGACCTCTGCTTATGAACAGTGTTACTGTAATTTTCTTAATCTGTTCTAAACATTGATTTCGCATACCGACTGTGCTATTGTGCGCTACATGCACGAAAACACATTTTGGGTGAGATGTGAAAAATGACAGCAGTACTGGTCATAAGGAGTTGTGGTAAAATGGCAATGTTGAAAATCTGGAATGAAAATATAAAAAATTCACAAAGTTACGAGCGTGTGTAGGAACTGCACAATGCACGCTAGTAAAACAGTCATTTTGAGGAATTTTTTCAGCAAATTTTCAACATAGGGTTTTCAGGGGGGTCTACCTCATGAACTGTGATACTGTTACTCAGTCCCAAAAGGTGGTTCCATGCAGTGAATGCAAAATTGCCTTTCTGGACAGAATAACAAAATTACAGCAACTGAGTTCATGAGGTGGGGACCCAAGAACCCCATGTTGAAAATTTGGTGAAAAAATTCCCCAAAATGGCCAAGATATGCACCAAAGTTGAAAATAAAATCCTATTTATGCCATTATACAACTTACTGGCATTTCTTCAGTTCGCTGTTGGCTTTGAAGAGTGCAGACGTGTTCCCGGTCCACCGAAGATCGTCGCGCTGGGCTCCAGAGGTAAGTATAGGGTCGGGGTTGTGTGGGGAGATGGGTGCGCGAAGGTGGGCATGGGTTAGGGAAGGGGCAGGACACTCAATGAGGGACCTTATTTTACAGGTATTTTTTTCTTTTTCAGGAAGATGATGCAGGACTTTTGCCATGCTGGGGTGGACTCTCAGTGCGGCAGCTGGAAGTTTTTTTTTTGAGGAGGCAGTTGTGCCGACAGGGGATGGGCATGTCGTCAACCATGTGGACTTTTGACATGCTGGGGTGGGCTCCCAGCGTGGCACCTAGAAGTCTGTTTTTTTGAGAGGGGTACAGTAGAGCCGATGGGTGATTGGGCACCCCTGTGAGCCATACGGATTTTGCCACGCTGGGGTGGGCTCCCTGCATGGTACCTGGAAGTCTGTTTGGGGGGGCAGTGGAGCTGATGGGGGATTGGGCACCCCTGTCAGCCATACAGTGTGTGGGGGGGAGCACATGAGCATGCTGGGGTGGGCTCCCAGAGTGCTACTTGGATGTTTGTTGGGGGGGGGAGTAGAAAAAAATGGAGCTGTATATGACAGCTGTTCACATGCTGTGATGAGTGTAGGCACTTTGCATGCTGCCCACGGCAGTATATAAATTGCCTGCCGATGGCAGAATGTAAATTGCCTACACATTACTATTGCTGATTGTAGCAGTCTTTGGCTTTCAACTGTAAGCCACTGCATCTGAACTGCAGTCATAGACAGCTCGGACATTTATTGGTGTGGTGAGGCCTTGCCTGCAAGAAGGAGCAGGGCATTGGAAGCGGGATGGCACACCTACGAAAATTCTTATGGTGGCACTATGTTTCTTGCACATGCGCGCAGCAAACATAAAAATGTTTCGGCTAGTAGTAGTAGAAGTCTTTATTTGTTTGTGGCAACTTTTCTCCCCAAGACTTAGGGCACCATTACAAAAAATAGCACAAACTACAGAAGATAAACATATATCTTGACTCTACACATTAAACAGATACAGATGAAAGAATGATAAAAAATTATGTATAGCTAATAGATCTAATCAACTTGTAGCAAAAATGAAAATGTCACTGCATATTTTTTTTCTTTTTATTTTATTTAAATCCTAAAATGATATCTGTGGGGTTTAAGTTTTTTTTTCTTTTTTTTTTCCTCATGTTTGTTTACTCTACTGTCCCGGTCAGCCCACATTCATGCTGTTCCTCCAAGCCCACTCCCCTGACCACACTTGACTTACCATCTCCATTCTTCCCCCATGGCTTGCCCTCCATGACAGGGTGGCACGGAGCCCCTCAATACACCAAGACAGGATCCAGTTCGGGGAGGTGCCTGCTTATTGGGAGCCGAAGCGGTGGGGTGGTGATCCCTCACCATGTTGTTGACCTAATAAATTCCATTTGGATAATATTTGAAGTTTGAAGTTAGGTCTTGCTTTCCACTGAGTGCTACTGTTTGGAACTTTCTTATCAGAAGCACAGCTTACAGAGGCCAGCAGACATTCAACATGCCCAGGATATTGTTTCACATTTTCTGCTCTCGAGCCTGGAGGAGAAGCATGCAATGCCATCGATGGCCAAGCTCAATGTGCTTCTGCAGGCAGCACGCTGGTTGGCTGCTCTGTCTCTACCCACTTTTTTGTGCAGGACCCAGCATACCAAAACCCAGCCACTGCCAGGTGTCAGACAGATACCGGTTTCTGTTTCCTCCTCCCTCCCTCCCTCCTTCCCCGGTAGAGGAGCACTGGCCTCTGTACACTTAATCCTTTCCCTCCCCATCCCAGCCATGGCAAATGGCTCACTCCACAAACACGGGTCGCCTGTTTGGCAGGAGGAAAAGCATGATACCTCAGCCCTCCATGTCACTGGGCCGGCCCAAGGGTTGACATTTTTCAATGTTCTTGCTTTCTTTCCATGTTCTCCAAGAGAAACCTTGTTAAATATCTTGTTGAAGTGCTATTGTGAGAGAGAGAGATAACCCCCCCGTTTTTTTTTTTTGTATATTAGTTTTTATTAAGTGCTTAAATGGTTGCTGCAGGCGTTCTGAAAGAGTCCGAAATGTATACGGCGTTTTGTCTGCTGGTGTATGTCTTGTCCGTTGGGCTGGCCACCCACAATCTGTCGTTATGTCTGTTTTGTTGTTTACCCCCACCCTTGTGTACACCTCGACTTCGTTTCAGTTTTTCCTGTAAGAATCCTAAGTAGAGACAACCACTGAAGCCATAATAATAAATGAAAAACAGAATTAATTTTGATAGATGTATTTTTTTTTTACATACAGGCATTTATTTAATCTGGTTAGAAACAAAGGCTTTGTGATAGTACGGAGCTACGGAGCCCCTGTAAGTTCCAGCTCGAACGCTCGCACTATCGTAAAAGAAAAGTTCCCCATAGTGATATTTTTGCCCGTAAATTCGTCTTTATGCATTTTTAGAGAGAGGAAAGAATATAGCAGCTCATCCTACTCTGCAGTGAAATTTCTACGATACCCTTAGGCAGTCGTGGGAGTTGATGAAATTGACTGTTGTCCTAAATAAAAATAAGTCTGCCTTTGTTGTTCGGTTGGCGGTCCATCGGAAAACTAAATGTGCCGCTTGTAGTAGGTTAGTGTTGGGTGCCGAATTCATATTGCTGGCAGTACCTGTTGACTAAAAGGTATGCGCACATTAAATTAGAGGACACAGAAGGGGTTCTCGTTTGAGAAGCGGTGACCGAACCTTGTGCGGTAGTGCGAGTAAGTACTGTTCTATACAGCCCTCAAACACTCGCACTATCACTCAGGAACACCGCAAGTTAAAATACGGACTTTTTTTTTTAAATCTTCCCCAGAAATGATTTAAGTGAAGTTGGCTTACCTTCTCTTCACATTAAAGGGATATTGGAACAAAAAGCACCTCCCATTTTCGAGGTTTTATTTTTTATTTTTTTCTGATAACAGAACCCTGCCATGCCGTGGTGCTTCCTTCCTTTGCAGTATTACTTATGAGCTGGCCGGCCACAATTTCTTTGTTTTTATCCCCCTTCTAAGAGGAACTACCCTTCTGTGACCTTCTGAGAGAATTAAAATATTAAAACAATTCATAAAATTGTTAAAACCCATTGATAAACTTTGAATATATTTCAAACATGTTAAAATATGTGTAAACTAAATTAAAAGCTTTAATTTTGAAAATATTTAATTGTAATAACATTGAAGGCAGAGCTCTGAGGTCACATGTTTGAGGGGCTGCTATTTAGGATGACTGCCTAGTAAGATCAGAGAGTGTGAAGGAGGGTGTGAAGCTGACAACATCCTGTTCTGAGATAGTGAGTTCTAACTCAGAGATGTGAATTTTGGATTCTTTATCTTGTTTTGTTATTTTGCCATTTCTAGTCCACTATATGCAATAAAAAATGTTTTTTGGTTACTGCTAATCTTGTCCGAGTGCCTTACTATCCCACACCATCTCACATTTGGTGTTAGAAGTGGGATAGTGGGTTCGAAAAGGACCTATTGGTGGATCTGAGGTCAGATTCTACGTGTATGCATTCGGACAAGGCAGAAGAGCGAACTACCCCAGCTACAAGGTCATTCATACTAGCCACAAAGTTGCCTTTATTGTCTGGGCTGGAGCCGACGCTTCCAAGGAAGGTGGCTAAGGTGACAACTGAGGGAGATGGTGTGGATATGGAGGATATAAAACCCACTGGAAAGGGTGCCCAAGCAGCTGAACCAGAGGAGAAAGAACCTCCAGAGAGTCCCCATGAGTTGCTGCGATGGCTGTGCCTGAGACAGACAGAGCTGGAACGAGTGGAAAGGGAGAGAGATCGGGCAGAGAATGCAGCTAGATGGACCGACACATTGCATGCTATCCAGGTATTGGGCTCCACAAGACCACCTTCAGCATCTGTGGTAGGACAAAAAGACAGACTAGTCAAAATGGCCGAGTCAGATGACATAGAAGCCTATCTTCTGACATTTGAGTGAGTAGCCATTGCCTGTGCGTGGCCTAGGGACCAGTGGGTTGTCAGGCTGGCTCCATATTGAACTGGGAAGGCACAACTAGCATATAGCCATACAGACCTTGCCCATGTAAATGACTATGATTATGTTAAACAAGCCATTTTGAAAAGGTACGACATAAGTCCCGAAACTTATAGACAACGTTTTAGAACATATAAATTCCAATCTGCTGATACACCCCAAGATCTGTACACGCATTTAAAAGACCTGTGTCATAAATGGTTACAACCCAACATGAGAACAGTTGTACAGATTATAGAAAGTATTATTTTGGAACAATTCATCCGTGTCTTGCCCCAAGATGTGCAATTGTGGGTTAAGGAACACTTCCCTGAGGCCTCAGAGGCAGCCATAAGGCTTTCAGAAGATTATATGACTGCCAGGCCACAACGTTCTAGAACTTTTATGAACTCTAGAAGTCCCTCTACTTCAATGAGGTCTAGTGGCGACGTGAGGCCCCTTAATACTCCAGTTACACCAATTAGTGGTGTCTCAGGGAATAAGGATTACGGTAGAACAAGTAGAGGTTTCAGCCACGATATAATATGTCATGAATGTAAAACCAAGGGACATATTGCTCGATTCTGTCCAAAGAAAAAGGTTGAGTCAATTCATTTAGTTCTTGCTAACTGGAGCCATTATGTCACCACTGTGGAGATTGGAGGATTGGCAGTCTCTGGTCTGGTAGATTCTGGCAGTAAACAGACATTGATACATGCTTCATTGGTGGATAAGCCAGAATTAGAGGAATCCACCACAGGGGTTAAGTGCATACATGGAGATGTTCATTGGTATCCATTAAGAGAGATGGAGATACAAGTAAATGGGATTTTACACAAAATGAAGGTAGGCATAGTACCTTCTTTGCCCGTGCCAGTCATAATTGGACATGATTATCCTTTCTTTGATTCCTTGTTAAATATGAATATTGGGGCAGTTACTACCCGGACACAGAAAAAACAAGAAAAGGAATTGGGACATTTATTTCCTTTTGAGAAAGAGGTATTCGGAACTATTGGTAAGGACAGAAAAAGTAAATCACGAAAACGAAAGACAAACAATCTTGGAATAAAAAAGATACTGGACTGGAGACACTAACAGAAAAATATATGCTACCTAATAGAGAGTTTGTAAATATGCAAAAATCTGATGATACTTTAACCCCTTTCTTTTTACAGGTAGTCTCAACAACCCCCACTGAGTCTCATCAACCATATTACATAATTAAAGATGATTTATTATATAGGGTATGTACAAACTCTCATACAGGGGAGATGGTAGAGCAGTTGTTGGTTCCCATCCCCTTTCGAAAAAGATTGTTGTCTATTGCCCATGATCTACCTATGGCAGGTCATTTGGGTAAAGATCATACATTGCAATGCTTGCTATACCGGTTTTATTGGCCTGGAATACATGAGCAGGTGGCCGATTACTGTAAAAGCTGCCCTGAGTGTCAACAGGTCGCAGCAGTGGACCGAAAGGATAAAGTACCCCTACTACCAATGCCCTTAGTTAACAATATGTTCGAAAGGGTCGCAATGGATATTATAGGACCATTACCAAAAAGTACAAGAGGAAACCGCTTCATATTAGTAGTAGTAGACTATACCACAAAATACCCGGAGGCGATACCCCTCCGTACTGCCACCGCCCCCAGAATTGCAGAGGAATTAGTAAAGATCTTCAGTCGTATGGGGATTCCAAAAACTATTCTGACTGATAGAGGCACTAATTTTTGCTCAGAATTGTTACAAAAGTTGTACCAAGCTTTAGGTATTAAAGCAGTCTTCACTACTCCCTACCATCCACAAATGGATGGGTTAGTCGAACGATTCAATCAGACTCTGAAAAAAATGCTTAGGAAATATGTAACAGAGGAAGGTAATAAATGGGACATGTACTTACCCTATTTGATGTTTGCATATAGGGAAGTACCACAGGCCTCTACTGGGTTCTCTCCATTTGAATTGTTATACGGACATAACCCAAGAGGCCCATTGGACATTATCAAGGAAGAATGGGAAGACAGGAAGGGTAAACACCTATTAGAACCTTTAGAATATTGGCAACAACTACGACAAAGATTAATGATTTATGTAAAGAAAGCACATCAAACTAATCTGCAACAACAAACCAAACAAAAGGAATATTATGATAAAGGGACAAAATTTAAAGAATTTGTCGCAGGCTATAAGGTTCTACTTTTATTACTCCTCCTCTGAAAATAAGTTACTCATGAAGTGGCAAGGCCCCTACCAGATAGTAGAACGTATGGGTCCAGTAACTTATTCAGTGGCATGTCCTGAAAAGAAGAGTAAATGCAAAGTCTATCATGTTAATTTGTTGAAACCATGGGTAGAACGAACACCTTCTTCTTGTAACTATATCGGTCCCGAAACTTCTGAGTCTGAATTAGACGTAGCCTATGAGAGATTAGAAGGTACAAGTAATCTCTCAGAGGCACAGATTAACCCACACTTATTGGCCAAACAAGTACAAATGTTACAAACCATGTTAGAGCCTTTCGGAACCCTATTTACAGGTCTACCAGGAAAGGTTACTAATGCTGTTCACCATATCATGGTGTCTGAAGACATGCCCGTAAGACAAAAGGCTTATAGAATACCAGAAAAGGTAAGGGATGAGGTAATCCAAGAAATTAAAAGAATGCAGGACTTGGGAATCATAGAGCCATCCCATAGTGAATGGACCTTCCCTATGGTATTAGTAGAGAAAAAGGAGGGTGGAATCAGGCTTTGTTTAGATTTCAGATGCTTAAATTCCATATCCAAATTTGATTGTTACCCAATGCCCCGGATAGATGACATTATAGACCGTTTGGGGGTGGCTCGCTACATTAGCACCCTAGACTTAACAAAGGGATACTGGCAAATCCCGTTAGACCCAAAAGACAAAGAAAAGACAGCATTTAGTACACCGATTGGCCTGTACCACTTTACAGTGATGCCATTTGGTCTACATGGGGCTCCCGCTACGTTTCAACGGGTAATGGATAACATTCTACAACCACATACAACGTATAGTGCGGCTTACCTAGATGATGTCGTGATTTTCAGTCCCTCATGGAAGAACATACAGCACCTACAGGCTATATTATCTGCCCTGTCAGAAGCTGGGTTGACACTAAATCCCTCTAAGTGTTCTTTAGCAATGCAGGAAACAAGGTACTTAGGGTTTCAAATTGGTAATGGGAAGGTAAAACCGGAAATTACGAAGGTTGAAGCTGTGGCCAATCCCCCTCGCCAATAACAAAAAAAGATGTAAGATCCTTTTTAGGACTTGTCGGGTACTATAGACGATTCGTACCTGACTGTTCTACAATAGCTGGTCCATTAACTGACCTGATAAAGAAGTCTAAGCCAGATAAGGTAAAATGGACACCTGAGTGTGAAGAAGCATTCTGTAAACTGAAGGCTCGAATATGTTCCTCACCTATTCTACACTCCCCTGATTTTGCCCATCCATTTATATTACAAACAGATGCATCTAATTGTGGCATAGGGGCTGTACTTACACAAATAATACAGGGAGAGGAGCATCCAGTCATATTTATAAGCCGGAAATTACATGAAAGAGAGAAGCATTATTCAGTTATTGAAAAAGAATGCCTAGCCATCAAATGGTCAATAGAAGCTTTACGCTTCTATTTATGGGGTAGATAATTTGAATTATGGGTAGATCACAACCCTTTGTGCTGGCTTCATGTGATGAAGGACAAAAATCCTCTCATAATGCGATGGTACCTAGCAATGCAACCTTATAGGTTTTCCATAAAATATAGGAAAGGAACAGAGCATATGAATGCCGATTTCTTATCTAGATATGGCATGGGAATTATGTCTACCTATTCTCAGACCTCGGGGTAAAAGTAAGATAGTGATCGTTAAGGGGAATAAGTGCGCTAAACTTATTTGTGATAGGTTTTTTTTGGGACCCCGAGATGGAGCCCTGGTGAGGGTGGGCTATGGCTCTATCTCTTGAATAGAGATCTGAGATAGGTATAGTATTGGTTCTTGGGAACCAAACATAGTTTGTTTGGTTTTGGGTGGGGAGGAATGTGAGAGAGAGAGATAACCCACCCCCTGTGTTTTTTTTTTTTGTATATCAGTTTTTATTAAGTGCTTAAATGGTTGCTGCAGGCGTTCTGAAAGAGTCCGAAATGTATACAGCGTTTTGTCTGCTGGTGTATGTCTTGTCCGTTGGGCTGGCCACCCACAATCTGTCGTTATGTCCGTTTTGTTGTTTACCCCCCTTGTGTACACCTCGGACTTCGTTTCAGTTTTTCCTGTAAGAATCCTAAGTAAAGACAACCACTGAAGCCATAATAATAAATGAAAAACAGAATTAATTTTGATAGATGTATTTTTTTTACATACAGGCATTTATTTAATCTGGTTAGAAACAAAGGCTTTGCGATAGTACAGAGCTACGGAGCCCCTGTAAGTTCCAGCTCGAACACTCGCACTATTGCAAAAGAAAAGTTCCCCGTAGTGATATTTTTGCCTGTAAATTCGTCTTTATGCATTTTTAGAGAGAGGAAAGAATATAGCAGCTCATCCTACTCTGCAGTAAAATTTCTACGATACCCTTAGGCAGTCGGGAGCTGATGAAATTCGGACTGTTGTTCTAAATAAAAATAAGTCTGCCTTTGTTGTTCGGTTGGCAGTCCATCGGAAAACTAAATGTGCCGCTTGTAGTAGGTTAGTGTTGGGTGCCGAATTCATATTGCTGGCAGTACCTGTGGACTAAAATGTATGCACACATTAAATTAGAGGACACAGAAGGGGTTCTCGCTTGAGAAGCGGTGACCGAACCTTGTGCAGTAGTGCGAGTAAGTACTGTTCTATACAGTCCTCAAACACTCGCACTATCACTCAGGAACACCGCAAGTTAAAATACGGACGTTTTTTTTTTTAAATCTTCCCCAGAAATGATTTAAGTGAAGTTGGCTTACCCTCTCTTCACATTAAAGGGATATTGGAACAAAAAGCACTCCTCCCATTTTCGAGGTTTTTATTTTTTTTCTGATAACAGAACCCTGCCGTGCCGTGTGCTTCCTTCCTTTTGCAGTATTACTTATGAGCCGGCCGGCCACAATTTCCTTGTTTTTATCCCCCTTCTAAGAGGAACTACCCTTCTGTGACCTTCTGAGAGAATTAAAATAATTAAACAATTCATAAAATTGTTAAAACCCATTGATAAACTTTGAATATATTTCAAACATGTTAATGTATGTGTAAACTAAATTAAAAGCTTTAATTTTGAAAATATTTAATTGTAATAACATTGAAGGCGGAGCTCTGAGGTCACATATTTGAGGGGCTGCTATTTAGGATGACTGCCTAGTAAGATCAGAGAGTGTGAAGGAGGGTGTGAAGCTGACAACACCCTGTTCTGACATAGTGAGTTCTAACTCAGAGATGTGAATTTTGGATTCTTTATCTTGTTTTGTTATTTTGCTGTTTCTAGTCCACTATATGCAATAAATTTTTTTTTTTGGTTACTGCTAATCTTGTCCGAGTGCCTTACTATCCCACACCATCTCACAGCTATGTTTTCTTCCATTTCAATCATGTGATGGCACCATCCCAGTACTGAGAAACCATAGTATGCATTTAGTATGTCAGCCAAAAAGCAATCTCATTGGAAAAGATGTTGAAAGACAGTTGGTAGCCATATTAATTTAGTGATTTACTGGGGAACATTCTGGAAGAAGCACTGGATGTCTGTTGGTGATGGTAGATGTTTCAGCAGGCATGGCCCCAGTGAGTTGGGGCAGAAGCTAGATATCAGAATTATCAAGCTTTTAACCTAGGGAGGGGAGAGTAGTACTTATAGGCAGGTCTCAGATCACACACACACAGACACACAGGTGCATGCATGTATATACACAACCACACACAAACACACACACACACACACACGCTTTCTCTCTCACACACACACTCACTCACATGCACACACAGACACACGAATGCACACACACAGACACGCACACAGAGACAGGTTACTCTTGTGATTGAAAATGTAATTATCTGTGCAGCACCAGGTTGTACACTGAAAAAAGAGTAAGGTGCCTCCAGATGTCTCAGGACCCAGTTGCCTTTCTGGTGCTGCTGGTAGTGCAACTGGAACAGTATTCTGAGTGGCCCTGGTTTAAGTCCCAGCTAAGGCACTTATTTTTGTCTCTCTTCTGTTTGCATGGGTTTCATAAATGTACACACCACACTCTTGTGATTGAAAAAGTAATTATCTGTGCAGCACCAGGCTCTGTTTTAGAAAACGAGAAGTGGGGTGCCTCTGGATGTCACAGTTGACTTGGGGGTACAGCTAATAATATAACTAGAATGGTATTCAAAGTGATCAGGGTTCAAATCCTAGCTAAGACACTTATTTCTTTTCTCTTCTATTTGTATGGGTTTCATAAATGTGTAAACTACACTCCTGAGATTTAAAAAGGAAAAAAAAAAAGTACTTCTTCACAGAAAGTCAAGGCAACTTTATTTCTAAGACGCCCAATCCCAAAAGCTCTGGGCATTGTACACGATAAAAACAGGATACAAATAGAGAAATAACACTTATGCAATAGCAAAATATTTAAAACAACATTCTTAAAAGCATGAATATAAAATGAAAATATGCGGTATAAATATACTATAGCTGAGGGTCAGGGGAGATGGCTTAATCCTCAAAATCCTGGCAAAAAGATGGGCCTTAAGCCTCTGCTTAAAAACACCAACTTTGGGTGCCTCCCGGACTGCAGTTGGAAGCATGTTCCACAGGGTCAGCCCAGAGGCACTGAATGCTCAATCAACAGAGGTCTTGAGCTGTACCCTGGGAACATCCAGGAGGCCCCTTGAAATGGAGTGGAAGGAGCAGGCAGAGGTCGTAGGTGACAGGAGCTCAGATAGGTAGCCAAGACCCTGCCCATATAGGACCTTGTAGGTGAGCAAGCCCACCTTGAAAAGGACCCTTCACCTGACTGGCAGCCAGTGCAGAGCATACAGAACCAGAGTCACATGGCAGGACTGAGATAGTCTGGCCAGTAACCAGGCCATCGTGTTCTGCACCAGCTGCAGCCTGCGGAGGGTCCCTCCCATGACTACAAAGTAAAGAGTATTACAGTAGTCGAGTGTGGAGGTCACAAAGGCATGTACTAGGGTCGGCAGATCTTCAGGCAGAATGAGGGGCTTGATCCTGGTGATGTTCCATAGGTGGTAAAAATCACTCTTTACAACAGATGACACCTGATCTTCAAAGGTCAGTCTGTTTTGTCTAGAATCACATCTAGTTTTCACACCCTTGGGGAAGCAACCAATGGAGCAGACCCCTTGAAAAGACCAGTGTTTGCTCCAGGTAGCAACCCATCATGCCCGCGATCCATCTCGTCCACCAGCACCTCTGTCTTGACCGGGTTGAGTCACAACCAGCTGAAAGCCATCCAGTCATTGATTTTAGCCAGACAGGTGTTAAGCATATCAACCACACCAGATGTCCAGGTGGCAAATGACAAATACAGCTGGGTGTCATCTGCATAGCAGTGAAACTCCACACTGTACTGTTGAATGATCTTACCCAGGGGCAGCATATACACCGTGAACAGCATCGGCGACAAGATCGAGCCCTGTGGAACTCCATAAGACAAAGGCATTGGAGAGGAGGAGGAATTCCCCATCACTACCTGCTGCACCTTGTCCGCGAGATAGGACTCAAACCACCTAATGCCAACACCAGTGAGTCCACAAAATTCACAGAGCCAATCGAGAAGCACAATGTGATCCATGGTGTCGAAAGCTGAGGAGAGATCAAGGAGCACAAGGATTGACCTGTCTCCTCTATCTCTAACTCTAAATAAGTCATTATGCACCCTGACTAGTGCGGTTTCTGTGATGTGCCTAGCCCAAAAATCTGACTGAAATGTCTCATAGATGTCAAAGGACACGAACCGATCCTCGAGCTGCTGTGCTAACAGGTTCTTGACAACCTTGCTCAAGAAAGGCAAGTTGGAGATAGGGCGGCAATTCGCTAGGATGTCTGAGTTGAGGGAAGGTTTTTTTAGGAGGGCTCTCACCAGTGCCTCTTTCAGAGGAGCTAGAAACACCCCCTCCACCATTGACCACCTAGTTATCCCAGCGAACACTAGGCCAACAACCTCGGTGCATCCCATCAAGAAATGCATCAGGGCCAGGTCCAGTTCACAAGATGTATTCTTCAGCTCTAAGATCACCCAAATCACCTCAGACATGTCCACTAGCCTAAACTCTTCCCAGGCAGGCAGAGTTCCTCTGCTTCCAATAGCCCAGCAACTGTGGGGCAAAAGCCCACCTGATGGAATCCCCGACCAGATAGCCAACACCCTGTCAGAGAAGAACAGAGCAAACTCCTCACACAAGGTGGATGAAAAGGCTTTTTTTGGTGGAAGACAGGCCAGATGAAGAAGCCTGTTCACAGCCTGGAAATGCTGAGCAGATCTTCCCTCCCTGCCACAATCTCCCTGGATGGAAACTCTGCCTTCCTACGGGAGATTGCCTCCTGGTACTCACAACAGTGGATGAGCAGAACCAGCTTGTCAGCATCTAGTGGAGACTCCCACCAGCAATGCTCTAACTTCTGACACTTGATCTTTATCACCTTGAGATCCCCATCGAACCATGGGGATCTCAAATGTGACTATCTGGGTTATACAAACTGGTGCTATGGCATCCAGAGCTTCAGACTCTACCTTATTATAGGTGGCCACTGCCTTCCCGGAGCCAATCACACAAGCCGCCTCAACCCTAGATAGGTCAGCTTCTCGGTCTAGCCCCCTTAAAGGGTGGTAGCTAACCATCTGTACAGGGACAGGACTATCAGGGGTGGCCCAAAATGTGAACTCCACAGTGCAGTGATCAAACCAAGAAACTGGATCAATCCTGAGGTTATCAACCCCAAGACCCAGCTGGAATGACCGTGCTTGTGGGTCACAGAAGGAACCGATTGTGTCAGGCCCAGTGAAGACATTAACTGGAGGAGGTCTTAACTAAAACACAAGGATTCATTGTCAACCCAGGTGTTGAAGTCCCCCAGGATTAATCATCTGGGGGACTCCAACACCTGATCAATGACAAAGTTTGCTACCTCCTGCAGGAATTCTTCCCCAGACCCAGGCAGGCGGCAAATGAGGAGAATTCTGCAGCCTGTGCCTGGACCCCAATGAATGGTGAGACACTCAAAAGATCCGGTGTTACCAACTGAATTCCCTGTGAAGCCCAATTTGGCTGTAAAATGATGGCCACACCCCCACCCCTGTGATCCTTCCTTGGGCAGTGCACCACAGAGTATCTGATGGGGATGGTGGCCGCTAGAACTGGGCCATCATCATCACTCAACCAAGTCTCCGTAATGCAAGCCAGGTCAACAGAGGAAATCAAGTCCACAAAAATAGAAGTCTTGCTCCTAATCGATCTGGCATTGCAAAGCACCACCCGAAGATGATTAGGGGAGGCACCCGGTCCTATAGCTACCTGGCCACTCGGTCTGGTGGGACCTCTGAGTACGGGAACCAAACACATCAGGCATCTCCCCGTCCCTATTTGAACCCAGGGCATCTCCTGGACCTTACAACCTCAATGCTCCTGGGTGGTTTGTAAATGGAACATATTGGCAAGCAAGGTGGTGAGCACCAGAATGGCGATGGGTTTTTAAAACAAGCATTGGCCAATGCAAAATGTTTGCTTGCTTGCATTTGCTGTATAAGTGTTGGGAATAAATAACACAGCAATAAAAATTAGCAAATTAATAACGTGTTATAATAGTGAAATCATCATGATTGGGAAACGAAGAGATTCACTCATAATAACACTGTTGTTTTCTTAGACTTTGACCTGAAATGTCAAGATATTATTTTTATTACCCACATCATATGAACTTGACAGCTGTTGTTTATCAAATGCCACCAGAAGCATGATTTTGCAGAATGACAATGAAAACAGGTTTTAGAGGGGGATTTGAAAATTACACCTGCTATGTTCATGAGATGGGGAAAAGAAATAACTATGCTGAAAATGTGGGTTCAGAAAGGAAAATAAGGAGTCCTGTTCACTGTGGCAGTGCGAGTGAGACCAACTATTCTTAACAGACCACTTGTGCTGACCAGACTTTTTCCTGACAAAATGCAGTGTCCTGTTCACTGTGATGGTTTGTGAAGGAGTTCAGATACAATATCTTTATATTATAAATGGATTTGGTGCTGTATTTATTTAGAAGACCTACACTAAACATTTTTTGTCAGTTTCTTTACACCAGCACCTGGTTCTGACAAGACACTGAGCTCTCGAGACCAGGGGCTCAAAGGTTGCACTCAAACTGCGAACACAAGAAGCAGTACTAACAGTCTAAGGCAACAGCGTTTTGTTTTAATTCACAGTATCGTAATATTGTATATGAACTCCTCCGAAAAGCATCACAGTGATCAGAATACTACATTTTGCCAGGGAAAAAAGACCAGCCAGCACGAGCACTCTGTTGAGAACAATTGATCTCACTCGTGCTGTGACACCGAAAGTCACTTCTTGTTTGATGTCATTAGCAGACTCAAACAGAGCAGGCACAGCTGAAAATTAAAATGTGGAGATCAGTACAGATGGAGTCAAAGGATGTTTATATACCTTTGTATGGAGTAAAGAGATCACTGTAGCCCTATAAATGTGAAAATATATAAACATCTTCAGTAACATGAACATGTAATGAGCGAAAACTGTGCACAAGGAAAGGATTGCCATTGTTAGAGTGTCCTAGTTTGTTTTGCAGAATAACAGTGTATGGTTTGAACTGTTTTTGTGTCATATATATTTCTTAAGTTTAGGTGTACTAGACTGCATCCCACTTGTTTGGGAAATAAATGTTGGGACAATGCCAGCTTGTTTGGAGGGTGAAGAGAGTGGGAGCGGATGGATTGAAAGCAAATGAGGAAGAGCAGAGAATGCAAATGATGATGAATGTCTCATGGTTTGGGAAGATCAGAAATCAGGGAGGGGAGAGGGCTCAGAGGTGCAGAACTGCCAAGATACATCAAGAATAGGAGTATGTTGGGGGGTCGAAGACAAGGTAGAAGAGAAGTGGAAAGGAACTGCTGAGAGCACTTAGTGTAAAGTGATAATACTGCACTGGCATTTTAGGGCTGAAGGTAGAGAGAGAGGAGGCAAGAGACAGAGAACAGGTGGAACACAGATGGTAATGTGTTGAAAGCTGTAGGATACAGGGTAGAGATGGTAGGGGGAAAGAAAAAGTGGCACAGAGGAGGTACTGTACAGCATGGAAAATAGCAGGAGGTGGGTGGGAGGAATCATTGAGGGGTAAAGAGATCAAGTGCCAGAGTGGGTGTGATGTATACAGAGAATGGCAATATGTTGGTGGGCTGAGAGATGGGGGCAAGGGAAGATCATGGAGGTGAGAGAGGCAGTGGTGCAGAGTCAGTGGTAAAAGTATACAGAGAATGGCAGTGATTGGGGGAGCGAAGATCGGTGAAGGGAAGAATATAGATCAAGTGTCGAACAGCAGATAATGTGACTCCTCTTCACGAGTATGCACTGTATATATTTTTGGAGCATATCTATGATGAAGAAATAAAATCAAAATAAAAGTATAATTTATGAGCATGCCAGAAGTGTTTGTACAATCAAGAACTCAGTGAGACTACATACAGTAGTTCTGAACAGCATAGTTACAAGACGCAGTGAAGCACTTTCACTGGCCATGTAACTCATATAGCCATTGTTTTGAAAATAATCAGACTGTGTCCTGTGAGAAGTGTTACTATTAGTAAAACTGTACATAGGGGCTCATACAGGACATATAAATATGAGAATGTAGAAACGGTGATACAGACCAGGTGCCACAGAGCAGCTAATGTGAATGACGGTGAATGGCAGGTTTGGGGAGGGGGGCAGAGATTGTGGGGGAGAACAAGTGTCAAAGAGTGCTTAATGTACAGGAAGAAGAAAGGCATGTTGGGGGCAGAGACTGTGGAGGGGAGAGATAGAGGCCAAGTGCTGCAGAGTGGCTAATGTGATGGGGCAGTACTGGCATTTTGGAGGGGGCAGCTATCGTGGAGGGGAGGAACTGACAGCAAGGGTTCTATGTCATAACCTGCTATCGCTGTTTGGGTGAGTGTACATTGCCAGAAATGAATTACAGTGATGTACACTCACAGTGAACTGCAAGGCGGTGATGGAATTTACAAGTATGTTGGGGGCTGTGCCCCCTCACCCCCCTCACTGGGGGTTTCACCCCCTGCACCCCCCTATTTATGGATTCTCAACTACAGGGTGGTGCATGTTGAGGGGTTAAATTCTTAAAATGAAAAAAAAAACAAGCCACCTGCTGGAACAAAAATAATGCACCACTCCAGACCTGAACCCTGCACTCTGCACACTCCAACTGACCACCCTCCCCGCCACGTTAGCCAACCAGCTCGGCAACTGCCTCTCACAATCCCTCCCACATACCTCCCCTCTCTTTCCTCCCCCCCATGTGAGTACGTGCATACAAGAGTGTACACTTTCCGTCACCCTACCTAGCCCACCCAGGTATCCAGTCGCTACCCTACCAGGTAGCCCTGCATACAGGTGCTGTAACAGAGTAGCCACTTTTGCAAGTGCTCAGTTGCAGTCACCGTGTTCACTGGATACCAACAGCATCTGCTGCAGAGCAGCTAATGTAAATGATGATGAATGATGGGAGGTTTGACGAGGCAGAAATCAGGGAGGAGGAAAAAGTAAGTGTCAAAGAGTGGATAATGTAGGGACAATGCCAGCATTTATTTTTTGGGGGAAGATATTGGGAGTAGAGAAATAGAGAGCAGATACTGAAGAGCAGCCAATATGAATGACAGTGAATGGCAGCATTTGGGGGGGGGGCAGAGATTGGGGAGTGGGGAAGAGCAAGTTCCGCAGAACAGCTAATGGATAGGGAAAATGTTGGCATGTTGTAGGTGGGCAGAGATCATGTGATGGATGGATATAGAGCAAGTTGAACAGGGCAGCTAATGTCAATTACAAAGGATGATGGAAGTTTGGGGGGCAGATTTCAATGAGTGGGAGAAAGTGAGTGCTACAGAACAGGTAATGTGAATGATGGGGAATGGGGGCATGTTGGGGGGACAGAAATCGGGGAGGAGGGAGAAAGCAACTGCCACAGAGAAGCAAATATAAATGGAGAATGGCAGCATGTTAGGGGGTCAGATATGGGATAGGACAGGGAAAGAGCTGGAGATCATGCCATATATATGGAAAACAATGGTATGTTCAGGGGGAGAGAGAGAGATTCAGGAGGGGAGGAATACAGAACAAAGTGCACACAATGGGAAGTATGAAGTACCGAGAGTGGTGAAATGTTTCAGGATTGGTGGAAAGTAAGAACTGCTGAAGAGTGGCTAACGTGTAGGGCAAATGCAAGCATTTTTGGGCGGGCAGATATCTGGGAGGGGAAGAATAGACAGCAAGTGCCGCAGAGTGGCTAATGTGAATTGGCATGTTGCAGAGATCAGGGAGGGGGCGGATATAGAGCAAATGATGTGGAGCAGCTCATGTGAATTACTGTGACTGGCAGCAGCTTGGGGCAGCAGTTATCAAAGAGGCAGGAGAGAGAAAGTGTGACAAAGTAGGCAAAATGTGAATGATGGGGAATGTGGGTATGTTGGGGGGAAGAGAGGTCTGGGAGATGAAGAATACTGATCAAATGGCACACAGCAGGTAATATGAAGTACCAGGTGTGGCAAGATATTTGAGAATGGGAAGGAGACAGTAAGTGCTACAGAGGGGCTAATGTATACGGAGAATGACAGTAAATGGGGGTCAAGAAAACACAAGAGAACCTGCGCTCTTGGGATGAGCAGTTACTGACCCAGTCATGCAAACATACACACACACACACACACACAAAAAAGAACCCTAACGGTCTTGGAGAGGACACGAAGTGCTGAGGTAAAGTGCTGTGGACTCCTTCTTTATCAAGTTTGGTTTTATTAATTTTCTTTTCAAACTGTATTTTACATTGCAGCAGAGTGTTACCAATTGGGAGGAGGGAGCATAAACTTATGAGGAAAGGGATTCAGATCAAGTGGCAAACAGTGGATAGTGAGACTTAATGAGAAAAGGGGACATTGTGGATCATGGAGTGGGAGGGGAGAGAACAAGAGATGAACAGCAGGTAATAAAAATTACAGGGAATTATGCATATTGGGGTGGGGCACAGACTATAGAGTAGGGGAGAGAGCAATTTCTGAAGAGTGGAAAGTGTGTGCAGACCATGGCAACATGTTGTTGGGGGGGTAGTCAGAGGTCACTGGGGAATAGAGAGCAAGTCGAGAAGAGTAGTTCATGTATCACAGAGAGGGAAGGCAGAGATCGAGGTGAGGTATAAGCAGGGCCCCTAGTTTTCTGCGGCACAGTGGGACCAAGTTCTGCGGCAAGACTACCATTTGCCACAGAACTTCTGCGGTGGTGGTTTGTAATTTCTGAGGAATTTCTGCGGCACTAACAAACTACCACTTCAGTGTCAGCTTGTCATCCTGACTTCACTTTCATGGCAGTGGTTATAGCAATCAGTATGGTGGAAAGCACAGTAACACTAGTTCAAAAAATAACAGACTTATAAAAATAATTTTATGCCTAAAAAAAGCAAAACAAATGTCTCTCCCTTACGGTCCTAGCCTGTTGCATCAATGACATGCAGAGGGGATCTTATGTGATAAATAAGGTATTTCTATATGCATGCTATCTATCCCACTAATGAGGTTTCCACTGTCTATCACTTATATATTTGTATGTGCTTTCTACACCACTCATGAGGTTCCCACTGTGTATCACTTGTATATTTATATGCACTCTGTAGCATACATACAAATATGCGTGTGTGTGTTTGAGGTGAGAGAGACAGATACTATATATGTGTGTGTGTATGTTTGTGTATATATATTTATATATTTATATTATTATTTTTTTTTAATTTCCATGAACTTGCATCCTCATTCATACAGTTCCCATTGGAAATGGAATAGAGGAGTTACTGCAAAACTCATTCTTCATGTCAACCTGCTTTCCCTGACACACTGCGTAACATCATCAGGCCATGACATGCATGTGAACCAATTGTGAGATGCAGTTCTCCGGCCCATCACATTGTGTCCACCATGTGACAGAACACTGCACCATACCTTCCCAGGCTGCAAGCAGTGATGTGTTCCACCAAACCTTGTGCTGCCCAGCCAGCTCCCAGAGCTAATCTCTGAACCTGAGTTGCCAGCATGGAAACACAGCATGGTACCCTCTGGCCCAACAGATGTCCCTGCACACAACATTTCTCCATAACTTTTAGGTGATTCTATCAACCAATGGCAATATGTAATCAATAACCCTGGCAAAAATGCATACAGTGCAATTATTTATTTAACAGGTCTATTCTTTCAACAGGTCTACACATTATTATATTTCACTTTTCTGGGCATAATTACTTTCTTTTTCTTAAAAAGTTAGACAGCTAAATTAATTTTACCAGTTATTCATTTCAGATATCGTCTCTATACCTTAAAGGCACAAATAGGTTTGTACAAAGTGAGGTATGGACTTAACAGGTCTGTGCTATTGACAAGGTTTTGTTTAAGTTGGCCATGGTGCAACAATGTAAGACTGAAAATTGTATTTAGGCTGTAGTGCAGGTTGAGCAAAGATCACCATGTCTGATGTGCTGTGCCACTGCCTCTGGGAGTGATAGCTGTGGTAGATAAGTGACTGTTCATTTCTGTTGCAGAATGCAGCCATTTCATTAGATAATATATGATGTTATAGCAATGATAACATCACATTCTGAACATATGGGGAGTTTTGGATATAAAAAGAGGGGAAGGGAACCAGATTCTATGTACAAAAAGAAATATTAATAAAAAATCACCAAGAAGCGTGAATTCTGCAGCACCGCAATAGTTCTGCAGTAGATTGCAAGTTCTACGCAAACTTCTGCAGCCGCAGAATTCTAGGGGCCTTGGGTATAAGGAAGAAGTTCCACTCTGTGGCAAAAGTAAAGTAGCGACTAATGCTGTTCAGTGAGTTATCTGCCATGTAGCATAGGTGCCGGAACAGGGGGGCACTAGGGCCTTGGCCCTACCACTTTCATAAGTGGCCCTGTCACTTTTTGCTATAATGGTAATATATTTAATAAGGGAAAATTTACCACTTACGTCCTTGGCCCTAACCATAGAAACATAGAAACATAGAAGTTGACGGCAGATAAGGACCGCAAGGCCCATCCAGTCTGCCCATTTCTTTTTCTACCTTATAAATGTGCCATCGGCCTTTGCTCTGTCAGTGACCTATCTATTCATAGTCATTCGTATTGCTCCCTTATGCCTATCCCATGCCTGTTTGAAGCCCTGCACTGTATTCATAGCCACCACTTCTTGTGGTAAGCCATTCCATGCATCTACCACCTTTCTGTGAAAAGAATTTCCTCACATTCCCCCTTAATCGGCCTCCCTCTAATCTCATGCCGTGTCCTCTTGTCCTGCTATTTTTCTTATATTTAAACATGTTAGATTCTTTCACCTTGTTTATGCCCTTAAGGTGTTTGAATGCCTCGATCATATCACCTCTCTCCCTCCTTTGCTCAAGGGTATACATATTGAGCTCCATTAATCTGTCCTCATATGTCTTCTGATGCAGTCCCTGCACCATTTTGGCTGCCCTTCTCTGGACTGCCTCAATTTGGTTAATGTCCTTGTGAAGGTGTGGCCTCCAATACTGCACGCAGTACTCCAGATGGGGCCTAACCAATGTCTTGTACAGAGGGATTATTACCTCCCTCTTACGACTTGTGATACCCCTACTAATACACCCTAACACCCCCTAGCCTTACCTACTGCTTTAGAGGTCTGCTTGGATGATTTTAGGTCATCAGTGATGATGATGCCCAAGTCTCTTTCTTCCTTTGTGACTGCTAGCAACTCCCCTCCCAGCCTATAGGTGGCTTCAGGGTTTCTCTTCCCTATATGCATGATTTTGCACTTCTTTGCATTAAATCCCAGTTGCCACTCTTCTGACCATTCTGCTAGTTTATCCAGATCTCTTCTCATTCTGCCCACCCCATCTGGATCATCTACTCTGTTGCAGATCTTGGTGTCATCTGCAAACAGACAAGCCTTACCCAGAACCAAATGCAGGGACAAGGTATCATGCATGTCTTAGAAACTGTAAAAGAAAACCCTCTACTTTGCAATTTCCAGCCTTGTGATTAGACAAGGTCTTCAAATGGAAGAGAAAGGCAGCAAGTGGGTGGAATTAGGAAGGAGATTCATTATTCAAGAGTGGTACCTGGTGAAAGAACCCCCCCCCCCCAAAAAAAAGCCCTATTACACTTCACACTGATGTCAACATATTCATATGCTTTAAAAGCAACACATATTATTTTCTGCTTACTGTATAAGTGTTCAGCATTGTTTATTTATGTTGTAATGACCAATATACTTTAATTTTAGTGTTCAAAACGCAGGCAAGCAAACAGTTCCTTATCTAAAGTGATCAGATTGTAGGAAACTATTAGAACTTCTTTTACTTGCTTTTTACCACGTATGAAAATACATTAATTCTATGAATTGCATGTGCTGCATCATAGGGTTGCAAATTATATAAGTCATGCAACATCTCTGCCATTCCCTTAGAAACAAAGCACTAAACTGCACCACATATGAAAGAAGTAAATGGCAGCACATAGAGTATGTGGAACAAGAAGCAGGAGTATGGTTTCAAGCAGTCAGAATTAGGACTTACACCAGAATCATGCTGCTTACACTATCCAGCCTTGTGAATGGGCAAGGACTTCAAAGAGAAACAGAGAAGAAAAACGAAGAGTGGGTGGAGATAGGAAGGAGAGTTGGTATTCTGAAGCTGTGATAGGTGAAGGAGGGGCATGCCCCAAAATGCCATTCACAGCACACTGATACCAATATGTTCACAAGCTTTGCAAGTGAACATAAAAACATGGGACAGTTTTAAGGGGTTGTTAAAAACTAAGATAGGAAAGGAGGAGGTGGGGGAGGGGCTAAGCTAAAAATGGGCTGTCAATCAAGGCATGACCAAGAGTGTAGGTCAGTGTGGTGCAGGTAGTAAAACAGGCAGGCATAACAGAGTACGAGTCTTTTTTTTGATGACATCTTTCTATGTTTGTATGTTTCTTTCACAAAAAAATATCTTTTAAAAATGTACAAGGGAATCCAAATGACACTGATGATGAATCTAAGAATTTTAGAACTAGATTATTTTAGAAGAACTGTATGGTGAATGTTTTGCTGACTAACATACTGCTGCTTTAAGAGTAATGCTGTTTAACATCTGTTGTCTTCTAGCTCTACATACAGACCACAACGTTAACAATATCCATGAACTTAAGTGCATCAGTGGCGCTGGGAATGCTTTACGTGCCCAAGGTGTATATCATCATTTTCCATCCCGAGCAAAATGTCCAAAAACGGAAACGTAGCTTCAAGGCAGTAGTGACAGCAGCAACAATGTCATCACGACTATCACACAAAACCAGCGACAGGCCAAACCGGGAGGCAAAAACAGAACTCTGTGAAAATGTAGACCCAAACAGTAAGTACAATTTGTAATTTCCAGCTTTATACTGAGATTGTACTATAGCTGTTGCAACCCTGAAATGCTTTAAAGAGATTATTAACTGATACTGTTTTTGTGTCTCAGTCTGCTACTGCCAGGAATGATCTGCTTTTTGTACAAGCTGTAATTATATCAGAAGCACTAGCTTTTAAGCAATCGGACTAATGTACTCAGGCCATCTGGTGGCAAATTAGGAACTGATGTGACTGTCATCTAAACAGAGCACAATGTGACTGTGATGTTTTGTTTTTCCTAGAGCCCATCTTTTACATGGTACATTTTTCCTTTTTTTTTTGATTTACCATGCTTTTTGGTACCAGGATTCTAGGGCTCAGTCCCCAACCACTAGCCCCTGAACCCCTTCCGGGACTCATCTGGCAGACAGTCCACCCAGGCTTTCCCCCTCTAAGTGGGACCTGCAAATAGGCGCGGTCCCCACAGATGACTGAATCTGGGTCATGGCAGAAGAATCCGCCAGGAGTCTGCCCTGGCTGATTCCATAGCAGTATAATAGTTAGAAATATAAAGACCAGCAATTGGCATGGTAGTAACATGACCACTCATGATTCCAGAAATCTGAGTTGAAGAAAAGACCGTGAGTGACTAGGGGCCACCTGGGAGGAGAGGAGGAGGCTCTAACACTTCAAAGGACACTATCCTTCTTTTGGGTGAGAGGGGACCAGCTGGGGGAGAGGAGGAGGAGGAGGAGGATCGAATATACATAGTAGCATAATAACATAGTAATTGATGGTAGATAAGGACTGCTAGGCCCACCTAGTCAGCATGTATTCCCTGCCTGGATCAGCTGCTGCTGACCCTACTTTGTTATTGACTTTTGCCTCTCTTCCCCAGATCTAGGATTCCCTTATGTCTATCTCATGCATGCTTGAATCCCCCCCCACTGTGTCTGCTCTAACCACTTCCTGGGGCAGATTACTCCTGTCATCCACTACCCTTTCCATGAAGAAAAACGTTCTCACATTTCCCCTTATCCTGCCCCCCTCCAAGCTCATATCGTGTCCTCTCGTCCTTGTACAGCTCTTGTACTAAAAGATGTCACCCACCCACACTTTGTTCAAGCCTTTAAGATACTTGAAGATCTCTATCATATCATCCCGTTCCCGCCTATCTTTCCAGTATATGCATATTTAGGTGTTTTAATCTGTCCTCATATGTTTTGTGATGCAAACCCTTCACCATCTTGGTCATCCTTCTCTGGACTGCCTCCACCCTGTCTGTCCTTACGAAGGTGTGACCTCCAAAACTGAATACCATATTCTAGATGAGGCCTCATGAGTGTTTTGTACAATGGCATCACCACCTCCCTTCTTCTGCTAGTGATACCCCTTCCTATGTACCCCAAAATCCCACTGACCCTCGCTGCAGCCTTTTTACACTGTTTGGCCACTTTTAGGTCATCTGAGATGAGTATCCCTAAATCTCTTTCTTTCCTGGTGATTGTCAGCACTCCCCCCATCCTGTAGCACTCCTCAGGGTTTCTTCACCCTAGGTGCATGATTTTGCACATCTTTGCACTAAATTTTAATTGCTACAATTTGGACCATTTTTACAGCTTTCCCAGATCTCTCTTCATTTCTTCAACCCTCTCTCGAGTGTCTACTCTGTTGCAGATGGTATCCAGTGAACACGGTGACCGCAATTGAGCGCTTACAAAGAGGGTGACTCAGCTATGGCACCTGTGTTCTGGGCTATGTAGCAGGGTAGCGACCGGATGTGAGGGTAGGTGACCACAGTGATGGGATGTTGCTATATAAACACGTGCACAGGAGGGGGACCACGCCACGTGACGGGCAGAAGGGGAGGGAGTGTGTGTGGGGTGTAGTGTGGCTGTCAGCTGCTGAGCTGGCTATGTGGCATGGTGGGTAGGTGGTGGGCTGGGATTGTGAAGGTGCCGGGTTTGGTTCTGGGGCATGATCGCTTTTTGCATTGTGTCGAGGTTTTCATTTTTTTTTAATGTTTTACACCCCCCAACATGCACCCCCCTGGAGTTGAAACTCCTTAAGTAGGGGGGTGTGGGGTGTGTGTAAGGGGTATAGTCCCCTGCATAACATGGAAAACTGGTCACTGTTTTCCTAGTTGCTGCTAGCATACATCTCTGTAATTCATTTTTGGCGATGTACACTCGGTCAAACGGCGATCGCCCTTCCGCGATCACTGTTTTCACATAGAACCATTGCAGATCTTTGTAACATCTGTAAATAGGCAGAACTTCCCCTTCAGCCCTTCAGCAATGTCACTGATGAAGACATTAAAAGGGACTGGCCCCAGGACTGATCCTTGAGGCATGCCACTGGTCACCCTCCTGTCCTCGGATTTGATCCCCTTTATTACCACCCTCTGCTTCCTGTCCCTCAACCAGTTTCTAACCAAGTTTTCTACTTTGTGGCCCACCCCAAGGCTACATAGTTTGTTCACCAGTCTTCTGTGCAGTATGATGTTGAAGGCCTTGCTGAAATCAAGGTAGGCAATATCCACCGCTCCTTCCTGATCCACCCCCTTAGTCACCCAGTCAAAAAAGTCAATCAGATTTGTTTGACATGACCTTCCTGCTGTGAATCCATGCTGTCTTGAATCCTGTGCTCCCACAATTTCCAAGTGCTCCACAATCCTTTCCTTAAGCAGTGCCTCCATAATCTTATGCACTACTGAGGTGTAGCTGACTGGCCTATAGTTTCCTGCCTGCTCTCTGCAACTACATTTGTGAAGAGGGACTACATTTGCCCCATTTCAGTCCTCTGGAACCACCTGTGTATTGAGCAACTCACTAAACAGGGCCACCAGTGGTGCTGTTAGCTCTGTCTTTAATTCCATTAATATCCTGGGGTGTATATCATCTGGCTCCATCACTTTGTCCACCCTGAGTTTGGTGAGTTCCTCCATGACTCTGTCTTCTGTAAAAGTACTGGTGCTTACCTCTCTCCCCCCATTGTTTCTGCTGCCTAGTTGTGGTCCGTATCCCTTACCTTCTACCATGAATACCAAACGGAAGTATTCATTCAGTATAGATGCTTTTCTAGGTCACCCTCTACGCAGACCCCTTCCTCCCCTTTGTGCCTTTCAATCCCTCCCCTGTCCTTTCTTCAATCACTAATGTATCTATAAAATGTATTGTCCCCTCTCTTTACCATATGTGCTAATCTCTCCTTTGTTTGAGCCTTCATGCTCCTAACAGCTTTCCCTGCCTCCCTCTGTCTCTCAGAGTGCTCTGCCCTGTTCTCATCCTTCTGAGTCTCTGTATTTTCTGGAAGCCCTCTTTTTGTCCCTCACTTCCACTGCTATATTCTTTGTGAACCATAGCAGTTTGTTCCTCCTTTTTCCCTTGTTATTCCACCTAAATGCACTGTTTTGTCGCCTCCACTATCGCTTCTTTTATGCATGCTCACCAATCCTCAAATCCTCCACCTGCATCTCTTCCTGCCAGGGCTTCTTTGATCCCTCTCCCCATCCTAGCGAAGTCCACCCTCCTGAAATCCAGGACCCTTGTCTTTGTAGCTCTTCTTCTACCCTGTATTGATGTTAAACCACACTGTATGGTTTTCAGTGTACCATGTCTCGGTAATCGCCACTATGTCCAGATCTGCCTCTGCTATCAAGGCTGCCATGTCATATTACACTCTCCTTCTCCCTGGTGGGAAGGGGCCAACTGAGAGAAGAGATGGATCAAGCATCTCTCAAGACAGTCTCCTTCTCCCAGGTGGGATGGGTCAGCTTGGGGGAGAGGCAGAGAATCAAACATCTCACAAAACACTCTCTATCTGCTGGCTAGGAGGGAGTTAACTGGGATGAAAAGTGGGATCGAGTATCTCACAGAACACTTTCTATCTCCCAGGTGGGAGGGGGTCAGCTGGGGGGAGAAGAAAATTGAATATCTCACAGAACACTCCTTCTCCTGGGTGGGAGGGAGCTAGCTGGGGGAGAGGAGAATCACACATCTCACAGAACACTCTCCTTCTCCCAGGTGGGAGTGGGACAGCTGAAGGAAAGAAGGAAGATCAAGTATCTCACGTTCCTTTGTAAAATAGCCCTTTGGCCTAAAGTTTTATCCTGTCAGAAAATACATTTTTAACTAACTAACATTACATTCTTCTCCTTCTCCCGGGGGGAAGAGGCCAGATGAGGGGAGAGGAGAATTGAGCATCTCACAAGACACTCTTCTTCTGTCGAGTGGGAGGGGGTCAGCTGGGAAGGAAAGGAAGATCAAGCATCTCACAGTACACTCTCCTTCTCCTGGGTGGGAGGGAGCCAGCTAGGGGAAGGAGAAGGATCAAGAATCTTACAGGACGCTGTCTTTGTCTTGGGTGGGAGGAAGCCAGCCACCGGGAGAGAGAGAGATCGAGCATCTCTCAGGACACTCTTCTTCTCCAGGGTGGGTGTGTGGGGGGAACAGCCTGATGGAAAGGAAAAAGAAGCATCTCACAGGACACTGTCCTTCTCCCCATTGGGAAGGGGACATCTGGGGGAGAGGATGATCACACATCTTACAAGATACTCTCCTTTTTCCAGGAGGGAGGGGTCCACCTGGGGGAGAAGAGGATGGAGCATCTCACATTGCACTCTTTTTCTCCCAGATTGGAGGAGGCCAACTGGGGGGGGGGGCAGGAGGATCAAGGATCTCACATGACACTCTCCTTTTACTGGGTGGGAGGGGGCCAGCTGGGGGAGAGGAGATTCAAGCATCTCACTGGACACTCTCCTTTTCCTGACTGGGAGTGGGCCAGCTGAGGGGAGAGGAGGATTAAGCATTTCACAGGACACTCCCTTTCTCCTGGGTGGGAGGGAGCCAACTGGGGGGATAGGTGGATTGAGCATCTCACAGAACACTGCCCTTTTCCCTTGCAAGAGGGGACAGCTCGGGGGAGAGGAGGAGGATCAAGCATCTCACAGAACACTTTCCATCCACTGGGTGGGAGGAGGCCAGCTGGAGGGAGAGGAGGATTGAGCATCTCACTGGACACAGTTCTTCTCCCTGGTGGGAGGGCACCAGCTGGAAGGGAGGGGTATGAATTATTTCAATATGTACTCTCCTTCTCACATGTGGGAGAGGGCAGCTGGGGGAGAGCGGGATTGATCTTCTCATGTGGCACTTTTCTTCTCCCAGGTGGGAGGGGGCAGCATCCACTCCCCCTTCACCACTTTGCAGAGTACAGGTGTCAGTGCAGCAGGAGCTGTTGCAGGGGAGGGTGCATGTTTATGGCTCAAGGCACACTGGACATGATCCACATGTTCCTGTGTGTCACAGAGTCATCAGGCTGATGTCCTGAGAGTGGGGAGAAACTGAATAAATCCTGAGGTGCTTTTAGCATGACACTGGGGCCCCTCTCTGGCACCAGGAAGCCAAGAGCCTACTCTGCCATCCAGAACTATACTCTTCAGTGGGGATAGGCATGGCCCCCGATGGCCCCACCGTGAGACGGGTAAGTCCATGGCAAGAGGTGGCAAGGGTAAAAGACTTGCTTATAATAGCCGGTTGACTCAGTCCACTGTCTGTGTCATCTTGTTTATATTTAGATTTATACTTAGACTCCTATTTGGTATTAGCCTGCACTTACAGTTCTACTGTATACCTAAATGATTTTTTTTAAATCACTGTTAATGTAATTCTGGCATGGGACCTATATAATGAGTTTGTTCTCAAAGGTGTTAATCTGAGATCACAATAAATAAATAAATTAATTAATTAATTAAATACAACTCGGAAAGGGGGTTGGGCTTGTTATTTTCTACAGCTCCTAAGTCACCTCTGATGTTCAATTAAAATATAATGTTATTTTTATTTGTTTGCTTATTGGTAGTTCCAGTGCCACCTGCTATGTTAGGTGAGATGTAATTTTATGTTTGTTCTTTTTATTCGATTATTGGTAGTGCCAATGCCACCGCCTAGGTTCATTCAAAACATAATAACAGTACAGTCCACATAACCATGGTTTACAAAGACTTAGTAATTACAAGGCAACATATAGTAATTACAAGGCAACATATAGTAATTACAAGGCATCACAAATTCTTTTCATTATACATGATGATGCATGGAAACCACTGAAGTAAAAACTATAAGATCTCATTTGAAAGCAATTTAGAAACACGTGTAGTAATTTGAGGTTTATCCACTATGATTAAACATTTTTTTTTCAATTGAAAACCTCTTTCTCTCTTTCTGTACACAGTAGCATACAATATTTTGTTTTAGAATAATTGGGTTACTTTTGGTCATAGATTTCCCCAGTCAGTGCTGATAAACTATCTTGGACATCTTCATAATTTATTTAGCAAGTATTACTGGGTGGATTTGAAACGAAAGGGAAGGGGAGAGAGAGAAATAGAGAGGACGGGGGGGGGGGGGATGCTTTTAGAGGCATCTAACAGAGAATTCCAGATGACAGATGTAGCATGTGAGCAGGTGTTAACACACATGGGACTCAAGGAACTTTAAGTACAGGACATCTTGCCTGAGATCTCAGCTTGTAGATGCATGCTGATGTGGTCATGAGCAGACAGGTGCAGTTGCATGCTGTATGGTAATATGATTACATACAGAGAAAAGTGTAGCCCTGTGAAATTACCAACTATTAGGCAAGGAGAGGAGCTCAAACCTCTTGTATAGCTTGCAGTGATGTGCTGGATAATTGCAACCTAACGGAGGTCTGTTGTACTGTACGTGATGTCAAGCATATGTTGTGTGGTGACATTTGCCATGCCAGCATGTATGTACAATGCCTGACAGAAATCTTTGTAGCCATAATGATCCTTGTGCAAATGGACTAAGTTGGTCATTTGATACCTTTTATTGGGTCAGCATAAAAAGTTTCAGTACACAACCCTCCAAACAGACCTACAGAGGGTACTTTTGTAGGTGATAGCAGATTTTGCAAGATGCGTGACATATACATTTCTAAGCAATTAATCACAAGAAAGAGGAAACATATCATGCCATGCAGGATGGCTAAAAGGATTGCTGAGAAGCTTCTATAATGTACAATAGCCTTTATAAGGTGTAGTCTGATCGATGAGAAGAACCACAGTAAGTGTGTGTGTGCATGCGCGTGTGTGCGTGTGCATGTGAGTGTGTGTGAGACCCAAGGATTGTTCTTTGTAGTGTTCCATGTCATAACAGTCAGATTCATATTCAGTGTCATTGCAGACAATGGGCCCCATATTTAAGGGTTAGCATGGCCATTATTGAGTAATGCCCGCGCTGACCTGAATTTGTGCCAGTGCTTTGGGCAAAGCCATATTCAGAGGACCCAGAGTGCTGCCCAAACTGACAGTGGGATTGTACTGGCCATACCACTTTGCCTATGCAAATGAGGGAGCCCCTCTTACTGAAAGGAGTAATGGTATATTCAAAGGTTTGCAGCTGAGATAAATAGTCCCCAGAGCTGCCCTGTGTTCTGCCACTGAACACCCCATCTTATTGCAGCACTATGGCAGTGCTCCCAACCTCCAAAGGCAGGGAAGTTGTACTGCAGCCTCCTGTCCCTCTGTCTACTGAACCCCCTACCCCAATTGCAACCATATTGCATATATATACAAAGATCCCAGGTAGTCTAGTGTTCCCCCGTCCCCGATTACCCCTGCAGTACATAGTGGTCTCCTTCTTCCTGATCAGAAATGTAGTATATATTATAGCCATATGGGATGGTGAGGGTTGATACAGGGAGGAGTTGGGGAGGGAGGAGGGGGCAGATCCCGGGCATTAACTGAGCTGCACACTCAAGCAGATTAGATAGACCATTACGACCTGTTGCTGCTGACAATTTTGTATGTTCATATGTTCATATCTATAGCTATATCTAGATCTATATATCTGTATCTCTATCTATATATCTGTATCTCTATCTATCTATCTATCTATCTATCTATCTATCATAGTGGTGTGGATATGTCACTGTAGTGAGGGCTGAATAGGTTATTTAATGTTAAACCCCAATCTTTGAACTTTAATAACTTTAACATTTCCACCGTTCCAGCTGCCCCAGCACCCAGCACTTACAATCAGTCTTTGCACCCTTAACACCTTACGTGGACTTATTCCCTCAACAAGGCCCTCAGGCTGCACTGTCTCCCACCCTCGCCCACCTACCCCATTATCTCCACTCCTGCCCCTGCCCCCACCCACCTCCCGTACTCCCCTACCCCTGCACTTCCACCCCTCATCTCCTCCCTCACTTCTCCCCATCGAACCCCCTCCTCCCCTTGTCTTGCTCATAGCTCAAGTCTTTGTACTGGTTATTACATGTCTGTAAGTCAGTGATGTTATGTTTGTAATTAAGAATGATGACTGTTGCACACGCTGACTTGGAACCTTTGTAAAAGAGCCTCGGCTCAAAGGTATTGTAATCCTAGATTGAAATAAATAAATAAAAAGTAGCTGTTTAAGGGATTTGCACAAAATTTTTCATGCACCATTGGAAACCCAAGGACTCTTGATAAGTATCATTCTGATCAAATGTGCAAATTCCGAGATCCAGACAGTGCAAAATGAGTAAAAATCTATTTTTTTTTTGCTGTTTATTTGTCGGCCACTAGCACCCAGATGGTTTGGAATTGTGGTCTAACATTTTCTTAGTAGAAAAGGCTTGGCTTAGAGTAGTCCATTTCCCTGGTTTGGTGAAAGAATAATAATCCATTCCAGAGTTATAAGGAGTTGACATTTTGGTTCTGAGCATGCTCAGTAGGCACTTTAGGATTGATATTTGAAACAAAAAGTTCAAGTTTATTTTCAGGAAAACTCCATTGAGCACAATCATTTACAAGGAGGTCCCAATAGGACAATTTGGTACAAATATACAAAAATGTTACAATAGTACAATACCATAAAGTACAACATAATACAGCTGAGGTACATGAAGTCTGATCCATTTTGATACATGTAAACAATGTACAGTAGGAGGAGAGATAAGTTAACTTACAGTATATACAATTCAGAAGCTGAGCTAAAAAGCAATTTTGAAGAAAAGGAGGAGGCGAGCTAGCAGAGAGGGAGAAGCAGGAGAAACATGAAAGAGTTTTCAGACAAGTGCTTAAAAGGCTGTTGAGATTTTACCACTAGGAGGACTGCTTGCTATTTTGGCAGAGGCAACTTTCTGCAAGCGCTTTGTTGAGCAGAGTTTTAAATACATTTAAGATCTGTTCATGGCGTTTAAGTGTTGCTTGGAATTTATTCCAAGTGAATGGGATAACATGACTGAGCGCAGCTTTACCATGAAGTGTACGAAATTTGGGCACTTCAAATAATATGTAAGCATTTTTTCTAAGGGCGTAAGTGCAGTGATATCGATGGAACAGGGAGGTGATATAGGAGGGGACTTTGTTCTGAAGTGCTCTAAGAGCCCAGATACTAATGTGGAGTGTCATTCTTGCAGCCTGAGAGGCTAAACTCACTGGCGAGTAGAGGGCACAGTGATAGGTTCTGTAGGGTGCATTGTTTATGAACCAGATTACACAGTGAAATATTGTATCTAGTTTATGAAGGTTTGTTGCTGTGCTACTATAATAAATGATATCCGTGTAGTTAAGTAGAGGAACAAAGGTGGCTTGGACCAGTTTTTTCCTAATATCTAAGGGGTAAAGGGATTTGTTTCTGTAGAGAAGACAAAGACTTTTTTCAGTTTCTTAGCGAGGGATTCAATATGACATGAGAAGGATACTTTACTATCTAACCATATCCCAAGGTATTTTAACTGGTCAGCTGTCTTTAGTGAATCTTCTAAGGTTACATGATTTTAGTTCTATTGGCTTTTAGCAATAATTTGGATCTGATCAGGTTACGCTCCAATGGCTTAAAGTCTGTTTGGAGTTCAGTGACAACGTCAACCAAAGAGGGTTTGGAAGTGTATAGGACAGTATCATCCACAAAAAAAGTGAAGTCTGGAGTTGTGAATGTTGTCACTAAGGGATTTGATGTGTGTTGTAAATAATGGGGGTCCAAGGATAAATCCCTGCTGTATGCCTCTAATTATAAGAAGGGGTGAGGAAAGATGTCCATTAGGTTTGTTGTGCTGAAGCCTACCAGATAGATAGCTAGTAAACCAATTTAGTAAGCAGTTGTTTCAATCAACATCTTTGAGTGTGTTTAACAGAATGCTGTGGTCGAATGTGTCAAAGGACTTGCTTAGGTCTAAGATGGTGCAAGTAGAGTTCTTGTTGTCCAGGGCAGAGTACCAATCATTTGTCACTTTGGCTGTGGCTGACACCATACTATGGTTTGCTGAAAGCGGGATTGGAAGGGGTTAAATAAGTTTGATTTTTCTAGTAATTGCTTCTTCTGATTATTGAACAATTTTTCTAGGAGCTTGGATAGGATGGGCAATATGGAAATTTGTATGTAATTATTAAGATCACTGGGGTCTCCTGATTTAAATAGGAGTAATGTAAAGGCTGTTTTCCAGCAGGATGGGAGAAGATAAACAGAGTGCACAGGAGTCTGCACTATTTCCTACATTTTGTCTGACTCTGTTTTTTTCTTTTAACTTTGCAGCATTTTAAACTTTAATTAGAACAGTACATGCCACTGGAGAGAGGTTTGTGTTTGGGCTCAGGTTGCCTTGGAAACAAGTGAGACATCTGTCTCAAAAGGTGCTTAGCTGCTTGCCCAAAGGCAGTGTGGGAAGGTGGAGGACCTAGCTACATCACAGTTACAGCACCTTCATTGCTAGTTGGCTTTTTTTGCAGGGGAAGTGCAGAAACAGCATGTTAAGACCACCACATGAGGTGGCAACTGTGTTCAATTTAAAACAAACTGTTTTGAACTTTAAAATATTCTGTGTTGGGGTGAGAGGTCAACAGGAAGTGACACACTACTTCCTGTTACCCCACTCCTTATAAGGCATAGCTCCAGCGAGCGGAGCGAGCACGCATATTCGAGCACAGAGACACGCACATCTCCGCGCATGTCTGCTGTGTCAGCTGGGTCAGCAGGGAGGTAGGTCAGACAAATTACATCTATGTATATATCTTTCACAACAATAGCAAATACTATAGATGGTAGGAAGGGCCTGAGGTAGACCATGAGTATATTAAGTGAAAGTGTGTGGCCAAACATAACATAATTTGGGGACCTACAAAAATCTGTGTGGTAATTGTCAAATTTATGCCATTGGGCCACAAATTGAGAATTTTGTATGTGATAGATGTCTGTTGCTCAGGGTATTATGGGACAAATTAAACATTCTGCACACTAAAAGCCCCTCTGACCCAGACTTACACTCATTAGAGTCATACATTGATGAAATGGCATCTCTTTACTATCCCTGTAGTGGCAGTCATACAATACTAGAACCAACAAATTCAGTAGCCACTTCAGTATTAGCACCTGTACCCAACCCAGGGGCTGAAACATGGCCACAGGTCCCCAAAGGTAAAACAAAATGCAGGGGTTGCCAAGCGGTCAATAGTGCCCCAGTGGTGCAGACACATAACAAGTCTGAGGTCCTAACACCAGATGATGATACTCTGGTCCCAGACTCATTAGGTACCCCCACTTCCTATGACCACCAGCAAAAAAATATCACTACCTCTGTACCCACACTCACTCAGATGGAGGTGAAATCCAACAACAAAAGCCCAGTCCCCCTAGAATCAACTACACCTAACCTTGGAACAACAACTAGCAAGGTGAATTCTCCCAGGAAGGTATTTGTATTAGGGGACTCCATTATTAAGCACATTGACAGGACGGTGTGTAATCCAGATAAAAGTAAACGTACCTGCTCCAGCTTCAGGGGTGCAGGTATATCCAATATAACCTTGATGGCTCCAAACATTCTGAAACATTCTGGTGCAAACCCCCTGGTAATAATACACACTGGTACAAATGATATCACTAGATGCCACCTAAACCAAATTAAGTTAAATACCATCCGCCTTAACAACATCCTGGCCAAAATGGGTTGTGAAATATGTTTTTCAGAAGTTTTGCCAGTACCAAGAGCTACTGAGTATGTTACTAGCAGAATTAAATCCTACAATGAGTGACTGAGGAAGTGAAGTTTGTCACAGGAAATAAAATGCCTTACGCATTGGGAAAATTTTATAGACAACCCTTCTCTCTTCTGTTGGGATGGGCTCCACTTGAGCAGGAGAGGTAGTTCCATCTTAGGCAGGAGAATTCTCTCACACATTAGCAGCTGGTTAAACTGACATCAAGGGGGGAGTTTGGTGGGTGACATCCAAGACTCTAGCAAATAAGCCTCCAACATCTAAGGTTTGTAAAATATTATTTCTTAATGCAAGGTCCTTAAACTTGTTAAAAATCTCTGAGCTTGAAACCAAAATTCACTTACTGGATATTGACATCATTTCAGTAACAGAGACATGGTGGGACCCAGATTCAACCTGGATGAAAGACGTACCGGGCTTTAAATTATGCCGAAAAGATAGATTTCACAAAAAAGGAGGTGGCGTATGACTTTATATTAAAGACACAATTCATTCCCATGAATACCCACATACCTCACCAAAGGCAAGTATATGGGTATCCATTCAGTTTCAGGGACTCCCACAACTAATTTTGGGTACATGTTATTGCCCACCATTTTCTGATTCAGAATATACGAACACAGTAATACAGGACATCAGCCACATGACGAATAAAGGTGATATCCTGATCCTGGGAGACTTTAACACGCCATCCATAAATTGGTTTACTACTAATGCACAACAGCTGTCAAAAAAACTTTTATTTCAACAATCAATGAATTAGGACTTGAGCAAATTGTTCAAGAACCCACTAGAGGATGCAATATATTAGACCTTGTGATTACCAATATTGAGGACAAAGTCTTAAATCTTTCACTATCAGACCTACTAGGGAATAGAGACCACCATACCATTGTATTTGTTCTACAATATGAATCTAGTATAATTGTTAATAATGCTCAGGTGTATAACTACCACAAAGCCAACTTTGAGGCAATAAACAGCCTAAAAAATATCCCATGGGAAACAATTTTATCACCTTTAACCCTGGAAGACTCTTGGGTATTTGTTAAAAAACAAGATAATAGACCTAGGAAAAGCTTATATTCCAGCCCGAATAAAATATAACAATAAAGGTAAAATTCCTTTGTGGTTAAATAATGATATTCATAGGAAAATCAAACAGAAGGAAAAACTATTTACTTATTTAAAAAAATGCACAATAGACACAAAAGAACTCATACTGGGACAATACCGAACTGCCGTTAAAGAAAAAAAAACTACCAGGAAGGCAAAACGCAACCTCGAGTTCCACACAGCCCATTCCAAAGATAATCACAAATCCCTATTTTCTTATCTCAATAGTAAAAAAGGGCAGTAAGAGACAAATTGGGCCATTGACCAATAGCACAAACACCATTACATCTGATATAGAGACAGCCGATACATTTAACACCTATTTTGCATCAGTATTCTCAAATCATACAGTCATAATTAATACAAATACTATCATATCATGTTCTACTGAAAATAACCACACCATAACTATTTCTGAAGTAGTTTCCTTGTTAAAGCATTAAAAAAACAAATACTAGCTGTATTCCATACTTAATTAATCTTAGATTTTTGGTTGAAACAGCTAAAAATATTGCCATACCACTTTCCATTATTTTTAATAAATCATTAGCGGAAAGATCCATTCCATCTGATTGGATAACTGCTACAGTTGTGCCTATGCTTAAAAAGGGTAACTGTTCCATAGTGAGTAATTACCGCCCCATCAGCCTTACTTCCATCCCATGTAAAGTAATGGAAAAAATTATTAAAGGCATATTAGAGGCAGAAATGCAAACTCTAGGCATTATCGACCGCTCACAACATGGGTTCAGGCAAGGCTTTTCTTGCTCTACCAATTTAATAGCCTTTTACAATACTGTCAACCAAGAACTAGACAATAAAATTCACATGAATGTCATCCTCCTGGATTATAGCAAAGCATTTGATAAGGTTATTCACAATATTCGCACAATATTCTCCTAGCTAAGCTATCAGACCTAGGTTTTTCTTGTAACACAATAAAATGGATTAATTGCCGGTTAACCAACAGGATGCAGCATGTTAGGATCAATGGTGCCTATTCCAGTAATATGGCTGTGACCAATGGTGTGCTGCAGGGATCAGTTCTGGGCCCAGTACTATTCAATATTTTCATTTCAGGCATGCAGATTAGCTCCAGGAACATACTTTCAAAATTTTCAGATGATACAAAATTAGGTGGTAGGGTAGATTCTGACTATAATATGGACTTATTAGTAAATGACCTCTGAGTATTACAGCATTGGGCACAGAAAAACACAATGACATTCATTACAGACAAATGTTCTGTTCTCCACTTAGGTTACAATAATCCCAAACAAACTTATATACTATATAATATTATCATTAAATCTTCAATATGTGAAAGAGACTTGGGCATCCTGATAGATGACAAATTATCCTTCTCCAATCACTGTAATCATGTAGCTAAAATCTCTAATTCGCTACTTAGCTGCATTAACCGTACGTTTATGTCTAAGACAGAGGACTGTATTATCCCATTGTTTAAAGCATACATCAGATCATATACAGATTATGGGTTACCAGTGTGACGTCCATACATGGTCAGGGACATTCAAGTGATTGAAAGAGTTCAGAGAAGGGCAACAAAAATTGTGCCCCATTTAGCATCACTACCATAGCCAGAGAGGCTTCAAAAAACAGGCTTACATTCACTGAAATTTAGGCGCTCCAGAGGTGATCTTCTATTCTTATATAAAATTCTCAAATCACCCTCTCTGATGGACAAATGTAGTATTGTTAAAACACAAAGAAAAATAGTACCTGGACTTCACAATCAACAACTAATGTTATGTAAAGCAAAAACAAACAGGAGGCTTCATTTCTTCTTGGTAAGAACACCAAGGCTCTGGAACCAGCAACCACAAGAGCTAGTAGACTATAATATCTATGAATCCTTTAAAAAGGGTGTAGATCATTGGCCCTCCAAAAACTACAACAAAGTGTAATTTCCCACACATGTGGGGGACAAAAAAGATAGGCTTCATGGCTTCCTTTTGTCCTCACTTACATAGTAAACCTAAAAATGCATGCTATGGGAGCAGTGAGAAAGTGGAACCCGAGGTTTAGAAAGAAGGACTTGATTCCATCTGCGTCTGCACTTTTTTCATGTCTGATTTTAATAGTAGGTCCTTGACTTGCTTGAAAGTCACTGGTGAGAAATGGAAGGAGTCCTGAGTCTGAGAGTCTGAGGGGTCATCATTGGATGGGGAGTAGTTGCTAAGCCCAGTGGTTTGGGAGGAGTCGAATGCTAGCCTGCTGGCACAAAGTGCTCATTTACTTTTTCTAGAATGATGCCATGGTTGGAGATCGTAGCTCCTTGTGTTGTAATTTTGGTAGGGGTTGCAGGAGGGGTTCTCTGACCATCAAAAACTTTGGTTTGCCAAATCTTGGGTATGTTGCTCTTGGCACCCTCAAAAGTTTTCAAGTAGTAGGTTGATTTGGCTTTTCTGGTGAATGGGAAGGGAAGTGGAAATTGTTTAACCAGGAAAGGCACACTAAGCCAGCACTTGTTTCCAGGTGTGACCTGGGGACACAAGGAAGTTAGATGACTTGCTCAGGGTTACACAGTATGCAAATGGGGGCTGAAAGGATTCAAACCCAGGTCTCCAGGTTTGCAGCTCAGTGCCCTGGACCGCTATTTCCTTATACTGCTTCCCTGATCAGCTCGGTAAAAGCTAGAGCTGTGTGGAATATAACATTTCACCCACAGAGGTCCTACAGAATGACTGTTCTGATTCCACAGAACTTCACGAAGTTTCACAAAATATCAATTTAATTTTGCATAATTTTAAATTTCAGTTATTTCACTAATTTTAAAAGTACATGTTCAGATAACACCACATTTGTAACATACACCATTCCCCAAGGCTTACAGGAGTGTACCAGATTTCTGAATTGTAGATTGAAATGGGGTGGAGTTATGCGTGGTCAAATATTTAATCAAAATTTAATTTTCAGTTATTTTGAGATCATTTTAAAATGTGTAATCCAAATTTCTCCACATTATTAGGATTTAGAGAAGCACATAGAATGCATATATGCACCATGATTTAAGTTTCAAGCTTAAATGAGAGCTGAGTAATAGGTAGCCACATATTTTGCCAAAATTTGGATTTCTGTAATGTTTGTATAATTTTGATAGTATTCATTGATATGTTACAAAAAATTGACAGGTATGCATGTTATCACTACATTTGCAAATGCACAGTTTCAGATTTCTAGCTTTAAATGGGACTGAGTTGTAGCCTGCCAAACATGTTGCCAGAATGTAAATTCCGGGACTTCTCTCTAATTTTAAAATTACATATCCAAATTTAATCAGAGTAGAAACATTTAAACTACTAGACCACAAGGTAATTTCTGAAAAAAAATCATATTGCAGCTCTAAATGAGATTGAATTAAAAGTATTTAAACTTTCACAACATTTAAAAAAAATAATTTTGCAAGAATATAAACTACAAATTTATAAATCCCATAAACTTTAAAACTAGAGAATGCAATTCCACAAAATTTGGCAGGTTTTTTGACCTTACAAGGAGACTGCATGCCAATTTTATTAATTGCTTACTGTGTAAAATTGAAACATAACATCTGCACTTAAAGTCAAATCCTAAGAGTCTTTGTGAAAATTGTAGAATTTCAGGAAAAATTCCATAGAACTGGAATTTCTAATTTCACTCAGCCTTAACTGGGTGATTCAAATGAAAGGATTGGCGTATAAGAGGCAGCTAGCACAGGGGGTCACCAGGTTCTGGAGTTAGATGCACAGTTTCACCAAGAAATGGACAGCCGAGCTAGGTAGCACAACAGTGGTAGACACCTAGGTTGGAGCAAGAAAGTACAGAGTGTCAACAATTCCAAACTGAATGCAGGATATTTATGGATCACATACAGTAAATTTATGATATGGGGAGCCTGGTGTACATGCAAGTCCAGGACTTAGAGATACTCAAAAATATGTAGTGGGGGAAGACAATTTCTTGGGCAGCAGAAAGAAAAAATTCTGGCTATTCCAACAGGGTAGGTCAATAGGAAAAGGAGTAGGTGACTCACGTTTTAAGGGAGTTTGTCACTGTAAAGAACAAAGAGGCTGTCAGTGGGATCAATAATTCTACTGAGTGAATCTGGCTATGCCAAAAGAGAAGGGAGGGTAGTCACACAGTTAGGAACAGCAGGACTGCAAAAAGCTCAGCCCAGCTTAGCAAATAAAGTAGTGATATGTGAATTGTTAATGTTAAATTCCAGATAAAGACCAAAAACTCCAATCCAGACAAATCTCAGAGAAGTAGACAAAAAGGAAAGCATACTTTAAGGGAAGTGGCCTTAGCCCAATCAGGAGCTGAAGCACACTAAGCAAAGATTGGAAATAATGGCCTGCTCACCCAGAAATTCTTCAATACAAAATCATTTTATTTTCATAACATCCAGACCAACAATCTCCTATGTTTCAGGAACACCCTTCACCAGGGAGTCTGGTTATCTTCCCCTTTGAAAGTGATGCACTCACTAAAGGAACTATTTAATTACAGGAACATTTTCAAAATATGAATTGATATAGCACCTAAGGGGAAGCACAAACTATAAAGTTTATTGATGGTAAATCTAAAACAAAAGAAAGAAAGCATATAACTTGTTATTTCTAGTCTTTCCTTAGTAAAGTTAAATTCCACAAAAAAATCTGGATGCTTCATCTACAGCCTATGCTATCATACATATGTGAGAAAATGTTACTAATCATTTTTTTCTTCTGCAAAATTAAAACTTCTTAACCAGTTTATCCAGTTGTGTTAGACACCAGGATACACTGACTATGGATGTGCATGTCAAATATTAACTCTACACATGCAAGAGCAGGGAAGCTACAAACATCTGCATTTTTGATAGTTTTCACAAAGTTTTGAAATTATTTACATAGTAAAGTTTTGAACCCCTGTAACTTAAAAATCACTTATCTGTCTCTCCATATTTTGATAATTCTATAAGCATTACAAAAAGGTTATCCATACTAATTTACACATATCTAACTCCAAAGGTAGCTCTAAAGGTGCCTGAGTTATATGCAACTGATTTTTTTTCATGAAATTTCCAGAAAAAAATAAAATGACAGATTTTGAGCACATATAATTTTTAGACGATGCATCATATTGTCATGGACTCTGGCACATTGTTAGAACACCTATCATCAAGAAATCATGCTAAATTTAAGATCCCTGACCCAATAGACAGTTAAGGTGTATACAGATAAAAATGTTCATGAAATTTCTCACAAACAATAAAATGACCACATCTGAGCACCTATGATTTTGAAACTATCCATCCGAGTTCATGGTGTTTGGCAAATCGATGGTCAGTGACCAAAAGGGTACGTATGACAAGTTTCAGAGCTCTAGAATGAATGTTGGCTGAGTTATAACCACATTACTAAAGCTTAAAAATTCCATAACATTCTGATAAAATTATGTAAAAATTCATATAATTTTGTCAAATTTCATTGAAATTTCACAGATTTAGAATTTCTCCATTCCACACAGCTTTAGTACAAGCATTTCTTCAGATTTTAAATGCCAGACAGTCCATCTGAGCTTTAGACTGCCTTGCTTTAGCCTACAGCTTATCCCTTTGGGTCAGGGCTGCTTTCAAATTGGGTGTGAACCAAAGAAATTAGGCTTTTTTCACCCTACATTTGATTAATGGGGCATGCTTGTTTGCTATATTTCTTAAATTAATATTAAGGATATTAACAGCATCATCTAATGAGGTAGCCAGGTAGAGGTTTTGCGAATTTGCATCTCGTAGGTCTCCCGGGTAACTTTCGGGTTTGAATTTATGGAAGCTTCACTTTGTGATGAACATGGAGTGGGAATGTCATTTTTCTAGGCTTCTCTTTCGGACAACAGTGGCTGTATGTGCAATTTTATGCAGTCTGTTAGTGAGTATTACATCTAAAATGGAACTTGTAGCACTACTTTTGGCATTAGGTCTTGTAGTTCTGGAGATGAGCAGCACAATACCCAGCTCATCACACATGTCCTTTAGTGAGTTTGCTCTTGAGGACAACCAGTCCAAATTTAGATCACCAAGTATGATGGATTCATTGGCACTAGTTTCAATAATGTTTCTAAGTGTTGTCAGTAGTTGTACACCCCCTGCTGGTGGTTTGTAGCAGTCAGTGATGTTGATTGCTTTGGATGGGTGAAGAGAGAGTCTAATGGCCAAACATTTGAACTCCTTTGGTCTGGTAATAACAAGAATTTTGGTGGCAATGAGTTTGGAGTTTACATAAATAGTTACTCCCCCTCCCCTTGACAGCCTATCCAGTCTAAAGGTATTGTAGGATGGCAGTGCTATTTGTTGGTCCGTGATGTTGCCCTTAAGTCAGATTTCCATCACTACTAAGATGTCAGGGTTTTTGTGTGTAATCTAGTCTTTTAATAATTCTATTTTGTTTGGGAGAGTACAGATATTAATCTGCATCATTGCTAGATATGGCACTGATGCAAAGTCTGTAGGGGAAGTGATAAGGGAGGTGGGGCCTGGGTTTAATTCAACATTCTCTAAACATAAAAGTAATAAAATTAAGAGATTTTTTAGCCAGTACCATAAGAATATAAACTCTTTCTTGTTGAATGGGGGCACTACTTGGGTAGGTTGTCTGAGTACTGTGTATATATGAAACTGGACTACTGCAGAGCAGATAGATACGGTCCTGACAGCAGTTTTTGGGGGGCATTAGGAGGGTGTACATCGATGAAACAGATGACACATCTCAAGTGGGAGGGGGGTTGGGGTTCTGGTAGGTATTTCATGTGTCTTAAGTGGTGTGGGGGTTGGAGCTCAGGTTGGTATTAGGTTGTATCAGAGGGTATGTTGCGTTTGACAGGAGCTCTGAGTATGGTGCCGTATAGGGATGTGACATGAACACATCTATTAGTGGGACTAACATGGTGGCAACTTTATTCTAACTTAGGGTAATCGCACCAAGCTGGGGATTTGAGGTAATTTTTGTGCACTGACAAGCATAAGCTGTATGAGTAGTGTAAGATGGCTAATAAGTTAAGTTGGTTACAAGTGAAAACTCCAAGGGGGGCCATTAGTGGGGCGGCAGACAAGGGTACTGTAGAAACCTGATGATGTAGGAGTACTAATAGGCTGCGTGGCTTGGTGGACGATGCAGCAGACTATAAATTGATGTTTGTAGCACACTCTGGGGTTCAAGTCCCACAGTGGGGGGAGATGAGGAACAAAATTGAGGGGAGTGAGCCATGTTTTTGGTGAAAGCTGGACGATATGGTCAAGTTGGGCTCTGTTTAGTAATGGATGTAGGATGCAGTTCTCTTGTAAAACAGGGAGCTGACTGAAGTAGTACATGAGGATTAATCTACACAGGAATTTCTTGAGGGGCAGTTTGGCCTAATAGTTAGTGTTATTGACTGTAGAGCAATGAATTAGTTCTTGGCTGGGTTTGTCTCACAGAGGGGGAGTCTAAATAATCATCAAAATTTTAGTTGTGTTTAGTATAGGGTGTAGGGTGCAAATTCTACTTATATCTATTTCTAGTTGAAGCAGAATGTTGGTATCGGGTATAGAAGGATTAGTCTATGCAGCAAATTGTTAAGGTGCTGTTTAGCCTAGTGGAAGTGTTACTGGCTGGGTTCGAGTCTCGCAATGGACAGATGGTAAATGAGAGGGTTGTAGACATGGTTCAAATCCATAGAGGATTAGAATATCAGCTAGCAGGGTTTACATCTAGGTTACTATTTAATTTAGTGTAGGCTGCAAGGAGGTATAGTGCCACCTAGTGGCTTGGTGGTATAGGATGCTAATGAAGATACATGGTGTTCTAATGTGACGGAGACACGTGACACCACCCCACCTATAAAAGAAATGCCTGCCCAGGGTGGGGTAAATAAGGGTCCTCCAACCACTACCTGAGCTGGGGAGAGGGGGCCTATACAAAGGATCCTTTTTCATATGGGGCCAATCCTTTTTCATGAGGAAAAAAATTATTTTTGATATGGCCACCATTTTTTTTTACTGTTTAAACTTACAAACCGTTGAAGTACAGAAAAATAATGGTTTAAAAAAACACCTGAACCTAGCTAAACATGATCCATTTAGCTACATTCTTGTATTTGTTTTGTTTTTTTTAAAGTTGGCAGAAATACCTTTCTGGGCACCCAAAATCCAGGTGCTGAGCTTAGTGAGAGAAGCTGTTCACCCACGTTCTCTGTATGGCAATAGTGAGATTTCTTTATTTCTGCAGCCACAGCTGGAACCCGTGCTGCGTGCTGCAGTGAGAACAGTGAACCAACATTTCCCTGGTGTCTAGTGTCACTCCCCACTGCCCTTCCATTATGTATGTTATGTGTTGCCCTGGGGTCTAGTGGCAACCTTCACCCTCAGATTGCTGTCCTCTTATTTTTATAATTTTTCTCTGGTGTCTAGTAACACCCCCACCCTCAAGTCACAGTCCCCTTACTTTTATAATGTTTCTCTGGTATCTACTGGTGCCCCTCCCCACCCCACTCTCCAATCCTCAACACTGCATTATCATTCCTGTAATGAAGAAAATTGTCCCTCATTTTTTTTTAAGTTAATTCTGTGAAAAAGAAAAATGTCTCTTGCCAATCCAACCTCCCAACCTGGAACTCCCACTAGGTACCCACCACTCCACATTTTTAACATGGCCTTTTAGGGACCCAACCTCATGACCAATGGTGGTGACATTATCCGAATCAAGCCCAAAAGGTGATTTTGAAGTCGCTTGGAAAAATTACCTTTTGAGTGGGATTTGAAAATTATCACTGTCCTTGTTCATGAGGTGGAGTCATAAGAAGGTTATGTTGATAATTTTGGGTGAAAATATTCTCATAACATGCTCATACTTGTAGTCTCGATTCATCCACTGGTTGGCTCCCCCTACACCTGAGGACTAGGTATCAAGCATGCCCAATGGGTAAAAAAGCCCTCCTAGGACTAACACCTGAATCGATAGTAACCGTATTTTAATGTAACTTAACCACCAAAATTACCAGATGTTCATTTAAGGGTGTATTGCATGTCCCATTCAAAAGAACCACCTTTGCCCAGCAGTCCTTTTCTTATTGTGGCCTCCATAGAAACATAGAATTTGATGGCAGATAAGTACTGCTTGGCCCTCCTAGTCTGCCCATTTCCCTACCTAATAGATAAGCTGCAGATCCTATTTAACCAACAGCCTACTTCCTCCTACCCCCCACTAGAATTGCCTTGTCTGTCCCATGCATTCTGGAATTCTCCCACTGTCTTTGACTCTACGATCTCCTCAGGAAGGCTGTTCTATGCATCTACAACCCTCTCCATGAAGAAATACTTCCTCATTACCTCTGAGACATCCCCTCTATCTTCAAATTGTGCCCCTTGTTCTTGAACATCTCTTTTTCTGAAAGATGCTACCCTCTTGGACTTTGTTGATTCCTTGAGGTATTTGAAAGTTTCTATCCCCCTTTCATGCCCCCCCTTTCCTCGAGGCTATACATCTTAAGCTCCTTTAGTCTTTCTTCATATGTCTTCTGGTGCAGATCATGCATCATTTTGGCTGCCCTCCTCTGGGCAGCCTCCAGCCTGTCTATGTCTTTGCGGAGATTGGGTCTCCAGAACTGTACACAGTATTCCAGATGTGGTCTTACCAACTGTCTGTACAGAGGGCCAACAACTTCCTGTTTTCTACTGGTGATGCCTCTCTGTATCCCAGTATCCTCCCAGCCCTCCTTACTGCCTTCTCACATTGCTGGCCCACTCCAATGGATGAATGACCTGCCCCTCCCTGCCCTCTTGTAATATGAAAAAATCATCCCCTTTAAAAAAAAAATCTCCATATCCTACTGGCCGGAACCAGCCACTGTGACTGCAATATATAACAACAGACTTTTTTCTTCCCATGCTCCTGGCTTACTACACCGGCTCCCTTCTCTCTTCTCTCTTCTCCCCCTATTCCCCCTACATCCATAATGCCCCCTTACTTAACCATCTCCCTGCAGCTACCCCCCACTTCTTGCATTGGTTTAGTCTGGGTATGCCTCACCAGGCTCCCACTAATCTACTCCCACCCACTACCCCTATTACCCACACACACCCCTCCTAGACAATGCCATTCCAGGCCGCTACCTCCACCTCCCCCCTTTCCCCTTTTACCCCTCCGCAGACTTCCCTGACAAAGACGCTACTGACTGCTACCTCCCCACCTCCTGCACTTAGTAATGGAACTATCTGATTGCTGCTAAGCATTGAAATTATGATTACCTGCTTTTACAATTATGGTTGCTTGTTTTGAAATGTGTCTTTTGCATTTTGTTTAAAAAAAACTGTTTCCACTCTGAGATGTTATAACTGTCTTCCTTGTCATTTTCTTTACTGAATGTTTTCTGTATTGTAATGTTTTGTGTCTATTTGACTTGGAGCCTTTGAAAAAGAGACATCTTGGCTCAAGGTTATAATTCCAAAACTGAAATAAGTAAAAACAAAAATAAATAAATATATAAAAATGTCAAAGTTATGTGCATACATTTAAATTTTTTTATGCTCGCTCGAAACTTTGGTAATTTTAAATATTTTGACCTCAAATTTTCAACATAGTCAATTTTTTAAACCACTTCATGAATTTGCCAGCTGTCATTTTTCAAACCCTGGCAAAATGTGCTTTCACACCTATGGTGCAGAATGATATTTCGATGCCACAGAAGGATGCTTTAGCAGGGATTTGAAATTTTTCACTACCTGCATCATGTGGTGGGGTAAGAAGAACACTATGCTGACAGTTTGGCATACAAATACAGTAAATTGCCCAGGTTATGAGTGAACATTGCAGTATTTCAACATTCACTCATAAATTCATTCATTTTTACTATTTTGAGTCCAAACTTTCAGCATAATAATTTTTTCCAAATCACCTCATAAGTGTGACGTGTAATTTTTTAAATCCTGGAAGAGATGTGTTTTCTCCTTTCTGGTGCAAAATCACATTTCTTCCAAAATACTGTAAATGGTGCATGTTGTGTTTATAAGGTGAATTTTAAAATGAGTATCTTGAACATTTGGGGTCAAAACTGAAAAAAAAAATTAATTGTTCACAAATTTTGTGTGTAGTGCCACTCTTTACCCCTGTGGGTATGCTTTGTGATACTGTACTGCTAAGCTTATTTCCAGGGTGAATTCAGTGACCCAGCTGGATGGGGTGAGGGTAAGGGAATGGTGCTGTTATTCAACAACCCCCCCAGCCAGGGAATGAAAAGTGCAGAGTTGTCTGCACTGGCCTGGATACCATATAGTGAAGGCAACTGTCCTTTTGGCATAGATCCCTGGATCTCTACACCCCTGGGTGACAGAAGGCTCGGTGCATTGACTGACAGATGCACGCTTTGCCCTGTGTATCTGTATCTGCAGCAACATGGAAATGCATGGACCACAGGGCCCTGTACTTCTGCAGCCCACTAGACATCCCCTTGAATTCATCACATCCATTGCTTTTGGGCCCTGCACTTCTGCAGGCAGATGGAGTTTTTCCTTGGCACAGGGCATCAGGTTCTCAAGGGATCTGCTTGAATGAGTATATGATTCTACTGTCTCAGAAAGAAAGGAAGCTCCTTCCAAAAAAACTTTGCTAACACACTAGTTAGGGTTAAACTGACAAAAGTAAGGAAATGTAGCATTAGGATTTCCAACCCTAACACCCAACCACCAGCCTCCAGTCAGCAACAGGAAAAAGCATTATGATTTCACCTCTCCTAATTCTTCATAAATCAGGAGTGGGGTGTGCCTTGGGGTCATTAGTCGTAACACTCCTCCCGTTCATATATACTCTACACATTTCAACTTCTTTAATGATCAAATGTGGTGACCGTTAGGGCTGATAGCCCCAAGGCACACCCCATACCTGATTTATGAAGACACCAGACAGGGGAATCCATAATGGTTTCTCCTGTTGCTGACTGGAGGCTTGGTTTTTGGTGTTAGGGTTGGAAACCCTAATGCTACATTTCCTTACTTTTGTCAGTTTAACCCTAACTAGAAATATGAATAGCCCTGGTAGTCTAGTGGTCTCCTCCCCCCTTCCCAATCACCCCTGAGTCCCCTTATAATGTAAATACTTGATGGGCTATCATCCCTCCACTGAGTGCCAAAGATCCCCATGTATTTGCCATCCCCCACTGGCCCATTGGCTGAGGACCCCTGCCCCATACTTCCTCACCCCACTCACCACTTGCCAGTCAGAAGATGGCAGATCACTGCCTAACACAGCCCTGTGCTCAGCTCCTTGACCACCACTGTTTGACAGAGCACATTTACATAATGATGCTCTGCAACTATCAGATGGCAGCTCATCAAGGAGGTGAGCAGAGGGTGTGCTGGCCACCGATCTGCGCTGTTCTGACCAGTGAGTGGTGATGGGGATGGGGGGAACCCAAAGGGGGCCTTTGGTGCTCAGTGGGGAGGGTCACTAACCCACCAGGTATTAACATTTTACAGAGGACACATGAGTGATCAGAGGGAAGGGGCAGGGATTCTTCTGCTTACTATCCAGTAGGGGCACATTGGGTATTCTGCGTGCATTCAAATTATCCCATTGAATCTTGCATGCCCAATAATCTCATTAGCACATTCAGGCTGAATATGGCCCATAGGAGTCCTGGCATTATCCTATATTGAACAGTGCTGTCTCTTGTGTGCCATATTCAGCCTTGGTCCATGTTGGCACAGTGCATATCAACTTCATGCTGCAGCAACATGGTCCAGTGATGAATCAGTGTGCTCTGTCACTATATGCTAACTTGCTGATCATTGCTTAGAGCCAGTCATGTGCTATCGTAAGTGCTGCACAACAGGCAGTGCTGCACTTGTGGCTGACTCACAATTTGGGGGGTCAATGAACTGTGAACAGTGAGGCAGTTTCCCACCCATTTCAAGGGATGATGTTTTATACCTACAGTGGAGCCCACCAGGATGCTATGCAGTATCACAGATTCCTGCATTATAAAAGGGATTAACAGCCATGGAAACTACTATGTTTCCTGCAGTAACTCTACTGCAGAATTTTGTCGCAATGTCTTGTATCCTGGCAGGCGCCACTGTATGTCTCTGAGCAACAGTGATGCCTTTCTGTGAAGCAGAGCAAAAATGTTAAATACTTTTAATTTTTCACATCAGTTGTGCATTTCATTTGTTTGATACCTGATTCTGCAGCTCAGTATTGCTGTCTAGTTGACCTGATATAATACTGTATTATGATTTGCATTAAATTGCTACATCAAACAATTAATTTTACATTGTTTTCTGAAGTTGGCAATGCATTAGCCACTTGACATTGTGTATTTTTCTCAACACTTAGCTAGCTCAAAAAAACTTTTATAAAACTTTTTGCAACCCAACTGACATGTATCAATAATTCTGTCATAATACAACTCAAAATGGCGTTGAAAATCTTAGGCAGCAGCTTTTATGGGATGCAGCTTGAATTTATACAACGCACTGAAAATGGGAAAGCAACTTAGATGAGTGACCCTTCATTATAAACTGTGCTGTGGGTGGCTGTTTGCTGAAAGAGATTGGAGTTGTGTAGCTACTATACACTGTTTTGTATATTTCTTGGACAGCATGCATGATCCACATGTATCATATCAATATAGTACAGCACTACAGTATCTGAATCCTTTAGCTTGGCTACATGGGTCAGATACATGCATGTTACATACTGTCTGAGCCGTTTGGATAATGCAGAGAAAGAGGTGGAACGTGCTCTCTGGTGACGTGCCCGAGTGCAGTGTCAGGGTGGCCAGCACTCATAGAACAATCGAAAACAGACACTGCACTCACATGCGATAGCACTGTGCAGCAGAAATGAGAGCCCACACACAAGGGTATAGTGTCAAGCAGTGCAATTTCATTTATTCAATCAAAATACAGACATAATACAGAACTTTGAATGTTCTAGGAGAACATCTGAGACAGTTGCCCCAACCTTTCGCTCCTGAGAGCTTTCTCAGGTGGCAGGGATATGGCCAAAGACTCCTCCTTTTGTAGTTCTCTGTAGCTGATCATATCTGACAGTTAGAAGCCTTTAGTTACTAGGCTATAAAATCATTTATCTGAGCAAGTGGCTCTGGAGGGAGTGTAACAAGAACACCTTGTAGAGTCAGAGCAAACACCATATATAAGCAGACTGGAAAACAATAATTCAAATGTCACATATGAGTAATATAAATGTTTGGCAAATGTGGGCAGTATCTAAAAAAATCACACCATCAAGATTTTATGTCTCCTGCCAGCAATCAAAAAAGTAATTAAAAAAAGTAATCAAAGGAGGTTATATACATACAATCCCTTAGAAGTTGGAGCTCTGTATAAATAAGCAGTAAATAGTCCACCTGAAATCAGGGAGTTCCTGATGTGTTATGGTAGATAGAAATGAAAAAAAGAACTTTGAGGGAGGACAACTGAATCTGTGTAACTACGAGTAGCCCTGCACTTCTGAAATAGAACTTATAAAGAAAATCTAGTTTGACAGACAGAAATTAAAAGTAAAAAGGTTTGGGTGGTTGGGAAGGCATGGGATAGCAGGATAGAGGAGGGCGTGGTAGGCAAAATGTAGTGGGTAGCTGTAATGGAAAATACATATTGAACTGAAAATCAAATTTTCAATAAATTCTGAATTAAGGAAATATAATAATCACAAAAGCATATGAACATATGAAACTGCCAGCAGATACAGGCCATGTAGTCTGTCAAGTCTGCTCAAGTGTGCAGCTAGCACCCCATTTCTCTGCAGTTGCCCCTCCCTTCCCTCCCCCCTCACGGTGACCCTCCCCCTCACTTTGTCCCACCCCCTCTTAAAACTGCCCACCAACTTACAGGATACCACCTCCTTGGGCAGCTCTTCTGCATAGACACCACCATTTCTGTGAAAAAGTACCTCCTCATTTCTCTCCTGAATCTTCCACCATCCATTCTCAGACCATGCCCCATTGTATCCCTTCCCCCTCAACTTAAAAATTCCCTCTGTACCAGTCTTGTTTATACCCTTCATGAATTTAAAGGTCACAATCATATCTCCCCATCCCTCCTCTCCTCCAGGGAGTACAGCTCCCTCAGCCTCCCTTCATACGGGTTTGTCTTCCAATCCCCTGATCTTCCGTGTTGCTCTGTGCTGGACCCCCTCCCACAATGTACCAGCTTTTTTAAGTATGGGTGCCAGTACTGCATGTACTGCATATAAGTTCACAAGAATGGACATATCAACAAAACCATTTTACAGAAACAGTTTTAGGTCCCAGTTATGGTTGAAACCACGTGGTCTCAGAGGGCAAGATTTTCAAAATGTGATGCAGGGCTAGTGTCCCGACCTGTGCCATAACACTTTGGTTCTGGAGATGCACCAAACCCTTCACCCCAACTGCTTCCAATTTTACAATCTTGGGTGCAGTTGCGATAGTATTCATGAATTACAGCAGCTTGGTCCAAATATTTGGCACAAGCGCCATAAAACAGGCCCCCAGGATTGCCGCAACTTTGACCAGAAAAAGTTGGTCTAACTTGTGGTAATTGCTGCATGGGGTAGAAAATCCCATTAGATTTCCACAAGCCCCATGTGGCATATCTTTGGTGCACTGGGGTTTGCCGTGATCCAAGAGGTTTGAAAATCCTGCCGAGAGAGTTTCAAATGGAGATCCAGCAGCTGTCTCCTTTCAATAATATAGGGAATCTGTCCTCACCCCAGGTGCTGGGTTTTACCCATTCTAGACCCATAACATGCATGTGCAATGGATCACTGTTTAGTCTTCAGCAAAATGTAAACCTACAGGGGTACTGTTCCTTGATTTTTTAATGACCCTGACATGTTTCAGCGGTCCTTGTTTTAAAGAGCAGGTTCTTAGTATGCCCCCCAAACATATAAAAAACCTTACCTGTCCCCGAGTGGACTCCCATGAAACGTTTAATTCATGTTTTATTTATTTATAGAAAAGTTTCACCAGGTAGGGAATACTGAGCTACTGCTCATTTCCAGAAGCATCCTGGAGGGAAGGGACAGGGGGAAAATAAATAGCAGAATACATCAAATGTACAAAGACAATACAATGTATCATATAAGAGAACAATTCTATTGATACATACATGACTCCATATACAACAAGAATGCAAATCGAACGTACCAAAACAATTCAGATGTGGCAACAGCTTGCCAGATTTAAGTGAAGATGTGTTGAGAGGCATACATGCTGAATGTACAAATTGAAACATATGAATTAGAATTCAGGAAGTGAGGTGTAAGGGGTGTAAGGAGGGTGCACTAAGGGTAAGTACAAGAGGGGGAGGTGAAGACACATAGTAACACAGTGAGAGCTTGAGGGGAGGAGACATTGTGAATGGAAGGTGGGAGTGAGTTCCAGAGTTTAGGGAATTGTTGCTGAAAACTGCTTGTCTGGCAGTGGCAGTAGTGAAGGGTACAGTCAGTGTGAGGGTCGGAGTTCCTTAGGGAGGGGGAGGAGGGTGGCGGTAGGGAGAGAGAGAAAGAGAGAGAGAGAGAGTAAGAGGTATGGGGGAAGGGAGTTAAAACAAAATTTGGCTATGAGGTTGACACAGTGGACCCGGCATCTGTTTTCAAGAGAGGTAAGGGATAGAGACTGATACAAAGAACAGTGGTGAGTACGAGAGGGACAAGCAAGGGCAAAGTGGTAGAAAGAGTGGAAAAGTTTGTTCAGTTTGGTTAAGGAAGTACCAGGGGTGGCAATGCAGACTACATAGCCATAGTCAAAAACTGGAAGGATCATTCACTGGATTATGGCATAGAGTGCCGGCAAGGGGATGCAGTTGCGGTTTCTGTACAAGGCACCGAGCTTGGGGTACAATTTTTTGATTATGGCATGTACGTGGCCAGAGAAGGTGAGGTGCTGATACAGACAAACCCCAAGTCACCTGAAGGAGGTGACATCCTCCAATGGGGAACCATCCAAGGTATGGAAAGTCAGGTTGGATGGGAGCCCAGAGAGTATCTGCCTTATGCAGAAGGACATGGAGGCTGTCTTTTTGGCATCCAGAGCTGGACACTATCGAAGTTAAGCTGAAGTCTGGATGCCACATTAGCAGCAGAGGGGCCAGAGGTATACAGGACCGTAACATCCACATACATGTGCATGGATGCAGACGAACAGGCTAAGTGGAGGTCATTTAGAAAGATGGAGAAAAGCAGCGGGCCAAGTACTAAGCCTGGAAGGACTACAGTGTTTATAGTAAGGGGTGGGAAGAGGGTGTCACCAATTTTAAGAGATTGGGTTATACCCTTGAGGTATGAATTGAATCAACAGGTGGCAGCTCCTGAGAGTCCAAATGCTGAAAGTTTGGAGAGGAGGAAGGGGTGGGAGACAGTGTCAAATGCCTTAGCTAGGTCAACAAAAATGGCAGAGGTAATGTGACCCTCATCCATACCTGTGAGGATGGAATTGGTGAGTCAGAAGATGGAGGTAGTTGTGGAGTGGTACTTCCAAAAAACTGATTGGAAAGAGGTGAAAAACAAAGAGAAGTCAAGAAAGAGAGACAGTTGGAAGAGCAGAATGCACTCCAGATATTTGGAAAGGATAGGTAGCAGTGAGGTGGGGTGGTAGTTGTCAGTGTAACCCCTAGATGGCGCTATCCCAGGGGCTACCAAGATGTAACCCCTAGATGGCGCTATCCCAGGGGCTACTACCCCTGCCTGATTTGCCACTAACAGGCTGAGGGGCCTGGATCCAATGGCGGGTGCCTCCACCCAGAGGTCAGGGTTTGCAATAGTTAAACTTACTTGGTCACAGCCCTCTGGGACACTGCAACCCCCCTTTCTTCCCACTAGTGGCCCACACAATATATTAGAATTACCTTCACAGTATACACTTACCCCCAGGACTAGTTCCGGCACTGGGACCTCCTGTGAAATAAGATACAGTGCAACAATCACAGTACAGTACTTTAACATAGACAAATACCTCAGGCAGTATAACTTTGCTGAAACAAGCAGCTCTGATTTATTTAGGGGATATAACAAGGACAGGGGAAATCAGGTTAATTAGCTTATCACTCTAATAATCTACCTATGGCTCTGTGCACAGACCTATCCCATCAGTTACTGTCCCTGGGCACCCAAGCCCTAGTGGCTAGTCCAAACCGTGGCAGCTGGTAGGGGCCCTTTCACACAGAGAAAGGAGAATTAAACAGTCACAGCAGTACAGTAATTCCATTTGGATTTAATGTGCAATTCAACAGGAGCGAATTCTGAATTAGTACTCACGACCTCCAAATAAGATAGGGTCCTTCAATGTCAGCAGGGCTCACTTGAGGTACACAAACCTCTTCACACATCCATATAAAAGAAAGCACTATACCAGGCAGGCTGCATCTGTATCCCGATCGCAATTACTGCACAATACCCGGAGAACACACAGCAGATTCAGTTCCTGACAGACCGAGGCAATTTTCAGCAATTCCTCCAGTCTCTACAGGGTGAGCCTGGTTTCTACTCTTCAGAGATCCTTTGATTCTTTCACAGGACGGATTCAGTCCTAACAAGCTGTTACACAAGCTGCAGACCGAACTCTGGGCCTTACACACGCTTTTTTGACTAAAACTGCACACTGAAAAGCACAGGGCTCCTTCCTTCTTCACTGCCAAAGCTCAACTGAAACTCCAACCGACAAAAACGGGCACTTCCTTTGAGTTCCTCCCAGTTCTTGACTGGATTGGCTGTCACTCACAATAGACTGCTGCTGTTGGTCCAAAAAGGCACTGAAGTCTAAACTACATCTCCCAGAGTCACTGCCCATACAATCCTCTTGTGGCTGGCTCAGATTATGAGTCCAAGTTCTGATTCGTCCAAGGCACCATTTTAGAGCTAGCTTACCCCACACTGACTGGTCCAGTTCAGCAGTTCAAAACTAGAATGGGGAACTAGCAGACACAGTTCTGACTGCAAAGAAAGCAGGTTAGACAAACTGTAATTTCATTATTACTCTAAATAATTTCTGGCAAACAGTTACATCTTTCAGATAGGTTCCCTTTGCACTCTAGTGACTGCAAAATGAAGTGAATTGGCAGCAGCTCGAGTGGTACTCAGAAGCACACAGTCCCCCATACAAAATAATTATGTCTGCAAGCAGACAGCTCTTAAAGAGACAGTACCAGAGGCTCTAAAACACTCACTGATAAATGGCTTAAATGCCAAACACCATTCAGGCTTGGACATTCAAGCAAGCTCCTGGAAGTCTTTTGGGACCCTCATTTGCAGGGGTTACACTTCCTGCCTGGAAAGCTTGACATCTGCGTCCAACAGGTACCCCTATAAGTTTCAACTGCAACCATATACATTTGCATTAGGCTCACATGTAATCATCAGTCAATATATCATTTTACCAAGAACATTTCTGAAACATTGCAGTACGTCACTCTTTACACAGTATTACATACACATTGTACCATAACTCAAGTTATTACCTCTTGTACATGAAACCTGAAGAGAGGGCCCTTCCTATCAGTTACCTTGGGGCTGGATGGGGCAAGGGCACCATACTAGAGGGCAACACAAGTAACTTGGAGTTAGCACTGATGCTCAGTTTGGGCAGTGAGCTCAGGGACACATACACTCCTTTATGGACAACATTGGAGAGGCAAATCCACAGGCCTCCCAAGTGAATCATAACTGAGGTGCACCACAGGCTTTACAGCTCGACCAGTCTTCTAGGGGAACTGTTATAGTCTCTGCACTCTGAGCCTCATTTTCAGCATTGTCCTCACTTGTCAGGGGAGTCTCCATGGGGGTAGAGAGCTAGAACTTGGGGCACTTTCAGCTCCAGGAGTTACAGTTTCTGAGTCCACAACATTTGGCTCGCATGGAGAGCTTTTGGACACTGGCAGTGGACTGTCAGGGCACTCAAAATACTCTTCTTGTTCGGTGTATCACCAGTCTGCCCCAATCTATCATTTTCCTCCTGAAAGCTCAAACAGTTCAACCATGCACAATGATTCCATTTCATCTGATCTGATGCTTTGCACTTCACTTTCTGGGAGCATTGGCTCCAGGATGAAGCTGGGGGCTTAGACAGTCCAGAAGGCCCAGCTTTGTCTCCAGTACTGACTAGGGATTGCCCGAAACAATTGACTCAGTTCATAAGAAGGATAGTATTCAAAGTCACTCTCACTTTCTTCCGATATGGACTGACAGTCATGCTCAACTGGGACTTGTGGAGGAACACTTTAACTTTGCTTCTGTAGGTGCAGACTTTCTTGATCTTTTCTTAGCAGCAGCTCTAGTCACTGGTCCAGAGGGGGCATCTTCTAGGGGCTCAGACTCAATTAAGATTTGTCCAATGGGCAGTAAATAATTTCTATGCATTGTTTTTACATCTTTTGAATTATTCTCAGGCCTTACTTTGTACACTGGCAGATCATCTAGTTTGCCCACTACAATGTGAGGGAGATGGTGCCATCTGTCAGCAATCTTGTGCTTGCCATGCAGTCCCAGATTTCTTAGCAATACCCGATCTCCCTCCTGGAGTTCCTGTGCTTTCACCTTTTTATCATACCTTTCTTTGTTGGCCAGATTTCTTTTGGCAGCCATGGTTTGAGCCAGTTGGTACGCATGAGTTAGCTGGGCCTTTAACTTTTGCACATACTGTAAATAGTTGTCAGCTTGAACCCCATCAGGAGAGACCCCAAAACACACATCTACTGGTAGTCGAGCTTCTTCCAAACATCAGGCGGTAGGGGAGAATCCAGTGGCATCACTTTTGGTGCAGTTATAAGCATGTACCAGGGTGCTAATTTGTTGGCTCCATCTAGGCTTGTCCTTTGGGTGCAGGGTGCCTAGCATATCTAGCAAAAGTGCGGTTGAAACGTTCAGGCTGTGGGTCCCCTGGGGGTGGTAAGGAGTGGTTCTGGACTCGCCTCCCACAGAGAAAGCATCTCTTTGATCAGACGACTCTCAAAGTCTCTCCCTTGATCAGAATGGATTCTTTGTGAGCCCCATAGTGAACAAAAAGTTTTCTACAAGTACTTTGGCTACAGTGGATGCTTTCTGGTCTTTGGTGGGAAAGCTTGGGCATATCTCGTGAAATGGTCAGTGACCACCAGCACATTACTGATATTTCTTTGATCTGACTCCAAACTTAGAAAATCAATACAGACCAGCTCCATGGGTGCACTGGTGGTTATGTTAACAAGGGGCAGCCCTCTGGGGCAAAGCTTTCCTCTGTAAACAGCGACTACAAGTTCGAATGTGTTGTCCACATCAGCCCCCATCTTAGGCCAATAGAATCTGGATCTCACCAAGTCAAGTGTTCTGTCTATACCAAGGTGCCCCATGTGGTTGTGCAAGGACCTCAATACTGAGTCTCGAAAGGCAGTGGGCAGCACTAGTTGTTGTTTGTCTACTTGTCCCCCTCTGTCTACTGTTTCTCTGTATAACAGTTTATTGATCAGTTTCAATTTAGGACCTTCTTTGTATAACAGTGCAGTTCTCAAATCAGTGGAGCGTAATTTGGACACATCTTTTCCTGCATAGAGGGCTTCTAAAGCTGCTTTGATCATGGGATTGAGATTGAGCCCGCCGAATACTGTCATTGTCCAGCTGAGGCAGTGCACCAATGTCTATTGCAGAAAAGTGGCAATAAGCGGCAGGTATGCAATTCTCAGAGGGTCCCAAGCAATCCACCATGCAGTCCACTGCGTCCGTGGACATTTGTTCCTCCCTGTCAAACTTCCGACGGAGTGCCGATGTAGGTTCTGCCAATCGGACCCAATCATTCTGGGGAACAGGCCTCCTGAGGAGCATCAGCATCTATGTGGTTCAGACCTGCTCGGTATTCGAGCATAGTCGTATGTAGATAATGCAGAAAGCCAATTTATGGCCAGTGGCATCCAACTTAGCTGAGGTCTGCACATAGGTTAAAGGATTATTGTCAGTTTTACTAGTATTTTAGCCCCATACAAGTACTCATGGAATTGGTCAACAATAGCCCACTTCAAAGCTAGAAACTCTAACTTATGTACAGGATAGTTCTTTTCAGATGGGGTCAGACTTCTACTGGCAAAGGCCACTGGTCTCAGGCCATTCTCGTGCTCTTGGTACAACACGGCCCCCAACCCTTGCAAGCTAGCATCAGTGTGCAGGACATAAGGTTTTCTTGGATCGGCATAGGCCAGCACTGGAGCATGGGTAAGTTGATAAATGATCTCATGAAAGCAGTCTCACAATCAGGAGTCCAGCGGCCCCAAATACTTCACTCGGATGAAAATACACTCTTTCAGTCTTGAGGGACGCTGACTTTTGGTATTTTTTGTGGGTTGGGGATACCCTTGAGTAGGTTAAGTAAAGGCGGATCACTCTTGAATAGTCCTTGATGAAACGCCGATAATAACCACAGAATCCCAGGAATCTTTGCAGTTCTTTTAGATTTTTTGGGCTGCGGCGGTGGTCAAGGCCTCAACTTTACTTGGGTCGGTCTCTATTCCCCTGTGGATACTATGTGTCCCACATACTTTACTGATGTTTGAAAGAATTGACACTTATCAATGGACAGTTTAAGGCCAAAGTCCTCCAGTCGGTCCAATACCTTAAATAATCTGCTCTCATGTTCCTCCAGTGAGCTGCCAAACACATAACATCATCTAGGTATACCAGGCACTCTAGTAAGTTCATGTCCCCACTGCACGCTCCATCAATCGCTGAAAAGTGGCTGGGGCACCTGAAATCCCTTGAGGCATCCTCATGAATTCATAGAAGCCAAGCGGACAGATAAGGCTGTCTTTCTCACGGTCCTCTGGGCCATCGGATCTGATAGTACCCACCGCGGAGATCCAGCACAGAGAACCCACTTGTTCTGCTTAGGCAGTCCAAAGCATCCTGAATGCGGGCATTGTGTACTGATCAGGGATAGTCCGCCCGGTTTAAGGTGCGATAATCCACACACATCTTACTGTTCCATTCTTTTCCTCACTACCACAATGGGGAAGGAGAAGGCTTCTGGATTCTTGTATTACACCAGCAGCTAACATCTCTTGCAGATGCCGTCTCACATCATCTATGTCAGCAGGTGCCAGGCGTCGAGACCTCTCACGAAATGGTCTTCGTCATGCAGCCGATATTGTGCTCAGCTCCTTGCACGCATCCCACGTCCCATTCCTTTAAAGAAAACACCTGGTCTCTCTGGGCAAGCTTCTCACTGATCCTCACTTTCCATTCAGCTGGCAGCGGGAGTCGCCAAATCAAACAAGTCAGAAGTTACTCTGTCATTCTTCCTTGAACTCTTGCTGCTGGGTAGCACTGCAGTGTCTGCACAATGCACATTAGCCAGGATGCAACCTCTATTTACTCGAATGTCTCTTTCAGACACATTATGAACTTGGACCATTCTTCTGGCATAAGCATGGGCTCTAGCGGCAAAATACTAGGCTTGACCAGTGTCCCTCTGGCAATTTTCCATCGCCTGGTGCATCCAACATTAATATTTTATTCTTAACATCCTTTCTGATACGGACCTCTCCTGTAAGGTACACTGGGCATTTGGCGCCAGGATCAGAGACTCAGGATCCTTCTTCCATACAATTCCGACCGGTTCCTCTGGTTCTATTTTTTCAGCATCTCTCTGTGCCTCATAGGCCTTCTTAATTAAAGCTCGAACTCTTAAAGCTCTACTAATCTTTGACCCTGTTTTCATAACACAACTGTGCCAGCCTTCCGAACATATGAGCATTTGTTCCAATCAACAAAGGGACACCATCATACAGTCCAGTGGGGGACACACTAAGGCTAGGGTCTCTACTTGTTCGGCCACTCCAGCCACGGAGGTGGGGAAAGACAGCCAAATTCGGATATACCCAGAATAGGGTAGGCCTTCACTAACCCCCATACATGCAGTCCTTCTAATGGTTGTAAGGGTAGCATCTGACAAATGCTTCTGATACCAATCTTGGAACATAATTGTCACTTGGGAGCCACTGTCTAAAACAGCTCTTGTAGACACTCCATTCACCTTTACACTGGTCTCCATGGAGGGACCCACTATTCTGGACCAGTCTGGAGAGGCGATAGTGGGGGACTGGGCAACTGACCTTGCCACAAAAGGACGTGAGTTAGCATTTTTGGTGCCCTCACTGGGATCATTTTGTGCACCTCTTAACCACTGATTTGTTCTCCGAAGCTCTCCTTGTAGCCTATATGCAACTTTGTCAGTGTCTTTTGGGGACTGGCATTCCCTTTCATGTGCCCATCTTTCCCACAATTATAGCAAAACATACTTTCTGGAGTTTGAGCTGGCCGAGGCGCCACACTGGGAGCCAGGGCGGGTATTACTAACTGAAACCTGGGTGCCATCTCTGTCTGCGGCGTGATAAGCATTTGGAGACATCTCATCAGTTTCTCCACTTCCATGGTCAAGGAATTGAGTTTGGAGCTGTTATCAGCAGGAGATACATGGGAGGTACCCCACCCCCATAGCAGATGCAGTCGATATGGGTCAGGCCCGTACTTGCAGGCGTGGCCTTCATAAAGGACTGTTTTGAATTCCGGATCTCTCTCAACAGTTCGCCCCATTGTGGCATATCTTTTCCTTGTCAGAGCACTCATTGACTGCCAACCTCTGCCCTGAACTTCACTTGATGGGTCATCCTCAGTCACTCGGTCGTGCTGCAGCTATTGGTGCAGGTCCCTCCCGAGGTCGCCTTTTTCAACTCCTCGAATTTCTCTCATTAACTCATCATAGGAGGGTGGGATTCCAGTCGATCTGCCAGGCGAACTGAAGCAACAGCAGTTCTGAGAAGGGGCAGACTTAAGGATCCTGTCCAGCCTGGTTCGTCAGTTCAATCGCTGGCAACTACCTTTTCTGAGGCATTCTTGCAACAATTTTTCAGCCGAGATACATACACAGACAACAACTCCTTGGTACTGTTGTGCATCTCTTACTCTCCACCATAGGTCCTCATCAGAATCTGGGCTCCCACACATTCTCCAGGGCCTCAAGATAGGCCTGTGCAGTCACTCAGGGTTACTGGCCCGTTTAGCAGGAATGGTAGCCAGGGCAGGACCTCGAGGCTCTCACTAACCCTCTTCGGCTTTTCGGCTTCCGAGCATTGCCATTCTAGCACTTGGGGCAACATAGTCTATCCAGGTCTCCCAGTCATCCTCCCTTGGGGGTGGGGAGGGTGCCAGAAGATCCTCAACCTTGTAAGAGTCGTGACTAATGGCAGGTGCAGAAATTGAGTCTGCATTGGTTCAGCCACCATTACGGGCACTGGAGCGGAGAAGGTGTTGGGGAGAACTACCCCAGGTGGCAAGAATAGTTTCTTCAAGTCCTCCACAGTTTTCCTTCCCCAGCAACCATTTAGCAAATTTCTCCTCAAAAGTTTCAGATAGTGGTGGGGCTCATTCCCCCAGGTCTTTACTGTCCTTAGTTATCACTCTAGCAGTGAGGGCTCCCTCTGGGGTAATGGTCTGTGGCACTTTGGAGCTATCTATGGGATCCTTAAACTCTACTAGGGCCAGGAAAGTGTGGGTGAGCAGATTAGCATGCCGACCACCACCACAGGGTTTTGTAAACCTTCCACCTTGAAAGTACTCCCTGCACAGTGTCCGTGATGATACCCAGGGGATGTCCAGGATAAGCATAGCATTTGAGGGTCGATCTCCTCCCCACACCACTCCACCAGCCGGTGCACAGCCACTTCTGTCGGGGTACCCATTTTTTTCTTAACAGTGGTTCGAAAATATGGCCACTAGAGGACACACAATCCCAGCGTGAGCCTCAAGATGTAACCCCTAGATGGCGTATCCCAGGGCTACCAAGATGTAACCCCTAGATGGCGCTATCCCAGGGGCTACTACCCTGCCTCATTGCCACTAACAGGCTGAGGGCCTGGATCCAATGGCGGTGCCTCCACCCAGAGGTCAGGGTTTGCAATAGTTAAACTTACTTGGTCACAGCCACTCTGGGACACTGCAACCTCTTCTTCCACTAGTGGCCCACACAATATATCAGAATTACCTTCACAGTATACACTTGCCCCAGGACTAGTTCCGGCACTGGGACCTCCTGGAAATAAGATACAGTGCAACAATCACAGTACAGTACTTTAACATGAACAAATACCTCAGGCAGTATAACTTTGCTGAAACAAGCAGCTCTATTTATTTAGGGGATATAACAAGGACAGGAAATCAGGTTAATTAACTTATCACTGTAATAATCTACCTGTACTCTGTGCACAGACCTATCCCTATCAGTTACTGTCCTGGGTACCCAAGCCCCAGTGGCTAGTCCAAAACCGTGGCAGCTGGTAGGCCCTTTCACACAGAGAAAAGGAGAATTAAACAGTCAGCAGTACAGTAATTCCATTTGGATTTAATGTGGCATCCAACAGGAGCTACTCCTGAATTAGTACTCACGACCTCCAAATAAGATAGGGTCCTTCAATGTCAGCAGGGCTCACTTGAGGTACACAAACCCTTCACACATCCATTAAAGAAAGCACTATACCAGGCAGGCTGCATCTGTATCCCGATCGCAATTACTGCACAATACCGGAGAACACACAGCAGATTCAGTTCCTGACAGACCAAGTGCAATTTTCAGCAATTCCTCCAGTCTTCTACAGGGTGAGCCTGGTTTCTACTCTTCAGAGATCCTTTGATTCTTTTCACAGGACGGATTCCGTCCTAACAAGCTGTTACACAAGCTGCAGACCGGAACTCTGGGCCTTACACACGTTTTTTGACTAAAACTGCACACTGAAAAAGCACAGGGCTCCTTCCTTCTTCACTGCCAAAGCTCAACTGAAACTCCAACCGACAAAACCAGGCACTTCCTTTGAGTTCCTCCCAGTTCTTGACTGGATTGGCTGTCACTCACAATAGACTGCTGCTGTTGGTCCAAAAGGCACTGAAGTCTAAACTACATCTCCCAGAGTCACTGCCCATACAATCCTCTTGTGGCTGGCTCAGATTATGAGTCCAAGTTCTGATTCTTCCAAGGCACCATTTTAGAGCTAGCTTACCCCACACTGATTGGTCCAGTTCAGCAGTTCAAAACTAGAATGGGGAACTAGCAGACACAGTTCTGACTGCAAAGAAAGCAGGTTAGACAAACTGTAATTTCATTATTACTCTAAATAATTTCTGGCAAACAGTTACATCTTTCAGATAGGTTCCTTTGTACTCCTAGTGACTGCAAAATGAAGTGAATTGGCAGGCAGCTCGAGTGGTACTCAGAGAAGCACACAGTCCCCCCATACAAACTAATTATGTCTGCAAGCAGACAGCTCTTAAAGAGACAGTACCAGAGGCTCTAAAAACACTCACTGATAAATGGCTTAAATGCCAAACACCATTCAGGCTTGGAGCATTCAAGCAAGCTCCTGGAAGTCTTTTGGGAACCCCCATTTGCAGGGGGGTTACATCAGGAGCAGAGGAGTCACCACCTTTGAGTAGAGGAATGGCAGCAGCATACAGCATAAAGGTGGGCCATCAATGTGAGAAGGCAGTAAGAAGGGCTGGGTGGATACTGGGATGTATAGGGAGAGGCATCATCAGTAGAAAACAGGAAGTTGTTGGCCCTCTGTACAGACAGTTGGTAAGACCACATCTGGAGTACTGTGTACAGTTCTGGAGAGCCCATCTCCGCAGAGACATAGGCAGGGTGGAGGCTGTCCAGAGGAGGGCAACCAAAATGGTGCAGGGTCTGCACCAGAAGACATATGAAGAAAGACTAAAGGAGCTTAAGATGTATAGCCTCGAGGAAAGAAAGGAGAGGGGGGACACGATAGAAACGTTCAAATACCTCAAGGGAATCAACAATGTCCAAGAGGGTAGCATTTTTCAGAAAAAGAGATGAGCAAGAACAAGGGGGCGCAATTTGAAGATAGAGGGGGGATGGCTCAGAGGTAATATGAGGAAGTATTTATTCATGGAGAGAGTTATGGATGCATGGAACAGCCTTCCTGAGGAGGTCATAAAATCAAAAACAGTGGGGGAATTCAAGAATGCATGGGACAGGCATAAGGCAATTCTAGTGGGGGGTAGGAGGAAGTAGGCTGTTGGTTAACTAGGATCTGTAGCTTATCTGTTAGGTAGGGAAGTGGGCAGACTAGGTCGGCCAAGCAGTCCTTATCTGCCATCAAATTCTATGTTTCTATTCATCCAGAAAGAGGGGACAGAGGCATGAGAGTCGGATTAGTTGAGGAGGTCAGCAAGAGGTTATGAGTTAGCAGGTGCTGAGAGATAAAGGAGTTTGCTATCTAGACTGTCAGGTCTCTTTTTTTGATGGTTTTATGGCAAGCAGGGCTTCAAGGACCACCGAGGGAAGCACAGGAGAGAAGGAGAAAGAGGAAGAAGGAGAGGAGGGATTTGGAGCAGAAGTGGGGAGGAAAGAGATGGGGGAGGGAGGAGAGGAGAGAGGAGGTGCAGGAAGTAAAGAAGGAATTGAATTCCGAGGCGACTAAGAGAGGATCAGAAAGAGAGAGCGAGAAGAGTCTCCAACTCAGAAGACAGGGGAAGGAGGCTGACTCAGAGGGGAGAAAAGAGCGTGGATCACCTTCTAAAATTTTGGTGTGTGATTGATATTTTGCTCAAAGGTGTTGGAGAAGTAATTAGCTTTGACAAGCTTGACTGCCCTAGTGCAGGTATTTCAGAGGTAGCAGTATCTTTGTAGGTCAGTGGGGGAGTGTGTGCACTTGTCTTCTGACCAGGCCAGGTCATGGGCACAAAAACAGGTGAGCAGTTCTGCCCTGATCCATGGTAGATGGGAGCCCCTCACCCTGGTGCAGCGGAGGGGGATGTAAAGGTCTCAGATAGTGAGGAATTTAGTCTTAAAGCAGGCTAGGGCATCATCGACAGTGGATGATGAGGAGACAGGATACCAATTGGCACTGTACACATCATTGAGAAAGGGGTGAGGTCTGTGGTTCTGAAGGAACACATTTGCAATATTTTGGGAGGAGCTTAAGGATAGTGAACTTTACGAATGCACTAGATTAGGTGGTAGTCACTTAAGGCATCCATGAGGATGTCAGCATTAATAATTCGATGAGGACTGGAGGTGAGGGTCCAGTCAATGAGGGAATGGTTGAGGGTTTTGAAGTTTAGGTGAGTGGGTTCACTAATTAACTGGTTCAGAATTAGTGCAGCAATGTCACAGTGAGTTTTGGAGTGGGAGGGGGAGATCCAGTTATGGTTGAAATTGCTTAGGATAAGGAGCTCACCAGAGGAAGCATGCAATGTAATATTTACTTATTTATTCATTTATTTATTTGGTGACTGGGTAGGTGTACTGATTCAGAAGACCATTTTCAGTCATGACCTGGGCCACAAGGTGGCAAAAAATGGTTACCGGTACACACAGTCAATTACAAGATGCAATACGTGCATGCCCAACAGCTGGTGGCGAAGGTGGAGAGAGAGAAACAGTTGTAATGCAATGACAGTATGCAGACAGTGTGGACAGGTAATGCTATATCAGTATGTACATTAGCATAGCCAAAATACAGACGGTGCAAGACACAAGCAGTAATGGTATACAGGTACATGGTCCAATTCAAGTACAAGTGAGAAAAAGCAGTTGCTGTAATAGAAATTCAAATAGAAAAACAATCACAGTTCATAACATCAAAGGGGCAAGACAGAAGGAAAGGGGGGCAGGGATAGGCTTGGGGTGAGGGCAGGAAGGAGAGAGGCGGGAAAAGGGGCAGGCTAGTGGAGGCAGGGGAGGCATAAGTGCTGTAGGACATCAGGTGAATGTCTGAGTGCCATTAGAGCATAGGAGAGTTGTTGACCCTAGCATTGCTGTACCGAACAGTGACATTTTGCCACAGTGAGGAACCAGATCTTCAGGTTATGTTTAAAAGCTATGTGGGAGGGATACACATGAACAGACAAGGGGAGCTTTTTCCATAGGGAGGGTGCTGTAACTGAGAAAGCTCAGGTTCCTGTGGTGGTGGAGGCATGGGGTACTTCTAGCAGGGGAACTGAGGATGCACTGAGATTCCTATGGACCACTCTACCTGTCAAGAGGGGGTGAGTAAGGGGACATACGTTGGTTCCTGAGGGAGTTGTCCACCAGACAGCCCATTACAGTCAAAGTGACCTTGTAGGGTGAGCCACCTAAGTGACTAGTAGAGTGAGCAGTGGTGAGAGCAGTAAGGGGCTTGAAGGACGAATTGACAGAGTTATATGTCACGTTTAGCCACTTGTGCAGGGTGGTGGATAGGTGTGAGTAAACTGGGGAGCAGTAGTCAAGGAGGGGAAGTAGGTTGCCACGTGCAATGGCCAGTCATGCTTGGGCAGATAGGTAATGTGTGTGGTGGTACACGGCACCTAGCTTCTGGTGGATCTGGCGCACCATATGGTTGACATATTCTGAGAAAGAAAGGGAGGGGTCAAAGGTAAAACCTAGATATTTGAAGAATGTGACAATTTCAAGGGGAGGACCAGCAGGGGAAGAACTGGAAGGGAGGAGTTGGCTTTGGTGGCTTTGGATAGGAAGGGTTTTGAACTAAACAGCTTGGATTTAGTCTTTTTTTCATTGACTAGGAGCTTGTTTGAAAGGAACCAATGATGGGCGGATGCATAGTTTTGTGTGAGGGTGGATGAGACCGAGCCAATAAATTTGTCGCTATGACAGATGACCAACTCGTCAGCATAGAGAAGAGCTTTACAGTTGAGGCTGTCATTAGGGAGTGTATTAATAATCATGCAAAAGAGCAGTGGCGCAAGAATGGAGCCCTGGGGAACTCCAGTGAGTACAGGAAGGAGAGCAGAGGAAGCTTTGCCAATGATAACTGACCGAATCCAGTTTGATAGATAGCTGTGGAAGCAGGCAGTAGGTCCTAGGGAGCAGCCAAAGCAAAGCAGGATTGAGTGGAGGAGGTGGTGCTCAACCAAGTCAAATGTTTTTGACAGATCAATGAAGACGGCACCTGTGGGTTTGCCCTGGTCCATACTTCTTAGTATATGATCAGAAAAGAGGGCCAGGGCAGAGGAAGTACTGTGTTGCTTACTGAAGCCATGTTGGAGGGGGCATAGGAGACTGTACTGGTGCTCTGTTATCTGAGAGTGTATGGATTTTTCAAGCAGCTTCCTCAGGTGGAGGGAGGAGGGAGATGGGTTGATAGTTGTCGAGGGAGAGGGGATTGCTGGCTTTGAAAACTGGTATGACGTTAGCATGTTTCCAGGAATCAGGTACAGCAGCAGTGGTAAGGACAAGATTGAGGAGGAAAGTGAGTGGTTTTATGACTGCAGGAAAGATGAGTTTTAGAAATGCAGGGTACAGACTATTGCTGCCAGGGCTTCCTTTGGCTGGTAGAGATTTTAGTAGCTTGACAATGTCCGTATGCCTGATGGTCCTAAAGTGGAAAGGAGGGGCAGGGTGGTGACTGAGGAGGAGGGTGAGTTGTTTGGTTGGCGGTTATGGGCAGGGGAGGACTGGGCAGAGAGTTTGCTGAGATTGTGGGAGAAGTCTGAATTTAAAGTTGAAAGCATATGCAATATCAGTTGGGTCAGAGATGAGACAAGAGGGGGATGAGAGCTGCATTATATGCCCACTATTTTGGGGGTTTAGGAGAGAACCAGTGGAGGCCCAGAAATGTTGCAGGTTACCAAGGTTGTTGATTTGTTGATTTAGATAATGCTTATGCTTTAGCAACTTTGCTGTCTGCTTGCAGGAGTTGTGCAGCTGTCTGAATACATTCCAGAGTTGGGGAAGAGGGTGATTCTTTGTATTCCTTCCACTTAGGTCTCAGTCTTTCATTTGTGCCAGCAGTTCCTTGGTTAGCCAGTGGGTGCAACCTCCTCTAATCCTTCTGGTTTTGAGGGGGAAGTGTGTATCCTGGATATGAGTGAGGGTGGAGGTAAAGAGCGCGACTGCCTCAGAGATGTTGTGGTGGTGGTAGAGGGCAGACCAGTCTGCTGCCCAGACCTCTCTGGGGACCGGCACTGGGTCTTAATGGTGAAACATTCTGAATGTTAGGTTATATGGAGGGTGGCTCATTTTAAAAGACAGTATGGTGTAGATTGGGGTGTGGTCACTGATAGTCAGCCATTGTGCCACACTGGAGGGCCAAGTCAGCACAGTTTGTGGCCACTCAACCAATGAGGGAGTGGTTGAATAGGAGGGATTGTGCCTGGTGGGGGAAGAGATAACTTGTTTCAGATTGTGTTCCTTTAGCATGTTAGCATACTCTGGAGCATCGGCATCCAGCCAGTTTAAGTTGAAGTCTCCAATCATGACCAAATCACGTGAGGGGACTGCACCCCCTATGCCATCCCAGAAGTTGGATAGCCCTGTGATGCCTCCTGAAGGTGGGTTGTAGCAGCAGCCAATGTGGATTTTCTTAGATGCACCTAGGGTTAATTTGGTGAGGAGTCGTTTGCTTGGAGAGAAGGAGGATGACCAGCTTGTGGTGGTGACAGTAATATGCTCCTGCATGTACAGTGTGACACCCCCACCCCTGACTTAATAGTGACCATGATGTCGGAGATGCCGGAGGGGGAGGAGCAGCCAGGACAGCAGTAGATGCCTGCTACATAGATAGGGATGGAATGTGAGAGAGAGAGAGAGAGAGAGCTTTATTATTAACAATTCACATGCAGAGGGGATGGAAGTAGCTAGAACCAGAGAGGACTGGATAGATGATTTAAGGTACATGGCCACCCCACCATCTTGCTGGCACTATCCTGGTGAAATGGGGAGTAACTGGGGATGGCAATGCTCCTGTCAGGAATTTTAGAGGCATGCCATGACTCAGAGTATTAGCACATCAGGTTTGAGGGCCACCGTGGTGACTGAATTTTGGAGATTTTTGGGAGAAGGCTTCGAATATTGAGGTGTGCAACCTTCAGGCCCCGAGGGAGGCTGGGGGGTGGCCCAGGGTTGGCTTCAATGTCCCTAGCCAGCAACAGTAGTAGGGAGATTCAGTGGAAGGACAAGGCTCTTATATGTCTCCTAAGCAAGGTGGTATAGAAATGTGTGTGGTTAGCATGTGGAGAGAGGGAGGGGGCCGCATGGCTAAGGAGGGCAGCATGGATGCAGAATCAGGGAAGGATAGATGCTCCAGGGACCCAAGAGTAGTGGTAAAAGGAGATGGCAAGGCAAGCAGCAGGGAAAGAGAAGGTGGTTGGGTGAACAGAGGGTAAAGTAGGGGTAGCTGGAAGAGAGTGGGGAGAGGGAAAGAAGTAAGGGGGGAAGGGAGGTAGTGGAAAAGAGGAAGGGAAGGGGAGGAGACAAAGGATGAACAGAAACAAGTTGTAGCGGAGGAGGGGGATATGATGGGGGTCAAGCCAGCTAGTTATCAAACTAAAGTTATAATGGAGAATGGGGTAATAGTCCAGACAATAGTGAAGCCGGCATGACTTAGTGCAAAGAAGAAAATTGATTTCTTGGGAGGCGGTTACTGCTTGGGTTGAGCAATATAACAGATCGAACTTTTATCTGTGCAGCTGAATGGGAAAATGCTCACATTTCCCTACTGCAAGACAAGCCCCCGAGCTAGCATATATCATGAGGTCAGAAAATGGAGAGCATGGGGACACACTCCATAGACTACAATAGGGACATTTTTTTTTGTATATGTAGTTTTTGCAACTTTTTTCCCCTTTTCCCCCTGACCCAGGACCCTGGCAGACACGCGTGTATGCGCATGGAGGCACACACGCATGCTGGGTACCCATTCGGCCCCTTCCACCCCACCTCTGGCAATTGCCACTGCCCCCTCCTGCCTTCACTTCCCATTGGACCTCCACCTGATGGGAGCGGAACTGCGGTGGGGGGTCAGAACACCACCCCCCAGAGGGGAAAGCTGCTATCGGCTGCTTGATCCTGCTCCCTCTCCCCCATTTCAGCACCCCTATGAACTGAGGTCATTCCTGAACCCAGGTCACTGGCACAGTGCGATGTAAGGCATCCAGCACCTCAGCCCTCAGAACCACTGGGCTGGCAATGGGGACATTTTTAACTGTTTTTTATGTTTGCTTGCATACATCTGCAAGAAACATAGTGCCATCATTGGAGTTTTCGGAGGTGTGGCAACCCTCTTCCAATTCAGTCAGTGTGTTTGCAGGCGCGGCCGCAGTTCTCCAATGGCTGCTGGAGCTGTCTATGACAGCTCCAAAATGCAGTGGAGTACAGTTGAAAGGGGGAGCTACGCTTCAGTGAGCAGCAATCAGATATCGCCTGCCTGGGCGCGCGCCCCCCACACACACGCACACACACTCACTCACCATTCACTCACCACCACCACCACACACACAGGCAGGCACGCTGCCTGCTCGCCCCCCCACGCGACACTGTGTAGCCGACGAGGGTGCCCAAATCTCCATCGGCTGTGCTGTGCCCCCAGCAGGATATGCGCGGCGCTGGGTGCCCACCCCAGCATGGTCAAGACATTGTGGCGCAGTCGACGGGGTGCCTAACTCGCCGGCTCCACTGTCCCCCTTGCCCAGTACAGGTGCCACGCTTGGGAGCCCACCCCAGCATGGCAATAGATGCTGTTGCTGACAGGGGTGCCCAATCCGCCATCAGCTCCACACACCCCCACCCCCACCAGCCATTCTTGTGCCACGCTGGGAGCCCACCCCAGCGTGGCAAACGTCCCGCGTCGTCATCTAAAAAAACCCCTGCAAATCAAAAACTGTCCCTCGGCGCTTGTCCCTGCCCCCCTCCCACAACCCGCACTCACCCACTGCACGACTCTGCCTCCCGACACACCCTCCTCACCCCATACTTACCTTCGACCGGGCGTGATTTATCTTCGGTGACCAGGAACACGCCTGCACCTTCAAAGCCAACTTTAACTGAGGAAATGCTGGTAAGCTGTATAATGTAATGAATAGGGTTTTTTTCAACTTTGCTGCATATCTCAGCCATTTTTTGGAATTTTTGCACCAAATTTTCAACATGGGGTTTTTGGGACCCCTTCTCATGAATGATGTCACTGTCATGGCGTTCATCGGGCCCGAAGGGTGATTTCGCAGTCACTGCATTAAATCACCTTTCGGGACTGAGTAACGGAACGACACTGCCATTGTTCACAAGGTGGGCTCTCAAAAAGCCTATGTTGAAAATTTGGTGGAAAAATTCCTAAAAATGACTGTTTCATGAGCGGGCATTGCGCAGTTCTTACGCACGCTTGTAAGTTCACGAATTTTCAATATTTTCACTCCAGATTTTCAACATTGCCATTTTACCACACCTCCTTATGAGCAGTACAGCTGTCATTTTTCAAATCTTGCCCAAAACATGTTTCTGCCCATGTAGCGCACAATGGCGCAGTCAGAGTGCGAAATCAATGTATGGAATACATTAAGGAAATCACAGTGACACTGTTAATGAGCAGAGGTGTTAAAATGGCTATGTTGAAAATTTGGTGAAAGAATTCCTAAAAATGACTGTTTTACGAGCATGCGTTGTGCAGTTCCTACGCATGCTCGTAACTTTGCGAATTTTCTATATTTTCACTCCAGATTTTCCACATCGCCATTTTATTACACTTCCTTTTGAACAGTACAGCTGCCATTTTTCACATGTCACCCCAAATGTGTTTCTGCACATGTAGCGCACAATGGTGCAGTCGGTGTGCGAAAGCAATGTTTGGGACAGGTTAAGGAAATCACAGTTACACTGTTCATAAGCAGAGGTCATAAAATGGCTATGTTGAAAATTTGGTGACAAAAGTCCATAAAATGACTATGTTACGAGTGAGCATTGTGCAGTTTCCACGCACCCTCGTAAGTTCATGAATTTGTAATATTTTCAATCCAGATTTTCACCAGTGGCATTTTTCCACACTTCCTTATGAACAGTACAGCTGTCATTTTTCACAACGTGGCCGAAACATGTTTTCACACTTTCAGTGCAGAGATGCATGGTCGCTGTGGGAAATCATTGTTCGGGACAGATAAAGAAAATCACAGTGACACTGTTCATGATCAGAGGTCCCAAAATGCCTCTGTTGACAATCTGCTGTAAAAAATCCCCAACCTAATTACATTACGGGTGTGCTTTGCACAGTTTCTATGCACGCTCCTGACTTCACCAGTTTTTTCAATATTTTGACTGCAGGTTTGCAACATTGCCATTTTTTACACCTCCCCATGAACAGTACAGCTGTCATTTTTCACATCCTGTTCGGAATGTGTTTTTGCACCTGTGGTGCTAAATGCCATAGTCGCTGTGCATAAGCAGCTTTCGGCTAACAAACTGATATTACCATTGTTCATGAGGTGGGGGTCACAAAAAAAACATGTTGAAAATTTGGAGTGAAAATACCAATGAATGCCTCATGTGTTAGGGTTTCCAACCATAACACCCCACCCTGTAGAGAATGACAGGCATCAGGGGTGTGACTTGGGATTCTTGTCTGTAATGCTCATACCATTCCACATCCTGCAGCCAGTGAGAGGCATCGAGTTATGCCTTGGACTCTTCAGCCCCAAAGTTCACCCCATTCTCCTAAACCACACCCATCTCACCGTATTTCCTGATGGAATGGGGTGCGCATAAGGGCCAAAGACCCCAAGGCACACCGTGACACTTGTCAGTGTCTGCAGGGTAGAGTGTGGTGAAATGGCTTGGCCATTATGCCTGATGACCCAAAGGCACACCCCCAATGCCTGTCACTCTCTGCAGGGTGGTGGTGTGGTTGGCTTCAGTTTAATACTTCACTGCCATTCCTATTATGCAGCTCTGTAACTTCTACACTACCACTGCCAATGCCAGCAAGCAAACATTCAGCATTGACAAATGCTTGTTTTAATACTTTAGAGTTGGTTGAGTAGTAGTCCCCACTAAGGTCTGATCTCAGTTCCCAGCCACCATGTTTTTAAATCTCTGTAGGCAAATGTATTTTATAATTTATGGAATTTATGTTTATTGATATTTATTATGAGTTTTTGGCTGTGTTTATCTGTCTACTTCATTTGTATGGTGCCCAGAGCCTCTGGGATTGGGCATCTTTTTTAAATAAAAATTGCCTTGCCTTGCCATTTGTCATAATCAGAACTCTAAAGTATAAAAAAAAGCCATTTAAAAAATGTTTCTATTACAGTCTATGGTGCGCACCCCCATGCTCTCCATTTACTGACCTCATGAAAAGTGCTAGCACAGGGGCATGTCTCGCAATATGAAAGTGCAATCATTTTCCAGTTTGGCTGATGTATTATATTGCTCAGACCAGGCAGTAATACATTCAAAGTTTTATGGGAGTCTACGCATGGCCAGGTAATGTTTGTTATGTGTTTGGGGGGGGGGGCATACTGTTAAAGTAAGAACCTACTATTTAATGGCATGACTGTATGGCCGATGTACAACCAGGGGCAACTACACTAAAGTTCATAAACTACAAAACTTGTAGTACAGTTGATGAAGTCTCTGATTTCTTACCTTCCTAGGGTAGCTCAGAAGCTCACAATTGTTAGCTTGTAGGCAAAATCTGCAGACAGTGCAGGGACCACAGCAGAACATATCGTTTGGTAGAGGGAGATCCAATTAAGGTTTTGTAGCTCATCCCTGAAAGGTCCCAATTGACTGTGCACTTATTTATCTCCAATGTTTTGACTCTGGAGAAGGACATTTTAGGGTTGTCAAAAGGTTCTGTGGCTAATAGGGGATCATTAAGAAGAATGGACCAAAACTGATTAGCAATCCCCTCATTTTACCTGACAGGTAGTTGTATTCTGTGACAAACCATATCTTTCCTTTCTTATTGGATGGCCTTTGTTTTGGTGTAAGTAAATCTCATCTTTCACAGTTATGATCTTTGTCCAGTGCCTTTTGCAAGATGGTTTTCTCATAACCTCTGTCATTAAAACAATATTTAATTCACTGGCCTGTTTTTCCAAATCCTCTAACTCTAAACAACTTCTTCAGAGTCTTAAATATTGACCATAGGGAATGGATTCCTTAAGTGCTCATTGGTGGGGGCACTATCCACCCTAAGTAGACCATTGGTGGTAGTTGGCTTATAATCCCCTTGAACAGAAAATGTTGGCCATTGTTATCAATAAGAGTAACGTCCAGGAAATTGATACTGTTCTTGTCCAAGGTGCTGGTGAAGTGAAGGTTGAAACTATTGTGCTTCAACCAATTGATAAAGTTTTGTTCTTCATCCTTAGAGCCTCTCCAGACACAAATTATGTCAATAAATCTAAACCATTTTGAAATATGATGTAGAAATTGTTTCTCAACTGAGTTCAGCACATGCAGTTTCACCCAGAACCCGAAGAACAAATTAGCATATGAGGGTGCAATGCCAGCCCCCATTGCCATTCTACACAGCTGAACATAATATTGCTGATCAAATTCAAAACAGATGGCCAGCCGAGTGATATGGCGATTGTGCTACCGCCCACCACCATGCCAGCGACCGGGGATCAGGAGCAATCTTGGGTTGTCGAGGGCTGGCCAAGGGGGGAGAGGATCAAGAGTCCAATGGGCTGCTCTCCTCTCCTCGGGTGAGTTGATTGACAGCCCTGCCAAATGACTGCCATCAGGTGGATGTCTGGTGATTGTGCAGGACACAAGTAACAAGAGGGGAGGAAACTGCAGGGCTCTGCAACACATGTGTGCCTCCACATGTGCATGTTTATGTGAGTGCCCCAGCACTTTGTGGGAGAAAAATCAGGAGGTAAATGGAGGTGAGGCAGGTGTGAATGAAGCTCTGCATGCCGTCCCTCACCCACGCCATTGCTGGGACCCTATGGGATGACACTGGATTTTGAGACATAGGGTGGAAGATGGCCCTCCTTATCCTGATGCCGCCATGGGGAGCAACCCATGGTGGTAACCTGGTCCACAGATAAGCCTGGAGAGGTGGTAGATGGTGGGGGATGGCAGAGACATGGCAGAAGGGAACCTAGCCTGCCTCAGCCAGGAGAGGATGAAAACCAATATTAAAAAAAATGCAAACTAGATGTTTTGCAGAGCCAACTCGAGACCATCTATTATCTATTATTAAGGATTATTCTCACTGTTAGAGGGATGTCTTAAGAAATGTTCACAAGTCAGTAGGCCATCCTGGTGTCTAATTGACATGTACAGAGATTCAGTATCTATACATAACCATTCATCAGTTGGTCCTGATGTCATCCTATTGAATTTGGCCAGAACATCCATAATGTCCTGCAGATGGGACCCACGTCTGACAATGCAGTCTGTATGGTGAAGTCAAGGCATTTTCACAAGCTGTCAGTAAGAGAACCAACACCAGATACAACTGAACATTCAAATGGATTACTGAAATGTTTACTTACTGTTGGTAGTACATAAGGTATAGTTATAACAGGTGAAGCCACCCACAGAAAATCAAATCCATCTTCAGTGATCTAAGATGTTGAACTCTCACATTCCAACATGCTTAGAATTTTTTTAACACATCAGTGGCGTCACTTGCTAACTTCCAATAATTTCTGGGGTCATTGAATAATCTGAGTACACACACCTGATACATATCTACTGGCATGACAGCACTGCCCTTTTTAACAGCAGGTTAGAAAATTATATCCTTCATCTGTTGTAATTCGCGTAGTGCCTACAGCTCTTCCCTGCTATGGTTATTACTTTCAAAGTCTACTGACACATCTAGTAGTTCAAGTTCAATTTTATTTTGGTAACCACAGGGTTATCACCAAATAACTACATAAAATGTAAATACATGACATACTGTAAATACATTACAACACTGACAAGACATTAATATGACTTAGACAGTAAAAAATCACAGTACTTGATACACAAAATATGCAGAATATACAGGCCTTTGATATGTAACTGTTACAATAAATAGAACCACACATACATTATTTAAAGCATTTGATTGCATAGGTTACAAAAAGTGCCAACGCATACATTATTGATTCTTTAGGAAAAGATATAATCCAGCTATAGTTCTCATTATTACTCAGTTAAATTCTCATCACAAAGAATGGGACTCAACCATTTGTGTCTGAGATCAAAAACTAATTCACATTCAGAAAGATGTATTCCTATTCATAAATAACTATTGCCACATCTGCATAAATAATTTGTTCCTACTAACCTTGATCACCAAACATTTGGAATAGTAATCTTGCCAGGTTTCTCCTATGTGCTCAGTTTAGACAAAAAGATGGACAGCTTTTCATACACCATTGTACTATGTAAGATGCACAATCACAACATTTCACAATTCTTAATTCTTACAAGATCATGCTAAATTTCACTGCTAACAATATGATCCTTCAAGCTATTACAAAAATAGCATAATTCAGCATTATTAGACAAATCCTTCATGAATAAATTCAAATAACCCAAGTGTGTAATTTTCTTATTGAGATTAAAAATCCAATTGTGATAATGTTTACCTATTTCTAAATTTTCCAGTGGCTCATGCAAGGTTAGTTTTTGTAATTTACAGGTATTATAAATGCTTTTTTTTTTTTATAATTCAATACACAAATGAATGCCAAATGTGTAAGTGATAAGGTACCAGTCTCAGCCCATAAATGGACTGCAGGAATATACTCACCAACCCCTGACATAAAACTTAAGCATTTATTTTGCAAAACCTCCAGAGTTCTTATATTACAGTATGTATCCCAAATGTCTACTCTGTATAAGGCAATATTTGTGATTTTAGAGTCCAAATTTGTTTTCATTGCTCTATATGAGTCACCTCCATATTAAAATGCAAATCTTTTTATACCCATAAATTCTTTTGATTTTTTTGTTTGCTTAACACTTTCTTGATGAACTTTATAACTTAAATTATTTGACAATGTGATTCTAAATATTTGTTATTTGTAACTACCACTACCATTTCATTGCTTATGAACCAAGACAGTTTTAATTTTTTTTTAGAAGGACACATCATTACTTTTATTTTTTGAATATTAATTTGTAGATTATGGGAAGGTAATGTTTGAATGACTGCTGGAGTTCTGAAGGAGTGTATGAAAAAGTACAGAAGCATCTGCATAAACTAACATGAGGCTCTGTGTTTCACCACATTTCAGAGTGAAATATTCTTTGCACAGTTTTGGACCTGCAAGGCAATTTATTTAGGTGTTAAACAGGAAAGGGGCAAGAATACAACCCTAGGGTGAACCCTGGCTGATTTTCAATGATTTAAATACCCAGCTGCACTGTGTTTATTTGGATTTAAATATTGTTATGTGATGTTTTCAGAGTCTTGTGTAACTGTAGTTGCAGCTGATAATTTTTTAAGCATTTCCATAAAATGCTTCTAATGGCTGGATCGAAAGCTTGACTCTGGTCAATAAATGCTATGTAATGATACTTTTTTCCCCCAAATGAGTATATTTACAACATAAATATTCAACAGTGGAAATATGGTCAACTGTTGACCTTTCTTGTCTAAAATCTGCTTGATGTTCAAATAAGATATTTTTTTGTTCCCTGTCTTACAAAGGTTTTATGATGAACCTAATATATATTTTGTGTTATACTTAAGGGGGTTAGCATTATCTCTATTTTTAGAAAGTGGATAAACTACACCTCTTTTCTAATAGTCTGGCAAATAAGTTGTAATACTTATAACTGTTAGTTATTGCAGACAGTTTTGCCTGTAATGATGCATTAACATGCAATACATCTGCTGGAAATAGATCTACCAGTGGGGCTTTTCTTTTGTTGTTTAATTAACCCTTCTACAGTATCTCTTTCAGTTTTATAAAAACACTATTAATGAATTACCTTTGATCTAAACAGGGCTTATTGTGTTACTCATAAATGGCTACATTTACATTCTTGACATTTAGGGACAGATATTCAGAACTTTGCCCAAGGGCTAAATGAGCACTGCCCGGTGGGCAAACTTAGCCGGGAGCACAAAGCAAGCTATATTAAAAAGGAAATAGCTCAGTGCAAAACCAGCTGAATATAGCAAGCAAACAGGCCTATGAGTGCAGGGCAAAAATAGCCCGGGAATAAGAGAGCACTGAATATCGCAACAGGGAAGTACATACTGCTACTGCAGCTCATTAGGCCCTGGAGAAAGTCAGTGTTGCAGGTGGAAAACATTGTGTGTGATTGCACAGAAATGTCTCACATCTACTGCAAACAACAATGTAAGCCACACACTGCAGAACTGTGCTATGCTGAAGTGAGGTTTGACCGGGGCTAACCTGATTGCACAGTGCTAACACATTAGCCCAGGGCAAACTGGTTAGCCTGGGGCAAACGAGAGCTATATTCAAAGCTCCCATGCAAATGAGCCTACTTAGGTAATCTGTGGGCAAACAGGTACATTTGCATCTCATTAACTGCTGCTTAGCACACATTACCATGCAGTTTGCTGGTGGTGCCACTCCTTCCTACCTCAGTCTATGGCCAGCCATGGTGGTGAGAGGAGGGCTGAGCTGGTTGCCGGCTCTGTTCTGAGATGCTATTTGGATGGGCAGGGTGTCACTGCTGGGTGGGAAGACCACTAGACTACCAGGGAAACAATTTATTTTGATTTGAAACAGGGGTCAGGATACATGCTGGGGGGTTGGGGGACCACTGGACTACCAGGGAAACAACTTAATTTTTATTTGTAACAGGAGTCGGGATACATGCTTGGAGGTGGGGGGACCACTAGGCTATCAGGGCAATGACTTGATAGTTATTTAAAATAGGAGTCAGGATAAGTGCTGGGAGGGGGTGGGAGAACTACTAGACTACCAGGGGAAAAAAATATATTTATTTAAAAGGGGGGTTGGGCTACATACTGGGGGCTGGGGGGACCACTAGACTACCTGGGAAACAAATTAATATTTATTTAAAACAGGGGTCAGGATACTGTATGCAGTGGGGGACCACTAGACTACCAGGGAAATGACATCATGGGGTGGATACTGGGGATTGGGAATCGTGCTTTGAGAGGAGGGCACCGCCGCCACATTACCACCCGCACATTACTGCCGGCCTTTCCTGGTCGGTATTTAGGGCAGCGCTACAGGTTGCGCTAATGACTGTACTTTTGAATATGCCAGTGCGCTGGCATTTCAGACCCCTCCCCTCACTCTCTCCCTTGCATACATTATAATTTAGCATCAGCACTAACACCTAGCGCCAGCGCTAAATGACCTCTTAAATATAGAAGTTGGGTGCAAATTCCGCACTAGTCCAGCGTATTGGATTTGCACCCCATGCTAAACTTTGAATGCCTGGTCCTTAATATTTTATTAAAGTGATTTAACCATTCTTATTCTGTGCATTTATACATTTGCCATATCCAACTTCATATTGACTCCCTTATCTCTTCACATATGTGGTCCTGGAAGTTTTTCTTTTTTTTTATTCTGTAACACATTTCTATGTTTGGGTCTCACATAACAGAATGTTTTCTTATTCAGTTTTGATGCCTCCTCACAAAATAATACATTCAGACTTTTAACCTCTTTTTCCTTAATTTTGCAATGTTTATAAAACCAATTGTATTAACCTTTCTCATAGCATTCTGATTTCTTTTGAATATTCTTAAACTTTCATCCAAAGTTTAAACTAATATTTCATATTGAATAATAATCTCGGTAAAAGAAGAATTAGACCAGCTTAAGGGAAGTGTTTCCATGACCTTTTGAAAAATAACAGGGGTATCATCATTTACCATTTATTCAAGTTGTTACTCCACAAAAGGACACCCAATTACTTTCCTAGCATTTACAATATTAAGACAGTTTTTTCCCATATACTGTACATGTCTTCAGGTGGTAGATATGATGTCATATTTTCATTAAAATTACATTTAATTTGTAAAGGCAGATGATCACTTTCGGTTCTGATATTTATTTTAAAGCTGGCAACATCATGAAATTTAAACAAGTCCATAAACAGATGTCAAGAACACTAGCCCTGTTCAGTACTAGAAAAGTAATTATACCCTTCTTGACCTCTTTTGGCTCTGCCATTCAGAATCCTCAAATTATATTCCTCTGCCAAACTCATTTGTCATTTACAAAACATTGTGACTTTTTTATCATACATTCTCTGTCTTTGTATCTCAGAATAATCATCCAACGTTCTATAACCAGATCTGGTTTCATTTATCTCTTCTATTTTAGTGTTACTATCCCCATCTAAGACTATAATGATTCCTGTGGAGTTCCCAAATAAAAATTCCAGGATGTTACTTAAACATTGTAAGATATGATCAGCTTTAGTTTCCCCAATCAGGGGTGGCTCGTACAGGTTAATTCTTACCCCAGGAGTCGTTTTGCATCAGTAACTTTAACAGATAGCTGGTTAGGTGCACCTGCCCCGGAGGTGTACCTTTAAGAGAATTGAAATGAGCTTAGGCAATAGCCAGTCAGAAAACAGGAAAGGTAATGAGCTGAGTGAGAGCTGCTGAAGGCTTCAGAATTTTTTTTTGCTGAACTGAGCAACGTTGCCCCTGAGGTGTCTCTCAGCTTTACTTGTTGACAGCCTCCTAGTGCTTATCTGGGTAAAATGTTCCTCACATTTCTTTTTACGTTGATTGTGTGCATGCGCAAGAAACATGTTGCGGCAGCTTTCTCCACAAGCAGGTTGTGGAGGCGTGGCACTGTTGTGGCCAGTGCCCTCACAGCCTGCAAAGGCTTGTCCCACTTCCACCAATGCCGTGGCACGCTGCTGCTGACACACATTCTGCCAGCGTGCTGCAGCCTTCTAAAAAAGTAGCCGCTGCAATGAGGGGCTGCCTCTTCATTGCAGTGTCAGCCATCTGTTGCAATGAGGGAGTGACCCATCATTGCAGGGTAGGATGTAAAAACCCTGATATTGTTTGTAAACATGGTGGCAGCTTGCAGCCCTGCTCACGAACAATATAACCCCCCCTCCACCATGTTTAGTTGCCGGCCAGGGGCCCCAATCTCGATTAGCTTCAGTAACCAATGTTGATTGTGCTGACGGAGAGCCCTCCCGTTGGCATGTCAACTTCCATGTTATTGTGTGTCGATGGGTGCCCAACTCTCGTTGCATACTGTGAACCTCCCCTTTAGTTTGGTGTGCTGATGGGGTGCCCAATCCCATTGGCAACTGGCCCCTAAAAGAAGCAGTAAGGTGGCATGCTGAGAGCCCACCCCAGTGTGCCTAATGCCCCTGTGAAGAAAAAAAACTGTCCTGCGATTTTTTTTTTTTAAATCTGTGAAATCAGAAAACTGTCCCTCACGGTCTCCCTGGCCACCTCCCACCACCCGCATCCACCCACTGCGCACCCTGCCTCCCCACACCCACCCCTCACCCCATACTTACCTCCGGAGTCCAGAGCGATAATCTTCGGTGGACCGGGAAGACATCTGCACTCTTCAAAGCTGACTGCGAACTGAGGAAATGGCGATAAGCTGTATAATGGTAGAAATAGGGTTTTTTCAACTTTAATGCATATCTCAGTCATTTTTTGGAATTTTGGCACCACATTTTCAACATGGTGTTTTTGGGACCCCTCCTCATGAATTCTTGAACTGTCATGGAGTTAATCAGCCCCAAAAGGTGATTTTGCAGTCACTGCAAAGAATCACCATTTGGTATTGATTAATGAAACAACAGTACCAGTGTTCATGAGGTGGGCTCTCAAGAAGTCTATGTTGCAAATTTGGTGAAAAAAATCAAAAAAATTACTGTTTCTTGAGCGTGTGTTGCACAGTTGTTACGCATGTCAGAATTCATGAATTTGCAATATTTTCATGCCAGATTTGCAACATTGACATTTTTTAACACCTCCTTGTGAACAGTACAGTTGTCATTGTTCACATCCTGGTGGAAATGTTTTTTCTCAGTTCTGGCACAGAACAGCGTGGTCACTGTGGGAAATCAATGTTTGGAACAGATTAAGTAAATGACAGTGACCCTTTTAATGAGTAGAGGTCCTAAGATGCCTATGTTGAAAATTTGGTAATGATACTCCATAAAATGACTGTGTTATGAGCATGCATTGCACAGTTTGCATGCACGCTCGTAACTTCGCGAATTTATAATAGTTGTTTTTGTTTTTGTTGAATTTTTTTGACCCAGTAAGCCCACTGGGCCTAGAAGTCCCTTTTTCAGGGGTGACCAGAGGGAGGGGGGATACAGACGGTAAGGAACTGAAATTGAACCAGATTAAGCTGTTGGTGGTATTTTTAGTGAATGAGGGAAATTTGGCCAGGACACCGGGGAAATTCCCCTACTCTTTTCGATAAGTGCCATGGGGTCTTTAACATCCACCTGAACTACCACCAATGCATGCAGATTGGACCTCGGTTTAACGTCTCATCCGAAACACTCCAGATTTTCAACATCGCCATTTTCCCACACCTACTTATGAACAGTACAGCTGTAATTTTTCCCATTCTGGCCAAAATGTGTTTTCGCACCTCTGGCACAAAATAGAGTGGTCGCTGTGGGAAATCACTGTCCAGGACAGATTAAGAAAATGAGAGTGATAATGTTCATGAGCAGAGGTCCTAAAATGCCTATGTTGAAAATTTGGTGATAGCCCATCAAATGACTGTGTTACAAGTGTGCATTGCACACTTTCCATGCACCCTTGTAACTTCGCAAATCTGTGATATTGTCACACCAGATTTTCAACAGTCGCATTTTTTCACACCTCCTTATGAGCAGTACAGCTGTCATTTTTCACATCCTGACTGAAATGTGTTTTCACAGTTCTGGCGCAGAATAATGCGGTCGCTGTGGGAAATCACTGTCTGGGATAGATTAGGAAAATAACAGTGGCACTGTTCATGAGCAGAGGTCCTAAAATGCCTGTGTTGAAAATTTGGTGCCAAAACTCCATAACATGACTGTGTTACAAGCGTGCGTTGAACTGTTTCCATGCACCCTTGTAACTTCACAATTTTGTAATATTTTCATGACACATTTTCAACAGTGGCATTTTTCCACACCTCCTTATGAACAGTACAGATGCCATTTTTCACATCCTGGTTAAAATATGTTTTTGCACTCCTGCCGGAGAATAGCCCGGTTGCTGTGAGAAATCACTGTTTTGGACAGATTAAGATCGAACAACTGAGAGGGGGGAGTGACTGAGCTCAACTGAGCTCTGTCGAGACTGCTGCAGATTTGTTTCTGGGCAGAAAAGGCTCCAATGCAAGAGCCCAGTACAAAAGGGCAGCCTGCAGCACAGGGAGAAACAGAACGTGAGAGTAAGTGATGGAGGGGGAGTGAGCGAATTCACCGGAGCGCTGTCAGGACTGCTGTAGATTTCTTTGTGGGCAGAAAAATGTGTCAATACAGGCAGGGGCCCAGTACAAAAGGCCAGCCTGCAGTGGTGGGAGAAACAGTACTAGCGAGTGAGACAGGGGGACTGAGTGAGCTCAATGGAGCTCTATCAGGACTGCTGTGGATTTCTTTGTGGGTAGAAAAAGATGCCAATGCAGGCAGGAGCCCCGTACAAAAGAGCCACTTGCAGCACCAGGACAAACAGAATGAGCACGTGAGAGATGCAGACTGAGTGACCTCAACAGAGCTCTGTCGGGACAGCTGCGGATTTCTTTGTGGACAGACAAAGGTTCCAATGCAGCCAGGATCCCTGTACACAAGCGCAGCCTGCAGCACCAAGAGAAACCGAACAATTGAGTGACAGAGTGGTAGTGAGCGGGCTCAACAGAGCTCTGTTGTGACTGCTGTGGATTTCTTTGTGGACAGAAAATGCAGTAATGCAGGCAGGAGCCCAGTACAAAAGTCCAGCTTGCAGCACCGGCTGAAACAAAATGAGTGAATGAGAGAGCTCAATGGAGCTGTGTCGGGACTGCTTCAGACTTCTTTCTGGCCAGAACAAGCCGCCAATGCAGGCAGGAGCCCAGTACAAAAGGGCAGCCTGCAGCGGCAGGAGACACAGAATGAGCGAGTGAGGGAGGGGAAGTGAGAGAGTTCAACAGTGCTCTGTTGGGACTACTGCAGATTTGTTTGTGGGCAGAAAAAGCCAGCAATGTATGCAGCAGCCCAGTATAAATGGGCAGCCTGCAGTGGCGGGGAAACCAGAATGAGTGAGTTAGAGAGGGGGAGTGAATAAGCTCAATGGAGCTCTATTGTAACTGCTGCAGATTTCTTTGTGGGCAGAAGAAGGTGGCAATGCAGGCAGGAGCCCAATAGAAAAGGGCAACCTGCAGCGCTGGCAGAAACGGAATGAGCGAATGAGAGAAGGGGATTGAGCGAGCTCAAAGGAGCTTTGTCGGGACTGCTGCAGATTTCTTTGTGGTCAGACAAAGGCACCAACAGAGGCAGGAGCCCAGTACAAAAGGGCAGCCTGCAGCACCAGGAGAAACAGAAAAGAGTGAGTGACACAAGGGGAGTAAGCGACCTCAACAGAGCTCTGTTGGGACAGCTGTGGATTTCTTTGTGGGCAGAAAAAGGTGCCAATGCAGGCAGGAGCCCATTACAAAAGGGGAGCCTGCAGCACTCGGAGAAACACAACGAGCGAGTGAGAGAGGAGGAGTGAGCGAGCTCAATGGAGCTCTATCATGACTGCTGCGGATTTCTTTGTTGGCAGAAAAAGGCAGCAATGCAGGCAGGAGCCCAGTACAAAAGGCCAGCCTGCAGCGCCAGGAGAAACAGAAATGAGTGAGTGACACAGGGGGAGTGAGCAACCTCAACGGAACTCTGTTGGGACAGCTGTGGATTTTTTTGTGGGCAGAAAAAGGTGCCAATGCAGGCAGAGCCCAGTACAAAAGAGCAGCCTGCAGCACCGGAAGAAACAGACTGAGCGACTGACAGAGGGCCAGTGAGCGTGCTCAACAGACCAACGCAATCAACATTTGGCCTTGACAAATGCTTATTTAATTGTGTGTTGAGTGAAAGTTTAACAAATGTGTTAGCACCGCGCTAATTTTTTATTTTTAGCACGACAGTGCTATTTTGACTTTATTTCTACTGCGACTGTTCATTTTAAATGTTAAATTTATCGCAGGTGCTTATTTGCAACTGTTTCCTTCATTTTTGAACAAATTCTTGTGGGAACCATTGAATTAGGGACAGTTGCCTTGTTTTTTTTTACCTTAGACCTCACGGGTTTTACCGTAAGGCACTCCACTGGAGTTCAAATATTAACAGTGCCTGGGGGTCTCTCACAGGATTGGCATATTATGAGAAACCCTTCTATTATATATATTTATACATAAGGAACTGGACCTAAGGTACCTTCTATTGCAGGACTGTCTGTAAGATTCCTGCAGCCACCTGTGGCAGCAGACAAGTATTGCTGGGTTTTCTATTAAGATTGGCACTAGTATATGTCCCAGTTCTACAACCACAATAAAAAAGGTACTGGCAGCAGACAGAGATAATTAACTGGGGCAGGACTAGCCAGTGGCATTTTCACAGAAACCTGCACTCAGTTCATAAGGCCCAGGACTGGTTTGCTTTGCTTGAATTGGCAAACTTAGCAGACAAACCTTTGATTATTATGGCTGAGGGCATATCAAAGACCTCTGACCAGGGGCCATCCAAAAGTAATACAAATGTAAGGGGGTGCTGAGTAACCCTCCAGATCCCAGCAAAAAATAAAGCTTCCAAATATGAAGTTCATCACAAATTAAAAAATAATAGAAGTGACAATGGAAGGAAGCTTTATTAAGCCACTGATGAAGAGGCTAAAAAGGAACTCTGTCTAGACATAGGTGCTCTCATTGCTCCTGGGAAAGCCAATAGCAACACAACAGGCAGCTTAAAGCATACAGAAAAAAACAAGTACTTGCAAAGTCTGCACAGTATTTCATCTGTGCAAAACATGGAAAAAGCATGGCAACTGTTTCAAATCCTACAAAAGATGGGTCCTTTATTTACTGGGGCTGGCAAACACTCTTCCACAGTTCTATTTCCCATAGACTGTGAGAGTGATACAAGTGATGATAAATAATTTTATGATGCCCCTGCCTACAGAGGCTGCTAACTATCTTCCACAGTTCTCGCCTCAGAGACTGTGAGGGTGATACAGCTGATTGTAAATAATGTTATTATGCCCCTGCATGCAGGGGCTGCTATCACTCTTCCACAGTTCCTGCCCCTGAGACTGTAAGGGTGATACAGATAATATAAGAATTTTTATGATGCGGAGGGTCTAGAACCCTATGTATCCAAGGAGGTTCTCCCTCTATGCTTTTGTTTATCCAAAACATACTGAACACCCTGGACCTCCCTTCTCAGGAGTCCTTCCAAGGTGAGGATAAAGATAAGAAAAGATTATAGGGAAATGAAGGCTTCCACCTCCTAAAAGCTGTGTCTATAATTAAAAAATATAAATAAAAATACCACAGAACTGCTTCAAACCCCCACTTCTGTGGCAGAGGTTTACAAGTGGTCTAAAAGTGTTAATAAATAAATTCATAAATATATCAATTGTTTAACAATACTGAGTGCCTGTCTGTACATCCCAGCCATGTGAGTACAGTGCATCAGGCAGCTTGCAATAAAAATTGGGGTCTCCTTGTCCTCCTTACACCCTGGATAAGGACTTCAGAAAAAAAGATTTCTTAGTTACCCATAGATGCTTGTCAAAATTTTTACCTAGTTCGCTTTTCGACCCAATATAAAAAAAAAAAAAAAAAGAGCACTGTGGAACTCTGTCCTGGTTCTGGTACAGGAGCCTGCTCTGGAAGCTAGGTAGTACCAATTCCACAGTATGACAACAAGGATGCTGCCTCCAGAGTCACGGTCTTTGCCATCTCTCTGAGGCACTTTTTCTGGCCTAGAACTACTAGTCTACCCTCAGACTCCTACTTTAAGCCATGGGTTTTCCTTGTGATCAAAACGTACTGTTCGATTCCAGAACATCTCACTGCAACAAGGCCCCCTGCCCCACGGAAATTACTCCCGAGTGCATTGGGACAGAGTTTTTTTTCCCAGTCTTCTCTCAGTACAGGGGTGTTTTTGCAGTCTAAAGCCTGAAGTTAGTGTGGGCATACCTCATGCGTACCCAGGTCTCAGGCCTTTATCCCCAACACAGATGTTACTGTTGGAGTTGGAGGCAAAAAACATTCTAGCTTTGCGAATGGTGGAGTGGGCCCCTGGCCATGAAAAGAAGAAGAAAGGGCCTCTACTCCACATAATTCCTGACACAAAAGACAACTGGGGAGTGGCTTCCCATCTTGCTGTTAAAACCCAGATTCAGGATAGTCGCTTGGTTACTATTCATACAGCCCTTACAGTAAGGAGACTGGCTAGCCTTTCTGGTCCAAAAAGCCCCCCCCCCCTTTTTTTTCCCCATATACCCTTAAGGAGGTCTCACATAAGGGCAGGCTCACTGTGGCCCTTCACCTTCCTCAGCACCAAGAGTCTTTACAAAGGTCTGGGCAGTGGTAGCAGCATGCCTCAGGCTTCTGGGTATCTCTAGCTACACCTAAGTTGCTGATTAGCTGACAAAGTCTCCTTGTCAGGTGAAGAAGCCCCTGTTTTCTCCTTACAGGACTCTATCTGTAGTCTCGGGGTTCCTGGGTAAATCTAAACAAAGTCTCACATGGAACCCTTCAAGCATCCTGGAAGGACATGCCTTCCTTCCACAGGCAAGAATTCAAAATGTCCCTCACTGGCAATTCTCTTCATCCAGGGACAGCGAGATGAGCCAGCAATCATTAACCCTCCTGGTTCAGTATATGACATGGTCCTGAGCAAAACATCTAACTGTGACATTTCCTAAGGCTATTGGGACACATGGCTTCAGTGCCTGCAGTGGTCACAGGGCTCAGATGCAGGATGTATCACCCACAAGTCTCCTTGTAGCTTGCTGGTCTCAGAAAGCAACAATTTGCAAAGCTGAAAACTCTGACAGAGCAGTACCACAGACTCCTTTCCCCTGTGCTTGGAAGCACATCTGGACAGTGCCTCAGTAAGTGGCACCTAGACTCTCCAAGAGTCACAGTTAATCATATTTCTTTTGGAACTCAAAGAAATCTTTCTAGCTCAAAGCATTTGCTCCTGTCATAAAAGGACAGTCTTATAGAGTTGAACTGACAATGCTGCAATGGCCAGATCAGGAGTATTCTGTTTCCAGGTGCTATAAAAATTGGTCTCTCGCCTTCTACCTGGGAGTCCACTTTTCAGCGATTCACCTCCCAGGCAAACACAATGCTCTGACAGAGACTCTAGTTGCATCAGTCAAGGCCAGAGTTAATGGACTCTGAAAAAACAAGTACTAGTCACGGTGTTCAGGGTGGTTGGGCACCCAGATGTGAATCTGTCTGCCCCTTCTCTGTCTCCAGTTTCCTCAGTTCTGTTGCAGGCTCCAGTCCCATTATTGCCTCCTCTGGATCTCTTCATCCTGGTCTAGTCAGGGAGGTTCTTAGATGCATTCTCTCCTTTTCCTCTGACTCTCAGGGTAATTCGGAAACTCTTACAACAATCTGCACCTTGGATCCTGGGGGCTCTGGACTGGCCCAAGCAATCATGGTACCTCCCCTTCTCTCAATGCCCTGCAGCAATCCATTCGCCTGCTTCCAACTCGCTCCCTGCTGAATCTTCCTCAAACAGGAGTGCAGCATCCAGGCATACACTCCTTTCACCTCAAGGCCTGGTTCTGGAACAGTTAGAGTCTTCATCCTCACAGTACTCTTAACAGGTCCTTGGAACACTGAAGGTGGTTAAAAAATCAAACACTAAGAAAACTTATGCAGCCAAATGTAAAGATTTTCCTTCAGGTGCAAGAGCAAACAGGTTGAATCCCATTCAGTTTCAGACCCTCAGCTGCTAGGTTGCCTGGTACTCTTACAGGCATCAGGCTTGAAACCATCTCCCTCAAGCTATACCTGGCAGCAATTTCCACCTAACTTTTGGTGGGAAAGCAAAAATCAGTTGCCTTTCTTTTTTTTTCCCCATGCCATATTTAAACAATTATTCAAAGGCCTCTTGCACCCCCAGCCTCTAGTCTTGGGGGCTGTTCCTCCCTGGAGCCTTAACCTTTGCAGAGACAGGCTCATGAAGCCACTCTTCAAGCCTATGTCCATGGCCCATATCTAGTTAACTTGGAAGACAGGCTTCCTGTTAGCCATTTCCTCGGCCAGGAGGTTTTCAGAACTATAGGCTCTGTTCACTGAGCCACTGTATACCTTCCCTCGCAGCGATAAAGATGGGCTCAGGACAAATAGGAATTTCTGCAAAGGTGGTTTCAGAGTTCCACTTGAACCAGTCCATTACTCTGCCTGTCTTCTCTACTGAGAAATCCACTCCTGGTGAACACAATGCTCCACAGCTTGGATGTCAAAAGAGCCATATTCTACTGCCTAGAGCATACTAGACAATCCAAAGGCTCTTCTTCTCAGTTGTCCCCCACCTACGAGTATGTAGGCGGAGGAAGACCAGCTACCAATAGAAATATTTCCTGTGGTAGATCTCTTCTATTAGATTCTGCTACAAAAAGGCTGGTCACCAACCTCCAGTGGGGCTTGGCTCACTACACCAGGGGTGCGGCAGCCTCACTTGCAGCAGCAAGGGACATTCCACTACTGGATGTCTGAAAAGCAGCTAGCTAGAATTCTGTATGCACCTTTGTGAATCTCTACAGTTTGGATGTGCAGACCAGATCTGATGCCAAATCTGGCAAGGCAGTTCTGCTGAGCCTCTTTCCTAGTAGGTTCTCTGCCCACCTCCCACTTGGTACTGCTCGGTAGTCTGCTAAAGTTACTGATGCTAAAGGACTCCTAGAGTAAGAAGAAAAAATTACTCACCGCAGTAATCTTCTTTCTTCCAAGGTGTCCTTTAGCATCAGTATGCTCCCACCCTTCCTCCCTGGTTCACCTGCCAGAGACGGGCTCTTTATCACAGCTCTTACCAAATTTGGGGTTTCTTGTTGCTGAGTTTTTAACTCATGTTGTTGTTGCTTCTGTTTCCACTTTTGTGGACATTTGCATGTTTTTTGAATCCTGTTAATTCTTTTTTGGGGCATGTGCCCTTGTTTTTCCTTTGAAAAGTTCTGAAGCCTTCAGAAGCTCTCACTCAGCTCACTACCCTTCCTGTTTTCTGATTGGCTATTGCCTAAGCTCATTTAAATTCTCTTAAAGGCACAATTCTGGGGCAGTTGCACCTAGCCAGCTAACTGCTAAAGTTACTGTTGCTAAAGGACCCCTTGGAAGAAAGAAGATTACTGTGGTGAGTAATTTTTTCTAATATCCCATGAGTGCTACTGGTTAATTTTTAACATAACAGCCAAGAAACATGGCTGATTCATATCAAATATTGAATTTGCAGTTAACATCAGTAGCCATTAAAGTTATCATATTGCCATAAGCTTGACCTGCTTTTGATATTTTGAAACAAACATTTCACAGGACCTACAACCATTTAGCTGCAGTGGCTTTCATATATACCAGAAATGGATTTAGCATATAAAAAAAGTTTTGAAAATGAGCCACATACTGTAGACTTCAATGTGGTCCACCCCCATGCTGTCCCTGGTTAGATATCACAAAATGTCTGAGCGTGGAGGCATGTTTAACGGATCGGGAAGTGGAAGGGATCTGCCGGCCATCAGGCTCGGCATAATTTACAATCCCTTCCTTTCCTAACAGGGCTAATAAAAACACTTCTTTTATGGCTCACAGAAGTTACACTGCACTCAGGTAACAGTCTGTAAAGCCCAAAAGTAGCAAACAAAAAAGTCTGAAATTTATTTCAATATTTTCCCATTTAGCATCCACCCTTGCACTCTCACTGCCTCTGCTAATCATTCCCTGAGCAACTTCCTAATCCTTCTAAAATCCACCCTTCTGAAGTCTTGGACACTTGTTTTAGAGATGGAGGGGTGGGCCTCCAGGTATGTGAAACCACACTTAATGTGGTCACTGGATCCAAGAAGTTCCATTACCCAGACATCTCTGACAATCTCTGTCGGAGAGTACTGGATTCCATATAGCCTCCTCTCTGGTAGTTTCCTTGACTCATCACATAAGAAGGCAATTCTGTAGCTCCTTTTCAAAAGCTGATCTTCTTGAACTCTTGGCCAATGGGATTCCTCACTCCACACATTGTTGGTTAAGGTCCAGCATTATCATTGTATCAATGTTTGCTGGTGCCTTCCTGATTTCATCTGCCAGTGCACTTTTGTTGTCCTTATTACGGTTCAGTGGTCTATATACTACTTCCATCTCCCACCCTAATTGTCTTCCTTCCTACTGATCCAGGTGCACCCAGACTGGTTCCACCTTGCTCTCCTATATTACTCTGCCCTAATTTCCTTCCCTTCCACTGTTACACATGCACCCAGACTGGTTCTGCCTTATTCTTATCACCCATTGATCTATCTTTGGTGGCCTCTTTGCCTTCTTTATGAAAAAGTGATGCCACCCCACCCCTTTGCCCTTCTGCTTATCCTTCTTGAAACTGGTGTAGCTAGGGGCAGAAAGGCCCCAGTTGTTGTTATCAGGTGTTTAGGTTTTGGTTATATCAAGTAGGTCCAGTTGGGTCTCCCACTCTCTACCACTGCAACCTGAAGCTCTCCCATTTCATTGCCCAATCCTTTGGTGTTCAGGCAGTTTTCCATGAGCTCTGTTTCCCCACAATCCTCTGCCTTCACATGGACCCCTTTTTGTCCCTAACCCCCAGTCTACCCTGCATCTCCTTACTTACTTTTCCCCATCCCCATTCCATTCCCTGCCTTCCTTCCTACCTTATCCTTTTCAGCCACCATCATACAACAATCCTTCCCCCATTCTTCCCTACTGCCCCACCTCCCCCCTCATACCAACAGATATGCTATTTGCTACCTCCTCCTGTTTTTGTCCCTTTTTAATAGCCAGGGTAGTGCTAGTCTGGCCTCCCACTTGCAAGGTGTGTCCCACAGCTTTCTGGACTCTATTTTCTGCAGCTAATTTAAATACATATCTATAAAGGCACTGAATCTGTACCCTAAGGCTGATGTCCTTTCCTTCCTCAGGTGTAGACCATCCCTCCTGAAGAGCCTCCAGACCTACTAAAATACCCTCTGTATATTAGAATTCCTCCCCCTGCACAAGCTCTTTAGTCACTTGTTGAAGATGAAGATTTTAAGCTTCCTGCTCTCTACCTTCCTGTGAACAGGTGCACATCTAAAACTGTCACCAAGGCTGCTTCTTCCCTTAGAATTCTGGTTTGTCTGCCAAAACTAGCTTTCACCACCTGCACCATGTGCTCTGCCAGATCCTTTGTCCAGAGGAGAATGATTACATGATGTTTATCCCCCTTCTCACGAACCAGCCTCCTTGCCCTGGGTATATCCCTTCCAGACATTGTCCGAAGGATGCAATACAGATGTATCCTCCTTTTCCCATCACTACTACTACTACTACTACTACACTTTCAGTCCCCCCCCCACTACTCAATCTCCCATAACCAGAGTTTCTCTTACTGATCTACTGCATGTGAAGCTTTCCCAACTTTCAGTCTTTACAGTTTTACAGCCTTTTGGGACCTCTTTCCAACTGAAGAGGCCTCGGTAATTGGAGTGGCCAAGTGAACACACTAATTCAGTGGAGTAAATTGGTGCTGCATCTCAGTAATATTTATTTATTTATTTCAAAAGTTTCACCAGGAAAGTCATACTAAACTGATTACAGCTCATTTCCAGATGTGTCCTGAGGGGAAGGGGAAGAGGAGACAAATAGATGTACAGAAAACAATTAACAAATGGTACCAGTACAAATCAGAACTGTAGTATAACAAATAGTATAAAGATTGACTTAACACCAATTATACAAGCTAAGCATGGAAGCAGAAATATGGCTTCTTCCTTCTCCCAAGGACACCATTTAGCCCCTTCCTTCATCCACAGCCCTCCAATCCCCATCATGGACCCTTGTGGGCATTTGAGAGAGGGGGCTGTCTCATGATGCTTGACACTCATCGAGATCTACACCACAACATCCAGACATCAGCCCATGCCACAGCTAGCCCTGTAGTGAGTTCTGCCAATCTTCTGCATATCAGGCAGGAGGCAGCTTCCATAAGGACACCCCTCAAAACAGCTGCCTTACAACCCTACAGCTTACTAACCCCATCTTCCCCAAAAAGCAGGGGCCAGCATACTTCTTCCCTTGTGGATTTTTCTCCTTTCTTAGTTTAATTATCTCTTCCCAGTCTTTACCCCTAACTGCTGAATCATGAATTTCAAATGTTTTAAGCAGCATACCCTAGATAGGGATTACCGCCTCAGGTTTGGTACTGCTGTTGTTGACAGCCTCTTCCAGAAATATTTCCACCCACCCTACCTGGCTCTAATTCTCCTACCTTCCCCCATCTGTGTGGTTCTGTCATTGCACCCCAGACAGAGTTTAAACACAGCTAACCACCTACACAGGTTTGGATCCCCCCGGGCGGTTCCTACACTTGTTCTAGTATTATAGTAAAAAAAAAGAACTATTATTTGCAAGAGTTGCATAAATCTGAATGTCATAAGTAAATTACAAGCAACATTTTTACTTCCAGACTGATGAAAACATTTAGTATTAATTTTATTCAAGTATTCTAGAATTCAGTGGGCTAACTGGACGCAATGTGCTTCTTTCTTTCTTTCTTTTTTCTTTTTTTCTCTCTTTTTTCTTTCTCTCTTTCTCTTTCTTTCTTTTTCTTTCTTTCTCTCTTTCTTCCTTTCTCTCTTTCTCTCTCTTTCTCTCTATTTCTCTTTCTTTTTCTCTTGCACTCTTTCTTTCTTTCTGTCTTCCTTTCTTTCATTCCTTCTTGCTTTCTTAGGAGAACCAATGAGCAGAACTCATGTTTATTGGTTCCCAACAAATAAATATAAACATTAATCAACTGCAGTACAATAGGCTTACAAACACCAATTTAGGTTATTACATGACACTTTGCAAGATGTAGCTATCTTAATATGATGATTATATTGGAACTAATGTATTTGTTAACAGGAAGCATAGAAACATAGAATCTGATGGCAGATAAGGATTTCTTGGTCCACCTAGTATGCCCATTTCCCTACCTAATGGATGAGCTGCAGATCCTAGTTAATCAACAGCCTACTTCCTCCTACCCTCACTAGAATTGCCTTATGTCCGTCCCATGCATTCTTGAATTCCCCCACTGTTTTTGACTCTATGACCTCCTCAGGAAGGCCATTCCATGCATCTACAACCCTGTCTGTGAAGAAATGCTTCCTCACATTACCTCTGAGTCATCCCCCCTCTATCTTCAAATTATGCCTCTTTGTTCTTGCACATCTCTTTTTCTGAAAGATGCTACCCTCTTGGACTTTGTTGATTCCCTTGAGGTATTTGAAAGTTTCTATCATGTCCCCACTCTCCCTCCTTTCCTTGAGGCTATACATCTTAAAGGAGAAGACTCCTGTATATTTATGATTTGGATATGTCTGATGTGTTTATTATACATTACATCAAGTACTGTACATATGTCAATAAGAGATCAACCATTTCTTCTGTTACAACACATATCTAGAGTTTGAGACCCTGACACAAGGTAGTAAAATGTCAATCAATCCTCCATTTACAAGCAAATGAGTCACTTGTAATACATCCCCTCCCATTCCTTGATGTCACTGCAGCAACAGTGCAGAACAAAACATAAGGGTATCAATGCTGTCTAGCCTGATTTTAGTTTAAGTTTGCAATGGCTTAAGGCAGTTCTGTCATGCAACTCACACAGAGAGCAGTACTTGTATCCTTAATACTGTATGTGTAGAGCAAATAATACATCTAATAGTATTTCATTCACAGGAAACAAACTCTGTTTCTTTGTACTGCTCATTTCTATCTGTGAGACAGTTGTAACATGTTGTAGAGAGCAGTAGACTGAATCAGTCAGTCAATCAACCAATCAATCAATCGAGCAGTCAATCAATCACTCTGTATTGAACCAGGTGAACACCCTTGAGAAGATTCATTACAAGGTGTGCCTGAGCAGTTTACCAAAGGATCACAAAAGACTGAATTAAACACATCCCCTTTCAGCAGCCAGAAAGTGGAGAGCTAGATCATTTATTTTATAAAGTGAATTGTTTTGCATTTCAAATGCTTCTTAAATCTGAGTTTCTGACTGGACATACCAAGACACAGAATGCATATGACATGGGAGGAGTAAGTTAAGCAAATACAGAGCACTACAAACGCTAAGACTGATTAGTTTATTTACCTACAATAGCTGAGGTGTAGCATCTGATTTGTGAGGGACATCCTACTTCAAATGCTGGCATTACAAAGTGGGGGGGGGTTGCCACAGCTTATCCTTAGTACCTTGAAAGTGAAGTGCTATAGCTCTCACATCACTGCTATTGATTTATGATGAGAAGTGGGGCACTTTTAAAGTCATGGACCTGAGAGGCCATCACAGTTTCCAAGGAGGTTAGGGGAACTTCATAAGGGTTAGAGAGTAAGGGACTATAGTAGGATTTGAACCAGAGTCCCCCAGTGCTTGTGCCTGTGCTTTAACCACTAGATTATCCTTCTTCCATATGCTGCAGCTGATGCTTTCCTGATAACCTATTCCATGTTATAGCAGAATTCTTTATTGCCTTACAGCAGCCGTCCAATCACTGACTGCCTGGTTACAAAGGGAAATGGGCATATTTGCAAGATTGTTTCTCACTGCTAGTGTCACTCAAAACAGAGAATGCCAACACTCACACACACACAACATAATACAACAGCTGTATAATAATAAAACTCTTGTTGCACCCAGAATCATTTATTGGATAAACTGTTTTTATTAACAGAAACAGTAACACAACACATACAGGCACTTCCTTATATGAATACTGTATATACCTCAAATCAGTGCTGCATCACACTCACATGGTGCTAGTCCCAATTAGACCTGCACTTCAGGATGTGCACAAGACTTAAAATGTTCCTCCATTACTCAAGTGGGGAACCAAATATTGTGAGTTTGGTATACTGGTGTAACTGCATTTAGTGCAGCACCATTATCTGTTGCTCTGATGACATCATCCTCCAGCAACATTGATGGTAAAATGGAAGACAAACACATTGATAACTTCTGGGGGCTGTATATTTTTATTTATATTCTACATTTGGACAGCAATAGGACTGCTGGCAACTGGAGGAGACACACAACAGTTACACCTACGGAGCTGGGAAAATATTGGTGTGAAACTATGGTAGACTTCCCCTTTAAGCTCCTTTAGTCTTTCTTCATATATCTTCTGGTGCAGACCCTGCACCATTTGGTTGCCCTGCTCTGGACAGCCTCCACCCTGTCTATGTCTTTGTGGAGATGGAGTCTCCAGAACTGTACTCGGTACTCCAGATGTGGTCTTACCAACTGTCTGTACAGAGGGCCAACAACTTCCTGTTTTCTACTGGTGATGCCTCTCCCTATGCATCCTAGTATCCCCCCAGACCTCCTTACTGCCTTCTCACATTGCTGGCCCACCTTAAGGTCATCTGATATGACTACCCCCAGGTCCCTTTCCATTTTTGTTGTTGTCATTGTCTCACCCCCCCCATTGTGTACTCTTCCCCTGGGTTTTTGTTTCCCAGGTGCATTACTTTGTGCTTCTTTGCATTGAATCTAAGCTGCCATACATTTAGCCATTCCTCCAACCTTGCCAAGTCCCTTTTCATCCTTTCCACCCCACCTTGCTTATCAACCCTGTTGCAGATCTTTGTGTCATCTGCAAAGAGACATACTTTCCCTTCCAATCCCTCTGCAATGTCACTTATAAAGACATTAAAAAGGACTGGCCCCAGTACTGAACCCTGTGGTACCCCGCTAGTAACCCCCCTTTCTTCACTGTGAAGGCATCTTTCCTAAAACCCTTCAAAACTGTGTGATAATGAATTCCATGGAGAACAATATACAGTATATGGCTAAACACTTGAATATCATACTGTATGTTGCTTCAGTACTCAGAATGCTCAATTCAATCAGTCTAGCAGCATTAAGGCTCTTAGTCTGTGTCCTCTTTTTAAATCTGTATGTCAGATATTGTTGTCCCTTCCCAACAGCACAGTTATCAGCAAATAATATTTCTTTGAGCTGTCTACACTCCTCAAATGATGACCAAATAAGTGTTTTTTTTTACAAAGTATGTAGTGATGGGTGGACATTGGAGCATTCCAATAAAACCTAGCGAGTTTATTACATAGTGTAAGAGATTTGGTTGGTTCATCATTGTTTTTGCATAGTATATTAATAGAAATATTAAAGATTGCACAATGCGCTGCTTGGTGCCTGTGGGAAGTGGATGGTAATGCTGCTAATTTTGATTCTATCACAGATGAGGGGAGGGAAGTCCAAGCCTGTAGAATCAAGGCTGCACACAAGCAATATGTGTATCCTATTGTGACAGGAGGTACCTCATCTATCCTAATGAGGAAAGAGGGAACCAGCACACTTAACTGGAAAGCACAGCTAGAAAGCATGCCAGAAGATGGGCTGAGCCCCAAAGGGGATAAGAGGAAGCTATACATTATATAGTGTGTAAGTCAGTTCTGAGAGGCACTGGTAGGGAATTAGGTCTCACACCTGATGGTAAAGAGGTGGTCTTCTGCTTCCCTGGGATAACAACAGACAGACTTATAGCCAGGTTGGTAAAACTTATTGGAGTGGGGAAAGGAAGTCCCTATCCAGTTGTATGTACTGGCTAAGTGATCTGAGCATACAGAGTATGGAACAGGTAAAGTCAGATGACTGTGCTCTGAGGAAGGTAGAGAAGGAGAGAGCAGGAGCAGCACCTTCTCCTAAGTGCTACTGAGGCCATACATGACTGAAAGGGAACATTTCCATGTGTTCCAGTTCAGTGCATGGCCAAAGGCATGGTGCAGGGAGGAGGAATTTTGGCTTCTGTAGGACAGGGCCTGATCTGGAGGGATTGGAGACTGTTCAAGAGGAATGGCTTGTATCCCAACAAAGAGAGCAAGAGGTTGCTTGGAGAAAGATGGGCACAGCACTCAGTGTAACTAATTTAAACAAGTTGGGGGTTGTCTGTGCAGTAAGGTACACAAATATTGTCTTGAACAAATTGGACTTGCATCCACAAGCAACCAAAAAAAAAAAGACAACAATGAACAGGAAGGGAACAGGGGGTGGTGCTAGTTGTTGGAATGTGAAGTGAGCCAATGAAAGGAGACTCAGAAACAAATGCTGAAACTGCAGGCATTGATCACTGGTAGAAAGCTTGACCTAGTAGCTGTCTCAGAGACACAACCAACCCTGCACAAAGAATGGGACATGTCAACATCAGGATACCCACTTTTCAGGAAGGATAGAAAAAAGGTTGAGTAGCTGGAGTAGCACGCTATATAATAAAGAAGAGGATGGCAGCAATGAAACAGACAGCCTTGGAGAGTGATAAAAATTAGAAATCTTATAGATACTAGAAGCAGGAGTGAAAACAAAGTAAATTAGAACTGTAGTGATCTCTGGAGTGATCTATAGACCACCAAGTCAGGACTGGGGGTGGATAAAGAACTGGTGAAGGCACTAAGAAAGACTGACAATTTAGGAGAGGTGGTAGTAGTAGGGGACTTTAATATAGAAGGATATAATAATAATAACAATGATAATAATAATAATAATAATAATAATAATAATAACTTTAGTTTTAAAGCGCCTTTCAAAATATCAAGGCGCTTTACATTTCAGAAGCCACAATATGAAATATCACATAGAAACATATAAATACAATAAATAAATAGCAACATCATATGTTAAAAACCAACAATAAAATCATCCATGCAATCAAAAATATTTATACTCAAATATCGATTAATCATCCAAGAAGGCCATATGCCACAGGTAGGTTTTCAAGTTTCTCTTAAATACCTCCATGGAGGTATATAGCATGGCAAGTTCTGATAATGGCAAACACTAGGAGCCAGGTCCTGGGAGATGCATGCCAGGAGGCATTCCTATTACAACTGGTCCAGTGCCTGACAAGAGAAGAGACTCTTCTCTATCTGGTGCTCACCAACAGTGAGAGAAACCAATACGTGGTAGTCCAGGAACCACTAATGTTCAGAGACACCAAGACAGTGAGGTTGGAGTTCCAAATAGGGACCTCAAATATATATATAGAAAATACTGTCCAGGTGTTGAGATTTCAGGAAGGCAGATTTTTTTTTAATTCAATAAGCTTTATTAATTTTTAGAACAGCAATACATAAACACATCAGAGTAAAATAAATAAAATAAACTCGTATAAAACCAAATATATGTTATTTTAAGGAGTACTGCTACCCTCATTGTTATATATTAGACCAAGTAGCTTATACATTGGTAGCTTGTAACATTTCAACTAATAATCTGGGAACTAAATCTAGGCTACAAGAGTAGTAATATGATATGATACAACCCCACTAAGGCATCACATTAGGTCTACAGTCAGCAGAGGGGCGATGATATAAGGAAAAAGGGTAAGAGAGTAAGATAATAAAAAAGGGGGGCAAACCCCAATACAAACACCCCCTCCCCATCCCCTCCCACCCTCTAAATCACTCTCTCTTGGGCTAATTTATCTCTATTCTTCTTTCTTCCTTCTCTCAAGTGGAGTGCCATTAAGCACTAATCTTATCCATCTCCTTTAATTCAGGTCAATGCCCCCTCCAATCCCAGGCTTACTATTAGGCAGGGAGTAATACTCGTTTCGTCAGCTATTCTTTGGGTTCTCTGCAATAAGCAGTGCTTCTAAGGTGCCCCATCTTTCGGTATATGTACTTGATCAATTGTTCATGTTGGCAATATGCTTTTCTAGTTGCAGGGCAAGTAGCATTTTTTTCTTATTAGTGGCTGAGCATACAACTCAGAAACACGAAGTTATGGCAGTCTCATATAGATTGCTCCCCAGTCCTTTGATAAGGACTGGGGAGCAGTCTGAAACATGTTAGGAGTTTTGTAAAATAAAGCTTTTTATACTACGTGTTTCTCTTATGAGTTGTATGTGCTCGAAGCCTTTCCTACAAGTATTCCATTGTTGGTTTCTGGAGCACTACGTCCCAGTGCGCACGCAGTTGGTTTGTAAACTTAGCATTTCTTTATACCACTCCCGTGTGGTAGGCCAGAAGGCAGATTTTGACAAGATGAAGGGATTACTGGGAAAAAAAACTACCAAAATAAAGCATTTTCAGTGGTAGAGGAAAAATTGGAAGTATTTGAAAAAGGAATGCCAGAGGTAGAAGAAGGATCAGTTGGAAGGATACCGAAAGGAAATAGATCAAAAGGATCAATGTTGTTCTTGGAAGAAATAACGTTGGTTGTAAGAGACATGAGGAAGGCACTGATGATAAAATATAAGGGAATCTGAAGGGGGAGGACAGGGAAGAGTACCCAGAAGCAGGAAAAGCAGCTAGTAGGAAGGTCAGAGATGCCATGGCAGAGACAGACCTCCAGTTAACAAGTGGGGCTGGGTGAAGCAAGGGGAAAGGCATTCTTTGGGTAAATTTGGGTGAAGTGAAAGGTCAAAGGGGAAATACTGAGGTTCAAGAGAAAGGAAGAATTGAAGGAGTGGGACAAAGGTAAAGCAGATACACATAACCAATACTGTTGTTCAGTATTTGCAAGGAAGAAGCATGATCCACTATAGGCATATGAGGAGAGGAGAGAAAGAGAGTGGGCAAAAACACAAGCAGTATGAGAAACATAATGGGAGGAAAGATTGTTGGAAAAGTTAAAAGTGTTGAAAGTATAGTATGCCTGATAACCTGCATCCTAAAATGCTCAAGGATTCTGCAAAAGTGATAGCGGCACCAGTTGCAGACATGTTCACCTGCTGCTGACTACAGGAGTGGTGCCGAGGAAGTGAAGGTCTGCAGATGTGGTCCTTCTGCATAAGAGTGAAAGGAAGATGAGCCAGGACATCATATAAGGTCCCTCTGCATCAAAGCCAAAGGAAGGCTGAGCCAAGGAACTGTAAACCAGTCAACTTGATGTCTATAGTAAGGAAGCTAATGGAGTCCTTACTGAGAACAGAACTACTACTGGACTTCCTTGAGGGGAAGTGAGCTACATGTCCCAAGGCAACATGGATTCAAAATAGGAAGGTCTTGTCAGACAAATCTAATTGACTTCTTCAACTGGGTGACCAGTGTAACTGATAACAAAACAAGCAGTTAACTTAGATTTCTGCAAGGCTTCCAATGGAGACTTGTTTAAGAAGAAAAGGGAAATTATATTCTGCCTGCATATTTCTAAGTCACCCTATCGGGGTCAACCATTATAGCAGCATCCTTCCTAAATTTTAGACCAAATAATTTTTTATTCATCTTGCTTGAAGCACTGCTTGCCTGTTTGTCTTGTTCCAGTTCACATATTAGGATATCCTAATTTATCTTACCGGGGTACTCGCCATCTCCGTACCATCACTTATTCTATTATTGAGAGTTGGTCCACTTATTTACATACTGTTGGGTGCACATTGTATGTCATTTACTGTCACTTTCACCATAATTGTACTGATTACATCCCTCCTTGGTCCCTGCCCAATTTTTATTTTCTGCTAAGTTTGCACAGCAAAGTATTAATACCATTTGCAGGCTGTTTTTAAATGCTCACTAGCCATAGGCTGCCAGGGTGTTACCATTTTAACACTGTCGGTACAAGCTGTTCATTTTAGTTCTCGGTTCACCTGCTAATCACGCTGCCTGTGCTCCTACACTGTTTTCTGCTATTCCCCCTCCTTCCCTCAAGTCCCACCCCTCCCACCACTTCTCCTTCCCCCTTTCCTCCCCATCCACCCATTCATTCCTCCCTCATCCCCCTCCTTCCACATCCATCCTGGTCCCCTTTTCTCCCCCTCCCTTAACCAGAAGTTCCTCTACTGTTCTCTCCTGTCCCCTCCCCATACCTTCCCCCTTCTCCTCCTTCTCTGAGGGAACACAAGTCCTATTCCATTCTCCATTTCTTTTTCCTGCTTCTCCTCCTTGGTAGTGATGTGGAACTCAAACCTGGTCTCCCTCCTCATCCATGCCTAAAGGTCTTAGTGTTTTTCACCTCAGTGCTTGGAGCCCCCTTCCTAAACTGTATCTTCTCACTGTATGGGTCTCTTCAGACCTCCTCTGTATCAAGGCTCTCTTCTAGAATTCCTGATTTTAGCTTGGCCATTCCAGAATACCACCTCTGTAGACAGGATAGGGCTAAACAAGGGGGTGGTGTTGCCATATCCCAATGCGAAAGCATCTCCTGAACCATCAGTCTCAAGGAGGTTGCACCCTCTTCCCATGAGTTTCTGCTAGCCAAACATTCCTTTCCCTCTCATTAACCATTTCATTTTTGTTTTCTGTACCTCACCGAGAATTCTCCCTTTGTCTGGTGGACTTGTTCTCTATACTCTCTCCTCACACTCCTTTGCTTGTGAGCTGTGAGCTCATTCTCCTGCGTAACTTTAACATAAATTGGCTGTTCATGACTTCCAGGCCAACCACCCACAGACTGAATCTTTTAACCTTTCACAACTCCTCACAGAACCCACCCAGCTCAATCACCACTCAGCAAACCATACCCTCATGGACTGGGTTCTCTCCTCACACCCCCAACACATTGTTACAGCAAGTACAGTATATTGCTGGAAACCTACAGTGACCTCTGCATGACATTTTGTGTCAGAAAAATCCAACGTCCTCCCTCCTCCCCAAAGTATATCTGGTCCAGGTCCCTCCAGTTGCTAGTCATGACCAAGCCTGGGTTAGATATAAATTATCCCAATCCTTGTTGGACCTCTTCTCCTACAAGGCACTTAGGAACTCTTCCACTAAGGCCATTTGTACCACCAAGTCCCTTTACTTCAAGGCCAACCTCCAGAATAATCTTAATTCCCCAGAAAAATTTTGGAAGGATATTCACTCCCTTTTTAATCCCCCAGCCCAGAACTCCTCCTCTTCAGTCCTAATGCTTAGTGGCTCACCAGTGTCAGACCCTCCCTCTATTGCCAGTCACTTCAGTAAGTTTTTCTTACCACTTGTATTCTCCCTTCTCTCCACCTCTTGGCTCCTATCCTCTATCCCCCTTCTCACTCCCTCTACCTCATCCCACAGGGTTCGATTTTCCCTTCTTATTCCCTAGGAGACCTTAATTGTCCACTCATCATGTAGAACATCCAAATCTTGCCCAGATATTTTGGACCTCAAACTTCTCCATCTGCCAGCTTCAGCCATCGCTTCTCCCCTCAGTCTCCTCCTTAATCTCTCTTTCACTCTTTGTACTGTCCCTCAGTCTTGGATGATTGCCAAGGTTCTCCCCTTCACAGAGGTAATCCCTCCACTCTGTGTAACTTCTTGCTTATATTCCTCCTCCCTTCTCTTGCAAAGCTACAGGAAAAACTGGTTTACTCACAGCTTTCAGACTTCCTCCACTCCTCCAAATTCATTTCCCCATTCCACTCTAGTTTTAAGAAGGATCATTCCACCACCTCCTCTCTACTTAGGGTCACTAAATCCATTCACTCAGAGATGGATCAAGGGCACATCACAGCAACCATTTTCAATAATCTGGCCAAAGTCTATGATCCAGTGTCCCATTCACTCCTCCTAGATAATCTGAGCTCTGCCAGCCTCTCAGCCTCAGCTGTCAAGTTGTTATGTTCCTATTCCTAGGACCATCAACAGTCAGTACTGGCAGAAAGCACCCTCTCCCCATCTTGCCATATCCACCTCACTCTCCTCCCTGTCTTCTCTGCACTGGATGGCACCCTGTTTGAAGTAGCCACAAATTTCAAGTACTCTGGTGAGTGGTTAGATAGCAGGCTTGACTTCTCTGCCCACATTGATGCATTCCATGTCAAACTATGCCCCAAACTTGGTGCCTTGTACCATAATAGGAACTGTCTTTCTCCACAAGTCTGCTGGGAGCTGGTCACCAAAATGGTTCTCCCAGTTTTTGACTATGCAGATGCAGTCTTTGGCATTACACCATCCACTTCCTTTGCCAGACTGAACACTTTCTATAACACTTTCTGCCTCTTACCAACTCACCCTCTCATACCCACCACTGCTTCTATATTCCTCCCTATCCATCCTCCTTCTCCCCTCACATTGCCAGTTCCACTGTCTTCTCTCATCTCTAAATACTGGTTTGGGTCCCCTTCCCTCCTACCTATCCCATCTTCTCTCCCCATCCTCTTCTCTTTCTACTCCATGTGCTGTAGGGACCTGCATACCTTCTCCTTTCTCACCCACACTCCTCAGCTGAGAAATCTGCTTTCTCATACCACCTCCCCCTCCCTCTGGAACCAGCTACCCTTCTCCAACTTTCTCTCTCCCTCCCTTTCCTCCATTAGATGCCAGCTAAAATGTCTTCCTCCCTTCTTCCTGCTCCTGCCAACCCTCTTCCTGAATCCTTCCTTACCATTCCCTGCACACTTGATCACCCCTTACCTGTCTCCCTTCAACCTCATAGTTCTGGCAATTTCAGCGACATTTAACAGCCTGTTTTGACTTCTCCTCTCAGCAACAGCTGAACCTGCCTTCATACTGCACTATGGCCCAATTTGCATAGATGTTTTGTATGCTAATTTATTTGTCCTCCATATGCAATGTTTTGTCAGTTTCTGCACTGGACTTATCTTATGCACTTTATGCCATTGTTCTTGTAACCACATCACCTGACTGGATGTACTTCTTTGTAATTGTCTTTTCCCCTTCCCCTTTCCCTGAATCACATCTGGAAATGAGCCTCAGCTCAGTGTGCCTCTCCCAGTTCCCAATTTTTAAATAAATAAATACAGTAGTTGTGGAAAGAAAATTTGTGGATTTGGTGTAAAACTGGCTGAGGGGAAGGATGCAAAGGGTCAAAGTAAATGATGCTGAGCCCTGTCATTTTTAATGTGTTAATTTGTGACATAGGGGATGGTATTAAGGGCAAGGTCTACCTCTTTGCAGATAACAAAATCTATGCAAGGACTGACACAGAGGAAGATATAAGGCAACTCAGAGAGGATCTAGGATGATTTGAGAGCTGGTCAGTTAATCTATCAGTTTTTCTGCAATTGGGAAGAGAAACCAACAAGTACAACATGGAATGGTGGAGAGTGGTGCTGGAAAGCAGCCTAGAGGAAAAGGACCTACAGGCCATGATGTCATAAACCCTACAATCCACACCACACCACACTGTAACAGATCTGTGGGAAGTAAAACAGGATATTGGGATGTATAATATAGGGTGGAGGATATGCAGCAGAAATTGGGAGGTGCACAGGAGGTCCCAGGAGGTACAGATCATTAGTAAGAAAACATCTGGAGGACTGTGTGAGGTACTGATGTCCATAGAAACATAGAAATTGACAAAAGATAAGGATTGCTATGCCCATCTAGTCTGCCCATTTTCCTTGCTTACTGTAAAAGCCACAGACCCTACTTGATCTCCGGCTTTACCTCCTCATTCCTATTGCTAGGGTTCTCACATGCCTGTCCCATGCATACTTGAATACCCCCACTGTGTTTGCCCCCACCACTTCTGCTGGGAGTCTATTCCATGCATCTATCACCCTTTCTGTGAAAAAATACTTCCTCATGTTACCTGTTACTCTACTCCCTTCCAACCTCATGTCATGCCCCCTTGTTCCTGGACATCTCCTTTTCTGAAAGATGCTACCCTCCAGTACCCAATATATATTCCTTTTAGATGTTTGTAGGTTTCTATCATATCTTCTCTGCCTTTTCTCTTCTGCAGGGCATACATGTTGAGGTCTCCCAGTCTCTACTCATAAGAATTTTGGTGCAGACCATGCACCATCTTTGTTGCCCTTCTTTGAACTGCCTCCACCCTGTCTACATTCTTACAGAGATGCGGCCTCCAGAACTGGACATTGTATTCCAAATGAGGCCTCACCAATGATCTATACAGTGGCATCATCACCTCCTTCCTTCTGCTAGTGATTCCTCTCCCTACGCACCCAAGCATCCCACTGGCATCTCCCATAATGTAATCCTTCTCTGGGTTTTTGTGCTCCAAATGCATGATTTTGCACTTTTTCACATTAAATCTCAGTTGCCACACTCTGGACCATTCCTCCAGTTTATCTAGGTCCCTTCTCATTTTTTCCACCCCTCCCAGAGTGTCCACCCTGCTGCAGATCTTGGTGTCATCCACAAAGTGGCACACCTTCCCATCCAGCCCCTCCACATTGTCACTCAGGAAGACATTAAACAGGACTGAGCCCAGGACTGATCCTTGTGGCACCATGCTAGCCACCTTCCTTTCCCCATACCTGAAGAAGGACTGACAAAGTGGGAGGCACACAGCACAGGGAAATCAAGATGGTGCAGGGACTAGGAGGCAAGTCATATGTGGAGAGGCTGCAGGACTTAAACAAGTATACCCTCAAGAAGAGCAGAAAAAGTTGTGATATGATAGAAATGTAAAGGTACTTTCATGGAATAAACAAGGCAGATGCCAAGGAACTCCGCTTCTTGAGCTCAAGTACAGGGTGAGGGGGAACTCACCTAAACATGCAGGGGAATGATTCAGGAAAGACATTTTGTGAAATGATTGGTGGAGAAGTAGAACAGGCTGCCATAAGAAATGGTAAGGACCAAACTGGTAAGCAGTTTCAAGCAAGAATGGGATTGGCATATGGGCTTACTCAGAAAAGGTTGAATTCCAAAAAGGTATTTCAGCATAAACCACAGAATAATTTCCCTCAGATCACATAAACCATGCAACAAAATTTCATGGACTGCAGAAAAATAATCCACAATTTATGTAAACTGTGGATTACTAAGCTTTATAAAATGGGCAAAGGATTTCAAGCAATCTGATTGGTTGTTAGTCATGCATTAGATTAGTGTCAAATGCACAGTTAAAATTAGAAACCCCATAGAGAATACACAAACCCATTTTATAAGCGCAATAAGCCACTAGGGGAATGTGTGTTAAACAGTTCGAACACATGGCTAGTGAATTGAATGCAGTCTTCCTGTGGCCTTGTGCCTCACTACGCCTCCTAGCCGTGCATTAGAACTGTTTAGTACATACCCTGACATGTCTTAATGGTTATGTTGAAAATATTTTGCATGCAGAATGTCAGAATTCTGCTACCAATGGAATTCTGCAGTATTTTCTGAAATTCCATGGAATTCCATTACATCTGACATTGCACATCCCGTACAGCAATACAAGAGAACCATATAATAACATTGCTTTGTTGAGTTAGACAAAACAAAATGGGAACGATAGCTCTTTTAGTGTCACTGTCTTGGATTCCCATTGAGACTTATTTTATATACTGTAGTTGGGTTAAAAGTAGGTCTAAACACTGACTAAATTATCCTTAAAAGAATGCCAATCTTCTTTCCCCTTCACATGCTAGCATCTTTAGAATTTTATAAGAACTGCTATGGTAATCACTTTGTAATGACAATTAACATTAGGAGCATTGTTAAACATTTACAAGAGCATTATGAATTATATTAACTCAACTTATATTGTGTGGGACTCATGTTTGTCTTCATGGCAAGGTCACAGCTACCCAGGTATAAAGAAATGTCAGTGACCTTTAGACCTCAAAATGTTTTTGTTGGAGGATGCTCATCACCACAGTGGCAGGGTTACCCCCTCACAAAGCCAGTGACCCAGGTTTGGGAATGAACTTGGTTCATTGTGGGCCAGCTTGGGGGGGGGGAGGAGAAGGACTGAGCTTCCCAGATGATGCTCTCCTTCTCCAGAGAGGGAGGGTATTGTTCTATGCCACATTACTGCCACCTGGGTAACCATAGGTGGCAGTGCAATGGGAAGGCAGAGCCTTGCTGATGCTGGGGCACTGCTGGACTCAATGTATGCACGCCCCCAGACATCCATGCAAATGGGGTTCCAAGGGGTCATGAAGAAAAAGGAAAAAGGCCTGGGTCCTCCATTGGTGAAAGACCCCAGGACACTCGGGGCTGGGCACTGCCCTCTGAGGAGCATGCTTCCTGATGAACCAACACTGTGTTTGGGAGTATGTCCCCTACCCCCATCCCTGCCTGGGGGTGGAGGGGCAATTTGCAGCAGCATGGAAGAAGGTCAGTGCCTCACAGAGGTAAGGGTACCACCAGATGGTGCCATGGGGCTCGGGAAGGTGTTGGGGACCAGAGAAGTGAAGGTGGCAAAAACACAGACTAAAATAATTTATATTTTTGTTAATTCAATGCTATATCAACCAGCTTTTTTTTTCAGAAAGAAAATGAGCTTTATTTTAGATTTGATCAGATATAGTACAGGGTAAATAAATTGTTTATTTCATAAAGCCTGAGTTTTAAGTTTAAAATTAAACTGTAGAACTTAGAACACAGAACTGTAAACTACTGTACACATGACTGTATTTATCACAGAGTTATTTCATAGTCCCTTTAATTAAGTTGCATTTCATTTTCTTTCATACTCCGCCTCCTGGCCTACCCTCATAATATGATTTTTGGTTTGTTGTCAACAGTGATTGACACCCCTTGTAGTTGTGACACCTGGTTATGACACCAGGGTTGCAAATACGATTGTATGTCTCTGAAGCGAGAGTTAGACTGGATGCACTGTGTCCCATTAGTAAGGGACACATAAGGGAGGGGAGGGCCACCAGGGGCCATGATATGAGACTGGAGCGAGGAAGGTTCAGGAGGGAGATGAGGAGACACTTTTTTACAGAGAGGGTGGTGGCTGGGTGGAATGCATTACCTGCAGAAGTGGTATGCAGTGGAACAGTGGACTGCTTCAAACGAGGATGGGACAGGACAAGCGGGAGGGTTAATGAAGGGGGAAGGGTGGAAGGGAGGGGCAGCTGCAGAATAAGGGGTGCTAGCTGCACATTCGAGCAGACTTGATAGACCTCTAGGCCTTTATCTGCTGGCAAATTTCGTATGTTCGTATGTTCGTATTAGTGCTATGCCCTTAACTCTTTGACACTATTCAGTCACTGCACTTATGACTAGTGCGAGATGATGCATTTTAAGGCAACTATCATTATCATTTAGAACAGTTTTCTTTTACTGTATTAGGTGTAAGGGAAATAGATTTTGGAAATCCTAGCACCCAGTTTGTAATACTGACTTCATCATCTATCCCTATCATGTTCAGCACCCTCTAATTTCACTCCAGAAACTGGTAATGTTTGGGCAATCCCAGAAAACATGTGGGGTGCCTGCCCTATATGAGCTACATTTAACAGTAACTGCATCAAGGTTTGTGTAATATATATTGTATTAAAGCCCATAACATCAGCCAGCCCAGTGGCATGGAGGGCTGAGGCATCCATGCCTTACCTCCTGCTACGCCGGTGACTTGTGCTCATGGTGTGAGCAGGCCACTGAGGGTTGGCCAGGGAGGGAGAGGATCAAGCATCCATAAGACAGCTCTCCTCTCCTGGGGAGGGGTGGGATTGGTATCTACTACTTGCCTGGCCCCTAGTGGTGGCTGGGGGCTGGCACAATAGACCCATAGCCAGAGGGAGCAGATGCAGGGCAGACACTTAGCATGCCGCACACGGAAGCATGCGTGGCTTGGTCATTGGCATCATTGCATGCTGCTGTGCCACACTCAGGGGTCGGACCAAAAAGCGGGAAAAAAAATCCCAACTGGCAGGATGATGATGGTCCCTCGTGGGCACCACACCTGGTCAGCTGGCACCTCCAAGAAAGAGCCAGGAGATAAGTCCAGTATACATTGGGGTAAGAGGGCTGGGGGGCCAGAAGAAGGCAGCTGGTCAGGAGGGGGAGAAACAAATGAAAAAAAAAAACATAACATCCTTTTATTCTGTCAGAATTGATTATTTCTGAATGTACTGGACTCTTGTATAACAAGACACTAGAAGGTCTAATGGAAATTGTTCCAAAATTCTGAAGTTGGAAGTACAGCTGGCATAGTCCAGTTCTTACACATGGGTTCCCTCGTATTTATCTTCCTGTCTGCCAGCCTCTGTTTGAACCTCCCCCACATATCCATCACCTACTTTCCCTAGATGCATACCCCAGCTTCATTTTCAGCTATGACATGCCACCAATTGTGGGGTTCCTGGTGAGTACTGCCTCTCTAAATAGGTCAATATCCACTCTGGAGTGTGGAGCCTAGTTGGCAGAGCGAGGTCCTCTGGGGGCTGGGTGTCATTCTGCTGCTTGTGGCTTTTCTACCATTTTGTCTCAGGGTCACCAGCATGCAGAAATGTACATGCATGCATTGGCACATGGGCACATAACAGTGTCCAGTAGCCTGCATGCATGCCTTGACACACGGGCATGTATCAGTGTCCAGTATTCTGTGTGCATGCATTGGCACATGGGCACATATCAGTGTCCTGCATTCATGCATTGGCACACGGGCACATATCAGTGTCCAGTAGGCCGCATCCATGCACTGACACAGAGGCATGTATCAGTGTTCAGTAGCCTGCATGCACGCATTGGCACATGGGTGCATATCAGTGTCAATAGCTGGCATCCATGCATTGGCAAGAGAATGCATATCAGTGTCCAGTGCCACCCCTTCCCACTGTCTGTCTCTGCTGTGCTATCACCCAGTTTTTGCCAAGTGTCATCAGAGCAGTGAGGGAGGAAGCCCCCTTCCACAAGGAGGAGAGCTGTCCACTGGGACACTCATCCTCATCCTCATTCCCCTGCCACCTCCTCCTAGGAAGCGGGGTCCATTCCTGAACCCAGGGCACCAGAATAATGAGCGGAGACACATCTGCTGTGCTACCTGTCTGGGAAGCATTTTGAATTCAAATTCAAATTTTAGTTTAAAATGGAGGTTTGTAACATGATATATAGTATGTTTTTTATGTACATTTCATGTGTGTCCTAATGTTATAAATGTGGCTTCCCAAGTCCTTTGTACACCACTACTGCTCATCTTCACTTTGTAGTTCTTTTCCCCTGCAAATGTTTGAAAACTCTTGTAATCATAGGGAGGATAGTATCTGAATGTATAAACATATGCACTACACACTTGATATGGATGCAGTTGTCCATATGTTGAAATGTTCGTGATGGCTGTTGCTCAGTTGCAGGCTTATTATTATACTAACTCAAAGAGATAAACATGGCTAAATTATTTAAACAATCAAACAAACATGCAAATTAATTCCAATTTTTAATAAATATCCAGGCATCAGGTATCAACCGCCACATAATTTCCAATGTTTTGTTGTAACATTGTTTTAGGCGGTGATGTTGATAATACTATTTCAATCACAAGACTAGTTCCCAGAACTTGTTTATATATCACTTTCGTTCCCATATGTTACAAATTAGCTGATTTCTATACAGAGGCTCAATCAATCAATCAATCAATCATTCAAGTCTTTATTTAACCAGGCGTTCATCGTTGAGCAGAAGCTCATTTGCAAGATGGACCTGGGTGGAGCATGAACAATTGTATATACAGGTCAACACAGGTATTTACAAGGCAATACAGATAATACTCTTTACAGAGAGGAAGAAAGAAGTTCAAATGTACATAGAATTATACAGATATTGTACAGATTACAGTATTTACATACATAGAAGTGTCTATAGGAAGATAAAGCAGGTTATCTAAGGTTGCAGGAGGAATGTGAGGAAGAAAAATAAAATAAAAATATACACCAGGTAGAGGTGAAGGTGGGGGAAGAGGGAGGGAAGTAGGGGAGAAAGGCTAGGAGGCACGGTGCAACCAAAGGAGTTGGTAAGCTGGATGTAGAGAAGGTGGATGGAGAAAAGGAATATGTGTGAGCCCGGGATTGAATGCTATAAAGTATGGGGCATGGTAGGATGTCACAACCCAGGGTAGTGAGCTCCATCCGAGGTTGGGAAAGGAAGAATAAGGGGATGGATGGGCCTAGTGTTGATAAGACAGGGGGATAAGAGAGAGAACAATTAGGCTGGTGAGGAGCAAGCTGGGGGGGGTCAGTACTTAAAATTGGGTCTAGGCGTGGCTATATACCAGTGCAGACACGGTACTGGGTCTGAGTGGTCAGAAGCAGTTACATACTTCTCTGATTGTACGGAAATAAAGCATCTTGAAAAGCGGTTATACCGATTAGAGTGCTTAATTTGAGGAGTTTTTGTAGATCGTTCCATAAGGTAGGTAGCCACGGAAGCTTATGGCTGCCCTGCCGGGCGGGATTTTGGCTTGGGTACTTTTAAGTGTAATAGCTGAGTAACTTAATGCGTATTTCCCAATTATACTCAGGGAAGACAGCAGGAGATATAGTAAGGCAGCTTATTAGAGATGGCTCTATAGGTCCAGAGAGCGGCGTTTCTGTGGCGCCTGAACTTTAGTGATGTCCATCCCACTGCCATATAGGGTGCAGTGATGTCGGAAGGGAGTCCCTGTATAAACCTCAGTGCTCGATGGTAGAGTGTGTCCAGTTTAGCCATGTAAGAGTTGGGGCATTGGCTGTAGAGGAAGCCAGCATAATCAACCAATGATAGGAAAATGGATTGGACCAGTTGTTTCTTGGCATCTCTGGTGAGAAATTGGCTGATTCTAAAAAAACAGTCCAAGCCTTTGCCGAAGTCGTTTTAGCAAGTCCTCAATATGTTCAATGAAGGAGAGTCTTTGGTCTATCCAAACTCCCAGATACTTGAATTTTGTAACAAATTCTAGTTTTTCACCTAGAACTGTGGTAATTTAGGGAACTGTCTCACTGGACACAGGGTTAGCTGTATGGATAAAAGGAGAGGACCATCGCTTTAGTTTTTGGCATTAAGGGTAGCTTTTTGGAGGAGTTGGCTTTGCAAAAAGCTGAATTCTGACTGTAGGTCATTGCAGGCAGCTTCAGGTGTAGGGCGACTCACGAGAACTGTATCATCTGCAAACAGATGGATGTTGGCTTCTTTTATACAGTAGTCAATGTTATTAATGTAGATTGCAAAAGTAAGGGCCCTAATATAGAACCTTGAGGTACCCTCTTGCAGAGTTTTTAAGGGGACAGGCCTTCTTCGACTTTAACTTGTTGAAGGCGCCTGTAAGATAGTCAGTGAACCAACGAGAAAGGAGGGGTCCACACCTATGGTTTGAAGGCTGAGAGGAGCAGAGACTATGGTCGACGGTTCTAAAGCCTTGCTTAGATCAAGGAAACAACACAAATAAAGTTTTTGCTCTCAAGATTACGCTGCCAGTCGTTAGTAACTTTGGCTAGGGCTGAGATAGTGCTATGTTTACCTCTGAACCGGACTGCATAGGATTTAGCAGTTCCCAGACTCAAGGTGAGTCCTCAGCTGTGCATTTACAATTTTCTAGGAGCTTGGACAGGACCGAAGGAGGGAAATTGGCCTGTAGTTATTGAGATCGCCACGGTCACCTGATTTGAACAGTGGTATGACATGTGCTGTCTTCCATATAGGTGGTAAGGTGCCCTGAGACAGGGATAAGTTAAAAGGTGGGTGACGGGTATTGCTAGTACGTGGTAGGCAATTTTAGAAGTAAGGGTCAAGGGAGTCGGCCCCAGCACTTTTTCTAGTATCCAACTGAAGCAAGAGGTCCTCTACCTCTTTCAGTGTGGCAGGTTGAAGTGAGAAAGGCGCGGCTTATCGTTGTTTCAGGCAGTTGGCTGGCAGTCTGGGAGCGAAGTATGTTTGCAGGAGTTATCAAATGCCATTCCTGCAGTAGCAAAGTGGTTATTGAATGCGCCAAGTATATCCATCTTTTCGGTTATAGTCAAGTTGCCAGAGGTAATCTTGGTCGGGAGTGAATTTCCTGGGAGTGGCCTAGCAGATCACTGATTGTGTTCCAGAGCTTGATTGGGCTCTTGTGGCAGAGTCGAGTTGGATTTGAAGAAGGTGGCCTTGATTCTCTGATTGTTTTGGTACATAAATTCGTGTCTCTGAACTGGTTCCAATCCTCTGCAGTGTTCTAGTCTGCGTGCTTTTTCCAGAGCTTATCTCTTTCCAGAAGCAGGACTTGATCTGAGGGGTGAACCATTTACAGGTTTTGGTCCTAGTTCGAACTTTAATAAGGGGAGCATACTTATTAAGGGCCCTTGATAGAATGTTGTGGAAGATATTGTAAGCTGACGTAGTCGTTTTGGCTAGGTAGAAATCTTGCCACTCAGGCTCCACATGTTGTTTTGAAACCTTGCATCTATATTTTGTGTTAAAGAAAATAGAAAAGCAAGGCTACAACACAGCATGTGGAGCCCCTGTAGAAAAATAAAAAGTTGTCTAATACAGGGAAATGGACTAATATATTGTATGAACAAGCTCTTTACACAGCTAGAATATTATTATCAACACCTTACTCAGAAGAATTGGTATAACCTCCATGGGGGTTCATTGGGTGCAGGGGGTAGATTGGGTACAGGAGGGGATTCTGTTTCAAATGAAGAAGTGTGCCAGGACAAGAGGGCATACAATGAAGCTAGAAGGGGAGAGTTTCAGAGGGATATGATGCTATACTACTTCACTGAAAGAGTAGTGAACACCTGAAAGAGTCTGCCAGCACAGGTAGTGGGAACAAAACAGTGGGGGTTGGGGGTTCAAGCATGCATGAGTAGGCATAGGGGAATATTAATAAACAGACAGGGAGGGTGAGGGTCACCAAAGAGCAGTTGCAGTCTGTGGAGACAGAGTAGGCAGGGGCCATCTGGGCAGACTGGGTGAGCTAGACAGTCCTTTTCTGAGGATAGAGTCTGTGTTTCTATGTTCTATGTTCCATGAAACATTGGCGATTGTGTAGTGGAAGGTGTCTGATGTGCGAATCTTTCCTAAAAAATGGAATAACGTTTAAGATACATTTCTAGTGTTATGAGTCTGAGATCTAGATTTTGAATTTGACTTGGTCCATGTGTACAAACTTTTCCCCTGCCTTTTTCCTTTTACAAAAGGATTAAGAGGATCAAGGTGTCTTTCCTTCTCTAAAACAAATTCATACATCAACTGGAACAAAACATTAGCTTTTTGAAAAATAAAGCATATCTCCTACTACATTTGCTAAAGCAATAAAGCCAGAACATCTTCTGTATTACAGTTTAGACCCACTGGCTACTATTTTATCAAAAACATTCCTCCTCTTCTGTGCTTATGGCGAAAGAGTTTGTGAAGAAGGACCAATTTTGTTATTCATCATCAGGGTCATTCAAAGCCATTTTTCCCTCTGCTGTCCCCATATCTCTCCTTCTCCCTCTGAAGATGGCTGAAATGTGAAGTAAGGTTAGAGTGCTCTGGCAGATGAAGCACGCTTAATGTTATGGATGACCACATTACATCCTTTCCAACAGCATATAAAACTATGGTAAAGTGAAAAAAAAGAACATTTTCCCTTCCACAGTGAATTGCACAAATGCCAGTATTTTATCAGAAATTTCTGGCAGGTGAGCCATCTTTTGGTTCTAATATTAAGGAGTGATGCTTTTGTACTGCCTGTTGGATAATATAAGGCGTACTTTGAAGTGTTGTTTTCTGTAAGGCAAGTCATTGAAAATGGTAGCAAAAATAAATGAGACGGGATTAAACTGGTTAGCAAGCACCTGGAGTTACAATTTCTGCTGTTTAATAAGAGAAATGTGATGTTTCTAATTGGTGATTGCACCTTATGATGTTTCCAGGATGGAATTTACTCTATGTTTTTATGAGAAAATTGAATAAAAAGTAATTTTGACCCAAGAGGTTACCATTTGGTATAATGAACAGGTGGACAAAGGAATAAATGAGTAACCGCTCACACCTAACTGCCAATTTAGTGTCTTACGTTGCATTGTCTCCAACTTAATTTAGGACAGAAGAGGTTTAAAACAGAGATAAACACTGTAGCAACACTGTTTATTTCACAATTAATGCATATGAGTATGAATAATAATTACAGCAGCACATAGATAATTACAATAGTAATTACAAAAAAATAATGGGTCTTAACTTTTATGATCTGACTTCAATGTCTGCCATCCTCCATCTCCCTGGTCCCCAGTCTTTGCCAATTTAAAGCCAGTCTCAAGACCTTCCTCCTTGACTCCACAGCTTATGACTGTAAATGATACTCCCCTCCCTCTCTGAATCTCAAAATGAGGCATATTGTAAATGGGTTGTAGCTCTAGTGCAGTGAGGAAGCCTGCAAAAGAAAGGGGCAAAATGTTCTGCTGTGTCTCATGATTACTTTCCCAGGTCCTTCAATTTCACTGTATATAAACTTTGACTCAGGGCTCATTTAATGACCCTCTGAAACTGTAACCTGCCATATTTCATAACTATGACCCAGGATCTACTTTAAGATCCCTGACACTATAACCTGCCAATGTATATATCCCTCTGCTGTATGACCTACTGTATGTATTGTACTGTTTAATGTTATGTTTGTGTTTTTTCTTTTTTTCCCGACATGGAGCCTTTGCAAAGGAGTCTATGATTCAAAGGATTATAATTCCAATTCTCTTCAATAAGTAAATAAATAATTTTGGTATTTCTGAAGATTAGTGGTAGGTGGTGCTGTGCCCGTTAGCCTATCCAGACATGCATGTAACCCCGGGGCATGCTTAACCAAAGGAACTTTCTGTAATAAAAGTCATTGCTGTTTTACCTTCCACCTGGGTGCCATGTGGTCCTTCAACCAGCAGCCACAACATGGAGTCAGATGTGCTGATCACTATCCTTCTTTAATTCTGTGCCCTCTGGTCATGGGTAGTGCCGTTGGAGATTCTATCAGTGTCTGTTGTAGCATGATGCAGAGTTTTTACTTTTTTTTCACTAATCTCTCTGAGCCCAGCAAGAATCATGTATTGGCAATGCATGGTGAATGTGGGAGCCGCAAGAGTGAGTGCCAACCAAGACAGCCTGTCTTTGGGACAGAGAGCACTACCAAAAGAAGAGCAGGAGCAGCAGTTCAGAGCAATCAGAGGGAACACCAGAGGACAGCAGCAACAAGACACAGAGTGCCATCCGGGGATCCAGTAGTAGGAATGATGCACATCAATAGAGCAGCCAACAAGACAGCCATGGACATGGACATCAAATGTGGTAAGACTGCTCATTTCTCTGTGAATCACCTTCCTCCCAGCTGTTGAGAAAATCACAGTAAATCTCCTTAGTTTTCTGCTCTGTTTCTCCCGGGGAGATGATCAGGGCCTGGGCAGTCATAGTGAATGGCCTGTAACATATAAATGCCACAAATGAGCACAGAAGACTTTATAGTGACTCAGGCTTGATGCAAAACTGGCAACCACGATCAGCAAGTGTGAAGTCTGTACTGTGCTCTACAGCAATCCAGTGAAGCCATTGAGTCTGCCAACATTTACAGACAGACTATGTTGAAAAGTGGCTTCCGATCTTTTTGACCTCAAAAGTCAAAAATTCCTCACAGTTGTGGATTACAATTTTCAAGGTGCATTGAAGTTGCTCAATTACTAAAGTCATACTAAACAATAAGGAGTGAAGAATGCAGTTTGCCCATATGAGCTCCTGTCATTCACCCATAGTATGGTAGATTGTGCCCATCCAGTTCGTATCCAGCCAATTTTGATTGGAATTCTTTTTATCTTTACTGATGATTATCTCGATTGCTAGTTTGTTCCAGGGGTTCACAATACGTTATGTGTAGATGCACGTTTTCTTGTTAGTATTACATTTTGCAGTTTCATTTGCAGAGGATGACCCCAGTACCAGAGTTATCATTTTTTTGATTATTTGTTTATCTGTCTCCCCCCCCCAACCATCATGTCCCTGGAGAAAGTGCACATGTGTGGAGGCACACGGGCATCATGCACTGGGGCACCCCACCCTACTGGTCACCTGTACCTGCCTGAGCTACCATCAGACCTCCACCCTGAGGCAGTGGGCCTGTGGGAGGTGACCCCTTCCCACAGGAGAGGAGAGCAGCCATTTGGCAGCTCAGTCCTGCTCCCCCCTTCCCCCATGCTGGCTCCTTAATGACTCGAGGTCTTTCCCGAACCCAGGTCACTGGCATAGTGCGAGGTAAGATATCCAGCAACTCAACCCTCAGAACCACTGGACCAGCCACCAAGTTATTATTTTTAAACTGCAGACCTAGCTCATTTATTACATAAGCGTCTTGCATAGTATCATTGTACATCATCAGATCACCTCTATTCTATTTAGTTTCTAATGACATTAGGTTGAGGTGTATGAGATGGCCAGGGTAACTGAAATTCGTGATGTTATGGATAATTCTTTGTGGCCTGGTGCTGAATCCTCCCGGCTCTGTCTACCTTCCACCTGTTGAGTGGGCACCATATTTGGCTGCTGTAATCTAAAATAGGCCTGACATATGCCCTATAAAGGGGTGTAATGACATCAGCCCTTCTGCTGGTAAAATTTAATTTAATTGTCCATAAGATTTTATTTGTTTTGGTTATTAGTGTAGTACACTAATCAGTTGAATTCAGTTAATTATTTATGATAACCCCCAGGTTCCTTTCTTTTTCAAACCTCTTTAATATTGTATTTCCCAAGTTTATAAGTATGTTTTATAGTTTGGTAACCTACGTTTTATAGATTATGTCTTCTTCTTTCTTGCTTGCTTTCTTTCTCTTTTTTCTACCTACCTGTCTGTCTGCCTGCCTGTCCGTGTCTGTCTGTCTGTCTGTCTATCTATCTATATCTATCTATCTATCTATCTATCTATCTATCTATCTATCTATCTATCTGTCTCTATCTCTTTTACTTACTTGAAAAGTTTCACCAGAAAAGACATACAGTACTGATCTGCTAACAGCTCATTTCAACATACATCCTGGAGATGAAGGGATGGAGAAAGATCAAGAGGTGGAAAAAACTAAACAGTAATGACACTAATACATTAAAAAATAATATAAGTCATATACAGCAATACAGTATATCAAAGGAGCATAATCATAAATATTTAAGGCAAATCAGTACAACAGGTACATGTGGTGAATACAAGTGAGATACAACAGGCGGGGGAACTACTCTTACAGTACAAGTGTAGACAGGTGAACAGGTGATGAGGAGAACAGAATGGCCAGGGCAAAATGAAATGGAGGAAGGAAGGCAATAGAAAAAGATCATGGATAGCTGTAGGTGGGAGAAGAAAGTCATGAAGAAGAGACTTTAGGGAGAAAGCAGAAATGGCAGAGCAGATTGACAGTGGAATGGAGGACCAAGTTTAGAAAAGCTGTATGAGAAAGCAGATTGATGAACAGTAGATTTTCTAGAAGAAATAGAGAGGAAATTAGAAGTACTACTGCATAGAAGGTAGGATGAAGAAGTCCCATTTTTATCCCTTTGAGGTATAATATAAGGATTACATAATCTCTTTACATTTCTGAGGGATCCTATCAGCTATAGTGAAGTAGCAAAGAGCCATCGGGTGGAACTCTGTCACTACTGAGGCTATACTTTTGGGTGATTTTAACCAAAAGTGGCTTGTGCCCTCACATAGCTCCACAAAGGATACCCTATCTACCCTCCACCTCTTACAACTTGTATGACTGCCAACCCAACACAACTACAGAACAGAAACAAGCACTTTAATAGACTGGATTCTATCAAACCACCCTGAACACATTACTAATGTAATAGTCCACTCTAACTCCCTCAGTGATCACCCCCCGGTATCATGCTCCTGGACACAAAAATTATCTGAGCCTCCCCCACTAACTGTAAGAAATAGAGTGCTAAAATGTGGGCACCTTGATCCCCTTAAATTACAACTGCGCTCCATTGATTGGTCCAACCTTGACACCATGGTGGATGTAAATCATGCCCTACAGCTTTTCATCTCACACTTCAATGAGGCCTGCAATAGGCATGCTCTGATGAAAACTCAAAAAGTCAGAGGCACATCAAATTCCTGGGTCATGGCAGAGCTTCTATCCAAGATGAAGCAATGTGATCTCCTGTGGTTGCGGGCTAAAACTTCTGGGAATCCTGCTGATGTGCAAGCCTATGAAACTGCCAGGAATTCCTGTACCTGGGACATTAGGTCAGAAAATTGCAAACATCATAAAGAATTGCTCGTCAGGTCATGGAAGAATAGTAGAAATTCCTAGTCCAACTTATAAGATGTCTCTGGAAAACTCACAAAGGTTGCCCCCTCTGTGATTGACACAGATGGTGTTTCAGCTATGGACCCCCTCACCATTGCAAATATCTTCAAGAACGTTTTCACGGACCTTAGTGGTGTCCTCCTACCTGACTTCATTAATCAATCCACACCTCCCTCTGAGCAATCGACAGTCATAGCCTTTCATCTACATGATGGGAACTGAAACCCTATCCCACCCTTCTACTTTAAGAAAGTAACTTTCCCCTTGTTAAAAGATACATGTGCAAGCTCCAAGGTAAGTCTCAGAACAGTGTCAATTCCCTTGACTTAAAAATTTATCGCTCTTACCCTGGATGAGGTTATAGCCTCTATCACAAGTATTTTCAGCCCCTCCCTAAGGCTATCTCTATTCCCTCTCGTTTGGAAGTCAGCGCAAGTTACCCCCATCCACAAATCGGGTGATCAGACCTCACATACTAACTATAGACCTATTTCCATCATCCCCCATTGTCCAAAGTGTTGAAGCAGCTAGTTGCTAATCAGCTAATTGAATACCTTGAAAAATACTTCATTCAGTGCCCACAACAGCACGGTTTTAGGAAAGGGCACAGTACCACAACTGCCCTCCTGGAATTTATTGGATACATTCACCATGCTCTTGACCAAGGGGATCTTGTGGGTGCAACATTCATTGACTTAATGAAGGCATTTGACACTGTCAGACACTCTTTGCTTCTGCAACAATAAATCAACACTGGCATGTCAAAAGAAGTGATGCTTTGGTTCAAAAACTACCTCGATGATCAAACTCAGTGTGTAAAAATGTCCAATGTCTTGTCTGACCAAACAAATGCCAGCTCTGGTGTGCCACAAGGTTCCATCCTTGGCCCTCTACTTTTTAGTATTTTTGTAAACAACCTTCCCCTCCATTGCCCAGCGCATACTGTTATACGCCCATGATGCTGTCATTTACTCAAGTCAACCTAACCCCACTCTACTTGAGGATCATCTTCAAAGAGGCTGTGATGAAGTTGAAACCTGGTTCTCTAATCAAAAGCTTGTGATGAATTATAAAAAAACTAAATTTATGTTGTTCAGCTCCGCAAGAAATACATTTAAAACACATGCACTCAATATAAAAAATCAACAAGATATCCCCCTTGATGTAGAGGAACAATTCAAGAATTTAGCTGTTACGCTGGACAAACACCCCTCCTTCTCACCTCATATTGAAGCTGTAGCAAAGGCGATAAATATAATAATTGGTCTACTATAGCGCATCAAGCTTAATCTAACCCCTGAAGCCCTCAAACTGGTGGTGTATAGCTCCATCCTCTCAGCCATTGATTATGGTCTCGTAATCTATGGATCAACTACTTTCACCTTGCTTCGCAGAATAACTGTTGCACTAAATAAAGCCTGCAGGTTAATTAGATGGTCTGATTGCTTTACTCACACCTGCGATTTTTACGAACAGATGGGTTGGCTTCAACTGAAAAATCGGATTAAATATCAAGCCTGCTGACTAGTCAAAAAAGCACTCCTGAGACTAATGCCACCTGGGATGGAGGCATTGCTTACTCCCTCATGACCCACTAAGATCACCAGATCAGCTGCACACCAGTTTCTCACAGTTCCTAGATGCCAGACATCACAAGGCCTGTGTTTCTTCACCTACAGAGCTCTTCAACGGTTCAATTCACTGGACTATGAAGACTCAACACTGCAAAAATTGGGTGCCTTCAAGACCAAGCTAAAACTGACCCTCGTGGCTAACAGTTCTTGTGACTGCTTCACTTGGTATCTGCTCCTTGCACCCCTAGGGTCTGCCTAGCACTTTTCAGTGACCTTGCCAGCTCATCTTGTCCTTTGTTCTCCTTATGCCCACTCTCCCTACCTCCCCTTCCTTTTTGATAGTAACCCCTGCTTTTCCCCTCTCCCTCCCATCCCACCGTTAAAGTGGGATATATCCTAGATTTTAGCAGCCCTTTATTGCACTCTAGGAGAATGTACAACTTACAGTTCTATGCCAGCTTAATTTAAACTGCACCAAGTAGTAATCCGAAGTAGCTCAGCCCTCCCAGAGGGTCCCACCCCTCTTTTACCTTATTTAATGCTCGTCCTCTCACTCCCCTTCCTCCACAGCTGACCCCCAATGAATAAGGAGGTCATGAAGGCCTTGGAGCAGGCTTTCCCTCATTAGGAGCTGAACTGCAAGCAGGTACAGAATCGCCATAACCCTGTGGAGTTGCCTGAAGTCACAATCGCTTGCTATTCAGCACAGAGTGTTGGCCCTGCCACCACCACTGTTGGTTAACACTCTCTTATAGGGCCTAACATCTCACATGACCAAAAATAACCTATCAACCCACTTCCCCACTAGCAGCTTATATTATTCCTCCACTAGTGGCCACCAGCACAACCAACCCATACAAAACAAACACAGCAAAACATGTTCCCACATCTCTGGGTGCTTGTCTTTCTTGCTTCCCTGATCCCACCATCATCTCTACCACCTAACACCCACACTGTGGAATAGCTGCTAAACTGGTGTACAGTGTCAGTCACCCTCCATGCCCCCTCATAATGCCCCCTGGGGCCACCAAACATTTGTTGAAAGACCTCCCCACCTTGCTGCCCCATCTTGCACTCTCATACTACCACTCTGTGCTAGCAATTAACCCTCATGCCCACAACATTCGCTGTACTGCTACACAGACCTTCCTTGGGTCATACCCTCTCACCCCTGTCATTAGCTATGCACTTGGACACCATTCACCACTGTCTCCCACTCTGTTAGCCCACCCCATATGTACCCTCCAAATCCTGGTCATGCCCACTAAAAATTTCCCTAATTCCCAATCCCTTCTTACCTCACCAAAACTATTCAGGTTAGCACTGCTCTGGCATGCTCTCCTCCTCCTGCTCCTATCAGGTAATGTGCCTCCTAACCCGGGGCCATCTATCTCTGGTGTCTAATCAGAGGGCAAGCAAGGGAGCCTGCTACTGGCTTCCCTAAATATTTGCAGCCTTCAGAGGAAGTTCACCCCCCTCCAGGGCTGGATTGCTCAGCAGTCCCATGATGTCCTAGCCTTACCTGAGTCCTGGCTCTCAGAAAATATACATAATGGATCTGTTACCCTCAGTGATTACACCATTTATCAAGCTGACAGGCTAAACAAGAGGGGAGGTGGTTGTGCCATCTACGTTAGATCCTCCCTTCGTGCCCTCTCAGTCTCCATCCCACCACCTACACATGGAGCCCAAACCCTAGCCATCAAGCTAAGCCTTGGCAATCCTGGTAAAATGCTCTACATCTTAGCTGTCTACATTCCCCCTTGCAACCAAAAGCCTGCTTTTGACTCAGTACTGGACAGTATCACCCACCTCTCTCCCAAGAGTGTAGTCATTTTACTGGGGGATTTCAATGTGAAGTGGTTATCCACTGCATCGCCCCCCCACAAAAAATCAGTTCTAGCTTATGACCTCACCCAGGTTGTCCAGTACCCAACCAGACTGGACCCAAGAACTGGGACATCCACTCTTATTGACCTCATCCTCACCAACCATCCTAATAACCTCTTCCAGATTAAAGTACTTCCAGACTCGATAAGTGACCATTCCCAAAGTTACCTGTTGGTGGTCTAATTAAATCCCCCCAACCCCCTCCTGAAGTCTTTGTCCAAAGGCACCTCAAAAAAGGTACCCTCTCATGTTTTAAATCATACCTTGCCTCCTATGATTGGCCCCTTATTCATACTGCCTGGTCCATAGATGCTGCCCTGACCTATTTTATTGCCACCTTTAATTCTGCCTGTGACATTTTTGCCCCCTTTTCCAAGCATATTGTAAAGCACAGGGACACCCTCTGGATCTCCCAAACACTACTTGACCAAATGCACTTAAGAGATAACCTCTGGCATAAGGCCCTTGACTCGCAACTCCCACAGGACAGACAACTTTACAGAGAGGCCGGAAATTGTTGCACTTGGGCTATCTGGCAAGCCAAAGCTGCATACTATAAGCAAGCCCTCACCTCCTCCTGGGGCTCCGGAAAAAAAATTCGGGAGCAATATTAAGGAACTCTGTGGGGAAAACTGTATCCCCTGCCCCTACGCAGCTCCTAATAGATGGGGTTGTCTCCCAGAACCCCAGTAATATCTCCAATACCCTCAATACCACATTCTCTGACCTCAGTCATATCCTCCCCCCAACTTCTTTGACCTGATTCCTAATTGCCCCATTAACACTTCATCCACAACTGACCCTACCATTTTCTGGCTACAAATAATCTCTTGCAATGAGGCAAAACACTATCTCACCAAAGTTCTGGTGAACTCTCGCTATAGTAGTGACTACCTGGACCTCAAACTCATCCGGCTTATGCTGGATGAGACCCTACCCCATCTCACCAAAATACTTAACTTGTCCTTATGCCTCAGCCAATTTCCCAATACATGGAAAAGAACAGTAATAACTCCTATCTTGAAGAGTGGTTACCCCACTTCCACCAGTAATTATTGGCCAATATCAATCGGGCACCCCCCCCCCACCAAGGCTCTTGAAAAAATTGTGTTGGACCAGCTCATAGACTACCTGACCAGGCACAATCTGCTCTATCACGAACAACACGGTTTCCATTGGGATCACAGCACTTTCACTGCCCTCGTCGAATTTACTACATATATACATGAGGCCCTGGAACAGGGCTTCATGGCAGGTGCACTCTATGTCAATCTGACTAAAGCTTTTGATACCATCAGTCACGAGCTGCTTCTCCACACCCTTCCATCCCTGAATTTCTCTACTGAGGCTACCTCCTGGCTCAAAGATTATCTCTCTAGCTGGACTCAACAGGTCAAAAGTAATGCAACCATCTCCTCCAGTAGACCAGTCCTATCCGGGGTCCCGCAATGACTTGGCCCATTACTCTTCACCCTCTTCCTGAACTCCCTTCCTCAATCCTGCAGTTGGAAGCTGCTGCTTTATGCTGATGATGCTGTAGTCTTTTGTAAACATACTCATCCTAATTCACTCCAAACTGCCCCACAGGGCTTTTATGGGGAACTTGAAACCTGGTTCTATGAACATTACCTATTACTTAACTACAAGAAGACAAAATCTATGATCTTGGTGCACTGCCAGAACCCGTTCTGTAACTTGCCATTAATTGTCACAAATTCCCTTGGCACTGTGCTTGAACAGTTCCCCTGCTTCAGATACCTGGGAGTCATGTTGGACACCTCCGTTGCCTACCACACACACACACACATACAACACATCTCCTCCTCTGTTAACACCAGGCTGGGGATCCTGTACAGACATAAGCAATGCCTACCCCCACAGACCATGCATCTTGCTGTGTTGTCCTCAGTACTATTCTTGGTGGACTACGTAATAGTGGTCTGTTGATCAAACTGCCTTACGCAGCATCAACTTTGCCCTCAATGAAGCCTGACACCTGGTCTCTGGATGTGACAGGTTAACTCACACATGCCAGCTTTACAGTCTTACTGGCTGGCTGAACTTCCAAGGTAGGTTCAAGTATCACACCTGCCTCCTTGTAAAAAAGATACTACACAAGCAAGAGCCTATAGGCCTCCACCCCCTTATCCATATAGTTCCACAATGGAGGGTCCCTAGGCACTATGCCAACACCTCCCTCATAGTCCCCCACTGTAGAACATCCCTTGGTCAAAGGTCCTTCCAAATAATGCTCCCCTGTGGCTAAACAGTCTACCATCTGCCATCTCTCTAGCCTCCAGTCTTGGCCAATTGAAAGCAGGTCTCAAGACCCTCCTCCTTGACTCTGCTACTGGTGACTGTAAATAATTTTCCACCTCCCTTACTGATTTCACCTCCCTTTCTGACTCCCAAAAGGAGCCATATTATAGTCAGGTTCTTGCTGTAGTGCAAAAGGAAGCCCACATAAGGGAAATTTTTCTCTTCTGTCTTCTATGGTTATTTCTCCCATGCCCTCAATTTCATTATATATCCTAAGACTCAGGGTCCATTCAAGACCTTCCGAAACTGTATCCTGACATATTTACATAACTTCTATAAGATCCCTTCTTATGTAACATTCCAATGTATAGGAGACAGTATAGCGCAGTGGTTTAAGGCTCTGCGCTGCAAATCTGGTGACATCTAGTAGACCAGACCTGGGTTTGAATCCCACATCTTCCACTTGCATACTGTGTGACCCTGAGCAAGTCACTTAACTTCCCTGTGCTCCCAGGTCGCTCCTGTGAAAAAGCTTTCAGCTTAGTGTGCTAATCCTGGTTAAACAACTAAAATAAAAAATATATCCCTGTGCTGTATGACTATGTATTGTATGATATAAGTTATGTATGTGTATTTTCCCCTTTTTTACTGATGTGTAGAGCCTTTGCAAAGGAGTCTATGACTCAAAGGATTGTAATTCCGATTATTTTCAATAAAATAAATAAAAATAAAAGTATGTATGCTTGTCTTTACACAGTCTGCACCTCCCCTTACCTCTCCCTCTTATACACTTCCCTATCCGACTTCCCCTCTCTAGCCTCTCTCACCCACTGTTTGTTACCGTATATACTTTTTTTGTGGTTAATAAGTTTTATTGATTTGACTTATTAAAACAATTCAAACATTAAAACAGTTGGATACATTGCGAAGGTCTTACAGACTGTTACATATGTCTGTAGAAGAAGAGAATGGAACATGCTGGACAAACAGTAACGAACTGAATATACTAGTCAGGTAAGCAGTAGGATAATACTCTCTGCCTGGATGTACAACACCTATCCAGCTGGAGATTAACTTCAAAAGTATTAGAAGTTGGTGCATTGCATTATGGCTACCTCATGCAAACATATCTTACCTGGCCCCATCCTGCTAGTTTCTGCAGTATTTGACAAAGCATTAGTAATTATGAGAGGTCCAGGGCCACTGTCCACTACTTTATGCCTACAAAATACAAGAGATCACACACACAAAGCAAACAGGTCTTCATTGTCAGAGAAGATACTATCCTTTGCTGATATTATACCATGTCATCCACAGAGCAGGGTCCCCTATAACTCAGTAACAATCGCTCCAGCACTTGGCCCTAAATGCACCATGAGAGGAGACCATTATAGTAGGATGGTTGTGCCTATTCAGCCGATTCCCTCCCTAGGTTTCAAAAACAGAAGGAAGGGAGTCCAGAGGGCAGTATATTTAAAGAGGGTATTGGTCACAGTATGTGATATTCTGGCCCAGTTGGCAACTTGAGCCATGGAGGTAAGTACCTCCCCCAGGGATGGGATTATCTGAGACCGCCATTTACACAGTAGGAGTCTTTTAACCTGCATACTGAGTGTCAGTGGTAGTTTCAACTCGGAGAGACGAAGGTGAGGGGCCAGGGTCCGGAGTCCTAATAACAACAACTCAGGGGACTGAGGCACAGGCTTCCTAAGTATTTTGGACCCCATCTCACAGGTAGCCAGTCATAGGGGCTGGATCAGCCTGTAGGACCAAAGTATATGGAACAGGTCACCTGGGAGTTCCTGACACCTCCAACACAGGTCAGACTGAGCTAGCTTTGCCATGGCAAGGACTACAGGAGTCCTATACCAGGAGTGAATTATCTTGTTCTATATTAATTGACTACTGGTGTCAGGACATGCCCTGTGGGCTAATTTTAGACAAGACTTCCACTCCAGGTTTGTAATAGGGGCATGCAGTGCTTTCTCCCATTTATGCTTGGATTCCTCTGCTTGGGATGGGATGGTGCTCTGAATGGCCGCATATATCTGGCTTGACTGTCCTTTTTCTAGGGCCAGCCATGACTCTACCTGGGAGATGTGTTGCTCTTGGTGCTGCTTATGCCTGTACATAAGGATGGCGCTTCTTATTTGAAGGAATCGTGAGAAGTCTTTGGGAGAGAGATCCCATAAGAGCTCCACAGGCCCTCAAAGGAGTTAAGGGTATCTGTACCAGGAATGAGCACATCTCAAAGCAATTAGATACCACCACGTTCCCATGAGGGCCATGCAATTGGTTGTTTATTGATGGTAATCTCATTATTGCACCATAGTGGGGTAAATCTTAGGGGAGATGAGGAGGCGCCCAACTTCTTATGCACCTTGGCCCAATATTCTAGAGAGGGACCTTTAGTGGGATGAGAGCGAGTGTCCTAAGGGGGATGGTTAAATAACAATAGTACCAAGTGAATACACTGACATACCTCTTTCTCCATTTCCAGCCACTGGGGAGCGCTGTGTTCAGGGAAAAGGAACCATTTTAATGTCTGACCCAGCTGAAAGGCCCATTTATACCCCTAACCATGGAAGACCCCAGCCCCCTTCCGACCAATGAGCTCTGAGCTTATTTCTACTGTACCTAGGTTTCTTACCCGCTCACAAAAAGGATCCTAGCAGGAGTCTAACTTAGTATACCAATAACAAGGTATTTTCAAAAGAACGTGGGAGAGAAGATACGTAATTTTTGGTGCTGTGACCATTTTAATTGCAGATATTTTACCTACAAGCAACAGTCGAAGAGATTTCCATTTGTCCAGTTCTGTACGAATGGATGCAAAAAGAGGTTTCATATTCAGGTCCCAGATTTTATGCAGATTAGGAGACATAGTAATGCCCAAGTAGGTAATCCCCTCCAGGGCCCATCGGAGCCCATGCTGAGTAACCATTTGAAGGGTACACTTAGAGTTTAAAGGTAGGACCTCCATCTTGGCCTGGTTAATCTTGAGCCCTGAAAATGTAGAGAAATCTGACAAGGTGGACAGTAGGGGAGGGAGGGAGGTGATGATATTGGCTATAGGGAGCAACAGGTCATCCACATACATAAGAGTAGGGTATGTCCTTGTTCCCACCTGGACCCCAGAAATTAGAGGATTTCACCTAATAGTGGCTGCCAGGGGTTCTACTGCCAATTCAAAAAGTAGTGGGGAAAGTGGGCAACCCTGATGGGTACCCCTACCCAGTATAAATGGGGGACAGCTTCGTATTGGTGAGTATCCGTGCAGCTGGGGATGAATACTGTATATTGACCCAATCCAGGCCCAAAACCCCAACCCCAAGCCCATAGTGCAAAGTACTTGTTGGACATAGTCCCACTCCAGGTAATCAAAGGTCTTTTTCGAAATCTATTGCAATGGTAGTAGTGGGGGAAGATAATGTTTGGGCCTTATGGATTAAATTTACCAATGATCTAATATGGTCCATGCTAAAGTGGCCCTTAACAAAGCCTACTTGGGATGGGTGGATCAAACTGGGAAGGAGAGGATTAAGTCTATTAGCTAGTATCTTAGCTAGCACCATGCTATCAGCATTCAATAATGAAATAAGGCAGTAGCTGGATGCTTTAATAGGGTCTTTACCTTTTTTTTGTAGGACAGTAATAGTCACCTCCCTAAGGGATGAAGGGAGAGACCCTGTTTGCAATGACTCAGTAAATACATGTTGCAATACCGGAGAGATTATGGGATACAACAGCTGCCACACTTCAATAGGGAAACCGTCCCCTCCTGGGGCCTTTCCCTTTTTAAGGGAGAGAATAGTGTTTGCTATCTCCTGGGTTGAGATCGGGGCATCTAGGCCTGGGTATTAGCTTGGGTTTCGAAGATTTTGGGGAGACGGAGAGTCTCCAGAAATGGGCGGACCCCCTGTGGGGTCTGGGGCTCTGGAGGATTTATATAACGAGGATTAAAAATCCATCATTATTTGATTAATACCTTGCACTGAAGTCTGGGTCCTACCCCCTGCATCCTCTAATGCTGCTATATGCCTTTCGGCTTGCTACTTTTTGAGACGGTATGCCAGCAGCTTATCCCCCTTTTCTCCCCCTTCCTAATATTTATGCTCGAGTCTAATGATCAAAATCTCTGCCTTTCTAGAGACCAGCTCATTCACTTGCATCTTCAGAGAGGTAACCTTGTGACCTGCCTCTGACCTAAGGGAAGGGACACGAAGGGTCTTTAAAGGAAGCTCCGCTTCTCGGAGTTGTCATTCAAGCCCCCTCAAATGTTGTTCCCTCCTCTTCTGGCGTCAGCTCGCATACCCTATTATCAACCCTCTTAGAGTAGCTTTGAATGCCTCCCATGTGGTGCCCACAAAGGTATCTGCTATGAGGTTATGCCAAAAAAATTCTGTTGCTTCCTTTTGAAGCCAAGGGGGAAAGTCTGGGTCACGAAGTAGCAATGGGTCCAGCCTCCATGCCGGAGACTTAGGGACAGGGGGTCCCCATGTGAAGGCAAAATGCACAGGGGCATGATCCAAGATAACTAAGGGATGAATAAGAGTATTAACAGTGTTACTAGTAATAGTAGGAGAGGTGAACCAGAAGTCTAGTCTACTAAGAGAACTATGTACTGGGGAATGAAAGGTGTAGTCCCACTGGGAGGGGTGAAATATTCTCCAGATGTCCATAAGGGCCAAATCTTGTTGTAATTGAGCAACTGCCATTACAGCCCTGGAGTGGGGCTCAGTATTGGAAGGGGATCTGTCCAGGAAAGGGTCCAGAGTAAGATTAAAATCATCCCCTGATAAAATGGGGGTGTCTTCCAGAGCTATGGATTCCAGCACCTGGTCCAACTTGTGAAAGAAGGAGGGCGAGTCCTCATTCAGGGTGTATGTGTTATCTAGGATCAGAGAGCCATCCCCAGTATCCATGAGTATCACCACCCATCTACCCTCAGGGTCTCTCACTTGTCTCTGCAGTTTCCATTGTAGTTGCCTGTGAAGCAAAATCACCACCCCTCTCTTTCTAGAGGAGGCTGAAACATGAATAACCTGACCTACCCACTCCCTCTTCAGTCTCTCAGGATCCCCCTTGGTAAGTTTGGTCTCCTTCAGGAAGGCGACCCTTGCTCCCAGTCTCTTAAGGTGGTCCAAAACTTACTTCCTCTTTCTTGGGGTGTTAAGCCCTCTGACGTTCCATGTCAGACAAGTGATATCACCTGTTAGTAATAGGGAGCAAATATTTAATTAAGAGAGATATAAAGAACAATCAACAGATGGGGGTGAGGGCAGCCCAACCAGAAGAGGAATATATCTATAGAGCGCCACCAGATATGGAAAGAGTGGGTAAAGCCCATATACCCTGCCCCTACTAGATGACCTTATACTAACAAATAACGAAACATCTGTGTGTGTCTCTTTGAAACAAATGTACATAAACACATTAACAAACTTTATACATTGTGCACAGTGTACCATGCAATTTGGGGATATAGAGGCATCTCTTCAGCCGAAGAACCCTGCTGTAGGCCATCCCCTATTCCCAGGCCATTATCAAATGGTAGCCATCCTTCCTTTCAAGTTTTCAAGTTCAAGTTTATTGCAGGAAAGACTCCGTTGAGCAAGCATATTCACAAGGAGGTCCTGAGGCACATACACATACAGTTCGCAATTACATAAACAGAAGATATAAGCACTATGGTGAGTGCATTCCCCTCCCCCCGCCGAGAGAATGAAGCAACCCAATAGGAAGGTTGGACCACGTGGATCATTGCAACCCCAGAGGGTTGAGAGAGCTGCTCCAGCAGTGTAGCTCAGAAGCAGGGGTAGTTAAAGTGGGACACCTATGAAGAGTGTACTGTAAGCCACCCCATGCGGAGGCTGGGAGATCTCCCCTTGATAGAAAAAATAAAACTAATTAAAAAAAAAAACATACAGAGGGGCACAGGCCTGTGCCATTCTCCACTTAGGGCCTCACGTAAAACACATCCTGGCTACCCATTCTGCTCAACAGTTTATTCATGCCAACAAATACTTTCAGATTATATGACACAGCTTCCCAGTGGACCTCACCCCCCCACACACACACAAGTAAGCAAGGTAGAACCCACAAAAGTTCTGCTATTTAATCAGATGGTACAAAAAAATGCCTTCTTTGCCATCTAGACATGTCTGGACCTTTGATCAGGATGTCCACTAAGAGCTTGTTGGTAGGCCTTGTTGAATCCCTCCCGGTATAGGAGTGAGGCATCTTCTCTGCCACATGGCAGTGCAAGTCAGGGGTCAAGATTGGGATGAAAAGGGTCTAGAAAGTTCTTTTACATGGGTAACATGGAGACAGAGTAGCAGATGGGTCAGCAAAGAAAGATTGCCTACTGATGATCAATTTAGACACCCAAACTTTCCCCATACCTACAACTTCCCGGGGATTATAAGAACAGGAACAGAAAGAAAATAGAAGGATGACTACTTATCTGACCATGCCGGTGGGTTTTCTCTGATCAATTTCCCTGGAGAAGTAGAACACTCAGGATGGTACACACTGAAGTTGAGATCTTCGCCGGTAAAGGAGGCCTCCCACATAGCCTTTGGTGGATGCTGCCCTCCGCTACCTGTAGCTCCATTCTGCAGCTGGTGAGGAGTTGCTGACGGGGACAGGTAGCTGGGCTGCAACACAGGAGTAGTCCTGCCTTCCACAGTTGAATCCACAATGCCTGGGTGTTGATCCAGAGAGCTCGGGTGTAAAGCTTCATATCTATTAGCGGTGTGGTAGGCCTGTAATGGATCTGGAGCAACAGTGTCCACACTTGTTGCTTCCTCTGTGTCGTCATGCCCTCTCTCCAAAGGATGCTCCTGGCGGCCGTGTTTCTTTGAGGATTGCCTCTTTTGGTGTGTTTTTGGGGGGAGTTCCCAGTGTTGCTCCCTGAGGTCTTGTCAAACTGCAGGCCTGCTCACTGAAGGAAGGGAGCGTCAATCCAACCCGTCAATAGCAGTTTTTGCTGAAGGGGCTCCCGGGGTAGTGGTGGTGAATTCTTGTGGCCAGTTGCACCGTAAAAAATCCATCAGTGCATCAGGAGATTCAAAACTGTTCATGACCCCATAATGCATAACCCACATCGTGGTTGGGTAACACAAGGAGAAGGACAGTCCAATACTGTGCATTTTATGCCTTGCCTCAGAGTATGCTCGGCATTTGTCCGACAGATCCTTAGAGAAGTCCTGAAAGATTTGGATCCTATTCAATCACCACACTACATGCTGTAACTCACGAGCTCTAGCTAGGACCTTCTCTTTGTCCCTAAAATCAATAAAGCAGGCTATGATAGGTCATGGTCTGTCCTGGGCATGAGACATGGGGGCTAATGTATGGTGTGCGCGTTCCACCCGGAGCGGTATCAATGGGTCCAACTGCAGCATTTCAGAGATGGCTAATTGTAGAAATCCCTCAGTATCTTTACCTTCAGTATGCTCAGGGAAGCCCAGGAAGCGAAGATTATTATGGCAACCTTGATTCTCGAGGTCATCCATCTGACTGCGTAGCATCTGTATGGTCCATTGTTGATCTTTTAATTCCGCCCTTAAGACCTGAACATGCCCTTCTGTTGCCAAGACCCACTGTTCGGTATGCAGCATCTTGGTTTCTAAATTTTGAACCACTTGGGTGTTTCGATTAACTGCCACTGTGACTTGTGCCATCTGGGCCATAAGTTGGCCGAACGTCGTCTCAACTGACGGTTGTTCCCAGGTTTGTGTGCAAGCGGCCTTCAGCCATATTGTCAGGCCTACCTTATCCAGGAGGCCCTTCTGTAAAATAGCAATTTCCACACAGCAAATGAAGACTTTTTGTATCAATGAAGCTAAATTAGTGTAGCTTGAGTATTACCCCACAACTTACAGTAGAGTGAGGATATAATACCAGCTGGTAGAAAAAGGATTTTAAATAGATTTACCACCTCTTCAGAAGTCCAAAGTGGGACATTTCTTACTCAAACATGATTTTTCGCAGGACAGTACCTAACCTCGACCAATGCAATAGACTTGCTTTCTCTATATAAGCAGAATTACGGCTAAGTATTATAGTTTCTTAGTTGCTTCAATTGTTTCTTGTCATTTTAATGTATTTTAGTTAAGGTATTGCAGTTTTCTGCAATATTTAGTGGAAAGTTAGAAAATATTTTTTCTTCTATAAAATCAGGACATGCAGTAATTTTCATGTTTTTTTGCAGGACACAGCTGCCCAAATCAGGACTGTCCTGCGAAAATCAGGACAGGTGGTAACCCTAATTTTAAAGGATATTTCCCTTTGGGTTGTGGAGCTGATCTTTAGGCTGCCATCCTATTTAGCGCCCCTAGTGGCCAGCCCTGTATATACATTTTACTTGAGAATCCAACACTGTTATCAATTCCAGGTAGTTTCTTATGTCATTTCTGCTACTGTTATCATTAATTAAACTGTATTTATCCTCTCATTTATTTATCAATGTATAATTTTAGTTATACTGTTGTTTTTTGTCATTTTAGTTTACAGTAATATTCCAGTGTCTGTATGTTACCCTCCCACCACTGACATGGAACCTTTGTAAATGAGCACCTGTGCTTAAAGGTGTTAATCGGAGATCAAAAATAAATAAAATAAATAAATAAAAATAAATAAAATCAGCCACAAAGCTAAAGGTGCTCTTTTAATGATGCAAGTAAAGGTAGGTTAAAGAACTTGTCTACTGCCTAGAACTACTATTATTTTTTAAAAGCAGTCAACTATTACCTTTTATATCTGAGGTACTTTTTTTCCTTTGGTTAATTAGAAGATATTTCACCTCATGTTAGTAGGTGGGATGTATGTGACAGCACTCTGCCTTGCAGCTGACATATCTAGCTCTGTTCCTGCCATTACATCATCGGCATTGTGACCTCACTGACTGTGGCGTCACAGTTGATCAGAAAGAGCATCTCAACAGCTGCCAGGTCAGTCACGTGTGATGTCAGTGTCAGTGGGGTCACAGTGTTGATGTAGTGGGAGCAACTGAAATAGATATGGCAGGTGTCAGGTAGAGGGCTGTTCCACAGAGCCAGCATAATATTATCACATAGAAAACTTTCTAATAAGCAAAAGGAAAAATACTTCAGAAATGAAAAAAGTTACAACTGTCTACTTCTTTTTAAGGTCTAGTTTAATGTACGTTATTGAAAGCCCAATTAATAAGTCAGCTGCTTAAAGAGCTATAGCATAATTTAAATGTGGCTGAGGAACTATAGATACCCGAGGCCAGGCTCAGAGGGGAAAGCAGCTCTGCAGTATTTTTGATCTGATGACTGTCAAATGTGTTAGAAGTGTGGAATAATTGAATAAACTATGGTTTTTCAAAAGTGATTTCCCAAACATCCATTAACATTGGCAAAGAATCGTTTCTCCTTAGAAGTATGAAAAAGTTCCACCGTGTCCTTGATATACTTTAAGATAACAGAATAGCTCTTGTAGTAAAACTTACAGTAAGAAAATCCCCAAAGCGCAGCTAATCTAAGCAGGAAGCTATTATGTTGTAGGAAAAAGAAGGCTTTAGATTATCTTGTAGTGTCTGTAAAGCAGACATCAAGAACATAAGACGTGTTCACTGATGTGCATGGCTTCCGTTGAATCTCTTTGTTATAAATGTGAAATAGTTCTTTGATTATTAATGCACTGCATTCATTGTGGTTTAGTAATATAAAAAGGCAGACACAAGGGAAAATTGTACATAGACTTTATTTCTATTATGACATTTTTGACCAGGAAAGGCACACTAAGCTGTGATAGGGCATACTAGGTGGGCCAAACGGTCCTTATCTGCCGTCAAAGTCTATGTTTCAATGTTTCTATGTTTCTATAGCTTGTTTATGTGTGTGTCTTAAAGAGGAAGGAGGTGGATTATATGGACCTATTTTGTTTAAGGGGGGAATGTTGGCCATGACACTGGGGACACTCCCCTACTTTTCTTCAGTAAGTGCCATGGGATCTTTAACTTCCATATGGACAGAGATGAGAAGGGATCTCAGTTGCATGTCTCATCCAAATGTCTGCCCCTCAGCTGTGCAGCAATCCCATAATACTGCATTAGTGTGTAAATTATGGGTATTACCCCAAGAACCTGGTGTGGGGCTAGAATCCACAACCTTCTGACCCCAGAAGCAAGTGTGCTACTTACTGAGCCACTTCACTGTTTTTTTTTAAAGTTGGCTTGTAGTTGGGATAAGGCACTGTGGGTTGATTTAGTCTAAGTTTACCTGTCACATGGACAGTATCCTAATATATGTAAGTCAAGCTGGTGTGGAAAAGAAGAGCATGTGATCATATAATTCAAGTGTTCCTGTTGTAGACTGTGGAATCATACACTGTATTATACTATTTATAGAAGAATATATTGGTGACCATACACAGCAAGGCTGTAGTTCCATTGAAGGGGTTCAAATGCCAGGATATGGACCTCACAGAGTGACGCTCAGGAGGTTCATGCTGTCATCTCAGCCCTCTGATGGAAATGTCAAGTTGTGTATGGTTGCCGTAATTGTATTTTTATGGCATATAGTTACTTAATAAATAAAAGCAATACCCATGCGTCACCCCATACCATGTCAGAAGTCCCTGGTGGGCAGTTGCATTCTACCTCCAACAGGAACTGGCACAGCCGCCTTCTTATCACCTCAGCTGGCCACCATCTGAAACCTTTCTCACAAAAGGAGATCTATGAAATGCATGCAGTGAGCTTGTATTTCATAAATCATTATGATAAAGGGTTCAGACAGGGAATGGCAGAGGGTGTGAGATGAGGGCTGTGTTGGTCACCATGGTCAGGGGGCTGCCACTGGCTACCAGAAACTTCTGTATGGGATTTGGTTAAGGTCACCTAGATATCGGGGGCTTATTTAGAAACAAAAACTTAGACAATGTTGGCAGAAAAACACCAATGGTCCATCCAGTCTGCCTGTAGTTCCCTATCAAACTCATAGAAACATAGAATTTGATGGCAGATAAGGACCGCTTGGCCCACCCAGTCTGCCTATTTCCCTACCTAATGGATTAGCTGCAGATCCTAGTTAACCAGCAGCCTACTTCGTTCTACCCCCACCCCCTAGAATGGCCTTATGACTGTCCCATGCATGCTTGAATTCCACCACTGTTTTTGACTCCACAACCTCCTCTGGAAGGCCGTTCCATGCATCCACAACCCTCTCTGTGAAAAAATACTTCCTTAAATTACCTCTGAGCCCCCCATCTTCAGATTGTGCCCCCTTGTTCTTGCACACCTTTTATTGAAAGATGCTACCCTCTTGGACTTTGTTGATTCCCTTGAGGTACTTGAAAGTTTCTATCATGTCCTCCCTCTCCCTCCTTTCCTCAAGGCTATACATATTAAGCTCCTTAAGTCTCTCTTCATATGACTTACGGTGCAGACCCTGCACCATTTCAGTTGCCCTCCTCTGGACAGCTTCCATCCTGTCTATGTCTTTGCGGAGACTGGGTCTCCAGAACTGCACACAGTACTCCAGATTGGGTCTCACCAGCTGTCTGTACAGAGGGATAATAACTTCCTGTTTTCTACTGGTGATGCCTCTCCCTATGCATCCCAGTATCCCCCAGCCCTCCTTGCTGCCCTCTTACATTGCTTGCCCATCTTTAGGTCATCTGATATGACTACCCCAGGTCCCTTTCCATTTTGTTGTTGTTAGTATCTCACCCCCATTGTGTACTCTTCCCTGAGTTTTTGTTTCTCAGGTGCATTACCTTGCACTTCTTAGCATTGAATCTAAGTTGCCATACATTTGACCATTCCTCTAACCTTGCCAAGCCCTTCTCATCCTTTCCACCCCACCTTGTGCATCAACTTTGTTGCAGATCTTTGTGTCATCTGTAAAGAGACATACTTTTCCTTCAGTCCCTCTGCAATGTCGTTATAAAGGCGTTGAAGAGGACCGGTCTAATACTGAACCCTGTGGTACTCCACTAGTAACCCCTCTTTCTTCAGAGGGACTCCATTTACTGTTACTCTCTGTGTCCTATTCTCCAGCCAATTCTTTACCCAGGCTGTCATCTTGGGACCCACTCCCAGGCTGGCCAACTTGTATATTAATCTTTTGTGTGGGACTGTGTCAAATGCCTTGCTTAGTCTAGGTAGACCATGTCCACAGCCCCTCCCTGATCTACTACTTTGGTCACCCAGTTAAAGAAATCTATCAGATTCGTCTGGCATGACCTTCCGCTGTAATTCATGCTGCCTTGGGTCCTGTGCCCCTCTGGCCTCTAGATACTCGACAATTCTTTAGTTCAGAAGTGATTCCATCATTTTCCCTATCACTGAGGTTAAACTAACAGGTCTGTAGTTTCCTGCTTCTGCCTTGCTCCCACTTTTGTGAAGGGGAATCACATCTGCCCTCCCCAGTCCTCGGGTACCACCCCATCCTCCCATGATTTGTTAAAGAGGGTAGTCAGTGGTGTCACTAGTTCTACCCTTAGTTCTTTTAGAATTCTGGGATGAATCCCATCAGGCCCCATTGCTTTGTCCACCTTCAGTTTTAAGAGTTCTTTCATAACCCTTTCTTCTGTTAATGGGCTGGTATCAACTTCTGTATCCAGAGTGTTTCTACTGTTTGTTTTATGTACCTCCCCCCTCTTCATTTGTAAATACTGAGCAAAAATATTTGTTTAGTATCTCTGCCTTTTCACAGTCTCCCTCTGCCCACCCTGCCTCCCCTTTATTAAGCCTCACTATCCCTCCCTTGGTCTTCGTTCGCTCCCTAATGTACATATAAAAGGTTTTATCCCCCTTCTTAACCGAGTTGGCTATCTTTTCCTCAGTTTGGGCCTTTGCTGTTCTGACTGCCTTCCCAGCTTCCTTTTGCTTTAACTGATACAGTTCTCTGTCCTGCTCCTTCTATGATTCCTTGTACTTCCTGAATGCTCTCTTTTTCTCTTGAACCTTCACTGCCACTTCCTTTGAGAACCATAGTGGTTTCTTATATCATTTTGTTTTGCTTATTTGCTTCACACAAAGGCTCGTTACCTCTGTGATGGCAGTTTTTATTATTCCCCATTGTTCTTCCTCCCCTCCTTCTTGCCCATTTGCTAGTGCATTCCTTAGGCACTCATCCATTTTGGCAAAGTCAGCCCTCCTAAAGTCCAGTACTTTTGCCTTTGTATGGCTTGACTCTATTGCTGTGTTTAATGTGAACTATACTGTTCGATGGTCGCTAGATCCCAGATGGCTACCCACTTCTACATCTGTGATCCTCTCTACATCTCCATTTGAGAGAACCAGGTCTAAGATTGCTCCCTCTCGAGTGGGCTCCAATACTAGTTGTCTAAGGCATGCCCCCTGTAGGGCATCTAGAATAACCCCACTCCAGGATCTATTGTTCATACAGTGCACTAGCCCTCACTATCCACAATCTGTTGCCCTCCCTATGACTACTACCCTAAGTAATCACTATATCCTTCACTCTGTCCAGGCCATGCTTGAAAGCGCTTATGGTTTTGGTGCCCACCATCTTAGCTGGAAAACTGTTCCCCAGTTCCACCACCCTTTCTGTAAAATAAAACTTTCTCATATCACACTTGAACCTCCTTCCCGTCAGTTTCTACTCATGCCCTTTTGTCCTTGAACTTTTATTCATCAAATCAAATCAAATCAAAATTTATTTATGAAGCGCTTTTCAGAAAATCAAAGTGCTAATACAAAACAGAGATAAAACATCAACACTAATAAATAAAAACATAAAACAATATAATATTCATTAAATAGACTAATCAAATGCCAGCATAAATAGATAACTTTTCAGGGATCTCTTAAATGCTTCCACGGACGGGCACTCTCTAACCTGACGAGGTAGAGAATTCCACAGGGTCGGGGCCATAAAAGAAAAAGCCCTAGCCCCAGATGATTTATAACAGACCCTGGGAATCTCTAGCGATCCTCGCCAGTGGAGTGGAGTGGGCGGTGAGGATGATAAGAACATAGGAGATCTTGCAGGTAGCCTGGTCCCTGGCGTGTGGGTCTTATAGGTCAGCAATGTGACCTTGAAGGTGATTCTCCATCGCTTTTCGGCAGCCAGTGCAGTTCGCGCCTTCAGGTGTGACATGACAAGTTCTTGGTAGCCCTGTCAACAACTAGCTGCCGTGTTCTGCACCAGCTGCAGCGACGGAGATCTACCCCGGCAACCCTAGATATAAAGCATTGCAGTAATCAAGGCAGGGAAGAAACAAAAGCGTGAACAAACACAGGAAGGTCATCATGTGGAATAAGGTGTTTTATCCGGGCGATATTCCTCAGATGGTAAAAAGATCTGACAGTGGCGAAACCTGCATTTTTAGTGTCAGCGCACTGTCAAAAATAACGCCCAGATTTGCACCTGTTCAGAAGGTCTCAACTGGGTATCCTAATAGAAGATCAGAGGGACCCGGAGTCAACTTCTTTACATAATGACCGGGTCAGCGACTAAAACCTCAGTCTTATCCGGGTTTAACTTCAACCAGTTCGCACTCATCCAATCCTGAATTTCAGCAGACAGTTGTTAAAAACTGAGATAGCATCATTTTGTTCGGGTGCAAAGGACATATAGAGCTGAGTATCATCTGCATAGCAGTGAAAACTCAGCCCATAATGCCTTATAATGTCTCCCATCGGTAGCATGTACACCGTGAACAACATGGGAGAAAGCACAGAGCCCTACGGCACCCCACAAGACAGAGCAAAGGGGCAGAGGAGAAAATTCCTGAAACTACCCTTTGACTTCTGCCTGTGAGGAAAGAATGGAACCATCTGAGGACTGTCCTGACAGTCCACAAAGTAACGCAGGCGATCAACAACCTCCATGATCCACGGTGTCAAATGCTGCAGAGAATCAAGAAGAACCAAGATCGAGCGGCTCTTCTGATCTCTTGCTATTAGGAGATCATTAAGTACCGAACTAATGCAGTCTCGGTACTATGTCTTTCCTGAAACCGGACTGGAGAGAATCATAGACTTCATGGGTGGCAAGAAAGTCATCAAGCTGTAGCGACTACTTTCTCAATAACCTTGCCCAAAAGGGCAGGTTAGAGATCGGTCTGTAGTTAGCAAGGCAGTCGGGTCAAGGAAGATTTCTTCAAAGGGGTGTCACAACAGCCTCTTTCAGAGACTCGAAACACCCTTGATCCAAGAACCCCAAACTATCTCTGCAAAGGATTGGTCTGATCGTATCCATGCATCCCACAAGGGTAGCGTGGGACCAGGATCCAAACTACAGCAAGTCGGTAGCAGACCTTGGACAATCTTCATGATATCCATGATTGCTGGCGGTCGAAGTCACCCAGACAGGCAGCGGACATGTAACCCCATGTTGGTCACTGCAATGCTCATTTGAACGCATGTCATGGATCTCCTGTCTGATTGCGACACCTTATCATCAAAGAACCGAGCAAACTCATCACACTGTATTTGTGAAAAGCTCTCCGATCTAGCAAGACAGGCTGGATTGCACAGTCTGTCGATGGTCGGAAGAGCTGAGCAGGTCGTTTCTTGATGCAGTTATCTCCTGGACAGGAATTCTGCCTTCTTATGGGAGATTACTGATTGATAGTCCACGTAATGGGCCATCAATCTAAGTTTATCATCTTCAGGCCCGATTTCTGCCAACAGCATTCCAATCTTAGCCTTCCTCCTCAACTCCCTCAAAGTCCCATCAAACCAAAGGGATCGAGGCGGAGGGAAAGAGCGAACACGGACAGAGCACAATGGAATCCAGTGCCCTCAACACCATATTATTATAATTGCACTACTAAGGCATCTGGTTCCCTGCACTCCATCAGCCAACTCGATGGGTCCAGCACCGCCATCAGACCCTCTGGGGTAACTCCCCTCAAAGGGCGGTACTGGACCATCTCCAAAGGGGTGGGTCTCATAAGGAGGGTCGCGAAATTGAACCCTACAGAGTAATGGTCAGACCACCCAACTGGTTCCACCACCAGTTCGGTGATCTCCATACCCAAGGTGAACACTAAATCCAAAGAATGACCATGAATATGGATAGCAGCGGTAACCACCTGTGTGAAGCCCAACGAACTCATGAGTTGGAGAAAGTCTTGACCAAACTGCAAGAGTTCATCGTCGACCCAAGCATTAAAGTCCCCCAGAACCAACCACCTGGAGGGCTCCAATACCAGATCGACAATGAAGTCCGTGACTTCTTGCAGAAAAACTTTCTCGCCACCGGGTGGACGGTAAATGAGCAGAATTCTGCAGCCCACACCTGCTCCCATAATACACTCAAAGGATTTAGGGGACACCATTGGAACCTCTACAAGGCCCAATTCTGATTTAAAACAAATAGTGACCCCCCCACCCCTACGATCCAACCTCGGGCGATGTATTATCGAGTACCCAGCTGGAACAGCTGACTCCAAAATGGGGCCAGCATTTTCGTCCAGCCAGGTCTCGGTAATGCATGTCAGGTCAGATGCTTCCACAAAATCAGCAATAATTGCCGTTTTGTTTTTTATTGACCTGGCATTACATAATAATGCCCGGGTTGGATGAGAGGCCCTGGAGGAACAGGCTACGTGCCCACTGTTCGTGGAACCCTTGGGTATGGGAACCAGGCAACACTCCCTATCCTGGACCCATTTCGTCCCAGGGCGTCTCCTTGATCTCACCGTCTCAATTCGCCCACTCCGCTCACCCCCCCATGCCGAGGGGCCCCCCCCCCTCTTCGCCTCCTCCGCACAATCCCCAAGGCACGGCAATGCCTATAAACTTCGGGCTGTAACAGGGGGCAATCAAAAGGGCGCAGGTCCCTCAGCCTGGAGGGATAGTAGTGCCCGTCCATGGATACTCGATCCCAACACATAATTATGTAGATTTCCAAAAAAAACTCTTAAAACTACTTTAATGTAAACGTTATCACTACCAGCAACAAATCCAAAATAATAAGAATAATACACTTTTTCATTAACCAGTTTCACAAATAAAACAATTTTGGACAAATTTTTCATAGATTCCACTAAAGGGAAGTCTATTGCAGTTCAAAGCGAAATCACAATGCTTCTAATCCATGCTTTTATTTGAACAGTATAAAATCCCACAGAGCTCTCACCCCTGTGGAAACTGTCCCATGGCCTATCTCTCACATAGGCCAAATAGAGATAATTAAAGTTCTGCCATATACTCCTGAAGTAGAAGTCAGTCTTCAGAAAATTTAGGTCCAGCTATTTCGGGGGGGGGGGGATATAATCTATCAGTCAATAAAGGAAAACTCTCCCTATGGTTGTCCCCAAATATATCCTCCAGGAGAACAGCCTATAATTGGACCTATATGAGCAGGTTCTCCAATCCACTCCCACAATAATCCATACACCACAAGTGCCCTAGGCCCATCCTCCGATAGTGCTCCACGAGCTCTTATGGTAGCTGTTCACCCTGGAAAACAACCCGAGTTCAAACCGATGCTTTAATAAACAGAGAGAGTCCTCTTGATCGTCCCCCAAGGCGCCGCTGGAGAGATTGATTAATATCTGAAATTCATACTAGCAGACTCTGCAGCCTGCCAGCTATGAAACAGAAAGCACAAATACCCTGGGGCCGTCCTCCGACAGCACCCCCGAATCTGCCCAACCACCCCAACGGACTACCCTGGGTTAAGATCAAAAGAAAGACTGACAGACTCACCCGCTTCTCAAAAATCCATAAATCACAAAAGCCAGATTTTTCTTATTCCAAAAAAGTAAGCCCAGTCTTCAGTTTCAGGCACCCAAAAGCATAAGCAAGTCCAGGGAGATAATAAATAACAGAATCAAATTTGCTCCAAAACAAAATCCTCACTGAAACGCCTCCAGGCGAGGAAATTTACACTTTAAAAGTCACTGTCTCTCAGCAAGTCCCCGAAGAAGAGAAAATTCTAGATCATCTCCCTTTACAACTTGCAAGCCCACTCTTGAACCTCCTTCCCGTCAGTTTCTACTCATGCCCTTTTGTCCTTGAACTTTTATTCATGCTAAATTGCTCTTTCCAGTTCATCTTGTTTATTCCTTTCAGGAACTTGAAGGTCTCTGTCATATCATTCCTCACTCGCCTGGTCTCCAGCTAGTACATGTTTGCTACATTGAGCTGATTCTCATTAGATCTGTCTGCTGGAACTGAATCATCCTGATCACGCTGTGCTGCACACCTTTTAGGCTTTCCTTATTTTTCCTGAGGTGAGGACTCCAGAACTGGGCACAGTACTCCGGTTATGATCTCACCAGTGATCTATAAGAGCTAGTCATTCTGGGAGTCACGTGATTCACCTGCTCGGATAAGACGTGCTCTACTGTACCTCAGCTGAGCTCGTCAGCCCGATTCCCTTGCCTAAAATCCACTTTTAAAGTACATTTTGTTATTATTTTGAATATTGTAAGTTTCAAGTGCATACCTCTGTGTCCTCCAGCTTTGAGCTGCTCTTTTGGAGTCTCCATCACCATGGAAGCTGAGATGCAGCTCACGGGCCCAGCTCACTCCCCTAAGAAATCCAAGGCTGCTAAGAAGACTAAAGTGCAGGCTGTGGCCACAACAAACCGTACCCTGGCGCCGACTACTCTGTCAGAGGAGCATTTTCTTCAAGAACTCTCCCCTATTAAGGACGCATTAATGAATATTATGGGGCAATTGTCTGCACTTCAGCAGGCCTCTGACTCCTTTGCATGGCGAATGGGGGATGCAGAGGCAAGAGTTAGTTCCCTTGAGGACTGGCACGCCCACCATGAGCTGGATTCTGCATCTCTCTGAAGAAAATTAGTCAAGTTGGAGGAGAAGATTGAAGACCAGGAGGGATGAAGCTGGCGTAACAACCTGCTGATGTTCGGTCTGCTGGAGTCTGGAGTGCTCAGAGGAGCAGAACCCTGTGCTCTTAAAAATTCTGTGAGAAGGTTGCCAGTTCCTCTCTAAATATTCCAACATATGTCATGGAATGGGCCCACAGAGGGCTTCACCATACACCCCCACCACCAAACTCTCTACCTCACCCCTTAATTTTCAAATTTCTAAATTTCCTGGACAAAGTACGTATCCTAGCTAAATTGAGGGATGCAAAAGATTTGTTGTGGGAGGGTGATCGGCTGAGGATGACTCAGGATTTACCTGGCTCTGTACGCCTCAGAAGGGTGGAATACAACCATCTCATCTCCAAACTGATCATTGAAGAGGTCGGGTTCATGATGATCTACCTGGCCAGGCTTCAGTTTACCTATGAAGACTCCCTGGAAACCTTCAAATTAGTGGATCAAGCTAAAGAGGAACAGCCAACTATGTTCTACAGTCTCTTCCATGCACCAAAATGATGGATAAACTGTCTACTTAGTCGATTTTGCCTTAACTTGATCATGTTGTGGTATCGCATTTGTGTTACATTTAGATACCATGTTAGTCTTTAGCAGTGATTCTGGTGTTCCTGCACCTTTGGGACTCCAGGTGTATGCCTGGGGGATGGCTTTGCAACTCTCACAGTTATGGACCTTTCCTGCAGTACTTCTATGCTTGTCTGGGGACCTGTACATGACCTGCTAAACCTGCACCTTGGGTTATTTGTACTGCTGCTTTTGCAAATGCTTTACACCTATTGTTCAAGTTTGGACTTTGATCTGGGCATTTGTTGCAAAGCACAGCTTATTTGCAGACATCGTGGACCCTGCTCTGATCTGCTTGTAAATCCTTGGACTATGGGGAAAGGACTTGGTTTTCAGTTTAAGTGTTCTCCCTGACCAGAAGTCATAGTGTAAAGACTGAAGTTAATGTTTGCTAATGGGGTTTTTAGTCTCCGGCCCATTTGGGTTTGAACCTCCTGTAAGAATATGTGACTTGATCCATGGTCTTGCCCACAATGGTTGGTCCATCCCCCTGCCATTCACAGGGTGCAGATAGGTCTTTGGCTTTGTTTTTTGGTTGGGCGGCGGTCGGTTATCGTGTGGGCCTGCAGCTTGACCCTCCTTCTCCTTATGCCTTTCTTGGGACCTGGGGTGACCTTTCCATATTGTTTTGGGGCTGCCAACTATACCCTATGTGCCTCCCTGAATGACTTTATACCAGCTTTACCTCATTGGTTGATTTGCTGCTGCTCTAGGGGATGCTTCAGGGATGCTGGTAACTCTACCCACACAATTCTCCCAGTGGTTGATTGGGATGGTGCATCAGGACCCTTCTAGCATGGCCTCAGCTTTTTCCAGTTTACAGGCTTTCAGTGGGTAGGGGGGTGTGGTCCTTCACCCACTCCCCCCAAAAAAGGTGCCCTGTCTTTTCTCTTACCACCTTGGGCTTTAAAAATACTTACAAGGAGAAAATATGCCAGCAGAGGTGAGTGTGGTCTGGCCATCATTTCTGCGGCAGCCCTCGATCTTCTAACAGGCTTCATTTGCTAAGGGGTGAGTAGACGACCCCCTTCCCTCTCAGACTCTCATTGGAATCATCCTTTACCAGGTCAATGGCTGTCTTGTATGTTTCCTCAGGTGTTTGCCTGGGGGTTCAGCCCTTATTGGGTCCTGGCTGGGTGAGGTGAGGGTGGGGGTTGATCTTGGTCATGCAGTGTGCCCCCGGTCTGCAGGTATTGGAGACAGAGACTCTACTTCCCTATTTGTCCCAGGGCATATTAGAGATGGGGTCTGGGGTGACCTCCAAGTGGGTGGGTCCTTGGATTGACCCTTCCTTTTATTTTACCTACAATAGAGAGTGTCCCTGTTTATTCTGCCCCATTGATAACTGGGGCCTTCTAGTTGGGGGATAGTTTGCCCATTGTTATTAGACAGATAAATAGATAGATAAATAAATTTATTAAGCGCTCATTTTACAGACTTTGGGTGTTGTACAAACAACAACAGTAAAATAAACAAGTAATAAAACCAACCAAAATTCAGTTATAACAGTTCCAAACAGTTCCATTCGGTAGTTAGTCATAAAAGGCCAGCCAGAATAAATATGTTTTGAGGCCCTTCTTAAAGGCTTCCACCGAGGGAGCCCTCCTCAATTTTCAGGCAAAGAGTTCCACAGGATGGGAGCGGCAACTGAACATGCCCTATCTCCGAGTGCCACAGCCTTACCCCAGGGAACCTTAAGGAGGGCTCCAGTGGCAGAACAAAGTGCCCAGGAGGGGCGATACACGACAAGGAGATCTTGCAGATAGACAAGCTTCCCCTGGTGTAGGGTTTTTTAGGTCAGGAGCTCTACCTTAAAGACAATCCTCCACCTGACCAGCAGCCAGCGCAGTTCACGGAGGACAGGAGTAATATGCTCAGATCTTCTTGTTCCTGTCAATAATCTTACTGCTGCATTCTGTATTAGCTGCAGTCTGCAGAGGTTGCCTCCAGATAACCCTAGGTACAGGACATTACAGTAGTCCAATCTGGAGGTGACAAAGGCATGTACTAGTGTGGCAGGTCATCGGGGGAATCAGGGATCAGATTAGGGTGATTTTTCATAGATGATAAAAAACACTCGATGACGACTGACACCTGGGCCTCTGTTATCTAGGATCACACCCAAATCCCTCACCTGTCTGGAGGGGACAAGAGGAACACCCCTTAACATTAAGTCAGGGAATATCCCCACACCCCTTGTCCCCCTGATTACCCAGATCCATCACCAGCACCTCAGTCTTGTCTGGGTTTAGTTTGAGCCAGTTTTGAGCCATCCAAGACTGGATTTCCTCGAGGCAGTTGTTAAACACAGCAACCGGAACCTGGTTCTCAGGTGCGTAGGACAGATACAACTGGGTATTATCTTCATAACAGTGAAAACCCAGTCCGTATCACCTAATGATGTCCCCCAGAGGTGGCATGTATGCTTTGAACAACAAGGGCGACAAGACCGAGCCTTGTGGAACTCTACAGCACAGAGGCTTCGGGGCAGATGAGGCAAGCCCCATCATTACCCTTAGCACTCTACCTGTTAGGTATGACCTGAACCAGCTGATGACCTTGCCAGACCGGCCACACCAGAACCACAAGTGGTCAAGCAGCACCACATAATCCATAGTATCAAATGCTGTAGAGAAGTCTAGGAGGACTAAGATGGTACTATCTCTCCTATCCTGCGCCTTCAGGAGGTCATGCAACACCCTTACCAGGGTGGTTTCCATGCTATGCCTTAACTGGAAACCAGACTGGAATGGCTGATAGAAAAAGGAAGAGGTGAGGCGTCTCTCAAGTTGAACGGACACCACTTTTTCAATAACCTTCCCTAAAAATGAGAGATTTGACACCGGCCTGTAGTTGCTGAGACAGTCTGGGTCCAGGGAAGTCTTTTTCCAAAGGGGTCTTACCAAAGCTTCTTTCAAAGCCTGTGGAAAGAACCCACTCCTCAAGGAACTCCAGACAATCTCAGCAACCACAGGTCCCAATAGGTACAAACATCTGGCCAAAAGCCGGGTTGGTCCTAGGTCGATATCACATTGGGTAGGTCATAGCTTAGAGAGTATCCCCACCACCTCCTCCACCCCAACAAGCTCAAACTCCTCCCAGTCAAGAGGAGTGACTCTACACCTCTCAGATAGACCACCAACACCCTTTCAAGAGACACTTGAGGAGACCTCAGCTATGATGGAGGACACCTTATCAGCGAAGAACTGAACCAGCTCCTCACATCTAGCAACTGACCCTACTTTCCCCAAATGTAGACAGTCTGGGTGTAACAATCTGTCCACCATGTGGAAGAGCTGAGCTGGTCTATTCCTCACCGCAGCATTCTCTCCACCTTCTTCCAAAAGATTGGCCCTGATAGTTCCCACTCACTATCCTTTCTGCTCTCTCCCTCCCTTCTCTGTCCACTATCCTGCCCCCTCCTTACTAGCCCTCCCCTTTTGTCCCTCCCTCCTTACTACCTCATAACTTTTGTTTCCTCCCTTCCCTGCCCTCACCACTCTCTTCTTCTCATCTTCCTGCCTTCTAGTCCTCCCTTATCCATCCCCCCATCCTAACCATCCCCTCCCTCCTACCGTCTACCTCCCTCTCTTTTTTTGCATCATTTGTCCTGCCCATTCCATCCTGTCTCCTCCTCATCTTTTTTTTTTTTTAATTGTTTAACCAGGAGAGACATACTAAGCTGAAAGCTTGTTTATAGGTGCAACCTGGGAGCACAGGGAAATTAAGTGACTTGCTCAGGGTCATACAGTATACAAGTGGGGCTGTGGGATTCAAACCCAGATCTCCAGATATTCCCCTCTGTCCTCTCCCCGACTCCCCTCCTTGAGCCCCCTCCTCCTCCCACTCCCTCCTTATCCCTCCTTTTCTCCTTCCTCCCAGCCTTCCTAGCACTTTTCTTGCCTCAGCACTTTCAACAGCATCAACAACCTGACTTCCATCTCTCTTTATCCCCTTCCTAGTTTGTCTCTCCACACCCCAGGTTAGTACTTTTGTACTCACTTCTTGTTACATGTCTGTTACTGACCGCACTGCTTAATTGTCTGTTATTGTACTATTTTGACAGCTCACTTTATATTATACTCTCAACTGTTTGTTTTTACTATCCTGCTGACATGGAACCTTTGTAAATGAACCTCTTTTTCAAAAGTACTTATAATCCTACTACTCAGTAAATAAATGAATAAAAATGATAGTCAACATAATGTGACTTCAAGGCCAATCTGTACCCCTCCAGTTGAGATCTCCTCCAGCGCCTCTCTAACCTCTGCCCCTTTGTCTTTAAACCACGCAGGTCTTCATCAAACCACAAGAGTCTCCAGTGTGTAGACAAGGGGCGGACACAAATGGGTGCAATGGAGACAAAGGCAGCGGAGATGGCTCTGTTATAGGCTGTCACCACCTCCTCCATCCCCATCACAGAAACCCCCTTACACTCGATAGGTCCAGCACTGCTACCAGTCCTATAGAGGAAACAACTCTCAAAGGGTGGTACCAGACCATCTCTACAAGGACAGGACCTTCTAGGGGGAAGGCTGCCAACATGAAACCCATGGCACCATGATATGACCAACTTACTGGATGAACCCTGAGATGATTTATTTCAAGATTCTTCTTTGGTTCGAGCAATGTTGTTGGTTTGTACAGTGGGGGCTTGTGATATTTTATATCTAATGCAGTTTGTTTGCTAATTTTTAATGTATTGGAGAAATCTCACTTTAATAAGTTGTGCTGGGGGGGACTGAGGACCGATATTAGGTGGTCTATCTGAACATGGGCCTAGGTCGGTTGGAGACACAGTCAGTTACATAGAAACATAGAAACATAGAATTTGACGGCAGATAAGGACCGCTTGGCCCACTCAGTCTGCCCATTTCCCTACCTGATGGATAAGTCGCAGATCCTAGTTAACCAGCAGCCTACTTCTTCCAACCCCCACCCCCTAGAATTGCCTTATGACTGTCCTATGCATGCTTGAATTCCACCACTGTTTTTGACTCCACAACCTCCTCTGGAAGGCCGTTCCATACATCCACAACCCTCTCTGTGAAAAAATACTTCCTTAAATTACCTATGAGCCGCCCCCTTCTATCTTCACATTGTGCCCCCTTGTTCTTGCACACCTCTTTTTTTGAAAGATGCTACCCTCTTGGACTTTGTTGATTCCCTTGAGGTACTTGAAAGTTTCTATCATGTCCCCCCTCTCCCTCCTTTCCTCGAGGCTATACATATTAAGCTCCTTAAGTCTCTCTTCATATGTCTTCCGGTGCAGACCCTGCACCATTTTAGTTGCCCTCCTCTGGACAGCTTCCATCCTGTCTATGTCTTTCGAGATTGGGTCTCCAGAACTGCCGCAGTACTCAGATGTGGTCTCACCAGCTGTCTGTACAGAGGATAATAACTTCTTGTTTTCTACTGGTGATGCCTCTCCTATGCATCCCAGTATTCCCCAACCCTCCTTGCTGCCCTCTCACATTGCTTGCCCACCTTTAGGTCATCTGATATGACTACCCCAAGGTCCCTTTCCATTTTGTTGTTGTTAGTATCTCACCCCCATTGTGTACTCTTCCCTGGGTTTTGTTTCCCAGGTGCATTACCTTGCACTTCTTAGCATTGAATCTAAGCTGCCATACATTTGACCATTCCTCTAACCTTGCCAAGTCCTTCTCATCCTTTCCACCCCACCTTGTGCATCAACTCTTTTGCAGATCTTTGTGTCATCTGCAAAGAGACATACTTCCTTCCAGTCCTCTGCAATGTATTATAAAGACATTGAAGGACCAGTCTAATACTGAACCCTGCGGTGCCCCTACTAACCCCCTTTTTCAGAGTGGACTCCATTTACCATTACTCTCTGTGTCCTATTCTCCAGCCAATTCTTTACCCAGGCTGTCATCTTGGGACCCACTCCCAGGCTGGCTAACTTGTATATTAATCTTTTGTGTGGGACTGTGTCAAATGCCTTGCTAAAGTCTAGGTAGGCCATGTCACAGCCCTCCCTGATCAACTACTTTGGTCACCCAGTCAAAGAAATCTATCAGATTTATCTGGCATGACCTTCCGCTGTGAATCCATGCTGCCTTGGGTCCTGTGCCCTCTGGCCTCTAGATACTCAACAATTCTTTCCTTCAGAAGTGATTCCATCATTTTCCCTACCACTGAGGTTAAACTAACAGGTCTGTAGTTTCTGCTTCTGCCTTGCTCCCACTTTTGTGAAGGGGCCATTGGACATGATTAGTTTTTCTGTTTTAAGTGTTAGTATTTCTTTTCGGGTCTTTGGATTTATATTGGGAGGGTTCATACTAAGGTTCATACTAAGATAATTAGGTGCAAAGGGGCAGAGAGTCCATAACTGCACCGTAATCAATTGCAGTACCCAAATTTGGCTTTATTAGGGTTAAGTTCGTCAAGGTGATTTTTAAGTTATTTTGTTGTTACTAGTAACAATCTGAAAGGTAGGCTATTCCAAAGATTAATAATTCTTTGTGTAAAATAATATTTCCTAGACACATGATAGAATTTAGCCCTACTTATCTGCAGCAGATGACCTCTAGTGTTATACAGTATATGTTGTTTTGAAACATAAAACCCATTTGAACAAACAAGTATGGATCATTTACAATATCAAACATATAAGTCAAATCTCCCCGGAGACATCTAAGTGATAAGGGCATTACATTTAAACTTTCCAAACATTGTTCATATGGAACATTAAAAAGTCCTTTTATATTTTTGGTAAACTTCCTCTGGATTTTTTCGAGTGATACAATCTCTCTCTTTTTATATGGATTCCAAAGCTGTGATGAGCATTCTAAATGTGGTCTAGCACAGGCTCTATATAGTGGCAACCTAATCCCAGGATCTTTTTATTTAATTTTTCTTTTAATAGATCATATAATCAGATTTGTCTTATTTATAGCCTCATTAATCTGTTTGTTATATCCAAGATTGTTTGCTATATAAATACCTAAATCTTTTTCATTGGTGGTAGTTTCCAGCAGTATCCCATTTAACATATAAATGGCCAAAGGGTGATTGGGACTAACATGCATCACCTTACACTTTGATGGATTTAGACGCATACCCCAAATGTTAACCCAATCAGATATACTATTGAGGTCCCGTTGAATTATGGAGACCTTTTCTTCACTATCACAAGGCCCACCAAGTTTAACATCATCTGCGTATTTTATGGAAGTTGACAAACAGTTTTTAGTTAGAGCTGCTATAAATAATAGAAATAGACAGGGCCCCAAAACAGACCCCTGAAGGACACCACTGCTAACAGGTCGAGAATCGGACAAATGACCATTAATTAAAACCTTCTGTGCTCTGTGAGCTAACAATTTTAATCCATGCAATAATATGTTTATTAATGTTGGTATCTAGTAATTTAACAATTAGGGAACGGTGAGCCATCACATCAAATGCCTTACTAAAATCAAGATAAATTATATCCCGGGGGTGCCATTATCTATGTTTCTACTAACATTTTCATAGAAGCACATCAAATTACTAAGGCACACCCTGCCCTTTTTAAACCCATGTTGTTCTATATCAACGGTGTTCAATGTATCACTAATGAGATCTTTTATTAGACTCTCAAGTACCTTACAAACAGTTGATGTCAAACTAATAGTTCGATAATTTTCCCATTGAGAATGGGGCCCTTTTTTATAAATTGGTATTACAAGGGTGGACTTCCATTGTTTTGGCACAAAATGATACTGCAAACAATGTTCAAAAAGTAGGCATAAGGGGTGGGAAATATAATCAGCAAGTTAATATAGCAGGTGCCCACTAATATTGTCTGGGCCTGGGGAATATTTATTATTTAGTAATTTAAGTTTAGCCTGAACCATATTGTCTGACAGTTTGATAACAGATTCATTTAATACATTTACCTTAACATTTTGAATGGATTTATTACTAAGTACATCACAAAATTCAGGGATTTATTTAACTCTAAAAATTGATTAGCGTTTTGCTCATAAAAGTGCTAAATTTTTGTGAAAATGCATAGCTCTTGCCCCACTGTGTTTAACAAACACAGCACTTCTAGAAAATCTATATAAATACTTTCTGTACAGTTAATATAGTCCCAAGAAAAAAACTGCTAATCAATTATTTAAAACCCTGAAATTTATGATTTAAGATGTTAGCCATATCTAAAGGATTGTAACAAAGATTAGAATTATCCAGAAGGGGTTCAACCTCTCAAGTAGCGTTTTAAGAGACTTACTATAAGAATAAACAATATTTCCATTATCTTTACTAGCGTTCTTAGCAAGATTCAATTCCCAACTTGTTTAGCCTTTCTTTTCATATGTTTGCATTTCTTTTGAATTTTTACATAGGCAGACCAATGCTCATTTGTCTGGGATTTCAAATATATAGAATATATTTTAGTTTTTTGTCTTAACCCTTGCAGTGCCGTGGACTGATATATCAGTCCAGAATTCCTATTGTTCTAATTGTGTTGGCAGCCTCACAGTTAATACTCGTTGAATATTTTGGACATCCATTTTGGCCTATGCTTCCTTTGCCCATGCTTAACAATATAGAGGATATAGTTATTTATTAACTGTAATACCATTTGTTTAAAGAAATCCCAACAACTTTCAGTATCAGAAGAGGACATATATTGTCCCAATTGATGCCCCTAAGTGCGGCTATAATACTTGATAAATTGGCTTTATTATATAGATAAATTATAGTTTTATTACTATTTATGAAGACATACTGTTCTAGTTAGAACTTAATAAAACTGTGGTCACTATTACAAATGGGGGAAGAAATAGTAACACCTTGTATATTTAGAGGTGTGCTCAGTCAAGGGCATAATGTCCTTATTTGAGTCCAAAGATCTATTATTGTCAGAAGGGGCAATGGTAGGGAAAATGGGGTCGTCCACCATTAAATTTAATAAAGGTTCATATCTATTTTCCATACTTAAAATAAAGCCTCAGCTTTTCTGCCCTTTTTAATGGTAGCCTGTTTTGAATCTCATACCATCTGTCATCAGGTTAAACATTAAGGTCTTCCTCTCTCATTTGCTTTTTATTACCTGTATCCCAAGTTAAGGGCCCACCAAAGGAATATTAATGGGATAGCAGACTGAGGTATGCTGCCAGTGTTAAGAGAAACTACTGTATCAGGCTCTGGGCTATTGATTCTAGTAGGGGAAATCAGATTGCTAGTATGTGCTAGGTTCAGGCATCGAGCCATATTTACCTGACTTTTTTCCAATTCTAGCATACGGGCATTGAAAAGGGAAACATCCTGTAAAAGTTCTTTGTTTTGTATGCATTTGCTACAAGTAAATGGTACTACAGACTTGCTTGTACTCCCTAATTCATACATTAAGCATGTATCACATTGTACCCCCATTTTCCCATCAGAGGTAATAATGGTAAGTGCCATGGTATTAACAATAGTTTAGGCTTAAGCTTTACTTATAAAGTACACTTTTAATGTATAGAACTTACAAGCCTCTGCATGCCAAATGGAAAATAAACCAATCTGCAGACAATCACTAGGGTTGGGGAGGGGGACCTGGGAACTGCTGTTTATGTGCCTTGCACTTCACTTTATTTGGTTTTGCTTCACTGGGCTGTTTATTGTGTGCTTTGATAGATCATGGGGTGGGGGGATGGGACTTGGTCAACTTCATTGGCACCTGGTCTGCTTAAGGTACTAGGGAGGCTGAGGTTTGCTGAGTAGGGTCTAGGGGGCTTGGGTGGCGACGGTTGGGGTGGGTCCCAAAACATAATACCTTACTGATGTCTGGCTGGAGGGGTACAATCTGTCCATCTTTTTGGTTTCAGTTATGGGAACTGTCTTTAAATTTATCTCTTGGAACATAAGCAGACTAATGACAAGTGTAAGCACTATATGATTTTGCGAACACCTTAAGAAATATCAACCTGAAGTAGACTTCTTGCTAAAAAACTCACTTAAGGCTGGAAGACATCCCTTACTTCTGATGGGAATTGTAGGACATGTGTTTGGGGCAGGACTCAGCAACAAAAAGGGAGGCATAGTGATTTTGATAAACCGGGGTACTCCCTTTCATTTGATAAAGGAATATTGTGATTCACAGAGCTATTTCCTTTTTACACATGGGCACGTAGGTCTTATAGAACTCCTTCTGGGGGTGGTGTATGGCCCTAATGTCAACTCCCCTTCCTTTTTTTTTCTCATCTCCTGACACAACTGTTACCCTTTTCTCATTTACGAAAATACTTGGGGAGACTGGAACCTGGTGATTCGCCCAGACTTAGAAAGGTCTGAATCCCATCAGAAAGGGCTCTCACAGGTTCAGTGAGGGCTGCATGATCTTATGGACTCAGTCGGGTTGGGGGACTCATGGAGTATTTTACCTCGGGGATAGACAAAGCACCTTTTTCGTGATCCCTCATAAATTCCACACCTGTATGATTTTTTCCTGATGAGTCTTTCTGGGTTGTTGGGTCTGTTGGCTTGTGATGTGTTACCTACAGTACTTTCTGACCATGGGCTGTTTTATAAGGAACATTCTTTGAAGGGTCTGGAAGATCAAGACAGGGTATGGTGTCTTAATGGCATTCTTTTGCAGGATACTAACTTTGCATCAGCTTTTACTGACTTTATACAGACATTTTTTAGGGAAAATGATGGCTCTATCCAACAACTGGATATGCTTTGGGGGCTGTGAAGTGTGCGGTATGGGATAAATATATACGTCTCATCTCTAACTCCAAAAAGCAGCAGGCTGAAAAAGCGACCTCCCTATTGACTCAGACCTGTAACCTCGAACATCTACTCTCTTCTTCATCAAACCCGGAGCAATGGAGTAAGCTTTACTTTTTAGGGCCCAATACTATGGGCTTTTGGATGAGCAGGCTAACTTGGCCTTTTAAAGGGTTACATTTCAATATCTAGAGTCAGGGGAGAGGTCGGGGCAGCTCTTGGCCCTCTGACTCAAACAGCTGGAGAGTAGGTAAATGATCAATAGTCTTCATACACTCCGGGGGAGGTCTTCACTGCCCCAGAGCTGTTCTGAAGTCATTCAGGAATTCTATAAAAACCTTTATATTCTAGACAATGAGGGATACTCTAATAACGATCTAATAGAGTCCTATTTGGACCCAGTTCCTCTCCCCACTCTCTATGACGCTCAACAAGAGATCTTGCAAGCTCCTATTTCTCTTCTGGAGGTTCGTCGAGTGATTGAACAATTACCAAAAGAAAAAGCCCCTGGCCTGGCTGGGTTTAATAACTCCTTTTACACCACCTTTAGAGATACCCTGGCCACCTTCTTAACCAGATTATTAAACTACCTTTGGTCTTGAGGCCTTATGGATAGCTCGCTTACACAAGCCTGGATCACCATAATCCTTAAACCTGGAAAACCAGCACTTCTTCCCAGGAGTTACAGCCCTACTGTATATCTTTCCTGAACTCAGACTTAAAAATTCAGACTAAGATATTGGTGAACTACCTCCTCCTGATCTGGGAGGGCCTTATCAGTCACGACAAAGGTTGTGTTCATGGCCAGCCAATTGTCATCTGATCATTTGCATAGGTACTACACCAGATTTCGCGTCTGGGGAAAGTGAGACTCCTCTGGTTCTGGTTTCCCTAGAAGCAGAAAAAACCTTTGACTAAGTAACTTGGCCCTTTTTGTTTGCCACACTTTGAAGATATGGCTTTCCTTCCAGCTTCTATGACTGGCTCAAAGTCAACTATTACCATCCCTCAGCCAGAATCCATTGCAACAGAATGTTTTCTTCCTTATTCTTTCTGCTACACGGAATGAGACAAGGTTGCCCTCTCTCCTCTTTTTTATTTAATTCATATTTAGAGCCCCTTCTCTGATCTATTCAAAATCACATGGGAGTGCAGGGAATCCAGGTAGGAAATGAGGTATATAAACTATCTGCTGTGCAGATGATCTTCTTCTGCATGTAGAGGATCCACAGAGCTCAATTCTGGCTGCCTTGGCAGAAATTAACAGGTTCTCCCAGGTAGCGGGCTACAAACTCAACCTGGACAAATCCCAGGTCATGCCACTAAATGTACATGCACCATGACAGTAGACAGATGACCTGGGTCATTCTTGGGAACCCAAAGTCCTCACCTATCTAGGGATTAAAATCTCCAGGCCTATCTCCATGTGGGTATCCTTCATAAATGGGACACCTCATATAACAACATCTGTAGATTTGCCCTCTCTGTCCCTTGCCTTACTCACCACTGTCTCCTATACCCCTCATTACATTGGTTGTCTCCTAAATTGCAGCATTCCTCTCTCTGGGTTATGTCATTGACTCAATGAGTAGAGTACCCATACAGTATTGCAGCCATGCTCTTCCCCATGATCCACTCCCACACTCTGAGGGTCCTCAGAATCTGTCTCTGCTCTCCATCCCTCACTACTCGACAAAAATGGGAGCTTGCTTTTGCCCATTTTGGCCCTAAATTCTAGAAGTCCCTACCTGCCTACCTAAAGGGTTCCTCATCTCACTCAGCTTTTAAATCTGCACTTTTTTCCCACCTTTATGCACTTGATTTCGGTGTCTGTACCTAATTCCTCTCTGTTACCCTGTGCCCTGCTTACTGGTTCCACTTTCTCTACTGTGTTTGCCCTCTTGACTGTCTTATAACCATAGCCTTGCTGTTCAGCTTCTACACCCTTAACTGGGTCAGCAACTGTTATCCCTGTTTAAGTTATATCCCAGTGATCCCCTGCAGTACTGTACTTGCCCTGTATTTCTTGGAAACTGCACTTTGTGAACTGTATGTAATTACCTGTTTGTAAATTGCACTCTCCTGGGTCGTACTTGAAAATAGGCGGGATTGTTGCCTAATGCACTTACCCGGTTACCAAAAGCTAATAAATAAATAAATAAATCTCTCTTCTCTTTGTCATGATATTATGCTGGATCTCCAGAGATGGAACTTGCTGCCTCTTTCCTTGTGGGGATGGATGAAAGTGATAAAAATGACTATTCTACCCCGGATTTTATACCCACTGGGTATGATAGGCCCCTATCTCCCAAAATCTGTTTTTGCACCTGTGGAGCTATCTCTCTGAGCTTCTCTCTAATGGTAAGTCCACACGGAGGCTTAGTTTAAGCTCACTTCGGAAGGAGCTTCGGGGTTGCATTTGCTAACTTCTTCTTGTACTACTGTACTCTTCACTGCAGTAAACTCTTTTGGTGGGGTTCTGCCATCAATATTTCCCTAAGTCCCTATCACCCTTATGGCTCTCCTTGAACAGCTGCTTTGTCACTTAAATGGTATCAGTCTAGACAGCTTACTGTATACCAAACCCTCTGAACTTCCTAAGCCCTTCAGACCTCTCCCATGTTCGTCTCTTAAAGCCCTTCGACAGGTCTACTTCCTCTTGGATTTTGACCCTTATAAAGATCCTGTTCAACCACTTTTGGTAATCGACACTTTCGGATAGAGAACCACCCTATTCCCATTAGCTTTGCCCTCCTTCCAAAGGCCAATGGTGTCCTCCTTAATTACAGATGGCAGACTTAGCTGTGCTGGTGAGGTCCAAGCAAGATTTGGAATATCCACCTATTACCCCTTTAAACACCTACAGCTGTCTAGTGTGATTTCTTCTTTTCTGGGGCCCCACCATGGAATGAGAATACTAATCCCTTGGTGCAAACCTTTATTGACACTACCATCCTGCCCATTCCATTTCTAAGTTCCACGACCTTTTGCAGAGCCATGACCAGAAAAGCTCAAGAGAGGACTTGCTTTTATTTGAAGCATGAGTTAGGACTTGACCTGGAAGAGAGTATGGCAGCAAATTTGGCAACATTTGTACAACTATATTAAACAGAACGACTTCCGTCTTACAGTTTTGTATATTACACAGTCTATACTTCTCCCCTCTAGGCTGTTTAGGATGGGTAGGTCCTATCTCCAAATTGTCTTAGATGTGGCCACTCTGGGGACTTTAAAGCATATCCTCTGGACTGTGCAATTATGACCCCTATTCGGCAAGCAATTGGGACTCCTTGGATCTGTTTTGGGATCAAACTCCTATTTCACCCCACAGATTTGTGTGGAGCCATTTTCCTGAAGGTATGCTCAACTGCCACACAGCTTATATGTCCCTGATCTTGTGTTGCTAAATTAATCACTGTCTGACACTGGCTTGATAAGCTACCCCCTCCTTTAGAAGTGCCACTCGGAGGTGCTCCAAGTTCTTGAAATGGAGAAATATATTGCCCATGGCAGTCCCAGCAGGAGGGGTTTATGAGAACATGGGGCCCCTTTTAGCTCTCTTACCTATTGTACAAACTTCATAAGTCATACCTGGGAACCTGAGAGGTGAAAGGCTCCACTTTCCCATGGGGAGGAGAAGTAGGTGTTTTAGCTCCTTCTTCTCTTTCTTTTCATATTTCTCTTCTGCTTATCTACTAAAGTGGTCACATCTATTGTGTTCGGGGGTACTGAGGTGTTGGGGGTAGTTACGGGGAGGTAGTTGATGGTGTCTCTGTTATTTCTGTTTTTGTTTACCTTCTGTTCATGTACGGATAATGATTAATGAATTTTCTATCCTTGTTGCATGTGATTCTGCTTCATTGCGTTCTTTACAGAGTAAGTTGTTGTTTGTAAATTTGTACATCTTTTGTTATATGCACAATAAAGAACATTTAAGTGAAAAAATAGAGGTAGTCATACCTCTTTTCTTGTACTGTCAATACCCCTTCTGATACATCCCAGCATCCTATTTGCTATAATATACTGTAGATCTTTTAAACTGGTTTTATTGTTTAAGAGAATCACTAATGATGACTCCTAGGTCCTTTTCCTCAGCCGTAGTGATCACCTTTACCCCTGTCATCCAGTACTCTGTCCTGGTGTTTTTATTCCATAGGTGCATTATCTTGCACTTTTTAGCCCTGCATTTCAACTGCCAAAACTTAAATCACCTCTCTAGTTTCTGCAGGTCACACTGCACCTCCTAATCCCCTCATCACTATCTACCCTCCCACAGAGCTTAGTGTCATCTGTGAAGAGACACAACTTGTCCCAGATTCCATCTCCATGTCATTGATGAACATATTGAAGTGGACAGGACCCAGGTTGGATCCGCATGGCACCCCACTCATGACCTACCTTTCTTCTGATTTGACACCATTAAATACAACATTCTGCTGACTCTTTTTAAACCAATTTCCTACCCACCTTACTATGTCCCTTGCTGCACCCAGATCCTCCAACTTCTTCAGCAATCTTCTGTGACTCACCGAGTCTGATGCCTTCCTAAAGTCGAAGTAGGTATATCCTTGGCATAGCCCCTACCAATACCCACATCACTCAGTCAAGGAAAACTATTAGACTGGTCTAACAATACCTCCTTGCCATGACCCCATGCTGTTTACTATCCTAGAAACCTTGACCATTGTTCTCCAGGTAGTTCAGGTAGTTCTCTCTGACAAGTGACTCCATCGGTTTACCCACAACAGAAGTAAGAATGACAGGTCTGTAGTTTTCTGCTTGCTCCTTGTCCCCCTTCCCTTATGTAGCAGAACTATACTGGCTACCCTTCAGTCTTTCAGAATTGCCAGTGTCTGTAATGTGGAATTAAACAGCCATACCTGGGGATCAGTCAGTTCTGTTACCAGTTCCTTCAGCACTCTTGGATGCATCCCATCTGGTCCCAGGACCTTATCCATTTTTAGGACTGCTACCTTTTATCAACCCTTTTACTGGTAAATACTGGCTGCCACATCTCCGGAACCTCCTGTATGCTGCATTGCTGCTATTATCTAGCAAGGGCCCACTGTTTTCCTCTGCAAAACAGAGCTAAACTAATCATCCCAGTTGGCCTTCCTAGCACATCATCCTCTAGTACCCTATCTCCCTCAGACAGCCTACAAATACCCCATCCTTTCTTTCTTTTTCTCTAATATACCCGAATAACTACTTTTCCCTGCCCTTGACCCCCTCCACAGTATGTAATTCAATGTCTGCTTTTGCTTCCATAACCACCCTCTTTGCTTCCTTGGCTCTCAGTTGATATTCTTCTTATGTTCCCTTTTGGTGCATTTCCTTGTACCCGGTGAAGGCTTTGTTTTGGCACTTTCCCTGACCCTTTCTGAGAACCCTATTGCCCTCGTACCTGTTTCTTTTGGTTACCTTTCTCATGCATAACTTAGATGCCTTAAGAATGGCCCACTTAATTGCCACTCATCTTCCATCCATACCTCTGATGCTGTGTACCTCAACTAACTTGTCCTGGACTGACTCCCTCATCCTGTTGAAGTCATTTTCTAAAATGAAGGACCTCAGCCCTCAATCAAGGCTTTCCAGTCCCAAGTGCCAGCTAGAACAAAGAGAGTTATGGTTGCAGGAGCCAAGTGGCCTCCCTACCCACACACCTCCTACCACCTCTGAGTTTGTGAGCATCACAGTGAGAATGGCACTCTGCCTAATGGGTTCCTTAACTAGTTGCACCAGCAGACAGTCCTAGAATGAAAGCAAGGTTGAGGTGCTGCACTCATGAAAACAACCATGTATTCACCATGTGTGGCACTCAGTAGTGGGAGACAACTCCAAAATTCTCAGACAAAAGTGCTGATTTATTAAATTCTGACAAGTGAAAGACATTATGTACAGCTATTGTTACATTTCTCCAGTTCATTATCTACCTGTATTATAGGCCAAGCCAAATGACTACTCCAATGACACTATGTCAACAGCAAATGCAGCCATGATATACATGGAACTGTGCCTGATTTTTGATTCTTTACTGTCATCTTTTGAACTTGAAAGAAATGGACCTGAACTAATTTATGGAATATGCCGCTGCTTTCTTTTCTCTGAACAGTGTAATAACTTTTGAATAATGCAGAGTATCTCTTTCTCAGTGTTGAGGATCCTAATATAGTTGTACATTTTTTTGTTTCCTTTGATAACTATGGGTATAGGTTTCTGCCCCTGCCCCCAGCACTACTTTGAACTGTGAATACAGCACCTTTGTTTGATATGCACCAATCACTGTTTTCAAGCCTGCCAATTACCAAAATGAAAGAACTGCAACATGGCAATCAGGTATGACCAATCAGAATGTTTATTGTTCAGGTCATATGGTATAAAGGTAGGCAGGCTCTGAGTACCAGCCAGCCCATGATAAAGCTCTAGTGAGCGAGATACTGGGGCTAGTGGTCCACTGTTGTGACTGAAGTCTTGTGTTTTTCACCCACCAGCTTACAAAAAAAATCTGCACTTTTTCCTGATAATTTTGGAGTTGTCTCCTATTACTGAGGGCCATGCACGGTGAATACCTGGTTGTTCTTGTGAGTGCAGCACCTCAACCTTGCTTACCTTGAAAATATTAGGTTTGGTTAAACCCAGTGCTAGCACCCAGTTCAACAAAGTAGAGTGCACATCATTTTCTTTGTTACCTGGTCCTGGAATGTATCCAGCAAGGAATGACTTGTGGTCCTGGCAGCTGGAACATCCCTATCAATACCCCACAGGTTCAGCAGCATACCCCCCACCACTCACATTCTTTTTTCTTCCCAAGCTCCCTATCACTCTCTTCCCTTGTTCTGGCAGTCTGTAAAATTCCCCAACCGGAGTTTCTTGCCTGAGGCCACCATGAGCTGCACCCAATGCGACTGTGTTTCCCCATTACTTCCACTGATATATTCATCTTCCATAGCCTCAGTGCCTTCCCTGACATACACAGTAGGGCTATGAACCCCCTTTACCTTTTCTTCTGTTCCTCCCAAACATTGTGTAACCAGGGACTGTCAGCTCCCAGTCATTATTTTCTGAGGCACAGGTTTCTGTGATGACAACAAGGTTGCCCTCAGTGTCTGCCTTCATTGCTGGAGCTCACTGATTTTATTACCAGACTCATGGTGTTAAGACAGACCCCTTCCATCTAACTCCTGACCTCTTTTTCTTTTATTAGTCTTTCTCCCTTATTCATTCCTAGACTTCCTGTTTTTCACTTTGGTTGCAGACTTTATGGGTCCACTCTCCTTGGTCCCTTCCTGTAGCCCAGTTTGAACCTCCAGCTTACTTTTGTCCACTGTGCTGCTACAAGGCCCCAGATTGGGGAGTACTAGCTAGGTTCCCTTTCCTATCTCCTTTCACCATGCTTCCCACAGTCTCAGTCTCTCCAACAGTCAGTTTAACTGTCCAATGAAGACGTCAAACTTCTGCCCCAGTGTACTGGCCCCCTCTCTTTTGAGGCGAAGATTGTCTCCCTTGAAGAACCTGTTTTCTCAGAATTCTTTCCATATCCCACACAATGAAAAGATGGAATTGTCAGGCTAAAAAGCAGAAGTGAACAGGTAAAAGATGACAGCAAAATGGCGGATATCTTAAGCGAACACCTTGCTGAGTATTCACAGCGGAAGAAGATGGGACACTCCCAGATTTGCACTGGAAGGCTACCACTGAATGACAGAGATTTACTGACATGGAATCAGATGAAGTAGCACTGGATGCCGAAGTCTTGTTGGCATGGGATGAGGGAGTGGTACTACTGAACACCAGGGACTTACTGGCATGGACTGGAGTGAGGGAAGGGGTAACACTGAATGCTAGGGATCTTCTGGCAGGAGATGGAGTGAGGGAGACACCACTGGATTTTAAGGACATATTTTCACAGGTTGGGGTGCAGTGGGTGGGGCTTATTGGCATGGTATGGACTGGGGGGTACTTAATCTGAAGTAAATGATTTTTCAGATACTTGTTTTTATGCTTATCATAAAATGATATTAAAATACCCCAAATGCACTATACAGTAAAACAGCTACAAACCTACAGTTTATTGACCCCCTCAGACCCTTAATTTATTTATAAATTTTCATATCGTGCACCGTCAGTTTTCTGAACCACCCTATTCCCCTGATATGCTAACTTATCAGCAGTGAGAAAAAATCCCTCAGTTAAATTTGACATCACCCTAAGCCTTGCTATTTCTTTTTCTGATAGGGGAAAAAAATATCACAGCTCCATAATCCTCAGCCGAGAGTAAATTGTGCTTGGTACCTGCCAAACCCACCTGATTTCCCTTCCATCTATATAGCAGTACCATTTTTTCTGTTTACTGTACCAGCGGTACTAGATACAGTACTCTGTTTTCAAACTGTTGACTCCTTGACTTGAGACTTCTAACAAGTTATTTAGCATATTTGCTTTGGCCATGGATCTTAAAGTGCATCAGGAGAACTTTAACAAAATACAATATTTAGACACAGTTCAGTTTGTATTTCGCATTAGTTCTGCATTCCTCCTCCCCGTTATTCATTAATGGTGCAATTTGCAGGAAAACAGGATCTTTGCTCTTGAAGAGTTCATTTATTATGTTGCTTGCACGCATGTGCAAGAAACATAGTGCCATCAGCAGAGATTTCGGAGGTGTGTCACCTCCTCCCAATTCAGTCAATGAGCTGGCGAGCACGGCCTGTAAGCCAATGCATTTTGGAGCTGTCTATGACCGGCTCCAAATGCAGTAACCTCTGATTGAAGAGACTCGCTTCAGTGAGCACCGATAAGCGTAAGCTCCCCCCCACGCGAGGGGTGCACGCCCCGCCTGCGTGCTGTGTAGCTGATGGGGTGCCCAATCCCCACCGGCTGAGCTGCATCACCCCCGTGAGTTGGTGCCACGCTGAGCCCACCCCAGCGTGGCAAGCGTCCCATAAGCGTCTTTTTTTTTAAACCTATAAAACAAAAGCGGTCCCCGCAGCGCGTCCCCGACCCCCTCCCACAACCACCACTGTACCCAGCCTCCCACACACCCCCTTACCCCATACTTACCTCCGGACTCTGGTGTGATGATCTTCGGTGGACCGGGAACACGTCTGCACTCTTCAAAGCCGACCGCGAACTGAGGAAATGCCTGTAAGCTGTATAATGGGCTAGATGGCGGGGTTCAACTTTATTGCATATCTCAGGCATTTTTGGGAATTTTTGCACCAAATTTTCAGCATGGGGTTTTAGGACCCTTCTCATGAATGATGTCACTGTCATGGCGTTATTCAGGCTCGAAGGGTGATTTCGTGCAGTGACTGTGCAGTGACTGTGAAATCACCCTTCAGGCCTGAATACCACCATAACAGTGACATCATTCATGAGAAGGGGTCCCAAAAACCCCATGTTGAAAATTTGGTCCAAAAATTCAAAAAAATGACTGTTTTACGAGCGTGCATTGCGCAGTTCCTACGCAGGCTCGTAAGTTCACGAAATTTCAATATTTTCACTCCAGATTTTCAACATTGCCATTTTACCACACCTCCTTATGAGTAGTACAGCTGTCATTTTTCACATCTCACCCAAAATGTGTTTCCGCCCTTGTAGCGCCAGAATGGCGCATTCGATTATCTTGAAATCAATGTATGGGACAAATTAAGAAAATCACAGTGACACTGTTCACGAGCAGAGGTCTTAAAATGGCTATGTTGAAAATTGGTGAAAAAATTTCTAAAATGACTGTTTCTGGCGTCATTCGCGGTTCCTCATGGGCTATTAAGTTCTGAAATTCCAATATTTTCACACAGATTTTCAACATTGCCATTTTACCACACCTTCTCATGAGCAGTACAGCTGTCATTTTTCACATCCTGCCCAAAACATGTTTCCGTCAATGTAGCGCACAATGGCGCAGTCGGTGTGCGAACTCAGTGTATGGGACACATTAAGAAAATCACAGTGTCACTGTTCATGAGCAGGGATCTTAAAATGGCAATGTTGAAAATTTGGTGAAAGAATTCCTAAAAGTGATTGTTTTACGAGTGTGCGTTGCACAGTTCCCACGTACGCTTGTAGGTTTGCGAATTTTCAATATTTCCACTCCAGATTTTAAACATTGCCATTTTACCACACCTCCTTATGACAGCTCGGCTGTCATTTTTTCACATCCTGCCCAAAGCATGTTTCAGCCCATGTAGCGCACAATGGCGCAGTGGTGTGCAAACTCAAGTATGGGACACATTAACAAAATCACACTGACACTGTTCATGAGCAGAGGTCTTAAAATGGCTATGTTGAACATTTTGTGAAAATTTCCTAACAATGACTGTTTGGCGTCGTTAGCAGTTCCTCATGCGCTCATAAGTTACCAAAATTTTCAATATTTGCTCTCCAATGACTTCAAATACCTAAACAGCACATAGAAGCAAGCAACATTCGGCATTGACAAATGCTTGTTCCTGTTGTTTTTTCCTACCTAAAGTCACAATGCACTGCTTGTGACATCTCAATGCCCCATGGTAACAGATTGTGATGTAACAACACAGATTATGACTTGAAGTAGGGAGTAAGCTATAGAGGCAGATGAACTCTTAGGTAGGTATGTATCTATGTATCTATGAGGTACACATCCTGGCTGAGTCTCTGATTATTAGTACCAATATTACTTGCACTCATATATTACTTCATCATCAGTATGCCGTTTTAGGCTCAATTTGCTACCGGGATGTGGGAGAGAATTGACAAGCATAGACAACAAAAGAGGTCCCACAATTCACCCCTGAGGACACCACTCAACATTTTACATGCAAGGAGGTTACCCATCAAACCCAGCAACCTTAGGCAGACATTTCAAATGGGCAGATACAGACATAAGTGGAAGTTTGCTCCTGTGTCTGCAATAATGGGTCTATGCTGCCCTGCATCTATTTTCAAATAAATGCATTCCTTTGCAACAAAAGTCATGGGCCTGATTTTAGAACGGGACCCAAGACTTGCATCAAGCCCTGCATGCAGTGCAAAGGTGATTGTTGATGCACAAAAGCCCCTCAGACACTGACTGGTCCAATTTTCAGAGTGGTGGCACATTTGCAACTTCCCTCCACTTTATGGCATCTTGCACCAAAGGGTTGGCGCAAGTGCCACGATCCCAGATAATAAGTTAGAACAGGCAATAACTGGTCTAACTCCCTGTGTCCCACCTTTTGGACTTGTAGTGGGCATTTGCGGCAGTTTTCTTCAAAAATTGCACTTGCCGCAGTGTGTAATGCAAGTCTTCATATGTGTCACACACCCAGTCACAAGTCCGGTGTGCCACCACATCTCAATAGGAAATCAGACCCATGGTTTGCAGCAGAGAGATGATACAAAGCCGGTTTTGCTAATTGTTCCAGCAATTGCATCATATTTGTTGCAAACTGTTTGCAGTTAGCCTGTCGAATAAATGTTTGTTTTGAAAATATCAGCGATCGCATCTTTGATGCATTCTTCTCAATCTCCTGCCCTGACATCTATCAGTTAGATAACTTGCCCCGGCCAGAAGCGATGGACTCTAATCTGTATCTTGCAGTCTATTTAATAACGATTTGTTGATCTATCAGATCTAAGGCCTTCATTAAGTCCAAAGACTCAGCGACTATAATTAGACACTTTTCTTTCACCAGGATAACATAGTTTGTGAAGCTGACCAGGGCTGTTGAGAATCTGCAGCCCTTCAGTAGCAAAGCTGACCACCTATATAGTAATGTAGGCAGATTCCGATTTTTCAGTAATTGAGTATACACTAGCTTCTCTTGGATTATTTCCCCAGGTAGATTATGTACAGTGGTACCCATCCTAATCTTCTGCTTTACCACATTAAGGTAATGTAATACAGAACTTCCCCCTTATCACAGTATCATTCAAAGTATCATATAACAATCCTGCAATATGATTGGTCAGTCGCATTCTACATACTTTATGTTGATGTTTGATAAGTATGTATATACTGTTGGACCTTATCACATAATAGGCAGCTCATACACATAATCTGGATGCCAAACATGTTACTGTCTGCAGGAGGGCTTGATACACTCGTATTGTGTCTCAAGCAATGAATATTACATTTAATGATTGTCATGTAATGTGACCTCTGCATGGATCCCGCACCTCTTTTTCTCTGTCTGCAGGTTCTGTACAGGAAATATTTTCACCCCCAGCCCAAACACACTGCAGCTGTTCACCCGGAAGCAATTGTCCCAGCTATCTGTTTTTTCTTACTGTACAGCAGCAGTCGGAACACTGATGAGTCTACTTTTTTCTTTTCTGTTTTTGTCTGTCTGTCTGACTGCTGCTTGTTCCCAACCCATGGCCTGGAAATAACAACAATAATTTATCACAGTTTCTTCACTATGTCCCAGGTAAACCTTAGCAGCACCTGTCACAGATGACTCCCACAACTTAGTCTAGTTTTCTCCTTTTTCCTTTAAACTACATTTCCATAGATGCTATGCACCTGATGGTTCCCACACCACCTTTTCCTTTCTAAGTGTTCTCTGGATTATGTCTCCCACCCTCCTGTTAGGTTCACCTGTAAATATGTACATATTGCATAGTCCTACTATAAATATTAAGGCTGCTGTGGTAGGCCATTTTCTACTATTCCTTGTCCTGCATTGTATGAAGTTTGATCCTTCTTTGTATTTGAGTCACTCTGTGTTTGTGCCTAATTTGTCCTGCCCAATACTCTATATCCTTTATTAAAGGACTAATGCACAACAGGATGTGTGTCGTGCTGGGATAACGCCACGCCTGGGGGGGTTGGGCACAAGGCCGCAGGCCGAGTGCATCCAATGCCCCAGGCGTGGCGTTATCCCAAACCACACACCCTGGAGTGCGTTATTCCTATTATACAATGGCTCGTTGTTATACAGAATAAAAAACTAATTTTAAAGCTGTTTTGTGTGGAATAATATTTTTTGGTTTTTAAGAGCAGATGAAACAGTCAAGGTCAATGTGCTCAATGCGCTCAATGCGGTCAATGTGCTCAATGCGCTCAATGCACTCAATGCGGTCAATGCGGTCAATGTGCTCAATGTGGTCAATGTGGTCAATGTGCTCAATGCGCTCAATGCGCTCAAGCTCATCTGCAGGTTCACAGTGAGGGTGAGACTAGACCTGTGGCGACGTGCTGAGATAACGCCATGGGTCCAGCCCCAAACTGACCAATCACAGTCCAAGATTCTTTCTTGCCATTGTATAATGTATAATAATAACTGGGGAGAATTTTCTCCCATTGGAACCCTGGGTTATAATTCGCCGTTATAACCCACATGTTATAACAGCAAACACGTGCCAGGTTTGCAGTGCTCCACACATGCGCCTGCCTTTACTCTCTCTTCTCCATGAGGTGAAGGACACTTCAGGCTACTGTTGATGGGACATTACCACTCCAGTATTACTCGGTGGTAAGAAAATGAAAATAAAATTGCCCCAGCCGCTGACTTTCCATTCCTTGCTAGTCGCTTAAGAAATGTAAAAAAAAAAAAAGTGAGAGAGAGAGAAAAGGTTTTGCCAGCTGCCCGCCAGACAGACCACCAACTGTGTTTCATCCACCGGACTGTGGCAGTTTTATTTGATATAAACTGCTGTGGCAAAAACTCTCCCAGCAATTATATAAAATAAAACACGTTGTTAATTTGATTTTACAATCACCCTCGGTGATGGATGCTTAAATAAACCCTCGAGCTTCACTCTCTGGGTTTATGTAGCATCCAACACCTCAGGGTGTGTAAAATCTCATTAAACTAGCGCCCCATGCATTATTCTTTATTTTATAACCATATGTTTGTTATAAAGTTTTAGCCACCTTTGTTACAACTGTACAACTGAACACTTGTAAAAATGGGCAGTATTCCACATGCCTTTCAGTATAAAATAAATAATAAAATAAACAACTGCAGCACATAACTGATACTGACCTGACATGAGTATCGGGTGCCATGAGCAGTACCCAGTGTGGTTCTGTGTCAAAACATGAAAAACAATAGCAAATACCAAAACCACGACTCCAAAACAGTACATGTACAAACAGCTAGTGCACATATTAGCAATCTCTATAATAGCTAAAACAGCACCAAACACAACTTTCTATGGGAGGGGGCTTCAACCCCACACCCCTTAATATATATCACTGGGTGGGATGCAACTCAGGGAATGGGAGACACTCAGGAGGGAGGATATTCACCAGAAGGAAGCAACTCAGGGAAGGGGAGAAAGTCAGGAGAGGGCAATTTCACATTCCAACTCGGGGGGGACAGAATGGGGGTGGGTGACAGGGTGCAAAACACAGCACAGCACAGCAGTTAACAATTCAGAAAGAAAAAAAAACACAAGGAGCCACCAGCCTCAAACCCAGGTCTGGCAAACCTAGCAGACACACAGCTGATGACTCTAACCACTAGGCTATGATAGCAGCTCAATGGCTCACACCACAGCAGCCAACTTCTTCTTTTGTTTTCTGCTTTTGCTTTGCCCCCCTGGCTCCTGATCAGTTGTACATCCAGACTGTCCCCCCTGCCTGTACCCCAGTATCAGACAGATGTCCCCCTTATCCCCCAAGGCTTGCTCTCCATGGCAGGGAGGTGAGGAGCCCCCCAATCTCAACTCACCTAAAAGGATCCAGACTGGGGAAGCACCATTCAGGGTTGGTGCTGCAGAGGACGGAAGCTCATGCTGCCTGACCAGGAGCCCATTTCCTTGTTCTTGCATGGTCCCCAGTGGTGGAGTGTGCAAGGTCGCTGGTGATGGCACCATGCATGTTCCTGTATGTGCACCCCATCAGGCATCTACCCCACCTCTTGTTCCTATTAATTGCAACATCGGTGTTCCAGCCCCTGCCACCACTAGGGGCCAGGCATGCACTGACATCTGGTCACCTCCTCCCTGAAGGAGAAGAGCTGTCCCTGGGGCGCTCAATCCTTCTTCTCCCCACTCCCTAACACAGATTGCCAGCATAGCATGAGGTGTGGTGTCCAGTGCTTAACCCTCAGTGCCACCAGGTTCGCCACAGCAGCCAGATTCAATACTGAGCATCACTGAAACAAACACTTGCTACAAAATTTTTCTTGCCCACATGACATTTGCTCTCTTGCATTCACTCAAATTGACTTGTCTAAAATAATTTGCCATTTTCGCATGATACTCCCTACATGATACTGTTGGCATCAGATGGGCTGGAATGATTCACTACTTGGATACTGATCTCCAACCCTTCACTTGTCAACCAACTAATACAGTATATACATAGATCCAAATAAAAAGAAAAGTCTAAGGTGAAAAGACTTTTAGTGTTAAAAACACCTAAAGTGACAGAAATTGTGTTCAAAAACATATTAACGATCAAGAGTGTGTGTATGAAATTATAACAATAGCAATAAAGTACTGCAGGGGTAATGTTAATGTCCAGTTAATCACCCTTGTATGGGCATGTAGCACTCAACTACTGCTCATGCCACATTATCGTACAGATGGTAATTAAAAGGACATTGACATAACTCCCTTTGTACCTTCCACTGTCTAAATGTTACCCTTTTGTGCTCTAGCCAGTACAGAAAATACACACTTCGCCAGTGTGTTACTTAAGTAACATTGCCGAAAGGGGAACTGCTGTGTTACAGTGCCTTAATGTAGTAAACTTTGCTGTGTTAAAGCCATGGTTGGCAGACCATTGGTTATGATGGCAGCTGTTGACCTGCCCTTAGTGAAGCATGGCAGATAGATGACTGCACAGCAGAGAACCTCTAGCCATATTGTGGAGTTATTAGTTTAAGAGAGAATGCCTGAACCACTGTGTTAGCTTGGGTAACGTGTATGATTTTGTACATTTGTTTGGAACCAGGAGCAGACCATGGTTAACATACTGAAGATAACACAGAACATCAGGATGTCTACCACTGCTGAGCTCAGGCAGTAGTTTCAGTCCTGTTCTTTGGGGCACTTTTACATATCAGTGTTACCGTTTCTAGATTGTAACAGTCAGGGTCGAATCCACTGAGACAAGCTTAATAAATGTTTGCCTCCACAAAAACAAATTTCCTGGGCCACCATCTTCACTAGTCGAGGTCTAGGCAATTGCACCTGGGAGATGTGCCTGCTTCACTTTTTTCAGCAGGTCATTAACCTCCTTTTCCAGCACCAACTTTTCAGGTGAACCTTAGTTACAACAGTGTCTTGAGACTTGGGAGAATTTATAAGCAAATCTTTAGAGCTCTTAAAGTTAGTGAAGGTCTGATTTGATATGTTTGTTCTCCCCAAAGAAATAGTATACGTTGCATACCCTTTTATAGTACTGTTCACTTTGGATACTGTAGGACCCCTTAACAGCCTATCTATAGTCTGCCAAAAACTATAATGATGCTTTCTCTGTCAATTTGTTGTTGCCCGATAAAGTATTTTTTGCTGCTACCTTTGAGACCTTATGATGGGCTTTTATTTTACTTTATTCTTTGGTAACAGGGAAGGATCACTAGGCACAAGTGTCTGTTTTCAGGGTGACCCAGGAGTACTGGGTCAGTTGAGTGACTTGCTCAGAGTCATACAGTATGCAAGTGGAGGTTGAGAATCAAATCCAGGTCTGCTTGATGTGCCAAGCTCATTCACAGCTCATTAGGCTAACCTCTATGCTATACTACTAACCCCATTATAGCAAAATGTTCACATGTGAGACACTTTACACAGGGTTCTTGATGTGATGCTTCCCAAGTGAAATATGTTTCTATAGAATTTTTTTGAAAAGTTTGTAATACAATAATTAAGGGCAGTGTTTACGTGAAAAGTGTGTCTAAAGCTGACTGGTTAACTGCAGTTATGTCAAGTTTATCCTAATTGATTTGGGTTGCTTATAAGGAGAGTGATTGATCCACTCACAGTAGCCCTGTTTACACTGACCAAGCTGTTACACACCGGTGTGGCTCACAGTGGTCAGTCTGCACCTAGTCATTTTTGAAGCCAGTGGTGTACACCACTAAATGGCATTGACTTTCACACTGGTGTCACTCTGCTGTCTTGGGAACTGCATTGTGGAAGCCATCCTGCAAGGAATGGCCCGGTTCATTGTGGTGCTAAATTAACCTCCCACTGTGATGTGTGAAGTGGCCACCATTTACACTACACTTATAAACACCCACACCAGTTCAGCTTCTCTTTCTGGGACAGCAGCAGGAGAGCCACACTGGTTTAATGCCTGCACAGTTTACACACGCAAATGTACACTGGTGTGGTTTTGCAGACCGCCTACACTGGTGTTGAAATGACTGGTGTAAATGGGGCTAAAATCAGTCAGTGAGTGATCAGTTAAAGGATCCACAAATTAGGGATGGGCAAACCTGTTCAGATAACATCCAAAACCCCCTGAACCACCAGCAAACAAAGCAATCAGGCCACTTCTGAACATTTTTTGATGTTTAGAGTGGTTCTGATAAGACTATTCAGCGGGTCGTGACATTGTGATTTGAGTTGTTCTGGGGTGCAGCAGACCATCCTTTTCTTAGTTTCTCTGATTCTGCATGACTTCCAGCAGCACCACATGGAGAGTCGGAGATGCAGCAGCAGATGAGCAGCTTATGCTGCAGGCGCTGTGGGAGGGAGCATGCCTAAGTCTTTCTGTTCAGGTATTTACATTTATTTGTTTTTGAATTTATTTATTTAGGGATTCGGATCACACCTTTGAGCTCAGAGCTCTTTTACAAAGGTTCCACATCAAACAATGACAATGACAGCAATAACAAACCGTTTACATACATACTCGAATAGTAGGTAGCTAGTATACAATAAGGTTACAGTGTCATTCATAGTATCAGTGGTGATAGTACAGCGTCAAGAGCATTCATTTAGGGTAAGGGACAGTGTTTATATGTAGCAAAGGAGATAAAGAGGTGTGACACCTAGTGTGAGAGTCAAGGAGGGTCAATGTGAGGGGAGGGAGATGGGGAAGTGGGGGCAGCCAAAAGTGGCTTTGTCTAGGAGGTTGGGAGGTGTGGTGGTAGTGGTAGTGGTAGTAGTAGTAGTAGTGGTGGTAGTAGTGGTGGTAGTAGTAGTAGTAGTAGTGGTAGTAGTGGTGGTGAGTAGTAGTAGTAGTAGTAGTAGTGGTAGTAGTAGTAGTGAGTAGTAGTAGTGGTAGTGAGTGGTGAGTAGTAGTGAGTAGTAGTGGTGGTAGTGAGTGGTGGTAGTGGTGAGTGGTGGTGGTGGTGGTGGTAGTGGTGGTGGTGGTGGTGGTGGTGGTGGTGGTGGTGTAGTGGTGGTGGTGGTGGTGGTGGTAGTGGTGGTGGTGGTGGTGGTGGTGGTAGTGGTGGTGGTGGTGGTGGTGAGTGGTGGTGGTGGTGGTGGTGGTGGTGGTGGTGGTGGTGGTGGTGGTGGTGGTGGTGGTGGTGGTGAGTGGTGGTGGTGGTGGTGGTAGTGAGTGGTGGTGGTGGTGGTGGTGGTGGTGGTGGTGGTGGTGGTGGTGGTGGTGGTGGTGGTGGTGGTGGTGGTGGTGGTGGTGGTGGTGGTGGTGGTGGTGGTGGTGGTGGTGGTGGTGGTGGTGGTGGTGGTGGTGGTGGTGGTGGTGGTGGTGGTGGTGGTGGTGGTGGTGGTGGTGGTGGTGGTGGTGGTGGTGGTGGTGGTGGTGGTGGTGGTGGTGGTGGTGGTGGTGGTAGTGGTGGTGGTGGTGGTGGTAGTGAGTGGTGGTGGTGGTGGTGGTGGTGGTAGTGGTGGTGGTGGTGGTGGTGGTGGTGGTGGTGAGTGGTGGTAGTGGTGGTGGTGGTAGTAGTAGTAGTGGTAGTAGTAGTGGTAGTGAGTAGTAGTAGTAGTAGTAGTGGTGGTAGTGGTAGTAGTAGTAGTGGTAGTAGTGGTAGTAGTAGTAGTAGTAGTGGTATAGTAGTGGTGGTAGGTAGTAGTAGTAGTGGTAGTGGTAGTAGTGATAGTAGTAGTAAGTAGTAGTAGTGATAGTAGTAGTAGTAGTGGTAGTAGTAGTAGTAGTAGTGAGTAGTAGTAGTGGTAGTAGTAGTAAAATGTTTTTATTCAAAATGAATAAAGGATAATCTCGATTGAGCATAGCTCATTTTCAATGAGGTCCCAACATTAATGTACATTAAAAAAGGAAAATGTTACATCACGTACAATACACATTTTCCATACAACTCACAAATACATACATTCATCTTTAAGTTACACAATATAGATAATAAATAATATCCTCCTAGGACATAAAAATCCTTTATAAATCACAACATTGCCTTTTTTGTCGAACTGGTACGATACCAATGTTGAATCAAAGACCAATAATTATTCTTATGCAGCATAAACACAGATTTAGGAATTTCATTCCAGCTCATGGCTCCTCTATGACACAAGGATTGTTGTCCTATCTCTAAATTACAATTAGGCAGTTCCAAACTAGGTACTTTACAGTTCCTCGAGGAAGCCTGTTTATCCCTATTTTTCAAGTTTTCTACCACATACTGTGGATATTTCCCCTGCAATCCTTCATAAATAAAGGCTAACACATGTTCACTACTACGTTCATAAAGTGTCAACCAATTCAATTGGTCATAAAGCACACAGCTATGTGTTAATCTAGGAACCCCCAAAATAAATCTGGCCAAACTATTATAACTTACTTCCAGCTTCCTCAAATCCTGCTTTCTCCCACAAGAATAAAATATATCCCCATAATCAATCATGGGGATAACCATCGTGTTTACTACTTTTTCCCTTACTTCCTTACTCATTAACGATCGAACCCTATAAAGAGCCAAAGAGCCCCTATTCTTTTATTTAAGTTCTCAACTAGTTTCTCAATATGTATATTCCAACACAAGGAGGCATCTATCCAAAGACCCAAATATTTGTACATATTTGTCTGCTGGATTGGGCCCCCCCAAGGGTAACCAATCCCAAGGCCATATCTCCCAGTTGTTCACTTTTCCGATGTATCAACATGGACTGTGTCTTCTTCACATTCAGAGTTAACCTGCTGTCTTTCAAAAAAGTTTGCAAATCATCAAAGGCAAGCTGGAGCCTATTTTGAATCACCTTAATGGATTCATGTGAGGTGTAAATAATAGTATCATCGGCATATAAGTGATACTTTATTTCTGGATCCAAAAAAGACAATCCATTTATATACATATTAAACAACAAAGGCCCTAGGATGGAACCCTAGGGGACCCCCAACCCAACAGGAAAAGAACTAGAGTCCTGGCCCCCCAGTGACACCCTTTGAATCCTATACAGCAAATATGATTCCAACCATTTTCCACTCAAACCCACCACCCCCATAGATGCTGCCCTGGACAGAAGGACACCTTTGGTCCAAAGAATCAAAAGCTTTAGACAAGTCCACAAAAATGGCCCCCACGAGTGTCCTCCTGTCCAGGGCTACCTGCACATCCCCCACCACTTTAGCAAGTGCTGAGGTTGTACTATATGATTTCCGGAAACCAGACTGCATGTCATTCATTAACCTGAAGAAATCCAAATGTCTCTTCAATTGTACTACCACTAATCTTTCAAATACTTTGGATACATGAGACAAAAGAGATGGGTCTGTAGTTATTCATATCTGTTCTACTTCCTCCTTTAAAATAGGTATAACCTTGGACTGTTTCCAGGCCAATGGATATTCACCTGTATTTAAAGATGTATTAAAAAATACGTTAAGGGTAAGCAATAATTGGGGCTGCATATTTTAATAATTTGGTGAAACATTATCTAATCCACTGGCTTTAGCAATATTTAGTTTTAATAATCCATTTTTCACAGATTCCACTGTTATTTCTTCAAAAAACAATAATTTATCAAGTCCCTTGACCTCTGAACAAACTTGATTTCTAACTCCAGGGGAACAATAAGGTTTAGAAAAACCTGGGGCTACCATCAAATTTGCATTCAACCTATCCAGCACATTCTGTGATATCGGTGTCACTTGACCATCCACATTTAGTGCTTTTATATGATCGCAGCCATGGCCCTTGACTAAAATATTTATTGTTTTCCAAAAATCTTTAGGATTTTTTTAAGATATTTGTATCCAAGCAATGAGTATAATGGCATTGTTTTTTCCTCCGAACCACTTTTACATATTTATTCCTTAACATTTTAAATCTATCCCAATCCTGCTTGCTCCCCTTTTTTAGCCAAGAACCATGCCTTATCCCTTAACAATTTTAACTTTCTAAGCTCTTTTGAGTACTATAACTTGGAATTTTGTTTCATAAATCTGGTTTTAATTGGGGCATGTTTATTACAAATTAACATAAACTCTCCCAAAAAATAATTCCATAAGTCATCTACCAAAGGAATTGGATACATACGTTCCCAATCAATAGAACCCAGATCCAACATAAATTCACTATAGTCAAAGTCCCTAAAACTACGCCAACTAACTTTCCTTTTCTCAACTAATTTGGTAGAATAGGCCTTGTTACAGAAAACAAATTGATGGTCTGATATTGCATCTGGAAGAACCCCACTATTGATAGGAGGAGAGAGAACAACTGCACTGAGTTCCCCACACCCAAACAAAATAAATCCCGAACAAAAGACCAAAATCATGATTCAGTGATTTTACCATCATCTTCTAGCAATATGGATTCTCACCCATTAACTAAACAAATTTTTGTTCTTGGTGACTCAATTATTAAACACCTGGATCGCCCAATATGTAACGTGAACAAATTCAACCATACCTGCTCTAGTTTGTGGGGTGCTCGTGTATCCAACGTCACTACTACTGTAAAAAACATATTGAAAGGGGTTGGTGAAAATCAATGATTCATAGTACACGCAGGTACAAATGATATAAATAGAGGTAGTATTGACAAACTTAAACAGGACATTATAGCTCTCAATAATGTACTAGTGGGAAAAAATAGCATAGCATGCTTCTCAGAGATTCTACCCGTACCGAGAGCACCTGATATTATTAATACAAGGATTAAGGCCTTTAATGACTGGCTCAGATGATGGTGTCTCTGACAGAACATTCTCTGTCTCACACATTGGGAAACCTTCTATCTAAAAGACTCACTGTACTGCTGGGATGGACTCCACCTCAGTTGTAGGGGTGAGATCAGTGACAAAGATCCTGTTCTCTAAACAGACCTACTACGGACACTTCTGGTGAGAGGTACTCAGTCTAAATGCCAGATCTTTAAACCAAATTAAAATAGCTGAACTAGAAGCTATGTGTCAACTGAATAAACAGGACTCATCTGTATTACAGAAACTTGGTGGGATCCTGATACTTCTTGGATCCAGCACATCCCAGGGTATAAACTGTATCATAAGGACCACTAGGGACAAATGGGGGGGGTATGTCTCTATGTTAGAGACGACATATCCTCATTCCAAATCCCACAACAAGTGATATTGAATCAATCTGGGTTAACATCCAGCTCAAAGGTTACCCACAAGTGATGGTAGGGACATGCTACAGGCCCCCGACATCTAATAAAGAATATTCTTCATGCCTAAATAATGAAATCTTAGATATGGCCTCTAAAGGAAAAATCCTTGTACTGGGTGACTTTAACCTGCCTGCTATAAATTGGTATTCCTTAACTGGAAGTACGCAGGCCGAGAAAGACTTAATCACACTCATGGTTGATATGGGCCTTGAACAAATCATTACAGAACCAACATGAGGTGACAATATACTGGAATTGGTTATTACAAATATAGGGAATCTAATATCCAAAGTTATAATTGGTGCCCCACTAGGATCAAGTGATCACTACACCATTTCCATTACACTGTCATTTTGTCAACACATCACTAACTGTGCTGAATTGAAAAATTATAAAAAAGCTAATTTCAATGCTATTAATACCAATTAAACTCAATTTCTTGGGATACAGCACTATCCTCCTTTTCCAATGAAGAATCCTGGGACTTTTCAAATCTACCATTTATAATTCAGAAAAATTATATGTTCCTATAACAAAAAATATAATAAAAGGGAAAATACCCTGTGGTTTAACAATACTATCAAAGCCTTAATTAAGAACAAGCAGAGACTATTTACACAAGTAAAAACAGCAAGGAGACACCAAAAGATATTGTTTGCTCAATACAGGGAAACTCTAAAATCACTAAAACAAGCCATTCTGCAATCTAAAATAAAACTTGAGTTTCATCTGGCCTATACAAAGACAACTATAAATCACTATTTTCCTACCTTAACAATAAAAAATAAATAATAGACACATTTATGTATACATGACACAATTATATCTACAGACAGAGATATGGCAGACACATTTAATAAGCAATTCTGCTCAGTATTTACCAAGAAAGAGGTTCCTAAGAGCTTCAAACATACTAACAATGTTACCCCTCTTACATCATCACGAGGATGATACACTAAAAGCAATTGTATCCCTAAACCCAATTCCAGTCCAGGCCCTGATAACATCAGCCCTGATTTCTAATAGAGACAGCCGCTATTGCTAAACCACTTTCAATTATATTCAACAACCTTATATGAGGGAATTATCCTCAGGACTGGACAATGGCCACTGTGGTCCCAATCCTTAAGAAGGGTAATCATTCCAGACCAGAAAATTGTCGTCCGATAAGTCTGACTTCTGTTATAAAGCAAGATCATGGAGAAAGTTATTAAGAAACTACTACAGTACGAATCTATTTGGGGTAACTTGACTGACACTACACAACATGGCTTTAGACAGGGATACTCCTGTACTACTAACTTGGTTTCCTTCTATAATCATGTCAGTACGGCATTGGATGATGGCATCCCTGTGGATGTGATACTTCTTGACTACAGTAGAGCATTCGACAAAGTCCTTCATGACATCCTACTCGACAAAATGAATGATATGGGTTTTTCTTACTACATAATTAACTGGGTCTCAGGTTGGTTGAATGGAAGATATCAGCAGGTCAGAATTAATAGCACACTTTCCCTCACTGAGTGTGACCAACGAGGTTCCACAGAGGTCCGTATTGGGACCAACCCTGTTTAACATCTTTATTAGTGATCTGCAGGCTAGCCCCGAAATTGTTCTCTCAAAATTCGATGATGATACCAAGCTGTGTGGCTCTGCTCTTACATCGATAAACAGAGATTCCATGAGGAACAACTTAAAATCCATCGAAGAATGGGCAGTTTTAAACAAAATGGCACTCAACTCAGACAAGTGTCATGTTGTATACTTTGGTAAGAACAACCCTAGGCAGACTTATTTTCTGAACAGTGTTGCCCTTCATGTGTCACCATTAGAATGAGATCCCGGGGTAATCATCAACAATAAATTATCATCTAATGATCATTGCAGGATGATAGCTAGGAAATCTAATGCCTTGCTCACTCGGATCCAACCTTCGTTTGTGTCCAGGACACAGGAATGCATAATCCCCTTGTACAGGGCTTATGTCAGGCCGTTTCTGGACTATGGATCCCCCTGCTGGAGTCCCTACTTGGGGCGGGACATTGACAGAATTGAGAAAGTGCAGACAAGAGCCACAAAAATGGTCCCTTATTTATCCAAACTTGACTATGAGGAAAGATTAAGAGTTACAGGGTTACACTCACTATGCACAAGACGTGCCAGAGGTGACCTTCTCCTATTATACAAAATCCAGAATTCTCAGGAGTTAATGCACCACTGTGGCTTACATTTCTCTCCCAGTTGGACTTCCCTACGGTATCACAACAACCAGATATTTGTATCTAAAGCTAAAACAACAAAAAGGTTAAACTACTTTATAGTAAGAACCCCCAAATTGTGGAATCTCCTCCCACAATACTTAGTGGACAGTAGCTCTAATATAGTCTTTAAAAAAGGGCTGGATTGCTGGCTCGAGTTTAACAACTTCAAGGTATAATTATTCCTAAAATGTGGTGGGGAACAATCTCAATGGGCAGTAGCCTGCTTTTGTCCTTTGAAATCAAGTAAACCAAGTAAACAACATTAGTGAAAATCAAATCCAAAATTGAAGAATTGGAAACTGATACCATATTAATTCTTGTAGGTTCTTTGATTAACTGAATTAAACCTAAATTATTCTGCAACTCAATCAAAGGGGGTGATCCATTTAAATTTTGCCAATTAAAGTTAAAATCACCTGCCATCACTATTTATGGCTATCTTTATAATTGAACAGCCAATCCTGTGAACAGTTAACAAGCTGGACTTCTATCTTAGGGGACAATATATCCCTACTATCAGCATTTTCTTTAAATAGGCATTTTAACTCTAAAGCCAGTACCTCCAACCCCCATATCTATTTTCACTTCCAGTTGGGTCAAATTTAGACTAGATTTCCCATAAACCAAAAGCCCTCCCCCCTTTTTTATTCCTATCATTTCACCATATATTGTATCCTTGTATGTTTAAATAACTATCCTCTATTCTATGATTTAACCAAGTTTCAGAAATTATCACAATCTCAGGGTCATGATCAAGCACCCACGGACCAATCAAGTCCATTTTTTTAATCATACTCCTTGCATTTAAATGTATTAATCCCAAACCTTGTTTAATATAAGAAGCATCATTTTGATTAACAGTCAAATTTTTTGTTAACATTTCCCCAAAGTCCTGATTCATAGTATATAAGGAGGCTTGTTGTATATCCAAAGGTCCTGGGTTTGGGTGTATATCTCCACACAACATTAACCACATTATTAAGAGTGACTTACTAACTCTAGTAAACTTACTTTTATAGTAAGTCCCCCTCAGAGTTTTAATTAACCAACTTATCCCATTTAATTTTATTATCCTTCAGGTTTTACACTACTCAGGAAATAATACACCTTATATAGTGCACTGTTAAAGCTATTTGACCATAAGTGCACCCCAACAATGATGTGTCTTTCTACATGTATTTTACTAACACACAGTGTGTTTGATCTATACATAGCATGTTCCTGCATAGCTCTATATCTCCCAGTCATAACCTCCATCTCCCCAAACCCAAGATCCCAACCCAACAATACAACACTAAATATGAACAATCTAAAAACATTTTCCTTGTATATCATTTTAACCCTTAAAATACCATCAAAAGCATACCACTGGTTAATATAATTTAAACCCAGAATACTACTTTACCTGTCATCATATACCAGCCCCTTCCAACCAACTAACACTTTTCTGTGCAGGGTGGTGCCAAAGCGCTCACGTTGCTCACACCATGGCACTCACGCCTTGGGCGCTGGCTTTTTAGTATGGACAATTGCTCCCCGCCTCCCCAGCTGTTTGCAATTGACTGGTGTGCCGCCTCACCCCTAAGCCAAACAGTACTTCAGGTAAATTAGCAGATATTATAGCAGGCACAATGAATGGAAGGCAGTTCTGACAGGCAGCAATTTTAAAGTCAGCAGTCCTTTTCAACACAGACATCCCCAACAGCAATCGCAGCCCTTATGGATGGCCTCCTGCTGATACAGCTCTCACCTGCAGCGATGGTATCTGGGGCTGTGTTCATAGGTTGTAGGTTGGTTTTAAGGTTGATCCAGTGGTAGAAAAGGCACGGGAGAGGAAGACAGAGGGATAGGACAAAAGGTAAGAGTGGGGGTTAAAGGAAGTGGAAGGTATGCTTGTATGTAGCAGCTCCTGATTGGACAGGGGTTCTCTGTGCCTTTGTGTAAGTGGGTACCCAATTGGTATGGCATGCAAGAAGACACATGATTCTCTCTCCCCTTTGTGCTGATGCTGTGCATAGACATTCACTGGATGGATGGCAGTCATTGATTGAATCAACAGGTTCAGGTAGCTCCAGCTTAGGGCTAAAAAAAAACATTTCTGGGTCCTCCAGTCATTCTGTCCTAGAAGAACATCATTGAGGGGTATACTAAAAAACAGAAAACTAAGAGAACTTTTTCTTTCTGACTGGGAGCTTGAAATGGGGGGTGAAATGGTGGGGTACATGGAGCTTGGCTTCTGGAAGACAGGCCCTAGCCTGCAGTCATCACTGTGTAAGTTAGATTCTCAAATGCATCAGCATTTTTTAGGCAAAGAAGAAATAAAATCTCAGCAGGAATGGAGATGGGGAGGGAGATAAGGGGAGATTGGTGCCAGAAGAGCATTCCATTCATGGCTACTAATTAAAGCAAGTTCTGGTCAGAGTCGATACAGCTGTGGAAAGCTTTTAGGAGTGGCAAGAGCATTGAAAAGAATATGCAGTGCTCTCACCACAGGAGTCTGCTGGAACTAATACTGCAGCAATTATAGTACTGTGAATGCTTGATACTCATGCATGCCCAGTTTGCACCAGAGTCAGTCGTGAGCAACATGACAGCTCTGACATGACTACATGTGCTCAATACTTGTGCAGTTTAAGTTAGACTCACCATGTTGCACACAGTGGCCATCACTTCCACAATTGTGAAAAGAAAAAGTAGTGCACCGGAAAGGGGGGGTGTTTATGTGGCCCACGGAGGGGAATGGCTACAGAAACAGAATCACTGGAAACTATGTCGGAGCACTGTGGAAGCACACCAGACAGTGGTCTGGTCATGTGCCTCCACAGTGCTCTAATACACATCTGATGATGGCATGACATCTGTGGAGTTTGGCCCATGTAGCCGTAAAAATCAGACTCTGGAGGAGACTATTTAAACTAGAGAGATCTGGTCTGGGATTTACTTGTCATCACAGTCACTTTCTCATTCTTTTCTAACCAGTAATTTTTGGTAAATGTGCCTTAACCATGTTGATCTCAGTGCTGGTAGACTACTTTCTGGTTTTCCCCTGATTGTAGTAGGCAGGTGTAGTAGCGGTCTTGAAGTGGTAGCTGGCTGACTGTCTCTGTCTGACTATCTGTCTGACTGGTTGCCCTCTGTTTTGGCCTGGTGCTGTTTTTGTGTTCCTGGCTTCTTCTTCATTACTTAACTAGGAGACCTTGACAGTGGTGCCTGTGCCTGTTGGGAAATAGAAATCTCTGCTCTAAATAACTTATACACAGTATTAGTATTACTTTCTTAATTGTCAGAAACAGAAGAGTGATTAGAGAGCATGCTGGGAGTTACCTGCCTTTTGACAAAACAATCTCACAGACAGTATCTGGTGGGTAGCTGTCAGAGTTTTATGGTTCACACTGGTGCTTAATCTACTAAGCTATAAGGGCTGGTAAGAGTTCTGCAACTTACCTACCTTTGGACAAAATCATCACCATCATCATCTTAGAGGTTGGTGGCAGTTGTACATATTACAGCACTGGCACTTCCAGTAAGCTCATCCAAGTCTCATCATTCACTCTGTCTCATCTCATTTCACCAATCATGCTGTTTATTACTATTATGCAGTGGTTTAATTGTTTTTTCTATGGATATGTTAATTAAAAGCAGTTTAAAATTATATTTTAACTTACAATTACCATAAAACAATAAAGGGTATAAAAGGTTTGGACAAGGTTCAGATAAAAGATTTGAACCTTTGTTTGCTTATCAGTACCTTTTAGAATCACAGAACCTTTTGAGGTTCTCCCATCACCATTCTGGATACTGGATATACTGGACAAAAGAAGGCCATCTCTGCCCATCGAGATTGTCCCCTACAATAGTGGGTCAATTTCCTTCATGTGTTTGTTAACCATGTATCTAAGTTTTTTTTTGAAAGATTCAAGGGTTTTTGAATTTACCAAATACTCAGGAAGTGAATTCCAGATCTGAGGAACCCTAACACTGAAGAAGTTTTTTCTTAAATTTGTGTTTACCCATTCTACAGTTAGTTGTTTATTGTGTAATCTACCCACAATGCATTTATTTGCATATGTCAGTCCATAATTTCATCTGAATTGGGCATTTTAAATATTAAATAAAGTAAAGGTCACCTCTCAATCTTCTTCTTTCCAGGGAATGTAGTCCTGTTTTAGTTAATCTAGTATCATAAAAGTCTTTTTTTAATCTAGGTATCATCCTAGTCAATCTTCTTTGAACTTGTTCCACTCTAAAGATATCCTTCTTGAGATAAGGGCTCCAATATGGAGAACCATAGTCAAGATAGGGTCTAACATATGATCTATACAAAGTGACCAAGCATTGTTCAGATTTGTTTACAAAAGTTTTATTTATCTGCCTCAGCATAGTGTTTGCTATATTTGCCACTCTGTTACAGTGTAAATTGGCAGATAATTTGTGGTTTATCATAATCCCCAGGTCTCTTTCACATTCAGAACTTTTAATTAGTTTATTATTTAACCGATAAACATTTTTTGGGTTATTTTTTCCGAAGTGTAATACCACACACTTGTCAGTGTTAAAATCCATAGAGTTTCTTTTTAGCCCATGTTTCTATAGTTTGAAGATCTTTCTGGAGAATTTCACTATCTAAACCTGTGTCCCTCTTCCTCCCAGTTTGGTATCGTCCATAAACTTAGTTAAAAGTTGCTGGAAGTGATGATTAGGGCCCCAATAAATAAGTTAAACAGGGTGGGTCCCAGAACCAAACCCTGAGGGACACCACTAGCAACCTTACGAAGGTATAGATGTTGAGTTGTTAACCCTAACAGCCTGAGATCTATCATATAACCATTGTGATACCCAATTTATTAAGTAATCTGAAAGACCGAGTTTGCACATTTTCTCAATTAACAATGAATGGGGTGCTTTATCAAAGGCTTTGCTATAGTCCAAAGAATAACATCAGATGGAATGTGATAATCCAATAACCTACTAGTGTTATTATAAAAGGAGATCAAGTTTGTTGTACAGGATGATCCTGTTTTGAAGCCATGTTGTGTTAAGTCCTGAATCCCCAGTAAGTGTATTTCAGAATCAATATGGGATTTAACTATTCTTTCCATGGCCTTACCAACTAATGATGTAAGACTCATTGGCCTATAGTTCTGAACCTTAGATTTATTCCCCTTTTTTAAAATTGGGATAACAGTTGCAATACGCCAGTCCTTTGGTACACAACCTTCTTTCAGGGATTTGTTGAATATCAAGGTTAACGGAAGAGTGACTGAATCAATGGTTTCTTTCAATAACCTAGCATTAATATTGTCAGGTCCTGAGCTTGTAGAATTTTTTAGTAAAGAAAGAGCATTTCTTACTTCCTGCTCATTAATAATTGGGAGTATGTGGGTTTGTTTGTACCTTGGGTGATAATTTTCATTATTAAAGAATTCTGAGGAAAAATAATCATTAAATATATTAGCAATATTTTGATCATCAGTAATAGATATCCCATCGTGTGTAATTGATCCTATTTTACTTGAGTCACCTTTTTTGCTATTTATATATGAATGAAGCGACTTTTTATTAGTTTTTGAGTGAGCCAAAGTAAATTCTAGTTAAGTTTTTGCTTGTTTAATTAGTTTTTTTAGGAAAGATACTGAATTTTTATATTTAACCCTTATACCCGGAAAACCACTTATTTTACATTTTTTAAAGAGACGCTCTGTTAATTGAATTCATCTAGAGATACTTTTGTTAAACCAAAGAGGTATTTTTCCTTTTTTATTATATTTGTTTTTCATGGGTACATAAGACTGTTCCAGTTGATATATAGTTTGTTTAAATATATCCCAATCTTCAGATGTGCTTTTATTCTGAAACTTCTTTATCCAATTTGTTTGGTACAATACATGATTAATTTGTTTAAAATTTGCTTTATTGTAATTTTTTTGTAAAGTTCTTATGTTAGTTTTACTTTTGGTGATCCTTACATTAAACAATATTACATTATGGTCACTATTACCAATAGGGCAAGTAATATCTATGTTTGACACTAGATTCCCTAAGTTAGTCAGAATAAGATATAGTATACTATTTCCCCTAATAGGAAGTTTAACTAATTGTTCAAGTCCTTGATTGATACACAGGTTTATTAATTCTTTTTCCTGAGAATTTATTCCAGTAGAGTTTTCCCAGTTTATTCCAGGCATGTTAAAATCACCCAGTATTAACACATTATTATTTTCAGAAATGTCATTAATTTGATTAATTAGTTTATTGGTATATTCAAAGTCAGATGATGGGGGTCTATAACATACTCCTATACTTAGTTTTGGCTGGTCTTTAAATAGTATTTGTACCCACAAAGTTTCCACGTCAGAATTTTGTGTTACTTCTGTTAATAGTATATCGTTATGTACGAATAAGCATACTCCACCTCAATTTGGTCACCCTGTCCTTGTGATATAATTTGTAACCAGGTAACTCCTGAACCCATTTAGAAGCAGGGTCCCACCATGTTTCTGTTACAGCAATAATACTGATGTCCAATAATTTACATTTGCATTCTAGTTCTGCCATATTCAAATTATTTAAGGATCTAGCATTAAAACTCAAGATTTTACAGTATTTAGTTGTTGATTTTTTTGCTGTGGTCTTAGTTATTTTCAGCGAATTTAGACCAGTCCAATTCTCCCCCACAGAAACTAGCTTAAATTATTTATTTCAGCTGCAATTTTTTTCCCTAGTATAGTACTACCCCTTCTACTCAGATGGAGTCCATCCCAACAAAAAAGTGAATCTCTTGCACAAAAATCTTCCCAGTGATGTATACATTTGATCCCTGCCTTAAACACCACTGTCTTAGCCAATTGTTTGTTTTTTAATTTTGTTTGTAATGGCAATGGAAGCCCTGGGTACTGTAATATCTCTGAGAAGCAGACTGTACATCCTTTCTCCACCAGTAGATTATTTAGTGCCACATAGCTCTCTACTATTGTATTACTGTCCTTATCCTCAGTCATCTTGGAGAAATAGGTGACAATAATGAGTGCATGCCTTAAGACAAGGTAACAACTGGCTGACAATAGCATGATGACAATTAGGGGCTACTACGCAACTGCCAAGTGTGTGTCCATCCCTGTCTGAAAAAGGCCTCACCTGTGATGCAAGCCTTAACCTGCTCTGCTTTCACAATTAATTTTTTTTTACTGGACTACACAAAAAAATGGACTTGTAGTTGCATAGCTAAAACACTGGTGACACTGTTGACAGGAGACTACTACACAACTCCCAAATGGCTGCCCTCCCCCTCCAAAATGGGTTCATGTGTGACACAAACCTTTACTGGCTCTGCGTTTTCATTTTGTTTTTATTGGACTGCACAAAATAAAAATGGTCCTGTGCTTGTGCATCTTCTGGCCTCTGCCCCCCAACCCCAACACACACAGTCACCTTGCTAGTCAGTGTTTTGTTGTCTTTTCTTTGCTATTTTGCAAAGTTTTCTTTTTTTTTGTAAAAAACAAAAACAAAAACAAAACTTTTTCCTTCTCCTATCCTGTCTGTCCCCAGCTCCTCACTACTTTCTTCTCCTTGCTTTGGCCTGCTGAGTGCTGGTACAGGTGAATGGCAGCAACTGGAAAATTCAGCTCCTTCCCCACTGCTTATTGAACTGGAATGGTATCAAGACATAGGTACATGAACCTAAGGGTGCAGGTGTGCTGCAGCTTCCCACTTTTGCCCATGAGCATTCAAAGTGCCTTTTTGGTTGCAAACACTATATTTTTATCCTGTGCCTCTTTGAACTTCAGCACCCCCTCTTTTCCCTGTGGTCTGGCACCCATGTATCGAGGACAGAGCCACATGGCTATACATAGTTCCCCGAGGCACCCTTTGACCTCTCTTCAGCCTCCTAAGTCTGTCAAATGACAGGCATTCAAGCTGGGAGGCTGAGGGAGGTATAAAAATAAATACACGAGATCTGACCTGGCAAGATTTGGTTCAGGTCTCATGATCGATCAGAAGAGATCCTTTGAGAAAGAAATTGTGAAAGTTCTGAAATACATCAGGAGTGATTGTGCATGTTTCACCTAATAAAATCAAGCACTTTGGATAATCCATGTGGTGAGACTGACTTTATAGCCAGGGTTGGAGATTGTGGGATTTTTCTTTTCTGTGCTTTAATATTTAACATATGATTCATCATGTTTATTTTCATGGAAAACAATGCTGAACCTGGATTTGTGAACAAGTCTCAATCTTAGCATTTGAATTTTGCCTTAGGCAATGAAGGAATTCAGTGAATCGCTTCTTCTTCTTCATTAGATGCATGGTCAGACTGCCTGGTAGATTGGATTCCTGGTTTCACCAAAACAGCAGAGTTTCAACTCCTGATATGAGAAAAATGCTTGGATGGTAGTGTTGTTTTGAGAGGCCACTGAAGATTGAATGAGGAGATCCCAGGTTTAAATCTCATCACAGCCACTCACTACTTGTGTGGTCATATGTGTGTCATGTGACTTCCCTGTGCATCATTCCATCCAGAGGTAAAATGGGTTGACAGAAGGCCTCCACAATAAAAGAACTGTTGCTCAGCCTGTTGGCACAGTTTTTACCACTTTATTCATTTTTGGGAAATCACTTGTAACAAGGCTGTTTCTATTAAGCCAATTAACATTTGGTTTACCTATGCAAGTCATTTAAAAGAGAGTATACATTAATGCCTGTGCACAATATTACCCTCAGGGTGTGTTGTGGAGTGCATTTGAATAGATGTAAAAATAGTGGTGCTGCACTGTACATCAAGTAAGAATGGTGTCTCTGATTGTGAGCATGTGTCCCTGATCTTAATGGGCAGTGTCCCTCATTTTGGACCTGGCATGGTGAGAGGTCACTAAATAAATAAATAAAGTGCGTATGCATTTTGGGATAGCCAATTGTTGCAGTTGACACTGCTATGATTTCTTTGCAATCCCCTATGATGCCCCTTGCAACCCCTGGAATCCTCTAAAATATTAGATGCCTAGCATTTACCCTCCCACAAATATAAAGCCATGGTGTTCCAATGCCACTAATAATTAGGTCCTGAAAGGTTAACATAAACCATCTCTTCAGAGAAGATAAATCATTCACACACACACACACACACACACATTTGGGAGTGACAAAGTACTTTGAAACTTCTCTGGAGTTATTTCTCTAGAAGCTTGCTGTATCCTCTGTTGGAAATTATGTTAGTAAATTATTTAGGTCCAAAGACTAACAAATCACATTGCAATAATAAATACAATTAAAACACCAGCAAGTGAATATACTAAATCCTGTGTTAAAACAGATTAGATAGACTTCTGATGTTTTCTGCTTACAAATGCCTGGTACATCTCTAGCTATGCTACCCCCCACCCCATAGTTGGTTGTGCAAAAATAGTTTCTAATTGCATGGTGGAGACAGTTAAACTACTTCAAAGAAGTGGTGTTACTAACTTGCCTTTGTGCCTACTCAAGATGCTAGCTGTCAGGTCACTTGAAGCAGGCATGATGAGAGGACAATCTAAAAAATAGTGTTGGAACTGGTCTACTCAACAGAGAGAAGGGAGTAGTTCATTCAACTAGCATAGTGATTTGCAGTTGTGGAAGGATACACTTAAAACTCCTAAAATGTGTGCTTTGGTATCCCATTTTTCCAGCAACAGCAAGACAGCTGCTGGCTCAGCCCACTGCTGTAAAAAGGAATCTTTGCTTTTGGCCAACTTGCTGACCCCCTGATTTAATTTTAACTTCAGCATTGGTACCAACCCTATAGCCTAGTGTTTAGAAAAGCACCAGTGTGAACCAGGACTGGTGATCTGAGTATGAGTATCAGACCTTTGAGTAATTAAAAGCTGTTTAAAACAATTTTTCAACATAAACAGTTACCCTAATGCATAAAGGTTCTAAAAGGTTCAGATGAGGTTTGGATAACTATCCAGGTTGCTTATCAGAACTTTTAGAACCTCAAAACTATTTGAGGTTCTTTCATTCCTACCACAAATTGCCATACAAAAGCTCTCGCTCTTGAAGTTATTACCCAGTCCAGTAAAGCATGGTTGCCAGCCTTGCTATTTAGTCAGGGTGTATGTGTGATGACCTGTCTTAAGTTTGAATGACATAATAGTGTGTGGTGAGGCTTTGTTGAATATGGAATTCCATACTCCATAGAAAGTCATTCAGCTTCAGTACTGATGTTTGTACTGCAGCAGAATGACTTTTGTTCTACCGCATTATAGACATCACAAGACAGTGCAGTCAGTCCGCTGACTGCGGGCTTGCTGTCAGAAACTCACGCTGTACTGAAGTAGGATTAAAAAAAAGAAGAAAAGAAGTGCCTGTAACCTTTGCCACACTAAAAGATATAGACAAAAACATGGCAGGAGTGCTTCTGTGGGTGCTGAATTACAGGCACAATCATGTGTCAGAGAATGGGACACTTTCAAGAAGTCACAAGCTGTAGATAAACAAGAAACTGTGAATATAGGAGCTGATGATTCCAGAAAAAGAAGCTTTCTATTTAATTGAACTGATGATTCCAAAAAAGTGGCATAGTTCATATTTTTGTGTTGATATTTCGTTCAGTATTATGATCACTATTTATTTTTTTTAATGTATGCTATATAAATAGTGCATAGGCCCCAATACACAACATGGCTGTTTTTCAACTCATGGTTGCCATGACGACAGACGGATCTTGTGACCTTCACTCTTGAGGTTGTTGTCATCATGGTAACCACTCAGTGAAAAAAAAGCCTTACTGAATCCACAATTCAGACTGATATGCACAAATCCTGTGCATCCTTCCATAGGATAAGCACAAATCCTGTGTATTCTCACCATGGATGTGCACAAATCCTGCATATTCCCACCATGGATATGCTTGAATCCTGTGTATGTCTATCATGGATATGCACAAATCTCATTTATCCCTACCATGGATATAGACTAAACCGCTGTCTCCCCAACATGCAGATTATGTATTTTTCCAGCATTAAAAGCAGTGATACCAAGCAACACCAGCATTACAACTTGCTGAGATAAATGACTTTGCGATAGCGACAGATAGATATCTTTAGTCATGACGGAACCTGTTGATGGGCACCACTGCACACCTTTTTTACATTTTCAGTGAACATAAGAACCTAAGAAAGGTTACAGGTAAAAGGAGACCAAAAGTCTATTTTAATTGTCTGGATGTTCCAGCTAAGTAGTACCCTTGGTTAGTTCTGCATCTTTGTTTACATATATCTATAGATAGATATACACACACACACACACACACACACACACAATATATATATATATATATATATATATATAAACACATAGGATATGCAGTGGGGACCTGTGTGATACATGATTTATGTACATAAGTATTGTTTGACCTTGGGTAACCTCATGGATGGTGAGAGCCACAAATGAGGTGGCAAAGATCAAACAGCATGAATGTGCATAAGTCATGTATCACACATGGTACCTCCTGCATATTGATTGAATACCTTGTGTGTTGGGTTATTTTTGTTTAGTTTTTTTTTTTAATCTTGTGAAGTTTGAGGATTTATTTTGTGAGAAAATGTTACTGGGCTTTTTGACATCCCTGTTGCTAAGGGCATTACCATGGATGAGGCATGTTGATGCCAAACCAACATGATGACATTACAGCTACCATAGTCACTGACTGGCGCAGAATGCAATTTTCAAACAATTTTCAACAAACATAGCACCTATGTTTAGTAAGGAGTGTAAACTGAGTTCAGGCACCTGTTACAGCCAAAAAGCACTCTAAAAGCATGCAAGAAGGACTTTTGATTTAGTTGTGGTTCATGTCAAGAACATATTTTATTTATTTTCTTTCAGTCTGGTGTTACTTCCACAGGATGACATAACAAAGCAGGGATGGAACTGAGCATGCTAGGAGAGCTAGAAAAAGGACAAAAGAAACAGGAAAGCCAAGCTAGCTCACTATTCAGCCTGTAAGTGTTCTCCAAATTTCAAAGGAAAAGAACATTAGGTGGAAAGAGGAGAGGCAGTTCAGTTTAAAAACGGAAACACATTTTTTAAAGAAGCCCCATATATGTGGAATGAGAGCAGACGTGACATGGAGCAAGAGAAATGGTGATGTGAACAAGTATGGCTGTTGCTTAAATGGAGGGCTGGATAAGTCAGAAGCTGCTGAACATCAGATGTGGACAGTGGTGGATTACCAGTGGAAGAAGTAGAAAATGTGTCTGATGGAGAAGGAAGTGGTGAGACTTTCTAATTGAACAGAGGCAGATTGAGAAAGGGAGCATTGAAAGCATGAAGTAAAAATTAAGTGCAGAAAGCAATTAATTGTGAGTGTGGATATGAACAAAGAAGGGAACTGTTAGGCTGTGGCAGGAAGGATTGCTTAGCTTTAGTAGACATTAGCTGTATTACAAATGAGAGTAGTGTTCCTCTTGATCTGTTACCAAAAGAACAAACTCTGGCCAGAGCCGATAAAGCTGCAGCTGAGCAATTTGGGGTAAAACTATTGTGTATTACCAATTACAACCCTGCATTGGCAAAATACATAGGCTCATAAATTTGTTGTTTTGTAATATTTTGATACCAAATTTTCAACATAGCCTTGTTTTGATCTTGCCTCATGAAGACGGGCAGAGACAATGTTCAACTCCTAGTATAAAAGTGACTTTGTGCAGGGACTGCAAAATCAGCTTTTGGGATGCAAAAACACATTTTGGACAGGAGTTAAAACTGACAGCTATCACATTCATGAGGTGCTGTAAAGAAATGGCTATGTTGAAAATTTGAGGTACATCATGAATATTACCAAACGTATGAGCCTGCATTTGTAAAATTCAACGTAGGCTTCTAACTGTTGTTTTAACATTTTACACTAGATTTCCAACATAGCCTTCTTATGACCCTACCTCATGGAACAAGGTCAGAGAATATTTTCAACTCCTGCTCAAAAGGTGATTTCACAGAGGGACCATGAAATCACCTTTCTGGATGTAAAAAATACATTTTCACCAGGATTTGAAAAATGAATACTGTCATATTCATGAGGTGCTGTAAAGATATGACTATGTTGTAAACTTGGGGTAAAAAATATTGAAAAATACAAAGTTACAAGGCTGTATTTGCAAAATTCAATACAGGCTCATAACTTTGTTGTTTTTTTTAATATGTTTACACAAATATTCAACATAGCCTTCTTATGACACCACCTCAAGAACATAGGCAGAGAAAATGTTCACCTTCAGCCTGAAAGGTGATTTTGTGCAGGGACCACTAAATCACCTTTAGGGACAGATCTGCCTAACGACAGTGTCATTGTTCGTTAGGTGTGGTCCCAATGAAGACATGTTGAAAATATGGGCCAAACATATGTAAAAATGGCCAAGTTATGCCTCTTAGTTCAAAACCCCATTGAAATACATTGAACAGCATACCTGTTTCTTCAGCTTGTGGGCCAACTCTGAAGAGTGAAGATGTATTTGTGGTCCAGAGTGGATTATGGCATTGGACCCTCATGGGTAAGTAATGGCTTGGGGTGTATGAAGTGGTTTGTGCTGAGTGGATGGTTGGGTGGGGGTCAGAAATGGCACAAAATACATTGATGGATGGTTTTCTTTTACAGGTTATGGAAAAAAACAGGACTCAGGATACCCAATCATGACACTGGGGGACTGGGCAGCTGCAGTGTCATTGCTATCTTTCGGCGGGGTGCTGAGATGGAGGGTCGGGTCAGGTTGGGGGGAACTTTTATAATAAAAAAATTAAAATAAGCAGTCATGACAGAACACAGCATACTCTGCCATGCCCAAGATGGCCATCACATGTTACTACACATGCATGGCTACTAGCACATGCACAGTAGAGTGTGGTGACCATCGTGGCTACTGTGGAGTGTGACATGTTCTGCTGTGATTGCTGGCACTGTAAAAATATTGCAGTGCTACTTCAATAGAGATAACATGAGTGGAGTGCTTCATGGACTCAGAGGTGACTGTGAGGCAACTGCAACATGTTCAATCGCAAGGAATGCACTGAGTACTTTTCTCATAGCAAGAGGCCTGCATGGCTTCACCCACTGCAGCCCTAAAAATGGAAGGTATGGAATGTAGTGCTGAGCCAGCATTGAGCGGGTGATGTAGTAACTGTACATAAATGGATGGTGATGAAGCAGCTGTGTACATAAATGTAAGAGTCTACATTTATCTGCATGATTAGTTAGATAAACAGATTGATCATACTCCATTTATGCCACTCCTTTACATAAATATATAGCGTGTTTTTTAAGATATCAGTTGTTCTGCTGTACAAAATGCCTTCCTGTAGAGTGTTCCATCTGGAAATTATTCTTTGTGCAAACCAACCCTTTCATCTATTTGTTTAGTATTTTTTTTTCATCCCACACCTTCTCTTGTGTAATTTTTTTAAAATTTAAGATTTCTAAAGGAATGGAGCCCATGCGCTGTGTATGGCAGAATCAAGTTGTCTCCCTGCCTTCTCTGCTCCAGGAAGAACATACTGAGCTCCCTCGGTCTGTCCTCCTATGTCATATTCCTTAGTCATGTGATTTTTCTGGTGTAGGGTCTTTGAATCCCCTCCAACCTAGCAATGTATTTCCTTTGTATGGACTTCAAAACTACACCTCATACTTGAAATGAGGTCTAACCATCAAGCAATACAGAGGCAACATCACCTCCCTACCACTGCTGCTTATATTTTTAAGAATGGAACCTGTGATTTGGCTACAGTTTGTGACAGCTGTCTCACAATGTTTGTCCCATGTTAAGTTATCACTGTCCTGAACACCTTTTGGTATGTGTGAAGCCTGTTTGATACTCCCAGTATATATCTTATACATTTGCTTTGAAATCTTTTTTTATTCTTTATTTGGGGCCTCTTCATAATGCTGTCTTTCCCAGCTCAGTATCAATTATTTTATTACTTTTGAGTTCTAGAACCCAGTGCCCCCAGTTAAGTGGAAGACCTGCAAGGAAAGTTTCATGGTAGGCTTCACACAACTAATATCACCAGATCCTGGGAATAGTAATTACAAATGAATATTAGACAAGGAAAAAAACAGCATTGAAAAGGGACCCAAAATAAAGAACAAACTAGATCTTTTCAGAACAAACACAGTAAATATACTTGGGAATGCTAAACAGACTCAACACATGTCCATACTTCCAATTATATTGAAAAAATAAAGATAAAACAAGTTTATGTTCCCCTTAAATAAAATACTTTTGAAGGTCAGAATGGGTTCAGCATATGGGTGGGAAAGTTCGGGAATGTGTAAAATGTTTTGTTTTGTGCCGTAAGAAGGTAAAGAAAGTTTTTAGATATGTCCATGTTTAAGATAGGTCTCGTGTTTAAGTTAACCATTTTTCAGTAGTTTTATGTCTTATTCTTGTGTATTCAGTTAAAACCAAATAAAAGTCTGTATGGCATAAAAAGGAAGGTGAAGAAATGGCAGCTGTGTGTTCTGAAAGCTTTAACCAAAAACGTAATTCATGGTTTTATGTCAGACTCTTAAATTATGGGATTTGTGATGTCACAATGGTGAATTTCAAGGTTTGACGACATGCTCTACTCATGAGTTATTAGCCATAGCTATATATTATCTATCGTTTTTGCAGTAAATCATTTGTTATTGATTTGTTTTCTTCAGTACTGCATTCAGTACAGCTGGCACGGGATAGGTAGATTGAACACAGCAGTACAAAACATCAGAACAAGCAACCAGAAGAGTACAGTGTATCTTCCTCTAGTAAGCACAGGATGATATACAATATATACTGCCCAAAGATAATGAGAACCTATTTAACAGACAGAAACAATATAACTCAGAGCCTCAGTCAACTGTGGGGAGGTGAGGGAGACATCTTCAAATTCATACTGCTGTGTTATTAGTAGAGATGCAGAGAAGTAAAATTCTGCCTGCCAAGTGGTGCAAAGTGGCCACTTCATGTTAGTATCCCTCTACGTGAAGTGCCCATTTTAAATGCTCACCTTGCCACTTCGCATTGTAATTATGACTGCGCATTGTGCACTCTGCCTTATTCTGCTTTAAGGCAGAGTAAGAATTCACAGGCAGCCCACACACATCACGTGGCTTTCACAGTGTAGGTCACATGCTTCAGGCAGGCAGGAGGTTACAGGCAAAAAGAATCTCCAACATGGGCTGACTTACAAATTTTGCATGAGGTGTGACAAATGGCTCTGTGAATGGAGGTGTGACGGGGTGTGTGAACATGTGATGAAGAGGGGTGCACAGTTGACATATCCAAAATTAAGTTATTTTCCCAGATTTACACACATGGGTCGATGTACCACTTGCACTTGTCATACTGCATTGTCCACCACTACTACTGCTACTCTGACCACCACTTAAGAAGATTTCAGAATCATTATCCTCCACCTCATCATGCCTGTAGTAATCCTCTACTGTTATTTCATTGCCACTGCAGGCATTCCTACTTGCTCTTACGGTCATGGAAGGGAATAACAAACTCATTAAGGCTGATGATGAGGGTAAACGTCCCACTATGGCATTAGCTGCCATCTGGTGCGAGGTCCGCAGTGCCATGTGCCTTTTCTTAAGATGTGTATGCTGTCCCACAATGCCCAGATGACTGTCCTTTTGACCTCGACTCACACACACATAGCAAAGCTGGCAGATTGCAACTGACTCGTCATTTGCATCTTGGACAAAAAAATCCCAAACAAGGGATTGTGATCTCTCACTTTTAACATGTCCCTGATGCTGCTTATTGGACTCCATTTTTTTAACCACTGAAATGGAGGGTGTGCTACATGATTTTTCAGGCTGGACACACTTGGGGCTGGATATTCAAAACTTTGCCTCAGTGCTGAATTAGCACTGCCCAGTGGGCAAACTTAGCCCAGAGCAAAAAGCAAGCTATATTCAAAAGGAATAGCCGGTGCAAAACCAGATGAATATAGCAAGCAAAGGAAGCGGCAAACAGGGCCAGGAGTGCAGGGCAACATAGCCCGGGAATAAGACAGCACTGAATATAGCAACAGGGAAGTGCAAACTGCAGCTGCAGCTCATTAGACTCTGTAGCAAACCAGTGTTGCAGGTGGAGGGACATTGTGTGTGATGCACAGAGATGCCTCACATCTACTGCAAACAGCAATGCAAGACTTGCATAGCCTACCTAACTACTAACCGAATAATTTAATTATTACTAAGTTAGTCTTCAAATAGGTAGTTCATTTAAATTTTTCGGCTCGTGGGCAGACTACTTTACTACTACTGAATACTACCCACAATTATCATAAAATTACTATTGCAATACTAGCAAAAAAGACAAAAAGAAGACAAAAATATAGTATTCAGACTTCGCTGAGGGTTCTATCCTCTAGGACCTCCGACCCTTTGTGTCTCCTCACCCTACTCTGTGCTTTCACTTTAGGACCTACTGGAATACTTCATACTGAAGACAATCCAACTCTGGACACTGTGACCTGGACAGAGCAGGTATGCCATATTTAATTTAGGAATCAAAATTAGGTTTTGCAGCCACTAACCAGCAGGGCTAGTGACTGGGAAAATCCCCACAGACTTTTCCATGTCCCAGGTTGGTGTACTTACTGAAGTGTTACCTTTTCCGCTACAAGACCACAAGGCTGGCTTATTAGCTAGATACAAAGTCTACAAGCATTTAGCTAATGGGATGATGCCAGTTTTGACCCCAGTGAAGGGGTGGGGCTAGAGTTTAGTGCAAAGGAAGGAGGCGGGGCAAGTGTTGTGGGATGCTGTAGAGAGGGGATCTAGTGTCTGGGTCGGGGGGGTGCTAGTGTTTGGGGCTTTGGAAGATGGGTCAGCTGGGGTCGGAGCTGTGGAGGGAGAGGGGCTTTGTCAGGGGCCTGTGGAGGAGAGTGTAGAGGACGGTGTATATGTGCCTCAGGTGTCTGAAGAGGTGGTGTCTGGGGGAACTTGAAGAGAAGGAGTGCAACAAGGGTGTGGGTGATTCTCCAATGGCTATGGAGGAAGTGGTGTGGTTTCTGGGAGTCGGGGGACTCCAGGATGGAAGACATATCCATAGGCTCAGAAAAGTGTGGTGTCAGAGAGGGAGGGGTGTTCAGAGGGACTGTGGTGAAAGAGAGGTGGGTGGTGTGGCAGAGTTGTGTCAGGAAGTGGAGGGAGGGATATAGTGTTTGGGGCTATGGAGGGTGCCAGGCTGGAGTTGGGGACTATGGAGGGTGTACAGTCAAGGGGGGACTACTGTCACATGTGGCTGTAAGGGAAACATGCTAGTGTCACATGCTGTGTAGGAAGGGGCCTGTGGAGGGAGAGGGAGCTAGTGTCTGGGTTTGAGGAAGGAAATGTGTCTATTGTCTGAGCTGCAGGCAAGTTAACTATACAGATTAGAGGGTATGCAAAATCCTATTTATTCTCAGAAAAAATATTGAGAAAGAGCCTTAGTGCTTAAGCACGGAGGCAAGGGTCACCCCAGAGGGCATTAGCCGGGAAGCCAGTTTCAGTGACATACAAATTACACATACCTCCATACTGCAAAGCATCATGGGCTGTATGCAAATCACCACAAAATGTTATGCTGGTTCAAAGTTTTTTGTCTTTTAGCTTGATGATTGTTTTTATTGGGCTCATCACAACCCAAACCTGATCAACTAAGGGTAGCTGATTCATTCCACTGGGGTGTCATACAGATCAGACACACTGATGAGTCCTAGTGGACAAAACACATGCGCTTCTGTTGGCACCCTTTGCAGACTGTGTGAGAGGCCTTTCGCACCATGCATTCCTGCTTAAAGTTGAACCAGCATAACATGTTGTGGAGAGTTGCATATACAGCCCAAGATGTTTTGCAGTATGGGAGTATGTGTGATTTTGTATTTCATTGAAAACATATTGGTTTTCCCAGCTTTTTTTTAAAGTTATTTATTGAAGTGAAGTGTATCTGTTTAACAGGATTTGATACAACATGCTGTTCAGACACATAGGCCTGGCTGGGGTGACTAACGCTGCACCTTGGAAATGCATCACTAAATAATCACTGAGGCTCTTCGCTTTACCCAGTGGGTCCCCTGTATACAAATGCCAGTGGCCTGAGGGTCACCTGGGTCCACAAAGGTCAGCTAAACAATTTGTAAACTTGTTAGCAGGTTTAATGCTGCCTTGTGGGGTAGAGTTCAGAGATACTTGGGCTGACATGTATGCCAAGATCTGACAAGACTATGCACTGTGTCAGAAGAGGTAGGGTTTGGTATGCAAATGGAGAAAATGGCAACTGCCAGTATGAAGCCCCGGTCACTGCAGACTCTGCAGACTCTGCACCACTGAGAAGTACCATTCTGCCACCAGCCACCTAGCAGTATCATCCACCATCCCAGGTACTTACCTTGGCCTTCGGTGCAGCTGCAGATTCCCTCCATGGGGGGAGGGGATGCAGGAGAGGGAGGGTCTTTATCGCCATCCCCCACCTTCCAGAATTTCTCATCAGCCATGACAACACATCTCACCCAAGACTCTATACCAGTTTGCTGGTCCGGAGCCTTGTGAATGGTGCAGGAGCATAACAGCTGTTGTCTTCATCCTACCCTGTGTTGGTTGATGGGTGGAGCAACATTGCCCGCCACCCCCAAGAGAGATCAGTCTTAGGGACACTGAATCCTCCCCTTCATGATGCCCCTGAGTGACTGAGTCCATTCTAAAACCCAGGTCGATGGTGTGGTTCCGGTCCAGTATGTCCCCCTCAAACACACACACACACACACACACACACACACACACACACACACCACAACCCACTTTTTTTTCAGTCTCTAAAGGACCTTCCTAATTGACTCAGATGATCCGTATTTTTATTCTTTATCCTGACCCATTTTACCTTCTATGGCTACAGATCTGACAAGATAAGCATTGTTTTTTGTTTTTTTTTTGTTTAATCTATATTGTTTGTCATAGTTGGTTCGTAAAGAGCTGCAGATCCATTGTGACCCCCCCGATTGCTGTTCTTGTTTTACAGGAATGACTGGCTGTTCCCCTGAGACCCTCTTATCCCAGGCTCCACAGGAACCAGGTAAGAGATATCTTATCTGTGCTAAGATGTTAACCTGTAACGGTGCAACCCCAAGTATTATGACAATTGTAGGCTTTCACTTGTTAGGTGTTGGTGATGCAGGGTTTGAAATATCCCCAATTTGAAAGTCCAAAACTTATCCTGATTTATCACTAGGGGCTGAAGATTAGTATAAAAAAAACATACAATAAAAAAACACTAATGGGTTTACCATATTTAAACCCCCAGATGAACATGGCAAATAAATAATATTCCTCTTGATGGGATTTAGTCTACTACCCCATACTGCCTGAAAAACAAACTTAACAATTTAGCTTCAATTGTTTGGGAGGAGGAAAACCTTACTAACATACACAAATTGTGGTAAGAGTTTCATTTTAATTAAAACCATACTTTTTTTTTTTTATCAAGTTTCCAATGATTCCATTTTGACACTATCGTATTTCCCAGTTCCATCCTTAATGTCCAATTTAATAAATCTAAATTCCTACACCCCAAAATAATCCTAAAATCTTAATAGGATGAGAAACAATGGGAATACCAGAAATCTGAGGGTCAATTTAAGATCGTGTTCCCAAATATATACCTTGGCTCTTAGATGTATTTAAACTAGCTCCTGATACTGAAGAATAAATATTACAAACTTTTATTGCTAAGGATATAGACTGTACATCTGGTAAAAGAAGACACAGGTTGTCAGCATAGGCAAGACACTTTGCTGGACTCGGTAAAGACCCTATTTGTAAAGATCGTATTCTAGGGTGGGTATTTATACTTTTTAATAAAGGATCAATACAGAAAATGTAGAGGAGTGGGCTAAGGGGACAGCCTTGCCGAACTCCTCTCTGTACTGGAATTATTGGTCCAACATGTCCATTCACCATGGGAGTTACAGTAGCAGATGTGTATAACAGTTTAAGCCAACAGTTCTTAGACGTTGTCACAGGGAGCCTCCCCAAATCCATGGAAAAGATTTTGAGCCTCCCCAAAAACTGAAATAATCTTGGGCCTCCCCAAAGAAAATTAACATATTGTACTTTGCACAGTACACCATTAATAAATTGAAACCCCTTTGAGTACTTCGCTCTCATTCAGTTCTTTGTCTTTCACTGATGTGGAACCTTTGAAAAAGAGCACCTGTGCTCAAAGGTGTTATCTGACTAACAAATAAAACAAAATAAATGTTATTCAGCTTACTGTAACCCCCCTGCCACACACACACACACACACACACACACACACACACACACACACAAGCCAGCCTACTTGCTCCATTATTTTGATTCTTGAACCATTGTTACCCCTTGTTGCAGTACCTTCATGGGGTCAGACTACTTTCTCTGTTTCCTCTCTATCTGGAATAACCTTCCTACATACCTCGCCCCCCCCTTCCCTGCTCTTATGCAACTTCTTAGGGATTACTTTGCTCCTTCCTACTATTGCTCTTAGCACTTCTATGCTCAACCCTTGTATTTGGGCTGTTCTGCCATCACTCTACAAATTGATCAATTACCACCACTCATTATTAATTTATTCTTCATATTTATTTACACTATTGTTCATTTTGTATTGCTTAACTGCTTTACAGTTACCTTTTGAGTTGTATTTGCTCCCTACCCTTCTTCAGGTACACCTGGAATAAGCCTTGACTCCTTCACCTTCTCTTGTCAATAATTTGTAAATAAATACATAAATTTCACCTACTATGTCCTCTTTCAGTTTGCTTCATCCTTTCAAACAAAATATATAAAACTCAAAATTTAAATACAGTACTTTTCAGACTTGCTTGAGCCTCCCTTGGAACTGGTTGGGGCCTCCCCAGGGAGGCTGGCCTCACCATTTGAGAACCCCTGGTTTAAGCCATGTATAAATTGATCCGGAATATTATAGAATCTCAGAACCTCCCACATATAACAATGACTAATAGAATCAAAAGCTTTACTTTGGTCTAATGAGCATAAAAACCCTTCCACTTCCTTTTTTGTGCTTCTAGTAATTATTTCTCGAAGTAAGAGGAGATGTTCCAAAATATTTGAGTGGTTCACCGAACAAACTTGTGCTTGACTAATCACATGATTTGCTACTTGTTGTAATCGCAGAGTTAAAATTTTTGCCAGTAATTTAAAATCCGTATTTAATAGACAAATTGGTCTCCAGTTTGTTAAAAGATTTCGGTCTCCTGTTTTATATAGATAAACTAGAGAACCCTGTGCCATAGTGAAGGGTAAGGCGGTTTTTAACATTAAAGAAAAACCTGTAGCCAATTCTTGTGCCAAAATTGCTACAATAAATCTGTAGACCCAGTAGTTAGACCATCCTTCCTGAGACTTATTTATAGGCATAGTTTTCATAGCCTAGTTGTATTTCAGAAGAATGAATATCCTTCTGCAGTTCCTGTTTTAAAGCAAATGGATTTCTGAACCTCAATATTTCTTAAAAATTGCTGGATACCCTCCAAGTCAATGTTAGTATGGGAAAAAAGAGATTTCGTATGCATATACACAATACTCATAATTTCATCATGCATATTACGCAGCTATCCTAATGAATCTTGTAAGCTATCCATTCTTTTTCACTTCACTCGCTGGTGACAGGTATCATATGGACAAATATTTGAAAGGGGCCCTTGTAAACCAAAAGTTTGTTGGAAAGCTAAAACAGCAGCTTTTTTTTTTATGAAATTGACACGTGTTCTTTTAAAAAGAAATCTAAGCACTATAATCATGTAGGAAACATATGATAAAGAGATTAAAGATTGTAGTTGTTGTCTATGTCGCAAATACGTCTAAGTATTATCTGTATCTTCTTACTCAAACTTTTTAACAAAACAATTAATTCCCTTTTTAAATCCTCCCACCAGTGTATCGGTGAGTCATATAAAAAAAAAATGTTTTTTTTTTGCAGATAAAAAATACTGTATTTGTGTACGACAGTTTTCCTGATTTAATAATGAGGAATTGCATTTCCATAATCCTCGTCCTATCTGAACCCCATGTCCTAAAATAAGAAAGAGCATAGAATGGTCAGAATATTCCACTGCCTGTACACCGGCTGTAGAAATGAAAGAGTGTTGGGAGATAAACAAAAAAATCTATCCTAGTAGGATCTTTACAAAACTTTGGCACTACTCTTTTAAGATGAAATAACATGGCATCAACCAAATCTGCTTTGCGCACTATATCAGATAAACAATTAGAATCACAAAAGGATTTCAAAGTTTTAGTCCGTAACCCCTTATCCCATTTATCCAACCCACAATTGAAATCACCTCCTCAAATTACTAAGTGTGCAATGTATAAAAAAGGCTGAATTATTTTAAACAAAGACGCCTTCTCGCCTTTGGATTGTATGGCATAGATATTAATAAGACAAAACGATTTGCGTTTGAACAACAAATATCTATTAATAAAGCCCACCCAGGAACCAAATCCAGCAATTTTAAACATGTAAATTCAAGGCCTTGAAACAAGATCCCTACACCCGAGCATCGGTCTGTACCTATCGACCAATAAGAAGGTCCCACATACCAGGCATTAGTAGCATTATGCACATCAAGCAGAGTATGCAGTCTTGTATCCTGCAAAAAATAAATACCTGGTTTTTGATGAATAAAAGCGGAAAAAAACATATTCCTTTTTCTCATGCTCATAATACTATTCACATTCACAGAAGTGAGAGATAAAGTCATAAGAAGACAAGAGAGGTGTATCTCAATAGAGAAAAAAAAATCATTTCTTTTTTACCCAATTTCTAGTACCCAGCCTAGATTTAAGTTTAACATGAGATGGGTATTTTTTTGAAGGTTCTTGATGGGGATGATCTGTAGTACTTCAGTTTGATCCACTTCCCATCCCTACCATAGAAGATGAATCCAAAAGTATTTCAGAATCACTATCTGCTGTAGGAAGAGCCTGATACCGATTTTGAAAAGAGATGACCTGTGTTTTGCCATTTTACAGCTGGAACAGATTTTTCCACCCTTTTCTGAGCCAAAGTACCTTTTCTGGTATTATAGGCTGGGGGCATCACTGTTTCTGGTATCTCAGGAGGCAAATCACCATTTCTAACCCCATAGTACCCTGCTGTTGAGAAAAAGGTAAGGGAGTAGGAGGTGAATCTACCACGGGATCCACCTGTAATTTTGTAACTGTTGTTTGGAGAGTCCTAGAAAGTGGAGAAAGCTTTGGGGAAGTGGGGTGGGGGGAAGGGGAAGACTGTACAGGTTCAGACTGTTGCCGCTGGGCTGCTGTTATGAGCAGCCGTTGTTCCTCACAACCTCCACCGGGATTTGTATTATGGGCGGCCCAAGCACAACTTTGATAAGAATGCCTCTTGTCGTTGCATAAACTACAAACCATTTCATTTAAACAATTACTACTGACATGGCCTAATTCATTACAGAGAGAACATCTTATTTTATCACAAATACTGCTTGTATGGCCCTCAGAGCCACATTTATAGCAGGCCTTTGGTTGGCCTGCATAAAACAAGACTCCTCTACCACGCCCAAGAAAAAATGAATTTGGCAAATATTTAAGACCACCACTAGTTGAAGAAAGTAAAACTTTAAATTTCCAACCCCCAGTCCAATAGTGTTCACTATCAAAGATAGCGGTGGGTTCATCCAGAATAGTACATCTTTGCTTTATCCAGTATGTCAAATCCGTCACACTGACCCCTTCATTTCGAAACAATACAGTTACAAATTTTATAGCAGGTTTTGTCAGGGGTATTGCTTCAAAAGGAGTCCACAGAGGAGAGTTGCGAAGTTCATTGTATCATTTCCAAAAAATGCTCTAAACCAGTAGTAGTCTTGAAACTGATATCAAACGTATGTTCACCTGATGCATGAATTAGAGCATATATTTCGGTAGCAAAAAATCGTAAGTAATTTTTTATCAAAGCTTTACCCACGTAAACATGATCAGGAACACAGTCTAATCCTCCTTTATAAATTAAACGAATAGCATTGTGGTGTTTAGAAGGAGCTACAGGTAAGTGAAACAGAGAAGCAAACGACTTTTTAGGTGTATCAGGTTTAAGGTTTAAAGGAGCATCCAGGACAAGAAACTCAGGTTGAGTTGGTAACGCTCAGATTTGTTATATTGTCAGAAATATCTAGAGAAGGAACAGTATCAACACTAGATACTACAGTCCACTCTATATCCGTAGGAATTTTAATGGCGACGTACTAGAAACCCAGCGATTATCCTTTTCAGTTTTCTCCCACCCTGCAGCCAGCAAAGCAGCATCTACAGACCAAGACTTTTAGTGTTAGACTGCAACAACTCGAGTAGAATGTGTGCTAGAAGCAAGCAAAACCTGGCGTGCATCGTCACAGGCTGACTCACCCGGCAAGGCCTTTGATGCTGCCACGTCAGCATTCAGAATCAGCTGTGTAGTTGAGTCTGACAGCGGTGAATTCAGTGCTTCTGAAGGCATCACTGCTAGACGTTTAGGTCTTACCAAAGAAGACTGTTTGGAAGGAAACTGTTGCTGCTGTGTTGAAAAAAGTAAATCGTCGTCTGAAACTTCTTCCTCTACCCGAGTACGAACAGCTTGTACTGCATTCGAACGCTGAATATCCTTGCAGGTAACTCTGCTTAGCCAGAAAAGCTTCTTGCTGATTTATAACTTCCATTAGTCACGCTTGACATTCCAAAGCCAAAATTTGTCATCGCTCCAGATCCTGAGCCGCCTTCAGTATTGCATCTGTATCGTTTGGTCTTCAAAAATCGGGCCTTTCACCCGCTCTGTTCCAGGCAGTTGAGAAGCAGGAGGTGGAACGAACCCTCCTGCCTCTTCCATATCCATCTCCTTTGCAGAGTCCTCACCGACTGCCGCCATAACCGACAGCAGCAGCGCCCCCTACAGAGCAGAGGGATTTCCCTGGTGTCCTGGCCAAATTTCCTTCATTCACTGGAAATACCACCAACAGCTTAATCTGGTTTAAGGTCAGTTGGCATTCATCTGTATCCCCTTCCCCCGGGTCATGCCTGAAAATAGGCAGGATTTAACCAGTGCACTTACCCGGTCAAAAAAAACTAAATAAATAAAAGCAGTAAAGTTCAATGTGGGCCAGTAATGCCTCTTGACACAAATTTTTATCCAATGCCAGGTCTCTGTTCCACTGCAAAAACTAATAATCCCTGCCACAGGAATGAACAAATGTTGCTGCAGAAGCCTAGGAGACCTGCAGTAGAATTCAGGAATGATGTACTGCAGAGAACATGGGGCCCTGCTTATATGAATCCAGCGAACATCATGTAACGCTGGTGTAATATGATCAGGGCAGAGGTCAGAAGCCTCCCGGCTGCATTCTGTACCTGCTGCTGCTGCTATCAGATTTTGTCACAAGGCAAGTCCTTGTAGCATGCATTGCAGTAATCGAGGCATGGAGGAACACATTTGTACCGATGCATTTTCAGATATCCATGTTGTAAAAAAGGGAGCAGTCTAGCGGTACTGCCTTAAGATGATAAACACAGCTCTTGACTATGGCTGACACCTGAAACTCTAGTGACAGCTTAACATCAAGAGTTAATCCCAGGCTACAAGCTACTTTCACCACTTCCAGCCAAACTCCATCAAACATGGGAAGCTTGAGACTAGAAAACTGCTGATCTAGTCCCACAAGAAGCCATTCTGTTTTGTCAGGAATCAGGATGTAGTGACAATCACTTAGCACCCAAGTTTTGGGACTCCCTTCCCAATGAATTGAAGGCACTGGTCATGCCCCACACATTCAAACAGAACCTCTGGGAAGCTAGGTTAGGAAGAACCTTATGTAAATGCCATACCAAATGATGATACACCTCACCTATCGCATATGACTAGTTTGATAACATATAAATGCACTTAATGCTTGTTGTTAGCATCATGTATGGCCAAAGTCCATGGAGTCTTTGACCACTTGTCCTATGTATGTACACCATATTGCCACTCTATTGCCATTATTGTATTGTATTCTTGATGTTACTCTTTCTCACTGTGATTGTAATTTAACTGTGTCTTGTATTGGATGTGCCATCCAATTGGCTTGGGGATCAGTGTACCCACCCAGTAAATAAATAAATAACTCAGTCTGAATAATTGGCCTTAACTTGAAAATTTCCTTTGCTACCAGATGTCCCTGGTCTGTAAGGAGTGACTGGAACTATACAGGATTGGTCCCAGACTGTTTCTTGTATCTAAGAAAGAACAGTCAAGGAGAACCAAGGGTTCAGTATCCTGATGATGCAAATTTGCATTAATTATCAAATGTTGCAGCAAGCAGGCACCACTGCCAAGATGAAAACACATGGGTGAGTTGACTTCATCAAGGAAAGCCTCAGAGAAAAGTGAAGGGCTGCAGTGTTTGGCCTCTGAGCATTGTCTGCCTGACATTTTACACTGCATGGCACTGGTTTTGTTGTCTACCTTACACTTTGAATATATATATGAGTATTTTGTGATTTTGGTAGGCGCTCTGAGCATGGGAAAGCAGCTACATAAATACAAATCTATTAATATCTAGTCCTCTACTAGCAGACTTGCTCTTGTTGCCCTTTGTAAATGTATGGCAGATTTATCTAACTACATATCTAGGCATACATGTTGCATTTTAAATGCAAAATACATCACAAGAAATACATGTTGTTCCAGGGATGACAGAGTGTTTGCATCTGCTCTAATGAGATTGCACTTGTCAGTTTGTTCCTAAGCAACATACAGTTTGAATATTATAGAAATATAACTTTTTCAAGAAGAAAACATACACATTTCATATCTGAGAGCATGCTTTTCATAGTCTGGACTATATACGTGCTGCATTTCACATTTACTATACCTTGCACTATGCTATACACAAAAAAGTCAAAAGTGCCAGCTTCATTGTTTTCATTTGGGTTTCTTTGATGCAGTTAACCATGGCAATGATAATATTCACAGCACGTTATCATTTCCTGTTCAGCATCCCAATAAATATAGTACAGTGTGAGATGAACAAATGGATGACCTGCCCATGTATCACTAATTTGTCCACTCCATTCGAAGTGGAATGACTGATACACCATTGTCATTTAAAAATATTTTGGGCATGCTTCTCAGTAGCAAAGTGGAGGTGAGTGCCAAATGGGGTAAACAGCTGCACTCTTGCACTTTCACACTTTCATCTTTTACTCAAAGTGGTTTTTAGGCACTGGGGGGTGGAATAAGTCAGTAATGTTGCCAGATATTAGTGTGCAGAAGTAGGGTTTGTGCCTGCTAAAATACTGGTTAGCAACATGCCCAGATGTCTGTGTATGTCACAGAACCAGTTGCATGGTGCTAAGCCATGCCAAGCACTCATGGGTACTGGTGTTACAGAGTCACCCCCCCTTCCCACATGCCCTGTAACATTAGGCCCACTTATGACATTTTCTTTCCACATCCACAGTCAAACAGCAAAGTTCAGTGTGGGCCAGGAATGCCCCTTCACGCACATCAAGAGCCAAAACATAACCCTGGTGTACAGTGAACCCTTCACCTTAGCCCCATTCCCCTGTGTAACATTCTGCACAGGCTGGCCCCACTATGATGTCTGCACCCTACTGGTTTCAGACTATGCATCCATGACTTAGAGACACCCCCACCATGTGACAGTCACATTTCTTAATGCATGTCTTAATGCAGAAGCTGTCACTTTAAAGTGCATCTGGGTTTCCGGGATCACCATGGTTTGTGCATGATCCTGTTGGTCATTTGCTGTGCAACATGTTGTAGGATTGGGGGGGGAGTGTTCCTGGCTGCCCACTTCCTTTAATTGCAGACTAATATTAGAGCTGGAGGACTCTCACTGGTTGGCAATCATGAGATGCAGATTAAGAGGCAAAGAGAGACTTAGCTCAAGTATTGATGGTAATTTTCTTTATTTTGTTGGAATAACTTGCCATCACGTGTGTAAATAGTGGCTCCAAAATGTTGTGGTCTGTGTCACTTCTTCCAGGGAAAGGGGGTGGCTCAGCTATGTGGATGGCATGCCACTCACGAGACAGAATCAAAAAGAACAGCAGGCACAATGGAGAATGGTAAGCTGTATTATATTCAAAGTAAGCTGCTGGGTACAGCCCAAAGAAAAACTGGACCTGTACAAGACAAACTTTTCAGACTTGAAAGGGAAGATCGCTAAAAGCCCTGAAAGAAGTAATGCAGGCCACAAAACTTTGGACCCACTAGTTAACCACGTGGTAGCAAGTCATTAAAAAATATAGAGAAACATATCATCAATAATGGAGCAAAGTCTCTTTCCACCTTTTATTTGGCATCTGCAGGGCAACCCAAGCTCCCTTCCTCACACAGCCACAATGTGATTTCTAACTACTGTAGGAGGGAAGGGTTGCTACCTACATTGTGCATGGTATAACAGGTTCCCAATGTCACTTCTGTTGCTTGCATCTGCACATTGGGCCCCTTGTTTCCCCATCATCATGAATTATAGTGGGTCTTTTCTCATGAAGTCTGCAGTTGTCCAACAAATCTCTGCATTTTTATTTCTGTACTCTCAGAAATTCTTACTGCCTTAGCTGGCCCAGTGGTGTAGAAGGCTGAGGCACTTTGTGCCTTATCTCTCACCATGCTGGTGACCTATGTTCGGGAATGAGCTCGGGTTGTTGGGACTTCGCCAGGGAGAGAAGAGGGTTGAGCATCCAGAGGATAGCTGTCTTCTCCCTGTGTTGGGAAGCTTTGTTGACTCAGCTCTTGGCTGCCTCCAGGTGGAAGCCTGGAGATAGCGTGGGCAGCTTAAGTGACACAAAGGGGGGGCCACGGCTCCATAGCGTGCGTGTGCCTCCACGTGCACATGCTTATGCATTGCTGTGGCTAGGGATGGATAACAGGATAAAATGGAAAATTTGTTGGCACAGGCTACATGAAGCCCTGCCCACCTGCCTCCATCCCTACACAGTTGCCTGGTCGCTGGCCCAACAATCTGGATGAGAATAATTGGGTGGGAGGAGGACAGCCCTCCCCTTCCCTGCCCCACCATGGGGCGCAATTCATGGGGGATCTAGGGTTTAGTGAACTTGAGAGATAGGTGCTGGGCAAGAGGAGGTGGGGACAGGGCTGAGACCCCACCCATGGTAACCAACAGAGAAAAGGTTTATGGAAAATAAAAGAAAATCGTTCTGCCCTCAATGTATTTGTCCCTCAGTTTCTTTGCTCTTGTTCTCCTTTCAATCGTAATTTACACTGTAAGAGTTCCTGCACAGTACAGCACTCATCCATGTCTTACTGGTTATATTTTACTATACATTTCTTATTATTTATAATAAGTGGCAAACCCGCCTTTTATCATGAGTCTTGTGCAGGGGTGCATCCCTGTCCACAACAACAATGGCTGTGTCTTGCTAAACATTGCCTACAGTACCATATGTGGAAAGCTATGCTAGCTAAGAAACATTCTGTTAAGGCAATTATGCACAGATGGAGGCCTTGAAGCCTATATTAACTGCTCCCCAGTTTTCACAGGTACCCTGCAGAATATATCTATCTAAATCAGTTTTATAGGATAATGTTGGGTTACTGTTGACTATTGATTCTGGAAGCCTAGTCCATAAACCAACAACCCTTTATAAAAAAAATTATTTTTCCCTATAGGTCCTAAAATTCAAATGCCTCAGCTGATTGTTACACTCTCTTGTAGGGCTGTAGGATATGGTAGATTTTTGAATTCACTGTTCAGTTTTACTGCTTATTTAGCATCTTTTGATGTATCATACATACTGTAAATAACATGTCACCCCACAATCTCCTTATATCCAGAGTTATTAAATTTGGACATTTTAGCCTCTCTTGGTAAGATTCCATAAACCCAGAGCCCTCGATATAAACAAGTAGTTTCTCCTGTCCATCCTAAAATTGAAACCTCTCAACTGATATTCATGTTCCTTTATGAGACGTGATTGATCTTTGAGTTTAAAATTCCATCTTTTTCTCAATTCAACTTCTTTTAATATATAATACATACTGTAAATAACTAATTGCTCCTCGATCTCCTTATATCTACACTCATTAAACTAAGGTATTTTAGTCTCTTTTAATATGACTTAATGTCTCAACCGCAATGCCTCAAGATATGAAAAGCTGCGAAAACCGAGTCCATCTATAATAAGGAATAGAAACATAACCATCCTCTAGTTGTAAGAAGCTGACAGTTGCAGGCTCAGTATAACTTCCCAGCTAATGAGAATTCCCTTTACTCTACTTGAGTGGTTAGATCTGCCGCCTTTGGTACTCAGGGTTCCTACACTCTAATTCCCAGCATGGGTTCTATCCAGTTGAAGGAACAGACAAAACATTTCAAAGTGTCTTCTAATTGACATTGACAATGACTTTCTCTCCCACTGCTGAAAATCCAATAACATGTGCTGAGTTCAGTTGCTTCAGAACATTTTGAAATACTGTCCCCTCCAGAAATGTGAGGCAAGTGTCCTCATCCCTTTAATTTGTATGGAAGTGAACCAAAGTCAAAAGATTAAAGAATTAAAAATGATACTATTAGCCGTTTTATCTGCAGCAACACTGAAAACCTAACATTGATTGCCAGGTATTTATTACTGCCTGCAACTTTATATTTGTGGCACCCAGGACAACTTGACAAAGGCCCATCTAGGCTACCTGTCTGACCTCTCACTTATCTGCCCATGACTGGCCAACGGAGCTTGCTTGTCTAAAGTCTGGGAAAGTCTGCTGCAAGATAACATCAGCCACCCTCCTCCCTCTCTTAACTAATGCAGCCTCCCTGCTTCTCACTTCTCCCCTGCATCTCACTCCTTGCTACCTCCTCCTCCATCCTGGCTCATCTCACTCAGGTCTATCTATCGGCACGGCATGAGGTGTGGTGTCCAATGCCTCAACCCTCAGCTCCACTGGGCCAGCTTGCCTGCACTCTTTCTATGTCCTTCTAGAGATGAGCTCTCCAGAACTGGATACAGTACTCAAGGTGGGGTCTCACCAGTGATTTATACAGGGGTAACACCACCACCTCCCTCTTTCTGCTGGTGATACCCCTCCATATGCATCCTAACATCCTTCCAATTGCCTTGTCACACTGCCTAGCCACCTTTAGGTCATCAGATATAATAACCCCAAGGTCTCAGTACCTCTCTTCCTAATTTGTACTCCACCCTTGGTTTCTGTGCCCCAAGTGCATAATTTTGCACTTTTGCACTGAAGCCCAGTTGCCATATCTTTGACTATTCCTCTAACTTTTCAGATCCCCTCATCCCCCCTCCCCCACCGGAGAGTCTACCCTGTTGCAGATTTTAGTGTCATTTATGAACAGGCAGGCCATCCCATCCAGCCCCTCTGCAATGTCACTAATAAAGACATTAAAGAGGACCGGTCACAGTACAGATCCCTGCAGTACTCCCCTGGTCACCCTCACTTCCTTGGAGTGAACTCCATTTACCACTACCCTTTGTCTCCTATCACTTAGCTATTAGCCAATTTCTTACCTAGTTTACCACCTTTAGACCCACTCCGAGACTACCTAGCTTGTTTACTAATCTCCTGTGTGGAATGGTGTCAAAGGCCTTACTGAATTCCAGGTAGGCCACATCCATCACTCCTCTCTGACCCAATTCCCTGGATACCCAGTCAAAGAACTCTATTAGATTTGATTGACAAGATCTCCCCCCTGTGAGTCATGCTGACTCAGGTCCGGTAAGCCACTGGCTTCAAGGTATTCTACTATCCTTTCCTTCAGTAGTGATTCCAATACTTTCCCCACCACCGAAGTCAAGCTGACTGGCCTGTAGCTGCCAGCCTCTTCCCTACTACCACTTTTATGAAGTAGGACTACATCTGCCCTCCTCCAGTTGCCCAGAACCACTCCTGTCTCCAGTGAGAGGTTGAACAGGACTGTCAAAGGTGCAGCCAGCACCTCCCTGAGTTCCCTCAGTATCCTTGGATGGACTCTGTCTGGCCCCATTGCCTTATCCACTTTCAGATTTGCAAGTTCTTTCCGGACTCTGTCCTCTGTAAATGTACATTAGTGTCTGTGGCACATGGACAGCTGGTTCTGATTACACTATGATTTTTTTCTGCAATATAAAATATGTAGGGGAGTGTCTGTTAGGAGAAACTACTGTCTTGCTGAAATGACACATCACCCCCCCCCCAGGTATAAGTTCAAAGGACAGGATGTAAGTTAAACTACAGAAATCTGGGATGCAATTAACTTGTCAGTTTGCTTTGAAGCCAGGAACTAAGATATCCATTTATGACGTCCTCAGGGAAATCCTTTGATCTGCACTAGGTGTCATGAAGAAAGGGGTGTCTTCCAAGGAAGCCAGTTCATTACATCAAAGAGACTTTGACATCTGTGTGAAGCAGGTTCCAGACTAAATTGGGAAGTCCAATATGCATTTGTTTGGGGTATCGTCCGAGGAAGCCAGTTAATTACATCAAAGAGACTTTGATGTTTGTGTAAAGTAGATCACAGACTGGTTTGGAAAGTCACATGAAGAGAGAAGATTCACTGATGTCACCTATTTTTTTTAAAATATCTTATTAGAACATCCTGTGTTATAAAATATAAATTTTAATACACCAAGGTGGAGTCAGGTGACCTCAGAGAGAAGGCCGGCTCAAGATTGCTTTTAAGTGTATTAAGCAGACCTTAGAGACACACATTGATATTCATTTTCTGACTGAGAAAGAGGAACATCAAAGCACTGAAAGTTTAGGAAAGTAAGGATACATTAGATAAGACCAGTCTGAGTGTATGGGTTGTAGGAATTTGCACTTTTAAACCTGTTTTGTTTTTAAGATTGTATGTATTGGGATATCTTGTTCTGTATTTACTGTTTTCCTATTTTTACCTAATTTAAAGTAAAGATATATATTTTAAAAACAGAAACTGCCTGGTGTGCCTTGAAACTTCTTTTTTTTTTATAAGTGAAGCTTAGATGGTTACAGTTGACACTGTGCATGAGCTCATTGTGGTACCAAACTGGGAAACAGGTAAGAATTCTCTAGTTCTTGCATAGAGTTCTAAGGGTTCATTTTGCAATACCTGGTTAGGTGCCCATAGGCAAAGATTCTGGCCCCCTGAAGACAAAATTATCTGAGCCTGACAATTGGGTAGGCTAACAAGAGGTTATCAGTTTGAATCCCTCCAGAACTTGGGACAAAAGGTGAATCGAACCCACAAAACAGACAAGAGGGTTACCTTGTTCTGTTAACTGTTCACAATTCTACACTCAGAGGTTGGCACTTTGGGAGTAGAGGGCTGACCTGATGAGTGGGGTTGTGACAGTGTCCACCTCCTTTCCTTCAATGCTCCTGTTCCCTTTCTATAGCACCTCACCTTCCCCTTTTCTGTGAACATTGAACAAAAGTATGTGTTCAAGATGTCTGCTTCTTCTCGGTTCCACTCCACACAATCCCTGTCTTCCCTTCTTAGTCTTACAATCCCTCCTATGGTCTTTCTCTTTTCACTTACATACCTAAAAAATGTTATCTCCTTTCTTAACTTCCTGGACTTATTTCTCCTCTGTTTGTGCCTTTATTCTCATAACTGATTTCTGACTGCTTTGTTTCTCCAGATACAGCTCCCTATCCTCCTCTTTCTATGTCTTCTACAGTATATCTCCTGAATGCTACCTTTTTCCCTTACCTTCCCAGCCATCTCCTTTGAGAACCACAACAGTCTTTTTTTCCTCTTGCCTTTGCTTGCATGCTTGATGCACAGGTTTGTTGCTTTTCTATGCCCTTTCAGATTCGCCCAAAGTTCTTCCACTCCACCCAAGTCACCCCCTCAGCCAGGGCATCCCTGAGGCATGCCTTCCATCTTTTTAAAATTGGCCATCCTGAAGTCCAGGATCCTCATCCTTGTCTGGTTCAGTTCTGTCCAAGTACTTGTACTAAACTACACAGTGGCAACTGACTGTGACATCTGCGACACTGTCTCCATTAATTAGTATGAGGTCCAGTACTGCCCCCCACAGGTGGGTTCCCGAACTAGCTGCCTGAAGAACACCTCCTGCAGGGAGTCCAGCATGTCCCTGCTCCTAGCTGAAGTTGCAGCTGGGAAGCTCTAATCTACATCTGGCAGATTGATGTCTCCCATCAGCAGCACCTCCCCATTTGCCATCTTTTGGATGGATTCCCCCAGAACCTTATCCAACTCCACCCTCCATGCTGGAGGTCTGTAGATCATGCCAGTGCATATAGTGGCTCCATTCTTTGTCTCTAGAGTGACCCCTACAGTACCTCCACGCCTCCCTGTATTCTTAGTACCTCTGGAGCTTTTATGCTATCTCTCACATGAAGAGCAACTGCCCCCTTTTTTCCCATTCTGTCCTTCCTGAACTGAGTATTGCCTGGTGCGTCTATATCCCAGTCATGGTTTCTTAGTGCACCATGACTCTGTAATGGTGACAATGTCAAGGTTAGCCTCTGCCATAATGGCCTCTAAGTTCAGAATTTTATTCCACAGACTCTGAGAATTGACACACATGGTCTTCCATGTTCTAGGACCACCCTGCTTGCCAGCTCCACACTTTTATAGAAACATCAGAATTGATGGCAGATAACCCCCACAGAGCCCCTGAGCTGCAGCTGCCGCCAGCTGCCCTAACTCATCCCCAGGTGACTGTACCAATCGATATAGCACAACTACTTCCTGACTCCTGGACAAGCTCCTACTCTACAAAAGGGCACTCCATGCATTGTTCCCAGGACCCCAGGCCCAAATATCCCTCCTTAGTCTGGCAGATCCATGGATTCCTTGTCCACTACAGCTCCTCTAAAATGCTGATATCAGGGAAATGACAATGTTCAAGAAGCTGCAAACTGCTTCTGAACCACATTACCCACAGTACTACTAATGCTATCTGGTATCATACATCCCAACCCTGGCCCTCCTTGCTCTCAGAATAGCCCACAATAAAAATCTGCAGAACTTACCCTTACCACCTTAAACATCTGCAGTCTGCTGCCAAAACTGGACAACCTAAAGGTATGGGTTACCAAACACAACCCCGATGTCCTCTCTATCATGGAAAACATGGCTATCCCTCAAGGTACCAGACTCTACCATCATGCTGCCTGGATACACCCTTTTTAGGCAGAATCATACCTCGAAGAAAGGAGTGGCTGCATAGTCTACATAAAGGACACACTTCAGGGGCACATCCTTCCTCCCCAACAGAAGCACCAATTTGCAAATCCTACTCATCAGTATCCTACTGGGCATTCATAACAAGGTGCTTATAATCCTCACAGTCTACATCCCACCAAAACAACAATTCCTGGTGCTAGCGACCTCATGGACTTTATTGTCACCCTGTGTCTTAACTCCAAGATCATTCTTCTGAGATTTCAATATCAGTTGGCCCTCTCCCACAGCTGCTATGGTGAGAGATGCTCTAGCAACTATCCACTTAATATCGTGGCAGTCACAGAAACATGATACACATAAAACCATGACTGGGACATAAACATACCAGGATACACTGTCTACAGGAGGGACAGGGAGGGTAAAAGAGGATGAGGAGTAGTTCTTTACATAAGAGAAGGAATAAAAGCAACAGAACAAAAGGGTAAACAGGGAGGAGAAGAAGCACTGTGGGTAAATTTGGAGACAGGCAATGGCACCACAATACGTTATTGGGTTAGACAAGACTCTTCTCAGGGGAGGAAATGGACAGGGAAATGATAGAAAGTATACTTAGAATGGCAGAAAGGGGAGATATTGCTGATGGGTGATCTGAATATGCCAGATGTTAACTGAGTGCAGTTGCAGCTGCCACTCAAGAGTGCAGTTTTCTAGATGCCCCACAGGGGCATGCCTTAGACAACTAGTACTGGAGCCCACTGAGAGGAGCAATATTAGACTTGCTTCTCTCAAATGGAGATGGAGAGAGGATCACAGATGTAGAAGTGGGAAGCCATCTGGGAACTAGCTAATACAGAACAGTATGGTTCACAACAACACAGCAACAGAGTCAAGCTACACAAAGACAAAAGTATTGGACTTAGGAGGGCTGACTTTGCTAAATGGGTGAGTGCCTAAGGAATGCACTAGCAAATGGGGCAGGAAGGAGGGGTGGAAGAACAATGGGGAATAATAAAAAATGCCATCACAGAGGTAACGAGCCTTTGTGTGAAGCAAATAAACAAAACAAGTCGATGTAAGAAATCACTATGGTTCTCAAAGGAAGTGGCAGTGAAGGTTCAAGAGAAAAAGAAAGCATTCAGGAAGTACAAGGAATCGCAGAAGGAGCAGGACAGTGAACTGTATCAGTTAAAGCAAAAGGAGGCTGGGAAGGCAGTCAGAACAGCAAAGGCCCAAACCGAGGAAAAGATAGCCAACTCAGTTAAGAAGGGGGATAAAACCTTTTATAGGTACATCAGGGAGCAAAGGAAGACCAAGGGAGGGATAGTGAGGCTTAATAAAGGGAGGGAGGGTGGGCAGAGGGAGACTGTGAAAAGGCAGAGATACTAAACAAATATTTTGCTCAGTATTTACAGATGAAGAGGGGAGGTACATAAAACAAACAGTAGTAACACTCTGGATACAGAAGTAGAATACCAGCCCATTTACAGAAGAAAGGGTTCTGAAAGAACTCTTAAAACTGAAGGTGGACAAAGCAATGGGACCTGATGGGATTCATCCCAGAATTCTAAAAGAGCTAAGGGTAGAACTAGTGACACCACTGACTACCCCTTTAACAAATCATGGGAGGATGGGTGGTACCGAGGACTGGAGGAGGGCAGATATGATTCCCTCACAAAAGTGGGAGCAAGGCAGAAGCAGGAAACTACAGACCTGTTAGTTTAACCTCAGTGATAGGGAAAATGATGGAATCACTTCTGAAGGAAAGAATTGTCGAGTATCTAGAGGCCAGAGGGGCACAGGACCCTAGGCAGCATGGATTCACAGAGGAAGGTCACGCCAGACAAATCTGATAGATTTTTGACTGGGTGACCAAAGTAGTAGATCAGGAGGGCTGTGGACAAGGCCTACCTAGACTTTAGCAAGGCATTTGACACAGTCCCACACAAAGATTACTATACAAGTTAGCCAGACTGGGAGTGGGTCCCAAGATGACAGCCTGGGTAAAGAATTGGCTGGAGAATAGGACACAGAGAGTAATAGTAAATGGAGTCCACTCAGAAGAAAGGAGGGTTGCTAGTGGGACCGCAGGGTTCAGTATTAGATCGGTGCTCTTCAATGTCTTTATGTTACATTGCAGAGGCACTGGAGGAAAAGTATGTCTCTTTGCAGATGACACTAAGATCTGCAACAGAGTTGATGCACAGGGTGGGGTGGAAAGGATGAGAAGGGACTTGGCAAGGTTAGAGGAATGGTCAAATGTATGGCAGCTTAGATTCAATGCTAAGAAGTGCATGGTAATGCACCTGGGAAACAAAACCCAGGGGAAGAGTACACAATGGGGGGTGAGATACTAACAACAACAAAAATGGAAAGGGACCTGGGGGTAGTCATATCAGATGACCTAAAGGTGGGCAAGCAATGTGAGAGGGCAGCAAGGAGGGCTGAGGGTTACTGGGATGCATAGGGAGAGGCATCACCAGTAGAAAACAGGAAGTTATTATCCCTCTGTACAGACAGCTGGTGAGACCCCATCTGAGTACTGTGTGCAGTTCTGGAGACCCAATCTCCACAAAGACATAGACAGGATGGAAGCTGTCCAGAGGAGGGCACTAAAATGGTGCAGGGTCTGCACCAGAAGACATATGAAGAGAGACTTAAGGAGCTTAATATGTATAGCCCTCGAGGAAAGGAGGGAGGGGGGACATGATAGAAACTTTCAAGTACCTCAAGGGAATCAACAAAGTCCAAGCGGTAGCATCTTTCAAAAAAGAGGGTGCAAGAACAAGAGGACACAATTTGAAGATGGGGGGGGCTCAGAGGTAATTTAAGGAAGTATTTTTTCACAGAGAGGGTTGTGGATGCATGGAACGGCCTTCCAGAGGAGGTTGTGGTGTCAAAATCAGTGGTGGAATTCAAGCATGCATGGGACAGTCATAAGACAATTCTGGGGGGTGGGGGTAAGAAGAAGTAGGCTGCTGGTTAACTAGGATCTACAGCTTATCCAGTAGGTAGGGAAATGGGCAGACTGGGTGGGCCAAACGGTCCTTATCGGCCATCAAATTCTATGTTTCTATGTTTCTATGTTCCCGGATGGTGGCAACCCCTACAATGGTCAACTACAAAACTGGTTCTAGCACACTGCTGGACTGGATCCTCTCAAACTGACCAGCCCACATCACCAACATCATTGTCCTTCCTGACTTACTGAGTGATCATTCACTCGTTACCTGCACCTGGCAAAACAGGCAGTATAGCGCAGTGGTCTAAGGCTCTGAGCTGCAAATCTGGTGACATCCAGCAGACCAGACCAGGGTTTGAATCCCACAGCTTTCACTTGCATACTGTGTGACCCTGAGCAAGTCACTTAACCTCCTTGTGCTCCCAGGTCGCTCCTGTAAAAAAGCTTTCAGCTTAGTGTGCTATACCTGGTTAAACAATAAAATTAAAAAAAAAAAAAACAACTTCACTAAGCCCCCACCCAGAACCATAACCAGCCATGTACTCCTCAAAGGGCACCTACCACAACTCAAAGTGGACCTTCAAGGCCTAGACTGGTCTGACCTACATGAAACAAATGACATAGACATCACACTCGGATGCTTCATCACAAAATTTAATGCCACTTGCGATAAACATGCCCCCCTGAAAACAAGAAAATCTAAAGCTCTCTGCAACCCCTAGATAATGTTGGAACTCCTGCTACAACTCAGTGCTTGGGACCAACTCTGGATAAATGCATGCACACATGGTACAGCTGCCAATATCCAACTATATAAAAAAGCTAGAAACGAGTGCACAAAGTCTATCCACCTAGCAAAATGCTCCTACTATAAGGAAACTCTCTCCAACTCCTGGAACTGCAGCAAATCCTTCTGGGCCAACCTCAGAGATATTACTGGCAAGGATCCCAAAACAGCCCTCTCCATGCTCCTGGTCAACGATGTACCCACAGTGGATCCACTCCAAATAGCAACTGCCCTAAATAGTCCCTTCATGGACCTAAGTGGAGTGCTCCCAGCAGACAACTTTGACCATCCAGTCCAGAAGCACCCAGTAGGTGATCAATCCCCTAGGGGGAACCATCTACTTTTTTACTTTAGAGAAGTCAGCACTACCTAGGCTAAAAAGCACCTCAAGAAGGTGCTGGTCAAATCGAGGCAAAGTGGAGACACCCTGGATCTTAAGTTCTCGCTATGGCACTTGTGGAAGTACTAAGCCCCTGACCACCATCATCAACCTATCCCTCTGCCACTCTCAGTTCTGGAAGTGAGCTTCTGTAACACCAGTTCGCAAAAGTGGAGACTGGGCACTACAGAATAACTACAGACCGAACTCCATACTCCCGTCACTCTCCAAAGCACTTGAACGGATAACAGTGGATCAGCTTGTGGAATACCTGAATGTGCACCAACTCCTATGCCCGGGACAGCATGGGTTCCAAGTGGGACACAGAACTATCACGGCCCTGTTGGAATTCACTGGTTATATCCACCAAGCCCTGGATCAAGGGCAGCTTTCGGGGGCTACCTTCATCGACCTGTCAAAAGCTTTTGATATGGTTCACCACACATTCCTCCTTGAACAGCTAGCCGACACCGGCTCTCTTCTGATACAATTCTATGGTTTAACAGCTATCATAGCAATCTCTCACAGTGGGTCAAGATTGGGGACACTGTCTCAGAGAGCAAACCTGTCCACTCATGGGTCCCCCAGAGATCAATACTGCAGCCTCCTCTTCAGTATCTGCTTAAATAAACTTCCAGGCTCTTGGACCAGTCACATGCCATTGTATGCTGATGACGCCATCATTTTCACCTGCAACCCCAACCCCAAACTACTTCAAACGACCTCCCACTAGGATTTACCTGCTGCTGAAACATGGTTTAAGGCACATAGACTAATCCTTAACTACAAGAAAACTAAGACTATGATCTACTCCAGCACTCACAGCAAACACAAGACCTTCCCACTATCCAACCTGAACAACAGTGGTGATGTGCTGGACCTCATGTAGTACTTTAAGTACCTGGGTATTACCCTTGACTCCACCCTGTCCTATGCACAGCATATAGACAACATAGCCAAGGCCATGAGTTCCAGAGTCGGGATACTCCACCGCCACAAGCACAGCCTTACATATGAAGCACTTAACATGGCCATCACCAGCTCAATTGTTACCCTCATTTGACTATGGCATGGCGGTCTGTGGTTCTGCACCGGACTCAGTGCTCCATCACATCTCCCTGGCCCTTAACAAGGCCTGCTGACTCCTCATAGGTGCTGCAAGCCTTACACACACACACCTGTGAGCTCTATTCATGGGCAGGGTGGCTCCAGCTGAAGAGCAGAGTTAGGTACCATACCTGTCCACTGGCCAAAAAAATCATACTAAATCTAATGCCACCAGGAGTCCAGAATCTGCTCACATGCCATGTAAGTGCCAGGCTGACCAGAAGCACCCACAGCCACATTTTCAGTGAACCTAGATGCTGCACTGCATAGTCAGCTTGCATTCTGCTACTGTGCACCACACTGGACCAATGCCCTTCCATCAGCCATCTCTGATACAACAACCATTGGTGCTTTCACACGTAAGCTCAGGCAGCACCTTGCCACAGATGACAACTGTGCCTACATTGGTCATTCATGATGACCAAAACAATTTTCCTACATTTGGACCACCGTAAAGCAGCAGCACTTAGTGTTCCACCTAATCTTAGGGGCACCTAACTTCACAGCACTTCATTGTCCCAATCCCCCTTCTACCCCCTCCCTCCCCTCCCCACTGGGCACCCATTCCCCTCTCTGTCCCCGCCCTCATGCCCCCCTGTCTGCTGCTTTCCTAGCCCCATTGTCTCCAACCTTCCTTAAGTCTGTTCTTAACCCCTGACACAGGCATACACTTCACTATGCCGCAGCTGTGCCTGTTCTCCACTCTGTTTCTCCCCCCACAAGTATGCTTAACTCTCCTACGCAGGCACCATCTCACCAATGCCACAGCAGTGTCTAAGTGTTATACCTTAAGCTAAATGCTATCCCAATCTTGTAATTCACATCAATTTATTGTCTACCTAGCTTGTGATGTATTGTTTTGTACCAGTGCAGTTTTATACTTGCTTTTAATGTAATGCCTTGTAATGTAATAATATGTACCTGTTCAATTTTTTCTTGTAACTGATGTGGAACCTACAAATGAGCATCCGCTCACAGGTGTTCTCCAATATATCATTTAAATAAAATAAATTAAATAAAAGATAAGGACCACTAGGTCCATCCATTCTCCCTCAGATTTCCTACCTGCATCAGCAGCTGCAGATCCTACTTGGTCATCGACTTTAGCCTTTCATTCCCACCTCTAGGGTTCCATTATGCCTATCCCATGCATGTTTGAATCTCCCACTGTGCTAGCTCCCACCACCTCCCGGGTAGGCTATTCCATGCATCCACCACTCTTTTCTATGAAGAAAAACTTCCTCACATATCCCTTTATCCTTCCCTCCTCCAATCTCATAGATACATAGGCAGTGTCGGCAGATAAGGGCCTATGGCCCACCCAGTCTGCCCATTTAAGTTTGTAAGTTCAGTTTATGTTTTCCAGGAAGTCTGTTGCCCCTTACCCCTGACCTCCAGAATTCCTTTATGTCTATCCCATGCATTCTTAAATCCCGTGATTGTTTCATCTCATATTGTGCCCCTTCGTCCTTGTACATCTCCTGTACTGTAGGATGTCACCCACTTGTGCTTTGTTTATGCCCTTAAGATACTTGAAGGTTTCTATCATATCTCCCTATTCCCACCTCTCTTCCAGTGTATACACATTGAGATCTTTTAATCTCTCCTCATGTGCCTTCTGGTGCAAGCCCTGAACCATCTTATTTGCCCTCATCTGTACTGCCTCCACCCTGTCTATGTCCTTCCCTTCAGAACTGTACACCATATTCCAGATGAGGGCTCGCCAGTGTTTTGTACAGTGGTATCACCACCTCCCTTCTTTTGGTAGTGATGCCCCTTCCTAGCACCCCCAACATGCCACTAGCCCTCCCCACAGCCCTTGTACACTGTTTTGCCACCTTTAGATCATCTGAGACGATAATCCCTAAATCCCTTTCTTCCCTGGTGACCGTCAGCATCTCCCCCCACATCCTGTAGCTCTCCACAGGGTTTCTGCACCCCAGGTGCATGATTTTGCACTTCTTTGCATTAAATTTCAGTTGACACACTTTGGACCATTTTTTTAACTTTCCTAGGTCCCTCCTCATTTTCTCGACCCCATTTGGAGTGACTACACTGTTGCAGATCTTGGCGACATCTGCAAATAAGCAAACTTTCCCTTCCAGCCCTCCAGCAACATCAGTAATGAAGACATTAACAAGCATTTGTCAATGCCGAATGTTTGCTTGCTGGCATTGGCATTGGTAGTGTAGAGTTACAGAGCTGCATAATAGGAATGGCAGTGAGTATTGAATTGAAGCCAACCCCACCACCACCCTGCAGATACTGACAGGCATTGGGGTGCCTTTGGGCACGTCAGGGCCAGCCGTGCCATTTCACCACACCCTACCCTGCAGACACTGACAAGTGTCACGGTGTGCCTGGAATCTTTGGCCCTTATGTTCACCCCATTCCATCAGGAAATACGGTGAGATGGGTACTGTATAGGAGAATGGGGTGAACTTTGGGGCCGAAAAGTCCAAGGCACACCTCGATGCCTCTCACTGGCTGCAGGGTGTGGGTGGGGGTGGAATGGTATGAGCATTACAGGTGACAATCCCCAGTCACACCCCTGATGTCTGTCAGTCTCTACAGGGTGGGGCGTTATGGTCAGAAACCCTAACGCCTCAGGCGTTCATTGGTATTTTCACTCCAAATTTATAACATTTTTTTTTGTGACCCCCACCTCATGAACAGTGGCAATATCAGTTTGTTAGCCAAAAGATGATTTTGCACAGTGACTATGCCATTTGGCACCACAGATGCGAAAACGCATTTTGAACAAGATGTGAAAAATGACAGTTGTACTGTTCATGGGGAGAAATAAAAAATGGCAGTGTTGAACATCTGCAGTGAAAATATTAAAAAAACTGGTGAAGTCACGAGCGTGCATAGAAACTGTGCAACGCACACCCATAATGTAATTAGTTTGGGGATTTTTTACAGCAGATTGTCAACACAGGCATTTTGGGACCTCCGCTCATGAACAGTGTTACTGTGATTTTCCTAATCTGTCCTGAACAGTGATTTCCCACAGTGACCACGCATTTCTGCGCTGGAAGTGCGAAAAACACATTTCACCCATGGTATGAAAAATAACAGCTGTACTGTTCATAAGGAAGTGTGGAAAAATGCCAGTGGTGAAAATCTGGACTGAAAATATTACAAATTCATAAACTTACGAGGTGCGTGGAAACTGCACAATGCTCGCTCGTAACACAGTCACTTTATGGACTTTTGTCACCAAATTTTTAACATAGCCATTTTAAGACCTCTGCTCATGAACAGTGTCACTGATTTTCTTGATCTGTCCCGAACATTGATTTCTCACACCGACTGCGCCATTGTGTGCTACATGCGCGGAAACACATTTTGGGTGAGTTGCGAAAAATGACAGCTATACCGCTCATAAGAAGGTGTGGTAAAATGGCAATGTTGAAAATCTGGAGTGAAAATATAAAACATTTGCGAACTTACGAGCATGCGTAGGAATTGCACAATGCATGTTCATAAATCAGTCATGTTTGGGAATTTTTTCACCAAATTTTCAACATAGAGTTTTTGGGAGCCTACCTCATGAACTGTGACAAAGTCATTTTGTAAATCGGTCCTGAAAGGTGGTTCCACGCAGTGACCATGAAATCACCTTTCAAGGCTGATTAATGCTATGACAGTGCTATAATTCATGAGAGTGGTCCAAAAAACTCCATGTTGAAAATTTGGTGCCAAAATTCCCAAAATGCCTGAGATATGCATCAAAGTTGAAAAACCTATTTATTCCATTATACAGCTTACCGGCATTTCTTCAGTTCACGGTCGGCTTTGAAGACTGCAGACATGTTCCTGTTCCACCGAAGATCGTCTTGCTGGCCTCCGGAGGCAAGCATGGGGTGAGGTGGGGGTGTGGGGAGGTGGATGCACAGAGGGTGGGCGCGGGTTGGGAGGCAAGACAATCAACGAGGGACCGTTTTTTTTCTTTTCAGGTGTTTGTTTTCTTTTTAGGAAGATGACGCGGGACTTGTACCATGCTGGGGTGGGCCCCAGTGTGGCAACTGGAAGATTTGTTTTGAGGGGGTCAGTGGAGCCGACGGGATTGGGCACCCCGCCAGCCATACAGACGAAGTGTCACGAAGGGTGGGCTCCAGCGTGGCAACTGGAAGTCTGTTTCTTTGGGGGTTAATTGAGCCGATGGGGGATTGGGCACCCCATCGCCATTCTCACTTATGCCACGCTGGGGTGGGCTCCCAGCGTGGCACCTAGAACTCTGTGGGGGGCATGGAGCCGATGAGGGATTGGGCACCCCCCTCAGCCATACTGTGTGTGGCGGGCGAGGGGGGGGCGCTATTCAGAGACACTCAGAGGGTTGGGGAATCTTATTACAATACTGATCAGGTGTGCCAACAGACGACAACTGCGTCTACTTTTTCAGTCTCTTTGGGGTTCTATTTTCCTGCTTTTGTCAATGATGCTGCTCCTACCCTGAACTGTGACTCAACATTCCAAGGATGGCAATTAGATCTTTTTTTGGAAACATTCCAAGGATGTCATTTCAGTCACTTGCCTCCTCCCAGAAAGATAGTCCTATGAAAAGTTCACTTCAAACTGAATTTATGTTCCAGGAAGAGAAAGCAGAGACGTATACAAGCAGGATTACCGGCAATATGCTAATCAACACTATCTTATCGCTGCTCACTGAAGCGTTCTCTCCCTTTCAAATGTACGCCACTGCATTTTCAACTGCTGTCATAGACAGCTGCAGCATTCATTGGTGAACTGTGGCCATGCCTGCAAACACACTGACTGAACTGGAAGACAGGGTGCCACACCTACAAAAACTCGGATGATGGCACTATGTTTCTTGCACATGCGTGCAAGCAAATATAAAAAGGACTGTCCCCTTTTGCCTTTTCGCCCGTACCGGCTCTCTTCTCTTTCCCATCTCTCTTCATTGCTACTAGTGTGTTTTTCTTTCCCTTGAGGATGTGTCTCCCTTAAGATTCTCCCTGCTGACTACTCCAGTTTGTGAGGGGGGGGGCATATATCCCATGATCCTTTGCATTATGGGGAAATTAGTGATTTTGTATTTCTTTAAAAGTTGGCTTTGTTGCCAGTGCTCTTCTATGTAACCGTTGCCTCAGTGCTTTTGTGCTGAGGTTCTTTGTCTGTTTTGCTTGCTTTCTTTTTCGGGCCCACCATGACTCAAACTTATAAGACCACATTACAGCAGGTTTGTTTAGCCATGGGATGAGACACAGACAAGACACACTGATGAAACACAGAAATTGCCAGCGGATAAGGACTGCTAGGCCCATCCAATCTGCCCGTAGGCCCTATACATTGTATGTGGCCACTGACTCTATGTGATCAATGGCTTTTCATCACTCCCTCCCCTCTCAGGCTTCTCTTGTGCCTGTCCCAGGCATGCTTAAACCCCTCCACTATGCTTTCTCCCACTACCTCCTGTGGCAGACTATTCCAAGTGTCGACTACCCTTTCTGTGTAGAAAAACTTCCTCACGTTACCTGTTTATCTACCCCCTTCCAATTTCTTATTGTGCCACCATTTTCTAGTAATTTTTCTACATTGGAAAAGGTCCCCCACCTGCACCTTGTTTATGCCCTTGAGGTACTTGAAAGTTTCAATCATGTCCCCCCGCAGTCTCCTTTCCTCCAGTGAGTACATATTGAGGTCCCTTAGTCTCTCCTCACATGTTTTGTTGTACAAGCCCTGCACCATCTTTGTTGCCCTTCTCTGGATAGTCTCCACCTTGTCTATGTCCTTGTGCAGGTGTGGCCTCCAGAACTGCATGCAGTACTCCAGGTGAAGCCTTACCAATGTTTCATACAATGGCATCACCACGTCCCGCCTCCTCCTCCTAGTGATACCCCTGCCTATGCACTCCAGCATGCCACTGACCCTCCCTGCCACCTTTGTGCACTGCCTTGATCCCTTAAGGTCATCAGAGATGATAACCTCTAGGTCCCTTTCCTCTTTGGTGATAATCAGCCCCCCAACCTGTAGCTGTCCCCAGGGTTCCCTCTACCCAGATGCATTATTTTGCACTTCTTTGCCTAGGACAAAACATGTGTCTGCATTCAGTTCTCACCACTTGCAGATTGTGTGAGAGGCCCTTTAGCACCATGCATTCTTGCTTAAAGCAGAACCAGCCTACATTTCGTGGAGTTTTGTGTGTCTATATATATATATATATATATATATATATATATATACCATGATGTTTTGTATTACTTTAAGACCTCTCCTTTTTTTTTTTTGTTTGTTTTACTAATGTTCTTTTTGGGTAGCCCTTGCCACAGTGCTTTTTTGCCTGAGGTTCTTTGTCTTTTTAGATAGATGGGTAGATAGATGGATAGATGGATGGATGGATGGATAAATAGATGCTGTCTGTAGTTATGCAGGCAGACACAGACAGACAGACAGACACTGTCTGTAGCTAGAGGGATAGTTTCACAATAGATGTATGTCTACCCAGTGTCAGTTCTATAGAAGCTCATAGAAGTGCCTGCAAAGGATTGCAGTAGGTAAGGCTTATCCATGAGTATACCTCCAGATGACACTTGAGCAGGTACGAGGTTTACATCTGTCCACTAGGGGCTGAGTAAGGCAGATAGGCAGAGTTCCGAGGGGGCAGAAGCTAGCTACTGGAAGGTAGTAGCCTGGTTTATTTTCTGAGTGTCAGAGGGCTTTGCCGTCTTTCAGCTTCTCCCTTCCAGTGGATACTCACCCAAACTCTCCTCCTCAAAAATGCAGTAGTTTGGAGCCATGAGGTTAGCGAACTCACTGTCCCATTAGGGGGATTGCTTTAGGGGTCCAGAAGGAATTTTAACATTTTTTCCCCACATGGTTTTTGTTTCTTCGCCTCCTCTAGTGAGTTTGTTTTGCAGTTGTTAGGTTTATTTATTTGAATTTTGATGACCGGGTAGGCCTACTGAGACAAAACAATCCCTTATTATGTTTGCTTGCACGCATGTGCAAGAAACATAGTGCCATCATCCAAGATTTCGGAGGTGTGTCACCCCCTCATCCAATTCAGTCAGTGTGTCGGCAGGCTCGGCCCCTGTAAGCCAATGCATGCTGGAGCTGTCTATGACAAGCTCCAAAACACACACACACACACACACAGCGTAGGATTTTGGTATATGTACACCCGGCCCATACCAAGACAAAAAGAACAGATTTCGTTTCTGCACGTCCCATCATTTAAATTAGTTTCTGCACGTCCCATGGTTTAAAAATTACTTGCCACATGAGTTGATCAAGTAACTCCAATTCTCAGACTTGCATGAATAGTCCCATTAATGAAAGCTGCACTCCAGCAGCCCGCCAGCCACCACGACTAAAAGCCCCCAAGAATCTCGTGAGAGGAGTCTCAAACTGCAAACTCGATGCACCCAGCACTGTACACCCTCACTGCTATGGCACCAGAAATCTCCAGGGCCGTGGGATTTATTTCCAAATTTTTTCGGACCAAGGGCTTAGTTACCGACTGACAGTTGCAAATGTTCAGCCAGTCCCTACAAGATTTGGTAGCAGGTAAGACGAATGTATTGTTTTGTTTGCTAATGGAAACAGGAAGCAGCAGGAGACCAAGGCTAAATAGATGCTCCCTTGGAAACGGCCTGTCTTTGAGCTACGTTTAAACTGTAATTTGTCCTAAATCGTTGTAAAATCATTTAGGGTATGTGAAAACGGTTGAGCGTTGTGTTCGGGTTAGCTGAACACGCACGAAACAAAAGGCCCAGCGATCAATTCATTCCAAACCGACATGCATTTGGAATTTCTTACAAAAATATGTCAAAAATGTTGAGCCTTCTAAAGAAATTTAATTAGATGAAAAAATGTCGCACAGCTACATAAACGCCAGCTGACTAAAGCCTATGCCTAGCCCTGTAACTAATGTTCGCTATCAGAACAGTTGGAGGACACTGAATGCTTCAAACCGACTTGAGATGGGACATTTATTTGTTTTACAGTTAATGTCAGTTCGTGATCTTCAGGCTGAGAGTCTTTAACGATCTTCATATTTCACTTATATTGATGAGTTGATTAGAACAATTGAAGTGGCGGGTATCCTCTAGAATCATATTTATTGAAGCTTGTTGAATGTGGCGTAGCTGAATTGTGAAATTTTGTTACTTTAAAAACCGTAGAAACTTGGGTGAGCAATTCCGTCACCCGTATGCAGTTTTGCAAGGGTGTAGGGTAGACGGGCATTCATGCTGACAGTACACACTTTGTCCGATTTCAGGTGTACTAGCCCAGATGCGTCAGACTCTCTAAACAAGTAGTACACATATAAGTAACCGACTGTAAATCGATACAGCCATTGCTCAGTAGCCTACACTAAATCGAGTTTCTATTAGTAATGGTTACAATGCCTATATGGGCTGGGGTATGTGCTTATGTGGAACATTCAGGACTCTGCCTATCCTTGTTTGAAAGCCCAAGACATTTTGAAATTAGGTATTGGATTTACTTGCAGCTCAGAGATTATAATGGTCTGTCTCATATTGATACAACATTGCTGCCGTTTTATGGGACCTTGTGTTGTCATTATCAAGCTATGGCCAACATTGTACTTGAGCAGAGCTTGCTCCTCAGTGATATTAGCTGAGTTCTAAAGAATTTTTACTTTCATGTTTTGGAACTCCCATTTCTGATTTCAGCACTTTCTTTAGTGTATTTACCAAGGACAGCAAAGCTGAGATACACCATCTTGTGTGTGTGTGTGTGTGTGTGTGTGTGTGTGTGTGCCCGTGCAAGCATGGGCACATGTGCATATGTGTGTTGTGTGTGCACACAGAGATGTACTACATCTACCCCACTTTTTGCCATTTATTTTTACCTCCTTCTATGGCCCCCAATGCTTCCTCCATCAGGTTCTCCCTAGCAGTCAGATCTTCTGCTTTCTAGACTCATTTCTGGTGCACTCATATGTCTTCAGTTTTTTATGGCCCCCACCCACTTCCCAGTGGGTGTCCACCATGGCATCCTGGTGCAGGAATGGATACAACACATGGTCACCCCCTCATGCACCCTACTGCATGCTGACAGCCAGGAGCTGCTCCAAGTGTGGGCAGCAATCAATCCCTCCTGTTAGAGGACAGCAACAAAGCAGATGTTTTGTTGTACCCCCTCCATTCAGACCTTGGCCCATGACATCCTGGGAAAACCTGAGACACCAGCATGCTAAGCTGGCACCTCAGTGCTCAGTTCCATGAAGCCACCCTATCTCATTTTTAAGCTTGCCTGTGTGCATGCACAAGAAACATTATGTGGCAACTTAGGAGAGAAACAGGTTGTGGAGGTGTGGCAGTGTGGCGGCCAATGCCAGCACTGCATTTGTGGGCTTGACAGTGTGCACCCAATGCAGACCCAGTGTCCCGATGACACTGGTTCAGCAGAGGTACCACCAACTTGAAATGATTTGGCCGCTGCAATGAGGGGCTGCCTTATCATTGCAGCATCACCAATTCCGTTGCAATGAAGGAGCGACCCGTCATTGCAGGGCGGTACCTTGCCTGGTGTAACATTTTTGTAAACATTGGCTTCACAGTCCCATGTAAGCCAATGGGGGTGCTCAATCCCCCTGTCGGCATGCCAATGGGCCAATTCATTTGCCAATGGGGGAACCCACTACCCATCAACATAATGTCCCCCCTCACCCAATTTGTTGTGTGCTGAGGGGGTGCCCAATCCCCCTCAGCACCATGCCCCCCAAACAGTCTATTTGCTGACAGGAGGCCCAGTCTCCATTGGCTTAAGTCCCCCCTTCCCCAAAATGCAGGCAGCACACTGGGAGCCCACCCCAGTATGCACAAATGAAGCCTGAAAAAAAACAAAACTTCCTGCGACTTCCTTTTTATTACTTTTGTCCCCAAAATAAAGAAAATGGTCTCTTGCAGTCTGTCCTGCCCCTCCCACAACCCACGCCCACCCTGTGTGCACCCCACCTCGCCGCACACACCCTCACCCTATACTTACCTCCGGAGCCTGGCGCAACAATCTTCAGTGGACCAGGAACACATCTGCACTCTTCAAAGCCGACCATGAACTGAAGAAATGCCAGTAAGTTGTATAATGACATAAGTAGAATGTTTTCAACTTATGTGGCTATCTCGGACACTTTTTGGACTTTTGCCACCAAATTTTCAACATAGGGTTATTGGGACCCGTCCTCATGAATACAGTCACTGTCATGGCATTATTCGGTCCTGAAAGGTGATTTTGTGGTCACTACATGGAATCACCTTTCAGGATTGATTAATGAAATGACAGTGCCACTTTTCATGAGGTGGGCTCTCAAAAAGCCTATGTTGCAAATTTGGTGAAAAAAATCCAAAAAATGACTATTTTATGAGCGTGCATTGCACAGTTTCCATGAGCCCTCATAACTTCATGAATTTGTAATATTTTCACTCCAGATTTTCCACACTGGCATTTTTTCAGACCTCCTTATGAACAGTACAGCTGTCATTTTTGCATTTTGGCCGAAATGTGTTTTCACACTTCCGGCGCAGAATAGCATGGTCGCTGTGGGAAATCAGTGTTCGGGACACATTATGAAAATCACAGTGACACTGTTCATAAGTAGAGGTCCTAAATGCCTGTGTTGAAAATTTGGTGATGAAAGTCCATAAAAACTGTGTTACAGCGTGCATTGTGCAGTTTCCACGACCGTGAACTTCACAAATATGTAATATTTTTACTCCAGATTTTCAACAGTGGTATTTTTCCACGCCCTCACGTAACAGTACAGCTGTCATTTTTCACATCCTGGCCAAGATGTGTTTTGCATTTCCGCACACAATAGCGCATTCGCTGTGGGAAGTCAGTGTTTGGGACAGACTAAGAAAATCACAGTAACACTGTTCATGAGCAGCGGTGCTAAAATGCCTATGTTGAAAATTTTGTGACAAAAGTCCATGAAATGACTGTTACAAGCGTACATTGCACAATTTCCATGCACCCTTGTAATTTTGCGCATCTGTAATATTTTCACTCCACATTTTCAACATTGGCATTTTTACACACCTCCTTATGAAGAGTACAGCTGTAATTTTTCATATCCTGACTGAAATATGCATTTACACATCTTGCACAGAATAGCATGGTCGCTGTGGGAAATTAATGTTCTGGACAGATTAAGAAAATCATAGTGACAGTGTTCATGAGCAGAGGTCACAAAATGCCTATGTTGAAAATTTGGTGAAATAATTCCACTAAATGACTCTGTTACAAGCGTACATTGCATAGTTTCTACGTACACTTGGAAGTTCAAGCATTTTTAATATTTTCACTACAGATTTTTAACATGGCCATCTTTTCACACCTCAGTATGAGTGGTACAGCTGTTATTCTTCACATCCTGCCCGATCTGTGTTTTTGTACATCTGGCACACAATGGCACAGTCGCTGTGGGAACTCAAAGTTCAGGACACATTAACAAAACCACAGTACCACTGTTTATGAGAAGAGGTCCCAAATGCTTTCATGAGGTGTGGGTCACAAGGCCATGTTGAAAATTTGTACTGCAAATACCAACAAATGCCCAGGGCGTTAGGGTTTCTAACCATAACGTCCCACCCTGTCAAAACTGACATGCATCAGGGGTGTGCCTTTGGACTGCTGACTGTAATGCTCATGCCATTGCACTGCCACCCCCCACTCTGTAGCCAGTGACAGGCATCGAGGTGTGCCTTGGACTCTTCGGCCCCAGAGTTCAGCCCATTCTCCTATACTACACCCATTTCAGAGTATGTCCTTCTGGAATGGGGTGATTGTAAAGACGAACATCCCAAGGCACACTTCAACACTTGTCAGTGTCTGCAGGATAGGATGAGGTAAAATGGAATGAACGTTATAGGAGATGCACCCAAACACACACCCCAATACCTGTCCCTCTGCAGGGTGAAGATGGGTTGGCGTAGTTCAATACTTCACTGCCATTCCTATTTGCATCTATCTACTGTAACTCCTGCATTCCCAGTGTTAATACACCGAAGCAAATATTCGGCATTGACAAATGCGTGTTTTTTAGTGGCGACCAGGGGTTAAGTGCAGTAGGTTGTCACAGTCATGTAAGTCATGATTGCATGGTACTCTCTTAGAGTAGTACAGAAGGGGAAACCGGGAATCTCACAAATTTGCAGATGGATTACCCTGAGAATAGAAATGTTGCTAAGTTGCAAAAAATTTGCCTTCAAGAATTACTTCACAAAGTTCCCACCTCCCCTAAATTTGCCTGTAAAGGTGGCAAAGTTAGGTGATGTTAGGTGACGTTAGGTGAATTTAAATCAATTTGCCTAGAAAAAGGGCAACTTCAACTTGCAAAAGCTTTGTGAAGTCGGCACTTTGTACTTCACAAATTTGACCAACTTCGCAAATTAATTTGCGGAGCAAATTTTATTCACTTTGTCCATCTCTGTCTGAAACTGAGGATATGTGAGGCCCTTTGTGGCTGGTTCCAGCAAGGGGGCCAGCTTCTAGTCAGGATAACCCTTGGGCTCTGGCCCACAGTCAGTGGCACCTTCTGAAAGGGGAGGGTCTATTTATTTTATTTATTTATTGCAATGTTTCACCAGGAAGGCACACTGAGCAACAAGTCATTCATCTCTCGCTGTGACCCGGTGGAAGGGATACAACTGAATGAGACATTAAACATTCAGGTTACAAAATCAACATTAACATACAGTTGTAAGGCAGGTGTTACAAACAGTGTTACAACAGTGTTGCGCATAACTTGTAGAAAGAGGGACAATAATAAGTGCTGGGTTAATAAGTAAACAAGCGCTTACATGAAAGAAAAGGGGGAAAGGAGAGGGAGGGGTGAGGTGGGGAAGGGGGAAGAGTTGTGTCCCTGGAGATCCCTTCAGGATGCGAGGAACCATACAAGGGGACTGGGGGGACCAGCAAGAAGGGAATAAGGCTGTGTCCCAGAGAGACCCCTTTAAGATGGTGGGAAAGGGAGTAGATGAGAGATGCAAGCCCCTTGGTGGGTAGAAGAGGACCCATGGAGAGCATTCGGGGTCCTTTACATTCTGTGAGAGATCAAGGGATGCCAGTAAGGGGGAGCAATTTGGGGAAGGGGAAGAGGGCTAGAGATTTGGGGGGTGGGTGTGCACAGGGTAAAATAAAGGTGAGGGTAGGGGCATAGGGTTTGTTCAGGGCTTAGAGGAGGGAATTAGGGAGGGACATGGTAGGAGCAGCTAGGTGCAAGATAATTAGTGAGGGCAGAGCTGATGGAGTAGGCAGAGGATGAGTGTCGAATTTGGGGAGGGGGAGGATTAAAAATCTTTGGGATGTGATGAGAGTAACTGGATTGGCTGATTTGGGTGGATCTGTGGGGGACAACCAGGGTAAGAGAGATGGTTGATCTAAGGGAATGGGAGGATGGGGGGGTGTTATAAAGGAGGAGGTGAGGTAGGAAGGGAGTTCACCCAACCAGAGCTTGGAGGTGAATTTAGCACAGTGGGAGAGTCGCCTTTTTGTAAGAGAGGGGAAGGATAGGGCACGATAAAGATCACAGTGATGGGTGCAAGGGGGGGCATCCAGAGCAAAGTGGCAGACAGAATTGAAGAGGGTATCAATCTGGCCAGGGAAGACTTAGTGGCAGCACCATAGACTACGTCACAGTAGTCAAAAATGGGTAGTATCATCTTCTGAACAAGTTCATGCCTAGCCATAGGAGGGATTCAGCTATGGTTCCTGAACAGGGCACCAAGCTTGGGGTGCAGTTTTTTCTGGATAGTGACAATATGTCCAGAGAAGTTTAGGTGTTGGTCCCACCAAACACCTAAGTACCTGAAGGAGGATGTATCCTCAAGTGAAGTTCCCTCAAAGGTGTGAAAAGTGGGTAGGGAGGAAGCCTCAGAGTGTCTCTGCCTTGTGCCAAAGGTCATGGAGACAGTCTTTTGATATTGAGGAAAAGTTTATGGTTAGCAAACCAGAGCTGAACCTTGTTGATGTCTTGCTGTAAGCTGGTTGAAACAGGAGCCAGATGTGTACAGGACTGTATCATCAGCATACATATGTGTAGGAGAGGATGGGGAGCAAACAGAAGGTCATTTAAGAAGATGGAGAATTGAAGGGGCCCTGATACTGAGCCCTGTGGGGACTCCAGGGTTAATCAGGAGGGGAGGGGAAGTGGCATCCAAGATCTTAACTGATTGGGTTCTACCAATAAGGTAGGCTTTGAACCAATTTACGGTGGAGGGAGATAGGCCAGCTACTGGGAGTGAGTCGAGGAGAAGGGAGTGAGAGACGGTGTTGAAGGTCTTGGCAAGGTCGACAAAAATGGCAGAGGTAATTTGGCCATTGTCTATCCCAGTTAGGATGGAGTATGTGAGGCATAGGAGACAGGTGGTGGTTGAGTGATTTTTCCTGAACCCAGACAGGAAAGGGTTGAAAAAGGAGGTATCAGATAGAAAAGAGGTGCATTGGGAGAGGACAATGAGTTCTTGAAGCTTGGCAAGGGTAGGGAGGAGAGAAATGGGGCGATAGTTGCCAGGGGATGAGGGGTCACCCCCTTTGGGTAGGGGGAGGACCACAGCATGTTTCCATGAAGAGGGGACCATGGCAGTAGAGAATGAGAGATTTAGGATCATTGAGAGGGGAAAGGCAATGGCCAAAGTGGAGTGGGAGAAGTCTTTTGGGTCAAGGCCATCAGGGGAGGCACCTTTAGAGGGGTTGATGGTGAGGAGGGCACTTAGGGCATCATTTGGGGTTACAGTAGTGAAAAAGAAGTGAGGTGGGAGGGTGGTGGAGGGGCACACCAGTAGAAGGTGGGAGGATTTCAGTAGCTCAGTGGCACAGGAGGATAGTAGGAGTTAAATTCGCAGCTATAGCTCGTGTGTTGGACACTAGTGAGCTATTGAGCTATTTACTTAGGTACCTGGGTGGTGGGTGATGAGGGGTATATAGGGTGTGCAGCACCTTCCAGAACTTTAAAGGGAATTTACGTTGTAATGAAAACAAATTTGAAATATTCAGACTTGGCTAACCTTGTAGCCCTGGTGCAAGTGTTTCTGAGCATGCGGAAGTTCGCGAAGTCACTAGGATGCTGGGTAGCTTTATGATGCTTCCAGGCTCGATCTCTAGCCCTGAGGCAGGCCAGAAGTTCAGGGGTTATCCACGGCAAGTGGTTACCTCTGACTCTGGTTTGTTTGAGTGGGGCAAAAATGTTCCAGTTTACAAGAAAGATTTCTTTGAAGTAGGCAAGAGCCTTATCAACTGAGGGGAAGGAGGTTGGGGGGACCAGTCAGAAGTGGTAAGGTTACTCAAGAGAGGTTCAAGGTCAAGAGACTTGAAAGAGTGTAGCTGTGTTGTTTTGTGCGACAATTAGTTCTGTGAACTTTCCTAACTATGAATATTGGGTTATGATCACTGAGAGCATCGGGGGCCGGGGGGGTGCCAGAGGTGATGACGGTGTGGGGGTGGGAGGTAAGGGCCCAGTTGAATAGGGAGTCTTGTGGTTTGGGCAGGTGGGTTTGGAGATCAGTTGGAAGAGAGTGAGGGCTCCGATTTCATTTTTAGTGAGCAAGGGAAGTGATGGAAGTTAGGAGGTCTAGCGCGACTGAAGGATGGACATTTGGGCAGCAGTATATGCTGGCTATGAAGATAGGGAGAGTGAAGGGGAGGGTCACATGGATAGCTAGGGCATCATGTGTCTCAGGATTGGAGGGTGAGTAGATGATAGAATATTGGATGTAGGCTAGGACATAAATGGCCACACCACCACCCCTTAAGCACAGTCTTGCCTTAGCAGTGAGTAGCCAGGAATAGAGACCAAGTGGTAAAGGATACTGCTCTTTAGCCAAGTTTCTGGGATGATTGGAATGTCTGGTTTTAGAGTACACACCATGGTCTGAATCTGGTCTATTTTTTGCAACAAGCTGGGGGTGTTTAGATGTAGGATCTTTAAGCCCTTTGGGAGGGCTGAGAGAAGAGAGCAGAGGGAGGTAGTAGAGGAGAAGGCACCAGAGGAGCAAGGGGCAATAGGGCCCAGGTTGGGGTGGATATCCCTGGTGGAGAGCTAGAGGAGGGCGAGTAAGAAAAAGTGGAGCTTAGATGATTTTGAAGGGGCTGGCGAGGAGGTTGGGAGTTTTGAGTAGAAAGGAGTGGATGAGTGAGGAAGAAGAAGGTGGAGAACCACAGTGAAAGTAGACACCTTTATGAAAGCTGCATGAGGAATAGTGGTAGAGTGAGACCATATTTCAAATGGCAGGGAGGGAGTAACAGCATGGATTTGGGTAGGGGATTGGAGATAGTAACTGATGGGGTTGGGAGAGTTATTAGGAATAGGTGAGTAGAGAGCAAGTGGAGGTGGAAAAGAGAGGGATATGAGCAGAACAAGGGGGAGAGAGGAGAGTAGGGATACGTTGTTCATGAGGCAGAGAAATTAGTGAATAATTGACTTAGGAAGAGGAACAATTTGTAAGCAGGGGGCATGGAGGAGGGAGCTGGTCAGATGGAGTGGGGAGCTGTAGTTTGGGAAGGTATCTATTTGAACAGCAGACAGGGATCGCTTAGATAAAGATTATGTCCCTCTAGTGGCAGTACTTTATAACTTGCTAATGGGAAAATTAGCACAGAGGTTTACACAAGGTTTGAAAAATGTGTGCCCAGCAGTTAAAACTCTGGCTAGGAGGCATACAGCAAAGTTCAGACAGTGAAAAGAAGTAGGGAGCCAATCAGGAGCCTGGATTCACCAGCGCTTCCAATCAGGAGCTGGAAGTAACAACGGGGAGAAAGTGGGGCAAGCCACAAGGAAGTTCATGCCTGCAGAGCTGGAGGGTGAACTGGAGATGCAGGGACTATGTCAAAGCTAAGCCGCTTCCCTGGGTGCTGTTCCTTGGCAGGCTGGAGTGCCCTAGTCAGGAGACGCCTTCTGCAGAGCTGGAGGGGAACTGGAGATGCAGGGACTATGGTGAAGCTAAGCCACGTCCTTAGGTGCTGTTCCTTGGCAGGCTGGAATGCCCTGGTCAGGGGACACCTCCTGCAGAACTAGAGTGTGAACTGGAGATGCAGGGACTACGATGAAGCTAAGCCACGTCCCTAGGTGCTGTTCCTTGGCAGGCTGGAGTGCCCCGGTCAGGGTACGCCTCCTGGTCCCTTGGTGACTGGCCCATGTACAGCCACCCTCATACCTCTGAGGCCAGAGTCCCTTACAAGATCATATTCAGTATTGGACCCCTCCAGAAAGGGAGGGGTGGGACAGTAATAGTATGCATTGATATAACTACCTTGCTGCATATGTCATGCCTGGAGTGATTGATATGTTGCATTTTTCACCAATTCTAATTGGCTGTTTAGGTTTGTAACCTAGGAAAGCAGTATAGCGAGTGATTTAAAGCTCTGAGCTGAAACTCTGGAGACCTAGGTTTGAACTCACAGCCCTCACTTGCATACTGGGTGACCCTGAGCAAGTTACTTAACTTCCCTTTGCTCCCAGGTCACACCCGTAAACAAGCTTTCAGCTTGTTTATTTATTTATTTTATTTAGTTAAACATCAGTTTAGAAACCTTTGAGCCAGAGGCTCATTTACAAAGGTACCTCGTCACAAAGAGGACATCAGAACAGTAGTACAAGGACACAGTACTTACAACAAAAAGTTACAGTTCAATTACAATTTTGTTTCAATAGAATACAATCTCCAATGAAGCAAAAAGATAACAAAAGGTGCAAACTTATGGTCGGGGAGAGCTGGTGGGAGTAGAAGGAGGAGATAGAGGAGGAATTAGTAGGGAAAGGAAGGGGGGAGCTCAGTGAGCATTGTCAAACAGAGTATATATATATATTTTTTACACTAGGCTAGCGGCAGTTGCATTTCGAGAGCTAAGCAGGAAGTTTCTGAGTCTGGGCTTAAAGCAAGCTAAGGTTAGTGAGTTTGAGACACTGGCAGGAGGGAGGAGTTATACCAGTGGGGCGACGGTAGGGGAATGCCCTCTGACCTTGAGAGGTCCTGGCTCTCGGAATAACTAGGGTAGCTCTTGGCCGAGTGATCAGGGTCGGTACAGTACGGAATGGAGTTGGATAGGCCTATGGGGATAGGCCACGAGGGTTTTTAAAGGTGAGCTGGCATGTCTGATACATGAGTCGCTTCTTCCAGGTTGAGTAGGGTAGCCAGGGTGTACAGCTCACATGTGTGAGTGAGTCTGGGAGCACCAGTGATAAGTCTGCAGGCCTTATTAACTGTGAGGCGAACCTTGTTGAGGGCAGTCTGATCTGCTGAGCCATAGACCGGAAGGCCATAGTCAATGAGAGACATGACAGAGGAGGTGACAGCCAGGCGGAGGGCATCAGGAGGGAGGCATTTCTTGTGCTGGTAAAGAATGCCTAGCCGTGAGTTGGCGACAGAATTTAGGGCAGATATATGTCCATGGAATGAAAGTGCAGGGTCAAAGGTTATACCAAGATATTTATAGGACTGCACCTGGTCAATGACGAGATTGGGTGTGGAGTGGACAGCTAAGGGAAACTTGCTGTACTTATTTTGGGGGTGGGAGAAGAGCATCGTTTTTGTTTTCTTAAGGTTGATAACAAGTCGGTGCTCAGTGAACCAGGTAGCTGCAGAGTCAAACACTAGTTGGAGGGAGTTCTGTAGCAGCATGGGGTCATTGTGGGAGGCAACGAGAACAGCATCATCAGCATAGAGAAGCATCTTACCCGTACAACTGCTGGGTAGGGAGTTAAGAAAGAGTGAGAATAGTAGGGGTCCAAGAATTGAGCACTGCGGCACCCCAGAGTGAATGGGGCATGTTTCAGAGAGAGTACCGTTGACTTTCACACATTGGGAGCAGGCGGAGAGATAGCTGGTGCACCAGGAAACAGGTCCTGAGGCAAAGCCTATTAGGTCAAGGGTGGAGAGCAAAAGAGGATGCGAAACGGTATTGAATGCTTTAGACAGGTCAATGAATATAGCACCAGCCAGGGCACCAGAGTCCAAGGAGGCATGGAGGAAGTTGGAAAATTCCAGGAGTGCTGTATTGGTACTATGACCTGCTCTGAACCCGTGTTGTTCAGGGCAGAGAACATTGTACTTACAGAGGTAGTCAGAGACTTGGGACGCCACAATTTTCTCTAACGCCTTAGAGAGGGGGGAGAGGATTGAGATGGGTCGGTAGTTACCCGGAAGAGTCCTGTCACCACCTTTATGGACAGGGGTAACTGTGGCAATCTTCCAGGCAGAGGGGAATTGTCCGAGACAGAGTGATTTGTTGAAAATGCACGTAATAGGTAAGAGGACCTGATCCAGGACCTGACGTAAAAGGCAGGGATCAAGTGAGTCATTACCGATGGTGTTACCTTTTAGGGCTTTTAGCAAGTAAGGCCTAGCTTCTTGCATGGTGACACGACGCAGGTGGAAAGAGGGGCGGGCAATGGGTGGTGGTACAGATGGAGGAGGTGGACTGAAAGAGTTGCCAGTGTGCTTAGTGTGCCACTCCTGGTTAAACAATTGGAAAAAAAATTTCTATAGAAGTAACAGCCTTTTATGAGGGAAGGCCATGGGCCGGATATTAAAACTGCGCTATTTTATGGTGCAAGCCCTTGCGCTGCACAAAACAGTTGCACAGGGGTGTGGCCGGGGCGATATTCAAAGGAGTTGTGCTATTGAACAACTCCTTTGACTATCACCCCCCAGCCACAGCCACTGTGCATGGCGCAGTGGAACCTGCGCCACCGCAAGTGGTCAGAGTGGAGCATTCAGGTTAGCGTGGGCTAAGTACCATTGCGCCATGTGCAAATTTCAGATATTCAAAAGGTGACATGCAAATGGGGCCATAATTCATGCAAGGTGCGGGGGGGGGGCCATTTGCATCTGTTTATGGCCCCATTTGCATGCCATTAGCATGCAGGTGCACCGATCCCCGAGGACTTGTGCCTGGCACCCTGCCAGGCAGCAGCCGTTGGGACCCGACGCCTGCAGCCCAATCGCGGGCAAAGTGTAAGAAATACCCTACCTCCAACTGGCCCGATCACGGGCTGAATACATTAAAGCGACCCCCAGAGCGTAGCCTGGTGGTCCAGTGGACCTAAGCCTGATGCATGGCTGAATATGTTTAAAACAACCCCCCAAACACTTATCCCTGCTGGTCCAGTGGGCCGCTAAGCCGATCTGAGCTGAATATATTTATAACAACCCCCAAACGTAGCCTTGGTGGTCAGTAGACCTATCCGGTCATGAGCTGCGTATGCCTGACCCCCAAGACCATAGCCCTGGTGATCTAGTGTCCCTGCCCCCCACCACAGCCCCACCCCGCTCCCCGGCAGCTTGCGGTAGCAGCGTACCGCCTGCCCGCGCCCACCGACTGACTGCCGGTGAACTACTGCAGCCGGTGCAGAGCATTCGATACATATCTGGATTGCCTTGTGCGGTATGGGCTGCATGCCCATTGGCTCTTGCTCTGCACCAATGGGCATGCAGTCTCACCGGCAGTCAGTTGGCGGGCGTGGGGCGGCAGGCGGGTGATGCTGCCACATGCCAGCTGCCGGGGAGTGGGGTGGTGGGACTTCGTGGGTGGGTGGGGACACTAGATCACCAGGGATATGGTCTTGGGAGGGTTGTACATAATGCAGCCCGCATCGGGCTTAGGTCCACTGGACCATCAGGGCTACATTCTTGGGGGTTGTTATCAACATATTCAGCCCGTGATCGGGCTTAGCGTCCACTGACCACCAGGGCTACGCCTCTGGGGGTTGTTTTGAACTTATTCAGCCCACGATCGGGCTTAGCGGTCCACTGGACCACCAGGGATATGTTTGGGGACACTTTGCTGCCTGGCGATCGGGCTGGTGGGGAGGGGGATGAAGCTTTTGCCCAGATCGGCCAGTCGGGATTTTATGCTTTTGCCCACGATCGGGCAGCAGTGGGGGGCACAGGCAGTAGGTTGAGGGCCAGCTGCTGTGTTGCGCCCCTGCAATCGCGGCAGCTCATCTGTGGGTGGCCCCGACTTACTCCTTTTTTGGGCTCAAAGTTGTGCAGGCCAGGTTGGGGCTTTTCGCGCCAGTTCCTGCACAGCCCGCTGAATATCGGGCTGCAGTTCATGCATGGTTCCTCCTCCAGTTCAGCATGCATTCATTAGCATTGCGCTGTTGCTCAGTATGTTTTCAGTGGAAACATGCCTCCTGCTGAATATCGCAGAATGGCACAATTTCGGACTTGCGCAGTCGCGAACCCTATTGCGATGGCGCAACCCTTTGAATATCCCACCCACATGTCTATATTATTTCTTCTGCCCATTAACAATGTGCCCTGATAGACCTCCCAGCTGTCCTTCATTAGAAGAGACATCTCTCATTTTACAATACTGCTGTATGGAGAAATCATCTGTCCTACCTCCAAAAGGTGTCCCACATTTTAACCATTAACTTTAAATAAGGAATTCATGCCTATTTGATGACAATTAATTAAGAGACATTTTTGTAAACACGAAAGCATTCAAACCGAGTTTGCTGCTAGTAAGTCTGGTATTGCACCATGTGCTTTCACGTTTTGTCTCTTTTTCCCCAAAATTGAAGGGCTTGTGTCCTACATTTTGAGGAGAGAGAGGTTGAGTATTATGAGCCTTGATAATTAACATTATGAAATGTATTAAGATCTATGGCTCCTGATTTCATTTCATTATTCATTACAAATTGGGTTTACAACCTTTGAGTTAGAGACTCATTTACAAAGGCACCTCGTTGCGGGGGGGGGCAGACATCAAGATAGTTATTACAGTGCAGATTAAAACAGAGGATAACATTACAGGTGCAGTAAAAGGAACATTTAACATAGATACACTTAGGTTGCATAATGTAGTAGTTTGTATATTATTTAGGTTACATAATGTTACAAAATTGTGAGTTACACTCATGGATATGGTAGGTCCTCAGAGAAGACAGCGGGTTACATCCCTGTTTGGACCTAGTGGGGAAGGAGTAGGTCTGGGGGAGGGAGATGCTGTCCAGTGGACGTTGTCGAGCCAGGGGACAAGGTGGTGGGAACCACAGGTTACAACAGGGGGTTAGTTGCACCTACAACAGCGGGTATTAAAGATATGGTTCTGAAGGGCTGTTTTGAAGGAGCCAATTTTTGGCAAGTTGGAGATGCAGCTAGGGAGGGAGTTGAACCAGGTGGGGGCTCGGTAGAGGAAGGATCTCTGGGCAAGAGAGGTCTTGGTTCTGGGCACCTTGAAAGTGGCCTTAACAGAGCTACGGTGGTGAAGATGAAGATGGCTGATGTAGGGAGGTGGAGACCAGTGTGGGGGGAAGAGTCCTAGCAGTGATTTCTTAGTGAGAAGGCAGGCCTGTAGAGCAGTCACCCTCAAAGTTGAGAAGATTGGTGGTAGTAGAGAAGGTAGGTGTGAGTTCAGCTGGGGCACCGGTCAGGAGCCTACAGGCCTTATTGATGGAGAGCTGGATTTTGGAGAGGGCAGTGTTGTCAGCTGCAGCGTAAATGAGCAAGCCATAGTCCACGAGGGACAAGACGGAGGATTGGTCAAGAGCTGCTTTCAACTGGGCCATTATCCCAGCACAATGGCCCGGATGAAAGTAACTCCTGGCAGTCAGTTCTTTTTACAATGAATCAGCTATAGATATCACTTCCCTCCGTCGCTAACTGCCTGCTCGCTGTCGCTGACTGCCCACTCTCACATCCACACACAGATCAGGAATAACAGAAATAACACCAGGTATAACTGCCTGCCCACAATGTAATTTACCTTTTCTAGTTTTACTGTAGGTATACAGATTTTAAATTGTACAGAACATCACGCTGAATGGCTCCCGACTGCACATATTATCTCAGCAAATTTCCCCAAACGACACACTGTCTCCTGAAATCTCTGCTTGCCATTACTTTTTCCATTAATTATACACATTCTCATATGTCAGAATACCTCCACCTGCTGGCCAGAAGGCAACACTACAGTGACCGAATTGGAGTACTTTTTTTTTTTTTTTTTAACATTTGTGTAATTTTTATGTTGTCTTTACATGCAAGCAACATATTGTGATAGCTTGAATAGCAAGTTTTGAGGTGCGGTCATGTTGTGGCCAATGGAGCCACTACTTTTCAGACTGAGCTCTGTGGCATGAATTAAATTGCCTGCCATCTACGTAAAACATTTTGCTGCTGCAATGAGCGAGTGACCTGTCATTGCAGGGCGTGCCTTGCCTGGTGTAACATTTCAATATACATGGTGGTGGCTATCGCCACCTGCCTCTCACAGTCTCCAAGAATCCAGCATCAGGGGTGCCCAATTCCCCATGTCGGCATGCCCAGTCCCCAGTTCATTTGCAGACGGTGGAGCCCAAACCCTATCGACATAATGTCCCCCCCAAAAAATCATTTACCTGCCGAGGGGTTGTCCAGTCCCCTTCGGCATCATGTAACCCCCCCCAACCACATACCCTTTGTTTTCATTGCTAACGGGTGCCCAGTCTCTGTTGGCTCCAGTCCCCCCTCAAACACCTTGTGGCACGCTGGGAGCCCACATCCCTATGCAAATCTCCTGTAAAAATAAAACCTTCCCGCAAAATGTTATTTTTTATTTTTGCACCTGTAAACAAGAAAACAGTCCCTCGTTGACTCCGGTGCCCCCTCCTCCAACCCGTGCCTAACCTCTGTGCACCCCACCTCCCTGCTCCCCCTCACTCCATACTTACCTCCGGAGCCTGGTGTGACAGTCTTCGGTGGACCAGGAACACATCTGCACTCTTCAAAGCCGACTGCAAACTGAAGAAATGCCGGTAAGCTGTATAATGGCATAAATGGAGGAGGTTCAACTTAGGTGGCTATCGTGACCATTTTTGTGACTTTTGGCACCAAATTTTCAACATGGGGTTCTTGTGTTCCCACCTCATGAATTCAGTCACTGTAATGTCATTATTCAGTCCGGAAAAGTGATTTCGCAGTCACTGCAGGGAATCTCCTTCCGGGACTGAGTCATGAAACGACAGTGTCACTGTTCATGAGGTAGGCTCTCAAAAAGCCTATGTTGCAAATTTGGTGAAAAAAATCACAAAAATGACTGTGTTACGAGCATGCATTGCAGAATTCTCACACACGCTTGTAACTTCAAGAATTTTCAGTATTTTCACTCCAGATTTTCAACATTGCCATTTTTCCACACCTTCTAATGAAGAGTGCAGCTGTTATTTTTCACATCCGGTCCGAAATGTGTTTTCGCACATGTGGCACACAATGTTGCGGTCTCTGTGCAAAATCAATGCTTGGGACAGACTAAGAAAATAACAGTGACAGTGTTCATAAGGAGAGGTCCCAAATAGCACGTTGCAAATTTGGTGAAAAAATTCCCAAAAATGACTGCGTTACCAGTGTGCGTTGGGCAGTTTCTATGCACACTCGTAACTTCGCAATTTTTTAATATTTTTACTCCAGATTTTCAACATTATCTTTTTTGCACACTGCCTGATGAATAGTAAAGCTGTCATTTTTCACATCCTACCAGAAACATGTTTTCACACCTGTGGCACACAATGGGTGCGGTCACTGTGTGCAATCAACGCTCAGGACAGATTAAGAAACAGTGCTGCTGTTCATAAATGGAGGTTGCAAAATGCCTATGTTGGAAATCTGGTGTAAAACATCCCCCAAATAATTGCATTACGGGTGTGCATTGTGCAGTTTCTACGCACGCTCATGACTTCACCAATTTTGTTATATTTTCACTCCAGACTTTCAATATTACCATTTTTTACACCTCCTCATGAACAGTACAGCTGTCATTTTTCACATCCTGTTCGAAATGTGTTTCTGCACCTGTGGTGCCAAATGGCATAGTTGTTGTGCAAAATCACCTTTCAACTAATGAACTGATAGTGTCACTGTTCATGCATTGGGGTCACAAAAAAACAATTAATAATGTTTTTCTTTTCAATTGTTTAACCAGGAGTGGTACACTAAGCTGAAAACTTGTTTATAGGTGAGTCCTGGGAGCACAGGGAAGTTAAGTGACTTGATCAGGGTCAGATTATATGCAAGTGGGGACTGTGGGATTCAAACCCAGATCTCCAGATTTGCAGCTCAGAGCCTTAAACAACTGCACTATACTGCCTCCCCTTGGAGTGAAAATACCAAGAAATGCCCAGGGTGTTAGGGTTTCCCACCGTAACGCCCTACTCTGTAGGGACTGACAGGTGCCAGGGGTGTGACTTGGGATTGTCTACAGTAATGCTCATGCCATTCCACCTCCACCCCCACCCTACAGTCAGTGACAAGCATCAAGGTGTGCCTTGGACTCTTTGGCCCCAAACTTCACCCCATTTTCCTATACTGCACGCATTTCAGCATATTTCCTTATAGAATGGGGTGACCGTAAGGCCTGTCCACCCCAAGGCACAATGCAACATTTTTCAGTGTCTGCAGGATAGGGTGAGGTGAAATGATATGAGCGTTATGGCCGATGACCCAAAGGCACACCCCAATGCCTGTCAGTCTCTGCAGGGTGGGGTGGGGTTGACGTTGATTCCATACTTCACTGTCATTCCTATTATGCACCTCTCTAACTCCTACACTACCAATACCAACGCCAGTAAGACAACATTCAGCATTGACAAATGCTTGTTTTATTTTCATTAAAGGAATAATGCCTGACAGGGTGGGTGTTATGCTGGGATAACATCCCACCTCGGGTGGTTGGGCCCGAGGCCACCTGCCGAGGGCGTCCAACACCCAAGAAGGGATGTTATCCCAGCATAACACCCACCCTGGAGAGCATTATTCCTATTATACAATGGCTTATTGTTTTAAAGTTACAAAAATAATTTTAAAGAATGTTTTTGTTAGTGTGTAAAATAGTTTTGTTTCTTACGAGAAAAGAGATCTGCCTCACGTTCAATATCCTATAAACAATCAGCAGGATGTTATGCCAGGATAACATCACTGCTGTGACAGCCAACTGACCAATCAGAAGCCAGGATTCTTTCTTGCCATTGTATAATTTCTAATAAAGTATTCAAAAGTGTTTATAAAAATATCTTATTTACTGTACCTGTGGTAATGGACCCATTTCATAATCACAATAAGGCACTCCAGGTGTGCACTGTGCTGTGATAATGGCCGTTCTCAGGTGGTGAAAGCCCCACCTTCGGCATCATGCTTCAATCCACCTGAGGGCAGGCCATTAGCCCAGCACAATGCACACCCTGTCGTGCCTTATTGCTTAATTTGCAGGTACTGTACCTCTGGCAATGTCCTAACATGAAACACTAATAAAACAAGCATTTGTCAATGCCGAATGTTGATTGCGTTGGTCTGTTGAGCTCGCTCACTGCCCCTCTGTCACTCGCTCAGTCTGTTTCTCCCAGTGCTGCAGGCTGCTCTTTTGTACTGGGCTCCTGCCTGTGTTGGCAGCTTTTTCACCCACTAAGAAATCCGCAACTGTCCCGACAGAGCTCCATTGAGATGGCTCCCTCTCCCTCTCCCCCTCGCTCACTCGCTCATTCTGTTTCTCCTGGCGCTGCAGGCTGCCTTTTTGTACTGGGCTTCTGCCTCTATTGGTGGCTTTTCTGCCCACAAAGAAATCTGCAGCAGTCCCGACACAGGTCTGTTGAGCCTGCTCACCCCCCTCACTCACTTGTTCGTTTCTGCCTGCGCTGCAGGCTGGCCTTTGAGTGGGCTCCTGCCTGCATTGCCACTTTTTCTGCCAACAAAGAAATCTGCAGCAGTCACAATAGAGCTTCATTGAGCTCGCCACTCCCCTGTCTCACTCGCTCATTGTGTTTGTCCCGGTGCTGCAGGCTGCCCTTTTGTACTGGGCTCCTGCCTGTGTTGGCACCTTTTTCTGCCCACAAAGAAATCCACAGCTGTCCTGACAGAGCTCCATTGAGGTCGCTCAACCCCCCCATCTCACTCACTCATTCTGTTTCTCCTGGCGCTGCAGGCTGCCCTTTTGTACTAGGCTCCTGCATCTGTTGGCACCTTTTTCTGGCCACAAAGAAATCTGCAGCAGTCCTGACAAAGTTCCGTTAAGCTGTCTCACTCCCCTCTCTCTCACTCACTCATTCTGGTTTTCCCACTACTGCAGGCTCCATTTTGTACTGGGGTCCTGCCTGCATTGCTACCTTCTTCTGCCCACAAACAAATCTGCAGCAGTCCCAACAGAGCTCCGTTTAGCTTACTCACTCTCCCTCCCTCCCTGACTCGCTCATTCTGTGTCTCCTGCTGCTTCAGGCTGCCCTTTTGTACTGGGCTCCTGCCTGCAATGGCAGCTTTTACTGGCCACAAAGACATCTGAAGCAGTCCCGACACAGCTCCACTGAGCTCGCTCACTCCCCCTCTCTCAGTAACTCATTCCGTTTCTGCCGGGCGCTGCAAGCTCACCTTTTGTACTGGGCTCCTGCCTGCATTGTCGTCTTTTTCGCCCACAAAGAAATCCACAGCAGTCACAAAGAGCTCCATTGAGCTTGCTCAGATTTCACAGAAAATGCTTCTAAAATGCACCATTTACACCCTATTGGCAGAAGTCATTGATGGGGCATGTCCCTCCCCACCCCTTGAATCCTGTTGATGCCCTTTGTAGGGGCAACAGCATCTCCAACCATGATTGAAGCTACTGATTGCACTGTGAAAAACATAGGCTGAGAAATCCCTTTAATGGCATCAACTATGCATTTCTGCTACAGACCTGTTAGTTTAACCTCAGTGGTAGGGAAAATGATGGAATCACTTCAGAAGGAAAGAATTGTTGAGTATCTAGAGGCCAGAGGGGCTCAGGACCCAAGGCAGCATGGATTCACAGAGGGAAGGTTGTGCCAGACAAATCTGATAGATTTCTTTGACTGGGTGACCAAAGTAGTAGATCGGGGGGGGGGCTGTGGACATGGCCTACCTAGACTTTAGCAAGGCATTTGACACAGTCCCACACAAAAGATTAATATACAAGTTAGCCAGCCTGAGAGCGAGTCCCAAGATGACAGCCTGGGTAAAGAATTGGCTGGAGAATAGGACACAGAGAGTAATAGTAAATGGAGTCCACTCTGAAGAAAGGGGGGTTACTGTGGGGTACCACAAGGTTCAGTATTAGGACCGGTGCTCTTCAATGTCTTTATAAGCGACATTGCAGAGGGACTGGAAGGAAAAGTATGTCTCTTTGCAGATGACACAAAGATCTGCAACAGAGTTGATGCACAAGGGGGTGGGAAGGATGAGAAGGGACTTGGCAAGGTTAGAGGAATGGTCAAGTGTATGGCAGCTTAGATTCAATGCTAAGAAGTGCAAGGTAATGCACCTGGGAAACAAAAACCCAGGGGAAGAGTACACAATGGGGGGTGAGATACTAACAACAACAAAAATAGAAAGGGACCTGGGGGTAGTCATATCAGATGACCTAAAGGTGGGCAAGCAATGTGAGAGGGCAGCAAGGAGGGCTGGGAGGATACTGGGATGCATAGGGAGAGGCATCACCAGTAGAAAACAGGAAGTTATTATCCCTCTGTACAGACAATTGGTGAGATCCCATCTGGAGTACTGCATGCAGTTCTGAAGACCCAATCTCCGCAAAGACATAGACAGCATGGAGGCTGTCTAGAAGAGGGCAACTAAAATGGTGCAGGGTCTGCACTGGAAGACGTATGAAGAGAGGCTTAAGGAGCGTAATATGTATAGCCATGAGGAAAGGAGGGAGAGGGGGGACATGATAGAAACTTTCAAGTACCTCAAGGGAATCAACAAAGTCCAAGAGGGTAGCATCTTCCAAAAAAAGAGGTGTGCAAGAACAAGGGGGCACAATTTGAAGATAGAAGGGGGCAGCTCAGAAGTAATTTAAGGAAGTATTTTTTCACAGAGAGGGTTGTGGATGCATGGAACAGCCTACCGGAGGAGGTTGTGGTGTCAAAATAGTGGTGGAATTCAAGCATGCATGGGACAGTCATAAGGCAATTCTAGGGGTTGGGGGTAGGAAGAAGTAGGCTGCTGGTTAACTAGGATCTGCAGCTTATCCATTAGGTAGGGAAATGGGCAGACTGGGTGGACCAAGCGGTCTTTATCTGCTGTCAAAATCTATCTGTGTTTCTATGTTTCTGCTGTGTACTACTACCACGCCCATGGCAACTCTTGCCACTGGCAGCAGTGCCATGGCCAGAAGAATCTTTGCATACACGTCTTTTTGCAGGCATTTTGGGGGATTACACAGAAAATTCTCAACAAATTGAGATATCTGAAATCTGGGGTGGATGGGAAAGCCAAAAACAACAACTGTGGCTTACAGATGCTGCTTGGGCACTAAATAGATGCAAATGCACAGATGCAGATTGCAAACTGTAAAGAGATGTAGTCTCACAGGCACAAAAACACCTTAATTAGTGGTCACACAAATCAAAAACTGGAAAAATAAATGATAACCTTTGGTGGTTGGGGGCGGGGCACAGCAGTAGCAGTTCACTATTTAGATAGAATGAAGCATTAAAAAATACCGCAGATGGATAACCGATTCTGAATGCAGTGATTACTGTGTCGCACAATAAAATGTATCTCACTTGATGGCAAGCACACACACTCACACACTACAGGTAATGCACAGAAAATTTAACAGTGCAATATACTATATAACCAAATCTTTTAAACAGAATGAAAATATGCACTGCACAACAACAAACAGAAAATAATTATCAAAAATTACTTCAAGTATTACTGTGTGTATGTAAACACACAAATACTGACACACACTAGTACAAAACAATAAGAAAGACTTCCTTTCTCATGTGAATCTCACTCCACCACAGATACACCTCTTCCCCTGAAGCACACTTCAACATTGCCTGTCAGTACACAGGCTACATGTTCTTAATTAGCATTCAAACTGCACACAAAAATTATCAACACTCAATGATCTAAGCACAGGGAAGTTTCCTACAGTCGATGTACTAAATTTAGACCAAAATGATTAGATCAAAAGTGATTTTTTAAGGTTTTTTTGATGATTTGATTCTCATAGCTCTGAGAGCAAACTGTCTTCAGCTTTCCACTACACACACTATACAGAACTGAAGCTGTGCAAGACGATATACAGCCCATGTGACCTGCCATCCCATGAATCAATGCAAAATTCACCTCATAATAAACAGGCAAAGTAAAGTCCTTTCAACTCAATGGCACTTTGCATTAAAGTTAAGGGGAAGATTGTAAACCAAGGCATAGTAGCGTGAAGTCCATTGAATCAATGAACTTCACGTTCCTCATTTTGAGGAGGAGTACTCTGCTTCGCGTTGCTTAACACTACGCAGGTTGAGGGACAATACGTGAAGTGTTCAGCATAGCGAAGTGGGAGCACTTCACCCACCTCTAGAGACAGGGTAGTGCCAGAGGAGGGCCGATGTGGTTCCCTGCACAAGAGCAGCCTCAGGGAGGATGCTAACAATTACAGGCTAGTCTTGCATCAGTGGTGGAGAAATTATCACAGACCCTGCAGAAGGAGAAGCTGATGGAATATCTGGAAGCAAAAGAACTGTAGGGCCACTGGCAGCATGGTTTCATGGGGGGAGGTCATGTTAAGCAAATCTCATAGATTTATTTTACTGGGTGACTAGGGAGGTGAATCAGGGGAGGACAGTGAATGTGGCCTATCTGAATTTCAGCAAGGCCTCAGACATTTTACTGTACAGGAAGCTAATAAAGAAACTTAGCAAATGATTGGGGAGGAAGTGGGCATAACACTGGTTGAAGGATAGGAGGCAGAGGGTGGTGGTGAATGGCTGTCACTCAGGGGACAGAAGAGTGACCAGTGGAGTGCCACAGGTATCAGTACTGGGACCAGTTTTCTTCAAGCCTTCATAAGTGACATTGCTGAGGAGCTGGAGGGGAAGGTGTGTCTCTGCATATGACACAAACATCTGCAATTGGATGGATACCCAGGAAGGAGTGGAGAGAGAATGCAAAGGAACCTTGGGAAATTAGAGGTGTGGCTTAGGGTGTGACAGCTGGATTTCAATGCCAAAAAGTGCAAAGTCATGTACCTGGGGCAGGGAAAATAGGGGGGATGTGTATAAGATGAGGTGGGGTACTTACAGTCACCAAACAAGAGAGGGACCTTGGGGCACTCAAACCTGATGATCTCAAGGTTGCAGGGTAGTGCAACAAGGCAGTAGACAAGGCTACTGAGATGATGGGGGTGCATAGGGAGAGGGATATCTATAAGGAGAAGGGAAGTGGTGTTACCAGTGCATCACCCACTAGTGAGACCATACCTACAGTACTGTGTCCAGTTCTGGAGGCCGCACCTCTGCAAAGATACTGACAGGTCAGGAGAAGCCCAGAGGAGGGCTACCAAAAATGGAGTGGGATTTGCATGAGAAACAATATAAGGAGAGGCTGTGGGAATTCAACATGTGCTCCCCGGATGAGAGTGAGAGGGGACATAATTGAGACTGGCAAGTACCTCATGGGGTGAACAAGGTGCAGGAGGTGATTCTTTTTCAGAGGAGGAGGAGCAACAGAACATGGAGGCATGCACTAAAGCTTGAGGATGGAAAATTTAAGTGGGAAGTAAGGAAATATTTCTTCATAGATAGGGTGGTGGATGCCTGGAACAGCCTGCCAGAAGAGGTGTTGGGGAAGAAGACAGTGGGGCACTTCAAGCTTACATGGAACAGGCACATAGGCATATTAAGCAGAGGAAGGTGCAGCAGGGAGATTGATGACCAGATAGGGTCCACAGTGTAGTAACTGGATGAGGAAAATAGGGCAGACACAACTGGCCTAACTGTTCTTTTTTGCCAACATATCTTATGTTTCTAGTATACGTTTACCCTGAGGCACAGAGAGCAAAGGTCTATAAAACTTGATAAAAATTTGTTTTAATGTGGCCACATCTGAGTGACCTCAAATATTAAATGCATTAAGTGGCTGAGATGTTATTTTACAATTTGCACCCATTAAGGCAGCTATAACTGTGGCTCTTCCATAAATCCCACTAAATAATAATAACCTTGCCAGGATTTTCTGATATTTCAGCTTTGCAGTCAAAATATATCCCTTCCAGTAAAGCTCTAAATAAAAAGAACTTGCCAAAGATAACATCATTTGTAATGGTTTTCAGGAACAAGTTACCAAAATACTATTTCACTTTTCATTTATTTGTTTATTTATTTAAACATTTGGTAACTGGGAAAGGCACACTGAGCCGAGGCTCAATTCTAGGTGCGATCCAGGAGGAAGGAGCAGTGGAAATACAGACAATAAATGTAGAGAATTAGTCAACAGAACAATAGCAGCTAATTAAAATCAATATAATACAGCAGTGAGAGGAAAAACATGAACTGTGGTGACTCTGTAGAGGTGAACTATACAATAGTAAGTGCTCTACATAATCTTTAATAAGTGCCAGGGAGGGTTATAGGATGGTAAAGTCAGTAGAGGTAATGGGTTTAGCTCAGTTGTGGCAGCAGCATAAGGGTGGAGGAAGGAGACATAGCTGTTGCTTTCATCTAGAGTGAGAGGGTGAGTTTCTGATAGCAGGGCTAAGTTTGTTCCAGAAGTAGGGTAGCCGGTAGAAGAAAACAGCTTTGCCCTCTGCAGAAGAGGGTCGGGGCAGTGTGATGGATCTTTCATTTCTGTGCCTGAGTTCATAGGGGGATAGGAAGTCTGAGGATAGGCAGTCCTCAAGATAGGAGGGGAGCAAGTTAAACCAGTACCTAGATATAAGGTTGAGGGCATGTATATAGCACCTGTGAGATAAGGGGATTAGTTCAAGGAGGGTGTAAAGATTGCAATGATGGGTGCATAGGGGGAAGTTTGTAGCAAAACAGCAAAATGAGTTTAGAAGGGTATCCATCCTGCCAAGGGAGGCTACAGGGAGAGAGCTGTAAACTACATCCACATAATCTAGTATGGGGAGGATCATTTTAGAGACAATTTCATGTCTGGCAGGTAATAGGAGAGAGTCCCTGTTCCGGTAAAGCATGCCAAGTTTGGGGCACAGCTTGGAGATGATAGATTCAATGTGAGCTCAAAAAGACAGATGGGTGTCCAGCCAAATGCCCAGGTACTTTTATCTGGTGACTTGGTCAAATGGGAAGCCATCAAGAGATGTGATGGGGTAGTATGGCAAAATTTCTGGGCAGAGCCAAAAATCATGGAAACAGTTTTGGTGGTGTTTATTTTCAGTTGGTTTTGGCTGACCCATTACTGAATGTTGTCAACATCGCTTTGCAGGGTAGCTTGGACTTCAGGTTGGGACCGGAGGTAAAGAGGATGGTGTCATCTGCATACATGTGTATTGATGAACTGGTGCAGGAGGAGGGAAGGTCATTAATGAAGAGGGAGAAGAGGATGAGACTGAGAACAGAGCCGTGAGGGATGCCCGCCAGGATAGGGAGAGGGGTGTGTGTGGTATCAGCGATTCTAACAGATTGAAATCTGGTGGAGAGATAACTTTGAAACCACTTTACAGTGATAGGGGTGAGTCCTGCTGCCTCAAACTTCTGTAGGAGAAGAGGGTGGGATATGGAGTCAAATGCCTTGGCTAAATCCACAAATACTGCTGCTGTAAGGAAGCTTTGATCGGAGGCAGTTTGGATATGGTTGGTGACGTGCAGGAGGGAGGAAATTGTGGAATGGTGTTCCCTGAAGCCGGACTGGTGGGGTGAGAGGATATTGTTTGTTGCAAGGTAGTCAGCTAGTCAGGTGTGGGCCAAGGATTTTTGTAGTTTGACTAGGGCTGGGAGGACTGAGATGGTCCTAAAATTACCTGGCAAGGAAGGGTCACCGCTTTTGCGAAGGGGACTTATGCAGGCCAGTTTCCAAGTTAGCGAGACTGTTCCTGTGGAAAATGAGAGGTTAAGGAGATGTGTAAGGGGCCTGGCGATCGCAAGAGCTTGCAGGGGATGCAGGAGCACTCTTCCCACAAATCATATCCTTACTTTTCTTTCTATTTAAGCTTATGTGATAATTCTGTTAGCCCATTCAGTTGATTTTGTAAGTCACTAATAGGCAACGAGAATATAACTGGATCATCTGTGTATAAGAGTATTGTGATTTTCTTGCCCATAACTGCAGGGTAATTTGATACAGCAAAACTTAAAGATGTAAAACAAATATTAATATGCAATATATACAGAACAAATGTGGGTCTCAAAGAGTCAATGTTGCATTCCCCTATTTGTACTGAAGGACTCCGTAAGAGAACCATTACCTGTCTAACATGCTTTCAACCAAGTTCGAGGGTATAGATTACATATACATTTACCAAAGAGCTATCGAGACCAACGTCCTTCAAAATTCCCCATACGGTTGGCTTGAATATAGTCAAAGGCTGATGATAAGTCCATGTTTGCTTAATAAAGCTTTGGCTTGCTGAGAGTATTTATATTTGCCAGATGTGCAAGAATGTAACATTTCTCAATAGCTGAGTGAGTTTTTCTGTAGCCAACCTGAAATTCAGATATAATGGAGCAACCACTAACCCATCCCTCCATTTTTTCAATTGTTGTCAAATTACTCCTGCAAAACATTAAGCAATTCTTTCAGTTAGGCTGTCTACAATTCAGCTGGTCATTCTTAGTATGTTTCTTATGTAAAGGAATAATAACAGTACTACCTCAGTTATCTGGAATAACATTTTCAATAAGACACTGATTAAAGAAATTGGTAGATAAAGGTGTCCACATTATAGAATCCATCTTATTTACATTATCAGTCAGAACATTATCAAGGCCTGGCAACTTGTTATATTAAAGAAAGATTGCTGAAAAGAGCTATTATGTTACAACTGGAATATTGGAATTATTCACACCTTGAATTTCAGTATTTTCATATTCATGTGTATCATTAAACAAATTCTGGAAGTTCATAACTCAACAGATTTTACTTAAATTACATTCTGCTCCAACTATAAAATAATTTGTTCTCTTAGCTACAAGATTCAAATAGTTGATCATCTTTTTCAGATACAATTTTAAATAGTTACTACTTGCTTTGATAACATTTTGCTCTCTTCTGTTCGCGTATTTCCTTGTAATTCTTTTAAAGTTTATTAAGAACTGGCAAATTACTTCTAGAAGGATTCATTTTCACAGTTCTTAGAAATCTATTTATATTCTGTTCCCTTGCCTACAAATATCATCATACCAGGAATCTGTTCTATCATACAAAATGACCTGTCTATGGAGATAAGGAACCAATTTATAAAACAGGTTGCTGAACTCATTATGCATATCTTTTACAGTATTCTTATTTTTCAAATGTTTACTAATCTTACCGCATTCCAGAGAGCAAATGCATAATAAAATATTGTGCATATTCTAACTTGGTATTCCATCTTACCCTACATTCTTTAATGATTGCAAGGAGTTCCACAGAGTGGGGAACAAAAGAAAACACCTGTTAGAATAGGTAGAGCCCTCAATTAAAATATTGGGAAAAGGTCATTCTCTGGACATAGGGTATATTAAGATTTATATATTTATGTAAATTAAAAATATCAATAAGAGTATAGTCCAATACCGATGAAGAAATACTGGGAAAATGTTGGAGCCCTAGAACTATATCCTTTAAATCTTCCACTGAGAGCCACTAAATTACATTAATTCAATCAATCAATCAATCAATCAATCAATCAATCATCTTTATTTTATATAGTGCCTTAGCCCAAAGGCTCGAAGCACTGAACAAACAGTTCAAATAAAGACAAATGAGCAACATATAGATTACAAAATCATACAGCTCCAAACCAGTCATAACAGTTTAGCATTAGAAAAAGCCCTCAAATGCCAGGGAAAAAGTCAGGGTCAGTGAGGCCCACTTGAAAGCCTCCACAGAGGAGATTTGGTGAAGCTGAGCTGGTAATAGATTCCACATATACAGAGTGGCCACAGAAAAGGGCCTCACCCCTGAATGTTTCAGATGAGCATAGGGAAACACCAGTAGATTCTCCCCTGTAGTGGAGAAGAAAATCCAGAGTTTAAAGGTGCAGTAGATCCGTTATGCAATCAGAACCTAACCCATGCAGGGACCATCATGCAACTCTTTAGAGAGGTACGCCATCTAAAAGGTAACCAATGCAGCTCATACATTATTGAACTGATATGATCGAAAATGCTTGCGCCAGGTATCAGTCAAGCAGCAGTGTTCTACATCAGCTGGTGATGGTGCACAAAACTCTAAAAAGCCTGAAATGAAATGCATTACTGTAGTCCAGACAGAAAGTTACAAAGGCATGAATTACCATTGCCACGTCATCATATTGGAAACAAAAAGTGATATTTCTAAGATGGAAAAAAAACACAATGGAAGACAGCTCACACATGATGTTCCAGTGCCAGTCTGTCATCTATCATGATTTTAAAGGTGTTTAGCCTAATCCAGAGTTTGGAGAATAGAAGCACCCTACAATGATAGAGTGAAATTCAATCCTCTCTATTGCTGACTTTTGAGACACTGGTTCAATAATCAATAATTCCATCTTTCCCCATGTTCAGGCTCAATCATTTAACAACTATCAATTAGAAAAATAGATGACGATGGCAGAAAAAGACCAATGGTCCATCCAATCTTTACACATTACCCTTTCATACCCTAGGACCTGTTAGCTCTGTGGCATCTCTGCTTACATCGTACCCCATGTTTCCATCTCTCTCTTCCTGCTGAGTAGCTAGTATCACCTTGACTGTATCCCAGTCATGTTTGAAGCTGTTTATAGTTTAGGCACCCACTATCTCTGTTGGCAGACCATTCCATGATTAAGCCATTCTTCCTCTAAAATAATACTTTCTTTCTCCTTTTTAAACCTTCTCCCCATTAACCTCCATTTAGGACCCTTTATCCTAGCTTTTCTGTCCCTGGAAAAAAGCTCCTCTCAGTCTACCTTGTTAAATCCTGTCAGGAACTTGAAGGTCTCTATCATATCCCCATCTCTTTTCTCAGGTTTTGAGTGAATACATGTTCAGCATCTTTAGTTGATTCTTATAGAATTGGCCCTCCTGGCCCTGAATCATTCTGGTCACCCTGCATTTTATAGTCTCTAGCCTGTGTCTCTCCTTTTTATGGCTGCATGGGTGGAGCTCTGCAGATGTTTGGCTATCACTGTCAGAGAACAGAGGTTCGACTCTGGAATGTGAACTTGTGTTCTCCTACAGCGATGCAGCAATGTCATGGCAGCATTGCTGCCATAGGCACTGTCCTCCACGATGGAGCTCCCCTCTGCAGTACGGTCACCCCCCTCCACAAAGCACACTACTTTCAAGAGTGCACTTCAGGTAGAATTGTGCAAGTGTGAGTATCATGCATGCACAGTGTCACCCCCACCACCATCTTGTGAGTGGCAAATCACCGCGACTCTGAAACCAGAGCTCTAATGTTGCCACCACCACTCCAAGATCCATGCTGCCACTGCTACAGTATCGTCACTGCTCTAGGAGCCAAGCTGCTGCAGCTCTGTTATCTGTACAGGTAAGAGCTTGTTGCAGCTATATTAGCTCTGACCAGAGTTTGTTTAATTGGGGACTCCAGAACTGAGCACGGTACTCCAGGAATGATCTCATCAGTGACCTATGCAGTGGTAACAGTACCTTCTGTCTTCTGCTGTTGAACCCTCTCCCCATGGACTGTAGCATCATGCTAGTCTTGCTGAAGGCTTTGTTACATTGGCTGGTTTGTTTGAGGGATTCACTAATAATTAATCTTACTGCAGGTCCCTTCTGATGCTGTGTCCAGCTTAAACCCCTTCCATCCAATACTATGTTCTGGGGTTTATGTTCTCTAACTGCATAACTTAGCACTTTCTAGCACTGAATTTTAGTTGCCAGGCTTTGGACCAAATCATTCAGGTCAGACAGCATTAATTTTTCCCAGGTGCAGTATCACCTTATTTTGGTGTACAAAGTGAATGATTTGATATCTTTTATTTGAACAACAAGAAACTTACAAAACACAAGCTTTCAGGTTACACAGGACCCTTCATCAGGCATAGCAGCTGGATTCTAGTTTTCTGTAGAACTTAGCTCCTAAGCTTGATGAAGGGCTCTGTGTAGCCTTAAAGCTTATATTTTGTACAGGGGTGTCACCAGAGTTGCACAGTTAAGAGAGGGGCTAATGCCCCATAGTTAAAATCTTAACCAAGATAGAGGGATCCGGGGTAATACCCCCCTCCAGAAAATGTTGACATTTGTACCTTAAAATGGTAACCTTTTCCTACATTTTAATTGACATTTTATAGCTGACCAGGAGCTATTCTGGCCAACCCAGAAGCTAACATTAAAATAAAATACTTTCTTCTGAAAAGTTCCACACACAAACACCTCTGATCTGCACCAACTAAAGAGGGACATATCATATTGCACCCCTGAGTGCTGCTCCTTTCCACATCCATAACATGTGGAAAAAGTTCTGCCCACACAGAGAAGGTGCTGAAAAGTCGGACTTTAAAGTAAAAGTTCATAATACTCTGATGCTGATTTGCAGAACAATATTATACTTTGTACAAAATTAAAAAGGCACTAGAGTCCAGTGTTTTAAGCCAGTATCTCCATGACTGTTCACTGTCCCACATTTTGAAGGCCAATGACTGATTTATTTGTTTAAGATTCTTTGACTACAGAAGTCCAGCAGTGGAAAGAAAAACAATTGCAAATGCCTCTATGAGTGAGAAAGTCTCATATTTCTCTTGCAGGCTGATGTTTGGTGTCAGAAACAGTTCATCACCTCCCCTTGAAAAACACATGCTGCTCACTGGTTCTGCTACTGGAATGGCATATAAAAGCTCACTGCCCTGGGCTTTCATTGTAAACAGCCACACGCCCGCACTGCTGCTGGCTCAGACAGCATTTCAAACTTTCAAAGCTCAGTTTCCCCCACTGACACTGTGTCTAACACACATCACTTGAAATTTTAAGTTTGCTATCTCCCCCCCCCATGTTTAGTGCATGCTCAGACACTGATGGCTCACACAGCTTTCAAGAGCTTTTTTCCTCTCCTCCCCATCCAGTGACACTAAGACAGACTCAGGGTTGCAGAAAGCACTTCAAACTGTCTGCTTCTTAAACTGCAGGTGCCAATTACATTAATGCAGGTGAGAAATAGCACTGTTCATAACTTCTTGAGAACAATTACATCCTGTACAGGCAAGGCAGATGGCACTTTTTGTTTCATTTCATTGTCACAACTACTGGAGGGCTTTGACTTACATAGGGGGACTATAGCCCCTCCAAAACCAGCCTAGTGACACCACTGGTTTGGAAAATATTGTGTTGATCCAATAAAAGGTATCAAATCACCCACAATCCTCTACTTAATTTGGTGTAAAATGGAGCTATAACTGGGTGTCATCTGCATAGCACGTTTTACTATCCTGCAATCTACAAAAAATGAATCTTCATTCTCAATGGTAAGAACACCTCAGAAGTTAGTAAGTTATCCTTATTCCCCATCACATGATTATATGTGCCCATGAACACAATTTTGGCATTAGCATTTATTTGCATTTATGTATTTACCTGAGTTTGAAAAGTCAGCCAAATACATAAGAACATAAGAAGACGAAGGCAGATATGGGCCCTGTGATCCTTCCAGTCTGTCCATGAATCCTAAGTCCACCCCTATAGGATAGTTGTTTTGCTTTTACTGCAGTGTCAGTCCCATGTGTGTTTAAATTCATTGATCATCTTTCCTCCAACCACCTCTGGGGGAAGGCTGTTCCATGGGTCTATCACTCTCTCTGTGAAAAAGTACTTCCTGAAATTATTTCTTAGCCTTCCCCCTCTCAGGCACAGGTAGTGCCTTCTAGTACATGCCTCTTTTTTGGCCTGGAAGAGGTTGTCTGCCTGAGCTGTGTTTATACCTTTGATAAATTTGAATGTTTCTATCATGTCCCCCCTGTCCCTTCTCTGTTCCAGGGAGTGCAAGCTCAAGTCCCTGAGTCTAGATTCATATGGCTTGTGATGGAGACCCTGCACCATCTTAGTGGCCCTTCTTTAGGTGCAGCCTCGAGAACAGGACACAATATTCCAGGTGTGGCCTCACCAAGGATCTATACAGTGGGTTGATTACTTCTCCTTTCCTGCTCATAATTCCCCTGCCTATGTATCCGAGGATACTGCTTGCCTTTCATGCTGCTTTTTCACATTGTTTCCCTGATTTAAGATCGTCTGATATGATTACACCTAAGTCCCTTTCAGTCTTGGTCACCTCTAATGAAAGCCCATCTGTACTCCTAGGTTCTGTTTACCCAGATGTGTCACTTTGCATTTTTTTTAGCATTGAATCTAAGTTGCCAGTCTTTGGACCACTGTTCAAGTCTTTAAGATGTTTTATCATACTAGAGGCTTCCTCTAGAGTATCCACCCTATTACAGAGTTTTATATTGTCTGTGAACAGCAGATGTTACCCTTTAGAGTTTAGACCATCAGCAATGTCGCTGATGAATATGTTGAAGAGGACTGGACCCAGCACTGACCCCTGAGGCACTCCATTGGTCTCATAACCCTCTTAGGACATGGTGCCATTTACAGTAACCTTCTGAGTCTTGTCTTACAGCCAACATGCAATCCAGCTTACTATCTTATGACTGACACCTCTGTGTTCAGGGTTTTTTGATAAGCCTCCTGTGTGTAACAGTGTCAAAGACTTTGCTGAAGTCCAATACCTTCAGAATAATACCTTGAAGCAGCTGGGGGCACACAAATGCTCCTCAAATGGCTCAAAAACAGGCTGGTATTCTAACAAAAAAACTGTAGAACTAGTCTGCACATAGACCATATTAAACCATGCCAAGACTGGTCAATGGGGAAAAAGTATTTTGGTTTTATTTATTGCACACTAAACATCAGATACAAACAGCAAATCAACTTGATAAAGTTTACCCGCAAAGGTGCTTCAAAATGATTCAAAGTACAAGTGCTGTATTGAACAATGTATTCCATGGTGTAAAAGCTACAAATAAACAGACACCTCAAACCAGGAAGTACACAGGCACACAGACATCATGCTCTTACTTATCAACCCTTGTCATCATCAGAGTGTGAATACACATAGACAGGAGTGGTTTAAGTAGAGATACATTTAAAGAGAAACCACCCAAAAAGTGACTGGGGCTTAATAAATATGCTACTATAGTGGTAAATAAACAAGTAAAACCAAGTTAAAGTCCCCAGAAGTGAGACACAGAATAAAAACACTAATACACAAATATAAAACAGTTATGGACAACAGGTACCACTTAAAACAATTTTTTTCAGACCGAACTGAAATTCAGGGTGCAAATGCTTACAGTGTTATAATGTATAACTTTTTATACTGAGAAAGCAGATTTGTTACAATAAAGTCCACAAGTCAAAGAATTGTAATATATGCTGGTTTGTCCCAAGATAAGCTTTCTTGGGGTTGTGACCGCAGCCAAGGAACAGTAGTGACTGGTTAAAAATAGAACAGGAAGTGTGGTGGAACGGCACCTACTTAAAGGAAACACTTTGTGTTGCTCCAATATTGGACAAACTTTGGCTGAGTCTGTTTCTTAGGCACTACTGTTCCCTGGCTATGGTCATGAACACCCCCAAGAAAGCTTGTATTGTTTCACTCTTTGTGACCTGCATGGATTTCTGTTTAAAAGAAAAAGGGAAACTCCAATTTTTTTTGCAACAAGAGGCCCTCCTGCTATTATGTGTCTGTTCTAGTTAATGGCTGAGACATGGCAGGGACAACATAATGAGGGCCTAAGGTCATACAAACATACAGAATTTGTCAGCAGATAAAGGCCTAGAGGTCTATCAAGTCTGCTCGAATGTGCAGCTAGCACCCCTTATTCTGCAACTGCCCCTCCCTTCAACACTTCCCCTCCATTGACCTTCCCCCTCGTCCTGTCTCAGCTCATTTTGAAGCAGTCCACTGTTCTACTTCATACCACTTCTGCCACTAACGCATTCCACCCAGCCACCACCCTCTCTGTAAAAAAAGTGTCACCTCATCTCTCTCCTGAACCTTCCTCCCTCCAGTCTCATAACATGGCCCCAGGTGTCCCTCCCCTCCCTTACTTTGAACAACCCCTCTGTACCTGTTTTGTTTATTCCTTTCATGTACTTAAAGGTTTCAATCATGTCCCCCCATCCCTCCTCCCCTCCAGTGAGTACGTGTTCAACTTCCTCAGCCTCCTCTCATATGATAAGTCCCCCAGCCCCTTAATCATCTTTGTTGCCGTGCACTGCACCCCCTCCAGTAACTTGAGGTCCCTCTTCAGATACGGGCACCAGTACTGCATGCAGTACTCCAGGTGCGGTCTAACTAATGGCCCATACAGTGGCAGAATCACCTACTCCCTCCTCGAGGATATACCCCTTGCAATGCAACCCAGAATTTTGTTGGCTTTCGCAGCTGTCTTCCTACATTGTGCTGAATTGTTCATTGACCCTTTAATGAGCACCCCAAGATCCTTCTCCTCTGTCTGGGCTAGCTGCACTCCCCCCAGCTGGTAACTCCTCCTTGGGTCTGTCACCCCAAAATGCAGCACCTTGCACTTTTGGCATGAAACCCCAGTTGCCAGCTGTCTGACCAGGTTTCAGCTTTGCCAGATTATCCTGCAACCCCTTGCCACCCCGCTAGGTCATCCACCACTGCTCCCATCTTATATCATCAGCAAATGGACTGATCTTGCTCTTGATGTCCAATGATATGTCTGCAATGAATATCCCAAACAACACTGGTCCCAGCACTGAAGTCTGTGGAACACCACTCGTCACTACCCTTGGTGGTAAGAGCTCCCCACCCACCACCCTCTGCTGCCTTCCCTGATACCAGTTCCCTACCCATCTCACCAGCTTTGCACCCACCCATGTGCCTTCTAACTTACTTCCCAGCCTTCCATGTGGCACTGAGTCGAATGTCTTACTGAAGACCAGATACAGGACATACACTGCATGGCCCCTGTCCAATTGCCTAGTTACCCAGTCATAGAACTCCAACAGGTTGCTTTGGCAGGATCTTCCACAATAAAAGTCATGCTGTCTGCTGTCCTGTAGTCCTTTGGCCTCCAGGAGTGCCACCAGCCTCTTCTTCAGGATAGTCTCCATCAGGTTAACCATGATGGATGTTAAACTCACTAGTCTGTAGTTCCCCAGTTCATTCTTTGGGCCACTCTTGTGGAGGGGCACCACATGAGCCATCCTCCAATCCTGAGGTACCCACCCTGAGTGTGGTGAGGCATTAAGTAGGTCTGCTAAAGGTTCCACAAGGACCTCTGATAGCTTCTTCAGTATCCTGGGGTGGATGCCATCTGGGTCTCATGCCTTATCCACCCTCAGTGCCTTCAAACCCTCCAGAACTCTGCCATCCATGATTTACCCATCTGTCACCCTCTCCCCCCTGTTTCTGCTGTTCCTTCCCTCTTGGGTATCACCCCTTTTCCTTAGCAAATACCGAGCAGAAATCGTCATTTAGCACTACTGCCTTATTGCACCCTGCTTCTACCCAACTCCCCTCCTTCCTAATCCCTGAAGGACCTTGTTTTAAAGAGTACAGCAGCTGACAACAGCTATTCTAAGTTGCTCTGCAATGAAACAGCAATTTTGGGGCCTTTGACCAGCTGACAAGCCTTCACTGCATTTGAGAAAATGGTGTTTAAACTGAAGCACTTGCAGTGGGAGGAAATATCACTTAAAGCATATTTAGAAGTGGATCATGTGCCACGTGGACTGTGCATCTTAAAGAACCCTACCTGTGGACACAGTACTGAATGATTCATTGAGAAGTGGCGAGGCATTAGCCATAGAGCAAGCCATGAGTATACAGATCTCATTTTATATGAAAATGCACTGACACAAACTGAAACTGAAGCTGAACTTGTAAAACCATTTAGCAATGCACCTCGATATGATCAGCAATTAAAGAACTTTACTGAAAATGTTCACAAATATGATGAGAAGATAAAAACAATTAAAAAAACAAAGTATGATAGAGCTGAAAAAGATTACCATGATAGCAGGCTTTTCAAATGGATGCCAGTAAACACTAACCAGCCAATCAGCAGGGCTCTACACCCTCCAGTAACTCAGCTATAGTGACACCCACTAGAAGAGAAGAACTTGAACAAGAACAAGATCATTTTTAAGGGGAAGAAGAGAAAATACTGACCATAATTTCTTCCATAACCTTAGTAAAAATTAACAGGAAATACTGAAAGGTTTGGGAGAAAATAAAAATATCACAATTAAGGCTGAAGACAAGAGGGGCACAATAGTTGTCATGGATAGTGACAAATACAAAATAGAGGTGTTAAGACAATTGTCTGATACAAAATACTATGAGAAATTGAAAAGTGATCAGACTTTAGCATATAAAAACCTGAGTGATGCTTTTCTTAAAAATGTTGATCATCCCACATGAGCCACTTTGTATGTACTCCCAAGAACACATACAGATTTAGTGACCCCCCCCCCCCCAGGTAGATCAAGCATGTCAGGCAACAACAGCCTGACGGAACTATTGGCAAAATATGTTGATTCATTCTTAGCTGATTTGGAGAAGTAAGTTCCTTCTTATATAAAAGACACAGGTGACATGTTAGGAATCTTAGAGGAGTTTGCTGTGGAGGAAGAGAGTTTATTAGCAATTCGAGATGCCACATCCCTCTATTTCAATACTCTGCACAAAGAGGGCTTAGAGGCCCTGGCATTTTCTTTGGAAAAAAGATATGTTAAGGAACCACCAACAGGGGTCCTTACTGAACTTACACGATTTGTACGAGAATTTAACACTTTTTTCTACATAAGTGATTTCTACTTGCAGAAAACAGGAACAGCAGTGAGTGCCAGTATGGCACCCACTTATACCAATTTGTATCTGGCTAAATGGGAATCGGAGGTTCTTAGACATGAGCATAACCCCTTTTGAGTACAATTGACTCATGGAGATGTTTTATTGATGGCATCTTCATAGTGTGGAAGGGGAAGTGAGGAGGAACTTTTTGCATTTGTAAAATATTTAGAGGAATGCAATATTAATTTTTGCTTCAGTATCAATTTCAGCAGAAGTGAAATCAACTTTTTGGATTTAAGGATATGTAAAGATGGCAAGAGGGGCGTGAGCACTGACTTATTTAGAAAGAGTGCCGATCGTAACACTCTCTTGATGGTGAACAGTAACCAGCCAAGACATGCGGTAAGAGAAATTCCCAAGGAGCAGTATATTAGAATGAAAAGAAACTGCAGTGAGCAAACATATTTTGAAAAAGGTTACGAGATAGGGAGTTACAGTGCTGGTGTAATAAATAAAGCCAGAAATGAAGTAGAATCTATACCTAGAGACACATTGTTACAGGATCGGCAGAAGAGCCAAAAATGTGACCCACAGTTGACTTTTGTTACCACATATAGCCCACAGTCGAATAGTATAGCCGCCATTATCAGAAAACATTGGCACTTGGTCTCGATGGATCAGAGACTAATAAACATCGAGGTTTGTGGTCCAAGGATGGTGTACAGAAGAGGCAGAAATATTAATGACATTGTTGTGCACTCGGTAAAACCTGGTCCAGATAGACCAAGGAATTGGCTTACAGAAAATGGGGATGGGGTGGGAGGATGCAATAAATGTGCAACTGTAAATATTGTCCAATGATAAGAAACACAAAATGGTTCAATAACCAAGCCACAGGGAGAGATGTAAAGATATGAGGTTCCATTACTTGCAGTACAGCCAAAGTAATGTACGTGGCAGAATGTAAATGTAAAAGATTTTATATTGGAAAAACTAAAAGGTCATTCAAAACCAGAACTGATGAACATGCTAGGGCCATTATTAATTTTGACACCACTAATGCCCTTGATTTACATGTCTCCAAAGCAATAGACAAGAAGCAACATGAATTCCAGTTTATGGCAACAGAAAAACCAGTATTGACAAAAAGAGGTGATGACTAAAATAATCTATTACTAAGAAGGGAACAATACTGGATATTTGCCATGACAGCCATGTACCTACCAGGATTGAATGATAAAATAGAGATAAAACCATTTCTGAAAAAGAGATAAAAGAATGGAGCTGAAATAATACTGGTTTTGATGTTTTAAGGGCTATGCTTATGTTGCAATGGTTCTAGTGTTTCTGTATGGCTATGTACTGCTTTTTCTAATCTATGAATTTTTCTATCTTGCAGCCTTGCACTTTATCACTTATGCCTAGCTTGGTAAGTCTGACCAAGTCCTTGAGGTGGATATACTGCCATGCAATATTCACCTTGGACTTTATGCAATTTTCTTTACTGGTGCCCTATTACATATAGTTGGTGCAGTTTCTATCTATTTTTCTTATTAGAATAGATATATGTTTTATATTGCAAAGGTGATGGTTATATTTATGAAACTTTTTGACCAATTATTGAAATACTCTTTTTGTTGATTATTGACAAACTCAATGCACTTGTTGTTAAATATGCACTGTCACTTTAAGGCTGGGCCTTAAAAGCTCATTCAATGCCCTGGTATGTCAGCCTTTGAGAAAGCAATTAGTGAAATGCTTCAGGTGACATCTGAGGGAAGGGCCCTTGCTCTTGTTGCACAAGTTGCTAGCCAGCCGTCTTCACAGCTCATTGTTTTTATTGAATCTTGGATTCCATTTACATTGGACATTCTGAACATTTTGGAGATTCAAACACTTTGAAATATGAACTATGAAAGACATTTATGTTCTTGAACTGATTTGGTTGCTGTGTGCACTGATTATTAAAGTTTTGCACCAAGTTTAAGAAACAGACTCAGCCCAAGTTTGTCCAGTATTAGTCCCAAGGTAACCTATTAGAGCCAGCACAATATATTAGGTACCTAACAGGTGCTTCTTTCTTTGCTGATGTTATTGATGGCCATGCACAGAGTTTCTCATGGGCTTACTGATTTAGCACAGCATAATTCAAAATTAACCAAGCAGAGTCGTCAAGTCATGCTGGTTTTTTAGAACACTTTCTATTAAAAAAATCAGCAGACCTTGCAAGTCATGCTGGTCTACATTTATGTTAATTGAACCTAGCAGAGCCGACAAATCATGCTGGTTATGAGGATACTTTAACCCATTTCATACTCACAAGAAATGCAGGTCACTAAGGCAGTAGTCAAGGTGCAAGGTCACAAAGGCATGGATCAACGTTGGAAGGTCAGTAGATGGAACAAGGTGCTTAATCCGGGCAATGTTCCTCAGATGGTAAAAAGAGGATTTGACTACTAATGACACCTGCGAATGCAGTGTCAGTCCGTTGTCAAAAATGACACCCAGATTCTGCACCTGAACAGAGGGCAGGAGCTGGCTACCTCCAAGCCAAAGCCCAGAGGCATACCATACCAGATCCACCACCAACACCTCAGTCTTATTGGGATTCAACCTCAACCAGCTGGCCCGCATCCAATCCTGGATCTCAATGAGGCAGCTATTAAAGACAGAGATCGCACTGTCCTGGTCAGGTGCAAAAGACAGGTAGAGCCAGATTATAGGCTTGGACCAGATTCAGTTGGCCCTCACTAGCATCTGGTAATCCTGATAGGTCTAACACTGCCAAAAGACAGTCGGGAGTAACATCCTTCAAAGGGCGGAATCTGACCATCCCCAAAGGGGCAGGCCTATGGGGGGAGCCTGGAATTGAACCTTACAGTGTGATGGTCAGACCATCAAACTGGTTCCAACACCAAGTCGGGGGCCTCCATCCCCAGGAAGAAAACCAGGTTGAGTGAGTGACCCTGATTATGGGTTGAAGAGGCAACTACCTGTGTGAAGCCCAACAAGTTCATAAGTTGGAGGAAGTCATGACCAAATTGCAAGAGTTCATTGCCGACCCAGGCGTTGAAGTCACCATGCACCATCAACCTGTGCAACTCCCATGCCATGTCGGCAGCGATGTCTGCAACCTCCTGCAGAAACAATTTCTCACCCCCTGGTGGACGGTAGATGAAAATGATCCTGCACCTCACACCTGCAGCCACACTACACTGAAATGATCTGGGAACCTCAACTGGAACCACAACAAGGCCCAATTCCATTTTAAAACAAATGGCTACACCCCCCTCCCCGTGGTCCAATCTCAAGTGGTGTATCACCAAGAACCAGGTAGGAATAACCACCTCCAGAAGCAGGCCGGCATTCTCATCCAGCCAGGTCTCAGTGATGCATGCCAGGTCAGCTGTCCCAACAAAATCAGCAATAATAGCTGTCTTGTTCTTTATAGACCTGGCATTGCGTAACACCACTCGAGATGGACGAGACTCTGGAGATGGACTGGCTACCGGCCCTCAAGTACAAGAGCCCTTGGGTATGGGGATCAGATATGAAGAACCACAATCTGGAACTCATTTCGCTCTAGGACGTCTCCTGGACCCAAGTACCCCAATCCAACCCCCCAGCTCATTCCTCCCCCAAGGTTCAGGGTGCCCAACCCTCCTTCACCTCTTGCTCACTATTCCAAAAGCCGTACAATGCCCATAAACTACAGCCGACAGTGGAGGGTAATTAAAGGGCCGGAGACCCCAAAGCTTGGAGGAGGAAAAGTGCCTGAAAAGATTCATAGTATGATAGTAATCTGTTTCAGCACAGCTTGCAAGTCATGCTGAAAGACAGATAAGTGTTGCAGCAGAGTATACAGTACTGTATATACATACATAAGGCAATAGTCAGAAGTGTCCTGCAAATTGAGAATGTCATAAATATTGGGCTTATGTTAGCCATCCTGTAGTAACTCTGAGTGAATAGTTTCTAACTAAACTCAGCTAGTTTAATAGATAACTATGAAGTGGCAATTTTTCATTCAGACCATTTGGTGACATGGTGTTCAGCGTGAAAATCCAGAATACTTCTCGTTGTTGGAGTATTTTTTTTAATATTACTCCTCTTGTGCCTAAGTCAGTTCTGTCTATTCCAATGAATTTTACAGAGGCTGCTGATCCGTGGCCTGCCTCTTTGTAGTGTCTCACCATAGCATATTCATCATTGCTGTTTTGGATGGCTCTTTTGTGTTCACCTATCCTCTGTTTAAGGGCTCTTTTTGTTTCACCAACATAGCCCAGTCCAGAGGGGTAAATCAGTAGGTAGATAACAGCAGTGGTGCTGCAGTTTTTGAAATGGTTTATGTTAAATTTTTCTCCAGTTCATGGATGACAAGATGTTTTCATATTAGATGTATTAGACCAGTGGGTACAGTGATCACACCTAAAATTGCCCAGAGGGGTGGGGGTAGCCAGTTTCTTTGTTGTGGTACTGATGGCAGAACAGCTTTCACAAGTGTGTCTTTTAGAGTCCTGCCTCTTTGGTACGCTACCTTTTGTATTTTCTCTGATTGTGCCTTTAAGGATTTGTCATAGCTGAGTAGATACCAGTGTTTGTGACTACATTACCTATCTGTCATGCCAATGGGTTATACTGTGTTACAAAAGTGGGTATTTCTATACTTGGTTCTGGAATTTTCTATGTCAATAACATAGATACATAGATACATATATGTTGTCAGTAGATAAGAGCCTTGTGGCCAAACCAGTCTGCCCTATCCCTCTTTCTAATACTTAAGGTACCCTAGATGCTACAAGTCCCCCCCTTCACCCTATCTTGATAATTCCCATATGCCTATCCCACGCTTTCTTGAATCCCTGAACTGTGGCTGCCCCCGCCACTTTTTGGGGGAGGCAGTTCCATCTCTCCACCATCCTTTTGATGCAGTAGAACCCATTTCTATTGAGAGTGTTTGAATGCTGCAATGCTTCCATTATGAGAGAGGGTTCATACCTTCTTTGCCTGAACCTTATTGTTAAATCTTTGTTTGCTTCAATGAAGTCAATGTCTGTAGAACAGATACATCTGGCTCTAACAAACTGCCCTTTCGGTATGTTGTTTATAATCGTGGTGGGATGACAGCTGTCTTTTCTAATGAGCATGCTTCTTCACAGAGGTTTTCTGTATAATTTTGTTTCTAGGTTCATACCTTGTTTAAAAATTAATATGCCAAGAAAAGGAATTTCCTTCAGATCTGCCTGGTTCGTAAACGTAATGTTGTGATTTGTTGAATTGATGTACACTATAAAATTCTTGAAGCATTTGCTGATTTCCAGACCATACCATGAGGCAGGTATTGATATATCGTCACCATGTTTTTATACTGCTGATGTAGTGGTTTTGATCTTGGTTAAAAATGAATTGCTCCTCCCACTGACCCATGTAAGTATTAACAAGATTTGAGGGCAATCGTGCCCATGACTGTACCTTTATGTTGTAAAAAGTGGTTACCTGGACTAACGGTGCACAGGGCTAAGCACGAGGTATATCAGCTGGCAAAGGACTGTGGGGGTTCCCCAGACATACTGGTCCACCTGGGCACAAATGACATTGAGGGAAATAGCGAGCTAGAGATACAGGCAAGATTCAGGAAGCTCGCCAGGGTCTGTCATGACATAGGATGCACAGTTTCCTTCTCAGAAATCCTACCAGTGCCAATGGCTAGTGGGGAACACAAAGAAAAAATTAGGGAGATAAACCAGTGGCTCAGGGGTAGTGGTGGCCAGAGGGTATGGGTTGATGGGGATTGGGGAGACCTGGGAGGATAAGGAGCTGTATGCTAGAGATAGACTACATCTCAATTTGGAGGAGGGAATCCTTAAGTTGAAAATGGAGGAGTTCATTGGTGAAAAGTGGGTTTAAACTTGTGAAGGGGTGGATGGGAGAAAAGGCAGTCAAGGGGATGCTGATAAAGGAGGGACTCTGTCTCCACCCCTTGGGACCAGGAGGATTGCAGGAAAAGACCAACTGGCAAAGTGCAGACCAGGAAAACAGAATCCCCAAGGAACACGAGCAGGGGAATGAAACTATAGGGAAAGGGTGGAAGGTAGTCCTGCTAAATGCCAGGAGCTTGGGCAATAAAATGCCTGAGCTCCAGGTGATGTTAACTGAGGGAGCAGTGGATGTGGGCAGCGGTCACTGAGACTTGGCCACTGCAAGACATGACTGGGACCTGAACCTGGAGGGTTACACTATGTTCAGGAAGGACAGGGGAGGGAAGGGAGGAGGTAGCAATGATAGTAAAAACTGCATTGGCATAGGGGAGTTGAGGAGGCGGAGGGAACCGTGGAGGTGATTGGGTCACCTTGATAACAAGGGGAGGAAGAAGAAATAGGAGTGGTGTATAGACCCCTGCCCTGGCGGAGGAGCTGGAGGACAGTCTGGTGGCAGATGTTAGGAGACACTGCAGACTGGGCAGAGAAGGGTGGTGTGTGGGGACTTAAACATGCCAGGAACAGACTGGGAGACATGACATCCTCTGTGACCAGGGAACAGAGGTTGTTGGATGTCTTTCAAGGCAGCGTTCTAACTCAGCAGGTGAGGAACCAACCAGGGAGAGCCATAGTACTGGATGTGGTCCTGGCAGACAGTGACCAGATTGGGGGCCTGGAGGTAAGGGACCCATTCAGGGAGTGACCATGCCAAGGTCTGGTTCTGCCTGGACCTAGGAGGGGTAGAAGGCTGCACAAAGACGGAAGTAACCAACTTCAGGGGGTGGATTTTAAGGAAATGGGAAGGATCCTTAAGGAGCATTTGGATGGGATTGGGTCAGACATGGATGCTGATAGTAGGTGGGAAATCATCAGAGAGGGGTGCAGGATGTTACCAGCACCTGTGCAAGAGTAAGACGAAAATGCGTAGGGCCCAAAACCCCACTGGTGACCAGGAGGTCCAGGAGGTGGTGCGGGAAAGGAAGCAGCCTATAAGAAATTCAAGTGCTCAAGGAGTGAAAGGGATCGGAGGGAGTATGAGCTGTTGGCTAGAAGGGCCACTAGAGTGGTGAGGGTGGCTAAGGCAAGGAAGGAGCAGAACCTGGCCAGGGAAATTAGGAGAGGGAAAAAGGGGTTCTTTAGATACATTGGGGAAAGACGAAGGGTGAAGGGGCAGATTAGCAGGATTAAATCAGGGAGAGATGGGCACAAGACCCAGAGGAGCAGGCTGAGGTACTAAATGAGTACTTAACCCTCAGTTTTCACTGGGAAAATGGGGATGCTGCATCATACATGGGAGGAGACAGAGATAATGAGGAGGGGGACCCTTACCAATCGGCAGGTCTGGGGAGGGGGCATCACTGGCAGGTGGGGGAGGGCTACAGGGAGAAGAGGTACTGGAAGTGGAAATCACAGCAGAGAGAGTAGGGAAGCCCTCAGCCCCTTAAGACGGAGAAAGCACCGGGCTGGATAAATTACATCCTAGAGTGCTGAAGGAACTTGCAGATGTCTTGGCGAAACCCCTGGCAGAGCTTTCACCATCTCTCTGAGGACAGGGTGGTGCCCCAAGACTGGAAGGTGGTGCATGTAGTGCCTATCCACAAGGGGGATCAAGGGAGGTGGCAGGGAACTACAGGCCTGTCAGCCTGACATCAGTGGTGGGCAAGGTGATGGAGGGCATTGTCAAGGAGTGCTAGGGGGCCCTGGATAAGTCAGGGTGCCTGGACAATAGACAGCATGGATTCATCCCGGGGAAATCGTGTCAGACAAACCTGGTGAAGTTCTATGACTGGGTGACAAGTGGCTTCAACCTGGGTAGACCAGTGGATGTCCTCTTTCTGGACTTCAGCAAGGCATTTGACTCTGTTCCTCACGGGGGCCTGTTGGATAAACTAGGAGAAATGGGGGTGGGAAACCAGATGATCCGATGGATAGGCAATTGGCTCCAGGACCGGACCCAGAGGGTCATAGTTGGTGGGATAATCTCTTCCCCAGGAAGGGTCATTAGTGGGGTCCCACAGGGATCAGTCCTTGGGCCCCTTCTGTTCAACGCCTATGTATCTGACATAAGGACAAGAATCAGGAGTGAGATGAGTCTCTTTGCAGATGACTCGAAACTGGGGGCAGTGGTGGATGGGGAGGAGGGGAGGGTGGCCCTGCAGGGGGACCTGGAGGCTCTGGAAAGATGGTCTAGAAAGTGGAAGCTGTGGTTTAATGCAGGGAAATGCAAGGTACTCCATCTGGGGGCCAGAAACCCAGGCCAAGTGTACACCCTGGGGGGAAATACTACAAGTCTCAATGGCTGAGAGGGACCTGGGGGTGGTGGTGGATGTCAAGATGAACAACTCTGAGACTTGTAGGAGGCAGCAGCCAAGGCCAACAGGATGCTGGGATGCATCGCTAGGGGATCACCTCCAGAAGGAGGGGTGATACTCCCTGTATAACTGCTTGGTGAGGCTGCACCTGAGTACTGCGTGCAGTTTTGAGGCCTCACTTAAAGAGGGACATTAACCTCCTGGAGAGGGCCCAGAGGAGGGCAACCAAAATGATTTGGGGGCTTGGGGGACAGGACCATGAGGAGAGGCTCAAGAGCTAAATATGTACACTTTGGAAGAGAGAAGGGACCGGGGACATGATAGAGGTCTTCAGGTACATGAAGAGGGTAAATAGGGAGGAACAGTGAGGGTGCTTGAAGGAAGGAGGAAGGGGCCACTAGAGGGCATGGGTGGAAGCTGGAGGGGAAGATTCAGGGAGAAAGGAGGAGGTGCTACTTCACTGAGAGGGGTGTAGAGCCATGGAATGCACTACCTAGGGGCTGGTGGAGGCAGAGACAGTGGAGGGTTCAAGAGGGGTGGGACAGGTACAGGGAAGGTTCAGGAAGCAAAATCCAATGCAGCAAGAATATCCGGAACTGGGAAGGGAGAAGCCAGAGAAGGCTAGGGGGACAGCAAGGTCAGCACCCAGGGTGGGGGCTGACCAAACGAGCAGACACGAAAGACCATTAGGCCTATTCTGCTGGCATTTTAGTATGTTAGTACCATTAAATCAAAAATAGTTTGCCTCTAAAATGAATCTTGCCAGGGTAAAGATATATTCTGTTAGTGGGAGAGTATCATTTCTGAACTGTAAAGAATTTTTAGTGCTTCTAAACCTCCTTCATGGGGGAGGTTTGAGTATAAACTTTCAATATCAACTGTCACTAACCAATCCTTGTCTTCCACCATAAGACTTTTTAAGATTCCTAGGGCATCATTGGTATCTTGAATGTCGGAGTGTAGTGGGGGGGGCATGCTTTTTAATGACAAAATCTACAAATGTAGAACCCTGCACTGTTACTGAGCCTATTGCAGATAATATTGAGCAACCAGGCACTGGCAAGATGTCTTTGTGTATCTTTGGAAGCAGATATAATACAGATTTACTGGGGAATTTAACAGTCATAAAATCTGTTTCTTGTGATGAAATCCATTGTGCAATTAGGCCTCTTTGAATTAATGTATTGGCCCTGTCCATTATTTCTTTAGTAGGGTCCCTGTTTATTTTTTTGTAGAATGTTTCATCAGTTAGTTGTCTTTCTGCTTCTTTGAGATAGTCCCCTTTATCCAATATTACTACAGCTGCCCCTGACTTTATTACTAACTCAGCCATGTTTTCCAGTTCTTTTATGGCTTGTTTTTCTTTCCAAGTTGTAGTTTGTCTGTGCTTACAGTATTTATTTTTCTTAATTAGCTTATGTGTTTCTTCAGAAACTACACTAAAATATGTGCACAGTGTTGCATTTGTTTGGGGAGGGCAGTAGGTTGAGTTTTTTTTTAGGTTTGTAGTTTCATATTATTGTTGGAGGTCATTGGGTTGAGTGAGGTTAAGTGCAGGTATTTGTGGGTGATTGATGAAAAATTCTTTAAGCTGAAGTCTCCTAAAAAATGGAAAAAGATCCACTTCCACTTTGAAGGGGCTGACTTGATAAGTTGGAATGTAGTTTAAATCTTTTCTAAGGACTTGGGTTTGGGTGTTGGTGAGGTTTATATTTGATAAGTTTCTGATCTCTAATTCATGTTCCTCTCTCAGGAGGAGCATCTCACCTGACCCCAGTCCTGCCTTCCTCTCCAATGCTGTCTCCATCTCCCACCTCTCATCCCTCTCCCTCTTCTTCCCCTTCTCCCTCCTTGTTAATAATAGTTGTTTTATCTTGTAATATTTTGTTTGGCACCCAGAGACTCTGGGATTGGGTGCCATAAAAATAAAATTTGCCTTGCCTTGTTCTTCTCTGGTGTGTCTCTCTGATGGGTCTAGGTCTGAATCTCTCATGTCCTGAGGTGAAAAACACCTAATATTTCTTGTTCTAGTGCAGGGGTTCTCAAATGGTGAGGCCAGCCTCCCTGGGGAGGCCCCAACCTGTTCCAGGGGAGGCTCAAGCAAGTCTGAAAAAGTACTGTACTTAAATTCAGAGTTTTACGCATTTTGTGCGAAGAGATGAAGCAAACTGAAAGAGGATAATAATAGGTGAATTTAATGTATTTATTTACTAATAGGTGACAAGGGAAGGTGAATGAGCCAAGGTTCATCTCAGTGTACCCAGGGAGTGAATACATTTCAATGGTAACTGCAAAACAATCAAGAAATACACAGTGAACAATAGTGCAAACAAATGAACAATAAACTAATAATGAGTGGTGGTAATTGATCAATTTGTAGTCTGATGGCAGAACAGCCCAAATACAAGGGCTGAGCATAGAAGTGCTAAGAGCAATAGCAGTAAGGAGCAAAAGTAATAAGCTGAATAACAATATTTGTTTATTTTATTTGTTATTCAGATAACACCTTTGAGCACAGGAGCTCTTTTTCAAAGGTTTCACTTCAATATAAGACAAAGAACTGAATGTGAGCCTAGTACTCAAAAGGGTTTCAATATATTCATGGTGTACTGTGCAAAGAACAGTATGTTATTTTTCTTTGGGGAGGCCCAAGGTTATTTCAAGTTTTTAGGGGAGGCTCAAAATCTTTTCCATTGATTTGGGGAGGCTCATTGTGACAAAGTCTAAGAACTATTGTTCTAGTGTGATCATCTCCAGAGTCACTTTCTGGATCTGAAGAGATGTCTAGAGCTCCACTCTGGAATTCATTGTGTCTGATCATGGTATGTTGTGTGCCTGTCTTAGGGCCATGCCAGGAATACATAGTTCCTACTATATAGTCATTTTCAACCCTGCTAAATTTCTTTTTTTTTGTACAGTATGCAATTAATTCAGCTTAGAATTTACTGATATTGTTGTCTGTTCATGCTTATAGTAAGCCAAAGTCAGGTGCAGGGAATTTTTCTCTTAACTTAGGTTAAAGGTTGCTAATGTCTATTGCAGCATTAGCTGCTTCCTTTTTAGCCTTTTTATTAGTTAGGAGCATAAGATCCTGACTGTGCTTCTTTTGTATTTTCTCCCAGTTCTTGATGTATTTATTCCTCATCATCCATCCCGGAGGATGGTGGTTCTTTTATCCTCATCCCTTGAGGAATATGTTAATCACGCCAATATTGGGAAAGAGAGGTAAAGTGTAAATTTAACTTCACTTCTGTTTTTTTCCTAAGTATTCTAGTGATTTAAAATCCACACTATCACAACTGTTGTGTGGGTTACTTCCAGAAAAAAGTGCTCTTATTTGATCCAGCGATACAGCAATGTAATTTCCTGCTGCGTCATAGAAAGAAAAAATGTCAGTATTTGATTGATTAGTTATGAAATTTACTGCACTGGTATGGGCTTGTTGTGATTCATTCATTTTATAAAAGTGCAGAGTGCTTGAGGCAGCAAAAAAAGTGCAAAACATATGTGGAGCTCCAACCTCTTAGAGATTTCTCCTAAAATCACAGGAAGTGTTTGAAGAGGATGGACAAAACGATGAGTGTTTTGTATTAGGGGTGCTCACAACATGAGAACAGTGCCGAGTGCAAACACATAGGAGTTTGTCACTTATCTGAAAACAGGCTGGTATTCTAACAAAAAAAATGCAGAACTAGTTTGCACGTAGACCAAATTAAACCATGCCAAGACTGGCCAATAGTGAAAAATGTATTTGGACCACAGATGACACCCGTGCATCACGTGTCAATCTGTCATCCAGAAAGATGCCAAGATTCCTCACCCTAGGGGAAGCCATCAATGGAGTGGATCCCATGACCAATCCTGTCATCACACTGCATCCCGGCTCAACTATTAGGACCTCTGTCTTCAGTATTCAGTCACAACCAGTTGGAGGACATCCAATCATTAATCTCAGTCAGGCAGCTGTTAGCACTTCCATGGCTTCCTGTATTCCAGGGGCTAAGGACATATACAATTGTGTATCATCTGCATAACAGTGAAAACCCAAACTGTAAGGCCTAATGAGCTCACCCAGGGGTGGCATGTACTCTGCGAATGACATTGGCAACAAGATAGAGCCCTGAGGAACTCCACAAGGCAGGAGCTTCAGGGATGAGAAAAAATACCCAATCATTACCCATTGCTACCAGCCTGAGAGACTGGACTCAAACCAGTTGATGACAATACCTGTGAGTCAACAATATTCCCTAAGGCTATCCAGCATCACAACATGATCCATGGTGTCAAATGATGAAGAGAGATCTAGGAAAACAAAAATAGACCTGTCTCCTCTATCTCATGACCTGAGGAGGTCATTTTGCACCCTAACCAATGTCATTGTGGTGCTATGCCTAGCCCTGAAACCAGACTGGAATGGCTCACAGATGTCAAAGCCCTGAGGTGTGCCTGGAGCTGCTGCGCTACTATTTTCTCAACAACATTTCCTAAAAATGGAATTTTGGAGATCAGTTGATAATTTGCCACAACATCAGTGCTGAGTGATGGCTTCTTCAAGAGACGTTTTACTCGTGCCTCCTTCAAGGCATCAGGAAAGACACCCTCAAACAACGAACACCACATTATCCTTGCAAAACACCAGACCAACGGTCTGATACATCCCAGAAAGAAATGCATCAGGACTGGGTCCAGCAAAGTATATACTAGGATATTATATACTAGGATAGTATAGTTACACAGAAGGCCCATGTCCATTTTGTGCAACTCCCATAAGCTAGTTATTTTCCCTTATGTCTTGGTATTAGATAGCTGTCTAGTTTTTTCTTGAAGCTATTAAAGGTATCTGCCATTACCATATTGCCTGGTAGTGCATTCCAGGTTGGTATTACTCTTTGTGTATAATAGTTTCTTCTATTGTTTCCCCTGGGATAGGTTAGTTGCATTTGTAAATTATGACTTCTCAGATTCCGGTTTCTTAGATTTATTGTAAATCCTAGATCCGCTATTAATTGGTCATCTCTAGATATGTGATACATTTGCAGTAGGTCGCCTCTTGCTCTTCTTAGTCCTAGGGGGTAGAAATTCAGTGCAGCCATTCTTTGCTTATAGCAGGTTGTCTGTAGCCCCTCAACCATTTTAATTATCCTGGCTGGACCCCCTCCACCCTATTTACATCCCCCTATGGTATGATATTGTCTCCAGAAGGAGGCACAGTAATCGAGATAAGGCCTGACGTAGGCTCTGTACAAGGGCACAATAAATGCCCTGTGTCTGGTGGCGAATGATCTTTTTATACATCCAATAATTTTTTTGGCCTTCTTAACTACTTCTCCACAATGTTTTGTAAATCAGAGGTCTTCTGTTATGAATATTCCTAAATCTTTTTCCATAGTTGCTGCTCTTAGATCTTTTTTGTTTAAGGTGTAGGCAGCTTTCTGATTTGTAGCCCCAAGGTGCATAACCACACACTTGTCCATGTTGAATTGCATCCTGTTTGTTTGTGCCCATGTTTCTATCATAATGATATCTTGTTCTAGGGTACGGATGCCCAGTCTTGTAGTTACACTGATGGCTATTTTTGTATCATCAGCAAATTTGATAGTAAAATTGTCCAGTTGGTTGGTCATATCTGAGATGGACACCCCAAACAGGGCTGGTCCAAGGATGGAACCCTGTGGGACACCACTAGTGACTGAGCCTTCATCTGACAGATACCCCATTATCTTTACCCTTTGTGTTCTACCCATCAACCATTCATTAACCCATGTGATGATTTTGCTATCTATGCCCATTTTGTACATTTTATTTGTCATGGTGCCATGTGGGACTTTGTCAAATGCTTTGGCAAAGTGTAAATATATTATGTCCACAGGGCTGTTTTTTCAAGATTAACGCTAACCTTCTCATAGAAAATGAAGTTGCTTGCCAAACAGGATATATGCTTCAGCTTTGAAATTACCCCAATAACCTCAGCCACCTCCACTGATCTAAACTCCTCCCAAACAATAGGAGTTCCTTTGCTCCCAACTTGCTGACCACTGGGAGGCAAAACTTTCCTCACTGATGAGATCCCGACTGGATGAAGAACTGAGCAAACTCATTGCACAAGGGGTGGGCAGTGATGTTTCTTGGAACTCTCTGAGAGGTGGGAGATGCCTGGTTTGTTGTCATATTAGGCAGCTGAGAGTGGAGGTATGGCAGCTGAGGCATAAGACAAATGTCCTGGTGGTGGGGAGATTCATAGGGTAGTGATGGGAGCAGCAGAGGGCCATAGAACTTGGAGGTAGGTAAGGGGAAGTGGGCAAGAGCAGAGCCAAGGCAGTGAGGGGGACCATTCTGGGGGGAAGGAGGGAAAAGTGTATTAGGCAGATCCCCCTGCTTCCACCTCCCCCAGCAGGAGAGGAGGCCATGGGAGGGGGAGTGGATAATAATAAGAAGGAAAGATATAGTAGGAAGGAGAGGGTGTCCTGTAGGAGCATCTCCAGTATAGTCATTATAGAACAGATTCCTCCCACAGGACCAGGGAAGGAGAGAGTGATAATAAGGACAGACCACAGGGGGGACCATGGCAAAGGTGAAAAGGGCACCACCTTTATTTTTTATCCCCCCAGTTGGCATACTGCAAGGATAACCAAGGGAAAAATGGGTAACAATTTATACCATTAGTTCTTTTAGGAGTAGACACTTCCAGTGCATCATTAGAGTTAAGGTTTTCAGGTAAGAAGACCAGGGAGGATTCTGAGGACTCTGGGTTTAATTTGTTTAACCCCTTCAACTAAATCTGCCATAGGTAGAGTGCTGGGGTACAGGGTGTGTGATACAGTGGTGTTTCTGGGAACCCTCTGGGAGGTGGGAGATGCCTGGTTTATTGTCATATTTGGCAGTTGAGAGTGGGAGGCATGTCAGCTGAGGCATGAGACAGATGCACTGGTGGTTGGGGGATTCGTAGGGTAATAATGGGAGCAGCAGCGGGGCCACAGAGCTTGGAGGCAGGTAAGGGGAAGTGGGCAAGAGTAGGGCCAAGGCAGTGAAGGGGAATCAAGGCAAAGGCAAGGCAAGGCAAAATGTATTTATGCAGCACCCAATTCCAGAGGCTCTGGGCACCTCACATAAAAACAGGCAGGGTATGAGTCAGGTGATGTTGAGCACAGAGTAGCAGCTACTTTGCAGAGCTCTGCCTGGACCTGAACTGTGGTATTTGAACCCCCCCCCCCATGTGAGTAGTGCTTAGCTGAACCTGACGTTTTCTTTTTCTCTCCTACATCTGTTCCAAAGACTGTTGTGCAACAGCAATTTACTTTTTCATTTTATGTCTTCCCATCTCTTTCTATCCCCCTTTCTGTGTAAAACAGTCAGAATATGCTGCAGTCAGACTGGCCATCTGGCACTGTGTATTACAATTTAAACTATTGTTCATCCCCTTCCCACTTCTGCTCTTCTACGTCATGGTCCAGTTAAATTTAAGCACTTTTTCCCTGTATATCATAATTTTTCCTATCTCCCATATACAAATGTGAATACGTAAGATTAAAAATACAGATAAGTTCCTTATTGGAAGGATGGAGGTTGAAAATATGGAACAGCAAGCAAGTGAAACCTATTGCAGATTGAAGACTCCAATGGAGAACAAGAAGGCAGCATTACATTGGAGGTGCAAAGGCCCTGCCAGAGCAACTCTCCTGTTACCCAGCCAACAGACATTGCATCGGTGGAAACTACCAAACAATTCTACATGGAGCTGCAGGCAATCAAGGCAGAAGTGCTTTCCCTGATTAAGGATTTTCAAGATATTAAGCCTGCTGTAAAAGAACTTACCTGGAGGGTCACCAATATGGAGGCTCATGTGTCCACTGTGGAAGATTGCATTGCCAGATTAGATCCAGAAGTGGTTACATTGCACTGGACGATGGCCAAATTGGAAATTAAGATCGAAGATCTAGAGGGGAGATCCCGCCAAAATAATTTAGTTCCTTTGGGGCTGCCAGAGAAGGCAGAAGGGAACAAATTACATAGATTTTATCCAGAAATGCTGTGCAAAAATAACTGTTCCCTCTCTGAATGGCCTCAATTACATTATAGAATGGGTGTACCACTCATTAAGACTGAGACCTACAGCTTGTGATTCCCCACGGCCCCTGATATTCAAAGTCCTGAACTATTTGGACAGAAAACACCTGCTCAAGGCTATAAGAAAGATTGAACAATTACAATGGGAAGGTAAAAGGCTTAGACTAGTCCCAGACCTGACGTTTAAAGTGCAGTAGGAGAGAGCCACTTGTCCCAGTCTGCGATCAAAATGATGGGTTGCCAACACTAAGCACTGAATGTTATACCCAGTGCAGCTGGAGGTTCAAACAATCAAAGGGATTCATTTGTGCAATTCTGCAGCCAAGCTCAAACAGAATTATTCAAGCTGCTACCTGAACTGTTTGGCAAAGCATAATGAAGTTACTTAGAGGAGTTTTTGAAGGACCCAATTTGATGTATTTTAGTATGTTTTGGAAGAAGAAAGACTTTAGAGAATGGCAAACAGTCAATGATGCAATTATGGCTTTTTCAACATGAAAGGAGTCAGGTCTGATTTTTACATGTCGCTATTTGGACATACCCTATTATGGCTGTGTGTTTAGTTACTGGAGTGTTCGATTTGAAATATATAGGAAGAGAGCGCTATGATAAGGGCAGTGTTTCACCTCTACTGGACTGCATGAAAACAGAGGACTATATCTGCAGAAGAATGAACTGAGTTCATAGTTTGTATGCTAAGCTAATTCATTGTTTTTGCAGTTTCTGGTTGATGGTTTGAATCCCTGTTATGGCTTAATTATGTATATACTTTATTATAGATTTTTATGCAAAGGGGCCATTTGGGCTTTTGCTAAGCACTCCCTCTAGTGTCACTACTGAACGAATTTATGGCTTCTACTTCCATTGTATAAAGTATGATTTATTTTTTTACTCAATTCAACCAGGACATAGGGTGCTTGTTCTACTTTAGTTTTAGAAAGACGATGTCCTAATTTGTTTATATATGGTCTCTGGTCCCTACTATACTCTAGAACTCTGAGCTGAGTGGCTGTGTTTGAGAAGAGCTCCCAAAGCTAAGTGCTTTTTGCTGTAATTTTCAGTTTAAAAATTGTTTTGTTTTATGTAAATTAAGGTGATTGTGAAAGACAACCCTGTAGGCTCCAGGAAGATATAAAATTTGTGTGGTAGATATTCGTTGGAAGTCAGAAGGATCAACACATTTATTCAGTGTGATCTTTCTACTCTGATGTGGTTAATTTTAACACTATAGTTTAAACCCTTTCTGTGTGTGCCTTAGGTGGTGTCTGATATTGAGAACCTAAGTGTCATTTAGGTATTCTGTCTGTTTTGGTGGGTACTTTGTTTTCTGTTGGACAACTGAGTATACTATTGCCTAATACTTATAGTACATTGTATCTTTTGTGCAGTCTCTGATTTTTCTTCTTTCTCCAATGTTTTAGAACTGCTTGGTTATTGTGGCAGAGGTGTGGTACTGTGTTCTTTCTTGTGGTTCAAGGTGCTTTTGGACTGATGATTTCTACTGGTTTAAAGATTACATTTTTTTTTTCTATTTTAAAAAAAGCTACATTAACTTGGTATGTTGTCACCTGCTTGTTGTTGCTAAGCAGCAGATGTTTTTGCATTGTGCTCTGGTTCAGTGATAGAATCTGTATTAGTAGAAGGTAGAATATTGTGATTGTAGTTACATTTTGATGGTAATGGTAAAGAGCTGAGATAGAAATGTATGTATTTTTGAATGTTATAGAAGCCAGAAGGGGAAGGAAGCATATTCAATTCCATGCTTTACAGTAACTGGTAATTGCTGTTTTCTTTTAGACTTGGATTGTAGGCTTTGGTGACACTGTACTTCTTTGTTGTCTTACTTAGAATTGTTTTGGGCTATTGAGGGATTTAAAACGTAGTGTTGGTGTATTCTTTGCTGTCTTTGGTTGCTGCAAATTTTGTCCCCCTCCCCAACTCTTGATTATATGCCCTGTTAAATCTGATTGACAGGAGCTAAACCCTTGGTATAGCAGGGGGTGGGAGTAGGAGGGCATACCAGGAAAGGAACAGCAGCAAGTGAAGAGGTGACTGTCTCTCAGTGGAAGGAAGTAAATGCAAATCTAGGAGCTTTCATTATTACTTTGCATTGTTATTGCATTGGGGAAAGGAGGGTAGGAGTTTGAAGAAAGTTGTTCAATGGCTACTTAAAGTCTGTTTTGAGTGTGGATAGTAGGAATATAAAAAGCAGTTGCTCAATATATCTAAATGTGTGCAGCAAAGGAGGTAAGGAAATAAAGAAAATGTTTTGCACTGATAGAGGAGGAGAGGGAGACTTGGGGAGTGTTTGGTATCCTGCATCTGGAAGGTGGGGGTTGCTGTAGGCAATGACAGCAATGGGTAGGGTGGTAGGCTGCAACAACTGTGGTGCACCAATCTTTCTAAAAATTGCCTGGAGTGTGGAGGATGTTTAGTGTACAACCACAGAAAAACTTAGAAAGGAGATTGAGGGTCTGCAGGAGGAACTAAGACAGGCAAGGCAGATTGGGGTGGGTTTAGCCCAATACTGGAGGGAGGAAGAAGGGGAGATGAGGGAGGGCAATTTAAGCCAACAGTGGTGAGGAGAGGGTCAGAAGAAGGGAAGCAGAGACAAAGGGGCCCAGCCCAGGAAGAACAATTGCCGGGGAAACCAGGTCAGGAGACAAAAGACAAATTTAAGGAGGAGATAGGGACTTGTGAGGGCAGGCGAAGAAGTGGCAAAAGTCATGGAATGGAAAGGAGAGAGCAGGTTACTATGAAGAGAGAGGGAGTGGGCATTTGTGAAGGGCCTTCAGAAAATAGTTGTGCTCTGCTAGAGAGGAAGAAGGTGGAGGAGGGAAATGATGAAATTAGAGGAGTAATTGATAAATGCCTGGACCAAACTGGAGCAGGGGAAGTTCTGCTGGGAGAATTGCAACAGGGGTGAAAGGGGGAAATAATGTGCAGGAGGAAGAAGAAGAGCTGGAAATGAGAGAGGGAGATGAATGAAAGCAAGCAGGGAGTAAGAGGGGTGGCATCTTAGTGTTGGGAGACTCAATACTAAGAGGAGTTAGGTGGGGCAGCAAGGGGGAGAGGCATAGTCCCATTTGGGTGGAAGCCATGCCAGGAATGACAGCGGAAAGGGTGGGACAGTCTGTTCTGAAATATGCTAGAAGGGGTAGGGACAAGCCTCATTTAATTATACATCTTGGGACAAATGACCTGGCTGACAAGACAGTAGATACAGTCCAGAGGAGGTTTGAGGAACTAGCACAATTATGTGAGGGGGCAGAAAGATCAGTAACTTTTTCAGAGATACATCTGGTGCCAAAGGCAAGCACAACAAGAAAGCTGAGAATAGAGGAATTTAACAGATGGCTAAGAACCTGGTGTTGTGCTAAAGGATATGGAGCTGTTGGGGGGTGGGGAGGGACCTGGGAGGACAGTAATTTCTATGCCAAGGACAGACTACACTTGAGTGAAGAAGGAAAGAAAGTGTTGAAACAGAGGATGGAGCAGTACATAGAGGAAGTTGGGAATTTAAACTAGGAGTGGGGGTGGCAGTTGGGGAAGAGATATGCAGAGACCACAGGTTGGGAAACCATATGAGCTTACCTCCCATAACAATGACAAAGGACAAATGGCAAGTACTGTTTGTGATGCTAGGAAAGGATGACAGGATGGGAGGGGGAGAAAAGGGTGGAAGGTGGTTACCCTTAATGCTAGGAGCCTTGGGAGGAAAACTGCAGAGTTACAGGTTCTCATGGCAGAGGGAGAGGTGGACATTGCAGCCATCATGGAAACATGGGCCACCAAATATAATCACTGGGACCTGTCTGTACCAAGGTACAGGTTATTTCGTAGGGACAGGGTGATTGGGAGAGGAGGGGGGGTGGCACTATGTGTGAAGGAAGGACTGAAGTGTGTAAGGGAAGAAGGGGAGGAGGGTAGTACGGACTCACTTTGGATGCAAATCCAGGATTCCAAGAATAGGATTTTTAGAATGGGAGTGGTGTACAGGCCACCATCTCAGATGGAGGAGTTAGACAGGGAACTAGCGGGACAGATCAGGAGGACCTGCGAGAAGGGTAGTGTGGTGATTGTGGGGGACTTCAACATGCTAGAAGTGGACTGGAGCACCCCAACAACCAGGAACAGAAGGGAGCAGGTACTGCTGGATGCCTTCCAGGACAGCTTTCTGCTGCAAATGGTCAGTGAACCAACCAGGTTAGGGAATACTCTTGACCTTGTGCTGGCAAATGGGACTTTGTGAGAGAACTTACAGTGGAGGAACGCTGTCAGGAGTGACCACCACTCAGTATGGCTCACATTGCATATGGGCAAGGAAGAGTGGAATCTGGCACAATAGTGCTGGACTTCAGGAGGGCCAACTTTGGGAGGATGGGGAAGTGGTAAAGGGTACCTTGCCAGAATTCAACCCAGTATGGACACTAACCAGAGGTGGGAGCTCATAAAGCTGGGGATAGTGGAGGCAACCAAAACCTGCTGCAAACCAAGAGCAAGAAGGCTGGGCTAAGAAACCAATCTGGCTGGGCAAGGAGGTCATGGAAAAGGTAAGGAGGAAAACAGCTGCCTTTAGGAAGTACAAGAAAACAGGGAGGGGGGAGGACAGGGAGGAGTACTTGACAGAATCGAAGGAGGTGACAAGGGCAGTAAGGGGAGCCAAAGCATCTACGGAACTCAGGCTGGCACAAGGCATTAAGAATGGGGAGAAGGACTTCTTTAAGTACATCAGGGAGAAAAGGAGCTGTAAGGACCACATAGTAAGGATTAGGAAGGAGGGGGGTTGGGTGGAAGCAGGGTGCGATAAGGCGGAAGCACTAAATGAGTACTTCTGCTCAGTATTTACTAAAGAGAATAGGGGGGTGACACCCAAGGTGGGAGAAATGGCAGAAGCAGGGGGAAGTGGTGACAGATGGGGAAATCATGGAGAGCAGAGTTCGAGAGGGTTTGAAGGCACTGAGGGTGGACAAGGCACCAGGCCCAGATGGCATCCACCTCAGGGTACTGAAAGAGCTGAGGTCCTTTCAGGACCTTTGTGAATCTATTTAATGCCTCAGTACATTCGGGTGTATTGCCTCAGGACTGGAGGATGGCTCATATGGTGCCCCTCCACAAGAGTGGCCCCAAGGATGAACCGGGAAACTACAGACCAGTACCACTACCACCACATCCATTGTGGGTAAGCTAATGGAGACTATCCTGAAGGAGAGGCTGGTGGCCCTCCTAGAGGCCAAAGGACTACAGGACAGCAGACAGCATGGCTTCATACATGGCAGATCCTGCCAAACCAACCTGGTTGAGTTCTATGACTGGGTAACTAGGCAACTGGACAGGGGACATGCAGTGTATGTCATGTATCTGGACTTCAGTAAGGCATTCGACTCAGTGCCACATGGAAGGCTGGGAAGGAAGTAGCAGGCACATGGGCGGGTAAAGCTGGTGAGATGGGTAGGAAACTGGCTGCAGGGAAGGCAACAGAGGGTGGTGGTGGGTAGGGAGCTCTCACACCCAAGGGCAGTGACGAGCGGTGTTCCACAGGGCTCGGTGTTGGGACCAGTGTTGTTTGAGATACTCATTGCAGACATATCATGGGACATCAAGAGCAAGATCAGTCTGTTTGCTGAAGATACCAAGGTAGGCGCGGTGGTGGATGACCTAGGGGGATGGCAGGGTTGCAGGATGATCTGGCAAAGCTTGAAACCTGGTCAGACACCTGGCAACTGGGTTTTAATGCCAAAAAGTGCAAGGTGCTGCATTTTGGGATGAAGAACCCAAGGAGGAGTTACCAGCTAGGGGGAGTGCAGCTAGCCCAGATAGAGGAGGAGAAGGATCTGGGTGTGCTCATTACAGGGTCAATGAACAACTCGGCACAATGTAGAAAGCAGCTGCAAAGGCCAACAAAATGCTGGGTTGTATTGCAAGGGGTATATCCTTGAGGAGGGAGGAGGTGATTCTGCCACTGTATAGGTCATTAGTTAGACCACACCTGGAGTACTGTGTTCAGTACTGGCGTCCGTGTCGAGGGACATTAAGTTACTGGGAGGTTGCAGCAGAGCGACAAAAGATGATCAAGGGGCTGATGGGACTTATCACGAGAGGAGGTTGAAGGAGTTGAACATGTACTCACTGGAGGAGAGGAGACAGGGGTGACATGATTGAAACCTTTAAATACATGAAAGGAATAAACAATACAGGTACAGAGGGGCTGTTCAAAGTAAGGGAGGGAGGGAGGGACACCAGGGGCATGATATGAGACTGGAGCGAGGAAGGTTCAGGAGGAGATGAGGAGACACTTTTTACAGAGAGGGTGGTGGCTGGGTGCGATGCGTTACCTGCTCAAGTGGTATGCAGTAGAACAGTGGACTGCTTCAAACGAGGATGGGACAGGACAAGGGGGAGGGTTAATAAAGGGGAAGGTTGGAAGGGAGGGGTAGCTGCAGAATAAGGGGTGCTAGCTGCACATTCGAGCAGACTTGATAGACCTCTAGGCCTTTATCTGCTGGCAAATTTCATATGTTCGTATGTTCATACCCTCTAGCAGGCAAATTACACATTTTCTTGGTTTTACTGTCTACACGTTTTCAGGGGTAGAGGTATCAATTTTTATTTTTCAGTTACGGAGACCAGGTAAAGCGAATCTGGCTGCTTTATTTTTGAATATCTCCTAGGGAGGAGAAATGGTTTAATTTAGATCATGCTTCCTAAGTCCTGGGACTGTTACTTAAAGAAGCACACTACCTGTACTGCACTCTTATTTTACATATTTTATTAGTGTTTCACTATTATGATGCAGTGGAATTACAGAACTTGCTGGAGCAGGCTTGTATAGGGCCAATCTGATTAAGACTGAGTATACTCCCACATCATAAAGAAATCTCAATGCTGACGGTTCCTTACAGGAATAAACAAAGGGAGATTTATATGTTTTTGGTCTCGTTCTTTTTCTTTATCTGCCTTACCGAAGGGGAAAGAGGAACCATTATGGGCTAGGTGTAGTAGATCCAGATGGGGTCTGCCTCCACATCAGCAATTACGGTCCACATAGTAGAGGTTCAGGCCCAGTATAAGAAGTTTCTGTTAAAGGGGAATTTATAATTGAGATTTGGGTTGGAAGGAGTAGAAGGAATGTAGTAGTTCATGGGTATGGGATGGGGAAGGGCTCATGCAGGTATGTGCCCTATGGGGCTATCAGGATAAACTATCTCTATGTTTGACATTAATATGTCCCTTAACCTGGAAATTTGTATCTTGGAATATCAAAGGGGGAACAATGCCAAGAAATATTGTATACTGCGCCATCTAAAAAATTCAACACCCATTTTGTTTGTTTACAGGAGACATCTTCCGCCACAGCAAGTTCAGAACTTGAACAAATTATGGGTAGAAAAGTGTATGGAGCCAGTCCTGTGCCAGATGAAGAGGTGGCTATTCTAGTGAACAAATCTTTACCCTTTCCATTAATACAAGAGATAAAAGACCCTAAAAGGTAGGCACCTATTTGCTCACGGTAAACTTGCCACTATGGAAATTATAGTGGGCTCAATTTATAGCCACAGTTAGGACACACTTTTCTTCTTTCCAATATGGCAATGGTTCTAGCTCCTACACATATTTCTTGCATATTAGGAGGAGACTAGGCTCTACAGTATTGTGTTCCAACAATATAGACATATCTTATAAGAAGAGGGTAGGTCTTTCTCCAGCCCAAAGGGCCCTGAGAGAGTTTATGGAGACCCTGGGGTTGGTAGACCCATGGAGAGTCTTACATCCCAGAGAGCAATCCTACACATTTTACTCTCCTCCACATAGTGTGTATTCATGTTTGGACTATTTTTGAATTGGCAATATGCTATTGAAATATGTACTGAAGTCCAGCATAGAAACTGGGGTGCTGTTGGACCACTCGCCGGTGCAAGCGCAACTAGCCCCTCCCCAACTACCCACTAGTGCTAGCTCATGGTCTTTAAATATGCAATAATTATTTAATATGGCACTCATATCACATATGAAAGAGTTCATTCCCCACTCCATAGTGAAGAATACAATTCTATATCTGCTATAGCCGTATGGTGGGGATCCTTGAAAGCCGATTGGAGAGGGGAAAGGATCAGGCTCACCACAATTAGGAAACAAAATGATGCAGAAACAAGTAGGGGACTGGTTGGCCAAAATTAAAGAGACTCAGTGCTTTCTCAGGATATAGAAGAAGATAAGTGGTTAGAATTCAGCTGGTTATGGGCCCAATAGTCTGCCTACCTGTTAGACAAAGTGACTAGGGCAGCAGCTAGCATAAAGGTGACATAAAGTACATAGGGCAAGGGGAAAAGGCAGGTAAACTGCTTGCCCTGCACCTCAAACAGAAAGTGGTGGCAAGATGAGTTACTGCTTTGTTAGATCCCTCTTCCTAACAACTGGTATCTGACCCCAAAAAGCAAGTAGAGATATTTTAGCTTTTTTATTATTGTCTCTATACTGCACCAGGGACTGCTCTTGACTGGCACATGGCTCTTGAGAAATTTTTTTCAGATATTTATATGTAGATCTGCTAAAACACACACAGAGCAGCAACAGAGATTACTGGTGGGACCTATAGTTGAATCTGAGGTAACTGCAGTGATTGAATCTTTGTCACCAGACACGGCCCCAGAGCCAGATGGCTTTGTCCCTTTATTTTATAAATTATTTAGAACTGAATTAGAGCTGACCCTTACTTTGCTCTATGATTATCTATATGCTTCTGACATTAAGGAGACCCCTCCATTCAAAGCTAAAAATTGTCTTGCTCCCAAAACCTGGTAGGAATATTGATGTCCCTGACAATTATTGGCCAATTGCTTTGCTGAATGTGGACATCAAGTTCCTTGCCTCTGTTTTGGCTACAAGACTCAAAAAGGTCTGTTCCGGATTGACAGGTTCAGAGCAGGTGAGGGTTCACTTCCAGACTCCACTCCAGTGACCATTTTAGGAAGATTTTCCAATTTTTTCCCTGCATCCAGGGAGACCAACCCAGATGCTGGGTTGGTCTCCCTGGATGCAGAGAAAGAGTTTGACTGTGTTCTTGGCATATTTATTTACCCTGGTTCCCAGGTATGGTATACCTTCCAGGTTTGTAAACTGGATCAACATTTTATAAACTACACCTTCTGCAAGAGTTTTATACAATGGGAAACTTTCAAATTTCCCACTGACTACAGGTACTTGACAAGGGTGCCTTTGCGCCTATGCTTTTAATTTTGCACATAGAGCCTTTAGCAAAGAAAATAATTTCTTCAGCTGAAGTTTAGGGAATAGGGTAGACCATGGGAACCAGAGAGTATAAACTTCCAGTGTTTGCTGATGATGTGCTATTGCACATTTTTGATTGGTGTACATCTCTTCCAACAGTTTTTTGAGTGATTTCTGAATTTGCTCAAGTATCTGGTTATAAATGAAATCTACATAAGGCCATAGTATTCCCCCTAACTCTGCACTGTTCCAGAGTGGACATTATAACTTTAGGGCTTAATTGGGAGTCCCAGGTTCTATCATATTTGGGCATCAAATTTTCTACAGACTCACAGAAACTACAAAACTTAAATTTGGACACAACGTTAAGGCAAATGGAGCTGGACATACAGAGATGGCAGCAGTTATCAATGTCATTATGGGGTGAATTAATATTATCAAAATGGCCATCTTGACCTGTTTATTGTACCTTTTAAACATGTTAAATATAGTGCATCCTAAGGCCTGGTTACTCAAGTTTCAATCAGTATGGTCCAAATTCATTTGGCTGGGGAAAACCCCACTGAGCCCTGTACAAATTATGTAGGCTGAAAGAATTAGGTGGGCTTCAACATCCTCATGTACTAAACTACTATTTTGCCCTACATGGTTCTAAATATTTCCATATGATCAACCCATAGAGAAGCAGCATTGTATCCTGAACTGGTTAAGAAACGAATGCACCTTAGCGGAACAACATTGTTTATCATTGCACTCCTTACTGTACATCTACTTTGCTAAACTCTCAACAAGGCAGAAGTCCACCCCAATAGGATGGTCTATGAGGGTTTACTCACAGTTTTGCCACTCTCTAAGATTAGTTTATGAAACTGATCTCAGCCAACCTCTTTTTAATAATATGAATGTATTAACTGACAAGATAGTGCTCACATCGAGATAATGGAAGGGGGTGCAGATTTCTTCCTTGGAGGAATTCATTGAAAATAAGGTATTGATATCATTTAATACCTTTAGACATAAATGTTAGCTTCCAGTGCACAAATTATTTCAATATGTACAGTTATATCACTGTGTTCTGCAGTTTTTGGCCTCCGCTTGGTATCAGAATACAGGTCCAGTATTTACAAACTTTTCTTTCTGGCAGTTCAAAATAAATCAGTTTCAGAATGTATAAAAGTTAGGTAGGCTAATATGAGCTGACGTTCTCTTCCAGCCCATTATTGAAAGCAGGTCTTTAATCTTTATTATTTTTCAGAAGTTTGAGAAGTATCTGGAGATAATGGTATTCAAATCTGAAAACGTAATCTATTACGCTTACTTTAGTTTAATATTTTGCCTAACCTAAACTTTACCCTTCCAGATTATATAGAATGGGCAGGATTCTGGACCTCATTTCTCAAGATGCTCACAAGAGGAAGGTATGTTAATTCACATGATTTGGACATGCCGAAATGTGGAAGCGTTTTGGCATACTGTACGAATCTAGTTCTTCTCTCCCTGGTCGTACTCGGTACTTTACAACGGAAATACACTCATGAATTGTAGGCAATTATTCTTAGATTTCCTCCAGATCAGATAAGAAATATGTGGCCTGCATTGCTGGGGGCCAAATTATTATTGAGACACTGGAAAGATTTTAAATTATCCTCAAAAGTTGAAAGGGACCAGGAATCTCTCCTTGCCTTAAACACAGAAAGGGCTGCTGCTATTGTTAATGAGGCCCTACAGAAATTTCAGGCCTACAGGGAGCCTTTCTTTTCTTTAGTGACTGGAACCTGAATTTTCTTTTTTAGTGCTCTCCCTCATGGTTGAGGCTTGTAGTCAGATATGTTGTATTTAAGTTGTAAACAAAACTTGAAGATGGCCCTGCACTTTATCACCCTAAACATGATCATACTTTAGTACAGTAGATGCTTGCATGGAAGGGAGTTATGGAGGGAGCTATGGGTAGTTTTTGTTTTGGGGGGGTTGGGGGGAGGTGTCCATTGTACTTCAGGAACTCATTTGTTATTGTATTTTTTGTATGTTGTTTTATGTATTTGTGAGGACATTTCAGTTGTTATGTTGTAGTGTCATTTGAGTTTTAGTGTTTGTTTTGTGTATTATTGTCATTTATTGAATTCAATAAAGTTTACTAAACTGCAAAAAAATGCAGTGTATTGAATAAAATAAAAACTTATATAAATAAGACAAAAACAGATAAAACTGTAAAACATCAGATACAGCATGAGCACTAGCACCAGCAATTTCTTAAGGCTGGTCAGAGCACTATAGCAGGGAAGGACAGGGAATACAAGTATGCTTTCAGGCCACTCTTTAACCTCTCAACCGATGGGGCCTCCCTGAGAAGAGCTGGAAGAGAGTTTCACATGACTGGTCCAGCGACACTAAAAGCCTGGTCACCAGAAGTTCTTTATCTGATTCTGGGAATTAAAAGAGGCCCCTGGTCAAGAAGTGGATGGAGCAGACTGAGGAGGCAGGTGTCAGAAGACCAACCAGGTAGCCAGGGCTGAGCTTGTGCAGTGTCTAATACATAAGCAAACTCACCTTGAGGATAAAACTCCTCCTAATTGGCAGCCAGTGCAGAGCACGCAGCACCAGGGTCACATGGCTAGACCTAAAAAGGCCAGTTAGCAACCTGGCAGCTGTGTTCTGCACCAACTGCAGCCGGCAAATGGTACCTCCAGAGACCCAGAAGTAGATAGCACTGCAGTAATCCAGTCTGGAAGTCACAAAGGCACGCATCACTGGTGGCAGGTCTTGTGCAGAACTAGAGGTTTGATCCTGGCAATGTTCTTCAAGTGGTAGAAACCACTTTGGACAACAGCTGACACCTGTGCTTCAAGTGTCAGGCTGTCATCCAGGATCATGCCAAGATCTTGCACCCTAGAGGATGCCATCAACAGTGTAGATCCCAGGAATAAACCAGTGACCAGTTCAGAGGCACTGCCATTATGCTCTCATCCCAGCTCAGTCAATAGGACCTCTGTATTATCCGGGTTCAGTTGCAGTCAGCTGGGGGACATTCAGTCATTGATCTTGGCCAGACAGCTCTTAAGCACTTCAACAGTATTGGGTGTTCCAGGGACAAAGGACAATTGGATATCATCTGCATAACAGTGAAACCCACACTGTACCACCTAATGAGTTCTCCCTGGGCAGCATATATGCTGCAAATAACATCGGCAACAAGATCGACTCCTGGCTGCTCCACATAGCATGAGCCTCTGGGAGGAGAAATTCCTATTACCACCCAATGCTGCCAAAGATATGACTCAAACCAGCTGATGGCAGTGCCAGTGAGTCCACCATACTCTATGAGGTGATCAAGAAGCACAATGTGATCTACAGTGTCAAAAGCTGAAGAGAGATAAAGGAGAACACGAACTGACCTGTCTGCTCTCATCTGTGGACCTGAGGAGGTCATTATGCACCTTAACTACTGCCATTTCAGTGGTATTAGTGGTTCTGAAACCTGACTGAGATGGCTCATAAATATCAGGACACAGGATGCCTCAAGCTGCTGCACCACAATTTTTCTCAATAACCCACTTTTAAAAGGGAGGGTAGGAGATTGATGGTAATTCACAAGGACCTGTTTCAATATTATGCAGTAAAATTATATACAGAATTGCCTCAAAATATTATTGTGTCTGTAACCATTTCATCATTTAAGAGTGTACTTCATAAGTTGATGTTATCTGAAGCTGAGTGTCGGTGTTTTAATTGATTTTTTGTAATTTGTTTGTATTAATGTATGTATTGTGATATGTTTTTGTATCTTTGTTGTGACTGGTCACCAATGAAAATGAGCATTTTATGCTCATTGGTAATTCAGTATAAAAATAAACAAACAGAATCTGGGTCAAGAGATGGCTTCTTTAAAAGGGGCCTCTTTCAAGGTTTCTGGAAAGCCCTCTCCATCAACGAGCACTGGACAATCCTGGTAAACACCAGTCCAATGGAATCAATGTATCTCATCAAGAAACCAGTTGGAGCCGGGTCCAGTTCACGATACGTGTGCTTCAACTTCGAGATGACCTCAATGACCTTGGCCACCTCCACCAGTTTAAACTCCTCCCAGACAGCGGAGTATCTGTGCTTCACCCAGGTTGATCACTGCAAGTCACAATTCAGCTCGCTGATGGGATCCCCTGTTTGGTAGCAGACACTCTGTCTGAGAAAAACTGAGCAAACTCATAACATAAAGTGATTGAAAAAGCTTTTTTTGCCTATAGACAGGCCAAATGAAGAAGTCTGTCAACAGTCTGAAAAACTGAGCTGGTCAGTTCTTCCTGGCAGCCATTTCACTCGACAGGAACTCTGCCTTCCTATGGTTGATTGTCCCCTGGTACTCAGAATAATGCAGGGTGAGCTTGTCCACATCCAACCAGGACCTCTGTCAACAACGCTCCGACTGCTGACCCCTGATCTTCATCATCTTGAGATCCCCATCATCATGGACACCTCAATTGAGAAGATCTGGGTCATACATGGACCAGTGCGATGGTATTGAGCACCTTGGAAACTGCCTTATTATATGCCACCACAGCTGTGCTCTTACCCTCTGCACATGCAGTGTCTACACTAGCTAGATTAGCTGGCAAGGGGGAAGGAGTGAACAGGAGATCAGGAAGGTCCCCAAGGTCCACCTCCCCCAGCAGGAGAGGACATTATGGGAGGGGGAGTGGATAACAGTAAGAAGGAAAGGTATAGTAGAAAAGGGAAAGGGTCCTGTGGGAGCATCTCCAGGATAGCCAGTGTAGAACAGATGCCTTCCACTGCACCAGGGTGGGAGGAAGTGGTGAGGGCAGTGAGAGGGAGCAGGTTGGAGGAGGCAGGTTGGACACCAGGGTAAACATGGAGAAGGGGCAGGAGATTGTGAGTTTAGGCAAAAAAGGGAGGGCAGGTGGTGCAAGGAAGAGGATGGTGGGTATAGGAGAATGAGGGGATAGGCAGGAAGGGGCAAAAAGGAAGGGTTGAGGCAGGCTTGGGGGAGAACATAAGAAAAAGATAGGAGACATGCCAGATGGGGGAGAGGTTCAGGAGGGGAAAACAGGATAGTATATGTAGAGGTTTGGAAGGGAGTACAAAAAGGGCAGGAAGAAAAGGAGGATGCATGTTGGAATGGGTAGCAGTGTGGACAGAAGGGAGGGAGGGCCCAGAATTCAGGGGAGGGTGGTTGTCTTGGGGGATTCAGTTGTAAAGGGGGTGGGATGGTGGGAAGGGCCAAGCAGTAATAGGGTAGAATGCATGCCACGGATGATGGCAGAGAGAGCAGGACATCTAGCAGCACAGTACATGGCACAGGGAGGAGGAAAAACTCACATTATAGTGCACCTGGATATGAATGACCTTGCAGAATGTGTGTTGGGGTAATCAAAAAAAGAGGTTCAAGGAGATAGGGAGAATATGCAAGGTGCAACGGAAGTTGGTAGTCTTCTCGGTGTGCTTCCAATCCCAAGTGCTAATACAGCAGTGAAGGTAAGGACTGCCAAATTTAACAAATGGCTTAGAAAGTGGTGTGAGGCAGAAGGGTACAGGTGCATTGGTGGCTGGGGGGGGGGCATGGGATAACAAGGACCTGTATGCACCAGACAAGTTAAACCAAAGTAGAAAGGGCACAAGGATCCTTAAGGAAAAGATGGAGGACATCATGATTAAAAATCTAAATTTAAACTGACAGGGGGTACAGCATCCTTAGTTATCTGGTGAAAGAGGCCAACAGGCCTCCCCTCCAATCAGGACAGCAGGAGGAGGGGAAGGATGGGAGGTTTGGGGGAAGAAGGGAGAGACCAGTGGAAGAGGGAGGTGGAAGTGAACAGGTCAGGAGTAAGAGGGGTCCTGAGTCATGGTGGAGAGTGGTGTATCTAAACGCCAGAAATCTGAGGAACAAAATTGTGGAATTATAGTCATTGCTGGCTGAGGGAGAGGTGGTCATAGTGACCACCACAGAGACTTGGGCCATGCAGAAAACCATGACAGGAATCTCGCAGTTCCTGGGAATAAAATGTACAGAAAGGATAGGGGAACAGGAAGGAAGGAAGGGAGTGGTGCAGTACATGAAGGAGGGAATAACTTGCACCAGAGAGGAAGAGACGGCGAACAAGCCTGATGCTTTGAGGGCACAGGTTCAATATATCAAAGGGAGGAAACTAAGGTTGGGGGTGGTCTACAGACCACCTTCCCAGGATGAAAAATTGGACAGGGTACTGAGGTCTCAGATCCTAGATATGCCCAGTAGGGGGAAGTAGTAATAATGGGGGATTTTAATCTATCTGGGGTGGACTAGAAAATCCATGCTACTTCCTGCACTAGGGCACAAGTGCTGCTGGATGCTTTCCAGAATCCTTTCCTAACTGAAGGGATCACGACATCTACTTGGGAGAGGGCTGTCCTGGATCTGATCCTGTAGAACTGTGTATATTTTCAGGATGTGAAGGTGGATGCACTGCTTTTCGGAAGTAACCACCACATGTCATGGTTCCACCAGAACATGTGCAGATGTATGATGTGAACCAAGATGAGGATCTTGGACATTTGCAGGACTGACTTTGGTAAGGTGTGAGAAGTTCTGAAAGGAAACATTGCTGGGATCGGAGTGGTGGACGGATGTGGAACAGAAATGGGTCACAATAATAAAGGGATTGATAGAGGCCTCTATTGAGTGTGCCAAAATCAAAAGCAAAAAGCTAAGGCCAGAAAGCTTCAGCAAGGACGTGGCAAATGTGGTGGGGGAAAAGAAGACAGCCTTTAGAAAGTACACACAAACTCAGATGGTGTAGAGTAAGGTGGACTATGCCACTTAGTTAAGAGAGGTAAATAGGGTGGTAAGGGAGGCAAAGGCCACAAGAGAGGTACAGCTAGCCTGGGGGTAAATGTGGGTGAGAAGGCCTTTTTCTGGGGAAAAGAATTATAAATGATGAGATTGTCAGGTTAAAAAGAGGAGAGGGGGTGGTTGAGCAGAGGGTTTTGAAAAAGAGTTGTACATGCTGAATGGGTACTCCTGTTTAGTCTTCTCTCAGGAGAAGGATGGACCAGTACCTCAAGGAAGCAGTTGGGTGGGACTCTGGAGAGGGACGTTACAGATGGCCAAGTTCAAGCAGATGGGGTATTCAATGGCCTGAGGACCCTAAGTTAGATAAATCACCAAGGCCAGATGGCATGCGCCAGAGGGTACATACAGAACTGGCAAAGGATCGATCAAGTCCTCTGGCAGACATGTTTTACACCTCTCTGAGTCCAGAAATGCCCCAGGCCTTGAAAAAGGTGCTTGTGGTGCCTCCATAAAAGTGGGCTAAGGGACAAACCAAGGAAATGCAGACATTTCATCCTGACCATATTAGTGGGTAAGCTGATTGGAGACCATACTGAGTGAGAGAATGATCAGCTTTCTGGGGGAAGATGGGTTCCAGGATGAGAGGCACCATAGATTTGTGTCAGGGAGGCAGTTTAATGCAGTGATTTAAGGCTCTGAGCTACAATCCTGGAGATCTTGGTTTGAATCCCACAGCCCCCACTTGCATACTGTGTAACCCTGAGCAAGTCACTTAACTTCCTTGTGCTCCCAGGTCACACCTGTAAACAAGCTTTCAGCTTAGTATGTCTCTCCTGGTAAAATAAATAAATAGGCCATGCCAAATTAACCTAGTCAACTTCTGTTGGGTTACTAGGACAGTAGACAAGGGCCAGGAGGTTGATGTCCTGTATCTGAACTTCAGCAAGACCTACAACTCAATGCCTTATACTGGAATGGTCAGGAAGCTGGAGGATCTGGGGATGGTGGTCAGAAGCTGGTTGCAGGATAGAAGTCAAAGTGCAGTAGTCAAGGGAGAATTCTCAGAAGTGAGGCCTGTGGACAGTGGGGTCCCACAGGGCTCAGTGCTCAGTCTGGTGTTGTTTAACATTTTCGTAAGTTACATCCTGATGTGATCACGGGTAAAATCTGCCTGTTCATGAATGACAAAAAGCTCTGTGTGAGGGTAGATAAGGAGGAGGAAGACAGGAACTCAGAAAGAACCTGGCAAGGCTAGAAAAGTGGTCTGGCATTTGACAAATGGAATTCAATGCAAAAAAGTGTAAAGTTACATACTTTGGGTGCAGAATCTGGGTACCAAATACTGGTTAGGCAGCATGCAGATAATCAGGTGGGAGAAAGAAAAGGACCTGCGAGCAATAATTATAAGTGACATCAAACACTCTGCACACTGCATGAGAGCAGCGGCTAAAGCAAATTGGATGCTGGTTTGCATGGCCAGGGGAATTAACAGCAAGAAGGTGAAGGTCATTCAGCCACTGTATAGGACACTGCTAAGACCACACCTGGAGTACAGTGTGCAGTTTTGGTGCCCATATCTTAAGAAGGATATCAACATGCAGGAGACGGTCCTGAGAAAGGCAACCAAGATGATCCAGGATCAACTAGGGCAACACCTATGAGGTGAGGCTCAGGGATCTCAACATGTACTCTCTAAAGGAAAGAAGGAGAGGAGAGACATGACTGAGACCTTCAAGTACCACTGGTACTAGTAGGGTGAGCAATGAGGCCTCTTCAGCTTTAGTGTGAACAAGAGCAGCGAAAGGCAGCAGAAACCTTGGTGGGAGAAGGTTCAAGGAGATGAGGAGGACTTTTTACCTAGAGTGTACTGGCCAGGTCAAATGAGTTGCCAGAAAAGGTGTCATCTGTTAAAACAGTAGACAGTTTCAAGAGGGTGGGACAGGGTGAGGGGAAAAGTTGAGGTAGAAGGGGGTGAGTGTGGGGGAGAGGGTGAAGTTGAGGGAAGTCAAAAGGGAAAAGGGGAAGGGGCCGTTCTTTTGTAAATACACAGGGAGCTGCACAATTGAGCAGACTAGATAGAACATAAGGCCATTATCTGCTGGCATGTTTATATGTTTGTGTTGGGCCTCTAAGGGAATAAATTTAGGCCCATATATTCAAAGCTTTACGTGGGACACAAACCGTTTGTGTGGGTTTAGTGCGGGTTATTCAAAAGGCCAGTTAGTGTGCACAAACCGCATTAGCGCTGGGCAAAATCATAATATATGCAAGGGCAAACTGAACATGAATACAGGTGCACTGCTATATTCAGCGACTAGTGCAGTGCAAAGTGGTTTTGCATCACTTAGTGCAACTCATTGTGCATTACAAATTACTGCCCAGGAAAAGCTGGTCTTAACCCTGGGCAATCCAGCTTTGCAATATTGTGGCATTGTGCTGCATTGCTTTTGCATGGCCTTGCGTGACCTTAACATATGGCTATGACACAGAGAAAAAGCCAGACATGCTGCTCACTATTGACACCAAATGATGCCAACAGCTGCCTCCAGTTACTGCCATACCAGGCAGTATATGATGCGGCCCCAGGGGCCACCATGGTAGTGTGGCCTTACAGCACACACCTGCAGACCATATGTCTACGGTGACCAATAGATGCCAGCACACACTTGCAGCGCTGTCAGCATGGTGGGTGTTGAGGGGAGGGTGTACTGGTGGCCAGGCCTCACCACAGACCGAATGCGGCCACAAGACTGGGACACAGCATGCATTGCACATGTATTGGGAATACCCCAATACCAGTGTGTCTATCTGATTGTACATGCCACCCAGTCACATACCACACAGCTGTACAAACACCACAGCACACACAGCCGGCCATGTATATGGCACTATGAGCATTTCATGCCAGAGGTGCAGCATCTTTGGGTCACACAACAGTGTGAAAGTAATGTCCGTCAGCTTCAAGGTGGGCTTGTCACTGTGTCACTACCCTACACACCATCGGCATTGCTGTGTCTCTCACTACTGGCCCGTTGCTACTGTGGTGTCTGCTGTGCACTGTGCATGCCCTACAGTGTGACAGTTGCATGCAGCACCACCGCTGCCTGTGCCTATCCTGTATTGTCCCCCGGGGTACACAATGCTATGCTGTACTGCATACACGTAGCCTGCAGCTACCATCATACACTGTCAGACTGACCTACAGGTGGAGCTGCGGGCAGACCTGGCCAGCCCGTGTACTTCCAGACTGACCTGCAGGTGGAGTTGTGGGACACTGCAGTAATGCTGGGCAAACTGCATGCAAATCAGGCATAATGAGTTGCTAAGCGAGGCAGTATAATGCAGTGGTTTAAGGCTCTGAGCTGCAAATCTGGAGACCGGGGTCTGAATCCCACAGCCCCTATTTGCATATACTGTGTGACCCTGAGCAAGTCACTTAACTTCCAGCTGCTCAGGTTGCACCTGTAAAAAGCTTTCAACTTAGTGTCTCACCTGGTTAAACAATTGGAAAAAAATAATCTGGATGTTTGCCCAGAGACTACTTAAGTAGGCTCATTTGCATGTCACTTTTGAATATGGCAAAGTTTAGAACAAGGCAAACGTATATGATCAATACAGATCATAATGCTCAGCGTTAAACCCACACAAACATGTTAGCATGGTGCTAACAGTTCGGGGAATATTACACAGTTTTTCACACTGTACTTTCACATGTGCTTCTGCTTGCAGCTGCACTGGGTCCACTCATTTGCTGGCACGCACATTGGCCACATAGTTCACCTCTAACTACCTTCCAGTTGCTGTGCACTGTATTGCTGTTGTGGTTTGCTCTTCCTGGTTGCTATATTTAGAGCTGCCTTATCCCAGGGCTAAATTTGCCCTGCACTCCTAGCCCAGTTTGCCCGGCATCATTCCCATGCTATATTCAGAGGCTGTTTGCCCCAGGCTATTATTTTTGAATATAGCTTTTTTTTTAGCCCAGGTTGCTTGTTCCGCAATAGTAATCTAGCCCCAGGGCAAAGTTTTGAATACTTAGACCTTAATCTCTAACCACGAGCAACTGATTATAAATAAATTGATTAGATCTATATTGATCATACAGGTAAAAAGTGCATTTTTGCTCAAATGATTAGTTTTATCATTGACAATATTTCCTTCAGAAGTAACGAGGCAATCAGAAGAAAGAGAAACCCTAAATTTGTTTGAAAGGATTCAATTAGTAAATTATTGCAGTTATGAGTCATTACACCTATCAATGGCAGTACAACCAGGCAGTTTTTCATTAACATCCCTGTCTACATATATTTGCATAGTAAACAGAAGGGTCAAATATTTTAAATCTTCAGTATTATTTTTAACTTTATTAAGATGGATGGAGAAGAATAAAGATAGTTTGTCTTCCCCTAAATTATAAGTCCTGGAGGAAATCATGATTTATACTCTCATAGACCAAAAAATTATCTCTGTATTACATAAACACTTTAAATCTAAGAAAAACTGTTCTCTGCAAGGCTTGAGGGATGCTTGTCAAGAAGAGATGCAGATTTCCATATCGGATTCAAAATGGGCTCTGATTACTGACTTATCAAATTTCAAAATAAAAAATGATAGGTTAAAGCAAGTACACATAAATACATTACATAGAACCTATCTTACTTCAGTTAAATTAAATAAATTTGGGGCTAACCCTACAAACGTATATCAGAGATGCCAGCTAGAAAAAGGCTGTTTGCTGCATGTGTTGGCCACATGTGCAAATCGGCAGAGTGGGTAAGATAGTAGGTAAGGACTTTACTTTTGATCCAGGCATGGTTCTTTTTGCCTGGATTCTGGAAGTAGAGTCACAATATAATCATCTTATTTTGATTAACTTGTGTTTAGTAATTGCCAAGGAGGCAATTCTTTTAAAATGGAAGGAATCCAAAGCTCCAGAATTTGCAGAATGGATACATTTTAGTTAGATTTTTTCTAAAATAGATAAGGCATATTGTACAATAGAGGAAGATCCAGTTTCTTTTCAGGAAATATGGCACCAGTTCATTTCTAGTCTATGTTTATGAGAAACTGGATAAACAAGGCAGCAGGACAGGCAAAACTTAGCTTGTGGATGACAATGATGTGAGCAAATGGTTCTGATTATTCTTAATGATTTCAGCACCCACATTCTGAGTCACAAAAGCAAAATGAAAAAAAGATGGATAGAGAAGGTGCTTTAGGAGTCATAGATGGCTAACAAATTTGCCAGCTGTCATGTGACATACAAATGTAACCAAACAGACAGCAGTTTTAGATCAATTATACAATAACAAAAGAGAATCCCTGGACTCTGATTGGTCAGTGTGTGCCCGGGACAGTGATATAATTTCAGTACAACATCACTGTCCAAAGTCCAGACACACACATGACTTCATGACAGACTCACAAATCATGTATCCCTTCCACAAGCTACCATTGCTTCAAGCTGCTGCTGTAAGGAACTTTAGCCCCCCCCCAACAATGTCACCACCCCCAAACAGCAGTTCCATCAATAACTCAAGGTGACTGAAAAATCACAACACTATAGAACAAAATAAATAGAATTTTCATGGCGATTGTTTTTCTCTAAAGCCCGGCTTCACTGAACGTGCCAACCACAACTGCTGTTCACACGCTTCAGAGACACTGCTCGACTCTGTGAAAAAAACATGGCATGAAAACTACTGTACATTTGGCCACATGGGAAAGCACTGTATAATCTTCATGACATTTGAAGGCTTATCTCCAAAAAGTGTAAAAAAAGGCATATCTCCAAATGCCTTTTAGTTCCTTGCTCAATAATGTGAGTGTGGTAGTGTGCGAACACTTCAGCACCATGCTGCACAATCACTCAGTGAGAACTGTCTAGTTCAAATTCCTCTCATGCCCTTCAGCTTTTTCTGCAGTCCAGTTTCAATACTTAATGAGACTGAATAAAGAAGAGGTGGTTGGCAGAGAGGGACAGTGAAAAGCAGGGATACTAAATGAAACCTTCTGCTCAGTATTCACAAAAGAAGAGCAGGGTGAAATACCTAATTCAGACAATAGAAGCACTTGGACAGGGAGTTGATACCAGTCCTTTCACAGAAGAAAGGGTTCTGAAAGAACTCCTAAAACTGAAGGTGGATAAAGCAATGGGGGCTGATGGGATTCACCCCAGAATTCTAAAAGAACTAAGCAGAGAACTAGTAACACCACTGACTACCCTTTTTAACAAGTCATGGGACGATGATGTGGTACCCGAGGACTGGAGGAGGGTGGATGTGATTCCCCTTCACAAAAGTGGCTGCAAGACAGAGGCAGGAAACTACAGACCTGTCAGTTTGACCTCAGTGGTGGGGGAAATGATGGAATAACTTTGGAAGGAAAGAACTGTTGAGTACCTAGAGGAAAGTGAGTCACAGCACTCAAGGCAGTATGGATTCACAGTGGGAAGGTCATGTAAGAGGAATCTAATTTATTTCTTTAACTGGATAACCAAAGTAGTAGACCAGGTCTTTTTGCAGATGACACAAAGATCTGCAACAGGGTTGATACACAAGGTGGGGTGGAATGGATGAGAAGGGACTTGGCAAGGTTGGAGGAATGGTCAAATGTATAGTGGCCTAGATTTAAAGCAAAGAAGTGCAAAATAATGCACCTGGGAAACAAAATTCCAGGGGAAGAACAGACAATGGGGGATGAGATACTAACAACAACAACACAAATGGAAAGGGACCTCCGGTAGTTATATCAGATAACCTAAAGGTGGGCAAGCAATGTGAGAAGGCAGAAAGGAGAGCTGGGGGATACTGAGATGCACACAGAGAGGCATCACCAGTAGAAAACAGGAAGTTGTTGTCCTTCTGTACAGGCAGTTGGTAAGACAACGTCTGGAGTACTGTGTGCAGTTCTAAAAACCCCATCTATGCAAAGACATAGACAGGGTGGAGGCTGTCCAGAAGATGGCAACCAAAATGGTACAGGGTCTGCACCAGAAGACATATGAAGAAAGACTAAAATAGCTTAATATGTACAGCCTGAAGGAAAGGAGGAGGAGGGGGACATGAAGAAACTTTCAAGTACCTCATGGAATCAACATAGTCCAAGAGGGTAGCATCTTTCAGAAAAAGAGATGCGCAAGAACAAGGGGGCACAATTTTAAGATAAAGGAGGGATGACTCAGAGGTAAAATGAGGAAGTATTTCTTCATGGAGAGGGTTGTAGATGCATGGAACAGCCTTTCTGAGGAGGTCATGGAGTCAAAAACAGTGGGGGAGTTCAAAAATGTATGGGACAGACATAAGGCAATTCTATTGGAGGGTAGGAGGAAGTAGGCTGTTGGTTAACTAGAATCTGCAGTTTATCCATTAGGTTGAGAAACGGACAGACTAGGTGGGCCAAGCAGTCCTTATCTGCCATCAAATTTCAATGATACAACAAATAAGGGTACAGACAGTGTCTATTTCCCCCAGTGTCCTACAGATCCCAACTCCACTTTTACCTGATCTAAGTACACACAAGAAGACACCTACAAGTCAATACAGAAAAAAATATTTACCAGCAGCACCACCCACTGGACAACATAGAAACTATGATTTTTTTTTTCTAAAGGTATACCTCCCTAGGACAAAAGTAAATATATATATATATATATATATATATATATATATATATATATATATATATATATATATATATTTATATATATATATATATATATATATGTATATGTGTGTGTGTGTATATATCTTTATATATTTAAAACACATTTTTCCATTTTATTCTTCTTAAAAACAAAATGAGCCATTGCATAATTACAATAATGCACTCCAATGTGTGTGTCGTGCTGGGATAATGTCACTTCTTGGGTGTTGGACACACTCGGCCTGCAGCTTCATGCCCAACCACCCAAAGCAAGATGCTGTTCTAGCACGACACATGCCCTGTCATTCTTTACTGCTTAAATGAGACTGTTGATTAAAGGAGTAGTCCACCCAGAATTTGCAAAAAACATATGTTATGCAGAGTGTTTTGATATGTATGTTAAGTCCTAATATGCCATTCCCTCTGTCTGCTATTAGGAGTTTTTCCTAAATTAGCCTGCTAGCTGTATGGTAGTTTTACGACCCCTGGGGATCGCCATCACAAACAGGTTTATTGACTTTCTTTCTCCTATGATGCACCCTGTCTCATGTGACACTGATGTAGCCATGCCCATGGATTTAGCATGTGCACTGCTTTAAAATCAGTTTAAAATCAGTTCACAACAGCAGGTAACTGTTCTTATCCAGGGAGCACAAATGGCAACAACTGCAGTTTAGCAGATACCTGAGAACAAGCTAACTGGGGTTTCTGTAAGAAAACAATTGCTAAATAGCTCTAATTCATTATTTGTGTTTTCAGTGTGTGTCAGGTCTAGCTAGCAGTAGTAAGTGTTTTCATTTTAAAATGTTATTTTATCAAACTAACACACAACAATAAAAAGCACAGAAATTGCCCCAGATCATCAATGCTATAATTAGTAAAGACTGTAGCTGTTTTCTTACAGAACACCTGCTCAGCTCTCAAGTATTTGCTAAACCATACATGTAGGTACCATCATTCTACTAGAAGGAACAGAGAGTTAGGGCCGATTTTGCTCTGTGACATAACTGTTATTTATTTATTTATTTATTTTTTATTTTTTTTGTTACAAATGTGAAGTGTCTTTTTAATAAAGTATCAAAATATGTATGTGTGAATTATTTAGTTTGGAGAATATTTGTTTTATTATTTGCAAAAGTGCAATATATTAAATTTGTAGTGCAGTGAACCGTTGTAAAATGGAATCAAATGTGTAGCTGGAATAGTCACTGTCATCCTGTTTCTTTCATGCCACACCACAAGCAGGAGAAAAGCTGATTTCAAATTATTTTGCAGTTTCTAGACTGCAGCTTCATACTATACACTTCATTTGTAAAAATAAATAAATAAATAAATATGACAATCTTGTCACAGAGCAAAATCAGCACTAACTGCTAATAGAATGCTAATACCTACATTTACAGTTTAGCAAATACTTGACATCTAACTGAATGGGGTTTCTGTAAGAAAACAGCTGGAGTCTTTATTAATTATAGGTAGCATTGATGATCTGGACAGTTTCTGTGCTGTTATGGTTGTGTATAGTTTGATAAAATTAAAAGTTTTAAAATTAAAACACTCCTGCTAGCTAGACCTGATGCACATATAAAACAAAAATAGTGAATTAGAGCTATTTAGTAGCTGTTGTCTTACAGAAACCCCAGTTAGCTTGCTCTCAGATATCTGTTAAACTGCAGTTGTTGCCATTTGTGCTCTCTGGATAAGAACTGTTACCTGCTGTTGTGAACTGATTGTAAACTGATTTTAAAGCAATGCACATGCTAAATCTAAGGGCATGGCTGCATCAGTGTCACATGAGACAGGGTGCATCATAGGAGAAAGAAAGTCAATAAACCTGTTTGTGATGGCGATCCCAAGGGGTTGTAAAACTACCATACAGCTAGCAGGCTAATTTAGGAAAAACACGTAATAGCAGACAGAGGGAAGGACACACTAGGACATAACATACATATCAAAACACTCTGCATAACATATGTGTTTTGCAAATTCTGGGTGGACTAATCCTTTAATTAAATTTACCACTCCATAATAACTAAAATTTTACAATAAATTGCATTAATCAGAATTAGCAATACACTGAGTCAGAGTGTCAATAACACCACTAGATGGAACATAATTCACTTTTCCATTTACGTTAAGGATTACTTATGACTGCAATTTAAATACCTTATTAAAGATTTCAGTAGGTGAATTATATACAATAGGAAATTTCACTAGTGAATTATCCACTGGAGTACCAATTAATGTTAATTTGGTAATAGAGTCAGTAGTAATGAAATTATTTTTGAAGTACTTTAATATCAGCAATATTAATTGGTTTTATATAAGAAGCAAGCTCTTCCTTCTATTTCTTGGTTTTAGAAACAATTTCTCTTTTTATTACTAATACTTCATTGATGTTCCTTTCTTTTGTCCAATACATGGCAACCATCTTAGTTCCAGAAGTCAGAATACAAGGATATGAATAACATACTGTGTATTACATGCTCAATCACATACAAGTCAAAATATGTCCTCTTCTATTAATCCTCTACTGAGAGAATTTAGTCACAACAAAAACTATACAGTGTTTCTGGATATAACTTTGCCATCCCTTTGTTATTTCCACATTAGTAAGTTGTTCACAAATTCAGTCTTCATATCAACAGTTTCTAGTTGATTGTCAAGTTCCCACAAAAATCTAGACAGCCCTGTGGTCCAAACAGAAACTGTATATTAGTTTGCTAGATGCAGTAGGTAGAGATATCGTGAAATTAATACAATGCTAGCAATGTTGGTGAGAAATTACCGCTTCGCAAAGTACCCACCAACTTTCCCGCTGTTTTACTTTCTTATATACAGTAAAAGGTTAAGTAATTGTAAGCCCACCACCCTCTGTGCTGAGTCATTAAAACTGTACCCCAACAGTTTTTTTGAATACCTAAGCCCATCCTGCCACCCTCTGCATAGAAAAATCTACCTTTCCCATTGCAGATGCCAGATCAGCTGTTTTTCAAGTTTCAAAATATTTAAACCTGTCCACTATCTGCATATCAAATCCAAACTTTCCACTCTTCCCCCAACCAAACTAACTTCTGTCATTCACTAAATTCTCCCTCCCAACCCCCCACTGATCCACCTCCCTTCCCCACAAGTACCTCAAAAAAATCTTTTAGCTACCTGTAAAAAATAAAACCATCCTGCATTACATAGAGATGTCCTATCTATTTAAGAAGTGCAGTGGATTCCGTTTAAGTGCATTTTGCACTAGTGCATATTCTGTTTTAGTGCACAACTTTTTATTTTCCCATCTTTATTCATATGTTTACTGTGCTATAAATTCCACATAAGTACATTCTATATAAGTGCACTTTTCAGTTACATACTCCAACCGCCAGATCACTGACACATTTAATTAGATGTAATTAGTGTAGTGCCAGATTAGTGCACTTGTTTGCAATGGTTGTCTTGGTAGGGCTTAATGAGGTGTTGCGGGTGCATTTAATACCTCCCCTCAAGCCATTAATGATTCTTTCCATTCAGTCAGCAGCAGCCAGAAACTGTATGAAATGGCAAAAAGTAATGCTGACTGTAGCCGAGAAAATCCAAGTGCTCCAGCGCTTGGAGCAACAGAATGTAAATTGCGTAGATGTTGCAGCAGAATTTGGTGTAGACGTGTCCACCGTGACATGAATTGTATTAAACAAAGACCATCTGCTGTCTGATTAGGAGCATTGTGACAATCAGAGCCACAAACCCAAACAGGCAGGAAAAAGTGAGAAGGTGGAAGCTGCACTTTTAAGATGGTTCACTGCAACCTGAGGAATGGACACACATGTCAATGGCCCAATTTTGGTAAAAAGGGCTGAAGACCTAGCAGCAACCATGGGGCTAAAATTTGCTGCAACAAATGGCTTGTTGAGCTGCTGGGAAGAGCCTAAAGGCATAATTTTCAAAGGTGTCATGGGAGAAAAGATGCTGACAGAAAATTGGCAGACAGCTGGCTAATTATTGTGCTCCAATTTGGAACTGCTTACAAAAAAAATGGCTTTGTTGATTGAGCTGCACAATTGGAGGAGGAGATTTTTGAGGATGAGCCTGTGCCAATGCTCCTTCCCATCATGGACCATGATGATTTTAACTCATACCTGGATATTGACGAGACCCTAGTAACAACTGGTATGGTCTTCGATACAGAAATTTGTGGGGAGGTCACTGGATGACCCGAGAAGAAAAAGGAACACATTGCACCAGAAATCCAAACCAAGGAGTGAGAGGTACATATGGCAGAAGCTCTGCAATGCCTTGAAAGATCAAGCTTATTTGTGCACACTAGAGAGAAAAAAGATCTCACAAAGTTGTTCAAGTTCAAACCTTATGTGACACAGGTTGCAATACAGAGCACAAAACATAGTAAAATCACTTTATTTTTTGGAGCTGTAAATCTGGGGGAGGGATTGCAGCTGAGAACGTTGCTGGGGACTCAGAGCTGTGAATTTTTAAATGATACACTGAGCTGTGATTTTTTTAGATGACACACTGAGCTGTGATTTGTTATTTATTTTTTTATTTGTACAAGTCAGATTTACAACCTTTGAGTCAGGGAATCATTTACAAAGGCACCTCATCGCAGGGAGGGCAAGACAATAGAACATTGTGCAGATACAACATTGGACAACATTACAGGTGCAGACATTGAACAGAGAATACACTTAGTTACATGTTGGTATAAAATACAGGTTTACAATTAAAGATGTACAATTGTTAAATGATACAGTGCAGTACTGCAGTACTGTTTAATGTTTGGACCAATAAATGTTATTTATACATTAACCACGGTCAACGGTAACTTTATTAAGGCACAGAATGGCAGCTTTTGATAAGTGCATGTTCCATTTAAATGCACAATTTCGCCATGCAAAATGGGTGTGAATTAAAGTGGATTCCACTGTATAGCATGAATGACTAAATGCTTGGCATGTTCGCTTTTAGTAGAACCTGATCGGCTGTGACCCCAGCCAATCAGGTTTTATTATAGGCAAAGACTTCATTCATTCATTCATTCATTCTTTCACTGATTCACTCATTGATACTTACCAAATGGAGGGATATCGCTCTGCTAGGCAAGACATTTCTCCTTTTTACAGGTAGCTTAAAGAGTTTTTGTTGGTACTTCGGGCAAGAAGGTAGTGGAGACAAGAGGGATATGGTGGAGAATGAAATGAATGATGGGGTTGGTCAAATGGGGAAATGGGAGGAGTTGGGGTGTGTGATGTGCATCTGGGAGAAGGGTTATATTACTAAATTAGAGCAAACAGCTGATCTGGCAGCAAGGACTGTCCCCTGGAGGAAGGAGGATTCTATGTAGAGGGTGGCATGGTGGTAATATTTACAGGAAGCGTTGGAGTTTAATTTTATGACTGGGCACAGTGGGTAGGGGGTTTACAGTTATTTAAAAATGTTTTAAAAAGTTGTCCTTATAAGCAAAGTACCACTTTGCTCAACAGAAACTAAGTGAACTAACACTTTGCCAGCAACTTCACTGGCATAGTGCCACTTTCAGTAGTCTCCACTGAGCGAAGTAGACACTACCACACTATGCAAAGAACTATGTGACATGTCTTTAAACACTTTACAAAGTCAGAAAACTTTGCAAAGTATTTTGGGAAGCAATGTTTCCTGACTTTGCAGCTCGCACACCTCTAGCAGTAAGACTCCATAACCAAAAATGATTATGAGTCCCTGAAAATTTCAGTGCAAAACAAAAAGTAGACAGAAAAGATAACAGCTAAGAAATCACATTCAAACTTTTAAAACAGCTTTCATATCCAGGGTACAGCTATTTTGGCAACAAGTTAAACAATCTTTCGGCCCCATTCTTGGAGATATTAATCATTATACTTTGGACATCTGTATGGTTGGCAACCTTACAGCCATTAAATCCTTAACTCATAGAAGATACATGACATTAATTTCAGCCATTTTTTTGTTTCTTATAATGAGATACTGGCTCACAGGCTCTCTCCCGAGGATGAGAGAATGGCACCAAGAAATGTATATCGCATTAAACGTGAAAGAGCCATAGCCAAGCAATACCATACTCTGACAATATTCAAAGAAAGATGAGAACCATTTTTACAGTTTTTTGTCTGGGAGGTGAAAGAATTTTTTAGTTTCATGCTGTGATATAAATGGTCTTTCCCATTAATGCTTCCTATTAGTTAGCGGTATGACCTTATTTGACATTAGAACTAGAGAATCCATCACCAAATGTCCTGATTGAAGTTACATATGTATTTACAATGAAATGCCCATTATGTAATGGAGGGGTGGGGAAGGGTAGGGAGGGAGGCATGGTGGGTAAAGGGGTTTATTTGGAGGATACAAATGGTCACTCTGCTGGATATTCTAGAAAGTCAAGTAAATGGGGAAGGTGGTTGGGTTATTATTATTCGTCATGTTGACAGATTTATTGTGATCTGTTTTGGTTATGTATTGGTAAAAAAATATTTCAATAAAGTTTATTAAATTGCAAAAAAAACAGCTTTCATATACAGTAGCTATCTAACACTATATTATTTGTTAAAAGCAAGCACTATCCCCTAAGAGAAAATCAATTTACAGCACATCAGTCAGACTTCCGCTTAACCTATTTCCCTTTTGCTTTGCAGTCTGCACTCCAGCACAGCAACTCAGTTAGAAAACCAATGATTCTTATATTGGAGACTGAAATGTCAAATACTGCATATAACAGCTTTTGCTAAAACAGTGGCGGTAACTCTGCTGAATGTTGATATGCAGCCAATGTAATATTATCAGCAAAATGAATGAATCTTTAACAAAATCTAAACAATAATCACTGGTTGCTAATCAAGGAAAATACTCTCACCTGTCTGATGCCCACAGAGCCTGTCATCTGTCTCCCAAAATGGCGACTGATGAAACTGAGTCTAGTGTTAGGTGGGGACAGTCATGTAACACACTGAGCACATGAACATCAATGGGAATGTAAACTAAAATATCCCTTGATAAAAACCCATTAATTTATCAGCATATGTAATAAAATATAACCTTAATCAATGTAGACTAAAAAATAAAGACCATCTTACCCTAACATATTACAAAATAAAAATTAATAAAATAACAGAGAATCCCTCAGGGACACCAGATTTAATAAACACAAAAACTGACCTTAAAATGCATGTTTACAGCCACAATAACCACTTTCCTAACACAGCATGACAAATGCTAACTGCTGATGAAATATCTCCTTACTGCCAGTGATGCAAATCCCTCACCAGGGACTTCCAGTTCACTGCCACCACTTAGGTTTTTTACCAACAGGACCGGAAGCCTGTTCTGAAGTCCTCCTTTGTATAAGGTCAGAAAGGTCAACACAATAACTATGGGTAGAGTGCTCGCTCAAAGACGGACTGCAAACAGAGTCCAGCAGAAATAGAATTACCCTTTTAAATAGCACACATGCAGTCACTGATTCTATATAAATAGACTCTTTACTAGACTACTACAAGTATTTACAACAGGATGTATTTACAGGGAACAAAAGAGGTGCACATATACTAAGAAGCAGAAAATAAAATCACATTAAACAGATAAGTATTGTATAACAGAAGTCTAAGCCATCCTCCCCTACAAATCCTTCACCTGCCCTAGCTAAAGAAGCACTTTCCCCTCACTGTGCTATCTTACCTCATCTAGTCTTTTTAATGCCAGGGGCCCTGGTCTTTAGGAGTTTCAGTCCAAAAACATGTGAGCTTGTTTTAAGCCCCTCAACATATTGCTTTGCTCTAATTGGGGAGGGTCCCACTCACTCTGAGTGACAGGTCCATGTTGCCCAGTTCTCTTTGAGAGTGAGTGTGCATGTGTGTCCCCACAATGCTTTTGCACTACCTTGCTACCATAATAATGTCCACCTGGATCCCTTTGTGTAACATGGGGACATCTCCAGAGGATACTGAAACTGAGTTTATTGCTTTATTGCCTCATCCCTGCCTTTCCTGTTAAGTTTCTCATGAGAACCATCAGTTCTCTACATAAGCTATCATATACAACTTGAACTGTGATCTGGTAGCTATCTTGTGCCTGAAACAGATGCATATTTAGAAAAGAATAACAATCAAAAGAATATACAGTTCTGATCCCTTTTCCTGTCACACTGCCACATTCTATTTCTTTGGCCAATCAGTCATTTGTTACCTTGGCAAATCCAAATCTGTCTTCTTCCTTCTTTACAGTTACCCAAGCTTTCAAAAGAAGCAGCTTTTGCATTGGCACAGAGCACCACTACCAAGCTCCTAAACAGCCACAGGGCCACACTGGGCAGAGAAACAGCACCTCCAAATCACCCACCCCAACATTCCAGAGAACATAGAAACAAAGAAATTGTCAGCAGACAAGGAGTTCCTGGCCCACCGAGTTTGCTCAAGTGTTCTATCTCAATGTCATGCAAAAACTCTTGGTGATCTGGGTAATCCCCCCACTGCCCCCTTTCCAGAATTACCTGTATCTATCCCAAGCAATCTTAAAGCCTCTATGACCACCATCAATAACTGAGAAGGAAGATAACCTAAGCCAAACGGTTTAAATATTATCCTTTGCATGAATACGGACTTATATATCTGTCCAGAACTCCAATACGATCTAATTCTATCTACAGCACAATGTTTAATGTATTCAATAATGTAGGGATTAATTCCAATACTATAAAGGTGGTACACAACACTCACAGTGCTCTTGATTTGAACACTCCAGTAATCCCTAACTTCATCGTGCTCTCATGCCTCTTGCATGTTTCCCAGTTTCTTGTTCTCTCCCAACAGCCATCTTCTTCTTGGTCATCCTGGCACTCCCTCACTCTGCTCTGAATGACCTGTCAGAGGAGAGTTAAACAAGGGTGATATGCCTATACCCAGCAGGAGAAAAACTTGCAAGTAGATAAATGCCTCAGTGACAAAGTGGTATTACTATACTTTTCCATGCACAGTCAGACATAAAAAGCAAGCATTCCATGGCGTGATCACTGTGATGCAACAGTAGGCTCACTGATACCAGCCCAGCATGCAGCAGCCATCTCACCCCCCAACTGAATATAGAAACTTGTAATATTGTTAATGTTTACATGTCATATAAAAATATTTCTTTGTGTTTTACAATAGGCTGTTATTAGACATAAGACAGTGTCTCATCTCTCTCCTCAGATAATTCTAACATGTTTGTAGCATTAAAGAGTTAAGATTGAAATTAATGGAAAGTATTTAAAAATAGTTTAGCTGTTACATAAAACTATTCATTCCTTCTTATGTAGAAATAGTTCCATTATCTACATTTCCTGTAATTACCTGAAAGGAAGGAACATTTCTGCTCACAACTAATATGTGTTCTTTTATTGTCATGGAGTAATGGTCTCTTTTAGCCCTCCCCCAACTGATTGCATCAGCTTGAGAAGAGCATGAAAACAAAAGCTTTAAAGTGTACTGTATGCACAGAGAATACTGAACATCTGGGTATTTAGGGTGTTGAGGTCTGGGATGCCTGAATTACTCAAAGCTTACATTTTCAGTGTAAATTCTCAAGCATATAAAAATACCTCAAGGGTGAATATAGGTCATACAGTACATAAAGAATAAATAATGGGTAAGGGTGGTATACAAGGATGCATACCCATTGGAGGGACCTAATCAGGTTTATAAGGCCATGAATCAAAAGGGCAAATGGCTTTATTACCTAATTAGCCCCCAAGGTGGGAATACTTCTGAGTGTCACCCTTACCCATTATTTAATATATATATATATATATATATATATATATATATATATATATATATATATATATATATAGATACACAATATGTACTGTGTATATATAAGGGATATACAATGGAAGCAAGTGTAATAAAAGATTTATCTGCACAAGAGCAGTTTGACCTCAGGTAACCTCATGAGTGGCATAAGCTACGAGTGAGGTGGCGGCTAAGGTCAGACTGCTTGAGTGCAAATAAATCATTTATTACATGAGTTTTCAATTGCATATTCCATTTATGCAATTCTTTTGTTTTTGCTTTTGTAGGGGACATTTTTTAGCCAAAAAAGTGAATACAAATTGAATGTTCTGCCATTTTTTGCTGATTGCAGAAAATCTAAAAGAAATCTAGAAATGAAACACCTTTCATTTTGCAGATATTTTTATGCTGAACATTTGTGCTCAAAGTACCATGCTATCATTTTTTGTTTTTAAGTTATTTACATTTGTTTGATGAAGAAGTGCACAAAAATGGAATTTTCTCCTGTTATTCACTAATTATGAAAACACTAAAAAGTATCTATAAATGAAACACCACTTATTTTGTAGATATTTCTGTGCTGAATAAACTTTGTGCTCACAGTACCATACTATCATTTTTCATTTTAAAGTTAATTAAATTTTTTGCTGACAAAATGAAAAAAAAAAGTTCTGCTGTTTTTTTTTCTAGTTATCAAAAAATCTAAAAGGTATCAATAAATGAAACTCCTCTCATTTTGTAGATATTTCTGTGCAGAGCAACTTTCATGCTCACCATTCCATGCTATCATTTTTTGTTTTAAAGTTATTCGCATTTGAATATGGGTATAATACTACCACTGAGGCCAAACATTCTAAATGACAAAAGCACTGTATTGATAAATGGCTGATGACATAAACACTGTATACATAAATGAAATGTATGTACACAGTTACTCACATAAATGGATTTATCACACTCTATTTATCTCCACCCCATTGCACACACACACACATATATATATATATATATATATATATATATATATATATATATATATATAATAGTACACGGTAGTGCTACCATGAATTAAAGTTGAGTAGCACTTTTAAGGTTATAGGGTAAAACTTTGCACCTTAATAACGTTGCTACCATTCAACAGATTTGCCTGAAATTTGGCAGACATGGGGGGGGCATCATAGATCTTGGGATCTGCCAACTTTCATACTGGTTGGATATATGGCTGTGGAGTTATTAAGCGGCATCCGTGTGCACAATTATGCTTTTTTGCAAATTCTTTGCTCGTGCCTACAGGTCACACGGTTTTCGTGACCAGTCCAAAAACTTCAGAGAACATGCAGCCAGGGTCTCCGATGTGCCTTTTGAAGATTTTGTGAAAAAATATTAAACTATTCAAAAAACAAGTTCCCACTATAAGTCAATCGGAAAAGTTAACAAAAAGTTTAACACTTTTGCAAATGCACTTTTTAGTGTCGCAAATGGCCCTAGTAGTGTCACAAATTCGCCATTTTGTTTTCAGTTACTGATCAGAAAAATGCTTGGCATTTAAAATTGGGACCCTCTAGGAACACAATTATTTTTGTGTTCACCTAGTCGGACCCTCAGGATGCTATCCATGCCTTTATTTTGGGGTTAAACACCCCAGAAATATGTTTTTCAAATTTCTGGAAAAAGTAGTGTCGCAAAGTAGTGTTGCATCTGCTACACTTTCACAAATGTTTGCGAAAGCTTTCACAAATTGCAACACTACTTTTCTATACTATGGCCAAAATAACAGGAAATCTTTGCCATCCTGCTGCAAAAGAACGGTTTGGTCTTTTGTGCTGAAATTTGGAGGGAAGGCAGCCAACATCTCACAGATGTGCCTTTTGGTGGTTTGGTGAAAAAAATTGTACAGATGCCAAGTTACGGTACTCTGAATTTGACGTTTTTTTCCCATAGACTAACAGAGTGGCATACGCTGCGCTTTTTGGGGCTTGTATCTCGAAAACGGTGTGAGATACGGAATTTTTGTCATGACAATGCATACCCCTATGGGCTATGCATTCAGCAAAATCCTAGCCTGGAAACTCATGAATCATGTGAAATTTAAATTTTTCTTCTATGTCATATGGTTCCTGAGATATCAGCAATTTAGTATTCCCAACACCTCATTTTCTGCTCTGAGGCCCATTATTATGCATGCATTCTTTCTACACACTGTGTTTCTCTATGCAGCTGTTGGGCAAATACAGGGTGTGTGCTTCCATTACTGTTACAGTTACTGTTCCCACTTGTGTTTCCATACCCGTTTGAATTACCGTTCTCATGTACCCCACTGTGTGTGTTACCCTTTGCTTTCTCGTTTATGTATGCACTTGCGTTCACATTTCTGTTTCTGTTTACTTTGTCATTATTTCTTCTGTTAACATTACCATTTGTGTTTCCAATTGCCATACCATCACTGTGCTCATCACGTTTTGCGTTTCCTTAGGTGCTTGCGATTGCATTTGCATTTCTGTTTTCTTTGGAGTTATTGTTACTGTTACTGTTACCATTAGCATTTACAATTGTGGTACCATCACTGTGCGTGTTACGGTTTGCATTTCCATACGCGTTTGTGTTTGCATTTGCGTTTCTGTTTCCTTTGGCATTATTGCTGCTGTTACTGTTACCATTTTCATTTACAATTGCAGTACTGTGACTGTGCGTGTAATGGTTTGTGTTTCTGCACATGCTTGCATTCGCATTTCCATTTCTGTTTCCTTTGGCATTATTTTACTTGTTACCATTGCCATTTGCATTTCCAATTGCACTACCATGACCGTGCATGTTACAGTTTGTGTTTCCATATGCGACATTTGCCTTTCCATTTCTGTTCCCTTTGGTGTTATTTTTGCTGTTACCACCCTTTTGCATTTGCAATTGCGGTACCGTGACCATGCACATTATGCTTTGCATTTCCATACACACTTGTGTTCACCTTTCCGTTTCTGTTCCCTTTGACATTATTGTTGCGGTAACACTTAACATTTGCATTTACAATAACGGTACCATGACTGTGCACATTACCAGTTGCATTTACGTATGTGCTTGTGTCTCCGTTTGCATCATTGTTCTCTTTGCCATCACTTTGCACTTGTGTTTCTATTAACGTTTGCATTACCTTTTACGTTTGTGTCACCATGTGCATAACCATTATCGCTTGCATTTGCATTGCAGTTACCGTTACTATGTCACTACATATCATGTGATGGGATCGCGGCCCAAAGGGTTCATTCCCACCACTAAATTCTATCACTATTTATAGTCCTCATTCTCAAAAAGGAAATTCATGCCAAAAATCCATTTAATGCATCAGTTAGGGTTGTTCACAGCAACAAAAGCAAGGGAATTTGGTTATTGGGTTGAAAGCCCCACTTCCTAGCCCTCCCTCCAACTGGCATCGGGTGCCTGTTGGGCTCATCGATCGGACTCTCACCCCATTCTCCTATACCTCAGCTTGTTTACACCTGTGATGGGGTGAGAGTTAGAAACCAACAAACCAACTCACACCCAATGCCAGTTGGGGGTGGGCTGGGTGCAAAGGGGTTTCAACCCTAACACCAAATTTCTTGATTTTGTCGCTGTGGAACAACCCTAACTGATGCATTAAACAAAGTTTTTTGCCATGAAAATATATATATATATATATATATTTATATACATATATATAATAGTGGCATGGTTGCACCACTATAGTTAGGGTTCAGCGGTCAGTTACATAGTAAAGTCAAAAGTCTGGACATTAATAACTTTGGACCCATTCAACAGATTTGCCTGAAATTTGGTACATGCGGTGGGGTATGGTATATCTCTTGATTTCCAAATTGCATTTAGGTCATACTTACGGTCTTTGCATACAAAGTGCTGAAAATGCAAAATTTTCCATTTTTGGTGCAGCTTTGGGATTTTAGGATGTGCCCTGCTTGGCCACTGTGTAGTGTGCTGCTCTGTGAGATGGTTTTGATTGAAAGAGCTTTGGTGGCCAAACATGCCACTTTTCATTTGGTCAAAAAATAGTATGGCATTCAAAAGTTATGCCACATTTAAATTTCCATTATAAGTCAATGGAAAATTTATATAGTATGTATGTTTTGTGAACAAAGAATAGGTTCTGGCCATCTGGTCTCTACCTGGCAATCCAATAATTTGCAGCCTTGTGGTTCAAGAATCTTTGTCCCTGAGAATTTTCAAATTTCTTTGATTGTGAGGTCTGCCATTTTGTTTTAGTTTTCCGATCAGAAAACAGAAGTATCTCGGCTCAGGGGTCACTCCTGAAGTAAAACTTGGATGGGTTTTACTCAGGGGACTCCGATCTATCGAGCCATGCCTTTGGTTGCATCCAAATCAGTCACAAAATAGAGTTATGAACTTTTAAAATCTTAATTCATGGCTCACTAAAGATTTTTGATCACAAGCCTGCAAATTCTTGGATCGCGAGATTCTTTGATCACAATCTTGCATCACGACCTATTTTTACAAATATCTCAGCTCGGAGTGGGCTAGGGACACAGATGAGGGTGGGTTTTGATCAGGGGACTTTATTCTATCGAGGCATGGCGTTGATTCAGCTCCAAATGGTCAAAAAATTGTGTTTCCACATTTTTTATTCTTTGGTCACGAGCGTGCAATTTCATTGATCGCGAGCCTGCAAATTCTTTGATTGCGAGATCCTTTGATCGCGATCGTGCATTGTGAGGGAAGGACGAGATGGCCAGATTAAAAATTCAATTTTCTCAGCCCAGGGGTGCCCTAGGAAGTCAAATGAGGGTGGGTTTTGCTCAGAGGGCTTCGTTCTGATGAACCATGATGGTGGTTTACTGGAATTCTTTCAATTTTTTGATTGCTTGTAGTTTTAATTCTTTGTTTGTGAGCCTGAAAATTTTTTGATTGCGAGCCTGCAAATTCTTTGATCATGAGATTCTTTGATGGCGATGGTGCATTGCGAGCGAGGAACAAGATGGCCAGATTTTAAAATTACTTTTCTCTGCCCAGGGGCGCCCTTCAAATATAAATGAGGATTGGTTTTGCTCAGGGGGGTTTGTTCTGCCCCATCTGAATAATCATAATAGTGTATGAAATATCTCTGGTAGTCCCATTGCCCCCCCATCATAATAAATAATGTTATCATGTCTAATGTTCTGGTAGTCTAGTTCCCCATGTGTCTTTTTTTAATCCCCGTAGTCTAGTCGCCCCCCTGAGTTGTAAAATATTAAATACTGTTAATATCCTCGTGGTTCTAGTGCCCCATCTGTATGAAACAAATGTTCACTGTTGTACATATCCCTGGTATCTATCGTCCCCATTATAATAAAATTAATAATTATTTCCATATTTCCTGGTAGTTTAGTGTCCCCCCCTCCACCCCAGCTGTGCCAGCCACTCCAGCACAGCACCCTCCACCTTCCTCAGCAGGCGACTGGCACAGCCACCTCTCCCTCCACAGCCAGCCTGCCGACTGTCTGCATTATAGCGGTAATGCAAAAGGTGCTAAGAAATATTTTCAGAGAACCTCTTTGTATTAGCGCTCATAATGCAGACAGTCTGTGGCTGGCCATGGAGATGAGAGGTGGGCTGTGACAGTCACCAGCTGGGGAAGGTTGGGGAGGTGCTGGTTGGGCTGGCACAGATGTGTGGGGGATGGGGAGCCACTAGACTACCAGGAAATATTAAATAATTTATTTTATTATAATGGGGGGGACCACTAGACAACCAGGGATATGTACAATCACAGTGGATATTATTTCATACAGATGGGGGCACTAGACTACCAGGGATATTAACAGTAATATTTTTTTTATACAAGTCGGGGGGCCACAAGTCTACCAGGGGTTAAAAAAATACATATGATGGGGGGGCACTAAACTACCAGGGATATTTCATACACTATTATTGTTATTCAGATGGGGCACAACAAAGCCCCCTGAGCAAAACCCAGATTCATTTATGTTTGTAGGGCACTCCTGGGCTGAGAAAAGTAATTTTAAAATCTGGCCATCTCGTAGCTTGCTCTTCATTTGTGATCGAGCAAATTCTTTGATCGCAACCCCGCAAATTCTTTGATCACGAGATTCTTTGATCACAATCATGCATCGTGAGGGTAGAATGAGATGGCCGGATTAAAAAAATCAATTTTCTCAGCCCAGGGGTGCCCTAGGAAGTCAACTGAGGGTAGGTTTTGCTCAGGGGGCTTAGTTCTGTTGAACCATGGTGGTGGTTTGCCACAATTCTTTCTATTTTTTCAATTACAGAAGTTTTTATTCTTTGTTTGTCAGCTTGCAAAATTCTTTGATCATGACCCTGAAAATTGTTTGATCATGAGATTCTTTGAATGCCATCTATGATCATGTGGGCAAGACAAGACGGCCAGATATTTTATAATAGAATATATAGGGATGTTTTACCAATGCTAAAACATTGAATATCTCAGAAACGGTTTGGTCTTTTTACTTAAAATTTGGAGGGTGTTTACAGTATGTCCTGTAGATGTAAACTACAGTCATTACATGTTGGAAAACATTTTTTTTCCGGCGATATGGTGTGGTGCAGTTTACGTTCTGTGGACAGTGTTTTGCTTGTGGTGGTGCCTTGAAATTGATAGGATACCTAGCCTTAGTGTCATGGATGTAGTTTTCAGTTGTTGTGTGTGTTAAATGTCATCTGGTGTGGAACTGTGCCAGTGTGACAACTGAAAATTTCAAACTGTGACATGCTATATCTCAGACACAGTTTGGTCTTTTCACTTGAAATTTGCAGAGTGTTGACAGGATGTCCTGTGGATATGAATTGTGGTGTTTATGTGTCAGACAATTTATTTTTTGTGGAGAGATTGCGTGGTGCAGTTATTGTTTTGTGGACAGCATTTTCTATTGTTCTTCTACATTAACATTTATTTGGTGGCTAGCCTTGCTATTGTCAATGTATTTTTCAGTCATTGGGTGTGTAATGTGGCCAACATTTTCAGGTTGGTGGGAGTGTGGGGCCGAAAGGGCTCGCTCTCTAACTAACTACTTATCCTATTCTTTCTAAAAATGTAAGGAAATTCAATGCAAAAAACATCATTAATGCAACAGTTCTGGTTCTTCTACAGTGAAAAAAGCTAGGAAATTCAATTTTAGGGTTCTCACCCCTTGCACCCCACCCCAGCCCATCCCACCAACAGGCATTGTGGTGTGCGTTGGGGTCATCGGCCCTAACTCTCACCCCATTCTCCTACACTGCACCATCTCAGCTTGTTTACACATGGGATGGGGTGAGAGTTAAGGCCGACAACCTCAGTGCACACCCAATGCCTGTTGGTGGGGGTGGGTTGGGTGGGGTGTGAGGTTGAAACCCTAAATCAAATTTCTCGCTTTTTTCACTGTAGAAGAAAACTAACAGATGCATTAACAAAGTTTTTGCATAGAATATATATATATATATATATATATATATATATATATATATATACACATAGAAACACAGACTTTGACAGGAGATAAGGACCACTTGGCCCACCTAGTCTGCCCATTTCCCTACCTATGGGATAAGCTGCAGATCCTAGTTAACCAACAGCCTATTTCTTCCTACCACCCCAACAAGAATTGCCATGCGTCTGTCCCATGCATTCTTGAATTCTCTCACAGTTTTAGACCCCACAACCTACTCAGAAAGGCTGTTTCATGCATCCACCACCCTTTCTGTGAATAAATACTTCCTCACATTGCCCCTGAGCCGTTCTTCCTCTATCTTCAAATTGTGTCCCTTTGTTCTTGCACATCTCTTTTTCTGAAAGATGCTACCCTCTTGGACTTCGCTGATTCCACTGAGGTACTTAAAAGTTTCTATTATGTCCCACCCCCTCCTTTCCTCAAGGGTATACATATTAAGCTCCTTTAGTCTCTCCTTATATGGCTTCTCTTGCAGACCCTGCACCATTTTAGTTGCCCTCCTTTGGACTGCCTCCATCCTGTCTATGTCCTTGCAGAGATGGGGTCTCCAGAACTAGATTTAGTACTCCAGATGGGGTCTCACCAACTGTCTGTACAGTGGGATAATATCTTCCTGTAGCTGGTGATGCCTCTTCCTATACATCCCAGTATCCCCCAGCCCTTCCTACTGCCTTCTCACTTTGCTCGCTAACCTTAAGGTCATCTGATATGATTACCACCAGGTCCCTTTCCCTTTTTGTAGTTGTTTCTACCCCCCCATTGTGTAATCTTCCCCTGGGTTTTTGTTTCCCAGGTGTTTTATTTTGCACTTCTTTGCATTGAATCCAAGCTGTTATGCTTCTGACCATTCCTTCAACTTTGCCAAGTCCCTTCTCATCCTTTCCACTCCTTCTTGTGTCTCAACCCTGTTGCAGAGCTTTGTGTCATCTGCAAAGAGGCATACTTTTCCTTCCAGTCCCTCTGCAATGTCACTTATAAAGACATTAAAAAGGACTGAACCCAGTACTGAACCCTCCGGTAACCCACTAGTAACCCCTCTTTCTTCAGAGTGGACTCCATTTACAATTACCTTCTGTGTCCTGTTGTCCAGCCAATATTTTACCCAGACTACCACCTAGGACCCACTTCCATGCTGGTTAATTTGATTATTAATCTTTTCTGTGGGACTGTGTCAAATGCCTTGCTAAAGTTTGGGTAGACCATATCCACAGCCTTTCCCTGGTCTACTACTTTGGTCACCCAGTCAAAGAAATCAATTAGATTCATCTGACATGACCTTCCCACTGTGAACCCATGCTGCCTTGGGTCCTGTGCCCCACTGGCCTCTAGGTACTCAACAATTCTTTTCTTCAGAAGTGATTCCATCACTTTCCCTACCACAGAGGTCAAACTGACAGGTCTGTGGTTTCCTGCCTCTGTCTTGCTCCCACTTTTGTGAAGGATAATCAATTCCACCTTCCTCCAGTCCTTAGGTACAACACCATCTTCCCATGATTTGTTAAAAAGTGTAGTCAGTGGTGTCACTATTTCTCCCCTTAATTCTTTTAGAATTCTGGGGTGAATTATGTCAGGCCCCATTGCTTTGTCCACCTTCGGTTTTAAGAGTTCTTTCAGAACCCTTACTTCTGTGAAAGGACTGGGATCGACCCCCCTATCCAGAGTGCTTCTGTTAATTGGATTAGGCACCTCCCCTCCTCCTCTTTTGTGAATACTGAGCAGAAGCATTTGTTCAGTATTCCTGCTTTTTCACTGTCCCTCTCTGCCCACCCACCGTCCATTCTATTCAGCCTCACTATCCCTCCCTTTGTCTTTCTATGTTCCCTGATGTACCTATAAAAGGTTTTATCCCCCTTCTTAACCAAGTTGGCTATTTTTTCTTCAGTTTGGGCCTTTGTTATTCTGACTTCCCTCCCTGCTTCTTTCTGCCTTAACTGGTACAGTTCTCTGTCCTGCTCCTTCAGTGTTTCCTTATACTTCCTAAATGCTATCTTTTTCTCCCTAACCTCCCCCGCCACCTCTTTTAAGAATCATAGTGGCTTTTTCTTTCATTTTGATTTGTTTATTTGCTTCACATAAAGGCTTGTTGCCTCTGTGATGGCAGTTTTGATGTTTCCCTGTTGTTGCTCCACCCCTCCTCATAGCCTGTTTGCTAGAGCTTTTCTAAGGCACTCTCCCATCTTGCCAAAGTCAGCCCTCTTGAAGTCCAGTACCCTCACTTTTGTATGGCTTGACTCTGTAGCTGAGTTTATCCTGAACCACACTGTTTGGTGGTCACTTGTTCCCAGATAGCCACCCACTTCTAGATCTGAGATCCTCTCACTGTCCCCATTTCAGAGTAGGAGGTCTAAGATTGCTCCCTCATGACTGGGTTCCAAAACTAGCTGTCTGAGGTATTCCACCTGTAGGGCATTGAGAATGGCCTTGCTCTAGGATGTGGCTGCAGCAAATGTGCTCATCTTAACATCTAGCATATTCAGGTTCCCTATAAACAGTATCTCCCCTTTCTCTGCCATTCAAAGGATGCCTTCTATCATATCCTTGTCCATTCCCTCCCCTTGACATGGGGTCTGTATACAACCCCTGTGCCAATTGTGGTGCCATTTCCAGTCTCTAAGGTGACCCACAGTGCCTCCTCTCCTCCCTGTTTACTCTTTTGTTCAATTGCTTTTATCTCTTCCCTTACATAGAGAGCTACTCCTCCCTCTTCTCCCCTCCTGTCTCTCCTATAGGTTGTGTACCCCGATATGTTAACATCCCAGTCATGGTTCTCTGTGTACCATGTTTCTGTGACTGCCACGATATCCAGGCATCCCTCTTCCATCAAGGCCACCAGTTCAGGGAGCTTGTTGCCCAGACTATGGGCATTGGTACTCATTACCCTCCATTTCTTGATGGTCTTACCCCTACTCATATTCACCCTTGAGGTGCCGTAGATACACCTGATGAAATTGCAATGAACTTACACTTCTATGGAGATTGCATCTGCAGTTGCATTTTTTTTTTTTTTTTAGTTTTTGTTGACTGGGTAAGTGCACTAGACAAATCCTGCCTATTTTCAGGCACAACCCGGGGGAGGGGGATACCGATGAATGGCAACTGACCTTGAACCAGATTAAGCTGTTGGTGGTATTTTTAGTGAATGAGGAAAATTTGGCCAGGACACTGGGGAAATTCCCCTACTCTGCTGGGGACAGCAGAGGGCGTTTGGTCTTACTGCGATGGCAGACGGGGCGAGGACCGACTTGGAGGAGGACGTGCAGGCAGAGGCTCTGCCGATGGAATTTCAGGAGGTTGTTGAGCAGGCTCAGCCTGCTACGCAGTTAACAGCTTCGGATTTCAATGGAGACTGGCAGGCTACTGAGCGTGCAGCCTGGAGTTTTATGAGAATGACAGAACTTTTATCAGTAGCGTTGCTTGTGGACAATGCTAAAGATTTGGCTGCCCCTGATGCGGTTTTCCCTACTACTGAGGATCGAAGTGTGATGCCGGATGAAAGACATGACACCACGGATGTGGGACCTTTTGACATTGTGATGGTTGCCCCTGTGAATGCGGAAGTGTTTGCGCCTGTTGCACTGGAGGAGAGCTCAGAGAGGAAGAGTGTGGCTAAGGGTGCTATTAAGGAGTGGTCCGAGGAGTCGGCCTTGTCGCAGGCTGGTTGGATTCAACAGCCAGATGGTAGGTGGCTGCTGGATCCTACCTGGCAGCGTTTTCTCCGTCGAATCTGGTCCTTCCAGCACAACACAGAATGGTGATTCCTCTCTTCAGGCAGGTCAGTCCAGTACATTGCAGTCTCCTACCACTGTGGGGATTTCTGAGCATGTCACTATTACTGTTGATGAAGTGGCTAGCCCACTGTTGCACTCTCCAATACCATCACCTGGAGGTCAGGAGACAAGGAAGGGCCCTTGTTTCTCGGATCTTTTCAAGAACAATAAATTGGAACAAGCCCTGAGATGGAATGTGGTCCATTTATGGTATAGGGGTGGATTACCAAAACATCCTGACAGGCTATATGTGGCAAGAAAATTATTGTTGGACTCAATGCAATTTTTACCCGTGGATATTTATGCCTTAATTAATATACGGGGGGGGAGGATACGTTTGACATTAGTTTTAAGCAGGTTGCAGGATTAGATAAATTCTGGCAGAAATATGAGGGTTGTAAATCTTTGCCATTATGGTTACCCTTCTGGGCTATACCAATCACTAAACCTCTCTTTAAAACAATTAATGTTATGTTCAAGAATGAGGGGGTGAATGTGGGGGACATTTTGTATTGGTTGTAACATAAATGCATGGTTTTGGGCCCTCCTGAGCCCATTCTTGATACTGAGGGGATTTGGACAGGAGCCTGGTGTTTTAAAGTTAAATTGCACATTATCAATAACGAAGTTGTGCACGTTCCAAATAGCTTTTTTTTGGGTAAGGACCGGGGAGTCTGTTTCTACCCGGGACAACCTAAAGCTTGCTATCGTTGTGGTAGCCGACGACATTTAAGCAGTGCATGTGATAAAGTCAAATGCGTGCTTTGTGGGGACTTTGATCATGATAGTGAAGTCTGTAGAAATGTCTTTAAGTGTAATCTGTGTGATGAAACTGGCCATGCCTATCATCAATGCCCGTGGGCAGGCCAGAATAGACAGGGTGGTCTCAATAAGGAAGAGTTGATATCCCAGGGACAGGGTAGATGCAAGCCCCGTACAGCCCCTCCTCTGCATAGGTGTCGAATCCGGTTGACCGATTGGGACAGGTACAGGTTCCAGAGGTCCTTGTGCAAGAGTACATAGTGGAATAATTCTCTGAACAGTCATACCCCTGGTTCCCCAACAGGTTTTGAACCCCTTCTAAAGGTTCCAAGCCATCTGTTTTCAACCCCTTTAGAAGGCCCCTTAGTGGTACATTCTTCGGACACTACTTTCCAAGCGCCTAGGAGAGTTTGACTCGAGCTAGCAGTTAGTAATGTAGGGGTGGTGGTCTGCCCCACCACAATTCCTTCTCTGTGTTGTCTAACATCGAGGGAGATGTCGGATCTGCGCTAATGAGACCTGATAGGACTTCTGCTATGGAGGGAGAGGATGAGGGGGGAACAGATTTATTGGATGTTGAGAAAAAGAAAGGAAAAAAGCAGAAACAAGATAAACCCTGAATTTCAGCCTTTTCATTTTTATGGCCTGTTTAAAGATGGTATCTATCAACTGCTGTAGCATAAAGAACTGCAAAAGACATTTACTTTGCTTACAGCAGTGTCGAGACTTAAAAGTAGATATCTTTCTTCAGGAGACACATTTGTCTTCCATGCTTGAGGTAACTCTGGTTAAAAAAACTCTGGTGGGGTGGACCCTCCTTTTGGTCATTTGGTGAGGATGCTGCGGATGGGATTAGTATTCTTTTTTCTCACCCCTCGGTCCGAATTACAAGGTTGGTGGATATTCAGCCAGGAAGGGCTTTACTTTTGGACTGCTTTTTCCAGAGTTTTTGCTTCCGATTGATTAATACCTATGCTCCACAAAAAAAAAATAGCTCGGATTGCTCTATTTCAACAAATCAAAGCATATTTATTCACCTCCAAACATGTGGTCTGAGGTTGGGATATGAATTGTAGCCTGGATGTACGTCTTAAAAATAATATCCAGCAGAAAACGTATTGTGATGCTCATGCTCTTTCACAGATGGTGGCGGTGGCTAAATTGAAAGATGCCTTTAGAGGATTGCATGCAGCTGATGGTTTCACTTATAGAAGGCCTCCTTTCAAACAAGGAATGATTATCTTTTCTTTCCCAGTATTTAGTCCCTTCGTTTGTTCAGTGCTACCTTGTGATTTTCTGACCACAGGGTTTTATATGGTGAGATAAGTTTACATCAGATCCCTACTTTCTTTCCTGCTATTTCCAGTCAGTGAAATTGAATTCTCACTTATTGTCTGAGGGCCATTTTCTTGGCTCAGCTGAGGGATTTTCTGACCCTCAGAAAGTCGGTTATGCTTTTTTACTGATTGGATTTCTTGGTGGACAGATACGAAGCTGGCTGTCAAGGATTTTTTTATTGCTTATGGTAAGAAAAAAAGTTCCTCAGAATATTATTTACAATACTTGGATTTTAGGAATCAGTATTATAAATTACAATCTCATCCTCAGTCCCTGGATTTGGATATCCAGTCTCAAATAAGGATTGTGAAGAAAAAAATGCTTCAGTACCAATGTCAGAGGGTTGCTTCGATTCATGATGAACTAAAGTTTGGTACACAACAACAACCTTTCAAGGACCCTTATGTGGCATGTAAACAGAAATTAGAGAGGAAGCTTATGACAGGGCTTCGTAATTCAACAGGACAGCTGAAAACTTCTCTGACAGAAATGCTGGAAATTGCTGAACATCAGGTGTCCTTACTGTTTGGTACTGGATTTGTTCCTATGGTTTTTGGGAAGATGTTTTGCACTTTCCAGTCCCTACTATTTCTCAGGAAGAAGAAGATATATTGCAAGGCCTCATTCCTCCTGGAGTACAGGCAGTCATTGGCTCCTTTCATACGGGGGTTTCGCCAGGAATGGATGGGCTCACGAATGAATTTTATAAATGTTTTCAGGAAGACATGTGTGTCATCCTAGCTGCAGTCTATAATGATATTCTTCATTTTGGTTTTGGTAATTCAAAGTTTAATCTGGCCATTTTAACCTTTATTCATAAAGCAGGAGATAGTACTGATTTTGATAACTGGAGAGCGATTAGTCTCCTGAATACCGATTATAAGATCCTTTCCACTGTAGTGTGTAAACAGCTTCAAGTGGTTGCACAAGGGGTTCTTCATCCGGCACAGATGTGTTCTGTGCCCCATTGTTCGATTCAACAAAATTTGAAACTCCTTAGGGATATCTGTGAATTTGGTGTCCAAAAAAAATTATCGGGTTTTGTTCTGGCTCTTGATCAGGCAAAAGCTTTTGATTCTGTGTCTCATGCTTTCCTTTTTCAAGTGTTAGAACAATATGGGATTCCTTGGACCTTTATCCAATTTCTTAAAATGTTGTACTCCCAGGCATGCTCTTGCCTGCTAATTAATAATTTTTTAGGTAAAGGAATTCAGTTGATTCAAGGGGTTCGACAGGGTTGTCCTATCAGCCCTTTACTGTATTCTTTTGTGTTGGACCCCCTTTTAAGGGAGATTGAAAATAATAGGTGCGGAGATCACGTGATGCTTCTGCGAGACTAGCAGCACCGGAGACCAGCTCCCATCTTGATCCTCCAGTAAATGTAATAAAACACGTTTCTAAAGGAGACTCGACTTTAATTAAAAAGAAAGCCCTACCGCTAACAGACACCCGCAGTGCTTCTAGCGACTCAGGGCCTTTTTCAGACAAGTGCAGACTTCTGAAAACCGGGACCTAACAGAAGCATGGAAGTCGAAATGCGCCAGGTGCCCCGTGCATAGCCCCCACAAACCCCTGAGAGAAGGGATCAAAAGACCTAAGGGCAGACCGGTGGTTCTGCTAAAGCCCTCATACCCATGACACCTCAACCAGCGATAACCCTGCTATCAGAGCAAAAGTTCCTTGAAGAACTACAGCCATTCAAGACCGCTCTGCAGGACATAACTAAAGAAATTAAATCACTTAGAGGGGGGCTATCTGACACAAATCAAGCTATCTCGGACATCTCAGCCCGCACAGCCTCATTGGAAAACTGGAAAAATAAAATAGAACCTGATGTAGTGACACTAAGACAAAGATTGCACAAAGTTGAATCCAAGCTAGAAGACCTGGAGGCCCGAAGTAGGAGGAACAACATCGTTATCTTCGGTCTCACCGAAGAAGCTGAAGGAACAGCTCCCATCTTATTTTGCCAAAAGCTGTTTGCAAAAATAGCTGGTCCCTCTCCGAACAACCCCTCATACATAATAGAGAGGGCTCACCAGTCACTGCGACCTAAACCCATGAATGGAAAACCCTCGAGACCAATTATTATCAAACTATTAAACTATCTTGATAAAACTCACATTCTGGATCAGACTAGAAGATTGCAACAGGTTACCTGGGAGGGTCAGCAGCTACGCTTGGCTCAAGATCTTCCGGCCACAGTGAGACAACGCCAGGCGGAATATCATCCCATGGTGTCAAAATTAATTGCCGCGGGCATCAAATACAAGGTCCAGTATCCCTCCAGATTGATGGTACTGCATGCAGAATCCTGGCATTCCTTTGATAATGCACAGTTAGCAATCACTGCGCTGCATAAGCTGTACCCTGATCTGTTTCCTACACGCTGAAGTGCTATGACAGATTTCATCAATACACACTCCTTTATGAAGCGGAGCACCTTAAATAAAATGGAAAAATGTTAGATCCCGAATGAAAAACTGATTGCCTGATGAATCACCACTCAGCACATTACTACAGCTACCAGAAATAGTTTGAAACAAGACTTTCCTCCTAAAGGCACCACATGAGGGCAGCATAACTCCATGTCAAAGAATGGGTGCACTCATAATCATTTTATTTCAACCTAAATACACTTCTACCTGGCTGAAAAACCAAGCCATCCTTAAGTTATTAGTCTAATAGCATTTATTAAACTGCCCTGAGGATGAACAACACATTGAAACGTGCTGTGCAACTGCAATTACTGTGGTGCAATGTGGTTCAAACTTTTTTTATTTTTTATCTCACCATGGAGGGCGTCTAACAGACAGATGTAAATGGTGATGTATTCAGGTTACCGAACTGGAGGACTGGGGCAGGAAGCAAGAATCTCTGGATGGTCCTGCAGCCTACTCAGTGCACCACGTCCTGACATAGGGTGGGATGGAAGCCCACAGGGACAATTAGGATCAAAATTTGGAGTTTACTATTAGTAATGCTACTCACTTTAGAAGGACGGAGTATATTGGCCCTCAATTTTGTTTTCTTTATCTGGCATAAAACTTACCCTGAAGTCGGTAGGGAGAAACAATGGGGGGGGGCAGAATAGGGACAAGGAAGGGAACAGTTTATCAAGTGTGCTTACGGGGAAGGGTAGTAATTCTCCACTTCAGCCTCCTATATTTACTAAACCTTACTGGAAGGATTACAGGATTAAGGGTGGTTGGTTGGGTGTGAATATAATGGTTGTTGTTGCAGGGAGGGGGGGGGAATTGTTTTGGGTTCACCACTAAGCAAATATGGAATGATTTACTGGGTAAGTTTCCTTCCTGAGGAAGAGCTAAAAGATACAGGATTATTATTGGTTTTTGTCTGGTCATGAGAAGTGAGCTAAAGTTTTGCTCTTGGAATGTTAAAGGCACTCAATCCCCAACCAAAAGAGCCAAGATATTGCTGCACCTTAATAAGCTTAATATAGATGTAGCCTTCATTCAGGAGACGCATATACCCAACTCACAAATCAACAATTTAAAAGAACATGGTGGGACATGCACTTGGTACTGGGCTAGATACTGTAGAAATGGGTTGCAGTGCTAATTGCACGTCGATATACTCCTTTAACTGCTGCAGTCGATATGTGACCCCAAGGCAGATACATTACTCATTGAGGGCCATATTAGGTCACACTGAAATGGTATTAGGGTCTGTCTATGGACCGATTGGAGATGACCTCAATTCTTTATAAGTCTTATGACTAATTTGGCACCATGGTCTAAGCTCCCCATTTTATTTGTGGAGACTGGAACTTGGTTCTCAATGTAATATCTTAGATAGGTCTCAAAATCAGGCATACCCCATACACCCTGCACAATTGGCTCTCAAAGATCTTATGAACACTCTGGGCCTTGTGGACCCATGGGAGGACTCTCTTTCCTTCTACTCGAGATTATTCATTTCACTCCTTACCCCATAACACATTCTCAAGAATTGACTTCTTTCTGTTGGGGATTGAGCACCTTGCGAGGGTTCAAAGTTGTGTCTATCTCTCCAAAGTGATCTCTGACCACCATCCAACTCTTTTGCAATGGTCTACACCCACCTCTATTAACCAAGTCAAAGTCTGGAGATTTAACCCCCAATTACTAAGGTCCCAGAACACAGTTAAACTTTTGCAAAGGTATATAATAAATTTCCAGGAAACTAATGCCTGGTCCATGCCAAAACTAGATGTGCTATGGGGGGCTCTGAAATGTTCACTAAGAGGAGAGATTATTCGGTTGGCCTCTATTAGGAAAAAAGAAAACTTTAGAATCTTCTTCACTTTTACAACAAATCAGAGCTTTAGAACAGTCCCTTTCTTCCCAATCATACCCCATGGAACTCGAAAAACTAGAAAGCCTTGATTCCAATATAATACCCTTCTTGGTGATAAGGTGGAATATCTCCATTTTAAAACAAAAGCCACTTACTTTGATGAAGGGGACAAGGTGGGGAAAATACTGGCCCTAAGGCTTAGAGCACAAGTGACGGACAGGATGGTAGTAACTATTCAAGATCCAGTTGGCAAGTACCATACTACACCCAAGGAGATAGCCTCATGCTTTAAATCATATTATCAATCTTTATATTCCTGCCCTCCCCAACCTCCTAAAAATACCAAACTAGACCTTTTCCTACAAGACATAGATCTTCCACATTTATCCCAGCACCAAATAGCCCTTTTACAAGCTCCCCTAAATATAAATGAAATACATGAGGCTATTGAAGCTCTTCCTATTGATAAGGCACCGGGCCCAGATGGCTACACAACCAACTTTTATAAAGCATTTAGATCTCAATTGAGCACAATTTTGCTCGGCACATACAATTACATATACAAACACGACCTTTCAGATCTCAGCCTCACTGAGGCTACTATCATGGTACTCTCTAAACCAGATAGGGATCCCACATTACTGTCGAACTATCACCCAATATCACTAATAAATGTAGATATGAAGATTCTAGCTAAAACCCTGGCCAATAGATTGGCCAAGGTCTGGCTCACAGTAATAAATCCTGAACAAGTTGGTTTTGTGGCCGGGCGCCTCTCATCAGATCATTTACGAAAAATCTCCCATCTTATTTCTGCATCAAGGGACTCCCATATTCCAGCAGCCTTAGTTTCCCTTGACGCAGAAAAAGCTTTTGACTGGGTCTCATGGGAATACTTGTTCGAATTACTATCGAGATATAGAATCCCCAAGCAGTTTATAAAGTGGATCAAAATTCTTTACTCCCATCCTTACACCCAGTCACTCATTATTTGACATCATGTTTGCAAGATGGCGGCTGAGCTGAGCCAGCCAGAACGCTGATTTTATTGTTTGTCGTCTTTCGTTTATATTTGGTTAATTTTAGAAGAATTTTTAGCCCTTTGAGTTCGTTTGTATGTTTTCTTTTATATGGACTATTTGGATTACAGCCGTGTGAGGTTTAAAATAATTTTTGTCCGGTTTTCCGATCAGCGTTTTCCGAGTGTTTTCGGAGTGGCTTGGAGTGTTTTCACTTATTAGAGCCTGTTTATCATTTACTCTCTGGAATTTGGAGTCCTGCCCATATACTTTTTGGAGTCCTGCATCTCTTTAAGTACCTAGTCTGGCATGCCTTCACTGCTGTGGCTTTTGATCCTGTTGTTTTCCGTTCTTCACTCTCCTGGCTGTGCTGTGAGGCTGTGGAGTTGAGAATCGTTGGAAAGAGTTCGAAGCGAGGATTGCAGGAACCTGTTGCAGGTTCCTGCCGGTGAGTGAGTGTATGACTCTGGATGGTTAGTGGTACTTGAATCTGCTGTGTGGGTAGGAGGCACTGTGAATTAGGAATTATTGAGATACTGTGAAGAAGCTCTCTTTCGATTATTGATACACCTACTTGGTGTTGCCCCTAGTGACTCTGTCTTGTTTTGACTTTAAGAGTTTATTACAAGCGTGATGTACTGAAGGAGGATTTGTAGTTTTATTACTGAATATAAGGTTGTGCAGCTGGGGACTGGAAAAAGTACTTTATTTATTGGTTGTTCCCTTTGGAAGTATTGGGCTGCAGGATTCAAAGCCAAACTTGTGGCTGGGGATTTTGGCTGTGAAATTGTGTGAGAAGGAAGAAAGAGGAAGAAAGACTTAAGGAACTAGCCTAGCTGTTCCTAAGGTGGATGCGGGGTGCTGGTGTTTGTACCTGGGAGGGCTGGGAGCACCTGCCGGAGGGTTGGTGTTTCGGGGCTCGGGTGATGCTGGAATAACCTGGCAGAGGCTGGCTATGTCTAGCATCCCATGAGGGAAGACAGCATGCATTTCCGCGCTCCTGTAGTTTCATTAGGTGAAGAGTGCTCTCTCCTGGCGGCTCCACGCCAGGCATATGAAGAAAGTGTATTGACTCTGCAATATTATGAACTCTGTTATATGGGGCTTGTGATTAGATTTTATTAAGTTTATGGACTTTTAGTCAGGTTTTAAATTGTGTGATACTTTCAGATTTATGTTGTTTGTTTTATTTGTTCGTATGTGAATTTTATGTTTGTATGCAGTGAGTGTTAAGACTTTTGGTAGGGAGAGTTTTATTTTATTTGTTTTGTCTTGCTTTTATTTTATTTTGTTTTGTTTGTTATTTTATCTTACTTACTAATTATATGATCTTGTATGGGTTTTGGTTTGATTATATGATTTTTATTTTTATTTTAGGTTAATTATATTGTTAATTAAGATAGGTTGTTTAGTTGAAAGTTATTTGTATTTGCCATCAATAATGTTTGATGGGGCTTAAGACGTGTTGTGCGTACCTCCCACTCTGTTCCGGGACCTCCGCTTCCTTTCTATTGTCCTCGGTTATCCGATGATGCCCTTTAACAACTGTCAGAGCAGGGATAATGAGAAGGCATTTAGGGAATGGATGGGCTGGGCAGTGGGAGAATGGAGAGGGGTGGGTGATAGGGAGAGGTTAGGTCAGAGAGATGCCCTGGGGCAAATGGAGTCAGGAGAGGGGTCCTCCTTGCCTGATTCCATACCCAAGGGCTCCACAGACTGTGGGCAGGTACTGCGATCCCTCTCCGAACTCTCCGCCCCAACTCGAGCTGTAAGATCTAATGCCAGGGTCGATTAGGAACAAGACTGCTATTATTGCAGATCTTGTTGCAACATCTGACCTTATATATTATCGAGACCTGGCTGGATGAAAATGCAGGTCCTATCTTAGACTCTGCCGCCTCAGCTGGGTTCTCCGGTAATGCACCATTCGAGATTGACTATAGGGGCGGGGAGTGGCCATCTTTTTAGATCAGAGCTGAATCTTGTGGAGGTGCTAGTGGTAACACCAGATCCTTTGAGTGTATCCTGGCAGGTGCAGAGCTCAGGATTCTCCTCATTTACCATCCACCCGGTGATGGTGGTGAATTCCTGAAGGAGTTTGTGGACTTCATCGCTGACATACTGGAGTCGCTTAGATGAAGCTAATTCTGGTGACTTCAATGCCTGGGTCGACGATGAACTCGTGACTTTGGAAAGAATCCTCCAACTTATGTCTATGTTGGGCCTGTCACAGGTAGTTACCTCACTACCCATAGTGGACACTCATTGGACCTGGTGTTCCTACTGATTTGGATGTTTCCATTTGAGGTGGAACCAAATGCGTGACAGACCATCACACCATAAGATTCAGTTTTGGGGCACCCCCATTAGGTCTGTCTCATGGAGATGGTCCAGTATCTTCCTTTAAGGGAGTAAACCCAGAGGGCCTATTGGCGTTACTGGACCTATCGGGTGTTTTGGATGAGAGCATGGGTCCAGGGGACCTGGTTATTGCCTATAACAAGGCGGTGACCAGGGCCCTGGATCGAATTGCTCAGCCTGTTCGCTTAATTACTTCAGCGCCCCAAAGACTCCCTGGTTTGATGAGAGTCTTTGAAGGAGCTGAGGAGAGTGGGGCGGTATAATAGAGAGAGTATGGCGGAAATTTGCCTGATGCCGACAAACTTAGATTGATGGATCATTATGTTATCTATCAATCGGCAATATCCCGTAAGAAGTCAGAATTCCTGTCCAGGGAGATTGCTGCTGCGAGAAACCGACCAGCTCAACTCTTTCGGACTGTTGACAGATTGTGCAATCCACTCTGTCTACAGTCTGGAAGAGATTTTTCACAAATAAAGTGTGATGAGCTTGCTCGATTTTTCGCTGATAAGATTGCCGGCATTAGGGCGGATCTCAGCCAAGCTCACTCTACAAAGGTTTGCAGTGATCAGCGAGGGGAAGCAAACACCTGTGTCACCTGGTCTGACTTTGGTAGGCTGGAATTCATGGACATTATGAGGATTGTCCAGACTGTACGTCCAACCAGTTGTAGTTTGATCCGGGCCCTACACCACTTTTATTGGGTTGCGATATTATCTGGTCCCACCATTGCTGAAATCGCCTGGAAATCCTTGGAGCAGGGATCTTTCCTGAACCCTTAAAGGAGGCGGTCGCTCGACCACCCTAAAAACCTTCATTGAATCTGACTGTCCAGATAACTACAGACCCATTCTAACCTGCCATTTTTGGTAAGGTTATTGAAAAGGTGGTTTCACTGCACTGACGACTATCTTACAAATCATAATGTCTATGATACTCTTCAATCGGGATTTAGGAAAAGACATAGTACTGAAACTGCTCTTGTCCGATTCTAAATGATCTCCTGATAGAGAGGGATGGAAAGGCTCATACTATTCTAGTCCTTCTTGATCTCTGCAGCTTTTGACACTGTGGACCATGATGTGCTTTTGAACGCCTATGTCTCATTGTGGACTGTCTGGTATGGTTCTACAATGGTTTCAATCTTTTCTCACAGGGTTGAGACATAGGATTATCACTGAATTTATTCCTCTGATGCCCTCTCTCTTTGCCTGTGGGTTCCGCAGGGTTCCATTCTGGCACCCATGTTGTTCGCTGTCTATATGCTGCCATTGGGAGACATTATTAGCAATATGGTTTGGTTTTCACTGCTATGCAGATGTTACCCAGCCATATTTGTCCTTTAGTCCCGGCAAGAAGATGCAGTCTCTATACTTAACAACTGTCTATCCGAGATCAGTGATTGGATGAGTGCCAGCTGGCTAGGTTAAACCCGGATAAGACTGAGGTGTTGGTGGTGGACCCAGGTCGCTGGAGGTGGATTGTAGGGCTGGTCTTCCTTCGGGCATATGGACGATGGTGCCCAGCTCTCGACCTCAGACCGGTGCGTAATCTACGTTATTATTGATTACAGTTTGACGCTGGAAATTCCAGGTGTCATCTGCTGTCAAATCCTCCTTTACCATCTGAGGAATATTGCTCGGGAAACACCTTGTTCCTCCGCTGACCTCGACATTAGTCCATGCCTTTGTTACTGGCCTTGATTACTGCAATGCCTGTACCTAGGGCTGCCGGGGTGATATCCGCCAGTTGCAGCTGGTGCAGAATGCAGCAGCCAGGCTTTGCCAGGGACATCTATGAGGAATCATATTATGCCCAGTGGCGCGAGCTGCACTGGCTGCCAGTTCAGTGGCGGATCACCTTAAGGTCGGTTTACTGACCTATAAAGCCTCTACATGAACAGGGACCGCGATATCTTCAAGATCTGCTTGTTCTCTACTGTCCCTCTCGGCCACTTCTGCTCCACGGGTGAGATTGTAGAGGTTCCCAGGGTTCGTTTAAAACATCGGGGTACAAGCGCTTTATGCTGCCCTACCCTGTGGAATTTCTCACCTCGCCGGATACTAGTTGCCTGACCGCTTGAAAGCTTTTAAGTCAAACTGAAAACCTATTTATTTCAAAAGGCGTATGGGGAGTAGTTTATTGCACTGTATTGTAATTATAATTTATTGTTGTTTGTTATGTTGTATGTATGTTTTTATATGTATTTAAATGTTTTTTATTGTACAGCGCTTTGATTTAAAGCGCTTAAAAATAAACTTTACTTACTTACTTACTACTATGTAATGGGGTCATATCTACCTCTTCCTCTTCAACAGGGCACAAGGCTGCCCCTATCCTTACCTATTTAATTTATTTTTAGAACCACTTATCAGGAAGATTAACCAATCTACATCAATATCCGTATTCTGATTCACCAATTTAATACAAACTATCGGTGTACGTTGGATGATATTATGTTCACTGCTATAAACCCATCCATGTCTATACCAGCCACCTTCAACATTATCCAAGAATTTGGGGAACTTCATCTATAAATTAAACGAGCTAAAACAGAAGTAATGCCACTAAATAATCGATTTCAAAAGCAGACATCGAACAACTTGGGCTCACTTGGTAAGAGATAAATAAATACCTGGGTATATTCCTGTCACAATCGAAAACAAATGAAACAATATAATTTGGACCAATTACTTACAAACATCAGGACAGACCCTAAACCGCTGGGTATTGCTTCCTATCTCCTCTGGGGACGCATCAACATTATAAAATGAATGTTTTGCCCCGCTTGCTGTACGCCTTCAAATGCTAAATCAATTTTTCCCCAATCTTGGTTTCACCAATGCACAGCATTATCTCAAAATTCATTTGAAAAATAAGTCACCTCGAAGAGCAATTATTAAACTGCAGAGGTCCAAAGAACAAGGTGGACAACAAGTTCCATTATTTACCACTACTACCTGGCTATTAACTGTGCCATAGTTTCACGATGCTAAACCCACAGAAGACCCCCATTGTGGTTACAAATAGCAGTCAATATGCAGCGAGCAGGAATAGATATTAAGAGCCTTCCCTTATCTCATTGCTAACAAAGTCCTCAGCAGTGAAAATCTACGCCAATTATGGCCTCTATATGGATACATACGCAGATGAACAAAACCTTCGGTACTTATTAATGAAGGACCTATCCTAACCCTCTTAAAAATCCCAACTTCAAAATAGGGGGGTAGTTATCACTACATCCATTTGGCTGTTGATTGTGGAGTTATGTGGCTGATTTAACTGAAAATCGTGAAACTACTTGCTTTCTCAGCTATTAGGATAAAATACAAATTACCAGTTTCTCTGCTTTAAATACCTTCAAGTCTCCCATGCCTAACATACAGCATTTAGGTAGTGGTCTTGGGATCGGTTCATGCTTGGTCCTATACTCAGCTCACTTCCTAAGAGACCATCGTCCCACTATGTTACCTTTTACTATAAGGAACTCCAAGATGCGTAATAGTGAACTAGAAGGTGCCTAACACTACACGTGGACAGGTCCCTCCCTCCTACCTCTCAGGTACCCCTGTCAATGGTGACAAATCTGAAAAGATTGTATAAGATGTCAGGTGGGACCGATATAGGCTGCTTCAATTTTATGTGCTGCATGACCTATACTATACACCTGCAAAACTCAATAAAATGGGGCACCACTGCAACAGAATTGTGTACCAGATGTGTTCAGAGAGGTACATCCTTCATACTTCTGGGAATGTGACAACGTTATCCCATTTTGGCTGCCATTCGATCCAAACTGGACCCTATATTGGGGCTGCAGAATGCTTCCAACCAGAAATCTGTATTTTGGGTGACTCAGGAGAAACTCTAGTAGGTAACCAAAGGAAACATATGTCATTGATATCTCTCTGCTAAGAAAATTATACTACGTCACTGGTTGGATCAGCAAATTCCTCATATGCAGAATGGCACAAAGAAATTCTATTTGCTCTGCAAGCAGAATATTTTATAGCCAATATATCCAAAACATAGCAATAAATACTAAAACATGGGGACCTCTATACACTTTATTATCCATTTAGGAGAGCCTTAGTCTGGATCCGAACCTGATATAGTTCTGTGATGGTTAATGATCAAGCTCTTCTTATTTCTCCTTATTTGGTTGTTTGACTATTCCTTCCATTATCTCGGAAGGAAACTACTCCATAGTTATATACTGTAGTGGCGAAGTGGGAGAGTTGGGAAGGGGAATATAAGGTTTTATTAGTCTTATCATTATACTGCATTATGTTTTAAGAGCTAGGTACTCCTGTTAGATAAATCTAATTTTATCTCAATTAATCAGTTTTGGTTACGTATGTCGGTAGACGCTATAATCCATAGCTTGTGCATTAATTGAGATCTACAATGTCTAGATATATATCACAAATTGTTTGTTTAATAGTCTGTACAAGATGATTTGCATATTATATGATAAATATATTGTAACTCTAATGCTACAATAAAGCATATTAAATTCAAAATAAAAAGAAAATAATAGGTGCATTCAGGGTTTATCTCCTCTGCTACCATACAGCCCAAAAATCTCAGCCTATGCAGATGTTATATGCTTATTGGGTATGGATATCCTTCTGGACTGAGGCGCTATGGTGGTTGCCGCTTCTCAGCTCTAATGGCACCAGGCTGAATTATGAGAAATGTAGATGTTTGGAAGTTGGTGATACTTCACTACTTACTAATATCGGTGGTATTTTAGTCTCCGATTCCCTTAATATTTTAGGATTCCTCTTTGGGAAAGGGGATCTAGCCTTTTTAAACTGGGAGAAGTGTCTCATTATATGTGAACACAAAGTACAACAATGGAAATCTTGGGAATTTTCAAAAAAGAAACGGGTGTTAATTATTAAGAAATTCTTATTACCTATCTTTTTACATGTGTGTTCTGTTTTTCCGGTACCCGTCTCTTTAGAAACCAGGTTATATAGTTGTTTTTTTCAAATGGTGTGGGGTAGCTGGTTAAACCCTATCAAATGGGCTTTCACTTATTTAAAATTGGTCAAGGGGCTTAGGGATGATAAATCTTATAGTTTTTTCTCCATTCCTTTTTATGATAGCCTCATTTCAAGATACAGTCTTGTCTCAGGACCACCCATGGTCAGCATGGACTCAGCTTTTTATTTTCCATTTTGTTACACTGAGGGTGGAGGCATCTTAAATGGAATATGACAAGTGCAACTGCCTTATGGATTCCGTGAAAAGGAGACTTAGGGAATGGAAATTGGGGAAGGCAAAATTACATGGAGTTCTCAAAAGGACTTTTATATGGAAACTATGGGTAATGTTTTCTACGCTCAAGTAGATTTTGTGTCCCTACTAAACTCCTCACGGGCCTTACGCCTCTTAATGGATCACAGGTACCACCCTTCATGTGGGATATTCAATGGCTTTGCTGTCATGGGAAATTAGGAGTTCGGGGTAACTTAAAACATAAACCTATTTCAGATAGATTATGTCTCAGAACGGGTTGTTTTGAACAGGTAGAAACATTAGAACATTTTTTCTTGTTATGTCCTTATGCTATTGCCTTTTGGTCTGATATAGCCACAAGGTGGAGCTGGAGTATTATACGACACATTTCCTATCAGAGTTTAATTTTGGGAGATTATTCAGGTTTTTAAGGGAGGTATCATCCTAGTACGCTTACTGTGATTTTTGCATGTGTTAAATACCATTTATGGCAAGCCAGATGCCAGTTCTCCTTACAACACACCATTATTCCTAACAGTATTATTCTTAGCCGTATTGAACTAGCTTTGGTTAAACAAAAGAGTTTTGAACGCAGTTCTTTGGATAATCAAGTATTTCTTAGTTTTTGGAAACATATTACTTGAATTACATAATTTGCTAAATTTGATGTCTCAGGTTTTCCTTTTTTTAGATTGCTACACTTAATTTTTTCTATTGTCGGTATTTCTTTACAAGATGTATAATTTATCCTTCTTAGTTTTATTTTGTGTTAACCAAGTTTATTTTCTTTTGTTCATTTGCTGATGTTATTCTGATTTGTATTTTCTGATGTGTGGTTTATTTTCTAATAAAAATCTCTACTCTTTTCAAGAAGTGCCATGGGATCTTTAATCTTCCACCTGAACTACTACCAATCCAGGCAGATGGGACCTCTGTTTAACATCTCATCTGAAAGACGGCACCTCAGAAGTATAGCACCTCTCAAGCTGCACTACAGTGTCAGTACTGGGATATTAACCCAAGTGCCAGATGTGGGAACTGAACCCACAGCCCTCTGATCTCCCGGCCTCAGAGGCAAGTGTGCTACCTACTGAGCCACTGACACTGCTAATTTGCCACCTGAAGGCCTCTTGCAGCAAGGAGGGACTGATGTGTACTGAGCATAGGTAGGGGGTGGAGGGATTTCAGCGTGTGGGAGGGTTTTGTGCATATGTTTTTTTTTCCAGGTTCTTTTGCTGCTGGTTAATTGGTTTGACTAGTTTCTAATGATGGGTTAATTGTGTTATTAGTACTGTCCCATAGGTTTACATTAGTGTAGGTATACACTTCTTATTCATGTAGGTACATACTTATATTGTTGGATGGATGTATGTATGTACTTTTAATTAGTATAGATATATACTACTATTTAATGATTTGCTTTAGCTAAGGTATGCTGGGAAATAAACAGTGAGTACTTGTACAGGGAAAGTTTCTCATCCACTTAATGTATTATATAAATATAGTTAAGTAAGTAAATGCATTTGTTAGCTGTATTTGTCATTTGCACATGTATTTGTGCTCCAAGTTACAGTTGCATTAATATGAATATTATGCACCCAACCATGGCATGAGATTCCTTATGAGTTGGTTTAAACATATAGAGATAGGTGGAGATAATGAGAATAGTTATAGACAGTGCTGTGCACATAAAGATTATGCCACCAGAATTACTTCGAAAGTCAGAGTTTCTTATCCACAAAATTTAAGACTATACTTTGGGAACTATTGTGAATTCCAACCTAGAAGGATAGAATGAATGTATGAATTGTGGACTGATGTATTAAATCATGGAAACAAATTCCATGGAATTGATAATTGAACTGTGGAATGACTGCACGTGTTGCTGACCGATGTACACTATTAACTGTGGAATGGAAGTCCACAGAATTGACATTCAACAGTTCACGTGTATCATTCTGCAATTCAGATAAAAAAAATTGATGGAATGGTGCAAAGAATTTACCAAACACATTCTGAGGATTCAGATTTTGTCAAAGTCTAAATTTTAGAAAAAGTTGTGAAATTTCTGTAAACTTGGTATTTGCAGCTTACACCCAGCACTACTAATAGATGTAAAGAAAATTGGCATTTCATGAGATAAAAAACATTTTTACTATTTGGTATTCCTGGCTAAATTTCCCGCATTCACTAAAAATACCACCAACAGCTTAATCTGGTTCAAGGTCAGTTGGCATTCATTTGTATCCCCCTCCCCTGGGTCATGCCTGAAAATAGGCAGAATTGGTCTAGTGCATTTACCCGGTCAACAAAAACTAAATAAAAAATAAAATAAATAAAAATTAAGCTTCCGAGGAATGACTTGTTGGTCCACAAGCTAAAGCTATTTGTTCTTTTTGTAACATCCTTGTTGGTCCAATATAAGGTATCAAAGCATCTGTTATGGATTTGTTATTCATTTAAGAATTCTTAACTAAAGCAGTATATTGAAAGCTGTGCAAATTAAAGGGAAAACAAATTAGTGTGTGTGTGTAAAGGTAAGTGTGTGTGTTGTTTGTGTGTGTGCATGTGTGTTTATGTGTAAGTGGAGAAATATATTTGCACATGCATTATGCAATGATGTCAATCACAACCAGCATTCAAATATACTCCAGTGAGAGTAGCACAAAGCAAGCACAAACTCAAGTTCTTGCACAAAAAGTACTATACTACTAGAAATGATAGAATTCCCACTGGAATAGATCTTTTACACTGTGAAAATAACAGACAATGTGGAATTTCACAAATTAATGTGGAGTTCTGTAGAAAACAAGGAAATACACAGTTTCTGCAGTTGTGTCATAAGACATATTTGCAGCATCATAGCAAAAAAAAAAACTAAAATGCAATGATTTACTTTAATTAATGACACTTTTCTTTGCAAAATTCCACAGAATTTCCCATGGCATTCCATCAGGTTTAGGTAAATTAGAATTGTCATTCTGCCAGTATTCTGTCTGCCAAATGCTGCTTTCTAATTTCTGCACAGCAGTATTCACAAAACACAAAACATACTGTACAAACATACACTGCCATCAGAAAAAGACCTGGTGACCAAACTCACAATCTGCAAACCATCTTGTTCATCCCATAATAAGAGCAAGGTTGCACACTTAATAGTCATTTGAGCATTGCAAGCAGAGATGGGCGAAGTAGCCCCAATTTGCTCCGCAAAGTGATATGTGGAGTGAAGTCGAATTTGCAAAGTGTTCCGCAACATGAAGCGGAGTACTTCGCGTTATAATGGATAACGTGAAGTCCATTGAAAACAATGACTTTGCGTTACTCTGCCTTCCCAAACCACTATTCCACCAAATTCTTAAGGCAAAGTACATTGAAAATAATGCACCTCACCTCACTTTGCCTTGTTTTTATGCTCCAAAGGCGAATTTTGCAGTGATTCATCGGATTTCAGGTCACATTGGCTCCAGATTGTTCTGCACATCCTCAGTTTGGGGTAGTGTGTGTAGGAAGCTGTAGGAGACAATCTGCTCTGAGAGCTCTCTGTAATTCAAACTTTCTAAAATCTGTTAAAAAGCCTTTTGAGTAATTGTTTTGCTGAAACTTTATTATTATTATAGAAACCCTCCTGTGCTCATATCATCGAGCGTTTATTGTTTGTGTATGGATTTTGAATGTTAATGTACAACATTCAGTCTGTGTACTGAGAGACAGTGGAAGTGTGCTTTGGGAGGGGCGTATCTGTGGTGCAGGTAGATTAACTTGGAGAAAAAGACAGTGCTTTCTGTTTTGGTGATATTTTTCTTGTATAACTGTGTTAATGTACACACAGTAATATTTTCAATAATTCTTGCCATTTTTTGCTGATTGTTGTGGTGCAGCAGTGCATAATTTTAGTTTGTTTAAAATATGTGGTTATATTACTGAAGTTTTCAATTTGCTACGCATTACTTAGTGTGTGTGGTGTGTGTGTGACGTGTCATCAAATCAGACACCTTTTATTGTGCCACATAATTTCAGCAATGTGAACCTGCTATCCACAACAGCTATGTAATTTTTTTACTTCTTTATGGTATCTTTAGTAGTACTAGTACTAGTGTCTGTTACTGCAGCAGTGCAGTGCACTGCCCCCCCAGCAGCCCGCCCCAACAAGCAAAGGAATTATTTTCCAGATCTGAATTTCTGATGGTGAGCACTGGTTAGGTGTTGTGCCTTTGCAACTACATCTCTTCAGTGTGCAGTGCAATCTTAATCTGCCTGTGCATTTGCATCTCTTCAGGGCTCAATCTCCATCTTGCAGGACCACCATCATGAGTCACTCGTGATATAAATCACGTTCTTCAATTCACAAACTCTTCCTGAACTTCTCTAATCCCTTTCTTAGCCAGGTCATTTGTCCCTAAGTGGACAATGACTTGTCCAGCTCCCTCCCTGTGCAGCTGCTCAGCAATCACGCAGTTCGCTCCTGTCCCTCAAGCCATGGCGCCAGGCAGGCACCTTGCACCTCCCTCTCTCCCTTCCTTGCAGTTCTACCTTCCTAACAATGGGAGTCCCCCACCAGGGTTGTTTCCTTCCCTGCAGGGTCCCCTGCCACCCTCCTGTGGGTCTGCAGTGGAGGTTCCCAACATCCTCCTTGGTCTCCACTGGGTGCCTCCATAGAGGAACCACACTTTGCCAGAATGGCATAGGAAGTGTGGAGAGGCTACAGCTGGAGGGATGTGCCTCTGTTCCACTACTCTCCACCCCCCTGGGCCCACTGTGGTCCAGCCGCTCCTCTGTCTTGGCAACCTCTGAGGCAGCGCGGTGGCACTGGTGGTCCCTGGATGGAAGGAGGTCCCACAAATCTGGCCAACTCAGCCTGGAGATGGGCAACCTCCTCCCTCAGTCCAGAGGTGCCTGCAGATGAGACAACACCGCATCCTCCAGAACATCCTCCCGGAAGACTGCTGCTCCACAGCCACTGCACTGCACCCTCCAATCATGTCTTATTTCTGGCCCGTTAACTCTCCGCAATCCTTACTTTTTCCTCTGTTTTCCTCTCTCTCCTTACTTTCTGCCTAGTGCCCTTTAAGCTCCTGAATGTCCTGTTCTGGAGACAAGAATATCCTATATTTCTCAGTGAACCACTTACTTGTTCGAGGCAGACCTCCAGCAGCTAGAGGCCGGAGAGCTACTCTTGCACTTCTAGGATGGTGGGTCCTTGGTGGTTCTGTGATCACTCACTTCCCACCCCTAAACAGGAAGTTCCTCATTCAGTCAAATCCTGTACTATAAAAATAGAGACTAGCTTTTGGGTAGGGAAGTGGAGGGGAGGAAGGAGGACAATATAGTCCCAAAGGAGTCCAGTCCCACAGCAGTCCTTTCTCCTGGTGTCTTCTGCCAAGCTAATGTAGAATCTTTCCTAAGGCAGTCTTTAAATGTAGCTTCCTTCTAGCTAAGCAACTCCCCTACTTACCAGATCTTTCTACAAATAATTTAAACCTCACAGCAGTTAAGTCCTTTAAGTCACCTGAGATTTACACCTAGATGACTTTTCAGTTACCCATTCAGTTCAGTTAACCCAAACACACACTTTTTTTTTGTTTTGTATGTTAGTTTTTTTACCCTAAATTAAAGGTCCAAATACAAAAGTTCTTCTACTTTAGTCCCAGCACAGAAGTTCAGTCACACAGCAGTCCTTTCTCATAGTGTCTTCTGCTAAGCTATTCCAGAAGCACACTGTTCACAGTTGCACCTTCAACTAACCCCTTCCCTCTACCCCTGTTTTTCCTAATCCCCTACTCCCACACCTGCCCAACACCCATTTTCTTCAAGATTCACTGACAGCAACCTTGCCCTCCTCCCCTACCCCCCACTTTACCCCCTTCCTTCCTTCCTCTCTCTCTCTCTCTCTCTCTCTCTCTCCTTCCTTCTTGGCTCAAATCTCCCTCTCACAGGGCTCTCAGCATCCTAAGGAGCATAATTTCCCAGGCTGCCAACCACCTTAAATTCCACCATCCCCAGACTGGACACCCTCTGGAGAGGTGTTCTTCCCTGGCTTGGCTTGCCTTCTCCCACTCCCTCTTTCCCCTGCCCCCTCCCTTCTCTCTCTCTCTCTCCTCCTTCCCATCAGGGCTCATATCTCTTTGCAGGGTTCTCAGCATCCTGAAGGGGTGTAACCTCCCTGGCATACCTTGCCTTCTTGCTTTCGTCCCCCCTCCTCTCTCTCCCCTGACCTCTCCACTCTCTCTCACTTCCTTCTTGCTCAGGTCCATACCCCCCTTGCAGGGTTCTCTGCATCCTGGAGGGGTGTAGACCCCCTGGCTTGCCTTACCCTCTCCCCTTTCCTCTTCCCCTTCCTCTCCCCCTACCTTCTACCTGTCCAGGTTCATACTCCCTTCCAGGGTTCTCAGCATCCTATAGGGATGTACTCCCCCCCCGACTTATCATGCCTCCTCCACCCACCTCTTCAACTGCCCTTCCCGTCCAGGTTCGCTTCCCCCATACTGGGTTCTCAACATCACGAGGGAATGCAACTCCCCGGTTTCCCATGCCTCCTCTCACCCCCCCACTCCCTCTGTTTCACACTTCTCTCCCCTTGTACCCTCTTTCCTTCCCCTTCCCACTCTCCCTGTTTCTCATTCCCATCCTACCTGTCTACTTAGCACTCAGTACCCCTACCACCCTTATCTAGCACTTTGAGGTGTACTCCATCAGGATCTACACCTTCCTTGTTAGCTATTATACTCTTGTGCCTATGGTATTGTAACCCTGTGTGTTTTTTTTTGCCTTAAAAATACTGTGGCTTAGTTCTTTGTCCATGCAAATAATTTAAAGTATTACACTGGCCCAGTGGGGCCAGTATAGTTAGGGTTTGTAGGAGTGTTTAATGTTAAAGGGTCATTTTTCCTGGTTAATAACTCGAAATTGGTTTCACAGATTTTCCTGACATTTGGCACACATCATCTTCTGGGGTAGGTCTGTTGATGTGCCAAATATAGTTTGAATCCCTTTTGAGGTGTTTGAGATATAAAGTGTTGAAAATACAGAGATTTCCCTGGGTTTTTCTGTTTTTTCGGCTACCTGTATCTCAGAATCGGCTTTAGATGCTGGGCTGAAATTTTCAGGGCAGAAAGCCTTGGCCTCACAGATGTGCCTTTTGAAGGTTTGGTAAAACAGTAGTAATCCATTCCAAAGTTAGTAAATCTTGAATTTGCCATTATTTCCTATGGGAGAAAATAGATGTAAAAGTGAAAGTGATTTTCGCACACTGTCATCCAGCTTTGCATATTTTGCACCTGAATAACTTTACAACACTCTAACAGATTTGCAGGAAATTTGACAAGCATCAGCCTAGGGCACAGGTCTCTTGACTTGATAAATTTAGTTTGAATCCCTTGTTTGGTTTCTGAGATACATAGTGTTGAAACAAACAGATTATTGAGGGTTTTGCTGTTTTGTTTATTAATGTTAAAAGGCAATTTTTGGATCTTAATAACTTTGTAATGGTTAAAGTGATTTCTACAAGCTGTGGCACACATAATTACCCTTGGGAGGTGTTTGTAAATGATAAATTTTAACTTAATAGCTTTAGCCAATTCTGAGGTACAGATTGTTAAAAATAAAGGTTTGGGGATTTGACACTTTTTTGGTCCACCTTTATCTCGGAAATGGCTTTAGCTTCTGGGCTGACATTGTCAGGGTAGAAAGCCTTGGCATCACAGATGTGCCTTTTGAAGATTTGGTGGAAAAACATACATTTGTTCCAAAGTTATGACATGTTGAATTTCCCATTAAGTCCTATGGGGAAAAATAGATGTCCCACCCAACACAGGATTCTGCTTCAAACTAGGATTCTGATTTGAACCAGGATTGTGCTTCAACCCAGGATTCTGCTTTGAACTAGGATTCTGCTTTGTATGAGCCCTATGGAAAGGGATTCTGCACTGAACAAGGATGCTATTTTACAATACTAAATCCCTTTTGGCAGACAGAACCAACACAGCGGTGGAGCAGGAACCAACAGTCAACCAACCCTGCCTATTCTACAGCCCCTGGGACCCCAACCCAGGCTGCATAAACCCCCTAACATTTTTTTTAAACATGCTCTCCACTGTAGGGTGATCTACCAGGCTTTGTTTTCTGCAACACTGTGAAACTGGGATTTAAACTTACTATAGGACTGAATGAAGTGCTGACCTTTTTGCAGCTTTTCAACTGAGTTTAACACCCTGGTCAGTGCACCTCATGCTTGAAGGCTAAATGTTTTGTTCCATTGAGCTACTGTCTTTTGTGCTTTTTGCTGTTTCAATATCTTATTCCTTCCCCCCTCCACCACCACTTCCACCAGCACAGTAGGACACTGTGGTGCCCACTCCCAGTGTCTCAGATAAAGCAGCCCTCCCCCCACTGTGGGACACTGGGGAACCTGGTCCCAGTCTCCTGAAATATGTATGTAATGGTTTTGCCAACAGCAGGGTGTCCAATCCCCATGTCAGCACTACACTCATCCCCACCAGCAGTGTGTGACTCTAGGGAGCCCACTCCCAGTGTACACAGTGTACCCAGTTATGTTGTACCCCCCAGAGTAGTGTGGGACACTGGGGAACACACCCTCAGTGCCCTGAGAAATGGTTCTACTGTTCCCGTGAAAAAAGAAAACAGACCACAATATCTTTTTTTAAACTCCTGTAAAAAAGGGTCTCTCATTGTTTCTCCATCCCTCTCTCATATCCCGACCCTCCAACTGAGTAACCAACCACCCCACACCCCCTTGCCCTATACTTACCAACCGAGGTCAGTGGCTGTCATCTTCTGTGGACCGGGACACATCTGCACTCTTCAAAGTCGAACAGTGAACTAAAGAATAAAGGTAAGTGCCATATAGAGGTGGTCAATGGCACTTTGAGCATACTGTATGTTAATATTTCAGCCGTTTGTAGGTATTTTACATAGACATTTAGACACTGTTGGCAGATAAGGGTCTATGGCCCACCCAGTCTGCCCAGTTGAGCTTGGAAGTTCACTTTATGTTCTTCTAGAAGTCTGTTGCCCCTTACCCCTGACATCCAGAATGTCCTTATGTCTATCCCATGCATTTTTAAATCCCTTGATTGTTTCAGCCCCCACCACTTCCTCTGGTAGAGTGTTCCACTTGTCCACCACCCTTTCTGTGAAGAAATTCTTCTTCATGTTTCATCTGAATTGCCCTCCCTCCAACTTCATCCCATGCCCTCTAGTTCTGCAACATTTTTTTCACTGGAAAATAATGTATTCCTGCACCCTGTTCCTCCCTGTAAGGGATTTGTATGTCTCTATCATATCCCCTCTCTCCTTCATCTCCTCCAGGGAGTAAATATTTGGGTCCTTCAGCCTATCCTCATAGGACTTGTGATGCAATCCCTGTACCATCTTTGTTGCACTCCTCTGAACCTTCTCTACCCTATGTCCTTATGTAGGTAAGGTCTCCAGAACTGCACATTGTACTCCAGGTGGGGCCTCACTAGTGTCTTGTATATTGAAATTATCACCTCCCTTTTTCTGCTGGTGATGCTCCTTCCTATGCATCCCAACATCCTTTTTGCTTTACATGCTGCCTTGTTGCACTGTTTTCCTACCTTGAGGTCATCAGAGATGATAACCCCAAGGTCCCTTTCCTGCTTGGTGCATGCTACATCCTCACCTCCCCCAACTGATATGTTGTCTCAGGATTTTTGTGCCCCATATGTATTATCTTGGACTTCTTTGCATTGAATTTCAACTGCCGATCCCTTGATCATTTGTCAAACTTCTGCAAGCTTCTGCAGGTCCCTCCTCATTCTGTCTACACCCTCTGGCATGAATCAAATTTTCAACATGGACTTTTTGGGACCCCACCTCATGAACACTGGCACTGTCATTTTGTTACTCTGTCCTGAAAGATTATTTCACTGTGGCTGAAAGAAATCACCTTTTGGGATTGAGCAATGACATGGAAATGCCATTGTGCATGAGGTGGGGTCCCAAAAAGCCCATGTGGGGTGGAAGAACAATGGGGAATAATAAAAACTGCCATCACAAAGGTAACAAGCCTTTGTGTGAAGCAAATAAACAAAACAAAATGATGTAAGAAACCACTGTGGTTCTCAAAGGAAGTGGCAGTGAAGGTTCAAGAGAAAAAGAAAGCATTCAGGAAGTACAAGGAATCACAGATGAAGCAGGACAGAGAACTGTATCAGTTAAAGCAAAAGGATGCTGGGAAGGCAGTCAGAACAGCAAAGGCCCAAACCGAGGAAAAGCTAGCCAACTCAGTTAAGAAGGGGATAAAACCTTTTATAGGTACATCAGGGCAGCAATAAGACAAAGGAGGTTAGTGAGGCTTAATAAAGGGAGGAGGGTAGGCTGAAGGGTGACTGTGAAAAGGCAGAGAAACTAAACAAATATTTTTGCTCAGTATTTACAAAGGAAGAGGGAGTACCTAAAACAAACAGCAGAAACACTCTGGATACAGAAGTTGATACCAGCCCATTTACAGAAGAAAGGGTTCTGAAAGAACTCTTAAAACTGAAGGTGGACAAAGCAATGGGGCCTGATGGGATTCATCCCAGAATTCTAAAAGAACTAAGGGTAGAACTAGTGACCACTGACTACCCTCTTTAACAAATCATGGGAGGATGGGGTGGTACCCGAGGACTGGAGGAGGGCAGATGTGATTCCCCTTCACAAAAGTGGGAGCAAGGCAGAAGCAGGAAACTACAGACCTGTTAGTTTAACCTCAGTGGTAGGAAAAATGATGGAATCACTTCTGAAGAAAAGAATTGTTAAGTATCTAGAGGCCAGAGGGACAGGACCCAAGGCAGCATGGATTCACAGCGGGAAGGTCATGCCAGACAAATCTGATAGATTTCTTTGACTGGGTGACCAAAGTAGTAGATCGGGAGGGGCTGTGGACATGCCTACCTAGACTTTAGCAAGGCATTTGACACAGTCCCACACAAAAGATTAATATACAAGTTAGCCAGCCTGTGGAGTGGGTCCAAAGATGACAGCCTGGGTAAAGAACTGGCTGGAGAATAGGACACAGAGAGTAATAGTAAATGGAGTCCACTCTGAAGAAATGGGGTTACTAGTGGGGTACATGAGGGTTCAGTATTAGGACGGTCCTCTTCAATGTCTTTATAAGCGATATTGCAGAGGGACTGGAAGGAAAAGTATGTCTCTTTGCAGATGACACAAAGATCTGCAACAGAGTTGATGCACAAGGTGGGGTGGAAAGGATGAGAAGGGACTTGGCAAGGTTAGAGGAATGGTCAAATGTATGGCAGCTTAGATTCAATGCTAAGAAGTGCAAGGTAATGCACCTGGTAAACAAAAACCCAGGGGAAGAGTACACAATGGGGGGTGAGATACTAACAACAACAAAAATTGAAAGGGACCTGGGGGTAGTCATATCAGATGACCTAAAGGTGGGCAAGCAATGTGAGAGGGCAGCAAGGAGGGCTGGGGGATACTGGGGTGCATAGAGAGAGGCATCACCAGTAGAAAACAGGAAGTTATTATCCCTCTGTACAGACAGTTGGTGAGACCCCATCTGGAGTATTGAGTGCAGTTCTGGAGACCCAGTCTCCGCAAAGACATAGACAAGATGGAAGCTGTCCAGAGGAGGGCAACTAAAATGGTGCAGGGTCTGCACTGGAAGACATATGAAAGAGACATAGGAGCTAAATATGTATAGCCTCGAGGAAAAGAGGAGGAGGGGGACATGATAGAAACTTTCAAGTACCTCAAGGGAATCAACAAAGTCCAAGAGGGTAGCATCTTTCAAAAAGAGGTTGCAAGAACAAGGGGCACAATTTGAAGATAGAAGAGGGCAGCTCAGGAGGTACCGATAAAGTATTTTTCACAGAGAGGGTTGTGGATGCATGGAACGGCCTTCTGGAGGAGGTTGTGGAGTCAAAAACAGTGGGGAATTCAAGCATGCATGGGACAGTCATAAGGCAATTCTAGGGTGGGGTAGGAAGAAGTTGGCTGCTGGTTAACTAAGATCTGCAGCTTATCCATTAGGTAGGGAAATGGGCAGACTGGGTGGGCCAAGCGGTCCTTATCTGCCATCAAAATCTATCTTTCTATGTTTCTATGTGGAAAATCTGGTGCAAAAATATCCAAAAACGCCCGAGTTATGAACATATCGAACATATGAAATTTGCCAGCAGATAAAGGCCTAGAAGTCTATCAAGTCTGCTTGAATGCATGGTCATTGAAATTTTCCTTCACATGCATGTAACTTTGCCAATTTATATTTTCACTTCAAGTTTTCAACGTAGCCACTTTTCACACCACCTCATGAACAGTACAGCTGCATTTTTCACATTCTACCAAAAATGTGCTTTTGCACCTGTGGCGCGGAATGGTGCGGTCGATGTGCAAAATCATCTTTTGGAACTGAGTAATTAAATGACAGTGCAAGTGTTCATAACGTAGGGTCCCAAAAAGGCAATGATGAAATTTTGGAGCAAAAGTAAAGAATGCCTGAGTTACACGCAATCAATGAAATTTTCCTATGCATGCATGTAACTGCCATTCATTTATATTTTCACTCCAAAGTTTGAACATAGCCATATCTTCACAGCACCTCATGAATACTACAGCTGTCATTTCTCACATCCTGTCCAAAATGTGCTTCCACAGCTGTAGTACAGAATGGCATTCTGCCATGGATTAAGAAATTTACACCTACAGTATGAGGGTTATGAGGTGGGGTGATAAGAAGACTATGTCAAAAATTTGGGTCAAAAATGTAAAAAATGACAACCTTATGAGCATTTGCTGCAATTTTGTTACACACCTATCTCAAAAAGTAAGGAAATTCATTGCAAGAAACTCCGTTTTACAAAACCTGTTAGGGATTCCATTACACATTTAAAAGTATGGAAATTCAGTGTTAGGGTTAATACGTGAATCAGCACAACAACACCAGTCTCTGCAAACATTAGAAACAAAACGGTTATTTGATATATCCTTTGGTGTCCTTCCACCGAACTCATACACCGTTTGAGCTGTTAATCATGTGGTACAGAACAATATATTTGTATGGTGTATGAGTTAGGTGAAAGGACACCAAGGGATATATCAAATAACTGTTTTGTTTCTAATGTTTGCAGAGATCGGTATTGTTGTGCTGATACATGTATTAACCCTAACACTGAATTTCCATACTTTTAAAGGTGTAATGGAAACCCTAACTGGTTTTGTAAGACAGAGTTTTTTGCAATTAATTGTTCATATGCTATTGTTTTGTATTGCCTGTCTTTTGATTTTGTTTTGCTCCCCCACTTATGTAACCCCCACCCCCAGGATGCTTCTGGAAATGAGCTGTTTACAGCTTATGTTGTCTTTCCTGGTGAAACATTTTCAAATAAATAAATAGTTTGTAATTGCTCATCGCACTTGAAAAAGGGTAAGGATGCTCAATGTGCTCTCCAGGAAGAACAAGAAAAGAAAGAAAGAAAGAAAGAAAGAAAGAAAGAAAGAAAGAAAGAAAGAAAGAAAGAAAGTAAGTTAGCTAGCTGGGGGTTGATCGCAGTCATGACTTAGTGCAATACGGCTCACAGTAAGGATAATGGAATGCAGGAACGTATTGGGTGAGGGTTCTCCAGCAGAAGTGAACGAGTAATATTGCCTCTGTACAGATCACTGATGTGATAGCACCTGAGTACTGTACACCGTTCGAAACATAGAGTTTGCCAGCAGATAAGCACCATTTGGTAGACCTAGTCTGCTAATTTTTCACTGCCTATAGTATCACCACAGATTTTACTTGATCTCCGGCCCATTCAGCCCCCCCTTCCATTTCTCTAAGATTCCATTATGCCTTGCCCATGCATTCTTGAATGCCACAACCATCTCTGCTGAAAGAGAGTTCCAGGAATCCACAACTCTTTTTGTGAAGAAGTACTTCCTCACATCTCTCCGGAATTTACCCCCTTTTGGCTTTTTATCATGCCCCCTTGTCCTTGAGCACCTTTTTTTCCAAAAAGGATTTCCCTCTTGAATCGTTTACCTCCATGAAGTATTTAAAGGCCTCTATCATGTCCTCTTTCTCTCTCTCCTCTCTTCCAGGGTGTACATATTTAAGTACTTCAATATCTTCTCATAGGGATTCTGATGCAGACCTGCACCATTTTGGTTGTTGGTAAAACTAGGATCTGAAACTTATCCAATAGGTAGGGAAATGAGCAGACTGGGTGGGCCAAGCAGTCCTTATCTGTCATCAAAGTCTGTGTTTCTATATTCATTTTTGGTTGCCCTCTCATCGGGACTGCTTCTACAGTAGTCTAGGTGCTTTCTCAGATGTGGTCTCCAGACCTGGACACAATACTCTAGGTGGGGTCTTACCAGCAATCAGTACAGAGGTATCACTATCTCCTTCTATCTGCTGATGATACCCCTTTCTATGCACCCCAGCATCCCACTTGTCCTCACAGAGTTGCAACTGCCTTGTCGCACTGCCTGGCCAACATAAGCTAATCCGATATGATCATTCCCAGCTCTCTTTCCTGCTTGGTGGTTGTCACAGCCACCCCACCCATTTTGTACTCCACACTTGTATTTCTGTGCCCCAAGTGCATTATTTTACACTTTTTTGTTTTGAAGCCTAACTGCCATACCCTTGACAACTCCTCAAGTTTTCTCAGGTCATTGCTTTTCCTTTCCACAACCCCACCTGTTGTTTTCACCCTACTGTAGAGTCTGGTGTCATGCTCAAAGAGGCAGACCTTTCCTACCTGCTCATCTGCAATGTCAATTATAAAGACATTAAAGAGAACCTGTCCCAACACTGATCCCTGAGGCACCCCACTGGCCACCCTCCCTTCCTCTGGGTGAACTCCACTTATTATCATCCTCTGTCCCCTATCCCTTAACCAATTTCTTACCAGCTTACTATCTTTGAACCCACTCCTAAGCTTTCCAGTTCACTTATTAGTGTCCTGTGTTGAACAGTGTTGAATGCCTCACTAAAATCTAGGCAAGCTATTTCCGATGCTCCACCCTGATCTAGTACCTTGGTCACCCAGTCAAAAAACTCTGTCAGACTTGTTTGACATGAACCCACCCTCCCATGAATCCATGCTGCCTTGGGTCTTGTAACCCACTGGATTCAAGATATTCCACAATCCTTGCTTTCAGCAATGATTCCATTAACTTTCCCACCTCCAAAGTAAGGTTGATTGGCCTATAATTGCCAGCCTCTTCCCTTCTACAACTTTTGTGAAGTGGTACTGCATCTGCCCTCCTCCAGTCTTCTGAGACCATTCCTGTTTCCAATGAGCTATTGAATAGGGCAATCAGAGGTTCAGCCAGTACCTCATTGAGCTCCCGCAATACCCCTGAGTGGATGTCATCTGACCCCATTGCTTTCTCCACTTTCAGATTTTGAAGTCCAATCAGGATTCTGTACTCCAAAAATAGAATAGTGACCACCTCCCTCAAATGGTCCTGTTACATCTTTGAGGCCCTTCCTCATCTCTTTCTTCTGTGAACACAATGAAAGTATTTGATCAGGATGTCTGCCTTTTCCAGTTCCACCTCTGCACAGTCCCCCCTTCCCTTTTTCACCTTAAAATCCCATCTTGGTCTTCCTTTTCTGCCTTACAAACCTAAAACATGTTTTGCGCCCATTTGTTACTGCCTTGGCTATTCTATCTTCAGTTTGCACCTTAGAGCTCACTACTGGTCTCCCTGCTTCCCTCTGTTTCCCTGATACACCTCCCTATCATTGGAGGCAGTATAGTGCAGTGGTTTAAGGCTCTGAGCTGCAAACCTGGAGACCTGAGTTTGAATCCCACAGCCACTTGCATACTGTGTGACCCATAGCAAGTCACTTAACTTTCTTGTGCTCCCAGGTTGTACCTGTAAACAAGCTTTCAGCTTAGTGTGTCTCTCCTGGTAAAACAAAGGTAAAAATATATATATAGATATATATCTTCTCCCCTCTGCATATCCTTGTACCTTCTGACTGCTACCCTCTTAGCTATTACTTTTTCCGCCACCTCTTTTGAGAACCATATCAGTCTCCTTTATCTCTTTCTTTTGCTGTTTTGCTTCTTTGCTTAATGCAAAGGTTTGCTGCCTTCACTATGGTCCTTTTATGTTTCCCCCACTGTTCCTCTGCCCCACCCAGTTCATTCCTCTACCATGTTATCCCTGAGACATTCACCCATCCTTTTAAAATCTGCCCTCCTGAAGTCTAGGACCCTCACCTTTGTGTGGTTCAGTTCAGCAGCCATCCTTATACTGAACCACACTATATGGTGATTGCTGGGCCCCAGGTGGCCCCACCAGTTTGATGTCTGCGATACTGTCCCTGTTAGTGAATACCAGGTCCAGAACTGCCCCATCATGAGTGGGTTCACTGACTCATTGCCTGAGAAATGCCTCCTGCAGGGAATCCGAGATTTAATTACCTTTAAATGAAGCTGCAGCTTGGAGGCTCCAATATATACCCAGCAGAATTAAGTCCCCCCAACAACAGCACCTCCCCCTTTACCCCCATCTTGCCAATGGCTTCCATCAATACCTTATCTAACTCCTCCACCTGTGCTGGAAATTTGTAGATCACACCAGTGGAAACTAAAGTAGTAGTCTAGGATGTGGCAGCTTTGTTTCAATGCCAAAAAGTACATAATCATGCATCTGGGGTGGAGAAACAATAGACCTGAGTAATGGGGGGGAGGTAGTGACAGTCACCAAGCAAGAAAGGACCTTGGGATAATCAGATCGGATGTTGACAAAGTGGCAGGGCAGTATGTCAAGCCAGTGGGAAAGGCTAGTGGGATAATAAGGTGCATAGTGAAGGGGAACTCAAGCAGGAGAAGGGAGGTGGTGTTGTTACTGTATCATTCACTGGTGACACCCCACCTAGAGTACTGTGTCCTGTTCTGGAGGCTACACCTCAGCATGGACATTGACAGGGTGGAAGTAGTCCAGAGGATGGCTACCAGAATAGTGCAGGGGCTTGCACGAAAAGCCATATGAGGAGAGGCTGCAGGATCACAACATGTAATCCATGGCGGATAGGAGAGTGAGAGGGGACATGATTGAGACCTGTAAGTACCTCACAGGGGTGAATAAGGTGCAGGTGGGTAGTCTCTTTCAGAAGATGAGAAGCACCAGAACACGGGGTCCTGCAATGAAGCAGGGAGAGGGGAATTTAAGGGAAAGGGGAAATTGTTTAATCAGGAAAGGCACACTAAGCTGAAACCTGTTACTAGGTGCAACCTTGGAGCACAAGGAAGTTAAGTGTCTTGCTCAGGATCACACAGTATGCAAGTAGGAGCTGATGGGATTCAAACCCAGTAATCCAGGTTTATAGCTCAGTGCCCTTAACCACTACTCTGTACTGCCTCCTATGCATTTAAGAGATGTGAGGAAATATGTCTTCACAGAATGGGTGGTGGACTCCTGGAACAGGCTGCCAGAAGAGGTGGTGGGGGAAAAAACAGTGGGGAGCTTCAAGCATTTGGGGGACAAGCACACAGATATAACATGTAGAGGTTTGGGAGACACACCAGTGACCGAGTAGGGTGCGAGGTGTTGGAATAAGTTAGAAAAAATAGGGGGCACTGGATGTGCCTACTGGTCTGTTACTGCCAACAAATTCTATGTTTCTATGTAACCTACATCTGTGCAGCATAGAATGATTAGGATGATTCAGGATCAGCAAGGGAAATTCTATGGGAGGAGCTTTTGGTGCCTGAATTTGTAGTCACTACAGAATAGGGAGCAGGTAACATAAATGTTCAAATTTCTGGGGAATAAACAAGCTGATAGCTAGCAATTGTCAAGAGCTGAAAGGGTCTACAATAAAGGGCATCAGAATAAACTGATAGGGCATGGTCTGGAGGATCAAAATGTTCTTTGAAGGGTGGTGGGCAAGTGGAATGATTTACTTAGGGAGGTGGTGATGGGGACTTGGCAGGCTTCAAAGTGGGTGGGTAGACATATGGGCTGATAAGATGATGAGACAGTGGTGGGTCAGTGATCAAGCTACAACTCAGGGCTCAGCAGTATTACACAGCACTAGGCATGAAGGGTTAAGTAGAAACAGGTGATGCATTTTGGTCTACTTTCACGGTTGATCTCTGTTTCTGTTTCTATTATCTTCATTGCTAATCATGATTGATTGTGGCTAAGACCCAAGAATAAACCAATGTCATAGTCTGGGCAACAAGCCTCTGAGTTGGTGGCTTAATGGAAGAGGGATGCCTGGATATCAGAAAGAAAGTCACAGAAACATGGTACATGAGAACCATGATCAAGGCAATACCAGGGTACATAACCTACAGGAGAGACAGCAGGGGAGAAGAGGGGAGGAGTAGTTTCATAAAGGAAGGATGAAGCAACTGAACAAAAGAGTAAATAGGGAGGAGAGGAGGCATTGTGGGATCTTGAGACTGAAAGGGCACCAACTGCATAGGTTAGTACAGACTCTCATGTCAGGGGAAGGAATGGATGATATGACGGAAGGCATCTTAGAATGGCAGAGAAAGGAGATACTGTTGATGAGACCTGAATATGCCAGAACTGAGCACATTTGCTGCAGCCACATCCAAGAGCAGGGCCATTCTTGACACCCCATAGCAGGCATAGACAGCTGTTTGGAACCCACTGTGAAGGAAAGTTTAGACCTCGACCAAACGGGGCATGAGAGGATCTCAGATCTAGAAGGTTGCCATCTGGGAACAAGTGACCATCAAACAGTGGTTCACGCAACTCAGCTACAGAGTCGCTTGGCAAAAAGTGAGGGTACTTGACTTAGAGGGCTGACTTGGTGATGGGAGAGTGCCTCAGAAAGCACTAGCAAACAGGATAGAAGGAGGTGGGAGCAACAATGGGAATTATCAACTGGCATCACAGAGGCAACAAGCCTTTGTGAAGCAAATAAACAAATCAAAACGGAAGAAAAAGCCACTGTGGTTCTCAAAAGAGGGCTGTGAAAGGGAAGAAAGGATAGCATTCTGTATATAAGGAAACACAGAAGGAGCAGGACAGAGAGCTGTACCAGTTAAGGTGAAAGAAGTAGGGAGGGAAGTTGGAATAGTGAAGGCCCAAATGGAGGAAAAGATAGCCAATCTGTAGAAGGGGATAAATCCTTTATGTTATTTCAGCGAGAAAGACAAGGAGGGAGAAAAGAGGCTGGAATAGAATGAATGGTGGTAAGCAGAGGACAGAAAAGCAGGAATACTGAACTAATATTCTTGCTCAGTATTCAAAAAGAGGAGGGGAATTGCCTAACCACCAATAGGCTTCATTTGATAGGGGGTTGATCCCAGTCCTTTTCACAGAAGAAAGTGTTCTGCAAGAACTCCTAAAACTGAAGGTGGTGAAGCAATGGGTCCTGATGAATTCGTTCTAGAATTCTAAAAGAATTAAAAGGAACATGAAACCACTGGCTACCTTTTAAACATCCGTGGAGTGATGGTGGTACCCGAGGACTGGAGGAAGGCGGATCTGATTCTCTACAAAAGTACCCAAGACAGAGTAAGGGAAACTACAGACCTAGTCAGTCTCTTTCTGACCTCAGGTAGGGAAGTGATGGAGCCACTTCTGTGTTACTGGAAGTTGAGTACCTAGAGGTCAGTGGAGCACAGGATTCAAGGCAGCATGGATTACAGGGAAGGCTGCGTTGTGACGAATCTAATAGGATTTCTTTGACTGGGTGACCAAAGTAGTAGACCAGGGAGGGGCCAGACATGGCCTACCTAGACTTCAAGGCATTTGATACAGTCCCACACAAAAGATTATTAGTCAACTAACCAGCCTGGGAGGGGTCCCAGGGTGGTAGCCTGGGTAAACATTGGCTGACAACAGGCACAGAAGGTAATTGTAAATGAGTCCATTCTGAAGAAAGGGCAGTTGCTAGGGGCACCGCAGGGTTCAGTATTGGGTCCAGTCCTTTTAATGTCTCTCTGTGTGGTACTGCAGAGGATTGAAGGAAAATATGTCTTTGCAGATGACACAAAGATTGCAACAGGTTGATACACAAGAGGCGTGGAAAGGATGAAAAGGGACTTGCAGGGTTGGAGGAATGGCTGACATATGGCAGCAGATTCAATGCAAAAATGCAAAATAATGCACCTGGGAAACAAGAAACCAGGAGAAGAATACCAATGGGGGGGAGGTAACAACAAACAGGAAAGGGACCTGTAATTATATCAGATGACCTTAAGTTAGCTGTAATGTGAGAAGGCAGTAGGAGGGCTGGGGTATTGGATGTAGGGAGAGGCATCAGCAGAAAACAGGAAGTTGTTATCCTCTGTACAGACAGTTGGTGAGACCCCACTGGAATACTGTGTCAGTTCTGGGAGCCCTCCCGCAAGGACATAGACAGATAGAGGCAGTCCAGAGGAGGCAACTAAAATGGCAGGGTCTGCAAGAGGCTTCAGATGAGAGACAAAGGAGTTAATATGTATACCCTTGAGGAAAGAAGGAGAGGGGATGATAGAAACTTTCTGTACCTAAGGGAATCAACAAGTCTAAGAGGGTATCTTTCAGAAAAAGAGACTTGCAAGAACAAGGAATAAGTTTAAAGATAGAAGGAGGGCGGTTCAGGGCAATGAGGAAGTATTATTTCAGAGAGTAGTGATGCATGGAACAGCCTCCTGAGGAAGTTGGGGTCTAAAACTGTGGAGAATTCAGAATGCATGGTGCAGACATAAGGCAATTTTGGGGGGGTAAGAAGTAGGCTGTTGGTTAACTAGGATCTGTGGCTCATTTGTAGGTAGGGAATGGGCAGACTAGATGGCCTAGCGTTCTCATTCGTCAAAGCCTGTTTCTATGGAAGAGATGTCCAGTGAATGGCGAGACTGAGGAGTGAATTTCAAGAGGAGGAATTCCAGATTTTGGGAACTTAAAGGAGAAAGTGACTCAACCTGGATGATGTGTCAAGGTGGAGGGCAAGGGTGCAATGAGTTGAATTGTGGAGGGACTAGAAGGGGGGGGAGAAATAGGAGTGAAGATAAGTATGGGGGCGAGAGCTGAGCCAGAACTTCCCAACTAGATTGGCATTGTGCAGAAGTTGTCTGGCATTAAGGAATGGAAAGGAGAGTGATGTATAAAGGTTGCAGTGGTGTGTAAGTGGGGGCAACCCAGTAAGAAGCAGCAGAAGGAACTGAAGAGGGTGTCCAATCTGGAGAGGGCGGATATAGAGGTAGAAGAGTAGACTATGTCCCTGAAATTGAGGGCAGGGAGAATCATCTTTTGGATGATTTCTCTCTGGGCTTGCAGTGGCAGGCAGCTGTGGTGCCTGTACAGAGCACCAAGCTTAGGGAGCAGTGTTTTGTGGATAACATCAATGTGAGCCCCAAAATTGAGGGACTTGTCTAGCCATAACCCTAGGCACTTAAACGTGAGAATGTCATCCAGTATAGTACCAGAGAGGGTGTTGAAGGTAGGGGTGGTGACAAGTCTGGACAGCCTTTGCTTAGAGCCAAAGGTCATGGAGAACATTTTTTTGATGTTCATGGAGAGTTGGTTAGTGCGTTGAACCAGTGCTGGTGTTGTTGATGTCATGCTGAAGGTTGGCAGCTACATCAGAGGGGGAGGTTCCGGACTAGAATAGGACTGTGGCATCTGCATACAAATGGATGCAAGAGGAAGTGCAGGCAATTGGAAGGTCATTGAGGAAGATGGAAAACAGAAATGGTCCAAGTACTGTACCTTGGGGAACACCAGCATTGATCGGTAGGGGAGGGGAGGTAGAGTTACCAACTCTAACCGACTGTGTACGACCTATGAGGTAGGACCAGAACCAGCTGGTGGCTGATACCTAGAGGCCAGCCGATGACAGTTTGCACAGAAAGAGGGAGTGGGAAATGGTGTTGAAGGCTTTGGTAAGGTCAACAACTATTGCAGAGGTGATGCGTCCCTGATCCATACCTGTGACTATGTAATCAGTGAGCCGGAGGACAGAGGTGGTGGTAGAATGGTTTTTATGGAATCCAGACTGGAAAGGGGTGAAAAAGGAGGTAGATTCAAGGAAGGAAGAAAGTTGCTCTAGGTCCAAGTGTTCTTGGAGCTTTACCAGAGTGGGGAGTAAAGAGATTGGGCATAACTTGCCAGGGTTGGAGGGGTCACGACCGTTAGGAAGGGGTATAATGGTAGTAGACTTACAGGCATCAGGGACCAATGTGTGTAACAAGGAAAGATTCAGAAGAGTAGACAGAGGCTGAGTAATAGAGTAGGCTGAGAGGTGGAGAAGTTGGAGGTCGAGGCCATCAGGGCTTTTTCCCTTGTAAGGGTTCAGGGCTAATAAAACATGTCGGGTGTCCTCGGGTGGTGCAGGTTTGAAGGAGAAGTGTGCAGTGGGGGGGGTTGAGGCTGCAAAGTGGGTGGGGAGGGACATGTAGGGACACTGGTCGCAAGTGGGGAAGAGAGACAAAGAGGAGGTAGGCACAGGAAGTGAAGTAGTTATTGAATCTGGCTGCTATGGAGGGAGGGTCAGTTAATGTGTTGGAACCCACTTCTAAGGACTGGTGAAGGGAATGGGTGGGTGGGGAGAAAAGTATGTGGATAACCTTCCAGCATTTGGAAGGACTGTTGATGTTATCGTGGAAGGAGGCTTGAAAATACTCAGCTTTGGCTTGCTGAATGGCTTTGGTGCATGCGTTAAAGAGCATGCGGTAGCATTGAAAGTCATGGGGGGACCCCGAAGTTTTAAAAGCTGCTCATGCTTGGTCTCTCACATTGAAGGTCATGGGAGGAGCCAGAAGTTTTGAAAACCACCCATGCTTGGTCTCTAGTACGTTGGCACGCGATGAGTTCTGCAGAAACCCTGGGGAGGTGATTCCCACGGACCCTAGCATTTCTTAATGGCACATGTCAATCCCAGACATTGAGAAACTGCGAGCTGAAATAATTCAATGCAGTACTGACAGAAGCGGCAGTGGTGATAGGTGACCAATCTATGTTGGACAGATCATCATGGAGGGAGGACAGAGCCAAGGAGCAGAAGGAATGAAAGTTAAGAATGATAGGGGGTTTTAGCATGGTTGATTTTATGAACACAGCTCCATGTGATGGTCGCTGAGTGCATCGGAAGTATAGCAGAGAGTATGTCTCAATGTGGGTGCAATGTCAGTACCCAGTTGATAAGGGAGTGTTTACTAGATTTGTGATTAAGCCGTGTAGGGTCTGTGATGAGTTGCTTTAGGTTGAGTGAAGAGACATGGTTACAGACTTTGGATGGGGTACTAGACTGCCAATTGATATTGAAATCTCCAAGGAGGAAGAGTTCTCCAGGGGAGGCGATGGAGGAGACAGAAGAAGGAAGATCAGTGATAGAGGAGAGGGAGGAGACAGGGAGGTTAGGGTGGCAGTAGACACCTCCTACAAAGATAAGTAGGGAGAAGGGGAGGGAGATTTTTACTAGAAGCATTTCATAGGCAGAGGGGGAGGTGGTGGAGAGGCAGACCGAGTAATTAATAGATGTTGATATGTACATGGAAACTCCCCCACCCCTGGATTTATGGTCTTGGCAGATTAGGGAGTATCCATGAATGGATATTGCAGAGTCGGAGATTTTTGTTTATGGTGCAGCATGAGTGGCTGCAGAAGGTCAATTTTAGGGAGTAGACTTCTTTTTGTTGTACTTTTTCTCCCCTAGGGGCCACCAGTCTGCCTTACCTCTACATGTCTGGCATCCTCCGGGTATTCAGGCCGCCATCTCCTGGGACTACTCTCTGGCTCCACATTTGGGCCCGAAGCTACCCCCGCGGCTTACCCCCCATGGCGGGGTGGTGGGGAGCTCTCCCCCTAGCTCAACCCCCCAGATCAGGATCCAGTAATGCCGCGCACCCTCGATGCCGATTGAGTCCCCTCTGGAGACAGCCTTCATGCTGCTGCAACTAGTGCCCCTAATTTTTCCACTTTTTCTCCAAATCGGCTGAGGCGTGCAATGATGCCTAAGGCCCCGAGCGCATGCACGTCCGCATGCACTGCGAGCCAAGAGTCTGCCCCAGCATGTTCCCTCCATGTCCCTGCCAGTGCTCTACAGCCACCCATAGCCACCGCCAGAGGCTGCTAGAGCACTGATGCAACCCCCCCGGAGAAGGAGAGCAATCCTACAGATGCTCCATCCTTCTCCTCCCCTGCTGATCTCCGATGACTCAGGCTCATTCCCGAACCTGGGTCACCAGCATAGTGCGAGGTGTGGCATCCAGCACCTCAACCCTCAGCACCACCGGGCCGGCCAGGGAGTAGACTTCTAATGTTTAGGTGCAGGAGCTGAAGGCCATTGAGCAGATGAGGAGGTGCAGGGGGACCAGGGTTGGATTTGATGTCTCCAGCCATGATAAGCAGAAGAGTTATGAGGGTTCTTATTCGATGGTTAGGCCTTTTTTGACAGGGGAAGTAGTTGTCAGGAGGTGGATTTGGGTTTGTTATAGGAGTAGCTGATGTGGAATGAGAGGGCTCGCAAAGAGGCCAGGTGGACACTGGGGCTATGGAGGATGCTGGCAGCAGTGCACCAGGGAATTGTGTTAGAGGAAGCTCACTGGATGAGGGTAGGGTGGGGGAGGTGGTGCATAAGGGAGGGGTGGGTGGAGCAGGAGCAGTAGGAAAAGAAGAGGGAAGGGATGATATGGGAAAGAGCAGGAAGAGGCTCTAGGACAAGTGGGTATTTTTATTTTTTTTTATTGTAGAGATCAGTTTTACAACCTTTGAGGTCAAAGACTCGCTTACAAAGGTACCTCGTCAAAAAAGGGGGGACAACAATAGTTCGAGGTTAGGACATGGAGTGACGAACAAACAGGTTAGAATACATAATAAAAAAGAAAAAAAGAAAAATATACACTTAGAGAGAGCAGGCAGCCGGTAGGTGAGGGGCTAGAGAAGGTTAGTAGGGACCGGCATAGGGCAGTAAGGGCCAGGCGTAGGGTAGCTACAGGCATTCACAACATCGGCTGTCAAGAATATGCTGGCGGAGGGCAATTTTGAAGCGGCCAATACCTGGGATCTTGGAGATAGTTTCAGGAAGGGAGTTGAAACCAGGACGGGGCTAGGTGATGGAAAGATCTTTGGCAGCGAGAGGTCCTCGCTCTAGGAACGTTGAAAGTGGCGGTGGCGGCGTACCGGGTTGGCAAGGACCTAGCAGCCCGCTGCAAAGGTCCAGAGACCCCAGGGGGGCAGAGACCTGACAAGGATTTTTTGGCCAGTAGGCAGGTTTGATATTTCAGTCTTTCCTCAAGAGTGAGTATTTCTGTGTCGGAGTATAGCAGACAGGTGTGGGTTCTGCTGTGGGCACCGTAAGGAGCCCACATGCTTTATTAATAGAGGTCTGGACTTGGATAAGGCAGAGGCATCAGCGGCAGCGTAAACAGGGAGACCGTGAGTCAGCCAGCGATAATACTGATGAGGTGATGGCTAGTTTTAAGGTGGGTTCAGGAGACAGTCTTTGTGGCGGTAGAGAAGACCGATCCTGGAGTTCATTGCAGATGACAGCGCTTAAGGTGGGCGGAAAGTAAGGCCGGAGTCGAAGGTGATGCCCAGGTACTTGTAGGATGAAACCTGCTCCAGAGGAAGGGGTGTGCTGGTGGTGATGTGGAGGAAATTCCTGGCATTATTTTGCCGATGAGAAAACAGCATGGACTTAGTTTTCTTTAGGTTCAGGACTAGCGGTGATTGTTGAACCACTTTTCGGTTTGGAGGAAGGCGCTTTGCAGTATGATTTGGAGAGGAGTGGGTCAGGGTGTGATGCAAGGATAACAGCGTCATCAGCATAGAGTAGTATTTTGTTGGAACAGGAGCTGGGAGGGTGTTCAGGAATAGGCTGAAGGGTCGGGCCAAGGATGGAGCCTTGGGGACACCAGGTGTACCGGGAGGTAGGAGGAGAGGGTCCCATTTAGCTTGACTCTTTGGGACCTGTGTGTAGGTAGCTTGCTAACCACTTCAGGGGCCGCCAGCAGACCTATTATACTGAGGGAGTTTAGTAGCAGGGATGGCACACCGTGTCAAGGCCTTGGATAGGTCAATAAAGACCGCCCCTGCAAGATGACCTTTGTCTAGCGCTGAGTGAATGTGGTGGGAGAAGTCCAGAAGGGCAGTGGATGTGCTGTGGCCAGGGCGAAACCCGTGTTGCTCCGGACAAAGAAGGTTGTAGTTGGTGAGATATTCCGAGAGCTGTGTGTTTACTATTTTTTCTAAAGCTTTGGATAGGGGGGGAAGGATGGAGATGGGCCTGTAGTTATTAGGCAGAGAGCGGTCCCCGGACTTATGGATGGGGGTTACTTCTGCATGCTTCCAAGCCTTAGGGAATTGGCCGAGGCATAGGGATTTGTTAATGATAAGCGTCAGCGGGATGAGCATGACATCCAGCACGAGGCGAAGTATCCTGGAGTCGAGAGGGTCATTGGTGGGGTTCTGAGAGGCAAGGGCCTTTATTAAGAAAGGTTTGGCATCGTGTGGGGTGAGATCATTCGGAAGTGGAATTGCGGCCTGGGAATGGGAGCGAGGGTGGGTTTGGCAACCGGGTCTGAAAAATGGGCCGGGAGGACAGCACTTAAGTCAATGAAGGTTTTATTAAGGCAGTCAGCAATACAGGTGGGGTCAGTCGAGACAGTCCCATTTATGACAATCTGGGATGGAGGGGGGGAGCGGGTCTTACCGTTTAACTCTTTAATGTTGTCCCAGAAGGCTCTGGACGAGCCCAAGGAGGATGTCAACGCAGCCTGGTAGAATTTAGCTTTAGCCTGCTTGATTGCCCAGGTGCATTGATTGCGGGCTGCCCTGTAGGCTTGCCTGTCAGCAACCCTGCCGGAGTCATTAGCTAAGTGCCAGAGGTTATCTCTCTTTTTTAGTTGTTGGATCAGCGCAGGAGTGATCCATACAGCAGCCCGTTTTTTTATCCTACGAGTGTTGAAGGGTGCATACAGATCACAGGCATGGTTGAAGGCCGTGGAGAGGTAGGTAAGGGCATAGTTAACGTCAGGAGCACTGGCCAATGGGGACCAGTCGATTTGGGCGAGGTGACGTTTGAGGTTGGCGAGACCTCCAGAGAGAAACTGCGGCGAGGGTCCTGCTGTACCCTGGGCAGAGGGTGGGGAGGACCAGAAGCAGATGACTGGGGAGTGGTCACTGAGTGAGTCCGCAAGGACATCAACGGAGACTACTTTATGAGGTCGGTTGGAGAGGATGACGTCCAGGAGGGAGCTAGTTCTGTTACTTTGTTAAGTCTAGTGGGCTGAGTGACCAGTTGGGACAGGTCAAGGGCTGCAAGCTCATTCTTCAGATTATCTGCCGACGGCTGAACCAATTGGAATTTAAGTCACCCATAATTAACTGTTCAGCTGTCGGTAGGGTAGCCAGGTAGTCAAGGAGAGAGGTGGCTGCAGAGTCTTTGTTCAACCCCGGGGTAGATACGCCGCAGTTAGATAGAGCGGACCGCGTCCAGGGTAGGGGGTGATTTTTAAGGTAATGGCTTGCGCCCCATGGCTAAGCTCGGGGTTGGGGAGGGCAAGCCCGAGGATCGAGTTGCGCAAGTAGATAGCACACCCCCGCTCCACGCCGGCCCATCCTATCGGCCCTGAAGATGGTAAAGCCAGGAAGGGAGATGGCAGAGTCGGGTGTAACGGAGGAGAGCCAGGTTTCGGCAAGCATGAGAATATCCGGGGAGTGTTGGGTGACCCAACATTGAAGGGCTGCAGTTTTCTTAAGGAGACTGCATATATTAATAAAGGCAATTGAAAGCCTTTGCTATCAATGGGCAGAGGCGTGATGAGGTGACAGGCCGGGTTTGGGTTCACATTGCTGGAGAGCAGAGCAGCAGGAGAATTAGGCCTCGCAGTAGGGTTTGTAGCTGATGTGGGTGCAGATGTGGTCGACGGGACCCCACCAGGGAGGAGCAGGGATAGGAAGGGAGAGAACAACTGTGGGCGTTAGCAGGGAGCGTCCACTTGTGAATGGAATCACAATACTGTGAGTAGCACAGTGGTGTATGGTGTATGGGTGGCATGGTAGTCCAGGGTAAGGGAGGGATTCGGGGAATTGATTGATGGATAGGTGGGGTAGTCCGATGGGGGAGCCTGGGGTGAGAGGGGACAGTGTGCATTGGTTGAGGGCAGGTTAATGGGGGTATAGAGGGTAGAGAGGCATAGGGTGCTGTAACAGGAGGGAGCCAGCATAGCAAAGACCATGATTGAGTGAGACATTTCCCAGTAAAGAGCAAGAAATGAGGGCAGGCTCCCTCTAGTGCTGGAAAGATATAACCAGCAAATGGGAAAGTAGACTGATTGGTTATTGAGCCTCAGGTGACAAGTAAAATATACCCTATAAAAGGGAGAGCCCAGCAAGGGTGGTGGTGGGGGCGGTGGGGAGCCGAACACGTAGCGTTCGTCGGGGTTTCTCCAGAGCAAGCACCGACTTGTTTAAACACACAGGGCCTGGAGAAAAGGCACCAAAATCGCACTACAGACGCCCAGAGCTCCAGCCGAGCACAGTGTCCACAGGTAGGCTGGGCTCACTGACTGAGTCGCGATTTGCTTTGCTTGCTCCCTTCTAATTTTTCTTTTCAAGGCTGGATTTTACCTTTCCGCCTTCGCGACCAACGGCTCCACGGGGGATGGTGTTGTCCTGGGGGTTGGGAATACAGTCAGCAGGGAGGGCAAGTCCTCATTCAGCCCTCATGACCCAGCGGCTCCTTGGGGGGTTGGGGTGTCCAGGAGGTGGTGATTCAGGCTTCGGGGAGGGCATTTCCAAAAGCAGCCCTCGCGACCTCCAGCTCCACGGGGAAGGGGGGAATGAAATCTTTCCGCCCTCGCGACCAACGGCTCCACGGGGGATGGTGTTGTCCTGGGGGTCGGGAATACAGTCAGCAGGGAGGGCAAGTCCTCATTCAGCCCTCATGGCCAATCGGCTCCTCGGGGTGGGGGTGTCCAGGAGGTGGTGATTCAGGCTTTGGGAGGCACTTCAAAAGCAGCCCTCGCGACCTCCAGCTCCGCAGGGGTGGGGAATTAAATATTTCCGCCCCTCGCGACCAACGACTCCACGGGGATGGTGTTGTCCTGGGGGTCGGGAATACAGTCAGCAGGGAGGGCAAGTCCTCATTCAGCCCTCACGACCCAGCGGCTCCTCGGGGTGGGGTGTCCAGGAGGTGGTGATTCAGGCTTCGGGAGGGCACTTCAAAAGCAGCCCTCATGACCTCCAGCTCCACGGGGAGGGGGATGAAATCTGTTGGAGAAAGGCAGAGGTTAAGTAGGCAGGCAGGGGTAGTAAGCGATTTAGGGGCGGGCAGTGCAGGTGGGGATTTGCTGCAGGAGCGTGTGGCAGAGGCAAAATGCTGCAATGGGTGAGTAAAAGAAGAATGTGCAAAGATACAGGGTTTCAAAGGAGGAGAGCACAGGAGCAGGCTGGCAAAATTACAGTGAAATACACACTTGTATGAGCAGCACTTTGACTACCAATAAAACTCTGGCATTAGCAGGAAAAAGCAGTGTACAGTAGGAAAACCCATAAATTCACCTAGTCCCAAAATAAATACATACAGTGCTCTAATTACATCGGTTTCTCCAGAGCAAGCACCGACTTGTTTAAACAGACAGGGCCTGGAGAAAAGGCGCCAAAACCGCACTTACAGACGCCAGAGCCCAGCCGAGCACAGTGTCCACAGGTAGGCTGGCTCACTGACTGAGTCGCGATTTGCTTTGCTTGCTCCTTCTAATTTTCTTTTCAAGGCAGGATTTACCTTTCCGCCTCGCGACCAACGGCTCCACGGGGATGGTGTTGTCCTGGGGTCGGAAAACAGTCAACAGGGAGGGCAAGTCCACATTCAGCCTCATGACCCAGCGGCCCTCGGGGTGGGGGTGTCCAGGAGGTGTGATTCAGGCTTGGGAGGGCACTTCCAAAGCAGCCCTCGCGACCTCCAGCTCCACGGGGAGGGGGATGAAATCTTTCTGCCCTCTCGACCAACGGCTCCACGGGGATGGTGTTGTCCTGGGGGTCGGGAAACAGTCAACAGGAGGGCAAGTCCACATTCAGCCCTCACGACCCAGCGGCTCCTCGGGGGTGGGGGTGTCCAGGAGGTGGTGATTCAGGCTTCGGGAGGGCACTTTCAAAAGCAGCCCTCGCGACCTCCAGCTCCACGGAGGAGGGGATGAGAATCTTTCGCCTCCGACCAATGGCTCCACCGGGGTGGTGTTGTCCTGGGGTCGGGAAAACAGTCAGCAGGGAGGGCAAGTCCTAATTCAGCCCTCACGACCCAGCAGCTCCTCGGGGTGAGGGTGTCCAGGAGGTGGTGTTCAGGCTTCGGGAGGGCACTTCAAAAGCAGCCTCGCGACCTCCAGCTCCACGGGGAGGGGGATGGAATCTTTGTGCCTCGCGACCAACGGCTCCACGGGGGTGGTGTTGTCCTGGGGGTCGGGAAAACAGTCAACAGGAGGGCAAGTCCTCATTCAGCCCTCACGACCCAGCGGCTCCTCGGGGGGGGGGTGTCCAGGAGGTGGTGATTCCAGGCTTGGGAGGGCACTTCCAAAAGCAGCCCTCACGACCTCCAGCTCCACGGAGGGGGAATGAATCTTTGCGCCCTCGCGACCAACGGCTCCACGGGATGGTGTTGTCCTGGGGTCGGGAATACAGTCAGCAGGGAGGCAAGTCCTCATTCAGCCCTCACGACCCAGCGGCTCCTCGGGGGTTGGGGGTGTCCAGGAGGTGGTGATTCAGGCTTCGGGGAGGGCACTTCCAAAAGCAGCCCTCGCGACCTCCAGCTCCACGGGGGAGGAAGGAATCTACATGATGGGTTGAGATTAGAGTGAGTAGAACAGTGGAAAGCGGGGGGTGTGAGTGGAAGAGCAATAAAAAGAGAGGAGAAAATATTGGAGAAGGAATTAGAAGATATGGGTGGGGATATGTGGAGAACCTAGAGTATAGAGGTGTGTGAAGTGCACTGAAGTATGATGTAATGTATTGCTAGTTTACCAGCTGAGTGATAGAGAGAATGCTTAAATAGTCAACACTGGACAGGAGCCAATGTGGGAGGTGAATGGAAAATAGGGGAGAAGCTTAGGAGTATTTAATAGAGGCCGGGGTAGGGAGGACAGGTAGGATGAAAATACTATTAGAAAGAGCAATGAGGAGGTAGGGCACTGCTGGTTCGCAATGCCATGAATTGGAGTAGCCAGTAGGGAGGATGAGCAAGGCTAACCAGCCAGTCAGGAGACACCAGTGAATGGCACTGAATTTCAAATTGAAGGGCTCAGTGGAAACACAGCTGTACCTTGGAAATCTTTTTCTCGGGGGCGTGTGAACATGGGAGGCGGACGTTTCAGAGCAAGTATAAGAAATATGATACAAAAACAGTGTTATACAAACAATGGTAGATGAAGGTATAGATAAACTAAAGTGGGAGGAGTACAGGTGCATCAGTAATCAAAAACTACAACATGATGCAGTGCAATGCATAGAGAGAAATTACATACATACATACATACAACTATAGTGAATAAAGTGCAATTAAATCACAGTAGGGTTAGGAACATTTGCAGATGTGGAGAAAACAATATTATACAATACAATGCAAACAATATTACATGGTAGTGAGGGAATATATAAAGTGCAATGAGAACAGGTGCAATTAAGACAGCGAGAGTAGTGAACATCAAGCAGTGAACTTTCTGACACCCGTAAGCCATTACCTGGATCTTGGACTGGTCTAGCCCCTATGTGGGTTAAGATTTTTTGACTCCGAACCTCAGCTGCTCTAGCCTACTGAAGTCTCTTCATATCTCCAACACTCTCCTTGGTGTCAACGCTCCAACACAGCTTAGTGTCATCTACAAACAGGCTAATCTTGCCCAGTATCCCCTCACTCATGTCACAGACAAACATGTTAAATAGGACTGACCTCAAGATTGAACCCTGGGGAACTCCACTAGTCAAGTCCCTCTTCTTTGAGTGTTGCTTATTCATCACTTCGCAGATAGTTCTCAATCCACTTGGTTGCACCCTCACTCAGACCCCGGTCTCCAAACTATTTCACCAACCAATTAAGCAGCACTGAACCAATTGACTTTCTAATGTTCAGAGAATGCATGTCAATGGCCCATTCCAAACCCACAGCCAGCCTCACTACATTAAAAGAGTCAATGTGGTTTCTCTGGCATGATCTCCCATTCATGAAGCCATGTTGTCTTGCATCCCTGAATGCCATATTCCTTCAGGAACTGCCCTATCTGTTTTTTCAAGATGGCCTCAAGCAATTTGCCCATGGTTGAGTTGAGGTTCACTGGTCTGTAGTTCCCCAGGTACCCTTTGCCCCAAATGAATCAGAATAACATCCACCTTTCTCCAGTGCCATGTACTGTTCCACTCTAATGAATATTTGAAAATGTCTACTGGGGGAAAGGAAGCATTCTTCGTAGTTTTTTTTTTTATACTGAGTGTTTATTGAATTTAGAATGGAACACATCCACAAACAGATTCCTGGTACAGTGCTATCAATGGGTGAAACATACAGAGTTGTACCATTAGCTAAACAAGGAGCAAAGTAACCCTTACACATATGTAACCTCACTGTTGGTGGGGTGGTAATCAAATTGAGGCCTAAAGATCTTTGAAAACCCTGTCTACAGTACGACCATCAAGAGTTGGGTGTGTGCCTTGGGGTCGTCAGTCCTAACACTCACCCCATTCTCTTATACTGTACCCATCTCAAATTATTTACTTGTGGAATGGGTTGAGCATTAGGGCTGATGATGCCAAAGCACACCTCCGACGACTGTTGGTGTGTGCAGAGTGGGGGTGGGGTGTTAGGGTTGGAAACCCTAAGGCCACATTTCCCTACTTTTGTGGCTGGCTTTAACTCTAATTAGAGCATTAACAAAGTATTTTGCAATTTATTATATATTGTTGTAGCCGATCTTGTCGGGTCATCTGACCTGGCGTGCATCACCGAGACTTGGCTGGATGAAAATGCTGGGCCAGTTTTAGCCACAGCAGTTCCAGCTGGGTACTCAGTGATACACCGCCCAAGGCAGGATCGTAGGGGCGGGGGTGTTGCCATATGTTTTAAGTCAGAACTGGGCCTGGTGGAGGTACCAGCAGGAGTCACCAGATCCTTTGAGTGTATTTTGGGCGAGGGTGTGGGGTGCAGGATACTTCTTGTATACCGTCCACCAGGTGACAAGAATGTTTTCCTGCAGGAAGTCGCAGACTTCATTGTCGACCTGACGTTGGGGTCCCCCAGATGGTTGGTTCTGGGGGATTTCAATGCTTGGGTCGATGATGAACTCTCTCGATTTGGTCAAGACTTCCTCCAGTTGATGATATCATTGGGCTTCACACAGGTGGTTTCCTCCTCGACCCATGTTGGTGGACACTCATTGGACCTGGTGTTCCTTCTGGGGATGGGGATATCCGACTTGGTGGTGGAACGGTCGGATGGTCTGACCATCACCCCATTAGGTTCAGTTTTGAGGCCACCCTGTTAGGTCTGCCCCGGAGATGGTCCGATACCGCCCTTTGAGGGGTGTATCCCCAGATGACCTGATGGCGGTATTGGACCTATCAAGCCTACCGATAGATTGCTTGGATCCAGGTGACCTGGTACATGCTTATTATGAGGCAGTGACAGGGGCCCTGGATTCTATTGCACCAGTTCATGTTCGTCCTCTTACTCCTCGCCCCAGGTCTCCTTGGTTTAATGAGACCATGAGGGAGTTGAGGAGGGTTGGACGAAGGCTGGAGAGGCGTTGGTGAAGGTCTGGTCTTGATGATGACAGGCTTAGTTTGATGGACCATTATTTGGCCTATCAATCCGCAATCTCTCATAAGAAGGCAGAGTTCCTGTCCAGAGAGATAGCGGCTGCACAGAATAGACCAGCTCAGCTCTTTTGGACTGTGGACAGACTGTGCAATCAGTCTGTCTTCACCGAGAAGAGCTTTATCTCAGAATGGTGTGATGAGCTTGCTCTCTTCTTTGCAGATAAGGTTGTCAAAATCAGATAGGATATTCGCTCTTCCTCCCCAATGGAGGCGGACGGTGGTCGGCAGAGATGTCGAACACCAGTTTAGATGGTCTGACTTCAGCCTTCCCACAATCGATGATGTTGTGATGATCATTCGGCGCTGCGACTGACTAGCTGTGATTTGGACCCTGGCCCCACAGCGCCTCTTAGTGGGTTGTGTGGATAAGATCGGCCTAGTCCTAGCTTTGATCGTCTGGAAGTCTTTGGAGAGGGATTTTCCAGATCCCTTAAAGAGCTATAGTTAAGCCTCTATTAAAGAAATCCTCCTTAGATCCAGATTGTCTAGCAAATTACAGACCAGTCTCTAACTTACCCTTTGTGGGTAAAGTTATTGAGAAAGTGGTGCAGTGCAGTTGGAGGATCATCTGACCAACAACAATATCTACGATTCTCTCCAGTCTGGATTTGGAAAAGGCATAGTACTGAGACAGCACTTGTGCGGGTACTAAATGACCTCCTAATAGCGAGAGATCGTGGGACCCGATCCATCTTGGTACTACTTGATCTCTCTGCAGCGTTTGACACCGTTGACCATGGTGTGCTGTTAGGCGTTGCTGGTCAGTCTGCGGACTGTCTGGATGCGGTCCTCAGATGGTTCGATCTTACCTCGAGGGTAGGACTCAGAGAGTGGTGTCAGGAATTTTTCCTCAGCATCACTCTCCCTATCCTCTACGAGGTACTGCAGGAGTTCTGTTTGGCGCCTATGTTGTTTTGGTGTATATGCCCGTTAGGGGTGATTATTAGATGATATGGTTTGGGTTTCCTGCTATGCAGATGATACCCAGCTGTATATATCTTTTGTGCCCGGCCAGGGCGCTGCCTTGTCGGTATTTAATAACTGACTGAAGAAATCCAAGACTGGATGAATGGGAGTTGGCTGAGGTTAAACCGGAGAAAACTGAGGTGTTGGTTGTGGACAAAGGCGCTGTGGTAGGTCTGCTGGAGGATCATCCTCAGGCTTATGGCTTGGGTGTTCAACTGGCGACCTCAGATCAGGTGCGGAATCTTGGCGTAATAATTGGCGACCGTCTGACACCTAAATCCCAGGTGTCAGCGGTGGTCAAAACTTCCTTTTTCATCTGAGGAATATTGCCAGGGTGAAGCACCTGGTTCCTCCAGAGGACCTTCAACATTGATCCACGCCTTCCATTCCCTCCAGTCTTGACTACTGTAATTCCTATACCTAGGGCTATCGAGGTTGAACTTCACCGTCTGCAGCTAGTGCAGAATGCGGCAGCCAGGTTGTTGACTGGATCTTCTAGATCCAGCCATATAAAGCCTGTGCTTCGCAGACTGCACTGGCTGCCAGTGTTTTTGCGAATCACCTTCAAGGTCGGTTTACTGACCTATAAAGCCCTACATGATCTGGGACCTACCTACCTGAAAGAGCTCCTTTGCCCCTACAGTCCCTCCCACTCCCTCTGATCCACTGACGAGGGATTGATAGAGATTCCCAGGGTTCGTTTGAAAACATCAGGCGCTAGATCGTTTAGTTTTATGGCACCGACCCTGTGGAATTCTCTACCTCGTCAGGTGTGAAATTGCCCGACCATCCTTAGTTTTAAAGGAGCTTTGAAAACCCACCTTTTTAGCATAGCTTTTAAGGATTTATATTAGTTTTAATTTTATTGTATTTATTGTTTTGTGAATTTGTACAGGTGCTTTGATTTTAAGAAAAGCGCCTTCTAAAAATAAAGATGAATTGAATTGAATTGAATATATATATATATATATATATATATATATACCATGGGGAGAGGGCTTTCTCAGTAGGATAACCTGTGTTATTTCCACTGCAGTGAGGATAAATCCTGATGACATCAGCAGAGTGAGGATATCGACATTTATCCATACTCTGCTGATGTCACCTGAGTGAAGATAAATGCACTGCAGCTTGCATTCTAAAGGAAACTGCCTCAGAAAAAATTTCTCTTTCTCACTGAAGCTGCAACCCACTCAATTAGCTTTGCAAAAGACTCTCACCTATGTCACATTGTGTTTCTGACATTGCTAGCCCATTACTGTGCTGATCTCAGCTTCAAAACAACCTGAATTCTACATGAAAGTCTTTTACAAAGCAAGTTCTGTTTCTCAGTGCTACCTGCAGCAGTTTGTCTGTCTCACTGAGCCTCTGACTCACTCAATTAGCTTTGCAAAACACACTCACCTGTGTTTCTGACTGCCAGTCCACTCAGAATACAAACACACACACATACACTGACAGCACACACAGAATGAGCAGGAAACACACATACTCAGAAAAAATGTTCCTGCAGCTCTCACCCCTGTGGTATAAATTGCACACATGATGGGCAGATCATGACATATGGAAAATATTCTCACTTCTGCCTCATAAGCTGTGTATTTTCACTCGTGCCTTCGGCACTCTTGAGAATACACAGCTCACTCTGCAGGAGTGAGAATATTTTCCATATTCTACTCTTGCCCATCATGTATCCTATATATATATATATATATATATATATATATATATATAAATATATATATATATATTATATTCGTTGCAAAAACTCTGTTAATGCATCAATTAGGGTTATTTCTACAGTGACAAAAGTGTGGAAATGCGATGTTAGGGTTACCTGACCTTGACCCCATCAACGACCCCACCCCCCTCCACAGACCAACAGATGCCGAGGTCTGCCATAGGGTCATGCGTCCCAACTCTCACCCAATTCCATATGTAAACAAGTTGACATGGTACAGTAAAGGAGAATGGGGTGAGAGTTAGGCCACTAATCCTATGGCAGACCTCGCATCTGTCGGATGAAGAAGTGGGGCGTGGTTGGGGGTCAGGGTCTGGTAACCCTAACATTGCATCACCACACTTTTGTCACTGTGGAAACAACCCTAAATGATGCATTAATGGAGTTTTTTGCAATAAATTTCCCTTCTTTTTGAGAAAGTGTAATATAAATAGTAAATAGTATGTGTTGGTGGGAGCATGGGGCCCTTTGGACTCCACGCTCCCACCAAGCTGCCCCTTTCTGTGTAATGATATGTGTTTGTGGGAGCAAAAGCCTTCTGGGCCCTTCACTTCTACCTACACATAAGCACAGAGTCATACAGCAGTTCTATAGGTCATGGAAGGCTTGTAACTTTAATTTGCCCATATCTGAGGAACCATAGCAGCTAGTAAGAAAATGGAAGTGTGGTTGTAATCATGAGAGTAACTAGTTCCCATAACATGCAGTCGACCGAATCAGTATTGCACATTGTGTCCAAGATAGGGACAGCAGAAAGTGCTGTGAATACGAAGTCTGTGACCGTAATAGTGGTCCTTGGACATGAAAATGAGCAATTGGAACAGTAAATCGCAAATATTTCAGGAACCGTACAAAGTAGAAAAAAAATTAAAATTCCATGGGTTTCATGACCTTCCATCCTAGTTCTGAGCAAGATTAAGAATTTTTGTGACTAAAAGTCCGTATCTCGAACTGTTTCCGAGATACGGTCTCCAAAAGGCGCCATGGACACCACAGTGTTATCCTATGGGAAAATTGTGGAACTTCAGAATGCTGAAACCTTGGCCCCTGTAATGTTTTTGCACCAAACCACCAAAAGGCACATTGGTGGGATGAGGGCTTGCCACCCTGCAAATTTCAGCCCAAAAGATCAAACCGTTTTGTTGCAGGAGAGTGGCAAAGATTTGCAGTTATTTTGAGCATACTTTTGCAAAATACTTTCGCAAATCACGAATGTTTTGCAAAAAAAATCATGAAACTTTCACATTTGTGAAAGTATTTTGAGAAAGTATTTTTCAGAAAATTTTAAAAATGCATTTCTGGGAGGTTTAAACCCTCCCAAAAAACATGTCTAGCATTCTCAGGACTCAACTAGATGAACACAACAAGCAGTGTGTTCCTAGAGGATCCCAATTTTAAATGGCAGGCATTTTCCTGTGCAGTAACTAAAAAAAAAATGTCCGACTCACGAAAGTAAAAGGGCAATTTGCAACAGTAAAAATGGCCATTGCAGAATTTCATGATTTTATTAACTTTTTCCATTGACTATAATGGGAAATTGTTTTTTTAAAAAGCTTTTGAACGGTTTAATATTTTTATACCAAATCTTCGAAAGGCACATTAGTGACCAAGGCTGTATCTTTCCTGAAGTTTTTGGACTGAATGGAAAAACCATGTGGGCTGTGGGTGCAAGAAAGAAACATGCAAAAAGTCTGTTTTTTCGCATTTTTTGGCATTGTGCAGCTCCATAACCTTACATACGACTGTAAGCGGCTTGGCAGATCCAGAGATCTATGGCACCAGACTATGCATGCAAAAGTTCAAGCAAATCCGTTGTAGGGTGGTAAAGTTATTAAAGTGCAAAATTTGAGGTTTTGCAATGAAGTGGCTACTCGACCCTAACTATAGTGCCACTACCGTGGCATTATAATACAGTATGTATATAATTATATGTATATATACATATACTGCATATTGCTACACATATTTAAATTAACAGTCCTTTGTTGGTGGTACAATCTGGGCCACATCGGTGATAGTGATAGTGGACTGTGATGGTGACAGAACAGGCAGAGTGAGTGGGTGCCAGAACAAGATCGAGGCCCGGTTCATGCCAGTAAAGCAATGGTTGGGCCGGGGGGGTGGTCAAAAAGGGAGTCAGGTCCTCCAAAGAGTTGTTTCTCAGCATATGAAGCAGCATCAATGGTCTGGGCTAGTTAAGCTAAAATAAAACAAACCACATAGCTCCCTTCCACAATAGCAACATTTCCAATCACTGCCAGCCAGGCCCCATTGTAGCCATTTGGCCAGCATCCTCCCTGGCCTTTATAGCACGTCAACCAGGGTTGGGTGTTGAGTCAGCAGCAACACCACTAAGCAGCAGCTGTCTGCCAATTTTATTGAAAGAAAATCAAAAGGCAGCAGAAACGTTTGTGGGTATGAAATTCATGCCACAGAGTGCAGGAAGGTAGCAGATGTCCATGGCCATGGGGGTAGGAAAGCAGCCGAGAAGCTTTGTCCAAAGTGGGCATGGTAGGCCAATGCACCATAAGTCATCCCAGAAAGGAGGGCTCACACAATAGGGAACGGCCCAGTAAAGTTTGTTTAAAAGGTCCCAGACTGCAGCAAGGCTGCAACTGGCCCCATAGTCATGGGCAAGGCTTGCTTGTTTGGTAATTATTTAAGTAAAAGTAGTCCCACATAAGGGGAGAGAGCTTCTCCTATCTTCCAGTTCCACACAGAAACCAGAGGAGTTTATGAATAATAATGTATGTTAGTGGAAAGCACTGAATAGAACATTACTGGACAGATAAGACTGACTGTATGAATTAAAGAGGAAATCACAAGAAAGGGACATACAAGGAGGTGGTGGAGCTGGCAGTAAAAGCAAGAGCAATGCACAAAAGGAAAACTGCACTCAAAAAGGATGCAAAGAGAGAACTGGACTCACTCAGTGTGTGCAATTCATTAATTTCAACATAAAACAAGCCAGTAACTGGGTATGCAGACACTAGGTTTTAACATTTTGCATGCATGCACTTTCTCAAGAGACTTTAGCCATGTTTACATGGCAGAAGCACCTCAAATACAAACCACAGCAGCATGGTTCCAACCACTTGCCAGCTGCAATTTGTCTGTCTACATGGCCCCTCTCTGCACCGCTGCAATCTGTGCTGGTGAGGGGCCATGCATCACAGGGGAGCTGGACATCTGTTGATTGCTGTGGCACAGGCAGTCCACACTGCCACTTAAGCTGCTCGCTCCTCTTGGCACTCCCAGCTTGTCAGAGAATCTGGTAGCGTCTTAGCGAGTGGCTTAATTGGGTATGTGTCTACACAACATATTTGCACTGGAGCATCTTGACCGCATGAGTTACTCCAGTGCAAATGTGACCGTGTAAACACGGCTTTTGTTGTTCAACCCAGCAACCTATTTTAAAGACAAAATTTAAAGAGACAGAGCATGCAAATGTTGCAAAAGATTTACAAATATTTAATTTCTTGAATTTTGTTAACTGAGTAGGCCCACTGGTTCACAAATTCCGTTTTTCAGGGGTGACCCAGAGTTAATACCACAGAATGGAAAACAATATAGATTTTACAGATGTCAGACAATTTATGGGGTAATGAACTGGTTGTGCTAATTCAAAGACATACCATAACAAAAAAAAAAATGTACGCAGGGGTAATATGTACCGTAACAAGAAACAATGTACACAGTACAGGAGATTAGTTAACAAATTGGATCATAATACATGTCAAGGCAGTAACACAGTATTAGACAAGCATGTCAGATGGACATACCATAAGTAGTGCAAAACAGAACAGGATGGGAAGTTCAAGTGCCACTACATGTAATACCAGAAACAATGAGGAGTAGCAGCTGCAGGTCCAATATACATTTACAATTTCATCTAAACATCTGATTGAGACATTGAAAAGTGCAAGTGCTTGATAAAGTGCTACTTAATAAACATAACACCATTATAAAGTTAAAAACTAGAAAAATGGATGAGCTGATTCAAGTACTATTAGTTTAGATATTTGGCAATGCTGGCAAGAGTGCTGCTCCCAATACGCACATAACCAATAGACTACTTACTGTTCTGGAACTTACAAGGAGTTCAACATTAAATACTGGGAAATAGTTTATTGTTCCTTGGTGAAGCTCTTTCATTCAATCCCAGTATGGCAACATCCTACATACAGTACCATGGAGGTAGCATAGCACCATGGTTTAGGGCACTGAGCTGCAAACCTGGAGACCTGGGTTTGAATCCCACATCCCCCACTTGTATACTGTGTGACCCTGAGCAAGTTATTTAACTTACTTGTGCTCCCTGGTTGCACCTGGAAACAAACTTCAGTTTAGCATGCCTTTCCCGATTAAACATCTTCCCCCTCACATAGCCCATTAATGTGGTTGGTTAAGAATGCCATTATTCTCATATGTGATATGAAGGCAGGGTCCTCTTTGTCGCAAACAAATAATCTTAGTTCATTTATGCAGAATCTGAAACAGCAGGAAAACACGCTTTATTTATTTATTTACTGAATTCCCAGAACTACAAACCTTTGAGTCAGAGACTCTTCACAAAGGCTCCATGTCAGACAATAAATGGTTACAGACAGGTTGAGATGCAACAAATTAGATAGATCTCAGTACATAATAACATAGCATAATAACATAAAGAAAGTAAAAAATGCAGTTTGTAAATTATAGGCATTTTCACCAGGTACTATAGTAGGCAAAGAGAAATCATTCAATAGTGAAGGAGTTTAGAGAGCAGTCGGAGATAGACCTTGTCATGACAGCAAGAAGGGGGGTAGTGGGTATGAGACCAGGAAGTGAAAGTGGGTTAGAGACAGTCACAGCGTCTTGAACTCAGAAGAAGCTGACGGAGACTAGGTTTAAATTGCCCAATTTGGCTAAGGCAGAGATCTCTCCAGGCAGGATATTCAATCATTTTGGGGCCCTGTACATGGATGCTTGCTGGCCAAGAGAGGTTCTACAATGCGATACTTGCAAGAGAGACTTAGCAGCACTTCTTATAGCCATTTGGGGGCGCCTGCGAGATGAGATGATTGAGGGAAGGGGTACAGAGACCAAAGGCAATCTTCTTGGCAAAGAAGCATGCCTGATATTTGAGCCATCCCTTGAAGTTCAGCCAATTTGCCAGTGAGTAGAAATCGCAGGTGTGTCTAAGCCTACCACACCCAGCCACAAGCTGACAGGCCTTGTTTAGTGTGATCTTTATCCTGTTTAGAGTAGTGTTAGCTGCAGACCCATAGATAATAATTCCATAATCAGCTAAAAAGAGGACCAAACATGTTACAACTAGGCGGAGGGCAACAGGGGGCAGGCAAGATCTGTGCCTATAGAGTAGGCCAATCCTCTTATTGACAGCAGTGCAAACTAAGTTAATGTGATCATGAAAAGATAGGGAAGTGTCAAGAGTAATGCCAAGATATTTAAACTTGTGAACTTGTTCCAGGGGGGTTGAGCTGACAGTTAACCCTTGCTGTGCCGCAGACTGATATATCAGTTCAGAATTCCTATACATTCTAATTCTGTCAGCAGCCCAAGGATTAAATATATTAAGGGGGAAGTCTCTATGTTTGTTCTGCGGTTGAGCAAACATTACTTTTGTTTTTTGATAGCTGAGGATGAGTTTATGTCTGGAGAACCAGAGTTCGAACTCAGTAAAAAAACTTTTGAAGTCTTTTTGTAGGAGGGCAGGATCCAGGTTGATGCAGAAAATTACCACATAATCGGCATATAATAGCATCTTCCCAGAGCAGGCAGAAGGGAGAGTGTTCAGAATCAGACTGAAGAGGAGCGGGCCGAGGATTGAGCCCTGCGGAACCTCTGACCTGACAGGAAGACAGGCAGAAAGGGTGTTGTCAATTTTAACTTGTTGAGCTCTCCCATTTAAGTAGTTGGCAACCCATGAGGTGGCTTTGGATGATAAGCCCATGGAGGGAGGGACTCCATGAGAAGGGCATGATTGATCGTGTCAAACGCTTTAGTCAGATCTATGTAAACAGACCTGATTAGGTGACCTTGGTCAAGTGCTTTCTGGATGCAGTCCTTGAATTCCACAAGGGCTGTGGAGGTGCTATAGCCCTTCAGAAATCCATGTTGCTGGGGCATTGTAAATTACGGTTCATCAGATACTCTGTGAGTTGATCTGAGACAATTTTTTCAAGGGCTTTGGAGATGGGGGAAGGATAGAAATCAGGTGATAGCTTCCATGGAAGGTTCTGTCACCACTCTTAGGGATGGGAGTGACCACAGCCAATTTCCATTGGGAGGGGAGCTATCTGAGACACAGGAAGAGATTGAGTATTTTGGTTAGAGGGAACAGGACAGTGTAAAGAACAAGATGCAGGAGCTTTAGATCCAGGGAGTCCCCACTAAATTGGGACTTCCCAAGGACCCTATATACTGTAGGTAGAATTTGGCTTCTTGCTGTGAGATAGTTCTGAATCAATATGGGGGATATCCATGCGGGGGTTGGAGTGAAGTTGGAGCTGTAGTTAAAGAAATCTGGGGGTACTGAGCTAAGATAATTAAATGCAGTATTGAATGTGTTGGCTATGAGCTGGGGGTTCTGGGAGAGGATACCATCAATGCTGAGCAGAGAGGGTGGGGGACTCAGTTTTGCCATTAAGTTCCTTCATGTTGTCCCAGAAATTCTGCCTATTACCCCATGAGAATGTGATATGGTTTGGTAGTGGGCAGCTTTTGCCTGGTGAAGTTCCCTGGTACAGAGATTTCTGGTTGCCCTGTAACGTTATCTATCAGCAGGGAGACCTGTAGCTAGGGCCTTGTGCCAGAGATTGTCACGGTTGGACAAGAGATTCAGGAGTGCCTGGGTGATCCATGGAGTTTCATGGCCTTTTATAACCCTCTTAACATAGGGAGCAAAGATGTTGAACTCAGAGTTGAAGGAGGCAATAAAGAAGGCCAGGGCATCATCAGTACTAATGGCAGTGTCTATCAAGGACCAGTCCCAGTTTAGAAGGCAATTTTTGAATTGTTGGAGGGAGCCTTTTTTGAGAGATCGCTGGTAGGAGATCTTTGGTGGTGTTTTTTGGAGGGGTTTGACCATTTGCAATAGATGGGGGAGTGGTCACTTAGGGAGTCAGGTAGGACTCTGAGTTCAGTGATTCTATCAAGTTTGGTGGTTAGGATGAGGTATATTAGCAAACTTGTGCCAGAATTACAGTAAATTTTGATGGGCAATTGGACCATTTGGGTCAGATCGATTGCTGCAGTGGCATCCCTAAATTGAGCAGCTGCGGTGGCTAACCAATTTATATTAAAGTCACCTAAAGCGAGTATCTCAGCTTTTTTAGGCAGCTGGGTGATACATTCCAGGATGGCATTGAAAGCTAGTTTTTGGCTACATGGCAGGATAAATGGTTACGTGGTGGGATATAAACTGCCATAAGAAGTAGCATTTTGCCTGTGTTCCCTAGAGCCAGCTTAATAGTCAGAGCATGAGCTCTTTGGACAGGTGGTGGAGTTTGGAGTACTTACCCTTATTGAGAGTCCCAAATGTAGAAAACACAGCCGCCACCCTTTTCCCCCACCCTATCAAGCCTGAGGACTGAGTAACCATTTAGTGTCATGGCAGAGTCAGATGTATCAGGGGTAAGCCAGGTTTCAACTTTAGCTTGAATGTCAGGTTTGTGCACTGCCATCCACACTTGAAGAAGGGCAAGTTTTTTTAGGAGACTACATATGTTCATTGATGCCAGTAGGGACCACCCACGTTACATTTGACAGGGTTTGCTTTTGTGGGTGGCCGTGGGTTAGGATGAACATTGCCAGAGAGGAAAAGAAGCAGTAGGGCAGGTCTGTACAGAACATGTTGCAGTAATTTGGTTTTAGAATAAAATTTGCTATGTGATGACTTAGAAATAGTGAAGGGGACTGGGAGGGAGAGTACATGCGGCATTATGAGACAGGCAAAGACTGGTATGGGAGCCTTCGGTGGAAGCGGCTGTGGAAGTTTAGCACAGCTGGTGTCACCCTGCAGTACCAGTGAGTAAGCTACTAGTGGTGTGGCAGTGGGAGGGGTCTTCGTGGCTGAGGGGGTGGGGGTGTGATCAATAGTATTAGCAGGAGGGAGAGCAAAGTCAGGACTGGGGAATCGATGACTGATAAAGAGTTGGGGGGACTTTAAGGAAATGGAGAAAAGAAGAGAGAGGTATTAGAATTACAAATAGCCCTACCTTAGTAGGCCTGGTGCCATGGCGCAGTGGTAGAGTCACTGCCTCTAATGATGAAGGTCAGGTGTTCGAATCCAACAGGGAATCGGGGACAAGAGGGGAAAGAGTGGCAAAAAGATGTAATAAAGGCAATATATGAGGCCACGAAAGGAATATGAGAGATGGAGTAAGCAGGAGAATGGTCAGAGAATGGTAGGCCAGACATGATGGCGCAGAGGTAGGGCTGTTGCCTGCAGTGCTGAGAATACAGGGTCAAAACCCGGTCCTGGAAAGTAGAAGAAAGTGACTGGTATCTAGGTACTAATAGAGTGAGCCAGAGATGAAGGGCAGGGGATCGTTGATGAAAGGCTCGGTGGATGGGGAGGAGACAGAGCAGAAACAGGGAGGAAAGGAGTGCATTTTACTGACCCCTAGTGAGCAGCAAGTATAATCTGCAAGTGGAAAAGTTGGTACTTAACCAAAATGCAGCAGTCACATGACTGGGAGTGGCTATAACAATAGGGCCGGATGTGGGTGGATGGGGCAGTCGATGCAAAGCATCGACAAGCCAACACCCCTGCAAACTGGCTGTTTCAGAGAGAGGTGTTCACTGCCTTTGAAAGCTGGCTCCTGTTTCAGGCTGTGCTTCTCTGCTTGTATTAATAAGGTGTACTAAAGAAAAGCTATGATTTTCAATCTGTCATTTAAGCCGGATAGACAGTTGTCCCATTTTTAAAAATCCAAAATGCCTCCCTTGAGCATAAAAGTGCTTCTACGGTGAAGCCCCAGGATGAAGTGCAGTGTCACAGGTTTACTGCATGACAAATGGAATTGCCTCCCATTAAAACTGCATTGTTTGCTGCAGTAACCCTACGGCAGAATTCTGCAGTGCTGTGTTTCATCCTGGTGGACTTCACAGTATATTAGTCTTTCTGATACTGAGCACTATCTTCTCAATTCCAACAAATGAACAATCGTGTCTATACCCTTGTGCTGCCTCTGAAACATGGATCAATAGGGCAGAATCTAAACCTCGCTGTTGGATACACTGCATGTGTTCTCCATCCTCTCTTTAAACTTGTGTTTTGTGCACCAAACATAGTACACACTGCATGTGCACATTACCAGATTCACAACACCCGCTGTATCACAATTAATGAACTTCTTGAAGTTCATCTTGAAGACGTGGAAGACTAAGGTTTGCTGTCAGAAAGCACCTAGCTTTACCTGAGCTTTTTTCTTCTAGGTTTGCTTGAAAGGACAGAGCAAGGAGCAACATTAACAGAGCAAGGAGAAACATTAAGGCTTCTTTTGGCTAAACAAATAGAGAATACTAGATGGGCAACTATGCAGAACCAGTGTGTTCTGCCACAGAGGGATTCTGATTCCCTCTGACCTCGAGAGCGAGCTCGAGAGGTCAATGGGAATCAGAATCCTGAGGTGGCAAAGCACACTGGTTGTGCATACAATTGTTCATCCTGTATTTTTTATAGTGTATAGTACTGTGTGAAAATGTGTTTTGTGAGTTCTTTTGCTTTCAAAATGAAACTGACTCATGCAGCCTCTAGAGGTTCTAGAATGTTGTTCTACCACAGTAGGGTAGAACAGCATTTCATGACATTGGAACTGTGATAGAACAGCATTTTGAAAGGGATGAAATTTTATACAGAACAACATTCCACTATACACTATAGTACTATCTTGATACTATTTTGTTTTTCTGCTTACAGATTGTGTTTACAGGTTTTGTTACTGTTTTGTGCTTACAGGTTTTACAGTTTGATCTCTCTTTGGGCTAAGCAGGGTTACTGTTTTGTTACTATTTTGTTTGGTGCGTACAGGTTGTGCTTACAGATTTTGTTTTGGGCTTACAGATTTTACAGTCTCTTTCTCACATTGAAGGAGCTAATTGCTTTTCTTCCACCTATCTTCCAGGGGATTAAGAGTGTAACTGGGAGATGGTGCTGACAAAAGCTTAGAACCTTTCAACAGAAGGAAGATTTAAAAGGTCAGGTTAGTCGGTGTGTTGGGGTGGAAGACTAAGGTTTGCTGACAAAAATCACCTAGCTTTACCTGAGATTTTTTCTTCCAGGTTTGCTGGTGTAACCCCCCCTACAAATGGGGGTTCCCAAAAAGTCTTCCTTAAGCTTGCTTAAATGCTCACTGCCAGGCTGGGGTCCTGCGTTTTAGCAGTCTAAATGTTATTGCCAGAGAGTGCCTGTATAGGCTCTATGTATTGTCTCTTTAAGAGCTGCCTTCTCACAGTTATAATTAATCTAGGAGGGGGGATGAATGTTTCCATGCCTGAGTCCCGCCCAGGCTGCCAGATAATCGCTCAGTTTCTGCCATCACTATTTACGCAGAGGGAGCTCTCTCAGAGGATGTAACTGTTTGCTGAATATCTATTAGAGTGATAAAGATATTTTAGTTTCTCTAACCTGCCTTCTCTGCAGCATGGACAGTTTCTGTTTGTCACCACCATCTTGGCCCTGGACTGACGAAATGGGCCACTCCGTACCTTTGGGGACTCTAAAATGAAGCCTGTCCCCAGGTGCTTTGTGGGAGCAAAACTTTGTAGGAATTGTAGTTTGGGGCTTTTGGCACCTTAACGGACCTGGAGGGGGAGCCCTAGTTGTGACTGACAGAAGAATCAGCCAACCAAACCTTTTGGATCCTGGGGAAAGTCCCAGGAGGATTGTAGTTTCAGTCAGATCTAAGTTGGGAATTGAAGAAGCAACAGCTCGAGACAGTCGAGCAGCAGTGCTGCGTAGTTTTGTGTGGGAGAACTGTGGAAAGGCTTGAATTTGGCCTGTTTGTTTGCCTGCTGCCCCCTGAGAGGGAGAAGAGAGTTATTTCGGACTGAATCTGAGTTGTGAGAACAAAGTAAGCCAATGAATTGTGACCAGGCTCAGAACTGAAGAAGACCGAAGATTTGCTGAATGCAATCGGCCTGTCAGGATTTCCAGCCACCTCTGAACTCCCGGTTTGGGCAGAGACTCTGTGATTGCAACCGGGGAGCCATTGGCCTGGTACAGTGGAATTTTCCTTACATGTAAATGTGCTGTGTGCTGATAGTGGGTCGTGATTTGGTTCCCCACTCTTTGTCTGAACTGTGTTTTGCTTGCTGGAGGCTACATCCAGCTCCACGGACTGAAATCTGTATTCATTCCTGATTGGCCTGTGCCTTGCCACACCAGCCCAGCTAGACTACCCACTGCACAGAGAAAGCCATCAACGAGAGACCTGCCTGGGGATCAGCCCCCTGCTCCACGCTTGAACAGGAATGATGCATCTGTGATTCATGTGGGCCCTGCTTCTCCTGGAACTCCAGTTCAACCACCTGCAGTCTCAATTTGTCCTGCCTATGTTCAGTATTGGGTATCATGAGTAAACATCAGGGTAGCTCCCTGCAACAACAGCTTAATCTAAAGTGTGTCATCTGATTGTCTTGTTGCCTTTACTTTCACCAACTGAGCCCTTCGGCTCCGGATTACAAATAGTGTGTGTTGTGCATGTTGCTTTCTTCCAACACAGGGCCCCAAACAGCTGCAACGCCAGCCTACCCCCGGCAACGTTCCTGGCTAGCCCACCTCTTTCCCATCTGGGTACCCAGAGTGTGTGATTGTGTAGGGACTCTGAAGTGCATGCATAACTGTTTGATTGATATAGCCTTCAAGTTAATCAACCTGATTATGCCCCTCCCTTGTCCAAGCCCCCTGAATAAATCAGATCTAACTTTTTTTGCCTTTAATCTGACTGTGGTTCCAGTTTGTGCCAAAAGTACTGTACTGTTGCTATTTGCTGTGCATAACCTTGTTTTACAGGGGGTCCCCAGGGTCGAGCCAGAGGAACCAGCCCTGGTGGTAAGTACAAACAGTGTAGGTACTTGTATGGTGTACAAGGGGCATTGTGACAGTGATTATTGTTCAGGCTACTAGAAGGAAAAGAGGGGGGTTATGAAGTGCCATAGGGCTGTGCCCAGGTTAGCTTGACCACCAACAACCCTGACCTCTGGGTGAAGGCACCCATTTCAGAATCCAGGCCCCTTTAACCTGCTACTAGCTAAGCAGGGGTAGTAGCCCTTGGGTTAGCACCACCTAGGGATTACACTTGAAAGGCAAGAGCAAGGAGAACATTAACAGAGCAAGGAGAAACATTAAGGCTTCTTTTGGATAAGCATTGTTACTGTCTTGTTACTATTTTGTTTTGTGCTTACAGGATGTGCCTACAGGTTTTGTTACTGTTTTGTGCCTACAGGTTTCACAGTTTGATCTCTCTTTAGGCTAAGCAGTTACTTTTTTGTTACTATTTTGTTTTGTGCTTACAGGTTTTGCAGTCTCTTTCTCACATTGAAGGAGCTAATTGCTTTTCTTCCACAGCTCTTCCAGGGGATTAGGAGTGTAACTGGGGAGTGGAGTTGACAAAGGCTTAGTACCGTCCAGCAGAAGGAAGATTTAAAAGGTCAGCTTACCTTTACTTTTGTCCATGGGGCTGTGGTGGGTGGTGTTTTTTGGAGCCATTGTCGAAGGTTGATTGTTTTTCTCTACAGGTACCTCTACTGATTTTCTGCAGGGGACGTACCCACCCATCATGCTGTCATTCCCGCCCATCCCGTGCTCATCCTCTAATATAACCCCTGACACCCTTATATCCTTCCTGCAAAAGTTAGGAAGGGCGGGACTTACTGCACTTCTCAGAAAAAAAAATGATCTTTTCTCTTCACTGACTTTCGTCCACACATTGCTCAGCTGGGAGTCTCTACATAACAAAGACTATCAAATAAAAAAAATCTTTGTTTCGTCCAACCTATTCTAACCTTTGCTTCCATATTGTCCTTAAAACAGTCACCCTAAAACCACAACAGGAGGATAAATAGTCTTTTTACTCTCTAGAAGTCACCCAAGTGGATCCGCTCCAACCTCTCCAACCTAAAATAGTCTAGTAGCATTGGAGATTGTCACTTGTGGACAATGTGGGGCCCTATTCGGCTGGGTGTTTTTTTGTGGCCTGGGTCAATGTTCAGCTTCTGGGCTATGGCTGACCTTAGGGCCCAGCTGAGGGAAGCATGGGCCACAATACATAAGCTCCAGGTTGAATTGTAAAGCTAAAGGCACCGGCTCATCCCACCTCCAACCTAGCGGCACACAAATGTCAGCACCGGTCCTAGGCAGGATCCGGAATTGGAGGGCTGGCAGGTGGTCAGGAGGGGGAGGCAAAGCCGTGTGGCAAGAACTAAAACACGAACATCTGAAAACGACATGCTTATAAATAACAGATATGCACCACTGGTAATGGAACCAGTCACTGGGCATTCCGGTGCTTCTAGGGAAAGGCTCACAGAGCCAAGCATGATTGAAAAGGATAAAGAAAACAATGGCAACAGGGACAAAAGGAAACATATCATAGTGGGAGATTCCATGATCCATAGAGTGGAATCCTGCATAAATTCAAATGGCGGTACCAGGGTCATTGTCAAGTGTCTCCCAGGTACATCTGCAAAAAGTGACACAAAACACATTGATCAGATTGTGTGAAGGGATGGTAGAACAAAACATGTAGTTGTTCACCTAGGGACAAATGACTTGTTCAATCGATCAGTTGCGGAAACAAAGGAACAAATTGTAGAACTTACTAACAGAATATCCTCTCTTTCGTTTACACTGGCATTCTCAGAGGTGCTTTCAGTCAGGGGTTGGGGTGGAGTGGAAGCACCAAGAGGGTCAGAGAGGAGGACATACACTAGTTTAACTTATGGCTGAGAGAATGGCGCCAGGAAAATGGCTACCATCTCATTGGCAACTGGCAGTCCTTCTGGGAGAGGGGCTTCTTTCAGTACAATGGCATCCACCTGATGAAGGAAGGGGTGAGGGCACTTGGTCAAAAATTTGATGTGTATGCAGTCTATTTAAACTGAAGTCTGGGGAGGTGGTGACAACACTTACCAAGGTGAAGGGTAAGAAGGTCACTACCCTCTGACAGCAGCAAATGATAGGGTAACTTCGCTAAAGCACGATAATACCATACATATTAGGGAAAACTCTCTTGTCAATACCTGAGGCAAAACTCTTTACCAAAATTATTTGTCCAAAACCACAGGTACAGATCCATAGAGTCCCAGCAGGGGTACAAATGAGAGGTAGAAACCTTTCCAACAAAACATTTTGTCCAAAAACCACAGGTACAGACCGAAAGAGCCCTATAAATCTTTTATCTAAAACCACAGGTGCAGACCAAAGAAGATCCAATAAGGATACTAAAGAAGCATGGCAAAACAAAAGGAAACCCACCTGTGCTAAGAATGGGGATAGAACATGGAGGGCAATGGCAATAAACGCCAGAAGCCTGGTGAACAAAATCCCTGATCTCATGGCCATCATGGCAGAAGCCAAACTCGACTTAGTGGCTGTGATAGAAACCTGGTTCACAGAGAACCATGGTTGGGACATGGCTATCCTGGGCTAAAACCTGTACAGAAGGGACAGGAAGGGTAGGAAAAGGGGTGGGGTAGCATTATATGTCTGGGAGAAAATCAAGGCTAAAAATATTCAGGGGATCCCGGATGAGTAAGAAGCACTATGGGTAAAAGCTGAGACAGAATCTGGGGCAACCATCAGGATAGGAGTCTTCTACAGGACCCCGTCACAAGGGGATATTGGGGACAAGGAAGTGATGGAGACAATCCACAAGATGACAGACAAGGGCAAGACAATAATATTAGGGGATTTTAACTTCTCAGACATAAACTGGAAATCTTGTACAGCATCTTTAAGATGAAGGGACTTTGTAATAGCCCTGCAGGGTGCAGGGCTGAGGCAGCTAGTAGAAATTCCTATTAGAGATAAAGCTTTCTTGGACTTGGTTTTAACTAACAGTAACAGGGTAAAGGAGGTAGAGGTGGGGTGCCCCTTAGGAAATAACGACCACCGCATGGTGGGATTTAAAATAAGCACTAGTGAAGGCATTTGTCATTCCAAGATCAGGGTTTTAGATTTCAGAAAAGCAGACTTTCAGAAGATGAGAGATAACCTGGTAGAGAGTCTTAGATACAGGAAAGAGAAAGGAGTAGACAGAATGTGGGAGTATCTTAGAGGAGCTATTGCAAAGGTAACTGAACAGTGCATCAGAAGGGTGAGCAAGACAAGAAGGAAAAGAAACCCCCTCTGGTTTTCCTGGGAGGTGGCTGTAACAGTAAGGGAGAAAAAGAAGACGTACACAAAGTTTAGACTGTCAATGAAAGATGAGGATAAGAAAACCTATAAGGTAGCACAGAGGGAAGCTGGTGAGGCAATAAGCAAAGCTAAAGCCCTGAGTGAACTGAGGATTGCACAGGGAGCAAAGGAGGGAGATAAAGTCTTCTTTCGATACTTAAGGGAAAAGGGGAAAACCAGGGAGATAGTTAGACTAGCAGGTACTGGAGGGAAAGTGGTAGAAAAAGATTGTGAGAAAGCAGAAGTCTTAAATCAGTACTTCTGTTCTGTGTTCACCAAAGAGAATGCAGGGGATGGGCCATGCCTGCACAGCAGCAACACACAGGGACCGGGGGTTGACACAAGCCCCTTCACAGAGGCTCAAGTCTTGGAAGCTTTAAATAAACTAATGATGGACAAGGCCATGGGACCAGATGGGATTCACCCTAGAGTTCTCAGGGAACTGGGGACTGTACTAGCAGCACCCCTAGCAGAACTATTCACCAAATCACTAGAGTGTGGGACCATACCAGAGGACTGGAAAAGGGCAACAGTGGTCCTGCTCCACAAAGCAGGGAGCAGGGAGAAGGCTGTCAATTGCCGTACAGCAAGCCTCATGTTGGTGATCGGGAAGTTGATGGAAACACTACTTAAACAGAGAATCCTAAAGTATCTGAAATCCAGTGGACAACAAGACCCAAAACAGCATGGATTCGTGGCAGGTAGGTCTTGCCAAACTAACCTGGTTGACTTCTTTGACTGGGTTACAAGGATGATAGATCAGGAAGCTGCTGTAGATGTCATCTATCTGGACTTTGGCAAAGATTTTGACCCTGTTTCTCAGAGAAGGCTGGTAAGAAAGCTGTACCACATGGGGGTTGGTGAGTAGCTGGCTGGGAGAAAAAACATAGAGGGTTCAGGTAAACAGGGTATTTTCAGCTGAGAGGGAGGTGACCAGTGAGGTACCACAGGGTTCGGTACTGGGTCCCTTACTTTTCAGTGTGTTCATAGCAGACATTGCAAATGGGCTGGAAGGGAAAGTGTGTCTGTCTGCTGACAACACCAAGATTTTCAGCAGAGTGGACTCCCCCAAAGGTGTGAGGAGTATGACTTCAGACTTAAAGAAACTGGAGGAGTGGTCGGAAACATGGCAGCTGAAATTCAATGCCAAAAAGTGCAAAGTCATGCACTTAGGCAGAAACAGTCCCAAAGAGGATTACTACCTGGGAGGAGAGAAGCTAACCTCCACCAGCCAGGCGAGGGACCTATTGGTTATTACAGCAGAAGACTTGAAAGTGGGTAAACAGTGTGAAAAGGTGGCACTAAAGACAAGTAACATGGTGGACTGCATCGGGAGGAGAATCACAAGTCACAGACGGATGGTGGTGTTACCACTCTACAGGGCACTGGTGTTCCCCCACCTAGAGTACTGCAAACAGTACTGGAAACTGCACTTCAAAAGGGACATAGAGAGAATTGAGATGGTGTAGAGGAGGGGTCACGAAAATGATTCAGGGACTACACCATATGGCATACCAGAACAGGTTGAGGGAACTCAACATGTACTCCCTGGAACAGAGGAGGAAGAGGGGTGACATGATTGAGACTTTTAAATATATGAGGGGTATAAATAAGGATAATGTTCAGGAGCTTTTCCATTTGAATGAGAGCAGGAGAACGAGACGGCTTGACATGAGGCTAAAGGCAGAAATATTCAGGAGTAATACAAGGAAGTTCTTCTTTACAGAGAGGGTGATGGACCCATGGAATAAGCTACCCAAGGAGGTAGTGGGGGCCAAAATGGTGAGCGAGTTCAAGAATGCATGGGATAGACATAAAGCTAGCAAATGGAAAGGCAAAGGAGGGAAGGGGGAATAACACTAGCTAGGTTCTTGGGCAGACTAAATGAACCTTGCGGTCCCCTTCTGCCATCACTGTCTAAGTTTCAATTAATTCTCCAGTTTATACATTCTAGAAATTGAGAATGGGGTAACCACATCACAGTACTTACACCTTCCACATTGGTGGGTACCCATAAGGAGTGGAGGTAACCAGGTGATTTTCTCTTCTATTAGCTGCATAGAATGCATGAACTTGCCACCTATATTGTCAGGCCTACGGTACACCATTTGTGGTGGTTGTGTAATATGGCCTTTGAGTGGCTGTGGGATGGTATAATAAACAAAGATACTTTAGCGTGTCTCACAACAGACCATCCTACTCACCCTACCATTGACATGCACCCCAAAATGCATAAGAATCCCACATGTCCACCAGGATGTCCAATAATATCTGGGATAAATTCATTTACAGAACCCAGACTGATATCCTGGCCTACAAAACAGCAAGGAATGCACGTACCAGAGCAATCCGCCATGAGAAGGCTAACTATTACAGGAACGCCTTAGCCAGCACCTGGAATGACGGGAGTAAATTCTGGCGTAACCTTGCTGAAGTGACTGGAAAGGATCCCAAAACAACACCCACAATGTTGAACATAGATGGTACCATCACTCTTGACCATGTAATCATTGCCAACGCATTTAACACCACTTTTGCTGACCTTAGTCATGTGCTACCCCCTAACTTTTTTGATCCCACCACAGTCAACCCAGCTCCTGTTAGTTCAGGTTTGCCACCAGGGCACCCTCCTTTCCATTTCAAAGCAATCCCGGAAAACCTAGCTAAAAAACACATTCTTAAAGTGCTTGGAAAGTCTAGGGTAAGTGGCGATTCACTGGATATGAAACTTCTCGCCCTCACTATTGATGAAGTCCTGCTCCCACTAACCAAAATCCTCAACCGTTCCCTCATGCTCTCCCAGTTCCCCCAAAAGTGGAAACTGGCAGTGGTGATTGCAGTCCATAAAAGTGGTGACAAGACTCTCACAAACAACTACAGGCCTATATCCATCCTCCCTCCTCTATCCAAAGCCTTGGAATGGATAGTGGCTGATCAGCTCATGTAGTACCTTGTAAAATACAGCCTGCAATGTTTCCAGCAGCATGGCTTCCGCAAAGGGCACAGCACTACCATGGCACTCCTCGAATTCACCACACATATCCATCATGCACTTGATCAGGGCCAGTTGGTTGGCACCTCTTTTACTGACCTGACTAAGGCATTTGACACTGTCAATCACTCCATTCTCCTCAAACAATTATCCCTCCTTGGTCTTTTCAGTGAAACTACCCTCTGGTTTAAAAGCTACCTCAGTAACCGGACCCAACAGGTCAGGATTGGTGAATTCCTCTCGTCATCCCTACCAATCCACTCTGGAGTACCCCAAGGTTCTATCCCGGGTCCCATGTTATTCAGCATATTCCTGAAAAATCTTCCTGCCTCCTACCATGACAGAATGTTACTGTATGCAGATGATGCAGTAATCTTCACTTGCCACATCAACCCCACCTCCCTTCAGTCTCAACTACAGAAAAGTTTCACAGAAGTGGAAGACTGGTTTTGCTCACATAAACTCATCCTTAACCACAAAAAATGAAAACAATGGTGTTTCATGGAACCCACAATGAGTACAAGGACCATGAGCTCATAATTAACAACCACAAAGGCGTCATTCTTGAACCTGACTGCTCCCTCTCGTATACCAAACACACTGACAATATCGCTTAAAACTGTGAACTCCTGTATAGGGCTACTATAGAAGCATAAACATTGCCTAATGGCTGAAGCCTTGAACCTCGCTATCCAGAGCTCTGTTATCTCAACTATTGACTACGGGCTTGTTATCTATGGGTCCGCTACTGATACTGCACTCCGGCCCATAGCTGTAGCTCTTAATAAGGCATGTAGACTCCTTATTTCAGCTGCCCGCCTTTCTCACACGTGTGACATTTACGAGCAGGCTAACTGGCTCCAGCTATCTGGCAGGCTAAAGTACCAGACCTGCATCCTAGCTAAGAAGACATCATTGGGCCTTATGTCCCCTGGAGTCCAATCAATATTGACCCCACATTGTGTGTGCTGCCTAACTAGAAGATCAGACAGTCTAACCTTTACAATGCCTCGCTGTGTCTCAAGCTCAGCTCTCAAGCTCTCAAGCTCAGTGTTCTTATCATGTCAGAGCCTCCACCTGGTTCAACTTGCTACCTACAGAAATCTCCAATATTGCCACGATTGGTGCTTTTAAGTGTAAACTGCGTCAACACCTCATGGCTAGTGCCTTCTGTGATTGCTTCTTATAATCCCCTCCAGGCATACTACCCTCAAGCATCCCTCCTCACTGCCTCAGCTCCTCCTCCTCCTCTCCTACTCCCCATTACTGGGTATAGGATGAATCTGTCTCCTTGTCTTTTTCATCCCCCTCTTTCCTCCTCCCTTGCTGTTTCCCATCTACCACATATGCAACACAATGCCCTCCCCATTTCTCCCCTCCTCCCTCTCTCTGTCTCTCATAGCACCCCCTCACCACCACTCTTCTTTCTCTTCTCTCACTAACCCACTCCTAACAAAGCTTCACTGAGCCACCTATGACTTGTACTGTATAATTAACTCGCAACACAATTCCTTGACAATGCCTTTGGCTGCTATTATTGTAACCTTATTTGTCTTTTTTTTTTTTTGTAAGTTCCATTGTAATGATCATGTTATGTTTTGTACCTTATTGTCCTTATTGCCTTGACGTGGAACCTTTGTAAAAGAGCCCTCGGCTTAAAGGTGTCATCTGAAATACAAATAAATAAATAAAAATAGTCTAAATATGTTGATTTTTTTTATTTTAAAGTGATAGCACTTATTTAATTGCATGCCAAGGACTCAATCTTCCAGAGTAAGTGCTTAAATTCATGTTCAGGGTCGGTGCCTTTACTGTTTAACTACAATCTTTTTGGACATTAAGAAGGCTTGGGTTCATCCTTCCACAGGTCCTACATAGGTCGTCACCATTTCTGGGATCTACAGCAGCTCAGAGGTTTGTCCTCCTTTCCTGGGATCCACAGTGGTTCAGAGGTTCGTCCTCCTTTCCTGGTATTCACAATGGCTTAGAGGTTTGTCCTCCTTTCTCAAGATCTACAGTGACTCAGAGGCTGCCTTCCTTTTTTTACGGGATCCACAGCAGCTCAGAGGTAAGCATTTCTTCAGGATCTACAGAGATTGTTTTCCTTTCACAGGATCCACAGTGGCTCAGAGATTCAGCATTTCTCCAGGTTCTACAAAGATTGTTTTTCTTTCCCAGTACCCACAGCAGCTCAGAGGTTCATTCTACTTTTCTGGGATCCATAATGGCTCAGTGGTTCATCCTCCTTTCCCTGGATCCACAACACCTCAAAGGTTTGTTCTCCTTTCCTGGGACCCACAACAATTCAAACATTTGCCCTTCTTTCACAGGATCCACTGAGGCTCAGAGGTGTATCCTCCTTTCCAGTGATTGATAGCAACTGAAAGGTTTATTATTAATTCAGGTTCTACAAAGATGGTCTTCCTTTCCCAGGATGCACAGTGGCTCAGTAGTTCAGTATTTCTTCAGGTTCTACAGAGGCTTTCTCCCTTTCCTGGGATCCACACCAGCTAAGAGGCTTGTCCTTCTTTCCTGGGATCTACAGAGTCTCAGAGGCTGTCTTCCTTTCACAGGATCCACAGTGGCTCAGAGATTCAACATTTCTGCTGATTCTACAAATATTGACTTCTTTTCATGGGATCCACAGCAGTTCAGATTTTTGTCTTCCTTTCTTAGGATCCAAAGCAGTTCAGAGGTTCATCTTCCTTTCCTGGGATACACAGCGGCATGGCAGTTCAGCATCTCTTGAGGATCTACAGAGATCCATTTTCCTTTCCCTGGATCCCCAGTGGCTCAGCAGTTCAGTAGTTCTTCAGGTTCTACAGAGATTCATCTTCCTTTCCCAGGATTCACAGTGGTTCAGAGACTGTCTTCTTTCATGGGATCCACAGTGGCTCAGAAGCTTGTTCTCCTTAACAGGATCCACAGTGACTCAGATGTTGTCTTCTTTCCATGGGATCCACAACAGCTTGGAGATTTAACATTTCTTCCAGTTCTACAGAGCTTGTTTTCCCCTCCCAGGATCCAAAGTGTCTCAGAGGTTCAGCATTTCCTCAGTTTCTTCAAGGGTTGCTTCAGTTTCTGGGATCCTAAGCAGCTTGGAAGTTCAGCATTTCCTCAAGTTCTGCAGTGTTTCTTTTCATTTCCTGGGCTCCACAACATATTAGTAGTCCAGCATTCCTTCAAGTTTTTGTGTAAGTTGTACAGATTTCCCTGGCTCTGGGTGTACCGAAGGGTCCTTTGTATTTTTCTGGTTCTTCATACTCCACGTGCAACAAGCCAGGTATTACTTCAGTGGTTTCATAGATAAATAGATACTGTTGGCAGGTAAGGACCACCAGGCCCATCCAGTCTTCCCATTTATGCTACCTGATGAAGCAGCCAATGACCCTATCTGGTCACTGGCTTTAGCTTTTTCTTCCCATCTCTAATATTTCTTTATTCTTTCCTTCCTACATTCTCATCAACGAGCTCCATTTTGTGGCACTACATACCTATTTGATCCTCTTGCAATGTGTTGTTGCCTCTGAACATTACTGTGATTGCCAAATCTAGAATTTAACCAAATATAGAGTTTGAAGTATTTATCAGGGTCTAATTATTTACACAGCCTTAAGTATAGTACACACTACTTATAACATCCATGTATAAGCAGGATAGCTGCTTATACTGGATGTATTTCTATTTCCAAAAGCCATTTCATACTTGCAGTATTATGCACACTATTGTTACATGATACCAGCCACCTGAAAGCCTCTGGAGGGTTAATCCGTTACTGAAGACAGGTGACAAATAGGTGTTAATTAAATAATTAGCTTGTAATTAAAAAGCTACTTTCAGCAGGAAATCTCAACTTGTTTTGTTTAGTAGTTTATCCTCCCTGCTGACTGCACAATGTCATAGAAACATATAATCTGTTGGGAGGTAAAGATCATACGGCCCACCTAGTCTGTTCATTTCCCTACTCACTGCACTGCCAAAAGAAATTATCTTTCCTTAGCTGGCAAAGTCTCTATCCTAGAAGAAATAGAAAAATTACCCAAACTTAGCCTGACAGATCTTTCTATCCATTTCACAATCCCCAAAACAACACTCAGTGATCTGATAAAATCGAAGGAGTGTCTGCTGTCTGAGAGAACATCAAACAAACCAGAAAATCTGTAGAATATGCATTCATTTTTTTTTTTGTAATTAAACCAGTTTTATTAGTTTAACAATAAGTAACACAATACCGAACAATCACATAGATGTCAAGTACAAGGTACATTAAGTCAAGTAATCAAAACAACAAGCTCAATCCCCCTTCCCCCCCGACTACACACTTTATTTGTCATTAGTTCGCCACTCCTGGGGTAGATTCAGTCGTCAAGGCTTCCAGGAGAATATGCATACATGGTGCAGGTGTGCTGCACTACAGATTGGTTTGCCTTACCCAAAAAACAGTTATACTATGTCAGGAGATTGCAACCCAGACTGCATGTAGACACTGGGGGGAAGATAGTAAAAAAACTGTTCAATGGACAAAACAGATGAATTGAACTGAAACAGATCACTTTGAGTCAAGAAGTTAAAAGTCATTAAATGTAATAAGATCTTTTAAGCTCATTTCACAACTAAGACGTTGAACACTTGATTGTCTCCATTCGAATTTCATAAAGTGCAGTACATTGGATTTCTTGTACAAAACCACTTATTAAACAGTACACAACTAACAGACAAAGTCAGTGGGCAGGCCCTGACCACAGCCTTGGTGAAAAGCCTTTCGTTTGTGTCCAGTGCCGGCTTGCTCAAAATACAGACTGGGGCCTGTAGTTGTCAATCCGTAGTGGCAGCATCAGGGTGCTACTGAAAAAGTGATTGGGTCTGTTCTTGATGGACCTCATCCCTGTGATGGATGTCTGAAATGTATGGGGTTGAGTCAGTGTTCAGGCCTGTTGAGGCCTGGTGCCCTGTGCTTCTGGAATCCACATGGCCTGTTGAGGCCTGTTCTCCTGGGCCTGTACCCATGAGGGCTCATGCCAGGACCGCATCTCCTACAGAGCGGACCAGGCCATGAAGGTTTTGGAGGTTTCAGTTCTCCTCTGCGATCTCTCTATATGAGGGGCCTGATCAGTTGTTTCGATTGCCCTGATTGGAATCAGAATTCCAATTGTGTTTGTTTTATTTTGGTTCTGGTTCCCACCTCTGGACTGATCATGCTGTCAATTGCCTAAAGGGGTAGACTTTTTCCTCATGGGCCTTGCCCTCCACATTGTAGTGGGTTGTGAGCTCCTTGGTAGGTTGTACTGCAGCCACCTTTTTCAAACTGGAGATTAGGTCTCGAATATGGAGCTGGTAAACCCACTCCATTTTCTGGAGGATGTCAACAAAATTGTCCATAGTGGGGAAAATCGTGGGTTCCACCTTCTTTCGGATGGCTGGGATCATGTTCCAAATTAACACGTTTTTGTACTCTATGAGGTCTGCATCCACAGCCTCTCTTGCAGGGTTCTTGCCTGCATGGTCGGCCATCCATTGTCTCTAATGGAAAGTTATGGGACTTTCTTTAGCATTCTGTTTTGCTGGGTAGACTAGCATCATCACAGTTACACCCGGGCTGTGTGCGGCTATGAGTTCAACAGCGATTTGGTCAAAAGTATTTCAGTTATACTGACAGGCCCTATCAGGAAGTTTTGCCCATTGGCCAGGATTGATAGTGTGTCAGGGGATCTGTACTTGGTAATCTGCCACAAAACTGAGCATTTCACATTTGGAGTGTACTTTTTCCTAATGACAACAGAGGTTGTCGGTGGGACTCATGCAGTCAATTTTGCCAGCAATTTGCTGAACAGAGTGGCCCATCTGTAGGGTATTACTGGGATGATTGGTCAGAGGAAGAGTATCTTGGGTGCCTTGAAGAGCGACTTCCGCTGCAGCGTCGGACACAGTATGGACCATGGTGTCCTGAGTAGCACTCTCCCACAGCATTTGTTTTATCTGCATACAGAGGGTTTGTTTGCTTTTCTCAGGCATGTCAATATCATGCAAAGTGTTTTCAATCATTTTCTCAATCTCTTCCCTATTGTCCAAAGAAATAATGGCAACAGGAGGTGCCGATGGTAGGCCTTGAGAGGGCGATGGAAGACCCAAGCCTTCCCCCCATCATGGGGAAACCATGTTGGCATCACACATGATACTCATCATTGCATTGATGATGTAGGGATGTACTGTTGTAGTGAGGGGACCCACCATCTTGTGAGTGGCAGAGTGGGGTCACTGGACCATAGTAGGGGCATGGCTGGGTATTGTACTGGGAGATGTCATCATTAGACTCATCATACCTGGATGACATGATGTCAAGTGGGGGCATAGACACTCATAGCTTTAACATGAGCAGTTAAAACCTCCCACAGATTACAAATTTCGCTATCTTGGTTTCACATTCTTCATGACTAACGTTTGCAATACTCTATATCACTCCCTTCGTAATGTCTTTCTGTATCACTCTATATGCAGCACTCAGTTTGCAGTTGTCATTATGTTCCCTGTCCTGCTTATCGCATATCTGATTCAAGTCGTCTTGGAGTCCATCCATGTCCTCTCAAAATGGATAGTTAGTTTTACTTAACAAATCATTTATTTGTAACAACTGTCTCTTATCCTGCCTCAGACTTTTACATTCATTTCTCAGCGCACAGACGTCCTGCTGATTACCTTCAACAGAGCAGCGCAAAAGAGTCTCTTTCGCATTGTGCAGGGACTGAAGTTCAGTATCCAGTTCCTGCTCTTTTCTCATACTCTCAGTAGCATACAATCCCATCTCTCTCTTGAGAGGTGAGAGTTGCAGTTTGAGTAAAAAAAAAACATGATTCAGAGGCTTCTAAGGTAGCATCACACTTTTTGGTTGTTCATCTAATTTCTGAGTACTGAGTTGAAATCCCCAGCATGGGGTTTTCAGATTGACTTGCTTCCAGTGTGAAGTCAGTTCATCCTCCATGGGAGGCGACGAAGTTAGAGACATCGAGTTTCAGATCTGTGCATATGTTTCAAGTAGTGGCCATCAGTATACCAGTAAAATCAATGGGGAAGCTCACAATCAGAAGCTGTAAGAGGTAGCCATGTCATGCATCGATCCACAACAGGCAAAACAAGCAAATAGATGGGCTATTGTACTCTCATAGTCTTGTAATCCATAATTGTCGCTGGGCACAGTGAGTCAGCATCAACTGTGCCCAGTAAGCAGACAGACTTTACAAGTTGCTACGGAGGGAAAAATAACAGGAGAGGTTGTGCGGGTGTGCTACTGTCCACGTAGAAAGGGAAAAGCTTTTAAGCAACAAGTGAAATTTTGCAACATCTTAATCTCCTGCACACGGTCATCAATTTGTTAGGGAGTCTAACCCTGATCCAGTTCTGGTGATAATTACATAGATACATAGATACATAGACAGTGTCAGCCGATAAGGGCCTACGGCCCACCCAGTCTGTCCATTTGAGCTTGTAAGTTTGTTTTATTAAAGATTAATTAAACATAGAAACATAGAAACATAGAAGTTGACGGCAGATAAGGACCACAAGGCCCATCCAGTCTGCCCATTTCTTTTTCTACCTTATAAATGTGCCATCGGCCTTTGCTCTGTCAGTGGCCTATCTATTCACAGTCATTTGTATTGCTCCCTTATGCCTATCCCATGCCTCTTTGAAGCCCTGCACTGTATTCATAGCCACCACTTCTTGTGGTAAGCCATTCCATGCATCCACCACCCTTTCTGTGAAAAAGAATTTCCTCACATTCCCCCTTAATCGGCCTCCATCTAATCGCATGCTGTGTCCTCTTGTCCTGCTATTTTTCTTATATTTAAACATGTTAGACTCTTTCACCTTGTTTATGCCCTTAAGGTGTTTGAATGCCTTGATCATATCACCTCTCTCCTCCTTTGCTCAAGGGTATACATATTGAGCTCTGTTAATCTGTCCTCATATGTCTTCTGATGCAGTCCCTGCACCATTTTGGTTGCCCTTCTCTGGACTGCCTCAATTGGATTAATGTCCTTGTGAGGTGTGGCCTCCAATACTGCAGTACTCCAGATGGGCCTAACAGGGTATTGTACAGAGGATTAATACCTCCCTCTTACGACTTATGATACCCTACTAATACTCCTAACACCCCCTAGCCTTACTACTGCTTTAGAGGTCTGCTTGGATGATTTTAGGTCATCAGTGATGATGATACCCAAGTCTCTTTCTTCCTTTGTGACTGCTAGCAACTCCTCCCAGCCTATAGGTGGCTTCAGGGTTTCTCTTCCCATGATTTTGCACTTCTTTGCATTAAATCCCAGTTGCCACTCTTCTGACCATTCTGCTAGGTTATCCAGATCTCTTCTCATTCTGCCCACCCCATCTGGATCATCTACTCTGTTGCAGATCTTGGTGTCATCTGCAAACAGACAAGCCTTACCCTCTAGTCCATCTGCAATGTCACTAATGAAGATGTTGAAGAGGACTGGCCCCAGGACTGATCCTGAGGTACCCCACTTGTGACTTGCATCTCTTCTGACTGTATACCATTTACCACCACTCTCTGTTTTCTGCCCGTCAACCAGTTTGCCACCCAGTTGACCAACTTCTGACCCACCCGAGCCACCACCTTATTTATCAATCTTCTATGTGGAACAGTGTCAAAAGCTTTGCTGAAGTCAAGGTAGGCGACATCAACTGCTCCCCTTGGTCCACCACTCTGGTTACCCAGTCAAAGAAATCTATGAGATTAGTTTGACAGGACCTTCCTTTGTAAACCCATGCTGTCCTGGATCCTGTGCCCCTATGGATTCCAGGTGTTGTATATCCTTTCCTTAAAGTGCCTCCATAATCTTGCCCACTACTGAGGTAAGACTGACGGTCTGTAGTTCCGCCTCCTCCTGCCACCACTCTTGTGGAGCGGGATCACATGAACCCTTCTCCAGTCTTCTGGGACCTCTCCTGTGCTCAGAGACTCACTAAACAATTCTGCTAATGGCTCTGCTAGTTCCTCCTTTAGCTCCTTAAGTACCCTGGGATGTATGCCATCAGGTCCCATTCCTTATCCACCCTGAGCTTAGCAAGCTCTTGTAGGACTTCTTTTTGTGAAGGAGTAGTGCTCACCTCCCTCCCGCTGTGTCCATGATGCTGAGCTGTGGCCCTGCCCTACCTTCTCTCAGTAAATACTGAGCAAAAGTATCTATTTAGGATAGATGCCTTTACAGGGTCCTCCTCCTCACATGCTCCCTTTTCTCCATTAAGCTTAGCAATACCCCTCTGGACTTTCTCCTTTCACTAATGTATCTATAGAAAGTCTTGTCACCTTCTTTTACTATTCGTGCAGTGTTTCCTCAGTTTGGGACTTTGCCTGCCTTTACTGCCTTACCTGCTTCCCTTAGGGCAGTTTGGTATGCCTCCCTATCTTCATCCGCTGTGTTCCTAATATTTCCTGAAGGCCAGCCTTTTGGCTCTGACCTTTTCTGCTACTGTATTTGAGAACCAAAGTGGTTTCCTTCTTCTTTTGCACTTCCTTTTCTGTCTAACACAATGGGATGTTGCTTCAAGTATTGCTTCCTTAATGCTTGCCCACTTTTCCTGTACCCCCTCACCTGTGTTTCTTTTTGCCAGGGCTAGCTTAACTCTGTTGGACATCTTATCAAAGTCAGCTTCTCTGCAAAGAAGTCACAGACAAGCTGCATATCAGTAAAAAATGTGTTTATTACTACAAAAGGATATCACGGTTGCCCTAAGCAGTTCTTACCATAAGGAACTGGGAGGCAGAGCTTAGCATTCTCCCTATACCCAAGGAATGAAGAAGGTCTCTGAGGGAAAAACATAATGCATTATATTATATACTGTGATAATTGTCATGGTTACCAAGAGATAGAAACATTTCTAGTTACAGGTGATGAGCCCTATTGGCTTAAAGTAAGGTGGCTCCACAGTTATAGATAACATTGTACAATTTTGCTAAGATCATTATTTCTTAGAACAAAGAAGGTACAGATGGTACATGAAAAACACAGGATGTGGTGTAATTATACACAAATCCAACAGGTGGCAGTGCTGGCTAAGGTAGCATAAGATGGCAAAGACATGAATGTCTTGGCTAACTACATGCAGGTTCCATGCATACAGAAAGTAAAGTGAATTACAATTATTACATATCCTGACATCCACTCTTATATGATAGATGCCTGTGCCCTATGAGTTAGTATAATATATGCATAGTATGTGTAACATAAGAGTTGTCTAAGGTGTACAGTAGGATGTCAATTATGGTGTAGGGGCCTCATATAACATCCCCCCTTGATGATTTGCCAAAAATACAACATTATGGGAAAGTGGTGAGAACAACTATCGTTTACAGACCTGATGCACAAGCCTTGTAAAAGAATTCAAGCTGCTATCGATGTAGTTTGAGCCTACGCCTTAGGCAGCAGAGTATAATTATCAAAAATAACATTAAAAATGCTTGTATAATAAGAAAACCTTTAAAAGTTATTTCTAACCAAGTGTTAGTAAGTGAGCTATTGCAATCACCATCATTGATAAGGACATTGATTGCATCTGATGCACCAGTGAGGTTATTACTGATGTGGATGAGGTGTGTGTCCTTCCTTTCCAAAAGTGATTTTATTGGCAGTGTGAGTGGGTCTTTGTGTATCTCAGATATGGATAAATACTGAGATAGAGCAAGCACATATTCCAGGTCACCATCAATAATGTCTGGTTATGCGATGGGAACAAGGGTGATAACTGTATGTCCAATAACAGTGGTTTGATGAGAAATAAAACAAAGGTTAGGTTTATTGATATTGCATACCCTTTGACCATAAGTAAAAGACTTATGATTAGTGACAATGCAATACTGTCCATCAGAGTTATAAGTCATTTTTACAGTTGGCAACCTCCATTTTTGCAGTTGTACTGGGCAGGTGTAAGACTTATTCAATATTCTGGTAATTAGCCTATGAACCTCCTCCTTATATGCCTTGTAGAATTGCTCATATTTCACCAATGGTGGTGGTGCTGATCGTGCTTCCGGGGCATCTGTATCACTGTCAGTAATGTCCTGGTCCAAGGTGAAGGACCAATCAATGCTGTCTGGGGAGTAACCACAAACAGGTTTAATAATGTCAAACACATCACAATGAAACAGATAATGATAGCCCTTCTTGGCACAGCAATCCGTGTGAAGCGAAACCCATGCTTCCAGGATTGGGTGGAATATCAGGAGGGATGGCAGTTTGATGCATTCTCTGTAGATGTCCTTGTCTAGGTGCCCAATGGAGTGAACTGTAGCAAGTTTATCAAATAAAGCTGTATTTGGACCAAAGTGTAGTAATGAGACAGTAAAGACATTGTCATTGTTGTCAGATATTTAAACAACTAAATAAAAAAAAAATAAAGGATACAAACATGGTATCTTGAATAGTACATTTCTTAGCAATAAAACAGGGTCCAGTATTAGGATCTGATCCACTTGTAAGTCTCTCAGGGTTCCTTTTTTGTTTTAAAGAAAAAGTAGGGAGTGAGACTAAATGGATACTAATAACTGTTCAAAAAATGAGTCTCACTCTGCCCAAAAAATGTGCTTCATATCTAAATATCCTTTATTTAAGTATTCAAGTTTCACTTAATTCAGGGTTTCCTTTTTATAAATCCAAAATTTCAAGTTCACATGCTCCTGAAAATATTTCCGATAAGTAACGTTTCAGAACTTTAATTTTGTTCCTTCATCAGACTTGGAGCTTTATTTAACACTGTTCTAATAAAAAACAAATAAATTATACTGATGTCATAATTAATTCATGATATGAAAGATAAAGTTTAAATGTGAATAATTTATAATATTTGTGTTCAGGTGGAACAAATCTGGTTTGTTCCACCTGAACACAAATAATAAAAAGTTAATCACATTTAAACATTTATCATGAATGAGATCAGGAATACGCCCACATTCCATATCACGGAAGAGGTTATTGATGGTGGTTATGACAGAAGAGCCATAAGCTGAGCAAAGGAGTTCCCTGGGACCATATTTCTTGTCTGCCTCCTTGTTGTTTTGTGCGATGAGTGCATTGATTTGATCAATAGTGTCAGTGAAGCATTTAGCAATTTCTTTCATGTTGTAAACTGTATATCTTTCTTCCTAAGTCCATCCACACCGTGTAACAATGGGGATATGATGTCATTAATCATACCTACTTGAAATTTTTGAGAGCGAGCTTCGATTGTAGCAATGTCTGCCTTATTCCTGATACACATTGTAGAACCAAAGAGACCAGCTAATGTGCCTGTTGCACCAGTGACATCGGCTGTCTCACACTTCTTCCTTTTAGAAGAATGAGATTTATTCTTAGAATGGGGGTTTAGATCTAAATAAACCTTGTTGTTTCACAGTGTTAACACCAGCAATGGGGTCTTGAGTACATGTCTGGTAATCAGTTAGACTGTCTAGTAACATAGAACTGTAAAAGTTTGATGTGTTATTAGCATTACGCATCCCAAATTCTGCCATATTACTTACTTAACTTGGTTTTTGTTGACCAGGTAAGTGCACTAGACAAATTCTGCCTATTTTCAGGCATGACCCAGCTGAAGGGGATACAGATGAATACTAACTGACTTTGAACCAGATTAAGCTGTTGGTGGTATTTTAGTGAATGGGGGGAAATTTGGCCAATGCACCGAGGAAATTCCCCTACTCTGCCAGCAGAGGGCTTGCCTTCCTGGAGAGTGGAGGAGCTCAGTTTGGAGCTGGACAGCAGTGGAGGAGGAAGTGCTGACATGGCAGAGGGGAACCTCTAGCCATTGCAATGACCACTGTGAGCCTGGATGCAGAGAGTGTGGACATGTCAGAGGTAGGGAAGCTAGCCTCCTCCTCTGCCTCGCTGCTACAAGGGGCTGAATTGGAATTTCAAACAATTGATTCAACAAATGAAGGAATGGAAATTGAGCAAAGCAACAAAAAATGGTAATTACACCTAATGGAACAGAAACTGTGTTGAAGTATAAGGGGACTGAAACACAAAGGCAGTATAACCCTGCAGAAATAGGGTTGGAACAAGTAGAGTTAGAGGAAGTACGACAGCATTCAAGGCTTTAATTGTCCATCATACATAGAAGAAAAAAATTTAGTGAAGCAATTAATAGAAAAAAGGGTAACGCAGAAAATATGGGATACAGTATGGATGTGCTGTCATGGAAAATTGAATGTTGGGGAACCGTGTTCATAACAAAATAGAAGAAAGGATTTGTATTAGAGAATCATGTATACTACAGATTGAAACAATGCAACACTTGTTTTTCGACTGCCCTTACATAACTCAAATTGGTCAAGACTAGCCGAAAAATGGGCAACACCAGTGTTTGCAAAGATGACATATAATGAACTTGTATATGGGAAGTTTAACTCAGAATGGGGGAAAATGTATCCAGAAACTCTTAGAGTAATATGTGCCATAGTAAAGTGGTGTATTTGGCAGAATAGATGTTTGTTTGTACTGCAGCAAAAAAATAACACTTTGAATGTGTTAATTGAAGGCATCACAAAAGAGGTTGCAGCTTTGTATAAAGAAGAAAAACAATCGATGGCTCCACCTTTAGTAGAATACAAGTGGAGGGCTCTTCCTTTGATATTATTTGAAGGGGTAACATGAGATAGTACTGTGATGTTCTATGAGGAAATCTGAGGCTAGGAAGCAAGAGCAGAGGATTAAAGGGTTTGTTTAGTCATTTTTTTCAAAAGCATAAAAAAATGCATAACACTGAAAGATTTATATTAATAAGAAATGTAAGAACTTTTTTCTTTTGTCTTTTGAAATGTATTATGATTCGTTATCTTTGTTATATTATTTACTAATAAAAACTTCCCCTACTCTTTTCGAGAAGTGACATGGGATATTTAACATCCACCTGAACTACCACCAGAACAGTCAGATGGGACCTTGGTTTAACTTCTCATCCGAAAGACGGCACCTCAGGAGTGCAGCACCCCCATCATGCTGCACTGCAGTGTTAGTATTGGGATATTAATCCAAGTGCCTGTTGTGGGGCTAGAACCCACAGCCTTCTGATCTCCTAGCCTCAGAGGTGAGTGTGCTACCTGCTGAGCCACTAACACTGACTGTTCAGATGGGTTAGACTGAAAAGAATGGGAATATACATATAAAGATGGGTTAGATTGAAAAGAATGGGAATATGCATATATTGCAAATTATTAATAAGTGTACCAGGTGAAGAGGTTGCAGTTAGAACACTGAATGGGCCAGGTTCTTGTGTGGGACATTCAAGAAGTCCTGCATCAGTGGGAGGAATAACAGATAAGTACATGGCAGCTGAGGCCATAGTATTTAGTGCTCAGTATTGCTTTGCAGAGTCTTTGGAGAACCTCTCACAATAGGCAGGGTCAATTAGACCAGTAAGATTATATAAACCTGAATGTCTCTGATTGATTTTCTGAAGAGATAAACAACCATTCAGGAAAATCTTGGCATTTGGCCAACCATGGAAAATTCCTTTGGATAGGCGGGCCATGGTTCTGTGTGATAATGGTGATCATGGAAAGGAATTTGCCATTAGGGCAAGTGTAGATCGGCAAAAATCAATTTTGCTGATGTACGCTCGTGGCACAGACCAAAAAGGTTCTGAGGGGGACTTCACCCAGTGCACCCCCCTACTAAAGGATTCTTAACTCAAGGGGGGGTGTATGTCAGGGGGGTGAAAAAAAAATTAAATCCCGCACCGACACAAAAATACCAAAGCGCTCAGAATCGAACCTGGCACACTCCCAACACTAGCCTGCCATTAACGCACCATACAGCATGGCCAGCTTGGCAGCCTACCACTGCACTACACCTCACAAACCCTTCCTCCACTTCTTCCCATTGCATGGTGTGCTCGCTCCCTCCCCCACGCGCGTGTACATATAGCAACAGGATGTCACTATATTCATATTCACCTCCCCGTCCAGTATCCTTGTGAACAGGGACTGCTATTGAGTCACCATTTTTGTAAGCGCTCAATAGCAGATGCCCTTATCACAGGATATCACTGGCCACAGGGAGGGCTTGTCCATGAACATTTGTTTGCCATTAAATTTGTAGGGTAGATTTATCAGAGGCTATAACTGAGGCATTGAGGAAGGTGTCTTTACCTTCCTGTACAGTGATCAATTTGTTTGGGACTGTGATTGCTACTCCTTCTGGGGTAGCAGCAGGAGGACGGTCTAGATGTGGAAGGATGTGATCTACCTTGCCTGGGATGCAGGCGATAGCTCCCAAGATGAGGAGTAACAGTTGTAAGATAGCCATCTTGCAGGGATACTAGTAAGGAAAAATGAAAAATCAGTTGTCATTTGGTACAATTCCTCCCAATGGAGTTAGGAAAAGTAATTATACTCCTTTATAAAGTTTCAACTGGTTTGCCTGCAATCATTTGTCAGTAAGTTTCTTGTTTTGCATAAGTCAGACTTGATAGACTGCGGGACTGAGCTTGTTGACAATGGGATAGGGTCCTTCCCATTTATTGGAGAAGGCGTGTGTAAGGTGAGCAAATCTGAGTACCATTACCTGGTCTCCGACTTGCCAATCTACTTCTTGTGCATCATTGTCAAACTGAATTTTGAACTGCTGCTGGGCCTTGCCAATGCAATGAGCCGTGTACAAATGGGTTTTAACCAGATCTTCTTTCAGTATGGCTACATACTTGTCTACAGACACTCTGTCTGCAGTAGGGGTGTTCAGGTCAAACAACAGATGTTCAGGTAATCTTATGTTTCTACCAGTCATCATGTCACAGGGTGTCAGCTGGGTCTTGGTTGAAGGAGTACCCCGATTGCCATAAGGAGTAAAGGCAGCAGGGAATCACAATCCTAGGGATTGTCCTCAATGAATTTGGAAAGCATTTGCTTAATCCGTCTGTTGGCTCTTCCTACTTGACCTGAAGACTGGGGATGGTAAGTTATGTGGAACTTCTGGTGTACCCCTAGAAGTTCAAGAGATTCTTTCATCAACTCACCTGTAAAACTGGTTCCTTTGTCAGAGACTACCTTCAGAGGTAGGCCCACCTGGAGAAAATCTGTTCCACCAGGGTTTTGGTAGTAGCTTTTGCAGTACAGGTCTTGATGGGAAAAGCTTCAACCCACTTGGAGAAAAGATCAGCAACCATGAGTGCATACTTGTTCCTGCTGGTATTGGTCAAGGAACCAATAAAGTCAATCTGTATGGCATGCCAAGGACCAGAATGTATCTGTGGCAATAACTTGGCATTATGTTTGGTTAGTATTGGGTTGTTCTGAACAAAGATCAGGCAATTGTCAATGTAGTGTCTGACATCTTTGGTGATGCCAAGCCACCAACCAACAGTCTTGAATCTCTGCAGTGTATTTTCAACTCCCTGATGTCCATCAATAGGGGTGTCATGTACCTGGTGGAGAAATTAGGATCTCAGGTTTTGAGGGACTACCCACAATTTGAAAGGTGAGTCTTCTGGTTGATTCCAGATCAGTTTGTCATCTGATGATAAATGTAACATACTCATATGTCTCTTGTATGGACTATGGGTAGATAAGTCTTTTTCAGTTCCTTTGTCGAGGAGCCTGAACACTTCCTTGAGTTCAGGGTCTGCATGTTGTGCAGTGGATAGATCCAGTGGAGGGAAGGGTTCGGGTTTTTTTCTGATAGCTGCCACGTGTATGGCTGCTTGGGCATCCGGATGGTCCATCATCCAAATGTCCTTCCCTCGAGCGCATTCTTTTGCAAGGGTATCTGCTTTGTCATTGAAGGTATTGTAGGGATCAGTTTTGGAATGGACTTCGACCTTGTGGATGAAAAGTTTGTGTGGAAAAGTCTGAGCCAGTTCGTGAATATAAATCACAAGTGCTTTATATTTCACTGGGGTGCCATCAGAAGATGCAAAGGAGCTCTTCTGCCAGAATGGTAAGAATTCAGTGTGAGAGCAGCAGACCCAGTTAGAGTCTACAAAAATGATGGTGTCCTCGGTACCGTATTTTATGAACTCAAGGGCACAGGCTACAGCTGCAAGTTCTGCGTACTGTGATGATGCCACACTGCAATGTTTGGATATCCCAACAGTGTTGCCATTTGGGTATTTGATTAGCACTCCAAGTCCAGCTACCTGTTCTCCTTGGTAGTGTGAGGCTGAGCCATCTGTAAAGACATGACACAGGGAAGTGTTCTTGAGGAGCTTGGGAGTAGCAGGAATTAATGGGCCTGGGTCAGGCAGGTCTGGTGGTTGCAGTGTGCTGTCATGGGGTTCTCCTTGATAAAGGAGTCTGTCTGCCAAGGTGGAAGGCATTTTGGCAGGGTGGATCTGGATGTCATGGTCCTGGAGAAGGAGTGATCAGTGAGTCAGTCTGGTGTTGGATACTGATCCATCCTTCACTCTATCTGATAGCAAGAAAGTTGTAGGGGTGTGGTTGGTGTTGATAATGATAGGTGAGTATGTGATAATAAACAAGAAATGTTTGACAGCTCAGTAGGTGTAGAGAGGTTCCTTTCATAAAGGCTATATTTCTCCTCCACTGGTGACAACATTTGGGATACACAAGCAACAGGTCTCAGAGTACCATTGACTTTCTGAGTAAGGACAGCAGACATAGCAATGTCTGAGGTGGCTGAGTCCAGATAGAAAGGTAATGCTGGATTAGGATTCACTAAGGCTGGAGCAGAGGCCAAGGCCTGTTTCAGTGACGTCATGGCTTGAGTGTGTATGGGGCCCCAAGTCCAAGGGATGTCCTTTTTCAGAAGCTCATATAGAGGAGTGGCCTTCTGGGCAAAGTCAGAAATAAAGTCCCTGGAAAGTTTACCGTTCCCAGGAAGTGTCTGAGTATTGCCACACTGGTAGGGAGTGGCATATCTTGTAGGCCTTGGATCTTTTTCGGCTAGACTTCGGCCCTTTTCAGTTATGCATAGGCCAAGGAAGATGATTTCTGTTTGGCAAAGTTGTGCCTTTGCAGGGTTGCATTTAAGGCTTTCTTTCTCTAGGAGGGTCAGCAACTCATCCAAGAGGTCAATGTATTATTCTTGAGTGGCAGTTGCCAGAAATAGGCCTTCTACATACTGCAAGATACATAGTGAGGCAGAGAAACCCTCCACGGAATCCATCATGTGTAGATGGAAAAGGAAGGGGCTATTGTGGAACACCTGGGGCAAGAAGGTCCATGTGTACTGCCTACCTTCAAAGGTGAAGGCAATTTGTATTGGCTTTTTGGAGCCAGTGGTAGTGACCAGAAACCATTGGAGATGTCAAGGGGGCTGAATCACTTGTGATTATGGGTCAATAACTTGAGCATGTTGGGTGCTGAAGCTACTGTAGGTGAGTAGCTCAGAGTGACATGGTTAAGTCTCCTATAATCAATTATTAGTCTCCAAGTTCCTATGGGTTTCTTCAGAGGCCAAATGGGTAAATTGGCAGTAGAAACACAAGTCCTGATCACATCTTGTTTCAGGAGTGACAAAATAGTTTCTCTGAGTGATGGTAAGGCCTCAGCAGGAGAAGGATATTGCCTTTGCCTATCATGGGCTGGGCCTTGGATCTCAATGACAGTGTGCATTCTGTCACAATCATGCTTATTTGTGGCAAATGCATCCAAATGTTTCTGCAGAATGGGGAAGAGTCTCTTGAAAAGCTCATGCTTTCAGAATAGAGCAATGATTTCATATTCCTTGTCATTAGTGGTTATGGCTGCAACCACGTGTGAATCAGAAATCATGACAGTATGATATTGTCCATTAATTTGGATCAATAGCATGTTAGCTAGGTCCACCACATAGCTGTGTGGTGCAAAAAGTCAATTCCTATGATACTGGGATGATTATGCAGTACCATAAGCTGAAAAGTATGGTATGGCTTCAGGTTGCCTATAGTCACCGATAGGACATCAGAATGATATGTGGACAGCTTGGTGCCATCCATGCCAAAAGTGTTGGTCCGCCATCTGGTGGACCAAGGAAAGTTTGCTCAATTATCATCATGTAATACAGACACAGCTGCACCTGTATCCAAAAGCATTGTCAGTGGGCGGCCCCGATCACAACCTAGGTGCAAGGCCTTCCGATAGTGTCCGATGCCAGCTTGTTCACAATTCAAATTGGGGCCTTTAGTTGTCAATCCATTGTGCCAGCAGCAGGGAGCTCCTGGAAGAGTTGTTGGACCTGGTCTCAATGGACCTCATCCCTGTGCTGGATGGCTGAAGTGTATGGGGTTGCATCACGGTTCAGGCCTGCTGCATCCTGGTGCTCTGTGCTTCTGGAATCCCTGTGGCCTGTTGAGGCCTGTTCTCCTGGGCCTATAGCCATAAAGGGCTCATGCCTGGACTGCGTCTGCTACAGATTGGACCTAGCCTATAAGGTTTTGGGGGTTTCGGTTCTCCTCTGCAATCTCTCCATACGAGATGCCTGTTCAATTGTTTTGATTGCACCAATTGGAATCAGAATTCCAATTGAGTTTGTTTTATTTTTGTTATGGTTCCCACCTCCTGACTGATGATGCTGTTGATTGTGCAAAGGGGTAGACTTTTTCTCATTGGTCTTGCACTCCACAGTGTAATGGGTTGTGGGCTCCTCGGTAGGTGGTACTGTGGCCATCTTTTTCAACTGGAGTTTAGGTCTCGCATATGGAGCTGGTAAACCTGATCCGTTTTCTGGAGGATGTCAGCAAAATTGTCCGTAGTGGGGAAAATTGTTGGTTCCACCATCTTTCAGATGGCTGGGATAATGTTCCGAATGAACAAGTTTTTGTACTCTATGAAGTCTGCATCCGTGGCCTTTCCTGCATGGTTCTTGCTTGCACAGTAGGCCATCCATAGCCTCTGATGGAAAGTCACGGGACTAACTTTTGTGTTCTGTTTTACGGGGTAGATTAGCATCACCCCATCCACACTAGGGCTGTGTTCGGCTATAAGCTCAGCTGTGATTTGGCCAAAAGTAGCTTGGTTATCCTGACAGGCCCTACTGGGAAGTTTTGCCAATAGGCCAGGATTGATAGTCTGTCAGAGGATCTGTACTTGGTAATCTGGCACTAAATTGAGCATTTCACATTGGGAGCATACGTTTTACAAATGACAACTGAGTTTGTCAGTGGGACTCATCAGACCTATGCTGTCAACGATCTGCTGAACAGGGTGGACCATCTGTAGGGGATTACTGGGCTAATCGGTTGGGGGAAGAGTATCTCGGGCAACCGAAGTGCAGCTTCTGCTGTGGCATCGACCACAGTACAGACCATGGTGTCCTGAGTAGTACTTTCCTGCAGCATTTGTTTTATCTGTGTATGGAGGGTTTGCTTACATTTCTCAGGTATGTCAATGTCACACAGAGCATTTTCAATCATGTCCTCAATCTCTTTCCTATCGTCCACAGAAATAATGGCAACTGGAAGTGCCGATGGTAGGCCTTGAGATGGCGATGGTAGGCCCAAGCCTCCCACCCTTCATGTTGGTCACCATCCTGGTGTCACACATGATACTCATAATTGTGTTGATGGTGTAGGGACGTACTGTTGTAGTGAGGGGACCCACCATCTTGTGAAGTCCAGGGTGGGGTGACTGGACCATAGTAGGTGTGTGACTGAGCATTGTACCGGGAGATGTCATCAGACTCATCATCTCTGGATGACATGATGTTGATGGGGATGTAGTCATCCATAGCTTAATGTGACCAGTCAAAACGTCCCTCTGATGGTGCAGTTTCACCATCTTGGGTTTCGCATTCTTCATGACTAACTTTTATAATGTTCTGTATCACACCCTTTGTAATCTGTTTCAGTATCACTCTACAGTCAGTGCTCAATTCACAGTTGTCCCTATGTTCCTATCCAACTCATCATGTACTTAGTTCAAGTTGTCTTGAAGTCTGTCCAAGTCCTCTCGAAGTTGACTATTAATTTTACTTTACAAATCATTCATTTGTAACAACTGTCTCGTATCCTGCCTCAAACTTTCATATTCATTTGTGAATGTACATACTTCCTGCTGATTACCTTCAACAGAACAGTGCAAAGATTCTATTTCTCATTGAGCAGGGGCTGATGTTCAGTTTCCAGTTCCTGCTCTTTTCTCATATTCTCAGTAGCCTGCAATCCCATGTCTCTCTTGAGAGAGGAGAGTTGCAGTTTGAGGGAATGAAACCTCAATTTGGAGGCATCTAAAGTGGTGTAGAGAGCCGCGACCAACAGCCCTTTAGCATCAAGCCTTTTGGCTGTTTGTCTTGTCTCTGAGTACTGGGAAGAAATCCCCAGCATGGGGTTTTCAGATTGACTTGAATCCAGAGTGAAGTCAGTCCATCCTCCATGGGAGGAGACGAAGTTAGAGACATTGAGTATCAGATCTGCTCATATGTTTGATGTAGTGGCCATCAGTATACCAGTAAAATCAATGGGGAAGCTCACAATCAGAACCTGCAAGAGACAGCAGTGTCATGTATCAATCCACGACAGGCAAAACCAGAAAACAGGTGGGCTATTGTACTCTCGTAGTCTTGTAATTCAAAAATGCCCTTGAGCGCGGTGAGTTGGTATCGACTGTGCCCAATAAGCAGCCAGATTTTACAAGTTGCTATGGAGGGAAAAATAACAGGAGAGGTCGTTCGGGTGTGCACACCTATTGTACCTGTAGGAAGGGAAAAGTTTTTAACCAACAAGTGAAACTTTGCAACATCTAAATTGCCTGCACAAGGTCACCAATTTGTTAGGGAGTCTAACCTGATCAGGTTCTTGGAGATAATTAGAGATGAAAAGAAGTCACAGACAAGTTGCATATCAGTAAAAAAAAAAAAACTGCTTATTACTACAAAAGGGTATCACAGTTGCCCTAAGCAGTTCTTACCATAAGGAACTGGGAGTCAGAGCTTAGCATTCCCCTGTACCCTAAGGAGTGAAGAAGGTCTCCGAGGGAAAAACATAATGCATTATATTATATACTATGATAATTGTCATGGTTACCAAGAGATAGAAACATTTCTAGCTACAGGCGATGAGCCTTATTGGCTAAAAGTAAGGTGGCTCCACAGTTATAGATAACATTATACAATTTCGCTAAGATCATCATTTCTTAGAACAAAGAAGGTACAGATGGTATATGAAAAATACAGGATGTGGTGCCATTATACACAAATCCAAAAGGTGGAAGTGCTGGCCAAGGTAGCATAAGATGACAAAGTCATGAATGTCTTGACTTATTACACGCAGGTTCCATGCAGAGAGAAAGTAAAATGAATTACAATTATTACATATCCTGACATCTACTCTTATATGGTAGATGTCTGTGTTCTATGAGTTTATATAATATATGCATAGTATGTGTAACATAAGAGTTGTCTAAGGTGTACAGTAGGATGTCAGTTATATATTGCAAATTATTAATAAGTGTACCAGGTGAAGAGATTGCATTTAGATCACTGAGTGGGCCAGGCTCTTGTAGGGGACATTCAAGAGGTTCTGCATCAGTGGGAGGAATAATAAATAAGACATGGTGGCTGAGGCCATGGAATTTATTGCACAGTATCTTGCAGTAGAAACACAAGTCCTAATCACATCTTGTTTCAGGAGTGACTGTATAGTTTCTCTGAGTGATGGTAAGGCCTCAGCAGGAAAAGGATATTGCCTTTGTCTCTCATGGGCTGGGCCTTGGATCTCAGTGACAGTGTGCATTCTATCACAATCATGCTTGTTTGTGGCAAATGTGTCCAAATGTTTCCGCAGAATGGGGAGGAGTCTCTTGAAAAGCTCATGCTTTCGGAATAGAGCAATGATGTCATATTTCTTGTCATTAGTGGTTATGGCTGCAAACACGTGCGAATCAGAAATCATGACAGTATGGTATTGTCCTCTAATTTGGGTCAATAGCATATTAGGTAGGTCCACCACACAACCATGTGGTGCAAAAAGTCAGTTCTCATGATACTGGGATGATCGTGCAGTACCATAAGCTGAAAGGTATAGTATGCCTTCAGGTTGCCTATAGTCACTGATAGGATGACAGAACAATATGTGGACAGCTTGGTGCCATCCATGCCAGATGAGTTGGTCTGCCATCCTGTGGTCCAAGGAGAGTTTGCTGGATCATCATCATGTAATACAGACACAGCCGCTCTTGTATCCAAAAGCATTGTCAGTGGGTGACCCCCGACCATGGTTTTGGTGCAAGGCCTTCCATTTGTGTCCAATACCAGTTTGTTCCCAATATGGACTGGGGCCTGTAGTTGTCAATCCATAGTGCCAGCAGCAGGGTGCTCCTGGAAGAGTGGTTGGGCCTGGTCTCGATGGACCTCATCCCTGTGCTGGATGGCTGAAATGTATGGAGTTGCATCAGGGTTCAGGCCTGCTGCAGCCTGGTACCCTGAACTTCCAGAATCCCCGTGGCCTGTTGAGGCCTGTTATCCTGGGTCTATAGCCATGAGGGCTCGTGCTGGGCCCGTGTCTGCTACAGAGCAGACCTGGCCGTGAAAGTTTTGTAGTCTCCTCCGTAATCTGTCTATATGAAGAGCCTGTTTGATTGTTTTGATTGCCCAGATTGTAATAAGAATTCCAAGTCCAATTGCATTTGTTTTTTTTTTTGTTTTTTTATTCCGGTTCCCACCTCTGGACTGATGATGATGCTGTTGATTGTCCAAAAGGGTAGACTTTTTCTCATGGGCCTTGCCTTCCACAGTGTAGTGGGTTGTGGACTCCTCAGTATGTTGTACCGTGGTCACCTTTTTGAACTGGAGTTTAGGTCTCGAATATGGAGCTGGTAATCCTTCTTTGTTTTCTGGAGGATGTCCGTAAAATTGTCATAGTGGGGAAAATCAATGGTTCCAACTTCTCTTGTATGGGTGGGATCATGTTCTGAAGGAACAAATTTTTGTACTGTATGAGGTCTGCGTCTGCTGCCTCTCCTGCAAGGTTCTTGCCTGCACGATAGGCCATCCATAGCCTCTGATGGAAAGTTGCAGGACTTTCATTTGCGTTCTGTTTCACGGGGTAGGCTAGCATCACCCCAACCAGACCTGGGCTGTGTGCGGCTATGAGTTCAGCTGCAATTTGGTTAAAAGTAGCTCCATTATCCTGACGGGCCCTATCGGGAAGTTTTTCCCATAGGCCAGGATCAATAGTCTGTCTGAGAATCTGTACTTGGTAATCCGCCACTAAACTGAGCATTTCGCATCGGAAGTGTACTTTTTACAAATGACAACTGAGGTTGTCGGTGGGACTCATCCGGCCTATGCTGTCAGCAATCTTCTGAACAGAGTGGGCCATCTGTAGGGGATTACTGGAATGATCAGTTGGAGGAAGATTATCTACGGCACCGAAGAGCAGCTTCCGCTGTGGTGTTGGCCACAGTAGGGGCCATGGTGTCCTGTATAGCACTCTCCCACAGAATTTGTTTTATCTGCATATGGAGAGTTTGTTTGCATTTCTCAGGTACATCTATATCACACAAAGTATTTTCAATAATTTTCTCAATCTCTTCCCTATCATCTGTAGAGAAAACGGCAACCGGAGGTGTTGATGGTAGGCCTTGAGATGGCGATGGTAGGTCCAAGCCTCCCCCCCATCACGGGGGTCACCATGTTGGCATCACACATGATACTCATCATTGCATTGATGATGTAGGGATGTACTGTCATAGTGAGGGGACCCGCCATCTTGTGAGTTGCAGGGTGGGGTCACTGGACCATAGTAGGGGCATGACTTTGAGTTGTACTGGGAGATGTTGTCATCAGACTCATCATCCTCAGATGACATGATGTCGATGGGGGCATAGCCACCCATAGCTTTAACGTGACCAGTCAAAACCTCCCACTGATGGCAGTTTCGCCATCTTGGTTTCACATTTTTCATGACTAACTTTTACAATATTCTGTATCACACCCTTCAGAACCTGTTTCTGTATCACTCTATATGCGGTGCCCAATTCACAGTTGTCCCTATGTTCCCTATCCAACTCATAATGTACCTGGTTCAAGTCACCTTGGAGTCTGTCCAAGTCCTCTAGAAGTTGATCATTTTTTCTACTTAACAAATCATTCATTTGTAACACCAAACTCCTATCCTGCCTGAAACTTTCACATTCATTTCTCAACATACATATTTCCTGCTGATTATCTTTGACAGAACGATACAAAAGAGTCTCTTTCTCATTGCACAGGGACTGAAGTTCATTTTCCAGTTCCTGCTCTTTTCCCATACTCTCAGTAGCCTGCAATCCCATCTCTTTCTTGAGAGATGAGAGTTTCAGTTTGAGGGAATGAAACCTTGATTCAGAGGATCTAAAGTAGCATAGAGAGTCGTGACCAACAGCCCTTTAGCATCATGCTTTTTGGCTGTTTGTCTGGGTGACTTTAATGCCTGGGTTGATGATGAACTCTCGCAGTTTGGACAACACTTCCTCCAGCTGGATGACATCTCTGGGGCTTACACAGATAGTTACCACAGCCACCCATAAACATGGTCACTCTCTTGACTTAGTTTTCCTCCTGGGGATCAAAGCCTCGGATCTGGGGGTGGAACCAGTCAGATGATCCAATCACTACTCTGTGGGGTTTAATTTTAGTACCCCCCCCAAAGGCCTACCCCTGTGGAGATGGTCAAGTATGGCCCTTTATGAGATGTTAGCTCTGAAGGCCTGACAGCGGTACTTAACCAATCGATTATTCTGGTAGCAAACAGCAACCCAGAGAACCTCGTGGTGGCCTATAATACGGCCATTTTCGTGGCCCTGGATGTCATTGCTCCTGTCCGTGTTTGTCCTTTCTCCCTTCGCCCTTGGTCCCCATGGTTTGATGGGACTTTGAGGGAGATGCGGTGACTAGGACGAAGGTTAGAGCATTGCTGGCAGAGATTTGCCCTTGATGCCGACCACTTTATGCTGATAGACCATTATCAAGCCTATCAATATGCAATCACCCATAAGAAGACAGAGTTCCTGTCTGGGGAGATTGCAGCCACTCAGAACCGAACACCTCAGCTTTTCCGAACTGTGGATAGACTGTGCAACCCAGCCTGTCTACAAGTTCAGAAAGCATTTTCACAAATAGAGTGCGATGAACTTGCTCAGTTCTTTGCGACTACAGTGGCTGACATCAGGACAGCCCTCCAACCAGCACACTCTATGGGCATTGCTGGTGACCAGTGCTTGGCCACTAGCCTCCAGCTTTTCTGGAGTACCTTTGACCACCCGGAGTTCATGGATGTCATGAGGATTGTCCAGGGTGCGCACCCTACACACTGTAGTTTGGACACAGGACCAACTTCCCTGATTTTGGGTTGTATTGATTCCATTGGTCTGGTCCTTGCACAGATAGTTTGGTGCTCCTTGGAAACAGGTGAGTTTCCTAGCTCCCTGAAGGAGGCGGTGGTAACACATCTCCTGAGGAAAGCCTCTTTGGACCTAAACTGCCATGCGGACTACAGACCAATCTCTAACATTCCCTTTTCAGGGAAGGTGGTTGAGAAGGTAGTGGCCATACAGCTGGAGAGCCATTTGACCATCAATGACATCTATGAACCCCTCCAGTCCGGTTTCCAAAAGAGGCACAGTACTGAGACAACGCTGGTTCGGGTGTTCAATGATCTCCTGACTGCTCGAGATCGGAAGAACTGTTCCATCTTGGTTCTTCTTGATCTCTCATCAGTGTTTGACACTTTGGACCATGGGGTTCTGCTTGGTCATCTGAGGTTCATCTGTGGCCTTTCGGGTACAGTCTTCAGGTGGTTTACATCTTTCCTTACTGGAAGAACTCAGAGGGTGGTGTCCGGGATTTATTCCTCGAACACAATCCCTCTGTCATGTGGGGTTCCTCAGGGATCGGCATTGTCCCCCATGTTGTTCACAGTGTATATGCTGCCCCTCGGAGACTTTATAAGGGGGTATGGGCTGAGGTTTCACTGCTATGCTGATGATACCCAGCTCTACCTTTCTTTTGCACCCAACCAGAATGGAGCTGTCTCAGTCTTTAACATCTGCCTAGTGGAAATCCAGGAGTGGATGGATTCGAGCTGGTTGAAGTTGAACTCAGGAAAGACTGAAGTGCTGGTTGTGGACCCAGGGCACTGAATAGGGAGGTCGGGGTAGGTTCACCTCGGGGCTTTTTCTTGGGGTTTATCACTCCCAGCCTCTGAACAGGTGCAGAACCAGGGGGTAATCATTGATGAAGGGTCTACCCTGCATTCCCAGGTGTCAGCCATCGTCAAGACCTTTTTACCACCTGAGGAATATCACCAGGATTAAGCACCTTGCTCCATCTTCCCACGTTGCTTCACTCCTTTGTGTCCTCGCACTTGGATTATCGCAGCTCCCTGTTCCTAGGGCTACCTGGGGTGAAAATCTGCCATTTGCAACCTGTACAGAACACAGCAGCCCAGCTTTTGACAAGAACCTCTCGGTTCTGCTATATTTCTCAGGTGCTGTGCGGTCTATACTGTCTGCCAGTATAATGGTGGATCACCTTTAAAGTCAGTCTCCTGACTTATAAAGCCCTAGACGGACAAGGCCCAGACTACCTGAAAGATCTTCTAGTACCTTACCGCAGTAGGCAATCACTCCACTCAGCTGGTGAGGGGTTGCTAGAGATTCCAAGAGTTTGTTTAAAATCTTCAGGGGTCCAGTCATTTATGCCTGCAGCCCCTTCTCTTTGGAATTATCTACCCCACCAGTTACATGAGTGCATGACTGGGGAGGATTTTAAACAAGCTTTGAAAATCCTTCTTTGGCACCAAGCATTTGGGGACTGATTGGTGGTATTTATTTCAATTTTAGATGCTTGTTGTATTAACTAAGCTGCTGCAATATGTGGTATGTTTTTAAACCTTGTTCGGCTCCTTGGTTTTGGAAAGGTGCCATAAAAATAAAGTTTTATTATTATTATTTATTATCTCTGAGTACTGGGTTGAAATCCCCAGCACGGGGTTTTCAGATTGACTTATGTCTAGTGTGAAGTCAATCCATCCTCCATGGAGGCGACAAAGTTAGAGACATCGAGTCTCAGATCTGCGCATATGTTTGACGTAGTGGCCGTTGGTATACCAGTAAAATCAATGGGGAAGCTCACAATCAGAACTTGTAAGAGGTAACCATGTCATGTATTGATCCACGACAAGCAAAAGCAGCAAACAGGCAGGTTACTGTACTCTCGTAGTCTTGTAATTAAAAACTGACATTGGGCGCAGTGAGTCAAAATCGACTGTACCCAGTAAGCAGTCAGACTTTACAAGTTTTTTTTTTATCCAGTTGTTTAAGCAGGGGTAGCACACTAAGCTGAAAGCTTGTTTACAGGTGCAATCTGGGAGCACAGGGAAGTTAAGTGATTTGCTCAGGGTCACACAGTATGCAAGTGGTGGCTGTGGGATTCAAACCCAGGTCTCTAGATTTGCAGCTCAGAGCCTTAAACCACTGCGCTATACTGCCTCACAAGTTGCTAGAGAGGGAATAATAATGGGAAATGTGATGCGGGTGTGCCCACCTAATGCCCCCTTAGGAAGGAAAAGGTTTTTAAGCAACAAGTGAAACTCTACAACATCTAAATCACCTGCACATGGTCGACAACTTATTAGGAAGTCTAACCTGATCAGGGTCTTGGCAATAATTAGAGATGAAAAGAAGTCACAGACAAGTTGCATATCAGTATTAAACTTGTTTATTACTACAAAAGGATATCACAGTTGCCCTAAGCAATTCTTATCATAAGGAACTGGGAGACAGAGCTTAACATTCCCCTGTACCCCAAGGAGTGAAAAAGGTCTCCTCTGAGTGAAAAACGTAATTCTTTATATTATATACTATGATAATTGCCATGGTTACCAAGAGATAGAAACACTTCTAGTTACAGGCGATGAGCCTTATTGGCTTAAAGTAAGGTGGCTCCACAGTTATAGGTAACATTATACAATTTCGCTAAGATCATTATTTCTTAGAACAAAGAAGGTACAGACGGTACATGAAAAACAGAGGATGTGGTGTAATTATACACAAATCCAACAGGTGGCAGTGCTGGCTATGGTATAAGATGGCAAAGGCATGAATGTCTTGACTTACTACATGCAGGTTCCATGCATAGAGAAAGTAAAGTGTATTACAATTATTACATATCGTGACATCTACTCTTATATGGCAGATGCCTATGCCCTATGAGTTAGTATAAGATATGCATAGTATGTGTAACATAAGAGTTGTCTAAGATGTACAGTAGGATGTCAATTAGGGTGCAGGGGCCTTGTATAACAGGGACTCCAGCAACCCACCCACATCCCACTGCCAGACCTACCTCACTGGCATCTCCTGCCTCCAGCTCCGGTCCCGCGGCTGTCCCTCTAATCACAGACAGGCCACCACGGGTGGGCAAGCCCTCCCTCGGGGGGGTGATCCGGGGGGGCTGGACATGCCATGGGGGCCTGGGGGAGAGCCCAGATGGGGAGGTTTCAGGCTGGGAGTAGTGGTGGCCATCCCAAGGGTACCCTGGAGAGATGCCCTGGACCACCAGTGATAAAGTGTAAAAAAAGAAAGCAAACTTAGCTATGGACTCTGGGCAACTTACTGGAGCCATGTTTGTTGACCTGTCTCAGGCCTTTGACAAAGTTGACCACCAAATCCTGTTACATAGGTTGGTTGAGGTGGATATGGGCGGGCTGCCATAAAGTGGTTCACTTTGTATTTAAAGCAGAGAAGACAGCCAACTGTAGTCAATGGTTTAGAGTCTGGTACCTCAAAATTTCTCAAGCAGTTCTTGCAGGGCTCTGTCCTGGGCCACTCCTCTTCCTGATATACCTAAAGTGCTAGGCTGCAAATACTGGCAAGGCAAACTATGAGCTCCATATGTAGATGACTGTAGTCTATACCTCCAGTACTTTGGCTGAAGAGGTTCAGAGAAATTCACAGATGAGTCTTGATGAGCTTCAAGCTTTCTTGGAGGATTCCAAATTGTGCCTGAATGCATCAAAAATGAAATTGCTATGCCAGCCACTCAGCACAGCTTAAGTACTACCAGCCGTGTTGCTGGCAATCCAAGTTCAGGAATGAGCTGTGGCCATCAGGGGCTGGCCAGGGAGAGGAGGATTAAGCATCCCAGGTGATACTGTCCTCCTTCTGGGAGGAAGTGAGGGTTGCCATCCTCATTGCCATACTGCCACCTGGGGGACCAGAGTTGGTAGTGCAGTCAAAGACATTGTGGGAGCAGAGCATGCAGCCCGGGCAGCCAGTTTTGCTGGATGTACACCAAATTTCCTCCAGTTTCTGTATTAAAATCCTGGTTCCACACCCCATTTCTTCAATGGACAGCTGTAGTTGTTATTTGTTCCATGATATCACTTGAATTAAGTTGCAGTTTTCTCTTGTGCTTAGTTTATACAGTTTACAATGTCTATTTTAGGGACAACTGCCTCCACCCCCAACTCAGTCCTCGCCAATGGCTCTACCCTCACCGATTCTGCATCCATAGCAACAGGATTTAATAACTTCTTCACAGATCTTGACAAATACACCTCACTTTTCCATAATTCCTCCACCCCTAACCAGGCCCCACCTTATAATGTGGCCATTGATGGGCGCCCGGAGTTTCATCTGAAACTTGCCACGCTCAAAGAGGTCCAGAAGCTACTCCTAAACATTAATCCTGACAGTTCGGCTGGACATGACTCTCTAGAAGCAAAATTTCTCAAGCTGGGAGCAACAGCACTTGCTCACCCAGTCCAAGATCTCTTCAACCGGTCCTTCTTGTCCAACATAGTACCTGATAAGTGGAAGATTGCAGTGGTAGTACCTATACATAAGGGAGGTTCCAATACTGTCGTTGACAACTATAGACGTATATCCATCCTCTGCCACCTAGCAAAGATACAGGAGCACATAATCTACAACCAACTCCAAGGCTACCTTGAATCACACAGCCATCTATCCCCCTATCAACATGGATTCAAAAGGAATCACAGCACCCAAACTGCTCTGATAAAAGTAACAACAGACATATACCATGCCATGGATGAGGGCCATGCTACAGGTGCCATTTTTGTTGATCTTACTAAAGCATTTGATCTGGTAAACCATGATATCCTGCTCCACCAGCTGCAGACCCTAGATCTGGATAATAATACCTGGAACTGGGTAAAAAGCTACCTATCCTGCCACTCTCACAGAGTCAAATGTAATGGCTCCTTCTCTGAACCCCAGCACATAACACATGGAGTACTGCAGGGATCCATCTTAGGTCCACTTCTATTTTCCCTCTTTATCAACGACCTCCCTCGCTCTTGTGGTGGTGCCTCAGTGCACCTTTATGTGGATGATGCCATTATCTATCACTCCTCATCTAACACTGATACAATTAATAGGATCTTGCCAACGACTTTGCTTCCCTTGAGGACTGGTTCAGCTGTCGTCAGCTGGTCCTCAGCACTAAGAAAACTAAATGCATGCTGTTCTCCCGACACCCTTCTACAAAAGACCCACCACTCCCCTTAATATCATATCAAACAAGGGTGACACCCTGGAGACAGTCATGTCCTTCAAATATCTGGGCTTCACCCTGGACACTGCACTCTCCTTCAATCTTCATGTCTCCAACGTTGTTAGATCTATGAACCAGAAGCTTGGGCTGCTCTATTGAATCTGACTGTTTCTCACCCCTGCCTCCAGCCTAAGAATTGCCTCGGCATCACTGTCTCCTCCTCCTGACCTATGGAGCCCCTCTGCTCCTTACTACTAACTCCCCCTCTCTCTCTCCTTTCCCAGGCCTACCATAGGATTGGGAGGTTCACGCTGGGAGCCAACTCCTGCTTGCACCACTGCGAAGTCCTCTCCTCTCTCTCTGGGCTGGTTAACCTATGAATCTAAATTGAAGTACTTCTCCATGTGCCTTATTTATAAATTTGTCCATTACTTCACGCCCCCATGCCTAAGGGACATAATAAGCTTAAAACAAACTCCCCGCACCCTTCGCTCAGCATCCCTACCCCTCCTGGAAATACCCAAGCTGCGCCTAACCTACACTAGGAGGTCCTTCTCATTTGCTGCTATCTCTAGTTGGAACTCTGTTCCTCCATGTGTCCTGAACAGTACCCCTCTTCCTCTATTCAAGTCCAACCTATATGCCTCCCTTGTCTCCCCCTCCTCCTGCTCCTGTTCTCGCTGATGCACCTCTATCTCTACAGGCCCTGCTACCCTATCCCACTCCTCTTCCCTTCCAGCTAACCCTATCCCTTTATACATTTATAGCACTATGCTCCTTCCCACTTGTTATAGCACCCAGGCAACGTAGCACCTATGTCTGGGTATAGCTCAATATGGCTATACACCTTATATTCATATACCAATTATACATGGAATTGATGATGCTTCACAGATATATTGCATTTACTGTCTGTACACTGTACTGCTTTGTGATACCTGTTGTCCTACTATGAAATGTAATATATACAATGTAATATATATGTATATATAACAACTGTACATGGAATTGATGATGCTCCAGAGATGTCTTGCATTTACTGTATGTACACTGTACTGCTCTGTGATACTTGTTGTTCTGATATGAAATGTAATGTTCTACTCTGTGATACTTATTGTAATGCTATGTAACATGTGACCCCCGGGTCGATCCTGAAAAAGGGACTTCTATTGTCTCAGTGGTCTTACCCAGGTAACAAAATTCAAATAAAATAATAAAAATAAATAAATATTTTTATTTTGCATACTTATTTCAATTTTTTTTAACACCTTGATGTTGTAACTTGTATGGTCTATTGGAACTGAGTCTAGATTGACATGAGACTGCCCAATGGGTTTAACTATGATTATGAAATGGGTAGAAAAAATCTAGAAACCTGATTGGCTGAATATCTTGGAACCCCATGGTGAAATCCCGGCATTACAGCACTGGAAGAAATCATGTCACCTGCCCTGGCCTGTTTACTAACTAAATCAATGCACTTACACAAAATACCCACAGTATTTTGCCCCGACATCATTTCAGGAAACATGCCCACATGACAGTGATCTCAGTTCAGTTCTCACCTGAATTCCACAGTTCCACTTTCTCCGTTTTTTTTTACATAATCATTTTGTGGTACACTTGCCTGCCTTCTCCATGCTGCTCGGTACTGGCACTGATCAAATCAAATAGAAACAGTCCAGGACCAAACTTACAAACTCACCCATATCAATTTGTGCCGCTCTTCGCTTCAGCTCCCAATAATGATTTTTATTGTTGTTGTTTGAAATATCTTCTCCATTTCAAATCTGCTGTCCTCATTTAAGGGACCCTTCTCATTGTCACTGGTTGTCTTCTAAGATCCCTAACTCAGCAGTCACCCTACCTGGCTACTCGATATTTCGACGGGATAGACTTACAAAAAAGGTGGTGGCTGTGCTATTTATCTAAAAGATACTGTCATGGGACATGCCTTACAAATGCCCAGCATTGGCAATGCATCCCAGGCTCTGACCATCACAATACTACTGGGAGCTCATAACATACTCCTAACTGTGCTATCTGTATATATACCCCCTTGGAAGCCTGCGTCCAGCTTTAATAGCATACTGGAGTATATTCGTACTGCACCCCAGAATTCAGAATCCATTATACTGGGAGATTTCAATATAAATTGTCTCTCCCAAGATATAGGCTCCATTAAGGATGCGGTCTCAACCATCCACCTTACCCAAGTAGTAAATGCTCCAACCAGGACTAACTATAGGATGGGGACTAATACCTTACTGGATTGGGTATTATCCAGTCATCCTGAATGCATCTCAAATGTGTCAGTGCTCCCTGACACCCTCAGTGACCAGTCTCCAATAATTTGTTTCTGGGCTAATAAATTCAACAAACCACCACCCAAGGTAATCTTCAGTAGGGTCCTAACTCCTGGTCACCTTGAGCCACTCAAATCACACCTGCATAGGCAGGATTGGTCCCTGCTGGACTCCACCAATGATATCAATGAGGTCCTAGATTTCTTCATTAGTCACCTCAATAATGCTTGCGATATACATGCCCCCATAAAAAAGTGGACAGTCAAAGGTGTATGTAACCCGTGGATAACACCAGAACTCCTAGAATGTATGAAGATCAGGGATCCTCTTTAGCACTGCTGTAGAGCCACAGGCAAGCAAAGTGATATACAGGCTTACAAAACGTCCAGAAATGAATGTACCTGGGCCATCCAGCTTGCTAAAAAACAATACTATAGGGAAGCTCTCTCGAACTCCTGGAGGGAAGGTAAAAACTTCTGGAATAACATGAAGGAGATCACAGAGAATAAACCGAAGGGGGCAGCCATTATGCTCAGCATCGATGGAAGTCCTACACATGACCCGATGACCATAGCCAACACTTTTAACAATGCCTTTATGGACCTTAGCAGTGTCCTTCCTCCTGATTTTTTAATGTGCCTGCCTCCACCAGCACACCATGCACAGATGCCAAGCACCATGCTCCTCCTCCCCCTTTCTACTTCAAAGAGATCCCTAAACGTGAGGCCAGAAAATATACTTGGGAAATCTAGATTAAGTGGGGACAACCTAGATCTAAAATTAATTGCCCTCACCCTAGAAGAGACTCTAACACCCCTTACCAAGATCCTGAACCTTTCTCTAAAACTGGGACAATTCCCCCACAAGTGGAAATCGTCCCTAATTATCCCAGTGCACAAAAGTGGAGATAGGGCACTTCACACCAGTTATAGGCCAATCTCCATTCTCCCACAGTTATTGAAAGCCCTCGAGCTTATTATTGCAAATCAGCCTGTTGATTACCTGGACAAATACGGTATTCAATGTCCTCAAAAACATGGCTTTAGAAAATGCCATAGTACCACCTCTGCACTGCTTGAATTCACAGGCTTCATTCATTAAATGTCTAGACCAAGGTAATCTGGTAGGTGCTGCCTTCATCGACCTGACGAAGACCTTAGATACTGTGAACCTTTCACTGGCGATCGAGCAGCTATCAGGTGCCAGGATATCCTCTGATATCAATTGATTCAAAAGTTACTTAAAAGACCGCTCGCAACAGGTAATGATAGCCAATGTCCTCTCAGAACAGAAGCCTGTCTGCTCCAGAGTACCTCAGGTGTCAATACTGAGACCCCTCCTTTTTAGTATCTTCTTGAATAATCTCCCCAGTGCCTGTCAAGAACAGATCCTGCTCTACACAGATGATGCCGTAATCTACACAAGTAACTCTGATCCAAACCTCCTTCAACATAATCTCCAACTCTGCTTTGAGGAGGTGGAAAGATGGTTTAACATTCATAAGTTGGTGGTAAACTATAAAAAGACTAAACTGATGCTTTTTAGTAACGCCCACAACAAGCATAAAACCAAACCATTGACTATCAGAAACTGAATGAGCACTCCCCTTGAACAGATACAATCTTTTAAACATCTTGGGGTCACTGTCAGATAGCACTCTTTCTTACATGCAACACACAGAAAATATTGCCTGAGCTGTTAACATAAGGATCGGTTTACTCTACATGCACAAGCACAGTCTGTCCCAAGAGGCTTTGAGAACAGCAATATACAGCTCCATCATTTGCTTAAGTGACTATGGGCTGGTCATATACAGCACTACCTCTGCTATGGCCCTTCGTAGGATCAACGTTGCTCTTAAAAAAGCCTGCAGATTCCTGATGGGAGCAACTCGCCTCACACACAAATGTGATCTTTATGCTCAAACTGGTTGGCTTCAATTGTCTGGATGGATACAATACCAAACCTGTTTGTTAGCTAAGAAAGTTCACCTCAGACTTCTACATCCCAGGGCCCAAAGGCTCCTTAGCCCTTTTTCCAATCCGGTACGTACCCTGCAGCTTAGTAATGCAGGTCTTCAATGTTCCCAGATACTGCACAACTCAATGTCAGCTTTCTTTTGCATAAAGAGCCCCAGTTTGATTCAATTCTCTGCACAGGGACATCACCAACAAACCAAAATTAGGCCCATTCTAACAGAAGGTTCACCAGCAACTTGTCTCTAACAGTAGATGTGACTGTCTCCCATAACAGCCTCCATTGCTTTGTGGTACCCTCCATACACTTTAATCCTACCCCAACTTATTAGCCTTGGCTTCCCCACCCCCTCCTGTCTTGCCCTATCCCCTTGCTCCCTCCTATCCCACTTCCTCCACCCCTCCCAAAGTTCTAATCCCCTGTCTCCTGTCATGCTACTCTCATTCCCCTCACTACCCCATCTCCCTCCCTTTCCCCTCTCCCGCTTGCCTCTCTTCCTATCTGCCCTATAATTTTGACAAGGCTGCCAGGCTGCTCCATCCTCCTGATTCTACTTCTACTACCATTCTCTCTGCAAGAACTACTATATTGAGTGCCAAACAGTGTTTTTAATTATGATTTACAATGTATTAATTCTATGTATAATCCTGACGTTACTTTACTTAGTTTACCTGTAGTTTACCATTGTTTGTCTATGTCTTACTCTTCCAGATGTGGAACCTTTGTGAAAGAGTTTTGTAACTCAAAGGTATTGTAATCCAAGATCAAAATATATAAACAAAACTGCCATACTGATATACTGCCTATCCATTTCATCCTGGACCAGGTCTGCACTCTCTTGCTGACATGAACTTCCATTTTTCACCAGCAGTGCTCCTCACCCACAGCATTTGGTGATCGCGGAGTTTACTCATTTTAAATTATCACACTCACAGACAACAGAAATGGCTGAAATCATTGCAAACAACTGATGAATGCACATATTCAGACAATGCTACTTGCTACTTTCTAACTTACCCGATGGCACATGCAGTATTGCTCCCACCTACTGGTCAGGAGGCAACACTACACTGACCAAATAGGACTGCGTTTTCCTTTAAAACATTCACATTTTTTATTTTCTATTTTAAATAATACAGATTTTGTTTTAATATCCTTACATTTTTATGTTGATTGCGTGCAGAGCAAGAAACATATTGCTGCAGCTTGCTCAAAAGCAGGCTGTGGAGGCCCGGCACTGTTGTGGCCAATGCCCCACAGCCTGAAAAGGCTTGTCCCGCTTCCCCCAGTGCCGTTGCAGGCTGCTGATGACACAAGTTTGGAATGTTTGCACCAACTTGTGACAAATCAGCCGCTACAATCAGGGCGACCTCGTCATTGCAGCATCAGCCATCCGCAGCAATGAGGGAGCGAGCCATCATTGCAGGGCGGGATCTAGCAAGCCTGATATTGTTTGTGAACATGGCAGTGGGTTGCCGCCATGTTCACAAACAATATTACACTTCCTCCAACATGTTTATCTGCCAACGGGGGAGCCCACTCCCCGTCGGCATAATGTCACTCCCTCTTTCATTGTCTGCCAATGGGAGAATTCCTCCCCTTTTGTTGTTTGCCGACGGGGGTGCCCAATCCCCATCAGTAGAAAGGAATTCCCCCCCTTTTGTTGTTTGCCGATGGGGGTGACCAATGCCCCATTGGCTACAGCTGCCCCCAAAGCAAGATTCGAGACACGCTGGGAGCCCACCCAGCGCTACATGCCCCTGTAAATAAAAATGGTCCCACAAAGTCTTTTTTTTTTTACACCTGTAAAAAGGGAACTGTCCTCGGGAGTCTCTCACCTTCCACCCGCAACCCGCACCCACCCACTGCGCACCCTGCCTTCCCACACACCCCCTCACCCCATATTTACCTCTGAAGCTTGGTGCGACGATCTTCGGTGGACCAGGAACACCTCTGCACTCTTCAAAGCCGACCGCGAACTGAGGAAATGCCGCTTAGCTGTATAATGTAATAAATAGGGTTTTTTTCAACTTTAGTGCATATCTCAGGCATTTTGGGGAATTATTTCATCAAATTTTCAATATGGGGTTTTTGGGACCCCTCCTCATGAATTCTTGAACTGTCATGGTGTTAATCGGCCCTGAAAGGTGATTTTGCGGTCACTGTGCAGAATCACCTTTTGGGGCCAATTAATGAAATGACAGTGCCAGTGTCCATGAGATGGGCTTTCAAGAAGCCTATGTTGCAAATTTGGTGGAAAAAATCAAAAAAATTACTGTTTTACGAGCGTGCGTTGCGCAGTTGCTACACACTCTCGTAACTTTGTGAATTTGCAATATTTTCACGCCAGATTTTCAACATTGGCATTCTGTCACACCTCCTTGTGAACAGTGCAGCTGTCATTGTTCACATCCTAGTGGAAATATGTTTTTGCACTTGCGGCACAGAATAGCACGGTTGCTGTCAGAAATCAGTGTTTGGGACAGATTAAGAAAATGACAGTGACACTGTTCATGAGTAGAGGTCCTGAAATGGCTATGTTGAAAATTTGGTGATGATAGCCCATGAAATGACTGTCTTATGAGCGTGCGTGTTGCACAGCTTGCACGCACGCTCGTACCTTCACAAATTTATATTTTCACTCCAGATTTTCAGCATTGCCATTTTCCCACACCTACTTATGAACAGTGCAGCTGTCATTTTTCCCATCTGGCCCAAATGTGGTTTCACACTTCCCGTGCAGAATAGAGTGGTGTCTGTGGGAAATCACTGTCTGGGAAAGATTAAGAAAATGTCAGTGATACTGTTCAAGAGCAGAGGTCCTAAAATGCCTATGTTGAAAATTTGGTGATGATAGCCCATTAAATGACTGTGTTACAAGTGTGCTTTGCACACTTTCCACACACCCTTGTAACTTCGCAGATTTGTAGTATTGTCATGCCAGATTTTCAACAATGGCATTTTTTCACACCTCCTTTATGAGCAGTACAGCTGTCATTTTTCACATTCTGACTGAAATGTGTATTCACAGTTGCGGCACAAAATAATGAGGTCGCTGTGGGGAATCTACGTTCAGGACAGATTAAGAAAATGACAGTGGCACTGTTCATGAGCAGAGGTCCTAAAAGCCCTATGTTGAAAATTTGGTGACGAAACTCCATAACATGACTGTGTTACAAGCGTGCATTGAACTGTTTCCACGTACTCTTGTAACTTCGCAAATTTGTAATATTTTCACGCCACATTTTCAACAGTGGCAGTTTTTCACACCTCCTTATGAACGGTACAACTGTCATTTTTCACATCCTGGCTAAAATATGTTTTTGCACTCCTGCCAGAAAATAGCACCGTCACTGTGGGAAATCAGTGTTTGGGACAGATTAAGATCGAGCGAGTGAGAGGGGAGAGTGACTGAGCTCAACTGAGCTCTGTCGGGACTGCTGCAGATTTGTTTGTAGGCAGAAAAAGGCCCCAACGCAAGAGCCCAGTACAAAAGGGCAGCCTGCAGCACTGGGAGAAACAGGACGAGAGAGCTAGTGAGGGAGGGGGAGTGAGCGAACTCACCAGAGCGCTGTCAGGACTGCTGCGGATTTCTTTGTGGGCAGAAAAAGGCGTCAAAGCAGGCAGGGGCCAAGTAGAAAAGGCTAGCCTGCAGTTGTGGGAGAAACAGTATGAGTGAGTGAGACAGGGGGTCTGAGTGAGCTCAACAGAGCTCCATCAGGACTACTGCAGATTTCTTTGTGGGCAGAAAAAGGCGCCAATGCAGGCAGGAGCCCCATACAAAAAGGTCGCTTGCAGTGCCAGGACAAACAGAATGAGCACTTGACAGAGGGAGACTGACTGACCTCAGCGGAGCTCTGTCAGGACAGCTGGGGATTTCTCTGTGGATAGACAATGCAGCCAGGAGCCCCGTGCACAAGCGCAGCCTGCAGCGCCAAGAGACACAGAACAACTGAGTGACAGCATAGTACTGAGCAAGCTCAAGCAGAGCTGTATTGTGACTGCTGCGGATTTCTTTGTGGGCAGAAAATGCGGCAATGCAGGCAGGATCCCAGTACAAAAGGCCAGCTTGCAGCGCCGGTAGAAACGGAATGAGTGAGTGAGAGAGGGGGAGTGAGCGAACTCAATGAAGCAGTGTTGGGACTGCTTCAGATTTCTTTCTGGCCAGAACAAGCTGCCAGTGCAGGCAGGAGCCCAGTACAAAAGGGCAGCCTGCAGCTGCAGGAGACACAGAATAAGCGATTGAGGGAGGGGGAGTGAGTGAGCTCAATGGAGCTCTGTTGGGACTGCTGCAGATTTGTTTGTGGTCAGAAAAAGGCAGCAATGCACGCAGGGGCCCAGTACAAAAGGACAGCCTGCAGTGGTGGGAAAACCAGAATGAGCAAGTGAGAGAGGGGGAGTGAACGAGCTCAACGGAGCTCTATTATAACTGCTGCAAATTTCTTTATGGGCAGACAAAGGTGGCAACGCAGGCAGGAGCCCAATAGAAAAGGGCAACCTGCAGAGCCGGCGGAAATGGAAAGAGCGAGTGAGAGAGGATGAGTCAGCAGGCTCAACAGACCTGTGTCGGGACTGCTGCAGGTTTCTTTTGTGGGCAGAAAAGGCCACCAACAGAGGCAGGAGCCCAGTACAAAAGGGAAGCCTGCAGCACGGGGAGCCACAGACTGAGTGAGTGACAGAGGGGCAGTAGGTGAGCTCAACACACCAACGCAATCAACATTCGGCATTGACAAATGCTTGTTTATATTTATTTTCTATCATAAATGATACAAAATGTCTTCTCAAAAAATATCCTATTTAGTAATGGGAATGGACCCATTTCATAATTGCTATAAGGCACTCCAGGGTGTGCATTGTGCTGGAAAAATGGCATTTCTAGAGTGGTAGAAGAACTCTGACTTTGGCCTTATACTTTAACCCACCCAAGATGTGCTGTTCTCCCAGCACAATGCATACCCTTCATGCCTTATTGTTTAAATAAAAATGAAATGACATGATCTGAGTTTAGAGAATTAACATTGTAGTTTTGTTTGTAAACATTTGGGTCTGAATTATCTGGGTCCAGAATTCCTACATGTGGCAGGAAACATGACTTATGTGGGCTTCCACTGTTACCTCTTTATGGAACCTATTCACAAATGTTCTCACGTACAGAGTGTGAGCCGCTCCGCACCCTGGGACAGGTGTGCAATTCACCATTGCTGAATCGTTCATATATCCGGAACATTTGTGAATAGGGCCCCCAGTGCACAAGGCATTAGCATATCTGTAGTGAATGCTGTAGGGTGTACGCTGGACCCCGCTGCGTGGCATTCAGTTGTAAGCATGCATATGTGTCATACATATGCGGCGCATAAACATTTGTGAATAGACCCCTATATGCATGAATTTCGAAGAGGCTGCTATTTTGAAATATTTTTCCTGCTTTACAGCAGCTTGTAGTAGCTGTTTTCTTCTGCCCATGCTGTGTCTGGTATGACAATTAATGAGACCTAGAATGGGTGCAGAGCGGTGATATGTGGCACCCCAGCAAATAAAGTACTACTGAAAGCCATGCCGTTGGCACTGCAAGGATTTTTCTCGCCAGACTGGTGAGCTGCACATCCCCTGACCACTTTTGGTCCTGGGAAAATCAGGGCTCCTTCTACATCAATGAAAATGGAGCAGGTTCTGCATGTGCTCAAATTTCGCTGAAGTACCAACTTATGCAAGTACTTCAGTGATATAGGATAGGTGGTGAGGGGGAATGTATGGCTCTTCACAGGTGATATGAAGCTCTGCAAGAGGGTGGATATTATGAAGGGGCTTTCCAGTATGCAAAGGGTATTGGAAAGATTAGAAACCTGGCCAGGTACATGGCAGTTGAAGTTCAACACCAGGAAGATCAATGTAACGTGCATAGCTAAAAGGAACACTAAAATGGATCACTGGAATGATGGGGATGAGTTGGACACATTACAGAAAAAGGGATTTCAGGATTGCCATCAGAGAGTGCAGTGCAGTGATGCTTATGGGAAATTCAGTCGAATGTTAGGGTGTATAGGCAGGGCCTTTTCCAGCATGACAAGGAAAGTGATGGTTCCTCTGTAGAGGCCCTTGATGAGGTTACAGCCAAAGGACAGTGTTCAATTCTGGGGCCCACATTTGAAGAATGAATGGGACAGGTTGGAAACATAGAAACAGAATTTGACAGCAGATAAGGACTGCTTGGCCCACCTAGTCTGCTCATTGCCATACCTACTGTATCGGCTCCAGATCCTATCTGATCTGCAGCCTTACCTCCTTCCTACCACATGTGTTGCCTTCTGCCTGTCCCATGCATTCTTGAATTTACCTACTGTTTCTGCACCTACAACCTCCTCAGGGAGGCTGTTCCATGCATCCACCACCCTTCCGTGACAAAATACTTCCTCACATCCTGAGTCTACCTCCCTCTAGCCTCATGTTGTGACCCCTTCTTCTTGCGCATCTCTTTTTATGTTGGCTTACGCACACGCGCAAGCAGCAACTTGTGGTAGTAAGCGCATGTCAGAGGTGTGTCAGTGTTGGCCAATGCAGGGGATGCTTCAGTGGGTGCATCCCTCAGTCTCCAATCAGTGAGCATGCTGCCGATGACAGCAGTTTCAGAGAGAGCCATGGTTGAAACAAACCTGCCACTGCAATCAGAGACAGGCTCGTCATTGCAATGGCAGATGACACACCTCCATTACGTGCCTTTCCTGGTGAAACATTTCAATAAATATGGTGGCTCCTGCCATCCACCACACAATCCCCAGAAAGCCGACGCTGGGGAGCCCAATCCCTGTGTCGGCATGTTCTCTCCCCCACATTATGTGGCACACCATATCATGGCAGCTCCTGCCACCCACCATACATTCCTGAAAAACTGACATCGGGGTGCCCAATCCCTGTGTCGACATCCCCCTCTTAGTGTGTCTTTCCTGGTTAAAACAGTTTCCTGTTTCCTTGCCAACATCAGGGTGCCCAATCCCAGTGTTGGCACCCCTCCGCCAGAATTGTGGTACACTGGGACCCCACTTCAGTGTGCCTATTTTTGTTTTCTGTAACCTGTAAATGAAGAAAACCTTCCCTTGCAGTCTTTTTTTCCCCTGCAAACAAGAACACGGTCCACCGATGTCTCCCTCATCCCCCTCCGCCATCCCCACCCTCCTTCTGTGCGCCCACACTCCTGCACCCCCCTTCACCCAAACTTACCCTCCGGAAGCTGGGAGCCGAGATCTTCTCTGAACCAGGACACATCTGTACTCTTCAAAACCAAACTGTGAACTGAAGAAATGGTGAGCTTTATAATGGGAAGCAATGAGGGGTTTCAACTTAGGATGATATCTCAGCCATTTTTTGAAATTTTGGCCCCAAATTTTCAACATGGGTTCTTGGGACCCCACCTCATGAACATGTCACTGTCATTTAGTTCCTCAATCTCGAAAGATGATTTCACGGTCGCTGTTCACAATCACCTTTCAGGACCAATTAACAAAATGACAGTGCCACTGTTCATGAGGAAAGATCTAAAAGCCTATGTTACAAATTTGGTGAAAAAATTCCCAAAAATGACATCGTTATGAGTGTACGGTGCACAGTTTCTACACACACTCATAACTTCACCAATTTTTTAAATATTCTCTCCAGATTTTCAACATTGTCATTTTTCACACCTCCTTATGAACAGTATAACTGTCATGTTTTCACTTTCTTCCTGAAAAGTGTTTTCACACCCGTGGCACAGAATGGTGTGGTCGCTGTGGGAAATCAACTTTTGGGACAGATTAACAAAATCACAGTGCCACTGTTCATGAGGAGAGGTTCAAAAATGCCCACGTTGAAAATCTGCTGAAAAAATTCGAAAAAAGGATTGTGTTACAGGTACGTGTTGCGCAGTTCCTACATACGTTTATAACTTCACCAATTTTTCATATTTTCACTCCAGATTTTCAACATTGCCATTTTTCCACACCACCTCATGTGCAGTACAGCTGTCATTTTTCACATCCTGCCAGAAATGTGTTTTCACACCTGTGGCACGAAATGGCTCCGTCACTATGGAAAACCACCTTTCGGGATTGAGTAATGAAATGATAGTGCCACTGTTCATGAGGTGGGGTCACAAAAAGCCTATTTTGAAAATCTGGAGTGAAAATACCAACAAACAGCTGGGGTGTTAGGGTTTCCAACCATAATGCCCTACTCTGTAGAGACTGACAGGCATGGGGGGGGTGACTTGGGACCCTTGGCCATAATGCTCACACCATTCCACCCCCACCCTGCAGCCAGTGACAGGCATCAAGGTGTGCCTTGGGGTATTCAGCCCCAACGTTCACCCCATTCTCCTTTACCACACCCATCTCAGTGTATTTCCTTATGGAAAGGGGTGAGTATAAGGCCCGAAGACAACAAGGCACACCATGACACCTGTCAGTGTCTGCTGGGTAGGGTGAGGTGAAATGGCATGAACGTTATGGCCAATGACCGAGAGGCACACCCTCAATGCCTGTCAGTCTCTGCAGGGTGGGGGTGGGGTTGGCGTCAGTTCAATATTTCACTGCCCTTCCTATCATGCATCTCTCTAACTCCTGCACTACTAATTCCAATGCCAGTAAGCCAACATTAGGCATTGACAAATGCTTGTTCTGAAAGATGTTGCCCTCTTGAACTTTGATAATCCCCTTGAGGTATTTGAATGTCTCTATCATACCCCCCCTTTCTCCAGAATATACATATTTAGTTCCCTGAGTCTCTCCTCATATGGTTTCAGATGTAGTCCCTGCACCATTTTGTTGCCCTTCTTTGGACTGCCTTTACCCTGTCTATGTCCTTCTGGAGATGCGGTCTCCAGAACTGCATGCAGTACTCTAGATGAGGTCTCACCACCTCCTGTTTTCTACTGGTGATACCTCTCCCAATGCACCCCAGCATTCCACCGGCTTTCCTCACTGCCTTCTCACGTTGTTTGGCTACTTTTAGATCATCTGTATTGACTACGTCTAGGTCCCTTTCCTGTTTGGTTGTTGTTAGTAATCCCCCCCAATGTGTATTCCTCCCCTGGGTTTCTGTTCCCCAAGTGCATGATTTTGCTCTTCTTGGCATTGAATCCGAGCTGCCACACTCTTAACCTCTCCTCCAACTTGCCTAAGTCTCTTCTCATATTATCCCCCCCCTCCAGAGTGTCAACCCTATTGCAGATCTTGGTGTCATCTTCAAAGACGCATACCTTTCCTTCAAGTCCTTCTGCAATGTCACTTATAAAGACATTAAAGAGGACTGGCCCCAGCACTGAGCCCTGTGGTACCCCACTGGTTACCCCCTCTCTTCAGAGTGAACTCCGTTTACCATCACCTTTTGTGTCCTATTGCTAAGCCAATTTCTGACCCAGTTTACCACCTGGACCCACTCCCAGATTGCCCAACTTGTTTACCGGTCTCTTGTGCAGGACTGTTGCCTTGGGTCTTGTGCCCTGCTGGCCTCTAGATATTGTACAGTCCTTTCCTTTAACAGTAATTTCATCATTTTTCCTACCACTGAGGTCAAACTGACTAGTTGGTCTATAGCTTCCTGCTTCTACCTTGCTTCCACTTTTGTGAAGGGGTATCACGTTTGCCCTCTCCTGTCCTCGGGTACTACTCCCTCCTCCAATTTGTTGAACAGGGCTGTCAGTGTTGTCAGTAGCTCCTCTCTGAGTTCTTTTAGCATTCTGGGATGTGTCCTGTCCAGGTCCCATTGGCTTGTCCACATTCAATTTCAAGAGTTCCTTTAGGACTGTCTTCTGTGAATGGACTGATGTCCACCTCTCTTCCCTCTGAGTGTCTACTGGCTAATTTCAGTCCCTCCCCCTCCCCTTCTTTCGTGAATACTGAGCAGAAATATTTGTTCAGGATCTCTGTTTTTTCTAAGACCCCCTCTGCCCACTCCTTCCTCCTTTACTTAGCCTCACTATCCCTCCCTTGGCCTTTCTTTTTCCCTAATGTACCTGAAGAAGGTTTTATCCTCCTCCTTCACTATCCTTTCCTCTGTTTCCACCTTTGCACTTCTAACTGCTTTGCCCGCCTCCCTCTGCTTTGTTTGATACAGTTCCTTGTCTTCCTCCCTCTGCATTTCCTTTTACTTTCTGAATGCCAGTTTTTTCTCTCTAACCTTCCCTGCCACTTCTTTTGAAAACGATAATGGTTTCCTTTTTCCTCTTGCTTTGTTAACTTGCTTCACACAAAGGCTTGTTCCCTCTGTTATGGCTCTCTTGAGGTTCTCCCACTGTTAATGTACTCCCCTTCCCTCTCCATATGCCAGTGTTTTGTTGAGGCATTCTCCCATTTTTGCAAAGTCGGCCCTTTGAAGTCCAGGACTCTTACTTTTGTGTGGCTTGTCTCTTTTACTGTCTTTACCTTGAACCATACTGTATGGTGATCGCTGGACCCCAGATGGCTGCCCACTGACACATCCATTATTTTGTCGGCATTTGTGAACACCAGGTCCAATACTGCCCCCTCATGAGTGGGTTCCACCACTAATTGGGTGAGGCACACCCTTTGCAGGGCATCCAGAATTACTTTGCTCCTGGATGTGAGTTCAGCTTAGGTGTTCCAGTTAACATCAGGCATATATAGGTCCCCTACCAACAACACTTCCCCTTTCTCTGCCATTTTAAGGATGTTATCTATCAATACCCTATCTGTTTCTTCCCCTTGTGCTGGGAGTCTGTAGATAACCTCTACGCAGATACTTGTGTAATTTCCTGACTGCAGAGTGACTCAAAGGGCCTCCTTTCCTCCCTGCTTTCCCTTTTTCTCAGTTGCTCTGATCCCCTCTCTGATGTAGGTAGCTATGTCCACCTCCCTTTATGCCCTCCCTGTCTTTCCTGTAGACTGTGTACCAAGGTATATTAACATCCCAGTTATGGCTTTCTGTATACCATGTTTCAGTGATTGCCACAACATCCAGATCTCCTTCTGACATCAAGCCCACTAGGTCAGGGATCTTGTTACCTGGGCTGTGGGCATTTGTACTCAAGGTCCTCCATGTTTTCATGGCTTTGCCCCTATTTGTTCCCATCCTATCCCTTTCCCCTGTGCCTCCCCTGATATTAGCCCTTGTGTTTTCTCATCCTTAGTATCCTTTTGTTTTACTACCTTATCCTGTGGGGAGGGGGTCAGTTGCATTCTTTCTGCATATGCCCACCTCCCCACTTGGCTAGTTTAAATGTTTGTCAATGAAACATTCAAACTTTTCATGTAGGAGCCTAGTCCCCCCCTCAGACAGGTGCAGACCATCCCTTGAGTACACATGCATCCCTCCAGGTGGGCCCCAGTCCCCAGTGAACCCAAACCCTCAACTCTGCACCAGTTCTTCAGCCATTCATTGAATCTCATGGAGACAGTCCATCATGGGGGTGACAAAAATGAGACAGGGCCATCTAGGAAAATCACACAGGAAATGGTTGCAAAGCCTGAGCATGTATTCTCTAGAAACAAGAAGAGAAAGGGGGAACATAACAAAAATCTACAAGTTTCTACCTGATATCTACAGGGTGGACTCCTTAGAGCTGCTCAAAACAAAGAAAAGCTTGCATACTACAGGACACAATAACAAGCTTGGGGGTGGCAGTTTCAAGCAGGACATGGATAAGTATTTCTTCACAGAAGGGGAGTGGACAAATTAATTGGTTTCCATAGCAGTGTGGTAAACATTAACTTTGTAGCCAGTTCGAGTTCATACATGAGAGATTCAGGGGGTAAGTGGTGGTGGAGGTGGGCATATGAACATGGTCTCAGGAAGGGGGCATCCGCAAGATGCTCCATCAGTTTTGGGCTTCCCACGCCTGTTTACCAGTTTCTCTGGGAAAACTAAATGAACTACAAGTGTTTTTCGGCTTGTATACAGGATGTCTATTTTATAGGTTTTTGAGTAACAGGCTCAGCATCAACAGATGAATTCAGTGATTAGAGCATCTGAAGTGGTGCTGTGAAGGCCTGCATGCTGGCGCAGTGGTAGTGCTTTCGACTGCCATGCTGACACCCCTGGTTCAGTCACGGACCTGAGGAGTTGGAGGGCTAGCAGGGGGGAGGAGGATTTAGCATCCTAGGGACTATTCTCCTCCTCCTCCTCTGGAGGGTAGGGTAGGCTAGTGATCAGCACATGTTTGACCCCTGGTGGAGGCTGGGGAGAGTGACAACTGACCCTGAGTACTTTGGGAGGTGTGCCAGACGTCACGTGTAGTGCACGTACATCTTTGCATGCCATGCCTCCCACTTGGGCTATAAGCAAAAACTCTGCTGGCCCAGCTGATGACCCCCCACATCCTGGTTCCATTGCACCCACCATGACCCTCAGCTGTGACTGAGACTGTCTTTCATGGGGACGATCCAACCCCACGGTCCCACCCTGGGGGGCAAGCCAAGGGAGCCCTGCTGGTCAATGCTGAACCCATCAGTAATCTGGATGACTGTCCACTGGGGTGAGTCATCTCAGCAGTCCTGTGTTGGGGGACAAGCCCAGGTGGATCATCAGCTAAGATATGTCCCGGGGGGGGGGGTGAGAGGACCAGGATTGTCAAGGGCTGAGCTATACTGGGGGCAATGGCTTAAAAAAAAAAAAACATTAAATAAATAAATACAGTGGAGCTGTGGGACATACACAGAGATATTTGGTGGGAGTTTTAAAAGTCTGGATACAGCACTTGCACATGTGCTGCATCCACACAGATGTGTCCAGATGTTACATCCTATTGATTGACATCTGGATGCATTTGTGACAATTCCTGCAGTTTGTGCCACAAAACTGCAGGACTCATATCCATTTTGTGGTCACAACTGTGGAATTCAGTCCTTGGAGTTAGACCACCTTTTTGTGGTCTAACTTCTTGGGAAGGAATTTTGCACTCATTTCCGGTAAATAGATGCAGGGCATTGAAAATATGAAATGGCAATGCTTCTCTGCCTTCCATTCCCTCAAAAGGCATCTGATGCCAGAGGAAAACTTTGACAAACACAGCATTTTTGCACAATTCAAATGATGTATAATTCAGATATGTCCCATATTTACCTTCTCACTACTGTATTCTTTATTACTAAGGACATTTCCATGGAAACAGGATCTAGGTCAGCTGGTCTTTATCTGTGTCAGCTGCTTCTCTATAGGTGGCATCATAATCCTCTGCCTTTAAAATCACAATGGGGGGTCATGGTTATAAACTGGTGGGGAAAGGTTCAAGAAGCAGGTCAGGATACACTTCTTTACAGAGCGGGTGGTGTTGAGGTGGAATAAACTCCCATCTGAGGTCATCCACTCAAAAGACATTGGGGGGGGTCAAGAGTTGGTGGGACAGTGTGAAGGGGAGGGTCAGGATTGGTGGGGAGTGGCCCACTGTAATCTTTACATTAGGGGCTCCGCAATCAAACAGACTCAATAGACCATAAGGCCTTCTTCTGCTGGCTATTTTGTATGTTTGTATGTAATGCTATGATATGATAAACCAAGGGTTGTAAGGTTTCTTGAGGACTAAATGAGGGAGGCCCTGTTTCCATAACAACTTAAAGAGGTAGTTGTGCCAAAATATAGCAGCAAGTAACTTTTAACAATTTGTAGAAGTAGTCCTCTTTATCTCTGGAGTGTTCTTCTTCTTATGTGTGCTCATAAGACAGATTCCTTCCTAATAGGGCCGAGTGTGATATGAAAACCCACTTTACCTGGAAGCAGAGATATCTACAGCAAATCTATTCTCCCCACTAAATCGTCAGCATGTGACCTCACTCATTGCTACATCACAAGCATAGCTGCTGGGCTGGTAGTATGTGTCAAACATTAGCAGTCAAGCAGCAGGAGACTGGCTCTTCTTGGGTACCAGTGATGTCACAGTCAGTGAGAACACACTGCTGATGATGTATAGGGAGGAGCAGAGCTGACTATGTCAACTCCCAGGTAGAGTGCTGTTCCATACATCACACCAGATAATGTCAGGTAGAAAATCTTCAAATTGGCAAAACAGAAATGAAAATATTCTTACAAACATACATGCACACAAACACATGAAAGGCCAGCACAACCATATGAAAGGCCAGCACAAATATATGAAAGGCCAGCACAACCATATGAAAGGCCAGCACAAACATATGAAAGGCCAGCACAAATATATGAAAGGCCAGCACAAACATATGAAAGGCCAGCACAAACATATGACAGGCCAGCACAAATACATGAAAGGCCAGCACAACCATATGAAAGGCCAGCACAAACACATGAAAGGCCAGCACAAACATATGAAAGGCCAGCACAAATACATGAAAGGCCAGCACAACCATATGAAAGGCCAGCACAAATACATGAAAGGCCAGCACAAACATATGAAAGGCCAGCAGAAGGTTGCCCAAAGGTCTATCGAGTCTGCCCAATGCAGAGCTCATGCATGTTTGCTACGTGTTGCTCCGCCCCCCCGTCACCCTAACCTTTTCCTTGAGTCTATTCCACCCTCTTTTAAATCCTCCAACTGTACTGTGATTACTCCCTCCTCTGGCAGTGCATGCCAGCCTACCACCACCCTTTCAGTGAAGAAGTGCAATTCTGGCATCCTTCCTGTAACCCCCCCCCCCCCGAAGTGGTTTGTAGTTGTGCCCTCCAGTGTTTCTATTCTCACTTTTACAAAACAGAATTCCCCTTTGTCGATCCTTTAATGCCTTGAAGGTATTTAAAACTTTCAGTCATGTCCCTCTCTATCTCCCTCCCTCTCTCTCTCTCTCTCTCCTCTCCTCCAGTGAGTACATGTAGAGGTTCACCAGTCTCTGTTCATACATGATATCCTGTTGCCCCTGAACCATCTTAGTAGCTCCCCCTCTGCACCGCCTCTGTTTAGTTTATGTCTTCCCACTCTACCTGTTTCTCTAACAACTGAAGACTTTCAAGAATTCATTTTTTTGAGCAGATTTCCTGTAGGGAGCAGATTCAAAGTTGTAAGAGTTTCAAGACTTTGAAGAAGAATATTTATGAACATCTCAGCCTTCTTCCATTTCCCAGTCTGCATCCTACTGTAATTGCTCAGAGGCACACTTTCTTATTTTCTAGTACTGAAATGAGTTTTGCTGGAGGTGTACACAACTGTTGTATCTGATCTTCCCTGATAGTCTGCCCATCATATCACACAGAAACATTGACTTTGTCAGCCGAAAGGACCACTTGGGGACAAGTGGATGACATGTTGTATTAACTGCAAACTCAGTGTGTATGCCAGTGGGGAATCTTCCCCACCCAAAATCTCAGCCCTAATACCAGCTACTATACTGTGTGTTTATGAAGAAGATGCAAAGGGGTGTTTGTCTTTAAAACAATTTTTTTTACTTCAGTTTACAGCAATAGCCAGTATGCTGGAAGCTCTCGCAAACCCACTCATAAAGTTAGTTCTCAGCTTGCAAAGAAATGAAAAGGTGTGGCAGTATGTATACTGGAACAGTCACATTGCAATATTTGCATGCACAGAAAGTGAAGACGCTTCCTATCTGGTCAAGGCAAAAACTTTAATTCACTTGCAAAACATGCCATGTGACCACAGTCACAAATGACATGACAAGGGCCCTTCCTGCAGGTAAGCAGAGCATAACCAATAGTCATTTGCATGTTAACAGGCACCAAATCACTGTTTGTGAGTCACCAATGTGTTTAAAGGTGAACAACAAGTAGGAACCCCTTTAGATACAGTATGTATATGTTTGAACAGAATACTTTTTCTTACCTCCTTATAAAGCAGTGCTGCAGACATGATAGACCTGCTATGGATACCCTCCAACCTTTAATTACTTTGATACATTGGTACCAAAATTTTATATTGGAAATCATTATGCAAATAAACCAAACCACTTTTCATTCAACTCTTAAAATCAACATTGCCATCTCATTGACTGCAATTGGCACCCACTTGGGGGCTGGTCGTACAGCCTAGAGGCCAGAGTAACAAGTTGTGAATGAGCTTGATAAGTCCAGCAGATCTGGGTTTGATTCACACAGTCTCCACTTGCATACTGGTCAAGTCACTTAACCACCCCAGTGCTCCTGGGTGCCCCTGAAAACAAGCTTTGGTCCTAGTGGGCCTTAACTGGTTATCAAAGAATAACAAAACATAAAAAAAATAAGAACACTATTCCTGTCACAGGGTCTGAATGTTGCTGGCTGCTCAGTAAAATAAATCCCTCTAGAGTTGTGACATGCAGGTACTGAAGGCATGTGGAAATGTGTTTTGAGGTGATGCTGCAGTATCGTGTTGCATTCTGTTGGGCACAGCTTCCTGCAGGCATGTGGAAATGGGTCATGAGATGAGACTGCACAACCATTGTACAGCACTCACAGGCCTGAGTATCAATGGGTTTTTCTTGTTAGTGCTCTTCATCCCTCTGTCCGAGCACCCTTCCTTCATGCCAACCATCCCAGGCCCATTACCCTGACTTTCCATCATGACTTATAGTCATGCATCCGCAGAGTGGCTCGGGTGCCCCTTGGGTGCAGGGCATGCAGGTGGCTTGAGTCATCTAGCTTGCCAAAAAGCTGTTTTTTCCCTATGTAGCACCCCGTTTCCCCATAATGTCTAGGGGTACTTATGGTCCGGGGGAAGAAGGACTCACAGCACAAAATCTCACCAGCACTCTAACACAGCATTTTAGGAATAACTGCAGCCTACCTTGGGACATCTTCAATCCACCTGGAACCCCAAGGACTCTTTGGGCTGCAGCAACTCGAATACTCCAGGCCCTGGAGAGGATCCACTGATTCAGTTAACATAGACTTCAGCCTCCAGGATATCCCTCCACTGGCCCCGAAGACACACGGGTGCAAGATCAATGGAAAACCCCTCAAAGTAAACTCATAGGAACTCTTTAAAACCTAAGGATTAAGAGTTAATTACTGTCCTTATTTACAAATGAAACTGGGACTTTAAGGTTCTTCTGCAATCAACTACTTTTATTCACCTGAGCCCCAAAAGATTAGAGGGGCTAGAGGGTCCTTTTACTTAGAAAATTAAGCAATCAGCTCCGTGGGGCTAAAACTTTATACTCAATCCCCTTTTGTGCAGGAGGAGAGATCTCTTTCGACAGGTTATAGGAAGTGAGATTTCACACAGCTCAAAAACGAACGGCAGTTCTTTTAACCCTGACACAAAGACTTTTAGATAACCTGGGGACGTGAAGCTACAAAGCCCACAGAACCCTCTGGCACTGGTAAGTACCTATTTGTTAACATTCACCTTATTGCTATAGGGCCCTTTCTCTTTGCCCAGCGAGGAACTCCCTCGCTCTCTCCACTCTTACTGTTTCTCCAGGGAAGAGTGAAGCTTTTTCCCCCAAACCCATTCACTGGCTCTCTTTCCCAGTACAAGGAAACACAGATGGTGCAGCCTGCTAATACCTGAGCTGCCACCATAACTCTCACACACAATCTAATGCCCCAGTCTTCTGTCCTGCCTGCACTGCTACCCATACCCACTCCGACCTCCTGCAGCCTCTTGGTCTTCTCTGATCCACACTCTCAGAGCCTCCCATACTCACAGGTAGCACTCCCTGCATACAGCCAAGTCTCCTTCATATGTTCACCCTGGGGTCAGTGAGAGCTAACTGGCACAGGCAGCATAAGGGCCTCCATTGCCAGGAAAGCCCACCCGGGTAAATTCATCCAGTGCCTGAGGTCTGTCCCTCCAAACATACCCCCAACTTGGTAAAGACTCCCTCAGCACCTGCATTACACCTGAGCTGCCCTGCCCCTGGGAAAGGAGGAGGTTGCTACCACCAGCCCCCTTTCACTGCAGTGGCACTGCCACCAGCACTGCAGCCCTGATGGCCCAGGGAACTACACCACCAACCAGAGTCCCATTACTGTCCCCTGATGCCTACCCTACACTGCCTAAAAAACACTCCACCCTAGCACCCCAGGGACCCAAGACCCAGAACGACACAACTGTGGCTACCTACCACCGCCCTTGGAGGCCCAGACCCAGGAACCTAGCGCTCCACCATTAAAATAGCTGACCTGCCTAAAATGGAGGAGGGGTCCCTCCTCCTCTGCACTGCCCTTGCCGCACCCACCAGTCTCTTTACCTACTCTCTCCTCCCACCAAATCTCTCACTGGTCTCCCTTTTTTTAATCTAAATCTCTGCTGTCCTCAAGTGGCGGCCAGTGAAATAGCACCCACAGATCACTAAACCTTACAGCTCCAGGGGAAAATCTGGACGGGGATCCCTAAGGGGAATAAGAGTCTCTCTTGCCGGAGAGAGGGCTTACACTCTCCCCCCACCCAGGAAATCATTCCCTCCCAGGAATGATGCAGGGGGCCCTGGTAGGCCCTAACCGACAAACTGGGTATGTGCATCTCCCCAGCCTGCCTGATAAGGAAACTACCAAATTCTGACAAAAGGGTTGGACCCTCCCTAACACTACTTACCTAACCTATTTACAATTATAAACTACCTTACCTGTACCAAGAGGTGCCAAAGACATCTAAGGGGAAAACAGTAAAAACATTTTCCAGTTTTAATTTGTAAGAAAGCAGTGATTATGCAAATTTAAAAAGCATCTTAATCAAACAGTTATGTACACTATTTAAGGTAGAAGCCCCTAATACACTACTCCCTTAAAACCCTTTATCATTTTTACACCTCTCCCTCAGTATAACATGTTACTCAACGTACTATTAAATGGGCTTTGATATCCATGAGCCATACGCACACCCACTCTCACAATCATACTAACATACTACGATGCCAGCAGAGTCGGCGTAATGGTCTATCGAGTCTGCTCAAAAATCAGCACCTGGTCAGGACACTGGCACTGTCCCCCTCCCCCATCAGAGTTACAACTCCAGATCTGACATCATTCAGTATTACCTTCCCCTTATACCTGTCGCAACCCATCTTGAATCCCTCCACTGTATTAGTAGCTACCAGTTCTGCTGGCAGTGTGTTCCAAGGGTCCACCACCCTCTTGGTAAAGTAGCATCTCCTAGTCTCCCCCTCCTGAGCCTCCCACCAGCCAGCCTCATGGAGTGCCCCCTGATGGCTCCCTCCTCCCTCAGCTGGAACACCCTATTTGGGCTAATCCTACTTACACCCTTAAGATATTTAAAGACCATGATCATTTCCCCTCTGTCCCTCCTCTCCTCTCCTCTTCTTTCCTCCAGGGAGTACAACTTGAGCTCTTCAAGTCTCTCCTCATAGGATCTTTTCCACAGACCCTGTATCATCCTGGTCACACTCCTCTGGACCCTGTCCAGAAGTGTAATGTCCCTTTTCAAGTACAGGTGCCAAAACTGAGTGCAGTACTCTAGGTGTGGTCTATCCAAGCAGTTATACTGAGGGAGAGGCATCGCCCATCTCCTTGAGGTTATCCCTCCACCCGGTGAGGCACCCAAGCATTTAATTTGCCTTAGCTGCAGCCCTCCTGAACTGTTCAGAGTTATTCATTTTGACTTCCACAACCACCCCAAGATCCTTTTCCCCTCCTGAAACCAGCAGTTTCTCCCCTCCCAAAAGTACCCATGAGCTGAGTTCCGAGGGGTCAAGTGGAGAACATTGCATTTCTTGGCATTAAGCCTGTTTCCAGGAGTATGATCACACCTCCAGAGTCTCCATGTCCCCCTGCAGGGCTCTTCTACCCTTCTCTTCCCCATCCACCACCACCCCAGCTTTGAGTTGCCAGCAAAGAGGCCCATCCCACTCCTTATCTCCTCCTTGGCTGTGTGGGTTTTTTATGTTTAAACATTCTATGTGAGTTTCAATGATTGTTATTGTCCTGCCTGTATGAATTCATTACTATTGACTGTTTTGACCTATACTATTGTAATTTCATTGTACTCATGCTATGTACCTGTCTTTGATTGTTGTACTGTCTTAGGTCGTGCCTTAAAATTTAATTTCATGGCTAGTGCACCCAGCCAGTTAACAAAAACGAAATAAATAAAATAAATAAATGATGCCATCCCTGATGTCCAAGACGTAAGCATTAAACAGGAGTGGACCCAGGACCAACCCTTGTGGGACCCCGCTAATGACTCTATGAGGAGTTAACACCTCCCCCCTGACCACTACCTTCTGAAACCGCTCAGTTAGCCAGTTTCCTATACATCTTACCATCCTTTTCCCCACCCACATTCCCCCCCAGCTCATACAGCATCCCAGGGTGTGGCACCAAATCAAATGCCTTGCTGAAGTCTAGAAAGAGGACATCCACCCACCTGATACAAGCCACAACATCCAAATGCAAACATAGTAAAACTTATCTTTATTTTTTTTTTTTCAATTACAAACTCCACAGATCACAGTAATGTTCATTGTTCATTCAGTTTGTCATACAGTTATCATAAACCCACTCCAGGGAGCTGTTTTCCTGGCAAAGTCCATGAGTTTTGCCTTTTTTACAGGGGGCACAAGTGGCAGGTCCCCCACTAGCTGGAAAGTAAAGTCCGGATCTGGCTTGGTGGTGACATCCCCAAAACAAGTCCTGGGCCACCACATACTGCTTTATTTGATTCTGGGCCAAATCCTGCACCAAAGGAAAGTTTTTAAATGAAGTCATTCTGGACCACGTGCATTTTGGAACAACTTTTGGGAGGCATGACCTCCATTTCCAGGGCGATGCCTGAGATGTTCCAGCTGTTCCTTGTAGACCCACTCTTGTCTAATCTCAGCGATGTCCCAGATTCATTCATATACATAGGGGCAATCCAAAGAGGACTATTCCATGCTTATTGTCCTCCAGACCCACATCTCCCCCTGGCTGCACTCTGGCAAATCTCTGACACTGGTCCTACGAGCCATACCAGGTTCTGGCCAGACCCCCTTTCTGTACATGATATTCAGAGAGTCATTCCTATTTAATCCATGCATCCCGGTCCAGAGGGCCTTGGCATGAATGGGCAATCATGGGGTGCAGTCTGCTAACATGATCACAGGATGGTGGTATGGTTTAGGGATGCCTCTGAAGGTCTCATGATCAGCAAACTGAAATCTCTTGCCAAGCCACTCTTCATCGTCGAGGTTCTCCTCATCCAATAGGATTTCCTCTTCTTCTATTGATACACTTGATGCCTCACCATGTGGTCCACCCAACTTGATTACTGCTCTGATCCTGGGTGGGATGCAGGCCTCTGACATCTCCGATTGGGCCTGTGGGATGCCACCAGACAGGGGCCACAGAGAGGTCCCCTCTGGGCCTAGGGGTATCACCCTTAGGAATTCTAAGACCCCTGCCCCTCCCTCTGCCATGGGGATAGCTGGCTGCTGGTGGCGAGAGTGGGGCAGATGGCTGTGATCCCCCCGGGAGTTGATTGTATTAATAGTGAGTAGTAAATTTTGTCTATTTTTTTGGTATTTTGCACTTGTGTGGGTGTTTTGCTGGTTGATGTGCTGCTTTGGTGCCAAATTTGTGTTGACAAAATGGACTCGCTCTCATGCGAGTCGCTGAAAAATAATCATGGTTATGACATAGAATCAGATCTGGGTGATTAAAAGCCTTTGGTGAGATCTCATTCCCCAGGGAAGTAATTATTTAAAAGTCTCTTTACTAGTACCAGTGGCTTAGCAGGTTGCACATTAACCTTATGGGCCCAAAGATTACTAGGTTGTAAGTTCCAGCCCTGCTCCAGGAACTTGGAGCAGATCCCAGTACTGACACTGTTATATAGCATAGGGGATGGGGTATTTCACCCCTGAGGTGCCATCATTCAGATGAGAAAATAAACCAAGGTTCCATCTGCCTGTTCTAGTGATTGTTCAACTGAAAGATGCCATGTGACTTCCCAAAAAGAGTGGGGGAATTTTGCTGCTGAAAATTCTCCTATTTACTACAAATACCATCAGTGGCGTAACCGGATGCAATATGTCGGTTTGCAGCTGTATCTCCAACCCCCCGGATGAGACTGAAAATAGGCAGAATTGCCTAGCCCTCCTTTCCTGGTCAACAGAAACTAACCAACTAACAACAAACAAACAAGATTTGGCTAGCAACAACAAGGCTGGTCTTGCGTTTTTATGTTATCTTTTTTTTTGGTAGCAGGCTTTCCTGTCTCACCAGTTTCACTGTTCTAATTGTAGTTCTATAAGGACCACATCCAGTATCAATTTTACAGAGTTTGTTTTTGTATACAATGCCCACAGGGAGGGCTCTAATGCAGTGGCACTGCTTCACAGTAATGCTTCCTACACGGTAAACAGTAGTTTAAGTCCACCTAACACCAGGCAATTAGTTTAATCCCCAGTACCAAACTCACTTACAGCCCACCCCTTCCATATCAAAATTTTTTTAATTCTCTAATGGTCTGCATTGGATATATCAGGGAACTAGGAAGAGAGAGACAGATTTATTTTTATTCCCTGATGGGCCGGGCTAGGTGTCTGTACCAGGTCTTAATGTCGCACGCTTAATAATGTATGACATTATGGCGAACCCGGACTTGTGCACTCCCCGAGTTGGACCCTCCCCCCAGAGTTGAGAATTTTTAGTCGGGAGGGGGTCTGGGGTGCAAAGCCCCCCAAAACAGGGGGGGTGTGGGGGCGGAGCATCCCACAGAACAAAGACATATGCCTCATGGCATAAATCGCACAGCACGATTGTGCCATGCAGCATTACGTCTTGCTACATACTGACCCCATGCCCTAGGTGTCAGACCTGTCAGGTAGTTGGGGGGAGGGCCAGATATTTTGTATTCCCTGCTGAGCCAGGTTGGGCATCAGATCTGTCAGGCAGTTTGAGGGAGGGAGACAGATGTTTTCGTTCCCTGACAGGCTAGGTTGGGATTGGAATTCATCAAGTTGTTGAGTGGAGGAGGAAATTCAGTTTTTATTTCTTGATGGTCTGGGATTGGTCATGAACAGTTTCATCGGGTAGTTGGATAGCAGAGGAGGGACAGATTTTTTTTAATCTCTAACAGATCAAGTTGGGACTGGACCTGTAAGGGAGCTGGAGGAGGGGGGACAGATTTTTTTATTTCCATGGTGAGTTGGGTTGGGCACTGGACACATCAGATAGTTTTCTGGATGGATATTGTTTTTTATTCCTTTTTGAATAGGTTGGGCACCAGACCATTCTGCTGCAGGATAGGTTGGGGGGGGTGCATGGCAGTGTGATCCCTATGTGCATGCTGGAACAAATGCAGAGCTGAGACTGAACACTGAGAGAAGGAAAGAGTGAGAAAATCACAGTGGGTAATGGAGCAGTAATCACAGGCAGTTGGTGTTAAAGCCTCATAAGTGCATGCCATCTGCCCCTCTCAGTCCAGTCTCTCACGCTAGTCCACTACCAGTGATCACCATACAATGCAGTTTATATTGACAGGAGCAGAGGCAAACCACATGAGTGTGAGGGTCCTGGACTTTAGGAGGGTGGATTTTAAAGGAATGGGATTCTGCTTCAGTAAATGCATAGTGGGAAATTGCCACGGAGGGGAAGAAGAAGACTGGGGAAAAATAAGGGAGGGCAAAATTAAGGCAACTAATCTCTGCATGGAGGAAGTGAGTAAAGGTAAAAGGAAGAAGAGACAGTTATGGTACTCTAGAGACATGGCCGCAGTGGTGAAGGAAAAATGGGTGACAGTCAGAAGCTTTAAGGTCATGCAAAGGGAGGAAGACAAGCAGATGTACCATAAAACAGAGGGATGTTGTTAAGGCAATGAGGGGAATAAAGGTGTAGCCAGAGTCACGAATAGCCAAAGGGATAGTAAGTAGGGCAATACTGTCTTTTGGTAGCCTGCCCAGTGGCACTGAGGGCTGAGGTGCTGGACGCCACATCTCGCACCATGCCGGCAATCTGGGTTCAGGAATGGACTCAGGCTGCCAGGGGTTGGCAGGGGATGGAAGGGATCGAGCATCCAGAGGACTGCTTTCCCTGCTGGGGAGGAAGCTGAGTCAGCACCGTTTCTGTGCAGCTCCTTGTGGTGGCCGGGGCAGTGCTGGAACACGCGTGCTCGTAGTTACAGGCGGAGGAGCGTCGGTGGGCATCGGTGCATTGGTGCCATGGACACCATTTCATGTCCATGCTCCAAGGGAAGGAATGGTACAGAAAAAGCCCCAGAGGACTGGGGAGGTGATGAGGACCCCACGGGTCTAAGCCCCACATTCCCAATACCGGAACCTCTCCACTCTCCCCAGGCGCCAGCCACAGGATGGACCCTCTAATTTACAGAAAGACTCACCAGGTAGGTGAGATGGGCCCTTTCTTGGGGAAGGGGGGTCTGAGGGGCTGGGAAGTCCTGTGGGGGGGACTTAGGAGGTGGGTCTCGGTGGGGAGTAGAGGGCAGACCAAGAGGGTACCTCTGAGAGATGCCCTGGTCCAAAAGTGATAAATAAAGTTAAAAAAAGACTGTCTTCTGGTGTATTAGTGAGAAGATGGGGGACATGATAGAAACGTTTAAGTACCTCAGTAGAATCAACAAAGTCCAAGAGGGAAGCATCTTTCAGAAAAAGAGATGTGCAAGAACAAGGGGACACAATTTGAAGATAGAGGGGGGATGGCTCAGGGGCAATGTGAGGAAGTAGTTTTTCACAGAGAGGGTGGTGGATGCATGGAACAGCCTCCTGAGGAGGTTGTGGGGTCTAAAACTGTGGGAGAATTCAAGAATGCATGGGACAGACATAAGGCAATTTTTGTGGGGGGCAGGAAGAAATAGGTTGTTGGTTAATTAGGATCTGCAGCTTATCCTCTAGGTAGGGAAATTGGCAGACTAGGTGGGCCAAGTGGTCCTTATCTTCTGTCAAAGTCTATCTTTGTATGTTTCTATGAGGGAGGCAAGGGGAAGGATACTGAGGATAAGGAGGGCAGCAGGGGGAACTGTGCAGAACAGAAGTAAGGAAAAGCAGACATCCTGAACAGACACTTCTTAGTTTTCATGGTGGAGGAAGGGGGGTGTACCATAAGGGAGCAGCAGTAACAAAGGAGGGGATGTGAACACAAGTCAATTTTCAGAGGAAAAAAAGTCCTGAAGGGACTTTCAGCTCTGAAAGTGGACAAGTCTATGGAACTGGCTGGGTTACACGCAGGGGTTCTAAAGGAAGAGAGGGAGGTGCTAGCTGCCCCACTGATGGACTTATTCAACAGCTCTCTAGAAAAAAGCATGATTCCAGAGGACTGAAGGAGAGCAGACATGGTCCCTCTACATACAGTGGCAGCAAGGAAGAGGCTAGCAAATTAGGCTGGTGAGCCTCACTTCAGTGGTGTGGAAAGTAATGGAAACACTGATAAAGGAAAGGTTGGTGGAGTATCTTGAATCCAGTGAGCTGCAAGACCAAAGGCAGCATGGATTTACGTTGGGAGGATAATCCAAGGTGAATCTGATTGATTTATTTTACTGGGTGGCCAGGGAAATAGATCAGGAGAGGGCAGTGGACGTGGTCTACCTGGGCTTTACCAAGGCCTTCGACACTGTGCCACACAGGAGATTAAGAAATTGAGGGGCCTAAGGGTGGGATCGAGAGTGGTAAATTGAGTTAGAAACTGGTTAACGGAAAGGCAGTAGAGGATGGTAGCTAGCAGTACCCACTCTAGCAATGGAAGGGGATCAGTGGGTGCCGCAAGGCTCAGTTCTGGGACTGGTCCTCTTCAATGTCTTCATAAGTGACATTGAAGATGAACTGGAAGGGAAAGTATAACTTTTTCCAGACGTTACCAAAATCTATAAAAGGGTGGACAGTCAGGAGGGGTGGAAAAAATGTGTAGATATCTGAAAACTCAAGGAATGGTCAAGAGTAGGGGTGCTCATAATCCGTCTGATGGAACTGGATATTTCAGATTTTATTTTTCATTTCTGAATTCAAATTCTCAGTATTGAAGGCAAAAAATCCAAATTACAAAAAAGAGTCTGCTGTGGATTTTTAAACAGAATCCAGCACGGTATCTGCATCTGACAACAGTAGATACATGTTTTTTACATCAGGCCTCAACCACCTTTTGCCCCCACCCTTACCTGACTGCTGCTGTTGTATCTGTTTTGGTGGGGCGGTGACATCCAAGACCCAACTCCTCTCACTCTGTCCTCCATCCAGTCCTTTAACTGCCTGCCGAGTCTGACGATTGTCAGTCAGTGCAGCGCCATCACTGACCAATGGCACCCTAACACTGCCATGGCAGGAGGCACAAGACCCCACTGGCACTGATTCCTGAGTGCACATGCACACCAGCAATATGATTGCCTGCTGTCTCGAGTCTGCATTTGTCTGCACTGCCCAGTTTGCTGATTCTTGCAGCCATGCTATGTTGTCCTTCTGTTCCTGCTTTCTACTTCTGGCGAGCAGGTCCCAGGCAGCATTCTTGTCAACTGACATGACTGATCCTCTTATGTACTTAGCAGTCCCGGCTCCTTTTCCCTGCCCAAAGCTGAACCCAGCCTGATTCCTGTAGGCTGGTGGCTACACTAGAAGTCTGGCTGCTAGTGTGAAAGGAGGTGGCCTACTAGCACCAGTTCCTGATTTCCTGGTAATCTCCCCAGACTAAGATACTCAACTGGGTCTGCCAGGGAAGCCAGTGCTTGGTCAAGGTTGCCCACTGGTGGCATGCTAGTGATATATACATACTGTATACAGATGTACTAGTCCCTGTAGTGAAGTCCTCCCAGTCCCTAGCCACACCCAGAAGACAGCCACCCCAGAGCTGCCACTGGACATGGAACTGATTAAAAATTAAAGTCAGCAGTGCAGCAGTAGTGCAGTATAGTTGCCGGCTTGGGTGATGGTCGGTGACTTAGTCAGTGCAGTGGGGAAAGGAGGGGGGATCTTGTCTCATCGGACTGTGCCAGCCAGGACCAGGAGTTAAATACACTTTTGTGACTAAGTTTACTCAGAGGAGTATTCCAGCAGGCAGTGGTGGCCTGGTTGGGGGGTTTCTGTTGTAGTTGGGGAAAGAAGAGGGGGAGAATGGACTATGGATATGGAGCTGCCAACAGACTGTCCAACACTGAACTGACTGATCTGAAAATTCTGAATGGCCAGTGGCAGCCACCCAGACACTGACCATGGCATCACTGACCAGGTCATCCAGCCCAGGGTCTAAGGAAGAGGAGGACCATCACCTATCCAGGCCAAGGTGCTGTTGGGGGACTGGGAAAGGAGGAGGGAGTGAGGACTTGGGCAGTTGATGTGACTGGAAGCAGAGTAACTTCTTTTTAACTTGTTTTCCTGAGTAAAAGGGGATTAACTGTTGTGCTGGATGCAGGGTCAGAAATTCCAATTCCATCTCCGTGTCCATTCTGAGTCCATAAATGGACTTGAATTGTAACTGGAGACAAATTCAGAATGACCGAAATTCTGACTTTGTTCACTTAGAACAAATTTTAGAGCATCTGAGCACCCCTAGTTAAGAACATGGCAGTTGGGGTTCAAGTGCCAAAAAGTGCAAGGTCATGCTCCTTGGGCTTAGAAGCCTGGAATCTGAGTATATGAAGGTGGATGGGAGGTACTGCCAATTACTAACCAGGAAAGGAATCTTTGGTTATCATATCTGATGACCTCAAAGTGGCAGGACAGTGTAACAAAGCAGTGTGCAGGGCCAGTGGGATACTAGAATGCATAAGATCCAGAAGCAAATGGTTTGATACCTTTTAATGGACCAACATAGATGTTACAAAAAAAAAACAGTGTCTAAGCTTTCGGACCAACCAAGTCCTTCCTCAGAGACTTATCATTATTATTATTATTATAGAATGCAGAAGGTGAGGTACCAGAAACAGAAGGAGGGAGGTGGTTTTGCCACTGTATTGCTCACTGTTACGAAGCCACCTAGAGTATTGTGTCCAGTTCTGGAGGCTGCATCTCAGAAAGGGCATTGATAGGGTAGAGGCAGTCTTGGGGGGGGCAACTAAAATGGTTAAGGGGTTGCATCAAAAGCCCTAAGAGATGAAACTGAGGGATCTCAACATGTACAACCTGAAAGAGAATGAGCGAGATAGAACCTGATTGAAATCTACAAGTACCTCATGGGGGTGAACAGGGTACAGAACGGTAGTCTCTTTCAAATGAGGAACAGCGCCAGCCAGGATGAGAGGGCATGTGATGAAGCTGGAGTGGGGGAGTTTAGGAGGGATGTGAGGAAGTACTACTTCACTGAAAGAGTGGTAGACACCTAGAATAGACTGTCAGTGGAAGTAGTGAAGGCAAAAACAGTAGGGGGCTTCAAGCATGTGTGGGATACACATCAAGAAATATTAGTAAATTGGCAGGGAGGAGGGGAGGAGGGAGGGTCACTGGTGACCACTTAGCATCTGCAGAGACAGTCTAGGCAGGTACAATGTTTCTACAGTATGTGGATCAGAAGAGGTGGACAAGGCAGAACAGGGTGGTACTGAAGCAGTAGCAGAAGCAGCCACAAGTCTCTGTGCAGTGTATGAGCCCCTCACTGTGACGTACTGGATTGGATGCACTGGCCACTGGATCTGTCAGGTTGTTTGGGAGAAGAAAGCATGTTTTTTTATACCAGACCTATCAGGTAGTTTGGGAGAGAGGGACACATTTTTTCCCCTGATGGATCAGGATGGGTATTGAGCCAATAAGTTAGTTGGGGGGGAGTGGGGCAGATTTTATTTATTCCTTGATAGGACAGGTTGGGCACTGGATCGGTCAGGTTATTGATGGAGGGGGTCAAGTTTGTTTTATTCCCCGATGGATTGTGCTGAGCATTGGATCCATCAGTTAGTTGGGGCAAGGGGACAGGTTTTTGTTAATTCTCTGCTGGGCTTGGCCAGCCACTGGCCATCAGGTGCTGTAGTCTGGAGAGGGGGCTAGATTTTATTTTATTCCTTGTCGAGTCAGGTTGTGCAACAGAAATTATTTTCTATTCAACATTCCCTGTGTTATAAGTATGGAACTTCTGTGCCTTGTGAAACACTTTGGGATGCAATGTATATGACAGTGATTATTTAAATCCTAATTCTATTATATTCTACAGTCCCTGCACTACCAGAATCTAACTTCTGTGCTTTGTAAAGCACCTGACTGGTCATAGTTGGGGAGGGCAGATTTATTTTCCTCTGAGATGCTGGGTTGGCACTGAATCCATCAAAAGTTGGGGAAGGGGGACACATTTGTTTTGTATTCCCTGATGGGCCAGGCTGGTCACTGGACTAATCAGCTTGTTGGGAGAGGGCACCATATTTTGTTTTTTATTCTCTGTCAGGCCAGTTTGGGCAGTGGGAATTCTGTTCTATTCTGTTCTGTTCTGTTCTATTCTATTCTATTCTGTTCTGTTCTACTCTATTTAAGCAATAAGGCATAACAGGGCATTAGTTAACAGGTTTACTCTATGGTCAGCGGCATTGCAAGGCACAAGGTGAAGGTCCTGATTGACTGACACTTGGTTCTAGTAATGGCCATAACAGAACACCACCAGTGGCTATAAACAAGGATGCTAACCGGGGCAACTCACAGAATTCAGCCACTTATTCCTAATTTCCACCACAAACATGGGTGCAACCTTTACTCATATATGAAAACCTTCAACTAGGCCCTAAAAATAAAAGTCCATTAAACTAAACAAAGTAAGTAAATAACACTCATGAGGCCTCCTTATACACATACACAAATTAAAAAAAAATCAAGAACTGCTCAGAGTTTCCATTGATGGTGTTTCTTTGATGACCATAAAAATCCCACTCCTTTCCCTACGAGTTTGCCAGTGAACTACATGCTCTTTCAAATCAAATCAAATCAAATCTTTATTTATATAGTGCCTTTCAAAACCAAGGCACTTTACACTGTATAACAGAGTATTAAAACAGGTGACAATATAAATTATTTAAAATCAGTCTGGGAAGACCAAAGAGAATAGATATGTTTTTAACATAGGTTTAAAACTGTTGACGGTCAGGCATTCTCTTAACCGACAAGGTAGAGAATTCCACAGGGTTGGTGCCACAAATGAAAAGGCACGAGCTCCAGAAGTTTTTAATCATTCCCTGGGAATCTCTAGCAATCCCTTGTCGGTGGATTGGAAAGGATGACCGGGGGATTAGAGAATCAGGAGATCTTTCAGGTAATTGGGTCCCTGTTTGCGTAGGGCTATTAAGGTAAGCAAGCCTACCTTAAAGGTGATCCACCACTGAACTGGCAACCAGTGCAGTTCGTGCAGCACAGGCGTAATATGACTGGTCCTGAAGGTGCCAGTCAGTAGCCTGGCTGCAGTGTTCTACACCAGCAGCAAGCAGCGGATATCAACCCCAGAAAGCCCCAGGTAGAGGGCATTGCAGTAGTCAAGATGGGTAGCAATGAAGACATGGACCAATGTTGGAAGGTCACCCGGTGGAATCAGGTGTTTCCCCTGGGCGATATTCCTCAGGTGGTAAAATGAGGATTTAACCACAGCTGACACCTGAGATTTTAGGGTCAAACCTTTGTCAAAAATAATGCCCAGGTTACGTGCCTGATCTGAGGTAGTGAGCTGGATACCATCAAGCCATAGGCCTGACACATGCCCAGCCCCCAAACCTACCTCCGGCCAACCTGGGTCCACAACCAGCACATCAGTCTTATCCGGATTCAGTCTCAGCCAACTCAAGCTCATCCAGTCTTTGATCTCAGAGAGGAAACTATTAAACACAGAGACTGCATCAACCTGTGCAGGCACAAAGGACATATACATCTGAGTATCATCTGCACAGCAGTGAAAACTCAAGCCGTATCGCCTGATGATATCTCCCAATGGCAGCATATACACTGCACACAACATGGGCGCCAATATGGAGCCCTGTGGCACCCCCACAAGACAGGGAGAGGGCATCAGAGGAATAAATTCCATTATAAAATGGTAAGAGAAAATCCTGAAATCTGATTGTCTGTTGTTCATGTAGCAATTATGTTCCACACATGGAAAATAAAAGTGCTGCCAAATGTGCACTGATCACCACTGGAATCACTACGCTAACAGCATGTTAAGAATTCAACCTGCAGTCATTATTTTTCGCCCTGTAACTGAAAGCATCACATTTACATTTACATCACATTTGTCTCTTCTCATTTCAGTAAAGCTTATCATTATGTACCTTTGCATGTTAATTATGTTGACTGGTATGTATAGGCCCATATTGACCAGCACCTTCACAATGTTTTTCTTTTCTTTTTCTTTCTTTTTTTTTTTTTTGCACCGTTGTCCACCATAATTGTAATCTTATGAAGTGTACTGTATTGGTACTGTATTGTACTAATACCCAGGACCACCTTGAAAATGAGCTTGCTCAATGGTGATTATGCCTGATTAAATAAAGTGAATGATTGATTTACTTGCACTGGGCCTTAAAAATAAAACTACCTTAAATACAAAATAAAACAGATTAATTAAATGTTGTTTCCCCGATCATCACATTCTCCTTACACACATAAACAAATTAGAAACATTAAGTATTGCTTATAGTTTTCAATACAACTGTTTCTTTGCTGGCAATGAAAAATCCACCTTCTATCTTTACCTGTTCATCAGGGAAATCTCTTATCCTTGTCCTGACAATGAGATAATTGACTCTACGGCTGTAACAGAGGCCTTTATTGTGTGTGTATATAGTATGTTAGGACAGTAACATTCTAGCAGTGAAACGGAACAGAATTTTGAATCCATGTGTTCCATGGTAAACATTCCATATCTTGAATGTGGGGGGGGACAGGAAGAATAAAGTAGGCAACAATACAATGACATCATCAATGACATCATTTGTAGTGGGTGGAAGGACTATTTTATCATAAATGCACACAAGTAAATCTATTGTTTCTACATATAAACATGCTTTTCCTAACTTTAAAAAGTTTTAAAAAAAGGAGCCCATTTTATAAGCGCAATAAGGCAGTCACAGGTAGGCAAACAGGCCCAAACCCAGGTAGGCCTGAAGAGGCAGGCTAGGATACTGTTGGAAATTATGCCCTATCTGGATTGTAGGCCTGTGAAGGCAGGTGAGAATACTGATTGAAGCTTTGGAGCTATCCCTATCCAGGGTAAGCTTGCTGAGGCAAGTGGGGTAGTGTTTGTGATAAACTGCTGAGGCGGGAGGCAGAAAGGAGAAAGATGATGCGCTGGGGGGGGTGGAAATGTTCAAGGGAACAATGTGGGAGGTAGGGGGTTGCCCAATACAGTGTAAGCCTTTTCTAACAGATGCACCTGTGCACACACCTTTTGTCTGCTATATCCAGTGTCCAGTATATCCAAAGGAGGTGGAGCCAATGTGTTAGGTGTGTCTATGTTTGTGAGCAGGTTCTCAGACTGAATGAGACCCTATTATAAAACTTGATATGTTACTTGAACACAACCTAGCATATATGTTTCTGTATTCTTTGTGTAACTCCTTCACCTGCCCCCCCCCCCGAATAGGGGTATATAACTTCACAGATCTTCGGGGGCATGAAGGAAGGGGGTCACCTCAAGCGCTAAGTCACTGAGACAATGTCTCCCATACAAGGCAGGAAAAGATGTGGCCTACCTTACTGGCATCTTTAATCACCTGTGCACTCTCACCTTCACCCATAGAATCTTGATTCTCCCCAAATGCTAGCACATCAGACAAGGAACTCCACACTGTACATCTCCTGAATCTTTTGAGCCCTACGTAGCCCCTCGGTCCTGCCAAGGGAGGGATGGAAATTTCATCTGCAATCAGACTTATAAGAAATTAACTCAGCTGCAAAGAAGGGGGAAAAAAGGTTTCCATTTCATAGCTTTCCCCTTCAGTTTAAATAAAGCACTCACTACTGTTTTTCTCCCAACTAGCTTCTTTATTTAACTCCTGCATAGCAAATGATTTCAGCAATGCAGGAGTCCCATGCTTGATTCGAATAAATAAAGCAGCTCCACTGGGCTAACTGACACTTTTTACAGATATGCTGGCTGGACATTTAAAGCAGCAGAAACAATGGATTTTAAGGCAGTAACAAACAAGAATTTCTCTACTACTCTCTCTACCTTACATGCATTACCCAAGACCTCTTGACTCAGATCCCTTCAATCTCCTGTCTCTCTGGATCTGGTAAGCCAAACCTTTTTTTTTCTCTCTACTGCTGGGTTACCCACTCTCTCAGTGACATTGGTCATCCTCCAACTCTGGCATGGGAAAGCTGGCTGCTGCCCCACCTGGACCACTGGACACTTGCCAAGCCATAAGAGATACCAGGATTTTTCCTTATGACCCAGGCCCAGTAACCCACTCAAGCTTGTCTATGTGCTTGTGCTACTCTTTAAGTGCTTGCCCCCTCATTTTACTCACCCTCTCATCTGAAGGGCTCCACTGGTGCAGCGGCCCCAAAACCTGGCTCTTCTCCAATACTCCAGCCCCTTTGCTACTGGCTGTCCAACCACTGAGGAGCTCCTGGGCACTGCCACTGCCCAAATCCCTCTGAACAGCCTGCCTTCACCAACTAGTGGCCCAAAGCTGCTCTGATTCCTGCTGTTCTGCTACGGGGAATCCCTGCCAGCCCCACATCCCCTTCAGCTCCTCATGGGCTTCAGTTAAGCTTCAGCCAAGTGCCACCCTCCAAGGCCTGCTATTACAGCCTGTGACCCACCCGGCCTCCAAGTGCTGGCACTCCAGGATCTACCCTTCCAAGCAGGCCTCATATTTGGGTGAAGGGCCTTTGGCTCCCTCTGCTTCCCAGGCTGCCCTGCCACACCAGCTATGAGGGAGAGCCACTGCCACCAGCTTCCCTCCTGTGGGGACCCTGCCACTGCCCCACAGCCCTGGCAGCCCAGGAATCTCACTTTACAGGGGTATCTAAGGCTTCTACCTTTCCTGGCCCCACATGGCCACCTACATTGCCTGCCCCCAATGATGCAGAACCTGGTTAACCATACGTCCCCCACAGAGCTCCATTCCCCAGCTCCTCATCACCACGACACTGAAAATCATCCTGTCTACACTTTGGAGGGTCCCCCCACTGGCCCACCCAGACCGCCAGGCTCCCTTACTCGCCCACCTAACTCTACTCCTCCAGCCACCCCCTCCAGCCCTGGCCTAATGCCCGGGCTGGAAAGACCGTAAAACTTCCTGCCTGCTCCCTTATACACTCTCTAAACCTACTCTCTGCTGCCACCTTGAGTCATCCAGCAGCCAATATCCCCCAGAGCACAACAAATTTCCTAGCTTGGGGGAGGGGTATAGGAGGGGAAAGGGATGCCTAAAATGGAAGCATAAGCCTCTCCTTTAAAGGAGGCTTACATATGAGTTTATTTAATAAAGTTATTTAAACTTGGAGGAATAGAGAGGAAATGGTGGTAAAAAGACAAAGGGAAGGGGACAGGGTTCAACTGGAGCTGGAGAGGAAAGAGATGTGGATGAGAAGTGGCAGGAGATGATAGGCAGGCAGTGGTTGAGGGAAGGGAGGAAAGTGGAATGGCAGTAGGCGGAGGGTGGGAGCAGCATGGGTGGAACAAGTGAGGTAGATCCAGAAGATGGAGAAGTGGATGGGGAGGACAGAGCACAGTCATAATGATAGGGGATTCAGGGGTGAAGTGGATTAGATGGGCTGGGGGGGGAGGGCAGCATGGTAACAATTTCCATGAAACAGCAAGTCAAACTGGATAGGGCACGCTGAAACATGAGTTAAGAGTGACTGAATAATAACTAAGTATGAAAAAAGGTATTCCATGCAGGTGCAGAGGGTTGGCACATTTTTGGGGTGGCCTTGGCGAATACAACCCTATTTATGGGATGCAGTCTCAGCAGCCAGCGCACACAGAAAACCCTTAACTGAGCCAGGGCAGGTAAGAGATGAAAACTTTATGCGCTTTACAGAGCAGTGTTGATAAATGGAAAAATGTTAATAGAGATATTCTGTAGAGAGAATGAAACCACTTGCTACCTGCTTGCTATATACAAATAACTTTTTATAAGGGAAAGTACTTATACAACATGAATAGTACAGTCTATACTTAGGATTATTACAGGAGAAATGCCAGTGGAAATTGGATAATAGAGCAAAAGGAACTATTAAACCACCATGAATGGGTTGGCACAAGAAAAATAATAATATTAATCTTGCAAGGTAAAATCATGTTAAGTAGCGTGTGGGTTGTGAAATGGTAACTGGTGCTTTGTGTAGGAAGTCTATTATTATATAAATTGGTTAGAAAGAACTATGATGGTGGCATGAAATGTGGCTGTCTTTTTTTTTCTGATAAAAGATTGAGTGCTACATAACTGTTGACACTGTGTATGTGATACTTTATGGGCAAAATCAAAAACAAATAAGAGGAAAATAATAGGCATTATGACAGGAGATAATGAACTCACAGGTGAATAGCTTACTCTTGCTGAATGGTATTTTATACTCATTACAAATATTTAATTTGGTTACAAGAATAAGGTGTTTCAAACTCATTAGGGACCATGACCAGATGAGATTCCTGTCTGAAAAAATTCGAGATCATACCATTAGGTGGATTAAAGGGAAAAAATATTTATTTTAGTCTTTTGGTAACCGGGTAAGGCCCACTAGGCACACGTGCCTGTTTTCAGGGACGACCTGGGAGCACTGGGCCATTAAGTGACTTGCTCAGAGTCACACAGTATGCAAGTGGAATTTGTGAGAATCAAACTCAGGTCTGGTCTGCTGGATGTATTAAGCTCATTCACACCTCATTCCTCTAACCTCTAGGCTGTACTGCCAGCCCCACATATATGTTTTGCATAGACCTTTTTCTTCCTTCGGTTGATGCAGGCAGATTGTCCACCCCGTCCCTGCCCCCTCACCTGGTGCTCACCTTCGCTGGACTCGCCTTCCCATAGATCCCCCACAAATTACACCCCCATGGCAGGGTGGTGTCATGTAAAAACAGTGAAAAAAAATAGCGAGTACATTTCGGTGACACAATAAGAGTGATGGCAACAATTGCGAATGGCACAAAATGGCAAATGGGCAATATGAGCAACCGGGGTGATGCTACCATACCCCACTATCAGTGAGCGCCATGGAGTGAGAATCATAGAAACAGGGGAGGTTCGGAGGGGCAGAGACCTCGCATGATACAGACAGCACCTTTAATAGTAATAGGAGACATCTGTGGGACAGCATATGATTTTCAGCTCCAGGTGTAAGCTGTACTAATAGCTGTAATGTGTGTCACTGTGCTGTGGTAGTGCTGTTTTTGAAGTTGCTATAAAGACTTTACCCATTTGATGTTTGCCTATTATGACATAAAACCGGCAGGACCAGGAAGAGGAGAGCCATTCCCCCCTTCCCCAGAGACTCACATCCAGAAGTGAGTCAACGGTACTTCATTGCTGGTGCAGAAGGCAGGCAGGCAGGGTTTTATGGAGGCAGCGCCAACCTATTTCCATTTTCTCCCACATCCTCAGCCACCATGGCATGTAATCACGTTCATGTGGAGTCACATACATGCTATGGAATTGCAGCCTGTCCCTTACTGTGTCATTTATATTCTAGCACTGCCACCTGGCCTCCTGGAGGTGGCAACCAAAGACTGAGACTGCAAGCATCTCACCCCTGGGGAGGAGAGCAGTTTAGTGCACTTCAGCCTCTCACCCTCCTGACTTGGCAGCCCAAGTTCTGCTTTCAACCTGCTACCGGTGGGAAAAGGTAAGGAGCACACTGGCACATCAGACCTCTTTACCACCGGGCTGGCATGAGAAAAAATATTTTTTAATATTTTGCATGATATGTATCCATTACAGATATGGTATAAAGTACACTGAGTAATGTTTTACATAAAGCAGAAGTTGGCAGGATACTGATGCAGTAGCAATTTATTACAGTTACATAAGTATAATTGTTACACTTGTAGTATACAGTATGTGTGACACATGATGGTACTATACAAAAGTATTGAAAGTATGATTTTTGTATTCATTGCTATCAATCCTGAAGAAGTGGTGGGTTCACCATGAAACACTGATTGGTTGGTGTGTTATTTGACTGATGCATATTTTGGGGGGAAATAAAATACTAAATGACATGACCACTGAGTGAGTCACATGGTTTCCTTTTATGGTTGCTGCTTGGACTGAGGGCATTATGCAACCATATCCCTCCCAACAGTGTGTTTGTTGTTACAGGTGCGAGGAGGGCCACATTGCCTTGTTGGTGTTTAGGTTACATGAAGAAGACATTTCCTTAGTCTTGAAGGCTAGGAGGCCCCCCATAAGTTGGACAGCATCAAAGGTAGATAGAATTGCAGCAAATTCACAGTACCAGATTATTAGCCCTAAAGCTCAAAGTAATTAAGAAGTATTTACTACACTGCACCCTGATGCTTCTGCTACTCTCAGGGAACAAACACCCTAATCCATGCCCTTCAGGGTCAGCACAACTAAGAGCAATGCCAAGGGTGCATTAAAACTGGCCACCTTAAATATCTGTAGCCTCCTCCCCAAATTAGACCAGCTCCAAGTTTGGGTTAGCCAACACAATCCGGACGTGCTCACAATAGTAGAAACATGGCTCATCCCTAAAGTCCTTCACTCGACCCTATCACTCAAGGGGTATTCTATTTTCAGGTGTGACAGAATGGGCAAAAAAAGGGGGTTCTGTCTCATCCATGTTAAAAAACACCTCCAGGCTTGTGCACTCCCACAAATTGACTTTGGCAAGGAGATCCAGATCCTGGCTATTAAGTTATTACTTGGGAACCAAAACAAGTCCCTCACCATTATATCAGTATACAGTACATACCTCCTAGAGCTCAAACACTTGGCTTCAACAAATTGATCAACTTCCTTACTGACCTGACACACAACAGGGAAATAGTACCTCTGGGGGCCTTAAACATTAACTGATTATTGAATGATGCTTCCCCCTACAAAGATGCCCTCTCTAGCCTTGGCATTTCCCAAATGACCGAAGCCCTGACCAAGATTAATTACTGGACAGGGACTAAGACACTGATCAACTGGGTCCTTACAAACCGTCCAAAGCGTACCACAGATACCCTAATCCATGCAAACTCACTGAGTGATCACTCTCCAGTCACCTGTCTTGGGTCCCAAAAAATTTAACAACCCCCTCAACAAATACAGCCACAAGTCATATCCTTAAAAGAGGGGAACAAAGCTAATTTAAAGCCCACCTGAAGCAGATTGACTGGTCCTCCCTCTCTGCCCTCAAGGATGTGGACCTGGCCTTAGACCAATTTATCTCAACCTTCAACGCTGTGTGTGATACCTATGCACCACTTAGAAAGTAAAAATTAAAGGGCGTAAACAACTCATGGATCACACATGCCCTTCTTGATCTTATGAAGAATAGGGACCACCTCTGGCACAAAGCAAAAGCCATGGGCTTAATAGCTGATATCCAGCGTTACTGAGCAGTAAGAAATGCTTGTACCCGGTAAATCAGGCTTGCTAAAGCCAAGTATTTTAAAGACAGACTAAACAGCTCCTTGGGGGATGACATGAAATTCTGGAGCAACATAAAAGAGCTGATGTTGAAGGACAACAAGTCCTCCACCACCATGCTCCTTGTAAATGGGAAGATCACTCAAGATTCAAAAGCAATAGCCGATGCATTCAACATTGCATTCCCGTCCTTGGTCATATCCTCCCACCGGACCTCCTTAACACTGAAAAGGCATGCTCAGAATATACACAGGCTGCCCATATTCAGACCCCCAGAGGTATTCCACAATTTTATTTCAAGCAAATCTCCCACACAGAAGCCAAGAAATATCTCCAATGCGCTCTTGGCAAATCCAAGCACAACAGCGACTCCCTTGATCTTACATTAAATTAATAGCCCTCACCCTTGATGAATTAATAAATCCACTCAACTTCATTCTGAATTTATCTCAAAGATACAGGCAATTCCCCAAGAAATAGAAATGCACAGTTGTCATGCGGATCCACAAAAGCAGAGATCGGGCAAGTCATGCCAATTATAGGCTCATCTCTCTACCCCCCCCCCCCCAAAGCCCTGGAAAGAATAGTATCAGACCAACTGGTGGACTTCCTAAACAAATATAATATTCAGTGCTCTCAACAGCACAGCTTCCAGAAGACCCACAGCACCAACACTGCATTATTGGAATACACAGACTTTATCATGTTGCGCTGGACAGCAGCCAGCTAGTGGGGTCTGTATACATCGACCTCACAAAAGCTTTTGATACTGTCAACCACAGTATCCTAATCAACAAACTCCATGCTTCCGGGTTATCTCCCGACTCAGTTGGGTGGTTTAAAAGTTACCTTGGTAACAGACCCCAACAAGTGAAAATCAATGGGACCTTCTCGTATAGTAGGCAGATGACAACCAGTGTCCTGCAAGGTTCTATCCTGGGCCTGCTCCTATTCAGCCATTTCCTTAATTCACTCCCCCTGGCCTGCCCTGAAAACATCCTGCTATATGCAGATGACACGGCTATCTTGTCCAGTAGCTCACACTCGCACCTACTAGAATCCAAACTCCAAAATAGCTTTGCAGTATTAGAGGACTGGTTTACTCAAAACAAGTTTCTCCTGAACTACAAAAAAACTAAGGTTATGTTGTTTGATAACAGCCAGAGCAAATACAGAGCTAGTCAGCTTACTATCCTGAACAACAAGCAGGAGCCATTCGGTCAGGTCAATACCTTTAAATACTTAGGCGTTGCTGGATAGCTCCCTCTCCTTTACTGACCACATGGACAATGTTGTAAAGACAACCAACACCAGAATTGGCCTCCTCTATAGACACAGACACAATATGACCCCTGCAGCTTTGTCTTGGGCTGTCAATAGCTCTATAATCTCTGTTATAGACTATGGGCTAATTGTGTACAATGTAGCAACAGATACAGCCCTTAAAAGGGTCAGAACCACCCTCAACATGTCTTGTAGGCTCACCCTGGGGGGCACTTAGGCTCACTCACACCTGCAAACTTTAATCTGAGTCTAAATGGATTAATCTTCAGGGGATGATTAAATACCAGACCTGCCTGCTAGGGAAAAAAAACTCTCCTCTATCTAACTCCTCAATCCATTACAGACTTCCTTAAACCTGCATCCAACTCATGCCAGACCAGAGGAAAAGCACAACATGCCCTACATATCCCTTTCCATCCCAAGGCACTTGCACAGAGATTCTACACTTACAAGCACCCCTCTCTGGCTCAATGAACTACCGCCAGAAGTAATAAATATGCTTAAGCTTGGAACTTTCAAGAAATCCCTACTCAAACACCTGACAGTACTCAACTCCTGTGACAGCAGGTTCTAACCTTCCGCCAACCCCCCTTCTGTTTCTCCACTCCCCGACCACCCTGCCCACCCATTCATCTTTCATCTTTTTCTTCAGTCATTCCCCCATCTTCTCTTACCCTCTCACATTTCCCTCTCTTCCCAACTCTCACCCCCCTCTGTCACTACTCATTTCACCCCCCCGTAATTGTCTCCTCTCTCCCCATCCCCTTCCAACACCTTGCTCACCCTCCCAATAATCACTAACAAGGACACCTCTATCTGGGCCATTTTTTTTACTACCCCTACCCCAGCCCTCTCCCCCTTTACCCCTTGTCATAGTCAGCACAGACTGCTCCACTGTCTGCCCTCTCCACCTCTCCTCGCCGCACTAGTCCTGTGACCCCTGTGTTAATAGCTTATCAAAACTGTAATAAATACTGTCTGTACTTCATCGTGTAAACTAATGCATTTGCTACTTGTATATAGTACAGTTTCATTTTGTACAGTGTTTTCCTCTTTGTAACCCTAGGATTTCACCAACGATTGTAAATTATGTGTTGAACTTGACTATGTCTATACCTTATGTTTTTTATTCTATATGTATCAATTGTTTGAACCTTACCTGACGTGGAACCTTTGTAAAAGAGCTTTTAGCTCAAAGGTGTAACTCCGAGATGACAAATAAATAAATAAATAGCCATCCATGGGTTGGAACCCTATAAATTATTCCCATTTGGTTTCTCAGGATTAAAGCCAACCCTTTATTTAAGTATCACAGTTATACATTATGCCTCGAGTTTTCTTTCAGTGTCCTGGTGGCCTGTTGTGTGGACATGGGTACCCTTTAAGACAGTTTTTTTGTGCCAGTCTTAAAACATTCTTTAATTAAAAGCTAAATTAAATTAAATTTAATTAAAGGCTAAATTTTAAATCTTTAAATCACTCTCTTCTAGACTGGGTTCTCTCATCTCATCCTCACCGTGTAGTGGATGCAGAAATTCTTCCTGATGCCCTCAGTGACCACCATAAATACTTACTGTGCACCAGATACATCATACCAAGGCCCCCTAAATTTATCTGCCTCATGTTCTTTAGATCACTTGTCCTCACTTCTAGCTGACGTTGAGGCTACTGTTTGGACTAGATCTCAACAGCCAGTGGTATAAATTTTGCCCTGCAATACTTTTATTCCAAATTTATGGCTCTTTGGGACTGTCACACTCCCCTGCCTAGAGCCAGAGTAAGGGGCTCTCACCTTCCCTGGATAACAGGGGAGGTGATGATTTGGCTTCATTCTAGAGACCTTGCCTGACATTCTTTTAAGATCACTGGTTCCCCTTCTGCTTTAGCGTACTACCATCACCTCCATAATGCTGGTACCAAAGTTTTAAGACTTGTGAAGTCTGAATATTTTGCATCCACAACATCATTTATTACCCCCCCAAGTTTTGGAATATTATCCATTTCCTTTTCTCCCCTCTGACCCAGTCTCCTTCCCCTGTTCTTAAGGCTAATGGCTGCCTCATCTCTGACCCTTCTATTGTTGCCTCTTCCTTTAAATCCTGCTTTACTACCTGTGCCCTCTCTCTCTTTCTGTCTCTCACTCTTCCTCTCTATCTCTCTCTCTCTCTCATCTCCCTTCTTCCCTCTCTCCCCTATTTCTTCCTCCCCCTTTAAAGTTATCATTCTCCTTCTCTTCTACCACCACCTCTGCTTCTCTTAAAGTTCTTGTTTGCCCTTAATCCTCACAAATGTGATACCCTAATGGCCTTGGTCCCAAACAACTCTTTTTCTCAGCACCTGCTATCACACTGCCTATCACCCTCCTCCTTATCATTTGCTTCTCCTCTGCTACTGTCCCTGATGCCTGGAAGTAGGCTACTGTCATTCTGATCACTAAAGGTGGTGATCTCTCTTCTCCTGGAAATGTCCATCCTATCTGTTAGCTTCCTACCTTAGCCATTTTTTTTTAATTCAAGTTTTTCTCCCGGGGTTGGTGTGGACAGGATCTCTTCCCTGTCCCCGCCTCCTTTCTCCAGGCATTTGCCACACTGGACTGCCACGCCCGAGTTGCCCTACAGGTTTCTCCGCATAGAGGTACCAGGAAGAGGTGTGCCATCCTCCCCCACTGGTGGCACACATCCGGATGGGGCAGGGTGGTTGGCCGACAGCATGGGGTGAAGGCAGATGGGCAGGGCTTCATTTAGCCAACACCAACCTGTTTTTCCATTTTTCTGTCCCTGTTTTCCCCAGTGGGTGTGTCATGAGTGTGTGCGTGTGAAGGCATGCGCACACCACGGAGTCCGGCAACCCTTCCTTCCACTGCCCTCCTCAACCCGCAGTACCATATGGCCTTCACCAGGTGGCAGTCATTCAGAAGAGAGTGTAGGTTCCTCCCCCCCCAGGCAGAGGAGAGCAGGTCTTTGGCTGCATGATCATCTCCTTCCATGGCTGACCCCCAGTAACCCATACTCGTAACTGAACATGGGTTGCCGGCATGGCAGGAGGTAAGTCTCAGACGATGCATCAGCCCTTCTTGCCATTGGGCTGGCTTTTCCTACCCTAGCCAAGTTACAGGAACACCTTGTATTATCTCAGATCTCTCCCTTTCTTGACTCTTCCTCCTTCTTCATGCCCTTCCAGATTGGTTTTAGAAAATACCTCTCCACTTCCACTTGCCTTCCCCAGCTCACTGACTTCATACTCTCAGGTATGGATCAGGGTCTGACCACATCTACCATTTTTGTTGAGCTTGCTAAAGCTTTTCACATAGTGGCTCATCCTCTCCTTCTGGACAAGCTTAAATCAGTTTGTCTTTTTCATTCTGTGGTCAGTTGGTTTTATTCTTACCTAGAGGGTAGGTTTCAAGCTATTTGGATAGCAGGGATTGACAAATTTCAAATTTATGTGCTATTCCAGGACAACTGGCCTAGCCAAAAATGGTAGTCCTAGTGTTGCGAGTGGTAGTCCATGGTCAGAAGGCTATATTTTAAGGAACATTTTTTAAGAATTATGTAGCAACAAAGTAAATGATGTTGGGGTTGTATTATTAATACTATATAGATGTAAGCTACTGAAAACAGTAAAAATGATGTATTTATAAATGTTACAGTTACATTAATACAGGTGGAGTTGAAGTCTGACTGAAGTGCAAGTCCCAGAACAAAGCAGAGAATAATTAGAAGGACAATGAGAATGACAACTCAAAAAAATTACCATCAACATCAAATATAGGATAGGGTATGTCAGTCTGGGTAGGGTACAAGGCAGCATGGGTGGGGTACAAGGCAGCATGGGTGGCTTACATTTTTTGGTAAATATTTATTGTGATACAGTGGGACACTGGCACTGCCCTTCAGTTTGTACTGTACACTAGGGGTTTTTGTTTAATATGGCTTCTGCTTTAGTCTGTACAGTAAGCCCTGACCTGACAATTCATCCCCCTTTTGGTCCCACACCCTTCTGCTGTGTGTATGTATTTATAAAAGTACAAAAAACAGCCCACAGCACAACAGTGTATACAAGTTGTCACATGGCCCCTCCCCTCTGGGTGTCAGTCAGCAAGGGTAGGGTGTTTTTTTTAAAGTAACTTTTTATTATGTTACACTTTAAGTGTACACAACAAATTTTTTTTCTTTTTTCCCTCAACTTTCTCTTTCTCTGACGTAAGTTAACACGACACTCCTCAGTCTTCTCCCCAATTGCCCAAGACAATGAGAGTTCCACACTATACCACACTAGACCCACACACAAGTCCAGTTGGTTACTGTGCTGTTTCTATCCTCTGTCTACTAAGATTCTCCTGTGTTACACCAAACTGCCCAACACAACTCCTAGCACACTGCAAAACCCAGTCCCACTTCCTGCTGAACTGTCAATATTCATTTTTTAGCTAAATTACAAGCAACCACTTTTGAATCTTTTTGGTTGCCTACCTGGTTGTTGACTCAAGGTCCTCAGTCAGTGACTGTGTGTGTGTTTTTTTCTCTCACACTCACCCCTTTTTTATTTATATGCCAAAAATAAAACATTGTTAGTTTCCCGATTTGTTGATCATGCGTGCCCAGCCGACTCACCACTCAGATGTTGCCATCAGTCACTGACTGGCCTAACCCAACCACCTCCTTCCTTCTCTATTTCAGTCTTCAATTTTATTTTTTCACAAAAATTCATTCTTGAGCAGTGCCCCCCCCCCAAATGCTGCACAGCACAGTAGGAGTACAGTTGAGGGGTAACTCTACATTGAAGACATCTCTACTCTAGCTTGTGACACAGCCTGAATCTGTTTTGCTCTCCCAAGCTTGCAGCTCAAATGGTGCCTCCTCATAACGTCCTCCTTGGCCCAACCAAACTCACCCTACTCCATCATGCCAGGACTGACAGGCACACTTAAACAAACCCATTCATGGAATTGCCTATCAATCCTGTAGATCGACACTTGCAGTGGGTGCTGATGTTCCGATGGCTGGGTGGGTGGGTTGAGGAGGTCCCCATTGCTGTAGGTGCATTCATACACCACCAGGCACAGCAAATACATATGAGTAAGGCAGACAAACTTGCGGTCATGTGACCGGCACTATGCTGACCCCTCAAGCCGAGTGAGGGGACATCTGGAGGTGGAAACAATGAAAAGCAGACAAAAAAAAAGCAATGATGTGGTTGTCCATGGGACAACCAAGTGCTGTGAAATTGCTTGTCTGGTGGCTGAAAGTTGTAGCCTGGGATGTTGGACTATAGGATTTGTTGATCCCTGCTGGATAGGTAGCTCAATTTCTTCACCACTCCATATCTGTTCAGGTGTCCTTCAGGGGATTGTCCTGTGTCCTTTCTTTTTTTCATATTTTTGAATGATCATCTCTCGGTCTGGTCTTCTTCATCCATTCGCATGTATGCTGATGATACAGTCCTTTTTGCTTCTGGATCTTCTTCCCATGATCTTACCTCTCAGCTGCAGCTGGAGTTTGACAATATTCAGCACTGATTCCAGTCTAACCCTCTAACCCACAATGCCAAGAAAACAGATTCCATGACTTTTGGCACCCATCAGAATCTTTCCAGACTCACCCCTCTCCCTTTATTTCACATCATTGATGGTGCTATGATTGAGGATGTATCCTTTTTTAAGTACCTTGGGCTATGGCCTGAACATCATCTTGATTTCTTGGTTCATATCGATTCCATACATCAAGAGCCGCATCCCAAGCTTAGTGCATTGTACAGGAGCAAAGCATATATCCCACTACTGGTCCACCAAGAGATTGTTTTAAAGCTGAATCTCCATGTTTTTGATTATGGCAACATTGTCTATAGTAAAGTTCCCAAATCCTCCCTTGTCAGATTTGACCCCCTTTTCCACTCTTCTGTCGTTATGTTTTAGACTGTTCCCCTTGAACCTGCCACAGTTCACTCTACACTGCTCTTTCTCTCCCCCCCTCTTTTGATGCCAGGCATATTTCCCATTGCACCATGTATATTTCTGAATTCTGGTTTGGTTCCCTTCCCTCCTACTGTTCATCCCTCTTATCCTCTCCCCCGGCTTCCTACTACCCTCTCCGCAATAATACGTCTCATTCCCATTCTAGTCCTTCAAGAAAATCTACTGTTGGTCAATCTGCTTTCTCTTATCACTTTCCTAAACTCTGGTGTTCTCTTCCCCTGTCATTTCACTCTGCTGCATCTGCTTTCTCCTTAAAGTCTCTTCTTCATAACTTTTCTTCTCCCTCCTGTAACTGTCCGTGACCTCTTCCTTACCCCCCATTATCCTAGCAGTCTGTTTCCCTTATTCCTATTAACTGGTCTTTACTTAAAGAGTAATTCCCTTCCCTATACTGCTCTCAATTATATCTATTGCACATTGCCTATACTGGCATGATGGTCTGTATTTGTCCAGGGGGGAATCAGGATCCTAGGTGATAAGTTTAAATGCTTCACTGACAAACATTTAAAGTAGACAAGGTGGAGGCACTGAAAAGGAGCAGGGAAATCTAGGCCACCCCACAAAACAGGGTAGTTATCAAAGTAAACACCAAGTAAGAGAAGTCAATAGGGAGCAGGACAGGGATAAATTGAGAAAAAGGCAAAGGCAGTAAGGACAGGGAGGAGGCTAAAATGGGTAAGGCCATCAAAAAATGGAGGGCGATGAGTATCAATGGCCATAGTCTGGGTAACAAGCTCCCTGAACTAGTGACCTTGATGGAAGAGGGACACCTGGATATTGTGGCAGTCACAGAGACATGGTACACAGAGAACCACGACTGGGATGTCAACATACCAGGGAATGCAATCTACAGGAGGGACAAGGAGGGTAAAAGAGGAGGAGGGGTAGATTTCAATGTAAGCGAAGGGATCAAACCAATGGAGCTAAAGGGTAAACAGGGAGGAGAGGAGGCACTGTGGGTCACCCTGGAGACAGGAAATGGCACCACAATCCACATGGGAATTGTATACAGACCCCCATCTCTGGTAGAGGAACTGGACAAGGAAATGATAGAAAGCATCCTTAGAATGGCAGCAAAAGGGGAGATATTGTTTATGGGGGACCTGAATATGCTAGACTTTAATTGGAGCACCTTTGCTGCAGCCGCATCCAAAAGCAGGGTCATTCTCGATGCCCTACGGGGGGCATGCCTCAGACAGCTAGTGTTAGAACCCACTCAGGAGGGAGCAATCTTAGACCTGGTACTCTCAAATGGGGACGGAGAGAGGATCTCAGATTTAGAAGTGGGTAGCCATCTGGGAACAAGCGACCACCAAACAGTGTGGTCCATAATAAACACAGCCATAGAGTGAAGCCATACAAAAGCAAGAGCATTAGTCTTTAGGAGAGCTGACTTAGGCAAAATGGGAGAGTACCTCAGAAAAGCCCTAGCAAACAGGCAAGAAAGAGGGGTGTAGGAACAATGGGGGGAAATCAAAACTGCCATCAAAGAGGCAACATGCCTTTGTGTGAAGCAAATAAACAAAATTAAATGAAGGAAAAAAGCACTATGGTTCTCAAAAGAAGTGGTGGGGAAGGTTAGGTAGAAAAAGATAGCATTCAGGAGTATAAGGAAACACAGAAGGAGAAGGACAGAGAACTGTACCAGTTAAAGCAGAAGGAAGCAGGGAAGGCAGTCAGAATAGCAAAGGCCAAAACCAAGGAAAAGATAGCCAACTCAGTTAAGAAGGGGCATAAAACCTTTTATAGGTGCATTAGGGAGTGAAGGAAGACCAAGGAAGGGACAGTGAGGCTTAATAAAGGGGAGGGGGGTTGGCAGAGGGTGACAGTGAAAAAGCAGGGATGCTGAGTAAATACTTCTGCTCAGTGTTCACAAAAGAAGAGGCAGGGAAGATACCTAAAACAAACAACAGATGCACTCTGGCTAGGGGGGTCGATACCAGTCCATTCACAGAAGAAAGAATCCTGAAAGAACTCCTAAAACTGAAGGTGGACAAAGCAATAGGACTTGATGGGATTCACACCCAGAATGCTAAAAGAACTAAGGGGAGAACTAGTGACACCACTGAATACCCTTTTTAACAAATCATAGGAGGATGGTGTGGTACCTGAAAACTGGAAGAGGGTGGATGTGAATCCCCTTCACAAAAGTGGGAGCAAGGCAGAGGCAGGAAACTACAGATCTATTAGTTTGACCTCAGTCATAGATAAGGTTATGGAATAACGTCTGAAAGAAAGAATTGTTGATTACCTAGAAGCAAGCGGGGCACAGGACCCAAGGCAACATGAATTCACAGTGGGAAGGTCATGTCAGATGAATCTAATAGATTTCTTTGACTGGACCAAAGTAGTAGACCAGGAAGAGGCTGTGGATGTAGCCTACTAGATTTTAGCAAGGCATTTGACACAGTCCCACACAAAATATCAATAAACATGTTAGACAGCCTGGGAGTGGGTCCCAGATTGGTAACCTGGGTAAAAAATTGGCCAGACAACAGGACGCAGAGGGTAATAGTAAATGGAGCCCACTCCAAAGGAACTGGAGTTACCAGCAGGGTACCACAGTGTTTATACTGGGACCGGTCCTCTTTAATGTCTTTATAGGTGACATCATGGAGGGACTGGAAGGAAAAGTATGCTTCTCTGCAGATGACACAAAGATCTGCAACAGAGTTGATACACGGGGGGGTGGAAAAGATGAGAAGGGACTTGGAAAGGTTGGAGGAATGGTCAAAAGTATGGCAGCTTAGATCCAATGCAAAGAAATGCAAAGTAATGCACCTGGGAAATAAAAACCCAGGGGAAGAGTACACAATGGGGGGGGGTAATAGCAACAACAAAAATGGAAAGGGACCTGGGGGTAGTCATATCAGATGACCTAAAGGTAGACAAGCAATGTGAGAAGGCAGTAAGGAGGGCTTGGGGGATAATGGGATGCATAGGGAGAAACATCACCAGTAGAAAACAGAAAGTTGTTATCCCTCTGTACAGACAGTTGGTGAGACCCCATCTGGAGTATTGCATGCAGTTCTGGAGACCCCAACACCGCAAGGATATAGACAGGATGGAGGCAGTCCAGAGGAGGGCAACTAAAATGGTGCAGGGTCTGCATCAGAAGCCATACAAAGAGAGAGTAAAGGAACTTAATATGTATACCCTTGAGGAAAGGAGGGAGAGGGGGGACATGATAGAAACTTTGAAGTACCTCAAGGGAATCAACCAACTCCAAGAGAGGAGCATCTTCAGAAAAAGAGATGTGCAAGAACAAGGGGGCACAATTTGAAGTTAGAGAGGGGATGGCTCGGGGCAATGTGAGGAAATATTTTTTCATGGAGAGGGCGGTGAATGCATGGAACAGCCCTCTTGAGGGGGTTGTGGGGTCAAAAACATTGGGGGGATTCAAGAATGCATGGGACAGACATAAGGCAATGTTGGTGGGGGTAGGAGGAAGTAGGCTGTTGGTAAACTAGAATCTGCAGGTTATCCAATACATAGGGAAATGGACAAACTAGGTGGGCCAAGTGGTCTTTATCTGCCGTCAAAGTCTGTTGTGATGTTTCTATGTTTATTTATCTTTTTTACTGTCTACGTTCAATTTTTGGGTTATGATCTCTGTTATACTGCATTTGCTGTACATTACATTCTACATCCCAAGGACACATCTGGAAACAAACTGTTAGCAGCTCATTATGCATTTCTTGGTGAAACTTTTGCAATAAATAAATAAATAAATATACCATGTCTGTACTGTTTCCACTGATCACTTGTTTTTTACTGCCTGATAACTCATTATGTAAGAAAATGTATCTATTTAAAACATTAAATAAGGCCCCAGAGTCGAGGTCCATCCTGAGAACATTACCAACCACAGATGAGGACAGCATATTACAATGAATTGCTAGAAAAAAAGAAAATATTGGGGGTATTCTAACAAACAAAAATCTAATCAGTGAATATGAATCATTAACACAAAGGGAATAATGCTTGGAAAGGCATTGTGTCACTGTTACTATGGTTGAGCATATTAGTCAAAAACATGCCCCAAAGGGCTTACATGTACCTACCTACTGAACCCAGTTTGGGGTTTACTACCATTGACCTGGCGAAACAATCATATGGGATATGAAATTAGTACTCCTTGAACTTTATGCTCCTCCTAGTGAAAGCATAAAACTTAGAAACTGCAAATGTAGGGAACATTAAAAAGGTGTATGACCAATAGCGTACCAAGCATGTGTCAGTGCTGAATGTTCGCTGCTTGCATTGCTATTGTGCTGGGTCCTTCTTCCACACATATTTACTATACAGTAACCTAAGACAGAGCAGATGACATGTAAAAGGTCACTTGCAGTGGGTTCTGACTTTATACAGTTTTATACTGCATTTACTCAGTATAGTATAGGTGAGATGTGATATCTCGTTTTCAGTGTGGATATTCTTTTCTTTGTATTTTTGTAGGACAGATAATTTTAGATGCAATATCTCCTTTTTAGTGGGGTTTGTCAAGTGTTAATTCACTTATAAGTATATAGGTGGGGTAGCTGCTGAGCCATCACCCACAAAAGGGAGAGCACCCCAGTGAAAATCCATAACTTTTCTCACTGATATCTACTTATGCATTAAACATGAGAATATTGATATGCATGGAGTTCATACTGATATGCATGGAGTTCATATTGATACGCATGGAGTTCATATTGATATGCATGGAGTTTATATTGATATGCATGGAGTTCATATTGATATGCATGGAGTTCATCAGAGATGGGCTAAAAAAGAGAGAAAAAACTAGGGAAAAATATTAAAAAAACAGAAATAGTTATCAACTAAGGAAATATTATATTGAATTGGAAATGTAAACCCATTAATTTCAATGTTTTATTTTCTTTAGTTCACAACTTTTTTTGTTTTTTAATATTGTTACCAACTTTTTAAAATACAGTCCTTAATAAAGCAATTATTGGCAGTCAATGCTTAACATTGCACTTATGGGGAATGCAATATTATAAAAACATTTGCAACAGAGTCACAGCTGTCTGTGGCTGAAGAGCTCCTAACATTCAGAGAAAAATCTGAGAAATTTTTCTGACCCTTCCTCTTTTGTAGATGGCATAGCACACTGCAATAAGATAAAGGGCAAAGGGGAAATTGGTTAACCAGGAAAGGCACACTAAACCTGAACATGTTTCCAGTTGCAACCTAGTGTTGTCATAAGAAGGTACTCATTGACAGCTAAGTTTCTAAAAGCTTAACTCTGTAACAGTTTTAATGGGTTATTGATTTATTTTTTCACCTGAACTGCAAGTTAGAGTTTTGGGAAGACAGGCAAGCACAGCCAAGTAATAGTCAGCAGCTCGAGTGGTGTTGTGTGTCGGGGTCTCTCTCACACTATGTCCACAGGATCACTCAGTGTGCGCAAGGGTGAACATAAAAACTAGAAAACAACATGATAAGGTGATTGAAAAAAATCACAAAGTTATTGGCTGAAAATGTAAAGACGTCCAACCTGCACAAGTGCAAGGCCTTACTGCTAAATTGGAATCACATTTGAAACATTTCTAAAATACCAAAGTGGGTACAGAAACAAGAAAACATGACAGGGATGCTCAAGATTGCAGGGACTGCACTATATACAACTGGCAGGACCAGCGTAAGTGAGGACTCCCAAGCAAAGGCTAAATTAAAATTTAGAGTAAAACATTTTGAAACAACTGATGAGAGTGAATCAGACAGTAATGATAACAACAGACCCAATGTTCCACACCAGCAATGTTTTTTAGGAGGACCCCTTATAGTGACTTAGTATGAACACAGGAAGTGGAGGTGGAGGGGGAGCTGCCAAAGGGAGAGGCATGTTACAAGAATTACTGAAGGAACCCTCAGAAATTGAAACACTCAGCACACAAAATTAAATAGAGATGATAAATGTAACTAATGATCTGTTAACACTGAGCCAGGAATCAGTACTAAAGAGCTTGCAGAGCCAAAACATTCAGACAGTAAAATAGTACAACTTTTAAGAAGCAGTCAGTTGTAACTTTTTCCTTCTGAAGAATTTTACTTTTTCCTTTTGCTCATTAGAAAGTCGTCTGTATGATAATATTGTGGTGGATGTGTGGAACAGCTCTTAGCCTGGCAGCTGACATATCTATGCCTATTCTCCCCTCCTTACTGCATCATTAGCATTGTGATCTCACTGACAGTGATATCACAGATGACTGACCTGGCAGCCACTGAGTGGCTGTTCCTAAGCAGCAGTGATGTAACAGCCAGTGAGGTCACAATGCTGATGATGTAGTTGGGGGTAGAGATTGATATGTTATCTGTTAGGCAGAGTGCTGCCACACATCATGCCTTCTAACATCAGGTAAACAATCTTCTAGTTAACCAATGGGAAAATAAAAAGTACCCCAGATATAAAAAGTTATAGTTGACAGCTTTTAAAAACTAATAATAATTTTAGGCAGTACACTAACTCTTTAAAGCATGCTACACAAACTTTATAGGCAACTACATTTAAAATGTCACATTTCTCGAGCACAAGTAACGCCACTCTGCAAGTCCCCTGTGATGTTGTGAACTCAAGTAATGCGGGTCATGTAATGAAATAGAGAGAACAATAACAAGAGAGCATTTTCCCTTCAAGAAGAATTAAAAAAACGCTGCGCCCAACAATGTCCTAGGTTGGTGAATCAAAAGCTGAAAGATTCTACAAAGTGAGCAATGGAATGGCAAGAGCAAGGTTACAAAAAAAAGGAAAACTAGCCATTAAAGAACTGTAGGAATGGTCAGAAGTTATTATAAAACCCATGGATAGAGACTGTGCAATAGTACTATGGCCACAAAGGGTGTACTTAACAGAACCGTGCAAACAATTGATTACTGGTACAGCTGTACAGTACCAGAGAGTATACGGGTCATCATAATGGCCACACCGGTAGAGTTTGCCAAATGTTATGACAGGTGACAAATGGCCCTTAGCTCCGCCACCATTACCATCACGGGCTTAACAACACCCCATACACACAGGGTGATGTGTTTTCCTTTTTATTTTTCTAAAAAGGCAGTAGGGACAAAAAAGCAGGGCTTATTTATAACAAAATAAGCAACATTCAATTAATGGGATGCCAATTAACCACTAGTCATAGTTTGCTGCCCCATTCATAATAGTGTATAATAAGTATTAGCAATATGAATTGAAAAGTCAGTCTGTTGATGTGTGTGTGTGTGTGTGTGTGTGTGTGTGTGCATGCAAGGAAGATGTAAAAATAGTAAATAGGCAATCTTAATAATGTACTGGAGACATTCACAGCTTCATTACCTACTACTCCAGAACCTTACAAATTCCAGTTTTTCTTGCTTTTATTTATTTATTTTTGTCCTCTATATTGCTCCACTGTTCTACTAGTGACATGTTATCTGAGACATGTAGGCCCCTTGCTTTAAATGAACCATTAATATATGCACCATTAATATATGCATACATGCATTATGCAAATACACTACTTGCTATGCAGTGTCCACATGACGTGCCTATGTGAACATTTGTTACAGTTCCTTGCATTTATGTTAGTGCAGTTTATGCATATACATAATTACACAAAGTATTGAAAATGCTACATTTAATAAATTAAATACAGTTGAACTACACATACTTAATTACTTAGAGGATTGTATTATACTGGCTGTATGCATACTGATCTTATGAAGTGTGCAGTTAATGGAATCACTGAAATCCTTAAGACAGTAAAACTATGTTGTATTTTTTCCATTTTCTTGCCTTTGTCTGTTTTCAATTACTTGCCGTGTTGCTTCCTAAACAAAAACAAAATGGTATTACTAATTACATCAAAGCATGTTTTCTAATCATAAATACGTGTACTGAGAAAACTGAAATAATGTGGATCTGCAGAAATGGAACAAGAGAGCTGTACACAGAAAAAAAAAAAACATTGATTGGTTATTTTGGGGGGTATCTTTTCAGTGATTGTTGGTTTACAGAATGAAGGGATTTAAGCAAGGTGATGACTCATCTCTACCCGGTTTCATTTAGCAACTGTATGAACCCCAATTCAGTTAAGCACCTCATAACAGAGAATATTATTGTGAACCTGTTGACTTACAAAATAAATAAACTGATGTAGCAATACAGACTGCTAAGTGATTAAATCATGCTGCATGAAAGAAGGGGAGATTTCTTCAGTACCACAAGGATTTTTTTTTGCTTTTTTGGTGGCTGTGATATACAGTACAGCATATGAAGATTCTTACTGTACCCAACCTTGGCAGGTGTTCAGGTTATTGTACAGGCGTCCTACACAAACACCTTGCATGAGGGTGCATTTTGTATTACTTTTCCATCCAGTTTTCAGCTTCTAAATTTGCAATTGTATGCACTTTCCTAAAAAGCATTTTCCTCATTAAAGAGAACACAGCGAGAGGGGAGAGGTCAGCTTACTTTCCTTTAGATGAACGAGCATTGTACACAAACAGCACAAAGTAAAAAATATGTTAATCAATAAAGATGATTTCTTATTCCCAGTTGGTGACCCAGAAGCATTCTTTTTTTCATACCATAGCTTTAGTTTATAATCATTGTTTATTATGGCTGTGGGTGGAGCCAACAGCCATCTTGCTGTTTGTAGCTGGAAAAATGAAGGATCATGGAACACATGTTTGGACTTTTCAATGTATTCTTCCACAACTATGAATCACAGTTGAAATAGAACACTCCCTTCTTTCTGTTTAGAATGTTGGAGACAGCACTCCAAGCTGCTTATCAGATGGCCTTTAGGAAACTGAAACAGCTTGTTAAATATCGGTTGCCTATTAAACTGAAGATTTGTTTATCCCCTTTGAAATGCAACAACTTGCACATTTACGTACTTAACATTTAAATATTTTTTTGCTACTACTATAGCTTCAGTTGGACGGGTATTGTCTTTCAAGAAAGATTCATACCTCATACATGACCCCCTTTGCCAGCAATGAATCTAAAAAGATTTACACAGTTTTTTTTTTAACCTCTTAAGACACTATCTGGTAAGAACTGTCTCAGACTTATGCCAGGTCTTCTATCCAGACTAAATATATAGCAATCAGTAGGCATTTTTTACTATGCTTTTTAGGAAAAAAATATATTGAGCTACAGCAAAAACACACACACACACACACACATTGTACACACCTTCCTCAAGGCCACAACATTCAAAATAAATACTGCAATCTAATATGTTATAAAACAATAAAGAAATGGTTTGTTTATGTCAGTGAACACAGTGAAGTTCAGTTTATAGTAGATTTCCTTTAAATATTTCTTATCCTATATTTTGTAGCCTGGATAGTACAGGGGATATGCTACATCTCATTGTCATTGGGATCTTTATTTTACATATGTTTGCATGGTATTTACTCAGGATGCCCCAGATTAGATGCAATATCTTGTTTTCAGTAGGGTCAGGCATATTCTAGGAAAACACATTGTAAAAATATGTAAAAGGAAGACCACACTGAAAATGCCTCTCGGCAGATCTGCATTGTGCACATTCATTAGAAATAATGGTTAAAAGCATCCCAAAAGCTCTCCACAGTCCACAGCCATATTGGCTCTGACCAGTTCTTCTTAACACAGTGTTGACTTCAGAACTTGCAAATCAAGTTAACTAAAACTTTTGAAGATGAGTTTTCATGGTGTTCAGTTAAATGTTAGGCAAGCAGACAAAAAGTACGGGATCCCCCTTGCACCCAACAAAGCTGCTTTAGCATGTCTTGTTTCTGGAATGAACTTGTGCTAAAGGTGACCTTGGCTGAAAATGACACTGAGTGGTAGTTTACTGCCCACAGCTCCTTGCTGGCTGATGCTTTGACTGAAACAAACTCTTTTTTTTAGGCACCATTTTCACACACACACACACACGTGCGTGCACACACACACACACACCCACAAACACACACACACACACACACACACACGCACACACACATGCGCACACATAGACATGCACACGCACACACACATACACACACAAAATAACAGCAGAAAAAGACCCATGGTCCATTTAGCCTGCCTGAGTTCCTTATTTAGGTCTGGGACCTACAGTCCCTCCAGGGTCCTAGCCCTCCCCAGCCTCCCTCCCCCTGTTCTCCTCCCACTTTCTGCCACCTTCGGTAAGCACTATACCCTTCATTCTATTCCAACTGTACTTGAAACCACCAGTGATTCTTGCACCTATCACTTTAGCTGGTAGACTGTTCCACAGCTCCACCACCCTTTCTGTAAAATAATACTTCATGTCCCTCCTGAACCTCCGTCTTGTTAGTTGCAACTCATGTCCATGTGACCGCAAATGAATATTCAAGCTAAACAGTTCTTCACATTTTCCTTTGTTAATTTCTTTTAAGAACTTCAAGGTCTCTATTATATCTTCCCTATCCCTTCTGGTCTCCAGCAAGTACATGTTCAGTATCTTGAAGCACTCCTCAAAAGACCAGCCCTGTTGGCCCCAAATCTTTTTTTTAACCCTGAGTTGCACGGTCTCCTGCCTACCTCTATCTCTCCTGATGTGAGTGTAACCCCTAGGTGGCACTATCCCTTGAGCTACTACCCCTGCCTGTTTGGCTACTAACAGGTTGAGGGGCCTGAGTTCTAAAATGGGTGCCTCCACCCAAAGGTCTGGGTTGGTTGTGGCTAATCTAACCAGGTCACAGCCCTCTGGGACACTGTGACCCCCCCTTTTCTCCCACTAGTGGCCCACACAGTACACAACAGTAACTTTTCCAATACCCCAGATATGCAAACCACATACACTCATACTTGACACTTACCCCCATGATTGGTTCCTTCAGCTTGACTCTGGGGACCCCCTGTAAAATAAGACGATGCAGTACAACAGCAACAATGCAATACCTGTAGCATAAACTGACACCACAGTCAATGTAAATTTGCAGAAACAAACAAATCTGATTTATTCAGGGGAGCTGTAACAAGGAGGGGGAAAATCAGGTTAATTGATTTAAACACGATAATAATCACAGCACTGTGCATGCACTTAGAGTTCCAATCAGTCATGTTCTCTGGGTACCCAGGATGGGAAAGGGGCTGGCCAGGTCTGTTGCAGCTGGTTGGGGCCCTGTGATGGAAAAAGGAACATGCACACATACACAATTTGTAATCCAGAGCTGGATGGCTCAGTTCATAGGAAGAAAAACACAAACAATCAGATGACACACTTTGATTAAACAAAAATTGCAGGGAGCTACCCTGATAGTTACTCACGATACCCAGGCTAAACACAGGAGGGCTGATGGATGATCTCTCTGGATTGCCAGAGAAAGCAGGCTCCTCAACGATAGATCTTTCTGTGCAGCATGGTAGTGAGGCAGGACCCTCGTGGCAGAGCCTATCTGCACAAGGCAGCACGGATTCAGTCCAATTCTGGCTGGGAAAACTACTTAAAGCACTAGCACACAGTTTACAGCCATTGGGGAAACCAGATCACGATCCACTTCCAGCACATAGCACATTTATATGTAAAAGAAAGTTTACTGTACCAGGCAAGTGACTCCTCAGTCCCGATTGCAAAGAACACTGCAATTACCCGGGATCACTACGGTAGCTAAATTTCTGACAGGCTGATTGCTTTCAGCATAATCTTTGGTCTTCTACAGGGTAAGCCTGGTCTCACAACAGCAGCAGCTTGCTTTTTCCTCACAGCTTCAGATTCAGTCAGAAAACACCTTCTTCTCTCTCTTTCTCTTCCTCTCACAACGGTAAGCAGGCCGAGATTCGGGCCTCACACGCGCCTCCTGTGTGAACTACTTCGCTGCTCGAACAGAGCAGAGCTGAGCTCCTTCACTCTTCACTCTCTACTTGGATCTAATCTGCCAGCAATAGTTCAGGGCATTTCCTTTAGATCCACAAGAGTTTGGTTGGTTGGTTTAGTGGTCAATCACTGCAGGGCTCCCTCTATAGGTGCAAAAAGGCCCTAAGGATCCAAAACTACATTATCCAGAGGCACCTTCCGTACAGCCCCCTTTCAACAGGCTCCACTTCAGAGTCCCAGTCCAGATTGACCCAAAGCAGGCTCCATTTTAGTCCTTAGTACTGATTGGTCCCACTCAGCAGTCCGGGACCAAAATGGTGCAGCAGATCAGAAACAGTTCGTGCTGCAAGAGAAGCAGGTTAGACAAACTTCATTTCCATTAAAACTCTGCATTTCTCCCCAGAATTAGTTACATCTTTCAAGAGTGCTCACTCTGCCCACTTAGCGACGGCAGAAACAGATAATATAGCCAGCAGCTCGGGCATAAAAACAAACATTCCCCCCATTCAAACTAATTATGTCTGCAAGCAGACAGCTGTTAAAGAGACAGAACTTGGAGGCTTTTAAAAGCGCTTTCTGGGAATCACATTTAAACAGCTTAGACGCCAAACACCTCCAGGCTCTGAGCAATTAGGCAAGCTTTTGCAAGACTTTTGGGAACCCCATTTGCAGGGGGGTTACACCCTTCCTGGCCTGGAAAAACGTGGTGTCTGCGTCAAGTAAGTATCCCCAGTAAACTCTAATACCAAACATCATATACATTTACACTCCAGCACATTACTTTCTACTCAATATTATATATACATTGTACTTTGAACTCAGGTCATTACTTCCTGCACATTAAACTTGGAGAAAGGGGGCCCTTCCCTATCAGCTACCTTAGGGCTAGATGGTACAGGGGCACCATACCTGGAGGGCAGAATGATTAACCTGGAGTTAGCATTTATGCTGAGTTTGGGCAGTGAGCTCTGGGATACATGTACTCCTTTATGAACCATATTGAGAGGCAAGTCAACAGGCCTCCCAGAAGAATCATAGCTGAGGCGCACTACAGGCTTTACAGCTTGATCAGTCTTTCTAGGAAGAACTGTTACAGTCTCTGCACTTTTAGCCTCACTTTCTGCCCTGTCTTTACTTGCCAGGGGAGTTTCCATTGGGGTAGGAAGGTTTGAACTTGTGGCACTTTCAGCCTCTGGCTCTGCAATTTCTGAGTCCACAAGACTTGGCTCACATGGAGAGCATTCTGGCACTGACAGGGAACTATCAGGACACTCAAAGTACTCCTCTTGTTCTGGTATGTCACCAGTCGGCCCCATCTCATCTGGCTCTTCCTCTGAAAGCTCATACAGTTCCACCATACATAGTGATTCCATGTCATCCAACTTGATACTCTGCATTTCACTCTCTGGGAGTATAGGCTCCAAGGATGAAACTGGGGACCTAGGCAGTCCAGAAGGCCCAGCTTCATCTCCATAATTGACCAGGGGGATACCTTGAAACAGCTAACTTAGTTCATACGAAGGGTAGTAACCATAGTTGCACTCACTTTCATCTGAAACAGACTGACAGTCATTCTCAACTTGGGTTGGCTGAGGAGGAACCCATAGGTCAGTATCGGCAGGTGCCAGCTTTCTCTGTTTCTATTTGGCTGCAGCCCTTGTCACTGGTCCAGGCGGAGCAACTTCTGGTGGCTCAGATTCAATCAGTATCTAACCGATGGGCAACAAATGATTGCGATGCATTGTCTTGACATCCTTTGAATTATTTTCAGGCCTTACTTTATATACAGGCAGATCATCCAGTTTGCCCACTACAATGTGAGGGAGATGGTGCCACCTGTTGGCAATTTTGTGTTTGCCATGCAGTCCCAGATTTCTCAACAATACACGATCTCCCACTTGGAGTTCTTGGGCCTTTACCTTTTTGTCATATCTTTCTTTATTAGCCAAATTTCTTTTTTCAGCCATGGTCTGAGCCAGTTGGTATGCATGATTCAATTGAGCGTTTAACTTTTGCACAAATTGCAGGTAGCTGTCAGCTCGAAGCCCATCAGGAGAGACGCCGAAACAAACATCCACGGGCAATCAGGCTTCTCTTCCAAACATAAGGCGGTAAGGAGAGAACCTAGTGGCATCACTTCTAGTGCAGTTGTATTAAGGTGCTAATTTGCTGGCTCCATCTGGTCTTGTCTTTTGGGTGGAGAGTGCCCAGCATGTCAAGCAAAGTAAGGTTAAAACGTTCAGGCTGTGGGTCCCCCTGAGGGTGATAAGGGGTGGTTCTGGATTTCCACACTCCCCACAGAGAAAGCATATCCTTGATTAATCGGCTCTCAGAATCTCAACCTTGATCTGAATGGGTTCTCTGATGGGCTCCATAATGTACAAAGAAATTCTCTACCAACACCTTAGCTACAGTGGATGCTTTCTGTTCCTTGGTGGGGAAGGCTTGGGCATACCTCATAAAATGGTCAGTGACTACCAGCACATAGCTAATATTTCATTGATCAGGCTCCAAACTCAGAAAGTCAATACAAACCAACTCCATGGGGGTGCTGGTGGTGATGTTAACAAGAGGGGCAGCCCTCTGGGGCAAAGCCTTTCTCTGCAGGCAGCAACTGCATGTCCATATATGATGCTCAACATCGGTCCCCATTTTTGGCCAGTAGAATCTTGACCACACTAGATCAAGGGTTCTGTCTATACCAAGGTGCCCCATGTGGTTGTGTAGGGACCTCAGTACCAAGTCTCTGAAAGTGGTAGGAAGAACCAACTGTTGCTTATCTACGTGCCCCCGCTCTGTTTACTGTTTCCTGATACAGCAAGTGGTTAATAAGATTCAGTTTGGGGCCTTCTTTATACAACAATGCAGTTCTCAAATCAGAGGAGTGCAACTTGGACACATCTTTCCCTGCATAGAGGGCTTCAAGTGCTGTTCTGATCATTGGGTCCTGGGATTGAGCCCACTAAAGACTGTCATTATCTAACTGAGGCAGGGCACCAATGTCTACTGCAGAAAAGTAATGGTAAGCAGCAGGTATACAATGGTCAGAAGGCCCCAAGCAATCTACTAGACAGTTCACTGTGTCTGGGGATACTTGTTCCTCTTTGTCAAACTTCTGGCAGAGCGCTCAGATATCAGGTTATGACAGTCTGACCCAGTCACTTTTGGAAACAGGCCTCCAAGAGAGAGCATCAGCGTCTATGTGATTTAGGCCTGCTCTATACTCTACAGTGTAATCACAGGGAGACAATGCAGAAAGCCACCTATGGCCAGTGGCCTCCAATTTGGCTGAAGTCTGTACATGGGTCAAAGGATTATTATCAGTCTTTACCAGTATCTTCGCTCCATACAAGTATTCGTGGAATTGATCCACAATAGCCCGTTTCAATGCCAGGAACTCCAGTTTATGTACAGGATAATTCTTCTCAGATGGGGTCAGACTTCTGCTTGCAAAGGCCACTGGTCTCAGGCCATACTCGTGCTCTTGATATAACACAGCCCCCAAACCTTGTAGGCTAGCATCAGTATGTAACACACATGGTTTTGCAGGATCAGCATAGGCGAAGACAGGAGTGTGAGAGAGTTGATATATGATCTCATGAAAAGCAGTTTCACAATCAGGTGTCCAGCGTGACCCAAAAGATTCACTGGGGTGGAAATACACTCGCTCCATTTCAGTGGAGGCCACTCACTTGTATTTCTTTTTGGTGGGAGGATAACCTTGGGTAAGATTCAGGAGTGGGCAAATCACCCTTGAGTAGTCTTTAATGAACCACCTGTAATAACCACAGAAGCCAAGAAATCTTTGCAACTCTTTGAGGTTGTGGGGCTGGGGCCAGGTGGTCAAAACCTCAATTTTACTAGGATCAGTCTCTATCCCCTCGGTGGATACTATGTGCCCCACTTATTTCACTGATGTTTGAAAGAATTGGCACTTGTCGATGGATAGCTTGAGGCCAAAATCTTCCAGGCAGTCCAATACTTTGAAAAGTCTGCTTTCATGTTCCTCCAATGAATTCCCAAATACTATAACATCATCAAGGTATACCAGGCACTCTAACAAGTTCATGTCCCCCTCAATCGTTGAAAGGTGGCAGGACACCCGAGATCCCTTGGGGCATTCTCATAAACACATAGAACCCAAGCGGATATATGAAGGCTGTCTTCTCACGGTCTTCTGGGGCCATGGGGATCTGGTAGTACCCACTGTGCAGGTCCAACACCGAAAACCACTTGCTACCATTCAGACAGTCTAGCGCATCTTCAATGCGGGGAATGGTGTATTGGTCAGGGATGGTCCTCCTGTTGAGGGTCCGATAATCTACGCACATCCATACTGTTCCATTCTTCTTTCTCACCACTACAATAGGTGAAGCATAAGGGCTTCTGGATTCTTGAATTACACCAGCCGCAAGCATCTCCTGTAGGTGGCATCGTACATCATCTGTGTCAGCCGGTGCTAGGCTTCGGGACCTCTCATGAAGTGTCCTTTCATCATGCAGCCAGATATGATGCTCAGCTCCTTGCACACATCCCACATCCCATTCCTTTAGGGAAAATACCTGGTCCCTCTGGGCAATCTTCCTACTGATTCTCATCCTCCATTCAGCAGGCAATGGGGAGTCAAAAAAAATCAAACAAGTCGGGTGTCACTCTGTCATTCTCCCCCAAATACTTGTTACTGGGTAGCACTGCCATATCTGCACAGTGTACATTAGCCAGGGTGCAACCTCTATTCACCCTAATTTCTCTGACACATTATGAACCGGAACCATTACCTGTCAGGCATAGGCATGAGCCCAAGCAGGTAAGATACTAGGTTTAACCAGCAATCCTTCTGGCAATTTTGCATCGCCTGATGCATCCAACATGACTATTTTATTCTTAACATCCTTCCTTAGGCGAACTTCTCCTTGTAAGGTACACTGAGTGTTAGGTGCCAAAATTAGGGACTCAGAGTCCTTCTTCCATATGACCCCAACCAGTTCATCTGGATCCATTTCTTCAGTATTCTTTAGTGACCCATAAGCCTTCTTGATCAAGGCAGGAATCCTCGAAGCTTTACAGGTCCTGTGCCCCTGGTTTTCATAGCAGAGTTGCACCAACCATCCAAACATATGGGCATTCATCCAAATCAGCAGAGGAACCCCATCATACAAGCCAGTAGGGGGACACACTAAGGCCAAGGTTTCCACTTGCTCAGCCACTCCAGCTATCGAGGTGGGGAAAGACAGCCAAATTCTAATGTAGCCAGAGTAGGGGTTTGCCTTTTCACTTAACCCCCAGATGTGCAGTCCTTCCAAAGGCTGCAAAGGCACATCAGACAAATGTTTTTGGTACCAGTCTTGGAACATGATGGTTACTTGGGAGCCACTGTCTAGCACAGCTCTGGTAGACACTCCATTTACTTTCACTGTTGTCTCCATGGAGGGACCTACCACTTCAGACCACTCAGGTGGCGCAGATGCTGGTGTTGATCTGGCCTTGGCTTAGGTAGCATAACTTTTTGAGCAGCTCCCCCTGGTAGCCGGGTATTGTACTGCTGATCCCAGGCTATCAACCTAGCAGTAACCCTCCTCAAATTCTCTGGCGAATGACACATGGACTAGATGTGTCCATTCTCCCACAGTGGTAATAAAACTTAGGTTCGTTAGAGTCTTTAATGTGTGTGGATGTCTTTCTCTGCTGGGGCACCTCAGGGGCACTTTGGGGCCCTTCCTGGACTCGGGGCTACATTCCCGGACTTCTGACTCTTCACTATGACTGGGGGCAAGAGCAGTCCTTTGCAGTTCCCCCACCATGGCTTTCAACTCTCGTATCTCTGCTAACAAGTTACCCTCAGCTCGGGTCTCTGGGGAAACAACATGCACTCCCATTCCACTCCTATTCTCTGGTGCCTGATATAAATCAGGTTCTCTGTCTGCCTCAGTCAATGCTTTAATCAATTCTCTCAACTGTTGGGTCTCATCTGAATCACTCCTCTCTGGAATCTGACAAGAGTTCACAACCCCAGCATGGGGCTCCCAGCCCTCTTCATCAGTTTAAATTTCATGAATTTCTTTCATGAGGTGGCAGTACTCAGGAGGGTTCGCCCTCCTATCTTGCAATTTGAGCTTTAATACCATTACACTTGAAAATCTAGCAGACTTCAGGATGTGGTCCAGTCAGACCCTGTTCAAATCCTTGGCAGACACTCCTCCTTTCCTGTGGACCCTCTGCAGAGCCCTCTCAATCCGGGTAACAAAGGCTGACAACTTTTCATTCTTCCACTGTTTAGCTGACTTGAACTTCCAAAGCAGGTCATCCCCTGACTCAGTGCTGCCAAACACCCGCTCTAGGGCAGAGAGGTATTCAGCCACAGTAGCCTCTAGGTTAGTGGCTCATAGGAACCAGATGGCTTCCAGTGCAGGGCCCCTCAAACTCTCCATTAAGCGCTTCCTTTTTCCCCCTCCAAATACTGCCATTCCTGCACTAATGGGGTGGTATAGTCCATCCATGTCTCTAGCTCATCCTCCCCTCAGGGCACTGGGACTGTACCAGAGAAAAGTCTGAGTTTTCTGTAGGAGTCCAGCTGGCTCGGGGGAATTATGATGGGGAAGGGAGCTACTGGAGAGCTCTTGGGGGAAACTGGGGATGTACCTGTGGAATGCAGGGGTGTATGGTCACCTGAGAGGTCTAACACCTTTACCAGTTCCTGAGCAGTTCACCCCTCAAATGCCAACAATTTGAGCAGTTTCTCTTTAAACCCATCTGTATCTGGAGACTCACCCGGGGTGGCCAGACCACTATGTAAATGGGTGACCCTCCATCCCTTCTGGGCACCTTTGGGCAGAATAACAGGGGGTACCTTTTCTGGGTCCACTGGGGAACTACACGAGATCAGCACTAGCATGGTTTGTTCAAATAAATCAGCATCTCTTCCCCTTACTTCTACCGTGCCCAAGCCCTTAACAGCTCCACAGTGGATACAATGTCAGCATTACTGGTCCCTAAGGGGACATCCTGCAACAGAATAGCCTTCTGGGGGTCTATCCCCTAAGCTTCCCTCCACCCCATCATTTTGTGCACTATCAGCTCATGGGGGGTCATTTTTAGCTTAGGCGTAGTAAGCTCCTCCATTTTCTCTTCTAAACTGAACATTTATGGTAATTTCTTCACATGGCCACTAGAGGACGCTAATCCTAGTGGTGCCTCCAAGATGTAACCCATAGGTGGCGCTATCCCTTGGGCTACTACCCATGCCTGCTTGGCTACTAACAGGTTGAGGGGCGTGAGTTCTAAAATGGGTGCCTCCACCCAAAGGTCTGGGTTGGTTGTGGCTAATCTAACCAGGTCACAGCCCTCTGGGACACTGTGACCCCTCTTTTCTCCAACTAGTAGACCACACAGAACACAACAGTAACTTTCCCAATACCCCAGATATGCAAACCACATACACTCGTACTTGGCACTTACCCCCAGGACTGGTTCCTTCAGCTTGACTCTGAGGACCCCCTGTAAAGTAAGATGATGCAGTACAACAGTAACAATGCAATACCTTTAGCATAAACTGACACCACAATCAATGTAAATTTACAGAAACAAATAAATCTGATTTATTCAGGGGAGCTGTAACAAGGAGGGGGAAAATCAGGTTAATTGGTTTAAACACAATAGTAATCACAGCACTGTGCATGCACTTAGAGTCCCACTCAGTCTCGTTCTCTGGGTACCCAGGATGGGAAAGGGGCTGGTCAGGTCTGTTGCAGCTGGTTGGAGCCTTGTGATGGAAAAAGGAACGTGCACACACACACAATTTGTAATTCAGAGCCACATGGCTCAGTTCATAGAAAGAAAAACACAAACAATCAGATGACACACTTTGATTAAACAAAAGTTGCAGGGTGCTACCCTAATAGTTACTCACAACACCCAGGCTAAACACAGAAGGGCTGATGGATGATCTTGCTGGATTGCCAGAGGAAGCAGGCTCCTCAATGATGGATCTTTCTGTGCAGCAAGGTAGTAAGGCAGGACCCTCGTGGCAGGGCCTATCTGCGAAAGGCAGCACAAATTCAGTCCGATTCTGGCTGGGAAAACTACTTCCAGCACTAGCACACAGTTTGCAGCAATTGGGGAAACCAGATTGCAATCCCCTTCCAGCACATAGCACATTTATAAGTAAAAGAAAGTTTACTGTACCAGGCAGGTGACTCCACAGTCCCGATCACAAAGAACACTGCAATTACCCGGGAGCACTATGGTAGCTAAAGTCCTGACAGGCAGATCGCTTATAGCAAAATCTTTGGTCCTCTACAGGGTAAGTCTGGTCTCACAACAGCAGCAGCTTGCCTTTTCCTCACAGCTTCAGATTCAGTCAGAAAACACCTTCTTCTCTCTTTTTCTTTCTCTCACAACAGCAAGCAGGCCGAGATTCGGGCCTCACACACACCTCCCACGCGAACTATCACGCTGCTGGAACAGAGCAGAGCTGAGCTCCTTCACTCTTCACTCTCAACTTGGATCTAATCTGCCAGCAACAGTTCAGGGCATTTCCTTTAGATCCACAAGAGTTTGGTTGGTTGGTTCAGTTGTCAATCACTGCAGGGTGTCCTCTATAGGTGCAAAAAGGCGCCAAGGATCCAAAACTACATTACCCAGAGGCACCTTCCATACAGCCCCCTTTCAACAGGATCCACTTCAGAGTCCCAGGCCTGATTGACCCAAAGCAGGCTCCATTTTAGAGTCCTTAGTACTGATTGGTCCCACTCAGCAGTCCGGGACCAAAATGGTGCAGCAGATCAGAAACAGTTCATGCTGGAAGAGAAGCAGGTTTGACAAACTACATTTCCATTAAAACTCTGCATTTCTCCCCAGAATTAATTTCATCTTTCAAGAGTGCTCACTCTGCCCACTTAGCGACGGCAGAAACAGAGCATATAGCCAGCTGCTTGGGCGGGACTCAGGCATAAACACACACAGTCCCCCCCATTCAAACTAATTATGTCTGCAAGCAGACAGCTCTTAAAGAGACAGTACCTGGAGACTTTTAAAAGCACTCACTGGGAATCACATTTAAACAGCTTAGACACCAAACACATCCAGACTCTGAGCAATTAGGCAAGCTTTTGGAAGAGTTTTGGGAACCCCCATTTGCAGAGGGGTTACAGGAGAATTCTAAAACATAAGAGAACTACAAAAAGACTAGCATAAATCTGACAGAAATAAAATTACTAGTTAAAAACCTGTTGGAAGAGGGCGCAGAAAAATGATATTTGATGGGAAGACAGGGGACTAACCAGTCCACATCCAAATATGCCCATATTTTATGTATTGCCGAAGATACCTAAAGCTGTGCAATGACTCCCAGGGAGACCCATCATGATGGGGATAGGATCTACCCAGGAGGCACCTTCTGTCTTTATTGACTATCACCTCCAACCCTTGGTCACCAATATAAAGGCTTATTTTAAAACACTAGGGACACAGTTTCCCTCTTACATACCTTAAACAGAGAAGAAAGGGTAGACAAAAATGCAGTATATTGGTCATTGAGGATGTCAAGGTCCTCTACACTAGCATGTCCCAAAAGGAAGGATTCTCAGCTCTGAGGGACAAGCCGAACAGAAAACTATAGGAGAGAAACCACCAAATGATTTTTTTTTCTAAAAATGACCAGCTCAGTACTAGGAAAAAATCATTTTTGCTTTGAAAACAGTTTTTACTCGAAAACAAAAGGGACAGCAATGGGGTTATCAGTGGCAACATATTCATGGATAGTTTGGAAAGGAAATATATTTGTGACACAGAGAACAAAAGATAGCATAACAAAATCTCACTTTGAAAACAATATGGAGATAACTACCTGTGTTTCCGGAAAGGGACTAAGAAGGAATTGATTGAATTCAGTGAGTACTTCAAAGGCTGTTTTGCATTTTTGATATTATCTACAGCCCACAGTCAGGACATTTACTAGCTGTGTGTGTGTGTGTGTGTGTGTGTGTGTGTGTAGTGTAGACAGACAGACAGACAGACAGACAGACAGACAGGTAGATAGATAGATAGATAGATAGATAGATAGATAGATAGATAGATAGATAGATAGATAGATAGATAATTAAAGGGTTGTGGTCAAGTCCCTATAGTTAGTGTTGAGCAGCCTGCTTAATGTTAAAACCCAATTTTTGTACCTTAATAATTTTTGTGTCCTTTAATGAAATAACCTCAGATGTGGCATGCATGGTCAGGCTGCCAAACTCTTAAGATGTGGGAAATTTTTTGATGGCACCTTTTGTGGTTTTTGAGATATGGAATGCCAAAAGACAAAAAAAAGCACGTTGTTCCCTATACTTAATATAGGTATCTTTGTTCTCACCTACAGCCCAGACCATGTGGAATTTTTTCACAAAATTTTCAGGGTTGAAGGAGGTGGTGCCAAGAGCATGGCTTTGGATGGTTTGGTGAAAAAATATGGTCCTGTTTTAAAGTTATAACATTTTAAAGTACAACTTTTTTTGCAAATGGTAAAAAAAAAACTATCGCAAAAGGTAAAAAAGCAATAACAAAAAGTTAAAAAGCAATCACAAAAGGTTAAAAAAACTCAAGTGATTATTTAAATTATTTGCTTGTCCTGTTGAAATAAAGAACAGTCATGATGGTCACCACTTTCTTTTTAGTGTTTCTGACTTAGAAACACTAAAAGTAGAATTAAATTGTGTATTTAGAAAGAAACACCTGAACCTACAGTAGCTAAATGAAACCCATTCAGCTAGATTCTTATGTTTGTTTGTTTAAAAACTTGCCATAACTATGTGTTCATGGCACTCCACAATTCAGGGTACCCAGCTTAACAAGAGGAGTTCTTCACCTTCATTCTGTGTATGAGAACAGTGGGACTTTCTTGACTTCTGAGGCTGCAGCTGGAACTTGTGCCTTAGGCTGCAGTGAGAGCAATGAGCCACTGTTTCCCTAGTGTCTAATGGTAGCCCCAACCCTCCAATCCCATTCCCATACTAAATGTATCTTTCCCTGGTGTGTAGAAGCACCCCCCACTCTCTGATGCTGTCCCTGCAATGAATTAATATTTTCTTGGTGTATAGTGGCTCCCCCTAACCGCTGATCCTATTCCCATATTTAATTTATATTTCCCTGGAGTCTAGTGGGACCCCCACCCTCTGATACCATCCCTGCAATAAATTAATGTTTCCCTTGTGTCTAGTGGCACTGCCACCCCTCCAATCACCATTCCCATATGCTGTCAAGGTTTCCTGGTGTCTTGTGGCACCCTCACCCCTCCGAACATTGTCCCTGTATGTTATCAAGTATCCCTGGTGTCTAGTGGCACCCTTCACTGCTCCAATCACCATTCTCATATGTTATGAAATGTTCCTGGTGTCTATTGACACCCCCACCCATCCAATCACCGTTCCCATATGGTGTGAAGTTTCCCTGGTGTCTAGTGACTTCACCTACCCCTCTGATCACCATTCCCATATGTTATGAAGCTTCCCTAGTGTCTAGTGGCACTCCCACTCCTCCAATCACCATTCCACTTTTTAGAAAATGTCCCTAGTGTCTAGTGGCACCAACCCCGATCTTGCCATCCTGATTTGAAATAAATGAAATCATCCCTAGATGTCTTTTTTTTCCTACTGTTAAAAACAAACAGTCCCTCTCTGATCTGACACCCCCACCCCAACTCCCACTGAACACTCACAACCCCCCCACACCCTCACTAACCTGAGCAGGTCCCAGGGTGAAGATTCACTTTCCAACTGAAGACACGTCTTGTTGCTGGAACCAGCGACTGCAATAGGAGAAACTAAAGTAAATGCGGTTCAGTGTATTTCGATAAGGTTTTTAACTTTGTTGCATACTGTAACTTGGCCATTTTTGCATATTCTGACACCGAAGTTTCAAAGTAGCCTTTTGGGGAGCCCACCTTATCAATAATGTTAGTGGAATTCTGCAAATGCAGCCTGAAAGGCAATTTCGAGGTCACTTGCAAAATTACCTTTTTGCCAGGATTTGAACATTTGCATCACCTTGCTGATGAGATTGGATCATTGAAGGCTATGTTGAAAATTTGGGGTCAAAATATGCAAACATGGCAAAATTATGTGCGTACGTTGAAATTTTCTTATGCTTGCTTGTAACTTTGGTAATTTTAAATATTTTGATCCCCAATTTTTAACATAGCCTTTTTTTACACCACCTCATGAACATGACAGCTGTCATTTTTCAAATCGTGCTCTTGATGGTCAAAATGTGTTTTCAAATTTGTGGCATGGAATGACTTAATGGTGGTGGTGCAGAATCACGTTTCAGCAGGGAATCTGAAAATTCTCAGCTTGGTGTTCATGAGGTGGGGTAATAACAAGGCTATGCTGACAATTTGATTGCTGTTTAGTCTGAAAAACATACATGTATTCATCTAAGGAGGGATTGGAGAGCAGGTCCCTGTGGGCTCTGCGCTTTCACAGGTAAATGGTTCCATGTCATTGCAGTGATTGCAAAACAGCAATCACTATTACAGTGAGTGTACCTCACTGAAAAGAAAATCAGTGATGTTCATCTGTTGGCGATGAGACATCTGTCAACTGGGGAGCATGGCTAAGGCACCAATCAAGATGGTTGGTTAGATTCTCTGCTCCATCTACCTAAACCCATAGCTTCTGCCAGAGAACATACAGAACACCAGAAGAAAGGAGCTACTGGTATAACTGAAACTTCTCTACTGGGACTAAGAACTAGAGCTCTTGTACTGGGACCTTCAATTGAGGGTAAAAAAAAAGAGTTGTGTGTTTGTCAGAGGTAGTTGAAGTAAATTATTATCTGTTATCTGTGTACTTATCTAAGTGCTTGTCACAGGTGTCAGAAGGGAATTGTTATCTGTGAAAGTAACTAAGTGTAGAAAGATTTGCAAAGTAGGGATAGTGGCTTAGCTAGAAGGAGCCAGGTTAAAACCAGATATAAACACTGTCCTAGATAGCTTCTGCCAGAAAACAGACAGAACACCAGGAGGAAGGAGCTACTGGTATAACTAAACCTTATCTACTGCGACTATATTGCCCTCCCTCCCCTCCACCCTAAACCAGTTCTACTTTTATAGGCACAGGATTTAACTGACAACAGGCACTTCCTGTTTGGGAGCAGGAAGTGAGTGATCTCAGAGCCACCAAAGACACACCATCCTAGAAGGGCAAGAGTAGTCCTCCGCCCCCCCAGCTGCTGGAGGTCTGACTGTGAGCAAGTAAGGAGACTCCTGAGAAATATAGGAACTTCTTGTCTTAGAATAGGAAGATCAGGAGCTAAAAAGGCACAGAGGCAGTAAGTAGGGAGAGGAAAAAAAATAAACAAACAAAGGAAAGATTAAGTATTCCAAACAACAGTTAGGGGGCCAGAAAAAAGACATGATGGGAGTGGTGCAGTGCAGTGGCTGTGGAGCTGCAGTCTTCTGGGAGACATTCTGGAGGCTGCAGTGTTGTCCCATTTGCAGGCACCTCTCTGGGCTGAGGGAGGAGGTTGCTCATCTCCAGGCTGAGTTGGACAGGATTTGTGGGACCTCCTTTCCCACCCAGGGACCACCAGTGTCACTGCTATTGCCTCAGAGGTTGCCAAGAAAGAGGAGCAGTTGGACCATAGTGGGCTCAGGGAGGGTGAGGGTGGTGGAACAGAGGCACATCCCTCCAGTTGTACCTCTCCACAATTTCTATGCTGTTTTGGAAAAGTGTGGTTCCTCTATGGAGGCACCCACAGTGGAGACCAAGGAGGATGCTAGGAACCTCCATAAAGGAGACCCACAGGAGGGTGACATGGGACCCCACAGGAGAAGGAAACAACTCCTGGTGGGGGACTCCATTGTTAGGAAGGTAGACCTGGGGAAGGAAGGGGAGAGGGGGGTAAGGTGCCTGCCTGGCACCATGGCTTGGAGGGACAGAGAGAAAATCCTCAGAATCACAGGAGCAGCTGCACAGGAGAGGGAGATGGATGTCATTGTCTACCTAGGGACAAATGACCTGGCTAAGAAAGGGGCCAGAGCAGTGCAGGAAGCATTTGTGGAGATGGGAAGGGGCCTCAGACAAATAGCACACATGGTAACCTTCTCGGAGGTGCTGCCTGTCTATGGCATGGGTGAGGCTAGGGTACTCCACTCCATGGGATTCAATCAGTGGTTGAAAAACTGGTACAGAGCTCAGGGATTTGGCTTCATTGGGGACTGGGAGTCCACCTGGAGGGATGCAGGCCTATACTGGCGTGATGGTCTGCATCTGTCCACTAGGGGAACCAGGATCCTAGATGATAGGTTTAAATACTTCTTTGGCAAGCATTTAAACTAGCCAAGGGGGGAGGCACTGGAAAGGAGCAGGAAAATCCTAGCCCCCCCAAAAAAATCAGGGTACTAAGTGAGGTAGTCACCAACATAGAGATGTCAATGGGGAGAAGCGCAGGGGTAAATGGCAAGGCAAGGCAAAATTTGTTTAAAAGACGCCCAATCCCAGAGGCTCTGGGCGCCATACAAGCATTTAAACAAACATATTTAACATAAAAGAATATAAATTCACATATAAATACAAAACAATACAAAAATTTTTTAAACCTTACAATAAATCCATCTCTAAACATTAAATGCCTTAGAGTAGAGGAAAGTCTTTAGCTGGGCCTTAAAAACATCCACCGATGAAGCCTCTCTGACCATAGTCGGTAAAAGAATTCCACAGAACTGGGGCTGCGTACACTAAAAGCTCTCATCGCCAGCTGTTTTCTGCCTAGTTCTGGGAATGGTCAATAGGCATTCATTTCATGAACGAAGAAGACGCGAGGAGAGGGCAGGACAGAAGGTCTAACAGGTAGCCAGGGCCCTGTCCATGTAGGGCCTTATAGTTGAGAAGACCCACCTTAAAGAGGACTCTCCACCTGACCGGCAGCCAGTGCAATTCACGCAGAACTGGTGTAATGTGACAGAACTTTTGCTGCCCTGTCAACAATCGGGCAGCTGCGTTTTGCACCAGCTGTAAAATGGAGAAAGTGACAAATGCAATAAGGACAGGGATGGGGCAAAAAGGGGTAAGGCCATCAATAAATGGAGGGTAATGAGTACCATTGCCCATAGTCTGGGCAACAAGCTCCCTGAACTGGTGGCCTTGATGGAAGAGGGATGCCTGGATATGGTAACAGTCACAGAAACATGGTACACAGAGAACCATGACTGGGAAGTTAATATACCAGGGTATGCAATCTACAGGAGAGACAGGGAGGGCAGAAGGGGGGGGTAGTTCTGTATGTAAGGGAAGGGATAAAAGTAACTGAACAAAAGAGTAAACAGGGAGGAGAGGAGGCACTGTGGGTCACCTTAGAGACTAGAAATGGCACCACAGTCCTCACAGGGGTTGTATACAGACCCTCATGTCAGGGGGAGGGAATGGACAAGGATATGATAGAAGGCATACTTAGGATGGCAGAGAAAGGGGAGATACTGTTGATGGGGGACCTTAATATACCAGATGTTAACTGGAGCAAACTGGAGCACCTTTGCTGTAGCCACATCCAAAAGCAGGGTCATTCTTGATGCCCTTCAGGTGGCATGCCTCAGACAGCTAGTTTTGGAACCTACTCATGAGGGAGCAATCTTAGACCTCATGCTCTCAAATGGGGACAGTGAGAGGATCTCAGATCTAGAAGTGGGTAGCCATTTGGGAACAAGTGACCACCAAACAGTATGGTTCATGATAAACTCAGCTACAGAGTCATGCCATACAAAAGTAAGGGTTCTGGACTTCAGGAGGGCTGACTTTGGCAAGATGGGAGAGTGCCTTAGGAAAGCACTAGCAAACAGGCTAGAAGGAGGGGTGGAGCAACAATGGGGGAAATATCAAAACTGCCATCACAGAGGCAACAAGCCTTTGTGTGAAGCTAATAAACAAATCAAAATGAAAGAAAAAGCCTCTATGGTTCTCAAAAGAGATGGCGGTGAAGGTTAGGGAGAAAAAGATAGTATTTAGGAAGTATAAGGAAACACAGAAGGAGCAGGACAGAGAACTGTACCAGTTAAGGCAGAAAGAAGCAGGGAGGGTAGTCAGAATAGCAAAGGCACGAACTGAGGAAAAGATAGCCAACTTGGTTAAGAAGGGGGATAAAACCTTTTGTAGGTATATCAGGGAGTGTAGAAAGACAAAGAAAGGGATAGCGAGGCGGAACAGAATGGATGGTAGGTGGGCAGAGAGTGACAGTGAAAAGGCAGGGATACTGAATGAATACTTCTGTTCAGTATTCACAAAAGAGGAAGTGGGGGAGGTGCCTAATCCAATTAACTGAAGCACTCTGGAGAGGGGGGTTGATCCCAGTCCTTTCACAGTAAAAAGGGTTCTGAAAGAACTCCTAAAACCGAAGGTGGACAAAGCAATGGGGCCAGATGCACTTCACCCCAGAATTCTAAAAGAATTAAGCAGAGAACTAGTGACTACTGACTACCCTTTTTAACAAATCATGGGAGGATGGTGTGGTACCTGAGGACTGGAAGAAGGCTGATGTGATTCCTCTTCATAAAAGTGGGACCAGGACAGAGGCTGGAAACTACAGACCTGTCAATTTGACCTCTGTGGTAGTGAAAGTGATGGAATCACTTCTGAAGGAAAGAATAGTTGAGTACCTACAGGCCATTGGGGCACAGGACCCAAGGCAGCATGGGTTCACAGCGGGAAGGTCATGTCAGATTAATCAAATTGATTTCTTTGACTGGGTGACCAAAGTAGTAGACCATGGAGGGGCTGTGGACATGGCCTAGCTAGATTACAGCAAGGCATTTGACACAGTCCCACACAAAAGATTAGTAGTCAAATTAACCAGCCTGGGAGTGGTTCCCAGGGTAGTAGCCTGGGTAAAACATTGGCTGAACAACAGGACACAGAAGGTAACTGTAAATGGAGTCCACTCTGAAGAAAGAGGGGTTACTAGTGGGGTACTGCAGGGTTCATTACTGGACCCAGTCCTTTTTAATGTCTTTATAAGTGACATTGCAGAGGGACTGGAAGGAAAAGTATGCCTCCTTGCAGATGGCACAAAGATCTGCAACAGGGTTGATACACAAGGAGGTGTGGAAAGGATGATAAGGGACTTGGCAAGGTTGGAGGAATGGTCAGAAGTATGGCAGCTTTGATTCAGTGCAAAGAAATGCAAAGTAATGCATCTTGGAAACAAAAACCCAGGGGAAGATTACGCAATGGGGGGTAGTAACAACAACAAAAATGGAAAGGGACCTGGGGATAATCATATCAGATGACCTTAAGGTTGGCAGGCAATGTGAGAAAGCGATAGGGAGGGCTAGGGGGATACTAGGATGTATAGGGAGAGTCATCAGCAGCAGAAAACAGGAAGTTGTTATCCCCCCGTACAGACAGTTGGTGAAACCCCATCTGGAGTACTGCGTCCAGTTCTGGAGACCCCATCTCCGCTAGGACATGGACAGGATGAAGGCAGTTCAGAGGAGGGCAACTAAAATGGTGCAGGGTCTGCAACAGAAGCCATATGAGGAGAGACTAAAGGAGCTTAATGTGTATACCTTTGAGGAAAGGAGGGAGGGGGGGACATGACAGAAACATTTAAGTACCTCAGTGGAATCAACAAAGTCCAAGAGGGTAGTATCTTTTAGAGAAAGAGATGTGCAAGAACAAGGGGACACAATTTGAAGATAGAGGGGGGACGGCTCAAGGGCAATGTGAGAAAGTATTTTTTCACAGAGAGGGTGGTGGACACATGGAACAGCCTTTCTGAGGAGGTTGTGGGGTCTAAAACTATGGGATAATTTAAGAATGCATGGGACAGACATTAGGCAATTTTTGTGGGGGGTAGGAAGAAATAGGCTGTTGGTTAAATAGGATCTGCACCTTATCCTCTAGGTAGGGAAATGGGCAGACTAGGTGGGCCAAGTGGTCCTTATCTGCCATCAAAGTCTATGTTTCTAAACCTTATAAGCTGCTTTTTTTTGGTGTGCCGTGCTATGCCAACCCAGAGATTTGAAGAAGGAAAGAGGTGAGAATACCCCTTGCACCTACAGCTGACTTCTTGAGTGGGTTGGTGTCTGATTTCTACAGCACCAGAGCTTTCTCCTGCCATGTGCTGAATGGAGCCTTAACACAAGGCAGACTGCATGGAAGCATTGATTGCTGGCACTTTGCGACCCACTGAGAGGAGTGCTTAGCTCTGTAGGTGCTCTTCATGAACTGAGTGCAGCATTGTTAACTGCACGGGGGACCTTACCTTGCTACAACACACGTCTGGACACCACCAGGAAGCCTCTGCGTGTTTCCATCTGTGCACTGGCATATTGGTGGGGTCACAATGAGTGAGGGTGCAAGTGACAATTTGAACCCAGGGTCACACAAAACTGCGATGGCTCCAGTCACTGAATCACTCAACTATATAACACAAATGCTGGAAATGCTACTTTCAAGGGTGGACAGGATCAGCTCAGCCCCAGCAGGGAATATGGAGGACATTAGAAAGTTGCAGGACAGGATGAATGTATCGGAACAATGCTCAGATGAATTAGAGTGCCAGCAACATCGCATTCTTCAAAGAATGACAGACACTGACAAGAAAAAACAGCAGCTATGGGACAGGGTGGAAGACCAAGAAAACCAGTAATGTCACAACAATATATTGATCCCAGGTATTCCCAAGGATCTTGAGGGCAACAGCATGGAGAGGTTCCTTAATGACTTGAATCCCAGACTGCTGGGGGTTAAATGGAGTGCACCTATCACCGTGGAACAGGTACATTGAACTAAGGGCTGGGTGCCCCCCCAGTACTCCTCCCCTCCACATTATCACTTACGTATTACAATATTCTATCAAGGAACAGTTACTGAGGGCTGCTATAAAGACTGGGGACCTACAATGGAGGGGAAACAAAATCTTCTCTTATAGTGGCTTCAGTCACAAGGTAGCTACCAAACAGAAGGTCTATAGACCAGATAAAGGCTATCTCAGAGCCCTGCATTTAAATATAGATTTAAAGGACTGGCCAATCTCTCTGTATATAAAGATGGCAAAGAAATTTTAGCCTCCACCCCACAAGAAATAGTTTGATGGGACGGGAAAGAATGGCCTAAATTGGACATGTCAACTACAACTCCCAGTAGCCTTTGGAGACCTGGTGGGCCCTCTATGTACAAATGGAATGTATGTGATGGTAAGCCTTATCCAAGGTGAAAAGATACAGGGAACGCTAGAGGAGCAAAGGCATCTGCACCACCCAGAAATACAGCTTCACTGCAGCCTGATCTCTGAATTATCCCCTCGCATCAGCCCCCAGAACCTCCCCATACAGCGGACAGTAAACCTGCATGACCCCTCAGCCCTAGGACACACAGATCCAGACATCAGTCCTACAGCACTACCGGCAGGGACAGCAGAGCCCAATTTTTTCCTGCACTGTCTCTAGTGAAAATCTCGAGTGATGGATCCTCCAACGTCCCGGATGAGGACACACTTACTTACCTCATCTCAGCAGAATCTCCTACTGCAGTCTCCCTGGTCAACTGGGTGGACACCTCAGAAGCTCCCATCGAAGATATGGATGCAGCTGACTGCCCGGAGTAACAGGAAGGCCCGGTCATCCCTAGAATGAGATCCTTTGCAGAGGTGGCGGCACAAACAGAGAAGGACTTATCTGCAGATGAAGCCACACACCAACAAGGTTTAGAGTCTGGGTGAATGAGGCCCACCCGGGCAGTGAACCCCACTAGGCTCTTAAAGGATTGATGAGGATCAGATTAGTATCTGTTTTCCCTGTATTTGTATATTTGTCTATTGACTTTTTTACTTAATGTATGCTACAGCCAAAATATCTGTTTCCCTTCTAGGGCCAGATCTGGCAACTAGGGGAGGGGAATCCTCCCAATAGACCTGCCTGCACTGGGCCCACACTATCTTGGCAAAGTCACGCTGGCCCCTCAGGCATAAGGGAGGGTATAGGGACCAAACCTCATTACTCTGAAACTCTTAACTCTAGGTGACCCTCAACTAGGCCATTGCAGGGGGATACTGATTACCTGATCCCCAATGAGGGGGGGTTACTAAAGGAGATTCTCCCTTAGCACAGCTGAGTGCTAACAAAATGGAAAGGTCACTCCCTTGCAGACTATATTTCCCCCCTCTGACCCAGAGTATGGGCGGCACCTTGCACAGGTGCAACACTGATGGGGACCGCACTTACTCACATTTACTGCTGAACTAGGGAGCCCTATGGGCTATATAAACTGATTTAATGGGTTGTGTGCTCATTGTCTGATATTCCCCCTTGCTCTCTTGTCCTCCATCCAGCCCTTCTGGGCCCACCCAGCACCCTCTCCCCACCTTGGTCTAATTGACCATGCCAGATTTGGTTAGACATGTATTGCTCTGGCACTGCCCAAGCCCTTCTGTCCCCTCCTCACATCACAGAGCAGGGGGTGTGGGGATACGAGGTGCCCCACAGCTGGCTAGCACTCATGGACCGCACCCATATCTTAGTACTTTACAATGAGGGATGTAAAATTCTCACCTTCCCTCCCTATGATATTAATCTGTGGCACAATAGACCTTAGAGAGATGGTCTGGGCGTATGATGGACACCGACAGTTGGGATAGTTATCAGTCCACTCAAAGGTTGCTAGGGCTACATAGCTGAAACTGGTAGAGTTCATCCTGGGGGCTTCCCACAATATATTCCTTTGTTATCCTGGTGGTATCACCAACCTATTGCACTGCCTTACCTTGTGGTAGCTCATCCTTCTACCTGAGGGACAGTGGCTCCCTCCTACATGGAAGGAGGAAGGGAGGAAGGGGAACTAGTTCCCCAATCTAGTACTCTTTCTGACTGGATACAAAGATTGTACATAGTTTCTAGTTGATAGTCAACTGGGCTAGATTTCTAGCCCTTACAACTCATCACCTCTATAAACCAAGACAGTAGCCTTGTTCCTTATTCTGAACTTGTATACAGCTGGTTAGTTTACTACAGAGACAACAGTGAGGATCTCTGGAGCTGGTGCTCATTACCTTACAGATCACTATCTGAATTATTGTTTATTCTCCTTCCCACTATAGCCACCACACTTGGAAGACATTGACACCCCTCGTGGGGGCTCGACATCTCAAACGTAGACCCCCCCATATCCTCCTGTGGCTTGAACTGTGTAGACACTCATCTCAGGCAGCCTGGTCAACAACTGGAGTCAAGGGAGGTAAGTGGACACTGGTGTTGATAGTTATGCACTAGACAACAACATGAACAAGGGGTGGAAGTATGACTCCTGGAATGTAAATGGTCTCAATCACCCAGTTAAGAGAACCAAGGGGCTACAACACTTTAAGTCTCTCCATACAGATGTGGCCCTGTTCCTGGAGACACACTTCACTACCTCGACAGTCACATGACTTAAAAAACACTGGGTGAGTAGGATTCTGGATGGGGAGAGGTATGACTACATATCCTCTCTTGAAATACTACCAATCAGCATAGAGGATACTGGTAGTACAAATCATTTATCAATCAGTAGGAATACTTCAAATAATTCCATTAATCTCAAAATACTATTACTGAATGCTACAAGTTTACACCCTAAAATTGACGAACTTGCCTATATAATAAATCAAAACAACATAGCCATCCATGGAGTCACCCAAAACTGGTTTAAAGAAGGAGAATGGAATACAGAGATACCAGGATATTATAAAATATACAAAAACAGAAAAGACAGGATAGGTGGAGGTTTAGCTCTATGTATAGGTGAAAATTATAAAATGCATGAAATAAAGGACAACTCAAATTTTGATAACGAGATTATATGGGCTCAAATTATGCTAGCAGCTTAAACTCTAACTATTGGACTGGCTTACATGTCACCTAGCTTAAAAATAGAAGAGAATAATAATTTATTACTTGAAAAAGAGAACAAAAATATCCAGGGTGACTATATCTTAAATGGAGACTTCAACTTCCCTACCATTAATTGGAACACAATAAAAGGAGCTAACCCAATAGAAAACAGGTTTATTGATATCACACTACTGTACTCCAAAACTTAGACCAATTAGTTACTGATGCTACAAGAGATAATAATATACTGGATCTTATACTCACAAATACCAGTGAGGATATACAGAGCATTAAAATATGACCACCTTTAGGTGACAGTGGTCACAGAATGGTACAGATTGAGTACAATACTATTAAACTAATACAAAAGGAATAACTGCTACAATGGAATACAATAAGGCAGATTATCACAACATTAAACAACATATGAGGACATGGGATTGGGAAAATGATCAAACCCAACAAAATCTTGAGACTATATGGAGGATAATTACCAAACAAATCACCCATTGCATTAAAAAATGGGCACCAACAAGAAATAAATACAAAAATTATAGATGCATCCCACCTTAGTGGAATAATAATATTAGAAAACAAATCAACAAAAAAAAACAAAAAAACAACTATATAGGAAACATAAAAGGAATCCATCACCAAACTGCTGATTAAAATTTAAGCAAAATGTCCCAAAACCAAAAAGACATGATAAGAAAAGCTAAAGGAAGACTTGCATATAACCTAGTATCTCAAGTAAAAGACAACAAAAACTATTGTATTATTGTGTTGGTTCTTTAAAGGGCAAACAAAAGGTAATTGGTCCACTCAAAACTACTTGGCACATTATATCAGATGAAAAGGATATTGCTACTGAACTTAACACATTTTTCTTAAGTATCTATCAACCAAAAAATAAATCATGTCCTCCACCTGGAAATAATAAAGCCAGTACTCCTGTCTGCACTACAGATGAAGCTGATAAAATCTTAAACTCTCTTAAAACCAATAGTTCTCCAGGCCTTGATGGCATTACCCCCAAATTCCTCAAAGAACTTAAAAATGAACTTGTGGGACCCTTAACATGTCTATTCAATGTCTCAGTACAGGAGGGAAAAACTGTACCGGAGTGGAGAGAGGCAATAGTCGTGGCAATACACAAAAGTGGCACATTGGCAGACGCCAACAACTATAGACCAATAAGCCTGACTTCAATGATCAGGAAAATAATGGAAAGGCTGCTTCATAGTCACATAACTGACCACATAAATAACCTGGGACTAGTAGATCTAACACAACACTGATTCAGGTCAGGTAGATCTTGTCTCACATACCTTATACAATTTTTTGAACCAGTTAGTGCAGCCCTGGATAAAGACATCCGCGTGGATATAATCTTCCTAGAGTTTGCTAAAGCCTTTGATAAGGTGTCTCACCAAACATTACTAGAACAACTCTGTAAAAATCAGCTGCATCCTAACATAATCAATTGGATATACTCTTGGCTAGACTGCCAATGACAAAAAGTAACAATTAAGTGACATCTCTCCGAATGGGCACAGGTTACAAGTGGAGTGCCTCAGGGGTCTGTATTAGGTTCCACACTGTTCAATATAATGGTTTCCACCCTCCAAACAACAGGTAATGCTTGGCTCTCCAAATATGCAGGTGATTGCAAGCCTGGAGGACTTGTTAGGACTGTAGTGAATTGGAAACATTAACAGAACAACTTAGATCAAATAGCAAAATGGGCAAAAGATAATAAAATGAAATTTAAAGAAAAGAAGAGCAAAGTAATGCATCTTGAGGCAAAACATCCACAAATTCAATACAATTTAAACAAAATCATATTGGAAAATGCAACAGAAGAAAAAGATCTGGAAATGTTGCTCACAGATGACCTACCTTTCGATAAAAATACGGTTACTGTTAAAAAACGCCAAAGAATAATGGGTTGTATTTTAAGTAACATCAAAAGTAGAATGAGAGACATGATCATACCATTGTATACCAGTGTGGTGCAACCCCACCTGGAGTACTGCTTGCAGTTCTGGGCACCCCATACCAAAAGAAGTACCAAACTAATAGAGGGAATACAGAGAACAGTCACAAAAAATAAACAACTTGCAGGATTATAGTTATAAGGCAAGATAAAGTAACCTGGGCCTCTGCTCAGCAAAATATAGACCAATAAAAGGGGACCTCTATCTAACCTTTAAAGCATTTAAAGACCAGCTTATGATGGAAACGATAGGGCTTGTAGTATATAACACCAATATATCCACTAGATCTGATGTTAATAAACTAATCAGAGAAAGAAATATAACCAAAAAAGGAGTACAGTTTTCACACAAAGAATAATAACAATCTGGAACACTTTGCCTCAACATATAGTAGAAAGTAACAACATAACAATTTAAAAAAAAAGGGTAGCCCAGTATATGGGGGACAAAAAATACAATTTTTGCCTATGATTAACATAGGTGATGAGTTCACCAAAAGGCTTAACTGCCTACTGAATTCGTACTTTACTACGAAGCTGTCCTTCATAGCTCCACCTCCTCCAAGGTACAAGGCGTAGCTATACTGATCTACAAAAACTGCCCCTGGGTGGAGGAAAGTACCAAGAGAGACAAACAAACAGGAGAGATGGATTGTAGCAAGGCTGGCATTCCCTGGTGGTAAAGTTGTAGTAGGGAATGTACTGTATATGGCCCCAACTAAGATGATCAACACTTCTTCCCCAAAGTGAGTCAGGCTTTAGTGGACATCAGGCAGGAAGAGGGAGAGATACTGACACTACTAGGAGGAGATGTTAATCTTGTGTCTGATCCCTTCCTGGACAAATCCTGCCCAACCCCTGATGCCCACCCTAGAGAAAAAGCCACACTGATGGATATGCAAGAGGAATGGGGTCTAGTCGACCCATGGAAGAGAGACAACCTCACTGGGAGAGACTATTCATTCTACTCCTTGGTCCACAACACCTACAGTTGTATAAACTTCTGGTTGGCAGATAGAATGGCTCCACAGAGGATTCAAAATATTACAATTGAGAACATCCTGATCTCAGATCATGGCCCTACAGCACTCTATTTCCTTTTCCTGGGACTTCGACCCTCCTCCACAAGATGGAGGTGCAATCCTCTCTTGATCAAGGACAAGGAGTTTAGTAGGTGCATGAGGGTCGAAGCCATTGCTTACTTTCAGGTTAATTCCAACGGAGAGGTGGGGGACAACACAGTTTGGGAGGCCTTTACAGCCTACATTAAGGGCTGTGTCATATCCTACATGGCCCAACAGAATAAGAAGCACAGAGTGGAGGTGGAACTCCTGCAGAAGAATCTCTCCAGAATGGAGAGCAGTTCAAGATCTCACCTAGTCTATCACCCTCCCTAATAGCATCCATAACAGGACTGAAGTACAAGATTAATACCATGCGCAGTGTAAAGTGGAATGGTTACTGCTCAGATCTAAGCACAGTCCTAGAAATTTTGGGATAAAGAGGGTAAACTCCTGGCCTACCAGCTACGCAAGCAGAAGGCGGCTTCCCAAATACATGCCCTCTGTAACAAGGTAGGTGAAACGAACACTGACCCTCAGGGCATAAACACCACAATGCAGGAGTTCTATGCAGAGGTCTATCACACCAAGGAGACCACATGACCCAGTGAAGAGGAAATAGGGATAGACTGGTTCATGGGGACCACCTCCTTTCCAAGCCTAGCACCGCAGGCAGCACAAGTCCTGGAAGATCCCATCTGGCTCATAGAGCTTAAGAAGGCCTTGACACAACTAACAAAAGGGAAGGCTCCTGGGGTTAATGACATGACAGCAGAACTGTACCATCTTCTGATGGATGAGATTCCCCTCTGCTCCTCTCTGCATTGTAATCGGCACAGAGTAAAATGACACTTCCTTCCACCATGAGGGAAGCCATTATCACCCTAGTCCCAAAAAAGTTGAAGGACCCCCTGGACTGTGCCAACTTCTGCCCAATCACCCTCATATCAGTGGATACTAATATTCAGTTTCAGTTTATTTATCGTACTGGAAAGGAAATTGTGAGCAAAAGCTGCCCGTTTTCACAAACGTCCAATGATACATCTAATACAAACAAGTTACTAGAGCTAATTCAGATGGGATACAGTACATCAAAAGGAAAATAGTACAGTAGGTGGCAAGCAATAATATCAAAACTGAGGAGATAGTTAACAAGGCAAAATGAACAGTAGCAGGTACAATAAGATAAAAACGAATAAACTGGCATGTGGCTCTGGTTCAACAATTTACATAAATCTTTTAATAAGGTATGGAACAGGACATGGGGGACAAAATATTCTGTTGAAAGTATTAGCTAACAGGTTAAAGACAGTACTCAATCCACTGATACACCCATCACAGGCAGGCTTTAGAAAAGGAAAATGTATAGCTGACAACCTCCGCCTGGTCCTGAACCTGAAATGGCACGCCCTGCACACCTCTACCCCATGGCGGGATTGGCTATAGATTTCTTTAAAGCATTTGATTTGGTGGAATGGGGATACCTGTATCAAGTCCTGCAGGAGTATGGGTTTGGCAAGTACTTCCTTTCCTGGATCTCCACTCTATGCTCAGCTCCTTGGGCCAGGGTTCTGACTAACAAAGAGCTATCTCCCCTTCATACTAGAGAGGGGCACCCAACAGGGGTGTCCCCTGTCACCACTGCACTTTCTGTTAGCCCTCAACCCCTTGTCAAGGACACCCATATCCTGTCCATGCGTACAAGGGAATGAAGTACAGAGTAAACAATACTGTGCTAATGCATATGCAGATGACATGCTATTGACTCTGGCCAACCCTCTGCAGTCCCTAACTGCAGTTCTTCAGATTCTGAAGGATTTTGCCATTTTCTTGGGCTTGCTTATCAACCAGAAAAAGACAACGCTGTCCCCCCTGAACCTCTCATGCACAGTGGACTGCTTGCAAGACATAGCCATAGTATGGGTGCCACCAGGGTTTTCATACCTGGGGAATTATGCTGACAACATGTTGGAGACAACTGGTAGACAGGAGTTATACCTCTCTTCTCACTACAATTACTGCTGAACTGCAAAGATGGTTGAAAATAAGCCAATCATTGAAGGGGAAGGCTGAAGCAGTAAGAATGTTTACCTTGCCTAAAGTCTCCTAACTTTTTCACAACTTCCCCATTCAGCTCCCTCCTGAGACTCCAAAGCCTTGACAAGGGGATAGCGAGCTTCCTCTGGGAGGGCAAACCTCCCCGGTTCAATAAACACAAGCTTAGAGACCACTGGTCCAGGGGTAGCCTAGGCCTACCATGGTTCCAGGGTTACTACCTGGCCTACAGGGCTGCTCAGGCCACTAGATGGTTCCTCCCAGAGACTGAGACCAACTCCACTTGGGTCACCCTAGAAGCAGACCTGGGGGGGAGACATCTGGCTTGGCTCCCTCCTCCGAGCAGGAAAACTCCTGAATACACCAACCTCCCCCTATTCTGAGAGATACTCACCTTGCATGGAGGTCATGTATGTCCATAACACATATGCCCAGATCCACAGAGATCCTCCCATGACGTTACATCCCATTCTGGGGCAACAACTTACTTCAAATAGAGAACAAATACTCAAAAATGGAGTATGATATGATGCTAATAGGTTATGATGAGAAATGATATAGATGACCCTACAAGCTGTATATACCCTGTCTCATTTTTCTTTTTCCCCATTGGTAATGTTCTAGATAGACTGGTTTATGAGGTAAGAATCCTTAATAGAGATGATAGTATGTAACTTCCATATACACTGACTGAGGAATGGCACCAGTTGGTGATGCAATATAGGTTTGTTGCTATCCTTCTATATTCACTTAAGAATAATTGTTGACTGTAAATTTCTTTGATATTGTAACTGGAAAACCAATAAAAATCTTTCATGATAAAAAAAAACATCCAGCAACTTAAAATAGTATTTATGTGCAGGGGCGCACAGCCCCCACACTCCCCCGATCAAATATAACCAACTCCAGGGGGGTGCATGTTGGAGAGGGGGAGACAGCCTGACATCAAAAAAAAAATGGCAGCATTAAAATTTTCCCTGGCCCCCAGCCCTGAACCCAGTATCTGCTGCACCGAAGCTAGCCACCCTCACCACCACACCACACAGCTAGCTCAGTGGCAGCATTACATACTACCCCACACATATCCTCTACCCTATCCCTCCCCCTCTCTTCTCTATCCCTCCTCTTCTGGTCATCCCTCTCTGATCCCTACTGTTGCTTTCGTATTCCATCGCTATCCTTACAGGGCAGTTACCCCCCCCACAGCGACATTTCACCAGCGAGGTTCCCCACAGCAACTACAGTGCCTAGCCATGGTGCAAGACCCACTGGGACTTGGGGCTGTCTGTCACGGGTCCTGCACCCCCCCCCAATCAGGTCTGACTGAAGTTGAGAATCCTTAAGTGGGGGGGCAGGGGGGCACAGATTTGGGGGCAAAGCCCCCCTAAGAAAACAAAGAAAGAAATAGTGAACCGGCAGCCAACTGCAGAATGCGGTCAATCAGCCGGTGTCGCTGACGGGGTGTTCGACAAAATATTTGTCGGACTCCTGTCATGGACCCCTTACAGGGTAGCCCAAAGGTAGCACTGTAAATGATTCACTGTTTTGACAGTTGCTATCATCACTGGATACCAAGGAAAATTAGGATTTGATTATACTATTGAAACAAGTAAGGAAATTCTTTGCAAAAAAACTGCAATAATGCGCCAGTTAGAGTAAGTTAATGCTGCAAAAGAAGGGAAATGGAGCATTAGGATTTCTCACCCTAATGCCCCCACCACCCATACAGAAAAAGGAAAAAACAGAGTTTTGGGTCTACGGAGTCTTGGTGACTCAGTGGTGGGGGTCTTCCTTGGAGGCTGTCAACCCTAATGCCCACCCCTCCTCCCTGTGGGCCCTACATGAAGAAAGAAGATCATGTGTGACACTGTTTGCTTATGAAATGTTGTGGGCATTAGGGTTGACAATCTCCAAAGAAGGGGAAAGGGAAAGGAGAAATTTTTAACCAGGAAAGGCACACTAAGCTGGAGCTTGTTTCCAGGTGCGACCTGGGAGCACAAGGAAGTTAAGTGACTTGCTCAGGGTCACACAGTATGCAAGTGGAAGAAGACTTAAGCACTGAATTGCCAAGACTCTGTAGATTCAAAACTCTGTTTTTTTTTCCTTTTGCTGCTTGAGGGGCTTGGGGGGGGCATTAGGGTGATAAACCCTAATGCCACATATTTACCTACTTTTATGGCATTAAGTTACCCTAAATGTGACCCAGCTACACACAAAAGTATATGGCAAAGAAACAGACTGCAATGAACTTTTCCGTGCCAAGAGTTTCCATAAACCAAGCACTGAAAACAATATCTCTTATGGACAACTAGTGAGAGTTAAAAAAAACTGTACAATGAACACAGATTACAAAGTGGCAGCAGAACAAGGAGAAGGAACAGTTCAAGGGAAGAGGCTATAACCGGCATAGTCTGGAAACAGCAAGGGACAAACGGGATGCAAGACAGAGACAGGAACTAGTGAACAATATTTATTTATTTATTTATTTAAAAGCCTCACCAGGAAAGTCATGCAGCTTGTACTCATTTCCAGGTGCATCCTGGGGGAAAGGGGGAGGAGAAACAACAGAATGAATAGACAGATTAAAACCAACAGCAAGTATTACATGTAGCAGAATAAGAAAAGTTTACAGTTCATTAGTGCTTAACCCAGTTTACAGTTACTCACGAAGTAGCATATTGCAGTTAGAGTAAGTAAACATAGGTAGTGTGCCTGAAAACAGAACTACAACAATCACAAGTTTCAGTACAAAATGAATGGAAAGAGAAGTCAGTAACACCATCAGGGTAATTAACTAGCAACAGTAGAGAGTTACAGCGGTACACCCAATACATGTTTAAACCCAATGCAGTTTAATTGTTTAGTAGTGATAAGTGCGTATTGATTAATAGTTACAATCCTGTAAGGGTAGTAGCATAGGGATCAGGATTGGGACCACTGAAATGGTATAAATAACACTGTCTTGGCGCACCGTGATCGTGTATGTCAGTGCCAGAGTTGACAGTATAACTTGTGTAACTCCCCTTTAGGAGCTTACCTGAATTGTCCCATTTCCACTGAATTCCCCGTTATGGCCACCATCACATCCTGAGTTCTTTTGGGTGCTCCAGGTCCCCGAACAGCCCAGTACTGCATTTTATCCCTGTTTGGGCTTGCAGCATTAACCATGATCACCATCGTTGTTTGCATTGTGGTGCTTCAGGTGATTGTGCATGCACCTAGGGGAGCTCTTTGATTTTGCAGACCGCTAGATTTGGGATCATTCAGGGAGCATATCAGCAGTCCCAGTGCCCCACTCCACCTCAATGGGGACCAGTGACCTTGAGGAGACTGGGCAGAAGCCCAGTAATATTGAAAAATTAAAGTTTAAACTTGGGGGTGCTCGGAGGTTATGAATATTAATGAGCACCCCCATGAATATTAATTAGCTGCTGCCTGCTGCCTGGGATACTGTGTTGCGGCAGCAGTGACGTGGAAAGTACTGCACACAACTACTTATGAGTGGGCTCGTTTGAAAGGGCACAGTGGGCGTTACAAGTCTGTGGGGTTTTGAAGTTAATAATGTTTATTGTCTGGCTGCAACAAAACTTTTATTCAGGGACACCATAAGGGCTGCATGGAACTGATGGAGCTGACATTGTTGGTACTGTGACCCCAGTACAGCAGCCAATCATCTGTTTCGGCACCTGAAAGTGGACCCAAAGGATTATGGGAGAGGGAATTTCATTAATTCAGGCACCTAAATCCTGTCCCAATGAGGAATTAGGAAGTATCGATCTCATTGGTGATTGATGATTGATAGGCTAAAACAGCCAATCAGAAGCCTGGATTCCAAAGTGAAAACCTAAGGAATTTCTGGGTTTGAGTCAGTCTGTTCCTGGGCTCTTCTCAAGTCAGGAGGATTCTGTGTGAGTGGATTTGGACTGAGAGGCCTTGCTTAGGCCTCAGTGGGAGATTGCCACTGCAGAAAAGAAATTCCAGGAGAAAAGGAAGTGAGAGACTGGACTGATTTCTTCAACTATCCAGGTATTGTGAACTGTGCTGTCTGGATTGGAGAGGATTAGTGTTGCAGAGACCCTGCACTGTATATGGGACTGATCTGATAGAACTGTGCTGCAGACTGAGAGGTGAACAGTTGCTGCAGAGGACCTGCTTTAAGTTTAAGAACTCTGTTTAAAAGATTGAAGAGGCAAAGCATCTCAGGTGCCGGGTGCTAGCCAGATTCTGTGAATTTGCTGTGTGTATTGAACAAACCAGCTGAGAGCTGTGTCCCAGCTGAAGCTGAAGAGAAACTGTTGTGGACATTTAGGAACTGAAAGCACTAAGGGTGATCAGGGGCCTGTTTAGTTCTGAACCCCCTGCTGATTGCTGTGGTCTAAGTTCCATCCTAAGTTGTTGCTAAGAGGCTAGCACCCATGGCGAACTGTCACTGCTGTAATCCAGGAGAGTTGTTTGTTGCCAGTTCATTCACGGATTCAGTGCAGGGACTGCAGGGGATTTCTGCTCATTAGGAGTCCTCACCCAGAGCCAAGGAGGGAACCAGTTATCCCCTTCTAAGTGGGCCCACTGCCTCAGGAGGTCACCTGCACTTGCTTGGGTGCAAGAGCACCTACGACCCTTGTGGAGAGCTGGGCTGTGGAGCCACTACTGGGTCTGGGCCTTCAGGGGTTGATGTGGACCTGCCACTGAGCTCTGCAATAGGCCAGAAGTGGCTGAAGGTAACAAGTGGCCAGATCTTCCATCAAGGGGACAAACTGCAAGAGCTTCAAGCAAGATCCAACCTGCAAAGGGAACAGAGCCCATCCTCCCTTCTGCCCATTGCTGCACAAATTGAGCAGAACTCCACACTCCAGGACATCTGATCTGGAAATTGCTATGCAAGTGCTGTTGAGACCTGCAAACCATGAGTGCCCAGGACCTGGTTCCTGGATCCTGAAACAGGGGCGTGTGATTCTAAATTTAAACATTTTCTCAACCTTTCAGGGCCCCAACAATCAGACAGCCCATGGCAATGTCCAGGCCTGCAACTGGTGAGTACCCCAGGGACTCCTCAGGTTATAACACTGGTACCAGTGGGGGGTGAGCAACCAGGGGTGGACTGGTCCACAGGCCCTTATGATTAATGTTTTGCCATTTGACAATAATTCTTCTTTTTATTCCATAGCTACTCATCCTCCAGGTACCCTTCTCCTAGCCCTTACCCCCAATGAAGCTATGAGTTTGATTATTGTAGCTGCTGTGTCAAGAGAGAGTCATTGCATTTTGCCTTCTGATGAATAGGAGAAGGTTGTTGGGGATCTTGTGTACAGGGTGGCCGGTTGGGGAGGTGAGTAAGTGCAGTATCCCAGGGGGCTATATCAATCAGTCACCTGACCCACTTACAACTTACTCTGGGTGGAGGCACTGCACTATTATTCATAACTTTGGGAAAGAACCCACAATTGCCACCGTAGCAGGGCTCAGGCTCCTTAATCTGAATCAGGATCAACAGGCAGGGATAGTAGCGCATTGGCTCATGGTGCTTGGGCTATACTTGGATGGGTCGCGAGTGGACAGTGCCAGTTTGAGTGAGAGGGGGAGTCAGCAGAGGAGGGTCAAGGTGGAGACAGTATAAGGGAAGGGGGTGAATAATGAAGAGCAATTGCAAGTAGGGGAAAAGAAGTTGCGTAGAAGGGAAGAGATGGCAAAAGGTGAGGAGGTATGTTGGATGGGAGGAGGAAGGAGTTCCACAGTTTGGGGAAATGGTGAGAGAAAGCAGCCTGCCCAACAGAGGAGGATCTGGGGGGAAGGGCAGCCAGGGTGCGAGTGTCATTGGATCTAAGTGGGGGGGGGTGGGAGGAGGAGAGGTATTAGGGAAGAGAGCCAAACCAGAATTTGGATAGAAATTTATCAGTGTGGGAATGGTGCCTGTCTTCAAGAGAGGGGGATGGTAGAGAGTACAGTGGTGACTGTGGGGAGGGCAGTCAAAGGCAAAGCGACAGTAGGAGTGGAAAAGGGAGTCCAGTCTAGTTAAGGAAGTCTTGGGAATGGCACTGTAGACTACATCACTGTAATCAAAAACTGGGAGGATCATTACCAAGCCAAATGAGGACAAAAAATACAGAATAACTATTCCTATAGACTAGGCTTATCAATTTGGTTTGGTAAAATTGATTATTCTGAAACACTGGGATGTATTGCAGGTCAATGCGGTGGAACAAAAATCATTTAAAGACAGATCATTCATCATTCCTAAAATAGTAAGAAATATTGGGGACAGACTTTGTCACTTTTTCCAACATGTACAAAGATAGGAATGTGAGGTCTTCCAGAGTAGGCAACCAATTATTGTCAGCTACCCAAGCGGAAACTTCAGAAATGCCACAATGCCAGAAAAATGAAGACAGTGTTCAAACCATATAAAAATGAGGAAATCCAAATAAGACAATTTATTGCTTGTCAGGCAGAGCAAGTAGTTTACCTCTTATTTATTTATTTAGTTTTTGTTGACCGGGTAAGTGCACTAGACAAATTCTGCCTATTTTCAGGCACGACCCGGGGGGAGGGGGATACAGAGGAATGCCAACTGACTTTGAACCAGATTAAGCTGTTGGTGTTAGTGAATGGGGGGAAATTTGGCCAGGGCACCGGAAAAATTCCCCATCTCTTTGCCAGTAGGGGGACCCTGTCCCTGCGAGTTGCCTAGGCGGTCAGTCTGCTCCTTGCGATGGAGGAGGAAGGAGGTCTGGTTGGGGCTGCGGTAGCCCAGAGTGTGACGACTAGTACAGTACCTGATCTTGTGGAACCTGTAGTGTCGGTGGCTGGGATGCACCCACGGGGTGGCCAGCAAATCGCCGGTACAAGTGGGCCTCTGAATTTTTCTGAATTGTCTTGCTTGAGTCTTGCAGAGAAGCAACGTTGCCTTGAGGAGGAACTCCTGAGAGTTAGCGACTTGTTGCAGAGGGAACGCCGGACTGCAGTTTCAGAGGAGGACCGGAAGCGGAAGAGATCGGCTACTTTGCCGAGTGCTACGGAGTCTGAGGGGCCCAGCAAGCTTCTTCCACCTATGGAGAGACCTAAGGGGGACTTAAATGAGCCTTCCAGAGATTGGGGAACTTTGGTGGAGGAGTCCTGGTCGCCAGAGCGAGCGTTGCGAGGGGCTGGATGGATTCAGATTTCTGGAGACACATGGAGACCGGAGCAAACCATTCATGCTCCTGAAGTGGATGTACAGATAAGATCTAGTGCCACATCTGACTCTATGGGGGATGTCTTGAGTACTGAAGCTATTGTTTCCCCTACCCCCCTGTCTAGGTCTACTGCTGATTTATCTTTGGGATCTCGGGAAGCGGGGGGGGCTGGAGATGTGAATACTTCCCCTAGCCTTCCTGGGCCAGTTGTACATCCTGACTCTAAACCTTCTTATGCTAGCCACTTCAGACAGCCACTGGAATTAGCCAAGTGGCGTAATTACTATTAGATTGCGTTATGTGGATCCTAGGGATACTCCCCCTGATAGGTTTTTCATTGGGAAGACATTATTGAAGCGCATCATGGGTTTTTTTCCCTTAGAAGTTTATGCATTGATACATGTTCCGAAGGAATTTACATTTGATGTCAGCTTTAGCACCCCTGCCTTGATGGAGCTGTTTTGGAGTCGTTATCTGAATTTGAAGACTAAGCCACTATGGTCTGACTTTATTGTATTGCCTTTATCACAGCAGGCCTATAGGATCATCACAATAATGTTTAGGAATGAAGGGGTGAATATTGTTGATATTGTCAACTGGCTGTCTAAGTCTTGTGATATTCAGGGGAATCCAGTCCCTATTCTGGACGAAGAGGGGTTTTGGAATGGGGGTTGGAAGTTTGGGGTAAAGCTTCATTCCACAGATTCTGGCTGAATGCATCTGCCTAATTGTTTCTTTCTGAAGAGGGATAAGGGGTTCCTTTTTTATCCTGGGCAGCCTAGAGTTTGCTTTAAATGTGGGTCTCGAACCCACATTAGTACCTCCTGCACTGTACTTAAATGCTCTTACTGTGGGGAGATGGGTCATCCAAGTGCCCATTGTTTTCAAACCTCAAAATGTAATCTTTGCGATGAGGTGGGTCACACGTTTGAAACCTGCCCCTTAGCTGCAAAAAATACTGCAGATGCTGATTATGGGGTACAAGATCATTACATCCGGGGGGCAGTTAGACTTGGTATTCCTACTAAGGGAGGGAGAGGCCCTGATACTGGAGGGGTTGTTCCCCCCTTGGCCGAACCTGGTTTGTTAGACTCATCTGCTTCCCAGATGAGTACCACGGCTCCGCCTGAAGTGGAGGCTGCGGTGGTCTCTGGGGTGGATCGGGGGAAGTTGTGAGCTTCGCACCCTTGTTAGCAGATTTGGAATCTCCGGATGCTGGGTTTGTGGTGGTTAATGAGAAGAAAGGGAAATCTGCCAAAGGTAGGGGGAAACTGGGGAAGAAACTGGCTGCACCTGCTCCTGTTGTTTTTATGGCTGACCCAAATATGTTCTCAGTTTTGGAAGAGTGTCCAGTGGATGACCCTAGTGGGTCTGGGCCTCCTCTACCCTTGTCTGGGTTAGAATCTACTGAACCTGTTGCTGACCAGGTGGGCCTAGACCACCTGACGGTAAGATGGTAGGATCACAAGGCCTAGTAAGGTGAAGTGAATGTTACCGCTATGCTCCTTGTTCCTTCACTTTCGGTGGCATCCTTGAATGTGAACAGTATTAAGACTCCTGAAAAGCGCCAAAGAACTTATTCACATTTTTTGTCTGACAATCTAGATTGCGTTTTTCTGCAAGATGTCCGCTTGCATTCTCTTGAGGAGGTACAGACTGCCTCTGCAGGTTGGATTTGGGGGGACTGTTTTTAGTCCTTGGGTGCTGACCTATGTAGTGGGGTTGGAATATGTTTTTTCATTTTCATGTCACTGTGATACACCAGATAGAAGTTCTGGCTGGCAGGGTCTTGGTCCTAGACATTAAATGGGGTTCCTTATACTTGAGGTTGATTTCTTTGTATGCCCCTCAATCTAAGTTTGACCGGGTGTCCCTGTTTAATTCACTTTATCCCTTTTTATGCTCTCCTTATTACATTATTCGGGGGGGGGGACTTTAACTGTACCTTGCCTTTAACTGTGGCTTCTGGGACAAAGAAGAAGGTGTATTGTGATGAGGCTAGTTTGTTGAAACTCATCTCAGACGCTGGTTTAGTAGATGATTTTGGGCCGTCTACTGGAGGGTCTGGGGACACTTATTTCTGTGGACCAAGGGCTTCCAGAATAGATTACTTTTTTCTCACTTCTGAGGTCACTGTTCAATCTAGATCTCTGCAGGATGTTGCTTTCTCTGATCACAGATTACTGAGACTGACCTTGGCTGATGTTCCTGCAGCTCGGAGAGGGCCGGGTATCTGGAAATTGAATTCTGCATTATTGCATATCCCCTGTGTAATGGGTGGGTTACACTCTCTTTTTCTGGCCAGGAAGTAGATCTCCTTTTTATATGATGATTTAAATATTTGGTGGGAGGACACTAAATGGGAAGTTCGGGTTTATTTTAAGGTGGTGGGTTGTTTAAATGGGCAATTATCACATGCTGAGTTACGGCATCTTAGGGAATGGCTTCATTTTTTGTCCACTCATAGACAGTTTCTTGGCCCCGACTGTCTGCAACAGATTGCAAGCTTGAAAATGGAACTGGCTAAGGCTCAGTCTCAGGTTTTACATGATATGGAAATGAAACACAAATTCAAGACTTGTGGCAGGAAAAAAGATACTTTGCCTTTTGAGTACTTGACATCTCTTAGGCATTCAAGGGGTATGTTGTATCTGAACACCCCAAGAGGTGGGAAAGTTTCTACCAATGATGATATTTTGGAAGAAATTCATGCCTATGTTTCTACATCATTTAAGAGCAAGACGCTTTCCAAAGACGCCATCTGTGATTGGTTTGCTGGTAGGTCAGTCCCGGCTTTGTCCTTGGCTGACTGGCTTGAATTGGTGTGACCTATTACAGTGGAGGAACTGAGGTCAGTGATTTGGTCTTTATGATTGGGCATTACTCCTGGATCTGATGGGTTGCCTCATGAGGTTTATAAAACCTTATGGGAGGTTTTGGATGTTGATTTCTGCCAGGTCCTGAATGATGGGCTGCAGTCTGGGGTTCTTCCTCATAGCATGTTGCAGGGTGTGCTACTCCTTTTGTATAAAGACAAGGGCGATCATGGGGATTTGGGTAATTGGAGACCTTTGTCTCAGAGGTAATTTAAGGAAGTATTTTTTCACAGAGAGGGTTGTGGATGCATGGAACGGCCTTCCGGAGGAGGTTGTGGGGTCAAAATCAGTGGTGGAATTCAAGCATGCATGGGATAGTCATAAGGCAATTCTGGGTGGTGGGAGTAGGAAGACATAGGCTGCTGGTTAACTAGGATCTGCAGCTTATCCAGTAGGTAGGGAAAGGGGCAGACTGGGTGGGCCAAGCGGTCCTTATCTGTCATCAAATTCTATGTTTCTATGTTTGTCGTTGTTGAACTCAGATTACAAAATACTGATGAAAATATTCTGTCTACGGTTAAGGAAGGTTATGGGTACCCTCTTACATCCGACACAGTTTAGTGGAGCACCTCTCAGAAGGGTTCAGGATGCACTGATCTTACTTAGGGAATTGGTCTCTAACGGTAAGGCTGGAGAACTGTTTTGGCATTTGGTTTGCCTGGATCAGTCCAAGGCCTTTGATCAGGTAGAATATACTTATCTTTGGGAGTGTCTGTCGAGGTATGGATTTCCTTCCCAATTCATAGGACGGCTACAAACGTGTTATAGGGGCATTACTTTGATCCCCTGTGTGAATGGTTGGGCGGGTAGGGAAATTGAGGTACAAAGGGGGGTACGACAAGGGTGTCCATTGAGTCCCTTGCTTTATGTGCTTTCTTTAGATCCCCTCTTACATGCCTTTCATAGTTCCGATGACATTGTGGGGTTATTGATTGGATGTAGAGATCCTCAGATAATTACTTTAGCGTATGCTGATGATCTGATTTTAGTTCTAGCAGATAAGGATTCTGTTATTGCGGCAAGGGAGTTATTACGTGTCTTTTCTGATTTGACTGGGTCCTCTATTAACTGGTTCAAGAGTGGGATTCTGCCCTTGGGGTATGATGCGTCTGATGTGTCCTTGGTTTGGGGTTTGCCTATTGTATTTGACTACAGGAAAAATCTGGGTATTTACTTTGGAGGTCTAGATGACCACAGGCATAATTGGGACCGACAATTGTTAGAAGCTCGCAACAGGGTTCAGTTTTGGAATAAAGGCTGTATGTCCAAAGCTAAATGTATTTATTTGCTTAAGACTTTTTTGTTGCCATATTTTTTGTTTATTGCTGTGGTTTTTTCCCCCTCCCATCTCTATAGAGGCTTCTCTTTATGGGGTATTTTTTCTTTGTTTATGGGGTAGTAGGCTAAATCCTCTAAAAAGGGGTATTACGTATTTACCTCTTAGTGAAGGTGGTTTGGGGATGGTTAATCTGGTAGTTTTTTCATAGTATCTTTCTTTTTTACAACTCAGTGCCCTTACTTAGAGGGCAGGCTATGATCTGGTCCCCGTGGGTGGCAGATGGTGTTGATTCTTTATTGACGCAGTGGGGCATGGACTCCTTTTTAGCTCGCCAGGTTAGGACGGGTGACTTGTCTAGTCATTTTTGCATGATGTTTCAGAAATTGAAGGCGTGGCATGTTGTTAGACGCTTGCTTCTTTCTCAGACACGTCAACAATTTTATTTATCCGTATTGCATGATTTCTTTTTAATTGATCCCTGGTTTCATGTTAGGCCTGCTGCTGAACAACAAGCTAAATTACAGTTCTTAATGAGTAAAAGGGTGCCTAGACATATGTGGGATTTTTTATGGCTATGTTTACATAGGAAATTAGGCATGAAAGGAATTAGGAAACATAATGAACTGTCTGAACGATATGTGCCCTAGTGAGGTGTCCTGTTTTGGAGTTGTTGAAATGATTGAATATTTTTTTGTAGAGTGTCCTTTTACTGTTTCATTTTGGTCTCATTTTCACGATACATGGCCTTTGAATCCCTTTAGGGTTCTCTCAACTGACATTTGGGTGGACGGGTTCTACCGAGCTCTGGATTGTGTATGATGCAATTACATTGGGCCTTGTGATGGGCCATATTAGTTTTCAGTTATGGCAAGCTAGATGCTCTGTCACACTTAGACAGAAATTACTTTCTGAATCTCAGATAGTTCACAACATACGCAAAACTGTGTTTACTTGAAGGGGGCAGGAGCAGGGAAAGGTGCATCCTGAATTGTTCAAATTGTGGTGGAGGAAGATGACTTGGTTAGATACAGGGTGAGGTCTTTGTGTCTGACCTTGTCCTGTATTGGGATAAGATGGTTTCCCTTGTGCAGTGAGGAAGCCGTTCTCTGTATATGCTGGTATGCCTTTCACTGTTTTTCTGTACAAATATATGTTCCACGATAACTTACATGGACAGTCTTGGATTTTGGTTTATTTTCTGTTAGTTTCTTGTCTTGTTTTTGATATAGATAATTGGGGGGTATGGTTCTGTTTTTCTTTCACAATCTTATTACAACTGTCGTGTATTTTGTTTCTGCTTTTAGCATTTTTTTTCTTGCTTATTTATATCTTGATTGCTTATTTGCTTTTTATTATGATATGTACTTTAATTTTGTGTGTGGTAACACTATTTTGTATTGTTTTGATTTTGTTGTTATGAATAACAACTTCTCCTACTCTGCCAGCAGGGGGCTTAACTTCCTGGGACCAGAATGGAGGAGCCCTGTTTGGAGCCGGACAGAGGAGGAGTAGGAGGAGGAGGAAGTGCTGATGTGAAATGGAGGCTGGTGTACCTGCAGGTGAGCAGTTCTCCCTGCCTGCAGGTCCAGCTTTGGAGAATGATCCTGTTTCATTGAATGAGGAGATTGATGATATGGATACTACTCAAGTAACTTTGCAGGAGGAGATTTTTTCTGTAGATAATCTGGTGACACAACTGTTGAAGCAGCAACGGATTTGGTTGCTGAATTTGCTGACATTGACGGAGGCAGCTCAAGGAACTAATCCAGAGGACCTGTCTGTGCCTAATATGAAGCCTGCAAAGGCAGTGGATGCTGGCAGTGGGACCAATGGAGTGGAAGTGAGGAAGGTAGCTGCAGGTGATGCAGCAGAAGTGGCCAACGTCCTTGGTCGGCAGTGCTGAGACAGCAGTTCATAAAGGAGAAATACCACTGGTAGTAGTGGAAGGTACCGTGAGTACAAATCAAAATGTTTTTACAGCTTATCAGTCTGCAGCAGTTAAAGTTGCTAAAAGGCGTGAATCCATGATAATGCTGAAACGAGATGATTCAGCTAGGAAAGCGGGTGTGGGAGACATGATTGCAATGGCAGAAGAAGGCAAGAAGACTTTGTCTAAAAACATTTTGGGCAGTGAAATGCTGGATAGAGATGCAGGAAAGCTGGTGGAAGGAGGGAAAGTGGTTGAAATAAATAAAGATTCAACACAGAAGGATGTATGTGGGATAACTGAACAGTGTGTGGGTCACTTGCATCAGTAGCATAGCGCTCTACTACCAGATTATGATCAGAATGTTTTTGTGACCGGGTTAACTGTGGAAGAGGCACTAAAGCAAGCAGGTTGGGTCAGACAGTCTAAAGACCAACCGTGAGTCTCCCCAGAGAGATTGCAGGGTGCAGCAAGTGATCCCCTGGAGGTACCTTCCTCCCTGAAACTAAATGTCTCGCCTCAGATGCATGCCCCATTTCTAAACACATTGGCTCAAGCTGCAAGATCCATGGATGGCAATGCTCAATGCATGGAGGAAGGAACAGCTGGCAGTAACCCCCTTCCCCAGCCTCAGATCTGGCCCCCCACACCCAGGATACCATAAATCAAACACAAACTGCTCCTGGACTTCCAAAAGCCCATATCAGTGAAGAGGGCCACCCGAGACATGGGCATCTTGGTACTGGAAGGCCTGAGGCTGGACTACAAGGCCCCAAACCTAGGACATTTGCCGGGTTATTCCATGCGCCTCCGAACAGGCCAAATGGAAAAATGCAGTTCGCATCAAGTACGGGGGAGGCCTGGAGGTGTACCCTGACAGGATACACATCAGGAAACTACTGATTAAAGAGCATATGGGGTTCTCAGTGCATTAAATTTATGCACTTATACATGCATCAGGTGACCCCATCTTCGATGTTAGCTTCAAAACAGCAGAGGGCTTGGAGCGATACTAGCAGAGATATCAGGGCCTGAAACAAACACCTGAACGGAAACCTTTCGTGGTCATTCCCCTTTCCAGACCAACATTTCATACAATGACATTTCTTTTTAAAAATGAGGGGGTTGCGATATGAGACATTTTATACTGGCTGAAAACTAAATGCTCAGTATTGGGGATCCTGGACCTGATTATTGATTCAGAAGACATATGGACAGGGGGTTGGCGGATTAAAGTGAGATTACCACAGATGAATGAAGCAATACAGCACCTCCCCAGTTGCTTCTATCTAGGGCGGGATCATGATTTTATATACTATGCAGGCCAGCCCAGATCTTGTATTCAAGGTGGATCCTACTCCCTTCTAAGTAGTGCCTGTGACCAACTAAAATGCTCATTATGTAATGGTATTGGGCATGTAGCAATCAAGTGCCCTTTGCCATTGCACTGCAACTTCTGTAATGAAATGACACACTCCTTCCGGAACTGCCCTTGGGCATTTCATAGTGGCCCTGAAACTATGGAAAATGAGGAAGTTATTGAAGAGATGCCCCAGGAAGATCAGCAGTCTACTACACATAGAGGTCAACTTTCTGGCTCTCCCATGGATGGGGCAGATCTCATAGTGAGCTCACCAGTTCGGAGTCAGGAGGCACCTCCACAGTTAGCAAAGCAGGTTCACGAGGAAAGAGACGGTGAAGTATTGGGCTCTCAAACATTGGATTAACCTGAGGTGGTACAGAGAGATACCCCTTCCCACAATCTAAAGCAGGCTCTGGCCTCAGAAATATTTTTACCACCCCCCACTTACCGAGCAATGGGAGCAGCAAAAGTCCAGAAGGATTACAAGGAGCCAGATGAGGAAAGATGATGGGTTACAAGGAGGGAGTCAGAATTTCCTACTGCAAACCAGTAATAGATTTTCCTCCTTGATAAAGAGGAAACAATGGGCAGATGAGGAGGATGAATCAGATACCTCTTCCTTGGTCTCATCCCTCCCGGATTTGACCACGGATAATGAAAGAACTTCTGTAGAGTTGAAAACTTTGAAAAAGAAGAAAAAAAAGAAAACGAAACGATCGAACAGCAAGTTGCCTGGGAAAGGAGATGATGGTGTTTCGTTGTCAGATGTCACGTGACTTACACAATGCCTGGGATTCTAGCAGTGGGGTCGCTTAGCGCCAACAGTATTAAAAAAACCCAGAGAAGATGTACAACCTTTTATTTGTTGAGGGAATTAAGGATGGATATTGTTTTCCTACCAGATATGAGACTACACACACTTAGAGAACAATTCTTAGCTGAACAAGCATGGCACAGTAGTCCATCTTTTTGGTCTTTGAGGGAGGAGATATGCTCAGGGTTGGGCATTTTGATCTCGGGTAAGGGGCAATAATATCTAGACTTATGGATCTTATACCAGGCCATGTTTTGCTGCTTGATGTGAGATTCAAGGGTCACAACCTTATACTTGTGAACCTGTATGACCCACAGACAAAATATCAACTAATTGAGATGTTTAAAAAGCTTTAGCCTTATTTACATATGACTAAATCTGAGTATTTTTTTGGGGGGGGATTTTAACTGCATTTTGTCTTTACAGGATAAGATAGGATTTACTAATAAAGTATATAATGATTCTAATTTTCTGAATAGGATGTATAAATGTGCCAACCTGATTGACTGTGCTGGTAAAAAATCTACAACTTCCTGTTGCTAGCCTTGCTTGTAGAGCAGAAAGCAGCTAACTAAAAGAAGCTACATTTTCTTATTAATTTAAAACTTATATCTCAGCAGGAGTCATTGTCTGTTAAGATAAAGTAGACAGATAACTTTATTAGAAGTAGAAGGGGTCTTATTTAGGGTTAAAAAAGAAAGAAAAGAAAGAAAGTCAGTGTGTGTTCTGTGCAGGGAAGGATACTAATCAGCTGACTTTGCTAAACCAGTAGGAGGAAAGAGAGCCTACCTGGGGGTGTGGTTTAGACACTATAAAAGCAGGTGAGTCAAATTACAACTTCCTGTTGCTAGCCTTTTTTCTTATTAATTGGCCTCCACCCACCCACCCAAAGCCAGTTCTACTTTTATAGCCACTGGATTTGACTGTCAACAGGAACTTCCTGTGGCAGTAGGAAGGAAAGGATCATAGAGAAACATTGGTTTTGTCAACCCTAAGGGAAAAAGTAGTCTTTCCCCTAGCTGCTGGTGGTCTATATTGAGCAAGGAAGAAGGAGGCTACTGAAGAAGATAGGAAGTTGCTGTCCCAGAACAGGAAGGGTGAAAGTTGTAGGAGGAGGGAGAGAATAAGCATCCAGAGAAACAGTAGAGAGGACACAAAATAAGACATGATAGGAGTGGTGCAGTGCAACACAAGGGCAGTGTTCCAGGAGACATTCTGAGTGCTATGATGCTGCCCATTTGCAAGACACCTCTAGTTTGAGAGGAGGGGTTGCCCATCTCCAGGCTGACCTGGCTAGGATTCTGGAAACCTCCTCCCCATCCAGGACCACCAGGGCCAATACCACTACCTCAAAGGTTGCCAAGAAAGAGGAGAGGCTGGACCAGGTTGGGCTCAAGGAGGGAGAGGGTGGTGGAACAGAGTTGCATTCCTTCAGCTGTACCTCTCCATAATTCATTTGCTCTTCTGGTGGATAGTGGTTCCTCTATGGAGGCACCTGCAATGGGAGACCAAGGAGGATGGGGAACCTTCACAAAGGAGACCCACAGGAGGGTGGCATGGGACCCCACAGGGGAAGAGCAACTCTGGTGGGGACTCAATCATTGGGGGTAGAAATGGGGAGGAAGGTGAGAGGGAGGTAGCCGTGCCTCCCACACTGGCTTGGAGGGACAGTAGCGAATCCTCAGGATCATGGGAGGAGCTGCATGAGGGAGGGTGCTGGATGTCATTGTCCACCTAGGGACAAATGACCTGGCTAGGAATGGGATCAGAGCAGTGCAAGAGGAGTTTGAAGAGTTGGGAAGGGGCCTAAGACAAGTACGGTAACCTTATCAGAGGTGCTGCCTGTCTATGGCAAGGGAGATGCTAGGGCACTTCTCACCACGGAATTCAAAGAGTGGTTGAAAAACTGGTGTGGAGCTCAGGGTTTTGGCTTCATTGGGGACTGGGGCACCACCTGGAAGGATGCAGACCTATACTGGTGCGATGGTCTGCATCTGTCCCGTGGTGGAACCAGAATCCTAGGGGGGTGAGAGGTTTAATGCTTCATTGGCAAGCATTATAACTAGCCAAGGGGAGGCACTGAAAGGAGCAGGGAAATCGAGCTTCCCCCACAAAACATGGTGATTAGTGAGGTAAACACCAAGGTACAAAAGTTATTAGGGAGCAGAAACAGATTTAAATGTAAAAAAGGCAAAGGCAGTAAGGACAGAAATGGGGCTAAAGGGCAAGGCTATCAAAAGTGGAGGGTGATGATTACCAATGCCGTAGTCTGTGTAACAAGCCCTGAACTAGTGGCCTTGATGGAAGAGGTTGCCTGGATATTGTGGCAGTCACAGAAACATGGCTACAGAGAACCATGACTGGGATGTCAACATACCAGGATACACAATCTACAGGAGGGACAGGGAGGGTTAAAGAGAGGAGGAATAGCCTCATGTAAAGGAAGGATCAAACAACAGAACTAAAGAGTAACAGGGAGCAGATGAGGCACTTTGGGTCACCCTGGAGACAGAAATGGCATCATTAATCCGCATGGGGGTTAGGATAGACCCCATCTGTGGGAGGGAAATGGACAAGGAAATGTTAGATGGCTTTCTTTAGAAAGGCAGAAAAGGGAGATATTGTGGATGGGGGACCTGAATATGCCAGGATGTTAATTGAGCACCTTTGCTGCAGGCACATCCAAGAGCAGGGTCATTCTTGACAAGGCATAGGGGCATGCCTCAGACAGCTAGTATTGGAACCCACTGGAGTGAGCAACCTTAGACCTGGTACTCTAAAATGGGGATGGAAAAGAATCTCAGATTTAGAAGTGGGTAGCCATCTGGACAAGGAACAGCATTTTGACAGTGTAGTGTTCACGATAACACAGCCATACAATCAAGCCATACAAAAAGCAAGAGTACTGGACTTTAGGAGGGCTGACTTTGGGAAAACGAGAGAGTTTCCCAGAAAAGCAGTAGCAAACAGGCAAGAAGGAGGAGTGGAGGAACAATGGGGAGTGATCAAAACAGCCTTCACAGAGGCAACAAGCCTTTGTGTAAAGCAAATCAATAAAACACAATGAAGGAAAAAAAATGCTATGGTTCTCAAAAGAGGTGGCAGGAAAGGTTAAGGAGAAAAGGACAGCATTCAGGAAATATAAGAAAACACAGAAGGAGCAGGACAGAGAACTTTATCAGTTAAAGCAGAAAGAGGCTGGAAGGCAGTCAGAATAGCAAAGGCCCAAACCGAGGAAAGGATAGCTAATTCTGTTAAGAGGCATAAGACCTTTATAGGTACATTAGGGAGTGAAGAAAGACCAAAGGAGGGATACTGAAGCTTAATAAAGGGGAGGAATGTGGGTAGAGGGTGACAGTGAAAAAGCTGGGATACTGAACGAATATTTCTGCTCAGTATTCACAAAGGAAGAGGAGGGAGAGTTACCTAAACCAAACAAGAGAAACTCTCTGAAGACAGGGGTTGATACCAGTCCATTTACAGAAGAAAGGGCTCTGAAAGAACTAATAAAATTGAAGGTGGACAAAGCAATGGAGCCTGATGGGATTCACCCAAGAATTCTAAAAGAACTAAGGGTAGAACTAGTGACACCGCTGACTACTCTCTTTAACAAATCATGGGAGGATGAGGTGGTACCCGAGGACTGGAAGAGGGCAGATGTGATTCATCTTCACAAAAGTGGGAGCAGGACAGAGACAGGAAACTACAGACCAGTAAGTTTGACCTCAGTGGTAGGGAAAATGATGGAATCACTTTTGAAGGAAAGAATTGTTGAGTACCTAGAGGCCAGTGGGGCACAGGACCCAAGGCAGCATGGATTCACAGCAGGAAGGTTGTGTCAGATGAATCTAATAGATTTCTTTGACTGGGTGACCAAAGTAGTAGACCAGGAGGGGCTGTGGACATGGCCTACCTAGATTTTAGCAAGGCATTTGATACAGTCCACACAAAGATTAATTCACAAGATAGCCAGCAGGTGGGTCACCCTCAGGTAGCCTGGATAAAAAATTACAGACAACAGGACGCAAAGGGTAGTAGCAATGAGTACACAGGAAGAAAGGAGGGTTACTAGCCGGGCATCGTGAGGGTTCAGTATTGGGACCGGGTCTTTTAATGTCTTTATAAGTGACATTGCAGAGGAACTGGAAGGAAAAATATGTCTCTTGCAGATGACACAAGATCTGCAAATAGGTTGATACACAAGATGGAGTGGAAAGGATGAGAAGGGACTTGGCAAGGTTGGAGGAATGGTCAAATGTATGGCAGCTCAGATTCAATGCAAAAAGTGCAAGGTAATGCACATGGGAAACAAAACCCAGGGGAAGCATACACAGGGGGGTGAGATACTGACAATGCAAAAATAGAAAGGACCTGGGGTAATTATATCAGATGACCTAAAGGTGGGCAAGCAATGAGAAGGCAGTAAGGAAGGCTGGGGGATACTGGGATGCATAGGAAGAGGCATCAATAGTAGAAAACAGGGAAGAAGTTATGCCTCTGTACAGACAGTTGGTGAGACCCCATCTGAGTCATTGTGTGCAGTTCTGAGACCCCATCTCCGCAAAGACATAGACAGAGTGGAGGCTGTCCAGAGGAGGGCAATCAAAATGGTGCAGGGTCTGCACCAGAAGACACACGGAAAGACTAAAGGAGCTTAATATGTATACCCTTGAGGAAAAAGAGGAGAGAGGGACATGATAGAAACTTCGGCACCTCAAGGAATTAACAAAGTCCAAGAGGGTAGCATCTTCCAGAAAAGAGATGCAAGAACAAGGGGCACAATTTGAAGATAGAAGGGGATGGCTCAGAGGTAATGTGAGATAGTATTTTTCACTGAGAGGGTTGTGGATGCATGGAACAGCCTCCTGAGGAGGTCGTCGAGTCAAGAACAGTGGGGGACTTCAAGAATGCATGGGACAGGCATAAGGCAGTCCTAGTGGGGGGTAGGAGAAAGTAAGCTGTTGGTTAACTAGGATCTGCAGCTTATCTGTTAGATAGGAAAATGGGCAGACTAGGTGGGCCAAGCGGTCCTTATCTGCCATCAAATTCTATGTTTCTATGTTTCTATGTTTGTATGTAGTCCAGCACATACCTTTTATAAAGGAAGATTATCTACTAGGATTGACATGATATTTGTTTCACAACGGATGCCTGTGGCTGCATGTGAGACTCTCCCCATTAAAACCTGTGATCATGTGCTACTTCTAGTAAGTTTAGTCACCTCTGGCAACAAGCCATCGCCAAGTGCAGTTTAAAGGTTTATTGTATCCTCCTTAGAGGATCCACACTTTCTAGCAGCATTGCAGGAAGAAATTTTGGCCCATCTTTCAGTCTTTGATCTATATGACAACCCCTTGATATGGTGGCAGGATACTAAAAGGGACATTGATTTATTCTGTAGCAGATGGGCTAAACAGGTGGCCACTTCTAAATATCTAAATTATCTTAAACTCAGTCATAGGTTGCAGATTTTATTGTCTCAGGTGGTGGACACTGGGGAAGGCTTATCTGAACAAATAACCTTAGTTAAAACAGACATGATAAACTTTCAGTATGACAGGGCTCACATGATGTTTTTTGCACGGAAGTTTGGCACCCAGGGGAAAGCAAGTCAGCTGACCCCATATGACAGTTGTCATCAGCAGGTGGAAGCCCGATTCATGACGGAACTGTGGACAGAGGCAGGGGGCATCATGAAGGATGGGGCGGAAATGTTACAGGTAGTGGAGACACGTGTGAGACAGGTCTTTGGACAGTCTGAGGCTTGTTCGGACTCCCTAATGGATGTCTTACAGCATCTTGTCCTCGCTAAGATCCCACGGGGGGAGGCAAAGTTTCTTCTATACCAATCATGAAGGCTGAGCTGCTTAGTGCAATTGCGGCAGCTAAGTCAAGTACTTCCCCTGGACCTATTGGACTGCCGGGAGAGTTTTATAAAAAAATGGTGGAAGAATTGGGTGATCATTTATTAATAGTTTTTAATGAGATATTCAGTTCCCCTTACCACAAGCATTAGCTGACAGCCTCTTGATTTTTTTGTATAAAAATGGTCAATATATTGACCTGGAGGCCAATTACTTTACTGAACATAGATTGGAAGTTATTAAGTAAAATTTTATGTACCAGATTGGCGAATGTGGCCAAATATGTTGTTTCTTCAGTCCAAAGTGTGGTATACCTCACAGGTCAATGCTGGATTACTTGAGGTTACTCAGAGAGCTGTTCAGCCAGCATGGTACTCAGGGGATTCTCCTAATTTTGGATCAATTGCAAGAATCTGATGCAGTTCCCCATGATTATTTGTTTGCAGTTCTAAGGAAGTATGATATACCCGAGGGGTTTGTGAGATGGGTGGAACTTTTGTATAAACATGCGTCTTCCACTCTAGTAGTAAATGTAGGAGAGGGGAACATATACCAATCCTAAGAGAGGTATAGCAGGGGTGTCCCTTGAGCCCTCTGTTATACACACTAGCTATAGATCCCGTTTGAGAAGGTTAGAAGCAGATAGGGACATAGGCCACACTAGGAGGTCACCACATCAACAGTTCCCAGTGGTTCTGGCTTATGCCGATGATGTGACGCTTCTGGCGGCAGACAGAATGCAGGAGAGAAAGCCCTGGGAATTGTAAAAGAATTTGCAAAGGCATCAGGGTCCAGAATTAATAAAGATAAATGTGGAGGAGTGGTACTAGATGAGGCACAGGACTTAAGTTTCGATCCAATAGGTGGTATTCAATTATCAGACCCTGCGATAAAAATTTGGGGAGTTCTTTTTGGAAACAAGGATTTGGGCCACCCTAAATTGGGAAGCATGTAATGAGAAAGCAGAGGAGAAACTGAACTGCTGGAAATATTTCCCTATGTCCAGGAAAATAAAATATTTTTTTTTGTTTAAAACCTTTATCATCCTCCTTTTTTTAACTATGAGTAGCATATTTCCCTTACCCGTTAAGTTAGAAACAAAGATCTATAATACAGGCTTTAGATTATTATGGGGCAGCAGATTAAATCTGGTTAAGCAACAGATAACATATAGGCCTATTCAGGAGGGGGGGGCTGGACATGTTACACCCAGTCATTTTTTTTTCACCATGTATGTGTATCCTAATATTTTACCGTTGCTAACTGGTAGCACCCTGCCATGGGTGGAATTTTTTAGAGACAGATGTGATCTGTTTTTTCACAAATGGATGACTCAGTCATGGGGCTCCTGTAGAACTACCTTGATGGTAGAAGCTGTGTATATAAAGGAAGTTTTTAAGAAATTGAAGGGATGGAACCTGACAGTACAGGATATGAGGTATACTGTAAGTTAGGTTGCCTATTAAAATAGTGTGGTGAAAGAGGTAGATAGGGTTCCTTGTTTTGCTCTTCCACACAATATTTCAACTATGGATGTAATATCTCAGCTGACAGAAGTGCGAGTCTCTCCAAAAATGTGGGACACACTGTGGATGTGTTGCCATGACCGACTTAGGCCCTGTCCACACTACGCCTCTGTAACATTACAGAGTGCCCAAACTGTTACTGCAATGGTTTGCATTTACACCAGTATCGTTACAGAAGGTGTTTTCGTAACCATTGTTGAAACCACATATAAGGTGGTTTCAGAAACAGTTATGAAACCAGTTATGCCTCGGTAACATTACCGGGTGAAGTGTGGATGCATGGTAACAGTCTCCTGCAGGGCCCGTGACGCAGTGCAAGCTGCATCCTGGGAACAGGTGCTGCCGTAATGGTCACCCGGCACCCCTAATGTGGACCGGCAGTACCAGTCCCATAACGGACACCACTGCAATGTGGGCACACTGCACCGCTCCCCAGTTGTAACAGTTTCTATCCATTAAGGGGTCTGAGCGGTGCAGTGTGGACGGGGCCTTAATGTCGGGGGAACCATCACTACAAGGCAGTAGTGGACAGGGTATATTTAAGAGAAGGTTGTGTGAATCAGATCGAAACAATGAGACATTTGTATTTTGAGTGTTCATACATTGATGGGCTATGGGATTTGCTGGCTGGGGTTTACCACAAATACGACACATGAATTATGGTATTTTAATATATGGGAAATTGGAGGAGGGTGGAAGAAATTTCAAAAGGGAAAGCTGCAAGTAGTTTTAGTAACCCTAAAATGGGTCATATGGCAAATCAGATGTCAATATGTATTGCAGCAGAAAATTACTGATGCGTCAGGACTAACTGGTCAAATAAACACAGAAGTGAAAGATATCAATAAAAAAGAATGGGAAAGGTCATGCCAGATGAATCTAATAGATTTCTTTGACTGGGTGACCAAAGTAGTAGATCAGGGAGGGGCTGTGGACATGGCCTACCTAGACTTTAGCAAGGCATTTGACACAGTCCCACACAAAAGATTAATATATAAGTTAGCCAGCCTGGGACTGGGTCCCAAGACGATAGCCTGGGTAAAGAATTGGCTGGAGAATAGGACACAGAGGGTAATAGTAAATGGAGTCCACTCTGAAGAAAGGGAGGTTACTAGTGGGATACCACAGGGTTCAGTATTAGGACTGGTCCCTCTTCAATGTCTTTATGAGTGACATTGCAGAGGGACTGGAAGGAAAAGTATGTCTCTTTGCAGATGACACAAACATCTGCAACAGAGTTGATGCACAAGGTGGGGTGGAAAGGATGAGAAGGGACTTGGCAAGGTTAGAGGAATGGTCAAATGTATGGCAGCTTAGATTCAATGCTAAGAAGTGCAAGGTAATGCACCTGGGAAACAAAAATCCAGGGGAAGAGTACACAATGGGGGGTGAGTTACTAACAACAACGAAAATGGAAAGGGGCCTGGGGGTAGTCATATCAGATGACTTAAAGGTGGGCAAGCAATGTGAGAGAGCAGTAAGGAGGGCTGGGGGATACTGGGATGCATAGGGAGAGACACCACCAGTAGAAAACAGGAAGTTGTTATCCCCTCTGTATAGACAGCTGGTGAGACCCCATCTGGAGTACTGCATGCAGTTCTGGAGACCCAGTCTCTGCAAGGACATAGACAGGATGGAAGCTGTCCAGATGAGGGCAACTAAAATGGTGCAGGGTCTGCACCGGAAGACATATGAAGAGAGACTAAAGGAACTTAATATGTATAGCCTTGAGGAAAGGAGGAAGAGGGGGGACATGATACAAACTTTCAAGTACCTCAGGGGAATCAACAAAGTCCAAGAGGGTAGTTTCTTTCAAAAAAAGAGAAGTGCAAGAACAAGGAGGCACAATTTGAAGATGGGGGGGGTCGCTCAGAAGTAATGTAAGGAAGTATTTTTTCACAGAGAGGGTTGTGGATGCATGGAACGGCCTTCTGGAGGAGGTTGTGGAGTCAAAAACAGTGGCTGAATTCAAGCATGCATGGGACAGTCATAAGGCAATTCTATGGGGTGGGGGTAGAAAGAGGTAGGCTGCTGGTTAACTAGGATCTGCAGCTTATCCATTAGGTAGGGAAATGGGCAGACTGGGTGGGCCAAGCTGTCCTTATCTGCCATCAAATTCTATGTTTCTATGTTAACATTTCTGCTGCAGATGCATGAGGTTTGGTGGAGGGACTGGCCTACAGCTGTGGCATCTGAAACTATATAAGGCTCTAGGGACTGGTGCTAGGAAGGCTTATGTTTGTTCTTTGGTTTTTCTGGAATAAATGGGGAAGGAAACAGTATGTTTTAGTAACACAATCAAGTTTCATTTGTTCTGAGTTAACACGTAGTTGTTAGTCTAAATTTTCTTAGGTATTACTGTCTGGGATGGGGTTTTCAGAGATGCAACATGATAAGAAGTTTCTTTTTGGTTTTAGGAAGATCTGGGTGGTATGTTTACAGCATGATTATAAGAACAGCTGTTTTTTTTATTTGTTTTTTCCATTTTGTTTCTTTTATGATGGTATTACTTTTGATTTAATTATGATGGGTAACCCTTTAATATGAAGTTCTTTTGTATGTTTTGATATGTTCTGTTTCGTTGATTGATGCATTACTCTTCTTGTGTACATGTGTTTTTTTAGTTATGAATAAAAAATTCTCCTACTCTTTTCAAGAAGTGCCATGGGATCTTTAACATCCACCTGAACTACCACCAGAACAGGCAGATGGGACCTCGGTTTAACATCTCATCTGAAAGACAGCCCCTCAGGAGCTCAACGCCCCACCCTCATGCTGCACTGCATTGTCAGTATTGGGATATTAACCCAAGTGCCCAGTGTGGGGATAGAACCCACAACCTTCTGATTTTCCAGCCTCAGAGGCAAGTGTGCTACCAGCTGAGCCACTGACACTAAGATTAAGATGTTGAGATGCCCATGCTATCTGGGTTATATAGGGAAAACAATGCAGCCCCTTTTGGTCTGCTGAAATGAACACACAAGTGACATAAGAAGGGGTATGACACAACTCTGCTATTGAAATACTTTCAAACCCTCAAGGTTAACCTGTCTTTGTTAAGATTTGTGGGACTAGAAAGGTAGAATGCTCTGCAAAGGGGTAATGAAGGGAAAGCTTCTCCTCAGAAAGGTGTACTGGATTGATAAATTTGCTACACTATACCTGAGATATGGTCTAAATGAGGAAATAGCCTGGATTAATATCATGTAATAACCTTAAAATGTGGTTAAAACAGTATTACATAAGAACAATCAAAGGTACTTTGAGTACAGTTTAAATGACTCTCAGACTTCGTAATACACAGTGTATAGTTTTAGTTTACTAACACTCTCATTTATTACCCCCCTCCCTTTCCATGCCAGCATCTTCTCTCCTAAGCTGAGCTCCCAGCTCAACACAAGGAGTTCCAACTTGAACCTTGCATGCAGCACTATCACCCTGAGTTACAAATAATATATGTTTAAATTTATGTGGTTTACCCTGTGAGATTATAATCTCCTTCAAATAGGGAGATGACTCTGCAGGGAGGCTAACCACTTGATATATCACTTGTCTAATGTGGCTAGTGAACTCTTCCATTGGCCACTTGAACAGTCCATGGACTGGGTGGGTCAGGGCAAAGGGTCTGCCCTGTGTGGCAAGCTCGGATTCCTGATTCAGAAATTCAGTTCTTTCCAGTCTCAAATGCTATGTCATTTACCTTCAGAAGTAAGTTAATGAACTAGAAATAAACTTAAAGAGGGAGTCTGACCCAAATTTCTAGCCTCAATAAATGCATAATTTGGATCAGCATATCCCCAGTCAGCTGCATGCAAGAAAAAATGAGATCTCTAAGTTACTTTGTTTAAAAGTTACAAGTAATTTTGTAACCCTAAATTTACTTCCTGTTCAAAAAAGCCAGTTTCAGTAAAGGGCTACTGATGATGTCACAACCAGAACTAGCCTAGCCATTCTTGCAAAATACCTTACAAAACTTATTTCTCCCATATTACATAAAACTGCAGTGATATTAAACATCTGGAAAATGAAAGCTGGCAATGGGTGAGTCAGGGCATGCATTTCCATAATGTGCAGATGCAAGGTACAGTACTTAAGAATGTGATGGGGTGAGGGGTTGGAAAGGAATATAGCATCACACATGGCTTTAGAATGACATAAATATATGCATTTTTTTATAATAGTGCAGGGATGAGATTTCAAAATGTCATCCAGTCTGCCACTGTGGAATGCAGCAATGACACAATCTCAGAAAGTAGGTGGGACATACAGTTTTGGAAAGTGGCAGGGATGCAAACATTCTTAATGTGGCTTTATCATATAGTTTTAGAATGTGGCAGAGATACACAATTTTGAAATGCAGGAGACACATAGTTGTGGAAGGTGGTAGGGATATGTAATTTCATAATGTGTCTTGGAAGGATTCATTTGGGATGTGGTGTAGTGATGAAAATTTTCAAAATGTGGTTGGTATGCTTGATATCAGATTGTGGTGGCAACATTCAGTTTTAGAATGTGGTGTGGACATGAAATCTCAGAAAGTGGCAGTGACACAGTTTCAGAATCTGGTAGTCACTTGGAATTTCTGAATGAGGCAGGGATGCATAATTTTAGAATGCAACTTGAGCATGCAATTTTTGAATGTGGCAGTGATACTCATCTTCAGAATGTGGTAGGTATGTGCAGTTTTGGAATATGGTGGGAATGCACATTTTTCTAATGCGACAATTACAGGCAATACTGGAGCATGGATGTTTACACACAATTTCAGAATGTGGCAGGCAGGTACAATTTTAGAATGTAGAAGAGACATGCAGTTCCAGAATGTGGCAGTGATGCACAATTTCAGAATATGGCAGTGACACTCAGTTTTGGAAAGTGGTGGTGATGCAAATTTCAGAATATAATGGAGATGCACAATTTCAGAATGTGGTGATGATGCACACATTAAGAATGTGACAATGATGCACAATTTCAGAATGTGGCAGTGACACTCAGTTTCAGAATGTGGCTGATGCTCAGTTTCAGAATGTGGCTAATGTGCAGTTTCAGAATGTGGCTGATGCGCAATTTTGGAATGTGGCTGTGACACGCAGTTTCAGAATGTGGCAGTAGCAAACAGTTTCAGAATGTGGCAGTGAGGTGTAGTTTTGGAATGAGGTGGTCATGAAAACTCGTGCAGTTTCAGAATGTGGTGGTGCCATGCAATTTCAGAATGTGTCAGTGCCATGTGACTTCGGAATGTGTTGTGTCGAGTGACATCAGAACGTGATGGTGCTGCATGACATCGGAATGTGGCGGTGCCACACCACTTTAGAATGCATCTGTGTTGCATGACTTTGGAATGTGGTGGTGCTGCACAACATCAGAATGGCAATGAAGTGCGACACTGGGATGTGGTGGTGCCACACAAATTCGGAACATGGTGGTGACACACAACTTTGGAATATGGTGGTGATGTAAGACTTTGGAATGTGGCAGTGCCGCATGACTTCAGAATGGTGTTGCATGACTTTGAAATGTTGTTTGTGTCAGACGACTTTGGAATGTGGCAGTGATGCATGACTTCAGAATGCTGCGGTGACGCATGACTTCAGAATGTGGCAGTGATGCACAACTTTGGAATGTGTTGGTGACACATGACTGAAATGTGGCAGAGCTGCATGACTTCAGAATGGTGATGCATGACTTTGGAATGTGGCAGTGACAAACAACTTCTGAATGTGGTGGTGATGCACAACTTCAGAATGTGGTGGTGCTGCATAACTTCAGAATCTGGTGGTGCCACACAACTTTGGAATGTGGCAGTGCCGCATGACTTTGGAATGCAGCAGTGCCTCACGACTTCGGAATGTGTTGGTGACACATGAATTTGGAATGTCATGTTGACACACAACTTTGGAATGTGGTGGTGACACACGACTTTGAAATGTGGCAGTGCTGCATGACTTCAGAATGGTGATGCATTACTTCAGAATGTGGCAGTGACACACAACTTCTGAATGTGATGGTGATGCACAACTTTGGAATGTGGTGGTGACCCACGGTATCCCATGAGAAGGGTGACTGCTGTTGAGTGCTTACAAAAAATGGTGACTCAATTGCGGCACCTGTTCTCAGGGCTAGTGGGCAAGGGGGGGAATGCAGGTATAGTGACATCCTGTCTCTATATGTGTATGTGCGTGAGGGGGAGCAATCACGCTGTGTGACAGGTGACAGGTTTGTGATTTGTAGCATGATGGTGGGTTGCTGAGCTGGCCATGTGGCATGGTAGGTTCATGGCAAGCTATGGTTGGGAGGGTACTGGGTTCGGTGCTGGGTGCGTCAGGATTTTTGCGCCACTCCAAGAAATTACATTTTTTTTTATTTTTCACCCCCCCCGACATGCAGCCTCCCTGGAATTAAGAATCTTTGGTAGTGGGGTGTGGGGGGCACAGCCCCATGCATAAACAAAAAAAATAAAGTTCCCCACACCCTTTTGCCATGTGTCAGGAGTGTACATCAGCGAAATGGATTTTCGCTGATGTACATTCGCCCTAATGACAATCGCCTATTCGTGATCCCCGTTATCACATAGACCCATAATGCACAATTTCAGAATATGGCAGTGGGGCACAGTTTCAGAATACAGTGGCGATGCTCAGTTTCAGAATCTGGCGGTGACATACAATTTTGGAATGTGGCAGTGATGTGCAGTTTCAGAATGTGGTGGTGATGCACAGTTTCAGAATGTGGCAAAGACACCATTTTTGGAATCTGATGGTGACAGTTTCAGAAAGTGGCAGTGAAACACAACTTTGGAACATAGTGTGGATGTGCAATTTTGGAATGTGGTGAGGATGCGCTATTTTGGAATTTGGCGAGGATGCACGATGTTGGATTGTGGTGGGGATGTGATGCACAATTTTAAAATGTGGTGGAAGCATACAATTCTGGAATGTAGCAAGGATGAGCAATTTCAAAATAAAATGGTGTGTCCTGCCATATTCCAACAGTGTACATCCTTACTTATATTCCAGAATTGTCAGTCCCCACTAAATTCTTCAATGCATGTCCCTGTCGCATTCTGAGATTGAGTGTCCCGCCACACTGCGAGATGGCACATCACTGCCACATACTGAGATTACATGTCTCCCTACAATATTCTAAAATTGTGCACCACTTTGACAGTCTACACCTTTGTTCAGCACTGCATTCCAAAACCACCTCCTGATGCATTCTAAAGTACAGTACCATGCATCTGAACATTCTGGAAACACAAGCGCTGCAGGCAGCCCTGTGTCAGTTTTGGTTTTTTAAATAAATACTGCAGCTTCAGTTTCAATAATTTTGAAGAAATAGGTCCTATAAAGCTGCTGATAGGAAGAACTAGTCTGTGAGTTCTGGTTGTGACATCATCAGTGGCTTTTCACTGAAACTGTCTTTTTTGAACAGGGAGTGAAATCAGTGTTACAAAACAGCCCATAACTTTAAAACGAAGTAATAACTGGCAAGCAATTTTTCCCATTGCTTGAGGCAGTTATAATTTGCCATTATAACCTGGGGGTTATAACGGCAAACACGCGCCATGCCACTCAAACAAAAGTCACATCCTAATTGGCTTGTAACTTCCACTGGGTGGGCTTAATGGAAAAAAAAAACATGGCAGCTCCTTCATCCCGCTTAATGAGGAGCCGCCACAGCAAGAGCACATCTTTTAATTTTTTAATTTTTAAACAGTTCTCTCCTCCTTTATTCCATCTGGTTGATCCTGCTGTTCAAAAACTGCACCGAGCAGTTTGCAGCCACACCGGAGAAAAAACTGAGAAAAACTTTTCCTCGGATGCACTTCAGAGGTAAGCGCCAAATGAGAAGGGACAAACCAGAAGCCAAATAAATGTAAAATGATGACAAAAATTAAAACATATGCTGTAAAAAAAAAAATTGTGTGTGTGTGTGTGTGTGTGTGTGTGTGTGTGTGTGTGTGTGTCTCTGTGTCTGTGTGTGTGAGTCTGTCTGCCTGTGTCTGTCTCAGACATAGGAAAAATCAAGTGTGGGAAAAAATTGCTTACCAGCAATTATAAATAATAAAAGATGGGGAAATGGGCTTAAATTCGAAATTAATGGTTGCCTTCTGTGTGGGATGCTTTAATAAACCCCTCAGACTTTGCCCTCAGGGTTTATGTAGCATCCCACACCTCAGGCAACCATTAATTTCTCATTAAGCACACTTCCCCATCCATTATTGTATATGTAACGTAGTAACCTAATTTTTGGTAGGAGATTTATTGGGGATATGCGGATTCTTATTCTGCAATGTAATACATTCGGCCAGACTCCCTCTTTAAGATCATTGCTAACTTCCAATTATGTACATTTATTCAAGTTAGTATGATGTGTTATAATCCCAGATCACTCCTGTCTGGATGTGAAACACTGCCATTTAGTTACCACAAGTGGTATTATCCGTGACTGAAATAAACACGAGTGGGAAATGTAGAAATGTTATCAAAATTATGGTCTGTGAAACAGCAAATCAAACTGGATATGGCAAGCAGGAATGTGTGTTGGGTGACTGAATAAGTGTGAAAAAAGATATTCTGCATAGGCACAGAGAGTTGGCATGTTTTTGGGTTGCCTTGGTGACTACAGCCATATTTACTCAATGCAGTCTCAGCAGCCAGTGCCCTCAGAAAGTCCTAAATGCTGGCAGGCCAGGGCAGGCAAGAGATGAAAACTGTGTGCTCCACAGAGCAGAGCTGATAAATGGAAAAATATTAATGGAGCTATTCTGTAGAGAGAATGAAACCACCTGCTACCTGCTTGCTACATACAAATAGCTTTTTATAAGGAAAAGTACTCATAAAACATGAATAGTACAGTCTGTACTTAGGTTTGTACAGAAGAAATGTCAGTGGCAATTGGATAATAGAGCAAAAGGGAATATAAAACCGCCATGAATTCACTGGCACAAGAAAAATAATAATATTAATCTTCAAGGTAAAATCAGGTTAAGCAGCACATGGGTTGTGAAATGGGGTTAATTTTGTTGACCATCAGTACAGTGATAGAACAATGTCAACAACTGGCATAGTGCCGTCACTATATAAAAGTGACCCCCCCTTCACCCAGCATACTATAAATTACCAACTCTGAATCAGAGTTGGTTCAGGGAGGGGGCATACTCCACTTGCAGTATACACTAAGGCCCTTCTACTCTTCTTCTGCCTAGGCTTCCTCTTGGGGAGTGGTAGCAGACTTGGTGGCCCCTGGATGGGGCCGAAGATTCTCTGCACCCTTGCTAGGTCACCTGGAGTCCAGCAACCTTTGATCTCAACCCAGAGAGGAGAGTGAAAATGGGGGCAGCACCTCAAGCTCCAGAATGTGCCCTGAAAGACTGTGAGTCCACAATCATTGCCCCACACCACTCCAGTGCTCTTGCCTTCCTTAACCTTTTTGCCTGTTGAACCCTCCCTGTACCTTCCCACCTCCTTTACATGCCTGTTGATGTCTTACCTCTTCATTTATTTGTCTAACAATGTATTTGTTATCATATCCCTGAGAGATTGTTTCCTATTTTCCCTTTTCAACCCTCTTACCAGTAACTACTTTTTTCTGATGTCTAATACCTCTTACTCCTTAGTTGTTACCCCCTACCTGTAGCTACTTAACCTTAAGCTGTCTATTTCAGTATATCCATACACAGTACTGCCTTAGGTCCTACCTTGGCCTTGTGTTCCTACTGTAGAGTCCACTGTGGACTGCAAACTATCTACAGATACCTGAAGATGCCTAAGACAGATGTTCCACTCCTGCACTGTTCCAGTAGATGTTAACATACTACCTGTATCTAAACACCCTGAAGCTGACTGGTTCGATACACCAGAACACGTGTGCTATCTTCTATCTTGGCCTGGTATTCCTCCTACAATGCTGCCTGCAGAGCCTCCTGTGGACTGTGGACTATCTTCAGAAGCCTGCACAGTCCTAGGGCAGATGATCCGCTTCTGCGCTGTTCAACTCATGAGCTGGGAAATGATCATGATATGACATAGGTGTGATACGACACACTAGGCAGGGAGTCTCTTATAGTGCTCTTCTTAGAAGGAACTAAGCCTCTGGCAGTTTCAACTGCTCACCCAACCAAAAACCTGATTCACAGAGCTTTCTTGCTCTACTCACCTCAAGATTAATTTCCTGAATTTCCACACTACCCGTTACAAATTAAAAGACAAGTCTCAAAATGCCCCAAAGATTGACTACAAATCTCCTCCACCTTCCAACTTCTACTGCTACTTTTAATATGGAGGGAAATATATATAGTGCGTACTCGCCTCTCTGTCAGCAATTCCAATACTTCCAGCACAGGACACAACTATGCATCGGCAGGTCAGCTCTTGCAGAAAGCTGTGTGATGTTGAAATTATGTAGCATATCTTCTAAAATCTAATAACATAAACCTTGCACAATGCCAGTTAGATTTCATCTAGTGAACCACAGCTCGCTATATTAAATAAATTCAAAAGTAACATATCTAGTAAATGCTTCTTTGTAAAATGTCTATAAAAAAAAGAAATATAAATACAATACAAGCCACTTAATCTGGTTGCGGATAAGCAGGATGTCCACTTTATTGGGATGTCCCCCAGGGAACCGATTAAGTGGCCATGTATTCCAATGGTGTCCCCATTCTTTTAATGGGGACAGGGAATCTGGATAAATCTGGATTAATGGGACGAGTCAGTCTCACTTACTCACATCAGCCCCTGCTCCTGCAAGTGTGAGGGTCCATGACCATTCTTGCTGCTGCCATTAATGGGGCTCTACTAAACTAATTAGCAGCTCATCAGGTGTGAATGTGTGTGAAGAGCGTGGTCAGCACATAAAAACAGCTCCTGTTTACCTTCCACAGCATCTATCAGAATCACTCCTGTTTACTTCCTGTGTCTCCGACTGTGCTTCCAACTCTCCACACATTCCACTTCAGATCCACAGCATCAGTAAGATCACAGCTGTTTACTCCATGTTTACTTCCTTGTCCTGTGTTCCTGACTGGTCCCACGACTCTTCACACCTTCTACAATAAGATCACATCAGTCGCCTCAGGAAGATCACGTTGTATTTTCCAGAACAAAAAAATAAACTAAAAGCACAAAGCCTTCCTTCCTGTAATCTGCTGCCTACCAGGAGATGCCACAACTCTGTACGAAGTAGGGACAGGTCAGTAAGTGATTCCACAGCTGACACACACCGTGCTAAATGAAAATGGGGAGGGTGCAGTTCATAGTTATTTAGCAAGAAAATCAAAGAGTTTGTTATGGGGTTTTAAGGGGTTATGTGGTTGATGTGGTTCTCTGTCAGTTACTGAGGTGGAAGGCAAGACAAGAGGGAGGGAGAAGAAGTGCATTTATGGATCTCTATTACCGCGAGGTACTGTAACATGGTTCTTATGTGAAAATGCTCACTTCTGATAATAGGGACAGCCACATAAATGGGATGAAAGGCCCTCCACAAGGCTATCCCAATTAAGCGGCTTCTACTGTATGTTCTTTCACTGCACCTTGCAGTTGTTTGTAATGCACTTTTGTCTTAATCTGGCTGCAGTTATTTTTGTCTATTTGAAGAAAAATGTTTAAATCTATTTTACCAGTTTTATCAGATTGTTTTTAGTCATCAGACCTTGCACTGGGACAGTGATGTTCCTAGTAAAGACACTGAGTACATGGAAATAGGGCACTTACCACCTCATATAAAATAGGCACCAGTCTCCTTTGATTTTTAAGGACAACTTTAGTCCATTTTTATTAAATATACAATAATAGATGGGGAAGTGTTCTTAACGAGGATTTAATGATCACCCAAGGTGTGGGATGCTACCTAAACCCAGAGGGCGAAGCCTGAGGGGTTTATTACAGCATCTCACACCAAGGGCGATCATTAAATTCAAGTTAAGAAGATTTCCACATCTTTATTATTTATAATCACTGGTTAACATTTTTTTAATTTAGCTTTATTTCGAGGCTGCATCTTATTTGCAGTTGTCACTTCCTGTTCTCTGAGGCCACCAAATGAGTGAGCGAACTAGAGAAAGAGAGTTGAAAATGTTGTGTGCTGGAGTTTTTGAATGGTAGGATCAACCAGATACATTGCTTTTAATCCTAATATGTGTGTTTAAAAAAACAAAGAGAGGAGAACTCAGCTGGGCAGCTCCTCGTTAAGCGAGTGAGGAGCCGCCATGTTTCAAAAACTGTTTAGCCTGCCCAGAGGATGTGAACACCCAATGAGGAAGTGGCTGTGTCTGAGTGACTTGGCTCGTGTTTTACGTTATAACCCATAGGTTATAATGGCAAATTATAACTCAGTCAGGCAATGGAAAAGATTGCTGACCAGTTATTATAAAGTTATAAAACAGGCTGTGCTTTGCCTGGTGCTTTTGGATAGCAACCTATCCTTTATTAAAGGCCTTTGATAGTTCAAAATCAGTTCAGAGACAGTAAGATCAGTGAGGATAAGGGAGCAACTAGGGAACGGGGACCATAACTCCAGCTGGCTCATTTTATATGAGGCTGTGAGTGCCCTATTTCCATGTGCTCTGTTTTTAGTCTTGCGACTCTCCCATGTTGTGACAGGAAATGGGCATTTATTTGCATGCCTAGTGTACTTACCTGGAGAACAAAATCAATATGTTTTTCATTGAATATGAACATGTACTGCACATAGCGGATTTTAAATGGTGGGACCACCATCACAAACATTCTGAAAAGAACATTCAGATTTAGTATCAGCAGTTTCATACCAAATCCTCAGCTGTGTAAATCACAATCCATTCAGAATGAAATGTACACAAACAATAACCACAACAACAAACCCTTTTACTTGTAAAAAGGTTTGGTTTGTAACTAGGACCCCATTTAAGTAAATGACACAATTTACATCTTTACTGACACCCACTATTTCAGGATTTTGAAATCGAACCAGGCAATGAATGAGATAAAAGCAGTTCAGACAGAATCTCTTAGAAACTCCCTTCCCACTTCATACTGTATTCTTTTGACCAAACCCAAGTCTGTATTGTACATTACCAGTAAATTTGTCAGTATATTTTTTTCTTTGAAAATGTTAAAATGTTTTAGGTAATTTATGAAAAACTCACAAAATTGTAAAAAAAACAGAAAACTATGGAAATATTGTGAATAATAGTGAATATAGAAGATTATGGAAAAATAATTGTAGTTGCAATTTTGCAGTGACCCTGCCAATGACCTTCCATTCTTCTGGTACTAGAGGTGAGTGTGCAACCTACTGAGCCACTGATGCTGGCTCATCTCTTCTTGAATTCATGCATAAAATGCCTGAGTGTTCCTTTTGATTGGAACATTTCAAAGGGAGCGGATGTCCTTCTCATCGTGTTCCTCTGTTTGTTGTATCAGATTCAAATCATGGAGAATGCAGTTCTTCTCAGCATTTGTTGGATACATACCATATCAAAAAACTGGTCACGGGCAAAGAGTTTTTTCTTGTACTATGTGCAAAGCTTGAAACTCTTTGCCTGAACAGCTGTTTACTGTAGATACTGTTGTTTCATTCAGATGTAATTATAAGTATCATTTGTTGACTTGCAGTATGTGTAAATGCTTTGTGTAGCTGTGTTCTTTTTTTGACAGCTGTTTATCTGTTGTACTGTATTACTTATGTATTTCTTATTGAACTTTTATTTTGCAGTTTGAAAGATTCTCTTCTTGATTCCTCTTACAAATGCACAGCCATGTCCTTGAGCTTTTACGCGGTTAATAAAATATAAACTAAAACTAAAATAAAACTGTAATCAAAGTGCTATATGACTTGTTCCTTTTCACTTTCTCATAACACAATAGTGCCTTCAAGAGTGACTAGTAGGTATTTCAAACAGCCTCATGTCAAAGAACTCAGGGGCGGAATTGCTAACGCTGTGCCTTCTTTTCTGTGTTTTGCTCCAACTTTGATTGTTCTGGACACTGCCATAGCTCAACATTTGTCTATGTCTTTGCTAAGTTGAACAGGGCTGCTCTGAACAAGGGCAACAAGTGGACCAGACTTTGATGGCATAGTTCTTTTTGAAGCAGAAGTGCTATACAAGTTTATTTTCCTTTTACAACATGTTATCATCAGAAGACTGACCGACCTTTTTCATTTTAACAATAAAAGTCATCCAGACTTACAGGAGCTAAAACACACTCTGCCTCTAGCTGGCCATTCATCTTTTATTTAATTACTTTAATCATAACTGGTTTATCACTACAGGAGTTGTATAACTATATACTGTACAACTCAGGCGGTAACAGGCTGGTAAGATAAAAGATAATACCAGGGCTGATATCGTGTGATTTCATCAAGCACTGCAAAATCTGCATTACCATTACTTAAAGCAACCGTTCATGCTCATTGAACACTATTTCTCACTGTACTGTATTTATTTTATCTCAGCCAGCGGACATGTACATTTTTTTCCAGCTCACCTCTCTCTTGTCTGGACACTATACATTTACTATAGGCCTGCCACTGAAAAAACACACTCTTCTCAGGATCAACATGTTGCCAGGCTGAAAATATAGGCACCACCTTGTTATGATTACTGAAATGTAAGTGCGTATCTGAAACAAAAACCTTTTTTTTGTTAGTACGTTTTATCCCCTGGTCATGCAACCTACCACTATCTGCCTCCTTTCCTCCAGCCCCATCACCCCACCATCTGTGGGACTTATCTTGCTGACCCTGCAGTGCCCCCCAGTTTACCCCCTGTGGAAGAACCCCCCCCCCAGGTTCCACAGGTCTGGGAGGAGTTTAGCTGAGTTGTGGGTTTGTGAGTCCAGTGAGCGGGTGTGAGGCCGGTGAAGAGAGGAAGCTTCATCCTGCAGGCTGGGTATTTTCCTGGTTTTCTGTTCCCCAATTGTCAGATGCTCCATGAGGATGGTGGTTTGATGTATGCCCCTCAGTGGATGTGTTGACATTTTCCACCAGGAGCATCCCTCACCCGGAACTTCTGCTCCTAACCTGCACTGCCACCTATGGTCAGCTAGGAGGCAGTGTCATGGTGGAGCAGGCTACCCTCCCTCCCAAGCAGAGGAGAGCCATTGGCTGGGATGCTCAATCTTCCTCCCCCTGGCTGACCCCCAATCAGCCCAGGCTCATTCCCAAACCCAAGCCGCCAGTCTGGTGGCAGGTGAAGCATAGATGCCTCATCCCTCTTCACCACCACACCAGCCTGAAGCTACAGTTCTGCTCCCTCATGATGAATCCAGTCAGAGAGTTCAAATGTGGTGTAATAAAGTGGTCCATTTTCAAGGCATCTAAGTTATGCATGAGAATGCTAAGCAAAAGGAACAAGTTCAAGAGATCATTATGGTTATCATCAAAGGTCACAGAAGCCATGGGGACTAAGAACAAATTCTAGCAAGAGCCAGAATGGCTGCAGTCAAGGTCTGGCAGAACACAGCACTGTCCATGTGTCCAAGATGGCTACCATAGTTTCACACACATGTGCGATGACTCGCGTATGTGCACATAATTCTGGTGGCATGGTGTCACAGTCTGCCATATCCAAGGTGGCTGCCAAATTTCTCTGTACATGTGTGATGACTCACACATGTGCACTAGGCTGCATCAGCCATCTTGGATACAGCAGACTGTGCCACTGTGCCGCTGGAGTTCCATGCGCATGTGCGAGTCATTGCACATGCACAGAAAACTCCAGCAGCCATCTTAGAGATGGCACACAGTGCTGACTGACAAAATAGTGCAGTGGATACACAGTGATTGTCATTCACTTCCACTATTTAAAAAGTCAGTTTGGTATCCAATAAGTTCCTTTTTCTCTACAGTGATCACAAGATGTTGGCAGGGCCACACCCACTGCAGTTGTAAAAAGGCCTTCTGCAAGTACAAGTCAATCAATCAATCTTTATTTTACCAGAAGAAACACTGTTGAGAGAACTCATTTACAAAGTGGTCCTGGGTATGAGATACAGTAGTGAGAAACACATACTTACACAAAGTTCAAGGCAATAGTACAGAAGTAATAGGATACAAGACCAAAAGAACAATATTTACAAAAAACAAAATTTACAATGCAGTTGTGTATAGAAATGAAAATCATGAAAAAAACAACAAGATTTAAAATATATATATATCTAGTTCAGAGGTGTGCAGAATCAAATGCATGACTAAAACAAAATTTATAATATATGCTGTTCAGGGCAGTCTAGAAAGAGGACAAAGATTAGACAGCAGTCCAAGGGAACAAGGAAGGTCACAGAAGGGCCCAAAGTCTACCAGGTAATGAAAAAAAAAGTGGAGGAGGCTTGGCCAAACTTTGAAGGTGGCCAAGCCAGAAATAGTGGAGTAAACAAGTAAACAATCACACAGCCATAGAGGAGATCAAGTAAGGCTGCTAGGGTTTGAATCATTTGCAGGTTTCATTCATTAGGTTACAAATCATCATTTTAAAGGTTGTCATGTTGACAATTTGTGAAATTTTTAGGGATTTTTGAATTCCGTTCCATGTGGAAGGGAGGATATAGCTTAGAGAGGATGTACCATGTCAAGTTCTGATGCTGGGGATATTGAAGGTGACACATGTATATCTTCTAAGGGAGTAGGTGCCCATGGAATAAACTAAGAGTTTAGAGATATATTGGGGAAGCTTGCCTGTAATATATTCCCATATGGCAGTATTTTCAGCCTCCTAGTATATAATGAGTGCCAGCCGAGTTAGGTATAGAGTGAGCAATGGTGTGTATTATAGGGTGAGTTGGTGATGAATCTAAGGCTTTATGGTACAAGGTGTCGAGTTTAGAAAGGAAGGTGACAGGGCAGTGATGGAAAGAAGGTCACCGTAGTCCATGACAGGAAGAAATGTTGTTTGCATTAATTTTGCTTTTGCCTCATAAGTAAGTAAGCACTTGATACGATAAAAGATACCTAGTGTTTGACAAAGCATTTTGGCTAGTTCACCTATGTGTGATGTAAATGACAGCCTGCTGTCTATCCAGAAACCAAGATATTTGAACTTGTCAACTGGTTCTAATGATTCCCCCTGGAGGGTTGTGATTTGGGGCATATCTCCTGAGGAGGGGGGACCTGCTGAATTAACTTGGGGGGGAAAAGAATATGATTTTCATTTAATTAGAATTTCACAGCAGTTTATGGTATAATAGGTTGTGCTGCAGCAGACAGAATTCTTGTTGAAGGTTTGAGTAGCCAGGTCAAGGGTTTGATATATAGAGTGTGGTATTGTATGTGAATAGATGTATATTGGCTGAATAAATATTGAGGTCAATGTCATCGATATAGATGGTGAAAAGAAAAGGGCCTAAAATGGAACCCTGTGGACCATCACATAAAAGGGATTTAAGTGGGAATGATCGTATTGTGCTTTGACCTGTTGCTGTCTGCTAATTAGTAAGAGGTAAATCATTTGAGTGAGGGGTCGTCAAGGCCAAAATTTTGTAGCATACAGAGGAGTTGTTTATGGCTGGCTGTGTCAAATGCTCTACTTAGGTCTAAAAATAGGGCACAGATATGTTTTTTTTGCTTCAAGCTCAGTTTGCCAGTCATTAGTAACCTTGGTGAAGGCAGTGATGGTGCTATGATTTGATATGAAGCCAGATTGCAGGGGATTTAGCATATTACGTGTCTCAAGGTAATCTCTGATTTGTGAGTTAACTATTTTTTCTAGTAGTTTGGAGAGGATTGTTAAGAGTGATATGGGCCTATAATTGTTAAATTGCTTGGATCGCCTGATTTAAAAAGAGGGACAACATGGGCTACTTTCCAGTTGTGAGGGATGGCTCCTTCAGCAAGAAATTTGTTGAAGAGGTGAGTGATGGGTGCAGTCAGCACATAGTATCCAAGCTTTTGGAAGTAGGGGTCAATTTGATCAGCCCCAGAACTCTTGTAGGTATCAAGGGCGAGCAACAGATCCTCAGCCTATTTAAAAGTGACAGGGGAGAAGCTGAAGGAGCTTGCATAGAAGGTGTCTTCATGGGGCGGCAAGAGTAGTCTGGAGTAAAGAAGGAGGAGCAAATAGTATTTGTAGAGGACGAGTTGAAAGTGAGACTAGCTGTGTCAAAACGATTGCGTAATAGATTTAGGATGTCCTTTTTACAAGTGGTTGTGGTATCACCAGTAGTGATCTTCGGAGGAAGGATAGGGGGAGGATTATAGCTTTGAATTCCCCTTAGGGTCTTCCAGAATTTGTTGGGGTTATTATTGGAGGAATCTGGGGCTGACTGGAAATATTTAGCTTTTTCCGCTCTAATTAATTTTGTGCAGTGATTCCTAAAAGCATGAAAAGCATGCCAGTCAGTTGGAAGTTTTTTTTTTTTTATTAACCAAGTTTTATTGTTTCGAAGCACCAAACATATACATAGGTGAACCGACCAGAAAAAGGACTAGGTGCTAAAATATAACAACCCACAAAGCCCCACCCCCACCCCCCAAGAACTACATACCCCAATTAACCGATCAGCTGTCACAGAATACACAACATTATATCACTTATGCTTCCAGGTTGTCAGGATAGCCTCTAAACCTCCCCACAGCGACAAGTATGAATTAACTCTATCTTGCATAAAAGCAATATGCTGTTCCAGCTGCAGGGCTAACGTAATCTCTCTTTACCATTCCAGGACGGATGGCACCTTCTCGTCCATCCAATGTCTTGCTATTACAATTTTAGCCGATGCTGATATCAGCGCCATATGAGCTCTTCGAACCACAGGGATACCCCAGGAAAACAATTGGTCATGCAGATTGCGGAGTGAAGAGCTCAGTCAGGCTCAGGATAGGGTCCAAAGTGTTATTAATGGCACCCCAGAATACCTTTATACATGGGCACAGCCACAGCATATGGAATAGAGAGCCCGGGTCTTTCCTACATCTAGTGCACACGGCTGCTGCAGTTTTCCCATATTTAAAAAGTTTGACCGGTGTCAGATATAAATCATGCATGATGTTGTAACAGACCAGTCTTAACCTATCCTGCTTAACTAAATTATACATTGATGCCCATACGGTCTTCCATAGAATAACATCTCCAGGAATATCTAACTCTTTAATCCAATAGGAGCAAAGGCCAGAAGACATTCTATGGTCCCACTCCTATAGAACGTTATATACTTTGGAGACAGCATGCGATTGGGAGGCTATCCGCAGGAGCACAGTAAACTCTCTTTCCCCTAGGTCCTTCAAGGGGGTCCGAGCAGTAAATGATGAAATAGCTTTACAGATTTGTATATACTTGAAAGCATCAGTATTTAAAGCACCGAACGAGCATTTTATCTGAGGGAAGGGGATCGGTTTACCTTTCTTCCACACTTCAGAAACTTTACATTACGCCAGCCGGGGCCATAGGGACGGGGGTATTGAAGACCTCTCAATCTTAAATGTGGGTTACTGAACAGTGGTTGCTCAAAGGATTGGGACCACTTTATTCCCAGGTACCGTTGAGCTTGGTGAGAAAACTTTCATTGACCACCCATAGGATTTGCACGAGGACCTGGGGATATCATGAGATGATACATATAGTAAGGCCCACAGGAACACTTCACCTGAGAAGCTAAATATCTCTCGATGGAAAGCCACAATGGGGAATGTATGGTTCTCACCATCATTGTGCCAAAGGCAAGTTTACTAATATGTTGGGCTACATAATATAAAAAGAAGAGGGGACATAAGGCCGCCTCTCAGTTCCGAGGCTGTTAGCTTGAGGTAAGATCGACGAATGCCTTTGTTGTTCCATAAAAGCGTTAAGCTTATTTTGTAGTTTAGCAAACCACTTGTTTGGTAAGTACACCCTAGCATCCCTAACGATATAATATCCTGGTAATAGGTTCATTTTAATAGTATTTAACCTACCCCACAGGAAAGGGGCAGTAATCACCATCTTTCCAAATCTCTAAGTACAGAAATAACTAGATTATCCAAATTAACGCGTTTGATGACCCCCAGTTCCCTGAAAATCTTAATGCCCAAGTAATCAAAGATTTCTTTTCCCACGAAGTCCTAGGAAGACAATTCTGCCTTACTTATTCTATGATTCAGTGGCATTACCTTAGTTTTAGAATGATTTAATCTATAGTGGGACAATTTAGAATATTCCTCAATCTCACTGAGGACAGCCGATATTGAGGAACCCGGACTTTCTAGATGAAATAAGATGTCATCGGCATATGCCGACAAGGCATACCTAACTGTACCAACCTGAATACCAGTGATCTTCTCATTTCCCTTTATTCTCAACAGGAGGGGTTCTAAATAGAGATTGAACAATAGCGGTGATAGGGGACAACCCTGCCTGGTGCCTCGACTAAGTTTAAACGGGAAGGACAATAAACCATTACATTTAACTTTGGCGGAAGGGCATGAATATAGGATTTCTACCCATTTTATAAACTCCCTGGGGAAACCAAACGCCGCTAAAGTTGTAAAAAGGAACTCCCACGAAACTCTGTCGAACGCTTTTTCGGCATCTAGTGAGATAAGTACCATAGGTACTTCTGAGTCTCTGGTGATTGCAATCAAGTGTAGCAACTTTCCCACATGATCCTGAGATGACCTACCGGCCATAAAGCCGACCTGCTCAGGTCCTATCAGATTGCCAATAATTTTAGCAAGTCTATTGGCTAAAATTTTAGCTAATATTTTGATGTCTGTATTTAACAAAGATATTGGACGGTAGCTGCCCAAATTCTGCGGGTCCTTCCCGGGCTTTAATATTAAAGTTATCGCAGCCTCCTGGAACATAACGTCAGAAATACCCCTGTCAAACCAATAGGAGAAAAGATCTTGAAGCACAGGTGAAATAGTGGATTGGCAAGCTTTGTAAAAATTATTTGACAGGTCCAGTTGGAAGTTTTGTTTTACGTGCCTTTTTCCATAGGGCAGCTCTTTTATATAGGGCAGACATGAGTGAGTCGTTGAACCAGTGGCATGATTTTTTCCTAGTTCTGATTTTGACTAGTGGGGTATATTTATTTATGACCTGAAGAAGCGGGTTTTTAAACTGGATGTATGCGGCTTCCAATGAGGGGGTGAGGTAGAAATCTTACCACCTGATATTATGTAGATCTGAGAGGTAGTTGGCACAACTGAAGTTGTGGTGGCATCTTTTGTAGATGTAAGTGGAGGAGGAGGGAGGTTTGGGCAAGTTCCTTATGCAAGCAATGACGCTATGGTCACTGATAGCATTGAAAAAGACCCCAGAGTGGGTGAAATTATGGGGTTTGTTCACCAGGGTAAGGTCTAGTAGGGTGCTACTTGCAGGGGTTTTGGAGTTAATATGCATGGCCTCCGTTATTAGTTGGGAGAGGCCAAGAGAGTCACAGAGAACTTTCAAGGGAGAGGAGCAGGGATAGGACCAGTCCAGGTTCAAATCACGCATGATGATAAATTCTGTTGTTAGGGGACCACGAAGAGACTGGAGTTGCTGCAACAAGTCGCAGCCTCCTGAGGGTGGCCAATAACTAGTAATGAGTTAAGGACTCAGTAAGGAAATGAAGACAAAGGAAAGCGGGGGGGGGGAGAATGGGCTGAGTTTATTGAGAAATAAGTAGACAAAGAGGGTGGTTAGGTAAGCAAAAGCAGACACAGAGCTGCATATTACAGAACAGGTCAAGGGTAAAGAATGGGGGCAGAATGGCAGAACCATCCAGGACCTAGGGCTCATAGGAGTCCCCCAGCAGATGGCAGTGTCAGTGGCTCAGCAGGTTGCACACTTACCTCTGAAGCCAGAAAATCAGAAGGCTGTGGGTTCTATCCCCACCCCAGGCACATGAGTTACAGTAAATCCCAGTACTCACACTGTAGTGCAGCATGATAGGGGGTGCTGCACTCCTGAGGTGCTGTCTTTCAGATGAAATGTTAAACTGAAGTCCCATCTGCCTGTTCTGGTAGTAGTTCAGGTGGATGTTAAAGATTCCCATGGTACTTCTCGAAAAGATTAGGGGAATTTTTATTACGAATACAATACAAATCATCATACAACATGTTATAGTCCATGAAATAATATTTAAACAAAAATTATTTACTGAAGTAAATTATGAAAAAGGATAAAGAAGGATTAATAAATACAAGCCTACTAAACTAGTAGGTGACCGTCACTCTTTTTTTCCTAAACCAACAGTTCATTACATAGCACAATCTGAAAGAAATACACACCAGAGTACCATAATAGAATATAAATAACAAAGAAAACAAAAACATTCCTAAAGTAAACAAAATAGCTTTTCCCACCACTCATCAAAGGTTTCTGAGGGGCCAGAAAGTTTCTCCTTTTGCCATATTTCTAGTATAGCATTACTTATAAGAGTAAAGATCTGATCTTGTAATAGCTCTCTTTGTTGCAACGTTAATCTACATTTTGTAATCAATATGTGATGTTAGAGACATACCAAAATGACCTGCAGCATATTGTGATTATATTTCTGCCATTGAAGCAGAAATAAACCTAAAAATAAAACCTCTGTGGTAATTGATGTAAAAGGGGAACCTCTTCATTTATGCCATAATAATTTCCAAAAGGAAATAATATATGGGCAATTGGAATACAGATGTTCCATTGTTTCTATGACCTGTGCACATGTTTCTCTGGGGCAATATCTTTCTTTGATTCCTTTATGTTTTAAATTATTTTTAACATTAAAGATCAAATGCTGAGCCACAGAACATCCCACATCTGTTCCGGTATCTGAGTATTAGTCAACATTCTACTTCTGGATTCTTGCTCATTTTGCGGTCTGTGTCCAAAATGTGGAGAATCCAAAAAACATAAATAAAGAAAAATCAGACATCAATATTTTGTAGAAAGTTTTTCTAGAAAGGGAAAAAACATTTTTTGGGACCAGCCACCAATGTTAGACTGGTTTTTTGAACCATACACAACAATTGGGTGAATCTGCGAAAGATGTCGCATCATTGTAGTGGTTCCAAGATGCCCTTTATTTTTCCCCCTACTAACACATGTGTTGCAGTGCACACATATAGCTTGGCAAGCATCCTTGGGATTTACATAAAAATTATTCCAAGCAGTAGAGGTGGATTGTCTATGACTAGTAGCCAGAGGAGTGGCTATCTCTGCAAAGCAGTGTGCAAAAGAAGGAGATTAGTGCCCAAGATGTGGATAGGCAGAAAAGGGGCAAAATTCAGCAGAAGGGCAGACAGCAAGGAGAACCAGGGATAAAGGACAATCAAGGAAGGGGCTGGAGTAGAAGAGTGAAACAGTCTAGGGAGGTCAAATCATGGAAGGCCATGTGTGCAAATGCCAGGAGCCTTAGCAACAAGATTGAAGATCTGGAGGCTGTCATGGTGCAGTCAGACCTGGACATTGTGGCCATCACTGAAACCTGGTGTAATGATAACCACGACTGGGAGATGGCCATATCTGGCTACAACATATTCAGAAGAGACAGAGCAGGCAGGAAGGGAGGATGAGTGGCACTATATGTGAAAAATGACATAAGGGTCACAGAGATCCAGGAGGAACAAAATGGGGGAGAGATACTGTGGGTTAAGCTGGAAAGGAAAATGGGGACAGCCATCCGCACAGGTGTGGTCTATGGACCACCAGCCCAGGAGGAAGAAACAGATAGGGAGCTGATGCTATCCATCCAAAGGATGGCAGACAAGGGTGAGGTAGTACTGGTTGGAGACTTCAGTATTCCAGACGTGGACTGGAGCATCCCAGCAGCAGCATCAACTAGGAGCAGATTTATCCTGGACTCCCTTCAGGGTGCCTTCCTCAAGCAACTGGTCATAGAACCTACTCAGCAGAAGGCAATACTGGACCTTGTGCTCACAAACAGGGACAGTGTGATGGGGGTAACAGTGGGGGAGTACCTGGGAAACACTGACCACCAGTCATTGTGGTTTGAAATCACAGAAAGAGCAAAACCAAACCACACAAAAACACGTATCCTGGATTTTAGGGGGGCAGACTTTTGAAAATGGGGAGATACTTGAAAGAGGCATTAAGGGGAATGGGACAGGAATCAGGGGTTGAGGAACAGTGGCATTTAAAATGAGGATTACAAGAACAACAGAATTATGCATTAAGCAGGTTAGCAAGAGAAAAGGAAGAGGAGACCATTATGGTTTTCCAAAGAGGTAGCAAAGAAAGTGAAAGCCAAAAAGATTGTATTCAGGCAATACAAAAAGACACAGGCAGAAGGGGATAGGGAGAAGTACCAGGAGAAGCAAAGGGAGGCAGGGGTCAGTAAGGGAAGCCAAAGCTCAGACAGAAGAACACATTGCAAAATCAGTGGGTAGAGGGGACAAAACTTTTTACAGGTAGATAAGTGAAAAAAGAAAGACAAAGGGAGGGATAGTGAGACTGAAGGGGGAGGATGGGGGCCGCGTGGAGGATGACAACATTAAAGCTGACATATTGAACAGGTATTTCTGCTCAGTCTTTACTGAGGAAGAGGAGGGTAATGGGTCTGAAGGGAGTACAAGGGGTGAGAATGGTGCAGAAATGGACACAAGTCCCTTTACACGAGAAAGGGTCCTGAAGAAACTGAAATAATAAGAGCTGATAAAGCAATGGGGCCAGATGGGTGCACCCAGTGGTCCTTAAAGAACTAAGAGAGGTGGTGGCTGAACCTCTGGCTATCCTGTTTAGCCGATCACTGGAAACAGGAGGTACCCAAAGACTGGAGGACAGCAGATGTAGTCCCTTATACAAAAGTGGGAACAAAGAGGAAGCAGGGAACTACAGACCAGTCAGCCTCACCTCGGTAGTGGGAAGATAATGGAAGCACTACTGAAGGAGAGATTGGTGGAACATCTGGTTGTCAATGGACTACAGGACCCAAGGCAGCATGGTTTCACCAGGGGAGGTCATGTCAGACCAACCTCGTTGAATTTTTGACTGGGTGACTAGGGAGGTGGATCAGGGAAGGGCAGTGGACATGGCCTATCTGGACTTCAGCAAGGCCTTGACACTGTGCCACATAGAAGACTATTACACAAACTGGGGAACATGGGTGTGGGCAGGACAGTAGTGTGGTGGGTAGGTAACTGGCTGGGTGGCAGGACACAGAGGGTGGTGGTAAATGTCTGTCACTCCACAGAGGGAAGAGTGACCAGTGGGGTACCACAGGGATCAGTGCTGGGACCGGTCCTGTTCAACATCTTCATCAGCGACATTGTGCAGGACCTAGAAGGCAGAATTTCACTGTTCGCTGATGACAGAAAGCTCTGTAACAGAGTAGACACACCAGAGGGTGTAGACAGAATGAGAAGGGACCTGCAGAAACTTGAAGAATGGTCAGGGGTTTGGCAGTTGAAATTCAATGCAAAGAAGTGCAAGATAATGCACATGGGGCACAAAAACCCTGGCACAATATATTAGTTGGGGGATGAGGATATAGCATGCACCAAGCAGGAAAGGGATCTTGGGGTTATCATCTCTGATGACCTCAAGGTAGGGAAACAGTGTGACAAGGCAGCAGGCAAAGCAAATAGGATGCTGGGATGTATAGGCAGGGGCATCACCAGCAGGAAAAGGGAGGTCATAATTCCACTATACAAGACACTAGTGAGGCCCCCACCTGGAGTACAGTGTACAGTTCTGGAGACCATACCTACGTAAGGACATAGACAGGGTAGAGAAGGTTCAGAGGAGGGCAACAAAGATGGTGCATGGATTGCATCACAAGTCCTATGAAGACAGGTTGAAGGAACTGAACATGTACTCCCTGGAGAGAGGAGGGAGAGGATATGATGAGACATACAACTATCTTACAGGGAGGAACAGGGTGCAGGAATACACACTTTTAAGCGAAAAAGATGTTCCAGGACTAGAGGGCATAGGATGAAGTTGGAGGAGGGCGATTCAGAGGAAGCGTGAGGAAGAATTTCTTCACAGAATGGGTGGTGGACAAGTGGAACACCATGCCAGAGGAAGTGGTGGGGGCTGAAACAATCACGGGATTTAAGAATGCATGGGATAGACATAAAGGAATTCTGGAGGTCAGGGGTAAGGGGCAACAGACTTCTAGGAAAACATGAACTGAACTTACAAGCTCAAATGGGCAGACTGGGTGGGCCATAGGCCCTAATCTGCCGACACTGTCTATGTATCTATGTAATAGGAGTCGAGTGGCTGGGTTTACGTGGGGAAGACATCTCAGCGGAGGATTCAGGTTCATCAGGTGAGACAATCATAGAATCCTCTGCAGCACCATTGCCTTCATCATCATCACTGCTGTCAGATTGTTTCACTTTGTGTAGCTCGTGCCTTTGACTTTTTCTTCTTTCTTTTTGACACGCTACTGCTATCATTGTATTTATCCACATTGACACTGTTAGAATCAGACTGTGACATAGCTAAAGTCACAAGCTTATCATCAACAGCCTCACCATGGCCACGGCCATCACCATCATCATCTTCAGACTCAGTAGCGCTAACATTCGCAGTCGCAGACGGAGTTATTCGATATGTGCAATCGGTAAATCAGCCCACTGTGAGTTGTACCTGTAAGTGCTTTAACTTTATATACAATTGGAATACTCTTTGTTTTTGCACTTTCTTTCTCAGATGACTTGCTATTGCCACTGTCTTTCAACACTTTGCTGGCTATACTACTGAGCCCTTCTGACATAGACAGTCCACCAACCCTTGCTGGGTTTTCAGTTTTTTGAGAGTCAGCCTGCACATGGATAGTAGCAGCATTTAGTTCAGCCCCTTCAACAGACAGTGGTGCTTCTTCTTGTACTTTATTTTTTGTCCCACTTCTTTCCAGGCTCTTGAATAAAGTTTTTCTATGTTTATTACTTCCTTTGCCCCCGGCTTTTTCTTTACTGTTTACTGGAGTACTAATAATGCCACTCTGTCACCAGTTCAGGGTATAAAAAGTGGTTATTATTAATTTTTTTTTATTTATTCCATGTCATGTGATGGATTGCCCTGCCCACTGAGCCAAAGCTTATACCCCACTGAGCGAGCACAGGGAGGAAGATGACAGATGATTGACTACTTGGGGGGGGGGTCACACAGTATGCAACGAGTGGCACTGGTGCACTGACGACTATCTGGCAGATTTTATTTTGAATACACACACACACAAAAGTATTTCACACACCACCTACGCTAAAGAACGATGCTGCAGGCGCCGCTGCTACTCACACAGATTCATGGACCCTACCTGGCCTAACCCTCTCTGACACAATACTTTTTCCCTTCAAGGATTTGTTTTTATTTATTCCACATTATGTGATCTAATGCCCTGCCCACTGAGTCAAAGGGTATACCCACTGAACAAGCATAGGGAGGAAGATGACAGATGAATAACTTCTTGGCGGAGAGGGTGACACAGTATGTAACAAGTGGCACTAGTGCACTGACATCTATCTGGCAGATTTTATTACACACACACACACACACACAGAATTATTTCACACAACACCTACTGTACACTAAGGACAATGCTGTAGGTGCCGCTGCTGCTATCCACACAAATTCAGGGACCCTGCCTGGCCTAACCCTCTCTGATACAGTACTTTTTCCCTTCAAGGATTTCATTTTTTTTATTTATTCCACATGATGTGATGGAATGCCCTGCCCACTGAGCCAAAGCTTATACCCCACTGAACAAGCAAAGGGAGGAGGATGACAGATAACTGACTCTTTGGAGGGGGGAAGGTGGGGGGTCCACACCGTATGCAAGAAGTGGCACTGATGCAATGATGACTGGCTGGCCTGGCAGATTTTTATTACACACACAGTCACACAAACACATAGACTGTATTAAATAAAAAAAAAACTGAAATCTTCACTGAATTGACTGAGTGAGCACAGGCTGGAGAATTGAGAGAACTGACTTCTTGTTGTTGGGGGGGGGGACTTGGACAAACAGCAAGAAGGCTAACTGGGAGTGGTGTGGTAGTGTGTGGCACACTGGCACAGTTCAAGAGACTTCACCCCCTTTGTTGGACTGCTACACCCAAAAATGCAGTCTGACTCTGGCACTTAATGGTGAAGTCTCTTTAATATCTCTTGTTCTCTTCTTTCTTGTCTGCACTCTAATCTGTTTTCAAGTTCTTTCTCACAACAAGTTGCCCTCCCCATCTCCTCCAAGTTCCTCTTCACCTCCCCAAGTCTCTTCAATAATATATCTACTCCCCACCCCAATCCCCGACTCCCACACCGAGCCCTCCGCTCAGTCCCCTCCCGAGTCCTCGACTCCCAGTGCACTACTCCCAACCCCCAACTTCCACAAGTTTAATTCACTTGTTTTGTTTAAGTGCTTTTTTATACATAAAACATTATATCCTTCTTTCAGTATTTTAGAGTTGACTTCTTCTTCCTCTAAGAGGCAAAAAATCTAAGAAGTAATTAAAATGCAAGTTGCACAAGCACACAGAATCCGCAGCACAGAGCAGCCTACAGAAGTTGCTGCTCCTTCTCTGTCCCCATTTCTCTGTGTAGGTCTAAGGTGGACAATGTGGGTTAATAGAGCAGCAACCCAATCAGGTGCCACCTTAGAGAGATGGACAGATCAGCCATCCAATAAGGAACCAAAGTCTTGTCTCTGGTCCCTCCTGTGGGTTCCTCCTGCTCTGGCACTTCTTGTGCTGCATTTCCCATTATACAATGGCTGTCCGAACTGATCCAAACAGCTGAAAGTGTTCAGAACCCATTAGTTTATGTAAACTTCAGCATGTTCGGGTCGGTTCATATTTTGGCTGAACTGATTAGCCCATCCCTAATATCTATGGCAAACATATTTAACAGAACAGTCAGTTGCTTTTTACTTTAATTTCAGTTTCAAACAAGCAGTTTTTACATGCGTGTTTATATATTGTGTTGAAAGCACGAAAATAAATAATGTATTGCTCTGACTCTGTTATTTTTTTTCAAATCTAATCACAAATTTGCTATTCATATCTATCACTCCCCTTCCTCACCATCTCTACCCAGACTCCTTGCCTGTGGTTAGCCATTTGTTGTTTACCGGTCTCTAAATTTTACAAGGCTATGGATGTCCGTGTAATATTTATTGGCGTGGTATTTTGTTGGCATTGGAACAGCTCACCATGCTGTGACAGTTTGTTTTTGGGAGTGACTGGTATGACTGGGTGTGGGGGAGGGAGGGAGGTGTGCAGAGGATTTATGGAACTGTGGTAAATTTGAAGACTGTTGGCTGTGACACCGGGAGAACACCTCCTGACTTCAATACCTGCTATGTGTTTTTTCTTCTGTTTGCTTGTGACAGTTGCCATCCATGATTAGACAGGATCTCATCTTGCACACATCCCCTGCCCCACGAAGTGCACCACATGTTTCATTATGGGTATTGCCATTCTTGAGCTTCTCATGCAACTGTGCTATTGCTCTGTGCAGTTTACGCTAGAAAGAGTTGTGCAGCCACGTCCATTCATTTCACTGTACAGAGAGTTAAACATGGATTTAAATAGTCTGTTGGTGTGGATCAGTTTTGTGATCTTCTGAAGGCAAGCATAATTCATCATGAGACTGTTCCTTCTGTTCAGTATATGTGTTGGTGTGCTATGATGCAGCCACATTGAAATCATCCATAAGTAGTATGCTACATTTTTTTTGTTACTTACATATACATGTAAATAACACCTGTAGGATAATATGATAAGGAAAAAAAAATAAAAAAAGACTATCTTTTTATGTTGGCTTGAGTGCATGTGCAAGCAACATCTAGCTGTGGTAGCATTTTAGAGGTGTGTCAGTGTTGTGGAGAACGCAGGGGATACTGTAATGGGTGTATCCTGTAGCTGACAACCAGTGAGCACGCTGCTGACGACAGCAGTTTCAGAGAGAGACATGGAGTTGAAACGGATCTGCCGCTGCAGTCAGAGACAGGCCCATCTTTGCGGCAGCAGATGACACGCTTCCATTACGGGCCTATCCTGGTGAAATATTACAATAAATATGGAGGCTCCTGCTGTCCATCAGACAATACTCAGAAAGCCATCATCATTGCTCCCCCTCCTCCCATGTTATGTGGTACACCGTAACATGGCGGCTCCTGCCACCCGCCACACACTCCTGAAAAGCCGACATTGGTGTACCCAATTCCTATGTCAGCATCCCCCCCCCTTAGTGTGTCTTTCCTTTTAATGTATCTTTTCTGGTCAAACAGTTTCCCCTTTCCTTTCCAATACTTGGATGCCCACTCCTGGTGTCAGATGCGCCCCCCCCATCTATACGCCTTACCGACATCTGGGTGCCCAATCCCCATGTCAGCATCCTCCTCCCCAGAATTGTGGCACACTGGGAGCCCACCCCAGTGTGCCTTTTTTTTATTTTTTTGTGTAACCTGCAAATGAAGAAAAATTTTCTTCATGGTCTTTTTTTCCCTGCAAACAAGAAAATGGTCCACCATTGTCTCCCTCATCCTCCTCCCCATTCCCACCCTCCCTCTGCGCACCCACCTCCCTGCACACCCCCTCACCCATACTTAACCTCTGGAGGTTGGGAGCCACGATCTTCTCTGAACTGGGATATGTCTGCACTCTTCAAAGTCGAACTGCAAACTGAAGAAATGACGATAAGATTTATAATGGGAGGCAATGGGGGTTTCAGCTTAGGTTGATATCTTAGCCATTTTTAGGAATTTTGGCCCCAAATTTTCAACATGGGATTCTTTGGACCCAACCTTGTGAATATGTCACTGTCATTTAGTTTCTCAATCCCAAAAGGTGATTTTGCGGTCACTGCACGGAATCACCTTTTGGGACTGATTAACAAAATGACTGTGCCACTGTTCATGAGGGGAGGTCCCAAACAGCCCATGTTGCAAATTTGGTGAAACAATTACAAAAAATGAGTGCGTTACAAGCATGCATTGTACAGTTTCTACTCATGTTCATAACTTCGCCAATTTTTTATATTTTCTCTCCAGATTTTCAACATTGCCATTTTTTGACACCTCCTTATGTACAGTATAGCTGCCATTTTTCACATCCTTCCAGAAATGGGTTTTCACACCTGTGTCACAGAATGGCATGGTTGCTGTGGGAAATCAACTTACAGGACAAATTAACAAAGTTACAGTTCCACTGTTCATGAGGAGATGTCCAAAAATGCCCATGTTGAAAATCTGGTGAAAAGCATCCCAAAAATGATTGCATTACAGGTGTGCATTGTGCAATTTCTATGCACATTTGTAACTTTACCAATTTTTTATATTTTCACTCTAGATTTTCAGCATTGCCATTTTGCCACACCACCTCATGAACAGTACAGCTGTCATCTTTCATATCCTGCCAGAAATGTGTTTTCACACCTGTGGCTCCAAATGGTGGAGCTGCTGTGCAAAACCACCTTTCAGGATTGAGCAACGAAATGATAGTGCCACTGTTCATGAGATGCTGTCACAAAAATCCCATTTTAAAAATTTGGAGTGAAAATACCAACAAATGACTGGGGCGTTAGGGTTTCCAAACATAACGCCCTGTTCTGTAGAGACTGATAGGCATCGGGGGTGTGACTTGGGATCATCAGCCATAATGCTCATGCCATTCCACTCCCATCCTACAGCCAGTGACAGGCATCGAGGTGTGCCTTGGGGTCTTCAGCCCCAGTGTTCACTCCATTCTCCTATTCTGCATCCATCTCAGTGTATTTTCTTATGGAATGGGGTGAGTATAAGGCCCAAAGACCCAAAGACACACTGCACCACCTGTCAGTGTCTGCAGTGTAGGGTGAGGTGAAATGGCATGAGAGTTATGGCCGATGACCCAAAGGCACACTCCCAATGCCTAACAGTCTCTGCAGGGTGGGGGTGGGGTTGGCATCAGCTCGATACTTCACTGCCATTCCTATTATGCATCTCTCTAACTCCTGCACTACCAATGCCAATACCAGCAAGCCAATTTTTGCATTGACAAATGCTTGTTTTTTTAATTGTTGTAAATGAATATGCAATAGCCTGTAGCGCACACCTCACAATTCCCGCCTCCCCATCCAGAGAGATAAAAAAAAAGAATCAAACTCAAGAACTCTCTAATACATTCTTTACAACAAACATGGTTCAACTGTATAATAATTTACCAGAATATAGATGTTATCTCAAACAAATGAACAATGTATCAGACTCAGTTTTTACTGTGATTCAAGTTTAGCCTGCAACCATATGGAATGTACAGAGATGTAATAACTCCTCACAACATCCATTCAGTTTCTCTCATGCAAGTTTATGATGTTAGTTATCGTAACATTACTAACTGACAAAAGTATGCAGAGAAGTAAAATAAATTGAATGAGTGACACAGTTTTTGATTGAAAATGTTTATCTATATACCTTCCAGGGAGGCCTATTGTGTCAGGTATTAGGTGGGAGACTGAATCCATCTCCAGATTTGTAGATAGCTTTTTGGGACCAATAGTACCTTGAATTAAAAGTTATATTAGAGACAATACCGAAATGCTGACTGTTCAGAATGACAATGAAACTGAAAATGGTTGTTTTTTTGTTAGCTATGGATGTAAACTCTCTTTACACAAACATTCCTCATGTTGAAGGCTTACTAACTATCAAACACTATTTGCTAGAGTACACAGATTTAACACAAGAAAAGATCAATATGCTAGTGAATTTCACCAAAATCATTCTGAAAAAAAATTTGCTTCTGTTTAAAGATAGAAACTAAGTAAAGTTTTTTTATTTAAAAGTTTCAGCAGGAAGGCGTGCTGAGCAGAATTGGGGGAAGGGGGAGAGGCATAGAGTATACAATTACATGGATCAATGTAACATTACACAGAGTGGGAGTATTAACAGCAAACACAATAATATATACGGCAGCAAAAGAATATACAAAGTAGGCAACAGTGACATAGAGAAGAATATTAGCAGCAAATACAGTTCATATATACAGCAGCAATAGTATGTACAAAGCAGGCAATGAGATGAGTTGAACAATGGGTAAACATTTGAGTATAGCAAGTCAAATCTGTTACCTTTTAGTAGAGGAAAAGGCTTGAGAAGGAATGGAGTGATTCAAGTATGAAGAGGGAGGGATTGGGCAAGAGCAGGTAGGGTTGGTGTAAGTAAGTAAAAGTGAGGAAAGGGATGAGAGGGAGGGAGCATTACAAATGGAGGGGGAAGGGAGTTCCACAACTTAGGACACCGATAGGAGAAGGCAGATAGACCAGCAAAGGTGGACCAGTGAGGGGTAGTGAGGAATTTAGTGTTGGAGTTTATTTGTTTGTTTGTTTATTCATTTAATGGGTAAGCACACTGGAAAATAAAGTTTATTTTACAGGTGTGACCCACACCAAAACAACAATACATATATACAAATAACATACAATAAACTTACAATCCATGTAGAGATGGAAGAGGTTAGATATGGAAGAGGATATGTAAGAGGGGAGAGTCCCAACCTAAAATTTGGCTATGATATTGGCAGTGTGGGATATGCGTCTGGACTCCAGGGATGGAAGGGAGAGGGCTCTGTAAAGATCACAGTGGTGAGTACTAGGGGGGCAAGACAGAAAGCATGAAAGAGTGTATCCAATCTGGCTGGTGTGGATTTGGGGATGGCACTATAAACTATATCAGCATAGTCAAAGGAGGGGAGGATCATTTTCTGCACAAGTGCATGAGTTCTATGTTTCTATGGTGCTATTGGAGGAATGCAATCTTTGTTTCTGTAAAGAGCATCAAGCTTGGGGAGGAGTTTCTTTTGAATTGCATTTACATGTGTTGAAAAGTCCAGGTGGAGGTCCAGCCAGAACCTGAGGTATCTGAAGGAAGTGACATTCTCAACAGAGGTGCCATCCAGGGTGTGGAAGGCAGAGAGGGGGTTATTTTAGAGAGTCTCTGCTTAGTGTCAGAGGTCATGGAGTCAGTCTTTTTAGTGGTTAGGACCAGTTGGCTTGATTGGAACCAGTGTTGAATCCTGTCAAAATCCTGCTGCAGTCTAGCCATCAATTCAACATGTGAAGCACAACAGGAGTAGAGGACAGTATCATCTGCATACCTGTAAATCTCAGTTGAGGTGCAGACTGCATGTAGGTTGTTTAGAAAGATGGATAATAAGATTGGTCCCAGTATTGAGCCCTGTGGGACTCCAATGGTTATGGGAAGGGGAAGTGAGAGGGAGGAGTCTATCCTCACTGATTGTATTCTGCCAGATAGGTAGGATTAGAACCAAGCTGTTGTTGAGGTGGATAGCCCAGCAGTAGAGATTTTTTGAAGTAGGAGGGAGTGTGCTACAATGTTGAAGGCTTTTGCCAGATCAGCAAATATAGCTGGAGTTACATACCCTGATCCATATTGGCAAGTATAGAGTCAGTGAGCCATATGAGAGAGGTGGTGCTGAAGTGGAACTTGTGAAAGCCAGACTAGAAAGGGGTGAAGAATGAGGTGGAGTTGAGATAGGGGGTTAGTTGAGTCAGCACAATATGTTCTTGGAGCCTAGCCAGGATAGGGAGTAGAGAAATAGGATGATAGTTTCCAGGGATGGTGGGGTCACCCCCTTTAGGGAGCAGGACAACTGTAGAGAATTTCCAGGGTGAAGGAACTGTGGAAAGGGTAAAAGACAGGTAGAGTTCAGCTAGGGGTAAGGAAATAGGAGGGGTAGAGAGATATAGCAGTTTGGGGTCCAGCCCATCTGGGCTGTGCCTTTGTTTGGTTTCAGGGCTAGGAGGGCTTGATGTACTTCATTTGAGATGATGGGGAAAATGAGAAAGTATGGGTGTTTTGGGGTTTTGGGGATGGGGGTTGTGGGTGGAGATGGCTGTTGGAGGAGGGAAAGTGGCTAGGAGAGAGGATGCACATGAAGTGAAATATGTGTTGAAAGTTGATACTACAGTTAGTGAGTCTGATAGTGTGGATTTGCCTTGGATAAGAACTGGTATTGGGGGTTGGGTGGGGGAAGAAAAGAGGGAATGGATGATTTCACAGAATTTGGAAGGGTGACTTAGATTGTTGTTGAAAGAGTTTGAGAACAAATCTGCTTTAGCAACCCTTGTGGCTCTGGTACAAATGTTCCTTAGGTAACAGTATTTGAAAAAGAGGGTATGGGACCCAGATGCCTTGTGGTCCTTCCAGGCTAGGTTCTGAGCTTGCATGCTGGCCAACAGTTCTGTATTTACCCATGGGGTGAGTTCCTCTTACTCTGCTGAGTTTGGTTTGTGCATGTTTGTCCCTAATCTCTAGGAATTTAGACTGGAAGTAGCTGAGGGCAGTATTGATGCAGGGTACTGTAGAGATGGGTGACCAATCAGTGTGATTTAGGTCAGATAGGAGGGGTGTAAGGTTTAGTGAGCGAAATGATCACAAAGGGATAAGTTTGGGGGGGGCTTTTGGATGGTGTCCTTTGCAGATGCAATAAATCATGTGATGATCACTGAGAGAGTCTGGTAGGATTCCAGAATCAATGACACAATGTGGGTCTGATGTAAGGGCCCAGTCAAGTAGGGTGTGCTTGAGTGGTTTTAGATTTAGTCTAGTTGGAGTAGTTATTAGTTGGGTTAAGTTTAGTGATTATAATTCTGAGCATGTTTTGGAGTTAGTAGGAGAGAGCCAGTCCAGGTGTATATCACCCAGAATGCATAGCTCCCAGGAGGAGGAGGAGTGAGTGGTTATAATTTTGATGAGTTCAGTTAAAGACGATACAGAGAGGCCAGTAATATATGCTGGTAGCTATGCATACAAGGAGTGTGTATGGCAGGGAAAGTTTGATGTGGATGAAGTAAAGGGAAAAGCTACTGTCGTATGGGTCCCACATTAGCACACAGTTTAGCAAATATGTTCATGGGTAAGTGGGAACATGAGATAGTGTACAATTCAGATGTTAATCTTTTTCTAGACAAAATAGATATTTGCATGCACTATATCGATGCTATCTTCCTGATAATGAAAGTGTCTGAGACTGAGCTATATGCCTTTGTTAACTTTTGGGAGTCCAGCAACCCTAACATAAAACTGAAGGTGTCTACTAATAAACACTCTATCCATTTCCTCAATCTTGACATTACTAAGTGCAGTGATGGCAGTTTAGTTGCAGACCTTTAAAAAAAAAACTGACCATAACACTTTATTACCAGCCACAAGCTGCCATCTTAGGCATGTCACATGCAATTTACCCAAAGGACAGGATATGCAACTGAAAAGAAATTGTGGGAATGATGATTTGTATTCTGTGAGATGATTATATGAGGAACTTACAGAATGATTAAGAGAATGACATATACGGACTATGACATAGCATCCAGATGGTTAGTTGATCAAATGAAGTATGGGGACTCGTTAGTTAAAAATACCCCACAATCCCTGGATAGTAAATCACAATTAACATTCACCGTGACATATGGGGGAGGTGCAAGGTAATTAACTGATATTGTTAGGCCTAAATGGCAAATCTGAATTAAGACTATTTTTGAAAATTAAAAAAAATAGCTGTTGGTTCTGGGATAAGGGCATCCTGAACACGGGATTATTTTTCAATACTTTACAGACTTTTTTGGGACACTTCTGGAAATGAGCTGTTTCACAGTTCATGTTGCTTTCCTGGTGAATCTCTTCTAAACAGTGATTGATGTTAGTTATTTCTAATTTACAGAATGTAAAACACTCAGAAAAATCTATGCACTGTAGCAAGTTCCTACAATAAAACCGGCCTTACTGCCACATAGCCACCCCCCCCAACTCCACCTTCTATTATGATTATTTTACGGCTCCTAGCATATTTTTAAATATGTAACCTAAACAAATGTATGCCTGCACCCTGTAGAAACACAATGGGATGGTTTCCAGTACTACATTTTGGTAGTAGTTTTATTTAATACAGGGCATTTATAACATATTTGTTTATTTATACTCTTTCTTCTCTGTTGCAGATGAAGATTCAGATTTTATTATGGGACTGACATGTTCCTGTTTTATGGTATTGAAATCAGAACAATTGAATGCTCTTTTCTGTATTTTATTTCCACTATTGGAATTATTTGCATAGACTTTCATATTTTTATATGTATTTAAAAACTGTAGTGAATGTATGTACAGTGTAGTTTGATTTGTTCTTTCAAATTCTTTGCAACCAATGACATTTTTTCAACTCATGTTTAATTCATGTTTGTGAATATAAAAACATTAGAAGTAATTGGACTAGCATACCTTTGACAAAGCCCTGAGGTGGGGTGGGTGAAAAGTGAGGCTTTTTGTGCTACCTGTGTTGCCTTGACAGATAACATCCATTGCTTGCTTTTTAAACTTATGGACTCAATAAAGGATTGAAGAAACCTAACCTGTTGGTCCGGTAGTTTGTTGACATGGATGGTGAGTGAGGATTTCTAGTTGCCAGTGAACTTTGTATTTTGGAGCCGGCACCACCTCCTTGTGCTCACTTCCACAAGAACCTGTTTATTTCTATAGTACAGAGTAGAAATTATACAAAAACAGTACATAATCAAATTCCTGTCCTCTCTAATGAATTATACTGCAGAAAGAAATTCTGCTTAACTGATCACTGAACTGCAGAATAATTACACGTATTGCAGAATAATCAATTAAACTGCAGAATAAAATTCCTCAGAACTGTCATTCCATAGTTCATGTGTATTGTTCCAAAGTTCAGCCAACAAATTCCATGGAACAGGTCAAAAATCCGCTAAACATGTTTGGAAGGTTCCGATCTCACCAATGGCAGAAGTCTGGAAAATTTCACAAAAGTTACAAAATTTCCTGAAAGTTCCATGAAAGTAGAATTTACAACTTTTGCATAGCTTTATACAAGGCCTTGCATTGAGGTGTTCAGAATTAGCTGGACCTGAGAATGAAGAATAGGAAAATCAGGATAAGGCTACAGTTGCAAGACACAAAGTATGTAATAAAGGTCATTTTTTACTTTTAATGATTAATGGCACAGTTTAAAAATAAATGATTTTATTTAGAGAAATCATACTTTCCTGATTTTCATTTTTTTCCCCCTACATAAAAAACTGAGTTTAGAACCACCCTCGAACAATTCACCAGATATTCTGCATCTGTGGCCTCTTGATAATATTGGAAGACTAGAAAGCAAAGTAAGGAAAATTTAAATAATGAGCATACATGTAATTATTAGAACTGTATGCAAGAAAAAAGATGCAAAGACTGGCAACCAGTATCTTAAAGAAATGGTGGCTTTACTAAAATGTTTCTTAGATGTACAGAAAGGTGGAGATCTCTTTAATGTTCCGAAGAATACAGAGAAGGCAATGCATATGGATATTAATGAGAATAATAAAGACAACAGCAAGCTGTCAGAGAAAAATGCGGCTGTTATGACAGAGAATATTACAGAAAAGGATTGGAAGGAGTCTGAAGCTTTAGTAAAGGATTTGTTAGCAAAAAAAATCCCTGTCTACTTCAAAACAGAGATGAAGATTAAAAAATAAAACGCATTAGCAAAAATAATAATAATACAGAGGATAAAAACAATAGGCAGAAGAAAGGAGTAAAGTCTATTAAATAGGAAAGTAAATGTCAGGAGAAAGAAGTGGGTATGGAAATGAAAGAAAAGGGTACATTTAAAAAAAATTTAGATAAATAGAAAGAGAAGCAGATTAAAAGAGGAAAATTGCATCCAACTGTCTATCTAAAAGGGAAATCTAAATCAAAAACTGAAAATGTTTTTGCCTTAAAACTAGCAGTGCACAATACCATAAAAGGAGTATTTGGTAATTGGTTTTCATGGGCAGACATAAGAACAACTTACAGATGCAAAACAATCCCAAATAAAGGGTGTATCTGTCTTGTTCTAGCAAACAATGAAAAATGATTAGCTGTATTAGAAGCACAACAAAAATTCTTACTGTGGAGTGAGATTGGAAACAAGCCTGAGGCCAGGAATATTCAAACTTCTGAAGATCCCATACGAGAAAGAAAGGAATGTAGAAATTAAAGGCAAGTTCTGGTGGATGCCAGAAAAGGATACATTTTTTTTAAAGCCTATTGAAGGGGAATATAGTTTTCAGGGTGATGATGGGGATAATCAGAATAAAATAATAAGAGGAAGAAGTCAGAGGGGGCCGAGGACAAAAAAAATAATATTTTGCTAACAGAGAAAGAATCTAGTGTGGATGATTCTTCTGTATCAGAAATTGAGACAGAAACCTCATACCTGGCAGTTTCAACAATGAATATTTCTTCCTCAAGAGTTTGACTAACCAGCTTTGATAACAATCATAAGTTTCACTTGCATTTACTGAGCTGGAATGCCTCAGGGGTCCAGATAAAAACCGAGGATCAAAAATTGAAGGAGTAGCTGAATAATTAATATATTATAATGCTTCAGAAACATGAGGATGTGGATAAACTATATCTTATTTGGAAGGGTTCTGCAACTGGGTAGTCCCAACTGTGTAAAAAACATTAATTATGGTCTTCCAAAAGGAGGAGTTGTTGCCCTCATTAAGGCAATTATGGAATATAAACTCTTACATTGGTGGAACTTCTGGTTGCCAATAGACTATGGGACCCAAGACAGCATGGTTTCACTGGGGGGAGATCATGCCCGACCAGCCTCACTGAATGGTCTGACTGGGTGACAAGGGAGACGAATCAGGAGAGGGCAGTGGATGTGGCCTATCTGGATTTCAGCAAGGCCTTTGACACTGTGCCACATAGAATGCTTTAAAACAAACTGGGGAATATGGGAGTGGGCAGGATAGTAGTGCAGTGCATGGGTAATTGGCTGGGTGGCAGGATACACAGGGTGGTGATAAATGACTGTCACTCCACAGAGGGAAGAGTGAACAGTAGGATGCCACAGGGATCAGTGCTGGGGCTGGTCCTCTTCAACATCTTCATCGGTGAAATTGCTCAGGACCTAGAAGGCAGAATTTCCCTGTTCACTGATGAAACAAAGCTCTGTAACAGAGTGGACACCAGAAGGTGCAGACTGAATGAGGAGGGACCTGCAGAAGCTTGAAGAATGGTCAAGGGTTTGGCAGTTGAAATTTAACACTAAAAATTGCAAAATAATGCATATGGGGCACAAAACCCCTAGACCACCATATCAGTTGGGGGGAGGAAAGGGACCGTGGGGTTATCATCTCTGATGACCTCAAGATAGGGAAACAGTTCAACAATGTGGCAGGTAAAGCAAATAGGATGCTGGGATGCATAGGCAGGGGCATCACCAGCAGGAAAAGGGAGGTTATAATTCCACTATACAAGACACTAGTGAGGCCCTACCTGGAGTACAGTGTCCAGTGCTGGAGACCTTACCTACATAAGGACATAGGGTGGAGAGGGTTGAGAGGAGGGCTACAAAGATGGAACAGGGATTGCATCACAAGTCCTATAAGGACAGGCTGAAGGACTTGAATATGTACTCCCTGGAGGAGAGAAGGGAGAGAGGGGATATGATAGAGACATACAAGTACCTTATGGGGAGGAACAGGGTGCAAGAAAACACTATTCCCCAGTGAAAAAGATGTTCCAGGGCTAGATGGCATGGGATTACATTGGAGGGAGGCTGATTCAGAGGAAATGTGAGGAAGAATTTCTATACAGAAAGTGTGGTGGACACGTGGAACACCCTACCTGAGGAAGTGGTGGGGGCTGAATCAATCATGGGATTGAAGAATGCATGGGATAGACATTAGGGAATCCTGGAGGTCAGGGGTAAGGGGCAAGAAACTTCTAGAAAAACTTAGTGATCTTTTGAGCATGTACAGGCAATGAGGGGGAGGTGGTCGCAGTGCCAGGGGAAAGGGGGGGAAACACAGCCCACCACTGGGTGTGTGGGTCTGGGTGTCTGCTGTAGGCATGCACTTCCCCAGACCTGTGACTTGCTATGTGAGGGATCCACTTTGGGACTCAGGAGGGGCATCCCATTGGATACCCACCTGGGACCTCAACCTCTCCCCCAGCCACCCTGTAGAGTCCTGAGCACTGGGGTGGGAGAAGCCATGGACAGGTGGCCAGCATTAATGAATTCTGGTATGGGTTCACTCATCCGCTGGTGTGCAGCTACGTGGGCAGAGTACAAGCTTTTTTCACATACCAGCGCCACATTGTGCATAGGGCCAATTGCTCTTGAACTGGCAAAGCACTGAAGAACAATGCAATATGAATTGCCAATGCATTGCCAACTGTAAAAAACAGTGCCAAACCAATGTATTGGTGGGACAGTTTAATGTGACTTGTACTGTATATTCTGCCAGACACTAATATTCAAAACTGAACATATTATACAATCAGTCATAATGTTGGCTGGTGACATTAGGGCAACATTTCCAAGTGTTAATATTATAATGACTGGAAATTTTATTGCCAGGGTTGTGGAAATACTGGAGGAACACTTACAAGAATGGACAGTTGATGATACAGTAGGAATCTTTATTAGGCAAGTCATAGATGAAAAAATACAAAATAAGGAACAGGATTAATAAAAAGTGTTTCTATTGTGGCCATGTGAATTTTAAATGGCAGGGTACGAGGTGACTTAAAAGTGAAAATTCCATTCCTGACAGAACAGGGAGGAAGCACCCTTGATTTTTGGATGATTTATCTCCTAGGATTAAATAGAATACAGTAGTTTATGTAGTGCACATTTGGGAGAGTGATAATTTTTCAGCTGTTTATTATATAAAGGTGAGTAATATGCAAACTTTTGAAAAAAATCAAACAAAACTAACAAACAAATGAAAATATGTGTATTGTGTATCAAAGAAAATCAGATGGACTGAATGTATAGAAGCAAAACTACTGTATATGAGGTAACAATCTGTTATTTACATTGTATGTAAGAAACTGTGACACTATGCACATTGAAAATGTGTATATTTAGCCACACAAACCCTGGTGGACCTATATAGATGTAATCACAGAGATGATTGGAGGACTCTGCAAAAGATTGAAAACCAGCTAGAAATAAAGTGGGTCTTGTAGCTCCTTGGTATGATAATTCCTGCAAATACCTAAAAAAGAATACCAATAGAGTGGACAGCTACTCAAGAAGGAACAATGATATTGAAGTTAAAGGGCATTGAAAAACCTTAAACATGAATACAGAGTAATGTTAGCCATAAAAAGGGAAAACAACAATGTAATTATGGGAAAAAATTACAGGAAGCTTTACAGAATATGGATAATCCTACATTCTGGGCATTGGTTACCTGTAGGATATCAGAACAGAATAGACAATATAATATTTCCAAATTAATATCTGCATCTGACTTGCTTGCTCATTTAAAAAAAAAAGTACAATACTGTAGATTTGGATAATGTAGAATCTGCACGTGTGTTTGCTACATCGCCACATAACATGTTGTAAATATGGAGCCGTGGCCTGCTTTTTCAAATAATGTACTGTAGTGAGATCAGCAATTTTAGCCCAAAAGCAAAATAAGGCTGCCAGAACTGATGCTGTACTGTACAAAATGATGTCAACCTTTGCTGAAATATTCTGAATTCAATTTTTACAATAATTACAAATTCATTATGTCTTTCCAAAAAGTAGGATATGGGAATTATTGTCCCACTATTCAAACAGGGAGTAAGACGTGACCCAGGTTGTTACCACCATGTCACCTTATTGCCAGTTGGTCTAAAGATATTTTCACAATTGATCTTGAATTGCTTAGAATGGTGGCTTAATATAAAAAAAAGATCTATGAATAATAATGTGGTTTTAAAAGAAATAATTCAACCACGGATTTAGTATCCACCCTCAACTACAATTTGGAGAAATATGTCATGTTTAAAAATCAGAAAATTCTAGTATGTTACTTAAACATTAAATCTGCATTTGATTCTATGGATAGATCAATATTATGGGATATGTCATATAAACAGGATACTGATAAAAGAATGTTGGCAATTCCCCAGTTGTTACATACAAAAACAAAAATTATTTTTTTATCAGTTTTTTTAATGATACCTTGGAGAACACCTGTGAGTGGATGTTCATTTATACATTCCATGACAGTTACAAGAAAAAAATGAACAGGTACATAGCAATATATTACAAGGCATTACATTGCAAGCAAGTACAAAATTGCACTGGTACAAAACAATACATTACAAAGGATTCTAGGATATGATATGCAAGGGATAGATCCCTGACAAGCCCTATTAATATAACATAGTGCTTAAAACAAGGTTGCCTCTTACTGCTATGTTTGTTAAATATTTATATAGAAACTTTAATAACATGTTTGCAATGCGTTGACACATTTCCCCTAAAATTGATGACAAAGTAGTAAAAATACTTATGTATGCAGATGATGCAGTGTTTCTCTTGCCTATACTCCTTGGTTTAAGAAGAGGGTATCCACTATAATGTTCCACTTAAATGAGACAAGCCTAGAACTAAATGCCACAACATCTAGAATAATGTCAGTTGGCATTAATAATAAGGTAAAATGAACCTGAACAATTTAACCAAAACATTTTGAAAAGTATGTGAATGTTGTTATCTGGGGGTTCTGTATAACAAAGACATGTCATGGAACACAGAGATTAAAACAGTAAAGGAAAATGCAAACAACTCTATATTGGCTATTAATCATGTTGCAACTAAATGTGCAAGTAATTCATTTGTTGCACAGAAAACAGCATTTGAATATAAGGTAATTAATCAGGTGATTTATGGTGGAGAAATTTAGTGTCTGTCTAAAAAATGCTTTGCACTTGAGAGAATTCAGGACTTTTTTTTAGTTATTAAAACCTCTTTAGGTCTTCCAAGAAATACACCATCTGCTTTTTAAGGTTGGAGACAGGAACAATATTATTGGAAGCTCAGTTAATAAAACACTCTATTAGGTTGTGGAATCACATTCAAATAATAAATAATAATACATTACAGAAACTATGTTGGGAAGATGCCAGAAAAGGTAGCTTATCAAACTGGTTTGTAAGACTAAATGATAAGCTTACAAAGCATGACTTACATAGCCCACAGTCTGTAGGAGCTCAAGATTCAACTCTACATTTTACAAGTGAAGCAGAAAAAATGGTTAAAAATGTATTCCAGCAAAAGGATTTTGAAAGGATATGACATATTCATATCATAATACAGTAGAGTAAAATATGACTTTGGTATACAGAACTATTTAAAGGTATGTGAAAATAAAATACATATAAGAGTTCGGAGTATATTTAGGTACGGAATATTATTGGGCTACTACCCAGATATAGTAAGCTTTGGAGGAAAACATACTGTTAGTGAATGTGCATGTAAACATGAGAGTTTAATAACAGTGGAACATCTGATATATTGTTCAGCGTTTCATACCCAAAGCAAAAAATGGTTACAATAATTACTTTGTTAAAACCTTATTTTTATTGTATTCAGAAAAAGTATACAACAAAGTGTAATACAAGGAGCAGCATTACATCAAAGATTTGGAAACACCATTCCTATCATGTTGAATTAATACAGGATTATTGCATCCTATTCCTAATTGTAACATCAGTAAGGGGCTATAACAGTAATTACTATAGTTTTTTGGCAGCACATGGAGTCAATGCAACAGATGCTAGGTTGAAAATGACATAAAAAACACAGTTTGATTGAAACCTGCCTGTAAGGCAAGGTAATTGCAAGGTCTGTCCTCTGAACTGAGATTTTGATAAAGTTCCTAAAATAAATGACTTGATACTGTATAATAAATGCAACTAATATAATACATGGCCCATCTATCAGCTCTAAACACAAAAATTCCCTGTAGTTAGGATTGCACTTAACCACACCATCTATATAACTCTGCCTCGTAATACAAACATCATTTTACTCTTTCCTGTGCTGGCTTTTGAGTGCCACATTTATGTCTGTGTCCATGTCAGCTCTTTTCCACTGCAGCAAAGGGGTGCCCTAAGGATATGCCTCTCCCTTCATGACCACAGTCAGTGTCATGGTAGCTGGCAATTTAAACCAAAGAATTAAGTGGAAGAGCTGGTTGTGCACAGTACAAGTATCACTGCTAATGTTTTAGGCAGATGTTACAGACAGTCATTCTCAAAACCAGAAGTTTTAAACACAATCTGTGGTTTTGCACAAATCAAGCAGTACCATGTCATGCAGGAATTACCCATGAAATTGAGCTGAAACAGGCATGATTAATTAAGCAGGTTGCACAAACTTCAATATTATAACCATCATAGTGAAGTGACCCCCATTGCACAAACTCTTCCCAACAGCATGCATTCAGTTATTTTGCTGGGTACATCAACTATGATGATCGTTTAAGTCCTAACAAGAACAACTCCAGTTGTAGATATTTTTTTAAAAGTAACTGGCAGGCAGTTGTACTTCATAGGAAGGCCACTGAAAAGTCCCTCTGTACTCACAGTCCCAAAGACAGTTCAGAAAAACTTCAGTACAGGAAGAAACGTTGGAGAGTATCTAGTTCCCCTTCCAACTCTGCTAGTTGAACATTTGGTTTAGGAAGTTTGTCTGCAAATGTCCCTGCAGCATTAGGATCCATAAAGCAGTGTAGCTTCTACCCCACTAAAAATTGCAATCTTGCCAGGAAGCTAGTTCTGTAATACAGGAGATTACCACCTCCCTAAGTTTTGCTGTAACTCCCTCAAATGCCTTCCAACTGGGGTGGGTTGTATAAGAGTAGCCTGGAAACAGTAAAATCTTGGACTCTTCAATAGTGGGCACTTGCTTCAGAGAGGCCTGTAGAATAAGGTTGTGCTCGCTTACTGACCTTTTTACCATTAGGATTGTTCTTGGGCCATTACATTGTCCCCTGACACTTCTAGGATTAATTTGGTAAGCTTTGATGATGCGTGGTGGGTGCCCCAGGCCAAGTGCCTCCCAGACTGATCTTTCCAAGAACATGCAAAGTTGTCCCCTTCCATACCCTCTGGGATCCCCAAAAGATGAACACTGGGGGCCCGGATGGCATTCTCTAATTGCTTGTCTCATCCATATAAGGCCTTGTTCAATAACTGATGCCGCCAACACCTGTGCTTTACCTGCTACTGAGGAAGACTACATTGTCAAGTGTACCAACCCTTCCATATTGTTCTGCATATCAACTAGTCTTTCAGTATGGGTCCAGTTTTTTCTTGATGCATTGATTTGACTGAGTAAGCTATTTTATCACTTGGTATAAGCTATCAGGTGTGTTCAGCACTTCTCCATCAGTGTGCAGGTAATCCCTATGCTTTGAAGGCCCTGGTGCACTCAGATCTGTTTTCCCCCCTCCCTTCAGTCTCTCCATTTTAAACTGCAGTTCTTCACAATCTTTAGCCTTTGTTATACTTGCTTTGTTGAAATCTATTAGAGATTAGCATTTTAGAAACAAAAACTAGACTAAATACAGTCCAGATCTAGAGGAGCGCGCCACTAAAAGTATCTTGCCTGCTGGGCTGCTGGACTCCACCCCCAAATCATTATTTGTTAATGAAGATTTCCCTTCAGATCAAAGAAAACAATTTTTTTTGCTGTCCTTAAATAGTAAACATATGGTATTTGCTATTGCACAATTTGGTATAACATTTTTAAAATACTTGCAATGAAATGCTAACAAAATTTTATTTTGATGACTGTTGTGCGATTAAGGTATTGCTTAAGTGATGCATTGTATTATTCACATTGCCTTTATGTATGTTAAATGTAATAAATCTGATAACTTTATACATTTTGAAATAAAACTACTTTGAATTTTGAATAGTTGGATTAGCACTATAATATAAAAAAAATAAAACAATATTCAAGTAAGTGTGAGTTAGTAACAAGGTGATAATTAAATCTCTGAGTTTATGGAAGATCACAATCCACTCAGCCTTTAGCTCATGGATTATTGTTCCATAAACGCCTTGATTGAATTATCAACTTATAACTCACACTTGCCCATCATTTATTCTATATTTAATTAATGGGTCATGTTTTTTCCCATAGAAGCAGCTGTATATTAAATGCCATAATACACAAGTGTTAATTATGGCATTTAATACATAGCTATTTGTGTGAGAGAAAGCAGCAAAAAAGGTGACCCCTCAATTAAATAAAACAAGTATAAGGTGCAGTGTGTAAACCTGAAAATTCTCATTTCACACTGCACCCATACTTTATCCTATATATAATAAATGGTCTTCCCTTTTTCCCATAGGGAAACCATGGCATAATTTGCCTTTATAAACGAGCATTTATAAAGGCAAACACGCGCACGGTTTTCCCCACACTGTGCTTGCTTGATCTCCTCACTTGCTGTATCCTTCCCGAACAGGAAACCGCAAACCCACGGTAGAGAGAAACTACCATGGACACTCGGCAGTAAGTAATTTTTACAATTAGTTGAAATGTTCCACACAGCTACCGGATTGACAGCTACCGGATTAAAGTGGACCTCGCATGCTGAGGTAATCTGACTGCGCCGGCACAGCAGTCTTTTTTAATTTTACATAATTGCTGAGGTGAAAAAGAGAAGCCCAACAATTATATAAAATAAAATATGGGTCTCAGTGTGTAAACTCAAATTTACACACACCCTTGGGGTTTGATGCTATGCATAAACCCCTCGAGCTTCACTATTGGGGTTTATGTAGCATCAAACCCCTTGAGTGTGTGTAAATTCTCGTTACACACCGAGACCCATACTTTATTCTATATTTAATGCACACCCTGCCATGGTTAACTGGTTACATATACCCACAGTTCAAAACTCAGGTTTATTTCATTGCCTGTTTTGACTTTTGTCTCAACACAAACCCATTGTATAAGCATAACTTATTTATTGAAAATGTTTTACCAGGAATGGCACAATGAGCAAAAAGATGCTCGTCTCAGGGTGCAACCTGGGAGGGGGGATTACAGAGGAGGCAGGTATACATACAAAAGTTGAACTTACAGTAACACAATAAGGAAAATGTACATAGTTGGGAAGAATACATTTGAACAAATTACATTGGCAGTGCAGTTCAGCACGGCGCTGAGGCTCAGCAAGTATAGGTATACAAATTGTGGTTACCCAACTAGGTAAGAACAGTACAGAACATGATGTAAGGGGTGGTATACCAAACAAGGGTACACATCGAGGCAAAACATGAAATACATAAGTGCCATATATAAGGATTTAGAGAGCAAGGTGGGGGGTCGGGATGGAGGGTGGAGAAACGTAGGCGTATAAGGGAGAGGTTAGGTGAGGAGGGAGGGAGTGGGGCTGGGGAGCTTAGAATGATTAGGAGGGGGGGAAGGGAGAAATTGAGAGTGTGGAGTAGGTAATAGAGAGGGTATAAGTGCGCAGGGTAGTATATAAGCCAGACAATTTGGCGATAGCCAGGCCGCTGGTCAGGCCAGGGGCCTGGCTATCCCAAAGATACATGTACTGTTTGAGGTCTGTTATACATATATACATAAATACATACAACAAGGGGTTGTTAAGGTACTTCATGCCATTCAACACCCCTTGGTGTGTGTATATTAAAGTGCATACACACACCCCTTAAAGTGTGTTATCACATCACATGCATCTTTTGCCTTAAACCTTATAGCTCATTTTAGTGCAGTCTAGTTGTACAGTAAATATTTATGTGACTGTCCAACTCAGATGGTGAAGAACAATTCCATGCATTCTTTCATCTTTATTCATATATCAAAAGCAGATGTCAGTTCCTTGGTAACATGCAATAGAAGTTCTGCTGGCACACTGGTGACCCAGTTTCAAGTTCCTGAGCTGTGAATGGAAGGTGTGGATAGGCAGAAAGAAGGATTTGTTTACTCACGTATTTCTTTATTTGAAAACTTTTACAAGGAAAGACATGCTGAGCTTGTAACAACTCATTTCCAGATGCATCCTAGGGGAGGAGAACAGCAGACAATACAATAAGATCCAATGAGTACAATCAATAACCAGTTGTACACGACAAACAAATATCCAGTGCAGAGTAATGCAATACAACAAGATGCCAGCCTCAGGCTGGATGCTCAGCTTCTCCAAAGATAATGGGCTCCCAGGTCAGCAATGTGGCTACTCCGTGGTGTGTGGTAGACTCAGGGATTGCATACAAAGAAAGCTGCACCAAGTCTGGTGGTGCTCTGCAAAGGATAAATGCCATACAAGCAATAGAATTCCGGCACCCACCACCTTGCTGTATTTAGGAAACTACTGCAGTACTGTATATTGTAGTTACAAAATTGGTTATTTAACATACAGTAAAGCCACACCAGACATCCTGCCTGAAGTGTTTTGGACCTCAAAGTCCTTTATCATATTTGATAAAGGACCTTGAAGTCCAAAAAGCATCAGGCAGGATGTCTGGTATGGTTTTATGTTATATACTGTAAGTGATTTTGTAACTACAGTTTACTGGAGTGGCGTCCTAAATACAACAAGGTGGTGGGTGCTAGAATTCTTTTGTTTGTGGGGACTCAGAGATTTGCTGCAAGATAGAACATTATGGGAATGGGACACAGCCACATGCCCTTATATCAGGAGAGATATATTGATGTTACCTTCAAATTGTATTATTTATAGAAACACAGAAACAGATGATGACGGCTGAGAAAGACAGATGGCCCATCCAGTCTGCCCATTTTAACTTATCATACCACAAGATCTATTGTCTCTGTGTGGTCTTTGCTTACACTATTTCCCATTTGTTATCTGTGTTTCTAAACCCCACTTCCTGCTGAATAGTTAATATACCCCTGACTCTATCCCAGTCTTGTTTCAAGCCAGAAATTGTTTTAGCACCAACTACTTCTGCTGGCAGACCATTCCATGGCTCGATCACTCTTTCAGTACATATGAACATACGAAAATGCCACCAGAAAAAGGCACACAGGTCTATCAAGTCTGCCCAATTCTGCAGCTCCTAGTTTAATGTCTCTGCAGCTGCCCCCTCCCACCTAGTCCATTCCCTGCATCCCATCCTCTCCCGGTCCTTCCCCCCATTGTGTTCCTGTGTGTACTAACCCTGCCCCTGACCCTATCCCATCCCCTCTTAAAGCTATCCACTGTCCTCAGTTTGATTAATTCCTCCAGCAGTGCATTCCATCCTGCCACCACTCTCTCTGTGAACAATCCTCCCCCTCCTACTTTATTTATGCCTTTCTAGTACATGATGGTCTCTATCATATCCCCCCTTTCCCTTCTCTCCTCCAGCGAGTACATATTGAACTCCCTCAATATTTCCTCATAAGGCAACTCCCTTAGTCCCATAATCATTTTTGTAGCCCTACACTGCACCCACTCCAGTAATTTTACATCCTTCTTGAGGTAAGGGCACCAGTACTGTACACAGTACTCCAAGTGTGACCTCACCAGAGCTGTATACAAGGGCAGAATGACCTCCCCCTTTCTAGAGGTGATCCCTCTGGCAATGCACCCCAGCATCTGATTTGCCCTTGCTGCTGCCCTGCTGCACCATGCTGTTACCTTCATGTCCCCTGTGACTAATACCCTCAGGTCTTTTTCCTACTCTGAAGCTACTACCTGCACTCCCTCTAGCCGGTAGCTGATCTTGGGATTTCTGGCCCAGAGGTGCATGACCTTGCACTTCTTAGCATTAAACCCCAACTACCACTCCTCTGACCAGTGTTCAAGTTTAGCTAGATCTTCCCTGAGTGCTTGCCTCCCTTCCTCACTGTCCACTTTTGCACAAATCTTAGTGTCATCGTCGAACAGACTGATCCTACTTGTGACCCCCTCTACAATGTCTCCAATGAAGACATTGAACAAAACAGGGACCAGCACTGAAACCTGCGGTAGCCCACTGGTTACTGGCCTTGGCTTGAATGTCTCCCCTCTTACAACTATCCTCTGTTGTCTGCCCCACAGGCAGCTCTCCACCCACCCCAGCAATTTCCTCCCCCCCATGTCCCTCAGCTTGCTCAGTAACCTCCCGTGAGGCACAGAGTCGAAAGCCTTGCTGAAGTCCAGATACAGGACATCCACAGCGTGGCCTTCGTCAACTGCTTTAGTTACCCAGTCATAGAAGTTGATTAGGTTAGTCTGGCATGATCTTCCTGTGACAAACTCATGCTGTCTGTCATCCTGTAGACCATTACTATTGAGAAAGGTTATCAGCCTCTCCTTCAGAATGGTGTCCATCAACTTCCCCACTACAGGAGTTAGGCTCATCGGTCTGTAATTGCCCAGTTCGTTCTTGGGTCCACCCTTGTGAAGGGGCACCATGTGAACCATCCTCCAGCCTCTGGGTACATTTCCTGTCTCCAAGGAGGTGTTGAACATATCTGTCAGAGGGCATGCCAATACCTCTGCCAGTTTCTTCAGGACCCTTGGGTGTACATTGTCCAGTCCTGGGGCCTTGTCCACCCACAAGGCTTTAAGGCCCCTCAGAATTCTGTCCTCTTGGATGATCCCATCTGTTATCTCTGCCCTCCCACCACCCCTTCCCCCTTTCCCTTGTGGTATTGGGCCATCCCTTTCTTTCGTGAATACCAAGCAGAAGTACTCGTTGAGTGCCTCTGCCTGTTCTTCCCCTTTTTCTGCCCAACCCCCCCCCTTTGATTCTAACAATGTCATCCCTACAACTCCTCTTTTCCCTTATGTATTGAAAGAACCCCTTTTCGCCCTCTCTGATATCCTGAGCCAATTTCAGCTACTTTGCTGCCTTGGCTGCCCTGACTATACTACTCAGGCCCCTAGATGCCATTGTGAACACCTCCCTGTCCTCTTCACGCCCTGATCTTTTGACCGTAATGAAGGCCACTCTTTTTTCCCTTACTTTCCCCTCCACTTCCTTGCTGAGCCAGCTAGGCTTTTTTTGCCCTGGACTGCTTGCTCTGAGACTTGGCACACATGTTTGTGGCCTCATTCAGTCCCATCCTAATGATTGCCCACTTCTGTTCAGCATCCATCCCTGGGCTAATTCCAGCTAGATACCCTTCTAGGATACTCCCTATTGTGGCAAAATCCGCCTACCGCGCACCCTTTTTAAACATTCCCCTATTAACCTTCATTCATGACCCCTTGTCCTCTCTTCTCAGTTCATGATAAATGGCTCCTCATAGTCCACCTTATTAATTCCTTTCAGGAACTTCAAGGTCTTTTTCATATCCCCCTTTCTCTTCTGGTTTTGAGTAAATACATATTCAGTGCCTTTAGTTGATCCTCATAGGTTCTGCCTTCTTGGCCCCGAATCATCTTGGTCATCCTACGTTGTACTTTTTCTAGCTTGTCCCTGGCCATTTTTTAAGTGGGGATTCCAGAACTGGGCACAGTACTCCAAGTGGTGCCTCACCAGTGACCTATGCAATGGTAACAGTACCTCCTGCCTTCTGCTGTTGAACCCTCTACCAATGCACCTCAGCACGCTGTTAGCCTTGTTACATTGTCTGGTTTGTTTAAGGGAGTCACTAGTGATGGCTCCTAGGTCTTTTTCCTCTAATATTGTGTCCAGACTACCCCCCCCCTCCACCATTCAATACTCTGCCCTTGGGCTTTTGTTTCCTAAGTGCATAATGTTACATTTCTTGGCATGGCATTTAAGCTGCCAGACCTTGGATCAATTTTCCAGCTTTTGCAGATCTCTCAGCATCTCCCATATCCCCTCCACATTGTCAACCTTAACACAGAGATTAGTGTAATCTATGAACAGACACAACCTGCCTTGGATTCCCTCCCATGTCACTGATGAACATATTGAAGAGGACAGGGCCCAGAACAGATACCCATGGTACTCACTAACGACCTCTATTTCCTCTGCTCTGACCCCGTTCACAACAGCTGTCTGCTGCTTCCCTTACAATCAACTCCTTACCCACCTTACTATTTCCTTAGGAGGCAGTATAGTGCAGTGGGGTAAAGCTCTGAGCTGCAGATCTGAAGACCTGGGTTTGAATCCCACAGCTCCCTAGCTGCATACTGTGTGATCCTGAGCAAGTCACGTAACTTCCTTGTGCTTCCAGGTCGCATCTGGAAACAAGCTTTGGCTTAGTGTGCTACTCCTGGTTAAACAATGGTACCTTTCTCTTTCCTGTTCCCAGATTCCTCTATCTTGTTCAGCAGGCTTTGATGTGGCACCGAGTCGAATGACCACTGATGTCAAAGCTGAGTAAATCTACAGCATGGCCCTTATCAACTAACCTGGTTACACAGTGAAATAATTCTATCAGGTTGATCTGAAAAGATCTCCCTGTCACAAATCTGTGCTGCCATTGTGAAGTATGTTTTTCTCCTGGTATTCCATGAGATCTTCTGACTAGTGTCTCCATCAGTTTCCCTACCACAGAGATAAGGCTGATGGTTCTGTAGTTTCCCAGCTGCACCTTCTCTTTACCTTGTGCAGCAGAACCATGCCTGCCATCCTTCAGTCCCTTCGAACAACCTCTTTCTGCATAGGGCTATTGGCTATCCCCTTCAGCGCTCTGACTAATACTGTCGCCAGTTCTCTTGGCATGCTCATGTGGATTCTACCCAGCCCAAGGGCCTTATTTACCTTTAGGGCTGGTAGCCCCTTTTGAACTCTTGCCAGTAAATTTCTTCAGTTTCATTTTTTGGACCCCTCTATCAGCTGCCTTTTTCCCACTCTCAGGCAAGGTTCTGCCAGTCTCCCTAGTGAATACTGAGCAGAAGTAGTCTTTTAGCACAGTTGCTTCTGCCCATCCTCCGCTATTAAGCTGCCTCCACCACTGGCTTTACAATTCCCCTTCCCATCTTTATTTTTTTCTCTAATATATCTAATGAACCGATTTTCCCCTCCTTTGACCCCCTCTGCAATGCATAGCTGTGCGCCTGCCTTTGTCATCCTGATTGTCTTCTTGGCCTCTGAGTTTTCTCTCGCTACTTGTCTCACTTTTTATCCCCTTGCTTTTCCTTGTACCTTATACAGGCCATTTTGTTAGCTTTCACTGCTTGCCAGACCCCTTCAGAGAACCACATTGGTCTCTTATACTTGCTTCTCTTGATAAATGGGTAATCTGTCAAAATCGCGACTGCAGAATGGCGACCTGCTGATAACTAACGAGGAAAAAGCGGTGCTGATTATATTTGCATGACCAACGGTTCCCCTCCATCTCTAAGTGCCCCCCCTACAGTTAGAATCCTAAAGAAGGGGGATGTGGAGGGGGCACCTCACAAAAAAATATAGTTTCCGAACTGGTCACATTGCAGGTTTGGCGCCCTTGTCAGGGATTGCCATTCTGGAGTTGTGATTATGACATGGAACCAATAAATGTTCTTGTGCATGTTTTTGGTGTCATGAGAATGTCCCCTTTTATAACCCCCCATCTTTCCTCCACTCCTCTGATGCTGTCTACTCCAGCTAACCTGTAAATCACAGTGCACCTCGTATGGTTGGAATCTGCCTTCTTGAAGTCTAAGTCTGCCTTAGACAAGGGCTTACAGGTGTCCATGGCCAACTTTAAAGGGTAACTCTCATTTTCAGGATTTCTTACTGTTTGAAAGCCCGTAAAGCTACTTTGAGTGAACTATTGGGTTTATCTGTAAGTCTTAGCAGTCCAGAGGTATTCATATGTAAATTTGTCTGTAATTAAGGGCTGGGATCAGCCATGTGTAACATTGTTAGGCGTAACTGAAAAGGGGCTGGTCCCAGTTACCTCCTGGTTTAAAATAAAAACAAACAAATGTGTTTTAGGCTTCTGACAGGCAATGATGTCACCACAGATTTGGCCTTGCTTTGATGGCAGATAATCCAATAGGTTAAATAAGTAGTTGGCTATTTTGTTAAGTGTGTTTTAAGGCATTACTACAACACAAAAGAAACATGGAAATTGACAGCAGATAAGGACCGTTTGACCCACCTAGTCTGACCACTTTTCCTATGTACTGTAACATTGCAGGCCCTACTTGATCTCTGGCTTTCCTCCACTCCTTACCATTAAGATTCCCCTCATGCCTATCCCATGCCTTCTTGAATCCCAATACAGTGTTTGCCTCCAGCACCTTGACTGGGAGGCTGTTCCAGGCATGCACCACTCTTTCTATGAAGAAGTACTTCCTTACATCTCCCCTGAGCCTACCCTCCTCTATCCTCATAGAATGACCCCATGTTCTTGAACATATTTTCTCTGAAAAAGGCTTCCCTCTTAAACCTTATTTATATCCATGAACTATTTGAAAGTCTTTATCATATCCTCCATTCCCTTCTTTCTACCAGGGTGTACATACTGAGGTCCACTTTTGATGCAGACCCCGCATCATTTTAGTTGCCCTCCTCTGGATAGCAACTAATCTTTGTCCTTCCAGAGATGGGGTCTCCAGAATTGCACACAGTACTGTAAGTGCGGTCTCACCAGTGATATATACAGCAGTATCACCACTTCCTTGTTCCTGCTGGTAATCCCTCCATATGCACCCTAGCATTCCTCTGTCACTCCCCACTGCATTGTCACACTATTTGGCCACCTTTAGATCATCAGACATGATTACCCCAAGGTCCCTTTCATGTTTGTTGGTCACCAGTACTACTCCCCCTACTGTGTACTCCACCCCTGGGTTTCTGCACCTTAAGCGCATGATCTTACATTTCTTCACGTTAAAATTTAGTTGCCCCACTCTTGACCACTCCACAAGCTTTCGTGGACCACTTTTCATTTTTTCCCACCACCCCCAGAGTGTCTACCCTATTACAGATCTTAGTGTCATCTGCAAAAAGGCATACCTTCCCTTCTAGCCTCCCACAATGTCATTAAAAAAGACATTAAAGAGGACTGGTCCTAGTACTGATCCTTGAGGCACCCCACTGGTCATCCTTCCTTTCTCGGAGTGAACTCCATTTATCACAACCATCCAATGCTTATCCTCCAACCAATTCCTTACCCAGTTTACCACCTTTAGAACCACTCCCAGACTGCCCAGTTTGTTCATGAGTCTCCTATATGGAACAGTGTCAAAGCCTAACTAAAATCTAAGTAGTCCACATCCACTGCTCTAACGTGATCTGATTTCCTTCTTACCCAGTGAAAAAAATCTATCATTTTTGTTTGACATGACCTCCTCCTAGTGAATCTATGCTGCTTTGGATCTTGTAAGCCCTGGATTCAAGACATTCCACTATCCTTTACTTCAGTAGTGATTCCTAGTGCTATGTGGAATTTTCAAATTCCGACGGATTGCAAGTTTGTAGAATTTTGTCAGAATCAGAATGGTGGAATTCCACAGCAGAAAATGGTTGGGGAATAATTTTCTTTTTTTTTTCGTTAAATATACTTTATTAATTTTCATAGGTACAGACATCTTACATACAGGAGACCATACCATATTGAGTATATGTTTGTTAAACAAGTCGTCCGCTCTCCATACAATAGTGCATGTCCACATTTAGTGTCTGTAACCCCCCTTACCCCCATCCACCCCTACCCTCCCTCCTTCCCAATCCCTAGCTGCCACAGATACTATCTTGATAGTCATAAATATGTATCAATGGAAAATCCTATTAAAAGTATAGGTTGGATCATAGGGGGGCATGAGAGTTAACCAGTACTTTATTGGGTTGGATTATTAACAGGTTATAAAAAGGGTCCCAAAGCTTTTTTGTATTTCCCCATTCTTTGGGTTAACCCTGCAATAAACCATTCTGCCTGTAACGCAAACATAATTTCTTTATACCATTCGGTATAAGTTGGTATTAGGGTATCTACCAATGTCTAAGTAATACCTTTTTTGGCACAAACAGATATCAACACCATATGTGCTCTTTGGGTTTTGTCATGGAGTGTCTTGTAATCCCCTAAAATACATATTTCTGGGGAAAATTTGTCTGAACGGGCTAGTAGCGGGTCCAGTCGAGACCTGATACTGTTCCATAATGGAAAGACTTTATCACATGACCATAACATATGCAACAAATCTCTCTGAGCTTGATAACATTTGGTACAAAGATTAGACTGCAGGAAACCCATCTTAGATAATTTACCAGGGGTATAATACATGTTATGTACAATTTGGAATTGCATGTATCTATACCTGTCCCACTTATCATATCTATATAGGTGTTTCCGTATTCTTAGCCAACATCTAGGGGATCAGAAAATGGAAGAGATTGATCCCACCAATAAAATCTATGTCCTTCCAGTTCAGCAATCGTAGTCTGTAGAAATTTGTAAGTGTATGAGATTAAGTGAGTTGATGGAGCCGACTTGAGATATGGGGTTAATACAGTTAAAAGGGGGGTAGTCCACCTCCCAGTACTAAAATACTGTGTTAACATGTAACTAATCTGCAGATATTTAAAAACATGAATAGTGGACCAATGGTATTTACTATTGGCTTCCTGGAATCACATCAGTCTCTGATTAATAATCAGTTCCTCTACTCTTTCAATCCCCATATTGGGCTAAAAAACATTAGGTTTTATTGGTTTACCAGAGATCAACAAATTAGGATTATTGAAAAGAGGTTGTGTTACATCCTTATACCCACTAGTCCTAAGTAGCGTGTTAATTTGGTACTGTGTAGCCAAAAGAGCATCAAGGTGGGATCACTTCAATCTGTTTGGAAGATTTTTCTTATTCAGAAAGGGAAGAATTTACGGATCCATATCATATAGTACACACAGGGATTTCTCGATTCCAAGCCAGAGAGGAAAGTACGTCGAATCAGACGTGTGCTCTGTCTAGTTAGGTGTATGGCAAGATAGTATAAATATAGATTGGGGGACTGAAGACCACCATCATTTTTAGCCCGTGTAAGTTTACTGTATCCTCTTCTTGATTTTTTCCCAGCTCACAAAAAAGCATTAATAATTTTATGTACCTGCATAAACCAAGATTTGGATAAGTCCCAAGTGTACTTTTGCAACGGGTATAATAAACGGGGTAACACATTAATTTTTATTATACTCATTCGACCACAAAGCGATAATGGTAATAAGGACCAATGCTTAATATCCTCTTGTATATGATTTAAGGTAGCGTCAAGATTAAGCTTTTTTATTATTTTAGGTGAGGGGTGAAGAAAAATTCCCAAATATTTAAACTTATCTGGTTTCCACTGTAGGCCCAATCTAGATATTTCTGCTTTCTGAAAGTATTGATTAAGAGGAAGTACTTCCAATTTATCTAGGTTCAGTTTGTAATTGGAAATCAAACTAAACTGTGATATTAATTCAAGTGCTGCTGGGAGGGATTGTAAAGGAGATAAAATATCTAATAAAATATCATCCATGTATACGGAAAGTTTATATTCTGACGTCCCTATTGTGATCCCCGATATTAAGGGTGAAGAATTAAGTTTCCTAATAAGGGTTGCGAGAAATAAATTAAATAGATATGGCAAGAGGGGACAACCTTAATGAGTACCTTGACTCAAATTAAAAGGTGTGGAGAGTATTCCATTACAGTGAACTCTTGCGGAGGGAGAAGAGTACAATATTTTAACCCAAGTGAGAAATTCTGATGGGATACCATATCTGGGAAGTAGGGAAAACAGGTATTCCCAGGAGACTCTGTCAAAAGCCTTTTCTGCATCCAAGGAAACTAAAGCTGCCGACGTAGAAGAATCCTTGGGAGACAGAAAATAAGTATGCCAACTTCCTGAGATGGTCTGATGAAAGTCGTCCCTTGACAAATCCTGCTTGTTCTGCACTAATTAAAGAGTCCCAGACCCGGCCCAACCTCATAGCCAAAATCTTGGCCAAGATTTTCAGGTCCACGTTAATGAGTGAAATAGACCTATAATTATGTATGACTGAGGGATCCTTTCCTGATTTGGGTAGTACTATAATGATGGCTTGAGTTAAGGATTTGTCTGAAATACCATAATAATAAAAATATTGGAAGGTGTTTAAAAGAATAGGTGCTAGTGTATCTTTTAGGGCCTTATAAAAATTAGATGTAAACCCATCTGGACCGGGGGATTTGTCCAGTGTAACGAATCAATGGCCTCTAGTACCTCTTTTATTTCTATTGGGGCTTTAAGTACAGAGGATTGTGCCTCTGTAAGTGTAGGCAATTTAACATCTTTAACAAATGAATCCAACATTTGTTGGGAAAAGAAAAATTAGTAGGAGTAGACAACCTCTCATAATAAAGTTTAAAGTTTTCACAAATGTCTTGGGGTGAAGTCAGAACTGTACCAGTAGGTGATTGAAGGGAGGTCACTATTCTATCAGTGACCTGAGCTCTTATTCTAAGTGCCAATAATTTTCCTGCTCTCTCCCCCTGATCAAAGTAAGTTATTTTAGATTTGAGCATAAGAAATTCAGCCTTTTTGGCCAGCAGATGATTGTACTGGGCTTGAAGGGATTCAACTTTTTCCCAATCCACATCAGGGGACAGAGCTGAAAGATTTGCTTACACCAATGTAATCTGATCGATTAAAGAGGAAAGGGCTTGATGTCTTTGCTTTTTGCATTTAACAGCCAAACATATTAGCTCTCTTCTTAAAGTGCATTTGAGTGCGCAACATAAGATATCTCTTCTGGGCATTGATAAAGAATTATCTGCTATGAAATTGGAAATGAAGGATTGTAAGTATTGTATTTGATCTTCTGATTTTATAATCAGATTATTAATCCTACAAAGTTTATCTCACTGAATATTAGGAGCAAGCTTTATTAATAGTTGAACCATCTGATGGTCTGATATAGTTTTCAAGGAGTAGAAAACTGATGTGACACCAGGAAGACAGTCACTGCTGACCAGAAAATAGTTGATATGAGAAAATGTATTGTGAATAGGTGAATGAAATTAATATTCTTTCCTAGTTGGGTACATAATTTGCCAGGGGTCTGCTAACCCTACTAGGTGCATTAGTTCCATCTGGGCTTTTTGACCTGGAGACAGTGATATTTTAGTGGGCCCTGTTCTATCCTGGCTATTTGACAACACCTGATTCCAGTCTCCTTCCACAATTATTGGAATCATGGACAGTGGGGCTAACATAGCCATAAGATCTATAAAAAATTTAGGGTCGTTAGAGTTTGGACCATAAATAGAGCCAAGGATAACCTCAGTATGACCTATTACTGCCCGTAAAATCATGTAACGGCCTTCCGAGTCTAAGATCTCTTGTAGTAACCATAATGGGATTCTATGGGCAATTAGAATTGCAGTACCCATTTTACGTGAATTAAATCCAGACCCAAAAACTTGTCCCACCCAAAGCCTGTGAAAGTAATGCACTTGAGTGGATAAAAGGTGTGTTTCTTGCAGAAAAACTACATCCGCATGTATATTATGGAGGTGTATCAGTATTTGCATACGTTTTGCTGGGGTTTGTGCCCCTTTAACATTCCATGTACAAAAATGATATCCTGACATTTTTAGCTATCTGTTACATTAATATGTCTCACATTTGTGACAACCAGTAACACCACTGAGTGATGTTATTACTACACTGATAGTATCTGTGGCAGTACCCTCCCTCCCCCCATCCTCTTGAGATAAGACCCCCCACAACATACCCTTATGAGCATCGCAACCCACACCCAACAAATTAGTTACCTTGATTTTAAAATACCCCATTGAATGCGTATGCTCAATCCCCCTTTGCCAAGACTCAATGTTCCACCCGATTAAGCATATCCCGACTCATCCCCTTCCCCCCAAAAAGCGTAACATCCGATATTTTAGTTAAAGAATACTCTTCCTGCCCTATACCACCTTCACAATAGATACCCCTCTATAGAATCCCATGTTCTTGTTAACTTTTAAGTTCAAAATTGTATCTATCCTTCCAACAGTAAGCTCCAATCTATATATTTATCTATTTGTTAAGTAAAATTACCCCTCTTCCCTAACCCCCCCAATGAACTCAAACCAGTAATCCCCTCATATTTAGAGCTTAACCCTCAGCTCGTTGAAGTCAAACTGTTATGCAGCCCATGGAAAATCTTTTGGTTCTACAGTGAAACATAATACAGGCCATTGCATCCCCGATTTATATGCTAGAGGATAACATAAAGAGCCACCAAATGACCACAAGAAGGTAGTGAATAATTTGCTAAGCTTTCCCTTCTACAAAGTTCAAATATTGCCCCTCCATTGAAATATAAAAGGTGGCCCAAATGAAAGCGCCGCACAGGACTTGAGTGGGAAGAGAAAAAAAAAGTGACTCCTGTGGTGTTGGTCGCGGTCAGCCATAATGTTCGCCCACCATTTTGGCTGGACCCTGTTGTTCGTTGACAGATTCCCGAACCATGTAAATCTGCACAAAATAAAAAGAAAAGGAGAGGGATAAGAAAGAAAAAAAAGGAGAGAAAAATTCTCTTCTCCTCAGGCAATGCCACGATGCGAAGAAGCCCGACTGCTGATCCATCCTTCGGTACTCAACGATGAGTAAACAAGTCGGGAAACATAGTAGGTAGTTCTTCAGCTGCCTGGTCTACATCTCCAAAGCTTCTCCAAGTATCCTGATGCTGCACCATCAATTTGGCTGGGTAGATCATCCGGAATCAAATTCCAGCCGCTATAGCTTTTTAATGTAGCTATGATAGGCTGCCCACTTCTGTCTGACACTAACTGTCAGATCTTGAGAGAATTTGAGCTTGGCATCTTCCCATTTAATCTCTTGAAGCTCTTTAACTTTCCCTAAGATATGCTCTCAGTCAATGTAGCTCAAGAGCCGAATAATGAGAGGCCTAGGTTTAGCCCTTGGGGGAGGTCGAGGTTTCAGCGAGCGATGGGCCCGTTCTACCTGGTACACTGTGGGCTGCGGTGGAGGAACAGCTATTTTAGCCAAAAGCTTCTGTGTAAACTGAATTATAGCTGCTCCTTCAGCTTCTTCAGGCAGCCCAAACACCTCAATATTATTTCTCCTGTTCCTCCCCTCCAGATCTTCTAGCTTACTCTCAACCTTAGTCAGCCTCTGCCTTAATGATACCACGTCTAGCTCTAATCTTATCTGCCAATTTTCTAGTGAAGATGTGCGGGCAGAAACATCTGATATTTTCTTATTCGTTTCTCTCAATTCCGCTTGAATATTCTTCAGGTCTAGGACAAATTCTTTAATCGAGTCCTTAATGCCAGCCATTTCTGCCAAGAACATTTCTTCAGACAGGGGAATATAGTTGCTAGCTGACGCCGCTGCCTTATTAGGGGTTGTGGTCTGTGTTTTGGTCCTCTTTGCTGATTTGTCTGGCGTCTGCGGCAGTGTCTGGGCTGGGAGAGCCTGCTGCATTTCGGCATCCATTTTCACATCTTAAATATTGAAAGCTGCTCTAGTAGTTTCTCTCAAATCCTTTCGGCTTTGGACAACTATTAATAAGGTTTTGAGTGATCAATCTTGAATAGAACCTTACAATTTGTATAATTTTGGAGAGTTCTGGGGGAACCGAGTCGGTGAATGTCCGCTCAGGCTGAAGACATCACGTGATCTCCTGGGGAATACTTTTCTACAGAAAAAATGCTGTTCTTTAGAATACTATTCTGCAGACCTCAATATTTTCCATGAAAATGGTTGTGGAATGATTGTGGAATGATTTTACAGAGAAAAATGCTGTTCTGCAGAAAATTTTTCCATGAATAACAGCAAACAGAATTCCTCAAAAGAACCAGTGAAATTCCGGAGGAAATTCTGCTGGCAGACTGGTCATTCCATACTAATTTCACTGTTGGAATTCCACATTTTGTACAGCACTAGTGATTCCATTAATTTCCCCACTACTGAAGTCAGGCTGACTGGACAGTAACTGCCAGCCTTCTCCCTGCCCCTTCCCCTGTTTGTGAAGTGGGACTTCATTTGCCCTCCTCTAGGACCATTCTTGTCTCCATTGAGTGGTTGAATAGGACTGACAGAGGTGCAGCCAGAACCTCTCTGAGCTTCCTCAACAGCCTTGAGTGTATCCTGTCGGGCCCCATTGCCTTGTCCACTTTTAGATTTGCGAGTGCCTTCAGGACTTTCACCTCTGTAAATGGAATAGTGTCCACCTCCCTACCTTTGATGCCCCTGAAACTTATCTATGGCTACTCTCCTTCCCTTTCCCCATGAACACTAATTAAAAGTATTTGTTCAGGATGTCATTTCTTTTCCTGTCCCCTTCCACATACTCTCCCCCCCCTTAGTAGGCTTACAGTTCCTCCACTGGTCTTTCTTCTTTTACTTACATACCTGAAAAATGTCTTGTCCTCTTTCTTTACTATCTGAGCTATTTTCTCCTCTGTTTGTGCCTTTACACTCCTGTTTTCCATGTCCCCCTTTGCGTCTCCTTGTACCTCCTAAATGCTAAATGTTTTGCCCTTACCTTCCCAGCCACCATATATGAGAATCATAGTAATCTCTTTTTCCTTTTCCTTTTGCTTACTTGCCTGATGCAGAGATTTGTTGCCCTCAGTATCCCCACTTTTCATTTTGCCCACTGTTCCTCTACTCCACCCAAATCCTCTCCCTTGCCAGGGCATCCCTGAGGCATTTCCTCATTTTTGGAAAATTGGCCTTCTGAAATCCAAGACCATCTCCTTTGTGTGGTTCACTTCTGCCACAGTTCTAATATTGAACCACATGGTATGGTGATCACTGGTCCCCAGGTGGCCACCTACTGCGACATCTGCAACACTGTCTCCGTTAGTGAGTACAGGGTCTAATATTGCTCCCTCACAAGTGGGCTCCATTGCCAGTTACCTGAAGAACAGCCCCTGCAGGGAGTCTAGGATGTCCCTGCTCCTAGCTTAAGCTGCAGCTGGGATGCTCCAATCTACATTCGGCAGATTAAAATCCCCCACCAGCAGCACCTCCCCCTTATTTGCCATCTTTGGATGGTTTCCATCAGATTTTTATCCATCCCCCCACCCACTGTGCTGGAGTTCTGCAGATTACACCAGTGCAAATAGCAGCTCCATTCCCTCTTTCTAATGTGGCCCACTGTACCTCCGCCCCACCATGTCTTCGCTGTAACTCTGTAGCTTTTATACTATCCCTCATGTAAAGAGCCACTCCTTCCTCTTTTCTACCCACTCTGTTCTTCCTGAATAAAGTATAGCCAGGTATGGCTATGTCCCAGTCATGGTTCTCATTGCACCATGACTCAGTAACAGTGACAAAGTCCAGGTGAGCCTCTGCCATAATGGCCACTAGGTCCGTGATATTATTTTCCAGACAATGAGTATTTGTGCACATGGCCCTCCAAATTCTTCTACTACCCTGCTTATCAGCCCCCCTATTTTCCCTTTTGCCTTCTCTCCTAACCCCCTCTGCCCTCATTCTCATCTCTCTTCATTTCTACCATTTTGTTTTTCTGGTTTTCAGGTACCTTTGAGGATTTGTCTCCCTTCAGGTTCTCCCTACTGACTACTTCAACTTGTGGAGGGGGAGAGTTTATGTCTCCCTGCTTCCTACCGTCACCCCCCCAGTTAGTTCAAATGCTTGACAATGTAACATTTAAGCATCTCACTAAGGACCAGGGTTACCCTCCCGGAGGGATGCTGGCCATCTCCCCTGTATAGGCCTTTATCCCTCAAGGTGGGATCCCAGTTCCCAGTGTAGCCAAGTTCATTCTCTCTGTGCCACTCCTTGAACCATTGGTTGAAGCTCCTGGTATAGAGTACCCTATCACCCCCCTGTCATAGACAGGCAGTACCTCAGAAAAGGTAGCTGAAAATGCTACCTGCCGAAAATTCCTCCCCAGTTCCCTGAACTCCCCCTTCACTATCCTAACCTCATCCTTAGCCAGGTCATTAGTCCCTAGGTGGACAATGACATCCAGCTCTCCCTTTTATCCTGCTGCCCTAGCGATCCTCAGGATCTGTTTTCCATCAGTCCAAGCCATGGTGCAGGGTAGGCACCTAACTTCCATCACTCCCTTCCTGCCCCAAAATATATACCCCTTACAATGAAGTCCCCCACCAGGAGTTGCTTCTTCCTCCTCTGGGGTCCTCTGCCACCCTCCCTGGGGACTCCACCATGGAGATCCCCCACATCATTCATGGTCACTACTATATGTGCCTCCATGGGGCAGTCCCACTTCACCAGGGCAGCATAGGAATTTTGTAGTGGTACTGTAGGGGTATGTACCTCTGATGCACTGGTCTAGCTGCTTCTCCTCCTTGGCACCTTCTGAGGCAGTGGTGGCAGACTTTTGTTGTCCCTGGGTGGGAGAGGAGGGCCCCCTGAATCCTAGCCAACTTGGCCTGAAGTCGAAGGATCTCCCCCCTCAGCCCAGAGAGGTGCACACAGATGGGGCAGTGCTGCAGTCTCCAGAAAGTCTCCCTGAAAACTTTTACCCCACAGCCACTACACTGCACCACTCCCATCATATCTACATATTTCCTTTTCTGTTTTTGTTTTTGCTTACTAGCTTATTTCAAACCCTCTTTTACCCCTACCCTAGATCAGGTGCTTCTCCTCATCCCAGATTTCTGTATGACTCTAACCTATTTCAAACCCCTTGCAGGCAGTGTCCACCACACAGTGTGGTTTTACATCAGCATGGGGAAGGAAATAGCCAAGACCAATACTAGAGTAGTGGACTTCAGGAAGGTAGATTTCACTAAAATGGGAAACATACTAGAGAGGTATCTGGCCATGCTCAGATCATAGATGGTTGCAGATCAGAAATGTTCTGTCATCAACAGGGGACTAATTGAGGTCATGGACACATGCACAAAGGCTCATAAAATAACTCTGAGACCAAGAGACCTAGCTGGTTTAGCAGGAAGGTGGCAGGTAAAGTGAAGGAAAAGATGGTTGTCTTCCTGAGGTACAAGCAGACCTTGAGAGAGGGAGACAGAGAGGTTTATTCAATGAAAGACAGAAAGACGGAGAAAGGGGTCCGGTCAGTCAAGGCGGTGAAGGAATTTGAAAAAGGCACAGGGGATTAAGAATGGGGAAACGGGCTTCTTCTGTTACATTAAGGAGAGGAGATCCAGAAAGGATGGGATGGGATTGTAAGGATAAAGAGGGAGGGAGAGTGAGTGGAAAAAGATAAGGAACAGGGAGGCACTAAATGAGTATTTCTGCTCTGTCTTCACCAGGGAACTGGATGGGCCCATACCACAGGGGATGGTTGGGGGTTGCCTTGGGGCGGGGAGGAATATGATGGAGAGATTGTGGTTGAGAGGGTCTTCAGAGGACTGAGGGAGCAAAGGGAGTACAAGGCTCCTGGCCCAGATGGAGTACACACGAGGGTCCTGAGAGAGATGGCAGAGGTACTAGCAGTACCCCTGATGGGCCTGTTTAACACCTCACTGGAAAAGGGGAGTATACCACAGGACCTGAGGACAGCACATGTGGTACCACTCCACAAGAGTGTTCCCAGGGATGAGTCAGGTAACTAAAGGCTGGTCAGCTGAAACTCTATAGTGGGCAAGTTTATAGAGATCATTCTTAAGGAATCACTGGTGTCCTTCCTTGAGGTGAATGGTCTCCAGGATGACAGGCAGCCTGGGTTTGTCAGGGAGAAAGCCTGTCAAACAAACATGATAGACTTCTCCTGGATTACAAGGTCACTGGATGGGGGCCAGGTGGTGGATGTCCTATGCCTGGACTTAAGCAAGGCATTTGATTCGGCGCCTCATGGCAGGCTGATCAGCAAGCTGAGGGAATTCGGTATATGAAACAAACTGCTAGGGTGAGTGGAGAGCTGGCTGTGAGACAAGAACCAGAGAGTGGTGGTAGACAGGAACAATCCAAACCGAGGCCAGTAACCAGCAGGGTCCCACAGGGCTCAGTACTCAGATCTATACTGTTTAATATCTTTATTGGGGACATAGCAGAGGGCATCAAAAGTAAGGTCTGTCTCTTTGTAGATGATACCAAGCTCTGTGGGGAGAGGGGGTGGACACAGCAGAGGGGAGACAAGAAATAAAGGAAGATCTGTATAGGCTGGAGAAATGGTCGGGCATGTGGCAGTTAGGATTCTACGTCAAGACGTGCAAGGACATGCACTTGGGAGTCAGGAACCCAGTGGTCAGCTACTGGCTGGGGGGGTTCAAGTGACCATCTCAGAGGAGGAAAAGGACCTTTGAGTGTTGGTCATGGGTGACATGAAACACTCTGCATAATGCCGTAAGGCAGCAGCCAAAGCTAATAAAATGCTGGGCTGCATTGCCAGAGGAATCACCTCTAAGAGGGAAGAAGTTATTCTGCCACCGTACAGGTCTCTGGTGAGACCACACCTGGAGTACTGTGAACAGTTCTGGTGCCCTTATCTAAAGAAGGATATCAGTCTGCTGGAGAGGGTCCAGCGGAGGGGTACCAAGATGATCCAGGGCATGGGGACAAAATATATGAGGAGAGGCTGAGGGAGATCAACATATACTCCCTGGAGGACAACAGAGAAAAGGGGGACATGATAGAAACCTTCAAGTAGCTCAAAGGCATAAACAGGGGTTAGTTCGGAGGTATATTCAATCTGAGAAAGGGGGGTACTACAAGGGGGTATAGCCTGAAGCTGGTGGGGGGGCAGATTTAAGAAGGAATGGGGGGGGCATGGCTAGCTTCACTACATGGTGGATGTGTTTTATCCTAGCTCCTCATGGCACAATGTTGAAATATCTTTGAGGCACCTCGCAGCTAAACTGAAAAGCAATCACAAGTAAAAAAACTACCACATAGTGTAAATGGCCTTAGGCAAACATAAAAACAAGACATCAAAGCTACAGTTTGAACCTGTGGATCCACCTAAAGAATCCCACTGGGTACCGGAGGCTGCTCCAGACATCAGGCCCAGGAGGCTGAAGCAGCAGAGCACAGCATGTCTGACCTAGAACGCTTGCTTGCTAGCATCCCTGCCACAAATGCAACATGAAATGAAAGCAGGCTTCACCAACATCACAGCTCAGATTACCCACCTTCAAAACATGGTCACTGGGGTTTCTGAAACCAGTGCATCTCACGCAATGCATATTTCTGAGTTGAAGCATCGGGTGAGCAGTTTGGAAGACTCCCTGTCCGAGGTCACCAACGAAAGAAACGACATGCAGAAGGCTTTGGAGAAGCTAGCAGCCTTGGTTGATGATCAAGAAAATCATTCCTGACACTCCAGTCTCCATACTGTGGGTCTTCCGGAGGGGTTCAAAGGGTGAAATCCCAAAAAAACATCCATCAATGGTTGGTGGAGCATTCAGATCTGCCCCAAGATGCATTGGAATTTGAGGTGGAGCATGCACATAGGGCAGACCCTGCACCAAAGCCATGTGAGAGGCCATGCCATTGTCCCAATAAATAGCTGAGGTATGTAGACAAGGAAGCCATCCTCAGAATTGCAAAAGCTAAAGGACCCATTCCACTCAACAGTGCAAAAGTGCACATATTTCAAGATTATAGCAGAGAACTGCAGGTCAAAAGACAGCAATTTAATTCTGTTAAGTCAAAGCTCTTCACAAAGGGATAGTCATTTGCATTTATGTGCCCTGAGAAACTATGCATAGACAGACCAGAAAGCCCCTCTATGTACTTCACCTGCCCAAAAGCTGCGGAGAGATGGGTACAGGAAAAAAATCAGATGTCGAGGTGGATAGCCATCTGCAGACAAAAGTGAGGATGTTAACAGATAAGTTTACCCTTTTCTGCACAACCATATTCAATTTTATTTCGGGATGGTTTTGAGGGCTGTGACTACACTGGACTTCAGGAGTGGGAACTGCCATGGGCCTATAGTCGGCCTGCTGACACAGTTAGTCAGCTCCCTCTAATCAGGGCACTCCCGGAGGCCCAGCTGATTTGTAGCCCTATGTATTTCTCCCGTCTACCTGATTACAGTGCTTTGCAAAGTGGAACTTTATTTGGGTCCTATAACATTTCTCTACTCGAAACCCCAGGTACTTTAATCTGCCTGGTTGTGACCAGTCACACTCTGGATTGCATCAGTGATTATTGTATTCTCCTTCCCCGACCATGTCTAGGGACATGGGTACTGTCGGGGTGGGTGCCTGTTTGCTCGAGTTTACTTTTGACCTTAAGACCTGACTGCATGGAGTTAATGATGTTTATGCACAGGGAGGATACTTAATCTCCCAGATTCAGGTCAGGGCTTTGCTTTTCAATCCAGCAATGTTCGGTGGCTCAGTCGTCTATATGCTGAGGAGTTGTTTCAGTTAAAAGGTGACCTCTTTAAAAGTTGGGGGAATGAATGGGTGAACTCAGTAAAGAGCACGTTCCCCAGAAACCTTTTGAATAGACTGAGAAGTCCTTTTATTTCCCCTTTGAGTTATGTTTAAATGGCTGCAGCAATATCTTAAGCAGTTGGAAATGATCAGTCTCAGCTTACTTAACACTATGGGGTCGACTCAACACTTTTATGCCCTGTGTTTCTGGGCTATGCTAACTTTTAGTTTGTTTGACTTTAAGGATTAATCTTTTAGCCTTTATTATATGGCCTGTATTGTTTAATACATTAAGTGCTGGGTCTTTTGTGTAACTGCATTTTAACTTAAACCTTGTCTTCTCCCACAAGCATTCACTATAATTGGGTTTATGTGAGAGCATCATTGTAAGTGTACAGTTCAGTGTGTGCCTCTTCTTAGACAGGATATGATAGATTCTACAATAATTCTTCTATTGTTCAACAGTTGTTTGCAAGGGATAAATCTTCAAGCACAGTTATGCTTTAGGGAGGGAGAGGTCTGGGGAATTGTTGGATGCATTGGATTGGGGGAGTGGGGGGGTCCTTGGTTTTGCTGTTTATGTTCGGTAGGGGGGAGTAAAGTCTGGGGGAAGTTGGGGAGGCCTGGGTGTTTGGCTTCCAATGGATGTCTTTTTCGCTGTACAAATCCATTGGATTGCAGGCGACCCATGGTCTTCCATTACAGGTGTTGGGGGGAGGCAATACGGACTGAGTTAAAGAGGGGTAAATACAGATGTTGCAATATGAGACCAAGATCACTAAACACTTAACCTATAGTTGGCATCAGTGCATATTACTGTTGGGACACTCTGAGACCACTACAGTGGGTTTGTCAATAATATCTCTGTGAGTCTATTTCTGTCTGCAAGCATGTTTTGACTATGGCTACATTATTTAAAGTGGCAACATGGAATGTAAATGGGTTAAAATCAGTGGTTAAGAGAAAGTGCTTCCAAACGGAAGTTAGAAGGTCTAAGTGGCAGGTTGTGCTCTTACAGGAAACACACATGTCTGCAGGAAGCAATAAAAATCAGTGCCTCGCTGGGGGGGAACATGGATTTCATCCACCTTCTCCTCTAAGGCTAGAGGAGCCTCAATTTGGTTCCTGCATGGAACCCAGGTCAATATTCTAGGACAGATCTCTGACTCTGCCGGGAGATATGCCTTGGTGAGGGCCGAGTTGGTGGGTGTGGGTACTTTCTCGTTAGGATCAATATACACCCTTAATGTAGAAGACCCAAGCTTTTTCCAGAAGTTGTCCTTGGATAAGGTGGGGTGGTCCAATCCCTGGATCTTGGGGGGGAGGATTTTAAATGTGTCAGGGATACCATTTTGGATCACACGACCACTGCCCCAATTCCTCTTCCAAAAAACGCATGGGCTGTGGGTGAGCTAGAAACAGAGTTTGGGTTGGTGGATATGTGGAGACATCTTAATCCTACAGGCAGAGAATACAGTTTCTACTCTCACACCCACCAATCATATGCTCTGCTGGACAGATTGATACTAAGCCCCTCACTTTTAACGGTGGTCCATTCTGCACAATACTTCCCAATTCTGTTATCAGACCATGCTTCCCTGTCAATAGACCTGTCACCCTCAGATACACCACCTGTGATTAGACAGTGGAGGTTGGACCCTCTACTTTTAAAAGATCAGAATTACATAGAAGCAATGACTAGTAGCATACAAGAGTTCTTGCTTTTCAATAAAAGAGAGGACACATCTCACCATAGTAGACGGAAAGCCTTAAAAGCCTACATCAGGGGGCAAACAATAGCGTTTTCAGCTTATTCAAAGAAAGTGAATGAGCAAGAGAGAAATTGCCTCTGTACCAAAACTGAGGCATGCGAGGAAGCCCACAAGCAAAAACCTACCATGTTCATCTATTGGGTAATTCAGAAATTAAAGTGGCGTTTCAACACTTTAAGCAGTGCGAGAGTGGAACGGGCCATTTTGCTGGCACAAGCTGGAGCTTACTTTGATAGGGATGGGAGGGGCACATTTTTGGCTTGGCAACTTTGCTGGAGGGAGGGGAAGCGTTCAATAGGCCAGATCCATGATTTATCTGGCCAGATGGTGCAGGACCCAGTGGCACATGGTGAGGCATTTGATGCCTTCCATGGCACCCTCTACACCTCAGAGGTGGCTCCCACCACTTCTGAGATAGACCAGTTTTTTGCAAGGGCCCCCATACCAGTGCTGAGTGGAGAGGTGGCAGAGGCACTTGATGCCCCTGTCTCTAGATCTGAGGTGCAGACTGACATCCAGATGCTGAAAGGTGGTAAGGCCCCTGGCCCAGATGGCCTGCTCATTGGCTTTTTTAAAACATTCCACAGCTTAATATTGGACTCCCTACATGTCATGCTAGAAGAGAGCCTTGATAAGGGTGAGCTGCCCCCCTCCATGTTGCATGCCACCATCACTGTGCTGCCTAAACCGGTTAAAAATCTAACTTGGTGTGAGTCTTATAGATCAATCTCATTGCTTATTCCTAACTGTAAGATTCTGGCGAAGACTTTGGCCTCCTGGCTAGATCCGATGCTCCCCGGCCTTATTCACCCAGACCAGTCTGGTTTTGTGAATGGCATCTGGGCAAACAAAACATTTTCAGAACTTTAAATGTGATCCATCGATGGGAAAAATGCACACACCAACATGGGGCGGCAGTTTTGACACTGGATGCAGAAAAGGCATTTGACAGCATGGAGTGTGGGTACCATTTTGAAACCATGAAAAAGGTGGTTCTTGGCCCGTCCTTTAGGTCCTGGGTGAAAACACTATATCCTCAAGCCCAGATAGCAGAGAATGGTTTGGTTATACCCCCGTTGGTCTGGGATAGGGAACCAGACAGGGATGCCCCTTATCAGTAGCCTGTGTATTCAGCAACCGCAATTGAGTGTTTTCAAAAAGGGCAACTCAATCATTGCGCTTTTACATTGGACTACCAGGCAGGGAAGGTGACAGGACTGGGGGTTCAGCGATTATAGCAACAGGATGTCACTATATGTACACATGCGGGAAGGACCATGCTGTGTGACGGGCAGAAGGGGGGAAGGGTTTGTGTGGTATAGTGCGGTGGTGGGTTGCTGAACTGGCTGTGTGGTGTGGTGGGTTGGTGGCAGGCTGGGGTTGGGAAGGTGCTGGGTTTGATTCTATTTGCGCCCCCCTTTTTTTTTTTGCAGGTGCTGGGAAATTAATTTTTCCATCTTTTTGCACCTCCCCTGACATGGCCCCCCCCGGGAGTTGAGAATCCTTTAATAGGGGGCGCAGGGTGCAAAGCAGTGTGGGGAGCAGCCACGCATAAAAAGAAAATCCAAGTGTTCGCACCCTTATAGTGTCATGAGGCTCACGCCACCGAAATTACTTCGGTGATGTAGATCGCTCAAACAGCGATTGCTATTACGTGATCGCTGTTATCAAATGGAACCCCCATTATCACCCCTTTTGTATGTGATCTCATTAAAACCACTGGCTTCTACCCTTGGAGAACACAGGGGTATCAGCAGGCTGATGGGGAGATGATAGGAGCACAAAATAGCATTATACACAGACAATCTGCTCCTATACCTGCAACAACCCACACAGGATCTGCCAGCAGTCCATCAGCTGATGACAGAATATGGGAGGCTATCTGTGCACAAAGTAAACTGAACAAAAAATAAACTGCTACTCATAGGGAAATTAGAGAGATCAAGCCTAGTAGCAAATCTGGGGGGGTGTCCAGTTAGTCACAAAAATAAAATATCTGGGTATCTCAATCTCTGCTAAGACCAGTTCTTTGAATGCTTTAAATTATAATCCCCTACTGTCAAAAATCTATGAAGACTGTGATAGGTGGCAGGTTCTTCCACTCTTATTGCTGGGGTGCGTTGGGTTGTCAAGATGACAATACTGCAGAAATGTCTGTATTTATACCAATCACTACCCATAAAGGTCCCGAAAGCCCACTTCAAGCGCTTTAATGTGATTTTGCAGAAATCTTGATGGTGTGGTAAGGCAGCTAGGATTAAAAGAGTTGTATTACAGATGCTGCATAGGCTGGGTGGGATTGGACTCCCTAATTTTCAGTGGTACTACTGGGCCGCCCAACTTGCATACTTGCCAGTTGGAGATGAGATGGGGGGGCTAAGCTGGGTAAAATCAGAAGAGGACACCCTGAATGGCTCCCTAGGAGGAGAGATACTAGCAGTGGCTCTATGGTCTGGTGGGGTTCCAGAGGTGGCCATCCCCTTTACAGCAGCTATGTTGAAAGCCTGGGTGGATGCCCACAATTAAATTAAACATGCTCCTCGACCTTCTCTCAACACTGGGCTGACAACCACGATGCATACTAGGGGAGTATGCATGGTACCATTGGTGCAGAGGCTGCAGTATTGGAGGCATAGAGGGCTGACCTCGGTGCATCACCTTTATGAGGGAGGTACAGTTCTGAGTTTTGCATATATTTGTGCAAAGTGGGATTTACGTAAAGAGGATTTCTTTGTATACCTCACAATTAAAAATCATCTCGGGGATACTCTAAATTTGGCTAATGGTCGGGCCCCTCCATCGCCTTTCGAGGAAGAACTACACAGACCTTAACCAGGCAAGAAGCCACTAACTGCATACTGTCAAATATTACAAGGTACAGATTGCTGTGCTGTGGGGAAGGTACAGGCGACCTGGAGCAATGACCTGCACACTCCATTCAATGCTAATATATGGAGGCTGGCAAGCCGCAACCTACAGCAGTGCTCTAGGAGCAATAAACTTAGACAGGTTCAACTACATTTTAGGTATAGAGTGTATATTACCCCCAAGAGGCTGCACCTAATTGATGCACAGAAACCCAATGTATGCCACAAATTTATGAGTGGTGTGGGAGAGTTCCTCCATATTGCTTTAACTTGCCCAAAGGTACCCACTTCTGGTAAGGTGTGTGTCAACTTGTGTGTAGTGTCTTGGGATACCAGTCATCTGGGTCTCCATTGGAACTCCTGTTGGGTGCAGATCTTCACCACCTGGGGGGAATGACATTCAACCCCTTATGGTCACTAGCTTTGGTCAATGCTCGAAAAATGGTGGCTCGATCTTGGATGGCACACTCCCCCACCACCATTCAGCATGAGCAAACAATCTTAGGCAATGTATGCCACTGGAGAGGATTTTAGTCACTGCCCTCAGGAGTAAACAGGTCTTCTTTGACACTTGGAACCCCCTTCCTGACCACTATCGAGAGGGATTTCTTCCCCACCAAGTGAGTCTCACTGTCTGGGAAACTAACAGCTATGAATTCTCTATATTTACGTTCCCGCTGTTTCATTGGTACCCATCCACCTAATGAGCTTACCTTGAATGGGTTCTTTGTCTAGATAACTTAGGTCTCTAGTGAACATGCTACTGTGATTGCCTTGGGTCTATTCAATCATTATGTATTACATGAATGAAGTGATATTTTACCTACTGTGTAATCAGATTTGATGAAGTAAATGTCTGTAATTCATTATGCAACGTCTTTTCAATAAAATATTTTGGAAAAAAAAAAGAAGGAAATGAGAAACTTTTTCATGGAAAGGGTGGTAAAGGAATGGAAAGAGTCGCAGGAGGAGGTGGTAGCAGTGAATACAGTACATAGCTTCAAGTGTGGTGGGACAGGGTGGAAAGGAAAATCAGAATGAGAGGAATCAGTTCTGGGAAGGGGAGGGGAGGGGACAGTGTAAGGAGGGGGAGTTGGATGACTCCAGGAGGAGTAGGGGAGGGGGGCAGTTCCGGGGGATCTAAACTGAGCTGCACACTGGAGCAGACTAGATAGACCATTATGGATTGTTTCTGCTGCCAATTTCGTATGTTCGTAAACCCATTTTTACTCCTACCCCAGATTGAGTGTTTCATCTGTACCCAAACTATTGCTTGACCCAACTCACCACTACCCAGCCTGTTTTTCCTGTTTAACTTTCCTTTAGAAAGTTCCTTTTTTTCTACTCCTGCCCTAGATAGTGTGTTCCACCTGTACCCTAAATATTGCGTGTCCCTGACCCTCCTCACTCCCTTGCAATGTGTGTTAAACTGGAAGCTTACCACTGTTGTCAGGTACAAAAAATATCACAGCACTTTCCCTGACCAGGAATTGAACCCGGGCCATGGCAGTGAGAGTGCCAGATCCTGCTCACTAGACCACCAAGGATCCCTTTCTACATGTATGATAGTTTTGTATATTCAATGTAACATGTGAGTTATCACCTTTCCATTTCAAACTGCTGGTAAAAACAAGTATTTGTCAATGCCAAGTGTTGCTTGCTGTCATTAGAAGAGGAAGTGTAGGAGTTAGACAGATGCAGTATAGGAATGGCAGTGAAGTACTGAACTGACGCCAGCTCCACCCCCACCCTGCAGAGATGGACAGGCATTGGGATGTGCCTTTGGGTCCTCGCCCATAATGGTCATGACATTTCACCTCACCCTACCCTGCAGACACTTACAAGTGTTGAGGTGTGCTTTGAAGTGTTCAGGCATTACACTCACTTCATTCCATAAGGAAATACACTGAAATGGGTGCAGTATAGGAGAATGGGGTGAACTCTTGGGCCAAAGGGTCTAAGGCACACCTCGATGCCTGCCACTGGATGCAGGGTGGGGGTGGAATGGCATGAGCATTACTGTCGACAATTCCAAGTCACACCCCTGACACCAGTCAGTCCCTACAGTGTAGGGCATTATAGTCAAAAACCATAACACCTTGGGCATTTCTTGGTATTTTTACTCCAAGTTTTCAACATGGGCTTTTTGTGATCCCACAGCATGAACAGTGACACTATCAGTTCGTTAGCTGAAAGGTGATTTTTCACAGCAACTGCGCCATTTGGCGCCACAGATGCAAAAACACATTTCGAACAGGATGTGAAAAATGACAGCTGTACTGTTCTTGAGCAGGTGTAAAAAATGGCAATGTTGAAAATCTGGAGTGAAAATATAAAAAAACTGGTGAAATCAGGAGTGTGCGTAGAAACTGCACAATGCACACCAGTATTGTAATTATTTTTTGGATTTTTTACAGCAGATTTTCAATATATGCATTTTGGGACCTCCACTCATGAACAGTGTCACTGTGATTTTCTTAATCTATCCCGAACACTGATTTCCCACAGTGACCGTGCTATTCTGCACCAGAAATGTGAAAACACATTTCAGCCAGGGTGTGAAAAATGACAGCTGTACTGTTCATAAGGAGGTGTGGAAAAATGCCAATGTTGAAAATCTGGACTGAAAAGATTCCGAATTCGTGAACTTACGAGGGTGCATGGAAATTGCACAATGAACGCTCGTAACAGTGTCATTTTATGGACTTTTGTCACCAAATTTTCAACATAGCCAGTTTATGACCTCTGCTCATTAACAGTGTCACTGTAATTTTCTTAATCTGTCCTGAACATTGATTTTGCGCCTCGACCACGCCACTGTGCATTACATATGCAAAAACACATTTTGGGTGAGATGTGAAAAGTGACAAATTGTACTGTTTATAAGGAGATGTGGTAAAATGACAATGCTGAAAATCTGGACTGAAAATATTAAAAATGCTCGAAGTTACGAGCGTGTGTAGGAACTGTGCAACTCACACTCGTAAAACAGTCATTTTGGGGAATTTTTTCACCAAATTTTCAACATAGGGTTTTTGGGGGTCTACCTCATGAACAGTGTCACTGTGATATTCTTAATCTGTCCCAAACATTGATTTCACACAACGACTATGCCATTGTGCTCTACATGTGCGAAAACACATTTCAGGCAAGATGTGAAAAATGACAGCAATACTGTTCATAAGAAGGTGTAGCAAAATGACAATGTTGAAAATCTGGAGTGAAAATATTAAAAATGCTCAAAGTTACAAGCGTGCATAGGAACTGCGCAATGCACTCTCATAAAACAGTCATTTCTGGGAATTTTTTCACCAAATTTTCAGCATAGGGTTTTTTGGGGCCTACCTCATGAACTGTGACAGTGTTGTTTCATTAATCAGTCCCAAAAGGTGGTTCTGCACAGTGACTGCGAAATCACCTTTCGGGACCAAATAACAAAATAACAGTGACTGAGTTCATGTGGTGGGGTCCCAAGAACCCCATGTTGAAAATTTGGTGAACAAATTCCCAAAAATGGCTGAGATATGCACCAAAGTTGAGAAAAAAACATTTATGCCATTATACAGCTTACCAGCATTTCTTCAGTTTGCGGTCGGCTTTGAAGAGTGCAGACGTGTTCCAGGTTCACCGAAGATCGTCATGCTGGGCTCCAGAGGTAAGTATGGGGTGAGGTGGGGTATGGGAGGAGGGGTATGCAGAGGTGGGTGCAGGTTGGGGATGGGCAAGAGAATCAATGAGGGACTTTTTTCATCAAGGTCTTTTTTTTTTTTTAAAGATGAAGGGGACTCTTGCCATGCTGGGTGGGCTCCCAGTGTGGTACCAGGTAGTTTTGGGGGCAGTGGAGCTGATGGGGACTGGGTGCACCCTGTTGGCGAAGAGACCTTTGCCACGCTGGGAGTGGCTCAGCGTGGCAGTTGAAAGTTTGTTTAGGGGGCAGTGGAGTCAACGGGGATTGGGCACCACCATCAGCCATACAGTGTGCTGGGGGGGACACATGAGTCATGGGGGGGTGCATTATGCTGATGGGGACTGGGCTACCCCATTGGAAAATGAACTGGGAGGGGGTTTGGGCACCCCATCGGCTTTTTTTATTTTTTTATTTATTGAAATGTTTAACCAGGAAGGCACACTGAACAGCAGGGGACTGTGAGAGGCCGATGGAGAAGCCATCACCATGGGGAAACCTGGCAATCAGCTGTTTTGGTAGCTTGTAATGCACCAAGACAGCTGATTGCATGGTGACGTGGCCAAATTTCTTGACGCATTGTGGCATGCTCCCTAACTGCTGATGCAATGTGTTTCTTGCATATGCGTGCAAGCAACACAATAATATAGCACAATTCTGGTATTGTTATGTTAGAAAATACCACGACTATTCAGTCCAGAATATTTCAGTAAGAATCTGTCATACTTTTAACTTTATCAAAAGAAATAAGATAATCTTTTAATAACATATTTCATGTTATGCATGTTTAAACACTGCAGTCCATCTCTGTGTTTTTTCACTTAATAAGTAATTGTGAGCTATCTTTTTCTCTTCAAGTCAAATCTGGGTAGAAAGAGAAGAATATTTGCAGAATCATAACAATTGTTTGCTCATTATTTTTTCTTTACAATCTTTCTGTAGGAAAGAAACACTGAGCAGAAACTTGTTTTGGGGTGTGTTTTGGAAGCACAAGGAATTTACGTGATTTGCTCAGGGTCACCTAATATGCAAGCAAAGCATGTTGGAATCAAAACCAGTTCTGCTGGATGAACCAACCTTGTTCACTGCTCATTGCTCTAACCTGTAGGCCATACTGTCAGCTGATCATTAACTACGCACTGCAAGGTTGGTCTATAGTAACAATAGGTATGGGGCCCCATATCAGGATTTCTAGACTCTGGCTGTATTCAAGTCAATATAAATTTCTGGGATTGCCGCAGCACCACTTTCTACTTTTCTTTTTCCATCTCCTCTCTTACAGACTGTTCTCCTACAATCATGGGTATCAGGTGTGAACTCAGGTCTACAAAATGCAAATGTGGCCCCACACCTACTAGCCTGGTATCATGGGGCCAGCATTGAAGTGTGTCATTTTTGATGATCAACTGGCAGTATTGCCTAGAGGTTACAGCAAAGAGCTGTGAACAAGCTTGGTTCATCTAGATGAATGGGTTTTGATTCCAACAGGCTCTACTTGCATATTGTGTGATGCAGAGCGAGTCATTTAAGCTCACTGTGCTTCCAAAACACACCCAGGAGGGAACAAGCTGTAGCTCAGTGTGCCTTTCCTGGACAAAGGTAGTAAAATAATCTGAGCGTTTGTTATGATTCTGCAATTATTCTTCTTCTATCCAGATCTGAATTGAAAAGATAAAACAGGACACAATTTCTTGTTTATTAATTGCAAAAACGCATAGATGGACAACAGTGTTAAAACATGCTTAACAGGAAATGTGTTATTAAATGAGTCTTTTACTTCTTTCCATAAAGTTAAAAGTATAACAGTTTCTTTCTGAAATACTTTGGACCAAATGGGATTTTCTAACATAACAATATCAGAATTCTATTGGATTATTTTTACCAGCAGTTTGAAATGTAAAGATTATGATAACTCACTAGTTTGAATGCACATACCAAACAACTATTATGAATGTAGAAAGTGTTGTATTGCACCTTAAAACACACTTAACAAAACAGCAAACTTCCTATGTAACCTATTGGATTATCTGCAGTCAAAGTAGGGCCAAGTCTGCAGTGACATCATTGCATGTCAGAAGCCTAAAACACATGGCTGCCCCCAGCCCTGAATTACAGACTAATTTACATATGAATAACTCTGGACTGCTAAGACTTACACATAGGCCCAATAGCTCACTCAAAGTAACTTCTTATGGGCTTTCAAACATTAAGAAATCCTAAGGATGAGAGTTCCCCTTTAATCACATAGTACTGTGGTTGCTGGAGTCCAGTGGTTCCCCAACCTGTACTCCACCTGCCCTTTCTGAGCTGGTGAGTACCACATCTAGAATGTCTGACTGTCTAGTGGGATCCCTGACCTGTTGAACCAACATGCAGTCCTGTGCAAGACATCAAGCAGGGCCTGGTGTCTGGTGCTGCTGGTCACTTGGATGCCCCAGTCAATGTCTAGCAGGTTGTGATCTCCCACTATTGCAACTGCCCCATTTGCAACCTTTTCCCTACTTCAGCACCCAGTTCCTTATTTCTCTCTTCTCCCTGCCCCTGTGGCCTGTAAACATGTCCTATGTGAGTCTTCATGCCTTGCAACTCTCTAGGCTGAACCCACAGTGATTCTTCACTCCTTTTCCCTACAATGGTGGCATCTTCTACTGCCTTGATCTCTTCTGTAATGTAGATGGCCACCTCTCTACCTCTACCCATCCATCTATTACAGCTATATAAGGTGCAGCCTGGGACTGCTGCATCCCAATAGATGTTCACAATTTCCCACATTTCAGTGACAGCCACTAGATCCAGCACAGAGTCTGCCACCAAAGCCAGAAGCACACTAACCTTATTACACAGATTCCTGGCATTTAAGCATACTGCCCTCCAACATGTGCCCACACCTCTATTGGTCCTGAATTGTCTTCCCCACCACTATTCTCTAATAATCATTGTGTTTTGTGATTCTTCTTCCTTTCGTGTCTGTCCTGTCTACCCTTCCATGTCCTTTTGAATCATTCCTCCCTTCTATTATTCCCTGAACACTTTACCTTCGTCTGGGAGGAGGCCTGTCTATCTCTCCTACTTTTCTTCCCCCTACAGTGGCATCCCCAGCCTCCCCTCCAGCAAGTTTACCCAACTACCAGTGTAGATGCCTAACTTCTGCTCTAATACACTAGCCCCTCAGATGAAGGCTGCCACCATCAAAGAGCCTTTTCTTCCAAAAGCCCCCTTATTCCCTTTAAACTGGTGACATGTTTCTGACATCATCCCTTCAACTACCAATTGAATTTTTTTCAGTTCTGGTGCTGAGCGAACTGCACTGGCTGCCGATTTAGTGGTGGATCACCTTCAAAGTTGGATTACTGATGTATAAAGCCCTACACGGACTTGGCCCAGACTACCTAAAAGAGCTTCTGTACCCTACTGCCCAGAGAAAGCGGTAAACCAGCTGCGCTTCGCCTGACCAGGGTTGCTAGAATCAGGGTATCATTAAAATCTTCAGGGCCAATGCTTATGTACATACAGCCCAAGCTCTGTGGATCCTCTACCCTGTCAGCTGCGGAAGTGCGTGACCGAGGGGGGGGCTTCAAACAGGCACTAACAATGTATTTATGGTACCAAGCTTTTATTGTTTAATTATATATAATAATTGATTTTATTGATCTTCTTTTAACTTGTTGTTTCATGTTACTGTTTTAGCCATTTTTTGTAAAGTACTTTGGTAATTTGAAAGGCGCGTAATCAAATAATGAATACTATTATTGTTATTATTATTATTGATCTTTACCTCCCATAATCTATACTTCCCATTCTTCCCACCCCAGGCAGGAAGGACTTCAGAAAAGGCTAAGGAAGCTGAATGCTTCTTCTGTGTGTCCCCCAGCCTCTGGAAGTCCCACTTCTCCATCTCCACAGGCCGAGTCACCAGATCATCATTGGTACCAAGGTGTAGCAGTGCTCCCTGTTCCCCCACCTTTCCAACCTATCCTACCCCAATATCAGATGATCGATGCTTGAGGCAGGCATCTGACCTCCTCCTTTCCTGTTGCTTCCCTTACCTACCACTCTCTCCACCCCTCTAGCCATAGAGTTTCCTATCACTAGAATCCTCCTTGCCAACTTCTGCATCCTTGCTCCTGAGTGTCACCAAGTCTCCATTCCTATCTGCATCAACAGACCCATGGTCACCCTACCTGAGTCATGCACCCGTGCTTCTTCCAGGGATGAAAAGCAGTTTGCCACTGAAACCTCATGGGAAAAGCTGAATGTTGTGACACTGTCTCTGTCACCCAATTTCCTCTCCCTTCCCACCACCCTGTGGGTGTGACTAGGGGGCACAAGCTTAGTTGGAGTCATAGCTGGAATATTTCCTCCCAAGCTGCTGCTAAATGAGCATGCTTCAAAGGTCCTGCAAATAGAGAAGTGTCCCCATCTCCAGAGCATAACCTTGGAAATGAGTGCCTCGCAATCCCTACAGCTAACTCCTCTCCACTCACCCAGTGCCCCATTCAAGTCTGTTAAATGCCTTTGCTGTGTGTCTAAGGGTACATTATTAGGTAGTATGTGATACTGGGCTAAGAGGTCTTCATGTGCTGCAACTGATTACACTGATTCCTATGGCAAAGAAAAAAGAAATGCATTACAATAATTATATAATCTCCCCAAAATAATGGAAGAAAAGGTAAGAACTTACTGTAGCTTCTCAGAAGAGTCCAAATTCTGTATGACGTCTCTTGTTTATTGCGAATGACTGTCTGCAATGGACTAGTGTCATAAGATTCCAAACATGCAAAAAGGATGTTTCTTTAAAGCACAGAAAACATTTTGGTTTTTTAAAATTTTAACAACTACAAAGCAGAAATCCAACAAAAACTGATGTCCCAAAAGTTAGGCTCTCCAATTAGATGACAGCAATAGAGAGGAATCCAAGCTTTAGCAAGTACAAGATGATCAGCGAAAAAAAAGACCAAAACTACCAACAAAACTTAGAAAAACATTGGACGGAGAAGTCTAATAACCAAATCATTGAAAGAGCAAAATTCATCGGGCAGGACACCATGGATATGCAAAGCTACTGCCATCCTCTAGTCACACTCCACAGAGTAAAATAAACAGCCAGGTGGTTCCAAACAGCCGACAAGATTTCAATCAATCAAACAAACAATCAATCAATCAAGTCAATCTTTATTTTACCAAGCGAAACATCACTGACAAACAATCTCATTTCCAAGATGGACCTGGGAAATCACATAGCACAGCAGACATATAACAGATGATATAAAAATATTAAAAATATTACAGAGCAACAAAAGTAACCATAATGATCCAAAACAGGCATAGAGGAACAATAAAAGAACTACAAAAGAACCCCAGAGCAAATGCCCTGAGGCATGGGTTATCCTGGAGGATATTGACCATACAGTCAAGTTTTAAAGGAAACATAATTTCACATACCCCAATAATGCAAAGCATCATGGGAAGCATATGCAAATCACCATGAGAGAATTTAGACTGGCTCTACTTAAAGCAGAATTGCATGGTACCAGAAGACCTCACAGTGCAATCAGCAAAGGCTAAGAACAGCAGACACATACATGTGTTTTGTCCTCATTTGGATTCATCAGTATGCCATATCTGTGTCTCAGCCCAGGGAGAGGGAGCTAGCCACCCCTTAAGGAGGATGTTATTTGTTTGAGTCATGGGAACCCCAAAATATAGAAGGAAAAGTACTACAAAAGAACCCCAAAGAAGCAAATGCCCTGAGGCATGGGTTATCCCGAAGGACATTGGAAATACAGCCAAGTTTTAAAGGAAATACAATTGCACATACCCCAATAATGGAAAGCATCATGGGAAACATATGCAAATCCTCATGAGAAAATTTGGACTGGCTCCACTTTAAGCAGAATTGCATGGTGCCAAAAGGCCTCACAGTGCAATCAGCAAAGGCTAAGAACAGCAGACACATACATGTGTTTCATCCTTATTTGGACTCAGTGTGCCAGATCTGTGTCTTAGCCCAGAGAGAGGGAGCCAGCCACCCCTTAAGGGGGATGTTATTTGTTTGGGTCATGGGGACCCCAAAATAGAGAAGGAAAAGAACTACAAAAGAAACCCAGTGCCCTGAGGCATGGGTTATCCCAGAGGATATTGGCCATACAGCCAAGTAGAGCTAGTCCAAATTCTCTCATGGGGATTTGCATATATTTCCCATGATGCCTTGCATTATCGGGGTATGTGCAATTGTGTTTCCATAGAGGAACAATAGTACATGAGGCTCTAAGCATGCATAATATTTACAAAATTTACATTATGCAAACAATGCATACATATATGAGGTACAATTATGAGTGGCTAGAAGCTTGGAAGTTAGCACAAGGTAGTTCAACTCGAGGAAGGGCAGAGATCAAGGATACAGAGCAGTGACAGAGTGGGCTGTCTAGGTAAGCACTTATAGGACTCATTTAAGTTATGCCCAGCTGGTCAGAAGTAAGTAGTCAATGAAAATAGAGAGCATAAACCGGTACTTTTCAGTAACAAAATCTTTACAAAAAATGTCAATATATGATAAACAGTAAAAAATAATCGGTTCAACAATTATTTTACACAAAAATAAAATAAATTTATAGAAGAGTACACATTGAAACTGTTGCAAAATTTATGGTAGATAATGGAGAAAACATTGGGTCCTGGGTTGGCAGATTAATTCTATCCTTCAACATCTCGCTGGCTGCTCCAACAGTGGCTCTCCTACTGGCCCAGTTATCTGCTCATCCCACAGTTGGATCTGGTCCCTCAGACAGGACTGCTGCCTCCAGGCTTAGCCTAACCACTGGAATTCAGGACTGCAGCAGCATCATACAGTCAGATATGAAGCACCTATGACAAAGTGACCAGGATAGAGAGACGGATAAGTAAGGCAGAGGGTGCTGCTACCCAAGCTTTCAACTGGTAGGCAAATTAACAGATAATACAAATGCTGATAATTTTAAAAATAGTTTATATCTTTACAAGTATAATGTGCTGTGTCTCTTAATAAAAAATAACTTTCTGTTCTGCAAGGGTTCTGTCAGCAGAAAAGAATATTATGTTGCAATAAAAGGACCCATACCATCCTTATAAACATTTATAAAATGGGCTTGGAAATCCCAAAGCACTGATTGGCTGCAACATCATCTGAGCCGTGTCCTTATCAGATGATATTGTAGCCAACCGGTACTACTGCCCACCAAGAAGCCAAATGACCCAAAAAATTAATGAGCTCTGCCAAGCATTAACAGAAACGTCGACTGGCAGAGCTCACTGAACCGGCAGCACGACATCACTCATAGACATCACATTAAGCTGAACAACATATGGCACTCCATGTAAAGAAACAAAAACCTCGTACCTCACAAACTACTCTCACGGCTTCTCTGCCCCCTGCCACCATTACCAGACTGTAAAAAAAAAACGCCGAAAAACGGCACCAAAAGCGAAACGGCATTTTTTTAACCGCTGCAAATCCCTTAACGGAACCCACCTACCTCACGTAACCATCGCAGCAGTAACGAAGCAGCAGACAGTCCCTTTACTTTTTAAAAACTAATAACGAGCCAATATTCTTAAAAACGAAAGCAGGAAACAGAAATACTGTCATTGCTTCACGGGTGTCTGTTGAGGGACACGCTTTCTCCCAGTCAACAGACACGCCCTATCTTAAAACTTCAACTCCTAACTAAACACAGGCAAACAAAGAAATAAAAAAAAACATACTATAAATGTATGACTAACTTTTTCATGCGGGGACACAATAAATACATTGCACAGAAACTTAATACAAGGGACTATTTTTTCACTATTCTCACAATTTTAAACCTATTGTTATAATTTCATTTTTTTTTTGACATTAAAAAACGCTTTCCAAAGAGCCCATTTTATAATATCTTGGTGGTTACGTGTTGATAAGAGTTACCTCGCCGCCCGTGCCTTGGCATCTTAGGCGTGTTTTATTTGTGTTACCGAATCTCGCCGTGGGTTATTGCTTACATAAATCACTCAAGTTTCTCAAAGTGACATAACATAGTTAAGTATTTTTAATACATATTTTTAAAATAATTGTAACGCTGTGCCACTGCACTGCAGAAGTAGAATTTTCACCTTGAAGTCATTGCATGACACATCAACTATACGCAGGATAAGAGAAACTGTTATTCTCTAAGCTTCTATGTTTCTCTAAGCTGATTGGCTGAAATCCAGAAAGTGATTTAAAATGTATCCTTTTGATCTGATCTATGCTGTACCATATCCCTACGCAAACCAGATAGTACAATAAGGCTGAAAGTTAGAGCCCCTTGAAATTCTTTTAATTTTTTTATATTTTTTCTTTTTATTTTTTTGGAATTTCTTGTTGTTTCTTTTTATCCATTGAAAATATAGTTTTATTTCTAATTATCACATTTACATTCATAAAATACCTAAAAATGATCTTATACACACCAGAAATCACATTCATAGTATAATACATTGTATTAAGCAGCATTTCGCTATGGTCTTGAAAGGTTTTGTGATCAGACAATTCCACTGCCACTACCTTGCGGACTGTCTCTATGGTAACAGTGGAGCCTAAACAACAACTGCTGCAAGCATTTATTTAGTTTTTGCCAAAAAAACAAGCAATTTTTAAACTTTTTTCATGTGTTTGTTTTCATTTTATTTCTTTTTATACCTAGAACTTCTTGTTATTTTTTTGTTATTTCATATTTAAGAAAAACATAGGTCTCTACTTATAGTAAGGTATAGCGGATGAAGGAATTTTGATAGTAGGACAGGGAAATGATACTGCCCCTTTACAGGTCACAGGAGAGGCCTCACCTGAAATACTGTGCTTTGTTCTTGAGTCCAGACCTGAGAAAAGATATAGATAGGCTGGAGTCAGTTCAGTGAAAGGTCACAAAAATGATTCAGGGCACGCAGGGTGGATTCTTTTAGGAATGGCTGGAAGCCCAGAACAAATACTTTCTGGATGTCAGAAGGGAGAGAATGGGACATTATAGAGAACTATACATTCCTAAGGAGTATAAATTGTGAATAGTGAAGATATGTTCATTAGAAATAGGGATGCAGTCATGGGGGAGCATACTTGGAGATTTTTTTGGGTAAATTTAATGGGCTCAAACTCAACTGGGACAGAGAAAAAGAGTTCATAGTCCCACTAGGAGAAAATGAGGGAAGGATGCATGGCAGAGTAGGCAGAGGGGGAACACCCACCAGGAATACTGGCTCAGCTGTTGAGCAAGTAATACTATGAGCACATTTGATGGATCTTCAGTTGCTTTCAGCCATTAGTCTATTTTCATGTATCTATGTCACTCCCATATTTGCTTTATCTGGAGTCGTTGTGTATCCTCCCTTTGACTTAGTCAGCTGAGAGCAGGAAGAGTCATTCAGTGGAGGCTGTTAACATAGGATTGTTCAGTGGGCTGTGCTGTTCTTCTCTTAAGATTTGTGTCTCAGGTTATTGACACAGAGGAGCAAGCAGAGGAAGGTGCTTAATAATCAACCGTTAGGTGCACATTAGAGATTCAGAAAATGGGATTCTGTCAAAAATCAATAGCTGCAGGAACTGTTGGCATTGCACTGAGTTCCTTGATCCTATGCCTTTATATTTCACAGTTGCTAAAACTCATTTCTGCCATTCACACAAATATATCGGGGCATTGATCTTTTACTGTCTCATTAATCTAAGTTCCAAACACAGATATTGCCTATTTCTAGTCTGGAACAACTAAGGATGTCTTAATGATTCAAGTAAAAGGCTGAACTAAACAGAAAGCAAACAATCAAGAGTTTGAACAGCTAGTTCATGTCAGGTAGGGAATCACTCAAGACCAGTGATTGGGTCGAAACACAAAAGGAAAGAGCATTAGCCATGACTTGCAGGGAATAAAAAAAGTTAACCAAATGGTTTTATTTTATATAGATACATTCTTGGACAATATCACGTAACTGATTTTACAGAATGTGTGGCAAAAAAAAAAAAGAAAAAAACTTGCAGAAATCTGGTTTTCACTATATTGGCACAAAAGCAGCAAATTTAACGAAATTACTCATTACAAACAGTATAAAACGTACATGCTTTTTCAGTTCTTTATTACACCGTTCCATAATGTTTGGGGCATAAACAAGAATCTCAAGACATGTTAAAGCCATATTCTGTCTTTTGGATATCTTTGATTAGAATTATGGAAAAAAAAGTTTTGCAAACTAGTCATACCTGGAACAAGGTAATGTAACAGAACACAAATACAATGTTTAACAGAAGTGTATAACATTTAAAAATACCTTACTGGGCATGCATTCTGAACATCAAGACCCCAAGAAAGTTCAGTTACCATTTTCCATTTCTTTAGAGACGACCACATTTCAAAAATAAAATTCTTACCTTGCCTCATAAACACAGCTTTTTGTCTTCTTAAGCATCTTTTTCAACATCTATGGATTCCAATGACACAAGTAGAAATACACAAAAAATGCACGTTTTTAAATTTTTGAAGATATTTTATAATGCTTTAAACTAGAGAGAATATGGCTTTAATATAAATGTGCATTCAAAAGCAAACAGTGAAACTGAAACAACAGAGATGGTACTACGCAGAAAAAAAGTCTTCACAAACTGTACAGAAAACTTTTAGAAACTTGCAGTCTGGAAGTACATTGAAAGACAGAATAGCCCCGGCATAGTCATTGTTGCTAAATGCAGTTCACCAGTAGTGGTGAGGATAATTATTTGTCATAGCTCTTGTTGACAGAGAAGGTCCAAGCTCACAGCAAAGTGGCAGTGCCAGTGTGACTTATAAAGCCAAGAATGTTCAAGGAAGCAGTCATAAGCAGCTGTTTAAAACACTTGGGTCCTTTAATACTGGTCTCCATGGTTACTGCCTGGCCCTCAAACTCCTCCAGTGGCAGTACGGTGCAGGACGGGAAGAGGCCTTCACCAGGTTGGGTGACCGAATTTTTGAAGGACATCATACTCCTGGCTCTCCATGGAGGGACCGCATTAAATAACCAGGTTATTGTAACTCACATACTTCTTTTTTGCTGCAGGACCTGTCGAAGAATAAAAAGATCAAAGTAAATATTTAGCATACAATGTATCCGATTATGTCCAGTTAGAAACTTAGTAGTACTGCACTTCATAAGTAAGGCTTTTCATATATTGGAATAATATGCCTTGGTCGACACGTAGCCCCTTTACCATTAAATCTGCAGCAGGTAGCTCAGCTAACCCATATGAATCAGAGATCAGTCCATACCCTATTACTTACTGTGCTATAATTTTATCCTGGATATACTTAGTGTGTCTGGAACATGGACTTAACATGTCCCCAAGAATAGCTAAATTTTTTTTTTCATAATTTTGACTAGCGCTTTAGTCATAATCTTAGCTTTCATTAGCCAGGAATGCATAGCTCTTCAAGCCCCTTCCTTTGTTATAACTGTAAACTTTGGAATGGTTAGTCAGAACTGCACTTTTGGAAGTGTCAGCCCCTTGTAATATGTACATTGTGGCAACCTTAATGTTTGAGACATTTTCAATGTCCCCACTGGATCCTCTGCCCCCACCCAGGCAGCGGGGGTCCCCATGATTCCACCCTTCATCCGGCAAGGAGGGCAGGCATGTGGCTCCCTTCACAGTCACCAGCCATTTTATTTACTTGACAAAATGGTAATATTAAATGCACACTCAAAATAGAAAATAGAGTTAGAATCGACATTTTGACCATAGGTCTTCTTCAGGAATTATCTGAAAGAGAAAAATGTAAAGGTAGTAGAGCAGTAGAGTGTTTTTCTCTTTCAGATAATTCTTCAAGACCTTCAGTATGATCAAAACAAAGATTCTAACTCTATTTTCTATTGCCAGCATGAATTTAATATTAGCATTCTGTTTTGTTCTCAGACCACATGCTGACACAGCACCTTATATTTTTTGCTTGTCTTTTTATCGCTAACTGGAAGGGTAAATCAAAATGACACACCGTTTCAGATATACCGTATGTTGGAGAAAAACATAAATGAGACTGTGTAAGATAACAGATAAACATTAATAGATAAACATTAACACATAAACATTAACGGATAAGCAATAACAGATAAACATTAACAGATAAACATTATAATAAATGCAGTTACTAATGACAGTGACATATTTGTCTGTTAGCAAAGGAAGCATTTCTTGCACATCAAAAAATTCTCATGTTAGTCAAAGTTCTGAAACCTGTAGCCATTCCATTTCTGAGCAGAGGAGCTTCATAAAAATGCTTTGACAACATATCCGGTTATTTCTGCAAGTACTCGGAAAGCCAACATAGTCTGAAATCTTAAAAAATATGGGATATAGACTGGAATCAGTATGGTACAATGCTGCCCACCAGGAAAAGATAAGATACCAATTTCCTTCAAGTCAAACTGGAGTAAATACCGTTGGATGTCTTTGTGTTCTTTCAGGATGCCACAAGCTATCACTGACAGAAGCTGTGAAAGGAGTGCTTAATCTTGGTGGGTGGACTATAGCTAGAGCTTCAGGAAGGCCCTTGGTTATTCCGCAGTCCAGCGGGAGATGCATCAGACCTGTGATGGCATTAAGTACATCCTGGTGTGTAGTTCACAGGGGTGGGTTTTCAATGCAAGCGATAAACCTGACAGGATGTGAAGTGCTGGGGGACAGACACATGCAAAAAGTGTAGTGAGGCCCACTGTTGCAGGTGGAGGACCTTACTGTCCCCGGAAGTGTGGACATTTCCCAATACACTACATCCTGTAGAGTCTTATTTCACTTAGAAAATGGGCTTTTTCAGTAACAAAATAAAAGAAAAGCATTTTAAAACTTTTAGAGAACAAGTTTTATATGAAAAATAGACATTATGCAAAAACAGTGTGGGTTGTTTTTTAGAGGTCTCTTGCTTGCAAATCGTATACCTTGTGAATGCTGTCAGCGAATCAGGTTTCAGGATTTTTCAACCCATTTTCTAGGTTTGCAATAAAGCACACCTACTGTGCATATACAGTATTATTCATTGTAAAAAAAAGCATTGCATTAAAACATCCATTGGGATTAAAGTCACAAAAGTAAGGAAATGCAACATTAGGGTAAAAAGTCCATTTGGCAATGAGGAATCTGTAGCTTTGAATCCCTTGGGGTTTGAACAATCATACAAAGTTTTGCTTTGACACTTCTAAATTGAGTACCCAGTCTCCAAGCATTGCTATGTTAGAATTTTTGTGATCCTGGACAGACCGTGCCAAATGTAGGACAAAGCCAATGTTGTGTCACATGATTATTCAAGGCCAGAAGAATGGCAGGCCAGAGAGTCACTCGGTAGACTTTTCGTTTAGTTTCATTTTGTTTTTATTTTGTACTGAAAAGTCTCTGAGCACAATTGACTATTTTCACAGATGTCCAGTAACAGAAAAACACAGAAATACAAAGTTATAAACTAGTATTACAAACATATGCATAAATTAAGCAGTTAAGCATAAATTAATTAAAACACAAGCAGAGTCAGACAGTAAATTATTTTTAAGGAAACCTTTAAAAGAAGAAATCTTAACGCAGTTAACAGTAGAATTCGGCAGTTTATTGTACAATTTTTTACCCATAAATTAATTGAATTTTGTGCTTATGCTGTATAAAAGAAGGGGACCTGGAACGAGTTTCAGCTCTGTGACCTGGTAGAGGGAGCATTTGAAATTCTAGGGAACAAACTTGTAACACAAGCAGGTAATATACCCAGATGAATCTTATGCAGAAAAAACAAAGATTTAAAATTAAATGTGTCAGCCAAAGATAAGCAACCTAAAGACCTACGGCCAGATTCCAGAAGGGCATATGCCGGCGTAAGGTGAGCTACACCAAACCCCATGGTGTATCTTGCTACTTATGCCAGGCAATACGCCAGCCGCTATTACAAGAGGCAAGATGTGCCATGGCATCTGAGGGCTGCGACAAACACAGGATGTGCCAACACTTACATAGCAGCCTGCAATGCCTGGCACAACTGCGGGTTATGACAGCAACCTTGCCCAATTCCAGTAGGGCGGCTATCGTAGCCCACAGTTGTGATTACAGGAGACATGGTAGCATAACTACTGCATAACAGGCCGGATCTGTCTTAGGTGGTATCTGATGGCTGGCATCATCAGATGCAGCCACGCAGCACCATGGCAACAGTGCCATGCTGTCCCCCTGGCTCCCACATGCACACCCCCACCCCAAACCCCTGAACATGAGGAACCCCTGGGGATCTGTTTTAGAAGCGCCCTGCCAGATGCCTGTGCCATTTGTCCTGGTCCCCCTATGCCCCTTGATTTGTGCTGCGGAGGTCCAGGGTGATGGGGGCTCGGGGGGGGCTGTCTGTCACTCGCTGTGAGTTGTAACATGCGGCTGCGATACACCATACATGGGCTACCATAACATGCATGGCTTATCTTGCATATTGCAAGTGCTGAGACCCTGCCACTTCTGGAATGTGGTGTATGGTCTCTGGCATTGTGGTGACCGGCGTAACTCACAACTGCATGCAAGTTAAACTGGCCATCCTGGAATTTGCCCCCTATAGAGGGCACAATTGTGTGTCATTCTTGGAAGCCCAGTTGCAAAATGTAAAATATTGTGAAAGGCGGACTTAAGCTTATTGAGCATTCTCTCATATGTAAAAAAATATATTACTGAACTGTAATCTAGCAATGAAAATAAAAAATGGTGTGTGAGAATTAACCTGGTATCTGGGGTAAGATTTTTTTGAGCTGATAAAGCATTTCTAATTGGTGGTGTAATTTTCCAGATAAATTAACCATGTGTTGCTCAAGTGTCAGTTCATAATCCAAGGTCAAGCCAAGGTATTTACATTCAGGTACCGTTTCAATAATATTTCCAGTGTTATCAAATAATAAAAAACAGTCATACAGGTTTTTCTTGGACTTGAAAAAACCATGAGTTTTGTTTTAAGTGAATTCAGTACCAGTTTATGTAAATCAAACCAAGAATGGAATGCACCTAGCCGGCCCAGTGGCATGGAGGGCTGAGGCATCTGTGCCTACCTCCTGCCATGCCAGTGACCCATGTTAAGCGGTCTTGTGGGGTCACAGGGGTGGCGAGGGAGGAGGGATCGAGCATCTGGGGACAGCTCTCCTCTCCCTGGGAGGGGTGGGGATGGTGTCCGCTGCTTGCCTGTCCCCTAGTGGTGGCTGGGGGATGGCACAGTGGACCCACATGAAGGGAGTGGAGGCAGGGCAGATGCCTGACATACCGCATGCGGAAGCATGCACAGCTCGGCCATTGTTGTCACTGCACGCCTCCACTCCACACTTGGGGGACTGGTAAAACAAAGAAATACACCAGCCGGGGAGATGATGCTGGCCCCTCGCAGGCGCCGTACCCAACTAGCTGGCACCTAGCTAGACATCCAGAAGTGAGTCCAGTAGATACCAGGGTGATGGGACTGGGGGGAGGCGGTGGAAGGGGGGCTGATCAGGAAGCAGGAGGAAAAGTAGATAAAAAAATACAAAAAAAGAATGGAACACACCAAAATCCCTCTGAAGGTCCGTCCTTCTGAAGCGGTGGAATATTATATCCTGAACAGAACTTTTAATCCTAATGTTGCATTTCCTCTGTTTTGTGGCTTTAAGGTATTTTTTTTTACAGTGAATTTCCTTACTAAATAAAAAAGATATATAAAACTCTAGGCCTATAGCATGCTATGCAAATTATTCACAAAGCACCCAACCTGTGCTAAGCAGTACTGTATCACTATCATGCTTTGAGAATGTTCCACAAACAACCCGCCCTTCACATCCCTGGGCTGACTGCACGCTTTATGAATGGCTCTGTGCACGCCTTGCTTGGTGAAACAGCAGACTCATTATGACACTGGACCTGTAGCTTGCTTCCACAAGCTCCTGCAGCCACTATGTGAATAAGCAGGCCCACTGACACAGCACGTGACCTATAGCATTCTTCGAGAAGGGACGTACGGGCACTATGTGACACATCCAATCTGTGGGCACCAGAACAGTAACCAGCAAGCTCCACATAAAGTGGCAGACCCAGCGGACACAGCACTGGATTTGTAGAAGACAAAGAACCTCAGCGCAGAAGCACCAAGGCAAGGATTATAAATTTCATGGTGATTAGCATATATATCCCTGCTTTCATTATGGGGGTATGTGTGACTTTATATTTCTTTGAAACTGGATTCGTAGACTTCTTCATGCAGAGCCCTGTGCAGGGCCCTGTGGTCACTATGCAAAGCAGCAGAACCATCAGGAACAGTGCCAGACCTGCAGCAAGCTACAGCGGTAGTTATAAAAAAGTTGACTGTTATTGTGGCATATGCAGAGCGTGGTAAAAACATACAAGCAATGGTATACTGTATCAGTTGCTGAGTAAAAAGCATGCTATTCAATGCATTTTTACTCAACTGCATTATACTGCAGTGTTCTTTACCACAACTGCATCGTACCGCAATACCAGACAACTTTAATTCAACTACCACTATATAAGCAGGGTTCTGCAAGTCGTATGTGAAACAGCTGGCCCTGTGGGCATGCTGCCAGACTTGTAGCTTGCTTTGCAGAGGGTTTGCAGCAGCAGACCCATTAGGCAGGCCTGAAAGTTGTTACATGGGTTGTGGTGGGGGTGGATGTTAACTGCCTAGCCCTCAGATATTTTGTAGGGAGATGGCTAGCAATTATAGGCCGGTCAGTCTCACATCAGTGGTGGGGAAATTCATGGAAACCCTGTTAAAGAAAAGGTTGGTGAAACATCTGAATCCAGTGAGCTTCAAAACTAAAGGCAGCAAGGATTCATGGTGGGGGCATGCCATATGAATCTGATTGAGTTCTTTGACTTGGTGATGAGGAAACTAGATCAGGGGAGGGTAGTGAATGTGGCTGGTCTGTAGTTTAGCAAAGCCTTCCACACTGTGCTACACAGGAGACTGGTAAAGAAACTGAGCAGCCAAGAGGTGGGATCCAAAATGGTGAACTGGGAAGGAAAAGGTTAGCAGATAGGTGACAGAGGGTGGTGGTTAATGACACTCAGTCAAAGGACAGGCAAGTCAACAAGCCCAGTGGCACAGAGGGCAGAGGCACCTATGTTTCACCTGCCATCACGACAGTAACCTAGGATCGGGAATGAGCCTGGGCTGCTCAATGGTTGGCCGGGGTGAGGAGGATCAAGCATCCTAGTGGATGCGCTGCTCCTTGGGGCAGGAGGGCAGACTGTGCTGCTGCAACACTGCCACCTAAGTGATCATGGGTGGTGGTGCGGCCAGACAGCAGTTCCTGGTGGGGGACGCTCCCTAGCAGGAGACGTAAGCACATCCTCCGAAATGCACACATCAAACCACTGCCTCATCAGGGCATCCATGGGTCAGGGCAGAACACCAGAAAACACCACAGGCTTCAGGATGCCACCCCATGGAGCCCCACAGACCTCACATCACCTACTGGGTTTAGGACCATGGATATGAATGTGGCACTGGAAGGGGGCTTGGAGGATCCCCGGATGGCCCTGCTATAGGAGACAATCTGTGGAGCACTCTGTGGCCTAAGGTAAGTCTCAGAGATGGGTGGATGTTGTTGGGGGATCAGCAATGGCCAAAGAGGGCTGCCAGTGGAGGGGAGGAGGGGGGAAAAAAGGAAGGGACAGTCACCAGCAGGGTGCTGCAGGGCTGTGACTGGTACTCTTCAATGTCTTTATAAGTGACATTGTAGAAGAACAACAAGGGAGTGATTGCCTTTTTGCAGATGACACCAACATCTGTAATATGGTGGAAACTCGGGAGGAGGTGGAGAGAATGTGTATGGTCCTTCAGAAATTCAAGGATAGGTCAACAGCGTGGCAGTTGGGGTTCATTGTCAAAAAGTGCAATATTATGCACCTAGGGCATGAGAACCCAGGAACTGGGTATATGATGGGAAGGCACTATAGCAGGAAAGGGACCTTGGGGTTATCACATCTGATGGCCTCAAAGTGTCAGAACAGTGTGACTATGCAGTTTGGTAGGGCCATTGGGATCCTGGGGTGCATAGGGAGAGGTATCTCTAGCAGGAGCAGAGAGGTGGTGTTAACTCAGTACTGTTTGCTTGTGAGACCACAGCTGAAGTATTGTAGTACCGTGTCCAGTTCAGGAGGCAGCACCTCAGAAGGGACATATGTAGAGTGGAGGCAGTTCAGAGGAGGACAATTAAAATGGTTCATGGGTTGCATCAAAAGCCATATGAGGAGAGACTGAGAGATCTCAACATGTACATGCTGAAAGAGAGGTGAGCGAAAGGGTTCATAATAGAGAGCTGCAAGTACCTCATGGGGTGAAGAGGGTCTAGGAAGCAAGTCTATTTCAAATGAAAAAGAGTACCAGGACCAGAGAGCATATAATCAAGCTTGGGGGCGGGGGATAGGGAGTTGAAGAGATTTGAGGCAGTACTAGCACACTGTAAAAGTGGTGGATGCCTGGAACAAACTGCCGGCGGAAAAGGTGGAGACAAAAGCAGTAGGGGGCTCAATCATACATGGCATGCATGGCATAGACATAGAGGAATGCCATTAAATAGGCAGGGAGGAGAGATGGTTGCTTGAGACCAGTTAGGTGGGTTTGAAACACGCATGGGATAGGCTCAGGCTGCTGTCAATATGAATGAGCGCATGCTTGTTTGTACAAGCACATGCTCATTTGTTGCAGCTCCTGGTCATCTTTCGCAAGTTTTCAGGGGCAGAAGTCAAAGGGGATTCGGCTGTTCCGGTCTGCCTGCAGGGATGGCGGGATGGGGAATGGTGTTGTGGATCCTGAGGGGTGCAACACCATTCCATCCCACCCTGCAGGCAACTGAAACAGCCCCCTCCCCATCTCTACCCCTGAAAACTTGCAAAAGATGACCAGAGCTACAACAAACGAGCACGTACTTGTACAAGCAAGCATGCGCTCATTCATATGAGAAGAGGAACTAAGAAAACTCATGGTGCTCTACCACAAAGTGCCACTAACTGCCCCCCAAAGAGGCACCACTGTGAGGTCCTCGCAGACCTTCACTGGCCCACCATACATCACAAATTGGCCTACTCTTCCATTTGCCTGATTTACAAATTCACTACCACTGTCCCTCCTCCTCATCTGCATGGACTGCTCAACCTCAGAGTACAATGCCGAGATATGAGACCATCAGCCGGCTGTCCCCTTGACATCCCCCGTGAAGGCACCACCCGGGCAAGTGCTCTTTTACATATGCTGCCCCACATTTATGGAACACGCCCCAGCAACTCTGGTTGATAGGCCTTCTTTCCAAGGATTCAAGGCAGGCCTCAATGTGTACCTCCTGGAGCTTAGCCTTTGTGGCTGCACTTGCTAGCCTTCATTTTCCCTCCCATCAATTGTGACCACTGCACTTCAATGCCCTATCCGGCGAATGTGACAACTGTGACCCCTGTCAATTCTATGCATTGTGCACATGTAAGTTCTGGATTCTCAACCTGTAATTATTGTCTCTCCAATGGTATTGTCTCAATTTTAACCACTGTATTATTATCCACTGCATGTAATTTTTGCTGTATGTATCTAATCCCGGGTCGTCCCTGAAAAAGAGACCACTGGTCTCAGTGGGCGTACCTGGTTATCAAAATCTAAACAAATTAAAATAAATATTGATAGCAGCTCAGTGGGACAATGGCTGTGGAAGAGTGAGGAGGGCTGCGCCGGTGGCCTGTTTGGGGGGTCAAGATGGGGGGAAGCAGGGTGATGGTGGTCTTCGCTAACCATCAGGGTGGAAGGGTGGTGTGTTCACTAGACACCGAGGATTGGGGGAATAAATGAAGATTACTTTTCTTTTTTTTTCAGGGATTGGAGAATAGGGTTAGGCAGGGGGTCCACTAGACACTAGGGAATAATTTCAAATAGGGCGATGAATGGATGTAGCACTAATTGTATCAAGGGGAGGGATCATAGGGAGGTGGGTCCACTAGACACCAGGGAGTGGGATGGATTTTTTGATGAGACCCACAATTGGCAGGTGGGAGGCCTGGGGGTAGGACCACTAGCCACCAGTGATTTCTTTACTTTGGGCCCCCAATCGTCGAGAGGGGAACCACATTAGATATGGGGGTGGGTTCATTTAATTTTCAAATATACATCTAAACTGCAGATGGAATAAATTCCTCAGTTTAGATGTATTAATCCACAGAAAAGGGTGAAAATATGCGAAAAATCCCATTTTCGCCAATGGCAAAAGTTCAAAAACTTCTGCAAAATTTTCAAAATTTTGTTGAAGTTCAATGAAAGCAGAATTAATAACTTTCACCCATCCCTACAGTCATCCATAACTTTTTTTTTAACACATTTTTACCAAATTTCAAGGATAGGGTGCTCATCCGCCCCCCCCCCCATTAACTACTCAATTGGCACTTTGAACTTGGTCTCCAAAAATGGTTTCAGGGACACCAAATTCAGCAATATTGGGGTTAATAACACACAAGTACTTGCAACCATGCAGTTTTTTTGACTCAGTGTAATTTTTTCCACCCCCTAAACTAGCACACAGCAACAGAAGATGGCAAGTGACCATGAGAGAGGGAGGGCTGCAGTGGTTCCACACTTTAAGGACCAACAATATACATATACTTGGGTGTCCATCAAGTGGGATTAGGATGTGGGTGGGTAAGGGAGGATGGGTTCATTTACTGTACATGCTGGCTGGGGGAAAGAGGGTGGAGGACTCTAAGCACAGTGGGCAGGAAGCATTATAGATATCAATGTCTGGACCTAGGATGGGTATCCAGTGTCTGAATGGGGGGGGGGTGGTCAGCTGCCCTCAGTTGTGGCTCCTGGTGACCACTTGATTTTTTTTAGTTTACTATCCAATATTGGGGTTGGGTATGCAGTACTGGAATGGGGGTGAGTGTGGTCAGCACCATGGGGGTTGGGTACCCGAAAGCTGAATGGGGCAAGAGTTTTCTCAGCACCACTAGAGTTGGGCATCTGGTATCAGAATTGGTCAAGAATATGGTTGGCACCATGGGGGTTGGGTTGGGAACCCGGTATCAGAATGTGGACAAGAGTGTTCTCGGCACCACAAGTGTTGGGCATCTGGTATCAGAATGGGTCAAGAATATGTTTAGTACCACAGTGGTTGGGTACCTTGTATAGGAATGGGGCAAGTTTGTTCTCAGCACCAACAGTGTTGGAGACCTGGTATCAGAATGGGTCAAGAGTGAGCTCAGCACCTCAAAGGTTGGGTGTGCAGTATCAGAATGAGTCAAGAATGTGGTTGGCTCCACCATGGTTGGGTACCTAGTATTGGAATGGGGCAATAGTGTTGTCGGCACCACTGGGGTTAGGTACCTGGTATCAGAATGGGGGCAAACAGTGTGCTTTGCACCACAAGGGTTGGGTACATGGTATCAGAATGGGGAATGTGTGTGGTCAGCACCACTGTCATTGGGTACCTGCTATCCAAATGGGGGCAAGAGTGGTCATCACTACTTGGGTTGGGTATCTGAATGGAATCAAGTGTGTAGATGGCACCACTGGTACTTTTGTCGGCACTTTTTCACTGAGAGGGTGGTTGCCAAGTGGAATGAGCTGCCAAAGGAGGTGGCATCTCAAAAAACAGTGGATAGCTTCAAGAGGGGTGGGATAGGGTGAGGGGAAAGTTGCTGATGGGTGGTGACTGAGAGGAAGGGGGTAGCTGACAGAGGTCAAGAGGGAAACGGGGAGGTGGGGCAGTTCCATCTGTAAACACTTTGGGAACTGCACAGTTTATTTATTTATTTTATTTATTTATTTTGCTTTTGGTAACTGGGTACGTGCACTAGGCAAACAATGCCTATTTTCAGGCATGACCCGGGAGAAGACAGTTTACAGACAAACAATATACATGTGACACAGCACATGAAAGCAATACAAATCAGAGTAAAAAACAATGTTTTGATAGTAGATACAAGCGCATTGACAAAATGAATAATGAAAGTAAAAGTACTGTGAAATCGAGTTACAGATTGGAATGGGTAACACAGGAAAATAGTTCAAAAGGAGAATAGGTAGTGAGGTACAGAACAATAAGTGCCAAGACTGTGGAAAGGGAGGGAGAGAAAAGTAGGGAGAGAGGGAGGGGGTAAAAGAGTGGGCAGGCTAGGACTAAGAGAGGAGGGGGAAGAAGTATCAAGGAGGTGGATTGTCTGGAGATGTAGAAGAGAGCAGGGAGGGGTGAAGGTTCAAGGTGGGTTAAAGCAAGTGCAGGGGTTTATGGTGTGCAAGTGTTCACGGTGTAGTTTCTTAAAGGTAGTATGGGTGGTCGCTTGATGGATAGAGAAGGGTATAGAGTTCCAGTATTTAGGAACTGTATGGGAGAAGGCGCGTGCACCCATGTTTGTTCTGCATCTTGGAATGTGCAGAAGGGCTTTTTCAGTTGATCGTAGTTCATAGGTGAGAGGTTGTAATTCCAGAGCAGAGGAAAAGGATAGGGGGAGGCCTGTTCTGGTGACAGAATCAATTAATGATCCAAAGGACTGGAGACGATAGGCGGAGGGGCTAAGACATTTTAGGTCCATATAGAGTTGGCAGTGGTGCTTGAAACGCGGTGATGCAGAGGCATAGCGGCAGATGCTATTGTAAGTGGTATCCCATTTATGGAGGAGGATTTAGATGCAGATAGGTAGATTGCAGAGCCATATGCTAGAGCCGGTAGAAGGAGGCCTTGAGCCACAGCTAATCTGGCTTGAGGGGTGAGGGCGTAGCTGGTGCGATAGGCACTTCCTATCTTGGCATTTACAGATTTACAGATTTACAGATAATGGAGATATGGAGGTCGAGGTCCAGAGATTCATCCAGGGTGACACCAAGATATTTTAAGGATTTGGCAGAGGGTAGAGGGGAGCTGTCCGCGTATGAGATAGTAAGGGGATTTAGATTTAATCTGAGTCTGGCCGGCGAGCCAAACAGCATTGAGTAGAATTTGCTGGAGTTGAGGACTAGTTTATTATCAGTGAGCCAGGTTTGGATACTCGCGAAGTCCACGGCAAGGGGATGATTTAGGGCGATCACAGTTTTTGCACTGTGGTAGATAACCAAATCATCTGCATAGAGCAGAGATGAGCAGTTCGGTGCAGTTAACGGGATGTCATCTATGAATATAGTGAAAAGCAGAGGACCAAGTATGGAGCCTTGGGGTACTCCAACGTGGATCTGTGCAGGATCTGAGATGGCTGAATTGAAGACAACAGCCTGTTGTCTGTCAGTCAGGTAGCTTTTGAACCAGGTAATGGCATCTGAGGAGAAACCAAATGACTGTAGTTTGGCAAGAAGAAGTGTGTGGTTGACCAGGTCAAATGCTTTAGTTAGGTCGATGAAAACTGCACCTGTCATGAGGCCTAAGTCCATGGAGGAAATAGATGTCACTTGTCAGTTTTAGCAGGGCAGTGCTGGTGCTGTGACCTTTACGGAATCCGTGTTGGGAGCTAGAAAGGAGGTTGTATTTTTGGAGGTATTCTATTGTTTGGGTGACAACTAGTTATTCAAAGATTTTGCTTAGTACAGAGAGTATAGCGATGGGACAATAGTTCTTGATTTCCTTTGGGTCTCCTTTCTTAGGAATAGGGGTGACTTTTAGCAATTTTCCATATATTTGGAACTGTACCACAGCATAGGGACATATTGAAGATTTTGGTTAGTGGGGAAGCTATGAAGGGGGCCGCAACCTTCAGGAGCCTAGGTTCAAGACCATCCGATCCTGGGCTGGTATTGTCAGGGATGGAGAGTAGCAATTGTAGTACTTCTCTTTTTTGAATGCTCCAGAACCTAAAGGGGGGGTTCAGAAGTGGAGGTTTGGTGTCGCATTGGGGTGGAGCAGTGAGACCAGTTGGGAAGGAGGTCAGGTAGCTTGCTAATCTGAGAAGTGGTGATTGAAGGTATTAGCTATTGTTAACGGGTTGTTACAATGTATGCCATTTAACAGCATGTCATTTGAATGGGCCTTGTGATTAGAACCCAGGAGGGTTTTTATGGTGGTCCAGAATTTCTTGGAGTCCCCAGAGGCTTTTGTTAGAAGGTCCCTGCAGAAAGAGCTTTTGGAAAGACAGATGTTTCTTTTGCAAGCGTTTCTCAGTGAGTGGTAGTGGCAGTAGTCATATTGCATCCCTGTGGACTTAAAACAATGCTAGGCCTTGTCTCTGGCCCTTATCTGGGTTAGTAGATCTTTTGTTAGCCACTTAGTCTGAGTACCGCGAAAGCGCCTGGTGATCCGTGGAGCATGGGTGTCTTGGAGCTGTCCAGATTTTGCAAGGAAACTATCAAGGGAAGACTGGACATTAGATGCGCGGTGTGGATGGAGGTCCAGTCAGTCGTTGAGAGGTCGTGTGTAAAATGAATAGGATTGAAGTTAGAGAGATTGCAGAATGTGATGAGTTTGGGGGGGAGATGGTTTATTATTTGAGCGCCAGATGCAATAGATCGGGGAGTGATCACTGATTACATCTGGAAGAGTATCGGCGCAACTGATGCTGTCAGGGTGGTTTGTAAGGATCCAATCAATAAGCGTGCTAGTCCGAGGGGGAGCAATAACCCTGGTAGGGTCAGAGATCAGCTGATGAAAGTTGAGGCCTTGTACTAAGGTGTGGGAGGCCTGATTCGATTTGCTAGCCCAGTTTAGGTTTAAGTCACCCAGTATGAGGACTTCGTTATGGCCAATGGTGCTGTCTGCTAGTAAGAGGAGATCTTCTAGGCCTTTTGTCCCTCCCGCAGGAGGGTTATAGGCACAAATTATGTGTAACTTCTTTGAGCCTAGTAGAAGCATTGCATGGAGCACTTCACAGAGAGATAGGGTAGGTAGTGCGTTTTGGACTAGCCGCAGATGTTGTTTGTAGTAGATGGCAACTCCACCCCCGCGTTTAGAGGCGGCCCTGTCTTGCCTGATGAGATTGTAGTTAGGTAGAGCACATAGGGGGTCAGCAGTAGAGGGTCTTAACCAGGTCTCAGACAGGCAGAGGATGTCAGGGTGGTTCTGTGCAACCCATGCCTCAAGTTCGGTTAGGTTGTGAGGGAGGCTCCTAATATTCATGTGCACAATTCGTAGTCCCTTGGAGTCTAGCCATGTTGCATTATTAGGTGGCCGGTTTGTTGTTACGGGTCCCGGGTTTAGCTCGATGTCCCCAGCTAATAGAAATGCTAGGAGGAGGAGGTGCCACAGTTTACGATGGGTGAAAGGAGTTGGCAGAGGAATTTTGCTCACCGAGGATTTATGTAGGGAGTAGGCTAAGTGGTATATGAGCTTATGTGGAATAATAAGTGGGAAAGTGCCATGGGGATGTTGAAAAGACATTTCTAACAGGGAGAGCTTAGGGGTAATAGTTTGGGTACAGCCAAATGGATTTCTTTGAAGGCTGTGTAGGACTTGGACCAATAAGAGGTTAAGGAAAATGGACACTAGTAGAAGTGCTGCATAAGTCTTAATGGCCATATTGAGTGTAATAAGAGTGTCCTTAGAAAAATGGTCTGTATTGAAGAAAGAAACAATGTCTCAGGGGAGAGGAGTAAGGTTTAATGTATCTTATCGGTTTGAGTAAGAGCAGTCTGAAGTAATTATTTATTTCAATAAGCCCTCTAGTTGTAGCAGAATATAACCTGCTAATGGCAAACTGAGGAGATAGCAATTATGCATCCACCTCGGGACTTGTTCGGGGCGTGGCCTAACCCTATATAGCTAGAGCCGGATAGGGTGCGTGTGGTGGGGGCGGGTGGGGAGCAGTCATGAGCGGCTTGAGAGCAGCTCCGTCTTTTAGAGCAGTGGCCCGGCTCAGCACACCTGAGGTGAGAGAAGAGCTCGGTCAGGTCTCACCCGGCTGAAGCAACAAGTACTTTGAAGTTCGCACTATTTTCTCCCGTGCCGACTGGCCGTTGCTAGCCAAGAAGCCAAGGAGCTGCACAAAATAAAATCAGGACTCCTGCTCCCGACTGCATGTCTCCAGGACTCTCAACCTCAGCTGGGACAAAATTGGAGCAGAGCAAGGGAGACAGTTCGGTTCTGGGCACTTTTGCACTCGAGGTAAAGCAGCCAAAAGATAAGTCAAAAGACTGTTACAGTCCACTATGCAATATCCAGCCCTGATGTTAGCAGGGTGCACACTACTCGACTGTTTTAGAAACAACAACAAAAAAAACCTCAGTACGATTCGGCAGCGGTTGGGGAAGCTCTCTTTCACTTTACAGGTTGAACAAGCTATTTCATATATGTGCTGGGGAATGAAAGAGTCCGGGCAGTGAAAAAAGGTGCCAAGTTCAAAATCAGGACAAAGGGAGACAGGCCGTGCGTTGCTTTTTGTTTGCAGTGGAAGTTACCTTGCGGTCGGGGTGGCTCAGGGTCATCGGTGGGGGCGCTCAGGGCAGGGGTGTGCCCTCCTGTAGCCTCGACTAAGGAGAAAGAGAGAGAGTGAGTGGTCTTCTGATATAGGGAGGCTGCAGTGTTAGGAGAGATAGGATTGGAGGAGCTTTGGGAGGGGAGGAGAGAGGGACAGAGAAGTAGGCGGGAAAGATAAAATGGCAAATAGGCAAGCTGTATTTTAAAATGACTGTATGGTTTCACTAGAAAATCCTCTAAAGTAATGCAGTTTTAAGCAGTCTATTTAGGTATTGGCAGTTACAAATAACATTTGCATCAAATAAGGTTATTCCATAAAACAGGCTGTGGAGCAATAACTACCACTGCATTATCTTTTCACTTTTAACTTAAATTGATTCACTTTAAATCAAGTTTTGCCCTCCCTAGAGTGAGCGCTCCATCTTTTAGAGCAGTGGCCCGGCTCAGCACACCCTGAGGTGAGAGAAGAGCTCCGGTCAGGTCTCACTCCCGGCTGAAGCAACAAGCGCTTTGAAGTTTGCACTATTTTCTCCCGTGCCGACTGGCCGTTGCAAGCCAAGAAGCCAAGGAGCTGCACAAAATAAAATCAGGACTCCTGCTCCCGACTGCACGTCTCCAGGACTCTCAACCTCAGCTGGGACAAAACTGGAGCAGAGCGAAGGAGACAGTTCGGTTCTGGGCACTTTTGCACTCGAGGTAAAGCAGCCAAAAGATAAGTCAAAAGACTGTTACAGTCCACTATGCAATATCCAGCCCTGATGTTAGCAGGGTGCACACTATTCAACTGTTTTAGAAACAACAACAAAAAAAACTCAGTACGATTTGGCAGCGGTTGGGGAAGCTCTCTTTCACTTTACAGGTTGAACAAGCTATTTCATATATGTGCTGGGGAATGAAAGAGTCCGGGCTGTGAAAAAAGGCGCCAAGTTCAAAATCAGGACAACGGGAGACAGGCCGTGCGTTGCTTTTCGTTTGCAGTGGAAGTTACCTTGCGGTCGGGGTGGCTCAGGGTCGTCAGTGGGGGCGCTCAGGGCAGGGGTGCGCCCTCCTGTAGCCTCGACTTGCAGTCGGGGGTGGCTCAGGGTCATCGGTAGGGGCGCTCAGGGCAGGGGTGCGCCCTCCTGTAGCCTCGGCTTGCGGTCGGGGTGGCTCAGGGTCGTCGGTGGGGGCGCTCAGTGCAGGGGTGTGCCCTCCTGTAGCCTCGGCTAAGGAGGACTAAATAGACTGTAAGGCCTTTATCTGCTGGCAAGTATGTATGTATGCATGTAATAACTCGGAAGATACATTTGGGCATGATCCATTCTTTACTTTGACTGCCCAAGTTGTCATGATATTCTCTGTCCCACCCAAAGAAAACTACTGGACCTCAATGTGTGAGCAAAAGCCAGTAACATGATTTGTTAAAAACCCACTTGTTTAATTTGACCTTTGGGTCCACTTGAACTAAGATGTTAAGATTTTGAACTATTGTCCTGTCCAGTGATCACAGGTTTGGATGGGCACCGAACAAATAAATTGCCTTGTCTTTTCTTGCATGGGCTACCACACAAATGCAACTCCCCCCAGTGTTCTACTGGAGTGCCAGTGTTTCACTACGAGGGCAGCCATATTGGCGAGCACACTTTTCATTACAAAAATATAGTAAAACTGAAAGAAACTGCAGTCCCCATTTTGCTGTATGTACAAAGCAGAGTCCATATTAGTACAAGTCTGCACAGTGTACTATATGTCATCCCTGCTTGTGAAGTGGGGAGGCAGATATGATAGACATAATCCCTTCTGAGATTAAATTGCCATGTTTCTAGGTTCTCTCTCTGCATTAGTGGGCACTGTCAGAAATGGCCAGACAGACCAAAATACATTTGGTATTGCTTTAAAGCCACCTTGTTTTTCCTTTTTGGACTAATAGTTGCACTTTTCATGCCAATGACTAGGTACAGTAGTCCTTGTCATTTGAAAATTATACGTGGGCCCCATTCTCAGATGCAAAAGAGGGCATTAAGAGGCCCTTGTGACCACGTTGCATCACCACTCACATTTGCAGCCCATCAAGCAGTGCTCAACAGGGGTTGCAGCACCTCCTGGATAGGCACAACTGTCTTTATTTCTTGTTTTCTGTACATATTTTAGTTCCTGAACAGCTGTCCATCTTCACAAGGGTATATCCTGATCATGTAATGGGATCCCAGTCATCATAGAGGGGCAACTGGGTTTTCCTCATGTTTTCTCCCCTTCTTCCCCCTCCCGTTTTGTTCAGCCCCTAATAGCAGTTAAGAATAACACCCATTGTCCGGCATATTTGAAATCCCTAGTTTGTGCTCATAAAAACATTTGCTCCAGGTGCAAATTGGTGCCTGAAGGAAACTATCTTTTGGGCAGACTGGGTGGGCCAAGCAGTCCTTTTCTTTTCTTTAATTTGTTTGTTTATAGCACATTTTTGTATCTCACTGCTGACAGGGCTCGGTGTCAGTAGTACCGACCATCTGTGCTCTGTTCCGAACATGCTGCATGGCAGTGGGGGCTTGAATATTGTATTTTTTTCACCTGTTCCTTTTTTGGTCCCCAAAACTCCACTTCTGAGGATGCCAGCACAAAGGATGAGAGTCCAGCCTGTAGATGTGCTGGGGCACATCTCAGCCAAGCACCTAACAATGTCCTCCCCTCACCACACCATAAGTCCTGTGCCACCACCTGTGCATCCACAGGTGGCAGTGATGGGGTGTTGTGACAGTCCTCCCCCGAGGAGGAGAGCATTCTGTGGGATGCCCAAACCTCCTTCCCCCAGCAGACCCCCGATGACCCAGGCTCATTCTTGAACCCAGGTTGCCGACATCACCGACGGTTGCGCTACCACTGCACTGGCGGGCAGGCCAAGTCATCCTTTTCTGATGACAGTTTCTATGTTTCTTTTTGTATATATTGGAACACGCTTGAAGTAGGTAGCAAGCATTAATGTCCAACAAAACAGCTAACTGAGCCAGGCACTATCTGGATAGACTACTCCCACAAACTTCAACCCTCTACTGGCTTCATGAGGTATGTGGCCTATAGAGAGCCATAGTGGAGTCTGCATGGGTACAGTGCGGTGTCTTGGGTTACTGCATGACAAAGGGGATTAACTGCCATTGAAATTGCTGTGTCTGCTGCAGTAACTCTGCTACAGAATATCATCATATTACACTGCACCTTGGCAGGCTTCCCTGTATGGGCTTGCAGCAGAAAATAGACTTTTAAGGCTCACAAATGGCAAATGCTTCTGTTTAGAATATCTGCCACATTTGTACATTCCTATGCAAATTACCTCATAGAACTAGCAAGGTGTTATGGGATCATTTGCATCCCATTAAGTCTTCATTACAGGCCTGGAGCAAATGTTGTTTGGGCCCCTGCAGTGCCCGTCACAGCTGACTGTAACTATCCCTGGCAATAAAGTGCTCTCCGCAGATCATCAGCTCTATAGTAAGAAAATGGCCTGGAAGTCTAGTGTCCTCTTGCCCCCAATCACCTACTCGATTGTAATACATAAAGAGCTTTGGCAATCTAGTGTTCCCCTGCCCATAAGTCCTGCTTTGGTAAGGCAGTAAAAACCAAGGCACTAGCAGCTGTCTACCACCTCGCTAAACCTTCCACTATGCCAGTGAGTCTATATGCAAGCATAGTCGTCTGCTTTGCATAGACACAATGGCATATGTTAGTGCCTCTCACAGACCGGTTAAGGTCTCATTCACTGTGCCTTCCGATCTGGCACATTTAGTGATGCCCCTGCTTTTGGGGTGCTAAGCACAGTTTGTGGAGCACTAACCTATTTATCAAGCACTAATGATTCCAATATTCCAGTCCATGTCTTTTGAACAGTACAGTATTAAATTAGTTATCTACTACTGTATGAATGTGACACAACACACACACACACACACACACACACACTACACACACTTGATGAAGCAAATCTTTTATTACTGCTATTGTCGGCTGTCTCTGACACCTGTCTGGATTTCATGTGACTTAATACAACCCTACAGACACATTTTTCATCTGTCACAGAACACATCAACCAGATCTCTGCTCTTGTTTCAGTTATGCCAACTGGCTTTAAATTTAACTGCGAACAGTGGCCTTTTCTCTCTGTGTATTCCTCTGTTTTAGCCAATAAAAAAGGCAAAGCATACTTAGGAGGACAACCTCTCTGAGTTGCTAAGGGTTGTTGGAGTTTCATTTTTCTCTATTTTTTTCCCAGAAAATAGCTTCTTGTGCAGCAGATAACCCTGGAGATTGAATCAGCAGAAGATAAGAATGATTGATGCCCTGCTACTGAGCAGCAACTCCAGTGGAACATGGCCTAATAGTTGCAGAGAGAGTCTGATAGCAGCTGTGGTTAACTATTTCCTACCTGAACTTAATACCCCATAAACAGCACATAACTGGCGAAATCTGTGATCTTATCCAGTATCTCAGCTTTGCAGTGGTAAAATTGTCTTGTCCAGCTACACTTCATACTTGTGTGTGTGTCAGAATGCAATGCAGGACAGACGGAATGTGAGGAATGCAAAATCAATTGCAGCCCGCTGCTACACCTAATGCTGCAGCGCCTAATGCTGCTACGCCTAACAAGAATTTTAACTGCTGGCTGAGAGCTAAAGATTGGGCTACATTACAGATTATTTGCTAGTCATGGGCCACAAGAAAAATCAATAAAGGAATCAACCTTAGACTACATAATCAACAGTTAAAGGGACAACTTTTATACAGTGAGGGCACCGAAACTGTGGAATGCCTTGCCTCAGTAGCTAGTCAATATTATTGCATTTGATCAATTCAAGATTGAATTAGACAAGTATCTCCAACATCCTAAAACCTAGGGACTAATATGCCCACTAGGAGTGGAAGACAGTCTAGATAGGCTGATGGCCTACTTCTGTCTAAACATACCGACTGATATCGAGTGAACCATCTGCTGCTTTCTGTTTGCAGATCTTTCCTGAAGAAGTCCCAAAGGTCCTCTTATGATTTTGGCTTTTTTATGGCTGCATGGGCAGAGCTCTGTAGACATTATGCTGTTGCCACAGTTTTACTAGAGTACTGTGGAAGCATGTGACCAGATGTGTGCTTCTTCAATGCTCAGGTGAATGTCCAGTGGAGTAGTTTTTGCAGCCCTTCCCCTCCACGGGCCGCCTAAACACACCCTCTTTGCAGTGGTACTTTTTCTCCTGCAACTGTGGAAGTGATGGCCACCATGCCCAAGATGGTGGCATTGACTCAAAACTGTGCATGTGTGAGTATCGGGCATGTGCAGTTCTGTCGGCGCTGCCATCTTGAGTATGGCACATTCTGACATGGTGACAGCTCTTTTTCCTTCAGCGGAGCAGCTCTTTTCAAATGTACTGCAACAGCACTGCACATTCCAGTGCAGCAATTCCACGAAAAGCTGTGAGCAGCCAAAGGGCTCTGACCAGAGCTTGTCAGCACTCATTTAATTTAAAGAACAACTCACACGTCCAGGACAGCTTTCAGAAACAAATTTAGACAAAATTTATCTGCAATTTCCCCTCTTTCTGTTCACTTTCTGTTTATATCCCCTTCTCCGGGCCCTCACTCCCTCAGGACCACCCAAAGCACACCCTGAACCCCTGCTTCACCCAGATAAGGTCACCTACCTCTGTGTAGCCTTGGCTATTCCTCCCAGGCAGGGATAGTTTGGGGGAATGTAATCCCTAATTTCTTGTTTTGTCAAGAGGTGCTGTGTTGCTCAGGTGAGGCACTGATGTACCAGTGTCTGTCCTCATGGGTTGCGGGAGCCATTTTACTGTTTCTCAAGCTCTGGGAGACATTGCGTACAAGGACATCAAGGGTCATGCACTTTTTACTGTTTCTCCCATCCCTGGGGGACATTGCATGCAAAGATGTCACAGTAAGCACATGCAGTGCATGTACCAGGGTCTGTCCTTATTGGATGTTTGGGCCATTTTACTGTTTCTTCAAGCCCTGGGAGTCATTGTATATGAGGATGTCATGGTCCGCACACACAGTTTATGTACTGGTGTCTCTTTTCCCAGAGTGCTGGGGCCATTATACTGTTTCTCCCTGCCCTGGGGGACATCACATGTGAGGGCATTATGGCACACACATGCAATGCATGTACTGAATTCTGTCCTCACTAGGTGCTGGGGCCAATATACTGTTTCTCCCTGCCCTGGGGGACATCGCATGTGAGGGTGTTATGGCACACACATGCAATGCATGTACTGAATTCTGTCCTCACTAGGTGCTGGGGCCATTATACTGTTCTCCTGCCCGGGGACATCGCATGCATGGAGGCGTTACGGCACACACATGCAAGGCATGTACTGTGTTCTTTCCTTACAAGGTGCTGGGGCCATTTTACTGTGTCTCCCTGCCCTGGGGGACATCACATGCGAGGAAGTTATGGCGCACATGCAATGCATGTACTGGGTTCTGTCCTCACAATATGCTGGAGCTATTTTACTGTTTTTCTCTTCCCTGGGGGACATCGCATGCGAGGGTATTATATTATGTATTATGGCACGCACATGCAATGCATGTTCTGGGTTCTGTCCTCACAAGTTGCTGGGGCCATTTTAGTGTATCTCTCTGCACTGAGGGATATCACATGTGAGGACGTCATGGCGCACACATGAAATGCATGTAAAGGGTCTGACTTCACAGAGTACGGGAGACATTTTTCTTTTTCTCTCAGCCCTGGTGGACATCACATGTGAGGATGTCATGATGCACACACACAATGCATGAACAGGATCTGTCCTCATGTGGGAGAGGGGGCCATTTTACTGTTTCTCTCAGCCCTGGGGGACATTGCATGTGAGAATGTCATGGTGCATGCTCGCAATACACATACCAAGGTCTGTCCTCACATGTTGCTAGATTACATTTCACTGTTTCTACCACCCCCTAGGTGAAATTGTCTGCAAGGATATCACAGTGCGTCTATGCAATGCACATACTGGTGTTTGTCCTCACGGGATGTGGGGGCAATTTTAATGTTTCTCCCAGTCTTGGGGGACACTGACTGAGAGGATATCATGGCATACGTACATGCGTACGTACATATAAACACAATGCATGTAATGGGGTCTGTCCTTACAGAGTGCAAGGCCCATTTTATTGTTTCTCCCAGCCCTTGGGGACTTCGCCTACGAGGACATCATGGCGCACACATGCAATGCATGTGCCAGCATCTGCCCTCACAGGGTGCGGGGACCATTTTACTACTTCTCCCAGCCATGGGATACATCACATGATAGGATGAAATGGCACACACACACACACAATGCATGTACCAGGGTCTGTCCATACGTGAAGCTGGGGCCATTTACTTTTCCTCCCTGCCCTGTGGGATATCACATGCGGGGACATCACGGAGCATACACGCAATGCATGTACTGATTTCTGCCCTCCCAGGATTCTAGGAACATTTTACTGTTTCTCCCAGCCCTGAGGCACATCGCATTCAAGGACATCGCAGTGCACTCATGTAATGCATATACTTGTGCCTGTCCTCATGATGTGCTGTGGCCATTTCACTTTTACTTTCAGCCCTGAGGGACACTGCATTTGAGGACATCACAGTGCATGCATGCAATTATGTGCTGGGGTCTGTACTCACAGGGTGCAGGGATCAGTTTACTGTTTCTCCCAGCACTGGGGTGATCGCATGAGAGGACATCATGACACACACACACACACACACACACACAATGCATGTACAGGGTCTGTCCTCATGGGGTGCTGAGGCCATTTTACTGTTTATCCCAGCCCTGGGGGACATCACCTGAGAGGACATCACTGTGCGCACACACAATGCATGTACCAGGGTCTGTCCTCTTGGAGTGCTGGGCCATTTTACTGTTTCTCCCAGCCTTGAGGGTCATTGCATGCTAGGATGTCATGGTGCATGCATGCACTGCTTGTGCTAGGGTCTTCCCATGGGGTGCTGGGGCCATTTTACTGTTTCTCCCAGCCCTTGGGGACTTTGCATGTGAGGATATTACAGTGCATGCATGCATGCAATGCATGTACCAGGGTCCATCCCCATGGTGTGCTGGGGCCATTTTACTGTTTCTCCCAACCCACTGAGGACTTCGCATGTGAGAATATCATGGTGTACACATGTAATGCATGTACCAGGGTCTGTCCTCGTGGGGTGTGGGGGCCATTTTACTGTTTCTCCCAGCCCTGGGGACATTGCATGCAAAGATGTCAAGGCATGCACATGCAATGCATGTACCATAATCTCTCCTCACAGTATCCTGGGGCCATTTTACTGTTTCTCCCAGCCCTGGGGGACATCACATTTGAGAGCATCATGGCACACACATGCAATGCATGTACTGGGTGTATCCTCATGGGGTGCTGGGGCCATTTTACTCTTTGTCCCAGCCCTAGGGGACATCACTTGTGAGGACGTCATGGTGCATGCAAGCAATGCACATACCAGGGTCTGTCACCATGGGGTGCTGGGGCCATTTTACTGTTTCTCCATATGCTGGGGGACATCGCATGCCAGAATGCCATGTTGCACACACTCATGCATGTACCGTGGTCTGTCCTAACAGTGTGTGGGGGCCATTTTACTGTTTCATTGAACCCTGGGAAACATCACATGCCAGGATGTCAAGGCATGTGCAGACTGTCCATGTGAGTGCACCAACATCAGCAACATTCCACACCATTGATCCTCCAGCCACGCTACTACCTATGGTCACCAAGTGGTGGCATTGCAGCTGAGGATGAAATCATACCTACCAGGAAGAGGACATTATACCCTGGAATACCCATTTCTCTATCTCCCAGCCAGTTCCCAACAATCAGGGCTCGATTTCAAACCCTGGAGCTCCCACTGCACCAACAGACCTACCTCAGATCTTCCAGTATTTCTTCTTCTCTTGTTATTTGTTTTTAAGGGCATTTAGATAAAAAACTGAGTTACTGTGCCTCAGAGTACAGCTACTCCTGCTGTGTATTCCCCGATTTTCCTTTGAAGTCATTCCCCCCCTCCCCTTTTGTAACATCACAATATGCTGCCTAGAAAATGGTCAGATGTCAACACAGGAGGAGAATAAATAGAAGTAACAGATGGCATCAAAGTAAGAAAACTGCTATTTAATTGCAAATATTCTCTTTAAAACAGAAATGGGGACATGACAAAACAGAAAATAAATGAAATATTAACAGCGTTGTGTCTGTACATTATAAATCAAATGTGTTATCTGAATTTTGTACATATTTTCTTACAATTTTAAGGGCATATCTTGTATGTTGCTATGTTGTACTGTTCTCCTTTTTCCCTCCCCATCCCACCTGGAAAAGTGCCTTGACCTTTTCCTGTTACCAGTTTTCAAATAAATAAATAAATATATTTCAAAAGAAGCCATAAGGAATGTCAGGGACCATCAAAAAAAAACAGAACAAAAACAAACAAAAAAACACACAGAACAATCATCTGAGTTATAAAATGGCAGGGTAAAATAATTAAATCTGATTGGCTGTTATTTATGTGTAAAATATGGTTTACACATAGCTAAAAAAAGGACTGCAAAGAGTCTGGAAACCAGATCAATGGGCATTTGAAACACAGGCGTTTCAGTTAGCCCCCGACAGCCAGAACTGATCTTCCACCACAAACATGGCTGCTACCTTTACAATGTAAAAAAATCTTCATCTGTGCCCTAAAAATAAAACTACCTTAAATAAAAAATAAAACAAAATTAACTCTAGTTTCCTTGATTATCACAATTTCCTTATGTACATAAACAAATTAGAAACACTAAGTATTGCTTATAGTTTTTACTACAACTGTTTCTTTGCTGTCAGTGAAAATCCCTTTCTATCTTTACCTGCTCATCAGGGAACTGTCTTCTTCTTGCCCTGACAGTGAGATAATGGAGTCTCTGGCTATAACAAAGGCCTTTGTTGTCTGTGTGTACAGAGTGTTAGGAGAGAAACATTCTGCCAATGGAACCGAGTAGAATTTTTAATCCCTGTATTCCATGGTATGTATTCTATCATAAACATTCCCTATCTTGAATGTGGGGGGAAAAAAAACAGGAATAAGAAAGTAGGCAACAATACAATGACATCATCAATGACATCATTTGTAGTGGGTGGAAGGACTATTTTATCATGAATGTACACTAGTAAATTTATTGTTTCTGCATATAAACATGCTTTTCCCAACTTTAAAAAGTTTTAAAAAAGAAGCCCATTTTATAAGCTCAATAAGGCACTCTGGGATGTTCGTGGAACACATTGTGGCTAAAATCACTCGTCCTTCAGCCTCGTGCCTTATTATACCCCTGGCTGTGCTGTAAAATGTGTTCCACGCACACCCCATCATGACTTATTGCTTAGATGAATCACAGCTGTATGGTAATTGTATAACAGAAAAGGCAGTCTTTGAAAGGTAGTGCCACCTAGTGGTGAAAGCCGAGACTAACAGTTAAAAGCAAGGGCTGTGTAATAGCAACGGCAGATACCCCAAATGGTGGTCCATGGAATTGCAAGTATAAAAGTCAAAGGTTCTCCAACTTCCTAATTTGGTAAGAACTGCTGCTTTCATGACTCAGGGTCTCTTATTTGATTCTTATCAAGTGTGAAGGCACGTCTGCTCAAGTATGTAGAAAGACATAGCAACATCAGCATTTCATTCTATTCCATAAGTGTGGAAATTCTCACATAGTAGATAATTTTCTATACCTGATAATTAGATAATGGAGTCATAGGAACGTTTTAGTTTCCTGTTTGATTAGGAAACTATATTCTCAAAAATATAGCAATGCACATAACATTTCAAATTGGTGCTGGTAGGGTCAGCCTGCATTTGCAGGTGTCACTGTGGGAAGAGCAGTAGCTAAGACTTTTTTAGAGAATCATGTGGACTTCCTACAAGACCAGCAGAGAGCTGCTGCAGTGACAAGCTCCTAAACCATACAATAAATAAAATCAGTGCTTATCAAAACAGGTAAGGTCCAGTATGAAGGAAACATTGATCAATGCCAGTGATGTTCGACTGCATGTTTTAATGATGCAAATGTGGTGTGAACAAGAGCATGGTGGAGATAGTCAAAATGGGGGTGCTGCATGGTTTGTTATGCTGTGGGAGTGGCTGTACTGACAGGTTTGGTTGTTTATTTATTCAGGCTGGTAGGAGTAAGGAGAGAGCCCTGGGATCACCAAAAGTGCAGCTCCCCTATGACTGCCTCCCTCAGGGGAGAGGGGGTGGGATGGTTCACCACCGGGTGTGGCTCCTGTGTAGAGGCCTCCATTCTTGTGAAGGATGGGCTGGATCAGTGCTGACTGTGGCTCATATACAGGTGTCCCCCTCTCACGGGGGTGGTGGGATGGATTGCCACTGAGCATGTTCCTCTAAGGATGCACCCTTCTCCCAAGAGGGGGTAGGCTGGATTGCTGCCAACCATGACTCCCATTGCCCCTCCTGAGGGGGACTGGGAAGGACTACTTCCTGGTGTGCAGCTTGTTGTTCCCAGTCACTCCTGCAGGGCGACCATCATATCAGAAGCCAGGAGCTGGTTGCACAGTTGCACCCACCTCTGTCCCTCATTGTGCCCTTCTGTTTTTTGATGCCAACTCCCCAGTGTCCCTTGATGCTCCGCTCCTCCACCAGCCAACTGCATAGAAATGAATAGAGCCCTTTTATTTAAATGGCACATTCATTTCAATTTTCTTTCTTTTAATTCATATATTTTTTATTTTTTAATATCTTCTACTTTTTTCTGTTGAGGTGCTTTTTAGCCCCGCCCTCTCAAACCTCATGGGTGTTAACTTTCAAATCCCTCTGAAATAGGTGTTTGTGGTCGATGCTTGTGTACTTGTGTCGTGCACTCTAATTGCCAGATTGCTGCTGACCTGACTTTATTCCTGACGGAGACAATGACTGCACTGCACTGTGGAGCCACAACAGGTCAAAACATGTGGCTTCAGGTTGCCGCTCTCATTCTGTACTGGAAACTTCGAGACTTCAGAGTGTCTATGTATGGTTTGGAGTGACGCACAGAAACCCAACAGTTTAATATTATACGCTGCCATTCATGCAGAATGCATCCCCAAGCACTTTATAGCTCAGGAGAGCATGGCATGAAAGTGCTCCTGCCATTTTCAGTGTGCAGGGAGATTCAAAGATCATAAAGATAGATTAGGGAGAAATTATAGAGAGAGGGAGATTGAACACAGGGAGGTTAAAAGTCTTGTGCAGTGTCACACAGTAAGTGGTAATTGAGGGATTCAAACTTGGGTCTCCAGGGTCACAGTTCAGTGATCTAACCGCTAGGCCAAACATTTTCCCTGTTGGTCAAATTTTGCAACTTTGAATGTCCCATCCCATCCCACCAAAAAATCACTGCACACATATGTTGTTGGGAGTTGATTGTTTGTAGAGGAAGACTTTGGAACTGGCAATATTTGACACATTCATGTTGGTATGTCATATACTGTAGTCCCTGTGTTTTAATTCCTTTCATTCCTTATTACTGGGGATGTTTTTCAGAAACCAGGATGGTTTATTGTTTCTTATCTGCTCTTGCTGCTCGTCCACCTGTGAAATGACAAATCTTTATTTATGATATCAACATGCTGGACCTGTGAAATGTGTTTTTAGTTATGATACAATTTTATGTCAGACTCTATTTACAAAGCTATCATGAGGCAGTCCTGCAGTTACACTATACACATAAAAAGTAATAACTGCAATACTGTTACACATAATCAGAGCAGGCATTTACTGGTTTTGAATATAAGCTACGTAAACATTCACACACATACTTAAAACTTCTATCCAATTTTGACGAGAAACCTTTTAGCTAACTTGTTGCTGTGGAAATGACTAAGATGTCACAAAGAGAGTATTATGACACTGTGTGTGTATACAGACAGAAGCAGTAGATGAAGTCCAATGTACACCGATTGTATATTCAGTCAACCTTACTTAGTAATAAGTTAATAGAAATAATAAAAATCAGTCCATGGAGTATATACAGAATGATGTATAGGCAACCATGCATAAGAAGGCAGTGTTTCCACTGAGGGGTTGTGATGATAACATAAGGACCTTAAGAGCAAAGCTCTAGAGATACTTGATGTCATCATAGTCTCCAACATGTAACATAGCCAAGTTTCTATGTCTGACTGTATATTATTTTATATAGTATATGCTTCTTTATACACTGTCCTTAGTTACTCACCCTGTGGTCTAGCAAGTAAACTATTCTGCACAAACTTTTGCTGTTCCCTTGGGGTTCCCTGGTGTTTTTGTTTCCCACAGTCATTTGACTGTGCCATGTGTGTTCGCATTTCTGAATTAGTGACGTCAAGGCACAGGTCAGGAAGCATAGGAAAACCAGGACCAGTTCCAAAATTCACAAATAGCATTTTATTTTTCTCAATAACCACAAAATAAAAAATTAAATGTATTTGGTATAACTATTTACACAGGCAGTAAAAACAGAGAAATGAAGTCCTTCTTTTGAGGGTATCTCTTAATTCCAAGTTTCAGTCTCTCACTCTCCTTGTCTTGCTAGCAAAAGCATTGCTGCTGTTGTTATAAGTCTTTGTCTGGGAACTCATTAAGACAGCCTGCTTCTCACAGAATGTTCTTGTAAGTTTACAGAATGTTCTTGTAAGTTTCATTCCTTACTGGTGCAGTAAAAAGAACATAGTGACCCAGAACTAACCTCTTCTTTACAATTCTGCAAAAGGCTTAGAAAACTGCATCTCAGGTTAACCCTTTGAGTTCCAAATAGCTTTGCAATCATTTCAACAGTATACTGTAACTAAGTACAGTTTTAAACAAAGGGATTCCAGTACCAGTGACATTTCCACATAAAGATTTACATATATTTTTATACCTGCAGATATGCAAGAGGGAAGAAAAGACAGAAATAGGAAGGGAAGGCAGAGAGATAGCAAGAGGAGGCGAATTGCAAAACCATCAAAGTGATCAATTCCTAGGTCTCTCAAGAAAATTTGGTTGCACAGCCAGAAAGAGAAGGGACAGAAAAGGAGCAGATAGAACAGACCCTTGCATTTAACTCTTTCTGCATAACAAATGAGACAGGGCCTTATTCAGCCCCGTCACAATTAGCTACTTTGGTCAATAAGAAGGGATTCTGCCACAGTCAGTGTATCATCACTATGGTAGAGTAGGGTTGTTTAGAATATGGCTTTCCATACACAACAACCCCAGACCGTATAGCATGGGTCCCATATTTAGTGCCAGCTGGTTGTGCTATAGACCCATTAGCAATGCATGTCAGATGGCACCCGAATGGCCTGGGGGCCATATTTCATAGATAGTTTTCCCCAACTGTAGCATGCTACCAGTCTGAATATCAGGCTGTTAGCACAGTGCACAGTGACAATGAGCGGTGCTAACACAGCCCCCTGAAGGAGTATAGCCCAGAGGAATGAATGGAGATAGGGTATCGAAAATGAGATATCGCCATTGCTCCTGTGAGCCATATTTAGCCTCCGGCATGCCAGTAAGTGCAAATGGCTTGCAAGGTGCAGAGGGGCCATTTGCATTCCATTATGTGCAACTTAGAAGTTCTACACAATGCACTATGCACAATTGAGTGGAGGCATTGTGCAGAACTGTGCCAGCCCCCTAACCCCTGATCACTAGTCCATGCTCCAAGCTGTTTAGTAAGCTCATCTCTGACATCTAGTGGCCCCCATACCTCCACACACCATTCCATGCCCCCAAACTGTTTAATAAACTGATCTCCAACATCTAATGCCCCTCACACCACAATCACCATTCCATGCCACTAAACTGTTTAGTAAACTAATCTCTGATATCTAGAGGCCCCCACACCCCCAATCACCATTCCATGCCCCCAAACAGTTTAGTAAACTGATCTCTGATATCTAAAGGCCCCCACACCCCAATCACCATTTCATGCCTCTGAACTGTTTAGTAAGCTGCTCCCTGGAATCTAGAGGTCCCCTTATCACTAATCTCCATTCACTGCCCCTAAAACTGTTTAGTAAACCAATCCCTGGAATGTAGTGGTAGCCTTACCCCTGATCTCCATTCACTGCCCCCAAACTGTCTAGTAAACCAGTCCTTTAAATCTATTGGTTCCTAATACATAGAAACATAAAATTTGTTGGCAGAAAAGGACTGCTTGGCCCACCCAGTCTTCCCAGATGTTCCCTGCCTAGTCTATCTCTGCGGACCCTAACTGGTGTCCATGGACCCTTCCTCCACCCTGCCTATTTACCAATTTTCCCCTTATGTCTATCCCAAGCATGCCTGAAGCCCCCTTCTGTTTTCAATTTAACCACATCTGCTGGCAGTTTGTTCCAGGTGTCTATAACTTTTTCATTGCAGTAGTACTTCCTCACGTAACTCTTAACCCTCCCCCCAGCTTTATCACATGCTATCTGCTCCTGCGGCTCCTCATTTGAAAGAAACTCCATTTCTGTACCCTATTTACCCCTGCGAGGTACTCATAGGTCACTATCATGTCTGCTCTTACTCTCCTGTCTTCCAGGGTGTATATCTTGAAATTTCTCAGTCTATACTCCTAGAGCTTTTGCTGCAATCCCTGAACCATTTTAGTTGCCATCCTCTGGACTGTCTCCACCTTACTTATGCCCTTTCTGAGGTGTGCCCTCCAGAAATGGACACAATACTCCATGTGGCATCTCACCAGTTAGTGATATAGTGACAACCTCACCTCCCTCCTCCTGCTGGAGATACCTATCCCTATGCATGCAAGCATCCCACTGGCCCTTTCCACTGCTTTGTCACATTGCCCTTCCACTTTGAAGTCATCAGATATGGTTTCCTGTTTAGTGAATGTCTGTACCTACCTTGATTCTGTCTCACTGCATGGATTCCTATGCCCCAAGTACATGATTTTGCATGTTGTGGCATTGAATCCCAACTGCCATGCTCTTGACCACTACTCAAGTTTCCCCAAATCCCTATACATTTTCTCCACCCACTCCTGAGTGTTCACCCTAGATTTGGTGTAATCTGCAAAATGGCATGTCTTCCCATCTAATTCATCTTCAAAGTCACTTATGAAGACATTGAAGAGGACAGGTCCCAGTACTGATTCCATCAGACATATTTTATGCAATCCTACTCTTGACCACTCCTTGGGCTTTATAAGATCTCTGTGCATCCCCCCATTCTGATTGTTCAACCTATTACAGATTTTGGTATCATCTGCAAAAATGCATACCCTCCCTTCCAGTTAATCCTCAGTGTCACTTTTGAAGACATTGAGGAGGACTGGTCTCAGTACTGAGCCCTGCAGCACTACTCTGTTCATTCTCTCATCACTGAGTGCCACTAACCACTATCCTCTATCTCCCATCTGTTAGCCAGTTTCTAACCCAATTCACCACTTTGGAACCCAACTCTAGGCTGCTCAAGTTCTTTATTAGTCTCCTGTGTGGCACAATGTTGAAGGCCTTGCTAAAGCACAGATAGACCATGTCCAAGGCCCTCCCCTGCTCTATTTCCATTGTTACTCAGTGAAAGAAATCAATCAGATACATCTGACATGACTCCCCCCCCCCCATATCCATGCTGCCTGTGGTCTTGCAGCCCACTGGAATCAATATGCTCTACCAACCTTGCCTTTAGCAGGTCCATTAATTTACCCACCACTGAACTGAGACAAACAAGACTCACCACTTCAGCTGAGTGGCCCTGGCACTGCTACCTGCTGGCGGCAGGACCTCTGCTTCCAGCCCACCACCCCCTGACCAAGGAAAGCAGACACAAGCCCAAACAAGGCTCTCCACTTCAGCTGAGTGGCCCTGGCGCTGCTACCTGCTGGTAGCAGGACCTCTGCATCCAGCCCACCACCCCCTGACCAAGGAAAGCAGACACAAGCCCAAACAAGGCTCTCCACTTCAGCTGAGTGGCCCTGGCACTGCTACCTGCTGGTGGCAGGACCTCTGCATCCAGCCTGCCACTCCCTGACCAAGGAAAGCAGGTACGTTTGGTCAGCTCCTAGCTCAGAGCTGTCAGGCTTCAATCCCCATAATTGGACTGGCTCCTGGGGACTGTGGCTGCTTCCCGATTGGATGCTGCAGATCCCCACTGAGAAAGGAAGCACACAAGGCGCCTTTTCCAAAACACAGCTTGGCCACTGCCTTGCTGTACTGCTCTCTGGACAATTTTTTCTCCCACCCCACCCCTCCTCCCTCCTTTATTAAGTGCACTTCCCCAGTGATCCATGCCCCCTGAGGCCTCACACTAGTCAATTACAACAACTGCTTAAAGGGGGTCTCCTTTCTGTAACTTCTTAAAGGGGTGATCCTCTCTTGAGCTCGCTTGTTTCCTCTAAGCAATTCCCCGATATTCTTCATGAAGCGTAATCGGTAGGATACCCCTGTCTGTTGAAGAGAAATCCTTAAGACATCTGTGCCGTCAGGCTGTTTTCATGTTTCTTTGTGTACCATCAATCCCTGTCTCTTTTAGCTAGTCTAACAAGGATCAGTGACCCTTGAGACTTATAGAACCTAGCTAGTGAGTCTTGGTGCAACTCACGCCCTGTTAACACATTGGGCAATCATGGCAGTCCTCGTGTGGTTTCAATTACTTACCTGCTTATGTATGGTACCTCACGTGACAGACCATTCGAGCAGAATTGACCCCAACATAAAGTCATGCCTACCACTGCTAGACTGCCTTTATATTAATACTACATATTACTTATGCTGCCACCACATGACTCTGCACCCTTCTCACTTTGTGGAATCTCCTCGAGGTGGGACCGCTACCTTGTTAGCAATATGTGGCCCCTCACCCCACCCACCCAAAACCTACATGTCTTGGTGCTATACTGGATGGACTATAGGCTACGCAGTCCTAGGTCAGCACAAGGGGAAACTTTGGACTCCAGACCCCCACACTCAAACTTATATCAGATGCAGAAAGATTCGTGCTTTCAAACTACTCCTCGCTGCCCTAAGGAAAATTGTGTTCCTACTGCTTTTGTGTTCAGGTAATGTTGAACTCAACCCTGGTCCCACAAAAGCTCTCTCATCTCCATCCAACCTTACAAGACTGAAAGGAGTCAGCTTTATGCAAACAAATGTTTGCAGTCTTTTAAAGAAATTTACATCAGTTCAGGCATGGATTACTCATACTGCACCAGACGTACTTGTGCTCTCTGAATCCTGGCTTCGGGCATCCACTCCAGATACAGAGGTTAACATCCCTAACTACGTCTTATTTAGAGCTGATAGGCAGACCAGGGGAGGCGGAGTAGTCATCTATGTCAAAAACAAATTTTCAGTGTCCATCCTAGACTCTACCACTATTGCAGGTGGATTCAAATGTTTGTCCCTTAAAGTTGAACTTTCCTCATCAATGGCTTTCCATGTCATAGGCTGTTACAGACCACCAGCCGTGGGGCCTCAGCTCCTGTTCGATCTGTCATCTATTATGGGCTCTGTTCCCATTGAAACAGTTATTCTAGGAGACCTTAATTATGATTGGTTGACTAAGGCCTCGTTACCCTTGAAGCAATTCTGTGACTCCCACGGGTTCACACAATTTATTACTGAGCCAACTCGTGTTAACAAAAAAAACCCAATGAACAGCACCCTATTGGATGTCCTTCTCATAAGCAAACCATATTCCTTTTCCCATGCTGGAATTTTTTCAGCTGATGTTAATAACCACTGCTTTATTGCTGGTATAAGAACTGATGCTAAACCCTCACCAACATTTAACTTTTCCACTAAAAGGTCCAGATGGAACTTTGATCTTCTCGCATACTTCAATGAATTAAAAAACTCTTTGCACTGGCAGAGTTTTTACCTTGCTAAATCGGTGAGTAATGCCTATGACATCTTCCATGAAATTATAACTAGTGCCCTAAATAACCATGCTCCTCTGGTAAAAGCACGTATAAAAGCTAGAACATGTCACTGGTTCTCAGCAGACCTCAAGGCTGCCTTACTAAAAAGAGATCAACTCTGGAAAAAGGATTGCAAATCACACACAGATGAAGACTGTTGTCTCTTCAGGACAGCTAGAAGCACCTTCACTAAGATGGTCAGAGAGGCCAAGGCCAATTTTTATCAATCTGAGCTAGATTCTGCATCAAAATGCCCTACCAAGTTCTGGTCCACACTAAAAGATCTGACTGGTCATTCTCCAAGAAATGTGCTTCCTTCCAAAATTACCACTGACAACGCTATAATCAATGACAGAAACGAGATCCTGCAGGCCTTCAACAATCATTTTGCCACTGCAGGCCTAGCATTCGATAACGCACCGGTAAGCAGACTACACCCACAGATCAACACTAAGCTCCCAGAACCGAGTAACAATATCGTAACCTTCTCATTCTTACCCACCTCCATAAAGGAAATTGAAGATCTTCTCCTAAAATTGGACACCAAAAAAAGTGCTGGGGCTGACTTCTTCGACCCATATTACTTGAAAATTGCTTATTACATCCTTACCGCACCTATCTCTCACTTATTCAACCTGTCCCTATCACAAGGTTCCCTTCCTCAGTTATGGAAAGTTACTCACGTCATCCCCCTGATTCAATCAGGGTATCCCTGTGACCTAAATAACTATAGACCGATCTCCCTCCTCCCCATACTCTCCAAGCTCCTAGAAAAAATTGTGGATACCCAGCTGAGATCTTTCACAGACAACTCGAACTTACTAAACCCTATGCAGTCAGGCTTCAGAGCAAAGCACAGTACCATTATGGCCCTGGCAAAAGTAACTGACAACTGGCAATGGGACCTAGACAACAAAAAATTAATCTGTGCAGTTTTCCTGGATCTCAGTAAGGCCTTTGACACCGTCGACCACTGTTTGCTCCTCTCCACTTTACAAACAATAGGCCCAGACCGAACCTTCTTGTGTTGGTTCCATGACTACCTCACTGGTAGGCAACAACAAATCAAGGCTGAAGGGGAGCTTTCTTCACTTAAACTGATATAAAGAGATGTCCCTCAGGGGTCCATATTGGGACCATTACTGTTTGCTATCTATATCAACAGCCTGGATGTAGGCATTAAGGAAGCAAGCATTCATTTGTTTGCTGATGACACGGTGCTCTACATAAGCTATGAATCTCCTGAAGCTGCCTGTGGTGACCTGCAAACCAACTTTAACAGCCTGCAGCACCAGCTCCTCAGTAAAAGACTACTACTTAATGCCAAGAAAACCAAGGCAATGCTATTCTCACCAACTGGCCAGGGGGCATATTCTGCCGCTGCTGGTCCATTACCTTCTATCTCCACCTTACCAGGTGAACATCCTGAATACATACCGAAATTCAAGTATTTGGGTGTCTGGATAGACAATAAATTCTCCTTAGTGGAACATATAGAAGAACTGCTGAAAAAGCTGAGGCAGAGGCTTGGACTTTTCTTCAGAATAAATCACCTCCTGACCACAGGAGCCAAAAGACAGCTAGTCCAATCCACATTCCTCTCACTAATTGACTATGCAGACTTCATATATGGCCAGTGCCCAGCCTCACACCTTGCTAAATTGGACGTACTGTATCACAGAGCACTGAGATTTATAACAGGTCTCCCCTTTTCCACCCACCACTGTTCATTATATGCAGCTGTTGGTTGGCCCTCCTTTCAACACAGGCGGTATAGAAATGCAGCCCTCTGGACACTCCGAGCCATCACCAACAAACTCCTGCAATACATTGCTGACTGTCTCCCACTAAGCCTGATTGGGAATTATGCCTTGAGAAGTCACTTGCTGGTTTCCCTGAAAGTACCTAGGGTTGGTACCCACTTTGGAAGAGCAGCCATAAACTTTGTCCTGCCCACACTTTGGAATAGGATGCAGAAATCACTGAGACTTAGCTCCCTTGTTGGTCTTGCTATGTTTAAGACCCTGTATGCCAAAACATTTGTGGAGCTCTGTAACTGTTTCCACCGTTCCTAGTTGTCCAGCTGACATTTCCGCTCAATCTAAGTCCATCCCATTCAAACTAAGTGTTCCCTTACCAAGATTACTCCCCCCTCCCTTAGTCCATTCTAGTCCTACCGGTACTACTGGTTCACCTCAGTCCATTCCAGTCCCACCGGTACTACGTACTCACTGCAATACACCCCCCATCACCCACTCTTATGCCCTGATACCACCAGCTTAGTATCTCAGAATCTTTCTGCCAGCATCCCTGCCTCCTTCGCGTGCACTTTTCCATATCCCAGGGACTCCTTTACAAGCTATGTTATTGATGGATAGGATTATAAAGGCATCTCTGTATATGTTATTTACCTTTACTTCTACACTGTATATATTTTGTTGTATACATCTTGCTACTGTTGTTTTATGTATATTTCACTTGTACTCTATTCTGTACCCTCGTCCTTGCAAACTGAAGGTCCACCTTGTAAATGAGCTTGCTCAACGGTGATTGTCTGGTTAAATAAAGATTTTGATTGATTGATTGATTGATTACTGTTGATAGTCTACTTCCTGCTGCCTCTGTTATGTAAAGGGGCCACATCTGCTATCCTCCAGTTCTCTGGAACCATGCCTGTTTCCAGAGCACTGCTAAATAAGGCAACCAGTTGGGTAGCTGCCACCTCTCTAAGTTTCTTTAGTACCCTTGGGTGTATCCAGTCCAGACCCATAGCCTTGTCAACTTTCAGAGCTGCAAGTTCCTCTAGGACTCTTGCCTCTGAAAATGGACTTGTGTCCACCTCCTCATTTTTGTTCCTGCTGCTCCTTGGTGGTCTACTTCCCCCCACTGTAAAGACTAAGCAGATGTACCTGTTCAGCATGCATACTTTTTCAATTCCATGTCAGAAGGGTGAACGAATAACAGTGAACTGTCACAACGGTGCCAAACCCACAGCACAAACACTTTTCAGAAAGTGTTTTCACTTCCCTTAATTTAGATTCCTACTCTGGGGGAGACAACTCAGAGATGGGGCCAGAACCATGGTCATGCTAAATTGGCGCCATTGTTCCTTCGCCGTAGTGACAGTTCACAGTTATTCGTTTGCCGTCATCACTGGATACTGCTTTTTCTTGGTCCTCTTCTATGCAGTTTCCCCCTGCTGCCCTTCTTATCTTCACTATCCTTCCCCTTGCCTTCCGCTTCTCACTTACGTACCTGAAGAAAATCGTATCCCCTTTGGCTATCCCCTTGGCTATCCTTTCCTCTGTCTGCACCTTTGTTTCCCTTACTGCTTTTCTTTCATTCCTCTGTTTTGCTTTGTACTCCTCCCTGTCTTCCTCCATCTGATTTCCTTTTACCTCCTGAATGCCACCCTTTTTCTTTCACTACCTTGGCCACTTCCGTAGAGAACCATAACATTCTCTTTTTTCTTCTGCTTTCACTCACTTTCTTCACATAGAGGCTGGTTGTCTTAAATATGCACTCCCTTAGTTGTTACGCACTTTACCTCTACTCCTTCCTGGCAATCCCCACTTATGAAGCAGTTTCTGAGGCAGCCTCTCATTTCTTTAAAATCTGCCCTTCTGTAGTCCAGGACCTTTGTTCTCACATGGTTTTCCTCTATTCCCATCGTAATGCTACACCACACTGCACAGTGATCACTGGTACCTATGGGACTACCCACTGTGATGTGTGCAATTCTGTCCCTGTTTGTAAGTACCAGCTCCAGCACTGTCCCATTTCCAGTGGGTTCATTGACTAGATGTATAAGAAAAAACACTTACAAAGAGTCAAAGATGGCCCTACTCCTTTCCAAAGCTGCAGTTGGAAGGCTCCACTCCATGTCTGGCACGTTGAAGTCACAAAGTAGCAGCACCTCCCCCTTGCTTGCCATACTGATTATGGATTCCCCCAGTACCTTGTCCAACTCCTGTCCCTATGATGGTGGTCTGTATACCACCCCTGTATGGACAGCAGCTGCAGCACCTGTGTCCAGGTCAGGATGACCCACAGCACTTACAATCCCTTGTTTTTCTCCTTGTGCCCTGGCATGTCCATGGCCTTGATTCATTCCCTCCCTTACATATATAGGTAGACCCTTCCTCCCTTCCCTGTCTTTCCTGAGTAGAGATTAGCCCATTATGGCCATGTTCCAGTCATGGCAGTTAGTGCACCATGACTCCGTTATGGCCACCAAAGCCAGGCTGTCCTGTGCCATGATGGCCTCCATGTAAGGAATTGTATTTCCATGACTCCTTGCAGTGGTGCACATGACGCTCCATACCTCACTCCCTGCCTGCCTGTTTCCATGCTTCCCCCCATTGCCTGTACTGCTCTCTGATGCTTCCCCCTGACCTACATCTTCTCTTGTTGCTTTTTCCATTATCCGTCTCCTTTACTTCTTCCTTCCTGCTTCCCTGATTTATAGCCCCTTGTCCTCTGCCTTCTTCCCACCCCTGTTTTCTTATGCCTCAGCCCTGTGGGAGTTTACTCCCCTCTGGCCCTCCCTCCCTGATGTTTCATTATCCTGGGGTTGAGTAGGTTCAGAAATCCCTGCGAATCAGGAATGTGATTGGAAGGGGTGGCACTTCCAGGGGCTTAGGGCCTTCTAATAAGAAACAGCAGATTTAAAGATCAGTTAGTTGGGGTCCTGTGCTAGGAGTGCAGAAGTTTCTGACAGAGAGGGGAGTAAGCACTCATCTTTAACTTAAAAGGGTGTGTGTGTGTGTGTGTGTGTACTGTATCGCTCTCTCCCTCTTCTCTCTCTCTCTCTCTCTATATATATATATATATATATACATACAGTATATATACTGTGTATATATATATATATATATATATATATATATATATATATATATATATATTTATATTGTTTCTTCATACTGAAAGTAGTAGTGTAAGTGGGTGGAAAAAGAGATTTTTAGGCAGTGTTTGGGGCATATATATTTAAAATTGTAACAGGTAGTGTGGGGAACCCAAGTCCAGAGATTAATTTTTGGGCTAGTAGAGTCAGGAAGCCCTATAATCAGGCATGCAATTGGGACTGGAGTTAGTGGAGGCGTAGTGCCTTCTAACAAGAGCACTATAAAAGACTCCCTTGCCCAGCATGTCCCATCACACATGTCCCAGCACGTGAGTGGAACACTATAGTGATGGACAGATTACTGCAATCTTACACATCGGCAGGCATCCGCAGACAACAGCAGGCACAGAGGGACCTCTGCAAGACTGACAAGTTAAGGCAGGGTACCGGTTAGCTTACTGGTACCTGCATAGGAACTGCAGGTGGTGGGTAAGAAGTATCTGCAGGTAAAGTAACAAGCAAGCAGCTACTACAGGTGGGAATAGGAGAGACACCTTATCTAGGGTAGGGTGTGATATAGCCAAGCAAGTAAAGGAGAAAGCAAGAGAAACAAGCATTTGTCAATGCTGAATGTTTGGTGCTTGCATTGCTACTGTACCGGGTCTTGCTTGTACACATGTTTATTATACAGTATATTTACCCGCAATAGAGCAGATAAGATGCACTAGCTCATTTTCAGTGATGTCCTGCTTTTACACATAGTTAGACTGTAATTTTCAGGATAGGGCAGGTGAGAGACATTATTTAATTTTCAGTGGGATTCCACATTGTGACCCCAAATTTCCAGCAGTCTTTTTATTATGCTACGAGTGTAATAATTTCACTTGAAATGAAAAGCAGAACAATCTGAAGCAGCTGAGAAATGCCATGGAGTCATTAGCGACCACACTATAAATGTTTATTATCTAACCCACAAAGAGTAGCAGTGCTGCAATTGGGTATGAGTCCAAGTGAATACAGGATATGGGGCCTTCTGGTCCAGCGGAGGTTGTAGTCCACTGATCCATTGCATTATCTTGCAAATTCAAAACTGCGACTAGAACAGCAGCACCAGATGCAATCTAAATGACAAAAGATCACATTCATATGCAAATGCCATCATCATAAATGAGGTGGGAGATGACAACCCCCCCAGCCCCCCCCAAGAAAAACTGTATGAACTGCAAGTTGCACCAAGTATGCTTTTCAAAGTTTGCTAAAGGCCTCACCTCAATGGCTCTTTAAACCACAGGCTCACAGGCACAATGAAGTAGGAAGACATCAGATTGCACACACATTAGGAGAAGTGTCAATTTTTTGGGGGACAGCTGAAGCAGGAGGTTCAATGTATGTGGGGAAATAGCTCCTCCCATATTCCAGATAAAATACAGCCTCTCCCAGCAGCTCATGCTTAGGGTGTTTTGAAGCAACCACCATCCTCCACATCGTCTTCCTCCTTCTCCTCCTCTGGCACTCTGCCCACCCTTGGTGCTGGGCCCTTTATTCCCTATACACTACCCAGCTTATCTACAAAGGGTGGAAACAGAGAGAGGCCAAAGTTTTACAGTACACACAAGCACTATTCTATTCTCCAAACACTGAATTTGTATAACTCGTTAGTTCCTTTCATGCTGGGTCAAGAAGATCCTTCAGTGTCTTCACACATTACAAAACCACATTAAGTCTGCTCTGCTCTTAAGAGTAATTGGCAAATTCTAGGTATACAAATTGGGAAATGATCAGGGTAAAATCCAAAATAAATTGACACAGTCAGCTAATATTCATAGTTTCATGATTGTTAAGCTCTGTGACAGTGATCTCCAGATTAGTACATGGTTGGCAACACTACAAAGCAAGCCACTTACATAAACTGCAAGTACAATATCAAAAGACCTATTAATGCAAACCTGCTCTGACTGAATGAGTAAATCTACCAAATATAAGAAATGTTATTAGGTATGTACAAAATTTTAGATCCTGGCTAAGTATTCTAGTTACTGACATTGGTTATCACCAATAGTAACAACAGCAAAAATAGAAAGGGACCTGGGGCTAATCATATTAGATGACCTTAAGGTTGGCAAGCATTGTGAGAAGGCAGTAGGGAGGGCTGGGGGGATACTGGGATGCTTAGGGAGAGGCTTCACCAGCAGAAAACAGGAAGTTGTTATCCCTCTGTACAGACAGTTGGTGAGACCCCATCTGGAGTACTGCGTCCAGTTCTGGAGACCCCATCTCCACAAGACATAGACAGGATGGAGGCAGTTCAGAGGAGGGCAACTAAAATGGTACAGGGTCTGCAAGAGAAGCCATACAAGGAGAGGCTAAAGGAGCTTAATATGTATACCCTTGAGGAAAGAAGGGAGAGGGGGGACATGATAGAAACATTTAAGTACCTCAGTGGAATCAGCAAAGTCCAAGAGGGTAGCATCTTTCAGAAAAAGAGATGTGCAAGAACAAGGGGACACAATTTGAAGATACAGGGAGGACGACTCAGGGGCAATGTGAGGAAGTATTTTTTTCACAGAGAGAGTGGTGGACACATGGAACAGCCTTCCTGAGGAGGTTGTGGGGTCTAAAACTGTGGGAGAATTCAAGAATGCATGGGACAGACATAAGGCAATTTTTGTGGGGGGTAGGAAGAAATAGGCTGTTGGTTAAATAGGATCTGCAGCTTATCCTCTAGGAAGGGAAATGGGCAGACTAGGTGGGCCAAGCAGTCCTTATCTGCCATCAAAGTCTATGTTTCTATGTTTCTATGTAATTCACAAAGCATTGTGAGTAAATAATTAATTTGCCAAATCTAAGGAAAGGAAGTGAGTTTTCTGATTACTAGAGGAAGAGAAACTTCATTTCCAAGATTCATTTTGATGAAACGGTGATTGTACAAATTTACTAGAGAATAATATTCAGGTGTGTGGGAGTGGGGGAGGCAAAATCGTAAACAGACTGAGAACTCACTCCAGCAGACAGCAGTAGCCTGAACTGCCAGAACTGAATTTGTATTTAGCATATTACAGTTTTTGTCAGTAATGCATCATTTCACGGTTTTGTTGATAAAGGTGAGGATGCAGTAAGAGAAAAGTTTCATAAAAGAAGATGAGCAGATTAAAGAAAGACAAAGAGTCATGAAGTAAAGTGAAATGATTTAAAGCAACAAACAAAAACATCCGGCGTGTTTCAGTTCACAACACTCATTCACAGAGTCTCCTGGCAAACTCTCCAAAGGGCACTTGCAAATGTGTCCTCCTACCCCTTTTAACTACGCAATCTGTTGTGTCATGAATACCAGCACACAGCACCATACTCAAAGCATTTTCATCAGAGGCAATACTTTGCATTCTAATCCTTCGGGGGAAGATGCATGTCTGCAACTGTTTTTTACATATTTACCAGGTTGCGAGCAATCAATGAATAGTGAAAATGCAAAATTGGGGGACAGGGTGGCTTCAACTCAGTGTCCGAAGAGCACTGCTTGTCCTGAATCCCAGCTGAGCAAAAGATCACTTGCACACTGCAGATGTATTGCTTTCTGTTTAATGATCAACCAACCAACTGATTAGCAACTGGAGAGCATTTTTATCCAAATGAGTGATGATCGTGCAATAGAAGTTTTGCAAAAAATGCAAATTATTCATAAGCAAATGCTTCTGGCCCGGCTGAGATATGCAAAACTATTTCAAACATCATTCTATTTAAATATCTGTGATCATAACTTTGCATCAATCACATTTTCTGACAGACTTCACTAACAGGTTTGGCAGAAGTAAACCTGTCACATACAGCTTAAATTGCAACACGTTGGCAAGATGCTGATGCCCTCCAATAACTAAATGAACTGCCCTTTCTGTTTAGAAAAATAAATCCATTTACAGCCTTTTCTTTATGGGATCTAGCTGCAATGCATGCCTAAAGAAAATCCGAACAGGCTCCTGGGGTCTCCATTCTTCTTCATGACAGAGCCCATGTCCCAGTTAAAAGCTGATACGGGGTGCATTCTGAAAGAAAAAAGAACTGCAGGTAAATAAGTATTTTGCCAAAGGTAAAGCCCAGCCCAATGCAGGCAGCACTGCCCCACACATGGCCAGCAGCAGAGACCTTGACCAGGTGCCTCCTGTCCTCCTCGCCATGCTTCTGGCAGCTTAGCGCATTCTACTCTCCCTGGAACTGGAGCTCATTTCCGTCATGGTGGCTAGAAGAAGCCTCCAAGAGCAGTGCTGACTTGCTAGCACTCAGACAAACAGCAACAGAGCACAGCAGCTACCTGGCATCAGGTAGGAAGGATGTGTATTGGATAAACATGTGATTATTACAGTGGCAGCAGTGGCATCAGAATGAAGTAGCAGTGGGGTCGGCACAGCCAAGTGAAAAACCCCTGTGTCTTATGTGCTTCATTTCAGGTTACACTGGGGGAGGTGGAGGGACAACAGCAGGCTGATCATGACAGATCAGCTGTGCTTGCTGGATGGCATTATACAGATTAAAGGAAAGAACTATCCTATGATTGGGCTGGCTCTCTCCTTTGAACTACACAAAGTTTCCACCAAGCAAGCCAGAACACTGTCATGATCAGCCTGGCTGATGATTGATGTGACACTGATGAGCCCTTTGCAGACTGCACTGCACTGGACTGACAGCGACACACCTCTAAAACCTCACTCTCTTACCAATGTTGTTCACTCATACAAGCATACAGCAAAGATAATAAGGGGGAAGCAAGAAACACCCTATCTAGAGCAGGGTGACAAAGTGAATACTGTTAGAAGATGCAAGTAGGACAGAACAAAACACAGGAAAGGGGCACTAGAGGTAATGTGCAGTTGATAGCATTAGGCTGCAATACATAAAGTTATGGGAGTGGTGTAGTGCAATGGATGTGGAGCTGCATTTTTCCAGGAGACGTTCTGGAGACCGAGGCACTGCCCCATTTGCACTCACCTCTCAGGGTTGAGGGTGGAAGTTGCTGGTCTCTCAGTTGAGCTGGCTAGGATTGAAAGGACCTCTTCCTCCACCCAGGAGCCACCAAGTCTATCACCACTGCCCCAGAGGTCGTCTAGGGGAAGGAGGGTCTGCTGGATCATGATGGGTTATAGCAGCATGAGGATGGCAGGTCAGGGGCACATTCCTCGGCCTCTGCCGAAACGGAATTCCTTTGGCATGCTAGTGGGATAGGAACCCTAAGAGGAGGCACCAAAAGAAGTGAAAAGGAAGAATGTATGGGTTCCTCTGCAGGGGATGCTTTAAGGTGAGAGCCAGAGGAACACAGCTGAGAAGGAAGCAGACTCAAGTGCTGGCGGTAGATTTGGGAACAAGAAGGGAGAGGGTGAGAGGAAAGTAATGTGCCTATCAGACACCTCAGCTCAGAAAGATGGGCAGCACATTCTAGGGATCACTAGTGTGGCAGGGCAGGAGGGGAGCTGGCTGTCATTGTCCACCTAGTGACTAATGGCCTAGCAAATGACGGGACTGGGATTGTGCAGGAAGAGTTCATGGAACTGAGGTAGGGCCTAAGGCAAGTGGCACGCATGATGGCTTTCATCAAGATGCTGTCCATCCTTGGCTGAGGGAGGATAGAGAACTCTACACCAGGAGCTTCAACTCATGGTTAAAGGAATGGCATAGAGAAGAGGGGTTCAGCTACATGGGAGACTGGAACCAATCAGGATGGCTGAGGGTCTATACAGAGGTGATGGCCAGCATCTTCAAAATCCAACTCTTCATCAATAAGGCCTGTAGGCTCCTGACCGGTGTCCCTGGCTGCACTCACACCTGCCTTCTCTACGTTACCACCAATCTGCTCAACTTTGAAGAGTGACTGCTCTACCAGACCTGCCTTCTCACTAAGAAATCACTGCTCGGACTCTCCCCGGGATCTCCACCTCCCTACAGCAGTCATCATCATCCATCACCACCCATAGCTCTGTTAAGGCCACTTTCAAGGTGCCCAGAACCAAGACATCTCTTGCCCAGAGATCCTTCCTCTACCAAGCCCCCACCTGGTTCAACTCCTTCCCTAGCTGCATCTCCAACTTGCCAAAAATTGACTCCTTCAAAACAGCCCTTTGGAACCATATCTTTAATACCCACTGTTGTAGGTGCAACTAACCCACTGTTGTAACCTGTGATACCGGCCCGCCTTGCCCCCTGGCTCGACAACGTCCACTGGACAGCCTCTCCTTCCCCCAGACCCACTCCCTACCTACTAAGTCCAAACAGGGATGTAACCTGCTGTCTTCTCTGAGAACCTACTATATCCATGAGTGTAACTCACAATTTTGTAACACTATGTAACCTAAGTAACATACAAACTACTACATTATGTAACCTAAGTGTGTCTATGTTAAATGTTCCTTTTACTGCACCTGTAATGTTATCCTATGTTTTAATCTGCACTGTAATAACTGTCTTGATGTAGCCCCCCCCCGTGATGAGGTGCCTTTGTAAATGAGTCTCTGACTAAAAGGTTGTAAACCCGATTTGTAAAGAATAAATAAATAAAAAGAATAAATAAATAAGAACCACAATTGTCACTGGACCATTAAAATATTACTTTGACAAACTTTTAAGAAGCTGAAGTGCGTGGCAGAAAGACAAAGGAAAAAAAAAACTGCCCCATCCCCAATAGACTGAAGCAGTAGGAAGGGAGGAAAATCTACCAGGGAGCAGGTTAATGGGAACAGCAGAGTAGTAGGGAACAATGGGAATGGCAACAAAAGTTGTAAAAAGATATGGGGGGAATGAGGTGTGACACAAGGGGAGGAAGTGTGATTGCAGGCAGAATGGTAGCAAGGTGTGGAGGCCATGTGTACAAATGCAAGGAGTCTTGGAAATAAAATTCCAGACCTAGATGCCATCATTGCAGAGGCAGACCTGGATATTGTGACCATAACTAAGTCATAGTGCACAGATAGCCATGACTGGCTGGCCTGGTGATGCTGGGGGTTGAGTCATTGGATGCCACACCTTGCATCACACTGGTGACCTGAGTGTGGATGCAGACCCGTGTTGTCAGGGGTCATTCTGGGTGGGAGAGAATAGAGCATCAGGTGGAATACTCTCCTCTCCCGAGGAGGGAGGGTTACCATCCCTCGTGTTTGGATGAGCCCTAGTGCTGGCTGGAGTAAGGCGGCCAGGACTGTTCTGACAAATGGAGTTGTGGCTGCCGATGTCTTGTGAGTGTGAGTGTCTGGGCTAAATTGCATGCAGACTCCTCAGTGGTCAAGAAAAATGGGAAAGTAGTGGACTCCTGAGTGGCCGCTGACATCCAACCACCAAGTAGCCTTGTACCCAACGAACACCTAGGCCATGCTGCTTCGAGCAAAAGAAAGCCATGGAAGAACATCAGGGGAGAAGGGGCTGGGATTGCTATCATCTTGTGGGCTGTGTGGTGCTAAGGGAGAAACATCACTAACTGCAAAAAGACAGGTAGCTATGAATGGGACATGGGCGTACCAGGCTACACTCAGTGGAGAAAGGATAGGGAGGGGAGGAAGAAGTAGAGAAAGGATAGGGAAGGGAGGAGGGGGTTGCTGTATGTAAAGGAGGGTATCAAGGCAATGGAGATGCAAGAGAACTAGGAGAGAAAGAAAGGGCTGTTTGTACAGTACTGTGTGTCACCCTGGAGACAGGAGTCAGAGCCACCATTCGCCACGGGGTGCTATACAGGCTTCCAACATAGGTGGTGGAACAGGATAAGACAATGGAGGAAGCCAACAGCAGAATGACAGACAAGCATTTGTCAATGCAGAATGTTCACTGCTGGTATTGCTGTTTTACATGGTCTTGCTTGTACACATTTTTACTAAACATTTACCCAGGATAGAGCAGGTGGGATGCAATATCTCATTTTCAGTGGTGCCCTGCTTTGACACATTATTAGATTGTAATTACCCAGGATAAGGCAACTGAGAGGCAACATTCTGCTTTTAAGTGGGAGCCCACATTTTGACCCCAAATGTCCAACAGTCTTGTTATGACCTGACGTTATGCTCAAGACAAGTGGAATTTTTAAAATCCCATCCGAAAGGTGACATTGCTGTGTGACTGTGGAAACAATTTTTGGAAGGGATTTGAAAAATGACTATTGCCATGTTCAGGAGTTGGGGCAACGCAAGGCATACGTTGAACATTATGTGCCAAAATCTGGAAAAATTAAAGTTATGAGTAAACGTTGTGACAATTCGTTTCCTCATAACTTAGTTGTTTTTTAACATTTTTACCCTACATTTTCAACATAATCTTTTTATGACCACTCCTTCTGAGTATGACTGGTGTCATTTATAAAACAATAGCTGAAACATCATTTTGCGCCATAAGTGTTAAAACACATTGGCCTGGATATTCAAACTGCGCCAGGCTGTGGCGCAAGCCTGGGTGCAGCTCAGCTCGGTTGTGGAGGGGTGTGGCCTGGGCGATATTCAATGGAGCTGTGCTATGGCGCAGCAGCTTTGGATATAGCACCCTGGCCACCCCCACTGTGCATGGCGCAGTGGCACTGCACTAGCACAAGTGGCCAGAGTGGAGCATGGAGATGCGCTAGCGTAAGTGCAATTGCACCATGCACAGCACCTGCGATATTCAAAAGGGGACATGCAAATGGGGCCATAATTTATTAAATGCGCACATGGGGCCATTTTGCATGTCATTATGGCCCCCATTTGCATCCAATAACATGCAGGTGTGCGATCCCACGACGACAAGCCTGGCGCCCCTGCAGAGCAGCAGCTGTCGGGTCCGGCCCCTGCAGCGATCATGGGCATTTGTCTAAAGTAAAATCCCCTCTAATATCCCTGGTGATCCAGTGGACGATCACTGCCTGATCACGGGCATCTGGTTAAATAAACCCCCGTCCTATATCCCTGGTGGTCCAGTGGACGCTATCTGCCGATCGCGGGCATCTGTCAAACATATAAAATGACCTATTACCCTGGTGGTCTAGTGTGCCCCTTCACACCGCCCACAGGCCCCACCCGCTTCCCCGGTCAGCCAGCGGGCGGCAGCACCACCGCCTGCCACCCTGCGCCCGCCGACTGACAGCTGCGGTAGGGCTGCGCCCGATAGGTTCACAGCATCAACCAATGGGCGTGCAGCTACTCTGATACTACACAGTCGAGATATGTGAATGAATCATTCACATATCTGGACCCTTTGAATATCGTCTGGGTGTATCAGTGGGTTGTGCATGGTGCAACACTGTTGCGCCATGTGCAACCCTTTTGAATATCTGGGCCATTTTGTAGGATTTGAGAAATGACAGCTGTCACATTCATGAGGTGGTATGAAAAAAATGACCATTTTAAAGCATTAGGGTCAAAATACTGAAACTTACCATAGTTATGAGTGTGCAATGAAAAACTGCAACATAGACTCTTAACTTTGTTGTTTTCTCATTTTTATACCCCACATTTTCAACATAGCCTTCCAATGACCCCACATAGCATTGTTATGAGCCCACCTCATGAACAAGTGCAGAGAACATTTTCAAATCCTGCCCAAAAGGTTATTTCACACCACAAGTGCGAAAAAACAATGTGGTCAGCATTTGAAAAATGACAGCTGTCACATTCGTGAGATGTTGTGAAGAAATTGCTATGGTGAACATTTGGAGTCAAAATATTGAAAATTACCAAAGTTACACATCTGCATTTCTAAATTTCCACGTAGGCTTGTAACTTTGTTGTTTTTTTAATATTTTTACCCAAAATTTTCAACATAGCCTTCTTATGACCCCACCTTTTTAACTACAGTGGAGAAAAGTTTCAACTCCTGCCCAAAATGTGATTTCATGCATTGACTGCAAAATCACATTTCGGGATGCAAAAAAATTATTTTGGCTAGGATTTGAAAAATGAGCGCTGTCACATTCCTGAGGTGCTGTGAAGAAATGGCTATGTTAAAAATCTGAGGTCAAAATGTTTAAAATTACCAAAGTTACGAGCCTGCATTCATAAATTTCAACATATACGGTAGGTTCATAACATTTTGTTTTTTAATATTTGTATCCCAAACTTTCAATATAGCCTTCTTGTGAACCCACCTCATGAACAAGGGTGTAGAACATTTTCAAATCCTGCCCGAAAGGTGATTTTGCACAGCGAACATTAAGTCACCTTTTGGGACAGATTTGCCTAATTTCAATGCCATTGTTCATAAGGTGGGGTCCCAAAAAAAGGCACGTTGAAAATGTGGGGCAGAAATATACAAAAATGGCCAAGTTATGCCACTAAGTTCAAAATCCCATTGAAATACAATGAACTGCATACCTGATTTCCTCAATTCACGGTCTGGCATTGAAGAGTGAAGATGTGGCTGTTGTCCAATGAGGATTATGGCATTGGACCCCTGGTGGGTAAGTTGGAGCTTGTGGGGATGTGGGGTGGTGGATACTGAGTGGGAGGGGTTGGGTGGGGGTACTAACGGCACAACACATATCGATGGACATTTTTCTTTTTGCAAGGTACATAATTGAAACAAAAACTCTGAGGGATGGTTTTCTTTATTTCAGGTGGTGACACTAGGGGATTGGGCACCCCCAGTGTCAAGATTATGTTTGCATTGGGCTTGGGGGGGACGGCAGTTACAGCAGTGGCTGCAACAGACATCGATGGACATTTTTATTTGTTTATTTATTTATCTAAGTCTTTGGCAGCTGGGTAAGTGCACTGATCCAGGGAACTGTTGTCAGGCATGACCCGGGCTACACAGGCGGTAGTTACAGAGGTAGTAACAAGTTATACAATGAGTACAAGCCATGTGGATATACAGACATCATTGCTGAACAAAGTGGATATACAGACATCATTAGTGAACACAGAAAGTAACATAGGAAAGTAAAATTAATGAGAGGCTGAAAAAAACAATCAGTACATCATGATAAGCAACAATTATTATACAATTATTTACTAAGGATAAGTGGCCAGTGCAAATGAATGCATGATATAAAAAAAATAAATAAAAATAAACATACACGACAATAGCCAAGTGGGAGAGCCTGAGGAGCAGGTAGTCAGCAATAGAAACATAGAAACATAGACTTTGATAGCAGATAAGGACCGCTTGACCCACCTAGTCTGCCCATTTCCCTACCTACAGGATAGGCCACAGATCCTAGTTAACCAACAGCCTATTTCTTCCTACCCCCCCCACAAGAATTGCCTTATGTCTGTCCCATGCATTCTTGAATGACCCCACTGTTTTTGACCCCACAACCTCCTCAGAAAGGCCGTTCCATGCGTCCACCATCCTGTCTGTGAAATAATACTTTCTCACATTGCCCCTGAGCCATCCACCCTCTATCTTTAAATTGTGTCCCCTTGTTCTTGCACATCTCTTTTTCTGAAAGATGCTACCCTGTTAGACTTTGCTGATTCCCTGGAGGTACTTAAACATTTCTATCATGTCCCTTTTCTCCCTCCTTTCCTCAAGGGTATAAATATTAATCAATCGATCACTTTATTTAACCAGATCCTTTAGTCTCTCCTCATATGACTTATGTTGCAGACCCTGCACCATTTTAGTTGCCCTCCTCTGGACTTCCTCCATCCTGTCTATGTTCTTGTAGAGATGGGGTCTCCAGAACTAAAGGCAGTACTCCAGACGGGATCTCACCAACTGTCTGTACAGAGGGATAACAACTTCCTGTTTCTACTGGTGATGCCTCTCCCTATACATCCTATTGTCTCCCCAGCCATCCCTACTGCTTTCTTACAATGCTTGCTAACCTTTAGGTCTTCTAATATGATTACCCCCAGATCTCTTTCCATTTTTGTTGCTGTTACTACCCCACCTGTTTCCCAGGTGCACTACTTTGCACATTTTTGCATTGAATCCAAGCTGCTATACTTCTGACCATTCCACCAACTTTGCCAAGTCCCTTCTCATCCTTTCCACCCCACTTTGTGTATCAACCCTGTTGCAGATCTTTGTGTCATCTGCAAAGAGGCATACTTTTCCTTCCAATCCCTCTGCAATGTCACTTTTAAAGACATTAAAAAGGACTGGACCCAGTAATGAACCCTGCGGTACCCCACTAGTAGCCCCCTTTCTTCAGAGTGGACTCCGTTTACTATTACTTTCTGTATCCTATTGTCCAGCCAATGTTTTACCCAGCCTACCACGCTGGGTCCCACTCTCAGGCTGGTAAATTTGTTTATTAATCTTTTGTGTGGGACTGTGTCAAATGACTTACTAAAGTCTAGGTAGGCCATGTCCACAGCACCTCCCTGGTCTACTACTTTGGTCACCCAGTCAAAGAAATCTATTAGATTCATCTGACGTGACCTTCCTGCTGTGAACCCATGCTGCGTTGGGTCCTGTGCCCCACTGGCTTCTAGGTACTCAACAATTCTTTCCTTCAGAAGTGATTTCATCATTTTCCCTACCACTGAGGTCAAACTGACAGGTCTATAGTTTCCTGCCTCTGTCTTGCTCCCACTTTTGTGAAGAGGAATCACATCACCCTCCTCCAGTCCTCAGGTACCACACCATCCTCCCATAATTTGTTAAAAAGGCTAGTCAGTGGTGTCACTAGTTCTCCCCTTAATTCTTTTAGAGTTCTGGGGTGAATCCCATCAGGACCCATTGCTTTGTCCACCTTCAGTTTCAGCAGTTCTTTCAGAACCCTTTCTTCTGTGAAAGGACTGGGATCAACCCCCCTATCCAGAGTGCTTCTATTGATTAGATTATGTACCTCCTCTTCCACTTCTTTTGTGAATACTGAGCAGAAGTATTCGTGCAGTATCCCTGCTTTTTCACTGCCCCTCTCTGTCCACCCACCATTCCCTTTATTCAGCCTCACTAACCCTTCCTTTGTCTTTCTATGCTCCCTAATTTACCTATAAAAGGTTTCATCCCCCTTCTTAACCGTGTTGGCTATCTTTTCCTCAGTTTGGGCCTTTGCTATTCTGACTACCTTTCCTGCTTCCTTCTGCTTTAACTGGTACAGTTTACTGTCCTGCTCCTTCTGTGTTTTCTTATACTTCCTGAATGCTATCTTTTTCTCACTAACCTTCCCCGCCATCTCTTTGGAGAACCATAGTGTTTTTTTCTTTCAGTTTGATTTATTTGCTTCACACAAAGGCTTGCTGCCTCTGTGATGGCAGTTTTGATGTTTCCCCATTGTTCCTCCACACCTCCTTCTTGCCTGTTTGCTAGTGCTTTTCTGAGGCACTCTCCCATTCTGACAAAGTCAGCCCTCCTAAAATCCAGTACCCTCACTTTTACATGGCATGACTCTGCGGCTGTGTTTATCGTGAACCACGCTGTTTGGTGGTCACTTATTCCCAGATGGCTACCCACTTCTAGATCTGAGATCCTCTCTCCATCCCCATTTGAGAGTACCAGGTCTAAAATTGCTCCATCCCAAGTGGGTTCCAAGACCAGCTGTCTGAGGCATACCCCTTGTAGGGCATCAAGAAAGGCCCTGCTCTTGGATGTGGCTGCAGCAAAGGTGCTCCAGTTAACATCTGGCATATTCAGATCCCCTATCAAGAATATCTCCCCTTTCTCTACCATCCTAAGGATGCCTATCATTTCCTTGTCCATTTTCTCCCCCTGAGATGGGGGTCTGCATACAACCCCTATGTGGATTGTGGTGCCATTTCCAGTCTCCAGGGTGACCCACTCTGCCATGCTTACCAGTTTGTTCCATTGCTTTGATTCCCCTCCCTTACATAGAGAGCTACTCCTCCTCCTCTTCTTGCTCATGAGAGGGGTTGGGCAGTAAGGCTGACAACCCCAAGATGGCCATCGGGCTGGGCGAGTCGTCAGTTGTCTCTACAGCTTAGGCGTGTTTACAGCATTATAGCGTTTTAAAGTTTCGCAGTTTTCAGTTTATTTTAGTGGTTTAGCAGTTTTAAGTTTATTTTATTTCATTCTGGGGAATCAGTTTACTTGCTTGCCTGCACCCACTGTTTTATATATGAATTGTTCAGGAAATTCGAAGTAAAGTTTTGCAGTTAGATTGCACCAAATGCCTGGAGCGCTATCGGGGTGACTACAAAAGACCACTTTGAAGTGTGCACTGGGGCCATCTTGTTTTGGCCCGTTACCGCCCGTATTTTCAGTTCGCTGGGCTGCTGCCTCCCTCCCTTCAATAAGCCTTGTGGAGGTCGTTTTGATTGCTGGAGATTGCACAGAATTTTGCTGCTGGTTCTTCTGTGTGTGACCGTGTGTGACTGAAGTGAAGACATTGGGAACAGATGCTGACCAAGACGGAGAAGAGCGGAGAGGGGATTTTGACCTATGAAGTGAAGATTATTGGATTATTCTATTTGACCAGATTTTTGGATTAACTGGACTCATGGATTATTCACAGAGGAGACTCTTTGAATGGTGGTATTTCGGTTTGAACCTAGAAGTGGTGGGCATTTGAAGACCAGCCTTGATTTGGCACCTGGCATTAAGGCCTTGATCCTGGGAGTGGGCTGGCTGCAGTGTGCAGCTGTGCGGGGGTCCTGCTCCTATCCAGCTGGGTAGCCATCAGTTGAGCCAAGTGTCCCATAGGGTCTCTCCCTAGGGCTTGCTGGAGAGTGAGCCTGAGTGGGGGCTGATAGCAGTGGCCATGGACCTGCAGTTTGGCTGTCCAGTTGGATTTATTGGGGCTTTCTCTGGCTCCAGAGCAGTCGATCATCAAAGTGGACCATTCTGGACTTTTTTCTCTGCAATAACGGTCAGACTCATTCTTATTATTTACATTTAAGTCTGTTTAAGGCAGTGAGAGTGCCTTTCTTTCTTCTGGCCCATGGTACAGTGAGAGTGTGCCTACTAAAGAGTTTGGACATACTCTAACCCCTCCCTTTGTAGTGAGAGTATCTAGGGGGTTGGGGAGAGCTCCGAAGCTTTCTCCATAAACTGATCCCCTTTGGTGGTGTGAGGACCATTGAGGGCTTGATTTTTTGAATTCCCCAGTCCTTAATTACAGTTCAACATTGTTTGTGCTATTTATGCCTTAACTGTGACTAACTAAAATGGCAGGACTGGACTGGATGCTTGAGAAATTTTAGGTTTAGATAAAAGTCTGTATTGTCATTAGGATAAAGCTGTTTTAGTTTATGGCTATTTAATTTTGATCATTAGACTTTTTTTAATCCTTTCCCCCCTTGAAATGAGAGTTGAGGGATTTATGGTTTTATTGTATAGTGATTTTGTTTTGTGTTATTATTCAGTAGATTGTGTAGTTTTATTTGGGTTACTGAAATGTGTAGGAGGCCTGCCACCATGGTCCTGCACTATTCATCCTCCGCCCTTCGCGCCCTTTGCCCCATTTACCTCCTCCATTACAGTTTACTATCTACCACAGAGCGCTGTATATTGGTCACTGGGGAGGGGGGAGGAGTCGGGGGTGCGAACAGTGCAGGGTGAATGAGCAGGTCCAACACATGGGTGAAATGGAATCCAGACTGTGGTACTCCATATCTGGTTTCCATACCCGAGGACACCACCAGTCTTGGTGGGCAGGTGGCTCAGACAGCCCTGGAAGTTCATCCAACTCGGGGGTGTTATGTAATGCCAGGTCCATCAAAAACAATTAGTGCAGACCTTGTTGGAACAGCGGACCTGGCATGTGTCACCGAGACCTGCTGGCTGGACGAGAACTCTGGCCACATATAGGGGGCTGCAACTCCTGCCGGGTACTCGGTGATTCACCACCCGCCACCCGAGATTAGATCATTGGGGGGAGGTTGCAGTCTGTTTCAAGACTGAACTGGGCCTCATCAGTGTACCAGTTGAGGAGACCCAGTCATTTAAATGTATTGTGGTAGCAGGAGTAGGTTGTAGGATCACTGTCATCTACCGTCCACCCGGGGATGAGAAGTGGTTCCTTCAGGAAGTGGTGGACTGCGTGATCGACATGGCATTTGAGTCACCCAGGCTGATGGTCCTGGGTGACTAACACCTGGGTCGATGACAAACTCTCACAATTTAGTCAGCACTTCCTCCAGTTGATGACATCTTTGGGCCTCCCACAGATTGTTTCCACTGCTACCCATAAACACGGCCATTCTCTTCACTTAGTTTTCCTCCTGGGGTTCAAAGCCTTGGATCTGGAGGTGGAAGCAGTCAGATGGTCTGATCACTACACTGTGTGGTTCAGTTTTTGTGCCCCCCCCCCTTTGTAGGCCTACCCCTGTGGAGATGGTCAGGTACTGCCCTTTACAAGATGTAAGCTCTGAAGGCCTGGCAGCAGTACTTGACCTATCGGTCCTTCCATCAGCAAACAATGACCCAGAAGCCCTAGTGATGGCCTATTATATGGCTATATATACGGCCCTGGACATCATTGCTCCTGCCCAAGTTCACCCTCTCCCCCTTTGCCCTCAGCCCCTTGGTTTGATGGGTCCTTGAGAGAGATGCGATGACTAGGATGAAGGTTAGAGCGCTGCTGGCGGAGATCCGCCCTTGATGCTGATCACCTTAGATTGATGGACCATTATCAAGCCTATCAATCTGCAATCACCCATAAGAAGGCAGAGTTACTGTCCAGGGAGATTGCAGCCACTCATAACCGACCAGCTCAGCTTTTTCAAACCATGGACAGACTGTGCAACCCAGCCTGTCTACAGGTCCGAAAAGCATTTTCGCAATTTGAATGCGAGGAGCTTGCTTGATTCTTTGCAGCTAAGGTGGTCAACATCAGGTCGGTACTCCAACTGGCACACTCTACGGGCATGGCTCTGAACTGGTGTTTGGGCACTGCCCTCAGTTTTCCTGGAGTACCTTTGGCAAGCCCGAGCTTGTGGACATCATGCGGATTCTCCAGGGTATGCACCCTATGTGCTGTAGTTTGGATACGAGACCAACTACCCTGATTTTGGGTTGTAGTGACATCTTTGGCCTGGTCCTAGAATGGATAGTCTGGTGCTCCTTGGAAACAGGTGAGTTTCCTAGCTCCCTGAAGGAGGCAGTGGTGACACCCCTCTTGAAGAAAGCTTCTTTGGACCCAGACTGCCATGTGAACTACAGACCTATCTCAAACCTCCCCTTTATGGGGAAGTTGATAGAGAAAGTAGCTGCCATACAGCTGGAGAACCATTTGACCATCCATGATATCTATGAGCCTCTCCAGTTCAGTTTTTGAAAGAGGCATAATACAGAGACGGCGCTAGTTCAGGTGCTCAATGATCTCCTAATGACTAGAGATCGGAAGAACTGCTCCATCTTGGTTCTTCTCGATCTCTCTTCAGTGTTTGTCACTGTGGACCATGGGGTTCTGCTCAACCGCTTGAGGTTCATCTGTGGCCTGTCAGGTATGGTCCTCAGGAGTTTTCATCTTTCCTCACCAGAAGAACTCAGAGGGCGGTGTCACGGATTTATTCCTCTGACCCAGTTCCGCTATCATGTGGGGTTCCTTAAGGATCGGTGTTGTCCCCCATGTTGTTCGCAGTGTACATGCTACCCCTCGGAGACATTGTAAGAAGGTATGGGCTGAGGTTTCACTGCTATGCTGATGATACCCAGCTCTACCTTTCTTTTGTGCCTGACCAGGATAGCGCTGTCTCAGTATTTAATAACTGCCTTGCAGAAATCCAGGAGTGGATGAGTTCGAGCTGGCTGAGGTTGAACTCAGAAAAGACTGAGGTGCTGCTGGTGAACCCTGGTTACCAGATAGGAGGGCTGGGGTTGGGGTCACCCTCTGGACTCTTTCTTGGGGGTCTGCCACTCCTGACCTCTGAACGGGTACGAAACCTTGGAGTAATTTTTGACGAGGGACTGACACTTCGTTCGAAGGTGTCGGCTGTCGTCAAATCCTCTTTTTAGCATCTGAGGAACATCTCTAGAGTTAAGCATCTTAATCCATGCTTTTGTGTCCTCACGCTTGGATTACTGTAATGCCCTATACCCAGGGCTTCTGGGGGTGGATATTTGCCGTTTGTAGCTGGTGTAGAACACTGCGGCCCGGTTACTGACAGGAACCTCTCAATCAATCAATCAATCAATCAAAATCTTTATTTATCCAGGTGGGCATCATTGAGCAAGCTCAGATGGACCTCTCGGTCCTGTCTTATTTCTACAGTGCTGCACGAACTGAACTGGCTGCTGGTACAGTGGTGAATCACCTTCAAAGTCAGACTTCTGACTTATAAAGCCCTACATGGACAGAGTCCGGACTACCTGAAAGAGCTCCTGGTCCCTTACTACCTGGGTGATCACTCCTCTCGACTGACAAGAGGTTGCTAGAGATTCCAAGGGTTTGCTTTAAATCTACTGGGGCCTGTGCATTTATGCACGTGGCCCCTACTCTTTGGAATTCTCTACCCCCTCAGTTACATGAGGGCACATCCATGGAGGGATTTAAACAAGCCCTAAAAACCTTTCTATGGATTCAAGCATTCAGGGAATAACTGGAATACTGTTTTACTGTTTTTCTCCATTTTATACTATTTATAATACTTGTGATTATAAGCTGTAGCAATTTTAATTGTTTGTGAGGTGCCTTGGCAATTGAAAGGTGCCATATAAATAAAATTTGTTTGACTGATTGATACCCACCCTGTCTCTCCTCTAGATTGTGTACCCTGGTATGTTGACATCCCTGTCATGGTTCTCTGTGTACCATGTTTTTGTGGCTGCCACAATATCCAGGCATCCCTCTTCCATCAAGGCCACCAGTTCAGGGAGCTTGTTACCTAGACTATAAGCATTGGTACTCATTACACTCCAGTTATTGATGGCCTTACCCCCTTTTGCCCTATTCCTGTCCTTACTGCCTTTGCCTTTTTCTCCATTTACCCCTGCCCTTTTCCCTATCGACATCTCTATCTTAGTGTTTACCTCACTAACTGCCCTGATTTTTTTTTGGTGGGGGCTAGGATTTCCCTGCTCCTTTTCAGTGCCTCCCCCCTTGGCTAGTTTAAATGCTTACCAATGAAGCTTTTAAACCTATCACCTAGGATTCTGGTTTCCCTCCTGGACAGATGCAGACCATTGCCCCAGTACAGGCCTGCATCCCTCCACGTGGACCCCCAGTCCCCAGTGAAGCCAAAACCCTGAGCTCTGCATCAGTTTTTCAACCATTGATTGAATCCCATGGTACGGAGCACGCTAACCTCACCCATTCCATAGACAGACAGCACCTCCAGGAAGGTTACCATGTGTGCTACTTGTCTAAGGCCCCTCTCCAACTCCACCAAACTCCTTCTCCACTGTGTTGATCCCTTTCCTAGCCAGGTCATTTGTGCCTAGGTGGACAATGACAACCAGTTCCCTCTCCCATTCAGCTTCTCCTGCGATCCTGAGGATTCGCTACCTGTCTCTCCAAGCCATGGCACCTGCCAGGCACCTAACTCACCTCTCCCCTCTCTCCCCCAGTTCAACCCTCCTAATAATGGAGTCCCCCACCAGGAGTTGTTTCCTTCCCCTGTGGGGTCCCATGCCACCCTACTGTGGGTATCTTTTGTGGAGGTTCCCAGCATCCTCCTTGGTCTCCACTGTGGGTGCCTCTATAGAGGAACCACACTCTGCCAGAATGGTGTATGAAGTGTGGAGAGGTACAACTGGAGAGATGCACCTCTGTTCCACCACCCTCACCCTCCCTGAGCCCACTGTGGTCCAACCACTCTTCTTTCTTGGCAACCTCTGATGCAGTGGAGTTGTCCCGGGTGGTTCCAGAGTGGAAGAGGAGGTCCCCCGAATCCTGGCCAACTCAGCCTGGAGATAAGCAACCTCCTCCCTTAGCCCAGAGAGGTGCCTGCAGATAGGACAACACTGCATTCTCCAGAATGTCTCCCAGAAGACTACTGCTCCACAGCCACTGCACCACTCCCATCATGTCTTATTTGTGGCCCCTTAACTGTTGTTTTGTATAATTACTCTTTCCTCTCGGTTTATTTTTGTGACAGGAGTCCAGGAAATGAAAGTGGGCAGAGGAGGCCAAAGCAGCCCAAGAGGGAAAAGTCAGAAAAGTGGGGAGTGGGGGCATGCAAGCTAACAATGGCATGTGGCCTCATCAAGCAGCCAGGATTTGAGATGTTTTCTCTTTTGCTGGGTCTAAAAAAAAGACTTTGATTGATGGTTTCCTTTATTTCATGTGGTGACACTGGGGGTTTGGGCAGCCCCAGTGTCAGTGTTATGTTTGTGTTGGGCTTGGGGGGATGGCAGTTACGGTGGTGGCTGTAACAAACAGTGATGAAAGTGTTTCTCTTTTGCAAGTCTATTAAAAAAAACAACTTCTAGGAACAGTTTCCTTTATTTCAGGATGCAACACTGGGGGATTGGATACCCTCCATGTCGGTGTTATGTTTGTTGGGGGTGCTAAGTGGGGTGGTGGGTGGGGGACAGTAAGGGTGGGGCAGCAACAGTCATCAATGGATGGTTTATGTTGGACTTGGGGGAATGGCAGTTACTGCAGCGCCTGCAACAGACATCGATGGATGGTTTTCCTTTTTGCAGGTTTTATTAAAAGAAACTTAGAGAGACAGTTTCCTTTGTTTTAGATGACACTGGGAGATTGAGTACCCCCAGTGTCAGTGTTATGTTTGTGAGGGGAGGTGGAGCAGTGGGTGCTGAGTGTGAGGGTTGGGTGGGGGACAGTAAGGGTGGGGCAGCAACAGACATCGATGGACAGTTTAATTGCTACAGGGTGTACTTCGATCTCAGCTGGCTGATCATGACAGATCAGCTGTATTTGCTGGTCGGCGTAGATCAAAGGAAAGAGACAACCTATGATTAGTCTGGCTCTCTCCTTCGAAATACATGAAGTTTCCTCCCAGCAAGTCAGAACTGTTATGATCAGCCTGGCTGATGATTAGTGTGACACTGATGAGCTCCTTGCAGACTGCTTTGCATTAGACTGACAGTGTCACACCCCTCAAAAGCAACTTTCCTAACAATATTTTCACTGCGCGTGCATGCATGGTGAACATAAAAAAGAGGAGGTGCTGCTGGTTGGGGACTTCAATCTGCTGGACATACTGTAGATTGAAGCCTCGCAGTCATGGCCTTGGCTAGAAGCAGTGACATCCTAGGATCTCTGAAGAGGGTGTTTCTCAGGCAACTAGTCAAGGAGCCCACACTTTGTAAGTGATATTGCAGAAGAGCTAGAAGAGAAGGTATGACTCTTTGTAGATGACACTAAACTCTGCAATAGGGTAGACACTTCACAGTGGGTGGAGAGATTGTGTAGAGACCTGAGAAAACATGAAGAGTGGTCAACGGTTTTGGCAGCTGGGTTTCAATGTGAAAAAGTACAAAATCATGCACCTAGGGCACAGAAACCCAGAGACGGAGTATAAAATGGAGGGTAGAGGTACTGATGGTCACCAAACAGGAAAGAGACCTTGGGTTAATCATATTCGATGACCTCAAGGTGGCAAGACAAACTAATAAAGCAGTAGGCAGGGCCAGCAGGATGCTAGCATGCATAGGGAGGGGTAACAGCAGCAGAGGGAGAAAGATGGTGTTACCATTGTACTGTTTGTGAAACTCCACCTAGAGTACTGTGTCCAGTTCTGGAGACCACATCTCAGGAAGGACATTGACAGGGTAGTGACAGTCCACAGGAAGGCAACTAAGCTGGTGCAGGGGCTGCATCATAAGCCCTATGAGAAAAAAAGTGGGACCTCAATATGTACACTCCAGTAGACTGGGGGGGGGGACACATGATAGAGACCTATACATACCTCATGGGTGTGAATGAGGTACAGGAGTGAAGTATTTTTCAGAGAAGAAGGTGCACAAGAATAAGGGGGCGTGCAATGAAGCTGGAAGAGGGGAATTTAGGAGGGATATGAGGAAGTATTCTTCACTGAAAGAGTGGAGGATACCTGGAACAGTCTGCCATGTAGGTGGTGGAGCAAAAACAGTGATGGACTTTAAGCAAGCATGGGATAGGTACAATGGACTTTGGTAGGAACGTAAGGGGGGGAAGTTGTAGATAAGGGAGGGTCTGCAGGGCCAGTATAGGCAAGGAAAAATGGAGAGACTAGGTGGGCCAAGTGTTCCTTATCTGCTGACAAATTCTGTGTTTCTGTTTCATCAAGGGGACAATTGTGTCCTCTCTTAGTTCAACAGCCTCACCTCTGGCTAATTTAAATGCTCCTCCATGTAGCATTTAAACCTCCCACTAAGGACTTTGGTCCCCTTCTTCGAAGGATGCAAGCCATCTGTCCTGTAGAGGTTCATATCTTCCCAGGTAGTCCACCAATTCCCAATGTAGCTGAAACTCTCCTCCATGCACCATGCCTTCAACCATTTGTTGCAAGCCCTGGTGGAGTGTGCCTCTTTCCCTCCCAGGCCATATACAGGCAACACCTTATCAAAAGCCTCTGTGTGTGTCACCTGCCTGAGGCCTCTCCCCAGCTGCCTGAAATTTCCCTGCACTGCCCTTACTCTGTTCCTTAGCAGGTCATTTGTCCCCAGGTGGACAATGACATCTAGCTCTCTCCCATCTGTTACTCTCCTAGCGATCCTCTGGATCTGCTCACCATACTTCCAAGTTGAAGCACCAAGGAAGCACTTCACCTCCTCTTTCCTTCCTTCACCAGCTCCCAAGTCTATCCCCCTAACAATAGAATCCCCCACCAGCAGCAAATTCCTATCAGCTGGCAACCTCTCCCTCCTTTCTTGGAGTCCTCCTTTTTGAGGAGCTTCAATTCTTCCATTCCCACTGGTAAGGGTGCCTCCTCTCTTCTGCCTATCTTGCCAGTACAGCATAGGAATTCTGCAGTAGTGCAGGCCAAGGAGTGCATGCCTTTTCCACCACCCCTGAACACCCAGAGCCCACCAAGGTCCAACTGGTCTGCCTCCACTTAGGCATCCTCCCTGGGAACTGTAGCAAACTTGGTGGTCTCTGGGTGGGGCAGAAGGTTCTTCGCACCCTTGCCAGTTTGGTCCAGATTCCAGCAATCTCTTCCCTCAATCCAGAGTGGTGACTACAAATGATGTAGCACCTCAGCCTACAAAAGTATCCCAAAATATTGCAGCCCCACACCCATTTCACTCCATCACTCCCATGCTCTTACCTTCTTTTACTTTCGTTCCTGCTGAGAATTCTTGTACCTTACTGCATTCTACACCTGTTGAATTCCTGTCTCTCCTTTTTCTTGTTTGAAATTTATTTGGCACCCTACTCTAGAAAGGGTGTCTCTTGCTTTCCCTTTCTTAACTCACGTGGACTACTACTTCCTACCCCTTTACCTGAATCTTATTTGTTACCCTACCCTGGATAGGGAGTCTCCTAATTTCCCTTTTCATCCCTCCTACCCATATCTACCTTATCCTGGTGCCTATTATTACTTACCCACTAGGTGTTACCACACTACCTGTATCTGCCTACCGTGAACCTGACTGTTTCAGTATACCAGAACAAAGTAGTGTGCTATCACCTATCTTGGACTGGGGTTCCTCCTGCAACATCTCCTGTGGTCTACCTGTGGATGCCTGCAGACAACTAAGGTACATTTCCCACTCCTACTCTGTTCCACTCACATGCTGGGACACGAGCATGGTGGGACATGCTGTGCAAGGGAGTCTTTTATAGTGCCTTGTTAGAAAGGCCATAAGCCTCTGGCAGCTCCATCTCCACTCATGCACCTGATTCATAGGGTGTTCTTAATTTGCTTACCGCCATGATAAATTTCCTGAGCTTGGTTCCCCACAGTACCTGTTACAAGTTTAAAGACAAGTCACAAAAGTTTCCCAAACACTGACTAAAAATCTCTTTCTACCACCTGCTCACTTACAGTTCACTTTAACTATGGATCTTCAACCCCAGAACTGCAATTCCATGCCCTTGAAGCTGTTTAGTAAATTGATCCCTGGTGTCTAGTGATCCACCCACTCCAAATAGCTATTCAATGCTCTCAAAACTGTTTAGTAAACTGATCCCAGGTATCTAGTGGCCCCCACACCTTCTGATCATCATTCCCTGCCCCAAACCTGCTTAATAAGATGATTCCTGGAGCTCAATTTTGAAAGCCCCAAGTATGATACAAGGTGCTGTCTCAAACATAGTTGGCACAAGTGGTACCTTGCGTCAAAGGATATGGCAGTCCTGATTTTCAAACTCAGTTTGACTCAAAAAGGGGAGCTATTGTGCCAGATTGGCACTGCACCAATCTTTCAACTGAAATCAGGGTGTGCCAGGTCACAAGTGGGCTTGCATCACAGGGGGGCTGAAACATTCCCTTTTTTGCTTTTTTGGAAGCCCCGCCCTGGAAACAGCAAGGGGCTCCACTTAGACCAGCCAGGAGGAGGCATAAGTGACTTGTGCCAATGCCATACACTGTGATGAAGGAGGAGTGGGGTCTGAAAGTGGGCTGCTGGGGGCAGAAGGGGCACGGAGTGTGCAATAGGGGCACTAGGGAGACAGAAAGCAATAAAGGGAGTAATGTGGCACTCACCAGGGGTGCAGTTTGCACAATCATATAGCCGATGGGATAGGAATGCTTTTGGAAGGTCCAGGAACAGACAGTGACATGGGTCCAGGTGGGCACAGCCCTGGCAGCTGCTCCAAACATGGCTGCATTGCACAACCCTTTAGATGGTAAGCTGGAGCTGCAGGATGAGGGATGCCAGTGGTGGGGTCACATTCTCCAGTCATGGCCATATTCCCCTCATACCCACCCTCCCATGCTGTGGCAAGTGGGCTCCCACCTACAGGATTATGTGAAGTATCCAGCTATGGGGCAGCTGCCAGGGCTGTGCCCACCTGGGGCCATGTCACTGTCTGTCACTAGAAACCTTCCTCAAAGCAATGCCATCCCATGGGCTGTATGGCTATGCAAACAGCACCATCTTCTGGTGCCACATCACTCCATCTCATGCCTGATGTCTCCCTAACACCCCCATGGCACCCACCATGTGACTCTGCCCCATCCCCCTCATAGCAAGAAGATTCACCACCACCACCCACAATAACCATCCCAATCCCTCTAGTGTTGTGTTTGGGGGAGGGGGGGTTGGATCCCTGCAGCAATTCCTGCAGGTGCATCTATTGTTTGGTGCTAGCCTGTGGCAACTCCTGTGTTTTTGGCACAAGGATCCCCCTTTTATAAAATTGAGTGCAGGGTCCCTGATGCACCCGGAGTTCACCACAGCCCTAGAGTGATGCAACTTGCTTCGCTCTAAGGAATCTTTGAAAATTGAGTCCCTGATGTCTAGTTGCTCCATCTCCCAGCCTCCTGTTCATAATTCCAAACCCCTCCCCATCCCTCCCACTCAGGTCTCTCTACCCCCTCCCCAAATTTCCCCCCAGCTATCCAAGCTGTCAATGACAGGGAGGGAGCACCCACCTACTTTAGAAACAACTTGGAAGGTCTGTGCTAGTTATCAAAGAATAGCTATTACATAAAATGCAAAGAGAAATCAACAATTTGTGTGCATCTAAATGCATTTCACTCACTAATACTGCATCAGTAATTCCGTATCATGCAAAGAATAATTACATCTCATAGATCTGTAATCATAAAAATGAATGTATATGAAAGGTTGGAGTATTAGGTCACGGGCTACAGTACTTTTACAAGAAATGCATTTGGGCATATTGTACAGTAGTGCAAGCCCAGTGACTGTCACTGAGCCAGCAGACTTGAAATAGTTAAAGTAACTGGAGGGTGATGCATGTTTTATTTTGGAAAGTCACATTAGGGGTTCCTCAACTCCAAGGTATATGCAGTTTATATTTAATTTGTTGATTTGAGATTTCTAGTGTATGCAAAGTGGTAGACAACTGATAAATATAAGTATTATACTGGCATTATGCGTAGCAATATGGACTGCTGAGTTTAAGATGGCTGTCTTCACTAAGTTTATTCCCAAGTAGCTTGAATCTGTAAACTGTCAGACCACATTATAAATATTAGAAATGACTGCAACAGGGTTAACATAAAAGTAATTTCTATTGATGATTTTTGATACAGTGGGTTGTAGCTTGTTAAATGGAGTGAAACTAGATGCTTCTTTATACTTTCTATTAACAGATGCTGGATTGTCCTGTAATTCAAAGAGGTGAATCCTCTGCAAATATATTCAATTCACTAAACAATGCTATACATCATTATTACAAATTGTGCTAAGTCTTTAAACATCATATTCATTTTGAATAAATATAAAATACAGCAGTTATGTTTAAAGTAAAGCTGCATCTACTCAGAAAAAAAGCATTATTTATGAAGCTAGTAATACATAGCACAAACATTTTTCATGCAAATGTGGATCCGACATGACAGTGGATAAAATATAACAGTGGTCTTTTTTTAGCAATAGGGGTTTGGAATTTGATGGGTTTTTTTTGTTTGTTGTGTTTTTAACCAACAATGGTGGAAAAATTGAGACTGGAACCTTTTGTGCAATGGGATTTCCCTTAATGGGGAACATTCCTGCACAATGACCATCGACATTTGAAAGGCCATGAAACGTTATTTTATTAATTAAGTCATTTATTTGGTTGTTGTTGACTGGGAAAGTTGAGTGAGGCTATACTGCCTTTTTTCGACTTTTTTCCTGGGGATGGGGCTACAGATGGAAGTCAAATGAAATTGAACACGATCAAGCTGTTGATGGAATTTTAGACGAGGCAAGGCATTTATTTATATAGCACCATATCCCAAGATCTTAGAAGGCTGTACAAAATTCAAAGACAAACAGCATATCATACAAACAAAACCTAATTAATTACTAAATAACTAATAATATACTCTTAGAATACTGAGACAATTGACTCAAACGCAGTAATAAAGACCAAATGCTGATGTAAGCAGATAACATTTCAGCAGCTTATTAGATTCTGTCACTGAAGGGGAACTCCAAAGATGGTGCAGTAAGGAGTTCTAAATAAAGGGGACCACCATTAAAAAAGCCCTATCACCTGACATCTTAAGGCACGCCCTTGGGGCAGCCAAGAAAAGCTATTCAGTGGAGAGGAATCAGTGACCATGAATATACTAGGCTACAAGGTCTTTTAACGAGTGAGACAGTGAATGAGGTAAATCAGATATTTCATTTATTTCAAAGGTTTCAGCAGAAGAGACATACTGAGCTGCAAACAGCTCATTTCCAGATGTGTCCTGCGGAGAGGAGAAATGGAGGAAAATGAGGAAGAAAAAGAGCAATAATAGGTGAATAAGCATCATAAATAATAATTGTGCAAAGAAAGGACTGCAAGATGTAAATACATAAATCTATAATAAAGTGCTGGAGGATAACTACATTTGCTATTGCAATACAATGGAGTGCTGGGGGATAACAACATTTTCAGAGGCAATACTGAGTTAAGGATGGGAGCAAAGGGTGTCTATTCGGGAGGTTGAAGAGGGGACTACACTAGTGTTAGTGTAGGGTGAAGGGGGAGCAGGGGAAAGTGGGTGGTGGGCAGCAGTCCATGGATCAGTATTGGGGCAACTGCAGATACGTGCTTACCTGTAGTTGGCAGCAACATGGAAATATAGAAGCATAGACTTTGAAGACAGATAAGGACCGCTTGGCCCACCTAGTCTGCCCATTTCCCTACCTACAGGATAAGCTGCAGATCGTAGTTAACAAACAGCCTATTTCTTCCTACCCCCACAAGAAATGCCTTATGTCTCTCCCATGTATTCTTGAATTCTCCCACAGATTTAGCCCCCACAACCTCCTCAGGAAGGCTGTTCCATGTGTCCACCACCCTCTCTGTGAAAAAATACTTCCTCACATTGCCCCTGAGACATCCCCACTCTATCTTCAAATTGTGTCCCCTTGTTCTTGCAGATCTCTTTTTCTGAAAGATGCTAGCCTCTTGGACTTTGTTGATTCCACTGAGGTACTTAAAAGTTTCTATCATGTCCCCCTCTCCCTCCTTTCCTCAAGGGTATGCATATTAAGCTCTTTCAGTCTTTCCTCATATGGCTTCTCTTGCAGACCCTACACCATTTTAGTTGCCCTCCTCTGGACTACCTCCATCCTGTCTATGTCCTTGTGGAGATGGAGTCACCAGAACTGGATGCAGTACTCCAGATGAGGTCTCACCAACTGTCTGTACAAAGGGAAAGCAACTTCCTGTTTTCTGCTGGTGATGCCTCTCCCTATACCTCCCAGTATCCCCCCAGCCCTCCCTACTGCCTTCTCACATTGCTTGCTAACCTTAAGGTCATCTGATACAATTACCCCCAAGACCCTTTCCAAGTTTGCTGTTGTTACTACCTCTCCCTCCCCCATTATGTAATCTTCTCCTGGGTTTATGTTTCCCAGGTGCATTACTTCGCACTTCTTTGCACTGAATCCAAGCTGCCATAGTTACATACTACCATACTAACATATTAATTGCCAGCAGATTAGGCCTTATGGTCTATCAAGTCTGCTCGAATCTCAGATCCCTAGTTGGGTACTGAGGCACTCCCCCCACTTTGTGTTCCAGAAACCCCTATCATCCATCCCTATCCCACTGGGCCAGGCCATCATCTGATACATCCACTTTCTGTGTCTCTCCCACCCTCTCTTGAAGCCCTCCACTGTAGATCTCTGAACCAGTTCACCAGGCAGCACATTCCAAGGATCCACCATCCTCTCAGTGAAAAACCTTCTCCTCTTTTCTCCCCTCACCCTTCCAACTTCCAACATCAAACCATGCCCTCTGGTGATACCTCCCTGCTTTAGTCTAAAGATCCCCTCTGTGTTTACCCTATTTATTCCCTTGAGGTACTTGAGGAACTCAATCATGTCCCTCCTGTCTCTCCTCTCCTCCAATGAAAACAGGCAGAGCTCCTCAAGTCTGTCCTCGTACGTCAAATCCCCTAGTCCTCGTATCATCTTAGTTGCCCTCCTCTGTACCCTCTCTAGGAGCTGTATGTCTCTCTTCAAGTGTGGTCTCCAGTACTGTACACAGTACTCAAGGTGTGGTCTAACCAATCCATTGTACCGTGGCAGAATCACTTCTCTGCTCCTAGAGGTGATCCCCCTTATGATGCATCCCAACATCCTGTTTGCTTTGTTAGCCGCGCTCCTGCACTGCTCGGAGTTATTCATACATGCATCCACCATGACCCCTAGGTCTTTTTCCCCTATTGAGGCCTCCAGCACCTCCCCTCCCAGGGTGTACCCGTGTTTAGGGTTTCTCTGCCCAAGATGTAACACCCTGCACTTGGTGATATTGAAATTTAATTTACATGTGTGAGCCCACCTTTCCATGGTGTCCAGGTCCTATTGCAGGGCCAACCTCCCCTCTTCCCCCTCAACTACTGTTCCCATCTTGGAGTTGTCAGCAAAGATACTCATTTCACACCCTATACCCTCCCTGATGTCTGAAATGTATGCATTAAACAGGATTGGACCTAGGACCGAGCCCTGCGGTACCCCACTACCGACCTCTCTAGGGTTCGACAGCTCCCCACCGACCACTACTCTCTGAGTGCATCCAACTAGCCAGTTTTCAATCCATCTGACCATCAAAGGGCCTGCTCCCAACCCCATCAGTTTCTCCACCAGACCATTGTGGGGGACAGAGTCGAATGCCTTGCTGAAGTCCAAGAATAATACATCCACAGGCTTTCTCCTGTCCAGTTCTGATGTTACTCATTCGTAGAACTCCACAAGATTGGTTTGACATGATCTACCTGGCACAAACCCATGTTGCCAACTATCCAGACCTCCCACCTCCTCCAAGTACACCCCCAATCATTCCTATAGTATACTCTCCATTAATTTTTCCACCACTGAGGTCAAACTGATGGGTCTATAGTTACCTGGCACTTCCCTCGACCCCCCTTTATGGATTGGCACCACATGTGCCTCTCGCCAATCCTTAGGTACCCTCCCTGTCTCAAGCGACCTGTTGAAGAGCTCCGCCAGGGGTGCAGCTAGTATGTCCGCCAATTCCCATAGTACTCTCTGATGAATGCCATCTGGCCCAAGAGATTTATCTTTCTTTAGGCCGTTAAGGGCTAACCACACCCTTTTGGTGGAGATAGCACCATCCGTCCCCTCCACCTTACTGGTCTTTTTATCCTTATCCTGATGTGACACCCCTGGGGTACCTCTCCCTCCCTCTTGCTCCATTTCTGCTGCTCCCCTGATCCCACTCACTACCGCTTCTATCCCCATTGTGCCTTGCTTTGTAAATATCCCATCCCCCACCCTAGTGAACACAGAGGCGAAGTACTCGTTTAATACCTCTGCCTGGTAAAGTCTAGGTAGGCTATGTCTACAGCCGCTCCTTGGTCTACTACTTTGGTCACCCAGTCAAAGAAATCAATTAGATTCATCTTACATGACCTTCCTGCTGTGATCCCATGCTGCCTTGGGTCCTGTGCCCCACTTTCCTCTAGGTACTCAACAATTCTTTCCTTCAGAAGTGATTCCATCACTTTCCCTACCACAGAGATCAAACTGACAGGTCTGTAGTTTCCTGTCTCTGTCTTGGTCCCACTTTTGAGAAGGAGAATCACATACTCCTTCCTCTAGTCCTCAGGTACCACACCATCCTCCCATGATTTGTTAAAAAGGGAAGTCAGTGGTGTCACCTGTACTCCCCTTAATTCTTTTAGAATTCTGGGGTGAATTCCGTCAGGCCCCATTGCTTTGTCCACCTTCAGTTTTAGGCGTTCTTTCAGAACCCTTTTTTCTGTGAAAGGACTGGGATTGACCCCCCTATCCAGATTGCTTCTGTTAATTGGATTAGGCACCTCCGCCTCCTTCTCTTTTGTGAATATTGAGCAGAAGTATGCGTTCAGTATCTCTCCTTTTTCACTGTCTCTCTCTGCCCAACCGCTATCCTTTCTATTCAGCCTCACAATCCCTACCTTTGTCTTTCTATGCTCCCTGATGTACCTATAAAAGGTTTTATCCCCCTTCTTAACCGAGTTGGCTATCTTTTCCTCAGTTTGGGCCTTTGCTAGTCTGACTTCCCTCCCTGCTTCCTTCTGCCTTAACTGGTACAGTTCTCTGTCCTGCTCCTTCTGTGGTTCCCTATACTTCCTAAATGCTATCTTTTTCTCTCTAACCTTCCCCGACACCTCTTTTGAGAACCATAGTGGCTTTTTTTTTCATTTTGATTTGTTTATTTGCTTCACACAAAGGCTTGTTGCCTCTGTGATGGCAGTTTTGATGTTCCCCATTGTTGCTCCACCCCTCCTTCTAACCTGTTTGCTAGTGCTTTTCTAAGGCACTCTCCCATCTTGCCAAAGTCAGCCCTTCTGAATTCCAGTACCTTCACTTTTGTATGGCTTGACTCTGTAGCTGAGTTTATTGTGGGCCACGCTGTTTGGCAGTCACTTGTTCCCAGATGGCTACCTACTTCTAGATCTGAGATCCTCTCGCTGTCCTCATTTGAGAGTACGAGGTCTAAGATTGCTCCTTCACGAGTGGGTTCCGAAACTAGCTGTCTGAGGCCTGCCACCTGTAGGACATCGAGAATGGCCCTGTTCTTAGATGTGGCTGCAGCAAATGTGCTCCAGTTAACATTTGGCATATTCAGGTCCCCTATCAACAGTATCTCCCTTTCTCTGCCATCCTAGGATGCCTTCTTTCTATCATTGTCCATTTCCGCTCCTGACATGGGGGTCTGTATACAACCCCTGTGCGGATTGTGGTGCCATTTCCAGTCTCTAAGATGATCCACAGTGCGTCCTCTCCTCCCTGTTTACTCTTTTGTTCTGTTGCTTTTATCTCTTCCTTTACACAGAGAGCTACTCCTCCCCCTCTTCTACCTTCCCTGTCTCTTCTGTAGGTTGTGTACCCTGGTATGTTAACATCCCAGTCATGGTTCTCTGTGTACCATGTTTCTGTGATTGCTACGATATCCAGGCATCCCTCTTCCATCAAGGCCACAAGTTCAGGGAGCTTGTTGCCCAGACTACGGGCATTGGTACTCATTACCCTCCATTTCTTGATGGCATTACCCCTTTTTGCCCCATCCCTGTCCTTATTGCCTTTGTTATTTTCTCCATTTACCCCAGCCCTTCTCCCTATTGACATCTCTATCTTGGTGTTTTCCTCACTTACTACCCTGATTGTTTTGAGGGGGCTAGGAATTCCCCCTGCTTCTTTCCAGTGCCTCCCCCCTTGGCTAGATTAAATGCTTGCCAATGAAGCATTTAAACCTATCACCCAGGATCCTGGTTCCCTTCCTGGACAGATGCAGACCAGCATGCCAGTATAGGCCTGCATCACTCCAGGTGGGCCCCCAGTCCCCAATGAAGCCAAATTCCTGAGATCTGCACTAGTTTTTCAACCACTGATTGAATCCCATGGTGTGGCGTACCCTAGCCTCATCCATGCCACAGACAGGTGGCATCTCTGAGAAGGTTACCGTGTGTGCTACTTGTCTAAGGCCTCTCTCCAGCTCCACAAACTCTTCTTGCACTGTGCTGATCACTTTCTCAACCAGGTCATTTGTTCCTAGGTGGACAATGACATCCAGCTCCCTCCCCCATGCAGCTGCTCTAGTGATCCTGAGGATTCACTCCCTGTCCCTCCAAGCCATGGCACCAGGCAGGCACCTTACCTCCCTCTCCCCTTTCTCCCCCAGTTCTACCCGACAAACAATACAGTCCCCCACCAGGAGTAGTTTCCTTCCCCTGCTGGGTCCCACGCCACTCTCCTGTGGGTCTCCTTTGAGGAGGTTCCTAGCATCCTCCTTGGTCTCCACTGTGGGTGCCTCCATAGAGGAACCACACTTTGCCAGAATGGCATATGAATTGTGGAGAGGTACAACTGGAGGGATGTGCCTCTGTTCCACCACCCTCACCCTCCCTGAGCCCACTGTGGTCCAACCATTCCTCTTTCTTGGCAACCTCTGAGGCAACAACAGTGGCCCTGGTGGTTCCAGGGTGGGAGAGGAGGTCCCCCAAATCCTGGCCAACTCATCCGGGAGATGAGCAATCTCCTCCCTCAGCCCAGAGAGATGCCTGCAGATGGGACAACACCGCATCCTCCAGATCGTCTCCCAGAAAACTGCTGCTCCACAGCCACTGCACTGCAGTCTGCAGTGTGTCAGCATGGCTCAGCTGGTAGCACATCTGCCTCTGGACCAGAAGGTCATGGGTTCTCTTCCCACACTGGGATTGGACTTGCACCTAAAAATTGCTGGCATCCAAATGCAGTATTAGGGGGTGCTGTACTGATGGGGTGTGCTGTCCTCCTGATGAGACGTTAATCTGAGGTCCCCTCTGCCCATCCTGGTGTTGTCCTGCTGGGTGGCCAGGTGGAAGTAAAAGAAGCCAGGGCACTCTTCACAAAGAGCAGGGAATATTCCCGGTGTCCTGGCCAACATTCCCCTTCCCATAAACCAGTTCATGCAATTATCCAGGCTGTGTGTGGGTGATGATGTGTGATTTGGCTGCCACCACACATTCAGTCACTTCACTACCAGTCTAGCATTGCTTATAAAGCGCTTTGGGATATTGTGTATGAAAAGCGCTATATAAAAGCTGATTCTTCTTCTTCTTCTGCACCACTCCCATCATGTCTTATTTCTGGCCCCTTAACTGTTTGGAATACTTACTCTTTCCTCTGTTTATTTTTTTTATTTTTCTTCCTACTTAGTTACTGCCTCTGTGCCCTTTAAGCTCCTGATCTTCCTGTTCTGAGACAAGAAGTTCCTATATATCTCAGTAGTCTCCTTACTTGCTCAGAGTCAGACCTCCAGCAGCTGGGGGGGAGAGCTACTCTTTTCCTTATAGGATGTTGAGTCTTTTGTGGCTCTGTGATCAATCACTTCCTGCTACCAAACAGGAAGTTCCTGTTGTCAGTCAAATCCTGTGCCTATAAAAGTAGAGCTAGCTTAGGGTAGAGGGGAGGGAAGGAAGGCAATATAGCTCCAGTAGAGAAGTATAGTTATAACAGCAGCTCTTTCTTCTTGGAGTTCTCTACCTGTTTTCTGGCAGAAGCTATCTAGGGCAGTTTTTAAATCTGGCTTTAACCTGGCTTCTTTCTAGCTAAGCCACTCCCCCTACTTCACAGCTCTTTCTACACTTAAGTTAATTGCACAGGCAACAATTCCCTTCAGCCACCCAAGACAAACACCTAGATAACTGCACAGATAACAATTCACTTCAGCCAACTCAGACAAACACACTAGCTTTTTTTGTTTGTTTGTTAGTTTGTTAGCAGCCCTAAGATATACAATGGTTGCTAGAGATAAGTCACAGTTGATAGCTGGACACAGTATTTCACAGGAAATCCTCTTTATTTCAGTGGGATTTCCTGTGATGTTTCCAGCCATATCCCTGGCTACCACCTAAGTCTGTGAACTATAAATACTACACTGCCACCCTATTATGGAAAATTATGATGTCATGCAGTAACAAGCTGCACCACACAACAGCACATGGAGTCAACAACAGCGTGTTCAGTCTGGACCAACGGTGCAGAGCTGCCATGAGCATGTGCAATACCAGTAACATGGGTTCAAGGACAATCTAGAGTTGCTGTGGCCAGCCAGGGGGAGGAGGAGTCAGCATCTCAGAGGACACGGTCTTGCCCTGGAGAGGGAGTGCAGCCAGCTCCACTACTTTCGTGCCACCTGGCTGCAGTAGACTGGTGCTGCACTATGCAAGCTTGCATATGTGCACATGCGCACCCTTGACTCCTATGTCCTGGGGACAAGTGAAGTGGAAAGCCCCAGTCAGAGAAGGATGAAGCTATGCCATCTCACAGACATTGCACCAATGACATAGTGCTGCTTTGGGCCTGGATCCATTCTGTGGTGGAGATTGGGGGCCCTGCAGACCTTGCCATGGAGATTAGCCACGGACATAAATGAAGTTGCAAGGTAAGTCCACAAGAATCTGGGTGATGGGGCTTGGGAGGCCAGTACAGTGGGGGCATAATGGAAGAAAGGTGCATAAAGTGTGAACACAAAAATAAATAGCTTGTTCCTGCATAGCACCACAAGGTACTATAAAATTGTGGCAATGTAGTAGCAACTGGCCAGAGTTAGGGCCTGACCCACAGAGATGGGCTGGATAAACATTAAAGGCACATAACTAGCATACAGATCTTGGTACTTGCAGACTGACATGCCTGTGGCACAATCCACAGCCCCAGGCCTCCCTGCCCTATATGCAGAAAGCAGCGTTAAGGGGCAGGAAGGGGGTTGGGGTGGATCAGGGCTGGATGGTAGGCATCAGGAAAAATGACAGGGTGGATTCCCTGCTGCTAGGCAGACAAGGGGATAGAGCAGTCCCTGTAGATTTTTTTGAGGCACCTGCCAGTGCTATCTAGCAGCCGGCTTTAGTTATGACATACTTTTAACAGTGCCAGACTCCAATGCTGCAATTAACATCATTTTGGGACTCTTGGTTTGTTTTAAAGTTCCTGCTGAGGTATTTCTGCTAACCTAGATACATAGATACATAGACAGTATCAGCAGATAAGGGCCTACAGCCCACCCAATCTGCCCATTTGAGCTTGTAAGTTTATTTTGTGTTTTCCTAGAAGTCTGTTGCCCCTTAACCCTGTCCTCTAGAATTCCCTTATGCCTATCCCATGCATTTTTAAATCCTGTGATTGTGTCAGCCCCCACCACTTCCTCCGGCAGAGTGTTCCACTTGTCCACCACCTGTTTTGTGAAGAAATTCTTCGTCACGTTTCCTCTGAATCATCCTCCCTCCAACTTCATCCCATGCCCTCTAGTCCTGAAACATCTTTTTTGCTTAAAAATAGTGTATTCCAGCACCCTGTTCCTCCCTGTAACATACTTGTATGTCTCTATCATATCCCCTCTCTCACTCCTCTCCTCCAGGGAGTACATATTCCATTCCTTCAACCTGTCCTCATAGGACTTGTGATGCAATCCATGTATCATCTTCATTGCTCTCATCTGAACTTTCTTTACCCTGTCTATGTCCTTACGTAAGTAAGGTCTCCAGAACTGTACACTGTACTCCAGGTGGGGCCTCACTAGTGTCTGGTATAGTGAAATTATGATCTCCCTTTTTCTGCTGGTGATGCCCCTGCCTATGCATCCCAGCATCCTATTTGCTTTACCTGTTGCCTTGTCACACTGTTTCCCTACCTTGAGGTCATCAGAGATGATAACCCCCAGGTCCCTTTCCTGCTTGGTGCATGCTATATCCTCACCGCCCAACTGATGTATTGTGCCAGGGTTTTTGTGCCCCATGCGCATTATCTTGCACTTCTTTGCATTGAATTTCAACTGCCAAACCCATGACCGTTCTTCAAGTTTCTGCAGGTCCCTTCTCATTCTGTCTACATCCTCTGGTGTGTCTATTCTGTTACAGAGCTTTGTGTCATCAGCGAACAGGGAAATTCTGCCTTCTAGGTCCTGCGAAATGTCACTGATGAGGATGTTGAATAGGACAGGTCCCAGCACTGATCCCTGTGGTACCCCACTGGTCACTCTTCCCTCTGTGGATTGGCAGCCATTTACCACCACCCTCTGTGTCCTGCCACCCAGCCAGTTACCTACCCACCACACTACTGTTCTGCCCATACCCATATTCCACAGTTTATGTATTAGTATTCTATGTGGCACCATGTCAAAGGCCTTGCTGAAGTCCAGATAGGCCATATCCACTGCCCTCCCCGATCCACCTCCCTAGTCACCCAGTCAAAATATTCAACCAGGTTGGTCTGACATGACCTCCCCCTGGTGAAACCATGCTGCCTTGGGTCCTGTAGTCCATTGACAACCAGATGTTCCATCAATCTCTCCTTCAGTAGTGCTTCCATGATCTTCCCCACTACCGAGGTGAGGCTGACTGATCTGTAGTTCCCCGCTGCCTCTTTGTTCCCACTTTTGTATAAGAGGACTACATCTGCTGTCCTCCAGTCTTTGGGCACCTCCCCTGTTTCCAGTCATTGGCTAAACAGGATTGCCAGAGGTTCAGCCACCACCTTTCTTCGTTCTTTAAGGACCCCGGTGTGCACCCCATCTGGCCCCATTGCTTTATCAACTCTTATTACTTCCAGTTCCTTCAGTACCCTGTCTCCTGTAAAGGGACTTGTGTCCATTTCTGCACCATTCCCACCCCTTGTACTCCCTTTAGACCCATTGCCCTGCTCTTCCTCAGTAAAGACTTAGCAGAAATACCCGTTCAATATGTCAGCTTTACTGTTGTCATCCTCCACATGCGTCCATCCTCCTCCTTCTTCAGTCTCACTATCCCTCCCTTGCCTTGGAAGGCTAGATTGCAGTGCATGGGGCAAGGTCATGTGGATGCAAGGCTTCATGGGTAATACATCTATGTTTGTGATGTGGATCCCACCACTGCTCTGAAGGAAACCACAGTGACATAGTATTACCTAACCACTGCTGTTTCATTCATAGCAGAGGTGGGGTCAGCATCGCAAATATGGGCAAATTATATTTTAGCCATGCTCCCGATCAACTGAGACCTGCGAAGCAAGGTCCAGGGTTCCTGGTTTGCTGAAATGACTTGGCATGAATTTAAAAAAAGCTAGGAGGCAAAATATGATGTTTACTGTGGCACTGGAGTCTGGCAGCAAGTTAGTCCGTATGCAACAACAGGAGCCAGCTGCTGGAAATCATTGCTAGTCACAATTTAAAAAAAAATGTTTTAAAAAAATTAAACAGATGGCCCCCAAGTTATGTATGCCAACTCAGAAGACTGGAGACAACTGGAGTCAGGGATGATTGTGCCCCAGGAATGCCTTGAGGGGGTGATGGGATACTTGTGCTCCAGGCCAGCTGGAATTGCTCTAGATTCCAAGGTTTCCTAATGCTACTGCATATTGTGCATGCCTCCAAGGTGTGGAGAACCCTTGATGGATCATGCAGAAGTACATTAATGCACCAGAACGCAACATGGTATTATGCACCCTGGAAAAGGGATGCTAACACGGTAATGTTTATTTTCCAGTCATCCTATTATTTGTTTTGCTGCTTTTCTAGCATTAAATAATGAATCAGTAACAAGTTCTAATGTTATTTTGTAAATTTTTAGCATCCATAATCAGGAATAGGGCATGTTATAGTTTTTTTTCTATTTTTTCTTGCACAATTGTTTTTTATAGAAACATAGAAGTTGACGGCAGATAAGGACCTCAAGGCCCATCCGGTCTGCCCATTTTTTTTGCCTTATGAATGTGCCATAGGCCTTTACTCTGTCAGTGGCCTATCTATTCATACTCATCTGTATTGCTCCCTTATGCCTATCCCATGCCTGTTTGAAGTCCTGCACTGTATTCACATCCATTACTTTCTGAGGTAGGCCATTCCATGCATCCACCACCCTTTCTGTGAAAAAAGAACTTCTTCACATTACCCCTTAATCGGCTTCCCCTCTAATCTCATGCTGCGTCCTCCTGTCCTGCTATTTTTCTTATATTGAAACATGTTAGACTCTTTCACCTTGTTAATGCCCTTAAGATGTTTGAATGTTTCAATCATATCATCTCTCTCCCTCCTTTGCTCTAGGGTATACATATTGAGCTCCGTTAATCTGTCCTCATGTGTTTTCTGATGCAGTCCCTGCACCATTTTGGTTGCCCTTCTCTGGACTTCCTCCATTTTGTTAATGTCCTTGTGCAGGTGCGGCCACCAGTACTGCACACAGTACTCCAGATGGGGCCTAACCAGTGTCTTGTAAAGAGGGATTATTACCTCCCTCTTATGACTTGCGATACCCCTACTAATACACCCCAGCATCCCTCTAGCCTTACCTACTGCTTTAGAGGTCTGCTTGGATGATTTCAGGTCATCAGTGATGATGATGCCCAAGTCTCTTTCTTCCCTTGTGACTGCCAGCATCTCCCCCTTCCAGCCTATAGGTGGCTTCAGGGTTTCTCTTCCCTATGTGCATGATCTTGCACTTCTTTGCATTAAACCCCAGTTGCCACTCTTCTGACCATTTTGCTAGTTTATCCAGATCTCTTCTCATTCTGCCCACCCCATCTGGATCATGTACTCTGTTGCAGATCTTGGTGTCATCTGCAAACAGACAAACCTTACCCTCCAGTCCATCTTCAATGTCACTGATGAAGATATTGAAGAGGACTAGCCCCAGGACTGATCCCTGAGGTACCCCACTTATGACGTGCATACTTTTAAGAGGCTTGTATTTATTCAGTAGTGCCTGGTTGTCGCACCCCTCCTGATGAAGACCAAGTTTCATTGGCCAGGGCACTTGTCAGTGTTCTCTTAACCTTTGCATGAAATAAACATTTTAACAGCATTACTATGTGGCTTTTTTTAAGGTGGAACCCTTGACTGTGTCCATCAATGCACCTGGCCTGCCCCTGACTTGGTTTCTGTCTTAGCTATAGAGTACTGTATATCTAACACAGAAACCTAGTCAGAAACAGGCTGATTCCATCGACGGAGACACTTGAGGGTTCCAGCTAAAGAATTAAAAAAAGACCCATGTTTTATATAACAACAGAAACACTCTAGATATGAAGGATGATACCAGCCCATTCACAGAAGAAAGGGTTCTGAAAGAACTCTTAAAACTGAAGGTGGACAAAGCATGGGGCCTGATGGGATTCATCCAAAAATTCTAAAAGAACTAAGGATAGAACTAGTGACACCACTGACTACCCTCTTTAACAAATCATGGGAGGATAGGGTGGTACCTGATACCTGAGGACTGGAGGAGGGCAGATGTTATTCCACTTCACAAAAGTGGGAGCAGGGCAGAAGCAGGAAACTACAGACCTGTTAGTTTAACCTCGGTGATTGGTAAAATGATTGAATCACTTCTGAAGGAAAGAATTGTCGAGTACCTAGAGGCCAGAGGGGCACAGGACCCAAGGCAGCATGGATTCAGAGTGGGAAGGTCATGTCAGATGAATCTAATAGATTTATTTAACTGGATGATCAAAGTAGTAGATCAAAGAGCGGTTGTGGACATAGCCTACCTAGACTTTAGCAAGGCATTTGACATAGTCCCACGCAAAACATTAATATACAAGTTGGTCAGCCTGAGAGTGGGTCCCAAGTTGGTAGCCTGGGCAAAGAATTGGCTGGAGAACAGGACACAGAGGGTAATAGTAAATGGAGTCCACTCTGAAGAAAGAGGGCTACTAGTGGGGTACCGCAGGGTTCAGTACTAGGACTGGTCCTCTTTAATGTCTTTATAAGTGACATTGCAGAGGGACTGGAAGGAAAAGTATGTTTCTTTGCAGACGACACAAAGGTCTGCAACAGAGTTGATACACAAGGTGGGGTGGAAAGGATGAAAAGGGACTTGTCAAGGATGGAGGAATGGTCAAATGTATGGCAGCTTAGATTCAATGTTAAGAAGTGCAAAGTAATGCACCTGGGAAGCAAAAACCCAGGGGAAGAGTACACAATGGGCATGAGATACTAACAACAACAAAAATGGAAAGGGACCTGAGGGTAGTCATATCTGATGACCTAAAGGTGGGCAAGCAATGTGAGAGGGCGGTAAGGAGGGATGGGGGGAATACTGGGATGCATAGAGAGAGGCATCAACAGTAGAAAATGGAAAGTTGTTATTCCTCTGTACAGACAGCTGGTGAGACCCCATCTGGAGTACTGCATGCAGTTCTGGAGACCCAGTCTCCACAAAGACATAGACAGGATGGAGGCGGTCTAGATAAGGGCAACTAAGATGGTGCAGTGTCTGCAGCAGAAGACATATAAAGAGAGACTTAAGGAGCTTAATATATATAGCCTCAAGAAAAGGAGGCTGAGGGGAGACATGATAGAAGCTTTCCAGTACCTCAAGGGTATCAACAAAGTCCAAGAGGGTAACATCTTTCAGAAAAAGAGGTGTGCAAGAACAAGGGGGCACAATTTGAAGATTGAGGGGGGATAGTTCAGAGGTAATGTGAGGAAGTATTTTTTCATGGAGAGGGTTGTGGGTGCATGGAACAGCCTTTCTCAGGAGGTTGTAGAGTCAAAAACAGTGGTGGATTTCAAGAATGCATGGGACAGTCATAAGGCAATTCTAGTGGGGGGGGTAGGAAAAAGTAGGCTGTTGGTTAACTAGGATCTGCAGCTTATCTATTAGGTAGGGGAATGGGCAGACTGGGTGGGCCAAGCAGTCCTTATCTGCCATCAAATTCTATGTTTCTATGTTTCTATAGAAGGATGTACAAACAGACTTAAAATCTAACTTCCTTAGAATACAATGGACATCCCAGTTCTGGAATACCAGACAATATTCTCCATCAGGAGCTAGGCTCCCAGGAGGGCCCTATTGACAATGTTGGAGCTAACAGAAAAGAAAACTATGGTAAGTACAAATACATTTCTTCTTTGTGTAGCATTCCACATTGTCAATGGGTAGTCAGTACATATTGGTTCTAATAAGCAGTACCCATTATCCAACAGGGTGAGGAAGAAAATTGTCACATATGCAAACTGCAAAACAGAAAAGAGAAAAGGAATTTACCTGCTAACCACCGCCTGAAAAACTCTGAGACCAAAGGCCGTGTTGTCGGAACTTTGAACAGCCAATCTGTAGTGCTTGGTGAATGTGTGGATGACCACATTGCTGCCCTGCACAATTCTAAGACAGATGCCTTACTTTTTGCCACCCAGGAGGTGACCATAGCTCTGGTGGAATGAGCCTTGATGAAAGCTGGAGCTCTCTTCTTTACTGTGACATAAGCTTTGGCAATGGACACCCTCACCCACCTTGCCAGGGTAGTCTTGGAGGCTTTTGATCCTTTTTTGACTGCTCCAAAAAGTATGAACAACCTATCTTATTTCCTGAACTCTGCAGTTCATCTAAGATATGTCCTAACTTTCCTGGCAAATCTAATTTGTGCAACTCTTTCTGCCTTGGACAAGTTGGCTGTGGACAGAAGGACAAAAGACAGATTTCCTGATTAATGTGACAGGATGTAGGAAACTTCGGAATGAAAAACAGAATCATTCTCAGAACCACCTTGTCCTTATGAATGGCAAGGTAAGGTTCTTAGTGGAGCAAGGTCTGGAAAATTGCCACTGTCGTTTCGTTACTCACTCCCAAAAGGTGATTCTGCTCAGTGACTGCGAAATCACCTTTTGGGACCAAATAACGCCATGACAGTGCACAAATTCATGAGGAGGGGGTGGAAATATAAAGCAACCCTGAAGCAGGTGGAGGTGGAAATACAACATTTTGACAAACTGCTTCTTCTTGGGAAGAGACTGTGGTATGGTGTTTTATGCAGGACAACCCAGAGCTTGCTACTGGTGTGGGGAAAAAGGTCAGCTTAGCAATGCTTGTGGAACAATAAAATGTGGGTTATGTGGAGTGCTTGGACATCATGGAGCTGACTGCAGAGATAAAGCAAAATGTAGTTTATGTGAGGAGGAGGAAGGACATTTTTTCTTGAATTTTCCATGGTCTGCTCACAACAGTCCAGATCCTGGAGATATAGCAGAACAGGAAAAAGGGAAAGGAGATAAAATTGTGCATGACGTCAGAAATACAGAAAGCCTCAGTCATCATGCCACGCAGGTGAAGGACAATATGAAGAAAGTGGGAGCAGGACCATCCTCCTTCCCCCCCTTTGGTCGAGGAAGAGTGTGGACAATTGAAGGAAAAAAAATAAGAGAAGAAGAAAGGAAATGAAGAAGCAAGGAAAGCCTGTGGGGAAATGCAGAAGAGTAAAGGGAGAATCAATGAGCAAAAATGTACTATTGTAACCAGGTCAAAACTGAAAAGGCAGCCCACAGCACTAGCACAGGAAAGAAACAGAGAAGGCATAGGGAGAGAAAGCATTATCAGTACGAACCCAGGAGTCACAAACTGCAATTAGAACAGGATAAGTGGAATACTTTGAAACGAAAAAAAAAATGGTTTAGTCAGAGAGGAGTTTAGTTTTGGAATTCATTGCCAAGGGCAGTAGTAATGAACAAAACAATGGACTCATTCAAGGTAGGTCTAGACAACTTTTATAGTAATAAATACACTTTAATGTACGATTATCAAGGCAAGCATTACGGATGCAAGTCTATGTAGCTTGGAAAACCTATGAAACCTATGAAGTATACCCCTTTGCAAGATAAGGAATGGGCTACGGTGGAAGAGGACTCATTATCATCCTGTATAGACTTTTCAGATAGAGATGACTCAGAGGATGGAGACACAGCAGACACATAAGTGTCCAAGAAAAGAAAGAAAACAAGAGACTTGTGAGATGAAGGGAGGAATTACGTAGTCTTTCTATAAAAAGTGTTCCTTCTTTAATATGGACCAATTAAATTGCTTTACTATTAATGTAATAATAAATAATAATAATTCTTCATTTATAGTGCGCCTTTCAAAAAAATAAGGTGCATTACAAAACAATTAAATGAACAACAATACCATAAATACAATTATAAATACTGTAAAATACAAATAAAATCAGAATTTGGTCATATAACATATGCCTGGTTCCATAAAAAAGTTTTAAGAGCCTGTTTAAATCACATAAGAAGCAGTAATAAGAGGCAGATAACCCTTCAAATCTTAAGTGAGCTTTGTAATGATTTTATTTTATTTTTTTTTATTCAAACTTTATTAAACATTTTCACAATATAGGAGGCAGCAATTGTAACACACACAACCTGTTCACAGGACTTTACATTAGCTGCCCCAATCCCTCCACCCACCCCGGTACAGCAGTGTAATTTCACATTAAAACTTAAAATTCTATAGCAATAGCCTTATACCAACGGGAATAATCAACAACCAACAACACCTATATCCGTACAACCATGATTAAGGTGTGAAGAGGATTGCAGATACGTTTGTAACTAGATAACCGGTTTTTGAGACTGGCTATAGCCTTCTCTGTACGAATTTTAGCTAGGATTTCATTAACCCATTCCTGATGTGTCGGGCTAACCTTATCTTTCCAATGCCTTGATATAAGTTTCTTAACCGATAGTGCAATCATGGAAATATGAAATTTTCGGGCTTTAACCTTGGTGGAGGACAGGTCACCCAGAAGACAAATATCCGGAGTAAAGCAATCCTGCAAACCCAGTAAGGGGTCCAGGTTGTTTTTAATTGAATCCCACAGCGGGATTATTTTGGGGCACGTCCAGAACATGTGGAGAAGTGTTCCTTCTCCCTGGGAGCATCTAGTACATACATCTGATTCGAGAAGACCCCATCTCACCAATTTGGCTGGAGTATAATACAAATTGTGTAAAATGTGATATTGCATAAGGCGTAATCTGTCTTGAGACACATATTTGTGACAGAACTTCCATAAAACCAGCCAATTGAGGGTGTATTGAAGGAAAAGAGAACCCCAAAATCTAGTCAGGCCATAGCAGACCCCATACCATCTATGAAACAAAACTTGATATATTTTAGAAATGACACCAGAAGAACCCAATAAGGAGGAAAGTTCAGGAATCAGTGCAAAAGCTGGAGGGTGAGGGGGGTTATTACCCAACACAGTGGTAAGCAAGTGCTTTAATTGAAGAACCCTGAATTGTAAAGATGCTGGAATACCAAATTTCTGGGTGATTTTAGCTGCAGGAAGCCAAGCTCCCTCGCCATCCAAAAACATGGAAACTATCCTGTCGCCCACTTGAGGCAACCATGCATGGGGAATCTTCTGCTTGTTTAAAGTAAAGGCCAGTGAGTTCCAAATAGACTGGGACAAATCCAGATATGGAGTATATCCCAAAAAGGGGCAAAGCTGTGCGTATACTTTTAGTGAAGTCTTAAGGGTGGGACATTTACTAGTATCTTGTAAAAGAGACAATTTAACATAAAACATAGTCAGGGGGTCCATGTTCATAGACCAGATGAAATCTAGTTCAATATTGAGCCAAACCAGTCTCAAACTCTCAGGACCCGGACTCACCCACTTCAGGCATTTAGCAAGATGACTAGCTCAGTAATAAACAGCCACGTGGGGAATCCGCAGTACGCCATCCGCTTTCGAGGTAGCAAGCTTATAGTATGCCAGTCGGGGGTGTTTATGCAACCAGATAAAATTAGTAAAGACTCTACGCATTTTCTGAAACCAGGATAGAGGGATGAATGAATTAAGGTGGGAAAGGGGATAAAAAAGGCGGGGAAAAACATTCATCTTAATTATATTGATACAGCCCCATAATGAAACCGGAAGCTTAGACCATCTGTCCAGGTCTTGGACAATCAACTGGGATAGAGGCTCCAAATTTTCTTTAAACCATGAGGAAGGGTTATGTGTTAGTTTAATACTCAAGTATTTGAAAGCCCGAAGTACCCAACACAAGCCGAAGGGGGAAATGTCTGTCTTAAAAACCTTATGATTAAGGGGGAAAAAAGGATGACTTGTTAGCATTTAATTTATAATTTGAAAAGGAGCTAAATTTGGCAATTTCCCCCAACAAGACCGGGATAGATGTCTTCGGATGGGTCAAATAAAGGAGAAGATCATCAGCATATGCTGTGATCTTGACCACGTTGTTCCCCACCGGAATACCTTGTATCCCTGTATTGTTGAGAATATTTTGAATGAGAGGTTCCAAATATAAGTTAAATAAGAGAGGGGAGAGGGGACATCCCTGTCTGGTACCTGAATATAAAAGGAAGGGTTTGGAAAATGCACCATTTCCAGAAATCCTAGCAGATGGAGCCCGATATAAAGCACGGATCCAGTCTATGAACATGGTGGGAAAATCAAAAGCTTTAAGAACCTGGAATAGAAAATTCCAATTCACAAGGTCAAATGCCTTCTTGGCGTCCAGGGAGACCAACCCAGCAGAAAAGGTGGCATCCCTGGACTCTGAGAAGACATGTGAGAGGGTGCGCAAATGATCTGATGATGACCGCTCTTTCATGAATCCTACCTGAGAAACGCCAATCAGGTCCGGAAGGACCAGAGTTAGACTATCGGCCAGTATCTTCGAAAGAATTTTGATATCCTGGTTTAAAAGGGATATAGGCCTGTAACTCTGTACTAACTCAGGATCTTTGTCCGGTTTGGGGAAAAGGACAATCAGGGCCTCAAACAAGTAAGTGTCTATGGCAACCCCAGAGAGAATATGTAAGTACAACCGGTGAAGCACCGGCAGTAGTTGTTCTTGGAAAACTTTATAAAATAATGAGGAAAAACCATCCTGCCCCAGGACTTTATCAGAAGGCAAGGCCTTAACAACTTCCAAAATTTCCTCCAAAGAAATAGAGGAAGAAAAAAAACACCTTTGCACCTCTGACAGGGAAGGAAGATGGGAGTCCTTTAAATACTTCTCCAACATCTCCAAGGGAGGAGGACAGTCCATATCCCTGTATAATTGCTCATAGTACAAGGTGAACTCTTGCACTATGTCAGAAGGGGATACCCTCAGAGACCCAGCCTCCTGAGCCCGGACCGGGGGGATAAATCTTGCAGACTCCTGCTGCTTTAATCTTAAAGCGAGCATACATCCCGCTTTTTCTCCCTGATCTGTGTAACTAGCTCTAGTACGAATAATGGCTAATTCTGCCTTTTTCCTCAACACATCTAAATATCTGTCTTTGGCTATCAAGAGCTTCCTTCTGTCCTCACTCAGGGTACTGGAAAATAAATTATCTTCTTATGGCCGTACTTGTGCCAGTAAAGATAGTAGTTCAGCTTCTTGAGCCTTTTTTCTCTTAGTAGCTAAACTAATGAGAATTCCCTGCATGTACGCCTTGAAGGCACCCCATAGAATGTCCGGCTCCATACTATCTATCGGGTTAGTAGAGAAAAAGAGGTCAATCTGTTCTTTTATAAGGTTACAGTACCTAGTGTCTTTTAGTAATTGTTCATTTAATTTTCAACGGGTCTCCTGCCTAGGCATATTAAGAAAAGCTAGATTGCATACCACCAGAGAATGATCAGATATTGGACCTGGCTGGATCGAAGTGGACTAAACCCCCGGCAAGAGCACCTGGGAGATTAATAAGTAGTAGATGCGAGACTGTGATCCATGCACTGGCGAGCTAAAAGTATATTCCTTGGTGTTAGGGTGCAATACTCGCCATACATCACACAACCCGCACTGGTCCAACAAGTCCCTAAAAGCCCTTTGCCCAGGGGTCAGTCCTCTCAGTCCACTGCCAGATCTGTCCATACTAGGGTCCACGACCAGATTGAAATTGCCCCCTATAACAATCGCAATAGGGAGCATAGGGAGAATAACAGTGATCAACTTCATAAAAAAGCCAGGGTCATCTGTATTAGGCCCATAAATACTGCCAAGTAAAAGTGGCATGGACCAAAGAGTGCCCTGAACCAAAACATACCTGCCCCCCGGATCTCTAACAACATGCGAGGAGATGAAGGGGATACCTCTATTAACAATTAACATAACTCCGCTACTATTAGTGGACCCCACTGCATTGAAGACCTGACCAACCTGTTGCCTCCTGAGTTGCAAGGCTTCAGAATCTAACAAATGGGATTCTTGCAAAAACGTTATCTGGGAATGCAATAAACTTAAATGTTTAAGCACCTGGTATTGTTTAGATTTTTTCCTAAGTCCCTTCACATTCCACGTAGCAAAATTAACATTGCTAACCATCTAAATTAGTAACAATGAGTGCATAATAACAATCTCGATGTAACAGCGACGAGAATCCAGAATCCAAAGCATCTTTAGTACTGCTGTACCACCCACCCAGTCCCACGCCCTCCAATACAAACCGACTCTTCTCCCATCCCCCCTCCATAAAACACCCCAACATCCTGTATCTTAAATTGGTCAAATCCCTTAGATCTGAATAATATCCTCCCCACCCAATCACCCAGGCTGTCGCAAACAACACTCAACAAGATACCGGGTTCCTTGCTCTCCTCCCAGCCTCCCAACATTACCCCACAGTCCCAAACAGATTCAGCAATCCCCCCAAAGTTAGAACAGAGAAAATTTACTTGAAAAGGTAAAGAAAAAACAACATTCCATCCCAAGATCTGGTACCTAACCAGCTCCTGACAGCCAAAGGGGAATGCATAACATATAGAGATGGGCTCAATGGGTGTGCTGGATTAATTAAAGCACTACATGTAACCTGCCAAGAAAACGCGATTGCCAAAGAACAGCAAATGACAGGTAGTACAAGATAGGGCCAATTTGCCACGGGATCTTGCAGATTCCGAAACAAAATCGCCCGTTAAAAAATGTACCGATTAATCCAGATCTCCAGTACAAGAGCCCTGCGATGGAAAACAGGTCCCGAATTGGCAGCCAGCGCCATCCTGCAAGGTGCATAACCTGAGCTCCCTCTAGCGGTACATGAGCGAGAGCGCACAAGCGCACAACTAGAAAAGGGGATGCTCAGCCCCTCCCTCAGAACAGATACTTCTTATATTTAAAAAATAAAAGGAGTGAGCCAAGGTGTATAGAGCATTAATCCCCTTTCTGCAAGTACAAATGGACTTCAAAGTGAAACATAAACAGAAAATGCCCTCCCCCCAAATAACCAGTCCCTTCAGTTGCAACAGTCTCCTGATAGGAACAGCAGTCCCAAACTTGAAATGGATACCGAGGTATCATAAAGAAAGAAAACACAACAAAATAATGTTCCTTCAGCCTTCCGTATCCGGTTCTCCCAAGCACGGCCAAATATTTATATATGTTTCTTTCATGCCTCTCAAAGAACAGTCACAGCCCCATGGTTCAAGACTTTCCATTGGCAGAAATACAGGACTCATCATGGGGCACGTAACAAATCAGGCAGGGCAAGTTTTAAGCCAGACAGAGCAGCATGGGGGTCATCGTAAGCAGACCAGGCTCCAGCCACTTGCACCTGCAACCTAGCTGGGTACCCCATTCTAAACTTAAGCCCAGCAGCGATGATCCTGGACACAATGGGGTGGAATGCTGTGTGTTTCCGCCAGACAGAACTCGGTAAATCTTGCGCTATTCTGATCTTGTTGTTTTCCCATCTAAATTCATGCAATTCCTTTACTTTTGCCAGGAAATGCTGCCATTCCAAGTAGTTTAAAAAATGGCATATGATAGGACGAGGTGCAGCTCCTGGAAGAGGTTTTGACTGCAGGGACCTATGTGCCCTCTCAACAATATACTGAGACCCAAAGGGAGAGGGACCGGCAATCCTTTCCACCAGCTTCTGAACAAACACAATGGCATTTTGGCCCTCTTCACCCTCAGGAAGCTCTAGTATGACAACATTGTTCCTGCGGCTGTGGCCCTCAAGATCCTTTAGTTTTGTTTCCAGACGAGAAAGCTTCTGCCTCATAGCCACAAGCCCAGGGAAAACTTATCCACCCGCTTCTCAAGTGAAACAATATGAGCTGTATTATCCGAAGTTGTAATCGATACCTCCTCAAGCTTTTTAGAGAAGGATTTAAGCTCCAAAGACATCTCCTTTACTTCCTCTCTGAAGGGTTTGAATTCTTCTAAAAACCTGTTCAAGGTTAAAGGCTCCTACTCTGAGGCCTGGCTCGAGTGTTCAGGCTTGTCTGGACCACTCGAGGCCCGAGATTTCTTCGGGGGCTTCTCGGGCGTGACCGAGGGGGTGTTTCTGTGGCGCATTTTTCATGTAGACCTTCATCAGAGTTCAAACTCACCAAACCAGAGCCCACGATGACTGAATAACAAGGTTAAGTAGCTGTGAAGGGTTTTAGGTAGATTTAGAAGTCCAAAACCATCAATTATTAAGTCGGGAGGCTGGAGCTGCACGGAGGAGCTTCTATGCCATACCCTGCATCACGTGGTCTCCCCTTTGTAATGATTTTATAGCAATGCAAGATACTAGGCTGAATACAAATGAGGAAGTGAAACAAGCTCAGAAAGGTTGGAAATGGGGCCCCTCTTTGAGATCCATCAGGGAAGAAAGGTGTTCTGGGGTGGGGATAGCTTTCACAACACATGAAGTAAAAATTGCTAAAATAATAGATTTAGCACCAGGGAGATGTTTCATAGCTGATGTCATTTTAAAACAGATAGCCCTTAGGATCATTACTATATATAATCCCCAAACTAAAGCAAGTAGAAACCATTTGATGAAGAATTTTGATCCCTATTTACACGTGTCAAAATTGGTTTTATGGAGGGGAGACGTCAACTGTGGTCTGATGAAAGCAGATTGGGACAGTAGGTTGGAAACAATTTTGTGATACAATTTGTCTTAAAGAAATTTTAAAAAATTGGGGGTTGGAAGATGCTTGCCAATTAAAAAATAAAAAGGTAGAATATACATATGTCAGAGGGCTCTTATCTACATGAATAGATTTTTGGATGGAGTCAAAAAAAGAAGTGATTACAGAAGTTAAAACCTTTCCAATAGAAACATCGGATCATTTAGGGGTCAGAGTGCAATTGGACTTAGGGAAGTATATGTTTATGAGAAGAGGGTTTTGGAGAATGAATTCAAAGAAGCAGCAGGATGAAGGATGTAATAGAAAAAATTTGGAGTTGCTAGAGGCTAGAGAAACAGTAAGGGAGCTATATGACACAAGCATGGAGTGGCGGGAGGATACCAAAAGAGATATAAAGCAATTTATGGTAGAAGAATCTCAGAGAGAGGAATCCATGAACTATAAAACATAGTTAGGTCTCAGAACTAGATTGTAAAAACTATGTACAAACCAGGCTAAAAATAGAATAAATGAGACAGAATAAATAGAGGAAATTAAAGGGCAAATGAGAAAATATCAATATAATAGAGTGAAGTCCCTAATTGTGGAACAAAAAAGTGGAACCCAAGGTACAAAATTTCACATGAATCCTTTTGACAGAAATAAAGAGAGAATAGAGAATAGGGTAATGTATGGGTTGATGGATAAAGAGGGGAAGGTACAAACAGATATAGGGCATATAACACACATAGTGCAAGAACATGTAAAATCCAAATTCCAAAAGGCAAGGGGTGTAAAAAGAGCAGAGTTGCTGTTAGGGGCAAAACTTCCAAGTTTAAATATAATTGAGGCCAATGCACTACAGGGCAGTATAGATGAAAATGAAGTATGAAAAGCCATACAAACCTTAACTCTAAATACAGCACCAGGGATAGATGGCATTCCGAATAGTCTTTATAAAAAATATGTAGCACAGATTGCTCTAATGCTGACGTTAATGTATAATGAGATTTTGGAGGGAGGAAAGATGTCAGACAGCATGAAATTAGGAGTAACCATTTTTTTACATACAAAAGGGGATAAAGAAAACATAGAAAACTGGAGGCCAATAAGCCTACTTATCTCAGACTACAACATTTTGGCAAAAATAATAAATAAAAGAATGCTGACCTTTGTAAATAAGTTAATATTACAAATGCAGTCATGTGTGGTAGCTGGGAGGCATATTCAGCAGAATTTAATTTACATGAGGGTAGTCATTAATGAGGGTCAAAGGAAAGGTTTACGAGGTACTTGTATGCAATAGACCAGGAGACGGCATTTGATGCAGTTCAACATTAGTATATATGGGATGTTTTAGAAACATATAATTTTCCACTAAGGTTGGTTAATTTAATAAAGGCACTATATACAGAGGCACAGGTATACACAATGATAAATTAAGCAATAATGCACAAGAGGGTGTGGGTTGTGCTGGGATAACCACACGCCTGGTTGGTTGGGCACGAGGCCACAGGCCAAGTGCATCCAGCGTCCCAGAAGTAAGGTTATCCCAGCACAACCCACACCCTGGAGTGCATTATTGCTATTATACAATGGCTCGTTATTATACAAAATAAAAAAATAAAAATTAAAATTTTTTTTTTTAGAAGATGTTTAGTGTGGCAATATATCTCTGTGTCTTAGGTGAATGGCATCCAACTCATCAACCAAATCATCATCATCCAAGGCATCCAAAGCAATACAATGAGGTTGTGCTGGGATAACCTCACTGTGCCAGGGACACACTGACCAATCAGAGACCAGAAAATGTTCTTGCCATTGTATAATGACCATTTAGAGACACCCATGTATGTTAAAAATGGGGTTTGACAGGGGTGTCCCCTAAGCCCACTATTGTATGTATACTGTTTGGATCCAGTGCTCTGGTGCATTGAGAATGATAAAGGAATAAAGGAAATAAAATGGGGATCGGAAGGATTACAGAAAATACATGCATATGCAGATGACAGTGTTATTCTGGTTAAAGAACAAGAATTGGGGCAAAAGATGCTGGAGCTATTTGCAGTGAACAGTGGCTATACAGGGATTAAAATAAATGCAGGTAAAAGTAAAATTTACCTGTTGAGGACGTTAATAGATAGGCAGAAGGGGCTTTAGAGGTAACTCAAGGGTATATAAATATTTTAGGGGTTGACTATGGCAGTGAAGCGGTAGCAGAAAGAAACTGGGAAAAGAAGTATAAGATAGCAAAAGGAAAAATAGTTGGAAGCCCTGGAGCATGACCAGGGAGAAGAGAATATATAACTGAAAACTTTTATTGTACCTACATTTTTACATATAGCTTACATATTTCCTGTACCACAGGAGATGCAGACAAAGATTTTAGGTTTGTTTTTTCGAATGTTGTGGGGTTCGAGGTTAAACCCTATTAAATGAGGGCATACGTACTGTGCAGTGAAGCAGGGGGGGTTGAAATATGATCCATCCTATAGTGCTTTTTCTGAGTATATTTTTTGCGCAAATTTGGTATCCTTCATTAAGGGTGAGGGGGTAACATGGAGAAGCCTGGCCCAAAGGTGGAGCCAAATAATGTTTAAAAACATAGTTGTAAAAGGGACATAAAAGGGAAGCAAGAAGTCCCATCTTACATGGAAGCATGTAGGAAATACATGACACAATGGGGGATTACTGTGGACTTTCTTTTAAGGAAAAACAGGAAACAAGCATATGAGAATAGTAGAGAAAAACTACTATGTAGAACCAGTCTTTCAAGTAGAAGAGGGAATAGACATAAGGAAAATTTTGGACACTACGCTGGAAAAAAAATTCTGAGGAAAATGAAAGAAACAGTATGGCTTTGTAGTCATGGGAAACTAAACATAAAGGTTAATCAAAGATATAAACAGAAGGAAGAAAGAGTTTGTGCAGAAATAAACTGTGGTATGACAGAAGAAAATATGGAGCATCTGTTTTTCGAATGCTCTTTTATAAAGGATTTTGGGAGAGATTGGCCAGTTTTTGGAATACGAAGGTGTTCAAGAAAATGTCATATAATACTTTAATATATGGGCAATTATCAAAAGAGTGGGAACAATGGAACACACATACAGTATACTTCATCTTTAATAATTTTAAAATGGTGTATTTGGCAAGTCAGATGTCAAAGGGTTTTACAAAGCAAGGATGTGACTATACAAGACTTAATATGAAAAGTACAGGATGAACTTGATAAAGTATACCAAGAAGAATGTGCTGTGTTTGGGGAAAATGGGAAGAAACTATGGGAACATGTGACAGGTTTAGGGTAATATACTAGATTACAATAGTTGGTTCAGGTTAGATAAGTAAAGTAAGGAAAAAGTTGTGAGAATATAAATGTGATTGTTTTTTCTTTGTTTGTTAAACTCTATGTTTATTTTTGGTCTGTAAATAAAAACATCCCCTACTCTTTTCGAGAAGTACCATGGGATCTTTAACAGCCACCTGAACTACCACCAGAACAGTCAGATGGGACCTCAGGTTAATGTCTCATCTGAAAGACAGCACCTCAGGAGTGCAGCACCCCCCTCATGCTGCATTACAGTGTCAGTATTGGGATTTAACCAAAGTGTCTGGTGTGGGGATAGAACCCACAGCATTCTGATCTCCCAGCCTCAAAGGCAAGTGTGCTACCTGCTGAGTCATTGACAATGCTGGAGGGGGAAGGGAAATTGTTTAACCAGGAAAGGCACACTAAGCCAGAGTTTGTTTCTAAGTGCAACTTGGGAGCACAAGGAAGTCAAGTGACTTGCTCAGGGTCACACAGTATGCAAGTGGGGGATGATGGGATTCAAACCCAGGTCTCCAGGTTTGTAGCTCAGTGTCCTTCACCACTATGCTATATTGCCTTTTATTCTATAGATATACTATATATTGTATACTATATATATATATATATATAGATTGATACAATAGGGGTGAGACAAATGAGCAGTGGATAAATCCATGTATCTTACACACAGTGATGTAAATCCTGGTAGAAAATCACACTGATTTTTTTACCAGAAATATCACAGTGGGATAATATTTTACATTTATACATACTGTGCTTACCTCACAGGCTGATATCACTGTGCTGATGTCAGGCTGAAACTCTGCCTAAAACAATCACTACCCTGATCTCTTAATTACATCCTGACCAATCAGAAAACTCAGCTGAACTCTGCTGAAGTAGATAACATCACTCTAGGCAGCTTAATCTAACACAGCAATCAGGAAGGAACCCCTCCAAACCCTCAGTAGCCTAGGAAACTAATCAGTATATCAGTTCCACCTACACCTCACCTGCTAGCCCTAGAAAAGTGCACTGTGTTCCTGCAGAGAACCAAAACAAGCTGACAGCAGCCAATTTCATACTGACAAGAAGCCAACGCAGAGCAAAGCCTTTCACATCCATGAATACCTCAGCCATCAATGAATACAGCCTGCTTCATCACAAAAGGCAAATTAGTGTTTCAGCTTGTTTTAGCAGAAGTTTCTTTTTATGTCCTGTGTCATCTTTGTTTATTACACTTGATAAAGTGAACAAAAAAAAAAGTTTTGGAAATCCCTTTTGTATAAATTGGACACATGATGTGTAGTCGTGTGCTATGGAAAATAGTTTCACTCCTGCATCATGACCTGTAGATATTCTCACTCATGTATTCACCACTCATGAGTATCCAGAGGTCACTCTGCAGGAGTGAAAATATTTTTCATATCACACTCCTGCCCATCACGTATCCCCTATATCTACTATAGATTCACACTATCACATATTCTGGGCCTGCCAAAGGATTACTTAATTCTGTTCTAAAATACACACAGAATTAAATAGGCTGTGGAATGTCCCCATCCCTTTGGAATTTAAAAATCTGGTCCTGGGGTGAAAGTTAAGGAAATAGGGAATAAATACTAACACGGCCTTCTAAGAACCCTAGTATACATGCTGCAGAAAAATAAATCATGGCCAACTGGCTAATTGTAACAACTCACTCCTTCGAATCCTGGATCAATACTGTTCAAGACATTAGGAACATGGAGGGGTTGATAGCCAAATCAAGGCTTAGTCTTAAGAAACATGCTGAATTATGTGTAAAATGGGACTCCAGCTTGGCCAGAGATTCATCTTATATTGTGGAAATAGCAGAATTAAGTGGGGGAGAGCTTGGGTTTCAGCCTCAGTTATTCACATAGAAATAAACCACACTAGATTCCACATTTTAGACATACTCCTTCCCTATATAACAGAATACATCCAAATTACAGGTATCAGTGTGAGTTTAGTTACACCAAGGTTGGCATAGCTATTGACTGTTTCTCTGTTTGAAGTATTCTATAGCTTGAGAAGGAAGTCACACAGACTGGAAGACATAAAGTAAGATGTAAAATTACAAGTGATCGGTTAACAATGCATACAAAAACATACATTAGAGTAATAAATGGCTTTATTGTTCATGTTAACAATCATCTCATTGCAGAACAAAGCTGTTTTAATGATAATATGGTGCTATGACTTGTAATGAATTTCCTTCTCATAATAAAGCTATGTTTAAAAAAAAAAGATAATTATACTAAATCAAATAGTGCGCTGGGGGTCCTCCCAAGTCAGGTTCCAGAACATCACAAGATGTCTGTGACCCTACTGTCACAATGTCTTTCATGATGAGTAGTCAGAATGTTTGGATACACTAAGCAATTAAAGGCAATAAAGCAATTAACGAATGAGCACCCTGTCTATTCTTGCTAGCACTTCACAAAACATCCTGGTTAAACCTTGACAGTTCTCAAAGCAGTTGACTGCTTAGTTCTTAGTCATGCTTTATATTATATGGTATTATGTTGCTAGCTATGATCTGGTCTCTAATCCAACCATGGCGCTATTCAGTCATTTGTTGTGGATCTCTTCTTCTTTATTGTGGACTTACGCCTATTTCAATAGTACTGCGGGCCCTTACTGTAATTATCGCCATCTCAGGGCCTTGTATCAGGGGTTCTAACTGTAATGTATCTGTATTGTATCATTGTTTGGTTGTATTGATTCTACTTGTACCATTTGTTATGTATTATTCTTTGACTGCATTGTATATGCCATCTTGATGACCCATGTCGTTCCTAAAAATGGTCCCCTGGACCAGTGTACCTACCCGGTTATAAAATAAATATAATAAAAAATAAACACAGAGAGTGTCAGCAGAAATACACCACTGGTCCATCAAGACTGCCCTGCAACACCCTATGACCTGTTGTCTAGCTGGTGGTTTCGTCCTTGCCTCCTCCCCACATAACTAGACAAGACGGAAGCGACGCTGGACACTACAGTACATTTGGAAAAAATTAAATAAAACATTGCACATAATAACCAAAGCATGGAAGCATCCAAAACAGTATCTTAGTGTGACTGCTAGTGCATGTCTACTTAAATGTCTTTTGGGATATTTATTTATTTACTGGATTCTGGTTACAAGGCAGGCCCACTAAAACAATATCCCTTTTCCAGGGGTGACAAGGGGTTAATTTACACAGAAGTCAACATTGAAATACAGTATATACAGAGGCACAGAGAAACATATAGGATAGGAAATCATGACATTTTAAAATGACCTGCTTTCTCTCCACAAAAACACCAACTGCAGTTACTTGTTAGGGACCATTCTCTTTATTTTATAAAGCAGTGCTAGGACTACTCAAAAGTTCTTATTTTGAATGTTAACTAAATAATTGCAAATCTTGAATATTTAAAAGCTAGCGCTGTAGGTTAGGGCACTGTGCTGCAAACATGGAGACTTGGGCTCGAATTCCACAGCCCCCACTTGCATACTGTGCAACCCTGAGCAAGTCACTTAACTTCCGTGTGCTCCCAGGTCACACTTGGAAACAAGCCTCGGCTTAGTGTGCCTTTCCTGGTTACACAATTTCACTTTCCCGTTATATTTTGTGTTGTCAAATAGTCCTCTAGTTGGCCTTTTTTCCAAGGAAATCGAATACATTGAATGGTTCTACATTTCTAACAAGGAGCATTTATACCAGTGTTTTCCTACAGTAGTTAAACATTGATGACTATCCTTGCAGGTGTTTTTTGGAAGCATCTCATGCACTGCAGTCTTCTCCACCAACATTATGCTGGCTGTAACTTCTATCCTCCTGTACTGTACATTGTAATCTTCATCTGCTTATAAACTGCACCACACGTATAGTAAGCAATCGCTTACTGCATAACACACTGTGTTGTTTCATGATTCTCCTGGCAACACACACTGTGAACAGTGTCTCCCAATGACACAAGGGCTATAGTCCTATTCTGTTTCACATGCTCTGCAAGGTATATTTTCCTGTGTCACACACGTTGCAATATTCCTTTTGTGCTACAGGCACTATAATCTTCCTCAACACCCAACTATAATCTATCTCATCTAACAGTACTAAAACTGTCATCTTTTTCCATTCATCACACACACACACACACACACACACACACACACACACACACACCACATAAGGTATGCAACACAAATCTCTTTTTCATTATCATAACAAAAAATATATTTTTTTTATCTTGGATTGTGTACAGCCCTTTTTTATCAAGTATCACATGCTATAATCTTTCTGTACCTGTGTCAAAAGAACTATAGTGCTTATCTTCCAGCACTATACACATACTACACATTTTCTCTTATATCACAGTCTTTGGAGGGGGGAGGAAGTACCAAAAGACCCACAAAGGAACCACTCACAGTTATTTGCCAGCTAGACATCTGTCCAAATGTTGGACCATCTAGTAGGCGGTATCACTGACTCCCTATTTCACTGCAGCAAGAACCGATACACATTACATTTGTGTCTGTGTGTGGCCACTAGTCATGACTTTGTGTTGCAAACAGATACATTACGTTTCTCCAAAATGACAGCAAGGCTGCTCCGATGCAATCAGTCAGATGCTGATGTGGCATGCATTTGGTCCATTTTGAGTTCCCAGTGAATAGTACATTCCATTTTGCAAGGCATTTTCTAACATACACTGAATTAGCAATGCAGTCACATTTGAAACAGAACATAAGTAGCCAATCTGAAGCACATTGTCTCAGCTGGCTGGTAATGAGCTGGAAATGAAGTGCAAAGTAACTTCAGAGCAGTCTGTATTGTAGTCTCTATTTATTTATTTATTTAGTTATTTATTTATGTATTTGATGACCGGCTAGGTGCACTGATCCGATGGACCATTTTCAGGCATGAGCCAAGCCACTAGCATGGCACATCAAGTAAGGCATATACAGGTAGTGCAAACAGTATAACAGGCAAAAAGTTCAGTGCAGGAAGCATGGTACATAGGGACAATACACAAATTGAGATTACAGTATAGAACCAGGTACAGTAAACAGTTCAGAAGTAAGGGAATACAGAGTTACAATAATACGATCAACAGACAGTGAGTGCAATGATGCAGTCAGGAGGAAGGAGAGTACAAAATAAGGTAAGGTAAGGGGAGAGTGCAGAGCATGGTAGGGTGCCAGAGCCTCTAGTAAGGGCCCAGCAATATGGAAGGGGAAAAGGAGGGAAACAGGTGGGAAGGAATGTCCACTTACCCAGGAGAGCAAGAGCATTTGGCTTTTGACATCAGCCAGCCCTTGTAGTGGGTTTTGAAAGAGGGGTGAGAGGCGGACAAGCAGAGCATCATGGGCAGCTTGTTCCATAGGGAAGGGGCAGACCAGGAAAGGGTTTCACTTCCCATGGCAGAAGAGACTCTAGGGAACTCCGGGGGGAAGGATGATTCTTGAAGGCACCTGGATGCCACTCTGCCAGTAAGGAGGGATGAGAATGGGGACAGGTGGCCGGCTCTGAGGGTATTGTCTATTATACAGAGAAGGGCAAAGTTGAACCGTCCTTGGAAGGGGAGCCATCCCAGCGACTGGTGCATGTCGCAGTGGTGGGTTGAGTAGGAAGACTGAAATGTAAAACGGCATATTCTGCTATAAGCTGAGTTGAGCCTGGACAGTAAGTGCAGAGGACATATTGGAATAGATGGCAGTACAGTAGTCAATAAGAGGGATAATGGTGCCTTGCACAAATGTAAGGTGCTCTTCTGAGGTCAAGAACTGTTTATGGCAGTAGGCAGCAAGTTTCTGGTTTGCCCTGCGCACTATGTTGTTGACATGTTCCAAGAACTCAAAGGGAGGATCCAGGGTAACACCTAGGTATGTCAAACTAGGAACATTTTGGAGGGAGGGGCCTTCTGGAGAGAGCACTAGTAGAGAGGAGTTCGACTTGGTAACCTTGATGATTTATGGTTTGGAACTGAACAGCATAGGTTTTGTTTTCTTTTCATTAGCCAAGAACCTGTTAGAGAGAAACCAATTATAGGCAGCACCATTGTTAATGGTTAAAGCAGAGGAGATATTTCTTAGGGACTTGTTGCTATGGAACAGGATGAGATCATCCGCATAGAGAAGTGGGAGTTAATAAATATGGAAAATAGAAGGGGGCCCAGGATGGAGCCTTAAGGAACCACTGTGAAGACAGGAAGAGCAGGGGAGGAGGCAGCACCAATATTTACCGATTGGGACCTGCCCGAGATATAACTCCAGAACCAGGAGGAGGTCTTAGTGAGTGGAGAAGCCGAGGGGAAGGAGACTGCAGTGGAGGAGGAGGAGGTGGTTGACCAGGTCAAACGCCTTAGTCAGACCCACAAATATGGCACCCGTGCCCTTACCAAAGTCCATTTTTAGTGAACTGTGCAAAGCCTGATGTGGTGCTATGGCACTTATGGAACCTATGTTGTTGGGGGCACTGCAGGTTATATTTTCTGAGATGATCAGAGAGCTGGAAGTGTACAATTTTCTCCAGTTGTTTGCTTAGGTGAGGGAGAATGGAGAAGGGCCCATAGTTATCAGGGGAGAGAGGGTGCTCAGCTTTGAATATTGGCACTACATTGGCATGTTTCCAAGAGGCAGGCATAGTAGATGAGGTCAGGGCCAGATTGAAGATGAAGGTAAGGGGTATAGTGATAGCAGGAGAGATGAGCCTAAGAAAAGAGGTGGAAAGAACATCACTGCCAGGGCTTCCCCCAGTGGGGAGGGACTTCAGGAGCTTAATGGTATCATTAAGGCAGATGGTTTGAAAGTAGAAAGGTGGTGGTGGGAGGGTGCTGGCGGGGGAGGAGCACTTCTCCTGACAACAACAGCAAGGAGGAGAATGGGAGTGAAGTTGCTGAGGTAGATAGAAAGGTCCAAATATTTTTTGTTGAAGGCCTGCACAAACTCTTATGGATCAGTCAGTGGGCCAGAGGAGGAGGTGAGTTGGGTGACTTGTCTATGTGTTTGGGGATTTAGCACAGACCTGAGAGAAACCCAGAAATGTTGGGGGTCCCTAAGGTTGTCATGTTGTAAGTTAAAGTAGAATTTGTTTCAGTGACTTGGAAGTTTGCTTACAGGTGTTATGTAGGTGTCTGTAATCATTCCAGAGTTGGGGGGAGGCTGACGTTTTGTAGGCTTTCCATTTGCTGTCTCTCTCTTTCATCAGAGCCAGTAGCTCTTTAGAGATCCAGAGGTGCAACCCTCACACCCTATGGGTAGTGAGAGGGAAGTGGAAGTCCTCAACTCAGAGGAGGGCATCCACGAGAAAGCTGACACATCTGAACAGGAGTACAGGGAAGTTCAGTTTACTACTTTAACATCCTCAAGGAGACTGGCGGTGTCCTGACAGTTAAAGTTTCTGAAAGACAGGTATTGGGGGGGGGGCATTTGTTCTTGGTGGACCAAATGATGCAAGTAGGGGAGTGGTCGCTTATAGAATCTAACAAAATCCCCGCCTGAAGAACCATGTCCTTCCAATTAGTGGCCACCCAGTCAAGCAGGGAGTAATTGAGCATACAGGCACTGTGTCTGGTGGAGATGGAGATGGTTTGCACCAGATTGTGTAGCTTGAAGAGACTGGCATAGTCAGGTTCCGAGGCACTTAACCAATTGAGATTGAAGTCTCTGAGTAGTATAGTGTCCCAGGTTGGAGTGAGTTGACCTAGGCCGTCAAGGAGGTTAGATAAGCCAGGTACTCTCCCATTTTGGGGTTATAGCAGCAACCCAGCTGGAATTTTTTAGAATTACCCAGGGTTAATTCAGCAGAGAGCCATTTACTGGGAGATTGGGGATCAGAGCAATTAACAGTGGTAGTTAAAATGGGGTTCCTTTACATACAGGGTCACGCAACCACCCTTCTTTTTACCTGGTCTGTCCAGGCGAAGCAAGGAGTTACTCGGTAGCATTCTCTTCCTTTAACATAAGAACCACCATTTTTATCTTGCTATGTCACATGCACTGTATGTCTGTAACTACTTAGAGCATGTAACGCACATTATGCTTATTCTCCATTGTCACATGTTCTGTAAGTGACCATTCTTCTAGGTCACATGCACTAAAATTCTCTCTTCTGCATCAAATGCACGGTTGTCTCCTGTGGCCCATGTACCATGATCATTCTGTAGTGCAGCTGCTTGGCTCATAACTTTATGTCACATGAAAGTGATCACTCACTTGGGTCACAGTTCTTCTCACAGGTACACCTTGTGAATAGGGAAATATAAAGCCCTAATGGTGTTATACTGTATAAATACATTTTATTACTACTTATCCTTCCTACATCATTTCACCATGATTGTTTCTCTCCTGTGTCACATTCACTCTCATCTTTTCTCTTTCACAGTATAGTATACTATGCCCACTACTGTCTCTCCCTTTAACAGATAATACTTTCGCTGTAAACCCTTAAAGGGGAAGTAAACATTGCAGGTGTCACTCAAATTGTGAAAGCCCATAAAAAGATCTTTTAAATTAGGTATTTGTCTTACTTGAAGGTACTAGGAGTCTTGAGATATGAATATATACTGTAAGTAATCTGTAAATTAAAACATAGCAACAGCCATTTCATAGAAACATAGAAATCTGATTACAGAAAAGGACCCCTTGGCCCATCCAGTCTGCCCCTATCCATCTCCATAGGTAGCCCTAGACCTACCTCTTGGCACTCACCCCTGTGCCGCCCTGGATGGAGATTCCAGTCCCCTCTCTTCTTTCAGGTTTATCCCCTTCCTTCTTCTGGTTATTCCCATGTATTTATCCCATGACCTCTTAAACTCCCCTACCATTTTGGCCCCACCACCTCTTCTGGCAGTCTGTTCCAGGGGCCCACCACCCTCTCCATGAAGTAGTACCCTCTTTTTTTACCTCTAAACTTTCCTCCCTCCAACTTCAAACTGTGCCCCCTTGTTTTTGGACTTTCTTTCCTCCAAAAGATGCTCCCTTCGCTCATCTTGAAATCCCCTTCAAATATTTAAATGTCTCAATCATGTATCTCCTCTCCCTCCTAATTTCCAGGGGATACAGATCAAGGTCTTCCATCCTCTACTCATAGGTCTTCTGTTGCATGCCATGCACCATTTTGGTCACCCTCCTCTGGACTTTCTCCACCCTGTCTATATCCTTATGTAGGTGAGGTCTCCAGAACTGGACCCCTTACTTTAAGTGGGGTCTCACCATGGACCTGTATAGGGGCATCAACACTTCCCTCCTTCCGCTTGTTAAACCCCTCCCTTAGCATGCCAGCATTCTGGTTGCCTTTCCTACCACTTTTTTTGCACTGGTTTGCTTCCTTTGAGTTGTCTGACATGATAGTCCCCAAATCCCTCTACTGCACCATTACCAAAACCTCCTCACCCTCCTCAGTGTGTACTTGGCCTTTGTGTTTTGTGCCATATGTACATTACTCTGCACTTCTTTGCATTAAATCCTAATTGCCAACTTTCCGACCACCCCTCCAGTTTTATCAGGTCCTGCCTCATTGTTTCCACCCCCTGGAATGTCCACTCTACTGCAAATCTTTTTATTGTCCACAAATAGGCAAATCTTCCCTTTCAGTCCCTCTGCAATATCTCCAATGTAGATGTTAAGAAGGATGAGTGCCAATATTGACCCCCTGGGGCACCCCACTTTTCACCTTTGCCTCCCCAGGGTGCTCCCCATTTACTACCATCCTTTGGTATCTGTTGATAAGCCAGCTTGTCACCCATTTAGTAATTTTAGGCCCCAATCCTAAACTGCCCAACTTGTTCACAAGCCTCCTGTGAAGGATGGTTTCAAATGCCTTGATGAAGTCCAGATAGGCCATGTCCACCAGCACCTTCCATATCAACCACCCTCATCATCCAGTTGAAAAATTCAATTAGGTCCATCTGGCATGACCTTCTTCTGTGAACCCATGCTGCCTGTTATCTTGGAGACCACTGGCTACAAGGTAGTTGACAATTCTTTCCTTTAGAAGTGCCTCCATAATCTTACCTACCACTTAGGTACAGCTGTCTGTACAATAACATCCCACCTCCGTCCTGCCACCACTCTCATGTAGCCACACCACATCTGCCATTTCCAGTTCCCTTGAACCCTCCTTGTGTCTAGTGACAGATTAAACAGTCTTATAAATGATGCTGCCAGTTCCTCTCTAAGCTCCCAGAGCATCCTTGGATGTAGGGCATCCAGACACATTGCCTTATCTACCCTCAACTTTCCCAGTTCCTACTGACCCCTGCCTTTTTCAAATGGGCTAGCGTCTACCTCCTTGCCCTCTGTGCTCCTAATGTAATCTTGAAACAAAGAGGGATGTCACTGAGGGGAAAGACTATATGTTGCAATTACAGCTTGCCCCTCAGTGACATCACTTTCTGTCTCAAGATTCCATGAAATGGCTGCTGCCTTATTTTGATTCACAGAGATGGTTCAGATATTTATATTTCAGGATTCCTGACACCTATGAGGAAGCTCAACAAATTGTTTTGAAATATCTTTTCATGGGCTTTCACAATTTGAGTGAACACTGCAATGTTTACTTCCACTTTAATAAACCACTTTTCACACTCTGTACCAGAATAAGGGGGTTGACACTTCTTTCAGTATTGCGATAAAAAAGTTTTGATTTAGAACATTATAACTTACAGTGTGCTGATGCACAAGTGACTACCAAGCAGCAATTTGTTTTACTTTGCTGGTATGCACATGGTGCAAGCCCCATGCTATGTGTGCAATTATTATAAAAAGAAACGGATTTTTAAATTAAAATGCAGATTTAGAGAAATACATATTTGTGTATAATTAAAAATATTTTATCTGGTTAGGCATGCAAGTAAAAAATAAATGAATAAATAAATAATGTACCAACATCGATTTAAATTCTGTGTTACAGGCGCTGTTGATGTCCATTTTAGTTCATAGTTGTCCGGTTAGGGTTTCACTCTCTTACAGTGTATATATAATCAATCTTAAATAGTCTGGTTCATATTTTAACTCACCAGTCCAGGATTCATGTACAGTCTCTTTGGATTTGTTTAACTAAATCAAACGCAAGTCAAAAAAGTAAATCTTGCATAACTCAGTGGAAAGTACATTTCCTCAGCTTGTACTTTACTGAGTAATTTCCCATGTGTTCATTCATAGAAATAAAACTCGTAAAGTGCAGCAACTGTTGAAATTGCTAGTTCCTGTCTTCAATCTACTTGTGATAGCAGTTTCATGGAAAAACTACTCTAAAAAAATAAGTAACAGAGGCAAAACAGTGAGAAATGGAAAAGAAAATATCGTTGCAGAATTGGTCAACAAGCTTTTAATGAAAGGGACACTGTCAGCTTTTTCATCAGTTTTAATGCCCTTGTAATGTTATTGCCTGTTTGCAGAGCTGTAGTCAGTAATGGCCCTGAGTCACTTTAAACAGCATATGTGCCTTATTAAATACATTTTTTGTTAATAGAAAGACTTTTGGTCAAACTGACAGAAATTCAAGGTCTGTTCCTTCCCATGCATCACCGACATACAGAATGGTACTGCAGGAAGCCAAACTTGTGCATGAGTGAGTTCAACAATTTTGGTGGCATGTAAAAAAAACTTATTGTTGAATTGTCCTGTGTGTGCTTATGTCCACTGTATACATACTTTTTAAAAAAATGAGGGCTATTTCCTTGAGTATTTCTTGTTTGAAAAGCAAAACTGGGACTCCGTAATGTGCTCATGCATGAATTCCATGTCCCACAGTGCCATTCTGTATGTGAGGGATGCCTGGGAAGAAGTAAACCTCGAATTACTGTCAGGTCAACCAAAAGTCTTTTTATTTAAAAAACATATTTAATAAGGCACATATGGTGTTCAAAGTGATTCAGAGCCATTACTGACTATAGTTCTGATGACAGGCATTAATATTACAAGGGTTCTAAAACTGATGAAATAGGTGACAGTGTCCGTTTATTCTACAGCTGTGCTCAGGAGATAGAGGAGTATATTTATTATTGTTATCCTTGGGGTAGTACCTAAAGCAGTTATCACAGTGCTGTGCTAGAAGAGGGCAATCTCTGGGGTAAGAGTTTATAATACAATCCCCGCTGTCCATTTCTGGTTGTTATCTAGGTAGATGCTGGAGATTCCAATGGCATTTGGATGACCTGACCAATGGCCTGTTTAATAAATAAGAGTCTAATGCAGTTGTCTACAACTGCATTTGGGAACTCACTGAGTGCAGGATGCCTGCTCTGATGATCGTAAATTATCTGTTCTTAACAATGCTCCCTAAGCTTCGAAAAGTTGGCACAATATTTTCATTACTAAGCACTGATAAGTGACAATATGCTTTGAAAGCTACATATGTTGTAAACCTGATCGTTAGTAAAAAAAGGTTTGTTTTAAATCTCTTTGAATATACACAAATACATTTTTACCAGCACTTCTGTATCACAGCGTTTCACTGCTTTTCGCCTTTTAGTTCAATTTAGTTAGTTACAAAAATAGTGGGTAAGTTGTTAACTTGTTACAGTCCCTCCAGAGCGACTAGAAATTGGCACTCCAAAATGATGACATTGCCAAATTAGGCTGAAATGAACATGCATATTTCTTTTTTTTTTTGAGTTAATCTTTTTATTAAGAATTATTAAGTATTCAACAAGATAACATATGTCTTCCAAATACATGAATATATATGAGCATACAGAAGAAAAGAAATAACAGCTTATGATCACAAACATTGTAGGATAATTGACAAGGAATCTTGTACTGTAAGTGCTGAATGAAATGTTACAAACCTTGAATTAGAGGAAGAACATAAATTGTTTAGACTAGGAGAGAAGTATATAATATACATTAAGACACAGATGTATACAGTCATATTGGTATGATAACATAGTGTAACTATATTACACAGCAGTGGATCATATATAATCAGGAAGACTTAGAAAAATAATTGAGTATTACAGGAATAGAACGAATAGAAGAGATAAAAAGAAGAAAGGAAGATAGAGAAGAGAATGAGAAGAAGAGAAAAGAAGAAAGAGAAAATGGGACACGAGACTACAACATGCATATTTCTGAGGCAAGGATCCAATAGTTAGTAGGAGCTGAGTTTGAAAGTGGCTACCTGACAGCTTAAACATACCCTTTGATGAAACTTTAGTAAACAAAGTGAAGGGCATGATTAGTCCGTATTAACAAGGCTAACTCGAGATTTTATTGCACTTGAGAAAAAAAACAAGCAATAAACTCAGAGGGTTTTTCAGATAAATGAAACACAAAAAAAAGAGAGAGAAAAATATATAAACCACAGATGCAGTAGCAAACATCAAGAGATAGAAAAAGAAAATAATTACAGTAGTTCTCAAGGAATATCATCCAAAATACACAAAAAAAGTGCAGCTGGGGTATACCAGGCAAGGTCCACCTTCAAGTAATAGGAACATCAGAGTCTGTAATTCAAGGCAGACTACCAAAGAGCAGCCTGCAAAGATCGATGTTCAGCAGCACAAATCAACCTCAGGTCTTTCATAATTTTCCCCACGAGTTCAAGATATAAGGTCTGCTTTTGTTGCAAGGTGACTAAACATTGAGCAGTCCATATTTGCCATTTACACACAGTAAATATAACTTCTAACGTTTCCCCATTCCAGGCATGCCATGAATCGGATACCTCACCACACAACAAATTATCAAGAGAAATAGAAGCAAAAATCAGAGCCTGCCATGTGGTAGCCAGAAAATCCCAAAATCCAGTGATAAAACAACAGTGAAAAAAAAAAGGTGGTCCACTGTTTCAATCAGTGAAATACATTCTAATCTACTGCAATACCTGTCACTCAGTTGCTTATGCTTATGGTTACCCTTCACATTTAGTATATCATGGCAACTAAGCCAGTGCATAGCCCACATCTGGGGGGGGATCCTGGGATTCTGCAAGAACTGCAGAAGATGTACCCTTTTATCAAATGGACAATGATCAAAAATTATCTGGATATGAGAGTATCTAATAACATAAATTACAAATGTTTCCTCTGCCCAGAAATTATCCCTAAAGTAGGCATCTTCCATTGCCACAATCTAGCAAATGTCTCCCTCCAATAGATAGAGGCAGTAGGCAACTGCTTAACCACCCTCAAAGTACCCTCTTCCCACTCCTGCAACCATACCTGGATCGAGTCAAAAATCCAAGGCTCCCAGCCTTTGTCAGTAAGAATCACGCTGCGCCAAGTCAAGTTTTGCCTCCCAGTTATAGATATCCAGACATATCACACCAAAAAAATTCCTAAAATCTGAATAGGACCTGTACAAAACTGTATTCCTCCCAGAGTCACCAAAGCCAGGCCATCCTGTCCCACCCAGTGACCTACACATTTTTGAAGGTTAAGACTTGCTCCTGCCACTGCTCCAAAAGTGTAGCAGAGGTGCAAGGCAGCCAGTATGGAGCCAGTATTCTGTAACAATGAACACATGTCATCCGCGTAAGCCAGAAAGGGACAGACATGTAATGTGGGGGAAGAGCAATCGATGAAAGAGCAGGAAAGGACTGTAACATTTGCAGTAAAGGGTCTAAAAAAACCACATACAAAGTAGGACTGAGGAGGCATCCCTGTCGAACCCCTCGCTTAATTCCAATCAAAGGGCCATGTCAGCCATTAACTAGAGGAAACTCCATTGCAGTAAGGTAGAGTAGCTGAAGCCATTGAACAAACCCATGTGGAATCTGAAATTTAGCCAAAACTAACCACAAGAAGTCATGTTGAACCGCATTAAAAGCTTATTTCTGGTCTAAGGGCCAAACATAACCATTTACCAAATTTAAAAGTCCTTTCTCAAAAATTTCTCTAAGCACCATCAAGTTATTTTGGATAGAGCATCCAGGGACAGAGGAGGTTTGACAGACTGAAATCAACTCAGCAGCCACCAACATCAGGCAGTTTGCCAAGATTTTGCAAAGTAATTTAAAATCAGTGTTCAATAAACAGATCAGTCTACAATTAGTCATTGCTTTTCCATCCCCTGATTTAAATAAATAAACTAAGGAGCCCATGTTAAAGGATAATGGTAGAGAAGTACTTTGCAAAAGACATTTATAAACGTGGGTCAATTCTTCCTCCCAATATGGGGCCAAGAATTTATAAATTTCTGATGGTAAACCATCAGGGCCAGGGGCCGTGTTCACCTTTAAAGACCGAATGGCATCCATGACCTCCGATGAAAGTAAGGCAGAAATAAGATGTGCACCATCCTGTGAAGAGAGCCCAGGAAAATCAATCTGAGATAGCAACATGGTAGCCTGAATAGTATCAAAAGCCAGAGGGGCACATTTCTTCTCAGTATAATCAGCAACCACTGTCATAAGTTTAGACTGAGTCTGTACCAGCTGATCCAGAGTATTATATAAAGAGAACATTTCTTTATAACCAATACAGGAATTACAGGTTTCAAAGGGGCAGACTGAATCAAGAGAACCCTGTGTACCAAATTGTTGTTGATGTCGAGTAAATTGAGCATTTTCCAAATGAAATTGTTGCATTTGGGACTTAAAATATTGAATTTGAGAAGTGTAGTCAAGTTTAGTTGTAATGGACAGTGTAAACAATCTCTGGAAGCGGGTCTGAAAAGCTAAATAATTCTTATATTTGGTCAGACAAAAAGTCCTACTATACTGTTTCAAAAAATAAACCAGGTCCTGCTTAGTGTCCAGCCACCACTGCACAGCATTTTCATACAAGGTAAAGACAGATTTTCTGGCCACCACAAAATCTTTCAAAAACAAGGTAAAATCCACATCCACTAAAACAGAAGTATTCATCTTCCATGTACCAGGGCCCCTCAGAACAGTACTAACATCTCCAAGAGTAATAGACACCATCCTATGATCAGAAAATTCAGCCAACTGAACAACAGCACTCTGAACAGATAAGAAAGAAGAAATGAAAAAAAAATCAATCCTAATGGCCAAATTACCTTTAAAAAAAGTTGATGTATGTAGCCCAGTATGGGATGAAAAAGAATCGAGAAGCTTAGCCGTTTTAATCAGGGAGGTCAAAAAAAGAGAATCTGAATAAAGTTTAGCCATTGTGGAAGTATGTGTTTTGTCTTGTAATGATAAACCACAATTAAAATCACCACCAAAAATAACAAACTGCGATGTGTGTAAAAAAGGCTGAAGAGTCTTGAGCATCTCAACCCGAAGTGCCTTCGTTTGCGGGGCATAACAGTTAATAAGATGGTAGAAAACAATGTGAAACTGAACATCTAGAATAAGAACTTGGCCAGGGACCAAGTCATATAACTTAATCAAAGTCAGCTCCGCTGAACAAAACAAAATTCCCACCCCAGAAGCAGATTCCTGACCGATAGACCAAAATGAGAGGCCCGGGTACCATGCCCTAGTGGCTTGCAGTACTTCAGGCAATGTTTGAAATCTAACATCCTACAAATAAATAATTCCTGAAGTAGATAACATTAAACAAGAAAAAACAAGTCACATTTAGCAGAATTCTTAATACTGTTAACATTAAGAGAATGAAAAGCATGCCCAGCAGACAACATTTCAAAAAAGAATGGAAAATGGCACCCATCACTTCAGTCTACCCTTACAAGTAGCGGACCCCTTGTGTTTAGTTTTAGCTTTCTGCTTCTGAGCTCCAGCGTGCTCCACCGGTGCCTCTGTATCCGTAGAATGATCCGGCATAGAAGATTGTAGAGAGGAGGAATCAGAATCCTCCGAGGAATCCCCTGTAGACTGCAGGAGGTCATACTTATTTGAAAGAGGAAGTGCCCCAAGGGTCATCCGAGAGTCCAACAGCTTTCTGCCATGAGTCACTCTAGGAATAGCAGGGACCAAACCTGGTTGTTGCGGGGGAGGGGGTGGTCCCTTTGTCCCCAAGTCCAGATGTGCTGTAGACAGGGGATCTCAAGACAATGGAATAACAGCAGTGGAGTCCAGCAGATCACCAGGGGCCTGTGCTATAGAAAGGTGGGCTACAAGACCCTCACAGCCAACCACTGATCATGCAGTAGGCACGATGGGAGGAAGGGGTAAGGGAACACTAGAAACAGTAGGATGTGGGATCAGAGGCACAACTTCTCAGGATTTGTGCCACAGGGGCATCGGGGGCAGCAATTTCATCCCCTCCAGGAGCAATCAGGCCACCATCTCTTTCCCCATCCCTATGTTCTTTTTGGGCAAAGATTCTCTTTTTCTGCGCCAATGTAATGTAAAGTCTCTGTTCAGAACCATCAGCAAGATCGGGAATATTATGCGCAGCCCACTTACAGGATCAGAAGTTATGGCCAAGTGTATCACATAAGTTACAGTGCTCTTGTTCAACACAGTGGCCACCAGAATGGTATGGTATGGTATGGTAAAATTTTATTTATACAGTGATACAGCCATTAGGGTTCTGAAAATCCCTGTTCACAAGGCTTACCTGTTTACATTATGCAAAATTATTACAACTATACATTTATAACAATACAGTTTACAGAAAACTACAAAATACATCAGAGTTTTACAAACTCATCAATAACAGGCATATTAGCATTTTTAGATTTACATTAATTTCACCTATTACAACAACAACGAAAACTAAGTACGTGATTCGGGCCATTTTTAAAAACATGATCAATAGTTGTTAGTTCACGTAAAAAAGGAGGAAGACAATTCCAGCTTTTAGCTACTTGATACTGAAGGGTCATTTCACTAAATTGATTTTTTAACTTTGGTATTAAATCTCTAGCACCAGTTTTTCTTAAATTTAAACCATGTTTTGGTTTTTGTAATTTGTTTTTTAAGTTGTCTAAAGATTGATTTTTAAATATATTACGAACCTGATTTAGCCAGATTCCCCTACCCTGTAAGTCTAATGGAATCCAACCCAAATCCATATACATAGTGCAATGATGAGTTTTAAAATCACACCTTAACACAAATCTTGCAAGCTTATTATAAAGTGTATCCAAGTTATTTAAATGTTTTCTTGCTGTATGTCTGTAAATATGACTTCCATAGTCAATAACTAGCATTATTAATTGATTGATCATAATCAGCCTTGTTTCTCTTGTCATACAATTTGATATTCGTCTCATAGCTCCAATCTTAACATGTGTTTTCTTTATTAAATCTGTTATATGATATTGGAATGCCCCAAGTCCCCACAAACCATGCACTTAATCTGGTCACAGGCACTACTTAAATGAGCCACGGATCCACAGTGATAACATGCTTTGGGCTGCCCAGAATAAAAAAGGACCCCTCTATCCCTACCCAAAAAGAAACCATTGGGGTGATGGACCAGATACCGAGTCCGTCATATTGAGCATGACACGCACCCTCCATCCCCCAGTCCACAATTGTTCAGAGTCAAAAATGACCTCAGGCTCCAAGAGGACAGTGCATCTTGCCTTGAGCCAATGAGTTAAGTCATTCATGCTAACCCTCTCACTGTGAAACAAGACAGTGATCGTTTTCTGGGTGGGTCTGGACAGAGGTAACAAAGAGAAAGAGGTCCATAATGAGGATTTCTGGACCTTATGATATTTTAACCAAAAAAGCTCCAAACCTTGCTGTGTTTTGAAACTGACATCGAACGATGATTCCCCCGAGACATGCAACAAAGCATGTATCTAGTTTGCAAAAAATGTTAAAGATTCTTTTAATAAAGTTCTGGCTACATAAATCCTGTCAGGGGCTTCTGCCAGACCACCTAGATATCAGAGCCGAACAGCATTATGTCGCTTGGCAGGTAGCATAGGGCCTTGGGGTGGAAGTCCCTTAGTGTTACAGAGAGAGACTGAGAGGTGACTGCCGAATAAGTCAGTTTGTGGACCGGTGCCGAAGACTCAGTAGTAGGAGGGGGCTCGGCATCCAAAGGAGCCTGTAATAGGGTGTTAGAAGGTCCAGGAAAAACTAATACCAGATTTTGAGTGAGGAGTAAATCATCCGGGAGGTTCAGAGGCGAGGGAGCAGTCCCCTGTATGGGAGTCACTGAGACAGCAATCCGCACAGACTCCACAGCCCCAGGGATCCAAATAGGCAAAACTCCTGAGACCCACTGACCAGTCGAGGAAATTCATTCCCAACCTGCTGCCACTAAAGCCTGCTCAACAGAAAAGGCAGTATCAGGTCCCGATTCCAGAGTCACTGCCTCATCCCAAGACAGACCACGCATAGAAGTCTTGGGAGGTGTTGTAGCCATCCTGATATTATGCCCTATTGAAACAGCAGAAGTGGTAGGATCAGGCATGGGTGTAGCGGGGAGTCATAGTCCAGGTTGAATACCAGTACGTGCCATTCCAGACTGAGTCCCCACAGAAACCGCAATATCGTCATGCAAACCACCATTGTCCCCAACCTGAAGCTCCAAGCCTACAATCGGGGAAGTCATATCATGCAGATCCTGAGGTACATGTGGTGGCAATTGGAAAACCACCATCAGATTGTCCTCCAGAGGTGGAGACGTGGTCTGCAAAGAAAAATTCAAAGGTGCCATTTGAGCCAGAAGGGATCATTGAACCGTCAGATGCTGCTCCTCTTCGTGGCAATGTAAATCCAGCATCATAGAGTGCAGAGCTGCCATATGCAGGTCTCTTTGTCCAGGTAAGAGAGTCGATGTAGTCGGGTGCACAAGGCTAGCCTCCTGGCCGTCTTTTGTACTGCCAGTTGCCGGTAGACTCTGGGATAAACCACAAGGAGCCATCTAAGGTTCCACACCCTGCAATCCAAGAGAATCAACCATAGCACCAATTCCCAGATCCTCCATACTCTGCTCCCCACTCTGCTCCTGCGTATCGGTCACCATCTTGATCTAAGAACCAGGATGTTAGGTTCCCCTACCTGTCAGTAAGGGAATTTCCCCGGTGCCCTGGCCAAATTCTCCCCATTCACTAAAGTACTACCAACAGCTTAATCTGGTTCAAGGTCAGTTGGCATTCATCTGTATACTCCTCCCCCGGGTCATGCCTGAAAATAGGCAGACTTTGTCTAGTGCACTTACCCGGTCAACAAATACTAAATAAATAATAAAAAAAAGATATACATACAGGTAAATAATACAACAGTGCAGCAATCAAGGGACTGGGTAAGGGGGAGAAAACAGCAAGATATATATATATATATATATATATATATATATATACTGTATATATATATATGTAGTGCAAGTACAACAGTACAGCAATCCATAAGCTGAAGTAGTGGAACAGTGAATGGTGAACAGTATACAGAGATATGAGTTGGTACATTCATAAAAGGAGAGAAGGGTGTGATATAGCTGAAAGTGCAACTTAGTGTTTAGTACTTCAATAGAGAAGGCCGAAGATGTAGGGTAGAAATTAGAATGGGAGTAGGTTAAGTGAGATAAGAGGTGAATCATGAGGAGAAAACTGATTGCCAGTGTAGATGTGGGTGTGGCACATGGACAGCTGGTTCTGATTTCATTATGATATTTTTTCTGCAATATAAAATATGTAAGGGAGTGTCTGTCAGTAGAAAACACTGTCTTGCTGAAATTGACACATCAAGTTCAAAGGACAGGCGGTAGCTTAAACTGCTGATATCTGAAATGCAATTACTTTGTTAAGTTTTCTTTGAAGCCCAGGAAATAAAATATCCATTCATGACGTCCTCAGGGAAATCCTTTGATTTGCACTAGGTGTCATGAAGGAAGGAGAAAATGCATGTGTTGGGGTGTCTCCCAAGATAGCCAGTGATTACATCAAAGAGACTTTGATGTCTGTGTGAAGCAGGTCCCAGACTAAATGGGGAAGTCCAATATGCATTTATTTGGACCATTGTCCCAGGAAGCCAGGAATTACATCAAATAACCTTTGATGTCTGTGTGAAGCAGTTTTGGCAAGTCACATCAAGAGAGGAGATTCATTTATGTTACCTATTATTTTTTTAAATATCTTAGTAGGACATCCTGTGTTATAAAAAATAAATTTTAATATACCAAGGTGGAGTTAGGTGACCTCAGAGAGAAGGCCAGCTTAAGACTGCATTTAAATACCGTATACTGAGCAGACTTTACACAGAGACATTCATTTTATGACTGAAAACGAGAGGAACATCGAAGCACTGAAAGATTAAGAAAGTAAGAATACAATTAGCTAAGAGCAGTCTGAGTGCATAGATTGTAGGAATTTACACTTTTAAACCTGTTTTGTTTTTAAAATTGTATGTGCGGGGATATCTTGTTCTGTATTTTAATGTTTTCCTATTTTACCTAGTTTAAAGTAAAGATATATATTTTAAAAACAGAAACTGCCTGGTGCACCTTGAAACTTCTTTTTATATAAGTGAAGGTTAGATGGTTATAGTTGACACTGTGCATGAGCTTATTGTTGTACCAAACTGGGAAACAGATAAGAGTTCTCTAGGTCTTGCATAGACTTCTAAGGGTTAATTTTGTAATACCTGGTTAGGTGCCCATAGGCAAAGATATCTGGTCCCCCGAAGACAGAATTATCTGAGCCTGACAATTGGGTACGCTAACAAGAGGTTATCAGTTTGAATCCCTCCAGAACTTGGGACTAAGGTGACTCGAACCCGCAAAACAGACAAGAGGGTTACCTTGTTCTGTTAACTGTTCACAATTCTACGCTCAGAGGTTGGCACTTTGGGAGAGGAGGGCTGACCTGCTGAGTGGGGTTGTGACAATGGGAAGGGAATATGTGAAGGAGAGAGGAAAGAGCAGAGGGTCAGGAGGCATAATGAAGAGGCAATGGGATGGAGTTCCATAATTTAGGCAGGTGGTAGGAGAAAGCAGATTGTTCTTTTCAGGTGGATCTTCTGGGAAGAGTAAGGGAGTGGTGGTCATAGCTACGGGGAGACTGAGTGGGGGTGGGGAGTGGTGAAAATGAGGAGGAGAGATAGGGATGGAACCAAACCAGTATTTAGCTGTGAAGGAGATAAGAGTGGGGACATCTCCTATCCTCAAGAGAGAGGAAAGAGAGGGGGTTATAGAGGTCACTGTGATGGGAGAGAGGGGGGAGAGTATTGCATGCAAATTGGCAGAAGGAGTTGTGGATAGCATCCAGTCTGGCAAGGGAGGTTTTGGGAGTGGCATTAAAGACTACAACACCTTAATCAAAAACTAGGAGGATCATTTTCTGTACTACAGCACAATGGGCATCCAAGGGGATGCAGCTGTGGTTACGGTAGAGGGCACCAAACTTGGGGTAATGTTTTTTGGCAATTGCATTCATGTGTACAGAAAAGTTGAGGTGCCTGTCAAGACAGATGCCTAGATACTTAGCAGAGGAAGAATCCTCCAGTTTAGACCCATCAAGGGTGTGGAAAGAAGGCAGGGATGGAAGGCGGGACAATCTCTTAACTAGTGCCAAAGGTCATGGTGATTGTCTTTTTAGCACTGAAGAATAGCTGGTGTGAAACAACATATCTACTGTATGTACTGTATGTATCTGCAGTATGTAGCAATGGTATCTACAGCATGTGTCTACTGTATGTATCTACAGTATGTAGCTAGTGTATGTGTCTATAGTATCTATATACAGTGTGTATCTATTGTATACAGTATATCTGCAGTATGTGTCTACTGTATGTATCTGCAGTATGTATCTACCATATGTATTTGCAGTATGTATCTACAGCATGCATCTACTGTATGTACTGTATGAATGTACTGCATGTATTTAACATACTAACATACTCAAATTCCAGCAGAATAGGCCTAACGGTCTTTCGCGTCTGCTCGTTTGGTCAGCATCCACCCTGGGAGCTGACCTTGCTGCCCCCCTCGCCTTCTCTGGCTTCTCCCTTCCCAGTTCCGGATATTCTCGTTGCATTGGATTTTGCTTCCAGAACCCTTCCCCTGTACCTATCCCACCCCCTCTTGAACCTCTCCACCGTCTCTGCCTCCACCAGCCCTCTAGGCAGCACATTCCATGGCTCCACCACCCTCTCAGTGAAGTAGCACCTCCTCCTTTCTCCCCGAATCTTCCCTCCAGCTTCCACCCATGCCCTCTAGTGGCCCCTCCCTGGTCCCTTCTCTTCCAATGTGTACATATTTAGTTCTTCGAGCCTCTCCTCATAGGTCCTGTCCCCCAAGCCCCAAATCATTTTGGTTGCCCTCCTCTGGACCCTCTCCAGGAGTTTAATGTCCCTTTTTAAGTGTGGCCTCCAAAACTGCATGCAGTACTCGAGGTGCGGCCTCACCAAGCAGTTATACAGAGGGAGTATCGCTTCCCTCCTTCTGGAGGTGATCCCCCTAGCGATGCATCACAGCATTCTGTTGGCCTTGGCTGCTGCCCTCCTACAAGTATTTACTGTATGTAGTTATATACAAGTTGACTGGTGCCATGGTATTTGCCATCAACTGTGGAATAAAATACCACAGATTTTCCACTACAGCGGATAAAAACCTGATGTTATTCAACACATTCTTATACCACAGTAAATCTTCAGTATTTGTTCTACAGCTGACGAAAAAAACAATGGTACCAGTCAGTTTTTATATAATTACCACTGTATCTGCAGTATGTATCTACCATATGTATTTGCAGTATGTATCTACAGCATGCATCTACTGTATGTACCGTATGAATGTACTGTATGCATCTTTAGTATGTATTTACTGTCTGTACAGTGGTAGTTATATACAAGTTGACCAGTGCCATGGTATTTGCCATCAACTGTGGAATAAAATACCACAGATTTTCCACTACAGCGGTTAAAAACCCAATGTTATTCAATGCATTCTTATACCACAGTAAATCTGCAGTATTTGTTCTACAGCTGACGACAAAAACAATGGTACCAGTCAGTTTTTATATAATTACCACTGTATCTGCAGTATGTATCTACTGTATATATTTGCAGCATGAATCTACTGTATTTATCTACAGCACGTTTCTACTGTATGTAGCTGTAGTATGTAGTTACTGTATATCTGCAGTATGTATCTACTGTATGTATCTGCAGTAGGTATCTACTGTTTATATCTGCAGTATGTAGCTACTGTATGTTTCTACTGTATCTACAGTATGTGTCTAGGGTATCTACTTTATGTAGTTACTGTATGTCTCTATTGTATGCATCTATGGTATGTATCTACTGTGTATCTACTGTGTACATAACTAATGTATGTACTGTATATATCTATAGTATTATCTACTATATGCATCTATAGTATGTATCTCCTGTATGTATTTACAATATGTCTCTACAGTAGGTATCTACAATATGTATCTACAGTAGGTATCTACACTATCTATTGCATGTATTTATAATAGAAATCTACAGTATGCGTCTATACTGGGTGTCTACTTTAGGCATCTACAGTAGTGCTGTGTGGAATGCAGAAATCCACCAGCAAAATTAGTGCACAATGACCATTCTGCCGGTGGAATTTCTGCCAGAATTTTACTGTTTTATCTGTAGAATTTTGCCTGCTGTTATCCACAGAATAATATTCTGCGGAACGGCAATTTTCCACAGAAAATCATTTGGCAACCATTTCTACAGGAAATATTGAGATCTGCAGAATGATATTCCACAGAACAGCATGTGTTTCTGCAGAAAATGCTTCCACAATAATTTTCTGCTGCAGAATTCCACTATTCCATTTCTGGTGAAATTCGGCACAGTTTTGGCAGAATTTAAAAAATTCCTCACAGCACTAATCTACAGTAGAGATGCAGCGAAGTTAAATTCTGCCCACTAATTGGTCATGAAGTGGCCATTTCTCATTAGTGTTCCACTACGCAGAGTACCCATTTTAAACCTTCACTTTGCCACTTATTTTGCTTTACACTGGAGTGAGAATTCACAGGCAGCCCACACACATTGCATGGCTTACACAGTGTAGGTCACATGCTTCAGGCAGGTAGGAGGTTACGGGCAAAAACACTCTCCAGTGTGGGCTGACTTACGTGTTTTGCACGGGGTGTGACAAATGGCTCAGCTCTGTGAATGGCCGGGGTGGGGTGTGGACGTGTGATGAAGAGGGGTGCACAGGTGACAAGTCCACAAATCAAGTTATTTTCCCCATTTTAAGTACTGTGGTTGATGTACCACTTGCACTAGACATACTGCATTGACCACCACCACCACCACTGCTACTCTGACCACCACTTGACAAGATTTCTAAATCATAATCCTCCCCCTCATCATGCCTGTAGTAATCCTCTGCTGTTATTTCATCACTACTGCAGACATTCCTACTTGGTCTTACACTCATGGAAGGGGATAACATGCTCAGTAAGGTTGATGATGAGGGTGAATGCCCCACTATGGCATTAACTGCCATCTGGTGCCAGGTCCACAGTGCCATGTGCCTGTTCTTAAGATGTGTATGCTGGCCCCCCAATGCCCAGATGACTCCCCTTTTTACCTAAGCTCACACATGCATAACAAAGCTGGCAGATTGCAACTGGCTTATCATTTGCATCTTGGACAAAAAATTCCCAAACAGGGGATTGTGATCCCTTACTTTTAACATGTCCCTGATGCTGCTTATTGGACTCCATTTTTTTAACCCCTGAAATGGGGGTGTGCTCATGATTTTTCAGGCTGGACACACTTGGACTCCAACGGACCACCATGACACCCTATGATTATTACTGGGTCATCATCATTATCATCAACAGGAACTGCTAAATCACAAATTTTTTGAGGGGGGGGGGATTTAATGCCAACAGACCCAGACACAGCCACCTTGACTTTCTTTTTCTCCGGTTCTCAAGAGGGGTCACTGACATCACTATCATATTCATCAACATCATCTGCATCCACATTTTCAGCTTGGATGCTGTCATGTGGAGAACATGATCCAACCACAGCATCATCATCATCATCACCCGATATTTAAGCGCCACACTTTGAATCATTGGATGGCAAAGGCATGACCTCAACAGCACTGGAAAAAATGGGACATTGTAAGTTATCATTGCCAGGATCAGAATCATGTTCAACTACCATGGGGATGTTAATGGGGAGTATGACATCATCTACACTGTCAATAACAGCTTTAGACTCAACTATATTTTTTGAAAGGGTGACTGATCAGAAGTGGAACTTGAGGCACCAATACTCATGCCAGCAGAAACTACACTAACACCACTAGCTGGGACAACATCATCTCCTCCAACTATGAGAGAAGCTACAGATTGCACTGTAAAAAAACATTGAAAGAGAAATCCCTTTACTGATATCAGCTATGCACTTCTGCATACTACCATGCACATAGACAATCTTGCCACTGGCAGCAGTGCCATGGCCAGAAACAGCTTTGCTCGCACGTCTCTTTGCAGGCATTTTGGGGGATCACCAAGAAAATTCTAAACAAATTTAGATTTCTGAACTTTCATTCTGGGCCAGTGGATGTGAGCCAAAAAAAAAACAACAACTGTGGCTTAAAGATGGAGATTGAGTACTAAACAGATGCAAAACACAGACAGATTAACATTGCATTGCACAATTAAGAAGAGATGCAGATGCAAAGTCACAGCAACACCTTAACCAGTGCTCACAAGTCACAATCCAATATGGAAAAGAATACCTTTTGCCAGTTTGGGGGGGGGAGGGCGTGCAGTGCACTGCAGTAACAGTCCAAAACCAAGATACCACAAAGCAGTACAAAATCATGCTGGTGCGGTGAATAGCGGGCTCACACTGCTGCAATTCCTCTGTGGCATAATAAAATGTGTCTGATTTGCTGACACGCTTCACACACACACACACTCACACACACACTACAAGTAATGCATAGCAAATTGAAAACTTCTGTAATATAACCAAATCTTTTAAACAAACTGAAATTATGCACTGCTGCACCACAACAATCAGCAAAAACAAATGTCAAGAATTACTGAAAATATTACGGTGTGTACATTAACACAGTTATACAATCAAAAAAGAAACAAAACAGAAAGACTGATATTTTCTACCAGTTTTAACCTACCTCCACCACAGATACGCCCCTTCCCCAAAGCACACTTCAAGTGTCTGTCAGTCTGTTCTAAATTAACATTCAAAATCCACACAAAAACAATAAACACTCGATGATATGTGCACTGGAGGGTTTCCTACAATCGTACTAAATTTTGAGCAAAAATAAATTGCTCAAGAAGGCTTTTTTAACAGTTTTTAGAAGATTTGAATCACAGAACTCCGAAAGAAAACTGTCTCCATCTACCACTACACACACACACACACACACACACACACACACACACACACACACTACACAGAACTGCAGCTGTGCAGAACAATCTAGAGCCCATGTGACCTACAATCCCATGAATCACTGCAAAATTCACCTTGAGCTCAATAACAAGGCAAAGTGATGGGAAGTACATTGATTTCTATGTACTTCACATTAAAATTGGTGCAGAAGTGGTTGGGGGAAGGCGGAGTAATGCAAAGTCATTGTTATCAACGGTATTTGCGTTCCTCATTATGACGCAAAGTACTCCACTTCGCGGTGCAGATTACTTCGTGGATTCTGCATTACTCCACAAATTGCTTGGTGGAGTGAATTTTGGCCACTTCCCCCACCTCTAATCTACAGTATGTATCTACTGTATACATCCTCAGCAGGCACCTACTATGTATATATACAGTATGTATCTACTGTATGTATCTGCAGTATCAGTATATATCAACTATATGTATTTGTCTGTATCTGTAGTACTGTATGTATCAACTGTATGTATCTCCAGTATGTATGTGTCTATCAATGAATAACTACTACTACAGCCGCTGCCAACAGATCGTTGTGTGAAAGAGGTATTACCTCCCTCAGAATGTTGTTCCACTGCTAAAATAAAATACAAGTAATGCACTGAAGCTTCTGGTATCTAATCTAAAGGCTGTTCTCTGTTAGAGGTCTCCTCATATATTCATGGGGAGACACATTTCTCCATTGAACACTATTGGAGAGCTCCACCTCCTAGAGATGATAATTCCATATTCTACAAATGTAGAGACTACAGTTCCACCTCTTAAATATTTCCAATTTAACCACTGAGTGGTGAGTGAGTGAGTGACTGAGTGAGTGAATGAATTAGTGATTGAGTGAGTGAGTAAAGCAGCAATTGAGTTGTGACTGAGTTAGTGAGTGAATGAATGATTGAGTGGTAATTGAGTGAGTGAGTGAGTTAGTGAGTGAAAGAGTTATGAGTGAGTGAGTGGTGGTGAGTGAGTGAGTGGTGAGTGAGAGAGTTGTGAATGAATGAGTAGTGAGCGAGTGAGTGAATGGTGAGTGAGTGAGTGAGTGAATGGTGAGTAAGCGGTGAGTGAGTGAGTGGTGGTGAGTGAGTGGTAAGTGAGAGAGTTGTGAATGAATGAGTGGTGAGTGAGTGAATGGTGAGTGAGTGAGTGAGTGGTGAGTAAGAGTTGTAAGTGAGTTTGTGAGTGAGTGTGTGAGTGTGTGAGTGAGTGAGTGAGTTAGTGAGTGAAAGAGCTGTGAGTGAGTGGTGATTGAGTGAGTGAGTGAGAGTGGAGAGTGAGATAGTTGTGAGTAAATGAGTGGTGAGTGAGTGAGTTTGTGAGTGAGAGAGTTGTGAGTAAATGAGTGGTGAGTGGGTGAGTGAGTGAGAGAGTTGCAAGTGAGTTTGTGAGTGAGTGAGTGAGTGGTGAGTAAGAGAGTTGTAAGTGAGTTTGTGAGGGAGTGAGTGACTGAGCGTGCGAGTGATGAGTGAGTGAGTGAAAGAGTAGTGAGTGAGTGGTGAGTAAAAGAGTTGTAAGTGAGTAGTGAGTGAATGAGTGGTGAGTGAGAGGTGAGCGAGTGAGTTTGTGAGTGAATGAGTGAGTGAGTTGTAAGTGAGTGAGTGTGTGTGGTGAGTAAGAGAGTGGTAAGTGAGTTTGTGAGTGAGTGAGTGAGTGACATTACTGTACTACAAAACACAGACACGTGCCACTGTGACTGTACAAAGGTGTGATTCGGTGATGAAATTAATAAGACCAAACCTAGACAGTGTATACCTATCCATATCCAGATACAATGAATTTAACCACATTTTTATTTTGAGGGGGTGGGATTTATAATCTTCCAACTTCTGGATTGGTGATTTTCGTTCTTTATAATAAATGAAAGGGGAACTGTCGACACTGACAAGGGCTGGTCCCAATTTGCACTTTGTGAACAAAAAACAAATGATTTACTGTTCATTTTGTTAAAGTAGATTGTATATGGTCAATCCTGTCAAATCCTGCCCTGCAGTTGCCTGAACAAGGTATCATAGAATCCCTCACGTCACGATGCACAACAGAGCCATACTACAGCTACGGGAGAATTGACTGCCAGCAGTTTAAGTAACAACTTTTGAAAGCTCTGATCAGATGTTCACCAGTTCCACTGTCCTCTCAATTCCATTTAAAGTCAACTGAGAAAGTTTGGGGTTGCCTGGTTCAGCCCAATGTTAGGACAAGAGTCAATAGCTCAGCCAGATAAGATCTGTTTAGTAAAATAATTAATAAAAAAAAAAGTTTCCAGCTGGGTGTGGTGCTTTTACTGCTGGAAGTCATACTTCAAAGAGAAACAGCATTGCAATGTTATAATTAGCAGAAAGAAACTGTGCTTCAGACATTGCTCAAGCAGAAATGTTGAATGTGCGTGAGTTTTTATTATAACTATATCATGGAGCTCAAAACAAATTGTAGCTTTATACCGCTGCACCAGTAAATTGCATAATTGCTCTTGATGCTAGCCTCATACACAGGGGAGTCAGTACAATACCCAATGTAGCAGCTCCAGGGGTCATAAGCCACAATTACGCATCACTGCTTTAATATTCACTTTTAACTGGGATTACTTTGAAGTCCCCAGAAAGATTCAGTACTAAGCAAAAAATATTACCTTGCCTTCTAAGTGAGTTGGGCTATTAGGAAAACTTTCTTTCCGATAAATTATTTATTTTCTTTTAAGTTATTAAAAACATATTTTAAAGTTATTCTAAAGAATGCACAGGCAATAGAGGAAAGGTTCATGCACAACTAATGCGCAAAATCTTACTTCTAACAGAACTGCTTCAGGGTTTCAAATGGAAGAGGGTTATGTCTGTTTGAACTAGCAACACCTTTGGCATCTGTGACCAAACATTGGGGGTTAACTCTTCTGGAGAGACATGCAAGTCTTTGCCCAGGTGTGCCGCTATGCAGCCTTTTCATTTCACTTTCTATGCAGATCACAATAAATCATTTACAAAAGCACATTTTCTGATTTATAAATCTGCATTTAAATCACTTGGTTAATATGTACTAATCACTCCTACCTTTGAGAACAAATCTTCAGTTGGTATCAACAATTTGTATTGAGCATCTTCTGTCTTTTTGTGACAAACAGTTGTTTATAGTTCAATTTTTCAGTTGAAATTCAGAGTAGTGAAGGACTGACTCTGTGCCAAAATAAGCATTAGTCAAAGCCAACAATGTTTGTTTGCATGTGTTTATAATGCACATGTGATATGAACAAAGGCGAGATATGCGTAATGGCAACTTGGCAAGTGTCTGGGTGGCATTGATTATGTGAGCCACACTCAGCAGTCGACAAAGTAGTTGGTACTGTTGCACCTAGTGGCAGTTGTTTGGGTCAGGGCTCCTGTTCCTTGGTGGCTGTAGTAAAGTGATGCCTAGAGGCAGATGCTGGGATTGTGGGTAGTGCTGTACCAGCCAGCAGAGCTGAGTCATGCCCAGCACATGATGGGATTGGCAGTACAGCTGTGCCCAGTGGCAGAGTAGAGTCATGTCTAGCAGATGATGAGACTAACATTGCAATTGTGCTCAGCAGTGGAGTTGAGTCATGCCCAGCACATGATGGGATTGGCAGTACAGCTGTGCCCAGTGGCAGCACCATGCCCAGCAGATGATGGCATTGGCAGTACAGATGTTCCCAGCAGCAGAGTTGAGTCATGCCCAGCAGAAGATGATGAGGTTAGCATAGCAGTACAGCTGTGCCTAGCAACAGAGTAGACTCAAGCCCAGCAGATAATGGGGTTGGCATTAGAGTTGTGCCCAGTGGCAGAGTAGATTCATGCCTAGCAGATGATGGGATTAACATTATAATTGTGCTCAGCAGTGGAGTAGAGTCATGCCCAGCAGCAGATGATGGGTTTGGCAGTATAGCTGTTCCCAGTGACAGATAATGTGATTGTTGTACAGCTGTGCCCAGTGGCAGAGTAGAGTCATGTCCAGCAGCAAATGATGGAGTTGGCAGTATAGGTGTACCCATCAGTAGAGTAGAGACATGACCAGCAGATGATGAGGTTGACAGTACAGCTATATCCAGTGGCAGAGTAGAGTAATGCCCAGCAGCAGATACTAGGATTGGCAGAGAAGAGTCATACTCAGGAGCAGATGACAGAATTAACAATACAGCTGTGCCCAGTAGCAGAGTAGAGTCATGTCCATCATCAGATGATGGGATTGACAATACAGCTGTGCCCAGTAGCAGAGTAGAGTCATGCCCAGCAGCAGATGATGAGGTTAGCAGTACAGCTGTGTCCAGTGGCTCAATAAAGTCATGTCCAGCAGCAGATACTGGGGTTGGCAGTATAGCTGTACCCAGCAGCAGAGAATGGGGTTGACAATACAACTGTGCCCAGTGACTGAGAATAGTCATGTCCAGGAGCAGATGATGGGATTAAAAATACAGCTGTGCCCAGCAACATAGTAGAGTCATGTCCAGCAGCAGATGATGGGGTTGATAGTATAGCTCTGCTGAGTGGCAGAATAAAGTCTTGCCCAGCAGTAGATGATGGTGTCAGCAGTATAGCTCTGCCTAGCAGCAGGTGTTGGGGTTGACAATACAGCTTTGCCCAGCAGCAGATGATATGGTCAGCAGTATAGTTCTGCCCAGCAGCAGAAGATTGTATTGACAATACAGCTGTGCCTAGCAGCAGAGTATAACCATGCCCAGCAACAGATGATGGGGTTGGTAGTTCAGCTGTGCTCAATGACAACACTATGCTCAGCAGATGATGAGTTTGGCAGTACAGCTGTGCCCAGCAGCAGAGTAGAGTCCTGCCAGCAGGAGATAATTGGCCTGGTAATACAGCTGAGCCCAGACACAGAGTAGAGTCATGCCCAACAGATGGCAATGAAGTTGACAGTAGAACTGTGCCCATCAGCAGAGATGAGTCATGCTCATTAGCAGATGATGGGGTAGGCAGTGGAGCTGTGCCCATTGGCAGAGTAGAGTCATGCCCAGCAAAAGAAGATGAGGTTGGCAGTACTGCTGTGCCCAGCAGCAGAGTAGAGTCATGCCCAGTGGCAGATGATGTGGTTGTTGTACAGCTGTGCCCAGTGGCAGCCATGCCCAGCAGATGATAGGGTTAACAGTACAGCTGTGTTCAGTGGCAGAGTAGAGTCATGCCCAGCAGCAGTTGATGGGGTTGACAGTAGAACTGTGCCCAGAGATAGAAGTATAAGTTGCAGCTCCTGCTGCTTGGCAGCCCCCATAAAGCCACGCTTTGTAGCAGATGCTGGGGTCAGGGCTCCAGCTCCACAGAAGCACCTTTATAGCCATGCCTAGTGGCAGAAGTTGGGGTAGGGGCTCCTGTTTTTTTGGGAGCCCCAGATAGCTGCAGCTGGTTGTAGAAGTTCAGGTCAGTGATTCCACTCCTTGGGACAACCTGTAGAGCTGCAACCAGAGGCAAAGGTTTAAAACGGTGTCTCAATCTCTGGAGCCCTCATAGGGCAACACTCAGCTGTGGCGGTCCTTGTCAGTGTCAAGCTGAATAACAATGTAAAACAAGTCATGCTAAGACTCACATAATGATCCCTCTCTGTTCTGAGGGAACTACCGAAATCAGTGCTGAGCCATATCTCACTACAGGGGCACCACCTACTGTGGATCAACAACGCCTCCAACCCAAGATACCCAACTGAGATGCACCATCTCATTTCCAGTGCAAGCCTGCTTCCACCCATTTGCACAGCTGAGTGGAATTAGAAACATAGAAACATTGACTTTGACAGCAGAGACAGACTGCTTGGTCTACCTAGTCTGGCCATTTCTCTACCTATTGGATAAGCTGCAGATCCTAGTTAACCAACAGCCTACATCTTCCTATCCCCCACCAGAATTGCCTTATGTCAGTCCCACGTACTCTTGAATTTCCCCACTGTTTTTGACCCTACAACCTCCTTAGGAAGGCCACTGCATGCATCCACCACCCTCTCTGTGAAAAAATACTTCCTCATATTGACCCTGAGCCATTTCCTCTCTATCTTCTAATTGTGTCCCCTTGTTCTTGCACATCTCTTTTTCTGAAAGATTCTGCCCTCTTGGACTTTGTTGATCCCTGAGGTACTTAAACATTCTTATCATATCCCCCCTCTTCTTTCTTTCCTCAAGGGCATACATATTAAGCTCCTTTAGTCTCTTTTCCTATGGCTTCTGTTGCAGACACTACACCATTTTAGTTGCCCTCCTCTGGACTGCCTCCATCCTATCTATGTCCTTGCACAGATGGGGTTTCCAGAACTGCATGCAGTACTCCAGATGGGGTCTCACCAACTGTTTTTACAGAGGGATAACAACTTCCTGTTTTCTACTGGTGATGCCTCTCCCTATACATCCCAGTGCCCCCCCCCGGCCATCCTTATTGCCTTCTCACATTGCTTGCTCACCTTCAGATCATCTGATATGGCTACCCCCAGTTCCCTTTTCATTTTTGTAGTTAATTCCTCCCCCCCTCCATTGTGTACTCTTTCCCTGGGTTTTTGTTTCACAGGTGCATTACTTTGCACTTCTTTGCACTGAATCTAAACTGCCATACTTTTGACCATTCCTCCAACCTTGCCAAGTCCCTTCTTATCTTTTCCACCCCCTCCTTGTGCATCAACCCTGTTGCAGATCTTGGTGTCATCTGCAAAGAATCATACTTTTCCTTCTAGTCCCTCTGTAATGTCATTTATAAAGATATTAAAAAGGACTGGACCCAGTATTGAACCCTGAGGTACCCCGCTAGTAACCACCCTTTCTTCAGAGTGGACTCCGTTTACTATTACCCCCTGTGTCCTGTTGTCCAGCCAATGTTTTACCCAGCCTACCACCATTGGACCCACTCCCAGGCTGGCTAATTTGTTTATTAATCTTTTGTGTGGGACCATGTCAAACGCCTTGCTAAAGTCTAGGCAGGCTATGTCCATAGCCCTTCCCTGGTCTACTACTTTGGTCACCCCAACAAAGAAATCTACTAGATTCCTCTGACATGACCTTCCCGCTGTGAATCCATGCTGCCTTGTGTCCTGTGCCCCGCTGGCCTCTAGATACTCAATAGTTGTTTCTTTCAGAAGTGATTCCATCATTTACCCTACCACTGAGGTCAAGCTAACAGGTCTGTAGTTTCCTGCCTCTGCTTTGCTCCCACTTTTGTGAAGGTGAATCACATCTGCACTCCTTCAGTCCTTAGGTACTATGCCATCCTCCCATGATTTGTTAAAAAGGGTAGTCAGTGGTGTCACTAGTTCTACCCTTAGTTCTTTTAGAATTCTGGGGTGAATCCCATCAGGCCCCATTGCTTTGTCCATCTTCAGTTTTATGAGTTCTTTCAGAACACTTTCTTCTGTGAAATGACTGGTATTGACCCATCTATCACTAGTGCTTCTATTGATTGGATTAAGTACCTTCCCTCCTCTTCTTTTGTGAATACTGAGCAGAAGTATTCATTCAGTATCCTTGCTTTTTCACTGTCCCTTTCTGCCCACCCACCCTTCCCTTTATTAAGCCTCACTATAACTCCCTTGGTCTTTCTTAACTCCCTAATGTACCTATAAAAAGTTTTATCCCCATTCTTAACCGAGTTGGCTATCTTTTCCTCGATTTGGACCTTTGCTATTCTGACTGCCTTCTATACTTCCTTCTGCTTAAACTGATACAGTTCTCAGCCCTGCTCTTTCTGTATTTCCTTATTCTTTCTGAATGTTATCTTTTTCTCCCCTAACCTTCCCTGCCACCTCTTTTGAGAACCATAGTGGCTTTGTCTTTCATTTTGATTTATTTGCTTCACACAAAGGCTTGTTGCCTTTGTGATGGTAGTTTTTATGTTTCCCCATTGTTCCTCTACCCCTCCTTCTTGCCTGTTTGCTAGTGCTTTTCTGAGGCACTCTCCCATTTTGACAAAGTCAGCACTCCTAAAGTCCAGTACCCTCATTTTTGTATGGCTTGACTCTGCAGCTGTGTTTATCATGAATCACACTGTTTGGTGGTCACCTGTTCCCAGATGGCTACCCACTTCTAGATCTGAGGTCCTCTCTCTCTGTCCCCATTTGAGAGTACTAGGTCTAAGATTTCTCCATCCTGAGTGGGTTCCAACACTAGCTGTCTGAGTCATGCCCCCTGTAGGGCATCAAGAGTGACCCCGCTCTTGGATGTGGCTGCAGCAAAGGTGCTCCAGTTAACACCTGGCATGGGACCGCACAGGGGAAGGAAGCAACTCCTGGTGGGGGACTTCATTTTTAGAAGGGTAGAACTGGTGAGGGGAAGGGAGGTAAGGTGCCTGACTGGCATCATGGCTTGGAGGGATAGGGAGTGAATCCTCAGGATCACGGGAGCAGCTGAATGGGGGAGAGAGCTGGATGTCATTGTTCAATGAGGGACAAATGATCTGGCTGGGGAAGGGATCAGAGCAGTGCAGGAGGAGTTTGTGGAGTTGGGGAAGGGCCTTAGACAAGTAGCACACACGGTAACTTTCTCGGAGATGCTGCCTGTCTATGGCAAGGGTGAGGCTAGGGTGTTCCGCATCATGGGATTCAATCAATGGTTGAAAAGCTGGTGTAGAGCTCAGGGTTTTGGCTTCATTGTTGACTGGGGGTCCACCTGGAGTGATGCAGGCTTATACTAGTGTAATGGTCTGCATCTGTCCAGGAGGGAAACCAGGATCCTAGGCAATAGGTTTAAAAGCTTCATTGGCAAGCCAAGGAGGGAGGCACTGAAAAGGAGATGGGAAATCCCAGGCCCCCCAAAAAAAGATTCAGGGTAGTCAGTGAGGGAAACACCAAGATAGAGAAGTTGATTGGGAGAAGAAGGAGGAAGGGCAGGGGCAAATGGAGAAAAAGGCAAAGGCAGTAAGGACAGGGAAATGGAGGGTAACGAGTACAGATACCCATAGTCTAGGTAACAAGCTACCTGAACTGGCATCATGGATGGAAGAGGGATGCCTTGATATTGTAGCAGCCACAGAAACATGGTACACAGAGAACCATGACTGGGATGGGAGGGACGGGGAGGATAGAAGAGGAGAAGGAGCTCTCTGTGTAAGGGAAGGGATCAAACAACAGAACTAAAGGGTGAACAGGGAGGAGAGGAGAAACCGTGGGTCACCCTGGAGACCAGAAATGGCACCACTATCTGCACGGGGGTTGTATACTGACCTCCACCTCAGTGGAAGGAAATGGACAAGAAAATGATAGAAGGCATCCTTAGGATGGCAGAAAAAGGGTAGATATTGTTGATGGGGGACCTGAATATGCTCTGAGCACTGGATGTTAAGTGGCTTGTTCAGTGACACACAGTCTATATTTGGCTATAAAGTCCAAAAATGCTGGTTACTTGAGTTGAGTGTGCTACATAAAATAGAAATTCCAGACAAGGAAGTCATATTCCTACAGTTTTATTTGCTCAGTAGCACAAACCAGCAATAAAGTTTGTGGGCAAGCGTTACTCATAAGACACCCCACATTCTGATCACAGTCTTAATCAGGGGCATTTCTACCTTTGTTGGGGACCAATATAAGCAGGATGCTGACAGTGACTGATTTTGTTAATTTACAGTTTATTTACACCGGCTAGACCATCTTACGTGCAGCATCTTATTTTCACTGGGGTTCTGGCCTTTAACTTTAACCATTTTTACAATGTTTCTACCCATTATAGCCAGCAAAGATACCAGTTCCCAACAGTACTCTAACCACTTGAACACACTGCCTCTACTACCTGCAAGGCAGGTGGACTGCAAAGAGCAACTGACTGCTGGCAACATTTTTGCTTTAAAGAGTATATTTACCCGGGGCAGCCTAGATGAGAAGAAACATAACATTTCCAGTGGGGCCCTGCTTGTTTTCATTTTAGCAATGTATTTACCAAAGATATCCCAGATGAAATGCACCATTTCATTTCCAGTGCAGGGATGTTTCTACCCATTTCAACATATGGGTAGTCTGGCCCTCTGGGAGGTTGAGACTTGCACAGACTCACACAGTGAGTATTTGGTGGTAGTAGGGTTTGAATTTTTGATCTAGATCTCATTTCCTCAACTGGTTGGTGGACCAAGAAAATCTGGCGACTGCTGGAACTCTTTTGTTCGTGTATTTATTTTGCTGTAATTTATTTATGCAGGATAACCCACATGAGATGCCATCTAATGTTCAGTAAGGTTGTGTTTCTACCCATTTCCACAGCTGCATGAACTGGACCTCTGGGAAGTTAAATGACTTGTTCAGGGTCCCACAGGGAGTATTTGGGCCTAGAGTGGGGTTTTATTCTGTGATCTCCCGACAGTGGTGCAACCTCTAGAATGCACTGCCTCCATGTGGGGAAGGGGATTGTAAACCCTGAAACTGCAGCATCTAGTGGCAATGTTTTTTATCAATTTATTTATCTAGCACAGGCCAGCTGATTTATGACACCTCATTTTCTGTGGGATCCTGCATAATAGTTTCCATTCCCTCTGCCGGCCCTACACCCTGCATAACTTGTTTTATGAATGGGACATATGCCCACCCTGCTGCATCATGACTGCAGGGCTACATGCCCACCCTGACACATCATGGCTGCAGGGCCCAATCGCCACCCTGCCACATCAAGACTGTAGGGATGCATGCTCACCCTGTCTCATCATGACTGCAGGGCTGCTTGCCCACCCTACCACATCACGACTGTAGGGCTGCATGCCCACCCTGTTGCATCATAACTGCAGGGCTGCATGCCCACCCTGCCACATCATGACTGCAGGGCCGCATGCCCACCCTGCCACATCATGACTGTAGGGCAACATGCCCACCTTGTCGCATCATGACTGCAGGGCTGCATGCCCACCCTGTCACATCATGACTGCTGGGCTGCATGCCCACCCTGCCACATCATGACTGCATTGCCGCATGCCCATTCTGCAGCGTCATGACTGCAGGCCTGCATGCCCACCCTGCTGCATCATTACTGCAGGGCTACATGCCCACCCTGCTGCATCATGACTGCAGGGCTGCATGCCCACCCTGCCGTGTCATGACTGCAGGGCCTGGGATTGCGGAGGTCCCTGCATGTGCAAAGAAGGATTCAGTGCACTACAAGCTTGAGTTTCCATCCCTCTGGGGATGCATAAGTTTGTGTGGGGCTTGTGGATCAAGCCTTAAGTCACTTTTTATGTATCCTTGCGCTTGCGCAAGAAACATTTTGTCAGAAGGAATGGCATTTCAGAGGTGTGTCACTTCAAGTCCAATGCAGCTCAGGCTAGAAGGGGCTCAACAGTGACACCCAATAATCAGCAAGTCTGATCATGACATCAGTCTCTGGTTATGGGCCAGAAACTTCGTGTAGTTCAAAGGAGCCAGCTGTTCGTATCATAAAGCGACTGGTTCCTTTGATTTACATACACCACCCTTCAACCAGCCCAATGTGGTCATATTCAGCCTGCTCCCATGTCTCAGAGGAGTAGTGCATCCAACATGTGCCTCTTCCTTCCTTTCTTTATCTGCCCCATCTATGACAGGTTGCTGCTGAGCCAGATGTAGAGCTGTTCTGTTGGTTTCCTGTTTGAGCCTACTCAGGAGCACAATAACAAGTGGGGGCAGACCAGTCCCCTTGAGATTCCCTGTGATCCCCTTGGAGGTGGCTTACCTCCCTCTTATATAGACGAGAGGACAGCAGCTGGCAGCAGAGGTGGATCTATAGGGGGCAGGGGGGCCACAGCCCCATTCTCTCCCAGCTCACTTGGACCCTTCAGGGGATGGTGTTGCAGCAAAAATACAGAACATTTCTTTTTAATTGTTTTGGCACATATTTCAGATGCGTTGTGGTTTTTTTCCTTAGCAATTAAATTGCCTGCTGCCTGCCCCCACTAGCATCCAGTCCCTCTCCCATCCCAAAACAGAAAGTTTTTTTGTGATTGGTTAGGACTGGAACAGTTCCAACCAATTGCTTGACAACTTTTTGTTTGCAATTCTAAAGAGCATGGGTGGCATTGTTTCTGTGTTACTGTTGGTGTTAGCATGTGTTGGTTCACTATCAGGGACTGGGAGCCAGAAGACCAGATTGGAAGTCCAGTCACTACAGAGGTATTCCCCGGGTGCTGCCTGGCTCATAGAGCCCTCTCACTTGAAGAGATGGTAGGGGAGGGCAGTCCCAGTCTGTTCGTTAATGGAGGAGGAATTTGTCAGGTCCGATCAGAGTGTGCATACACACACACACACACACATGCTCTCTCTCTGACCAAATCAGCAGCACTTCTGCTCTGGGTGTCACTGTATCTTTGTTGTTGCAGGTGTCACTGCTTTGTCCCACCTGCCACCAGCTAGGATCATGGATCACTGCCACGTTACACTTTTAGGACTAACAGGTGTAGACAATTGCTGGAGATGTGATTCAAGCCTAGGAAACTTGTTTCTCATACTTTTGGAATGCTCAGTCATTGCTCCTTGCTGGAGTTTATTTATTTAACGGTGTGCATACAAGTACGTTAAACCTGATCACTGAATGTTATACTTGGGGACAGCACTCACTTATTTTATATCAATAACAGTGAAACGAATTGGCTACTGCTAGCAGTAATGGGACTAAAAAGAGTAATTGTCTACTACAGGAACTTCAGAATAAACAGAAAATATAGAACCTGTTTGCCATTTACATACAGTATATTATTTTGAAACTGTAATAAAATAACTAATAAAAAAAAAAATCAAAGGCAGGTGTAAGAATGAATCCTCCCAACTGAAGATGTAGCCAACACCTATGAACAAGAGACATACTCAAAGTGCTGGAGCACTTTTCATGGTCATTAGTTTGACTGAGCTGTATTAACTTTACCTGTAATATTTTACTTTGTTAGTTTTCTCAGTAAAGAAGTGTTCACTACATATCCCTCTGCCTGGGGTGCTTTTTCTTGGTTCTCCACTGAGTCAGGGCTCTGTTTCTGACTGTGGATGTGGCCAGATGTCATTTCACTCATCATATGTCTCCTAGTGTGGACCAACATCTATGAGTTGAGGTCATACATTACTTAGTACCCTGCAGCAGAACAGTGGGACTTATGTAGTGGTACAGTGGTACAGTCGTGGTCTGTGGTATCGTCAAGGCCATCATAAGCCATCATAAAGTATATGGGAGCCTTCAGTTCTACACCGATTTCGGTAGCTCCCAAAAACTTGTTGTACTATGGTTCAAAGGTCAAAAAAGTTGTTGTACTATCATTCTGACATCAAATCGATAGTACAACAACTTTTTGTTTGACCTGTCACCTCATTGGCCAAAGACACACCACAAAGAAGAAAAAAACCTTGGTAAAAAATGGCGGTGGTAGTTAGCGAGCGGCGAACAGTGGATTGAATCAGTTTGGACACAGAGAGCCATAAACATCTCCGAGGCACCAAACGGAAGGGGCTTCTCTGTTTTTCTTTTTCTTTTTTTTTTATTTACGCAGTCGCAGTGGCCACAGACGATGATAATGGAGCACAGCCTGTGTGACGTACAGATACCAGTGGGAGCAACAAACGATTGGACAAGGAACACAGATAAGTTCAAATTCAAAGGAATCTGAAATATCGGTGTAGAATTGAAGGCTCCCATATACTATATAAAACAGTATATGGGTAACCATACACTGCAAGGCTGTGTTTCAGTCTCGGGTTTGTGCTGACATCATTAGACCTCTTGAGCTTCGCTCTTGAGGTCTCTATGATGTCATCACAAACCCTTGATGGAAACACAGCCTTGTAGTGTATGGTTACCCATGCACTATTCTATATGTCTTTGATGAGACTCAGTTAACAATCCTCAGTGCACTTCCCACTGCAGTTGTTCAGCTGTTGGCTAGCTGGGCCTGGAGTAAACACTTCAAATAACACAATACAGTCCTGACAAGTACACCATGCAAGGAAACATTCAAAATTGACAAATGCTTCCTTCACTGTGTTTCTTTTACTCATTTTGGCCATTTTGCCCCCAAAGCTTCCGGGAGTCCATATTGCTACCCCAACTCATCAACACAGTGTCATATTGGTAGTGCACCCCAACATATGTTTTGGTTACATTTTGGATCTGATTTACAAGTTGACACTTGGAGTATATGTTCGTGATGTCTGGTGTAGACTTGGACAGCCGGAATATTTGGGGTCAAAATAACCAAAATTGGCCAGGTTATGAATGAATGAAAAAAAATGGAAAAAGACCCTGAAGTCCTGCAGTTCTCCTACTGAGCGTGCACATGGACTGTTTTTGTGTTTTTTCTTTTAATCATAACTTGGTACTTTCTGGCCATCTTCAGCCCCCCATTTTCAAGGTGTCCAGGTTGCACCACCACCAAAGGAACCCATAAGCATCAGCTTGTAAATGCACCCTGAAATGAGGTTTCTGGTTTGACTCCAAGACACACTTGAGAATAACTTGGTACCTCTATCATTCTGAAACTCGTTTATTTGGGCAGCTGTATTGCCACTTGTGACTTTCTTATCATGATCATTTACATATGTTTGTTGTAAATTGATGGTTGTTTAAAAAATAGACAGAGCTGATGTTGTCATTTCTCTGCCTCGTGCAGAACAATGAACACTGGTATTGGATTAACAGAAGGGACAGGCCTTGATGAGCTACCCAAGGTTTCTCCATCCTAAATGCTTTGTAGGTTCCTAAAAAGATATTACACATTGATGTGAATGACTGTTTTATCTTACTTTGCCATTCTTTACATGTACAGACTTCTTCTTTGCGTAGCTGACCCTTTTCTCATGTACTGTAGCTGTTTCTGTAGATTGCATTTTTATTAACAGATACTGTGTACATTTTCAAGGATACAATTAACTCTCAGATGACTATATTTATGCACTCAGCCTGACTAGGCTGTGGTCTCTTATATGGTATGTCTCACAAATAATAGTAGATGCAGTTGAGATTCTTTAATGCTTCAATTGTTTTATTTTTTTAATTTCATTTATTTAAAATTTGGTAACCAGGAAAGGCACACTGAGCTGAGGCTCATTTCTAAGTGCGGCCTGTGGACATGGTACACACAGCAGGAGTAATAAAGTAATAACCCAGAGGGTGTGCCATTGGTACAGCGACCCCCTAGCATGAAGACCATCACAGCGACAGGAATCGTGTGAAAACCTCGCATCACTGTGATGGTCTCTGCTGGCCCTGTGACTGCCTCCCCCAGTGTATCGCCCCCCCCTCTCTGGGACAACTTCGACTCAGAGTTGTATCCCTAGAGACCAGGGTGTGTAGGGGCAGAGCCACCCACATGAGGGGTTCAGGGGGCCCTGTCCCCAATAGAAAAATAGAAGCATCCTCGAGTAGTGCAGTGACAACACTCAACATTGTGGCTGTCACTGTTGGGGATGTCGATGATCAGGATGTTGCAGCGGCATAGTAAAACCACACAGAGGAATAAATGGTATGAGATGCAGAGCACAGATTTTAAAAAGCAATATACAAGAATGTAAGAAACAATAGATACAGTGAGTTACTATATAGATTAATTAATTTTCAAAGTAATTTGCAACAATATATACATATAATGTAATATAATATAAATTTACAGTGTCAAATAGTGAGGGGACACAGAGAATTAAAACAGGGGAGCACTTCACTAGCCACTAGAGTATTGATGGGAGATACTGGCATTTGAAAGAGAGGCAGACGCTGGGGAGGAGGGGAGAGGAATAGAGCATTGGAAACACTGGGAGGAGGGTAGAAACATGAGGAGTCTTTTGAAAGAGGAGAAAGAGGAGGAAAGCCAAAGTTCTGAGGGGAGATTGTTTCAGAGAAGGGGGAGATGGTAGGAGAAAGCCGACCCACCAGCAGAAGGAGGGTGAGGAATGGTGAAGGTACGAGGGCCCCTGTTGTGCAGAGAGTAGGTAGAAGGGGTGGCAGGTGATAGGTGGGTGAAGAGATATGATGGGAGGGTGCGCAACCAGTACTTGGCAATGAGGGCGGCATCTTGAGCAGTTCTCCTGTGTGATAAGGGAGCAAGGGGAAGCGGGGCATATAGAAAACAGTGGTGAGTGAGGGGAGACAAGGCTGTTGCAAAGTGGCAGAAAGAGTTCAGGAGTGTGTCCAGTATGGAGAGGGATGAGACAGGGGCTGTGCCATAAACAGCATCACTGTAGTCCAGGACTGGAAAAATTGTTCTGAGTACCAATTCGTGTCTAGTGTTGAAAGAGAGGCTATCTTTGTGGTGATAGAGGACTGTAAGTTTTGGCCTAAGCTTGGAAAAGATGGCCTCGATGTGGGTGGAGAAGTCCAGGTGTCTGTCCAGCCAGACACCCAGGTATTTGAAAGCAGGAACTATCTTTAGGGGAGAGCTGTCCAGGGTAGTGAAAACAGAGGGAGAGGAGAGGGAGGCCAGGTTCTGTCTTGAGCTGAAGACCACAGTTACTGTTTTCTTGGTGTTTAGTTTCAGTTGGTTAGTTTTAAACCAGGACTGAACTCTGTCGAAGTTCTCTTGGATGGGGGAAAGCATACTGCTTGATGTGGGCCAGAGGCATAGATAACAGTGTTATCAGCATACACATGCAGGTTTGAGGAATAACAAATGAAAGGGAGGTTAATAATGAAAAGGGAGAAAAGGATGGGGCTAAGGATGGAGCCCTGGGGAAACCACAGAGAGGATGGGAAGAGGGGGAGGCAGTGTGTCACCTACTTGGACAGACTGTTGTCTGTCTTGAAGGTTTGCATGAAACCAGTTAACTGCTGGCTAAGCAAGACCAAAGGATTCAAGTTTTTGAAGAAGAAGGAGGTGGGAGATGGAGTCGAAAGTCTTGGCTGAGTAGATAAAAATGTCAGCAGTGATCTGGCTTTGATCAATAGCAGAGAAAATCGAGTCAGTGACCCTGCAGTAGGGAGGTGACCGTAGAGTGATGCTTCTGGAAAACAGACTGAACAGGAGAGAGGGAGTTGTTGGAGATGAGAAAGTCAGAGAGTTTGGCATTGATGAGCAACACCTGCACTTTGGCAAGAGAGGGGAGAAGAGAGATAGGATGGTAGTTTCTGGGAGAAGAGGGGTCACCACCCTTGTGTAGAGGAATTATCTTTGCAGACTTCCAGGATTTGGGAACTGTGGTTGGGGAGAGTCAGAGGTTCAGAATATAGGTCATTGGTGTGATATAAGCAGGGGCAGAAATGTGGAGAATTTTAGGGTGTAGCCCATCTGGGCTTCATTTAGCATTGTTTAGAGACATTATAGCAGAGAAGACCTCATGTGGGGTGAAGGAGGGGAAGAGGAATCCTGGAGGGGGGTTGTTAGGTGAGGCAGGAGGGGAGTTAGGTGAGGGGGAGTCAAGGGGCTGTCGGGCAGGGTACAAGTGTCAAATTAACTTGTTGAAAACCTCCACTACAGAGGCTGGGTCAGAGACAGGGGAATTGTCAATTTTGAGAATGGGGCAGGCCTGATGGGAGGGAGGGTCGAGGAGAGAGGGAATCACTTTCCAGAAGGAGGAGGGGGAGTTGTGGCATAGGTGAAGCTGGGAACTGAAATACTTTGCCTTGGAGAGGCATACTGCCTTGGTGCAGCTTTTTCTTAGCTGCTTGTACACTTGTAGGTCTGTTGAGGCTTGGGAAGCTTTGTAGAGTTACCATGCTTTATTCCTAGCATAACTTTTGGCTAGGAAGTCTGTTCTAAGCCGGGGGTGGTGGTGACATTTTACCCTGGCTTTTTTCAGGGGAGCATGGAGGTTTCAGATGCAGTTAAAAGTGCTGTAGAAGAGGGGGAGGGTATGGTTTACATCACGGGCCAAGAAAATGGGAAGCCAGTAGGCATTTGAGAGGTCGTGTTGCAGGGCAGCTAGATTGAGGGAGTGGAGAGGGAGTGACCATATGTATTTGGGAGGGGAGTAGGGGAGTGGATTTTATGAATACAATAGGTGATATTATGGTCACGGAGGGCGTTAGACAGGATACCAGAGCAAGTGATGTGGTGGGGGTGAGAGGATAGAACCCAGTCTAACAGGGAGTGGTTTTGGGACCAGTGGCTTAGAAGGGTGGGTTCTTCGATTAATTGTGTTAGATTAAGGGCCTCTATCCTGAGGAGGGTAGGCTTGGCAGCAGAGGAAAGCCAGCCGATGTTGAAGTCACCTAGGAGTAGTAGTTCTCCATTGGAAGTAAGAGAGGTGACTGAGGACAGATGGCTTTGACAAGGGAGTCAGCAGTGGACTTGGGAGGGGTATAGAAAGTGCAGATGTATTGAGGGGCTGAGGAGTTGAGGGGAAGGAGGGCAATAATGAGCTAATGGGAGGAAGGACCAGACTCTCTCAGGATGTTAGAGCAGGAGAGGGACTGCATGACATGCAAGGCTACACCACCTCCACGCTTACCTCTGTCTTGGTGGAAGAGTTTGAAATCAGGGATTGCAGCTGAGCAATCTGGAATTCAGGCCAAGAGCCAGGTTTCAGAGATGCAGAGAATGTTTGGATGATATTGCGTGAACCACACTTTGAGGGTATCAGTTTTGGAGAGGAAACTCCTAGCGTTGAGGTGATGTTACAAAGTCCCTTAGGAAAAGTAGATGAAGTAGGGTGCAGCCATGCACTGGGAAAGAATGGGGATGCGGAGGAGGGAGATGGGGAAGGGTGTGAGCCAGGGTTGGGTTGGACCTTGCCAGAGAGGAGCAGGAGGAGAAGAATGAGGGACAGGTGTGTGTGGGGTATTTAGACTTACTGGGGTTGTGAGTTGAAGGTGGAAATGAGAGGCTTAAATGGTGATATAGGGTCTCAAGATTAAGAAGGCAGGAAGGAAGCAAGGAAGGATGTGGGAAGAATGCAGCAGGGGGTGAGGGGGCATGGTGAGAGGTGAGAGGTAGGTGATGGGTAGAGGGGGAAAAGAAAAGGGCTGAGGTGGGCAGGGGATAGAGTTTATAGGAAGGGGCACTAGACTGAGGGGGAAGGGGTTAGTGGATGTAGGTAAACAAGGGGGCAGCTGAGGTGAAGCAGAGATAGGTGGTACAGAGACAGGAGGGGAAGGTGGAAGAGAGAATGAGAGGAGTAATGGAAGGAGGTAGACTGGTATGAACAAGGTTGCAATCATGGTTAGGGGAGGCAAGAATAATACTATATGGAGGGAGAAAGAAAAAAAAACAGTGAGGAAAAGGTGAGAGAACTGCTGCCCAATGCAGGCAGGGCAGGGTGGGGTAGGATCAAGAAGAGGGGTTAGATGCTGGTAGGAGAAGAGGATAGGGAATTTGGGCACTGAAAGTAGCACTAGCAGGGCTGCTATTTTAATTCGTAATGGAGGACCAGGGCGCTGCAAGAGCTGTAATTGCTAAAAGTAGAAGCTGCAAAACAATCCAGCAATACGGGGGGTGCCAAGATGGCAAAAAGAAATAATGAGTCAGTTTTAAAATTGGGGACAGGAGTACACAAGACAGGATGGATGGGTGTGCCTGCAGAGAGTGGAGCTAGTGAGCCTGTTGGTCTGTACCTGGTCTCAGTACTACAAGGACACTGATAGACTCCAAACTGGAGCTATTTGAAGCTGCCACAATACAGATTATATGTACTGCAGTAGCTTCAAATAGCTCAGGTTTGTAGTCTATCGGTGTCCTTGCAATACTGAGACCAGGTACAGACTAACAGGTACACTAGCTGTCTGTACCTGGCCTCTGTATGTCTTGGCAGTGCACAGGCTCTAAACTGGAGCTGATTTAAAATCCTGCAGTATGACAAGTCTATGGAGACACTGCTGCTCCCGCTGCCTGCCACATCACGGCGAGCAGCCGTAGGTGCTTAAAGCACAATGGGGAGGGTGTTAGAATGTAAAATGCCAGTGGGGAGGGTGCAGGATCAACCAGATATGAATCAAAATAATATAATAAGTAAGTGGAATATTAAATATCTTTTTTACATTTGCTAATCGGGCCCCAGTTCCCATGGAGGTGGGGCCCTATGGCACATGGACGTTTCCCTTAAATAAAGGACAGGAGTGAAGAAGGGTGGGCAGGCCAAAACACTCACTCAGAGAGCAGCACACAGAGAGGGATTAGGCAGGAGAGCTGAGAAGCGACAGATTCAAAATTCAGGCTGCAGCTTGCTCAGAGATGTGAACCTTCCTCACTGCAGGGGTCAGCGGCAGATTCAGTCGGGGCTGGGGAGGGCAGTCTGAAGATCTGAAGTCCTCTGACCCTTCTTCACTGTGGGGGTTGGCAACAGATTCAGTCAGGGCTGGGGAGGGCAGTCTGATGAAAAGTAGCCCTCTGACCCCTCATCGCTGTGGGGGTTGGCGCATCGGCAGATTCAATCTGGGCTGAGGAGGGAAGTCTGAAGATCTGAAGCCCTCTGTCCCTTCCTTACTGCTGGGGTCAGCGGCAGATTCATGGACTCTGGTTCACTGACTCCTTCCCCTATACTCATACCCATTGCCTCTATCGACCCTTTTTCCTCTTATGATTCTAGCACTTATTAGATACTAGTTCTCACTCCTTCTTCCTCTCCCAACCCGCGCTTACATTTTTCTAGCACTCGCAGCCCCCTTGCAGGGTTCTCAGTATCCTGAAGGGGCTTTACTGTACATAGGCTTGCCACCACTGTTCCCATTCCCCCAATTTTCCCTAGCCTTCACTGCCCCCTTGCAGGGTTCTCTGGATCCTGAAGGTGTCATAATGTGCCTAGACTTGCCTCCCTGGTCTCATCCTCCCATCTCCTATCCTTTGCCTTCCATGTCCCCTTACAGGGGCCGCAGCATGCTGAAGGATCTCTTGAAACAGGCATTGTCCCCACCTACTTGTTATTCGCATTTCCCCCCTCTCTCTTTCCTTATTAATTTCAATCCTCTGGATCTCCCTTTCCCCTGCAGGGATCATTGCATCCAGCAGGGTTTTCTTTCTTTTCCCTTCTGGGTGTGATTCACTCTCACTCCCTGTCTCTCTTCCCTCGCATATCTCCTCTGCCTTTCCTCCCTTATCTCCAATCCCCTGTCCCCTCACAGGGTTCCCCCTATCCTGATGGGGTCTCTCTGTGCCATGACTCTTTCCCTCCCTTATTTATCCCTCTCTCTCCTTCACCCTTTCTTTATGATATCACTTGTTCACTTATTACTATTGCACTTATAAATTATTCCTCACAATTTACATATGTATGTGACAGTTTGTAACACCTGCCTTAATTAATGTTATGTTAATGTTGATCTATGCAACCTGAATGTGTAATGTCACATCCCCATTGTGCCCCTCCCCCCAGGTTGCACCAGAAGATGAGCAACCTGTTGCTCAGTGTGTTTTCCTGGTGAAACATTTCAATAAATAAATAAATAGATTCAGTCGGGGCTGGTGATGGCAGTCTAAAGATCTGAAGCCCTCTGACCCTTCCTTGCAGAGCTAAGGAATAATGAATGGGTGACCATATACAACAGGTCTGTGTTTCCATTGAAAAGTAGATATAACAGCATGTGGACCTCAAGAGTGAAGTTCAAGAGTTCCAAACTGTCATCTCAACACAGAGATGGAAGCACAAGGCAAGCTGTGTATGGTCACCAATATTTTATTTTTTATAGGTATACAGTTCTGTAGAGGTAAGTAGCAAGTGGGATCTGTGAGCAGCTCTGAGCACCAGTACAGAGAAAGAGAGAAAGTGCTCAGCAAAAATGAAAGTGGGCCGCCAGGCAGGGGTCAGCACAAGCAGGGAGCAATCGGTGAAAATGAAAGAAGGCTGCACAGGCAGGAAGGAGTCAGTGCGATCAGGGACATAGGCCCACTTGATGATAGAATGTGTACAACAACTTTTAGAACATGCATAACTTTTAGAACATACATAACAACTTTTAGAACATACATAACAACTTTTGAGTAGACACTGATTTCCATACACAATAAACTCTAACCTTAAGTATAAAAAATAAAACATTCAAGCAAATGTACTCCTCTTGTTCAAGTCAAGTAAATGTTTATTGATCAGCAAAGCCATTACAATATACTACAAAAATAAGACAAACTAAAAACATTCATAATAAAAATACTCTCTAACACATTTAAATACATTTGATTTTGACTATACAATCAAGGATTCCAAGATAATATCAGAAGACAACCAGTAAGAGGATTCATTTCTTAGTATGTTCTAAAAGAGAAGGACTAGGGTTCAATAAGAAAGATGAGAGGATGCCCAAGTGCAATTCTATATATTAGCATTTTAAAAATAGATTAATTCCATCTTTATCTTATAAAAATGTGATTAACAGAACTTTTGTTACAATTTCTAGAGTGTACTTCTCTTGTGTAGTGAAGAGAAACTCAATGATCTTTTCAGGAGGGAAGCTGAGACCTCCTACCAACCCACCCAACCACTTCCTTCTTTTAATCTCATAAAGAGGACATAGTAAGAAACCATGTTTTAAATCATCAATTGACTTTGCTCCACATTTACAGAAGGGAGAGATGGTACTATTTTGGTTTTGCCTATACTGGATAAACTGAGCATTGTAAATTTCTGTTCTGAATCTAGTATAAATTCTTCTCAATTTGGGACAAGTCAAATATGTAAAGTATGGTTCAAACCCCCAAGTAGTTTTGAATTGTTTATAATATTAATAATCAAGTAGTTTTAATGAAGATGGACGAGTGAATAGGTGGTTAATATCAGAGTCCCTAAGCCTCATTTTGACATCATAGCTAATTTCCTCCCATGGTCCAATGTAGGTATGCAACAAGTGGCCCAAGCCAGATGGCATTAATGTTTTTGTAATTAGCTGAATGAATGGATGTACACATCCCATTATAGCTAGATTAATCCCTTCCTCCAGGCACATTCTAGGATATTGGTGTTCCGGGAGTAAGAAGGTTTTAAGTAGGAACATGATTTGTCTTTCTTTAATTAATGAAGATAGTGATTGTAGTCCCAATTCTAGTTTAAGGATACAGTTAGGAGTTCACTGTGGTAACATCAAGATGAATCTATACAGTTTACTAAGTATTGTTTCTATGGTGCTTATATTAGTAAAGCCCCAAACTTCTGTTGCATGAATTTTGCCGGCTCTAATTTTAGCATTGATAACCCTTAGGATCTCCCTAACCAAGGATTTACCCATTTTGGCATTAAATATTTCAAGAGCATTGACTGCTGAGGATTTTTAATTCTCTATCAATTCCATGTGTTTTTTTCAAGATAAATTGTACATAAATCTTACCCCAAGGTAATCATAACTATTTGCTACCTGTACAGTATTTTCATCAATCTTAAACCTTGGTGTATTCCTAGTTTTATTTCTGAAAATCACTGTATTTGTTTTACTTTGATTGATCTTCAATTTCCTTTGTTTGCATAGTGACTCAAAGAGGCCTATTTTCCTTTTGAGGTGCAATGCAGAGATGGAGAGAAGCACCAGATCATTTGCATAGACCAAACTATTCTCTGTCCATTAGCTATTGGTGCATGGAAATCGGGATCTGTAATTTGTTGTAAAATAGTGTTAATATAAATGTTGAAGAGAGTAGGGGCCAAAATACCTCCCTATCTAATCCCTACATACTCCTCCTGTTTCTCTTAATCAGTCTTGTTATAATCAAATATCAGATTCCTTTAAATATTATCAAATGAGAATATGATCCAAGGTACTGTTTCTAGTGGTGATCTTGACAAAGTTAGTCATGTACTAATCAATCCAGTACAATAATAGCCCAGAATGAACTGATTGGCATTAATAGGAGTAGTGTTTTTGCCAATATTTGATAACTATTCTGCTTGGCACAATTTCATAATCCTGATGTAATAGCTATAACTGAGACTTGGATTTTCTCCTGAAATAAATAATTCAGTTATTGCAATTAAGCATTTTCATTTGGTTAGATATGATAGGAAAGATAAAGATGTGGGGTTGCATGTGGTGGGGTTACATTTTATATTAACAAAAGCACTTTATAGCAACTGACCTGGGGCCTGATTTTCAAATGGTCAGGACTGGCACAAGGGGCTTGCAGCAAGGAGAAAAGGTGCTAAGGGCTCCTTGTGCTACACCTTGCACCAGTCCCAATTTTCTAAGAAACTGTGTGCCACTGTGTGGACCACCTGTGCCAGCCAGACTTGCACCATCCTTGTGACAGCCACATGGGTGTGTGATGGCAGAAGGGGACTTGTGCCAGGATAGGTGTACAATATCCTCTACACTGGGATTTTGCAAGCCCCCCAGGGATGCATAGAACCTGCTGTTAGACCAGCCTGTAGCTGGTCTAAGTGGCTGTGTACCACTGCTGCAGCCCTTGCTGGATGGGGGATGACTCTGTTCCCCTGAGGGAAGGCAACCAGACAGCCCTTAACACATGCCAGACCACTTCTGTAGTTGCCAGTGGTCTGTGGCAGGTAAGAGTTCATAACCCCCTAGTGATGCCATTGGTGGATCCCCCCCCCATGAACCCACACTGTTCCTGTTATCACCCCATCAAGAGCAGTTGTGACCCCCCCATCCAGACCCATTCCACCTCTCCCATGAGCCTGGGCATCCTCTTGATGACCCACTAGCCACCTGGGTGACTGGTTGGTAAGTCACCATCACTGGCCATCGCAGTTGCAAGCTTGTGCCACAGCATATGGCAGTCTCCTTCCTTGTACCATATGGTTGGTGCAAGTGTTGGCTGTGGCAAACTTGGGGACTTTGGCACCAGGACCCCTGTTCTTTTAAAATATGTTGCAGGGTCCCTGGTGCACCCGAGTTCACTGCAGGCAGTGGTACATCACACACTGTGCCATCCTTTTAAAATCAGGATGCTGGAGTTATGGTATTGTGGCCCTCATTGTATATTTTTGGCCTTAAATATTAAGTTATCCAGATTAAAAAACTTTGTGGTTAGAGTTATCTATATACCTCCTTTTAATGCTGGATTAGGATCTGATTTTAAGTTATTATAACCTACTAAACAGTAATCATGAAAAGGTAATTATGGGAGCTTTCAACATTAATTGGCCACTTGGGAAAAATACCACATTTTATCATACAATAAATTGTTTATATCTTTCTCAAATAATAAAGGGGCCAACTTGTACTAATTATAAAGAAAGACAAGGACCTAATTAGAGAGGATTTTAGTGACTCATTCAGATAGAATAACAAATATAAATGTTCTACCAGCTGTATTGAGTGATCATTCTTCAATGTTTTGTCAGCGGTCTACAAATGTAAACAAAACCTGAATCCATTATAATCTACATACATTCATTGCCTAGAACAAAGATAAATGCTTCTGGAAGGCCATTGATCAAACAGACTACCCTGACTTAGACTTACTGCCCAACCCCTATCTACAGTAGGTCTTGATTACTTTCATACAAATGTACTCAGATTCATGGCACATTTTCACCATTAAGGGAAAAGAAAAGTCACGAGTGATTCAGAAACCAGGAAAACTGCAGGTCTTTTTAATTTGAGAGATGAATACTGAACCAATATCAGTCAACAGACAACAATTTGCTGCTTGTAAGATACAGCAAATTAGGAGACACATGCAAGATATGAATAAGGAAGGCAAACGTGCAGCATTTTTCTGATAAACTGAAGCAAGTGTTCCTGAATCCTTCTAAAATTTTAGCAAATATTAAATATTTTTAAACCTTAGAAGAAACAAGTCCTGGTCTCTGATTGGACCAGAGGCGCTCATATGACATACAAGGTTTTTGAACCATTGCCCAGTTCAAAATGAAGAACCATATCATAGTTCATTAGAACCAGGCAGTAGTTCATGACAAGAAGGCAGCTATTGCCATTGTGATCCTCATTACTCGGGCAAGGTTTAATAAAACAGATATTGACTAGAGTTGTCTTGGATATAGTGTACAGAGTGGAAAAATATAGATGTCTCGAGATTAATTTTTGCCTTCCAATAGTCATTTTGCCCTTAGCCTTTGTTTTGACCAATCTAACTGTTGTTATGGAAGAGTTCATGCCTCAGAGTTATATTTCCCCACTATTTCCCTCACCTCTGGTCAGTGTTTGTATATTGTTAGGTTGTTCTGATAGAATACTTCCTGGAATTTTAAACAAGAGAATCATTTTAATACCTTTTTTAGTAATGCTGAAAAAAATTGACCAAAGATTTATAGTATTGTAATAACTGGCAAGCGTTGTTTTCAATGGGAAAGAGCAGGTTATAATTTCCCATTAAAACACGCGGTTATAATGGCAAACACGTGCCACCTGCTCTTTCCCTGTCTCACACTGTACCTCAGTTCTTCATGAACATATGAGTCACACCGACATCTCCTCAAAGAGTCCTTCATGGGTACCACAAGTAGCGCTTCATTTCACCATCAGAAAAAGTAGGTCTTTTACAAAAAGAGAGCAGAACTTACATTTTTTTCCCTGTCACAGTAAACTGGAACAGTTGCCATCTGTGTCTGAGGTCGCAAACTCATTATCATACTCTGAGGCAACATGACCTTAATTAGCATATCTCAGTGGAAACTCAACCTTGCAGACTACCGGACAGAAATAAAAATTTAATCGAAAGACTGAACTGAATAAAACACATGTACTCCTAACCAGTTTTAGCAGTTTAACTTAGCACTTATCAGTTTTCAAGTTTTACAACTACAGGAATTTACTCCCTCGCTCTTGTTACCATCAGCCATTTCCATTTCTCCAACTAAAGAAAACAACGTCAGCCAGCAATTACATAAACAATGCATGGGATGGGGAGCATAAACAAGAATTTAATGTCCACCCTTGGTGTGGGATGCTTTGATAAATCCTTCGGGCTTTGCCCTCGGGGTTTATGTAGCATCCCACACCTCGAGAGTGAATTAAATTTGCGTTATGCTCTCCACCCCATACATTATCCTATATATAATAACTGGTTCTTGTTTTTTCCCATAGGGAAACCCAGTTATAATTCACTGTTATAACTCACGGGTTATAATGGCGAGCACGTACCAGGTTTCCCTTGTTCTCCGCATGTGCCAGCTGCAGCTGTTCCCTTAGTGCCCACTGCCTTCCTTATGCTGGAGACTGACTTCTTCACTGGCATGCTGGCAGACATGGGGGGGCACCAAAAAATACACAGAGAGCTCTGGGGACAGATGCTAAACTTGAAAACAGAGAAAAAAATATCTAAAAGTAAATCCAGGTCCATGGGAAGGGGACAACTTCTACAAGAGAAAGAGAGACAGCTACTGAGAGCGAGGGAATAGGTTGCATGTTGAAGCAGTGCTATGGGAGGAGGCAGCACCATCTAGTGGGGAAAACAAATACTATAGATTCATTTCTTATTGCATATACCTACACATTGGAAAATGAAGTTAAAAAAAATATTTAAAAAACATTTCATATTTTTTTGTAAACATAGACAAGCCATTGTATAATAGCAATAATGCACTCCCGAGGAGTGTGTTATTGTGGAATAACATCACTTCTTAGGTGCTGAATGCACTGCACCTGTGGACTCATGTTTCAACCCACCCAAGGAATGACATTATTCCACAACTATATACACACTGTCTTGCATTACTGTTTAAATTCATGTTATCTATTAGTAAATGCTATACCTTTCTTTAATTACTTAAACTGTTCAATCAGTTGGAAACAAGCTTCATTAATTCTATCCAGAAGGGTAACAGTCACTTTGTTGTGACCAACTAATGGCCTATTTCCATACAGTCTCCCTGTCCAAAATCCTTGAATATATACCCCATGATCAACTAATAAGTTGTTTAGAGATATACAATATTCTGTCTGTGGTACAACATGAGATTATATTCTTTCTGTGGCAGAACATGGGTTCAGAAAAAAAAATCATAGTATCACTGCATCATGTATTGAACTGACAGACTAACTTCTTAGAGGTGACTATGTTGAGGTAATTTACCAAGATATTTTTGTGTGCATTTCTTTCTTGTCCTGGCCAGCACCTCCTTCACACTGACCCCCCAGCCCTGTTGTTCTGACATCTTACAGGACTTACCTTCTTCCATTTATCCCCACAGCTTGCCCTTCATGGCAAGGGGTGAGAAGCCCTCTCAATCCACCAGACTGGATCCAAATGCAGGAAGCACCTGAGTCACCAGACCATGGAGCTTGTAAGGGCTGGTGATCATCATGCATGGCCAGGATTTTTTCCCCATTTTCTCTCCCAGCACAGAGGAAGGGTGTGCAATGATGCCAATGGTCATGCCACACACGCTCCTGTCTGCAGCACGCCTGGCATCTGCCGTGCCTCTGCCCCCATTCTGCAGTGCCACTGTGCCAACCAAAGCCTACACTGGGGCCAGGCTAACATCGACTACTCATCCCCTCCCTCCCCAGAGAATGACAGTTGGAAGGGTTCAATTCTCCCCCTCCCCGGATGATCCCTGGCAACCTGCTCACACCATGAACATTGGTCACTGGCATGGCAGGCGGTAAGGCACTGATGCCTAAGCCCTCCACACCACTGGCCAGCCTACTTGCCAAAATTTAACCAAAGTATTTTTAGTTCTCACAAGTTGCTTATTCAAAAATTGCTTCCTATTGGTCTTTCAGAGAAGGTATGAAATTGGTTTTAAAGCTATGTAACTGACAGATTTCAAAGAGCAAGGACTGATGATATATTTTCTAGTTCTTTACCTATGACTACAGGGGTCCCAAGGATCAATTTTAGACCCACTTTTGTTTATTTTTAAATTAGACGTGATCTGAGATTTATAATATCTTATATGTGAATGATGCTGTTATTTTCTCAAGTGGAAACTTATCACTTGCTCTTTCAGACATTCATTATATTGAGTTTGATAAGATTCAACTTTGGGTGTAAAACAATAGATTGGTTACTAAAGTAACAAAGACCAAGATCAGGGTGTTTCACCATAAATCAAAGTTAAATGATACTATAAAATTAAAGATCAAAACTATTGGGTGTTTTTTCAACAGAGCAGATAAGATTCCCTCATTATAATGGACCTCATTATATTGAACTCTGCTTATAATGAACACACATCTTGAACCACCGGTAAATGCAGTATAATTACTGGCAGGCACTTTTTCCCATAGGGAAACCAGGTTATAATTTGCCAATATAACCAGCTTGGCTGGTTATAACGGCAAACACGTGCCAGGTTTCCCTCTGATCAAGCATGCGCCAGTCACAGTGTTCCTTTAATAGGCGACGTTCATTGTTCCGAGAAGCAACGCCACTCGCTGTCTGCATTTTTTTTTTTTTTTTGTATTTGAAAAAAAAAATAGGCATTCTCTTGAACAAAAACCAGCAGAAAAGTAACACACCGTCTGGTTTCCCTCTCCACACACGAGAGCTGACGGGTCTCTCCTCATCATACCGAAGAACACCTTAGCTCCGCAACTGCTATTTGCCGGTAAGTAAGAATACCGGGAAACAATCAGAAAAAATATAGAAGCAGCTACCGTCACTTTCTCCACTTCTTGTTACCTCACATAAGCGCAGTACTAGAACTTGTCAGACCGCAGAACGCTGAGACTTTTGACTGGTCCGTGGTTGCCTGAAAACTGATCATTTTATTTTCTATGATTGCTGAGGCAAAAAAGTGCATGCCAGCAATTATAAAAAACAAAATATGGGGTGGTGTGTGTAAAACTCAATTTTACACACACCGTTGTTGTGAGATGCATTTTATAAACCCCTCGGGCTTCACCCTCGGGGTTTATGTAGCAGCCCACAACTGTGGTGTGTGTAAAATCTCGTTACACACACCACCCCATATATTATTCTCTATGTTGTCAATTAGTGCTACATAACACCTGTGGCTGTTATGTTATAGGCCCTGTTCACACAATAGCATGGTAAGGAGAAATGGTTCTTGAAATGAATTAAACCTTACTGTGCTGCAGCTCTTGCACTGTCCAATCCATTTTTTAAACCTTTTCTTGGTAAGCGTGCTTATCCATTCATCCTGGTGCCAGAATTTGTGCTCTTTGTGTAGCACAGTGTGGTAGCATGTCTCTGGGTATTAGGGGTTAAAACAGAGGTCAACACAGAGGACAGTGGGAACATGGATCCATCGCAACATGGATGCAGGGAAAAAAGCGTTCGCACTGTAAGTAAAAACAATTTACTAATTGAAGCGTTCACACGAACCATGCTATAGCCTAGGTCTAATCAGGGTTTTAGCACAGTTTGTGAAAATGTGTGCCAAAGCGGAATAGGTGTGAACGCAAAGGGTGCTGGCATGGATCTGAAATGGTTTAACCCCTGAGAACCATTTTAGATCATGCAGTGTGAACAGGGCCTAAAATGTCATGAGAAACCCAGCATGCTTTCTGCTGATACTCACAGCTGCTACTCACTACCCATAATGCTTGAAACACTGACAGATGGCTAATAGTAAGAAACGAAAAGTCCTGGATGTCCACACAAGGCTTGAGATCCACAATCAGCTAAAAACCACTGAATGGGTTGCAAAGTCTGCTGCAGAGTAGTCTCTTGCCAATTCCACAATTAGTACATTCAGAAAAGAAGAAGACTCACTGCCAGCATTTGCAGATCAGTACTGTGAGGATGATCTGCAGGGTTAGAAACCCAGTCTGGTTGGTAGTGCTGATGTGGTGCAGACTGTGCACATGTGATGTGAAAGTCGGCGGGTTGCTGGTGTGCTGCTGTCAGGCATGATCTTAAAGGAAGAAACTGATTAATTTGCCTGACAACTCCTGGTGGAGCAGTGTACTTTTAAATCATAACCCAGGTGGCTGTGGTGATTCCAGAGGAGAAATGGCATTTGCCAGCTCAAAACTGCAGAAGAGCCACTCTGTTCATTGCTAATCTTCTGTCTGACACAGTGACTATAGCTGATATTAGTGGTGTGCAGTATTTTCACATTCCCATCCCATACAAGAGGCTGGTTAACAAGATGGGTAGTCTAGGCATGGGATAAAAGGTGGTAAACTGGGTGAGGAGCTGGCTAATGGGCAGGAGACAGAGGGTAGACTATAGTCCGGAGAGAAGGAGGTGACCAGTGGGTACCTCAGGGATCAGCCCCGGGGCCAGTTCTGCTTATTGTCTTCATTCGTGGCATTGCAGAAAGGCTGGAGGGAAAGGTCTGCATGTTTGCAGATGACGCCAAGATCTGCAACAGGGTGGATACTCCGGACAGGATGGAGAGAATGAGGAGGGACCTGAAGAAGCTTGAAAAATGGTCAGAGATATGGCAGCAGAGGTTCAACTCAAAGAAGTGCAAAATAATGCACCTGGGATGAGATAACCTTGGGGAGACCTACAGGATCGGGAGACAGTAGCTGCTGACGATCACAAAGGAAAAAAGGGATCTGGGGGTTATCATTTCAGATGATCTAAAGGTGTCTAAGCAGAATACAAAGGCTGCAGGGAGGGCCTATGGCATGCTGGGGTGCATAGGCAGAGATAACACTAGCAGAAGGCAGGAAGTAGTGATACCATTGTATAAAACAGTAGTGAGGCCTCACCTAGAGTACTGTTTGCAATTCTGGAGGCTGTACCTTCAAAAGGACATTGACAGGGTGGAGTTGGTCCAGAGAAGGGTGACCAAGATGGTACAGGGCTTGCATCAGAAATCATGAGGAAAAATTAAAGGACCTCAATATGTACTCGCTGGAGGAGAAGATAGATCGAGGTGACATGATCAAAACTTTCCAGTACCTTAAGGGCATAAACAAGGTGCAGGGGGAGATATCTTCCAGTACAGGGGAGTACAAGAACGAGAGGGCATGATATTAAATTGAAAGGTGGCAGGTTATGGGGAAATGTGAGGAAGTTTTCCTTCACAGAGAGGGTGGTGTACAAATGGAACAGTCTGGTGGTGGGAGCGAGCACAGTGGAGGGATTTAAATGTGCCTGGGACAAGCATAAGGGAACGTTAAAGGAGGGAAGAAGGGGGGAAAGCTGTTTTCCAGATAGGACCAGAGGACACAGTAAAGTTTAAAGCTTAAAGGCAGACTGGATGGGCTTAGAGATCCTTATCTGCCAACAATTTGTATGGAATTTCACATATGTTTCCAAATTCTGCCCAAATTCTACTGTCTTTTGTCAGAAGCAGAATGAGGAATTCCAGGGTAGAAAAATGCAGACTGAGTTTTCCACTACATTTCCGCAGAATTTTGTTCTGGGGATCTCAATATTTTCTATGGAAATGGTTGCAGTATGATTTTCTGTGGAAAAATGCTGGTCCACAAATCATAATTCCACAGATCTCAGCAGGCAGAATTTCACAGAAAGACCAGTGAAATTCCAGCAGAAATTCCACCAGTGGAATAGACATTCCACATTAATTCTGCCAGTCAAATGCCACATTCCATATACTGTATACAGAGAAAATTAAAGGATGTTGGAAAAGCAGATTCTGATGAGGACAAACATGTGTTACAAGATGCTCATGCATGGGAGGGTATTGACTCAGGGCTCAGGTACCTGGATAGACAGCCTTACGTCTCATCACTTCAGCTACGCTGGCTCAGGTAGCAAATAATGATAGCCAAAAAAGACGTGAAAAATCAGTTTTCCAGATGACAATGGGATCATTCTTTAAACAATAAGTACTGAAAAACAAATGAATTAAGAGAAACACATTAAATATATAAATTTAAACACATACGTTTTAGTCAAAAGGATTTAATAAAAAGAATAAAGTAACCAATACAATATATTGCTGTCCGTGTCTTTCCTGTCAGGGTAATTTATGTGTTAGCTGGTAAAAAAGGACATGTTCTTGTTATAACAAACCCCCATTACAACAAACTTTCAGCATGGGCCCAGGAGAATTTGCTATAACAAGGGAGTATTGTACCTATGAATATATCATGATAATGCATTGACTTATTTGGGCCATATTGTATCAAATTAATAACATTTTAATAAACTATTCAACAAGATTGGCGAATCAGATCATAAGGACACACGTGGAATCTGACAGAGGGGAGATGCTCAGGAGGGATGTGAGGAAGTTTTATTTTTCAGAAAGAGTTGTTAAGCCATGAAACAGTCTTTCAGCAGAGGTGATGAGTGACAAGACCATTAAAGAGCAGCTGACGCCTTTGGGAAAACTTTGAAGACCGTCATATTTAGACACACTTCAGCATGCATTTCATGTATCTTCTATAGCTTTTTTCTCTCCATTATTTATTACTGCTGAAATTCCCACAAAAATAAGGTCTTTATCCCCTACAGTTCATCTGCCTCTGCGGCTTATTCCCCACTTGAAATTATAATGCTCTGTTGTAACATCACAGCAACCCTGTTTTCTTGCATATGACCTCAGTAATAAATAACAGGATAAGAAATGCAAGAGCTAATGACAGATATAAACTGCTTTGTGTCTAACTGTTCTGTTTTTCACAGTTCTTCTTGAGCTGCCAGTGGCACTTTAATGGGCTCAAACACAGCTAGAACAGAGTTAAAGGTGACATGCAAAGAACCACTGCAGCCCGTGTCTATCCCCAAATACCTTACAATGCTGCTGTGGGAGTCTGGGGAAGCAGTGACAACAATTTTTAATCTGCTGGTTATTTTTGTATAAACTGCCAAAACTTTCGGCCGAATGTAGTTCCTGATTGAGAGGGCGCAAGGAGTCATGGGTATTACACCCATATAGTGACATCGCTTAACCACTGCTCTTATTATAGTAGCAGTGGCTATACTTTATTATTCTTATTTTATGGCTTCTATGTCTTGATACCTGTAATGTTACTTACAGCAACACTTGGCCAGTCTGTTGTTGTAAGTAACATTACAGGTATCAAGACCCCTTGTAGGAAGCCATAAAATAAGCATAATAAAGTTTCAGCAGTTTATACAAAAGTAACAGGTGGATTAATATTTACGACCACTGCAGCCCCAGACTCCCACAGCAGCAATGTAAGGTATGTGGGGATGGGAGCAGGTTGCAGTGGTTCTTTGCATGTCACCTTTAAAAGGTGAGTAGTTACTCAAGAGGTCGTATTAAGACTGGGAGCAAGGCAATGGATAGTATAGACAAAAATGCCATATTGACAAAAGGTCTTGTGATATTGTGATAGGATAGTGTGTTACTGGAAGACTGGATGGACCACTGGTCTTTTTTCTGCTGTCATTGTCTGTGTTTCTAGTTTTCTACTAGTGAGGTTAATTTCAAAAGTTATAAATCATTTTTAAGATAAAACCCTGCTTGTAAATGTAATTGAGTGTCCTAGCTGCTATTTATTACTTGTTTTTTCTTTAAATGTGCATGACAATGTACTACGAATACTGAAAGATGGTTTTTACTATTGCTTGACCTTGGTCACCTTTACAAATGGGTACTTGATGCCCAAAAGCCTTTCACATAAACTCATAAATAAAGGAAATAAATGATCTTGCTATGAAAACCCCTCAATGATCATGTGACAACTGGAGATGTTAATATTTGCTTTAATGGCTATATTTATTTATTTTTATTTTAGTTTTTGGTAACCGGGTAAGGCCCACTAGCCACAAGTGCTTGTTTTCAGGGGTGACCTGGGAGCACTGGGTGGTTAAGTGACTTGCTTAGAGTCACACAGTATGCAAGTGGAGGTTGTGAGAATCAAACCCATGTCTGGTCTGCTGGATGTACCAAGCTAGTTCACACCTCATTACTCTAACCTCTGTGTAATAATTTTAATGCTATACACACACACACACACACGCACACACATATGCACATGCACACACACACAATTTCTGATAGGTAAGTGTCATATATAAATATATGAAATATCACCATCGAGGATGAACAAGACATAAGGCCGGGGGGTGGCGCTTGCAGCCCGGGCATTCAGATGTGTGGCAGATCAGCTCCCATTAAAAACTTTAATATTACTTTAAAAAACTACAGTTCATGAGCTCATTTGCATTGAAATTTTTCCTTGTGTTTGTGGTGGACATAGTCAAGAGCTTGCCCGAGTTTCACTCAAATCCAGCCACGGAAAAGCCTAAATCTACCGCGGGCAGTTCCCAGGACTTTCAAGCCAAAGCAACTCAAGAAAGAGAAGGAGATGAAAAAAATGGCAGTGAAGAGTCCTGACAACACTGAGCAGGCAATAACCCTACAGACTATGACTCGGACTATGCAACAAATGCGCACATCTTTGGAATTGCTAAATGCTAAGTTTGATTCATTTACTAATCGACTCCAGATGGTTGAGCAGAAAGTAGAATCCCAGGTCTTTGAGATCACAGGGGTGACAAGTAATGCAGGCAAGGCCCTCTGTTTCTGCAGGACTTGTTAAAGAACATCAGCTCATCCACTCATGATTGGAGCATGCAGAACAATTACTATGGGAGAACAATGTTCGAATAAATAGGCTCACAAAAGGTTTTGAAAGGGAGTAACTGATTGCGACAATCTTGGCATGGATTAGAATGAGAGAGGCCTTGGGAATCCTGACCTTGAATCAGCAGCTGCAGGTGGTTAAGCGTTATCGGATTACCCCTCAGAAGAGGACCAACAATGATACCACTTGCATCTTGCTGTTAAAAACTGACTCAGTTTCTCAATGGGATCTTTTTTTTTTAATTTAGTTTGTTTCCGCCCAGCCACTGTGATCCTCCATTCAGAAGTCAGCCCCACTGCCCCACCTGCAGTTCCCCCGTGCCCAGGCTTGCCCCACTGGGTGGGGCCACTGGGGGGCTCCCTCCCATGGACACTGTTGACAACACCTGGCTTACCCCTGGGTCAGGGCCACGGGAGCAGGACCCCCTCAGCAGACATCAGATGCAGTGGGGATGGTGGCAGAGTGGGGGTTTCATGCCCAGGGGCAAGCTTTTTTTCTGAAGGCTTGGTTCCCCTGGGGGCAGGGACATGCAATGACGTCTAGCATCTGCCCCACCCCCCCCAGAGAATGGCACCTGTTGCAGCTGTACCCCAGCATCTGCAAGGGGTCCATAAAGCACTGGACACTTTTCCCTCTCCCCCCAAGGAGAGCCATCCCTGGGATGCTCAGTTGTTCTCCACCCTGCCAGCCTCCAACTCCCAGGTCAGTTCCCACACCCAGGTCATCAGCGTCGCAAGTGGAAATCCAACCGCTGCACTGGTGGGCCAGCTCAACAGGATCTTTTACTGAAAGCAGTGCACCGTATTAAAGATATTGAGGTGGACGGGTGGAAAATTCATTTTTTTCCTGATCTCTTGTACTCTACTCGTCAACAGTAAAAGGGCTTTGGTGGTGGCAAGAAGAAAGTCCGTGAGCTTAATATCCCTTTCAGTACTATATACCCTGCAAAACTAGTGTTCAGTATGTGGGACATACTTATCTTTTTGGGGACGTGAAAGATTAAGATACATAGATACATAGACACTGTCAGCAGATAAGGGCCTATGGTCCACCCAGTCTGCCCATTTGAGCTTGTAATTTCACTTTATGGTTTTCCTAGAAGTCTGTTGCCCCTTACCCCGACCTCCAGAATTCCCTTATGTCTATCCCATGCATTTTTAAACCCCATAATTGTTTCAGCCCACACCACATCCTCTGTCAGGGTGTTCCACTTGTCCACCGCCCATTCTGTAAAGAAATTCTTCCTTACATTTCCTCTGAATTGCCCTCCCTCCAACTTCATCCCACGCCCTCTAGTCCTGGAACATCGTTTTTGCTGGAAAATAGTGTATTCCTGCACCTTATTCCGCCCTGTAAGGTACTTGTATGTCTCTATCATATCCCATCTCTCCCTCCTCCAGGGAGTACATATTCAAGTCCTTCAACCTGTCCTCATAAGACTTGTGATGCAATCCCTGTACCATCTTTGTTGCCCTCCTCTGAACCTTGTCTACCCTGTCTATGTCCTTAGGTAGGTAAGGTCTCCAGAACTGTAGACTGTACTCCAGATAGGGCCTCACTAGTGTCTTGTACAGTGGAATTATGACCTCCCTTTTTCTGCTGACGATGCCCCTGCCTATGCATCCCACCATCCTAGCTGCTTTACCTGCTGCCTTGTCGTTACACTGTTTCTCTACCTTGAGGTCATCAGAAATGACAACCCCAAGATCCCTTTCCTGCTTGGTGCATGCTATATCCTCATCTCCCAACTGATATATTGTGCCAGGGTTTTTGTGCCCCATATACATTATTTTGCACTTCATTGCATTGAATTTAAACTGCCAAACCCTTGACCATTCTTCATGCTTCTGCAGGTCCTTCCTCATTCTGTCTACACCTACTGGCATGTCCACGCTGTTACAGAGCTTCATGCCATCAGTGAACAGGGAAATTCTGCCTTCTGGGTCCTGTGCAATGTCACTGATGAAGACATTGAATAGGACCGGTCCCAGCACTGATCCCTGTGATACCCTACTGGTCACTCTTCCCTCTGTGGAGTGACAGCCGTTTACCACCACCCTTCGTGTCCTGCCACCGAGCAAATTACCTATCCACTACACTACTGTCCTGCCTACTCCCATATTCCCCAGTTTGTTTAATAGCCTTCTGTGTGGCACAGTGTCAAAGGCCTTGCTGAAGTCCAAATAGGCCACATGCACTGCCCTCCCCTGATCCACCTCCCTTGTCATGCAGTCGAAAAATTCAATGAGGTTGGTCTGACATGACCTCCCCCCAGTGAAACCATGCTGCCCTGGGTCCTGTAGTCTGTTGGCAACTAGATGTTCCACCAATCTCTCCTTTAGTAGTGCTTTCATGAACTCCCCCACCGAGGTGAGGCTGACTGGTCTGTAGTTCCCTGCTTCCTCTTTGTTCCTGCTTTTGTATAAGTGGACTACATCTGCTGTCCTCCAGTCTTTGGGTACTTCCCTTATTTCCAGTGATCAACTAAACAGGATTGCCCGAGGTTCAGACACCACCTTCCATAGTTCCTTTAGGACCCTGGGGTGCACCCCATCTGGCCCCATTGATTTATCAACTCTTATTCCTTCCAGTTCCTTCAGGACCCTTTCCCATGTAAGGGAACTTGTGTTCATTTCTGAGCCATTCCCACCCCTTGTACTCCATTCAGGCCCATTACCTTCCTCTTCCTCAGCAAAGACTGAGCAGAAATACCCGTTCAGTGCATCAGCTTTACTGTTGTCATCCTCCATTCAGACCCCATCCTCCCCCTTCAGTCTCACTATCCCTCCCTTTGCCTTTCTTTTTTCATTTATGTACCTGTAAAAGGTTTTGTCTCCTCTACCCATTGGTTTTGCAATGTGCTCTTCTGTCTGAGCTATGGCTTCCCTTACTGACCTCCCTACCCCTTTGCTTCTCCTGGTACTTCTTCCTATCCCTTTCTGCTTGTATCTTTTTGTATTGCCTGAATGCTATCTGTTTGGCTTTCATTTTCTCTGCTACCTCCTTGGAAAACCACAATGGCCTCATCTTCCTTTTCCCCTTGCTAACCTGCTTTAGATACTTTACTTGCCAAAATAGCAAAGGAAAGTCCTGTGAGAACTTTAGAGGATCAGGATTCAGACTCATGAACTTTACAAGTGTAAGTATTGATATTAACCTTTGTTGGTTCTACTAAGGCCATGAATATTTGGTTTACCCAGTATATGAACTGCGGCATACAGTAGGTTCAAGATGATGAATTCTCTATTGCTGTTGTTTGGTGCACTGGACAATTAGTATAATGGGTGACAATATTTGATGTATATGAATGTTTTTGGTTTTTCTACAATGTCCTTGGCACCCAGAGAAGGCTGTTTCCTGCACAATTTTTATATTACACGTTATTACTTTGTTTATATTAGCCATTGGAAGCCTTAAATATGTGAAGTCTGGGTATAACCATGTGTCTGTGTGTCTGTGTGGGGGAGGGGCTTTTTCTACACCATAATCATGGTTTACAGATGGGAGCTGTTATGTTTTACAGATTTAAGATGTTACCTGATTAAGGTATAATGGGAGGTTTCTGTGCAGCTCTTTGTTAGCTACAATACGTTAAACTTTTTGTGATGTTTTATTTCTTTTACAATGGAATCCAGCCCATTGGTGGCCTTAAAGCTAAATTACTGTTTAAACATTATTGTAGAACGTAAGTCTGTAGTGCTGTATAACTGCAGTCTCTGATTTCCCTCCAAGGCTGTAACTAAAAGGGAGCAATCACATCTACTATTATGATTACTTGAATATGAATTAGGTTGCATTGCTGTCTTGAATGGATACTGTGCTGAAATGTACAAAAGTACACAGTAAATAAAAAGTTAAAGGAAAAAAAAGAATAAGACATAAGGCCATGATCCCACATTGCAAATGGCCTTGATGAGCTTGTTTGACCCCGAGATGGTGGTATTTCATGATTATTTGGGACTTACCTATCAGATGTTTTATATAGTACATTAGGTTGGTCTGTTTTGCTCTAAGATAAAGTGTGCTGGTAGTTATATATAGCTTGTTCTATGTATCTGCTTAGGTCTGTGTGTCTCCATAGTGCAGTGGTGTTCTTGCTATAGTGTGCCCTCAGTGTTTTTCCATAGTGTAATGGCATTCTTAGTTTCAGCCCCTTTGTGGTTTCCATAGTGTGTTGCCTCTTATAAAAGGAGGTGTGTTTTTGGTGTGAATTCCTTCAGTTCTTTTTCAGGTTGAGAGAGAAGGAGCAACATTAAAGGAAGCAGCACTGAGGCAGTAGCAAAAGCAGCACTTAAGTTATTTGGTGGGGCTGACCTTGCACAGTGCAGCTCAGAGAAACATTCTTTATACAGGCTAACTTTGTTTTACATTTGTATGACTGTTTGACAAGTGATATGGAGGCTGCAGCCAAAGCAGTTGGTAAATGATTTGGGGAGGCAGACTTTGCTGAGTGTAGCTCAGGGACACTTTTGTTACACAGGTAAACTGTGTTTTACAGGTGGGAGGTTATTTGGCAAGTGATGGGGTGCTGATATTGTGCAGTTTAGGTTAGGGACACTTTCTTTTTGCAGGTCTGTTTCTTGTTTGCAGTGGCTGTAGCTGGAGAGGCCTCCCCCCTCCAATTGTTTACCCAGATGAGACACACTAAGCTGAAAGCTTGTTTAGAGGTGCAACCTGGGAGCACAGAGAAGTTAAGTGACTTGCTCAGGGTCACGCAGTATGCAAGTGGGGGGCTGTGGGATTCAAACCCAGGTCTCTAGAGTTGCAGCTCAGAGCCACTGCACTATACTGCCGCCCAAAGGCTGTTAGGGTTGTGATGTGTGTAGTTAATAGGTTGTTGCTACATGTGTTATTCAGGTGGTCATTACTCATTAAATGGTTGTGCAATAATGTGTATATATTATGTCTATACTTGTAATAGTTAACAAATAGGGTATTAGTGAATAGGTTGTTCATTACATTGTAATAAGCTGTGGAATTTTATAAATAGTGTTAATGACTGTTAGATATGAGGAAATATATGATGGTTCTTATAACGGGAAAAAACTTCCAAGTGTATAATATAAAAAGAGAATGAATGATGGAAAAGTGTGGTATTTTATTTATATTTAGTTTTTGTTGATGGGGTAAGTGCACTAGACAAATTCTGCCTATTTTCAGGCACGACCCGGGAGAGAGGGATACAGATGAATGCCAACTGACCGTGAACCAGATTAAGCTGTTGGTGGTACTTTTGTCAATCGGGGAAATTTGGTCACAGCACCAGGGAAATTCACCTACTCTTTTCGAGAAGTGCCATGGGATCTTTAACATCCACCTGAACAGGCGGATGGGACCTTGGTTTAACGTCTCATCCGAAAGACGGCATTCAGGACAATAATACCACCAAGGGGGGGGGGTCAAACAAGCCATAATGCCATGAGCATGAAGGGTGATTGGCCTTTATGAGTGTGTTCAATGCCGGGATGGTATTATTTCATGAGTGTGCTGGACTTTGCATTCTTTTATTTTATATAATGCATTAGGTTAGCTAAAGTAATAATTAATGTTAAGTAGGCTGTTTTGTGAGAGAAAAAATGTGTTTCTTATGGCAGCCATCTTGTTTCCATTTTTTTTCAAAATTTTTTATTTGAAAACCCATAAAAATCATCTCTGGCAACGACACCAATACATGTGTCTTACTACACAGGACCCCATTAGATGCATTCTGCAGTTAGTTTTTAAAAAAAGGACCCAGAATGTGATTTTTTTTTTGCACTTGCCCAGCTCCCACGGCTTTAGAGCAGGCCTTGTACCTCCTCCTACTCCGTCCACCAGGGCATCCCTCTAGACAGCCCCTGCCCCTGCTTCATCTTGCTCGGGGACCGAGGGTGTATGGATTTTTTCCCCTTTTTCTCCCTCGCCCCTGAAGATGCTGACACAGAGGATGTATGTCCAGGCAGATGATGCATAGATGCATGCTGCCAAACACCCACAGCATCCTCCCCAGCTCTGAAGAGCCCACTGTTTCCCCATGAAAGCCCATGCTCCCACCAGCCCCTGGAGAATTTGGTGCTCAGGACACCCCCAGGAACCCACATCAGGAGGAGAAGGAGAGCATCCATTGGGACACTCAATCCTCTGTCCCCCTGCTGACCCCCAGCAACCCGAGTCTGTTCTTGAACCCGGGTCGCTGGCATAGTACGAGGTGTGGTGTCCAGCACCTCAACCCTCTGTGCCACTAGGCTGACCATCCAGAATGTGTTTTTAAAACATTTTAAAAATCTTGTTTTGTGAGATGTTTTTCTTGTTTTGCATGGCCTTATGAAACAAGAATAGTCCTATACCAAACAAGATTAGGTTCATATGAAAGAAGAATTTGGACTATGTCTTTTTTCACATTCTTGTTTCTTATGAATAATCTTGTTTCATGAGAATGACACAATCTCACAAAAAAGGATTTGTTCATACCAAACAAGAATATGGACTTAGTTCTCTTCAGCATCGTTGTTTTGTATGATCCAGTCCTGTATCATGAGAATGACACAATGTCATGAAAAAGAATTCCTTCATACTGTATGAAACAAGAATTTTTTCTCATTTTTCCCCCACATCTCATGTTTAACAAGCCATAACTCCATCAATATTTGTAGTTCAGGGACAATTTCTATATCAAAAGTAAGATCTCAATGAGTACCATAAGACTAACACATAATATGCTCCAAAAGAATTCAGGGACTATATAAGAAGCATACAAATTTAAAAATGTAAATTTCCATAGGACAACATTGAAACTTTAACAAGCTATAACTCCATCAAGATTTGAGTTAAGGGAAAATCTATGCATCAGAAAAAAGAAAGAAAAATGTCTCAATCAGTACTACAATACTACCACCACATAATACCCCCCTCCCACACACAAATATTCAGGGACCATGTGAAAAAACACTAAATTAAAAAAAATGAAAATTTCCATGGGATAACATTGCAACTTTAACAAGATGTAACTCTGTCAGTCTTTTCAGTTAAGGGACAAGCTATATATTAAAAGAAAGGCCTCAGTTAGTACTACAAGATGTATTCCCTAAGGAATACCAGCTGAAAGTACACATGCAAAAAACATAAACATTAAAAAATGAAAACTTTGAGACTGCTCCATGGGGCCAAGTTATGGGTGTTCTCTTGGCACACCAGTGACCCAGGTTCATGCCATGAGCCTGGATGTCAGGAGTGGAGTCCAGTTGAGAGGGAGTTATGAGTTTCCTATGGACGCTTCCCTCCCCAGGAGGAGAGGGATGGTCCTGGACCACTTGTCAGGGCAGCTCCTGCTGGTGGCTTGTAGCTGGTGTTTATGGCAATGTGAATCCTCAATACATCACCAAACACCCCCCATAGGATGCTGCCGTGGTTGGGCCACTACATGGCGGTGGAAGCTTAGACAAAAAATATGGAAATACAGTCACTCAGCCAACTGAATCATGGTGGTCAGTCCCCACTCACCATAAAGTCCAGAGGTTTCTGTGCCAACCCTCGCCATGTGTCTGGTGTAGAAGGAAGCCTTTGGGTAAGTCTCCTCTCCCAGTCCTCCTGCCCCAGGAGGGGGTCCCACAGTGAAATAATATGTTGGGTCAACTGGACCATGGCACTATTAATGGACAAAGCCCATTTTTCTGGACTGCTCACTACCCCATTCCTTCTACTGTAGCTCCTCACCTGAACAAGTACAGTAGGAACTATTTATGTTACCTTGCTCACTGGGTAATGTTATTGAAACAGTTGTATGTTGCTCACCCAGTGATGCTGGAGGTTGAGGCACTTGTCACTACACCTTGCACCATGTTGGTGACATGGGTTCAGGAACAGGTCCGAGCCACTGGGAGTTGGCAGGGGAGAGAGAGGATTGAGCATCTGGAGGACTGTTCTCCTCTCTCAAGGAGGAAGGGTTTGCCATCCCACTCATCGATCACCCTCTGGTGAGAGCCAGGGGGAGATGTGAGCTGGAAGGCATGTTGCCGAAGTACATCATTGGTGGGGGGAAGAAAAATGGATGAAAAAGGATCTGGCATACTCCATAATGGCCGTACCCTGTTCCAGCCCCCTGAAGTCTGGATTTCACTCCAGGGGAGCAGGAAAAGCTGGCGCTTCTTGGCCTTGGCCCTGTCATGGGAGAAACCCATGGGGGATTTAGGAGATGGGTGGTGAACGGTGCGGCCGCAGATCAAGTCCCCTTTGAGGAAGGAGCTGGAGCCACCTGCCAGACTCCCAGGAGGATAAAAAGATAATATAAAAAAAAGAAACAGTTGTATATTTTTGAAACAGTTGTATTCATTATCCTTATATGTTGATACTGTCCTGTCTGTGTTCAATGATGAGGAACCTTTGTAAAAGAGCAAACTTGCTCAAAGGTTGTTTTCTGATGTTATTAATATATAAATAAATGAATAAATAAATAAATTGCAGCAGATGGTGACAGGGACTGGCAGTGGGGCCCTAGGCTATCTGAAGGAATGGTTGACTGAGGGCTAGGGGGAGCATAAAGAAACAAAACACACACACACACAGACACAAAGAAAATTCCTATAGAATAACATTGCTACTTAACAAGCTATAACTCCATCAAAATTTGGAGTTAAGGGACAGTGTACATACAAAAAAAATAACTCAATGACTACTACAAGACTAACACATGAGACCCCCATAAAATGCAGGGTCCATATAAAAGCAGAAAAAAGTAAAAAAAAAAATTTCCATAGCATAACATTGGAACTTTAATATGCTGTAACTCTGTCAGTCTTTAGAGATAAGGGACAACCTATTTATCAAAAGAAAGGTCTCAATGAGTATTACAAGACTATATGCCCACAAAATACCAAGTGAAAACAGACAAATCAAAAAAAATTTAAATTAATAAATTAAAATTTCTGTAGGATAACACTGCAACTTTAACAAGACATAACTCTTTCAATAATTGGTGTTAAGAGAGAATCTACAGATATAAAAAAGCTGTTAATGAGTACTACGGCATTATCACATAACCCCCCTAAACATTCACGGGGTAGGCAAAGCACCCCAGAATTATCTCAAAACTTCACTATGTTGCCAAATCCACAATGAAAGTCTGATCATCATCAGAAATGTGCCAAAGGTGTATTTCACTTTGGCCTACAACCATGGCAAATTTCAGAGAAAACTGTGAAAAATGTACTGATTTATGTGTAAAAAACAAAACAAAAAACACAATTTTGGCCATATACAATCAACTGCCAGCAGTTAAGAGGGACACTTAATATATTTTTTCTTTGAGTAAAGCCCGCACAAAAACAATTACAACTAAGCAGATAAATTGCTTTTCTGGTGGCATAGAAGCACAGGGCCTAGAGGACCCTGTGCTTCCACAGCTAGATGGATATGTGCATCTATGGAGGGATGCAAGCACAGGGCCTGGATGGCTCAGCACATCCATAGCCAAATGGATGTGTTCACAAAGGTCCCAAAGGTACCTGTGTGAATGAGGATGGGATTCTACTATCTCAAAAAGTAAGGAAATTCTTTACAAGAAACTGCATTAATGCACTAGTTTGGGTTCAGATTAAAGCGTCCAAAATAGGAAATGTGGCATTAGGGTCTCCAACCCTAGCTTCCCACCCCACCCCACCCCTCAAACAGCAAAGGAAAAAAAATTATGGTTTTCACCATCCTGACTCTTGGCAAATCAAAGGTGGGGTCTTCCTTGGGGTTCTCAGCCCTAACACTCACCCCATTACATCTTCAAATACGGACAGATGTGATCTGGTTTCTTCAAGTCACGGCCTACAGATTGTTGGCAACATGTGGGGAGACACAGTTCTGTACATTTCAAGATTATATCACAGTGAGGTGAGTGTTAGGGTTGAGAACCAAAAGGAAGACTCGACACCTGATTTGCCAAGATTCAGGACAGTGAAAATAGTAATGTTACTTTCCTTTTGCTGCATGGGGGGTGGTAGTTGTGAGTTAGGGTTGGAAACTCTAATGCCACATTTCTGTACTTTGGTCACTTTAATCTGAACCTTAATTTGTGCATTAATGCAGTTTTTTGCAAAGAATAGCTATCTAGTGCTTGGTGGTAATGATGTGTTATTAAGGTGTTAATAACACAATATGGTACAATTAGCTAATTGATATAATACGCTAATTGGCTACCGTCATATATGGGGAAATAGGGATAGCTTTTTCTATAGAGACCAGGGCCCAACCACACAATGCATGCATCTATCTATCTATCTATCTATTCTCCCCATGCCCTCCTCCTTTTATTCCCTGAGCTCAAGAGACCCATGCACATTCTCCCTACCCCATCCACACTCCTGAGCTGGGAAAACTGCTTTCTCACACTGCTTCTCCTGCTTCTGGAACCAGCTACTCTCCCCCATCTATCTCTCCACCTCCTTTCCCTCTACGGAACGTCAGCTACTCCCCCGCCTGCTCCTGACAACCTTCTTCCTAAACCCTTCCTTATCCTTGCCTGGCTTTTGACCACCCCTTACCTCCCACTCCCACTCAACCTCATAGTTGTGACAACCTTATTGAAGTTTATCTGCCTGTTTTAACTCCTACTTTTAGCACCAGCTCAGCCTCCCTTCACTCTGACACTATGCACTTTGAATTTGCCCAGATGATTTGCATGCTAATTAATTTGTCCTCCATATGCAGTTTGTTGCTGTTTTGTCTATACTGCACTCAACTTACGCTCTTTATGTCACCCTCTTTGTAACCACACCACCTGACTGGCTGTATGTTGTTTGTAATTATGCTTCTCTCATTCCTCTTTTCTCTGAGTCACACCTGAAACTGAGATCAGTGTGCCTCTCCTGGTTACCAATTTTAACTAACTAACTAGATACATACATGCATACATAACTAACTAACTAACTGAATAAATAAAAATGCCTGCACACGTATTTTCCCTTCACTAAGTACAACTGCAAAACCTTTTGGCCTACAGGTAGGATGGTACTCACATTTTATAACCCCCCCCCAAAAAAAAAGGATACCCAACAAAGGGGTTTGATCCAAGGTTTGTGAGGAGGATACTGTAGGGGAAAATATTGACTAACAAGGATTGGCTTCCATTAGTCATGTCATTATCTTTCTCTTTATTTTAGTGATTATGCATGAATCAAAAACAGTGTTTACAGACTGTGTCCATTCACACATCTGCAAACATATTTTTGTCTCACTGTGAGAATGTCTTCTGTTTTGTGAACATAAAATAGCTGCTAAATAATTAAAGCTAACACATTCTGCACATGCACAGCAGTGTAACTTTTAAATACAGACCATTCTAAAACTAATTAGGTTTTTATTCACAGTACACCAAAAGCACCACCATTGAGACAGCATGCATCAAATCTGAGAGTGTTAGACTTCAAATAGGAATCAAGGTAAGAGGCTGCAGCACATGAAGACCTCTTAGCCATTTCTTTACAGCGTGCACCATAAAAGCTTTGAATAAACTGACTCAAGAATTGGTTGACAAAAACACAATAGATGTTTTCAAAAAGGGCCTTAATGAACGCTTAGTCAAACCAGATTCTTGGTTTAAGCTGGTATTTTGACCCACTTGTGTGGGGGGACAATCTCAATGGGCTCCCTTAGCCTTCTTTTGTCCACCAAAATCCAATAAACCCAGTAGTATCACATACGTAAGTAACATGTCATGACAGTATGTGTAGTATAGGATTTTAATGCATGCCACAGGGGTGTAGTGTTATATGAGGTCCCTGCACCCTAATTGATACCCTCAGAGGCACACCGTAGACAGCTAATGCTTAGGTATAGATTATACTAATACATAGGGCTAAGGGCATCTACCATACAAGAGTAGATGTCAGGATATGAATGCATATTGTTGTAATCCACTTTGCTTGCTAAAGCACATATATTTTACCATGTATTTTCTGTCTATTTCTTACTGTCAGATACCAAGACACCTGTCTTTGAAGTAATTATAATGTGTAAGGCAACATTGCCTTGCTTTGGTGATGTGCACCACTACACTTAGTTATGTAAGACTCTGTATAAGAACTTCTTTGTTCTAAAACTGATGACTTTCCAGAATTATATAATGTTATCTTGGACCGTGGAGCCACCTCTAATTTAGCCAATAGGGCTCATCTCTGTAACTAGAAATGTTTCTATCTTTTGGTAGCCATAGTAATTATCATAGTTATATAATGTTATACACAGGCTTTACACCTCGGAGACCCGAGAGATCCCAAGAGACTACAGAGAAACCTCGAGGTGTAGTGAACGCTTAGCATTGGCTCCCGGTTCGTATTGGTAAGAACTGCTTAGGGCAACTGTGATTTATCCTTTTTGTAGTAATAAACTTATTTATTACTCTAATGCAACGTGTTTGTGATTACTTGCATTCCCAATATTGCCAAGAATCTGAAAGCGAGGTTTAGACCTCATGACAAATCGGCGACCGTGTGCAGGCGATATTTGGTGTTTGTAAGCTTTCACTTGTTGCTTAAATTTTTCCTTTCCCCACGGGGACAGTAGGTGTACATTCCCATATCACCTCTCCCATTTAGAACTAAGTTTGTAGTTACTTGAAAAGTCTGGATGACTTTTTGGGTGTGGTCGATGCCGTCTCGACCCACTCCATAGCAACTTTGAATTGCAGAAGCCTATAACTAATACAGTAGCCTGGCTGTGTTTAAACTACTCATGCTGTGGATCGATACGCAGCACGCTGTCTTTTTCACAGTTTGAATTTTCGTTCCCTCCCACATAATGGCCACAGTTTCAGATATCTGCGCAGAACTGAGACTCGATGTCTCTAACTTCCTTGCCTCCCATGGAGGATGGGCTGACTTCGCGCGGGACGCAAGTCAATCCGAAAACCCAGTACTGGGGATTTCAACCCAGTACTCAGAGATGTGACAGTCAACCAATAAGTGTCACGCTAAAGGGTTGATGGTAGCCGCTCTCTACGCTGCTTTGGAAGCCTCTGAAGCGAGGTTTCGAACCCTTGATCTGCAGATTTCGTCTCTTAAGCAAGTGATGGGTTTGCAGTAAACAGAATGTATTAGATTGCAGGAGAACTTGGAGTCTGAACTCCAAACTCTGTGGAATGAAAAGGATTCACTACTGCATCATTCAGCCCAGACTGGTGAACAAGAACTACGTATGTTGAAGCAGGAGTGTGAAAGTTTAAGACAGGATAAGAGTCAGGTTGTGCCAATGAATGATTTGCTGAGTGCTGCGAATGCTCAGTTGAGTGATGAAATGGGTGAGCTTCAGGACGAGATCAACCAGGTACATAATGATTTAAAGGTAGCCTATAGGGACAATTGCAAATTGAGCGCCGCGTATCAAGTTTTGCAGAAGCAAAAGCAAGATGAAGTTGATATGGATGCTGCAAGTGTGAATCATGATGAATGTAGAACTAAGATGGTGACACTGCGCCATCAGCGAGAGGTTCTGGCTGGACATGTAAAGGCAATGGGAGGTGTAGCCCCTGCCTTTCATTTGTCATCAGATGGGGAGTTATCTGATGATGACATTTCACAGTACAACACCCAGTCACACCCCTACTATGGCCCAGACTCCCCACCCAGCCATCCACAGCATGGCGGGTCCCCGGCCCCAACTCCCCAGGTCACACATCGATGACGTCGTGATGCTCATCATAGGAAACGCCAACATGGCGGCGCCCATGATGGGGGGGGAGCAGGCTCAGTCCTGGTCCTGACGGCGCCTCTGGTAGCCGTTATTAGTGTGGAAGACAGGTAAGAGATAGAAACTATGATTGAAAGAGTTTTAGGCAATGTTCCCCTTCCTGAGAGAAGCATGAAGGCTATTAAAACTCAGATGAGGCAGCTTTTTCAAGAAGCTGGCACTCAGGAAGGTATTGTCCATACTGTGGCTGAAGCCGCAGCTCGTGCAGCCCTGGATGGTGCTCGAGACAATCTACCTTTGCCTGATCGACCTACTAATCCCCTATAAATGGCCTACTCTGTTCAGCAAATTGCTGACAGTATTGGTCGGATGAGCCCGTCCGACAACCTCAGCTGTCACTTGGAAAAGGTACGTTCTAAATGCGAGATGCTCAGCCTCACTGCAGAATATCAGGTCCAAATACTACGCCAGACCATCGATCCTGCTTTGTGGTCCAAACTCCCCGAAGCTGTTCGCCAGGATGGAACCGCTACCTTTGACGAGGTTGCAGCTGAGCTCATTTCTGCTCACAGTCCAGGCATAGTAGGAGTGATGCTGGCATACCCTGTGAAGCAGAATGCAAAACAAAGTCCAGTGACTCACCACCAGATACTCTGGATGGCCTACCGAGCAGGAAAGCACCTGGCACAAGAAGCTGTGGATGTAGATCTTATTGAATATAAGACCTTGTTCCTTAGGAACATGATTCCAACAGTACGCAAAAAGGTAGAGCCAACCACCTACCCAAACACGGACAGGTTTGCTGATATTCTTTGGAAAACTGAGAGGGTGTACCAACTGTATATCTGTGATTTGGGCTCCGGTTCCAAAAAGGTAGCTGCCGTGGAACCCGCTTCGGGGACCACGACACACTACACCGTGGAAGGACAGGCTCAACTCCAACAGGCTCAGCATACACCAGCCCCTCCAGCCAGTAACCAACACCCCAACAGGCCCAACAACAACTGCACCAACAACAGTAATGGGGTGGGAACCAGAATTGGCACAAGAACAGGAAGCATAAGGGTAGAGGTAAACCACAACAGAGAATGTTTCTCTCATATAGGGAGATATCTGAAGAGAACTGAAAATTTAGAGAGCTCCTGGGAAAAGTGCATTCTGTGGCAAATGCTGTCCCTGCTCAGACCCTTGTGGTGGTACAGCCAGCAACCCAGGCCACAACCGGCCATGGAGACACCGGAGGTACAGGCCCTCAGGCCCAAACAGGCCTGAACCCAGAAGCTCCTCCATATATAGCATCAGTGTAGCATTGTGAAGTTATTCACGCAAGTCAAGCCCAACCTCTGCATGCTTCCAGCAATATGGTTTGACAATTACAGGCCCCAGTCCGCATTGTAAACAAGCTGGTCTTGGATACAAACGGAAGGCCCTGCACCGAGGCCGAGGTTGGGGGCCGCCAACTACTAGTCATATTAGATACAGGTGCAGCTGTATCTGTGTTACGTGATGAACACCCGGACACATCTCCTTGGTCTACCAGATGGAAGACCAACATGTCAGGAGTCGATGGTACTAGGCTTCCTGCATACCATTCTCTACCCTTACCAGTAGAGTTAGGCCATTTGAAAGCCTCACATACCTTCCAACTCATGGTACTGCATGATCATCCTAGTATCATAGGGATCAACTTCCTTGCACCACACGGCTGTGTGGTGGACCTAGCTAATATGTTATTGATACAGATTCAAGGTCAATACCATATCATTTTGATTCCTGACTCACATGTTGTGGCAACGATATCTGCCAATGACAAAGAGTATGACGTCATAGATTTGTTCAAGAATCATGAATTTTTCCCAAAACTCCTACCTGTTCTGCAATGACATTTAGAAGCATTCGCAGTTAACAAGCATGACTGTGGTAGAATGCATACCATCACTGAAGTGCCAGGCCCGGCACATGAGAGGCAAAGGCAATATCCTTTCCCAACTGAGGCCTTGCCTTCCCTTAGAGAAACGATCAAGTCACTTCTTAAACAAGGAGTAATCAGAACTTGTGTTTCCACGGCCAACTCCCCAGTGTGGCCTGTGAAGAAACCCACAGGTGCCTGGAGACTTAGTATTGACTACAGGAAACTGGATCAGGTCACTCCCAGTTGTTTCTCAACTGTCGCATCTGCACCAGATGTGCTCCGACTTCTAACCCCTGACCAGAAATGGTTCAGTGCCCTGGACATCTCCAATGGTTTTTGGTCATTGCCATTGGCCCTTAAGAGTCAATATAAGTTTGCCTTCACCTTCGAAGGAAGACAGTACACCTGGACTTGCTTGCTGCAAGGATTCCATAACAGTCCATCCCTCTTCCATCTCCACATGATGGATGACCTCGAGAGTTTCTCTACCCCCCAATGTTTCCTACAGTATGTGGATGACCTGTTGTTGACCACAGCCACACAGGAACAACATCTGGATCTCTTGGACAAACTATTGACTCTCATTCTGAGAGCAGGCTTGAAATGCAACCCAGCAAAAGCACAATTGTGTCAGAAAGAAGTACTTTTTCTTGGTCTAAACATAACTGATCAAGGTCGAAGCACTACCTGGAAGAAGGTACAGGGACTGCAAGACTTGCCATTACCTACCAGTGTGGCAACTGTTCGAAGGTTTCTAGGTATGGTGAACTATTCGAGAGATTTTATTTGTGATTTTGCTCAGAAAGCTGCTCTTCTGTATGAGTTACTCAAAAAGGATGTACCATGGACTTGGGGCCCTGTACACACCCAGGCTGTGACATCACTGAAGCAGGCCTTGGCCTCCACCTCAGCTCTGGTTAACCCCAATCCAGCACTACCATTCCATCTGGAGTGTGCCACCTCTGACATTGCTATGTCAGCAGTGCTGGCCCAGAAGGTGCATTGCACCTTGAGACCCATTGCATATGCCTCGCAGCTCTTGACCCCAGTGGAACAGAAGTATGGCCTTTGTGAAAGGAACCTTCTAGCCACCTACTGGGCTATCAAGCACTTCCTGTATATCATTGGGCACTCACCACTGATCATTAATACTAACCATACACCGACCACCTTTTTGCTCTCAGTCTGAGTGAAGAATGGATCAGTCTCTAACACCAGGCTGACACACTGGTCACTTCTTCTCCAGGACAGAGACATACAGGTCCACCTGACTAAAGTTCCATCTATGCTAGATCATGGTCTCCTTTTTCAGGGAGAACCCCACAACTGTGCACTACAGTCACCTGACCTTCCGGATCCAGGTCCTTTCTTCCCTTCCACGCCACAAGTACTCGAGAGTACCTCTTTGTGCCATATCTTTACTGATGGTTCAGCATCCTACTATCAGGGAGAACAGATTGCAGGGATGGGTATTTTGGTGATCTACCGTTATGGGGACACTGTTAAGATATCTGAACACTGTAGTGTAGCTTCATCACAGTATGCAGAGCTGGCAGCGGTGGCCTGTGCCCTTGAGTTCATCCAGCATGGAACCCAGGATACCATCATCTTTACAGACTCTAATTGAGTTTGTTGTTCCCTTACAGAATTTCTTCCCTTCTGGCAGAAGAACTCTTTCCTCTCTTCTGATGGCAGTCCAGTGAAGTATAAAGAATTGGTAATATACTGTACATACATGCACTGGCACAGACATTTGCACACAACTCTATGTACACAAAGTTAAAGCCAATTCTCTTCATGATCCCTATCATGCCTTCAATGACACAGCAGACACCTTTGCTAAGGAAGGGGCCCGAGGGGGGGGCATCTGGATGATGGAACATCCAGAAGCTCATGCAGCTGTACACATTGCAGCACTCAAAAAGAAATCTGAATCTTTTTCTCCCTTGGACCTCTCTGCGGCCCAACTGCTAGACACTGAACTCAAAGAGGTGTTCAGATTCCTTGACAAAGGTACTGAAGAAAAACTGCCTACACATAACCCTTATCGGAGGCATGAAGGTAAGGTACGCCTGTCACCAGATGACAAGCTCATTTGGTTCCAACCAGATGACTCTCCCACCAAGTTATGGGCTGTTCCCAGACACCTAAGATCTGAATTCATGCACCAAGTGCATGACACTCCTACTGGTGGACTCCAGGGAGCAGAGAATACCCTCCAACAACTCAAGACCACCGCCTGGTGGCCGGGTATCACCAAAGATATTAAACAGTACATAAACAATTGTCTTGTTTGTGCACAAAACAACCCCATCCGAACCAAACGAAATGCCAAACTTTTACCACAAAGACATTCTGGCCCTTGCCATGCCATTCAAATTGATTTTATTGTCCCTCTTACCAATACCAGCAGAAACAATAAGTATGCTCTTGTGGTAACTGATCTTTTCTCAAAGTGGGTGGAGGCTTTCCCCACTAAGACATATACAGCGAAGACTACTGCCAAAATCCTGGTGGAACAGATTTTCTCCAGGTGGGGCCTACCCCTTAAGGTAGACTCTGACAAAGGAACCAGTTTTACATGTGAGTTGATGAAAGAATCCCTTGAACTCCTTGGAGTTCAGCAGAAGTTCCACATACCTTACCATCCTCAATCATCAGGTCAAGTAGAAAGAGCCAACAGATGGATTAAGCAAATGCTTTCCAAATTTATCGAGCACAATGCCAAAACCTGGGATTCCCTATTGCCTTTACTCGTTATGGCAATTAGGGGCACACCCTCAGCCACCACCTAGCTTATACCCTTTGAGGTGATGACTGGTAGACAGATGAGATTACCTGAACACCTATTGTTTGACCTGCACACCCCTACTGCAGACCGTGTGTCTGTGGACCAGTATGTGGGAAAACTCAGAAAAGACCTCATACACACACACTTGTACACTGCAAACTGCATGGGCAAAGCCCAGCAACAATCCAAAATACAATTTGACAAACACACACAAGAAGTGGATTGGCAAGTTGGAGATCAGATAATAGTACTTCAATTTGCACATCCCAACCACTCCTTCTCCAACAAGTGGGAAGGCCCATACCCTATTGTCAACAAGCTCAGTCCAGCAGTGTATCAAGTTAGACTCCTTCACAATAACAAACTGACTGACAAATGGTTACATGCGAACCAACTGAAACTGTATAAAGGAGCTTAACTTACTTTTCCTCACCTCATTGGGCTGAATTGTACTAACAAACTAATCTTTGATCTTTCTTTTCAGATGCACTGACAAGATGGCTATCTTATTCCTTTATTTCCTCCTCTCAGGAGTGATTCCCTATATCCAAGGCATGGTACCAGACCCCCTACGACAACTCGACCCTCCAGCACCTCCTTCAGAGGGAGTATCCATCAAAATACCAGATACCATGATCACTGTCCAGGAAGGTTCCGATGCTTACCTCACTGCCTCGGTTATTGCTCTTGATAAATCTATCCTTCAAATTGAGTGGCAAACCACATCACAAGGACAAATTCTCCCTGTGGCCAAACTCTCCAAAGGAACTTTTCAGGGTTGGCCCAATGCTAATTATCCCCAAATGGTTCACAGTCCTTGTTACAAACTGCATTAAGACATTCTGGTTTGTACAACATAACTGCCTTAATAGATCCTTCTTACTGTAATTCTTTGTCCAAAGATTCTGCTCACAGATTTTGTGCTATACATCACATGGCTTCTACAGCCATGTACCTCTCTGTATTGCCGCCTACTGAAAAACAGCTTTTGGAATGTCCAAAGCACAACCCTGGTCCCTGTAGTGGTCTCACAGCCACTGCCCTCCCAGGTTCTTTAATTAATAATTTACAGTTTATGCATGTACCTGTTTTGTTTAACCTTACTTACAGGAATATGAAAGAGTTTGGTTTGTGTCATAGCACTAATACTTCTGCATTTCATAGTTCATTATTGCTTGATAGTTTAGCTGCATTTCAAATTCGTACACAAGATCCTTTTACTGGTGTCTATTCCACTGAATATAGAGGTAATTTCAGGAGGAAGACTCCTCCTAGTAATTTCAACCATAAACATAACAAATGTGAAGTTGACAGTTCTGATGTTACAGGTGCAACAGGTACTGTCACAGGTCTTTTTGGTATGGCTATGTCTATCTGGAATAAAGCTGACATTGCTGCTATCAAAAGTCATTCTGCTAAGTTCTCCACTGGCTTGGTTAATAACGTTTCACCTCCTTTATTGCATGGTGTGGATGGCCTTAGTCAGGAAGAAAGATACACTGTATACAACATGCACGACATTGCCAAGGCATTCACTGATTCTAAAGATAAGATTAACGCACTCATACAACCGAATAATAGAAAAGCAGATAAACAATACATTGCTAGGGAAATACTCTGCTCTGCTTATGGCTTCTACATTATCACTACCATCAACAACCTCTTCCATGATCTAGAATGTGGAAGAATTTCTGACATCATACATGACAGACGCCTCTCCAAGTGGTATTGTCCAAAATGTAAAACCTCTAGCTGTGTTTCCATGTGTATGCAACAGACTTTGTCTATTCCTCTCTCAACAGCTAGAAATTTGGGGTTTGTGACCAGATACCCTAATACTGGTCCTTGTTTCACTACTAAGAAATGTTCCATAGCAGATACCATGTTTGTTTCTTTCACTGTCTCCTTACCATGTTTTGATCCTACTACAGCTTTGTTTGACAAGCTTGCACTGGTACACTCTATAGGGCACTTGGATGAAGACATCTACAGAGAACAACTGGATCTACCATCTCTACTGGTCTATCATTCTTTCCTTGACACCTGGGTGGCTCCGCACAACGACTGCTGTGTGAAAAAGCAATACATCTGTGCCATTGTGATGTGTTTGACATAATCTGGCCCATTTCTGGCTACTCTCCAGACAGCATTGATTAGACTTTCACTATAGATGATGACATCACTGAGAATGATACCAATTCTTTCGACTCAACTTTGGCTCCAGATCAGTTGTACCAATCCTATCATGAAGAGGCTCATCGTCTGTCAACATGGATTTCGAAGACAACCTCCACCTGCCCTGTCCAGTTGCAAAAGTGGAGACTGCCTACTGTACATTCACAATTCCATTGGAGAGTACTGTGTGGTGACTAATTACAAGACTTATACATATGGTTCTGTTACTTATGCTATTGATGACCCCAATTTTTGTTTTGTTCCCCACCAGAAGACTGTTATTGGACATACTGTCATAACCCCTGTATCTCTCATGGATGCAGACATTATTGATGGTAACCTAGATTATCTACTCACACTCTCAGAGTACTTGCCATACTTTAATGTACACATAGACCCACTCACACTGAAATCACTTTTAGACAGGAAAGACACACACCTCATCCACATCAGCAATAATATTACCAAAGCCAATAAAGCTGTTCTTGACCTGCTTAATGATGGAGATATGAATAATGCTTTAACTAACACCTGGTTAGAATTTACTTTTAAAGGTTTTGTTATTATACAAGCATTTTTAATTTTCACTCTGATTATTATGCTTTGCTGCCTACAATGTTCACTACGCCAACACCGTGAGCAGCTTGAGTTTCTTCACAAGGCTCACACGTCGGGATTGTAAATGACCACTGCTCCTGTCCTGTCCCTAGACATTTGTCTGTGTTGCCCTAAGAGACAACAAGGGGGGGAATTGATACACGAGGTCCCTGCACCCTAATTGATACCCTCAGAGATACACTGTAGACAGCTAATGCTTAGGTATAGATTATGCTAATACATAGGGCTAAGGGCATCTACCGTACAAGAGTAGATGTCAGGATATGAATGCATATTGTTGTAATCCACTTTGCTTGCTATAGCACATATATTTTACCCTGTATTTCCTGTCTATTTCTTACTTGTCAGATGCCAAGACACCTGTCCTTGAAGTAATTATAATATGTAAGACAACATTGCCATCCTTTGGTGATGTGCACCACTACACTTTGTTATGTAAGACTCTGTATAAGAACTTCTTTGTTCTAAACTGATGACTTTCCAGAATTATATAATGTTATCTTAGACCGTGGAGCCACCTCTAATTTAGCCAATAGGGCTCATCTCTGTAACTAGAAATGTTTCTATCTTTTGGTAACCATAGTAATTATCATAGGTATATAATGTTATGCTCAGGCTTTACACCTTGGAGACCCGAGACATCCCCAAGAGACTACAGAGAAACCTTGAGGTGTAGGGAATGCTTAGCATTGGCTCCCGGTTTGTATTGGTAAGAACTGCTTAGGGCAAATGTGATTTATCCCTTTTGTAGTAATAAACTTGTTTATTACTCTAATGCAACATGTTTGTGATTAGTTGCATTCCCAATATTGCCAAGAATCTGAAAGCGAGGTTTAGACCTCATGACAGTAGTAAGGCATGAGTATGAAGGCCAAGTGTCCTTACATCCCTGGAAAGTGCATTCAAATCATATAATGCAGATCTTGGATGGACTTATTGTACTTATAAAACAACTTTAAGTACAGTAGTTTATCTTTGGAGGAAAATGAGATTTGGCACCTGACTGTGTGTTCAGAGATTTAATGGATGGTCATGTGACATGCTTCAACCAATCATGTTTGTTGATTTTCCAATGTCATGTCATAAAACTAAACTTAACCTTTGTCATACATAGTCATACATCAAAGGCATTTAACTGACTGGAATGGAGCACTAGTGAGCAGAGATACAGTTAGCTGTAGAGATTGTGGGGCACTTATCTTCAGTGTGGTTTATTTATTAACTGTAGCTAGTTCAAAGATTTTACTAGGAAAGACATATTGAGCTGGTATCAGCTCATTTCCAGATGTATCATGGGGTAGGGGAAAGAGATGAAAAGATAACAGATACAAAATACAGACTATAAGATACATAGATTGTAAATACATATGTCAAAATGAACAGGACAATCATGCTTAAGAAAAAATTGACAGTAAGTTACCATGCAATAAGGTGTGGAACTGAACAAAAGAACAATTAAATAATTATCAACATAACAGAATAAGAAATGGGATTAGCACTGACACTAGGGAAGTGGGGACATGCTGAAGGTCAGAGTGTGAGATGGATTACAGGTGAAAGAGTAAACCCAATATCAGAAGCAACTGCAGTAGTGAGTGGAGAACTCATGGAGGAGAGATTTAAGAGCATGAAAGGAAGGAGCAGAATGAATAGAGGGGAAGGGAACTCCAAAATTTAGAGAAACTAAATGAAAAGGCAGCCTGGCCAGCAGTAGATCTCATATGGTGGAAAGCAAAAGAGTGAGAGCAAGTATTGTAAAGAGAGTAAGAAGGTGAAGGGGAGGGAGGGGGAGGGAGAGAAGATAGGTGAGATATGAGGGGAGAGAGCCAAACCAAAATTTGGAGATAAAGGAAACACGGTGGGTGAAGCATCTAGCATCAAGAAAGGGGAGGGAGAGGGAAGAATACAGGTACAGTGATGAGTACATATGGGGTTATCAAGGGCAAAACAGCAGAAGGCGTGAATGAGAGAATACAGTCTAGCTTAAGTAGAGCTTGGAGCAGCACTATAAACAATGTCTGTATAGTCGAAAATGGGCAAAGCCATCTTACTAAGAATTTCTCTGCATGCAGGTTATGCTTTGGAGAAGGTGACACTGCTCTATTTACAGGACTTCAGGGAGCTCTATGATGAGTTGGCAGCAGCTAGGGTAGAAATATTCCAGCTGCGACTCCAACTAAGCTTCTATCACTACACACACTGCCACTTCCTCAGAGACCCACTAGCCTGGGAGGTGGAGGGTCATGGGAATGGGAAGGAGACCTGATGGCAGGGATGGTCACACAACAGTCAGCTCTTAATGGCAAACTGCTCTGCACCCCTGAGAGAGGCACAGGTGGCTCACTCAGGCATGGGTGACCATGGGTCAATTGGTGCTGAGGGGATGTGAGATATTGTGACACCCGGAGGCAGAAGTTAGCAAGAAAGATTCTATTAATAGGAGAAACTATGAATGAAGGGATGGAGAGGGTAGTAGGTAAGGGGATGGGGTGGTCAGATGCCTGCCTGGAGCATCAGCCATCTGAGATTGGGAGAGGATAGATAGGGTAGCGGGGGGGCAGGGAGTGCTAGTATACCTTGGTACCAACAATCGTATACCTTGGTACCAACAATCAGGTGAGTTGGCCTGTGGAGATGGTGAAGAAGGACTTCCAGAGGCTGGGGGACAGATTGAAGAAGCACTCAGCTTCCTTAGCCTTTTCTGAGGTCCCTCCTGGGGTGAGGAGAATGGGAAGGATAGAGTAAGGGAGGAAGATAACTATGAGATCAATGGGTAGTTGAAGAAGGGGTTTCTGGAAGAGAAGCACTACTTTATAGGGGATCGGGGGGTTCTAGGACAGAAGGCCCTTCAAATATGATGACCTCCACCTGATAAGAGAGATGACTACTGTGTTATGGTACAAATTTGATGTCTGCATTGGCAGGCCATTAAACTAGGTATGGAGGAGGCTGGGACTTCCATTGCGGAAGGTGAAACAGAGGGGAACCTAGACAGAACCCTCTGGGGATGGTGGGAAAGGTGTTCAGGGAATAACAGGTGGAAGGAGCTAGTCCAGGGGACAGGGCAAAGTAAATTCAATAGACAAGAAAGGAAGGGGAAACACAAGACACCATGGCTATTAGGGTATCATGTCAGAAGGGTGATCCAATATGAGCAACTCGCAAATGAGTGAGTCATATTGAGCAAAGTGATAAACGGTTACCCTGCAAGGGTAGCGACCTGGTTGATGGTGACCATGGAGAAGGGTGACCAGAAGGCAGGAATAGCAAGGGGAAGGGGAGAGATAGGAGAGAGGAGTTCTGTGGGGCAGTGTTACTTGTGCTGTTGAGCCAGCCCATGTGGTGTGGTGGTGAGGGTAGCTAGCTCCGGCATAGGAGGTTCTGGGTTCGGGGACTGGATGGGTACAAAACCTTTGCCACTGCATTTTGGGAGTCTCATCCCCTCCCTGACATGCACCCCTCTGGAGTTGAGAATCCTTCAGTAGGGGGGTGTGGGGGTAAATCCCCCCATGGGGGGGTGCAGCACTCCCACATAAACATTGAAAACTACTGGATGGAAGTAGTGTTGCCATTTTGTGTATATCGCCAAATTGTTTTTCAGTGATATTCACTCACCATAATAGCGATCGCTGTTTTGTGTTCACTCTTATGATATGGAATCGTTATTAGAGAAGGGTGATGGTGTAGGGGAAGCAAAACCAATAGGGGAGCAGGCTCATATTGAAGGGTGGCATGCCGCAATGCTAAGAGTCTGTAATATGATTACTGAGTTCTAGGTTTTGGTGCGAGACTCTGGGCTGCATCTAGTGGCCATTACAAAACCTTAGACCAGTGTGAACAATAATTGCGAGGTATACCGTTAGCAGAGTGACTCAGTCTTGTTGCCATGATTAGTGTAAAAGCATGTTGCCAAATTGCATTCTTGTGAGTTGTGTTTATTTAATGTTTAGTGTTTTGTGCATTATGGTGTCTGTGGAATTTTAGAGCACAGTGTATTTAGGGTGCTCCTTAGTGCTCTACTTCTCACAGAGGTTTGTATCATCTTTAATTGAAGTTTCCCATGTGTGTGGTGGTGGTCATGGTGCTGCAGGTGTTGTTGGTTGAGGTAATGTAGGCAACTGGTCTGATTGGCTTGTTTATTCAGTGGTGTGTTCAGTGGGTTTCTGGTGAGTTTACCATTGGTTGCTGTACAGTCTGTTTCTCTCCCCATCAACTGTGTGCAGCATGTTCCCACTATAACTCTATGTCAACCATGCCATGAACTGGAGTTGGTTATAGTAATAGTGTATGGTTCGGGTAGCGAAGCCCCCTGCATTGGTCCGCCCTCTGCAATATACACATGGTATGTAACTTGTTGAGTTCTTATGTTTTGTCATGTTCTGGGGTGAGTAATATATAGTTTTATGCGTTATTTTGTATTTTTCTTACTTATATACCTTGCACATAGTGCCGGGTGAACAAGTTACCTGCCAAGGTTTTAGACGTCAGCAAAATGCTTGCACTGTAATCGTTGTCAGAAGATTTACTGTTGCACCAACATACGTAAACCAAATTTGGACATAGCAATCCCAGACTACACGTTATATAGGCATGATAGATGGCTGAGTAGAGAAGGAGGGGTGTTCATCTGCGTCAGAGATGTGATTGAGGCAGTAGAAGGTGCTGCCACTGGGGGGGAAGGGGAGGTAGAATCACTGTGGGTTCAGCTCACAGGGTCATCAGGCATGAAATCTCACATAGGGATGGTCTACAGCACTTTAATGAAGCTTGCGTTATCCATGCCCCCTTGAAAAGGATGAAAATCCAAGATGCCATCAATGCCTGGATATCTGCCAATCACATTGGTCAGATGAATCACAGAGATCACCTCTGGTGTTGTGCAAAGGCTACTGGCAAGCATGCAGATGTACAAGAATATAAAACTGCCAGGAATAAGTGCACCCTGGCTATTCGTATAGAAAAGAGCAAGTACTGTAGGGAACAGCTTGCTAACACTTGCGGTGACAATAAGAACTTTTGGAAAATATGAAAGATGTAACAGATAAAGATGCTAAGGTTGTACCCACCATGCTAAATATTAATGGAACCCCCACCCTTGACCCACTGACCATAGCCAATGCTTTTAATAATGCATTCACAGACCTGTGCCATGTCCTCCCACCAGACTTCTTCGAGGACACCACTGAAGACACTGAACAGCGGGTGGATGATTTGCTCCCTGCCCCAACTCCTTTCTGCTTCAACAAGGTCCTGCTGTATATGGCCAAGAAATACCTAATAAAAGTACTAAGGAAGTCAAGGCATAGTGGTGATTCCTTAGACCTCAAATTAGATGCCCTTACCATTGAAGAAATACTTGTGCCCACTGTAAAGATTCTAAACCTGTCACTGAGACTGGCACAATTCCCCCCAATTTGGAAGTCAGCCCTTGTTACCCCTATTCACAAAAGTGGAGACCACACTGTACACACAAACTATAAACCTATCTCTATACTTCCACATCTGTCTAAGGCACTTAAGTGCATAGTTGCGGATCAGCTGGTGGAGTATATGGAAAAATACTTGATCCAGTGCCCCTGGCAGCATGGATTCAGAAAGTGACATAGCACTACCACAGCACTGCTAGAATACACTGGCTTCATTCATCAATCTCTGGACCAAGGTAGATTGACGGGTGCCTTCATAGACCTCACAAAGGTCTTTGATACAGTGAACCACGTTCTACTTCTCAAGCCACTGTCCTTTATTGGTCTCTCGGCAGATACTGTATCCTGGTTCAAAAGCTATCTTGTAGGCCGCTCCCAATGGGTAAAGATAGCTAATGTCACCTCTGACAATCAACATGTCTGCTCTGGAGTACCACAGGGCTCCATACTGGGTCCACTTCTCTTTAGCATCTTTCTTAACAATCTCCCTTGCTCCTGTCACCAGCAGATCCTCCTCTATGTGAATGATGCTATCATATACACTAGCAACACTGACCCTGAACCACTGGAACACCAACTTCAACTCAGCTTTGAGGAAGTGGAGGACTGGTTCAGGAAATACAAGCTGATTCTGAACTACAAAAAAACGAAAGTCATATTGTTCAGCGGTGCTCACAGCAAACACAGATCCAGTGCCCTAACCATCAGGAACTCCTCTGGTGTCCCGCTTGAACAAATTCAATATTTCAAGTATCTAGGGGTAACCATGGATAGCTCATTATCATATGTCCAGAATGTTGTGAATGTTGCCAGGTCTGCCAGTATCAAGATAGGGTTAACCCATAGACATAAACACAATCTAATGCTCGAAGCCCTTAGACTAGTTATCTATAGCTCCATAGTATCCATTGTTGATGATGGCCTGGTTATCTACGGCTCAGCTTCCACCACTACCCTCCGTAGAATATCAGTGGCATTCAATAAAGCATACTGACTCTTACTGGAGCAGCACGCCTCACCCACATGTGTGAATTGTATGTGCAAACAGGTTGGCTTCAGCTAAATGGTAGGAGTCACTATCAAACCTGCTTACTAACTAAAAAGGCACTTCTCAGGCTCCTGCATTCTGGTGTTACAAACTTACTCAACCCCTGTTGCAGCTCCCAGCACATGTGTAGCTCAGTCAACTAACTCTTCTCTGTCCCAAGATGCCTGAGTACACAAGGGCAATGATCGTTTGCATATAGAGCACCACTATGGTTTAATGCGCTGCCCCAAGATATCTCTTCCTTACCAAAACTGGGACTATTTAAAGGCACTCTTCATCAGCATTTTACAGCTAACAGTTCCTGAGACTGTTTCAACTGACATGGCACCACCTCAGCAGTGTTGACACATCCTAGTGTACCTACCTCTCTCCCTTTCTCTGTGAATGACCACTTTCACATTAACCACTCTGCCCTATTTCCTGCCTCCTTCCCCGATCCTTCTTTCACTTCACCCCTCTCACCCTCCACCTTCTTTCCACTGTTTATCTTCACTTACCTGAACTTTTGTTCACCCAAAACTACCTATATCTATTTGACAAAGCACCTTGGGCTGCCTCCTTTTATTAGGTTATTTTAGATTTCCTACCGATTCACAGTTTTAATTTTAGTTACAATGCCAATGTCAGTTTAAATATTTTCTTGTCAAAATGTTATGTAATACAATCCATTGTATGTCTGTTACCCTTCCCACTGACATGGAAGCTTTGTAAAAGAGCTGCTATGTGCTCAAAGGTATTGTAATCCGAGAATGAATAAATAACTAAAAATAAATACAGGCCCTGAGGCAGGGAGAGGAGACAGAGATAAGGAACCTGGTGCTGAGGTAGGGAGAGGACTGTAAAGGGCAAGGTCACAATAGCGGGAGATATCAACCTGCCAGACATCGACTGGGACATTCCAATGGCAAGGAGCACCAAGCCTGCATGTTCATATGTTCATAAGACTGCTTGATGTATTGCAGGACTGCATGCTAGTACAACAGGTCAGGTGGTCCACCAGACAGCCACTCAATCTAGATGGGGTACTCATTGCTGGTTTTTCCATTATGTACAGTACAATAATGGGCCGAAAAGCTTTTTTTTACTATGCTATTAAAAAATGGAATACCATATTTCACCATTTTGAAGCTGCCCCCAATTAGTAGCTGCCCCTGTTTTGAAGCTGCAGGCAAAAAAAATTGTTAATAAAAACCGTCCCCGTTTTAAAGCCGTGGCTACTAACAGCTTCTAAATGGTTAAATAGGGACTGGCAGTTCATAAGCATGGCAGGGCAGGACACGTTGTTTTACAATTTGTTTCTGTACATAGCACTAGTTTTATGTCTGTATTTTTGCTATTTTATTTAAATAATGCCAAAATTCTGCACGAGATGCACTGCCAAGTCTCTGCCAAAAAACAATGCTGCAACCTCTATTACTTGCTTACTCCCTATGCACTTTTACAACCTTGTGCCTGTGGTAAACTAAATCAAATAAAAAACCTAAAATAAAATAAAAGAATACCTGTGCCCAATAAACAAGCCACCTAGCCCCATACAGCTAATGTGGTTGTTCAGCATGGTGCACATTGTTAGCATGAGAAAACAGTTTTCTTTTGGTCAGTGGGGAAAAGACTGCATTTTGGGTATATGCAGTAATCTTGCAATTCTCTTCATTTGTTGCCACCTGCCTTAACCAGCCCTTAGGAAGGGGATGGACAGCTTGACAGTTTGACAAAGTTGACAGGTCCTTAGTATGAGTACCTAACTGCTTTTCAGCCTATGGGGGAAAAGTTGTACCTGGGTATGATATTTACTTTGTATACCTACTTTGTATGCTGCAAATTTTAGTTGTGGGAAACCGGGATAATGAGGACTTATCAATTAAAGCCACCCTCGTTTACAAGCTGCCCCCATTTAGAAGCCACAGCTAAAAACAAAAAAATGCAATAGATGCTGTGGCTTCTAAATGGTGAAATATGGTAAATTTCCAAAACAAATTACATTAGCTCCATCTCTACAAACCTTTAGAAGTAAGTTGCTAAGCTACTTGTCACTTATGTCTGTATGCAAATATTATTGATTGTTTATACAGTGATATTTGTCCTACATGTTTGAATGAATTTGCAAGATTTTTGCTCTTTTTATATACTTTTCACTTTTTTGCATGTTTATTGTAAATGATGTTTACTGTTCTATGTAATAGTTGACTATTTGTGTTATTATGAAACACCCAGGTCATGCCTGTAAACAAACCTTGTGTCTAGTGTCCTTACCTGGTAAAGAAATAAACTGACTGATTGAATGGCAGTATAGCCTGGAGGTTAGAAGAACAAAGTGTGAATGAGCTTGATCCATCCAGCAGACCAGACCTGAGTCTGATTCTCATAACCTCCACTTGCATACTGTGTGACTCTGAGCAAGTCACATAACTGCCCAATGATCTGAGGCCGCCCCTAAAAACAGGCACTTGTGTCTAGTGGGCCTTACCCAGTTACCAAAGACTAAAAAAAAAAAAAATGATTGATTGACTCAACAAATTGGAATGAGTAGGCAGAGTATGGTCAGTGAACCACTGGGGTCCAGCAATCACAATACTATATGGTTAGAGGTGGCCCCTGTGAATCTGTAAGCTCTCATCCAAGACTGATATGCTAGACTTCAGAAGGATGGATTTAACCATGTAAGGGAAACCTTGGTGGACAGGTTAGCTAGGGTAGACTGCATCAGAAGAGTGCAGGAAAGATGATGTTGTTATAAAAGGGGGCTATTCTCAAGGGGACAAAAACATGCATGAGAACAGTTATCAAGCAAAACTAGTACAGGTGACCAATTTGGTTCTTTGAAAGGGTCAGGAAGGCAGTGAGGGCTCAAAAGAGAAGGTTTTATAAGGTACAAAGAAGAGCAGGTAGGTCATGAATGGGAAATGTATAATGAGAAAACGAAAGAAGCCAAGAGGGCAGTCAGGATCGGTAAAGGCAGAAACAGACCTCTGTATTGAACAGGGTGGTCAAGGGAAGGGATAAACAGTTCTTTAGCTATATTTGAGCAAAAAGAAAGTTGTGGCGGTTAAGGCTAATAGAGAGGGCAGGGTAATAGAGGAGGACAAGCAGAAAGCAACTGTGCTAAATTACTTCTCTGCTGAGTATCACTAGACAGAATACCAGGCCCTTGCTGGAGAGCAGCTTAAAGCCAGCTGATAGAGGGGTCCCAGAAATGAAACTGCAGAAATTTACTGAGTTAAGAGTCGAAAAGGGAGTATCAGCCATGAAGTGAAACAAGGCATTGGGGCTGGATGGGATGCATCTGTGGGTGCTGAGGCTGAGGGAATTGACATCGGTGTTAGCTGAACCCCTGGAGGGGCTATTCAATAGCTCTATGCAGCAAGGGGTGGTTCCCAGGGACTGGAGGACAGCAGACATGGTTCTGCTGCACAAGGGAAGGGACAAGAAGTAGTTGGGAAACTGTGGACCTGCCAGGCTTAACTCCTTGGTAGGGAAACTGATGAAGATGCTAGTTAAAGAAGAGCTTGTGGAATACCCTGGAGAAAAATTGACTTCAGGACAGTGTACAGCACATATTCATGACAGGGAGATCCTGTCAGACCAACCTGATAATATTCTTTTATGGGGTAACCAGGGTAATTGATATGGGGCACTCAGTAGAGTTACCCCACTTCAAATTCAGCAAGGTATTCAACTCGGCGCCACACTGAAGGCTGCTGGGAGATCTGGGAACAGCTAAGGAAATAGTAAGGTGGGTAGAGAGTTGGTTGGAAGGAAGGCAGCAGAGAGTTGTGGCAAATGGGTTAAGACCGAAGGAAAGAGAGGTCAGTAGAGGAGTACCACAGGGATTTTTTCTGGACCCATTCATCTTCAATGTGTTCATTAATGACATTGGAGAGGGAATCCAGGACAGGTTGTGTCTATTCACAGATGACACTAAAATCTATGGCAGGATTGACAATTTTAAGGGGAAAAGGAAGTTGCCGAGAGAGATCCGAACAGGCTAGAAATTTTGTTCAAAGTATTTATTTATATTTTTTTTAGTTGTTTAACCAGGAGTAGCACACTAAGCTGAAAACATTTTTAGATGAGCGACCTGGGAGCACAGGGAAGTTAAGTAACTTGCTCAGGGTCACACAGTATGCAAGTGGAAGCTGTGGGATTCAAACCCAGGTCTGGTCTGCTGGATGACAGCAGATTTGCAGCTCAGAGCCTTAAATCACTACGTTATACTGCCTCCCTAAAGTCTGGCAGCTGACATTCAATACCAAAAGTGCAGTTATGCACGTCAGGAACAAAAACACCCAACCAGAGTATTGGATGGGGAAGGAATAGGCTGGACACAACATTAGAGGAACGGGACCTATGAATCATCATTAATGACTCCCTTAAACAAACCAGTCAATGCAACAAGGACTTCAACAAGGATCAAAGAATGCTGGGGTGCATCAGGAGATATGGGGACACTAGAAGGCAGGAGGTACCCTTACCACTGGATTGTTCACTGGTGAGGCCACACCTGGACTACTCTGCCCAGTTCTGGAGGCACCACCTAAAAAAAGACAGGGACAGGCTAGAGAAAGTACAATGCAGGATGACCAAGATGATTTAGGGCTAAGAGGGCAAATCCTATGAGGCTCGACTAGAGGCACTGAGCATGTTTTCACTTGAAACCAGAGGGGGGGGGGTATGATAAAAGACATTAATGTTCCTGACAGGAATTAACAAGGTGGACTGTGAGAAGCTATTTGCCAGGAACAGGGAAGATTGGACAAAGGGTCACAAATATAAGTTAAGGAGGTGGTTTAAAAAGGATGAGAGGACGTCTTATCTTACAGGAAGAGTGGCTGAACTAAGGAATGGTCTGTCGACAGAGGTGGTGAGACCCCAAACAATAATTGGCTTCAAACACAGCTGGGATAGAGTCAAGAGGATAGTAGCTACTCAGTGGGAAGTGGGGGGTTGTTGGAAACACAGAAATCAAAAAAGGGAATAGTGTAGGCAAAGACTCCCACAGAGACATGGATCTTGGGGTATGATAGGGTAATATGGGCAGACTAAGGGGGGAAATACAGGGCAGACTGGATGGGCCTAGTGGTCCTTTTCTGCTGACAAATGTTATGCTTCTGAGACTAGATGGACCATCTATCTTTTTGTGCCATCATCATCTATGTTTTATGTACAGAAATTTGCCACTGTTATTTGAGTTGGAGGTGTGCAGCCAAAGCACCTTAATTCTAATGTTTTTAGTAAATAGCATAGCCTATAACTCAACAATGGCTGCACCTGTAATTACCAGATTTGACATGTTTTGTTATTCTTTCACAAAGGGGGTGCATACTAAAGTGCATGTCCCTAGTTCTCTGGATGGCTGAGGTATAAACTGATATATACACATTTGGGGTTTAACAGTAAAATGCCCTTTCAACCCTAGCTTTGCTTTCAAACGTATGTTTTCCTCATTACATTTAATGGAAACTAAGCTGTTTAATGTAGTCCAGTTTAATGTAAACCAGGGGAGGGCAGTGGATGCAGTCTATCTGGACTTCAGCAAGGCCTTTGACACTGTGCCACACAGGTGGCTAATTGGGAATACAGATGTTGCAAACTTTTAATCAGCCGGCAATATCGATGTGAATCCATGGAATTGGAATTTTGCATTTTGGGAAATTCGCAAATTATGCAGCAGAATCACCGACTTCTCCAGTGGATTGTTATTTTGTTAAAACATCAACAAAACACCTCCCTTCACCCACTGTGCAATAGAAAACACCACTCCCCCATCCAAAAGTCATAAAACCAAGACACCCCCCCTTCCAGACTCTGCTGGAACCCTGTACTGGAAAAATGCTGCTGCATCTGCTGCTATGACTGTGCTTGGAATTATAAGTCTAATAAATTATTCATGAGCTAAAGTAGTTCACTGATTGGCTGCCGTGCTGTTGTGAAATCTCTTAGAAATGACCAGCATAGGCAGAGACAGTCAACTGATTATATGCTGTACGCTGACAGCAGCAGCAGCGAAACAAGAAAAAACCTGTAAAAAAGCTCTTATTATTGCAATTAGACTTTTAGTCACAATAATGAACTCACAGCTGGTTATTTCCTGGGGATTAATGACAGGCCAGGAGGATTGTCCCTTGGCTGCACCTTGAGCCCCCTTCCCCTAGCCAGTAATTAATCCCTAGGAAATTACTGACTGTTCAGTCATTATTGCTTAAATGTATTCTCTTTCTTCTATCTTTGTGGCAAATGCACTCCACCAGCCTCCCCCCATCCGAGTCCCACTGTCTTTATTAATAAGCACATCCAGTACCCCATCTCCCACCTAACTCTCCCTCTGGCCACCCTCCACCCCCCAAGCCAACACCCATAAATTAACCTGGAAAACAGAAAATGGTCCCCCAGTGCAGAGCATCAGCTCTGTTCAGTGTTCACAAATGAATCAATGGTGACCTCTTTGCTCCTAGTAAAACCTGATTGGTTGAATTTTCAGCCAAGCATGTTTTTCCAGCAGCAAAGATGGCACTACCCATTCATGCCCACCATTATGAGATGGACACTGAACAAAGCAGACCACATGACCATGTGATCAACTGGTTTTAGTATGCCAGCAAATGTGTGCTTTCATTCATTAGATGACCAGCCATGGAGGAGGGCAGGCTGAGTTGGATACCTTCTTCATTCTTTCCCCAGCATCTTGCCACTTCAGAATTAGGTGCTGGAAGGGGGAGGATGGTGCTGCTTCCAGTGTGGGAGGGTGGGAGACATATTTGTGTTCCTTAAAATAAGCGCAAAATGACAGAGCTGGTCACCTATCATTTCAGTTTGTTTTTTTTCATAAAAGAATACTTTTATCAAATTGTGGGTGCTGGGGTGGACTTTGGATTCTAATTGAGGGTGGAAGAATTGGGGGCTTGTTTATTTTTAGGGATGGGGAGATGGGTGGGGGGATTTTTTTTAAGGTAGTGTTACCTGAATAAGAATAGGGGACAAATAGTGGCACTGTTCATTATTCTGATCTGAATAAAGAACAGTGCATTATCTGGGCTGGCAGTATAGCCTAGAGGTTAGAGGCCTAGAGGTTAGAGGAACGAGGTGTGAACGAGCTTGGTACACCTAGCATACCGCACCTGAGTTTGATTCTCACAACTTCTACTTGCATATCGTGTGACTTTGAGCAAGTCACTTAACTGCCCAGAAGAGGCCAGAAGGGGAAGGAAACAAATTAATTTCAGTGCTTTACAGTAACTGGTAATTGTTATTTTTCTGTTCAACTTAGATTGTGGGCTTTTAGTGACAGTATAATTTCTTTGCTGTCTTTACTTAGAATTGTTTTTGGGCTGTTGAAAACTTAAAACATAGTAGTGGTGTATTTCTTTGCTGTCTTTAATTGCTGCAAATTTAGTCTTGGCTTGTCTGGCTTGCCCGTAGTTTGGGTGATGGGTGCTAATTGTCTGGCCTCTGACCTCAGCTACGTGATAACTGGAGGCAGGGCTTAGTCAGAGTTGAGGTAGCAAGTGATTTTTTTTTTCTCAGAAGAAGCCAGAAGAGGAAGGGAACATATTCATTTCAGTGCTTTACAGTAACTGGCAATTGCTATTTTTCTTTTAAACTTAGATTGTGGGCTTTTAGTGACACTGTAATTTCCTTGCTGTCTTTACTTAGAATTGTTTTTGGGCTGTTGAAAACTTAAAATGTAGTGGTCCTGTATTTCTTTGCTGTCTTTAATTGTTGCAAATTTAGTATTGGCTTGTCTGGCTTGCCCTGTAATTTGGGTGAGGGGGTGCTAATTGTCTGGCCTCTGACCTCAGCAACGTGATAACTGGAGGTGGGGCTTAGTCAGGGTTGAGGTAGCAAGTGATTTTTGTTTTCTCAGAAGAAGCCAGAAGGGGAAGGAAACATATTCATTTCAGTGCTTTACAGTAACTGGTAATTGCTATTGTTCTATTAAACTTAGATTGTGGGATTTTAGTGACACTGTAATTTCTTTGCTGTCTTTACTTAGAATTATTTTTGAGCTGTTGAAAATTTAAAACATAGTGCTGGTGTATTTCTTTGCTGTCTTTAATTGCTGCAAATTTAGTCTTGGCTTGTCTGGCTTGCCCTGTAGTTTGGATGAGGGGTGCTAATTTTCTGGTCTCTGACCTCAGCTATGTGATAACTGGAGGTGGGGCTTAGTCAGAGTTGAGGTAGCAAGTGATTTTTGTTTTCTCAGAAGAAGCCAGAAGGGGAAGGAAACATATTCATTTCAGTGCTTTATAGTAACTGGTAATTGCTATTTTGCTATTAAACTTAGATTGTGGGCTTTTAGTGACACTGTATTTTATTTTCTGACTTAGAATTGTTTTTGGGCTGTTGAAAACTTAAAACATAGTGGTGGTGTATTTCTTTGCCATCTTTAATTGCAGCACATTTTCGCCCCCCCCTTCCCCAACTGTTAATTATATGCCCTGTTAAATGTGATTGACAGGAGCTAAACACAGGGGATAGTAGGGGGTGTGGAGTAGGAAGGGCATAAGAGGGAAGAAGTCCACCCTCAGCACAAGTGTTTTGACTCATTTATTTATTTATTTTTTAAAGAAAAGTATCTGAGGATCGGTGGCATGATTTTTAGGACAGTAAATTAATAAAAAGGGAACTAGGAGAGCTTCAGTAACAGACAAGTAGTGGAATAGCAGTATAATTGCAGTATAATGTGGGGAGTGGTGCAATGTAGTGGCTGCGGGGCAGCCATATTCAGGCAGACCTTCTGCACACTGAGGTGCTGCCCTATGTGCATGCATCTCTCTGGACTGCGGGATGAGGTAGCCAGAGTCAGAGCGGAAGTAAACTGGGTCAGGAGTACCATCAACCCTATCCAGAGACGACCCAGTCCAGTGCCACTGCCTCAAAGGATGCTGAGAATGAGGAGCACTTGGATGACAGTGGGCTCAGGGATGTCAGGGTGGTCAGGCAGAGGCATATTTCAGATCCTATTCCACTCAAGAACTCATATACCACACTGGAAAATGGGGACAACCAAATAGAGGTACCCAGAGAAGTGGAAGGAAGGGATGTGGAGGTTAGCCAAGGAGGTGACCTCAGCGGGGAGAGCAGTGGACCCCAGAGGAGGAGGAGATGAATCCTGGTGGGGGACTCCATCATAAGAGGGATCCAGATAGGAACGTAATAGGGAGAGGATAGGGAGGTGAGGTGCCTACCAGATGCCATGGCATGGAGGGATGGAAGAAAGTTCCTGGGGATCACTGGGAAGGAAAGACGGAGGGGTGAGCTGGATGTCATTATCCACCTAGGTACTAATGACCTGAAAAATGGGGAGCCAGAGGAAGCCCAGGAAGAGTTTAGGAAATTGGGGAGGGGTTTCAAGCAAGTAGCTACTTCTGTCACCTTCTCAGCAGTACTACCTGCGAGAGGTAAGGGAGAGCATGGGGTGCACGCACCAGGAACTTTAACTCATGGTTGAAATACTAGTGCTATGAGGAAGGGTTTGGATTCATTGGTGACTGGGGACCCACCTGGAGGGATGGAGGTTTGTTCAAGCCTGATGGCCTGCATCCATCCTGGAGGGGAATAAAAGCACTCAATGATAAGTTTAAATGCTACACTGACAAACATTTAAACTAGCCAAGGGGGGTGGCAGACCAGCAAGGAGGGTACCTACTTGCTCACCCCCCACAGCTAGCAGTGGAACCAGTGAACTGGAGGAGTGTATATCTCTACAAAGCAGTGTGCAAAAGATGAAGATTAGCAACCAAGAAGTGGATAGGAAGAAAAGGGTCAAAATTCAGAAGAAAGGCAGACAGCAAGGAGAACCAGGGATAAAGGACAACCAGGGAAGGGGGTGGAATAGAACAGCTAAACGGTCTAGGGAGATCAAATCATGGAAAGCCATGTGTGCCAATGGCAGGAGCCTTAGCAACAAGATGGAAGATCTGGAGGCTGTCATGGTGCAGTCAGACCTGGACATTGTGGTAATCACTGAAAACTGGTGTAATGATAACCAAGACTGGGAGATGGCCATACCTGGCTACAACATATTCAGAAGAGACAGGGCAGGTAGGGAGGGAGGAGGAGTGGCACTTTATGTGAAAAATGACATCAGTGTCACAGCGATCCAGGAGGAACAAAATGGGGGAGAGATACTGTTGGTTAAGCAGGAAAGGAAAATGGGGCCAGCCATCCGCACAGGTGTGGTCTATAGACCACCAGCCCAGGAGGAAGAAACAGATAGGGAGCTGATGTTAGCCATCCAAAGAATGGCAGACAAGGGTGAGGTAGTACTGGTTGGAGACCTTAATATTCCAGATGTGCACTGGAGCATCCCAGCAGCAGCATCAACTAGGAGCAGATTTATCCTGGACTCCCTTCAACGTGCCTTCCTCAAGCAACTGGTCATGGAACCAACTCAGCAGAAGGCAATACTGGATCTTGTGCTCACAAACAGGGACACTGTTATGGGGGTAACAGTGGGGGAGCACCTGGGAAACAGTGACCACCAGTCATTGTGGTTTGAAATCACAGAAGGTGCAGAACCAAACCACACAAAAACATGTATCCTGGATTTTAGGGAGGCAGACTTTGGGAAAATGGGAAGATACTTGAAAGAGGCATTAAGGGGAATGGAGCAGGAATCAAGGGTTGAGGAACAGTGGGCAGTATTTAAAATGGGGATTACAAGAGCAATAGAATTATGCATTAAGCAGGTTAGCAAGAAAAAAAGGAAGAGGATACCATTATGGTTTTCCAAAGCGGTAGCAAAGAAAGTGAAAGCCAAAAAGATTGCATTCAGGCAATACAAAAAGACACAGGCAGAAGGAGATAGGGAGAAGTACCAGGAGAAGCAAAGGGAGGTAGGGAGGTCAGCAAGGGAAGCAAAAGCTCAGACAGAAGACCACATTGCAAAATCAGTGGGCAGAGGGGAGAAAACCTTTTACTGGTACATAAGTGAAAAAAGAAAGGCAAAGGGAGGGATAGTGAGACGGAAGGGGAGGATGGGGGCCACGTGGAGGATGACAACAGTAAAGCTGACATATCGAACAGGTATTTCTGCTCAGTCTTTACTGAGGAAGAGGAGGGTAATAGGTCTGAAGGGAGTACAAGGGGTGAGAATAGTGCAGAAAAGGACACAAGTCCCTTTACACAAGAAAGGGTCCTGAAGGAACTGGAAGTAATAAGAGTTGATAAAGCAATGGGGCCAGATGAGGTACACCCCAGGGTCCTTAAAGAAATAAGAAAGGTGGTGGCTGAACCTCTGGTTATCCTGTTTAGCCAATCACTGGAAACAGGGGAGGTACCCAAAGACTGGAGGACAGCAGATGTAGTCTCCTTATACAAAAGTGGGAACAAAGAGGAAGCGGGGAACTACAGACCAGTCAGCCTCACCTCGGTAGTGGGGAAGATCATGGAAGCACTACTGAAGGAGAGATTGGTGGAACATCTGGTTGTCAATGGACTACAGGACCCAAGGCAGCATGGTTTCACCAGGGAGGTCATATCAGACCAACCTCACTGAATTTTTGACTGGGTGACTAGGAGGTGGATCAGGGAGGGCAGTGGACATGGCTTATCTGGACTTCAGCAAGGGCCTTTGACACTGTGCCACACAGAAGACTATTACACAAACTGGGGAATATGGGTGTGGGCAGGACAGCAGTGTGGTGGGTAGGTAACTGGCTGGGTGGCAGGACACGGAGGGTGGTGGTAAATGGCTGTCACTCCACAGAGGGAAGAGTAACCAGTGGGGTACCACAGGGATCAGTGTTGGGACCGGTCCTATTCAACATCATCATCAATGACATTGCACAGGACCTAGAAGGCAGAATTTCACTGTTTGCTGATGACACAAAGCTCTGTAACAGAGTAGACACACCAGAGGGTGTAGACAGAATGAGAAGGGACCTGCAGAAACTTGAAGAATGATCAGGGGTTTGGCAGTTGAAATTCAATGCAAAGAAGTGCAAGATAATGCATATGGGGCCCAAAACCCCTGGCACAATATACTAGTTGGGCGGTGAGGATATAGCATGCACCAAGCAGGGGGGCTCTTGGGGTTATCATCTCTGATGACCTCAAGGTAGGGAAACAGTGTAACGACGAGGCAGCAGGTAAAGCAGCTAGGATGGTGGGATGCATAGGCAGGGGCATCACTGGCAGGAAAAGGGAGGTCATAATTCCACTATACAAGACACTAGTGAGGCCCCACCTGGAGTATAGTGTACAGTTCTGGAGACCTTACCTACATAAGGACATAGAGTAGATAAGGTTCAGAGGAGGGCAACAAAGATGGTACATGGATTGCATCACAAGTCCTATGAGGACAGGTTGAAGGAAATGAATATGCACTCCCTGGAGGAGTGGAGGGAGAGAAGGGACATGATAGAGACATACAAGTATCTTACAGGGAGGAACAGGGTGCTGGAATACACTATTTGTAAGCAAAAAAATGTTCCAGGACTAGAGAGCATGAGATGAAGTTGGAGGGAAGATGATTCACAGGAAACATGAGGAAGAATTTCTTCACAGAACGGGTGGTGGACAAGTGGAACACCCTGCCAGAGGAAGTGGTGGGGGCTGAAACAATCACGGGATTTAAGAATGCATGGGATAGACAAAGGAATTCTGGAGATCAGGGGTAAGGGGTAACAGACTTCTAGGAAAACATAAACTGAACTTACAAGCTCAAATGGGCAGACTGGGTGGGCCATAGGCCCTTATCTGCCGACACTGTCTATGTATCTATGCTCCCAGGTCACCCCTGTAAACAGACACTTGTGCCTAGTGGGCCTTACCTGTTTACCAAAGACTAAAATAAAATAAAAAAAAAATAGAAATATTATTTATTGTTTGCACACCACAGCAGTCAGCCCCCCTCCCCACTTCAGAAGCTGGAATGAATAAGCATGTTTTGAAGTAATGTACTAATTAATAGGAATTGTCTACCAACTCCATTTCCCCAGAGTACCATGTTAGCTAAATTTGTCCAGGCTTACACTGAAGGCTCATACTGTCTTTGCAAACACTGTCCCTGCTGTTAGGCTGTTCCAGCGAGTCATCGCTCTCTGGAGGAGGAAGTACTTTTATCATTACTGATGATTACTGAGAAGCTCTTCTAACTCCTGTGGCCGATAGCAACAAAATCAGCAACAGGTCTTGAAATCAGCTTGACCCAGGGATACTGTCTCTGGTAATGTTGTTGACACTGAAAATACCATGCACCCCATGACATGTATATAGTAACAGAACTTAATAGCTGGCATGGGGGAGGGCAAGTGTGGTGCTGGCGTGGTTCTGGCAGCCTTGTCAGCTACATCACACTTTAGCTATGCTGAGCCTGATTGAATTCTCTGTGGCTGGCTTGGCTTCTAATGCCATTTGCTGAAACGGATGTTTCAGTATGATGGAGGGTGAGTTTGGGGGGGGGTGCGTTCATGATCTTCAAATAAAAATTAACCTTTGAGAAAATACAAGTTATGCTAGAGTTTATCTAGCCTGGTGATTTTGTATTCTGTGACCAGCTTCACACAGTATATAGACAAGATTGTTTCATTTTCTTCCCCAGGTCGTATCATTCAGATTGCCAATATTTATTTAATGATATGAAATATTCCAAATCCAGGGCCTAGACCAGCATCACTTATGTGTGATATTTTCACCCATTTTGTCACATCTGCTGTAGAATACTGAAGTATGCTGGCATGTAACTCATGCATCTGCTTTGCCAGAGACTGTAAATCCCATAATGTGCTGAAAAACTACAATCAATAACTAAATTATCATTCATGGTGTGAACATGTCAACATAATTTCCAAAAGCAAATGTTTACACTGGATAATTTATTAACAGATATTCATATTTCACCTATATTAAAGGCCTTGGGTTTTATGCACTTACGAATCAAAATAGTTTACATTTGAATATAACAGCATTAGGTTAATTAAAGATAGCAAATACACCTGCTGAGCAAAAAATGTTCCAACAGAATAAAAACACCAACAGATAGGTTAATGTAGTGCTCTGAACACTCTAATTGCAAATGATGCTCCTAGTGCACGGGGGTAATACAGTTTCATTTATTTTTATTGACAGGTAATTTTTGACCAAGAAAGACACTCCAAGCTGTGACAGGTTTTTTCTATGTATCGGTGGGGGTGGGGGTCTTACAAGTACCTGTTTTACTGACAAGATAATCACTTCTGTGAACATCGTAAAAAATCTGGTTAATAGGATTCTCTAACATTGATCAGTATGCAGTCATTTTGATCATGATCATAACTGCTAAATCCTCACTTTAGATCATCATAAATTATGACTTAATGTTTTGTCATTTTATGCTGCAAAAATACTATACAAGTTTGCTGTGCAATTTTTAAATGTAGGAAATAGAATGAGAATACAATTATCTGGACATCCAGCTCTCTCTTATAATCCAAAATTGCTACCATGGACTCAGATGAAGTATAGTCCTTTAAGCCATTGCTTCTCAAACTGTGATGCCAATCTCCCAGACACGGGTCTCCCCTGACTTGTAATGTGGGAGGCTCAAGCAATCTGTCATGTACCAGTTTCTGAAAACTTCAGTTTCTCTACTTTTTTGATAAAGACCTGAACAAACCTCCATTCACACAGGTACCATTTCTACATGGAGGTTTATTGGCTGTCTAGCCATTGCTTGACCATCCTCCAAGAACTTCATGAGGAAGTTTATATCTAACTAGCAGACGTTCATGCAATAAATGTTAAATAGATCGTATGTATGAACTAATTAATTTCTTCAATGGTATATAAGTTTATTCCTGGTATACTGGGTAAACTACAGTACATTTATTTTGAGGTGTGGAATCCCAGAGGTCTGTTAATATCATAGGGGAGGCTCTAATGACTTCTTGAGAACTGATGCTTTAAACTATTCACCCATCATTCAAAATCTGCCAATTGTCTAGCAACTTGGAGGGAAAGTAAGAGTCAAAATTATACAATGTTTCATCTAAAACAAGTAAAATTGCATAACATTCTTATACTTCTTGGGCTGGCAGTATAGCCTAGAGGTTAGAGTAATGAGCTGTGAATGAGCTTAGTACCTGCAGACATGGGTTTGATTCCCACAACCTCTACTTGCATACTGTGTGACTCTGAGCAAGTCACTTGACCAGCCCAAAGCTCCCGGGTCACCTCTGAAAACAGGCACGTGTGCCTAGTGAGCCTTACCTGGTTTACAAAGACTAATAAATAATAATAAAATAACCCACTCAGAGAAATCCTAGCTAAGATGATTCTCCCCATTTCAGACTATGGAGACACTGGGCTCAATTTTCAGTGAGCCTTCAGATAATCACAATTTGTGGTGATCTAGGGCTGTAGCAAACTTGGGGTGCATCAGCGACACTGAGCCCTATTTTGTAAAAACTGGAGGTCTCTGTGACAAAGACCCAAGGGTTGCTGCAGCAGCAGGGTTGCACCAAACACGTGGCACACTTGCGTGATTTGGTGGCTCTGTCAACCCCCCTCCCAGTGCAAGCCTAGACAAGCCTCAGAGGTGGGGGGTTAATCTGGCTGGAAACTGGGGACTGGGGCCTGCTAGAGCAATGGGGGTGCCATAGAGTACAATGGGGGCATGGTGGCAGTGAAAGGTAGTGGAGGAGACACCTGGCAGAGGTGCCATATAGAGTAGCACACAGCCACTCTGAGTGGGTAAGAGGGTTGGAATGGCCACACCATCATGACCCAGTCCCCAGGTGGAAGCAGCCCTGGCACCTGTCATACCGGATCCATAATCCAGTACATGGGGCAGGTGGCAGTGGGGCACAGGTTGTGGGGTGCATGCAGTGGATAGATACATGCTCTGGGTGCCACAACATTCCCCTGGTACACAGCCCAGCTGCATGGCAGCCAACAGATTCCCAACTACACTGCCAGGGACTGTGGTGCAGGTACCAGAGCTGCTTTCCCCTGGGGTCCAGGTCATGATGGTGTGGCTATGCCATCCCCTCCTTACCCACTCCAAGCAGCTGTGTGCTACTTCATATGGCACCTCCACCAAGTGCCACCACAGCTACCTCTCATTGCTGCAATACTCCCATCATACCCTATGACACCCCCACTGCTCCAGCAGCCCCAGGTCCTTACCTTCCAGGTCCCACACATCACTTGCTGCCCTGTCAGGTAGTGGTGCAGGGCCCATAGACCAGCTCCTGGCTGGTTTACCCTGAACCCTGTCTTGCAACCATGGCAGGCTTCTGGAATTGTAAAAAAGGAGATGGTGCAGCCCCACTGTGGTGCAACCACTCTTGCATTGTGGTGCATGGGCACTTCTGCTGCAGAGGTGGCACAGGATGGTTTTTGACGCATGGCATCCCAGTTTCATTGCAGCTTGCATTCAAAAAACAGGAGCGCCATAAATGTTGATGCATGGTGCCACTTTGTTATACCGGTTTGGACAAGCACCTTGCGTCAAAGTTTTCATGCTCAAAATCGAGTCCATTGTTTAAAGTGTTGGTCCAAAGTCCACTTTAACTATGTTGGACTCTCTCTTTTTTGCTCCTTCTATCACTTTGCCCTAGAAATACCCCTGTGTGCATACCACTGTACTCTATAATCTTCCCTCTCCTGCCCCTCTCTTAATGCTAGGTGCCTTACCCACTGAACTTCCTTCATCTCCAAATTTTGGCTTGGCTCTCCCCATGTTTCTTTCTTCTCCTCTCACTTCCCCCCTTTCTCCTCTTTTTCCCATCACAATGCTTACTCTCACTCTCTTGCTCTCCCTCAAGAGGAATCTACTGCTGACCAAGATGCCTCCTCATTCCACTTCCCTAAACTATGGGGATTGCTTCCACTTTCCATTCGCCCTGCTCCTTCCTTTCCCCTTTAGAAATCTCTCCATTGTGAGCTGTCTATTCACTGCTTCAGTTGCTTGAAGTATCGGGGAGGACTCCATTTCACCTGCCTTCCACTCAGCCCAGACACCAGCACTGCCCCAGTCCCCTAGTGTCAGTCATTTCTCCATAGTCTTTATTTTGCAATGTCGCTTACTGTTAATGTTCCTTGCCCATTCCACAATTAACTGTATAGTAATTATTGTCTAGAAATGTATTCTTTTTCTGTGTTTTTGAATTCTGTATTTTGAAATACTTATTTCAATATTATTTTATTATTTTTATTACACTTTCTATCTGCTCTTTTCTCTCCCCCCCCAGCCCCCGAAACATCTAGAAAAAAATTAATACCAGCTCAGTATGACTTTCCTGGTACAACTTTGGAAATAAATAAATTGTTCTGTTTCTGTTTTTTTTTTAATTGTACTGTTTTACATGTTTGCTTTAGAGCACAGAGACTGTGCATGAGCACATTAGTTCAGCATAAGGGAGTTGGAAGAGCGTGTGGGATGCAGCTGTGAAAGTAAGCAGAACTCTGGGAGGCTTCAATCTGCTTGAGGCAGCTGAGTCACAGATTCAAAAACAAATCTGGTCAGATCCATCATGGCTGCATAATGAAGTTAGTGAAGTTGTGTGGAACTGTTAAGGAGGTATAGAGAAACAACACAATGATTTGTAAGTAGTAAGATTTGTTTTAGTTTCTGTTCTACGGAAGGCATACACATTATTAGGAAAATATATGGAGGTGTACATTTTAATGGAATGAATAGGAAGCAATATAGGTTTACAAAAGAACCCCAGAACAAATGTCACTGATGTATGTGCCATCCTGGATGATGTTGGCTAGACAGCAACATTTTAAAGAAAACACAACTGCACATACCCCAATAGTGCAAAGCATCATGGGAAACATATGCAAATTCCCATGATAGAACAGAAGGTGGCAGTACATAACTAAAGTATTGGCTGGCATATGTTCAGCCTTGGGATTATTTTCACAGTTTTGTTTTTTAGAAAAACAGGGGTTTTGTCCATGAAGTGATGTAAGTTATATTTAAACAATGTGTTGATGTCAGGAAGTCAGGTGTAATGATGGAATGTTAGCAGAGAAAATGTGATCGTCACTTTCAGAAGGGGTCACTTTTGATAAGGGCAAGGCATTTATGCTTGTGATATGGGAATATTAGGAAAGTATGAGGTCTGTGCAGAAGTGGAGTACAAATATGCACAGTTTCATAAGTATGTGCTCATAATGCAGGCAAATGTGATATGCAGGTTTGTTTTAGAAATAGGTAAAAATAGAGATACATGCAATTGATAGAAAGATAGATAATTACATAGACATATAGACAGAGAGAGACAGAGACAGACAGACAGACAGACAGACAGGCAGGCAGAATAGGAATGGCCGTGAAGTACTGAAGTGATGCCAACCCCATCCCCACCCCACAGACATGGACAGGCATTGGGGTGTGCCTTTGGATCATTGCCCATAGCACTCACACCATTTCACCTCACCCTACCCTGCAGACACAAACAAGTGTTGAGGTGTGCCTTGGGGTGTTCAGACTTTATACTCCCCCTATTCCATAAGGAAATATGCTGAAATGGGCACAGTATAAGAGAATGGAGTGATTTTTTGTGCTGAAGAGTCAAAGGCACACCTCAATACCTGTCACTGGCTGCAGAGTTGGGATGGGGGTGGAATGGCATCAGCATTATTGTTGACAATCCCAAGTCACACCCCTGATGCCTGTCAGTCCCTACAGGGCAGGGTGTTCTGTTCAGAAACCCTAATACCCTGGGCGTTTCTTGGCATTTTCACTCCAGGTTTTCAGCACAGGCTTTTTGTGACCCCACCACATGAACAGTGACAATATCAGTTCATTAGCTGAAAGGAGATTTTGCACAGCGACTGTGCCACTTGGCACCACAGGCACAAAAACACATTTTGAATGGGATGTAACACAATGACAGCTGTACTGTTTATGAGGAGGTGTACACAAATTGTAATGTTGAAAATCTAGAGTGAAACTATAAAACAATTGGTGAAGTCATGACACTGCTCCTGCTAATGTATTCTTTTTTCAAATTCCTATGCATCCCATTGATTACACCTCTATTGCTGTTATGTGACTTCTTAACCTAGCAACAAAATTTAATGCATTACATTATAAGGACAAGTAAATATTTTAATACATTTACAGACAGTTACATAAACTTACTTTCCTTCATTTAATAATTTAAATTTAGTAACAGTGGTAGTACAAAGCAATTACTCAGACAGCTTGAAAACTATAATTACTTTATACTGTACATTGACACCCCATAAGGACCTCCTTGAAATTGAGATGCAAATGTCACGCATTTATCAGGAATATTTTACTATCCTAAATACATTTCTTGTTTCAGTAACTGCTCGGCACATCAATTGCATGACCTACTTATTGGCATTTTACAACAGCTATGCAATGTATTGCTGCTTACTACACCAACATCATGAACCATAAAACAGATGACTGCCATAACTAGGGAGGCAGTATAGCACAGTGGTTTAAGGTTCTGGGCTGCAAATCAGGAGATCTGGGTTTGAATGCCACAGCCCCCACTTGCATGTACTGGCTGACCCTGAACACGTCACTTAACTTCCATGTGCTCCCAGGTTGACCCTGTAAACAAGTTATCAGCTTAGGTGTGCCACTCCTGGTTAAACAATTGAAAGAAAAAAACACAATATATTATTTTTCTTGCTTTTGTTTGCTACTACAAGCTTTGACTAATACATCCATCCTTAAATGCACTTTTTATAGCTTATGTGTCTTTGACCTATGCAGGACTACACTTAAAATCTCACACATAAATACGTAAATCATCAGAATATCATTTATTTTAGTATTATCTCCTTCCTTTTCAGGTGCCCATTATGCTATGGATATATATTTATATATTTTAACTTCAGAGCACTAAACCTATTCAAATGCACAAAACACAAGAATGTATTCTCTTCATACATTACTGTTAAACTTCACATCCCAGAATGGCCAAGAAACAGTTTAGACTTCACTCTTGCATGCCACTGTCACACCCACTTCTCATGCAAACAACAATCAATTACAGAACCCTTTTTGTTTCTGTGCTATACACTCTTACAAAAGAGAGACATACCTCTTACGGAACTGCTAAAAAAAGTATCAATACTGGATTTCTGAATTAAAAACTGTCATTTACAGTACCTACATATATAATAGTTTGCTGGCTACAAATGATGCTACAGACATGACAATAACAAAATTTCTGTTTTACATGGAAAACATCCATGTAATGAACTTGTCATACAGGATTTGTGACCTTCTGTCTGCATGTATCTGACAAAGGAAAATGCACCTTCTTGATCCTTTTTTTTCTATTTTATTTGTATGCCCAACTTCCTCATACTGTTAGAGCCAAATATTGTCTTGCTTAGAGTTAAAAAAAAATCATGATGTGTATGTGTGTGTGGGGGGTTGGGGATACGCCTAGATGCAGTATCAGGCACTCCTTAATTACTTCCTCAGGCAGCTCTGATAATCAGATGTTCCAACATGATGGATACACCTCATGTCCCTCCTACATGAACCAAAAAAATGGTAGGGGTAGATCTTTAGGAGATTCTTGGGTGGAGGTGGGGGTGGATCTTACTCCCCCCCCAAAAAAAACAAATGCTGCCTCCCACTACTCAGGTTCTAATTTTTCTACCTCCCATTTAAGAAAGAAAATAGTGCCCTGCAACCATTGACTAACATGAAAGCATATTTATTTGAAGGCAGAAAACATTTCTTGGAGACAGTAAGGCGGAAGAGACTATTTACACCTTCTGTCAGTTCCACGGACAGAAAACACAACAGCACTCCTCTTGTACATGCAAAATGTCTCATCTGCAGGCTCCACCCACTGCAGCTGTAACAAACGACTATGCAGCAAACAGAGGAGCCATTCCATCTGCCCCAGGTGCCGTGTTACTAACAATGTATAACCAGGAATTATAAGGAGACAGCACTCAGCCTCCAACCATGAAACCACAAAATGTACTCACCCACTCAAAATATTCAAAGTTCCTCTTTATTATGTGCAAAATGAGAAGTTATACAAACAGTGGATCATTAAAGGCAGCTACTGTATGTAGCACTGCTGCCAGCACTCAGATGAAGCTCATAGTGAAATGTTAGGTTGGATACTGGGGTGCTGGCAGCCATGCTATAGAGTTGCTTTTAATGCTCCACTGTTTGTATAGCTGCTTATTCTGCACATAATAAAGAGGAGCTTTGAATATTTTGAGTAGGTGACTATATTTTGTGGTTTTCACAGTTGTTGGCTGAGTGCTGTCTCTTTATATTTCCTGATAAAACAAAGGAGTACCACTTGTGTTATGGCAGTTGCTGTGCTGGGAAACAGAAGGAGGTATGGTGCTGCAAAAGTAGTGGGATTTGTCACTTAGGGTGGAAAAGGGGGATAAAATAACTTTTGGGTGGTATTTTGTATTTTATTTATTTATTGAAATGTTTCACCAGGAAGGCATGGTGAGCAACAAGTAGCTCATCTCTCAGTGTGACCTGGGAGGTAGGGAACAATGGAAAAGAATACAGAGAAATGTTACAATACTGGAATACAGTTTGCTTACTTGCATACAATGAGAGCAGGAGGGATTATAGGTGGATCACACTGGCTAACAATGCAACAGTTAAGTATAGTAGATATGAAAGACAAAGAACCTCTGTGCGAAAACACTGAGGCAAGGGTTACCCCAAAGGGCATTTGGCTGGGAAGCCAAGTTTCAAGAAAATACAAAATCACACATGCCCCCACAATGCAAAGCATCATGGGCTGCATATGCAAATCACCACAGAATGTTATGCTGGTCCAACTTTAAGCAGAATTGCATGGTGCCGAAAGGCCTCTCACACAGTTTGCAAAGGGTGCTAACAGAGGACAGACACGTGTTTCGTCCTACCAGGACTCATCAGTATGCCTCGTCAGTTTGACACCCCAGTGGAATGGACCAGCTACCCTTAAGGCAGTGTGCCTTGGATATATTGTGGTGAACCCATTAAAATAAAAAAAACATTTAAAAGACAAAGAACCTCTGTGCACAAACACTGAGGCAAGGGTTACCCCAAATGGCATTTGGCTGGGAAATGAGAACAAGAAAATACAAAAATCACATGCCCCACAATGCAAAGCATCATGGGCTGCATATGCAAATCACCACAGAATGTTATGCTGGTCCAACTTTAAGCAGAATTGCATGGTGCCGAAAGGCCTCTCACACAGTTTGAAAAGGGTGCTAACAGAAGACATAGACACATTCTGTGGTGATTTGCATATGCAGCCCATGATGCTTTGCATTGTGGGGGCATTTGTGATTTTGTATTTTTTAGTAGATATGAAGACACATATAGCAAATTGGCAATAGTTGGTGACAGTTGGTAACACTGGAACACATATAATAACTTAGCAACAGTATGTAGCACTAGATGGTAAGGTGACCCAATAGTAATTGGCAGCCATTAGTGTAACATAGATATTCAAGATTTACAGTGATTGGAATAAAGAGGAAAAATGGAAGGAGGGAATGACAAATTGTGGAGGGAAGAATGGAAGAAGGGAAAGGAAATTTATGGAGATACACAGACAGACCACTATTTTTGAGGCAAACACAGATGACAGGGTGGACTAAAGTGTACATAGGAGGGCTACAGTTTAGAAGTGCTTAATTATGTCTAGGAGTAGGCCAATGTTAGGCTATGTTAACTGGAAGGGGGGCAGGAGGAGAGATAAAGTGTGGCAGGGTGATGAGAGAGGTATTGTTGGTGGGAGGTGTCCAAGGGGAAGAAAGGGGAGAGTTGAAATTCAACAATGTCCTGTTATACCTATCTGGGCAGGGCAGTGAACAGCCCTACTGGTAGGACACTGGTTGTATGTGATGAGAGTTATTCATATATAGCGATGCGAGAGAGAGGGGGGGGTGTTGGAGGAAGGATGTTGTGGGAGGGAGTAGCAGAGGTCAACTATAGTAGGGGGGTAGTACCCCACCAATGTGCTGGGTGACCCTGCCTGCACAAGGCAGTGATCTAACAGTGACTGAGGGGGTGCAGTAAAAGGAGAAATAGGAGAAAGAGGGTAAAGCTGTTGCCCACCGTGCACTATGGATCCTGCCTGCACAAGGCAGTGATTGAGCTCACAGGGGAGAGATAGATTAAGGGTAGAGAAAGAAGGGGGAGGAAAAATTTAGGAGGAGGGAGAGTAAGGGACAAGGAGGAGCATGATCGGGGGGAAATAGGAGCTGTGGGGAGTAAGCATATGAGCCTGAGCAGAGGGCAACTATAGTGGGGGGGTAATAAGTAGGCTGTAGTAAATCTGCTAAAAAGGATCACCTCCACTCCATTCTGAAGAGGCTGGTCGGTGCAATTGTTTAAAGTATCGGTGTTAGTTTTGAAATGGCCAGAAAATGAAAGTATGGGGGAGGGCTGTGATGACTGAGAAGTTGAGTTCAAAAAGTAGAACTGTGCTGCTTGTCCTTACAGCTCAACCAATCATGACTACCGAGTGGATAAATTCTAGCATTGGGGACCTTGGGTGGGGATAAATGCAATATTTTCACTCTAGGTCCTTGAGGAAAGGCGGGAGAGGGGGGACATGATAGAAACTTTCAAGTACCTCAAGAGAATCAACAAAGTCCAAGAGGGTAGCATCTTTCAGAAAAAAAGATGTGCAAGAACAAGGGGGCACAATTTGAAGATAGAGGGGGGAATGGCTCTGGGGCAATGTGAGGAGTAATTTTTTCATGGTGAGGGTAGTGGACACATGGAATGTCCTTCCTGAGAAGGTTTGGGGTCAAAAACAGTGGGAGAATTCAAGAATGCATGGGACAGACATAAGATAATTCTGGTGTGGAGTAGGAAGAAGTAGGCTGTTGGTTAACTAAGAACTGCAGCATATCCAATAGGTAGGGAAATGAGCAGACTGGGTGGGCCAAGTGGTCCTTATCTGCCATCAAAGTCTATGTTTCTCTGTTTCTGGGCCTGAATACTTTCTAAATATAGAAAATATTTGCCAGAATGTATCCTCACAGGCATTGCATAAATATATTTATACCACGGGGGTGAAAGCTTTCTCAGTAGGATAACCTATGTTATTTCCACTGCAGTGAGGATAAATCCTGAGGACATCAGCAGAGTGAGGATATCAACATTTATCCATACTCTGCTGTCACCAGAGTGAGGATAAATGCACTGCAACTTGCATTCTAAAGGAAACTGCTTCAGAGAAAGTTTCTCTTTCTCACTGAAGCTGCAACGTATTCAATTAGCTTTGCAAAAGACTCTCACCTATGTCCCATTGTGTTTCTAGCATTGCAAGCCCATCACTGTGCTGATCTCAGCTTCAAAACAACCTGAATTCTAAATGAAAGTCTTTTACAAAGCAGGTTCTGTTTCTCAATGCTACCTGCAGCAGTTTGTCTTTCTCACTGAGCCTCTGACTTACTCAATTAGCTTTGCAAAACACACTCATCTGTGTTTCTGACTCCCAGTCCATTCAGAACACACACATACACACACACAGACAGCAAACACAGAATGAGCAGGAAACACACAGACTCAGAAACAATGTTACTGCAGCTCTCACCCCTGTGGTATAAATCACCCACATGATGGACAGGAGTAGGATATGGAAAATATTCTCACTGCTGCAGAATGAGCTCATGATTCTCATGAGTGCTATCTACAGTATCTATATATATATATATATATATATATATATATATATATATATATATATATATATATATACATACACACACATATATATATATATATATATATATAGAGAGAGAGAGAGAGAGAGAGAGAGAGAGACAGAGATAAAGAGAGAGAGATACATACGTAATACAATGTAATAAATGTTATGTGCTCTAACAAAGTTACAAGCTTGCAAACACGGGTGACAAGATGCCCGTCACAATGTTATAGAAGGATTTTAAGCCCTAAATATAAATTGAGAGAGTGAGTACAAAAGCCAGCTGAGAAACCCTAACAGTGTAAATTTATATAAAGCATGCAAAAAATAAGATAACACTGATCATGCAAGGTGGGTGGTGTGTGGAAACATAAGAAGAGAGAGAAGTAGGCTGCAGTAAATCTGCTAAAAAGGATCACCTCCACTCAAATGGAACCATTTTCCATCTGTCTTTCTCAGAGAAAAATCCCTAGAAACTGATGTGCCTAAATGCAAAATAAAAACTTAGTAGATGCCAACATTTAATTAACCCCAACTGCAGTAATTTCTGCACTGGCACTTTTTTTAATGAAGGAGAAAATGTACTCTCTTTTTTATATAGTTTACTAATTTCTGCATTTCAGTGTAAGAGATGCCTGGTCTTTAAAAGGTTCAAGAGGTTATTGGTTTATAGGCAAACTGTTAAAGATTATTAAAGCTAGTGTACTGCCTGGAATTAATTGTAATTTTCAGATGCAGTCGGCTATCACATCCTATATCTGAAGTTTTCCTTTTTTGTTTGCTTTTCTCTTTTCTAAATAGAGATTTTCCACCTGATGGCACTGGGCAGATATGTGAAGCAGAACTCAGTTTTGAGGCTAAAAAAATATGTTCCTCCCACATTACATCATCAGAAATATGATCAAACACACTGCGGCACCACAACACTTGCAGCCTGAGCAGTGACATTTACAAGTTACCAATCAAAATGCAGGAAAGTGTGACACCACTGGTAATCAAGTAGAGCCAATCCCTGCTACTTCATGTGAAAGAATAATCTGGCAGTTAGAAATGGTTCTCCTTGGTTACTAATGATGACACAGTTCTTTACGTAAGCCGCCCGTCATAACAGTCTGCATGTAATGACCTTCAATCTGAGTTCAACCTGCTGCAACACCAACTCCTAAACAAAAAACTATTACTTAATGCCAAGAAAACAAAAGCAATGCTTTTTTCTCCCTCTGCCCAAATGGTAAATTTAGCCCTATCAGATCATGTGCCGTAGATTACTACAATTCTTGCTGAGAAGTTGGAATTTGTCCCTAAATTCAAATACCTTGGAGTATGGCTGGACCTTAGGCTCTCCTTTATAGAGCACGTGGAAGAATTCCTCAAAAAATTACAACAGAGGCTTGGCCTGTTCTTTAGGATAGCCTGCTTAACTAGAGATGCCAAACTACAGCTGGTACAGTCAACCTTTCTATCCTTGTTAGATTATGCTGACACCCTCTACAGTCACTGTCCCATTTCCTACCTCACTAAACTTGACACATTATATCATATTGCTTTGAGGTTCATCACAGGACTGCCTTATTCCACTCACCACTGCTCCCTATATCAATCAGTGGGGTGGAGTTCTCTTCAATTCAGGCATGATAAAAATGCAGCCTTATAGACCCTGAGAGCCATCTCCAAAAAACTGCCCCAATGCATTACAGACTGTCTTCCTATAAAACCAATAGGCAATTACACCCTGAGAAGTTGCAAATCTCTCCTACTGATGGTTCCCAAGTTAACTCTCACTTTGGCAGGGCTGCTATAAGCTTTACACTGTCCACCTTGTGGAATATATTGCAAAAAAAAACTGAAATTGAGGTCACCCATCGGCATCTCATCTTTCAAGCTCTTATATTCACGTCTCAGAAATGATCAGTGCAATTGTTTCCCATGGCCACGAATTGTCATCATGCTAACCTGTACCATTTAACCATGAACAAATTACTTCTAGTGCTTGTCTCCTCCTTGGCCCTGGTCTGTCATCATGCTTTCATGTAACACCTCGATGCCTCTGTCCTCCCTTTGACACTGGTCTATCTTCCCACTTTCTCCAGCCTTCTTTTCACAACTCTATACTGCACTCATCCATAATCTACACACAATCATACTATAAAAGGCCAAACTCCCTTTTCCCTCTCCCCGTAGGCCCCCACTGCCGCATCAGCTCTACCAATCTATCCTTGGGATTTCACTTCTCACAATGTTTATCCTTCATTTACATATTAGATACGACATATCCCTCATGGTACCCCATCTACCATTAGTTGGTGGTTCTCCAAGCCATTTTCATGGCTGGTACTAGTGACTGCCCCTGGTAAATGAACGAACTGGTTCTTCTATACAGAGAACATGGTTTATATACAGTTGCATGGTTCAATGGTGGACCTGCCCCCTTGTATTTGAATCCTCTTCTGTTACGGCTTGCCTTGTCCTCCTTTTATCATTTGACTCCCCTATTACTGCACCATTGTGTTTTTGTTTATATACTTATTTACATGTATTTATATGTTTTTATGATGAATGTTACCCGACCCTGTTCTAACCAGGTCCATCTTGTAAAAGAGCTCTGCTCAATGGTGTTCTCCTGAATAAAGATTTTGATTGATTGATTGACTGATTGATAGTGTGGTCTCAGTGTTGATGTAGTGGGAGGAACAGAACTGCCTTTTTTTTTTTTAGACTTGAGACAAAGTGCTGCTCCTCACATCACTTCAGTACTGCCAGGTGGAAAATTTAATTAGCAAAGAGAAAAAAAAATACTTGAGATATAAGAAGTGATAGCTGACTACATCTGAAAGTTACTATTAATTCCAGGTAGTTTCTAGGAAGCACACTAGCTCTTTAATCCATTTGACTAAACTTAAATTGCACTACTGAATTTCTCTACAGTATATCGCCTGTGAAGTTTTATCATATTTCTTATCTCCATACAAAATGTCCTTTCTGACTGTTCTGACACAACAGAAACCAAGATGTAGTCTGTCTGCCATTAATGGAAAATATTTAAGCAATTTGCCACAACATGGGTGTGGGTTACACTAAGATTTACAATGCCTGGTGTGTTATTTGTCATGAGGTCAATAGGCAAGGAAGCAAAATACACCAGGCATTGTAAATCCTAGTGTGACCCACACCCTTGCCATGGTAAGTTGCAATTATACAATGTTCTTTTATTTTGCATTTGAAAAACAATGAGTTTTTTGTATATTTTAAATTATTTTTATTGTTGTTATTGCTCCGTGAGAAAAAAAATACCTGTCGCATCCCCAAAGTGAGATTGTGTGCGGTTTCAATTTTCTGCATGTAGTGATGTGAGCAGGGAGGTTTAAAATTGTGAGCAACAGTCACTGAGAATGAAATTTTATCTGGGATGACCAGAGCCATTTAGAGGTAGAAGTGTGCGTGTACAATATGATGGGACAATTTTTTTTGTTTTTTTATGAGGCAGACTTTACTGGAGGGGCTGGAGTCATTAGAAGATTTTCAGTGTTTGTTTGCTCTGTGCTAGTTATGCTTTTGCAGTGGTCGGAGTGGTTTCAGGGGAGTCATTGGTGTGGCTTAGTGGGGAACTGGCACCTCTTCCTGTTCGTACTGTGGAGGATTTACAGTGGGCATGAGGTAGCAGTTGACCAATTGGAGCCTGCCATTTTTAGACCCCATCGTATAATCATTGATTTTGCAAGTATTTACAGTACCAAGTGTGGTAAATATTTGCCAGATTTTGCTTTCTTGAAAACTGTACTCCATTTCCAGCATTTTGTAGGTTTTGCAAGAGATATTTTAATTCAATAAAAACATTGTTATTAGTCAGCTCTTAAAGCAGCAACATTTGTTAGTTGGAAAAAAATGCCATTGCATAGATTATTTTCATGTTATTTATCCTCACTGTATTTTCAGTTTTCTCTGATATTTTCAAAACATCTTTTACAGCTTGTTTTGTAATTAATGACTCATGTCATTAAAGGTGGCTGCCACTCATGATTTTTAAAAATCTCTTCTGCTGAGGTTACCTGTTGAATGTGCGTGCTAGATTCATACTGTGAAAATATTAGGATTTATTTATTTCATTAGCTAGTTTTTGTTAACAAGTTAGGTGCACTAGATAAGGAAATGCCTGTTTTCCAGCATGGCCCAGAAAGTTACAAAACATCAGTCAAAATTATCCAAAGCAGGAATGATAATATTGCAAAGTGCAGAAGGGCAGAAGAATAACCATAAGACACATATGTGTCGAGAGTAGCAGTATTATGCTGAGCAGGTAGAGTGAATACAAGCACAGATGAGGCAACCATGAGTACATTGAAAGAACACAAAATGCATCACTTACATTTTCACAAGAGGTTAAAAATAATAAAATACAAATGTGGCAAGAAAAAAACAACAGCACTCAGGCTGGAACATAACAACACAAGTAAGTAAGAAATGAGTACATTAGTGAAGGCAAATAAATTACAAGTAGAGAAACAGGGTATCAGGTACAGGAACAATTATCAGTGGAGCTTAAACTTGTGATGTTCATTCTTGAAATTAGGATGAGACTGAGGGAGCTGAAGGTAAGGTAAGAGGGAGTTCCATACTCTTGGTGGGAAGAAAGCAAATGCCTGCTTGCCCATCTTAGAGGAGGACATGGGAATACTCAGGAGTGACAGACCACTGGATCGCAGAGGGTAAGCCCGGGTCAGAAGGTACAGTATTAGTAGAGCAGCTTGTGTGGCAGGTTTGGATGACCATATAATGTTGTCAATTACACAGACAAGGGTATGGAGGCGACGAGGGTAGAGGTAGCCAACCTAGACTGGAGCATAGTGTCCAGTGGTGGGTGAGCCACATAGCAGATAAAGAAAAACAACATATGCTATTGTTGATGATGCTCAGTTTAGATAGTTTGCATATGCTGGCCTGATAAATTAGGTGAGCCCATATGTAAGACTTGGTAGCAGGACTCCCTTAGCTGCTGCAGTCCTTGAAGCAGGAGTCAGAGCATATTTGATTCTGTAAGCAAGTCCAAACTTAGTATTTACAGACTTGCAGATATCTGAGATGTGCAGGGTAAAATCAAATGCAGGATCCAGCATAAGGCCTAGATATTTAAAAAAGAGGCAGCCATGGACAAAATGGAGCCATCTAAGCCATTGGTTGCTAGCCAGTGGTGCATTCCCTTAGCCTAAGTGAAGACACAGATAGCAAGGCATGCGTCTTACTTGAGTTTAGGACAATCCGATTGTGGATGAGCTGAGTTTGAACTCTGTCAAAGTCAGCAATGAGCTGTACATCTATGTCAATTAAACTCTAGTAGCTAGTGTATAGTACCATGTCATCAGCATATAGTAGAGTGGAATAAAAAGATGTGCCGGGGGGTATCAATGAATATGGAAAACAGCAACAAACCCAATATGTAGCCTCAAGGAACAGAAGCATTGATAGTGGCTAGGGCAGATTTGGCCTAACTTTGACAAATTGCTGCCTATCAATAAAAGAGATGTAGAACCAGCTAAAGGCAGTGGAGGAAGAACCAAGAGAAGACAATTTGGACATGAGTAGGATGTTGCTCACAAGGTCAAATGCTTTAGTAAGATCATAAAGATAGATCCAGCATACATCCCCTTGCTAACATCATTAGTGAATACGGGGAGTGCTGTGGTAGTGCTATGGGCCTGTCTAAATCCATGCTAAGTAGAGGATAGCAGGCTATCTTTGTGAAGGTGATCCATAACCTGTGAGGCCACCAGCTATTCAAGCAGTTTACTATGTACTAGATAGGACTGCAGTAAACTAATAGTTTACTATGCTTTTAGGATCATGCTTTTTGCAAACTGTAGTAGGATGGTGCTAGATCATGTTTCTGAGAGTAAGCAGCACAGCATATTACCAAGATATAAAATTTTTTTCATGGTGATTGTGGCATGAAAGTGAGCACTTTCAAGAAATTTTAAAATCTGGTATCTTGGTCCAAGAATGAAATAAAATAAAAAGAAAAATGACTGTTTTGATATTTTGGTCAGAAAAAAGCATTATTGATGGAAACAAATTACAGTGTATGGTGACTAACAAATACTGCGTCTTGAAAGAGCAACTGACACCCTTGGGAAAACTTTGGAAAACATAATATTCAGACTCAATTCAGCTTGTACTTCATATATCTTCTATAGATTTTTTGTCTCCCTTATTTATTATTGAATAAATTCCCACAAAAATGAGATATTTATCCCTTAGAGTTCATTTGCTTCTTTAGTTTATTCCCTACTTGAGATTATGTTCTGTTCTGTCACCACAGTCAGTTGCCTTGAGAATAACTGTGAAATCACAAACAGCATATTATAACATCAGGTTGGGAAGAAGCAATAGGAGCTGATGAATCTTTAAGGAAGAACTCTCCTGTTTTTGTGCATAAGACCTCATTAATAAATGATAGGCATAAGAAAAAAAAATACCAAGCTAATGACAACTATAAGCTGCTTTGTGGCCAGATATTATGTTTTTCATAGTTGTTCTTGATATGTCAAAACTCTTTCATTTCTAAACTATATACAGCTTAATGCACTGAACTCAGGTGATGTGTTCAGTTTTGTTGCTCAGTAATTACAGTGCCTGCTCTTTTGCCACAGATGGTGAAATAAAAAACTGGTGAAAGACAGTTATGCAGTCACAGAATTCACAACTGCCTGTAGTAAATTTGCACCATTCAAAAAGTACAAAGTAGGAGGTACACCTGCTACTTAGGTCTCTCCAGAAGTCCTTTCCCTCATGAGAGAGAGAGGGATAATCTTTTAGTGCAGGCCAGGGAGACTGGGTCCTCAGTTCATCTGCAAAAATACAAGGAAGTCAGGAACAAATGCACTACGAGGATCTGATTGGCCAAATCCAGCTATAGCAAGGCCCAGCAAACACCGAACTGGAGCAATGGCAAAAATGTCTGAGAGAATGTCTCTGAACTCCTAGGTAAGGGTGACAAAACCTTATCCAAAAATGCTCATGGCTGATGGACATGAGATGCGTGTTCCCGCCAAGCTTGCAAAAAAAAAGAAAATCAGTGTTGCATTAATTGACCTGGTCCTGTTGACATACAGCCAGGTAATCCTAAATTCTATTTTAAACCTGTCTTAGTAAGGGACACCTCTAATTATATAAGGAAGGCACTTGGTAAAACCAGAACTGAGCATAATTCAATTGCTATGAGGCTATTTGCCCTAGTAGTCGAAGAACTCGCCTACCCCATTTCTAAAATATTCAACTTTTCTCTGCGTTGCTCCCAGTTCCCTGAAAAATTGAAATCCATGCTGGTTACACAAGTTTTTGAAACGACGACCATTCTAACCTTTCCAGTTACAGGCCAGTTTCTCAATACTTTCCCTCCTGTCCAAAGCTCTTGAGAGAATAGTGTCTCATCAACTTGTTTAATATCTTGAACAATATGAAGTTCAGTGTCCCCAACAGCATTGATTTTGGAAAAAAAACAGCACCAATACAGCACTGAGTATTCCAGTTTCATCCATGAGGCCCTTGACAATGGAGACAAGGATGGTGCCATCTGTGCTGACTTGACAAAGGTCTTTGACTTAGTCAGTCATAAACTTCTTGTCTACAAACTCTGTGGCTTAGGGCTGTCACAGGACAAGGTCACCTGGTTTCAGAGTTATTTCACTAATCATACTCAGTGCATTAAGACAGATAGCTTCTTGTTAGATGTTAGAAATGTGCACATTGGTGTTCCCCTGTGCTCCATTCTGGGCTCCCTACTATTTGGCTTATTCATAAACTACCTGCCTACTGCCTGTCAGTCTGTAAATGAACTCCTCTGTGCAGACGATGCTGTTTTCTATTCCAAGGACCCTATCTTTGGCAGCCTTACTTATGTCCTCAAAATTAATTCTGAGGCCCTTAAAAAATGGTTCACCCTTTCCCCCATGATTATAATATCCCTTGCAACTACTCAATATTTACCTTCTGATGAGTTGGTTCAATAAAGCCCAGGGGATGATGATAAACTCTATCTGGTCCAAAAAACAATCGAGACTAGCATATTACAAATTAGCAGCACCTAAAAGTAGAGGGTTTACGACTTCCTTACCTTGGTTTATATTATTGGGCCAGTGATCTGGCCAAATATCTCAGGTGTCTAAACCCTAACCCTTTCTCAGTTTCTCCTCCTTGGCTGAGGATAGAGTTGGAAATGATTCAGACATGTAATATAGCCCCTTCCACTCTTCTATATTTAAAGACCTCCTCCTTGCCGAAAAAGTTAAAAGATGCTATGGTGGCGATTTCCTTGAGAATCCATGCACAATTATGTGGCTTTTTGAAATACAAACAGTACTTGGACCCATCTCAGTCAATCTGGAACTCCTCTGCTTTTAAAATCGATGGTAAGACTTTACCCCCCTCTTTGTTGCCAAAACTAGGAGAGGGTAAACTATCTTCCTTTCTTATGCCAGACAGAACATGGCTACCAACACAGGATTTCGTGAGAAAGTTTGGGTTGCAGGTGAAGGACTTCTTTAAAGTTCTCCAACTCCGTCACCTTCTTAGCAATAAATTCAAGAAAAGAGAGTTTATATCTCCTAAATTGTCTTTCCATTCGGATTTGTACCAGCTCACCAACACCCCTAAGGTAGTTTCTAAACTGTACAATACATTGTTCAAATGGCGATTTCTGGACTCGTTTGGGCCTACAGAATTTTGGTTAGACGTTTTCCCGCAATGGAATAAGCAGTGGTCCAACTTATGGAACAATTGTCATCATTTTGTTACACAGGATAGGTTACGTCTCATGCAATTTAACATCTTGCATAACCTTTATTATTCCCCACAGAAGCTGGTCAAATGAGGCGTATTAAACTCAGGCCAATGTACTAGGTGCTCCCAGGATGAGGGTACTCTGCTCCATATTTTTTGGGATTGCCCCAAAATATCCCCCCTCTGGAATAGTATTAAGGCTAAGGCAGACCCTTAACTCAGTTTAACCAACCTTTTTACCCCTGAGATCTGTCTTCTGGGTGACTATTCGCAGATTTCGGTGAATTCCCGTAAATTCCATATGGCACTGATCTCCATGTCAGTCAAAAAATTGGTCCTCAAATACTGGAAAAGTATGTGAATAGTCTCTTATTCTGAATTGCTTAATGAACTCTTAGCTAATCTTAGAATGAAGCAAACCATATCTAATCTTAAAAATAATAAATCTAAATATGAAAAGATCTGGGCTCCTTTACATTCCTTGTTTACAATTTAAGTAGTATCTTGTATATCTACCCTTAACCTTGGATCAACAGATTGTTGGACTGTGTTTGGGGGAGGGAGTTGGGGGCTTGGGGGTGGGGGGAGGAGTGGGATGGGACCGTGTATCTCGTTGAATATGTATTGGCTTGAGTTGGATGGACATGGCCCCAGCTGGGGTTTTGTAAAAATCTTTAATAAACTTTATATTGAAAAAATGATTCACCCAAACAAACTGGTTCCAAATTGTAAAATAAACTAGGACAATGCTCTTCACAAGTTCACAAAGGAAGAAAAAGGTACACCCCTCCTTATCTTCCTCAGTGACATGGGACATATACTTGAGCAGGTGGGAACATTTAAATACCTTGTGGTGGCTCTGGACAATATTTTATCTTCTGCTCCACACAGTGACCACCTTGTGTTCATGGTAAACTGAAGATTGGGAGCCTTGTACCATGACCGGGTCAGCCTCACTGCTGATGCTAGACACCGCATAGTGAGAATCTCAGTAATGTAACTAGTTGACTATGGCCTCCCTGTCCACACAACTGCCTGAAACTTAATTCTTATCAGAATAAATCTGATCTGTAATAAGACTTGTCACTTTAAACAAAACAAATGAAAAAAACACTATGGTTCTCAAAAGAGGTGGCAGGGAAGGTTAAGGAGAAAAGGATAGCATTCCGGAAATATGAGGAAACACAGAAGGAGCAGGACAGAGGAATTTATCAGTTAAAGCAGAAGGAGGCGGGGAAGGAAGTCAGAATAGCAAAGGCCCAAACCGAGGAAAAGATAGCCAATTCTGTTACGAAGGAGGATAAAACCTTTTATAGGTACATTAGGTAGTGAAGAAAGACCAAGGGAGGGATACAGAGATTTAAGAAATGCGAAGGAATGTGGACAGAGGGTGATACTGAAAAAGCAAGGATACTGAATGAATATTTCTGCTCAGTATTCACAGCAGAAAAGGAGGGGGAGGTACTTAAACCAAACAAGAGAAACACTCTGAATAGGGGGGTTGATACCAGTCCATTCACAGAAGAAAGGGTTTTGAAAGAACTCTTGAAACTGAGGGTGGACAAAGCAATGGGGTCTGATGAGAGTCACCCCAGAATTCTAAAAAAACTAAGGGTAGAACTAGTGACACCACTGACTACTCTCTTTAACAAATCATGGGAGAATGGGGTGGTACCTGAGGATTGGAGGAGGACAGATGTGATTCCGCTTCACATGAGTGGGAGCAGGGCAGAGGCAAGAAACAACAGACCAGTTAGTTTGACCTCAGTGGTAGGGAAAATAATAGAATCACATCTGAAGGAAAGAATTGTTGAGTACCTAGAGGTTAGTGAGGCACAGGACCCAAGGCAGCATGGATTCACAGTGGGAAGGTCATGTCAGATGACTCTAATAGATTTCTTTGACTGGGTTACCAAAGTAGTAGACCAGGGAGGGGCTGTGGATATGGCCTACCTAGATTTTAGCAAGGTGTTTGACACACAGTCCCACACAAAAGATTAATTTACAAGTTAACCAGCCTTGGAGTGGGTCCCAAGGTGGTAGCCTGGATAAAAAATTGGCTGGACAACAGGACACAAAGGGTAATTGTAAACGGAATTCACAGTGAAGAAAGGAGGGTAACTAGTGGGGTACCACAGGGTTCAGTACTGGGACCGGTCCTCTTTAATGTCTTTATAAGTGACACTGGAGAGCACCTGGAAGGAAAAGTATGCCTCTTTGTTGACGACACAAAGATCTGCAGCAGGGTTGATACACAAGGTGGGGTGGAAAAGATGAAAAGAGACTTGGTAAGGTTGGAGGAATGGTCAAATGTATGGCAGGTCAGATTCAATGTAAAGAAGTGCAAGGTAATGCACCTGGGAAACAAAAACCCAGGGGAAATAGTACACAATGTGGGAGTGAGATACTAACAACAATAAAAATCAAAAGGGACCTGGGAGTAATTATATCAGATGACCTTAAGGTGGGCAAGCAATATGAGAAGGCAGTAAGGAGGGCTGGGGGATATTGGGATGCATAGGGAGAGGCATCAACAGTAGAAAACAAGAAATTGTTATCCATCTGTGCAGACAGTTGGTGAGACTCCATCTAGAGTACTATGTGCAGTTCTGTAGACCCCATCTCAGCAAAGACATAGACAGAATGAAGACTGTTCAGAGGAGGGCAACCCAGAATGGTGCAGGGTCTGCACCAGAAGTCATATAAAGGGAGACTAAAGCAGCTTAATATGTATACCCTCAAGGAAAGGAGGGAGAGGGGGACATGATAGAAACATTCAAGTACCTCAAGGGAATTAAAGTCCAAGAGGGTGGCATCTTTCAGAAAAAGAGATGTGCAAGAAAACAAGGGGACATAATTTGAAGATAGAGGGGGGACGGCTCAGAGGTAATGTTAGAAAGTATTTTTTCATGGAGAGGGTTGTGGATGCATGGAACAGCCTTCCTGATGAGGTTGTGGAGTCAAGAACAATGGGATAATTCAAGAATGCATGAGACAGACATAAAGGAATTCTAGTGGGGGTATAGGAGGAAGTAAGCTGTTGGTTAACTAGAATCTGCAGCTTATCCATTAGGTAGGGAAATGGGCAGACTAGGTGGGCCAAGCAGTCCTTATCTGCCATCAAATTCTATGTTTCTATGTTTGTGCTTGGAGTTGATAGGCACACCCATAGCTGCACCCTCTAAACTCAAACTAATTGGTTACCCCTACCTAGTAGAATTAAGTTATAGACACATCTGCTAGCCAAGAAAGCACTGCTGGGACTACCTCCCCCAGCCCCAACTCACTGCTTCTGCCATGTTGCCAATTTCTACAACACTAGAAGCATGGCTGTGAATGCCCTTGAACTGCCTTTCCATCATACTCAGCTGGGCCAGCATTCATTCGCAGTTAGGGCCACAGGCTGGTGATATGAATTGCCCAATACTTGTATGAAACAGACGGTTGCACTCACCCCTCTGAAAGGAGACACAAGGTCTCCTATAGAAAGGGTAAAATTCTTAGGAATGTTTTGGTTAATAGCTATCAAAGTAAACAACTAAAAATCATAACAAAGAAAAGAAGGGTGGATAACAAAAGCTGTAGAATGTGTAAAATGTGTCCCTCTATAATTCCCTGCAGTAAATTTACTTATCCTAACAGCGAAAATAAAATAAATACATTCTGCAACTGACTGTAATACAGAAGCAGTTGCATACCTCCAGAAATGTTCATGCAGATGCTTTTATGTGGGGAGTACCAGGAGAAGGCTCAGAGTAAGACTAAATGAGCATTTCCAGGCTATACAAAAATCACAACATGGAATATGCTATTGCCACACATTCACAGTGTACCCCTAAATATAATTTCACAATGTGCAGGCTTTTGGGATAGAAGCAATCTCCTGGAATGTCAGAGGTGAGGATTTAGAGAACCTGTTAAACAGAAAGGAACTGGAGTGGATGGATTTTCCACCTGAATGCCCTGAGAAGACCAGGACTGAATGGTAGGTTGAAATTAAACCATTCCTGGGGAAGAAATAGAAAAACTTTAGAATAAGTTTTCTAACCACCCTATATTCTAAGCTTCTATAAAGAACACATACCAGACCCCTCATCCCTAAGGGGATACTGCTAAGTATAATTATTTTTACTTCAAGCAGTTTCAACATCATTTCTCTGTTTAGCACCCCATGCTGACATGTCTTGATGTTTCCTCGTGCAGAGTTGCCACTCCTGTAATTGTGGATGAATCTGAAACCATTTGAAAAACTTTTAAAACTGTGGAATAGAGACACATAATTGTTCACCGGGACTCTACATGTTTCAAATTGAATTGCTTCACTGCTGGGTGGGTTTTTGCAGGGTTGATTTCACTTGATTAATGATAATGTTCACATTATAGGGGCATGGTATTGGTCGAAATGCATTTAAAATAATGTCATTAACACATTGTTTCATCCTCTGATGAAGCCCCCTAGTGGTGTGAGCGAAACGTAAGGAAGGTGGTGGTACACCATCACTGCACCTCTGCATGCTGTTCTGTCCATTTGGTGATGTTGCAGTTCAATAAAACACTGATTCTTTAAGAAACTGCCGGATTGTGTCTCCTTTGAGAGGGGAGAGTGCAATGGTCTGTTTTATACAAGTATTATGTGCTCCATGTTGTGCCACCATCCTAGTGCCTTCCACTATTGACTTATCAAGAGCTGCCCAATACCTTGATCAATTTCCCTAAGTTTGACCAATTTAAGGGAGCACTACAGGCAACTCCAACAGTTCAAAGCAGCTGCAACTGCTAATCATTCAGACTGAAGTCCCTCCCAGTATACTCTCTGAACCGTGGCAGACTCTGGCTCTGAGGCCATATACCATTTCTGTGCCTGTTTTACACTGATTCTGTCCGCCTGCTGTAATGAAAAATTGTATGTAACTGATTCCAGCCTTTTTATTTGTACTTGTTCGTCTATATTTGTCCTTGTTTGGCTTTATTTCGCTTGAACTCACTTATTGTATTTGTTATGTTGTGTAGTGCTGTAATAATCCTTACACCCAACAAGCATGCAGTGTACCTGCCAATCACTCAAAGTCATTCACGGGATTGCAGGTCACATGGGCTGTAGATTGCTCTGCACAGCCTCAGTTCTGTGTAGGGTGTGTGTAGAGGTAGATGGAGACAGTTTCAAAGCTCTGTGATTGAAATCCTCTAAAAGCTGTTAAAAAAGCGTTTTTGAGCCATTTTTTTGCACACAATTTAGTACATCAATTATAAGAAACCCTCTTGTGCGCATATCATTGAGTGTTTATTATTTATGTGTGGATTTTGAATGTTAATTTAGAATATTCACTCTGTGTACTGACAGATACTTGAAGTGTGCTTTGTGGGGGAGCATATCTGTGGTGGAGGTAGGTTAAAACTGGGAGAAAAAGGCAGTCTTTCTGTTTCAGATACAGATACAGACACACACACACACATATATATATATATATATATATATATATATATATATATGTGTGTGTGGTGTGTCTTATCTATCTATATAATATACAGATATATATATATATATATATATATATATATATATAAATATTTATAAATATCTTATTGTGTACTGCTTGCAGTGCTGCATGGGTGTGTTGTATGCACTGCTTGTACCTGCCAGCGCACAGTTCCTGCTGCTTCCTTCCTGTGCTTCCATTCTGACCAACAGGGGATGCTGTGGGCATGCCTTGGCCTGCAGCACCCAGCCTGTACTGCCATCCCAACCAAAAGGTGAAGCTGTGTGCACCATGCAGTAGCACTGGGCAAACTGCATGGTAATGTATGCTTAGCAGCATATAATGAGATGCAAATGCGCCTGCTTGCCCACAAATTACCTAAGTAGGCTCATTTGCATGGGAGCTTTGAAGATAGCTGCCATTTGCCCTGTGGTTACCAGTTTGCACCAGGCTAATGTGTTAGCCCTGTGCAATCAGGTTATCCCTGGGGAAACTTCACTTCAGCATAGCACAATTCTGCAGTGTGTGGCTTGCATTGCTGTTTGCAGTAGATGTGAGGCATCTCTGTGCAATCACACACAATGTCCTCCACCTGCAACACTGGTTTGCTACAGAGTCTAATGAGCTGCAGCTGCAGTTTGCACTTCCCTGTTGCTATATTCAGTGCTGTCTTATTCCCGGGCTATGTTTGCCCTGCACTCCTGGCCCTGTTTGCCCGGCTTCCTTTGCTTGCTATATTCATCTGGTTTTGCACCGGGCTATTCCTTTTGAATATAGCTTGCTTTTTGCTCTGGGCTAAGTTTGCCCACTGGGCAGTGCTAATTCAGCACTGAGGCAAAGTTTTGAATATCCAGCCCCAAGTGTGTCCAGCCTGAAAAATCATGTAGCACCCTCCATTTCAGTGGTTAAAAATGGGAGTCAATAAGCAGCATCAGGGACATGTTAAAGTGAGAGATCCACAATCCCTTGTTTGGGATTTTTTGTCAAGATGCAAATGAGAGTCAGTTGCAATCTGCCAACTTTGCTATGTGTGTGAGTCGAGGTCAAGAGACAGTCATCTGGGCATTGTGGGACAGCATACACATCTTAAGAAAAGGCACATGGCACTGCGGACCTCGCACCAGATGGCAGCTAATGCCATAGTGGGACGTTTACCCTCATCATCAGCCTTAATGAGTTTGTTATTCCCTTCCATGACCGTAAGAGCAAGTAGGAATGCCTGCAGTGGCAATGAAATAACAGTAGAGGATTACTACAGGCATGATGAGGTGGAGGATAATGATTCTGAAATCTTCTTAAGTGGTGGTCAGAGTAGCAGTAGTAGTGGTGGACAATGCAGTATGACAAGTGCAAGTGGTACATCGACCCATGTGTGTAAATCTGGGAAAATAACTTAATTTTGGATATGTCAACTGTGCACCCCTCTTCATCACATGTTCACACACCCCGTCACACCTCCATTCACAGAGCCATTTGTCACACCTCATGCAAAATTTGTAAGTCAGCCCATGTTGGAGATTCTTTTTGCCTGTAACCTCCTGCCTGCCTGAAGCATGTGACCTACACTGTGAAAGCCACGTGATGTGTGTGGGCTGCCTGTGAATTCTTACTCTGCCTTAAAGCAGAATAAGGCAGAGTGCACAATGCGCAGTCATAATTACAATGCGAAGTGGCAAGGTGAGCATTTAAAATGGGCACTTCGCGTAGAGGGATACTAACATGAAGTGGCCACTTTGCACCACTTGGCAGGCAGAATTTTACTTCTCTGCATCTCTACTAATAACACAGCAGTATGAATTTGAAGATGTCTCTCCCTCACCTCCCCCACAGTTGACTGAGGCTCTGGAGTTATATTGTTTCTGTCTGTTAAATAGGTTCTCATTATCTTTGGGCAGTATATATTGTATATCATCCTGTGCTTACTAGAGGAAGATACACTGTACTCTTCTGGTTGCTTGTTCTGATGTTTTGTACTGCTGTGTTCAATCTACCTATCCCGTGCCAGCTGTACTGAATGCAGTACTGAAGAAAACAAATCAATAACAAATGATTTACTGCAAAAACGATAGATAATATATAGCTATGGCTAATAACTCATGAGTAGAGCATGTCGTCAAACCTTGAAATTCACCATTGTGACATCACAAATCCCATAATTTAAGAGTCTGACATAAAACCATGAATTACGTTTTGGTTAAAGCTTTCAGAACACACAGCTGCCATTTCTTCACCTTCCTTTTTATGCCATACAGACTTTTATTTGGTTTTAACTGAATACACAAGAATAAGACATAAAACTACTGAAAATGGTTAACTTAAACACGAGACCTATCTTAAACATGGACATATCTAAAACTTTCTTTACCTTCTTACGGCACAAAACAAAACATTTTACACATTCCGAACTTTCCACCCATATGCTGAACCCATTCTGACCTTCAAAAGTATTTTATTTAAGGGGAACATAAACTTGTTTTATCTTTATTTTTTCAATATAATTGGAAGTATGGACATGTGTTGAGTCTGTTTAGCATTCCCAAGTATATTTACTGTGTTTGTTCTGAAAAGATCTAGTTTGTTCTTTATTTTGGGTCCCTTTTCAATGCTGTTTTTTTTCCTTGTCTAATATTCATTTGTAATTACTTATTCCCAGGATCTGGTGATATTAGTTGTGTGGAAGCCTACCATGAAACTTTCCTTGCAGGTCTTCCACTTAACTGGGGGCACTGGGTTCTAGAACTCAAAAGTAATAAAATAATTGATACTGAGCTGGGAAAGACAGCATTATGAAGAGGCCCCAAATAAAGAATAAAAAAAGATTTCAAAGCAAATGTATAAGATATATACTGGGAGTATCAAACAGGCTTCACACATACCAAAAGGTGTTCAGGACAGTGATAACTTAACATGGGACAAACATTGTGAGACAGCTGTCACAAACTGTAGCCAAATCACAGGTTCCATTCTTAAAAATATAAGCAGCAGTGGTAGGGAGGTGATGTTGCCTCTGTATTGCTTGATGGTTAGACCTCATTTCAAGTATGAGGTGTAGTTTTGAAGTCCATACAAAGGAAATACATTGCTAGGTTGGAGGGGATTCAAAGACCCTACACCAGAAAAATCACATGACTAAGGAATATGACATAGGAGGACAGACCGAGGGAGCTCAGTATGTTCTTCCTGGAGCAGAGAAGGCAGGGAGACAACTTGATTCTGCCATACACAGCGGCATGGGCTCCATTCCTTTTAGAAATCTTAAATTTTAAAAAAATTACACAAGAGAAGGTGTGGGATGAAAAAAAAAATACTAAACAAATAGATGAAAGGGTTGGTTTGCACAAAGAATAATTTCCAGATGGAACACTCTACAGGAAGGCATTTTGTACAGCAGAACAACTGATATCTTAAAAAAACACGCTATATATTTATGTAAAAGGAGTGGGCATAAATGGAGTATGATCAATCTGTTTATCTAACTAACTGCGCAGATAAATGTAGACTCTTACATTTATGTACACAGCTGCTTCATCACCATCCATTTATGTACACAGTTACTACATCACCCGCTCAATGCTGGCTCAGCACTACATTCCATACCTTCCATTTTTAGGGCTGCAGTGGGTGAAGCCATGCAGGCCTCTTGCTATGAGAAAAGTACTCAGTGCATTCCTTGCGATTGAACATGTTGCAGTTGCCTCACAGTCACCTCTGAGTCCATGAAGCACTCCACTCATGTTATCTCTATTGAAGTAGCACTGCAATATTTTTACAGTGCCAGCAATCACAGCAGAACATGTCACACTCCACAGTAGCCACGATGGTCACCACTCACTGTGCATGTGCTAGTAGCCATGCATGTGTAGTAACATGTGATGGCCATCTTGGGCATGGCAGAGTATGCTGTGTTCTGTCATGACTGCTTAATTTTATTTTTTATTATAAAAGTTCCCCCAACCTGACCCGACCCTCCATCTCAGCACCCCCCCGGAAGATAGCAATGACACTGCAGCTGCCCAGTCCCCCAGTGTCATGATTGGGTATCCTGAGTCCTGTTTTTTTTCCATAACCTGTAAAAAGAAAACCATCCATCAATGTATTTTGTGCCATTTCTGACCCCCCACCCAACCATCCCACTCAGCACAAACCACTTCATACACCCCCAAGCCATTACTTACCCATGAGGGTCCAATGCCATAATCCACTCTGGACCACAAATACATCTTCACTCTTCAGAGTTGGCCCACAAGCTGAAGAAACAGGTATGCTGTTCAATGTATTTCAATGGGGTTTTGAACTAAGAGGCATAACTTGGCCATTTTACATATGTTTGGCCCATATTTTCAACATGTCTTCATTGGGACCACACCTAACGAACAATGACACTGTCGTTAGGCAGATCTGTCCCTAAAGGTGATTTAGTGGTCCCTGCACAAAATCACCTTTCAGGCTGAAGGTGAACATTTTCTCTGCCTATGTTCTTGAGGTGGTGTCATAAGAAGGCTATGTTGAATATTTGTGTAAACATATTAAAAAAAACAACAAAGTTATGAGCCTGTATTGAATTTTGCAAATACAGCCTTGTAACTTTGTATTTTTCAATATTTTTTACCCCAAGTTTACAACATAGTCATATCTTTACAGCACCTCATGAATATGACAGTATTCATTTTTCAAATCCTGGTGAAAATGTATTTTTTACATCCAGAAAGGTGATTTCATGGTCCCTCTGTGAAATCACCTTTTGAGCAGGAGTTGAAAATATTCTCTGACCTTGTTCCATGAGGTAGGGGTCATAAGAAGGCTATGTTGGAAATCTAGTGTAAAAATGTTAAAAAACAACAGTTAGAAGCCTACGTTGAATTTTACAAATGCAGGCTCATACGTTTGGTAATATTCAACATGTGTACCCCAAATTTTCAACATAGCCATTTCTTTACAGCACCTCATGAATGTGATAGCTGTCAGTTTTTAACTCCTGTCCAAAATGTGTTTTTGCATCCCAAAAGCTGATTTTGCAGTCCCTGCACAAAGTCACTTTTATACTAGGAGTTGAACATTGTCTCTGCCCGTCTTCATGAGGCAAGATCAAAACAAGGCTATGTTGAAAATTTGGTATCAAAATATTACAAAACAACAAATTTATGAGCCTATGTATTTTGCCAATGCAGGGTTGTAATTGGTAATACACAATAGTTTTACCCCAAATTGCTCAGCTGCAGCTTTATCGGCTCTGGCCAGAGTTTGTTCTTTTGGTAACAGATCAAGAGGAACACTACTCTCATTTGTAATACAGCTAATGTCTACTAAAGCTAAGCAATCCTTCCTGCCACAGCCTAACAGTTCCCTTCTTTGTTCATATCCACACTCACAATTAATTGCTTTCTGCACTTAATTTTTACTTCATGCTTTCAATGCTCCCTTTCTCAATCTGCCTCTGTTCAATTAGAAAGTCTCACCACTTCCTTCTCCATCAGACACATTTTCTACTTCTTCCACTGGTAATCCACCACTGTCCACATCTGATGTTCAGCAGCTTCTGACTTATCCAGCCCTCCATTTAAGCAACAGCCATACTTGTTCACATCACCATTTCTCTTGCTCCATGTCACGTCTGCTCTCATTCCACATATATGGCGCTTCTTTAAAAAATGTGTTTCCGTTTTTAAACTGAACTGCCTCTCCTCTTTCCACCTAATGTTCTTTTCCTTTGAAATTTGGAGAACACTTACAGGCTGAATAGTGAGCTAGCTTGGCTTTCCTGTTTCTTTTGTCCTTTTTCTAGCTCTCCTAGCATGCTCAGTTCCATCCCTGCTTTGTTATGTCATCCTGTGGAAGTAACACCAGACTGAAAGAAAATAAATAAAATATGTTCTTGACATGAACCACAACTAAATCAAAAGTCCTTCTTGCATGCTTTTAGAGTGCTTTTTGGCTGTAACAGGTGCCTGAACTCAGTTTACACTCCTTACTAAACATAGGTGCTATGTTTGTTGAAAGTGTTTGAAAATTGCATTCTACCAGTCAGTGACTATGGTAGCTGTAATGTCATCATGTTGGCTTGGCATCAACATGCCTCATCCATGGTAATGCCCTTAGCAACAGGGATGTCAAAAAGCCCAGTAACATTTTCTCACAAAATAAATCCTCAAACTTCACAAGATTAAAAAAAAAAACTAAACAAAAATAACCCAACACACAAGGTATTCAATCAAATATGCAGGAGGTACCATGTGTGATACATGACTTATGCACATTCATGCTGTTTGATCTTTGCCACCTCATTTGTGGCTCTCACCATCCATGAGGTTACCCAAGGTCAAACAATACTTATGTACATAAATCATGTATCACACAGGTCCCCACTGCATATCCATGTGTTTATATATATATATATATATATATATATATATGTGTGTGTGTGTGTGTGTGTGTGTGTGTATATCTATCTATAGATATATGTAAACAAAGATGCAGAACTAACCAAGGGTACTACTTAGCTGGAACATCCAGACAATTAAAATAGACTTTTGGTCTCCTTTTACCTGTAACCTTTCTTAGGTTCTTATGTTCACTGAAAATGTAAAAAGGTGTGCAGTGGTGCCCATCAACAGGTTCCGTCATGACTAAAGATATCTATCTGTCGCTATCGCAAGTCATTTATCTCAGCAAGTTGTAATGCTGGTGTTGCTTGGTATCACTGCTTTTAATGCTGGAAAAATACATAATCTGCATGTTGGGGAGACAGCGGTTTAGTCTATATCCATGGTAGGGATAAATGAGATTTGTGCATATCCATGATAGACATACACAGGATTCAAGCATATCCATGGTGGGAATATGCAGGATTTGTGCACATCCATGGTGAGAATACACAGGATTTGTGCTTATCCTATGGAAGGATGCACAGGATTTGTGCATATCAGTCTGAATTGTGGATTCAGTAAGGCTTTTTTTTCACTGAGTGGTTACCATGATGACAACAACCTCAAGAGTGAAGGTCACAAGATCCGTCTGTCGTCATGGCAACCATGAGTTGAAAAAACAGCCATGTTGTGTATTGGGGCTCCCATGCACTATTTATATAGCATACATTAAAAAAAATAAATAGTGATCATAATACTGAACGAAATATCAACACAAAAATATGAACTATGCCACTTTTTTGGAATCATCAGTTCAATTAAATAGAAAGCTTCTTTTTCTGGAATCATCAGCTCCTATATTCACAGTTTCTTGTTTATCTACAGCTTGTGACTTCTTGAAAGTGTCCCATTCTCTGACACATGATTGTGCCTGTAATTCAGCACCCACAGAAGCACTCCTGCCATGTTTTTGTCTATATCTTTTAGTGTGGCAAAGGTTACAGGCACTTCTTTTCTTCTTTTTTTTTTTAATCCTACTTCAGTACAGCGTGAGCTCTGACAGCAAGCCCGGCAGTCAGCGGACTGACTGCACTGTCTTGTGATGTCTATAATGCGGTAGAACAAAAAGTCATTCTGCTGCAGTACAAACATCAGTACTGAAGCTGAATGACTTTCTATGGAGTATGGAATTCCATATTCAACAAAGCCTCACCACACACTATTATGTCATTCAAACTTAAGACAGGTCATCACACATACACCCTGACTAAATAGCAAGGCTGGCAACCATGCTTTACTGGACTGGGTAATAACTTCAAGAGCAGAGAGCTTTCTGTATGGCAATTTGTGGTAGGAATGAAAGAACCTCAAATAGTTTTGAGGTTCTAAAAAGTTCTGATAAGCAACCTGGATAGTTATCCAAACCTCATCTGAACCTTTTAGAACCTTTATGCATTAGGGTAACTGTTTATGTTGAAAAATTGTTTTAAACAGCTTTTAATTACTCAAAGGTCTGATACTTCATACTCAGATCACCAGTCCTGGTTCACACTGGTGCTTTTCTAAACACTAGGCTATAGGGTTGGTACCAATGCTGAAGTTAAAATTAAATCAGGGGGTCAGCAAGTTGGCCAAAAGCAAAGATTCCTTTTTACAGCAGTGGGCTGAGCCAGCAGCTGTCTTGCTGTTGCTGGAAAAATGGGATACCAAAGCACACATTTTAGGAGTTTTAAGTGTATCCTTCCACAACTGCAAATCACTATGCTAGTTGAATGAACTACTCCCTTCTCTCTCTGTTGAGTAGACCAGTTCCAACACTATTTTTTTAGATTGTCCCTCTCATCATGCCTGCTTCAAGTGACCTGACAGCTAGCATCTTGGAGTAGGCACAAAGGCAAGTTAGTAACACCACTTCTTTGAAGTAGTTTAACTGTCTCCACCATGCAATTAGAAACTATTTTTGCACAACCAACTATGGGGTGGGGGAGTATAGCTAGAGATGTACCAGGCATTTGTAAGCAGAAAACATCAGAAGTCTATCTAATCTGTTTTAACACAGATTTAGTATATTCACTTGCTGGTGTTTTAATTGTATTTATTATTGCAATGTGATTTGTTAGTCTTTGGACCTAAATAATTTACTAACATAATTTCCAACAGAGGATACAGCAAGCTTCTAGAGAAATAACTCCAGAGAAGTTTCAAAGTACTTTGTCACTCCCAAATGTGTGTGTGTGTGTGTGTGTGTGAATGATTTATCTTCTCTGAAGAGATGGTTTATGTTAACCTTTCAGGACCTAATTATTAGTGGCATTGGAACACTCATGGCTTTATATTTGTGGGAGGGGTAAATGCTAGGCATCTAATATTTTAGAGGATTCCAGGGGTTGCAAGGGGCATCATAGGGGATTGCAAAGAAATCATAGCAGTGTCAACTGCAACAATTGGCTATCCCAAAATGCATACGCACTTTATTTATTTATTTAGTGACCTCTCACCATGCCAGGTCCAAAATGAGGGACACTGCCCATTAAGATCAGGGACACATGCTCACAATCAGAGACACCATTCTTACTTGATGTACAGTGCAGCACCACTATTTTTACATCTATTCAAATGCACTCCACAACACACCCTGAGGGTAATATTGTGCACAGGCATTAATGTATACTCTCTTTTAAATGACTTGCATAGGTAAACCAAATGTTAATTGGCTTAATAGAAACAGCCTTGTTACAAGTGATTTCCCAAAAATGAATAAAGTGGTAAAAACTGTGCCAACAGGCTGGAGCAACAGTTCTTTTTATTGTGGAGGCCTTCTGTCAACCCATTTTACCTCTGGATGGAATGATGCACAGGGAAGTCACATGACACACATATGACCACACAAGTAGTGAGTGGCTGTGATGAGATTTAAACCTGGGATCTCCTCATTCAATCTTCAGTGGCCTCTCAAAACAACACTACCATCCAAGCATTTTTCTCATATCAGGAGTTGAAACTCTGCTGTTTTGGTGAAACCAGGAATCCAATCTACCAGGCAGTCTGACCATGCATCTAATGAAGAAGAAGAAGCGATTCACTGAATTCCTTCATTGCCTAAGGCAAAATTCAAATGCTAAGATTGAGACTTGTTCACAAATCCAGGTTCAGCATTGTTTTCCATGAAAATAAACATGATGAATCATATGTTAAATATTAAAGCACAGAAAAAGAAAAATCCCACAATCTCCAACCCTGGCTATAAAGTCAGTCTCACCACATGGATTATCCAAAGTGCTTGATTTTATTAGGTGAAACATGCACAATCACTCCTGATGTATTTCAGAACTTTCACAATTTCTTTCTCAAAGGATCTCTTCTTGATCGTCATGAGACCTGAACCAAATCTTGCCAGGTCAGATCTCGGTGTATTTATTTTTATACCTCCCTCAGCCTCCCAGCTTGAATGCCTGTCATTTGACAGACTTAGGAGGCTGAAGAGAGGTCAAAGGGTGCCTCGGGGAACTATGTATAGCCATGTGGCTCTGTCCTCGATACATGGGTGCCAGACCACAGGGAAAAGAGGGGGTGCTGAAGTTCAAAGAGGCACAGGATAAAAATATAGTGTTTGCAACCAAAAAGGCACTTTGAATGCTCATGGGCAAAAGTGGGAAGCTGCAGCACACCTGCACCCTTAGGTTCATGTACCTATGTCTTGATACCATTCCAGTTCAATAAGCAGTGGGGAAGGAGCTGAATTTTCCAGTTGCTGCCATTCACCTGTACCAGCACTCAGCAGGCCAAAGCAAGGAGAAGAAAGTAGTGAGGAGCTGGGGACAGACAGGATAGGAGAAGGAAAAGTTTTGTTTGTTTTTGTTTTTACAAAAAAAGAAAACTTTGCAAAATAACAAGAAGACAACAAAACACTGACTAGCAAGGTGACTGTGTGTGTGTTGGGGTTGGGAGCAGAGGCCAGAAGATGCACAAGCACAGGACCATTTTTATTTTGTGCAGTCCAATAAAAAAATGAAAACGCAGAGCCAGTAAAGGTTTGTGTCACACATGAACCCATTTTGAGGGGAGGGCAGCCATTTGGGAGTTGTGTAGTAGTCTCCTGTCAACAGTGTCACCAGTGTTTTAGCTATGCAACTACAAGTCCATTTTTTGTGTAGTCCAGTAAAAAATTAATTGTGAAAGCAGAGCAGGTTAAGGCTTGCATCACAGGTGAGGCCTTTTTCAGACAGGGATGGACACACACTTGGCAGTTGCGTAGTAGCCCCTAATTGTCATCATGCTATTGTCAGCCAGTTGTTACCTTGTCTTAAGGCATGCACTCATTATTGTCACCTATTTCTCCAAGATGACTGAGGATAAGGACAGTAATACAATAGTAGAGAGCTATGTGGCACTAAATAATCTACTGGTGGAGAAAGGATGTACAGTCTGCTTCTCAGAGATATTACCAGTACCCAGGGCTTCCATTGCCATTACAAACAAAATTAAAAAAACAAACAATTGGCTAAGACAGTGGTGTTTAAGGCAGGGGATCAAATGTATACATCACTGGGAAGATTTTTGTGCAAGAGATTCACTTTTTTGTTGGGATGGACTCCATCTGAGTAGAAGGGGTAGTACTATACTAGGGAAAAAATTGCAGCTGAAATAAATAATTTAAGCTAGCTTCTGTGGGGAGAATGGACTGGTCTAAATTCGCTGAAAATAACTAAGACCACAGCAAAAAATCAACAACTAAATACTGTAAAATCTTGAGTTTTAATGCTAGATCCTTAAATAATTTGAATATGGCAGAACTAGAATGCAAATGTAAATTATTGGACATCAGTATTATTGCTGTAACAGAAACATGGTGGGACCCTGCTTCTAAATGGGTTCAGGAGTTACCTGGTTACAAATTATATCACAAGGACAGGGTGACCAAAATTGGAGGTGGAGTATGCTTATTCGTACATAACGATATACTATTAACAGAAGTAACACAAAATTCTGACGTGGAAACTTTGTGGGTACAAATACTATTTAAAGACCAGCCAAAACTAAGTATAGGAGTATGTTATAGACCCCCATCATCTGACTTTGAATATACCAATAAACTAATTAATCAAATTAATGACATTTCTGAAAATAATAATGTGTTAATACTGGGTGATTTTAACATGCCTGGAATAAACTGGGAAAACTCTACTGGAATAAATTCTCAGGAAAAAGAATTAATAAACCTGTGTATCAATCAAGGACTTGAACAATTAGTTAAACTTCCTATTAGGGAAATAGTATACTATATCTTATTCTGACTAACTTAGGGAATCTAGTGTCAAACATAGATATTACTTGCCCTATTGGTAATAGTGACCATAATGTAATATTGTTTAATGTAAGGATCACCAAAAGTAAAACTAACATAAGAACTTTACAAAAAATTACAATAAAGCAAATTTTAAACAAATTAATCATGTATTGTACCAAACAAATTGGATAAAAAGTTTCAGAATAAAAGCACATCTGAAGATTGGGATATTTAAACAAACTATATATCAACTGGAACAGTCTTATGTACCCATGAAAACAAATATAATAAAAAGAAAAATACCTCTTTGGTTTAACAAAAGTATCTCTAGATGAATTCAATTAACAGAGCGTCTCTTTAAAAATGTAAAATAAGTGGTTTTCCGGTATAAGGGTTAAATATAAAAATTCAGTATCTTTCCTAAAAAACTAATTAAACAAGCAAAAACTTAACTAGAATTTACTTTGGCTCACTCAAAAACTAATAAAAAGTCGCTTCATTCATATATAAATAGCAAAAGGTGACTCAAGTAAAATAGGATCAATTACACGATGGGATATCTATTACTGATGATCAAAATATTGCTAATATATTTAATGATTATTTTCCTCAGAATTCTTTAATAATGAAAATTATCACCCAAGGTACAAACAAACCCACATACTCCCAATTATTAATGAGCAGGAAGTAAGAAATGCTCTTTCTTTACTAAAAAATTCTACAAGCTCAGGACCTGACAATATTAATGCTAGGTTATTGAAAGAAACCATTGATTCAGTCACTCTTCCGTTAACCTTGATATTCAACAAATCCCTGAAAGAAGGTTGTGTACCAAAGGACTGGCGTATTGCAACTGTTATCCCAATTTTAAAAAAGGGGAATAAATCTAAGGTTCAGAACTATAGGCCAATGAGTCTTACATCATTAGTTGGTAAGGCCATGGAAAGAATAGTTAAATCCCATATTGATTCTGAAATACACTTACTGGGGATTCAGGACTTAACACAACATGGCTTCAAAACAGGATCATCCTGTACAACAAACTTGATCTCCTTTTATAATAACACTAGTAGGTTATTGGATTATCACATTCCATCTGATGTTATTCTTTTGGACTATAGCAAAGCCTTTGATAAAGCACCCCATTCATTGTTAATTGAGAAAATGTGCAAACTCGGTCTTTCAGATTACTTAATAAATTGGGTATCACAATGGTTATATGATAGATCTCAGGCTGTTAGGGTTAACAACTCAACATCTATACCTCGTAAGGTTGCTAGTGGTGTCCCTCAGGGTTTGGTTCTGGGACCCACCCTGTTTAACTTATTTATTGGGGCCCTAATCATCACTTCCAGCAACTTTTTAACTAAGTTTGCGGACGATACCAAACTGGGAGGAAGAGTGGACACAGGTTTAGATAGTGAAATTCTCCAGAAAGATCTTCAAACTATAGAAACATGGGCTAAAAGAAACTCTATGGATTTTAACACTGACAAGTGTGTGGTATTACACTTCGGAAAAAATAACCCAAAAAATGTTTATCGGTTAAATAATAAACTAATTAAAAGTTCTGAATGTGAAAGAGACCTGGGGATTATGATAAACCACAAATTATCTGCCAATTTACACTGTAACAGAGTGGCAAATATAGCAAACACTATGCTGAGGCAGATAAATAAAACTTTTGTAAACAAATCTGAACAATGCTTGGTCACTTTGTATAGATCATATGTTAGACCCTATCTTGACTATGGTTCTCCATATTGGAGCCCTTATCTCAAGAAGGATATCTTTAGAGTGGAACAAGTTCAAAGAAGATTGACTAGGATGATACCTAGATTAAAAAAAGACTTTTATGATACTAGATTAACTAAAACAGGACTACATTCCCTGGAAAGAAGAAGATTGAGAGGTGACCTTTTACTTTTATTTAATATTTAAAAATGCCCAATTCAGATGAAATTATGCGGACTGACATATGCAAATAAATGCATTGTGGGTAGATTACACAATAAACAACTAACTGTAGAATGGGTAAACACAAATTTAAGAAAAAACTTCTTCAGTGTTAGGGTTCCTCAGATCTGGAATTCACTTCCTGAGTATTTGGTAAATTCAAAAACCCTTGAATCTTTCAAAAAAAAACTTAGATACATGGTTAACAAACACATGAAGGAAATTGACCCACTATTGTAGGGACAATCTCGATGGGCAGAGATGGCCTTCTTTTGTCCAGTATATCCAGTATCCAGAATGGTGATGGGAGAACCTCAAAAGGTTCTGTGATTCTAAAAGGTACTGATAAGCAAACAAAGGTTCAAATCTTTTATCTGAACCTTGTCCAAACCTTTATACCCTTTATTGTTTTATGGTAATTGTAAGTTAAAATATAATTTTAAACTGCTTTTAATTAACATATCCATAGAAAAACAATTAAACCACTGCATAATAGTAATAAACAGCATGATTGGTGAAATGAGATGAGACAGAGTGAATGATGAGACTTGGATGAGCTTACTGGAAGTGCCAGTGCTGTAATATGTACAACTGCCACCAACCTCTAAGATGATGATGGTGATGATTTTGTCCAAAGGTAGGTAAGTTGCAGAACTCTTACCAGCCCTTATAGCTTAGTAGATTAGCACCAGTGTGAACTCATAAAACTCTGACAGCTACCCACCAGATACTGTCTGTGAGATTGTTTTGTCAAAAGGCAGGTAACTCCAGCATGCTCTCTAATCACTCTTCTGTTTCTGACAATTAAGAAAGTAATACTAATACTGTTATAAGTTATTTAGAGCAGAGATTTCTATTTCCCAACAGGCACAGGCACCACTGTCAAGGTCTCCTAGTTAAGTAATGAAGAAGAAGCCAGGAACACAAAAACAGCACCAGGCCAAAACAGAGGGCAACCAGTCAGACAGATAGTCAGACAGAGACAGTCAGCCAGCTACCACTTCAAGACCGCTACTACACCTGCCTACTACAATCAGGGGAAAACCAGAAAGTAGTCTACCAGCACTGAGATCAACATGGTTAAGGCACATTTACCAAAAATTACTGGTTAGAAAAGAATGAGAAAGTGACTGTGATGACAAGTAAATCCCAGACCAGATCTCTCTAGTTTAAATAGTCTCCTCCAGAGTCTGATTTTAACTACATGGGCCAAACTCCACAGATGTCATGCCATCATCAGATGTGTATTAGAGCACTGTGGAGGCATGACCAGACCACTGTCTGGTGTGCTTCCACAGTGCTCCGACATAGTTTCCAGTGATTCTGTTTCTGTAGCATTCCCTCCGTGGCCACATAAACACCCCCCTTTCCGTGCACTACTTTTCTTTTCACAATTGTGGAAGTGATGGCCACTGTGTGCAACATGGTGAGTCTAACTTAAACTGCACAAGTATTGAGCACATGTAGTCATGTCAGAGCTGTCATGTTGCTCACGACTGACTCTGGTGCAAACTGGGCATGCATGAGTATCAAGCATTCACAGTACTATAATTGCTGCAGTATTAGTTCCAGCAGACTCCGGTGTGGTGAGAGCACTGCATATTCTTTTCAATGCTCTTGCCACTCCTAAAAGCTTTCCACAGCTGTATCGACTCTGACCAGAACTTGCTTTAATTAGTAGCCATGAATGGAATGCTCTTCTGGCACCAATCTCCCCTTATCTCCCTCCCCATCTCCATTCCTGCTGAGATTTTATTTCTTCTTTGCCTAAAAAATGCTGATGCATTTGAGAATCTAACACACAGTGATGACTGCAGGCTAGGGCCTGTCTTCCAGAAGCCAAGCTCCATGTACCCTACCATTTCACCCCCATTTCAAGCTCCCAGTCAGAAAGAAAAGTTCTCTTAGTTTTCTGTTTTTAGTATACCCTCAATGATGTTCTTCTAGGACAGAATGACTGGAGGACCCAGAAGTTTTTTAGCCCTAAGCTGGAGCTACCTGAACCTGTTGATTCAATCAATGACTGCCATCCATCCAGTGAATGTCTATGCACAGCATCAGCACAAAGGGGAGAGAGAATCATGTGTCTTCTTGCATGCCATACCAATTGGGTACCCACTTACACAAAGGCACAGAGAACCCCTGTCCAATCAGGAGCTGCTACATACAAGCATACCTTCCACTTCCTTTAACCCCCACTCTTACCTTTTGTCCTATCCCTCTGTCTTCCTCTCCCCCCGTGCCTTTTCTACCACTGGATCAACCTTAAAACCAACCTACAACCTATGAACACAGCCCCGTATTACCATCGCTGCAGGTGAGAGCTGTATCAGCAGGAGGGCCATCCATAAGGAGCTGCGATTGCTGTTGGGGGATGTCTGTGTTGAAAAAGGACTGCTGACTTTTAAAATTGCTGCCTGTCAGAACTGCCTTCCATTCATTGTGCCTGCTATAATATCTGCTAATTTACCTGAAGTACTGTTTGGCTTAGGGGGTGAGGCGGCACACCAGTGCAATTGCAAACAGCTGGGGAGGCGGGGGCAATTGTCCATACTAAAAGCCCAGCGCCGCAAGGCGTGAGTGCCATGGTGTGAGCAACGTGAGTGGCGCGAGCACCACTCCTGCACAGAAAAAGTGTTAGTTGGTTGGAAGGGGCTGGTATATGATGACAGGTAAAGTAGTATTCTGGGTTTAAATTATATAATCCAGTGGTATGCTTTTGATGGTATTTTAAGTGGGGTTAAATGATATATACAAGGAAAATGTTTTTTAGATTGTTCATATTTAGTGTTGTATTGTTGGGTTGGGGATCTTGGGTTTGGGGAGATGGAGGTTATGACTGGGAGGGATATAGAGCTATGCAGGAACATGCTATGTATAGATCAAACACACTGTGTGTTAGTAAAATACATGTAGAAAGACACATCATTGTTGGGGTGCACTTATGGTCAAATAGCTTTAACAGTGCACTATATAAGGTGTATTATTTCCTGAGTAGTGTAAAACCTGAAAGGATAATAAAATTAAATGGGATAAGTTGGTTAATTAAAACTCTGAGGGGGACTTACTATAAAAGTAAGTTTACTAGAGTTAGTAAGTCACTCTTAATAATGTGGTTAATGTTGTGTGGAGATATACACCCAAACCCAGGACCTTTGGATATACAACAAGCCTCCTTATATACTATGAATCAGGACTTTGGGGAAATGTTAACAAAAAATTTGACTGTTAATCAAAATGATGCTTCTTATATTAAACAAGGTTTGGGATTAATACATTTAAATGCAAGGAGTATGATTAAAAATGGACTTGATTGGTCCGTGGGTGCTTGATCATGACCCTGAGATTGTGATAATTTCTGAAACTTGGTTAAATCATAGAATAGAGGATAGTTATTTAAACATACAAGGATACAATATATGGTGAAATGATAGGAATAAAAAAGGGGGGAGGGCTTTTGGTTTATGGGAAATCTAGTCTAAATTTGACCCAACTGGAAGTGAAAATAGATATGGGGGGGTTGGAGGTACTGGCTTTAGAGTTAAAAATGCCCTATTTAAAGAAAATGCTGATAGTAGGGATATATTGTCCCCCTAAGATAGAAGTCCAGCTTGTTAACTGTTCACAGGATTGGCTGTTCAATTATAAAGATAGCCATAAATAGTGATGGCAGGTGATTTTAACTTTAATTGGCAAAATTTAAATGGATCACCCCCTTTGATTGAGTTGCAGAATAATTTAGGTTTAATTCAGTTAATCAAAGAACCTACAAGAATTAATATGGTATCAGTTTCCAATTCTTCAATTTTGGATTTGATTTTCACTAATGTTGTTTACTTGGTTTACTTGATTTCAAAGGACAAAAGCAGGCTACTGCCCATTGAGATTGTTCCCACCACATTTTAGGAATAATTATACCTTGAAGTTGTTAAACTCGAGCCAGCAATCCAGCCCTTTTTAAAGACTATATTAGAGCTACTGTCCACTAAGTATTGTGGGAGGAGATTCCACAATTTGGGGTTCTTACTATAAAGTAGTTTAACCTTTTGTTGTTTTAGCTTTAGATACAAATATCTGGTTGTTGTGATACCGTAGGGAAGTCCAACTGGGAGAGAAATGTAAGCCACAGTGGTGCATTAACTCCTGAGAATTCTGGATTTTGTATATAATAGGAGAAGGTCACCTCTGGCACGTCTTGTGCATAGTGAGTGTAACCCTGTAACTCTTAATCTTTCCTCATAGTCAAGTTTGGATAAATAAGGGACCATTTTTGTGGCTCTTGTCTGCACTTTCTCAATTCTGTCAATGTCCCGCCCCAAGTAGGGACTCCAGCAGGGGGATCCATAGTCCAGAAACGGCCTGACATAAGCCCTGTACAAGGGGATTATGCATTCCTGTGTCCTGGACACAAACGAAGGTTGGATCCGAGTGAGCAAGGCATTAGATTTCCTAGCTATCATCCTGCAATGATCATTAGATGATAATTTATTGTTGATGATTACCCCGGGATCTCATTCTAATGGTGACACATGAAGGGCAACACTGTTCAGAAAATAAGTCTGCCTAGGGTTGTTCTTACCAAAGTATACAACATGACACTTGTCTGAGTTGAGTGCCATTTTGTTTAAAACTGCCCATTCTTCGATGGATTTTAAGTTGTTCCTCATGGAATCTCTGTTTATCGATGTAAGAGCAGAGCCACACAGCTTGGTATCATCATCGAATTTTGAGAGAACAATTTCAGGGCTAGCCTGCAGATCACTAATAAAGATGTTAAACAGGGTTGGTCCCAATACGGACCCCTGCGGAACCCCGCTGGTCACACTCAGTGAGTGGGAAAGTGTGCTATTAATTCTGACCTGCTGATATCTTCCATTCAACCAACCTGAGACCCAGTTAATTATGTAGTAAGAAAAACCCATATCATTCATTTTGTCGAGTAGGATGTCATGAAGGACTTTGTCGAATGCTCTACTGTAGTCAAGAAGTATCACATCCACAGGGATGCCATCATCCAATGCCGTACTGACATGATTATAGAAGGAAACCAAGTTAGTAGTACAGGAGTATCCCTGTCTAAAGCCATGTTGTGTAGTGTCAGTCAAGTTACCCCAAATAGATTCGTACTGTAGTAGTTTCTTAATAACTTTCTCCATGATCTTGCTTATAACAGAAGTCAGACTTATCGGACGACAATTTTCTGGTCTGGAATGATTACCCTTCTTAAGGATTGGGACCACAGTGGCCATTGTCCAGTCCTGAGGGATAATTCCCTCATATAAGGATTTGTTGAATATAATTGAAAGTGGTTTAGCAATAGCAGCGGCTGTCTCTATTAGAAATCGGGGGCTGATGTTATCAGGGCCTGGACTGGAATTGGGTTTTAGGGATACAATTGCTTTTAGTGTATCATCCTCGGTGATGATGTAAGAGGGGGTAACATTGTTAGTATGTTTGAAGCTCTTAGGAACCTCTTTCTTGGTAAATACTGAGCAGAATTGCTTATTAAATGTGTCTGCCATATCTCTGTCTGTAGATATAATTGTGTCATGTATACATAAGGGCCCCATGTGTCTATTATTTATTTTTTTATTGTTAAGGTAGGAAAATAGTGATTTATAGTTGTCTTTGGTATAGGCCAGATGAAACTCAAGTTTTATTTTAGATTGCAGAATGGCTTGTTTTAGTGATTTTAGAGTTTCCCTGTATTGAGCAAACAATATCTTTTTGGTGTCTCCCTTGCTGTTTTTTACTTGTGTAAATAGTCTCTGCTTGTTCTTAATTAAGGCTTTGATAGTATTGTTAAACCACAGGGGTATTTTCCCCTTTTTATTATATTTTTTTGTTATAGGAACATATAATTTTTCTGAATTATAAATGGTAGATTTGAAAAAGTCCCAGGATTCTTCATTGGAAAAGGAGGATAGTGCTGTATCCCAAGAAATTGAGTTTAATTGGTTATTAATAGCATTGAAATTAGCTTTTTTATAATTTTTCAATTCAGCACAGTTAGTGATGTGTTGACAAAATGACAGTGTAATGGAAATGGTGTAGTGATCACTTGATCCTAGTGGGGCACCAATTATAACTTTGGATATTAGATTCCCTATATTTGTAATAACCAAGTTCAGTATATTGTCACCTCATGTTGGTTCTGTAATGATTTGTTCAAGGCCCATATCAACCATGAGTGTGATTAAGTCTTTCTCGGCCTGCGTACTTCCAGTTAAGGAATACCAATTTATAGCAGGCAGGTTAAAGTCACCCAGTACAAGGATTTTTCCTTTAGAGGCCATATCTAAGATTTCATTATTTAGGCATGAAGAATATTCTTTATTAGATGTCGGGGGCCTGTAGCATGTCCCTACCATCACTTGTGGGTAACCTTTGAGCTGGATGTTAACCCAGATTGATTCAATATCACTTGTTGTGGGATTTGGAATGAGGATATGTCGTCTCTAACATAGAGACATACCCCCCCCATTTGTCCCTAGTGGTCCTTATGATACAGTTTATACCCTGGGATGTGCTGGATCCAAGAAGTATCAGGATCCCACCAAGTTTCTGTAATACAGATGAGTCCGTGTTTATTCAGTTGACACATAGCTTCTAGTTCAGCTATTTTAATTTGGTTTAAAGATCTGGCATTTAGACTGAGTACCTCTCACTCAGAAGTGTCCGTAGTAGGTCTGTTTAGAGAACAGGATCTTTTGTCACTGATCTCACCCCTACAACTGAGGTGGAGTCCATCCCAGCAGTACAGTGAGTCTTTTAGATAGAAGGTTTCCCAATGTGTGAGACAGAGAATGTTCTGTCAGAGACACCATCATCTGAGCCAGTCATTAAAGGCCTTAATCCTTGTATTAATAATATCAGGTGCTCTCGGTACGGGTAGAATCTCTGAGAAGCATGCTATGCTATTTTTTCCCACTAGTACATTATTGAGAGCTATAATGTCCTGTTTAAGTTTGTCAATACTACTCTATTTATATCATTTGTACCTCATGTACTATGAATCATTGATTTTCACCAACCCTTTCAATATGTTTTTACAGTAGTAGTGACGTTGGATACACGAGCACCCCACAAACTAGAGCAGGTATGGTTGAATTTGTTCACGTTACATATTGGGCGATCCAGGTGTTTAATAATTGAGTCACCAAGAACAAAAATTTGTTTAGTTAATGGGTGAGAATCCATATTGCTAGAAGATGATGGTAAAATCACTGAATCATGATTTTGGTCTTTTGTTCGGGATTTATTTTGTTTGGGTGTGGGGAACTCAGTGCAGTTGTTCTCTCTCCTCCTATCAATAGTGGGGTTCTTCCAGATGCAATATCAGACCATCAATTTGTTTTCTGTAACAAGGCCTATTCTACCAAATTAGTTGAGAAAAGGAAAGTTAGTTGGCGTAGTTTTAGGGACTTTGACTATAGTGAATTTATGTTGGATCTGGGTTCTATTGATTGGGAACGTATGTATCCAATTCCTTTGGTAGATGACTTATGGAATTATTTTTTGGGAGAGTTTATGTTAATTTGTAATAAACATGCCCCAATTAAAACCAGATTTATGAAACAAAATTCCAAGTTATAGTACTCAAAAGAGCTTAGAAAGTTAAAATTGTTAAGGGATAAGGCATGGTTCTTGGCTAAAAAAGGGAGCAAGCAGGATTGGGATAGATTTAAAATGTTAAGGAATAAATATGTAAAAGTGGTTCGGAGGAAAAACAATGCCATTATACTCATTGCTTGGATACAAATATCTTAAAAATCCCAAAGATTTTGGAAAACAATAAATATTTTAGTCAAGGGCCATGGCTGCGATCATATAAAAGCACTAAATGTGGATGGTCAAGTGACACCGATATCACAGAATGTGCTGGATAGGTTGAATGCAAATTTGATGGTAGCCCCAGGTTTTTCTAAACCTTATTGTTCCCCTTGAGTTAGAAATCAAGTTTGTTCAGAGGTCAAGGGACTTGATAAATTATTGTTTTTTGAAGAAATAACAGTGGAATCTGTGAAAAATGGATTATTAAAACTAAATATTGCTAAAGCCAGTGGATTAGATAATGTTTCACCTAAATTATTAAAATATGCAGCCCCAATTATTGCTTACCCCTTAACGTATTTATTTAATACATCTTTAAATACAGGTGAATATCCATTGGCCTGGAAACAGTCCAAGGTTATACCTATTTTTAAAGGAGGAAGTAGAACAGATATGAATAACTACAGACCCATCTCTCTTTTGTCTCATGTATCCAAAGTATTTGAAAGATTAGTGGTAGTACAATTGAAGAGACATTTGGATTTCTTCAGGTTAATGAATGACATGCAGTCTGGTTTCCGGAAATCATATAGTACAACCTCAGCACTTGCTAAAGTGGTGGGGGATGTGCAGGTAGCCCTGGACAGGAGGACACTCGTGGGGGCCATTTTGTGGACTTGTCTAAGCTTTTGATTCTTTGGACCAAAGGTGTCCTTCTGTCCAGGGCAGCATCTATGGGGTGGTGGGTTTGAGTGGAAAATGGTTGGAATCATATTTGCTGTATAGTTCAAAGGTGTCACTGGGGCCAGGACTCTAGTTCTTTTCCTGTTGGTTGGGGTCCCTAGGGTTCCATCCTAGGGCCTTTGTTGTTTAATATGTATATAAATGGATTGTCTTTTGGATCCAGAAATAAAGTATCACTTATATGCCGATGATACTATTATTTACACCTCACATGAATCCATTAAGGTGATTCAAAATAGGCTCCAGCTTGCCTTTGATGATTTGCAAACTTTTTGAAAGACAGCAGGTTAACTCTGAATGTGAAGAAGACACAGTCCATGTTGATACATCGGAAAAGTGAACAACTGGGAGATATGGCCTTGGGATTGTTACCCTTGGGGGCCCAATCCAGCAGACAAATATGTACAAATATTTGGGTCTTTGGATAGATGCCTCCTTGTGTTGGAATATACATATTGAGAAACTAGTTGAGAACTTAAATAAAAGAATAGGGGCTCTTTGGCTCTTTATAGGGTTCGATCGTTAATGAGTAAGGAAGTAAGGGAAAAAGTAGTAAACACGATGGTTATCCCCATGATTGATTATGGGGATATATTTTATTCTTGTGGGAGAAAGCAGGATTTGAGGAAGCTGGAAGTAAGTTATAATAGTTTGGCCAGATTTATTTTGGGGGTTCCTAGATTAACACATAGCTGTGTGCTTTATGACCAATTGAATTGGTTGACACTTTATGAACGTAGTAGTGAACATGTGTTAGCCTTTATTTATGAAGGATTGCAGGGGAAATATCCACAGTATGTGGTAGAAAACTTGAAAAATAGGGATAAACAGGCTTCCTCGAGGAACTGTAAAGTACCTAGTTTGGAACTGCCTAATTGTAATTTAGAGATAGGACAACAATCCTTGTGTCATAGAGGAGCCATGAGCTGAATGAAATTCCTAAATCTGTGTTTATGCTGCATAAGAATAATTATTGGTCTTTGATTCAACATTGGTATCGTACCAGTTCGACAAAAAGGCAATGTTGTGATTTATAAAGGATTTTTATGTCCTAGGAGGATATTATTTATTAATCTATGTTGTGACAACGAGATGAATGTGTGTATTTGTGGGTTGTATGGAAGAGTATGTATAGGAATGAACATTTTCCTTTTGTAATCAACTGCATTAATTTGGGACCTCATTGAAGATGAGCTGTGTCAATCGAGGATTATCATTCTGTTCGTTTTGAGATAAGAAACGTTCTACTGCACTACTACTGCTACTGCTGCTGCAACACTGCTACTGCAACTGCTGCTGCTAACAACTGCTGCTGCTGCTGCCACTGCTTAACAGCATGCTGCATGCTGCAACACTGCTGCTGCTGCTGCTGCTACAACCACTGCTGCTGCTGCTGCTGCTGCTGCTGCTGCTGCTGCTGCTGCTGCCACTGCTGCTGCAACACTGCTGCTGCTGTACTGCTGCCACTGCTGCTGCTGCTGCTGCTGCTGTACTTGCTTTCTGCCGCGCTGCTGCTGCTACTACTGCCACTGCTGCTGCTACTGCTGCTACTGCTGCTACTGCACTACTACCACTACTACTGCACTACTACTACTACTACTACCACTACCACTACCACTGACCTCCCAACCTCCTAGACAAAGCCACTTCTTTTGGCTGCCCCACCTCCCCATCTCCCTCCCCTCACATTGACTCCTCCTTGGACTCTCACACTAGGTGTCACACCTCTTTATCTCCTTTGCTACATATAAACACTGTCCCTTACCCTAAATGAATGCTCTTGACGCTGTACTATCACCACTGATACTATGAATGACACTGTAACCTTATTGTATACTAGCTACCTACTATTCGAGTATGTATGTAAACGGTTTGTTATTGCTGTCATTGTCATTGTTTGATGTGGAACCTTTGTAAAAGAGCTCTGAGCTCAAAGGTGTGATCCGAATCCCTAAATAAATAAATTCAAAAACAAATAAATGTAAATACCTGAACAGAAAGACTTAGGCATGCTCCCTCCCACAGCGCCTGCAGCATAAGCTGCTCATCTGCTGCTGCATCTCCGACTCTCCATGTGGTGCTGCTGGAAGTCATGCAGAATCAGAGAAACTAAGAAAAAGGATGGTCTGCTGCACCCCAGAACAACTCAAATCACAATGTCACGACCCGCTGAATAGTCTTATCAGAACCACTCTAAACATCAAAAAATGTTCAGAAGTGGCCTGATTGCTTTGTTTGCTGGTGGTTCAGGGGGTTTTGGATGTTATCTGAACAGGTTTGCCCATCCCTAATTTGTGGATCCTTTAACTGATCACTCACTGACTGATTTTAGCCCATTTACACCAGTCATTTCAACACCAGTGTAGGCGGTCTGCAAAACCACACCAGTGTACATTTGCGTGTGTAAACTGTGCAGGCATTAAACCAGTGTGGCTCTCCTGCTGCTGTCCCAGAAAGAGAAGCTGAACTGGTGTGGGTGTTTATAAGTGTAGTGTAAATGGTGGCCACTTCACACATCACAGTGGGAGGTTAATTTAGCACCACAATGAACCGGGCCATTCCTTGCAGGATGGCTTCCACAATGCAGTTCCCAAGACAGCAGAGTGACACCAGTGTGAAAGTCAATGCCATTTAGTGGTGTACACCACTGGCTTCAAAAATGACTAGGTGCAGACTGACCACTGTGAGCCACACTCGTGTGTAACAGCTTGGTCAGTGTAAACAGGGCTACTGTGGTGGATCAATCACTCTCCTTATAAGCAACCCAAATCAATTAGGATAAACTTGACATAACTGCAGTTAACCAGTCGCTTTAGAGGCACTTTTCACGTAAACACTGCCCTTAATTATTGTATTACAAACTTTTTCAAAAATTCTATAGAAACATATTTCACTGGGAAGCATCACATCAAGAACCCTGTGTAAAGTGTCTCACATGTGAACATTTTGCTATAATGGGGTTAGTAGTATAGCATAGAGGTTAGCCTAATGAGCTGTGAATGAGCTTGGCACATCAAGCAGACCTGGATTTGATTCTCACAACCTCCACTTGCATACTGTATGACTCTGAGCAAGTCACTCAACCGACCCAGTACTCCTGGGTCACCCCTGAAAACAGACACTTGTGCCTAGTGATCCTTCCCTGGTTACCAAAGAATAAAGTAAAATAAAAGCCCATCATAAGGTCTCAAAGGTAGCAGCAAAAAATACTTTATCGGGCAACAACAAATTGACAGAGAAAGCATCATTATAGTTTTTGGCAGACTATAGATAGGCTGTTAAGGGGTCCTACAGTATCCAAAGTGAACAGTACTATAAAAGGGTATGCAACGTATACTATTTCTTTGGGGAGAACAAACATATCAAATCAGACCTTCACTAACTTTAAGAGCTCTAAAGATTTGCTTATAAATTCTCCCAAGTCTCAAGACACTGTTGTAACTAAGGTTCACCTGAAAAGTTGGTGCTGGAAAAGGAGGTTAATGACCTGCTGAAAAAAGTGAAGCAGGCACATCTCCCAGGTGCAATTGCCTAGACCTCCGACTAGTGAAGATGGTGGCCCAGGAAATTTGTTTTTTGTGGAGGCAAACATTTATTAAGCTTGTCTCAGTGGATTCGACCCTGACTGTTACAATCTAGAAACGGTAACACTGATATGTAAAAGTGCCCCAAAGAACAGGACTGAAAACTACTGCCTGAGCTCAGCAGTGGTAGACATCCTGATGTTCTGTGTTATCTTCAGTATGTTAACCATGGTCTGCTCCTGGTTCCAAACAAATGTACAAAATCATACACGTTACCCAAGCTAACACAGTGGTTCAGGCATTCTCTCTTAAACTAATAACTCCACAATATGGCTAGAGGTTCTCTGCTGTGCAGTCATCTATCTGCCATGCTTCACTAAGGGCAGGTCAACAGCTGCCATCATAACCAATGGTCTGCCAACCATGGCTTTAACACAGCAAAGTTTACTACATTAAGGCACTGTAACACAGCAGTTCCCCTTTCGGCAATGTTACTTAAAGTAACACACTGGCCGAAGTGTGTATTTTCTGTACTGGCTAGGCACAAAAAGGGTAACATTTAGACAGTAAGGTACAAAGGGAGTTATGTCAATGTCCTTTTAATTACCATCTGTACGATAATGTGGCATGAGCAGTAGTTGAGTGCTACATGCCCATACAAGGGTGATTAACTGGACATTAACATTACCCCTGCAGTACTTTATTGCTATTGTTATAATTTCATACACACACTCTTGATCGTTAATATGTTTTTGAACACAATTTCTGTCACTTTAGGTGTTTTTAACACTAAAGTCTTTTCACCTTAGACTTTTCTTTTATTTGGATCTATGTATATACTGTATTAGTTGGTTGACAAGTGAAGGGTTGGAGATCAGTATCCAAGTAGTGAATCATTCCAGCCCATCTGATGCCAACAGTATCATGTAGGGAGTATCATGCGAAAATGGCAAATTATTTTAGACAAGTCAATTTGAGTGAATGCAAGAGAGCAAATGTCATGTGGGCAAGAAAAATTTTGTAGCAAGTGTTTGTTTCAGTGATGCTCAGTATTGAATCTGGCTGCTGTGGCGAACCTGGTGGCACTGAGGGTTAAGGCACTGGACACCACACCTCATGCTATGCTGGCAATCTGTGTTAGGGAGTGGGGGAGAAGAAGGATTGAGCGCCCCAGGGACAGCTCTTCTCCTTCAGGGAGGGAGGTGACCAGATGTCAGTGCATGCCTGGCCCCTAGTGGTGGCAGGGGGCTGGAACACCGATGTTGCAATTAATAGGAACAAGAGGTGGGGTAGATGCCTGATGGGGTGCACATACAGGAACATGCATGGTGCCATCACCAGCGACCTTGCACACTCCACCACTGGGGACCATGCAAGAACAAGGAAATGGGCTCCTGGTCAGGCAGCATGAGCTTCCGTCCTCTGCAGCACCAACCCTGAATGGTGCTTCCCCAGTCTGGATCCTTTTAGGTGAGTTGAGATTGGGGGGCTCCTCACCTCCCTGCCATGGAGAGCAAGCCTTGGGGGATAAGGGGGACATCTGTCTGATACTGGGGTACAGGCAGGGGGGACAGTCTGGATGTACAACTGATCAGGAGCCAGGGGGGCAAAGCAAAAGCAGAAAACAAAAGAAGAAGTTGGCTGCTGTGGTGTGAGCCATTGAGCTGCTATCATAGCCTAGTGGTTAGAGTCATCAGCTGTGTGTCTGCTAGGTTTGCCAGACCTGGGTTTGAGGCTGGTGGCTCCTTGTGTTTTTTTTTCTTTCTGAATTGTTAACTGCTGTGCTGTGCTGTGTTTTGCACCTCGTGTCACCCACCCCCATTCTGTCCCCCGAGTTGGAATGTGAAATTGCCCTCTCCTGACTTTCTCCCCTTCCCTGAGTTGCTTCCTTCTGGTGAATATCCTCCCTCCTGAGTGTCTCCCATTCCCTGAGTTGCATCCCACCCAGTGATATATATTAAGGGGGTGTGGGGTTGAAGCCCCCTCCCATAGAAAGTTGTGTTTGGTGCTGTTTTAGCTATTATAGAGATTGCTAATATGTGCACTAGCTGTTTGTACATGTACTGTTTTGGAGTCGTGGTTTTGGTATTTGCTATTGTTTTTTCATGTTTTTGACACAGAACCACACTGGGTACTGCTCATGGCACCCGATACTCATGTCAGGTCAGTATCAGTTATGTGCTGCAGTTGTTTATTTTATTATTTATTTTATACTGGAAAGGCATGTGGGGAATACTGCCCATTTTTACAAGTGTTCAGTTGTACAGTTGTAACAAAGGTGGCTAAAACTTTATAACAAACATATGGTTATAAAATAAAGAATAATGCATGGGGCGCTGTGTTTAATGAGATTTTACACACACCCTGAGGTGTTGGATGCTACATAAACCCAGAGAGTGAAGCTCGAGGGGTTTATTTAAGCATCCATCACCGAGGGGTGATTGTAAAATCTCAAATTAACAACGTGTTTTATTTTATATAATTGCTGGGGAGAGTTTTCTTGCCACAGCAGTTTATATCAAATAAAACTGCCACAGTCCGGTGTGGATGAAACACAGTTGGTGGTCTGTCTGTGGCCGGGCAGCTGGCAAAACCTTTTCTCTCTCTCTCTCACTTTTTTTTTTTTTACATTTCTTAAGCGACTAGCAAGGAATGGAAAGTCAGCGGCTGGGGCAATTTTATTTTCATTTTCTTACCACCGAGTAATACTGGAGTGGTAATGTCCCATCAACAGTAGCCTGAAGTGTCCTTCACCTCATGGAGAAGAGAGGTAAAGGCAGGCGCATGATGCAGAGCACTGCAAACCTGGCACGTGTTTGCTGTTATAACATGGGTTATAACGGCGAATTATAACCCAGGGTTCCAAGGGGAGAAAATTCTCCCCAGTTATTATTATACATTATACAATGGCAAGAAAGAATCTTGGACTGTGATTGGTCAGTTTGGGGCTGGACCCATGGCGTTATCTCAGCACGTCACCACAGGTCTAGTCTCACCCTCACTGTGAACCTGCAGATGAGCTTGAGCGCATTGAGCGATTGAGCACATTGACCACATTGACCACATTGAGCACATTGACCGCATTGACCGCATTGAGTGCATTGAGCGCATTGAGCACATTGACCGCATTGAGCGCATTGAGCACATTGACCTTGACTGTTTCATCTGCTCTTAAAAAACCAAAAATATTATTCCACACAAAAACAGCTTTAAAATTAGTTTTTTTATTCTGTATAACAACGAGCCATTGTATAATAGGAATAATGCACTCCAGGGTGTGTGTCGTTTGGGATAACGCCATGCCTGGGGCATTGGATGCACTCGGCCTGCGGCCTTGTGCCCAACCCCCCCCCCAGGCGTGGCGTTATCCCAGCACGACACACATCCTGTTGTGCATTAGTCCTTTAATAAAGGATATAGAGTATTGGGCAGGACAAATTAGGCACAAACACAGAGTGACTCAAATACAAAGAAGGATCAAACTTCATACAATGCAGGACAAGGAATAAGTAGAAAAATGGCCTACCTACAGCAGCCTTAATATTTATAGTAGGACTATGCAATATGTACATATTTACACAGGTGAACCTAACAGGAGGGGTGGGAGACATAATCCAGAGAACACTTAGAAAGGAAAAGGTGGTGTGGGAACCATCAGGTGCATAGCATTCATGGAAATGTAGTTTAAAGGGAAAAAGGAGAAAAACTAGACTAAGTTGTGGGAGTCATCTGTGACAGGTGCTGCTAAGGTTTACCTGGGACATAGTGAAGAAACTGTGATAAATTATTGTTGTTATTTCCAGGCCATGGGTTGGGAACAAGCAGCAGTCAGACAGACAGACAAAAACAGAAAAGAAAAAAGTAGACTCATCAGTGTTCCGACTGCTGCTGTACAGTAAGAAAAAACAGATAGCTGGGACAATTGCTTCCGGGTGAACAGCTGCAGTGTGTTTGGGCTGGGGGTGAAAATATTTCCTGTACAGAACCTGCAGACAGAGAAAAAGAGGTGCGGGATCCATGCAGAGGTCACATTACATGACAATCATTAAATGTAATATTCATTGCTTGAGACACAATACGAGTGTATCAAGCCCTCCTGCAGACAGTAACATGTTTGGCATCCAGATTATGTGTATGAGCTGCCTATTATGTGATAAGGTCCAACAGTATATACATACTTATCAAACATCAACATAAAGTATGTAGAATGCGACTGACCAATCATATTGCAGGATTGTTATATGATACTTTGAATGATACTGTGATAAGGGGGAAGTTCTGTATTACATTACCTTAATGTGGTAAAGCAGAAGATTAGGATGGGTACCACTGTACATAATCTACCTGGGGAAATAATCCAAGAGAAGCTAGTGTATACTCAATTACTGAAAAATCGGAATCTGCCTACATTACTAATAGGTGGTCAGCTTGGCTACTGAAGGGGCTGCAGATTCTCAACAGCCCTGGTCAGCTTCACAAACTATGTTATCCTGGTGAAAGAAAAGTGTCTAATTATAGTCGCTGAGTCTTTGGACTTAATGAAGGCCTTAGATCTGATAGATCAACAAATCGTTATTAAATAGACTGCAAGATACAGATTAGAGTCCATCGTTTCTGGCCGGGGTCAGAAGTTATCTAACTGATAGATGTCAGGGGCAGGAGATTGAGAAGAATGCATCAAAGATGCGATCGCTGATATTTTCAAAACAAACATTTATTCGACAGGCTAACTGCAAACAGTTTGCAACAAATATGATGCAATTGCTGGAACAATTAGCAAAACCGGCTTTGTATCATCTCTCTGCTGCAAACCATGGGTCTGATTTCCTATTGAGATGTGGTGGCACACCGGACTTGTGACTGGGTGTGTGACACATATGAAGACTTGCATTACACACTGCGGCAAGTGCAATTTTGAAGAAAACTGCATAAATGCCCTACAAAGTCCAAAAGGTGGGACACAGGAGTTAGACCAGTTATTGCCTGTTCTAACTTATTATCTGGGATCGTGGCACTTGCGCCAACCCTTTGGTGCAAGATGCCATAAAGTGGAGGGAAGTTGCAAATGTGCCACCACTCTGAAAATTGGACCAGTCAGTGTCTGAGGGGCTTTTGTGCATCAACAATCACCTTTGCACTGCATGCAGGGCTTGATGCAAGTCTTGGGTCCCCGTTCTAAAATCAGGCCCCATGACTTTTTGTTGCAAAGGAATGCATTTATTTGAAAATAGATGCAGGGCAGCATAGACCCATTATTGCAGACACAGGAGCAAACTTCCACTTATGTCTGTATCTGCCCATTTGAAATGTCTGCCTAAGGTTGCTGGGTTTGATGGGTAACCTCCCTTGCATGTAAAATGTTGAGTGGTGTCCCTCAGGGGTGAATTGTGGGACCTCTTTTGTTGTCTATGCTTGTCAATTCTCTCCCACATCCCGGTAGCAAATTGAGCCTAAAACGGCATACTGATGATGAAGTAATATATGAGTGCAAGTAATATTGGTACTAATAATCAGAGACTCAGCCAGGATGTGTACCTCATAGATACATAGATACATACCTACCTAAGAGTTCATCTGCCTCTATAGCTTACTCCCTACTTCAAGTCATAATCTGTGTTGTTACATCACAATCTGTTACCATGGGGCTAACTGAGATGTCACAAGCAGTGCATTGTGACTTTAGGTAGGGAAAAAAACAACAGGAACAAGCATTTGTCAATGCCGAATGTTGCTTGCTTCTATGTGCTGTTTAGGTATTTGGAAGTCATTGGAGAGCAAATATTGAAAATTTGCGAACTTATGAGCGTGCGTAGGAACTGCGTAACGCACGCTCGTCAAACAGTCATTGTTAGGAAATTTTTCACAAAATGTTCAACATAGCCATTTTAAGACCTCTGCTCATGAACAGTGTCAGTGTGATTTTGTTAATGTGTCCCATACATTGAGTTTGACACCACTGCGCCATTGTGCGCTACATGGGCTGAAACACGCTTTGGGCAGGATGTGAAAAAATGACAGCTGTACCTCATAAGGAGGTGTGGTAAAATGGCAATGTTTAAAATCTGGAGGAAATATTGAAAATCGCAAACCCACAAGCGCAGTGCGGAACTGTGCAACGACACTGTGAAACAAATCACTTTAGGAATTCTTTTCACCAAATTTTCAACATTGCCATTTTAAGATCCCTGCTCATGAACAGTGACACTGTGATTTTCTTAATGTGTCCCATACACTGAGTTGCACACCGACTCGCCATTGTGCTTACATTGAGCGGAAACATGTTTTGGGCAGGATGTGAAAAATGACAGCTGTACTGCTCATGAGAAGGTGTGTAAAATGGCAATGTTGAAAAAATCTGGTGTGAAAATATTGGAATTTCAGAACTTAATAGCCCATGAGGAACCGCGAATGACGCCAGAAACAGTCATTTTAGAAATTTTTTCACCAATTTTCAACATAGCCATTTTAAGACCTCTGCTCATGAACAGTGTCACTGTGATTTTCTTAATTTGTCCCATACATTGATTTCTATAACGAATCATGCCATTCTGCGCTACAAGGGCGGAAACACATTTTGGTGAGATGTGAAAAATGACAGCTGTACTACTCATAAGGAGGTGTGGTAAAATGGCAATGTTGAAAATCTGGAGTGAAAATATTGAAATTTCGTGAACTTACGAGCCTGCGTAGGAACTGCGCAATGCACGCTCGTAAAACAGTCATTTTTTTGAATTTTTGGACCAAATTTTCAACATGGGGTTTTTGGGACCCCTTCTCATGAATGATGTCACTGTTATGGTGGTATTCAGGCCTGAAGGGTGATTTCACAGTCACTGCACAGTCTGCACGAAATCACCCTTCGAGCCTGAATAACGCCATGACAGTGACATCATTCATGAGAAGGGGTCCTAAAAACCCCATGCTGAAAATTTGGTGCAAAAATTCCCAAAAATGCCTGAGATATGCAATAAAGTTGAACCCCGCCATCTAGCCCATTATACAGCTTACAGGCATTTCCTCAGTTCGCGGTCGGCTTTGAAGAGTGCAGACGTGTTCCCGGTCCACCGAAGATCATCACACCAGAGTCCGGAGGTAAGTATGGGGTAAGGGGTGTGTGGGAAGGCTGGGTGACAGTGGGTGGTTGTGGAGGGGGTCGAGGACGCGCTGCGGGACCGCTTTTGTTTTATAGGTTTAAAAAAAAGACGCTCATGGGACGCTTGCCACGCTGGGGTGGGCTCTAGCGTGGCACCAACCTACGGGGGTGATGCAGCTCAGCGGTGGGGATTGGGCACCCCATCAGCTACACAAGTGCGTGCGGGGCGTGCACCCCTGCGTGTGGGGGGAGCACGCCTATCGGTGCTCACTGAAGCGAGTCTCTTCAATCAGAGGTTACCGCATTTTGGAGCCGGTCATAGACAGCTCCAAAATGCATTGGCTTACAGGGCCGTGCTCTGCCAGCTCATTGACTGAATTGGAGGAGGAGGTGACACACCCGAAATCTCTGCTGATGGCACTATGTTTCTTGCACATGCGTGCAAGCAACATAATAAATGAACTCTTCAAGAGCAAAGATCCTGTTTTCCTGCAAATTGCACCATTAATGAATAACGGGGAGGAGGAATGCAGAACTAATGCGAAATACAAACTGAACTGTGTCTAAATATTGTATTTTGTTAAAGTTCTCCTGATGCACTTTAAGATCCATGGCCAAAGCAAATATGCTAAATAACTTGTTAGAAGTCTCAAGTCAAGGAGTCAACAGTTTGAAAACAGAGTACTGTATCTAGTACCGCTGGTACAGTAAACAGAAAAAATGGTACTGCTATATAGATGGAAGGGAAATCAGGTGGGTTTGGCAGGTACCAAGCACACTTTACTCGGCTGAGGATTATGGAGCTGTGATATTTTTTCCCCTATCAGAAAAAGAAATAGCAAGGCTTAGGGTGATGTCAAATTTAACTGGGGATTTTTCTCACTGCTGATAAGTTAGCATATCAGGGAATAGGGTGGTTTAGAAAACTGACGATTGCGATATGAAAATTTATAAATAAATTAAGGGTCTGAGGGGTCAATAAACTGTAGGTTTGTAGCTGTTTTACTGTATAGTGCATTTGGGGTATTTTAATATCATTTTATGATAAGCATAAAAACAAGTATCTGAAAAATCATTTTATTAAGTACCCCCAGTCCATACCATGCCAATAAGCCCCACCCTGCACCCCAACCTGTGAAAATATGTCCTTAAAATCCAGTGGTGTCTCCCTCACTCCATCTCCTGCCAGAAGATCCCTAGCATTCAGTGTTACCCCTTCCCTCACTCCAGTCCATGCCAGTAAGTCCCTGGTGTTCAGTAGTACCACTCCCTCATCCCATGCCAACAAGACTCTGGCATCCAGTGCTACCCCCCCATCTGATTCCATGTCAGTAAATCTCTGTCATTCAGTGGTAGCCTTTCCAGTGCAAATCTGGGAGTGTCCCATCTTCTTCCGCTGTGAATACTCAGCAAGGTGTTCGTTTAAGATATCCGCCATTTTGCTGTCATCTTTTACCTGTTCACTTCTGCTTTTTAGCCTGACAATTCCATCTTTTCATTGTGTGGGATATGGAAAGAATTCTGAGAAAACAGGTTCTTCAAGGGAGACAATCTTCGCCTCAAAAGAGAGGGGGCCAGTACACTGGGGCAGAAGTTTGACGTCTTCATTGGACAGTTAAACTGACTGTTGGAGAGACTGAGACTGTGGGAAGCATGGTGAAAGGAGATAGGAAAGGGAACCTAGCTAGTACTCCCCAATCTGGGGCCTTGTAGCAGCACAGTGGACAAAAGTAAGCTGGAGGTTCAAACTGGGCTACAGGAAGGGACCAAGGAGAGTGGACCCATAAAGTCTGCAACCAAAGTGAAAAACAGGAAGTCTAGGAATGAATAAGGGAGAAAGACTAATAAAAAGAAAAAGAGGTCAGGAGTTAGATGGAAGGGGGTCTGTCTTAACACCATGAGTCTGGTAATAAAATCAGTGAGCTCCAGCAATGAAGGCAGACACTGAGGGCAACCTTGTTGTCATCACAGAAACCTGTGCCTCAGAAAATAATGACTGGGAGCTGACAGTCCCTGGTTACACAATGTTTGGGAGGAACAGAAGAAAAGGTAAAGGGGGTTCATAGCCCTACTGTGTATGTCAGGGAAGGCACTGAGGCTATGGAAGATGAATATATCAGTGGAAGTAATGGGAAACACAGTCGCATTGGGTGCAGCTCATGGTGGCCTCAGGCAAGAAACTCCGCTAGGAATTTCAGACTGCCAGAACAAGGAAGAGAGTGATAGGGAGCTTGGGAAGAAAAAAAGAATGTGAGTGGTGGGGGTAGCTGCTGAACCTGTGGGTATTGATAGGGATGTTCCAGCTGCCAGGACCACAAGTCATTCCTTGCTGGATACATTCCAGGACCAGGTAACAAAGAAAATGATGTGCACTCTACTTTGTTGAACTGGGTGCTAGCACTGGGTTTAACCAAACCTAATATTTTCAAGGTAAGCAAGGTTGAGGTGCTGCACTCACAAGAACAACCAGGTATTCACCGTGCATGGCCCTCAGTAATAGGAGACAACTCCAAAATTATCAGGAAAAAGTGCAGATTTTTTTTGTAAGCTGGTGGGTGAAAAACACAAGACTTCAGTCACAACAGTGGACCACTAGCCCCAATATCCTGCTCACTAGAGCTTTATCATGGAGCTGGCTGGTACTCAGGGCCTGCCTACCTTTATACCATATGACCTGAACAATAAACATTCTGATTGGTCATACCTGATTGCCATGTTGCAGTTCTTTCATTTTGGTAATTGGCAGGCTTGAAAACAGTGATTGGTGCATATCAAACAAAGGTGCTGTATTCTACATTCAAAGTAGTGCTGGGGGCAGGGCAGAAACCATACCCATAGTTATCAAAGGAAACAAAAAAATGTACAACTATATTAGGATCCTCAACACTGAGAAAGAGATACTCTGCATTATTCAAAAGTTATTACACTGTTCAGAGAAAAGAAAGCAGCGGCATATTCCATAAATTAGTTCAGGTCCATTTCTTTCAAGTTCAAAAGATGACAGTAAAGAATCAAAAATCAGGCACAGTTCCATGTATATCATGGCTGCATTTGCTGTTGACATAGTGTCATTGGAGTAGTCATTTGGCTTGGCCTATAATACAGGTAGATAATGAACTGGAGAAATGTAACAATAGCTGTACATAATGTCTTTCACTTGTCAGAATTTAATAAATCAGCACTTTTGTCTGAGAATTTTGGAGTTGTCTCCACTACTGAGTGCCACATGGTGAATACATGGTTGTTTTCATGAGTGCAGCACCTCAACCTTGCTTTCATTCTAGGACTGTCTGCTGGTGCAACTAGTTAAGGAAACCCATTAGGCAGAGTGCCATTCTCACTGTGATGCTCACAAACTCAGAGGTGGTAGGAGGTGTGGTGGGTAGGGAGGCCACTTGGCTCCTGCAACCATAACTCTCTTTGTTCTAGCTGGCACTTGGGACTGGAAAGCTTGATTGAGGGCTGAGGTCCTTCATTTTAGAAAATGACTTCAACAGGATGAAGTCAGTCCAGGACAAGTTAGTTGAGGTACACAGCATCAGAGGTATGGATGGAAGATGAGTGGCAATTAAGTGGGCCATTCTTGAGCATCTAAGTTATGCATGAGAAAGGTAACCAAAGAAACAGAGTGCGAGGGCAATAGGGTTCTCAGAAAGGGTCAGGGAAAGTGCCAAAACAAAGCCTTCACCGGGTACAAGGAAATGCACCAAAAGGGAACATAAGAAGAATATCAACTGAGAGCCAAGGAAGCAAAGAGGGTGGTTATGGAAGCAAAAGCAGACATTGAATTACATACTGTGGAGGGGGTCAAGGGCAGGGAAAAGTAGTTATTCGGGTATATTAGAGAAAAAGAAAGAAAGGATGGGGTATTTGTAGGCTGTCTGAGGGAGATAGGGTACTAGAGGATGATGTGCTAGGGAAGGCCAACTGGGATGATTAGTTTAGCTCTGTTTTTGCAGAGGAAAACAGTGGGCCCTTGCTAGATAATAGCAGCAATGCAGCATACAGGAGGTTCCGGAGATGTGGCAGCCAGTATTTACCAGTAAAAGGGTTGATAAAAGGTAGCAGTCCTAAAAATGGATAAGGTCCTGGGACCAGATGGGATGCATCCAAGAGTGCTGAAGGAACTGGTAACAGAACTGACTGATCCCCAGGTATGGCTGTTTAATTCCACATTACAGACACTGGCAATTCTGAAAGACTGAAGGGTAGCCAGTATAGTTCTGCTACATAAGGAGGGGACAAGGAGCAAGCAGAAAACTACAGACCTGTCATTCTTACTTCTGTTGTGGGTAAACCGATGGAGTCACTTGTCAGAGAGAACTACCTGAACTACCTGGAGAACAATGGTCAAGGTTTCTAGGATAGTAAACAGCATGGGGTCATGGCAAGGAGGTATTGTTAGACCAGTCTAATAGTTTTCCTTGACTGAGTGATGTGGGTATTGGGTAGGGGCTATGCCAAGGATATACTCTACTTCGACTTTAGGAAGGCATCAGACTCGGTGAGTCACAGAAGATTGCTGAAGAAGTTGGAGGATCTGGGTGCAGCAAGGGACATAGTAAGGTGGGTAGGAAATTGGTTTAAAAAGAGTCAGCAGAATGTTGTATTTAATGGTGTCAAATCAGAAGAAAGGTAGGTCATGAGTGGGTGCCATCGGATCCAACCTGGGTCCTGTCCACTTCAATATGTTCATCAATGACATGGAGATGGAATCTGGGACAAGTTGTGTCTCTTCACAGATGACACTAAGCTCTGTGGGAGGGTAGATAGTGATGAGGGATTAGAGTGCAGGTGACCTGCAGAAACTAGAGAGGTGATTTAAGTTTGGCAGTTGAAATGCAGGGCTAAAAGTGCAAGATAATGCACCTATGGAATAAAAACACCAGGACAGAGTACTGGATGACAGGGTAAAGGTGATCACTACGCTGAGGAAAAGGACCTAGAGTCATCATTAGTGATTCTCTTAAACAATAAAACCAGTTTAAAAGATCTACAGTATATTATAGCAAATAGGATGCTGGGATGTATCAGAAGGGTATTGACAGTACAAGAAAAGAGGTATGACTACCTCTATTTTTTCACTTAAATGTTCTTTATTGTGCATATAACAAAAGATGTACAAATTTACAAACAACAACTTACTCTGTAAAGAACGCAATGAAGCAGAATCACATGCAACAAGGATAGAAAATTCATTAATCATTATCCGTACATGAACAGAAGGTAAACGAAAAACAGAAATAACAGAGACACCATCAACTACCTCCCCGTAACCACCCCCCCAACACCTCAGTACCCCCCGAACACAATAGATGTGACCACTTTAGTAGATAAGCAGAAGAGAAATATGAAAAAGAAAGAGAAAGAAGGGAGCTAAAACACCTACTTCTCCTCCCCATGGGAAAGTGGAGCCTTTCACCTCTCAGGTTCACCCAGTATGACTTATGAAGTTTGTACAATAGGTAAGAGAGCTAAAAGGGGGCCCCATGTTCTCATAAACCCCTCCTGCTGGGACTGCCGATGGGCAATATATTTCTCCATTTCAAGAACTTGGAGCACCTCCGAGTGGCACTCTCTAAAGGAGGGAGGTAGCTTATCAAGCCAGTGTCAGACAGTGATTAATTTAGCAACACACGAGATCAGGGACATATAAGCTGTGTGGCAGTTGAGCATACCTTCAGGAAAATGGCTTGCCACACAAATCTGTGGGGTGAAATAGGAGTTTGATCCCAAAAACAGATCCAAGGAGTCCCGAATTGCTTGCCGGAATAGGGTCATAATTGCACAGTCCCAGAGGATATGCTTTAAAGTCCCCTCAGAGTGGCCACATCTAAGACAATTTGGGGATAGGACCTACCCATCCTAAACAGCCTAGAGGGGGAGAAGTATAGACTGTGTAATATACAAAACTGTAAGACGTGAAGTCGTTCTGTTTAATATAGTTGTACAAATGTTGCCAAATTTGCTGCCATACTCTCTCTTCCAGGTCAAGTCCTAACTCATGCTTCAAATAAAAGCAAGTCCTCTTTGAGCTTTTCTGGTCATGGCTCTGCAAAAGGTCGTGGAACTTAGAAATGGAATGTGGCAGGATGGTAGTGTCAATAAAGGTTTGCACCAAGGGATTAGTATTCTCATTCCATGGTGGGGGCCCCAGAAAAGAAGAAATCACACTAGACAGCTGTAGGTGTTTAAAGGGGTAATAGGTGGATATTCCAAATCTTGCTTGGACCTCACCAGCACAGCTAAGTCTGCCATCTGTAATTAAGGAGGACACCATTGGCCTTTGGAAAGGAGGGCAAAAGCTAATGGGAATAGGGTGGTTCTCTATCCGAAAGTGTCGATTACCAAAAAGTGGTTGAACAGGATCTTTATAAGGGTCAAAATCCAAGAGGAAGTAGACCTGTCGAAGGGCTTTAAGAGACGAGAACATGGGAGAGGTCTGAAGTGGCTTAGGAAGTTCAGAGGGTTTGGTATACAGTAAGCTGTCTAGACTGATACCATTTAAGTGACAAAGCAGCTGTTCAAGGGAGAGCCATAAGGGGTGATAGGGGACTTCAGGGGAAATATTGATGGCAGAACCCCACCAAAAGAGTTTACTGCAGTGAAGAGTACAGTAGTACAAGAAGAAGTTAGGCAAATGCAACCCCCCGAGCTCCTTCCGAAAGTGAGCTTAAACTAAGCCCTCCGTGTGGACTTACCATTAGAGAGAAGCTCAGAGAGATAGCTCCACAGGTGCAAAAAACAGATTTTTGGGAGATAGGGGCCTATCATACCCAGTGGGTATAAAATCCGGGGTAGAATAGTCATTTTTATCACTTTCATCCATCCCCACAAGGAAAGAGGCAGCAAGTTCCATCTCTGGAGATCCAGCATAATATCATGACAAAGAGAAGAGAGATTTATTTATTTATTTATTAGCTTTTGGTAACCGGGTAAGTGCATTAGGCAACAATCCCGCCTATTTTCAAGTACGACCCAGGAGAGTGCAATTTACAAACAGGTAATTACATACAGTTCACAAAGTGCAGTTTCCAAGAAATACAGGGCAAGTACAGTACTGCAGGGGATCACTGGGATATAACTTAAACAGGGATAACAGTTGCTGACCCAGTTAAGGGTGTAGAAGCGTAACAGCAAGGCTATGGTTATAAGACAGTCAAGAGGGCAAACACAGTAGAGAAAGTGAAACCAGTAAGCAGGGCACAGGGTAACAGAGAGGAATTAGGTACAGACACCGAAATCAAGTGCATAAAGGTGGGAAAAAAGTGCAGATTTAAAAGCTGAGTGAGATGAGGAACCCTTTAGGTAGGCAGGTAGGGACTTCTAGAATTTAGGGGCCAAATGGGCAAAAGCAAGCTCCCCCATTTTTGTCGAGTAGTGAGGGATGGAGAGCAGAGACAGATTCGAGGACCTCAGAGTGTGGGAGTGGATCATGGGGAAGAGCATGGCTGCAATACTGTAAGGGTGGGGTACTCTACTCATTGAGTCAATGACATAACCCAGAGAGAAGGAATGCTGCAATTTAGGAGACAACCAATGTAATGAGGGGTATAGGAGACAGTGGTGAGTAAGGCAAGGGACAGAGAGGGCAAATCTACAGATGTTGTTATATGAGGTGTCCCATTTATGAAGGATACCCACATGGAGATAGGCCTGGAGATTTTAATCCCTAGATAGGTGAGGACTTTGGGTTCCCAGAATGACCCAGGTCATCTGTCTACTGTCATGGTGCATGTACATTTAGTGGCATGACCTGGGATTTGTCCAGGTTGAGTTTGTAGCCCGTACCTGGGAGAACCTGTTAATTTCTGCCAAGGCAGCCAGAATTGAGCTCTGTGGATCCTCTACATGCAGAAGAAGATCATCTGCACAGCAGATAGTTTATATACCTCATTTCCTACCTGGATTCCCTGCACTCCCATGTGATTTTGAATAGATCAGAGAAGGGGCTCTAAATATGAATTAAATAAAAAAGAGGAGAGAGGGCAACCTTGTCTCATTCCGTAGCAGAAAGAATAAGGAAGAAAACATTCTGTTGCAATGGATTCTGGCTGAGGGATGGTAATAGTTGACTTTGAGCCAGTCATAGAAGCTGGAAGGAAAGCCATATCTTCAAAGTGTGGCAAACAAAAAGGGCCAAGTTACTTAGTCAAAGGTTTTTTCTGCTTCTAGGGAAACCAGAACCGCAGGAGTCTCACTTTCCCCAGACGCGGAAATCTGGTGTAGTACCTTATGCAAATGATCAGATGACAATTGGCTGGCCATGAACACAACCTTTGTCGCACTGATAAGGCCCTCCCAGATCAGGAGGAGGTAGTTCACCAATATCTTAGTCTGAATTTTTAAGTCTGAGTTCAGGAAAGATATACAGTAGGGCTGTAACTCCTGGGAAGAAGTGCTGGTTTTCCAGGTTTAAGGATTATGGTGATCCAGGCTTGTGTAAGCGAGCTATCCATAAGGCCTCAAGACCAAAGGTAGTTTAATAATCTGGTTAAGAAGGTGGCCAGGGTATCTCTAAAGGTGGTGTAAAGGAGTTATTAAACCCAGCCAGGCCAGGGCTTTTTTCTTTGGTAATTGTTCAATCACTCGACGAACCTCCAGAAGAGAAATAGGAGCTTGCAAGATCTCTTGTTGAGCGTCATAGAGAGTGGGGAGAGGAACTGGGTCCAAATAGGACTCTATTAGATCGTTATTAGAGTATCCCTCATTGTCTAGAATATAAAGGTTTTTATAGAATTCCTGAATGACTTCCGCAACAGCTCTGGGGCGAGTGAAGACCTCCCCCCCCCGGAGTTGTATGAAGACTATTGATCATTTACCTACTCTCCAGCTGTTTGAGTCAGAGGGCCAAGAGCTGCCCCGACCTCTCCCCTGACTCTAGATATTGAAATGTAACCCTTTAAAAGGCCAAGTTAGCCTGCTCATCCAAAAGCCCATAGTATTGGGCCCTAAAAAGTAAAGCTTACTCCATTGCTCGGGTTTGATGAAGAAGAGTAGATGTTCGAGGTTACAGGTCTGAGTCAATAGGAGGTCGCTTTTCAGCCTGCTGCTTTTGGAGTTAGAGATGAGACGTATATATTTATCCCATACCGCACACTTCACAGCCCCCAAAGCATATCCAGTTGTTGGATAGAGCCATCATTTTCCTAAAAATGTCTGTATAAAGTCAGTAAAAGCTGATGCAAAGTTAGTATCCTGCAAAAGAATGCCATTAAGACACCATACCCTGTCTTGATCTTCCAGACCCTTCAAAGAATGTTCCTTATAAAACAGCCCATGGTCAGAAAGTACTGTAGGTAACACATCACAAGCCAACAGACCCAACAACCCAGAAAGACTCATCAGGAAAAAATCATACAGGTGTGGAATTTATGAGGGATCACGAAAAAGGTGCTTTGTCTATCCCCGAGGTGCAAAATACTCCATGAGTCCCCCAACCCGACTGAGTCCATAAGATCATGCAGCCCTCACTGAACCTGTGAGAGCCCTTTCTGATGGGATTCAGACCTTTCTAAGTCTGGGCGAATCACCAGGTTCCAGTCTCCCCCAAGTATTTTCGGTAAATGAGAAAAGGGTAACAGTTGTGTCAGGAGATGAGAAAAAAAAAGGAAGGGGAGTTGACATTAGGGCCATACACCACCCCCAGAAGGAGTTCTATAAGACCTACGTGCCCATGTGTAAAAAGGAAATAGCTCTGTGAATCACAATATTCCTTTATCAAATGAAAGGGAGTACCCCGGTTTATCAAAATCACTATGCCTCCCTTTTTGTTGCTGAGTCCTGCCCCAAACACATGTCCTACAATTCCCATCAGAAGTAAGGGATGTCTTCCAGCCTTAAGTGAGTTTTTTAGCAAGAAGTCTACTTCAGGTTGATATTTCTTAAGGTGTTCGCAAAATCATATAGTGCTTACACTTGTCATTAGCTCCGTTAATGTTCCAAGAGATAAATTTAAAGACAGTTCCCATAACTGAAACCAAAAAGATGGACAGATTGTACCCCCTCCAGCCAGACATCAGTAAGGTATTATGTTTTGGGACCCACCCCAACCGTCGCCACCCAAGCCCCCTAGACCCTACTCAGCAAACCTCAGCCTCCCTAGTACCTTAAGCAGACCAGGTGCCAATGAAGTTGACCAAGTCCCATCCCCCCACCCCATGATCTATCAAAGCACACAATAAACAGCCCAGTGAAGCAAAACCAAATAAAGTGAAGTGCAAGGCACATAAACAGCAGTTCCCAGGTCCCCCTCCCCAACCCTAGTGATTGTCTGCAGATTGGTTTATTTTCCATTTGGCATGCAGAGGCTTGTAAGTTCTATACATTAAAAGTGTACTTTATAAGTAAAGCTTAAGCCTAAACTATTGTTAATACCATGGCACTTACCATTATTACCTCTGATGGGAAAATGGGGGTACAATGTGATACATGCTTAATGTATGAATTAGGGAGTACAAGCAAGTCTGTAGTACCATTTACTTGTAGCAAATGCATACAAAACAAAGAACTTTTACAGGATGTTTCCCTTTTCAATGCCCGTATGCTAGAATTGGAAAAAAGTCAGGTAAATATGGCTCGATGCCTGAACCTAGCACATACTAGCATCTGATTTCCCTACTAGAATCAATAGCCCAGAGCCTGATACAGTAGTTTCTCTTAACACTGGCAGCATACCTCAGTCTGCTATCCCATTAATATTCCTTTGGTGGGCCCTTAACTTGGGATACAGGTAATAAAAAGCAAATGAGAGAGGAAGACCTTAATGTTTAACCTGATGACAGATGGTATGAGATTCAAAACAGGCTACCATTAAAAAAGGGCAGAAAAGCTGAGGCTTTTATTTTAAGTATGGAAAATAGATATGAACCTTTATTAAATTTAATGGTGGACGACCCCATTTTCCCTACCATTGCCCCTTCTGACAATAATAGATCTTTGGACTCAAATAAGGACATTATGCCCTTGACTGAGCACACCTCTAAATATACAAGGTGTTACTATTTCTTCCCCCATTTGTAATAGTGACCACAGTTTTATTAAGTTCTAACTAGAACAGTATGTCTTCATAAATAGTAATAAAACTATAATTTATCTATATAATAAAGCCAATTTATCAAGTATTATAGCCGAACTTAGGGGCATCAATTGGGACAATATATGTCCTCTTCTGATACTGAAAGTTGTTGGGATTTCTTTAAACAAATGGTATTACAGTTAATAAATAACTATATCCTCTATATTGTTAAGCATGGGCAAAGGAAGCATAGGCCAAAATGGATGTCCAAAAATATTCAACGAGTATTAACTGTGAGGCTGCCAACACAATTAGAACAAATAGGAATTCTGGACTGATATATCAGTCCACGGCACTGCAAGGGTTAAGACAAAAAACTAAAATATATTCTATATATTTGAAATCCCAGACAAATGAGCATTGGTCTGCCTATGTAAAAATTCAAAAGAAATGCAAACATATGAAAAGAAAGGCTAAACAAGTTGGGAATTGAATCTTGCTAAGAACGCTAGTAAAGATAATGGAAATATTGTTTATTCTTATAGTAAGTCTTAAAAGCTACTTGAGAGGTTGAACCCCTTCTGGATAATTCTAATCTTTGTTACAATCCTTTAGATATGGCTAACATCTTAAATCATAAATTTCAGGGTTTTAAATAATTGATTAGCAGTTTTTTCTTGGGACTATATTAACTGTACAGAAAGTATTTATATAGATTTTCTAGAAGTGCTGTGTTTGTTAAACACAGTGGGCAAAACTATGCATTTTCACAAAAATTTAGCACTTTTATGAGCAAAACGCTAATCAATTTTTAGAGTTAAATAAATCCCTGAATTTTGTGATGTACTTAGTAATAAATCCATTCAAAATGTTAAGGTAAATGTATTAAATGAATCTGTTATCAAACTGTCAGACAATATGGTTCAGGCTAAACTTAAATTACTAAATAATAAATATTCCCCAGGCCCAGACAATATTAGTGGGCACCTGCTATATTAACTTGCTGATTATATTTCCCACCCCTTATGCCTACTTTTTGAACATTGTTTGCAGTATCATTTTGTGCCAAAACAATGAAGTCCACCTTGTAATACCAATTTATAAAAAAGGCCCATTCTCAATGGGAAAATTATCGAACTATTAGTTTGACATCAACTGTTTGTAAGGTACTTGAGAGTCTAATAAAAGATCTATTAGTGATACATTGAACACCGTTGATATAGAACAACATGGGTTTTAAAAGGGCAGGGTGTGCCTTAGTAATTTGATGTGCTTCTATGAAAATGTTAGTAGAAACATAGATAATGGCACCCCCGGGATATAATTTATCTTGATTTTAGTAAGGCATTTGATGTGATGGCTCACCGTTCCCTAATTGTTAAATTACTAGATACCAACATTAATAAACATATTATTGCATGGATTAAAAATTGGTTAGCTCACAGAGCACAGAAGGTTTTAATTAATGGTCATTTGTCCGATTCTCGACCTGTTAGCAGTGGTGTCCTTCAGGGGTCTGTTTTGGGGCCCTGTCTATTTCTATTATTTATAGCAGCTCTAACTAAAAACTGTTTGTCAACTTCCATAAAATACGCAGATGATGTTAAACTTGGTGGGCCTTGTGATAGTGAAGAAAAGGTCTCCATAATTCAAGGGACCTCAATAGTATATCTGATTGGTTAACATTTGGGGTATGCGTCTAAATCCATCAAAGTGTAAGGTGATGCATGTTAGTCCCAATCACCCTTTGGCCATTTATATGTTAAATGGGATACTGCTGGAAACTACCACCAATGAAAAGATTTAGGTATTTATATAGCAAACAATCTTGGATATAACAAACAGATTAATGAGGCTATAAATAAGACAAATCTGATTATATGATCTATTAAAGAAAAATTAAATAAAAGATCCTGGGATTAGGTTGCCACTATATAGAGCCTGTGCTAGACCACATTTAGAATGCTCATCACAGCTTGGAATCCATATAAAAGAGAGATTGTATCACTCGAAAAAATCCAGAGGAAGTTTACCAAAAATATAAAAGGACTTTTAATGTTCCATATGAACAATGTTTGGAAAGTTTAATTAATGCCCTTATCACTTAGATGTCTCCGGGAGATTTGACTTATATGTTTGATATTGTAAATGATCCATACTTGTTTGTTCAAATGGGTTTTATGTTTCAAAACAACATATACTGTATAACACTAGAGGTCATCTGCTGCAGATAAGTAGGGCTAAATTCTATCATGTGTCTAGGAAATATTATTTTACACAAAGAATTATTAATCTTTGGAATAGCCTACCTTTTCAGATTGTTACTAGTAACAACAAAATAACTTAAAAATCACCTTGACGAACTTAACCCTAATAAAGCCAAATTTGGGTACTGCAATTGATTACGGTGCAGTTATGGACTTCTCTGCCCCCTTTGCACCTAATTATCTTAGTATGAACCTTAGTATGAACCCTCCCAATATAAATCCAAAGACCCGAAAAGAAATACTAACACTCCTAAAACAGAAAAAACTAACCGCGGTCCAATGGCCCCTTCACAAAAGTGGGAGCAAGGCAGAAGCAGGAAACTACAGACCTGTTAGTTTAACCTCAGTGGTAGGGAAAATGATGGAATCACTTCTGAAGGAAAGAATTGTTGAGTATCTAGAGGCCAGAGGGGCACAGGACCCAAGGCAGCATGGATTCACAGCGGGAAGGTCATGCCAGATAAATCTGATAGATTTCTTTGACTGGGTGACCAAAGTAGTTGATCAGGAGGGCTGTGGACATGGCCTACCTAGACTTTAGCAAGGCATTTGACACAGTCCCACACAAAAGATTAATATACAAGTTAGCCAGCCTGGGAGTGGGTCCCAAGATGACAGCCTGGGTAAAGAATTGGCTGGAGAATAGGACACAGAGAGTAATGGTAAATGGAGTCCACTCCAGAAGAAAGTTAGTAGGGTACCGCAGGGTTCAGTATTAGACTGGTCCTTCAATGTCTTTATGTTTACATTGCAGAGGGACTGGAAGGAAAGTATGTCTCTTTGCAGATGACACAAAGATCTGCAAAAGAGTTGATGCACAAGGTGGGGTGGAAAGGATGAGAAGGGACTTGGCAAGGTTAGAGGAATGGTCAAATGTATGGCAGCTTAGATTCAATGCTAAGAAGTGCAAGGTAATGCACCTGGGAAACAAAACCCAGGGAAGAGTACACAATGGGGTGAGAATACTAACAACAACAAAATGGAAAGGGACCTTGGGGTAGTCATATCAGATGACCTAAAGGTGGCAAGCAATGTGAGAGGGCAGCAAGGAGGGTTGGGGAATACTGGGATGCATAGGGAGAGCATCACCAGTAGAAAACAAGAAGTTATTATCCTCTGTACAGACAGCTGGTGAGACCACATCTGAGTACTGTGCAGTTCTGGAGACCAATCTCCAAAGACATAGACAGGATGGAAGCTGTCCAGAGGAGGGCACTAAAATGGTGCAGGGTCTGCACCCAGAAGACATATGAAGAGAGACTTAAGGAGCTAATATGTATAGCCCGAGGAAAGGAGGGAGAGGGGACATGATAGAAACTTTCAAGTACCTCAAGGGAATCAACAAAGTCCAAGAGGGTAGCATCTTTCAAAAAGAGGTGTGCAAGAACAAGGGGCACAATGTGAAGATAGAAGGGGGCGGCTCATAGGTAATTAAGGAAGTATTTTTCACAGAGAGGGTTGTGGATGTATGGAACGGCCTTCCAGAGGAGGTTGTGGAGTCAAAAACAGTGGTGGAATTCAAGCATGCATAGGACAGTCAACAAAGGACCAGGGTCCAGCACCACCACCATTGGTAGTAGTACAGGGCACCACTACCAGCACTGACACCACTTCCTACATCACAGATGGCCAGAGCACCCCCACCAACAGCATGTTGCACAGCATGGAAGCACCATATGGTAGGGGCACACACTGGCACAGGCATGGCATGCTGTCTCAAGGTTCTATGTGATAATAGCACCAACAAAATAGAGCGGACCAAAAATAGTGACTGCACATTGCTGAAAACAAAAAACAGCGATGAACAGTGCATTGCCAGCAAACAACACTGACTGGTGCTTTCTTTCTGTGCAGAGAGGTGAGGCAAATGTTGTTTTTATGCTGGGGGCTATGCCCCCCGTACCCCCCATAAATTATATAATAAACACCAGGGGATGATGAATGGTGACAGGGAAAAACTCAGGAGGGGGAGTACTCTATAGGGCACACAATTAGGCAGGGTGAGAATGTTGGGGAGGCAACCTGAGGGTGGGGGGGGAGAAAGTGGGTAGGGCAGCTAGATCATGAGGCAAATAAGAAAAACAAATTAGAACAGCACAACTAGAGGGGAAAAAAACTCCCCCGAGCCCAGGTCCATCAGCACCACAGGTGGGGGGACTTGCCACAGCACATGATGGCCAGTTTGGCACTGGCCTGATGAGCAAAGCCCTTTCACTCCATCAAATGAGTACTCCCTAGGCAATTAAATCACTGAACTTAACAGGCACTCTGAAAAGCCACATAGTCAAATTTACATTCATTATTTTGGCAACTTATGTCAAACATTAGGGATTTTGCAATTTTGGAACAGTGGCATCTATGAATCCTGGGCGCAAGCCCTTGCAACAACACCCCCAGCCGTAACTTTGTGTCAGTGGGTGACCTCTCAAATGGAGCTTGTGGCACAGGTTGGATGTACGCCACTGGGAAATGTGGCAACTGTCCCAAACTGCACCATAAAATGTAAAATGGGACTGCGCTGCATCCAGGGGGTTTGGCACAGTTGTGGCTGACATCAGGAAATATGCAGGGCTGGATGCAAGCCCTGTGTCCACCTTTGAAGACTGGGCCCCCTGTCTGAAGTCTCCCAGTCAATCACAATGAAGGGTCACCCAACAGAACAGACCCATACAGGAGGGGCAGCACCACTGCATGCCTGCTTGACAGGTATTATCATGAGGTGCGACAACTGGAGCTGGAATGACTACAGGCCAGCAGAGACAACAACGCTAAATCCGATCTGTCATGGCAGAGGTTCAGGGCCTATGCATAGAATTTAGGAGGGTGGGTGACCCTCTGGATGGAACTGTATTGCAGCTTAAAACTCAGGCTGGTGGTGGTGCCAGTGCTCTGCCTGCACTTCACAAATACAGCCAAATGCCAGTCACACATCCATGCATACAAGGGGTCAGTTTTTCAGAAGGCCAAAGATGACTCAGAAATTTAATCCCATGTCACGACCTGCCAGTGTGTAGAAAAAACTCCCCAGCAGTGGACATCATTGTCACAAACTCACTCAGCAGGTCAGGCCCTCTACTACTAAAGCGCCAACCTCTGAGCACAGTCCTGTGAACAGTATTACAGACACCGTAACCATCTTATCTGTTTTTGTGAGTTTGGATCAACCTTTGGTCTCAAGTTCTGGAGGGATTCAAACTGTGAACCTCCTGCTTGCATACCCAATGCACAGGCTCAGATATTTCTGTCTTCGGTGGGCCAGATATGTTTGCCTATGGGTACCTAACCAAGTATACAGAGATGACCCCTTAAAAACTTTAATAAAGACCTCAGATTTAAAATGCTTCTCTTTCCAGTTTGGTACCACCATTCAAGTTTATGTTTAGTATCTGCAATAACCATATACTTTTCTTACAACTAAAAAGAAGTCAAAGACAGACCAAGTAAGTTCTAAAAGAATTTTACTAAAATAGTTAAAAATATGTAAAAGCACAAACTACAGAACTCTTATATCACAAGACATACAAATCTTAAAAAAAAAAGGTTTAAACAGTGCAGATTCCTACTTACAGTACTTTGATTTGAAATCTTTCTAAATATCTGTTTACAAGTGCTCCAACGATCTTTCCTCAGTCAGAGTCTAGGTAAAAAAGTGTGTGTAAGTAAAACAGAGTATTCCTTAAACAACTGTATGGGACAACCCAATTTTTGTGCGAGGTCAGCTAGCTCCTCCTCTGTCAGATTATGCGTAAAAAAAAAATATATCTTATACAAAATATTACATTATGCAACTTCAGCATAATTCATGTCCTTCAAATGACACTTCTTTTGATCTCATAATGAGCTTCCTCCATCCAAGACATGAAAGCATCTATATGATTTCGCACTTCTTTGTAATAACCTGGGTTTTCCTTCCAACGTCATAAAATAGATATGTTATAGCAACTATGGTTGTAATTAACTCAGACAGACAGGATCCTTAATTAAGGCCTCATATGTAACACATGGTCTCTAAAAACTGAGTGTGTGTGAACTCACATGCTGTCAGCACTTTTCTAATGGCTTTCATCTTTTAGCTAAAATCTGGGGGGGGGATGATAAATGAGCTCATTCTGAGAGCACCAGATTTTTCAGCAGAGACAGTCAGTCATACATTTTATATTAAAAAAAAAAGATACAGCACTCAGAGCTGGCTGTCTACGTCACAATCATATTGTTAGCCTGTGGTGCATACGTGTGGCAGCTGTGGCGGTGGAGAATGTTATAATTGGTAATACCAGGCATACCATTTCAATGCAGTTGTACAAAGAAAATGGTCACAAGCTGTATAAATCATGAAACTGGCCTCAGACCAGCTTGTGTACCAAAATACCATGCATGTAGTAAAGCATGTTGGTGTGAACAGAAGCTACCCCCCCCCCGCACATGGATTTTACTGCCTGTGCGTGTTTTTTTTTTATTTTTGAAAATCGGGCTTCAGATGTCTTGAACATTTTTTTATTTAAAGGAAATATCCAGAAAACACTATACACCTCTTGCCAAGTGCACGTAGAGACTGTGACACACAGATTACTGGGAGCTTCCAATGGGTATGACAGCATGAGTTATGCAGTGAGGTGGTCTCCAGGAGAGAGTGATGGCTACAGCAGTGGTACCCCTTCGCTAGTTCTGACAGGCCCTCCATTACCAAACTAGCACTTCTAACCCCTTTGGTCCCCCACCACAGACAGCAGTCCTCATGGGGAGCCATGGGAGGTCTGTGAGGGCAATTCCTTATTTCTATTTTTTTTAGTAAAAATAGAGTTGACCCTAAGGAGATACAGTAGCTCTTGGCAGACTGACATATCCCACAGCCCTCAGCTTGCGTGGAGCAGGGGATCCACTCTTCACCAAGACTGAGCACCCTATTTGATTCTTGGGGTCTGAACAAGTTTCCCTCTGATCACTCACTGTGTCTGCACAGAGACCCACATGCACAGAGGACGTTAATCAGCATTAGGGCACAGAGTTATACAAACTAGGAAAATCTAAATCATGTGCATCCTAGTATTTTTCTTGATTAGGTCCTTATTGGGCCTGTAGTGCTTTATGTAAAAGAAAGAATAAGGCAACTGAAATAGACAGTCTAGGGGAGAAAGGTAAATTAGACGCTCTGAGGTTGCTAGCAGTGAAAGGAAATGGAAAACAAATCAGGAGCAGAGTGATCTACAGACTACCGGGTCAGAGTCAGGAGGCAGACAAGGAACTGGGAGAGATACTTAGGATGGCAACCTATTTAGGGAAGGTGGTACAGTAGTAGTAGGGGACTTTAATATGCTAGCTGTGGACTGCAAAGTGCCAGTTGTGGAATGTTCTAGGAAACAGTGCCTTGGTGGATGAATGCCAAGAGGAATTCTTAGTTCAGCTAGTCCAGGGTCCGATCAGGGGAAGGGGCTCTGCTGGGTCTGGTGCTCACCAACAATGAGAGGAACCAAACTGTAGCAGCCTTGGAATCACTTGGCTTCAGTGACCACAGAAGAGTGGTGCCAAAGATCCAGATATAAACCACCAACAGGGCAAACACAGTGAGGGCATTATTATTTAGTTTTATTTACCAGGTAAATGCACTAGACAATCAAGTGCCTTTTTTAAGGCACGACCTGGGAGATTACAAACAAAATTGATAAACAGGCAATAGGATATGCACAAAAAAGATATGTACAGGTTATACATAGTAATTCAACAGATACAGATTACAGGAAAAGCACAACAATAATGCATTAACGTAATGCATACACATTTGAATATAGCACAAATGACATGTGATTACATTAAAATACAAATGGTATAAGTAAAAATCAAACATGATTTGCAACACCAAGCAGTGCAAAACTAAGGGCAAGAGCAGGTTGCTGTCTTAAGAGGGATGCTCATGGTAGCTACTATGGAACAAGATAGCCAAGGTCGATTAACTAATAAGAAAAAAAAAGAAACAGCTGAGAGTCATAAGTTATTTTCAGGAGGGATTGAGTTCCACAACTTATGAGCAACCTATGCAAAGGAAGATTCCCCAAACATTGTAATGAGATTGGGGACAGATAGTGGGGCATGCTCACAAAACCTCAGTGGGTAAGTGTTTTGAGTAGGTTGAAGGAGTGAAGTCAGGGATAAAGGAAGGTGATTTGACAGAGTGCAAAATATAACACCTCCAATGTATGATCACCCAGTAAAGATGGAGGAAGCCAAGCAAGTCTAGCATACAGCGAGCCATGATGGGTGAGTTAATGGGATGCAAATGCATCTCAACAAATATCGTTATAAGTAGCATCCCACCTAAGAAGGGTAGATTGGAAGCAGCTGAGAAAACTGGGGCACCATAGAGGAACCTGGGATGCTGCATCACATGAGCAATGGCCAGTCAGGCATGAGGATTAAGAATATGGGAAAGAATATGGCTGACTTTGTATGAGACATCTATCATAGAATTTGCAGATTTACAGGCACCCATCACACAGGGTGAGAATTCAAGTCATGGGTTCATGTTGGCACCAAAGGTAGGTGAAGGAGGTGGCAGTGGGACCTAGAGCTTCATAGATAAGAGGGATGAACAGTGCCTCAACTAGAAATGTGCGAACTCCACAAATTTTGCTCCATGAAATATTTTGTGAAATTTGCGCATTTCATGAAATATTCTGTGGGTACGAAATGCGAAATTCCACCAGCAAAATTTTGCATGCAAAATGTGAAATTTCACCACTGGTAGATGAAATTCCACCATTCTTGGGCAAAATTCTGCATTTCTTGGGTGAGATTGTGCATTTTGCACCTGTGGAATATTTCTCAGAATGTGAACATTTTGCAAAATGTACCACCGACTGAAATTCCCAACTTTGCTGGCAAAATTTATCTTCGCTGCATCTATAGTCTCAACCTAGGGGTCATACTAAATAGCATGACTTGCATTTTGATTGTGTTTAGAAACAATTTATTTTCAGTCAGTTTTGTACTGACTCAGGAGTCCTTGGATAAATTTAGATTGATGATATCAATATTGTTGGAGCTGGAGTGGAGAACCAGATCATCAGCAGCAAAGGATGACAGAGCAATGGGACAGACACTGACTTATTTAGCTTATGTTCAAGGCAAACAAATAAGGACCTAAAATAGATCCTTGAGAAACCCCTAGAGGAGAATGAGAAGTTTTCTGAGAGGGAGGAGCTCTGACATCTATTTCTTAGGTAGTTTTTAAACCACAGGAGAGCAGTGGGTGAGATATTCATCCTAGTTAGCTTAAAGCAGAGCAGGGAGTTATCCACCAGATCAGGGGCCTTTGTTAGGTCTATAAAGACTGCACCTATGAGACCACACCTGTCCATGGCTGAGGCAACACTGTTCATGAATGTAAGCAGGACAGTGGTACTACATGTGTCTTTTCTGAACCAATGCTGTGTGTGTGAGAGAGAAGGTTATAGGAGGATGAACAACTGTTTAGCTGTGAGGTGACCATTTTTTAAAGTAGTTTGTTAAAGACAAGAAGAATGGTGATAGGTCTTCAGTTACTGATGTCTGATTTCCTTTCTTAAACACAGTGACTATGTGACAGGATTTCTACAGTTCCAGTACTACACCTGCAGATAGGGATACACTAAACAATCTGGTTATAGAGGATCAAGCTTATACACAGCAATTCTGAGAAATGCAATCTCAATGCCATCCAAGCCTACTGATTTGGACTCTGGTACTTGCTTTAGGAGTCTAGGAATCTCAGCATTTTGAGACCATTCAAAGTAAAAAGAGGAGAGTGTGGAGGAGCTGAGGAGTCATTCAGGGAGTCACTACTAGATGGCAATGGAAGTACAGCAGGAAAGGTCTTGGTAGAAGAGGAAATAGTAGTTGAAGGAATCCGCTATGGTGGCACTACAGTTGCAACTGACATCATGAAGAACCTTGTGAGAGGGTGAAGGATCATCTTTTAGGCCCAACATTTGCTTAATGTTCTTCCAGAAAAGCCTAGAATTATGGGCAGTGGAGTCAAAGAGCTGCTTACAATGGAGGCTCTTGGATACACTATGCATAAAATAGCAGATGGAGATAAGAATTTGCATATAGGAGTCAACATGTAGGGGCCCTCCAGAAAGGGTTCTGTCCCAGTGTAAAGATAATTGTAGGGAACCTAAGTATTTGTTGGCAGCAGCGTGTTTAAACCATCTAGATACTGAGCAGCCAGAACACAGCAATAAGTAAATGACAGTAGTTTAAGAATAGCAGTTTAACAAGAAAGATATGCCCATGTAAGTAGCCCCATAGCAGTTTACCCTATTGTTACTTACAACACAGAGTCACCAGCTGCTGGCTGCCTTCCATGGCTGGCTCCCTCAGGTAGACTACTTCTTGATGCCCTTTGTGTTGCAGCCCTTCATACTCCAGACTACAATGGGGAGGACCTCTAGTGGAAATGCCCTTTTTGGAGGATTGGGTGTTGCTCCACCACTCTCCAGAGCAGGCGGACTGATTGGTGGATGGAGATGCAAGGGGAAGAAGAACTGCAGACCAGCCTAGTTCTGCTTCAGGGGTGTTTGGCACTGTCAGGTGGGGGAAGGGGTGGTGGACAAGCCCCTCTCACTCCAAACAGCTGTTGGCCCAGCAGAGCTGTAGGAGCAAGTGATACTGAGATGCAGCAGACGGTCTTAGTTACAAACAGTTTAAGACTGGACCTATGGGATTTTAATAAAATGGATTTCAGTAAGCTGAGGGAACAGATGGAAAAAAGTACAAGGAGTATAGAGCAGGTACAGGGGGACAGACAAAAAGTGGAAAAATAAAAAAAGCAATTATAGAAGCAGCAGAAAGTTCAGTTCCAAAGGTGTCAAAAGGAAAAAGGTCAAGTGGTAAGAGACAAAAGGAGGGAATTTTTGAAGTACAAGGGAAGCCAACTGGAGAAAGAGTATAGGGAGAAGTACCAGGAGGCAACGAAGGTAACCAGTAGGAAGGTCAGAGAGGCCAAGACTAAGACGGAACTTTGGCTGGCAAAGGGAGTGAAGCGAGGGCGGGAAGGCATTCTTCAGGTACATCGAGGAAAAGTGTAAGATCAAAGGGGGTATAGCACTCCTTAAATATGAACAGTAAAACGCTTAAGACTCACTATTAACTGTATGCATCTTGCAGTCTCCTTTCCAAGCAATTTCTGTTGCTGAAGGTCTGTGGATTTAAATTTGTGCAGCAGACAGAAGCTACAGATTTTGGAACAAGCTGATATTTCTTATTTTCTTCAGCCGGTGAAGGTGGGTAAAGGCACCCAGGTCAAACTCAGATCAGGGCCATGGCTATAGCTACCCTCTCAAGTGAAATGCTCTGTTATGAAACCCAGAGCCAAGAACAAGCAAAATGAGTAAAAAGTCACTTTAGTGTCTCTCTACACACTTACAACAGAATTTCAATATGAGACATATTCTGCAATCATGGAGCTGAAAGTTCAGTTCCCAGATTTTGCTGCCTGAGTGGGAGAGCCTAAAAACAAACATGAGTCTCTGGAGAAAGGATTCCAAACAGCAGAGGCTTCTGGAATTGCCACAAAGACTTTTTGGAGGAAGGGTCAGGTAACTCGGGGAAGATCTGGGGAGGTTGGAGAGCTAATCAAAGATCTGACACCTGAGCTTCAATGCAAACAAATGTGATGCACATTGGGAAGAGGAACCCAAGAGTGCAATATGAAATGGAAGAAGTGATGCTGGAAAGACAATGCAGAAAAAGGACTTAGGGGCCATGATATCAGAGAGCCTGAACACAACAGTCCATTGCCACAGAGCCGTTGGCAAGGCAGAAAGGATGCTGGGTTGCATATGGAGGGTGATAAGCAACAGAAGTTGGGAGGTGATCTTCACACTCTACAGGTCACTGGTCGACCACGCCTGGCATACTGTGCAAGGTACTGAAGTCCATGCCTAAGGAGAGACTGCAAAAAGGTGGAAGGTGCAGGGCAACCAAGACAGTCCATGGCCCATGGGGCAAGACTCATGAGAAGCTGCAGGACTTGAACATGTACACCCTTGAAAAAAGGAGGGAAAGGGGCGATGGTCAAGACATGCAAGCATCTGCAATGGTTAAATAGTGTGGACAGCAAGGAACTTTTCTCCTTAAGTTCAACTGCAGGCATGAGTGGGGCTCACTTAAACTCAAAGGGGGGAGATTCAAAAGGGACATCCATAAGTACTTTTCCCAGAAAGAGTGGTGGACAACTGGAAGAAACCACTGGAGGAAATGATTCTGGCCTAAATAAGTGCACAGCTTCAAGCAGGGATGGGACAGGCATATGGGGTTAGTTAGAGAAGGGAGAGTAGAAACAAAGGGGAGGGACGGCCTTTAGGGCCAGTGCAGAGTAGTTGGGTAGGATGGGCAGACCCGATGGTCTGACAAGCCCTTTTCTGCCATCATTGTTTATTTATCTTGTATCTAAGTATCATGTATCTCTGTATCATGTTTCTGTTAGGCATGAGAGGGTGCTGAAGGACCTGACCTGAAATACTACCTGCAGGTACCTCTAAAATCCCCCAAATTACACTAAAACTACCCTAATGAAAAATGGGTAGTTGGTTTAGGCTGGGTAGGTACTACCCTGTTATACTACCCTATTACCCTTCCCTGACCATAACAAAAATGTGAAAAACTATATGTGACTGTAGGCTGTATTCTATTACACTGTTTGTTAGGTGCCCCAAGCCCTGTCATTTATGAAGTAGTTACAAAGGGCACAGCTGCTTTGATTGAGCCTGCTGCTGTTTCCAAAAAGTATACCCATGGCGGGCATTGCTGAGGTAGGTACAAAAGGCATAGTTACTCTGACTGAGCTTGCTGCTGTTTCCAAACACTATACCCATGGTGGGCATTGATGAGGCAGATGTGAGAGGTGCAGCTGCTCTGATTGAGGCTGCAGCTGTTTCCAAAAATTATATCCATGGTGGACATTAAACATAATAAACTGATAATTGAAAAAACTAAGAGTAGTGCTGGCACACGTGACTGGCATGGTGGCAGTGGTGATGGCATATTTTGTCAGTAGTACATGTCTAAGGAGAATTACAGTAAAACTGATGGAAGGTGATGCCAATGGAAGAAACTGCAGTAACAACTATGATACATGGCCTGTAAGTTATTAGCAACAGTCCTTCCAGAATTTGTGTAGTGCTCATACAGAGCAGGACAGAAACAGCATTTGACACATGGAACATGTTTCATGAGAAAACGTAAAAACAAAAAAGTGAATTCAGATTTAAATAATGGTGCCACCACTGTCAGAAATATGACAAACTTGCCTGCTTGTCCATGAATAGAGATGCAGCGAATTTTTAATCCGCTGGTGAAGTGAACGCGAAGTGGCCACTTCACGTTGGCGGAGCACAATAAAAGTGGTCAATGCAAAGTGCTCACTTCATATTATCAGTATTAATACTTTGCATTGCCATTATGCCTTAATGCAAAGTAAGGTGAAGTGACAAGAATAGGCAGCCCCCACATTCATAGGCTTACGGTACTGTAAGTCACATGCTTTAGCCAGGCAAGAAGGAAGTGAGTCAGAGAAGCAGTTTCACTTTTTCCTTTGCATTTGTAGAGGAGAAGGCTTTGTGGAGAGGAGAGCAGTTTATTTATTTTTTATTTTATTTAAACAGCAGTTTGGAAAACCTTTGAGCCATAGGCTCATTTACAAAAGGTACCTTGTCACAGTAAGACAAACAAAATACACAGTATAGCAGTACAACACATAAGTATAACAGTAAAATTAAGACATAGATACAAACAAGCTGGTACAGGTAGGATGGATGCAAACAATACCAGAGTTATATCATCCTTGGCAGCTAGTAATAAGCTTTGTCATAAGTATGGAGTACGGCTTTGACTAGTGGGAGTTACAGCATCGGTGTTAATAAGGTTGTTACGTAAGGAAAGTTTTGAAGCACGATATAGTTGGAGCCTGGAGATGGAGGGGCAGTGTGTTGAACCAGGAGGGGGCCCTAAAGCTGAAGGCTCTTTGGCCGTGAGAGGTCCTAGCTCTAGGGATAACAAGAGAGTTTTCCCAGAGGTCTGAGTATGAAAACTAGTGGGACAGAGTGGCGTATGGTGGTGGTCAATCCTGGTGGGGAAAGCCCAAGGAGGGTCTTTTGTAAGGGTACAGGTAAGATATTTGAGGCTCAATCGAGATCAAGTACCAGCGCTTTAGCATACAGTAGACAGGTGTGTGTCATCCTAGGTGCTCAGTAATTAACCTGCAGGCCTTATTCAGAGTAGTCAGGAATTTTATGGAGTGCGGTCCTGATCAGCAGCACCATACACCGGCAGTCCATAGTCCACTAGGGACAGGATGAGGAGGTGATCAAGTCGAAAAACCTCTGGGGAGGCAGTGTTTATACCGATGTAAGATGCCCAATCAGATATTAGTGGCAGTGGCTAGGGCAGCGATGTCATCCATGGAAGAGAGGAGGGGTCAAAATGGATCCCTAGGTATTTATAGGAGCAAACTTGTTCAGTGGAAATGAGGACCCAGAGTGAATGAGAGTTTGAAGTTGCAGGACTTGTTTTGGGGATGAGTGAAGAACATGGTTTTGTTTTTTAAGATTTATCACCAATCTATGTTCCTTGAACCAGCCCTCGGCTTCAGTGAAGGACTTCTGCAGCAGTCCTGGAGGCAGTAGGGTTACGACTTGAGGCAAAGATGACTGCATCATCAGCGTGCAATAGAATGTTCCACGAGCAAGAGTGTGGAAGGGTGTTAAGGTAAAGGGAGAATAGTAAGGGCCCAGAATGGAGCCTGGGAACCCCAGAAAAGATGGGACAGATGTCTGAGTAGGTCCCATTAATTTTACACACTGTGAGCGGTCAGACAGATAACTGGTGCACCAGGAGATAGGCCCAACAGCAAAACCAGAGAGACTAAGGGCATCAAGAAGGAGGGTGGGATACAGTGTCGAAAAGCTTTGAGAGGTCAATGAAGACAGCACCAGCCAGAGAACCAGTGTCTAAGGAGGAGTGGAAAGTTGGAGAACTCTAGGAGGCTGTGTTGGTACTGTGGCCCGCTCGGAAGCCATGCTGCTCAGGACAAAGGACATTGTAGGTGGAGAGGTAGTCAGAGATTTGAGAGGCCACCACTTTTTCCAAGGCCTTGGAGAGAGGAGAGAGAATGGAGATAGGTCGATAGTTACCAGCCACAGTCCTATCACCACCACCTTTAAAGATAGGGGTGACAGTGGCGACTTTCCAGGCAGTTGGACCCTTCCCCAGGCAAAGAGAGTGGTTGATGAGGCATGTGACTGGGGTAAGGACTGTGTCTAAGACCAGCCATAGGATACACGGATCAAGGGTGTCACTGCCTGTACTATTACTCTTGAGGGCAGTGACAAGGTGCGCCTAAGTTCTTGGGCAGAAACACGGCGGAGGAGAAAATAAGGGCTAGAAAGATTTACAGTAAGAGTAACTGACTGTCAGAAAGTGCTTTATTGCCTTTGTGTGAAGAAAGCAACAGCTTTTTTAAAAGCTATATCTTTATTTAGTTTTAGTATTGTGTTTGTGATTGTTTTTTTGGTAGTGAATTTTTTTTATAAGTTTTGTTTTGTGTGTGTGACTGTGTGTGTCAGTGTGTGTGTGTATGTCCGGGACTTGTGTGGCAAGGATGGACCCTGGAGAAGGAGAGTCGCTGGCCCATGGGCGCGGTCAGAGGAGGGGAGTGCAGACATGTGGGTGTGGTCGTGTGATGCTGGACCGTTCCCGACTCCTGGGTGTTGCTTCCCCCCATGGAAGCAACAGCAGCAGCAGAAGCACCAGTGCTACTGGTGGCTGCTGTGCATCCATCTTCTTCGCCACTACCATCACCACAGGTAGCAGCTGTAGGGGCTCCAGCAGCACCCCCTGCACCATCTCCACAGCCACAAGAGGTGCCCCTGGAAAACATAGGTGGTGCGAGGACTGTGTCTGCTCCTCCTCCACAGCTCCCCAGTGTAGGAGTTTTTTAACTCTGTGGGGGGAGACAGCACAGTTGTGGTATGCCATCTGTGTGGTGTGCTGATGCTCCGTAGCCCCCAGGGGATATATTTGGGGACTGGTGGCCAGTGCACCCACATGTTGAACCACCACAAGGCAGAGTGGAAGGCTGCCATGCAAGGTGCCAGGCGTCCACCTGCTGGCCCTTCTGTGGCAGTGGCTGAGGGTGCTGCTGGGGTCAAAGTTGTGCCTTACCACCACAGCAGGAGGAGGGTCAGTACAGCAGCTGCACCACCACCACCACAGTCACCAGCACCACCCTCTCCACCACCACAAATACCTGGATTTCCACCTGCAGTGGACCCCGCCACAGTCCCAGTAACAGAGGCCAACATCACCCTGGTGTGGGTGGCCCAGAGGAGAATAATCAGAGGGTTGGTGCTTTGCATCAGCAGATCAACACAATACAAGAACAGCAGCAGCAAATACTCACAATGCTGCACCTGCTGCTGGACCACCACGGCATTCCACGGCCACATTAAGGGATTGTTTTCTGGACCTCCCCCCCACCCCACTACTGTGTTGTACTGTTTTTGTGTATTTTTTCTTTGTTGTTGTTTAATAATACACATTTCCCTATCAGGGGAATCTTTCTTGCTCCACATAGTGCAGTACATTTCTGTGAAAACTGCCGGTAATTTGAATATAGTGTCACGTGACGGAGGAATTCCGGTTCTGAATAGCTGCCCACATTCAGCCCCCCTTCTCAGCAATGTTAGGACGTGATGCCAGGGAAAGCACGGGTGCCTGCTCATTACAGTGAATGTCCGATTGTCCGGCAGCTTTCGAATGTTTCTTTGTGTTATAATGAGTCAGTTTGTGGTGAAGCGTGTTGGCGCGTTTCGAGAAGAAACCTTGTTGGTGGAAGCGTTCACATTTCACTACAAAGTGAACACCTATAAATAACGGCTGTTGGGATAACTGCGGACATTCGACAGCAGTGAAGCATCGCCTGCATTCCCCTGGCATCACGTCCTGCGATGCTGAAAGAAGCGGGAATGTGGTATTCTGAATAAATTCTTCCGTCACGTGACACACTGCAATAAATTCTGGGTGGTTTTCTCAGAAAAGTATTGCACTATGTGAAACAACAATCCCACTAGATAAAACACCCACATATTGGTTTATGTGCATCTGCAAGTATGTAGCGTGGTGAATCTCTGTAAAAGCAGCTGCTGACAACCTGTTGAGAACTCTGACCTATATTTTTTTAATGCTATGTTACAACTTCCTTTAATTACATCCTGACTGGAATGATATGAGAATTTCCAGTAGTTGAGTCTGATGTACTACCTTTTTTCATGTGTGAAAAGAAAGGACATTCCTTTTAAATTGATGCTGACCAGGTCTTTGTCATTGTTTTCCTCTGTTTTTCTCCATGACATCAGTTAGTTGTTATTTTCACTTCTGTTGTAAATTAACAGTTATGTAGCAGGCAGTGTTTTTTGACACCATGGAACAATATTTATTGAAAAGCAGCTGCAAATAAATACAAACATGGTCAGAACAATATTGAAAGGTGTGCTCATTTTTTTTCATACATAAAGTAGTCAACTAAGTAAAGGAGACTGAAATTGTGAAAAGAAATCTATCATTCAAGTCACAACTCGAAGGTAACTAGTGGCTGTGGCGATGTAAAATAGCATAAAAAAGTACAGTTCAAAACTGTCATGACATTCTTGTAATGCTGCTTTAATTGATAATGTCAGTATGACATCATGAGCTCATAACAATCACACAACACACAAAATGCATCCCCAGAATTAATGGTGCACTCAATCATGCATGCAGTGTTGGCACAGAGTCCCCAGATTTTTTCTGCATGCCCAAAATGCATCCTCCTTGTGTGCAGAAAATTAACAAGTGGTAACAGAGTGAAATGGGAGGGTTTCAGCACATACAAAGTCCCCCAGAATTAATGGCGCACTCATTCATGCGTGCAGTGGTGGCACAGAGTCCCCAGATTTTTTCTGCATGCCCAAAATGCATCCTTTATGTGTGCAGAAAATTGATAAGTGGTAACAGAGTGAAATGGGAGTGTTTCAGTACATACAAAGTCCCCCAGAATTAATGGTGTACTCAGTCATGCACGCAGTGGTGGAACAGGTTCCCCAGATTTTTTATGCATGCCCAAAATGCAACCTCCTTGTGTGCAGAAAATTGACAAGTGGTAACACAATGAAATGGGAGTGTTTCAGCACATACAAAGTCCCCCAGAATAAAATGATGACCGTTAGAGTCCTGTTGCTAGTCTAATGTGTTCGGTGATTCGAGCAAATGCGATGTGATAATCTCAACTGGATGGAAGGTGCCCTTTGGCTGCACACTAATAGTAACTGGTGAATATATATATATATATATATATATGTTTAGTATTTTGTAGGTGAGGAGGTGGTTGACATGGACATGTATTCGTAGTATTGTTCTGTATCACAGGTCACAGAAACTGTTGGTGTGCACATTCCAGTGCTCAATGAGAATTGTTTGCGTTGAAATTGGAAATGGATAACTCTCAAGCACATGAAGGTAAGTATTTTTTTTGGCGGGGTGGGGGGAATCATATTTGCAGGTTTGTCTTTAATGGTTTCTTATTTTGTTACTTCTTCACAGATTTTGTCTGCATCCTTCTGGAGTCCGGTTGTTAATGATGGTCATGGTCATCTAATGAAATTACTTCTGCATGTTGCATGTGTGCCCAATCACAGGGGAGGGGGTGCCTGATGTTGAAGAACTTTTTTGGATAAGGCCACTTTGGCAGAACAACAAAGCATCTTGAAGTTTCCTAAAAAAGAAATGAATGATTTCTTACAACTTAATTGTTATTTGTCCCTCCCTGGTTATCAGTCTCAAGACAAGTTACATATCATACCCACATCTTGTCAACTAACACAACCTGTGTGCAATATTTGCTGCAGTCTTTCCAAAACAATAAAATGGATGAAATAAAATCTTCATACTTACCAGAATGGATTTCATAGATACATAGATACACAGATAGTGTCTGCAGATAAGGGCCGATGGCCCACCCAGTCTGCCCATTTGAGCTTGTAAGTTCAGTTTATGGTTTCCTAGAAGCCTGTTGCCCCTTACTCCTGACCTCCAGAATTCCTTTATGTCTATCCCATGCATTCTTAAATCCTGTGATTGTTTCAGCCCCAACCACTTCCTCTGTGGGGTGTTCACTTGTCCACCACCCATTCTGTGAAAATTCTTCCTCCGTTTCCTCTGAATTGTCCTCCCTCCAACTTCATCCCATGCCCTCTAGTCCTGGAACATCTTTTTCGCTTAAAATAGTGTATTCGTGCACCCTGTTCCTCCCTGTACGATACTTGTATGTCTCTATCATATCCCCTCTCTCCCTCCTCTCCTCCAGGGAGTACGCGTTCAGTTCCTTCAACCTGTCCTCATAGGACTTGTGATGCAATCTATGTACCATCTTTGTTGCCCTCCTCTGAACCTTCTCTACTTTGTCTATGTCCTTACGTAGTAAGGTCTCCAGAACAACACTGTACTCAGGTGGGAGCCTCACTAGTGTCTTGTATGGTGGAATTATGACCTCTCTTTTTCTGCTGGTGATACCCCTGCCTATGTGTCCAGCATCCTATTTGCTTTACCTGCTGCCTTGTCACACTGTTTCCCTACCTTGGAGGTCATCAGGGATGATAACCCCAAGATCCCTTTCCTGCATGGTGCATGCTATATCCTCACCCCCCAACTGATATATTGTGCCAGGGTTTTTGTGCCCCATATGCATTATCTTGCACTTCTTTGCATTGAATTTCAACTGCCAAACCCCTGACCATTCTTCAAGTTTCTACAGGTCCCTTCTCTTGCTGTCTACACCCTCTGGTGTGTCTACTCTGTTACAGAGCTTTGTGTCATCAGCAAACAGTGAAATTCTGCCTTTTAGGTCCTGCGCAATGTCACTGATGAAGATGTTGACTAGGACTGGTCCCAGCACTGATCCCTGTGGTACCCCACTGGTCGTTCTTCCCTCTGTGGAGTGACAGCCATTTACTACCACCCTCTGTGTCCTGCTGCCCAGCCAGTTACCTACCACCACTGTCCTGCCCACCCATATTCCCCAGTTTATGTAATAGTCTTCTATGTGGCACAGTGTCAAAGGTCTTGCTGAGTCCAGATAGGCCATGTCACTGCCCTCCCTGATCCACCTCCTTGTCACCCAGTCAAAAAATTCAATGAGGTTGTTCCAACATGGCCTCCCCTGGTTAAACCATGCTGCCTTGGGTCCTGTGGTCCATTGACAAGCAGATGTTCCACCATCTCTCCTTCAGTAGTGCTTCCATGATCTTCCCACTACCAGGTGAGGCTGACTGGTCTGTAGTTCCCACTTCCTCTTTGTTCCCACTTTTGTATAAGGGACTACATCTGCTGTCCTCCAGTCTTTGGGTACCTCTCCTGTTCCAGTGATCAGCTAAACAGGGTAGCCAGAGTTCAGCCACCACCTCTCTTAGTTCTTTAAGGACCCTAGGGTGCCCATCCTCCCATTACTTTATCAACTCTTATTACTTCCAGTGCCTTCAGGACCCTTTCTCGTGTAAAGAGACTTGTTCCATTTCTGCACCATTCTCACCCATTGTACTCCTTCAGACCCGTTACCTCCTCTTCCTCAGTAGAGACTGAGCAGAAATACCTGTTCAATATGTCAGCTTTACTGTTGTCATCCTCCACATGACCCCCATCCCCTCTTCAGTCTCACTATTCCTCCCTTTGTCTTTCTTTTTTCACTTATGTACCTGTAAAAGGTTTTGTCTCCTCTACCCACTGATTTTGCAATGTGTTCTTCTGTCTGAGCTTTGGGTTCCCTTACTGACCTCCTTGCCTCCCTTTGCTTCTCCTGATATTTCTCCCTATCCCCTTCTGCCTGTGTCTTTTTGTATTGCCTCAATGCAATCTTTTTGGCTTTCACTTTCTGTGCTACCTCTTTGGAAAACCATAATGGTCTCCTCTTCCTTTTCCTCTTGCTAACCTGCTTAATGCATAATTCTGTTGCTCTTGTGATCCCCATTTTAAATAATGCCCACTGTTCCTCAACCCCTGATTCCTGTCCCATTCCCCTTAATACCTCTTTCAAGTATCTCCCCATTTTCCCAAAGTCTGCCCCCCTAAAATCCAGGATACGTGTTTTTGTGTGGTTTGGTTCTGCTCTTTCTGTGATTTCAAACCACAATGACTGGTGGTCACTGGTCCCCAGATGCTCCCCTACTGTTACCCCAATCACACTGTCCCTGTTTGTGAGCACAAGGTCCAGTATTGCCTTCTGCTGAGTTGGTTCCATGACCAGTTGCTTGAGGAAGGCACCCTGAAGGGAGTCCAGGATAAATCTTCTCCTAGTTGATGCTGCTGCTGGGATGCTCCAATCCACATCTGGAATATTGAAGTCTCCAACCAGTACTACCTCACCCTTGTCTGCCATCCTTTGGATGGCTAGCATCAACTCCCTATCTGTTTCTTCCTCCTGGACTGGTGGTCTATAGACCACACCTGTGTGGATTATGGCCCATTTTTCCTTTCAAACCCCACAGTATCTCTCCCCATTTGTTCCTCCTGGATCTCTGTGGCCCTTATATCATTTTTCACATACACTGCCACTCCTCCTACCTTCCTACCAGCCCTATCTCTTCTAGTGTTGTAGCCAGATATGGCCATCTCCCAGTTGTGGTTATCATTGCACCAGATTTCAGTGATGGCCACAATGTCCAGGTCTGACTGCACCATGACAGCCTCCAGATCTTCCATCTTGTTGCTAAGGCTCCTGGCATTGGCACACATGGCTTTCATGATTTTGACCTCCCTATGCTGTTTCACTGTTCTACTCCAGCCCCTTCCTTGGTTGTTCTTTATCCCTGGTTCTCCTGCTGTCTGCCCTTCTGCTGCATTTGGCCCCTTTTCTGCCTATCCACCTCTTGGGCACTAATCTCCATCTTTTGCACACTGCTTTGTAGAGATAGCCACTCCTCTGGTTCACTGGTTCCACTGCTAGCTGTGGGGGGTGAGCAAGTAGGTACCCTCCTTGCTGGCCTGCCACCATCTTTGCTAGTTTAAATGCTTGTCAATGTAGCATTTAAACTTATCATTGAATGCTTTGCTTCCCCTCCAGGATGGATGCAGGCCATCAGGCTTGAACAAACTCCATCCTCCAGGTGGGTCCCCAGTCACCAATGAATCAAACCCTTCCATTGCTGCCAGTTCTTCAACCATGAGTTAAAGTTCCTGGTGCATGCACCCTATCTCTCCTTGCCTCTCACAGGTAGTACTTCTGAGAAAGTGACAGAAGTAGCTACTTGTGAGACCCTCCCAATTTCCTAAACTCTTCCTGAACTTCCTTTGGCTCCCCCATTTGCCAGGTCATTAGCACCTAGGTGTATAATGACATCAGCTCACCCTCCCATCTTGCCTTCCCAGTGATCCCCAGGATCTTCCTTCCATCCCTCCATGCCGTGGCACCTGGTATGCACCTCACCTCCCTGTCCTCCCCTCTTTTGTTCCTAGCTGGATCCCTCTTATGATGGAGTCCCCCACCAGGATTCCTTCTCCTCCTCTGGGGTCCACTGCTGTCCCCTGGGGTCACCTCCTTGGCTAACCTCACATCCTTTCCTTCCACTTCTCTGGGTACCTCTATTTGGTTGTCCCCATTTGCCAGTGTGGGCATATGAGTTCTTGAGTGGAATAGGATCTGGGATGTGCCTCTGCCTGACTGCTCTAACCCTCCCTGAGCCCACTGTCATCCAAGTGCTCCTCGTTCTTGGCATCCTTTGAGGCAGTTGCATTGGACTGGGTGGTCTCTGGACAGGGGTGATAGTACTCCTGACCCAGTTTACTTCCACTCTGAGTCTGGCTACCTCATCCCACAGTCCAGAGAGATGCATGCAGATAGGGCAGCACCTCAGTATCCAGAAGGTCTGCCTGAATATGGCTGCCCCACAGCCACTGCATTGCACCACTCCCCACATTATACTGCAATTATACTGCTGTTCCACTACTTGTCTGCTACTGAAGCTCTCCTAGTTCCCTATTTATTAATTTACTGTCCTAAAAATCCTGCCTCTGATCCTCAGATACTTTTCTTTTTATATGGATATTCCATAAGTTCCTCTCTGTACAGTACAGCTGCAAGACCAATCCAACCGAGTTTTAGTGATGGAGACTTTTTTGTTAACCTGGAAAAAAAAAAAATTAAAAACAAAATAAGTGTACCATATGTGTTTTACCATTGCGGCTCTGAAAAGCTACAGAAAACAAACATACAACTAAAGGAAGTTAAACAGCGTAACAAACATGAGTACACATGCTCACTTTATGGTTTAAATTTTAAGAAGCTTCGTGTCTCTGGCTGATGGATGTGGTGGTCCAGACAGACTGATGCTCAGTGGTGGCAGTGGCTAACATCAGTCCTGGTGCTGGTGGTCTGGGGGGCAGACAGACTCATGCTCAGTGGTGGCAGTGACTAACATCAGTCCCGGTGGTGGTGGTCCAGGGGCCGGACAGGCTCATGCTCAGTGGTGACAGTGGCTAACATCAGTCTCGATGGTGGTGGTCCAAGGAACAGACAGACTCATGCTCAGTGGTGGCAGTGGCTAACATCAGTCCTGGTGGTGGTGATCCAGGGGACAGACAGACTCATGCTCAGTGGTGGCAGTGGCTAACATCAGTCCCAGTGGTGGTGGTCTGGGGGTCAGACAGACTCATGCTCAATGGTGGCAGTGGCTAACATCAGTCTCGGTGGTGGTGGTTGTGGTCTGAGGTGGCACACCGCCTTTTAACAACTTCAGTTAAAACCTGCCAACATTAACCACATCATCATCCTCATAAAGAAAGCTTCCCTCACAGTCATCCATGTCTGAAGTCTGACCACTGGGAAATTCTTTCTCCATTGTGTCATCATCTACGTCAGTGGTGGGCCGTTTCAGACAGTCACTGCCAGTGCCACCAGGATGGTCCATTTCCACATCACCAAAACCACCATCACTACTCCGGGGTACAAATACCAAAGTTGCAGTCTGTGCTGGTATGTGCCTCTCATTCATTTTAATGAACGTTAGCAAACTAACATTTGCAGGAGACAGGTTTGTCCGACCATCCCTGACTATTGCATCTGCTGAGCTGAATACCCTCTCAAAAATTACACTGGAGGGTGGACATGTGAGGTACTTCAGTGCCACTGCAGTTAGCTCTGGCCATTCACTTACCTTTCCACTCCAGTATAAAAGAGGATCTTCAGTTATTGTCAGATGCCTGTTTTCAGACAAATATGACTCAACCATTCTCTCAGCTGCACTAAGTCCAGTCATTGATGCATTATCCTGTTCTCCCAAATCATTTATTTCACAAATACCCTCTTGGGACAAAGCCTCCCAAAGCGGCCTGATGCCAGCCACTTTGGATGACAGACCACCTGGAAATGCTGTCCCCTTCCCCTTGCAGGATATGCTTGATAGTCCTACAGGTACACCTTCAGCTGGATTATGCTGCTGAGGTTTGCTGACCTTGGCACGTGACTTCTGTGCCCCATGAACCAAGCGCACCAGTTGACCACTGATATTTTTTACCTGTTCAGGCCTTCCCTCCAGTACTGATGCAATTCCACGTTTGAATCGTGGGTCCAGCATTGTTACTATGGCAAAGTTGCCACTACACTGAATGCTCACAATGTGATGATTCAGGTCGAATACTGTCAGCATGTGTTGCAGCAACATACTGCTACCGCCGTCTCCGGCAACATCAAGGCCATGCTGTACATTCACCAGTGTCTGCCTCAGCACCTGCAGCAGTGGAATTTATTGGCTAATGGAGGCAGACTCACCACTCACTGCCTGTGTGGCATGTTCAAAAGGCAGCAAAATTGTTATTACAGAGTCCATGAGGTGCCACTGTTCAGTTATAGACATGGAGGCCCCAGAACTGTCACGGGTAGTGTGCATCACAAGATATTCTGAGATGGGTTTGTATTGCTCATACAACCTCTCTGCCATGTTAAAGTGGAGTTCCATCAGGTGACAACTTCCAGCTTCAAGCGGTGCTGAGGCAGGCTGTTTTGTATCTGCAACTGCCGCAGTTAGTCATGGGCCTTTCCAGATCTTGAAAAGTGAGAGCAGATACATCATGCAACGGTCAGCATTTCCTTTACATCAGGGTGCTGCAGAAACTCCTGAACCACAAGATTTAAACAGTGGGCCATGCATGGAACACAAAAAAAAAACCACACACCATTCGTGATGCATTTCACCACATTTGACCCATTGTCACTTGCTATGAACCCAGCTCTCAGGGACAGATGGTTTAGCCGTTTGTCAATTTCACTCAGTACCACTTCCAACATGTTCTCACCAGTGTGTGAACAGGTCACATTGAGCATAGCTATTGTTGCATGCTGTCAAATTCCTGGAAGATTGCTGCTGCGACAATCCACCTTACTGCACTGATTATTCACACTACCAACATCACAAACAACCCCTGGCACCTGTGCCCAGTGTGCAGTTATACACAAATATAAACTCCCTGCTGTTTTACCACTTGCCCACATATCCATACTTAAATGGATGAATGGAGAGGAGGAATGTTAAAGGGCATGTCATACTGAGTCGGACTTAGTGTGGAATAACTCAGGGACAGCATGGATAGAAAAGTATGTCCTGGATAAGACTTTCCATTTTGGACAGGCACATGCAGCAAACCACTGGAACCCAGAATTCTCCACAAAGGAGAAGGGCAAAAGATAAATTGCCAGCATTTCTGCTACATCAGCATTAAGTTCATGTGACACTGTATGATTCGGGAGATACTACAGCTTATGCGCAAAAACACTCTGTAACGTGGGCAGACTTAAAAGTTTTACATGGGGTGTGATCACAAATAGCTGTGCTCTGTGATGAATGGCATTGGCAAGGGGTGGAGTGTGGACATTTGATGAAGACGGTTGCACAGGTGATGATGACAAACCCAGAAATGCAGTTATTTTGCCAAATTTGCCAACCAGGGTTGATGTACCACTTGCACTAGACACACTGCATTCACCACCACCACCACCACCACCAAAACTGCTACTCTCACCAGCACTGGACATTTCAAAGTCATTATGCTCCTCCACCTCATCATGCCTGTAGTAATTCTCTGCTGTTATTACCTCACTACTGCACACGTTTAATTTATTACTGGACTTAACAGTCATGGAAGGGGATAACATGCTCGCTATGGTTGCTGGTGATGGGGGTGTATGCCCCACTGTGGTATTAGCTGTCAGCTTGTGCTGGGTCCACAGTGCCAAATGCCTATTCTTAAGATGTGTATGCTGTCCTCCTGCGCCCCCATGGCTCCCCTTTTAACCTCGACTCACACGCACATGGCAAACCTGGCAGATTGCAACTGACTCATCATTTGCATCTTGAACAAAAAAATCCCAAACAAGGGATTGTGATGCTCTTCTTTTAACATGTCCATGATGTGGCTTATTTAAGTCCGTTATTTTAAGCACTGAAGTGGGGGGGATACGTGATGTTTCGTGACTGCACACCTGGACTACAACTGACCACCACGACTACCTATCATATTTATTACTGGGTCATCATCATCAACTAAAACTGGTAAATCACAGGTTTTCACGGGGAGAATTCCTGCAAACAGAGTCAGACACAACCACTTTGAATTTCTTTTTCTCCGGTTCCCAACTGGGGTTAATTACATCATCATCATGTTCATCAACGTCACACACATCCACATCTTCTGCTTGGATGCTAGCTTGTGGACTGCATGTTGCAACAACAGCAACATCATCGTCATCATCACATTCATCATCAGCATCTACACCACCATCACCTGATATTTTGCACCACATATGAATCACTGCATGGAAAATGCGTGACATTAACTGCACGGTGGATGGAATATCACATTGTATGCTATCATTGACATGATTATCAGAATCCTCAGGTTCAGTTACTGGGATGTTACTGGGAAGTATGACATTATCTATGCTGCCACTCACTTGCACTGCTTCACACTCAATATTTTTGGATACGGTACACTGGTCGAATTAGAACTTGATGCATCAGTACTAATACTACCACCACCACTAACACCTGTAACACTAACACCACCAGCTGGGAAAACATAATCTCCTCAAACTATGAGTGAAGTTACTGATTGGGCTGTAAAAAACATTGCAGGAGAAATACCTTTCCTCACATCAGCAATGCACTTCTGCGTCTGTGTACTACCACACCCACAGACTATCTTACTGCCAGTGTTGCCATGGCAAGAAACAGCTTTGATGGCACATCTCTTTGTGCGCATTTTGGGGGATCAACCACAATATTATAACCAAATTTAGATTTTGATACATTCACTCTTTGATTGGGGGGATGATGGATATGAAGTCAAAAAAAAACAACTGTAGCTTCAGCAACAGATAAGAGACTAGTCTGTCATGCAATGAAAACAACTTCAGTAACCAGTGGTGCTGATGAGGTCACAAAAACAATCCAATCTGGTAAAAAATTCCTTTTGCCGGTGGGGGTGGGGGGAGCACTGACTGCAGACTTTTAATGCAGTACAAGCAGCAAAACAAAGGACAGATACCACGATCGCAGTACAAAATCAGGCAGCTGCAATGGATAGCAGTTTCACACTGCTGCTCCTGCAATTACACTAGTCTGTGGCACAATAAAAGGTGTATTATTTGATGTCACACAACACTGACACACACACACACACACACACACACACACACACACACAGAACAGTTTGTCTACAATGCTTAACGAGTAATGCATAGCGAATTCAAAAGTTCAGTAATATGCCACATATTGTAATGTAAACAACCCGAAATTATGAACTGCTGCACCAGATCGACACAGCACACAATCATCAAGAACATTTCAACAATTACTGACAATATTACTGTGTGTATATCAACACAGTCAGTTATATAACAAACATATAACCAAAAAACAAAGAAATCACTATTTCTCTAACTTAAGTCTACCTACACCACAGATACGCCCTTCCCCCAAAGCACAATTTCACTGTCTTTCACTACACACACTCAATGTTGTACATTAACATTCAAAATCCACACAAAAACAAAAATGCTTGATGATATGAGCACAGGAGGGTTTCCTGCAATCGATAAACTAAAGTCTGAGCCCCCCCAAAAATGCAAAAACTCTTTTTTAACAGCTTTTAGAAGGTTTCAATCACAGACAGCTCTCAGAGCACACTGTCTCCTACTCCTTCCTTCACATACTACCCCGAGCTGTGGCTGTACAGATCAATATAGAGCCCATATGACCTGAAATCTCATGAATCACTGCAAAATTCGCCTTTGGAGCTCAAAAACAAGGCAAAGTGAGGCGAAGTTCATTGTTCTCAATGCACTTCACCTTAAAATTTGGTGGAGTAGTGGTCTGGGAAGGCGGAGTAACGTGAAGTAATTGTTTGCAATGGACTTCGCGTTACTCATTATAACGTGAAGTACTCCGCTTCACATTGCGGAGCACTCCGCGAATCCGCCTTTGCTCCTCGAATCACTTCGCAGAGTGGATTGAGCCCACTTTGCCCACCACTATCCATGAACTGTTTGTGCCTAAGGCAGGATTTATGTCAAAAGGACAACTGCAACTGCTGAGAGAGAGAAGTGTTAGCAATGTTAAAACATTTGGCAGTACGCCACTTCACACAGGATTTTCTATTTGTTTCATACACAACCTAATCATCATATTCAGTATCACTGTTTGCAGGCTGTTCATGTTCAGGGTCCGAATTGCATAATTCAGGGTTTGGGATGACTGGAAATTATCAGCATTCATTTTGAGAAATGTAAGCCGTTCCACATTTACAGGACTTATCAGTGTTCTTTGGTCAGTGACTATTCCTCCAGCTGCACTAAATATGCGTTCTGAATATAGGTGTGAAGGTGGATGACTGAGGTAGATTATTGCAAGATTTGCTGGATCTGGCAATATTGTATTTAATTTCTAATAGAGTAATAAATCTGCCTCAAGACCAATCACAGTTTAATCTGCAAAATACCCCTATATCATTGTGCTGCTTGAAACGGTTACCAATCTGGCAGATAAACCAGCTGCACTTTCTGTACAGGATATTAGTCCATGTTGTTGCAGGTGACTCAGAATTGATTTGCCTCTCTGACCCTGAACATAGGATGCCCAAGACATAGCTGTAGATATTCTTTCCCTTGCTGATGACACTGGTGATTGTGAAAAATCTGTAGATGCGCTACTGTCTGTGCCAGAGGCCCACTCTGATGGTTCGGCCGAGTTTGACAGCTCTACTTCAGTTAATGATGTTGGTGAGGCAATGTCACATTTGGTTAGCAGAAGATCTTTCCAATACTCAATGTCTTCCTCTGTAGGAAGGATGGCTTCAATTTTGCCCTTAAAGTGGGGATCTAGCAATATAGCCAACACATAGTTGTCATTCTTAAACATGGCATTTATTCTCTGACTTGTAGACAGTCTGAGACTCAAGTCATCTGCCAGCATAACAGCAGAGCTGTCTTCTTTTACTGAAAGTCTTTCTGTATGTCATACTAACATACTATGCCAGCAGAATAGGCCATATGGTCTGTGGAGTCTGTTTGTGCCTCAGGACCTTGGTTAGGTACTGAGGCATTCCCTCACCCTTCTTTTCTCTTGTCTTCCATCCCGGCCCACCCCTGTTTCATCCCCATTTTGTTCCTGCCCCACCCTCTCTTGAACCCCTCCACCATAGAGGCCAGAACCAGCTTGCCAGGCAGCGCATTCCAAGGTTCCACCACCCTCTCAATGAAGTACCTCCTCCTCCTTCCCCTCTCATCCTTCCTCCTTCCAACTTAAACCATGCCCTCTGGTGATGCACCCCTCCTTTAGTCTAAAGATCCCCTCCTTGTTTCCCCTATTAATTCCCTTGAGGTAGTTGAAGACTTCAATCATATCCCTTCAGTTCCTCCTCTCCTCCAATGAGAACAGGCCAAGCTCTTCCAGTCTCTCCTCATCGTCAGCACCCCTAATCCCCTTATCATCTTCATTGACCTCCTTTGGACCATTTCCAGGAGTTGTTTGTCCCTCTTCAAGTGAGGCCACCGGAACTGCACACAATACTCTAGGTGTGGCCTAACCAGGTCATTGTACAGTATGTCATCAAGGAAAATTTGAAGAAATCTTACTTGAGGAAAGAATTTTACTCAGAGTTGCACTGTCCAAACTGACATGTAGTAGTAGTAAGCAGTAATCTTCTTTATTCATCAGAATAAGGGGAAAAACATTCAATTGAGTAAAGCTCATTTTCAATGAAGTCCCAGGTTTTAAGGCAACAAGCATCACAAATCAATAATCTATAAATAGTACAGTATAAAATATCAAACATACAAACAATGAGAATCAGTCAACATCGCATTCATTACAATGAGAAATACTATTAGACCTGTTCAGGTACCAATTACTCAGATATAAGAGATGAGTCATTTAGTTCCATGGAAACTTAACAGAATCTTGTTCCACAGTGTAGCTCCACTGTAAGAAACAGAGGACCTGCCAATATTTAGATTACATCTAACAGTAAAATATTGTACCCCAAAAGCTGACCTCATGTTATATTCAACACTTCTCTTTGGGAACAACTCAACGATGTAAGTAGGGGCCTCAGATTTCTGAATTTTATACATAAATTTAAGAAGATGTAAATTGCTATGTGAACAAGGTTTAGGCCAGTTCAGATTACTAAATAATACACATCTATGGATTCTGTAGAGTACCTCCAACATAAAACATGCAGTTTTATGGAACATTAAATCCATTCCATTCATCAGAGTGCTGGAAGCTCCACCATAGAGAATCTCCCCATAGTCTAATACAGTCATTAATAAAAGAATTAACTACATTTAATCAGACATCTCTGGTCAATAAGTTTTTAAATCTATAAAGAGACCCCAACTTCCTATTCATTCTCATGAGCACATTTTCCATATGAAAGGACCAAGTCAGGTTACAGTCTTACCATAACCCTAGGTACTTATACTGGGCTACCTCCTTTATATCAATACCATCTAAGGTGTGAATATTCAAACATGGGTTCAATACTTTAGACTGTTTGTTTCTAAACAAAAGGACCTGATTTTTTAGGGTTTAAAGTTAAACAATGTTTAGTAAATAATTCCTGGGCATGATCAAATGCTGACTTCAATTTGGTCCAAAGTTTGACCTTCAGTGTATAGAATATTATGGTGTCATCCACATATAGATGGTATTTAGTATCAGGGACATAAATTTTAGACTCAATAATATAAATATTAAATACTAGAGGCCCCAAAATTGACCCCTGCGGGATGCCAGAGGAGATGTTCATTAATTTAGACTTAAAGGGGCCAATTTCTACAAACTGCTTTCTCACATTTAGATAGGAAGAAAACCAATTAACAGCCTGAGAGGACTAACTGATCCATCTGAGCCTGGTCAGGAGGACTTGGTGGTTTAAAGTATCAAAAGTTTTGGAAATATCTATAAACATAGCTCTTACCGTTACTCTCCTGTCCAGGCTCAGATGCAAATCAGTGACCACTTTAACCAATGCAATTTGAGTGATGTGTAATGACCGAAAACCAGAATGATAAACAGACATGTTTTTATTCAAGTCTAAGTTGATTAGAGTTGATTAGAGATAATTCTCTTAAAAATCTTTGAAATCTGTGGCAGGAGCAAGATGGGCCTATAATTGCCCAGCATGCCCCTATCCCCAGACTTGAAGATAGGCTTTACTCTTGCAATCTTCCATTCTTCATAAAATTCACCCTAGGAACAAGATACATTGAAAATGAGAACTAAGGGTTCAGCTATAACGGGGCGGCATACTTCAATAGTCTAGCAGTAATCCCAACAAAACCAATTGCCTTAACTGTACTCAGCCCCAACAACTCAGTTCTCATCTCTTCAGGCAAAATAAATTTGAAACTGAATACATCAGGGCACCCATTCCCTGAAACCCTAATATTCTTATAATTTGTATGATCAAAAAAAGACACTCCTGTCAGATACAGAGGAGACTACCTTACTAAAGTGTGTATTTAATACATCCACCAGTTCCTCCCCAGATGTAACTTCAGCTCCATCAACCGTGATTTTATTCACATCAGACTGTTTATTTTTCCCTGTTAAATCAGAAATCATCCTCCAGAATAATCTAGGTTTCTGTTTTTGAGTATTATTCAATTTTGTCTAACATACTCTCGTTAGGCTAGCCTAATTTTAGTTGTGTAGGCATTTCTGGCTTGCCTATATAAGCCCAATTGATGTCCTTCATGGATTTCTTTGCAATTTCCCATCTTCGGTCTCTTAGTTTCCTAGCTTTGTGTAAATCAGTGTTAAACCAAGTATTTCCCCTAAATTTAGCCTTCCTGATGCTCACTGGTGCATGCCTGTCACAACTTTTAAAAATTCATCTAAAAAATATTTCAATGCATCCGTTGCTGTAAGGAATTAAATTTAACCTAGACCAATTAACATTTTCTAAGTCTATCATAAATGATATGTAATCAAATCGTTTAAGGTTTCTCCAGTACACCTTATAACCTAAATTAGGTGCATTTATATTAGTTCTGGTGGCATAGATCAATTGATGTTCTGAGAAGGACTCAGACATTACTCCATAAGCTGAATAATATCAGGGAGAATTGATAAATATAGTAAGACATCACGTGTGACAGCCTTAAATGATTCCAATCAGGTGATCAAAGATTAAAGTAGACTCCAACTGCTGGAACTGAGCATGATGTTTACTTGATTCTGCATGAAGTAGTCATGTACAGCTTTTTCTGTTTAAGAAGTCTTTCCAATTTGTAAAATGTAGAATTCCAGTGGGTTGGAACTTCTTGCTTTGATGTATGCAGTGGTAAGTTGTTTGACCTCTGCAGCCCCTTAAGGATTTTTTGTTCTTTCACACAGTGCTTGAAATGCTCACATATTTACAGTACCTAGCAAGACCTAACAGGTTTTCAATATTTCTGTTTCCATTTACTGTAAGAAATTATGGATGAGATTTAAACAACATGCAAACAAGGTATGTGTTGGTGGTTGCCATATCTAACAGCGTTGACTATTTTTATTTTATTTTTATTTATTTGTACAATCAGAAATACACCTTTGTGCTAAGAAGCTAATTTACAAAGGTTTCTTGTCAGTGCAGAGGTTATATAAAGAATCAATTAGTGTTCCACATACTGTAGCAGCATTAAGAAGCCTTGTCAGGTACAGAGGTAAAATACAAAGGGGAGATATGAATACAGAGTCTGGAAGGTTTTGCATCAAAGTCCTGCAAGTAGAAGAAAACACCCAGTGAAGTCTGATGACAGTCATAGCCGAATCCTTTAGTGAGAAGGATGTTTCAGCCTGGCTTAAACTGGGAATTGCTGGCAGACAAAGTAGGTAATCAGGTAGTTCATTTAGCCATAGGGGTGTCACCAGGTGTGGATTTAGGATAACACAATTTTAAGCAGACCACAAACCCAGTTCATAAAAAATGCAAGGTTGCATTTATCATTTTGTTTTCAAGTAAAATATACAGAAAGCAAAATGGTAAGTCAGACAACTGCTTAGCTTCAACAGTTTCTAAGGCTTTTCTTCAGCCTAACAGTGTGAAAGCATGCATTACAAGGAGGTCTTTCACCTTTCTCTGTCAGTATGTAACTGACCACCCTATTTATCCTTTCAATACTGAGGTAGGGCTTTTTATAAGCTCACTACAAGCTGGAAATATTTTCCACTGCATTTTGATTAACAACAGACATAACATAAAACTAACCACTAGGGGCCACTGTTGTTCCATACAGAACAGTTATTTTGCAGCCACCTGGAGCACATTACATCACTTGTTTACAACATTGTTAAAGGAAAACTCCATGTTAAAATCAAAAAAGAAATGTAGTTGTAGACGTGTGGGTCCCAATAAACAGATTGTACAACCAGATTATGATGCATAAAAAACGCATACTTCTGCATTTATCATTTTATTTAGAAAAACACAAAACCAAAAATGAATAATCCGATATTTACAGAGAGGAAAAAAAATGATGTTATTTCTTCACATCAGTTCAGACATCAGGATATACTGCTTGCTTCAGATGCTATAAGGAAATTCCTCTATTCTCTCCTTCTTCAGATAATGTGAAAGACAACACATTACCTCCTGGCTGAGATCCTTCTCTCACCTTGGTCAGAACCCTTCTGACCAACCTACCTGTGAGATCCTTCTCTCACCTTGGTCACAACAAATCTGATTAAGCCTCCATTTGGAGGGTTTCTATATCAAAGGGAAGGGGGTGTGGTTTTCACAGTGCCCCTCCTCCTTTGTGACATCACATTCCCCTGTATCTATATAACCTGCCATTTCAGGGGCAGCTTGCCCTATAGAAGGACCTTTCCAAATGAAACAGAACTCTAGGTAACAACCTTTCTTTACAATTGTGTATGGTTAAACCAACTTGTTTTGGAACAAATAACTGGTTATAACCTTTGCATGGACAGAGAGATGAGGGGCACACTCCCTATCTGTCTCCATGAAAAGTTACAGCCTTTTATTTGTCGTTTGTGTTCATACAGGGAAATACATACAATATGAAACTACTGAAGTATCTATGCTTTGTTTCACATAATATGGTACTCTATTCTTTAGACATGCTTTATTTCCTTCCCAAATCCTTTGTTTTACATTTCTAGACCTTTTATTTATTTTCTTCCAAACAGTTTATCTGTCTGCAGCACTTTCAGCAAACAGCTTAGCAGTCTGCTGCACTTTCAGCCGATGCCCTATTGAAAACTCAGCCTTCTAGAACACAGAAGGCTTTACTGCAACAATTACAACTCCCTTTTTAAAAGAAGTGCTTTAACACTACAGGTTCTATGGCATTTTCCTACAACCTGAACTTTGTTTGAGTTGCCTTAAACATTTATTTCACTGTTTACAGCAATTCTACAGCCTCAGCTTTCCTTAATTACTAACTGGCTTGTAGGTGAAGGATTTCTATTATAACTCTGTCTCTTTACTCTCATATTATGGCTTTATTTAAGTGACACAGCTCCCTTTTATAGTCTTAAACAAGATGCAAGCTTTTGTTTTAATACCAGAGCAAAGGTGATAGTAAAGCAAAGTAGAGAATTGCCAGGTTGGCCACCATGACAAGCAAATTAGGATAGAATGAATAAGCAGAAGGAGACAGGATAGAGTGAAAGCAGAAACCCAAAGGGGGGGGGGGTATTGCATCTTCTCTGTGTCAGCTTTTTCTTTTCAAAACTGGCCATCCTGTCACAGTAGTATTCTTTTTTTCTGTGTTACAACTACTTCCCAGTGTTTTTTAACTCTGGCTGTGAGAGATGTTTTTTCTAACTTTCCCTGTCTGTTTTATAGCCCTTGGAGGTTGCCATTCTGGTTTCTTTTATGGCCTCTTGTCCCAGAAAGTTTTCCCTGAGTGCCCTTTGGTGTGATGTCTAATAGCCCCTGCAGGAGAATAGTGTCATGTTACAGGGTCTGTCACAGCTCAGCCACAGAGAGAATACTTCTTCCAGAGAAGTCACACTGCTAGATTTTGGGTTAGTGTAATCATTATTATTTTTTGATATTGGCACCTTGTCCAGCTATGTTACAATCTATAAGGTGATGTTCAATTTTTGCTGCTTAGTACTGGTGTAAAAACTGAAAGAGACTGAGAGGAATAGTCAGATGAGTTCAGACACAATCACTGTAAACAGTGACATGATTAAAACAAACACACACACACACACACACACACACACACACACACACACACACAGAGCAGGACAAGGTACCAATATCAAAAAATAATAATTATTACACTCACCCAAAATCTAGCAGTGTGACTTCTCTGGAAGAAGTATTCTCTCTGTTGATGAGCTGTGACAGACCCTGTAACAAGACACTGGTCTCCTTCAGGGGCAATTAGACATCACACCAAAGGGCACTCTGGGAAGACTTTCTGGGACAAGAGGCCACAAAAGAAACCAGAATGACAACCTTCAAGGGCAGTAAAACAGACAGGGAAAGTTATAAAAAACAACTGTCACAGCCAGAGTTAAAAAAACACTGGGAAGTGATTATAACACAGAAAAAAAGAATACTACATAACTTTTTTTTGATTTTAACATGGAGTTTTCCTTTAAATATCAGAGCTGAGGTCAGAACATTCTGCGCTCCTTTGAACTCTCTTGCAGGGTCATATTACCTCATATTGTCTGCACCAAAATATATCTTAGAAGAGGGCTGCTAACATCTAGAAAAAGAAGACACAAACTTTTGTTATTCTTATATGAAAACTGCCCTTACATTTTGTAACTGTACTCTTAGTTTTGTTTTTAGGTTAATATGCACAGCAAGCTTTATAAGCACTTTGGCACTTAATTTATAACTAGCCAACCAGCATGTTAGGCATTATACAAAACATATAAACTGCTTGGGGAAGGGGTTTCAAGTTATCCCATGGGTGTCCACTATGACAGGGGTCAGCTTGTCATACATCCCCCCACATAAGAGGGCAACTATCCTACAGTTGTCCAAATCTCAAGTAACACCCTGGAAGGGAGTGGAGCTTCGGTCCACTTTCAATGGAAGTTCTGTCTCAGGGTTCTTTTCATAATTATCTTTTCCATCATTATACAAATACCCTGAGACATTTTAAAACATTCTGAAATTAGTCTCTCCATTAGGAGACTACAATATCATCACATACATTTAGTAGAAAGAACTCATAATTTCAGTTGTATGCTATCTACTGGCTTTTCCTGACCATATACACTTGAATGGATGGACAATCCAGTACCCAGTAGAACTGCCATTGGGGGGACTACCTTGCTCTGTCCCCACTAAGTCATTTAAAGGTAGGCTAGTAACATGCCATGCTGCATGCCTAAGAACCTGTCCCTAACCTCTGGGTTTACATTTTAACTCTTGTACACTACTGGTGGTGTTGGCTACCACCTAGTCTCTCCTGTTCTATGTGGGAGTCTCCCCCTCCTCCAAGGGTGCTATCTCTTTCCCTTCATCATCTGGGATTTGCCTCCCACATCACTATCAGTGGTCGTTATCTCTCTGACCCTATAACAGGTCTTATAGTATGCTGACACCTGCCTATACATGCCTGGCCAATAGTAATATGGGGTTAGTCTAGCCCAAACCTTCCCATGGCTCAGATGCCACTAGTGACAGGAGTGTGCTTCCTCCATCACCTTTTTCCTATATGCCACAGGCACCACTACCTGAGCATCCACTTGCTTTGTCTGGGGGTTGGGCCTCATATGGTAGAGAACTTCCTTCCTAAGGTCAAACCACTGTAACCTGTCCCCACCACCATTAACCTGTCTCCCATCCTTAATGTTACTGGTTAACTTCAGGATCCCCCACCTGCAACTTTCCCCAGTCAGAATCAGTCAGAAGAACAATCATTTTTCATTGGAGGAGGTTTAAAACATGCAAACATCGCTTCAGCCAAAATGGCTCCTTCCATCTTGCTTGAAGTCTTCTGCCCCAGTAATACATTGCCAGTCAAAGTCTTACCTGGGGTCTCCTCCTCTTGTTCATCATCCTCCACCAAATAGCAATCCGCAAAATGGGCAACAATGAGACCTCCACAAGTGTTTGTCCAAATGCTCCATTGGGGATCCTCCTCCTCATCCAGAGCCCATGGATCCTGCTCCACCAATTCTTCCTCAACATCCTCCAAGTGGGACCTCTCAAGGAGCTCATGGCATCTGTGCTTCGCCTCTCTCCATTGTTGATCAGCCTCCAGCCATCTCCCACTCATCCAGTGAATAAGCCATATCAGGGCCTCCATTTAGCCATTGGGTCCATCTTGTCCCATTCATGTTGCCTCACCCAGGTCACCATCTCCAGCAGATGCTGTTCTCCTCATCTCTGGTGCCATGCACCTCTGCCATGTATCCTAGGTACCAGGTCTGGTACCAACTGACTGGACTCCCCTTGTTACCTCGGACATTCAGTCAGATCCCACTTCTCACACCATGTGCCACTGGGAATGGGTTTAGGATAACACAATTTCAGGCAGACCACAAATCAGGTGCAAATAAAATGTAAGGTTGCATTTATCATTTTATTTTCAAGTAAAATATACAGAAAGCAAAATGATAAGTCAGACAACAGCTTGGCTTCAACAGTTTCTAAGGCTTGACTTCAGCCTAACAGTGTGAAAGCACACACTACAAGGAGGTCTTTCACCTTCCTCAGTCAGTATTCAACTGACCACCCTAACTATCCCTTCAGCCCTGAGATACGGCTTTTTATAAGCTCACTAGAAGCTAGAAAATGTTTCTGCTGCCTTTTGATTAACAACAGACATAACATAAAACTAGCCACTAGGGGCTACTGTTGCTCCATGGAGAACAGTTATTTGGCAGCCACCTGGAGATCATTACATAGCTTGTTTACAAAATTGTTAAAGGTCAGAGCCAAGATCAGAACATTCAGTGCTCTCTTAAACTCTCTTACAGGGTCATATTACCTCATGCTGCCAGCTGCAAACTATATCTTATAAGAGGGCTGCTAACATCTAGAAAAAGAAGACACAAACTTTTGTTACTCTAATATGAAAATGGCCCTCTCATTTTGTAACTGTATGCTTAGTTTTGTTTTTGGGTTAATATGCACAGAAAGCCTTATAAGCGCTCCAACACTTAATTTATATCCAACTAACATGCATGTTGGACATTATACAAAACATATAAACTTCTTGGGGAAGGGGTTTCAATTTATCCCATGGGTGTCCACTATGACAGAGGTCATCCCATCAAGGAGGGGCCCTGTAGGCAAATGAGTGCCGTTGGGCAAGGCTGGTCCTGCAGAAAAGAACACTTAGTGCTTTCTATCATACTACTAGTGGTGTAATGAATGGTGATAGGGTGAAGAAAATTTTGGATAGCAGGAGGGGGATAGACCAGTAAGTGCCTTTATACCTAGCAAGCATACTTGGTACTTTATTCTGTTCCTTACTGGGAAACAGCCTGTTTAAGAGTACAGGGTATATGTATGAGTATGTCTATCCACACCAAGGAGGAACATACATGGTTTGTTCAGGACCAGTTGTACCCTTCTAAGTACTGAATCAGTTGACGCTCCATAGACAGCAAGACCATATGTTGGCACAAGTATCTGACACTATGAATCCTGGAGCTAAGGAATATGAAGTCTACCATTTATGGAATTGTTTTTTTGGCTCCTGCTAAATATTCACAGCAGTGTGGTTTTCCTCAAAAGTAGTGACACACATAATACAGCCTGCTTCCTATTGCTTATAGTAGAGCAGGAATTATTACTTACTGACCAAAGACTTTCCCAATGAGCTGTAACAGTCATGTAGTCAATTGTTTGGTTGCTGGTACATATATCTGTAGTCATGTGAACCTGCTTTACCTCAGAGAGTTTCAATTGCTTAATAACTTCAGTATACACCATGCCATACAACTGTGGAACAGCCTTTTTTGAGAAATATGTTTGATAGGGAATGGTACTCTGTGGCTCAATTCAGTTCATGAAGTTGAGGAAATCATTTTGGGCAACCAAAGCAAAGGGGAGTTGACAACTGGCCAACAGTTGTGCAGTGGCTCTGTTTAACAGATGGCGTGTTGGATGTTTGTGGTAAATTGTGATGTCCTCACAACACTTTCTTTTAATGTTAGTTGCAAGAATAGATCTTGTTATTTTGGGGAATGTATTTTTCATGCCTTTTTCAAGTGGAGTACTACTTTAGGATTTTCCAGTACTTGAGGGTGTCAGAAAACAATGTATGTTTGTCTGGTAAAACTGCAAGGATATGTCAAGTGATTCAATATCATTTTCTGCTACCAGTTCATTGTCACCATGGTCACCACAAGCACCATCAGCACCAACTCCATTACTGACCATACCAACCACACTGCCCCTGCCCCACCCCACTCAGTTGGGTGTTTTACCTTTGCATGTCTCATTATTGCTGATGTTCCAAAATGTGCCACTTTGCCACCATAACTGACACTCTTTTTGCACAGACTGCATACAGCTCGAGAGTTGTCTGCAGCACCAATGTCAAATACATTCCTCACTAAAGATTTATCATTTTTGGTTTATGCCAATGTGCCTGGCAGTATTTCTTGTACAGTCCAAGGTACCTGGAGGAAACCCTACATTGCCATTTCATTGTTAAGATGAATTGTTCTCATTCATACTCATCTTCTTATTCTTAAATTTGCATATGATTTTTTTTCTGCACTTGCTCCTCACACCTTATAGCAGCATACTCCCTCATCAAAGATACCAGCCTCATCACCTCAAGATTCAGAATAACTGGAAGTGCCATTGTCATTATGTGGGACATAGCTTGGGCTATCCCATTCCCAATCTCCATTATCACCACCATCTTTATCAGCGGTCACTGCCTCCGCATCTGCGTTTATATTTGAGTAGGATCCCTCCTTGTCCTTGCATGCTGCTTTATCAGCTGGAAGTATCATGACACATGCGGCAAAATGTTCAGTACTTCTATGAGTAATTCCAGTCAGTTCTTTTGGAAACTCTACTATCATTTCATTGCTAACATTCTTTTTTTGTTCTGGAGATTTAGTGCCAGTCCTGGTGCTATTATTCTTATTGTTCCTATGTTCTTTATTAGTGCTATGATTCATATTGTCCATATCATTAACAGTTGCATGTACAGTGGCACTGTGCTTCCTTTTAGTAGACTTAGACTGGGAAGTATGAGATATACTAGACACAGTTGTGAAAGGATAGTGTTTCACTAACTGCTGGACAGACAGTGTAGATGACTATGTCAGAGTAATAATGACAGAATTTCAGAGGCACCTAAAAACAGTGTAATACAGCCATAAAAGGCTTTCACTATGCTGCAGAGACAGACAGTGTAGCTCACTATGTTACAGTAATAAGGGCTGGGGTCTCAGGGGCACTGAACAAACAATGTGTAATACAGCCATAAAAGGATTTCACTGTGCTGTAGAGACAGACAGTGTGGCTGACTATGTCACAGTAATAAGGGCTCAGGCCTCAATGGCACCTAACAAACAGTGTAATACAGCTGTAAAAGGCTTTCATTATGCTGCAGAGACAGACAGTGTATCTGACTGTGTCACAGTAATAAAATGACAGGACTCAGGGTAACTAACAAATGGTGTAATACACCTGTAAAAGGTGTTCAGTATGCTGCAGAGACAGACAGTGTAGCTGACTATGTCACAGTAATAAATTACAGGAATCAGGGCACCTGACAAACAGTGTAATACAGCTGTAAAAGCTTCTTCTTTGTTGTAGAAACAGACAGTGTAGCTTTTTCACAGTAATAAATGACAGGACTCAGCCTGGGGCCCTAACAAACAATGTACTATACAGCGTAAAAGGTTTTCACTGTGCTGCAGAGACAGACAGTGTAGCTATGTCACAGTAATAAGTGACAGGGCTCAGCCAGGGGCACCTAACAAACATTGTACTATACAGCCATAAAAGGCTTTCACTGTGCTACAGAGACAGACAGTGTAGCTATGTCACAGTAATAAGTGACAGGGCTCAGCCTGGGGCACCTAACAAACAATGTACTATACAGCCATAAAAGGCTTCCACTATGCTGCAGAGACAGACAATGTAGTTATGTCAAAATGATAAATTAAAAGGTTCAGCCTGGGGCACCTAACAAATAATGTACTGTACAGCCATAAAAGGCTTTCACTATGCTGCAGAGACAGACAGTGTAGTTTTGTCATACTAATAAATGACACAGCTCAGCCTAGGGCACCTAGCAAACAATGTTATATTCAGCCATAAAAGACTTTCACTATGCTGCAGAGACAGACAGACAGTGTAACTATGGCACAGTAATAAATGACAGAGCCCAGCCTGGGGCACTAAACAAACAGTGTACTATACAGCTGTAAAAGGCTTTCACTATGCTTCAGAGACAGACAGTGTAACTATGTCACAATAATTAATGGCTCTCCCCTTTTTACAAATGGGAGGCCATGCTGTAATTTTTCATTGTAAAGGAGTGTTTATAAAAGCAAACAAGTGCACGGTTTCCCTTGGTCTACACATGCGCCCACCACAGTTTGTCCCTTCATACTGCTTGCCACTCACTGCTTCCTTCTCAGGCAAAACTTAGCTGCCATACCAGAGGAACTCAGTGGTGAGTTATTTATTTTAAAAAAAGTGATTTTCCACATGTAGGGGACAAAGAGAACAGTTAAACACTTAAAAATCTGTTAGTTTAAAAATGTGCATATGGGCAAAAAAAATGAACCAGACAGCGGCAGCACTGGAGTGTTGTGGAACATCTTGTAGTTTATATAATTGCTGTGGTGAAAAAGTGGAGACCCAGCAATTATATAAAATAAAATATGGGGTGGTGTGTGTAAACTAGAAGTTTACACACACCCTCAGTGTTAGATGCTTTAATAAACCCCTCAAGCTTCAATCTCGTGGTTTTTGTAGCATCTAACACCTCGGGGAGGGTGTAAATGTCTCTTTACACACACCGCCCCCTACTTTATTCTATTTGGAATAAATGACAGGACTCAGCCTGGGGCACCTAACAAACAGTGTAGTACTTTAATTTCAAACCAGCTGCACAGTGCCTTCTGTTATCTATGTCTTTTCCCCTTCCTTCCTTCTCCCCAGTGCCACCTCCATGATTGAGGCTGGTCTGCCCCCCTCCCCCTGGCTGAGATTGTTTTTCAGTCCCTTGCTATTTCTCACTATCCCTTTGCTCCTTGTAGTGTAGGTTAAGTTTATTTTCATCTTTTTTGATCATCAAGTCTTCGACTTTACAGCTGCGATTTGTGCTGCAGAGCAAGTGCCCACAGAGCTGCTTCCACACACCAGAACACAAACATAACAGACCTCTGCCACCTGGATTCTGCGCAGCAGATGGAGCACAGACACCACTAACCAATCAGGTGTCAGCCTGGTGTCATGTGCTCCTATTCTGCTCTAAGTCCATGAAGGACCCTGCAGGCTGCCCTTTTAATACCTGTTTCCATCCTGAAAGTCTGTTATCCATTATCTGTTACTCATGTCGCTTACCTGACCCGAGAATTACACTTTATGTTGAGTGGGTAGTACATTACCCAAAATACCCTGCCCAGCCAAAAATATGTGATACCCACTACCTGACCCAGCTACCCCATTGAGTAACCCATGCCTAGTTTCTGTGTGTCATATATCCATTTATCATTTTTCTATGTAGCATGTATATATTTATTTCTATGTATCATATTTATGCATCATGTATCTATGTATCATGTTTCTATGTATCATGTTTCTATGTATCATGTTTTTGTGTAACATGTATCTATGTACCTACGTATCATGTTTCTACATATCATGTGTCCGCTGTATCATTTTTCTTTGTATCATATACCTGTATGTATCATGTTTCTATGTATCATTTACCTATGTATTGTGCGTCTATGTTTCATGTATCCATGAATGTATCTATGTACTGATTTGTTTATAACCTTCCATGCTAGTTAACTTAATTTGTGAACCTAAGGTATATATATAACCAGGATCATGTAGATCTCAGAAGGTAAATCTAACCTTTTGCCCACTTCTACAAATTAGTTGAGAATTTATTTTTTCCTATGACACTGGTTCAGATCCTATTTAACTGCTACAATGGTTTCTAGTATCAGTGTCCTAAGTCATGATAGAAACCATGATCGACTATCACTAGGTTTAACCAATGATGAGATACTCTAAGGTAGTTGCCATAAAACCAGACCTCTAATTGTAAAGCCTGCCCATTGGCACAGTGGAAGTGCTACTGCTCACAGTGCCAACATCTGAAGTTTGGTCATGAGCTCAGTGCATCAGAGGGCCATGGGGGGGGATTCGAACATTAATTTTTGGACTCTGTCACATAATATACATTTCTATAAAGTCATTGCTAGGGGCCAGCCTGGTGGTGCAGAGGTCTGAGGCGCCTTGTGCCTTATATGCTGCCAAGCTGGTGATTCGAGTTTAGGTCTCAGAAAACAATATCCTCCTCAGGAGAGGGATGGGGTTCATTCTGCTGAGTGACTGCCACCTAGTAGAATGTGGTGGCAGTGCAGGCAGGAACCAGAACAGTACTGGAGGTGACACCAATTGGCTGGAGTGGAAACTGACACCTTGCTTCCCTCCACTCTTGGCTGGCATCCTGGAGGGGTAAAGGAAGGGAAAACACTCAGCTGTGCAGAATGAAGGCTACCACCCTGCATGTAGACCCCACCTCCATCATCCTAGGCAGCCTTCCGATGCCAAGCAAAACTGAAGTTTACATCAGGGACGTGGTCCACTCTGCTGTTCACTGTGGGGATGGGATACCATGGGTGACTACCATAGAGGTAAGAAAGCCCTCGGAGAAGGTGGGTGACAGAGTTGGTGCAAGTGTGGCAGCTCTGACTAAGGGCTGGAGGGCAGGTTGTTAAAGGAGGATAGGAGAGAAACAACAAGTTAAAATGAAAGGAAAGTCATTGCTATTTTTTTTAGCATTATTTCATAAATTGTTTTCTCCAGTTCATTTGTTTGTTTGTTTTTTGTTTTATTTTTGTTGATTTTGCAAGAGAGAAGCTGATCTCAGGAGGATGACTGTATGACATTTTTCAGACATACATTCTCCTGAAAAGGATAACAGTTTGGACATTTCCTCATGAGATACAGCATAGATAGAATCACCTGAAAATATGTTTACATAATTACTATTTCATTATGTATGCAATCGGAGAAAGAACCAGGGGATCATGCTGAGGATATTCCCCCATTATCTTGTTACTGTTGTGATTCTAAGGTGTGTAGATCCCCCCTGCATCAGATCATTAAAATTTTAGCTATACAAATGTTCCTCAAATACCAGGAAGAATACTTTCTCCCTCCCAGATAAGGTATTTATTTTATTTATTTGCAACTTGGTGACTGGGAATGGCACACTGATCCAGGTGCCACCCGGGGGAGGGGTATAAAGGATATAAAATACATAGCACAGACACAGTTCACAGTTACAATTAAGTGCAACTCAGAGAACACAATGATCCTGGCCTAAGCACATTGTGAGCAAACCAGGCATAAGCAAACAAATGAACATTTCAGCCAGCTCTTTGCTGGGATGGTAGGCAAATGCATGGGGGACTGTTAGGGGAAGGGGGAGCAGAAGAGAGGGAGAGGGGTCTCAGTTGATACCTGAGGAAGCCAGGAGAGGCTGTGAAGTAGAGGAGAGCGGGGAGCTGGGTCCAAAGTGATGACAAGACAATTGGAAAAGGCTGACTGCACAGAGGAGCAGGGATTTGAAATGGTGAAGGTACGAGAGTACCTGGAGCAGAGGGAGCAGGAAGCAAAGTGGACAAGGGAGTGAAGTGATTAGAGGCAGGTGGGAAGGGACCCAAACCCATATTTAGATAAGAAGGGGGCACAGAGAATCGGGTGACATAAGAGGAGCGGGAGAATGAATGAGGATGAGTAGAGTGAGCAATGATGAGTTTGATAGGGTGAGTTAGTGGCAAAGTTGCAGGAGTTACAGAGGGTATCAAGACTGGCCAGGAAGGTGGATAGGGTGGTACTGTTGACCCGATTTGCTTCTGAAAAACTGGACAACCCAGTTCTGGTGCTGCCAAACATAACATTGATTCTGGGGGTGCTCAATACCCCAGTGTCACCACCTGAAATAAAGAAAATCACCCCTCATATTTTTGTTACATACACCCTGTAAAAAAGAAAAACGTCCATCGATGTCTGTTGCTGCTACTGCAATTACTGTTCCCACATCCGACCCTCCCACTCAGCACCCACCACACCATATCCCCCCTAGACCTTAATTACCTACTGGGGATTAAACGCTGTAATCATCTCTGGACTGCTGATGCGTCTTCACTCTTCAACATGGGACTGCAAACTGAGGAAATCAGTAATGCAGTTTAATGTATTTCAAAGTTATGAGTCTACATGGCAATGTTTCAATCTGTGCTCATTACTGTAGTAATTTTCAATATTTTGACCACAACGTTTCACCACAGCTATTTTTACACATCACCTCATGAATGTGACAGCTGTCATTTCTCAAACCCTACTCAAAATGTGTTTTAACACTTGTGGTACAAAATGGCATTTCAGCCATTGTTTTATAAATGAGCCTGTCTAGTGGTGGGCAAGTAGGCTCAATACACTCAGCTGACATTGCGGAGCACATGTATTCAATGCACAGTGTCCACAATGCGGTTGCAGCATTGCTATAATGAGGATGTGAAGTCCATTGAGAAACAGCAACTTCACATTACTCCGCCCACTGGTCACTATTTATTCAAATTTAAGATGAAGTACATTGGTGGCAGTTCACTTTGCCTCACTTCACCTTGTTTTTGAGCTCCGAAGGCGGATTTTGCAGTGATTCATGGGAGTTCAGGTCACATGGGCTCTATATTGATCTGCACAGCCTCAGTTTGAGGTAGTATGAGTAGGAAGGAACAGGACACAGTGTGCTCTGATAGCTGTCTGTAGGAATCTTTTAAAAGCTGTTCAAAAAGCATTTTTGTTTTTTTTTAAATCCAACTGAAGTTCATCGATTGTAGGAAACCCTCCTGTCACATCATTGAGCGTTTTTGTTTGTGTGTGGATTTTGCATGTAAATTTACAACATTAGTGTGTGTGGTGAAAGACAGTGAATGCTGTGTGGGGAGGGCGTATCTGTGTGTAGGTAGATTTAAGTTGAGAACTAGTGATTTCTTTGTGTTTAGGTAATATTTTGTTATATATAACCGACTGTGTTACTGTACACATAGTAAAATTGTCATTGATAGTACACATTTTCTTGCTGCTTGTTGTGTGAATGTGGTGCAGCATTTCATAAGGTCAGGTTGTTTAAATTACAAATTTACATTACGTGGCACTGAGTACACTGAACTTTTGTACTTGCATCGCATTCCTAGTTCAGCACTGTACACAAAGTGTTTTGTGTTGTGTGTGCAGTGTTGCATGCATCAAATATAACACACCTTTTATAATTTGTGACACAGATTAGTGTAAGTGCAACTAAGCGCAGCAGTGTGAACCTCCTATCCACTGCAGCTGCCTGATTTTGTACTGCGATCGTGTGCTCTGTTCTTGGTTTTGCTGCTTGTTGTGCCGTAAAAATCAGTACTGTCTGTATTCAGTGCCCCCCCACCCCCACGTTGAAAAGGTATTTTTTACCAGACTGAATTGTTTTTGTGACCCCATCAGCACCACCGGTTACTGAAGTTGTTTTAATTCCGTGACAGTGTCACAACACAGTAGTCTGTTATCTGTTGCTGAACCACAGTTGTTTACTTTGCTTCACATCCAGCTAGCGACCCTCCAGTCAGAAAGTGAACGTACCAAAATCTGAATTTGGTAATAATATTTGTGGTTGATCCCCCAAAATGCCTGCAAAGAGACGTACAAGTAAAGCTGTTTCTGGCCATGGCAATGTTGGCAGTAAGAGGGTCTGTGGATGTGGTAGTAGTACATGCGGACGGAGAAGTGCATTAGTGTGTGAGGAAAGGTATTTTCCCGCAATGTTTTTACAGCCCAATCAGTAGCTTCACTGATAGTTGGAGGAGATGATGTTTTCCCAGCCGTGGTGTTAGTGTTACTGGTGTTGGTGGTGGTGGAGGTAGTATTAGCATTGTTGCGTCAAGTTCTAATTCCAACCAGTGTACCGTATCCAAACATATTGAGTGTGAAGCAGTGCAAGTGGTGACAGCGCAGAAGATGCCATACTTCCAGTAACATCCCATTAACTGAACCTGATTCTGATGATCATGTCAACGATAGCATACAATGTGATATTCCATCCACGTGGCACTAATGTCACTCACCTTCCATGCAACAGTGATTCACGTGCGTGAAAAAATATCAGGTGATGGTGGTGTAGATGCTGATGATGAATGTGGTGATGATGATGATGATGTTGCTGTTGTTGCAACATGCAGTCCAGTTAGCATCCAAGCAAAAGATGTGGATGTGTGACAGTGACTTTGATGAATATGATGATGATGTAATTGACCCCAGTTGGGAACTGGAGAAAAGAAATGAAAAGTGGCTGTGTCTGATTCTGTTTGCAGGAATCCCCTCGTAAAAACTTGTGATCTACCGGTTTTAGTGGATGATGATGTTGATGATGATAACCCAGTAATCAATATGATAGGTAGTCATGGTGGTCAGTTGCAGTTGAGGTGTGCAGTGCCAGAAACATCACGTGCCCTCCCCCATTTCAGTGCTTAAAATAACAGACTTAAATACATCACATCATCATGGACATGTTAAAAGCAGAGCATCACAGTCCCTTGTTTGGGATTTTTTTTGTTCAAGATGCAAACGATGATTCAGTTGCAGTCTGCCAGGTTTGCTATGTGCATGTGAGTCAAGGTAAAAAGGGGAGCCATCTTGGGACAGGAGGATAGCATACGCATCTTAAGAATAGGCACTTGGCTCTGTGGACCCAGCACAAGCTGGCAGCTAATACCAGTCTGGGGCATTCTTCCGTATCTCCGGTAACCATAGCCGGCATGTTATCTCCTTCCATGACTGTTAAGCCCAGTAGGAAATTAAATGTGTGCAGTAGTCCAGTAATAAGAGCAGAGGATTACTACAGGCATGATGAGGTGGAGGACCACAATGACTTTGAAATGTTGCCAGTGCTGGTGAGAGTAGCAGTTTTTGTGGTGGTGGTGGTGAATGCAGTATGTCTAGTGCAAGTGGTACATCAACCCCGGTTGGCAAATCTGGAAAAATAACATAATTTCTGGGTTTGTCATCCTCACCTGTGCAACCGTCTACATCAAATGTCCACACTCCACCCCCTGCCAATGCCATTCATCACAGAGCACAACCATTTGTGACCAACAACACACCCCATGTAAAACGTTTAAGTCAGCCCACGTTACAGATTGTTTTTGCGCATAAGCTGAAGTACCCCCCCAATCATACAGTATCACATGAACTTAATGCTGCTGTGGTGGAAATGCTGGCAATCGATCTTTTACCCTTCTCTTTTGTGGAGAATTCTGGGTTTCGGCAGTTTGCTGCACATGCCCATCCAAAATGGAAAGTCCCATCCAGGACAAACTTTTCTACCCGTTCTGTTCCCGAGTTGTTCCGCACTGTTTCAGACTCAGTAAGACAAGCCCTTCAACATTCCTCCTCTCCATTCATCCACTTAAGTATGGATATGTGGACAAGTGGCAAAACAGCGGGGAGTTCATATCTGTGTATAACTGCACACTGGGCGCAGGTGCCAGGGGTTATTTGTGATGCTGGTAGTGTGAATAATCAGTGCAGGAAGGTGGATTGTTGAGGTAGCAATCTTTCGGGAATTCACCAGCATGCAACAATTGCTATGCACAATGTGACCTGTTCACACACTGGTGAGAACATGTTGGATGTGGTATTGACTGAAATTGACAGGTGGCTAAACCCTCTGTCCCTAAGAGCTGAGTTCATAGCAAGTGACAATGGGTCAACTGTGGTAAAATGCATCAGTAATGGTGTTTTTTTTGTGTTCCATGCATTGCCTACTGTTTAAATCTTGTGGTTCAGGAGTTTCTGCAGCACCCTGACATAAAGGAAATGCTGACCACTGCACGACGTATCTGCTTTCACTTTTCAAGATCTGGAAAGGCCCGTGACCAGCTGCGGCAGTTGCAGATACAAAACAGCCTGCCCCAGCACCGCTTGAAGTTGGAAGTTGTCACCCGATGGAACTCCACATTATACATGGCAGAGAGGTTGTATGAACAATACAAAGACATCACAGAATATCTTGTTATGCACACTAGCCATGACAGCTCTGGGGCCTCCATGCCTATGATGACTGTCAGTGGCGCCTCATGGATTCTGTAATAACAATTTTGTGGTCTTTTGAACATGCCACACAGGCAGTGAGTGGCGAGTCTGCCTCCATTAGCCAATCAATTCCACTTCTTGTGGTGCTGAGGCAGACATTGGTGAATGTACAGCATAGCCTTGATGTTGCCGGAGACGGTGGTAGCAGTATGTTGCTGCAACATGCTGACAGTATTCGACCAGAATCATCACATTGTGAGCATTCAGCATAGTGACAACTTGCAATAGCAACAAGGCTGGACCCACGATACAAACATGGAATTGCAACAGTACTGGAGGGAGGGCCTGAACAGGTAAAAATATCAGTGGTCAACTGGTTCACTTGGTTCATGGGGCACAGAAGACACATGCCAAGGTTTGCAAACCTCAGCAGCATAATCCAGCTGAAGGTGTAGCTGGAGGACCAGCAAGCATATCATGCAAGGGTAAGGGGAGTGTAATTCCTGGTGGTCTGTCATCCAAAGTGGTTGGCGTCAACTTGCTTTGGGAGGCTTTGTCCCAAGTGGATATTTGTGAAATCAGTGATTCCGGGGAACAGGCTGATGCATCAACAATTGGACTTAGTGCGGCATAGAGAATGGTTGAGTCATATTTGTCTGAAAACAGGCATCTGACAATAAGTGAAGATCCTATTTTGTACTGGAGTTACCACTTGTTCATTTTCTGCACACAAGGAGGACTCCTTGTGGGCCTGCAGAAACAATCTGGGGGCTCTGTGCCACCACTGCTCTCATGACTGAGTGAGCCATTAATTCTGGGGGGCTTTGTATGTGCTGAAACAGTCTCTTTTCACTTTGTTACAACTTGTCAATTTTCTGCACACAAGGAGGACACATTGTGGGCCTGCAGAAGAAATCTGGGGACTCTGTGCCACCACTGCGCGCATGACTGAGTGCGCCATTAATTCTGGGGGACTTTGTATGTGCTGAAACAGTCTCTTTTCGCTTCATTACCACTTGTTAATTTTCTGCACACAAGGAGGATGCATTGTGGGCCTGCAGAAAAAATCTGGGGACTTTATGCCACTTTTGTGTGTTCTGTGATTGTTGCTGTGAGCTCATAGTCATGATATCATAGTGACATTTTTACAGTTAAAGCAGCATTGCAAGAATGTCCTCAAAGTTCTGAACTGTACTTTTTTATGCTACTTTAAATTGCCACAGCAACCACTACTTACGTGTGAGTCATCAATGACTTGAATGATACGATTCTTCTCACAATTTATGTCTGCTTCTCTTACTCCTACTTTTTTTCATGTAGGAAAACCAAATAAGCACGTCTTCCAATATTGTTCTGACCAGCTTTGTATTTATTTGCAGCTGCTTTTCAATAACTATTGTTCTGTGGTGTCATATAAAACACTGACTGATGCATAACTGTTAGTTAACAACAGAAGTGATATATGACAACTACTTGATGTGATGGAGAAAAGCAGAGGAAATCAATGACAAAGACCTGGTCACACTCACTGTCAGCAGCACCAATTTAAAATGAATGCTCCTTTCATTATTTCACACATGAAAAAAGGTAGTACAGCACACTCAACTACTGCAAATTATCGTATCATTCCAGTCAGTCAGGATGTAAGTAAAGGAAGCTGTAACATAGCATTAAAAAATATAGGTCAGAGTTATCAACAGATAGTTGTGCTTCTGCTTTACAGACAGTCAACACATTACATAGTTATGGTGATGCACATAAACTAATATGTGGGCGCATTACTACCACTGGAATATTTCTTGCTCCACAGAGTGCAACATATGTCTGTGAAAACCACTCATAATTTCATTACAGTGAGTCACATGACGGAGGAATTAACAATCTGAAAAGCAACCCACATTTGTGCCACACTTTCTCAGTAGCGTTAAGGCGTGATGGCAGGGGCTTCTGGATGCATGCTCCACTATACTGAATGTCCAGCAGCTATCCCAAGCAATGTTTCCTATGTTATAGGTTCACTTTGTGGTGAATGTGGGATGTTTCCATAACAAGGCTCTTCTTACTGGAAACAGGGCCACACATTTCACAACAAACTGACCATTAACATAAATAAACATTCGCAAACCTGGACAATCGGATATTCACTGTAAGGAGCGGAGCACACACATGTGCTGTCCCTGCCATCATGCACTAATGTTGCTGAGAAGGGAGGCAGAATGGAGGCAGATTTTCTGAATGGAAATGGCTCTATCACATGACTCAGTATAATGCATTTACGCATTGTTTTCAAAAAAATTTATTGCACTATGTGGTGCAAGAAAGATTCCCCTGGAAGGGAAAATGTGTATGATTTAAAAATAACAAACAAAAACACACAACAAAAGTACAACACAAGTAGTAGAGTGGGGTCAGGGGTGGGGGTGGGTGTAGAAGCAGAAAAACAATACCTGGACTTACTATGGTCGTGGGATGCCATGGTGGTCCAGCAGCAGGTGCAGCACTGAAAGTATTTGCTGCTGCTGTCCTTCCACTCTGGTAACCTGCTGCTCCAGATTAATTAAATGCTTGTTGTTTTCCTCCAGTGCTGCCCACACCAGAAGGAGGTCAGACTGGCTAACAGGGACTGTGCCTGGGTCCATTGCAGTGAGTAATCCAGGAAGGGGGGCTAGTGGTGGACAGGGTGGTGCTGGTGGCTATGGTGGTGGTGGAGCACCTGATGTAGCCCTCCTCCTCTTCCTGCTGTGGCGGTGACTGCTGTGAGGTACATCTCCCACACCAGCAGCACCCTCAGCCACTGCCATGGAAGGGCCAGCAGGTGGACGCCTGGCCCCTTCCATGGCAGCCTGCCACTCTGCCCTGTGTTTATTCATCATGTGGATGCGCTGTCTTCCGGTCCCCAAATGAGTCCCAGGGGGACCACAGCACACCAGCACACCACACACACAACACTGCACCACTGTGCTGTCTCCCCCCACACAATTAAAAACTCCCTGGCTTCCGATATCCTTCTTTGGCTTCTGATATCATTCTTCAAATGATTACACTCCATGATCTCAAGATTTATTTGGCTGGGAAAACATCCACGTCATGCTTTCTGCAAACTTAGTATGCCCAAGGCTCTGGGGTGTCTTTGTCTTCCCAATTTTCTTTTTTATTATTGGGCAAGTCACTTAACCAAGTTGGGGAGATGGCTTTCTCAAAGGGACATGGCCTACACTCCCATTTGGCTCCAGATAGAGAATAGTCTTTTAAGGTCTAATGCCATAAACCTTCCCACCGTCTTCTATTTGTCAAGAACTTCACTGCCAGTGGCATTGCAAGATTTGGTAATTAGTACCTCCCTTAAAGTTCTCTCACAGTGTTGTGCATACTTCAAGATACCCCTTAAATATGACATGGCTCAGCTGATTCTATTAAATCCCAATATTAAAATAGATGGCTCCTGGCTTCCCAGTCAATGGCTCCCCCAGCTACTTGAGGCATGGGTGGAAGACCTATTTTCTCAGGACAACCTTCTCTCTTCCCCTGAAATTCTCTCTAAATTTGATATCCCGAGGAACCAGATCTTTAGGGTGTTCCAACTAAGACACTTTATAGGTGCATTTTTTGGTTTCAAGCTTCAAGTATCAAGGGCTAGACCCCTACTGGCTCAGGAATCTGACTATGCTTCAAAACCACACTGTGTTTCTACAATATATGCCCTCCTTTTGACCACTGCCTGTTCCAATCCTCTCCCTGGCTCTCCAATCTGGAATGCCTTACTTCCAGACCTGAATCTTGACTAGGCCCAGATCTGAAGGACCTCTATATATATCAATCCCAAGACAGATTCTCGCTACCCAATATCATATACTGAACAATATGTATTACACGCTCTATTAGATCAGCTAAATTGGGAAGGTTACCGGATTCTACTTGTACTCAATGTGGCAAAGCAGAAGGGAACATGGTACACATATTCTGGCATTGTGAAAAGGTATCCCCTGTTTGGCAGGAAATCCGATCTAAACTGGATCCCTGGTTGGGGCTGGAAGACCTTTTCACAGTTTATGTCTGTCTGTTAGGTAGATATTCCGCTATCCAAGTCAAAGAATGCAGATTCCACATGGCTTTGATATCTATTATTGTTAAAAAGCTTGTTCTTAAACATTGGATGGACCAGTTAACCATCTCTCATAGTGAATGGTTAAATGACATTTCTGTTTTTTTTTAGAACAGAACAATTAATTGCAGGCTTTCGTAATAACATGTTAGGTTTTGACAAAAAATGGGGCAAATTATATGTGTTATATTTAAAGTAGATGTGATGTAACTTAGCTGTATCTAGGGTTATTTGGGTGCATTGTTTTAGGTAGTTTGACTAAGAGATGGAGGGGTCTTTTCTCCTCTTTCTATTAATAAATTAAGGCACCTCCAAAGGGGTGGGGGATGGAAGAGGCTGGGGGAATTGGGTGGGGGTGGGGGTGTTAATTAGTTGGCTTACTGGGTAAGATTAGTGTTGGTTCACTACTGATGTATATCAAGTGTACAATCTTCCATGTATATGTGAACATGTCCCTTCTTTTTATAAAATCTATAAAATCTTTGAATGTTAAAAAAAAATAAATAAAAAACTCCCACACTGGGGAGCTGTGGGGGCGCCACACACAGCACAAACTTGGAGGGCATGAGTCCCACCAGTACCAATTATTACCGGGGCCACCTTCTGTGGCTGTGAAGGTGGTGGAGGGGGTGCTGCTGGAGCACCAACAACTTCTGCTAGTGGTAGTGGTGGAGAAGGTGGATGAGCAACAGCCACCGGTGGCATTGGTGGTGCTGCTGCTGCTCTCATTGCTTCCACGGGGGAAGCAACACTGGCCAGGAGTCTGGAGTGGTCCAACATAACATGACTGCCCTGCCCCCCACGGGTCCGCACTCCTCCCCTCCTAATGCTCCCACATGCCAGCGGCTCAACTTTCCTGACTCCAACCTGACTCTCCATCCTCCTGGGTCCATGGGACCACACACACACACACACACACACACACACACACACACACACAGTCAGTCACACAAACAAAACAAAAACAAAACTTATACAAAAAAATTCACTAACCAAAAAAACACTAGCACAATACAAACACTAAATAAAATAGCTTTTAAAAAAGCTGTTTGAAATAGAAGTAACAAGAAAAGACTCCAAGAGCCAAGCAAACTCCTCTCCTCTCACAATTCTGCTTTCTCTAATACAAATGCAAAGGAGAAAGTGAAACTACTTCTCTGACTCACTTCCTTCCTGCTTGGCTAAAGCATGTGACTTACAGTACAGAGCCATGTGATGTGCTATTTTCTTCTCACTTAGCCTTACTTCATATTCACGGCATAATGAGAACATTGAAATGACATGGTAATGATAAGGCGAAGTGAGCACTTTATGAGGTCCACTTCGCACTGTGCTCCATGGACACTTTGCGTCCACTTCGTGGGTGGATTTATAATTCGCTGCATCTCTACATCTGTCATGCTCAGAAGGAATGGCCAAAAAAGATTATGTTGAAAATTTGGGGTAAAAATGTGAAACAATAAGTAAGTTCTGTGGAAACGAATTGTTCCACCATTTACTTATAACTTTATTATTTGCAGATTTTGGCCCTTAATATTTAACATATCAAAAAACAATAAACTGAATACACTCACACACTCACACATAGATCTTGTAGACAGAAGGAAATGCCATCACATAATCTGCTGAAGTGTGTTGCATTTTAATCAGGTAAAATCTCAGCAAACAGGTGCACAAACAGGCAGGCTACCAGTCCAGCAAAATAACCCCCAATGATTTATGCTTGTGTACTTTTTCAAGAGGATGTTCAGCATATTTCTTGTGCTTCCTCATCTCCTGAACATGACATGTGTCAATTTTCAAATCCTCTTTTAAACTTGTTTCCACAGTCACACATTGAAATCACCTTTTGGATGGGATTTTAAAAATATCACCTGTCATGATCATAACGTCAGGTCATAAAAAGACTGATGGACATTTGAGGTCAAAATGTGGGAGCCTACCTAAAAATAGATATTGCCTCCGAGCTGCTCAGTCCAGGTAATTACAGTCTAACAATATGTCAAAGCAGGACACCACTGAAACTGAGACATTGCATCTCATCTGCTCTATACTGAGTAAATATGTAGTCAAAATATGTACAGGCAAGACCCAGTACAACAGCAATACCAACCAGGAACATTCTACATTGACAAATGCTTGTTTTTTTTTTGTGTTGACCACAGTGGAACCATTGCTGAACATTGTGGAAGTCTTGCTGGAGCAGATCTTCCACACCTGAGGTGGAGGGATCTGAGGTGTAGATGACTGTGTTATCTGAATACATCTTAATATGCATGTTGGCACAGGCTTCGGTGGGTCTTTAAGGAAAATGAAGAAACGTATGGGACCCAAGATGGAGTCCTGTGGACTCAACCAGAATGGGAAAAGGAGCTGAGAGGGTGTTACCAACTGTTGATGGCCTATGAGGTAACAATGGAACCAGTCAATAGCTTGAGCTGATAGGCCAGCAGACCTCAGCATATCCAGGAGGGTAGGATACAAAGTCAAAGACCTCAGCCAGATTGAGGAAGATGGCAGCTGTGATGTGCTTCTGATCCATCCCTGAGAAGATAGTCAGGTACATGTAGCAGGAGGAGACTGTGGAGTAATGATGAGATAAAGCCCTCCACTTATAACCAATTCAATGCATTGCCCTATCTTAGAAGAGCACAGAATAGTTTCCTACTTAGTATGACATTCAGTGTATTAATAACAAAAAAGCTTATTGCAAAAGGGTGCCGCTTCTCCCTCCACCAGACTATATCCAGGAGCCAGGGGTGGTTCACGGGGATGTGACGGGCCATCACGGAGCCTGCCAGCTACATTTCCACCATTTTCTTCTGCCCCACATCCCCTACCAACGTGATGACTGTGGTGATGTGGTGGTGGCTGCTTCCTGCTGTTGGGTTATCCAGAAGGCTTTTTTAATTGCAGACAGTGGGTTGTCCTCTGCCAGTCCTTACACTGCATGTAAAAATGCTTTGGCAGAGAGTACAGTGTCCTCTCCTTCAGACTATTCTAAAAGATCCACCACCAGTATATTCCATTTCTGTATCTGGTTCTCTACTGTTTCCAGATGCTGGTGAAGGCAAGAGTTTTCTTTAATGAGGTGTGCTTTGGCATCCACTAATTTCAAAATGAATGCCTCCAGCCTTTGCATCATTTGGTCTGTAGTGGCCATTCAGGTTTCCAGGGAAGCTACCTTGTGGTGCAGTGCATCACATTACTTATCTAGATCCTGCACCATTTTGACCAGTTGACCTAGAGTAGCATTGATGGTAAGCAGAGTGATCTCTCCAGCTGGAGCTGCAGTTGGAGTCCCAGGATTAGTCATGCTGTGCAGGCTGGACAGCTTTCTTTTGTCCTTGAGGCTTAACTCATTCAGGCCAGGATATGCCTGTAGGTGGCATCTGAAAGCATAGCCACTCAGGCCAATAACAATTGTAGACATACTCAGCTAACTTTCACTCAGGCCAGGAAACATTTATAGAAGTCAGCAGTTTCTATCTAAATATTAAACAAACCGAATTGCTTAGAATTGATTGCATAGCACCATTAAAAAGGTAATTTTGTGCTGAACAACTTTGCCACTGATACTTTATGTCTATCATGTACTGTATACTTTGGCAGTTATTCACATTTGTTTATGGTATGGTGTGCATGGCTGACATTTGTCTGTCAAGCTTCACCTAAGCAGCATGAATAAATCGGAAAAAAACCCACAGTTTTTTGGTATTTCAGCTAGTGTAAAATAAAAAACAAATTCATTACAGTTGATTGCATAGCACTGTTAGAAATGCAATTTTGTGCTGAACAACATTGCCACTAGTATTTTATGTGTAGCACTTATGGTTCTAGAGGTATTTGTATTTATTTGCGTCATGCTAATTATGGCTTCATGTTGCTTAGCAAGGCCCAGGATGCAGTATTAAGAGTATATAGGGCACAAGTAGTTGGAGTCTCAAAGAGCTCTTGTGGTGTAAATGAGTTAAAATGGCTTTCGACTTGGCCATCACACCTCTGGGCTTCCCCATTCCACAGTAAAAATAAACTTCTGCTGATATCAAATAAAGTCAAGTTTCTTGTAAAAGGTTAAACATTTTTTATATAACAAGCAGTGTCTTCCAGGAGCTCAAGCAAAGAGCTGCTTCTCCATCAATTGTTCAGCAGCCCCCTTCCCATTTTATCCTGTTCTGTTAGTGCTAGAAACAAATATTGTATACTGAAGGAGAGCGGAAAGTTGAATATTGTCATCAGTATAAAGCATGTGTTTCTATCACTTACAGAACTGGAGAAAATGCCATGTAACATATGTAACTGTTTTTAAAACGTTGTTGCTATTTTCTATCTTTAAAAAATGCATAACTTTATTGTATGTCTTCTCCCATTCTGAATTGCCAGAAACAAATGTTTGAAACCAGTGGAAAGCTAAGAGGTTTAACATTTCAGCAGTATAAAGTACTGTATTTCTTTCTGTCCTTTCTAAATGGGAGAAAATAACCCATAATTTAACACAATTTTTTTTAGAAAATCAAAGTAGCAGAGAGTTAAGGAAAATACAGTTTATGCCTTGTTTATTGAGTGACAGACAAGCATTGCTGCAATTTACTCTATATACCGGGAAGCAGTTTTATGTTTTTCCCTACTTAGCAATGGGGAGGCAATGATACTGTTATCTGGAGAGGACATGGTTTACAGACTTCTGTTTGACTAACAGGGCCTTACACTTTCACAGTGTTTAATCAGGAATTGCCCAACTGAGATCCTGGGCTGAGATGTGTCATCTTGTTTTCAGTCGGGATCTTTCTGCTACTTTTTCCCACAGCTGGGTGGACTGGAGTGCTGGGAGGATAAGTGACTTGCTCAAGGCCATGTGCTTAGTATTTGACTATGCTTAGGTTTGAACCTGTGAACAATCCATTAGACCACACTACCTTCACACTTAAAAGAGAATTTATGGACGGTTGTGCAATTTTAGGTGAGCTGAGAGCTCAGCAGAAAAGTCTTTAATGCGTCTCTGAGTAGTAAACTTTTAAAACCTTAGACTGCTGCCAAATTATTTAAATTGGAGCTGTTTGGAATTTAACTGAGTGGGTGCAAAGCTTTGCTAGAAGAGTGGTTTGTGAAAGTGGAGTATATTACTGAATGGAACCACAGCTTGGCTAGAACACAGACAAGCAGTTTAGATGTATTCATTTAAAATGTGCTGTGTAGGAAAAGCACATTGTTCTGTTTGCTTGCAAATTACATGGCAAACATATTGGGGAGATACAGGAGTCTACAGGTGTGTCAGGGTGCTAGCCAGTCAGTCTTCCATAAACAAATCACTCCCCCCCTTGGATGCCAATAAGGCTGTGGGTCTGTAACCTACCTACAGGCAAGCAGTCCCCTGCTGCGCACACAGCTGTAGCCTGTTGAAGTATATCACAGAACCATCCACATCACCATCTACTGATGTTTTCCTGTTGCTGCTGATTCATGCTCAATTCACTGCTCATGGTGTCAATCTGCAGCTCAGCCTCTGTGTTTTCTGCCTTAGTGCCATCTTGAAATTATGACTCAGTTGCTGTCTTCCCATCCTCCTCTAGAAAGGGGTTCCAGACAAATAATATTGTAGCTTGGAGGCTGCCCTGCCATCCACTTCCAGAAAGGAGGATACACACCAATGCCACCAGGACTCTATGGCTGCCCTGGTATCCACCTCCAGAGAGGAGGATACACAACAAAGCCACCAGGACTCTGTGACTGTCCTCCCAGCCCCCTCTAGAACATGGGACACACACCAAAGCCACCATGATTCTGCAACTGTCCTCACAGTCCCCTCTGGAGAAGAGGGGCATACACCAAAGACTGGCATTTTCAGCAGTTGTCTTACATAGAATTTTTTTTTTGTAATTGATCATCTTTATTGTTTTCCACAACAACATCACCCCACATACAACAGCTGAAATGCACCAATAAGAGCGCGAAAAGAAAAAAAAGGAAGAAAGGGCATAATAAGATCTATAATCAACGCCCATATGTGAGAAGTTGTACATTAATCCCCATTCCACCCTCCCAAGGCTACACATATACATAGTCCAACGGATCATCCCTAAAATATTCTAGGCACCAGGCCTCCACGCTATAAGCGTTTCTAAGGAACTCCACAGTAACATATATTTAACCGTGTACCTCGCATGTCAGCAACAGGCATTTCTAACTATAGAGCCAGGATACACTCACGAAACCATTCCATCAAGGTAGGGGATGATCATCCATCCAGTGTCTAAGAATTATCAACTTTGCCACAGCTGCAGCAAGTGACAAGCTAGGCCATGGTAGTCCTAGAAGTGCCAACTGGGAACAAATTCAAGATACATACCTCAGGAAAGCACATCTGAAGAGCCAAGGATAGGGTCTAAAAAATTCTTGATAGCTGCAAAAGCCCTGTATTTGAGGGCATGACCACACCATATGGTATAGAGTACCATCCTCTATTCTGCACTTCCCACATGTGGGTGCATCATTTGCCTTATACCTAAACATTGAGATAGGGATAGGTATAGGTGATGCATTATATTAAAATGTACCATCCTCAACCGATCTTGTTTTCTATACTTATACATATTGAGCCATAACTTCTCCCAATAACTGGGTACTTCAGGCAACTAACTCCCTTGACCAATAATAACAGACTCCTGAAGGAGTTTGGAGTCCCATTCCTGCAGCATTTTATATACCTTGGAAACCGATCTCGATTGAGAGGCAGTAACAAAAGTGTATCAATGTCCTGCCCCATGATCTACTGGCGCTATTTGGGCAAATGTGACGATATAGCCTTACCCAACCTGCAACCATTTAAATAAATCCTGACTTGCAACTCAAAGGAACCTCACTAATTGATCCAGAGGGTATGGGGCCTACCGTTCACCCAAAATTCCGAACTCTAGGGCACTTACTGAATGACAAAAAATCCGTCAGGCAAGCTGTACCCCAACTTTAATACGGTTTTAAAAATGGACTGGTTAGGCGATAAATACCAGTTGACTGACAGGTAATTCTGTAACTGCCAAAAGGCCTTCAGTGACCATCCACAGGATTATTTTGAGGATTTGGGAACAGCCGCTGGGGGAGCCACAACAAAAGGCCGGAGAGCAGTTACGTAATCCTCGCTCAATGTCAACCCACAAGGGTGAACAGACACTTTGTTCAAATTTATCACCTAATGACCCAATTTACTAATATGCTGTGCAATATAGTATAAGAAAAGCGAGGAGCAGCTAGTCCCCTTCGACTTTGGAGCTGTAAGTTTCGTGATAAGACCTCAGTAACTCTTTTCCCATTCCATAAAAAATAAATTGAATGTTTTCTGTAAATTAAGAAACCATGCTTCTGGGAGATATATACCCAACATGCCTAAGGGATATAGCAGTCTGGGTAAGATGTTCATTTTATAATATTCAATCTACACAAAGCGACATGGAAAGTAACACGCCACCTGTCCATGTCACCCGTTATAATTTTAACTTGACTACTCAGATTACTTCTGATCATATAATTCAATCCTGTGCTGACATTTATTCCTAAGTACATCAGCGACAGACTCCAACAGAACCTAGCAGTAGCTAAATCCGCTACGTGACCTCCTTTATTTAAGGGGAGGATCTTGATTCGCACAATTTAACTTAGTAAGATACTTTGGAGAAAGAATCGATTTCCTTAAAATTACCGGGATTGAGGTTACCGGGTTTTCAATATGTAATAATATATCATCTGCATATACTAATATATGTATCTAACGTCCCCCATCAGTATACCTTGGATCACTGGATTCCTGCTAATCTATGCAATAAAGGCTCTAAATACAAATTGAATAGCAGTGGGGACAGGGGGCACCCATGCCTCTTAGCTACACTCTAATTTAACCACTGGCGATAATATCCCATTGCATTTCACACGGGCCGAGGGAAAGGAATATAATAGTTGAACCCATCTCAGGAACGCATCAGGCACTTACATAGAATTTTAATTTGATGACAGATAAGGACTGCTTGGCCCACCTTACCATCCCCCTCCAGTCAGGGGGAGACACATCAAGTACTGCTCTGGCTTGGTGGCTATCATCCCATCTCTGTCCAGAGAAGGACTCAGACAAACACTGCCACAGCTCTACAGCTGTCCTGCTACCCCCCTCTGGATGTGGGGTTCAAATCAAAGTCTGCTGTGGCCCTGAAGCTGTCCTCTCTTCCTACTTTGGAGAGGGGTAAACACAGCAAATGTCACCGTGGCTCAGCAGCTCTCACCTCTGAATGAGAGGACACACATGACAAATGATTTTTATTTTATTTAGTTATTTAACTGGGTAGAGACACACACTAGCTGAAAGCTTTGACAGGGAGTGCGACCTGGGGCACAGGAAGTTAAGTGACTTACTCAGGGTCATACAGTATGCAAGTGGAAGCTGTGGGATTCTAACCCAAGTATGGTCTGCTGGATGTCACCAGATCTGCAGCTCAGAGCCTTAAACCACTGCGCTATACTGCCTCCCTATGGTGATGGCACATATGTTCCCCTTGCAAACTCTGATACTAACCAAAAGGACCCAAGATATTCTCCCACTGTGGAAAACTGGCCCACTCACCACCCAAACAGGGCAGCCAACTGTGTCTTGCTGTAGTAAGTTGACCTATACATCACCCAACTGAGACAGCAAACTCTTTCCTATAGTAACAAATAGACCCACTTGCCATGCAACTAGGCATCTACTCCTTCCAGCCATATCAAGCAGACTCACTCATCACCCAACTAGGGTATCCAATTACCTCTCACTCTGGCAAATTAACCCATCTGACTGATCCCCTAGCCCAGACAGCTGTACAGATCCAGCTGCAACATTGCAGAGTACTTTAGGAGAGCAGAAGGACCCAAAAAGCTAGCTTCAGTGCAACTATCACTGCTGTACATTTCTAATAAAAAGAGCAACAGGTCAGAGCAGTGCAGCACAGGATCAGCCACAGACTGTTAGTTTTACAGTGGCACAGGCAGGAATAGAAGACATGGAAAGGTGCTGCTGAGACCTGGTGGCACTCATTCACCCTGCGTTCTGGTAGCTGCTCTCCATGGGTTGTCACTATGTGTGTCTCCACTCCCTCTCTCTGGGATTGTACATCCTCCTTGTATATTCAGTGCATTATTAGCAGCAGTAGCACAGGCTGTTAGAACTGTGCTTCTGGCCAAAGGTATTGTTTTGCTGTGCAACTTGAAAGCCAGCCCTTACAAAAAGCAATGCTATCTGTGTATCCATACAACTTTTGTAACTTGTCATTTTTGTGTGTTAAAATGGTAGCAGTAGCAGTAATTTTCAACTTTTTTTGAGGACAGTGGGTTTTTATACCCGTTGAGTAATGGGAATTTGGGAATGTCTGGAACTAGACCATAAGAACAGCTTTTATATAACTAGATCCTATGACCTTCAACAGATGAGTCAAGGTCAGAGGACAAAGGAAAGAGCCATTGTTTTTAACCCAGAGAGTTGTGAATGTGTGGAATAAGTTGCCTTTGGAGGTAGCAGACAGTGATAGTATGGCTGCCTTCAGAAAGAGACTCGATATGTACACTGTCTTGCAATCAATAGGTGGTTATTCCCTTTGAGTCAATGGCAATCTGTATATGGGCTATAGCCTCTCTGGGCTCACATTTTGCTGTAATCCTTATGAATATGAATAAGAATGGAACATGATGGGGATAAATCAGTAAACTGGCTGCCACTGGCCCAAATAGAATTTTGCTAAGCAGGATTTCTGTATTTTAATATAAATTGTGTTTTTCCAGTAGTCTGATTTCTATTACCATTACTCTAGCAATGGAGCAAAATTTACATTTCTGAAGGTTTGTCTAAGAACTTTGTTATCCTTATCATGTTGAGGGAGAGGTGGACATTGCAGCCATTACGGAAACATGGGCCACCTAATACAATAACTGGGACCTGTCTGTACCAGGGTACAGGTTATTTCATAGGGACAGGGTGATTGGGAAAGGAGGGGGGGTGGCACTATATGTGAAGGAAGGACTGAAGTGTGTAAGGGAGGAAGGGAGAGGAGTAGTATGGAGTCACTTTGGATGCAAATCCAGGATTTCAGAACAGATTCTTAGAATGGGAGTGGTGTACAGGCCACCATCTCAGACAGAGGAGTTAGACAGGGAACTAGCAGGACAGATCAGAAGGACCTGCGATGAAGGGTAAGTGGTGATTGTGGGGGACTTCTACATGCCAGGAGTGGACTGGAGCACCACAACAACCAGGAACAGAAGGGAGCAGGTACTGCTGGATGCCTTCCAGGACAGCTTCCTGCTGCAAATGGTCAGTGAACCAAGCAGGTTAGGAAATACCCTTGACTTGTGCTGTGGAAATAGGGACTTTGTGAGAGAACTTACAGTGGAGGAACCGCTGTCAGGGAGTGACCACCGCTCAGTATGGCTCACATTGGATATGGGCAAGGAAGGAGTGGAATTGGCACAATAATGCTGGACTTCAAGAGGGCTGACTTTGGGAGGATTGGGGAAGGGTAAAAGGGTACCTGGCAGAATTCAATCTAGTATGGACACTAACCAGAGGTGGGAGCTCATCAAAGCTAGGGATAGTGAGGCAACAAAACCTGCTGCAAAGCCCAGAGAGAAGAAGGCTAGGGCTAAGAAACCGATCTGGTTGAGCAAGGAGGTCATGAAAAGGTAAGGAGGAAAGAGTTGCCTTTAGGAAGTACAAGAAAACAGGATGGGGAGGACAGGGAGAGTACTTGACAGAATTGAAGGAGGACAAGGGCAGTAAGGGGAGCCAAAGTCTATGGAACTCCAGGCTGGCACAAGGCATTAAGAAGGGGAGAAGGACTCCTTAAAATTACATCAGGGAGAAAAGGGCTGTAAGGACCACGTGAGGATTGGGAAGGAGGGTTGGGTGGAAGCAGGGGTGCGATGAGGCGGGCTTACCCCTAGGCCAGTACTTCTGCTCAGTATTTACTAAAGAGAAGAGAGGTGACACCCAGGTGGGAGAATGGCAGGAAAGGGTGGGAAGTGACAGATGGGAAATCACGAGAGCAGAGTTAGAGAGGGTTTCAGGCACTGAGGGTGTGACAAGGCGCCAGGCCCAGATGGCATCCACCCCAGGGTACTGAAGGCTACAGAGGTCCTGCAGGACCTTTGGCAGATCTATTTAATACCTCACTACATTCGGGATGTGTACCTCAGGACTGGAGGATGGTTCATGTGGTGCCCATCCACAAGAGTGGCCCCAAGGATGAACCCGGAAACTACAGACTCAGTGAGCCTCACATCCATCATGGGTAGGGCTAATGGAGACCATCCTGAAGGAGAGGCTGGCAGTCCCCTAGAGAGCCAAGAGACTACAGGACAGCAGACAGCATGGCTTCATACGTGGCAGATCCTGCCAAAACCAACCTGGTCAAGTTCTATGACTCGGTAACTAGGCAATCTGGACAGGGGCCATGCAGTGGATGTCCTGTACCTGGACTCAGTAAGGCATTCGAACGAAAAGCGCCGCATGCAAGGCTGGGAAGGAAGTTAGTAAGCTCAGGGTGGGTGCAAAGCTGGTGAGGTGGGTAGGGAAACTGGCTGCAGGAAGGCAACAGAGAGGTGGTGGTGGGTGGGGGCTCTCACACCCAAGGGCAGTGACGGCGGTGTTCCACAGGGCTCAATGTTGGGACCAGTGTTGTTTGAGATATTCATTGCAGACATATCATGGGACATCAAGAGCAAGATCGGTCTGTTTGATGATATTCCAAGGTGAGCGCAGTGGTGGATGACCTAGGGGATGGCAGGGGTTGCAGGATGATATGGCAAGCTTGAAACCTGGTCAGACACCCTGGCAACTGGGCTTTAATGCCAAAAAGTGCAAGGTACTGCATTTTGGGATGAAGAACCCAAGGAGAGTTACCAGCTTAGGGGAGTGCAGCTAGCCCAGACAGAGGAGGAGAAGGATCTGGGTGTGCTCATTGCAGGGTCAATGAACAACTCAGCATAGTGTGGAAGGCAGCTGCAGAGGCCAACAAAATGCTGGGTTGTGCTGCAAGGGATATATCCTCGAGGAGGGAGGAGGTGATTCTGCCACTGTATAGGTCATTAGCTAGACCACACTGAGTACTGCGTGCAGTACTTGTGTCCGGCTATCTGAAAGAGGACATTAAGTTACTGGAGGGAGTGCAGCGCAGGCGACAAAAGATGATCAAAGGGCTGGGGGACTTATCATACGAGGAGGAGGTTGAAGTTGAGTTTGAACATGAAGCTCACTGGAGGAGAGAGGAGACATAGGGTGACATGATTAGAAACCTTTAAATACATGAAAGATATAAACAAGACAAGTGCAGAGGGCTGTTCAAAGTAAGGAGAGGAGGGCAACCAGGGGCCACCGATACGAGACTGAGCGAGGAAGGTTCTGGGAGGGAGATGAGGAGACACTTTTTTACAGAGAGGGTGTGGCTGGGTGGAATGCGTTACCTGCTGAAGTGGAAGTGCAGTAGAACAGTGGACTGCTTCAAACGAGGATAGGACAGGACAAGGGGTGAGAGTTAATGAAGGGAAGGGTGGAAGGATGACAGCGTGAAGAAGGAGTGCTAGCTGCACATTCGAGCAGACTTGATAGACCTCTAGACCTTTATCTGCTGAAAATTTAGATATGTTTGATTTTTCCTAAATATTTCAGGTAGAAGTCTATGACACATGTAAGAAGGGAATTTTCTCTACAGCTTAATCTGTATTTAAAATGCATGTACACTTGTTTAATTCCATCTGACATGTTACTTTATATACATCAAGCAATAAAATGCATAGAACCGAAAATGTGGGCATTCTCACCTGAGATGCCCCATTCAGAAGTATGTCTGACCCCCTCATTCGGTGACCTGCAGCTGCTTTTTTTTTGTAGTTGCCTCAGTCTGAGTATGTATGTAGTTCTGTGAACCCTCCTCTCCCGTTGACCATGCCCACCTCCACATATAGTGTAACCCCCATGCAAATGGTGGTTCCTAAATATGCCTGCCTGGGCTTACCTTAGCCCTTCTGCTCTCTTTCTGCTGTCTCTTGGGCATTACCCATATCCAGCATCCAAGTTTTCTAGTCCCCCAGGTCATTTTTGCTCCTCCAGTGCCCCAGCCATCAGTCCGAATAAAAATCCAGCCCCTCGGGGCTTAAAAACATCCTCACAAGCTCCCGCTGTAAAAGTGCTGCCTCCAGGGCAGCAGGAATAGCATAGGCTTGAAAAGCGCCTTTGAAGTGGACCGAGTTGTTTTGCGGTCACCTCAGGGACTGTGCCGTGGGTCCTGGGATCCCTCCCACCTATCTGGGACCCAGTGACCATGGACAGGCTGCTGGTGTGCCACTTTGATAAAAATTAAGAGAGTTTTGACTGGGGCTCATTTTAAGCATGCCTGAGTCGGGCCTGGTCATCTGTATAATTCAATATGTGTGTCTGGCTGCCCCATGGTAGCTATAATCGGCTTCAGCCAAAAAGTGAGGAAAATAAATGTTTTTTTAAATTATAATCTGCTGCTGCATATGTGGGGGTATACTGTGCAAAAGGGGCGAGTATGTTAAATTAAAAATAGATGCTTTACCCTGGCTAAATCCAGAACTTTGGGACTCTATATGTCAGCCTGTCAGCTGCTGCAGGGGGAGTTTACATATGCAGTAGCGACAGGAAAACAATCAGAGGCACACCTTTCATCTGTGCAGTGACTGCAAGTACACCATGTAGGCGACTGAACTGTGGGGCATTGGAGCAACTTACTATTTCTTTCTGGCTGCACCAGGACATTATCCAGGATTGTATCTGATCTGCCATAAGGTGACAGTGGGTTAAGCAGCCATTGCCAGCAGCCACAGCCAATCGGAAAGCCAGGAATAGAAAGCCAGGACTTGTGGGACATTCACTACACCTCATGGATGAAATCCCTAGTGCTCATGGGGACTTACAGGGACATCAATTTAGGTGTCAATTCACCAAACCAACTGTTCCTTGAGTATTCTGATTGACAGGTCTTTCAGCCATTGGAGACCTGTCACCCCATCATCTCTGCCAATCAGAAGTTGGGAAAGGAGCTCTATAAGAGTATTTTGCCAGCATTTCTTCAGATCTGCAAAAGTGAGAAGAGGAGAGCAGGCTCCAGCCTGCTGGGAGCCCCCAAAGGGATGGAGGCTCAGGCCCCTGCCATGCTTCCGTATAACCTGCCTGTATATGCAAAAGATATGTAACTAACCCTGGGTTACCCCTGAAAAAGGGACCTTCGGGGCCCAGTGGGCCTACCTGGTTAACAAAATTTAATAAATAAATAAATAAAATGCTTCCGGGCCTGGGCCACTTAGCTAAACCCCTCCAGTCAAGGGATGGGGTGTTTATTATTTTCTAGTTAAAGTTATCAGTTTAAGTAATTTAGTTTTCTGTGATTGCTAGTCTGGAGGTTGCCAGAAATGTCCTCCAGGTGTAAGCCCTCCCTCCCACATCGGGGAAAGACATGGAAAGAAGACGATCTACCAATGCCTCAGTAGTGAGAGAACTGAAGAAGAACACCAGGATGCCTTCGATTGTGGCTATGACCCATGGAGGATCTGAGTGAGTACCTTTGTACCCCACGGTGCAAGGGAGAAGACTCAAAAGTAATCTTGGGGGCCCCAAGCCCCACTACTAGATATTTCCTGCTAACAGTGAGGAGATCTTGAAGCTATCAGTCTGGGCCACTAAGCCCCAAAAGAGACTGCCTTGCTTGAAAATAGTGTGGATGCATCTTGCCTGCTGCCCATTCTGGCTAATTGCAGGTGCATCAAGAGACTGTAATAGTTAATCATATAAATGTACTGATTTCTGTTGTTGCCCTATGGGTTAGTTTTCTGCCTTTGTGGAGCTGACAGATGATGAGAAAGATGACATAAAGGCCACAGAGATTCAGGAGGAACAAAATGAGGGAGAAATACTGTGGGTTAAGCTGGAAAGAAAATGGGGCCAGCCATCCACAAAGGTGTGGTCTATAGACCACCAGCCCAGGAGGAAGAAACAGATAGGGATCTGATGCTAGCCATCCAAAGGATGGCAGACAAGGGCCAGGTAGTACTGGTTGGAGACCTCAATATTCCAGACGTGAACTGGAGCATCCCAGCAGCAGCATCAACCAGGAGCAGATTTATCCTGGACTCCCTTCAGGGTGCCTTCCTCAAGCAACTGGTCATGGAACCAACTCGGCAGAAGGCAATACTGGACCTCGTGCTCACAAACAGGGACAGTGTGATGGGGAACAGTGGGGAGCACCTGGAGAACAGTGACCACCAGTCATTGTGGTTTGAAATCACAGAAGGAGCAGAACCAAACCACACAAAAACACATATGTTGGATTTTAGGGGGGCAGATTTTGGGAAAATGGGGAGATGCTTGAAAGAGGCATTAAGGGGAATGGGTTGGGAATCAGGGGTTGAGGAACAGTGGGCAGTATTTAAAACGGGGATCACAAGAGCAATAGAATTATGCATTAAACAGGTTAGCAAGGGGAAAAAGAAGAGGAGACCATCATGGTTTTCCAAGGAGGTAGCAGAGAACGTGAAAGCCAAAAAGATTGCATTCAGGCAATACAAAAAGACACAGGCAGAAGAGGATAGGGAGAAGTACCAGGAGAAGCAAAGGGAGGCAGGGAGGTCAGTAAGGGAAGCCAAAGCTCAGACAGAAGAGAACATTGCAAAATCAGTGGGTAGAAGGAACAAAACCTTTTACAGGTACATAAGCGAAAAAAGAAAGGCAAAGGAGGGATAGTGAGACTGAAGGGGAGGATGGGGGCCGCGTGGAGGATGACAACAGTAAAGCTGACATATTGAACAGGTATTTCTGCTCAGTCTTTACTGAGGAAGCGGAGGATAATGGGCTTGAAGGGAGTACAAGGGGTGGGAATGATGCAGAAATGGACACAAGTCCCTTTACACTAGAAAGGGTCCTGATGGAACTGGAAGGAATAAGAGTTGATAAAGCAATGGGGCCAGATGGAGTGCACCCCAGGGTCCTTAAAGAACTAAGAGAGGTGGTCTCTGAACCTCTGGCAATCCTGTTTAGCCAATCACTGGAAACAGCAGAGGTACCCAAAGACTGGAGGACAGCAGATGTAGTCCCCTTATACAAAAGTGGGAACAAAGAGGAAGCGGGGAACTACAGAACAGTCAGCCTCACCTCAGTAGTGGGAAAGATCATGGAAGCACTACTGTAGGAGAGATTGGTGAAACATCTGGTTGTCAACGGACTACAGGACCCAAGGCAGCATTGTTTCACCAGGGGGAGGTCATGTCAGACCAACCTCATTGAATTTTTTGACTGGGTGACTAGGGAGGTGGATCAGGGGAGGGCAGTGGATGTGGCCTATCTGGACTTCAGCAAGGCCTTTGACACTGTGCCACAAAGAAGGCTATTACACAAACTGGGGAATATGGGTGTGGAAAGACAGTATTGTGGTGGGTAGGTAACTGGCTGGGCAGCAGGACACAGAGGGTGGTGGTAAATGGCTGTCACTTCACAGAGGGAAGAGTGACCAATGGAAACCACAGGGATCAGTGCTGGGACCGGTCCTATTCAACATCTTCATCAGTGACATTTCACAAGACCTAGAAGGCAGAATTTCCCTGTTTGCTGATGACACAAAGCTCTGTAACAGAGTAGACACAACAGAGGGTGTAGACAGAATGAGAAGGGACCTGCAGAAACTTGAAGAATGGTCAGGGGTTTGGCAGTTGAAATTCAATGCAAAGAAATGCAAGGTAATGCATATGGGGCACAAAAACCCTGGCAAAATATATCAGTTGGGGGGGTGAGGATATAGCATACACCAAGCAGAAAAGGGATCTTGGGGTTATCATCTCTGATGACCTCAAGGTAGGGAAACAGTGCAACAAGGCAGCAGGTAAAGCAAATAGAATGCTGGGATGCATAGGCAGGGGCATCACCAGCAGGAAAAGGGAGGTCATGATTCTACTATACAAGACACTAGTGAGGCCCCCCCTGGAGTACAGTGTACAGTTCTGGAGACCTTACCTATGTAAGGAAATAGAGTAGAGAAGGTTCAGAGGAGTGCAACAAAGATGGTACATGGATTGCATCACAAGTCCTATGAGGACAGGTTGAAGGACTTGAATATGTACTCCCTGGAGGAGAAGGAGGGAGAGAGGGGATATGATAGAGACATACAAGTAACTTACAGAGAGGAACAGGGTGCAGTAATTCACTATTTCTAAGCAAAAAAGATGTTCCAGGACTAGATGGCATGGGATGAAGTTGGAGGGAGGATGATTCAGAGGAAATGTGAGGAAGAATTTCTTCACAGAATGGATGGTGATCAAGTGGAACATCCTGCCAGAGGAGGAGGTGGGGACTGAAACAATCATAGGATTTATAGCAGCAGTACTATGAAAAAATAATTGTGCTTTTTTGACAGTTTATTCCCTGTGCCTTGCTAATGATATACCTGGTACACTTTCTCGCCGGCATCATACTATCCCCGAGTAATTTGTTCAGTTATTCTCTGCTTTTGTGTACATTTCTGCCACTAAGCATGCTGCACTGGAACCCCTATGCTGCCAACTGCACATATGTATGACTTGCAGGGACATCGGGAATGGTCAGCAGAGAATCCCTCTGCTGTTGTCAAAAGACATGATGTGACCTGTAGAAAAAGCGCAGCTGAAAATTAGTCAGCCGCCATATTTTGGGAGGCAGTATAACGCAGTGGTTTAAGCCTCTGAACTGCAAATCTGGAGACCTGGGTTTGAATCCCACAGCCCCCACTTGCATACTGTGTGACCCTGAGCAAGTCACTTAACTTCCCTTTGCTCCCAGGTTGCACCTGTAAACAAGCTTTCAGCTTAGTGTGTCTCACCTGGTTAAACAATTGGAACAAAACAAATAAAAATTTCTTGTAGCACTATGACAATTCAAATAAATTGCAAATATCTAAAAAACTAAAGATAACTGGAAAAAACATTTACAGGTATGGAAACTGGAACTTTGGCCACATGCTTACAACCAAAAGACAGAATTTCAATATATCACTTCTTGATTCGGTAGTACTGCTGCTTTAAGAATGCATGGAATAGACATAAAGGGATTCTGGAGGTCAGGGGTGAGGGGCAACAGACTTCTAGGAAAACATAAGTGAACTTACAAGCTCAAATGGGCAGACTGGGTGTGCCATAGGTCCTTATATGCCAACACTGTCTATGTATCTACAGTATGTATAAGCCACATGTTGCCACTTCATGGTGTAGGAGGCCCTAGAACTTATTTGATCCTGACTTATTCTGAAGATAGCTGTTTCTGTCTTGGCCAGATTTCATCTGAGAATGCTTGGTAAAAGTATTTTGATATCTAGATGTGCTGGGTGAGACTTTGTCTATAGATGCTTGCTTGGTATTTAAGTGTTCTGGATATGACTTCATGCAAATGAATATTGGATGCTTGATAAAAGAATCGTCTCCTAACTATACTGGATGTGACTTTGAATTATTGTGCTGAATGTTCAGGATGTAAAATCCAAAATCTAGCCGAGTAGCTTGTCCTGGAATATTCAGTTTCTGTGATGTGCAGGCCAATCCCTGGTTCTTTGTGACTAGCAGAGGTCAAATCCTGCTATTCCTTGCAATTGCAGGGCAATCCCTGCCTATGTGTTCTTTAAAGTCTACAGCCATTGTACGAAATAGTTCTTCCAAGTTTTCCCCTCCCTTCAAATCAAAAGCTGGCCAACTCAACCAGCTGCAATGTCCACCAGGCCAGCAACATCTAGGACTGTGGTGTCTGGGTATCCAGTATGGTATGAGATTGCAGGGTTCTGCTGTATCTGAGACTGGTACCAGTGTGGGTAAATTAATAATTGTGAATGTAACATCTGATTTGTTAGCAGCTACATAGCCAGAGCTCTGGGTATCATGAGTCGAATTGGGAAATGTGATTGTCTTGTTTTATTAGTAACGTAGCCACCCAGCTGGGGGGTTCACCGGCAAAGCCAATCCAATCTGTGTACATATGTATTTAATAATTGAATAACCTCTGCTCCACTTCCCCATTCCTAACTCCTTGTTCTCCTAAATAAATTGATTGTTATTGTTTTTTGAAATCCTTTGTGTGAGCATATTATTAGAGAGTCATTAAATCCAAAAGTGTTAAAATGTGGTGAAATATTTATTGGGGCACGTCTGGGGTGGCAAATGGTTTTCGTGGGTGGTATAACATCTCAGGGGTTTATACCTAGAAACAGCTTGCCCACTTAAAGCACTCTGAGTGGAGGCACTGTGCAAATATTTAAAGTTTATCAGTTAGTGAACCTAAACCCCTTAGACTAGCTTGTAAGTAGTAGACAGGGATGTAACACTGGGGATAGCCACCCAGGGTTAAAATAGCTTAACACACTTCCCACAAGCCCTGTTCAAAAGCCTGCCAACCCTTTTCCACATCCAATGAGTCCTGTTCCACATCCAGGAACCATATTTCCCATCCCATGAGCTCTGTTCTGCATCCCATGAGACCTGTTCCACATCCCAGGTGCCTTGTTCCATATTGCAGGAGCCCTGTTCCACATCTTATCAACCCTGTTCTACATCCTGTGAGCCCTGTTCCACATTCCATGATCTTGTTCCACATCCCAGGAGCCCTGTTCCACATCACTTGAGACCTGCTCCACATCCCGTGAGACCTGCTTTTCATCCCTTGAGACATATTCCTCATTCCAGGAGCACTGTTCCACACTGAGACCTGCTCCACATCCCATGAGACCTGCTCCACATCTCATGAGACCTGCTCCACATCCCATGAGACCTGCTCCACATCCTATGAGACATGTTCCTCATCCCATGAGACCTGCTCCACATCCCATGAGACCTGCTCTACATCCCATCTGACATGTGCCTCATTCCAGGAGCCCTGTTCCACACCCAGAGATCAGCTCCACATCCTATGAGACATGTTCCTCATCCTAGTGTAACCCCCTCCTCCCTCTATTCTGTCTAGGGGTAACAATGGTAAAAATGCAAGAGGGGCACAGGAACCGATTCCGTCCAGCAAGTAGCACATAGCACTGGAAATGAAATGCAGGCCTTACCTGGCAGGTGAAATTTCGAGCACTAAGAAAGACTCCTCTTACCACGCTAATGCTGACTCAAATGCTGTTGCTCCGCTCTGAACAGGCTCAAGCAGGAAAAGGAGATGGAAGACTTTCTTTGAAAGGAACAATCATGTTAGTTCACTAAATAACTCAGCACAAGCCATGTAAAAGGAAATATAGGAACATTTAATTCAATGATATTAATGATTTACATAAAAAATAAATATATGGAGCAGCTCAAGAGGGCTGAGAGGATATGGAATGAAAGGCAGAAATGTACGAAAGGGCTGGAAAAGCTAGATCATCACAGGCCTAGAAACAATAGACCAGAGCAGGCTCCACGCATAGATCTGCAAAGCTGGAATCAAAGCTCGCACCTACAAAATACGGTTACCCATAAAACCATATCCAGGAGAGTGCCTAACTTCCTTCAACCTCAGGACCTTAATGAATCAGGGCATGATGCAGCCTAAATTCCCTACCATGGCTGCTCCGTATCCTTTTCTTAGAAACCAAAACCAGGTGCTGTTTCCCTCCACCATATCAGGATACTCAGTGTCTTATAACAAAGAATCTGGATGAATAGCTCCTTCCTTCTGTTACAGCATTCCCCTTTGCATTCCTTCTTGGGCCTGACATGGGTCCTGCACCAGACATGGGCACAACATGGCCCAAAAAAAAATTCCAGAATTCAGGCCCTCCAACCTTACCTCCAGCAGTGTGCCACATGGGAAGTTACCTCCTTGAAGCTGCCACCTCCAAGGGGCCCTCTTGCAGACCTGTCACCACACGACAGCCCCTCTGCAATGCCTCCACAAATTCAAGGCACAGGAGCCTCGGCATCCAGATGCTGCAGCCTTTGTTTTCCACCTCCTGAATCCTACTCACTGATAATGGCCCAAGGCTCCCCTGACCCCGATGGCCACCAACTTCTGCCACCCTCCCCCAAGGAAGCAGCATGTGATGTACTGCCACTGTCCAGGCTGGTACCTTCTGGGACAGGGTTTTTTTGGCCATGGTCACACTTGCCCTGTCCAAGCCCACCAGCTGTCCCTCTCTTTCTTCCATTTACCTAACATCCAGCAGCCCTGGTCTTATATTTGGGCATAAAACACCACCTCTATGGGCAGGGCACAGAAAATGCCCAAAGCTAACCTAAAGAGAGAGGGGGAGGGCAACTGGGATAGTAATCCCACCCTGTGGGGGAGCTTACACTAGGAGCCCTGTTCCACATCTCAGAGACCTGCTCCACATCCCATGTATCCTTTTCCTGCCCATGAGCCCTGCCCCACATCCCTTAAAATCTGTTTATATCCCAGGAGCGCTGTTCCACACCCCATGAGCCCTGCCCCACATCCCTTAAAATCTGTTTTATATCCCAGGAGCGCTGTTCCACACCCCATGAGCCCTGCCCCATATCCTTAAAATCTGTTTTATATCCCAGGGCGCTGTTCCACACCCCATGAGCCCTGCCCCACATCCCTTAAAATCTGTTTTATATCCAGGAGCGCTTGTTCCACACCCCATGAGCCCTGCCCCACATCCCTTAAAATCTGTTTTATATCCCAGGAGCGCTGTTCCACACCCCATGAGCCCTGCCCCACATCCCTTAAAATCTGTTTTATATCCCAGGAGCGCTGTTCCACACCCCATGAGCCCTGCCCCACATCCCTTAAAATCTGTTTTATATCCCAGGAGCGCTGTTCCACACCCCATGAGCCCTGCCCCACATCCCTTAAAATCTGTTTTATATCCAGGAGCGCTGTTCCACACCCCATGAGCCCTGCCCACATCCCTTAAAATCTGTTTTATATCCCAGGAGCTGCTCCACCCCATGAGCCCTGCCCACATCCTTAAAATCTGTTTTATATCCCAGGAGCCTTGCTCCACCCATGAGCCCTGCCCCACATCCCTTAAAATCTGTTTTACATCCCAGGAGCTCTGTTCCATACCCCCATTAGACCTGTCCCACAGCCCATGAGATCTTTCCTACACTCTGCAAACTGTGTTCCACACCCACAGGTACTGTTCCACACCCTACTAGCCCTGTTCCTTACCTTACAAGCATTGTCCATATGTTACAAGTCCTCTATCACACTTTGCATGACCTTGTTCACATAATGTGAGCCCGGCTCATACCTCATGAGCCTGCCTCAGATCAGACCCACCTGCAACTTCACCTGTCCTCAGATGGGAAGCTTCAGTCAGGCATAGTGGGTGGTGAGAGGGCAAAGAGCCAACTGTGTTTTCTGAATGTTTCATTTCTGCAAAACTGCCTTGATTTCTGTGTGGCCTGGGACTTGAAAGGGAGGCTGGATGGAGGAAAGGAACTTTGAGAGACTGAGAAGTGGGTTGTTAGCTGCTGAATACAGTGCCATTGCATTTGAGAGCAGATAATGTGATCCTACAGTACCAGCCTGGTGCTAGCAGGTATACAGGTAGGAAACACACAGCATCTTTCTTCTCAAATGGAAAGAGCTTTAGCCAGGAGGAGCAGTGAGCCCATAGCATATACTGAATTTTTTCATTAATGAAAAACTGCCTTGAATCTTGTATATGCTGGGATCAGGATGCAGGACAATGGAAGAATGAAAGTGTGGGAGACCAAGGGGCCAGTAGTCAGCGACCAAAAGTGGTACCACTGTGGTTGGTGGCAGATCACTTGATCTGCTAGTGCAAATCAGGTGCTATCAGGCACACAGGTATAGCAAAGGAAACATATTGTCTATTTTCTCAGATGGTGAGTTTCAGACAGAAGTGGGCAAGAGAGGGCAAAGAGTTTCACCTTAGAGAAAGAAAAAAGTAGACAAGAAATGACAGAGAGAGAGAAAGAGAGAGAGAGAGAGAGAGAGAGAGAGAGAGAGACAGAGATTTAAGACATGGCAGAGGGAGAGAGAGAAAGAAAGAGATAGGAAGTGGCCAAGGAAGAGTGAAAGAGGTATGAAGTGACAAAGGAAGAGAGAAAAAGACAAACATGTAGGCAGAGTTCTAAAGCACTTTGCTCAGGAAAATGTATTTACAGTAGGTGATGTATGGTATATAGATTAATATTTTAGAGAGAATGTGTATTTGTGGTTGTTAATATATGTAACCCCCCTACAAATGAGGGTTCCTAAATTGCCTTCCTGGGCTTGCCTAAAAGTCCACTGCCAGGCTGATGTTCTGTGTTCTAACAGTTTTAAAAGTGCTTGCATGTAAGTGCTCGATTAGCCTCTGTGCCTGTCTCTTTAAGAGGCATCATTTTCATGGGTTATAATTATTCTGGGTGGGGGCTGAGTGATTTTAGGCTCTAGTCCCACCTGGGCTGCAATACAGCTGCTTCATTCTGCTATTGCTAATTGCGCAGAGGGAGCTTTATTAGGATCTGTGATTTTCTGCTGATTATCTGTTTTGATAGCAATGGTATAGTAGTTTGTCTAACCCACCTTCCTTTGCAGCATGGACTTTCTGTTTTGCACCACCATCTTGGTTCTGGACTACCAGTTTGGACCAATCAGTATCTCTGGGGGACCTAAAATGGAGACTGTCCCCAGGAGTCTTGTGGGAGTGAATTTCTGTAGGAATTGTAGTTTTTACTGTTTGGTACCTAAATGGACCTGGAGGGGGAGCCCTTGCTGTGACAGACAGATGGATCAACCAACCAAACCTTTTGGATCACTGGGAAGTCCCAGAGCTGCCTGCAGCAGTGAGTCAGTGTGTAGCTGGAGTTGAGAGAGTGAACAGCTCGAGGCATTTGAGCAGCTGCTCCTGCTTAGTAGTTGGGGGAATCAGCGGGAAGGCTCTGTCTGGCCTGCCTGCTATCATCTTCTCGAGTGAAGAAGTTTGCATTAATATCTCAGACTTTATCTGAATTTGCTGTGATTGTGACTGGAATCCAGAATTGTGACAAAGTGAAATTCACCTGGTGTGGACCGAAGATTTGCCTCAGTGCAATCAGCCTGTCAGGACTTGAGACAAACACAGAGTGAATGGTTTGCACAGAGACACTGTTGATTGCAACCAGACTGTCATCCAAACTGTGGTATTTACCTGTCTTTACTATAATTGTGCTGAATGTGGAGTGAGGGTTGCAGTTTGATTCCCCACATTGCTGAATGTGTCATGCTGGCTGGAGGCTGCATCCAACAAAATCTACTGGACTGTATCCGAAATCATTCACCTGATCTGGGCCTCACCATCTTGAGCTAGATTGCCATTCATACTGCAGAGAATCATCTGACGAAAGACCTGCCTGGGGATTCTGCTCCCTGCTCAATGCCATCGAGCAGGATTGACCACCATGGTGCGTCGTGTGGGCCTGCTTCTTCTGGCACAGCAATCAATCATCCTGAGGTCTTAATTTCATCCATCCTGCCTTCTGGTCTGGGTATTGTGGATAAACATCAGGGTAGCTCCCTGCAACAGAGCTCAAATCAAAGTGTGTCATCTGATTTAATTGTTTTGGTTAATCATTATTTACTGAGCCATCTGGCTCTGGAATACAAATTGTGGGTTAAAATGCATGTTGTGTTTTTCCTTCCTAAGGGCCCTGACAACAGCTGCAATGCCTGCCTATCCTGGGCAACACTCAAGGCTAGTCTGCAGACCAACTGGGTACCCAGAGTGTGTGTGTGTGACTGTGTTAGAGGACTCTTAGAGGCATGCATGCTTAGCCTGATTAAATCAGACCCAGAATCAAACACCAGATTACTGCCCCTCCCTTGTTCACATACCCCAATAAATCAGATCTAAATCTTTTTGCATTTACACTGGCTGTTGTGTCCCTTTGTGGTGGACGATACTATATTGGCATTGTCTTTCTCCATTGCAGGTCTTGTTTTGCAGGGGAGTCTCCAGGGTCAGTGCAGCTGATCCAGCCCTGGTAGTAAGTGTGCCAAGTGTGGGTATAACATTGCATTTTGGTGTTCATTGTAACTGTCAAATTGCTGACCAGTATAGGCCACTAGAGGGGTTGGGGGGAATCAGTATCCCAGAGTGCTCTACCCAGAGCAGCTATGCTACCCTCAAACCAACTCTCTGGGTGGGGGCACCCATTCACAGAACTCAGGCCCCTCAACCTACGCTTAGTCACGCAGGCAGGGGTAGTATCCCTTGGGACAGCGCCACCTAGGGGTTACATGTAGATGCTTTTTTGTTAGCAAGACTGTTGTTTCAAGCCTAGAGCTGTATTTTACTTATTACCACATCTTATATCAGTACTGCATAAAACATTTGCTGCGTGTGTTTGAATCCTGTTTCTGGGCACATGACTTTGCATGCTACATTTATGAAGATGATGCACTTTTCTACATGGGTTATTAAAATATGCAACAGTGTTTCCATTATCACCTCAGCTCTAGAGATTCATTGTACCCTTGCTTGAAATTTTAGTAGGACTAAAATAAATTGTAAGGGTGATTTCATAACTGAGTGATGAAATCCCTTAGCAGTCAGCACAGTGGTAAAGTAAAATGGATCACATTTTAGGTTTTTGTGAAGTGGAGTCACTTATTTACTGGAGCTCGCAGTGATGGAGGAAAGTAAGGCCTGCAACAAATACTGTACAAGAAACCAGACAGATGAAAACAGAGAAGCATACCAGACTAGGATGAGGGGTGTCAACAAAATGGTTAAGAAGGCAAAGTGGGAAGCAGAGGTGAAGACAATGGTGCGGGTGAAAAGGGGGACTCATAAGGCATTCTTCTGCTGCATTCAGGAGAAGTGAAAATCCAGGGAAGGAATAGACTGAAGAAGTGGAAGGGTAGGTGGAGGAGGATAAGGGTACCACAGAAATACTAAGTGAGAATTTTTGCTCAGTATTCAAGGTAGAATGCAAGGACACCTGCTGAATGTGGTCTTAAGGCCAAAAAAGGTAGAAGGAGCCAAATTTAACATGGAGCCAGTCACTGCGGAGAGGGTGCTAAGGGGGCTAAGCACTCTTTACATTGACAAAACAATGGCCCAGATGGGTTGCACCTAACATGCCAAAGAAGTGTGGCTATAGCTGGTCACCCCATTTACAGACCTCTGCAATTTTTTTTTTTCAAATATAGTATATTGCAAATAAGACAAAGTACATATAATACAGCACAGTCATGATACAGCAATACGTTCCTGTTATACTGCCTAATTCTACATGTATCTGATAAAATTCAGTGTTTATCATTAACCATTAAAAAGTGAAACAAGCATAAACTGACAAAAGAACTCAATAACTTGTAATAAACCATTATTACAGACTTCATCCTGTTAGTGCTGTCTTTTCATCTGCTATCTCATTCATTGCACAGGAGTTCTTAATTAGACAACTGTCTGTTAGTCACTGGAGTCTGGAAGAACTGTTGCCCTTACTGGAGCATTGGCATCAGTTGGTCTGGCCTCAGTATACTCCTCAAAGGCAGACCAGATGTCCCAATCATATGTTCTCTCCCTCTTGCCTTGTACATTAATTTCTCCACAGCCAATCTTTCATGGCATTCGGCCACATATTCAGGGTTGTGAGGAGTTCTTTCTTTCAAATGATGTGATGAATTTACCTAGTTTTGCTGTATTAGTGGCCTGTAGTGCCAATCTACACTGTCTTGTTCAAATCATAAATCCTATCCTTCGCCAATTATCAAAGAAAGATATCTTTACGAGAATTTCAATTGTGAAGCTATAATTTCAGTCAGTGGTCTCCTCAATGGCTCCTAGTAGTCAACCAGCCTGGGACAATTATACATCTAGGGTGGGATATTCAGAAGGGTTGCACATGGCACAATACAGTTACCATCGCAACCCACTGATACACCCTGGCGTGATATTCAAAAGGGAAAGTCGTGGCACAAATCCTGATGCATCGGGGTGCATCAGTAATGTATCTGCAGTGCAAGTGGGGGGTGCCCATGCATACTTACGCGCATCCCGATATTCAGCCGGGATATGCGAACCCCATGCAGGTGCAACCCCTATGTGCCCTGCATACAGTTACCAAAAGTAAAGGAGCAACAGCCGGCCACCATAGGTGAGCTGCTTATTGCAGAACACAACACGGCAGCTGCCAGCTGTGGGTGCCACCAAGCGCCGGCAGCACCCTCTGTTGGGTAGCACCCCCATGCCCGATTAGGGCATATGTATAATATTTATAAATTCATTCATTGCACAGGAGTTCTTAATTAGACAACTGTCTGTTATAATATAATAAACATTTTAAATTTTGTACATATGCCCGCGATTGGGCTGCGACTGGTCCACTGGACCACCAGGGATATAGGACATTTAAAATTTTGTACATATGCCCACGATCGGGCTGCGAGCGGTCCATTGGACCACCAGGGATATGGGACATTCTAATTATTATACATATGCCTGCAATCAGGCTGCGAGTGTCCACTGGACCACCAGGGATATGGGACATTTTAAACTTTATGCATATGCCCACGATTGGGCAGTGGGGCACTTTGCCGCTTGTGCAGGGGGTGTCGGTCCCTGATGGCTGCAGCCTGGCAGTGTGCCAGGTGCAAGTCACTGGGGATGGGCACACCTGCATACAAATGGGGCCATAATGACATGCAAATGGCCCTATTTGCACCTTGCATGCATTATGGCCCCATTTGCTTATGCACCTAGCGCGACGGCACTTGTGCTGGCGCATCCCCCTGCTCCTGTCTGGCCACTTGCGCTGATGCAGTGCCACTGCACCATGCACAATGTGGGTGGCCACAGAGCGATATTCAATGGTGCTGAGCCATGGAGTAGCACCATTGAATATCACCCTGTCAGTGCCCTGGCACATCCCAGTTGCGCTGTGCCCAGGCTTGCGCCACAGCCTGGCGCAGTCTGAATATCCCACCCCATGTGTTATAAATCATCATGTTGATGTCTATATTTTGGGCATTTCCCATCATAGGGTGTGCCACATTTGGCTAGCCTGACTAGTGTATAGTAAGCTCTCCGGGCAGTCATATACTGAATTGTTTTATACTTACTTTGCATCAGTAACTTCCAACCCTTTTCTACAACTCAGCCCAGTCCTCCTCTGTAATTTCACAACTCAGCAGTTCTTGGCACTTTTCACTATTTTGATCAGTGGAATCATTGACCAAACTCATTAATTAAGCAATAACGACTGAAATGGTGATCATTTCCTGGGGATCAATGACTGAATGGGGAGTTAGGTGGCCACCACTAGCCACAAGGTCATTAATCCCCAGGAAATGACCACCAGTGAGGTCATTATTGCTTTTATAAGCCTAATTCAAGTACAGTCAGTTTTTCAATTTTACTCGCTATTTTTTTGTTTCTTTCTTTCCAGATCTGGTGGGTGGGCACCTGACCTTTCTGACGTCATGCATTGGGTGTGCATTATTAGGTCACGTCATGATGACATCTGTTCACATCCGTACAGCTGTTTTGAAGTAGTCTGGCTGTATGGTGTGGGAAATTGGCTGTTACACTTGGCCATATATTTTTTCTTTTTATTTTTAATTTAAAGTTTATTGATACATTTCTACAATAAAAGGCAGTTTAAATGACAGTGAACATTGACATTCCGATACAATGTACAGGAATAACTGCCTGACCCACCCTTCTCTCCCTTACTGCAGTAACTCAACCTAATGCCCGTCAAATGCCAAGCACTTTACTTAAGGTCTTACATGACAATATAGTCTGAGATATACTTAGACTTTAGCCAGAGAAATTAGAGAGTGAAGGGATCCCAGATTTTGGTATATACTGCCATTCTATTGTGGAGACTGGCAATCGCTTTTCTGTGTGCAGATTGGACAGAATTTCTTTTACCCATTCCTGGACAGATGGAAGGACTTATCTTTCCAGTGGCGTAGAATGAGCTTCTTAGCTGATAAGGCAATCATGGAAATGTGAAAGTTTCGTACTTTAACTCTAATAGATGATAAGTCCCCTAACAGACAGATCTCGGGAGTAAAGTGTTCCTGAAGGCCCAGCAGAGGGTCCAGGAAAGTCTTAATTGAATCCCATGGGGGGAGATTTTGGGACAGGACCAAAACATGTGGAGAAGTGTTCCTTCTTCCTGCAAACATTTATTGCATATATTGGAATTCAGATAGTCCCACTTCTGTAATTTAACTGCGGTGTAGTACAAGTTATGTAAAATATGATATTGCATGAGCCGTAGTCTGTCTTGAGAAATATGTTTATGATATGATCTCCACAGAGAATGCCAATCCAAATAATGTTGAGGGAAAAATTATTCCAGAATCTTATAGGTCCAAAGGGACCCCCATATTTTTTGTGAAACAAAACCTGATATAGCTTAGTGATTACACCTGAAGATCCAGAAAGTGAGGAAACCTCAGGTATCAGAGAAGTGATGGTCTGGGAGGGAGGAGTATTACCGAAATTGATTACAAGTAAATGCCTTAACTGTATAACTTTGAAATGAGAGGAACCGAACGAGAGATTTCTTAATAATATCTTCCACTGATAACCAATGCCCCTCTCCATCCGTAAGAGAAGAAGCTTCCCATCTCCCAATTGGGACAAATTGACTGGAAATCTGGTTCTTGTTAATAGTGAAAGATGGAATTCCAAATAGACTGGGCCAGGTCCCGATGAGGGAATATTGCAAAATAGACACATTTGTGAATAAATCTTTAAAGAAGTCGTTACTATGGGGCACTCTTGGGTCATACCTGGGAAAATTTAAGGAAAAATAGTGTAAGAGGGTCCAAATTCTTGGACTTGATTGCATCAGTTCTATTCTAAGCCAAACCGGTTGCTCTTTTTCTGGGCCGGGGGTCACCCATCTCAGACAGTTTGCTAAGTGACTAGCCCAGTGATATATGGCCAGATGGAGAATTCATAACCCCCCTTCCAATTTTGGGGCTGCCAGCTTATGATAAGCCAGTTGAGGATATCTATCTGCCCAGATAAATCTGGTGAATACAGCATGTGTCTTTTTAAACCAGAGTAAAGGAATAAAAGTGTTGAGAAGAGATAATTGATAGAAAATTCTAGGAAATATGTTCATCTTAATTATGTTGATCCGGCCCCATAATGAAATAGGAAGTTTGGACCACCTCTTGAGGTCGTGAGCTATCAACTGCAAGAGAGAATCCAGGTTTTCCTTAAACCATGTTAGAGGGTTACGAGAAAGCTTAATACCCAAATATTTAAATGACCTGGAAGTCCGGCACAAACCAAAGGGGCTAATGTCATTTTTGAAAACTTTATGGTTCAGTGGGAAAATAGAGATTTACTAGCATTCAGTTTGTAATTGGAAAGGTCACTAAATCTTGCTATTTCCCTTAGCAAAAGCCAGAACAGAGGATACAGGGTGAGATAAGTGTATCAGCAGGTCATCCGCGTATGCAGTGACTTTAATTTCATGTCGCCCAACTCTAACACCCTGTATAGAAACATTATTGAGAATATTTTGAATGAGAGGTTCCAAATATAAATTAAATAACAAAGGAGATAAAGGACATTCTTGCCTAATTCCTGAATGAAGCGAAAAGGGCTTAGAGAATGCCCCATTAACAGAAATTCTTGCGGTAGGGTTTTTGTAAAGTGTGGCAATCCAGGAAATGAACTGAGAGGGAAAATGAAATGCATCCAGAACTCGGAACAGAAAGTTCCAGTTCACTCGATCAAATGCCTTCTTGTCCAGGAGACCAGTCCTGCAGAACTCGGCATCCCTGGTAGCCAAGAAAGACATGTGACAAGATACGTAAGTGATCAGAAGATGAACGCCTTTCATAAATCCTACCTGGTTTATACTCTATCAACTCAGGAAGTACTACCATTAACCTATTGGCTAATATTTTGAGAGAATTTTAATATCCTGATTAAAAAGTGAAATAGGTCTGTAACTCTGAACAAGCTCAAGATCTTTATCTGGTTTGGGGGCAGAATAATCAAGGCCTCAAAAGGTGAGAGTCGGCCTCTGCCCCAGCTAAAATATGCTGAAATAAACAGCAAAGTACTGGTAATAGAAGGTCCCGAACACTTTATAAAATAAGGAGGAAAAACATCAGGACCTGGGACCTTGTCTGCGTTAATTCACTAATAACCTCGGCAATTTCCTCCTGAGAGATAGGAGCAACAGAAAGTCCTTGTGTCGATCAGAGAGAGGGGCAAATGAGAATCTTTCAGGTAACTCTCCGTACTCCCAGGGCAAGGGGATGCTCCATATCACTGTACAAGTTTGTGTAGTAACGGGCAAATTCTTGAACTATTTCAGTGGGAGATACTTTTAAGGATCCATCAGCCATTGCCCTGATAGAGGGGATAAATCTCATTGATTCCTGTTGCTTATTACGCAGTGCCAGTAGGCGTCCTGCCTTTTCCCCTGATCGGTGTAACTAGCCCTGGTACGAATAATAGCTAATTCTGCTTTGTCTCAGAGTAACTCCAGATATCTATCTTTCAACACTAAGAGTTTCCTCATATCCTTGTCGGGAGGATTAGTCGAGAAATTAATTTCGAGTGATCTAATTTGGGATAGTAAAGATATTAATTCCTTCTCCTGTGCCCTTTTCCCACCAACCACCATGCTGATAAGGATCCCTCTCATGAAGGCTTTAAAGGCCCCCCACAAAATGTCCGGCTTTGCACTATCTAACGGGTTAGATGAAAAAAAGGATTCAATTTGCTGTCTTATAAGTTTGCAGTATTTAACATCTTTGAGAAGTTGTTCATTAAGTTTCCATCTGGTTTCCCTGTTAGGTAAATTAAGCAGTACCAATTTACATAATACTAGTGAGTGGTCAGAGATTGGGCCAGGTTGAATCAAGGAAGTCTTAACCCCAGGTAATAGGCACTAAGAAATAAGTATGTAATCAATGCGGGACTGCGAGCCGTGTGTCATTGACCTGAAGGTAAACTCCCTAGAGTTGGGATGTAAGACACATCAGACATCGCAGAGCCCACATTGATCCAATAGATCTTTAAAAGCTTCCTGCCCCGGAGTGACCCCTCCTGGACCTCTACCTGACCTATCTAAATTAGACTCTAGTACTTGGTTAAAATCCCCCAAAATAATCCTGATGGAAGCATTGGGAGAATAGCAGATATAAGTCTCGTAAAAAATCCTGGGTCATCTATGTTAGGGCCATAGATACTGCCTAGTAGTATTGGAACAGACCAGAGAGTACCTTTAACAAAGATAAACCTTCCCTCAGGATCTTTAATAACCTGTGTAGAAACAAAGGGAATACCCCTATTAATCATGAGCATGACCCGACAGCTATTTGTAGATCCCTGGGCATTGTAAACCAGTCCCACCTGTTGTCTCCTTAACTGTAAAGCTTCCACTTCTAATAAATGGATTTCCTGTAAAAAAGTTATCAGAGGGCTAAGTAAGCTTAAATGTTTAAGAGCCTGATATTGTTTGTGCTTTTTCCTGATCCCCTTAACATTCCAGGTTGCAAAAGTTATCTCATTAGCCATGCAGTAATGGTAGTTAGACTTAGTGTGTTCAGCTCAGCACAAGGGATACATAGCACCTGCAACCTTACACTCATGGTTACTGCAGTAAGCCCTCCCTCCTCCTAGCCCCACCACATTAAGTCCATCCCATCCCCCTACCTCCCCCTACCCTCCAACATTACCCCAAAACCGCCCCCAACCCTCTAAACTGTCACAAGCAATGTTCAGCACAGTACTGGTGCTTTTAGTTCATCTCCCACCCTCGATGATGCACCCTGTTAATAAACAGTCTTACATTCTGCTATCCATGTATAGAAAACAAAACAGTGCTGGTTACCCCCAAAAGAGAGAATGGTCCTGGGCTTTCAATACTAGCACACCAAATTAACATATTGGGAACATTAGAAAGGGCCAGAGCGAAAAGCCATGTACAACCCAGGTAGCCATGGAAACCCGATCAAAACTGAGAGAGGATTGAGATCATCCTTGCCTCATGAGGCAGTTATGCAAGGACAAAAACCAGATCAGGAACCCAGTGAGGGGGAGTGACCTCTGCCATAGACTGAGAGCAGGAATAGAGAAAGAGATAGTAATCACATCGCAGGAAGGGAAGACTGAAAAACATGCATCTTCCCAGAAACAACCAGCCTCCAAGTGCACTGGCTCTCCATGCGAAAATCAACCTTCCTGCACTTGAGTCTAATGAGAAGACTCAGAAAAATCCCCCTCAGATTGAGAGCTGCACCCCAGTGAGTTACTAATGCCTGATATGCCCTCTAGTGGCCAAATCCAGGTCATGATAAAGTGAAAGCGAGCTGCAGAGAAAGCCCAAGACTGCTCTAATTCCAATCCAGATGAATTAAACAAGAATCTAAATCTCAGCAAAACCAACTCCACTTTCTATTGTGTTTACCATACAAAGAATACTAAAGCTTGAAACATTGTTCCCCTCATAAACAAACCCCGAGACTCTAAGTGTCCTTTGCCCTTAACTGGCATGGGTCCTCTGCAATTGGGGCCAAGGAAACTGGTAGCAAGCTCGAACTGCGCTGATCCCCCAGTCCAAACAAAACAGGGAAGTTTTCCCTCCCCATTCACACTGAACGGTTTCTCAAAGAGGGAAGAAAAAGAAAGTTCAATTCTCAGCTCCACACAGCTCTCCATCCTGCAAACACAGCATCTCAGGGCTCTTTAAATAGATCTGGTAGTGTAGATTTAAGGCTCATCAGGGCTGCTGCAGGATCATCATAGTTGGTCTAGGATCCATTTACTAGAACCTGCAACCTGGCTGTGTATCCATCCTGAATTTCAGGCCTGCCATAATTATCTTAGAGACAATGGGCTAGGCAGCTTTCCACTTCAGGCGAACCAAGCCAGGCAAATCTTGTGAAATTCTGTTTCATGTTCTCCCAGCGAACCTCTTGCAAAGCTCTCACTTTCTGCAGAAAATGCTGCTTCTCCAAGTAGTTCAGAAACCAACAGATAATGGGATGGGGAGGGTCCTCCGGAAAAGGTTTAGGCCATAGGGACCTGTGGGCTTGCTCTATAATATAGACAGGGCCAAAGGGAGAGGGGCTGGCAACCAGCTCCACCAACTTCTGCACAAATGCCACAAAATGTTGGCCTTCTTCTCCCTTCAGTAACCCAAGTATCACAACATTGTTTCTGCAGCCCTCTAGATCTTCGAGCTTGGCTTGAGGCAAGATAACCTCTGATGCATAGACACCAGATCAGGATCGAGATTTTCTAACTTTTTCTATTGAGACTATTCGAACTGTGTTATCGGAGACAGTTAGCGAGACTTCATCTAATCTTCTGTAGAGAGACTTCAGATCCATCACATTTCTTTCATTTCCTAATCTAAAGGACTTAAACTCTTCAAGGAACCTAGTGAGCATTAAAGGTTCCTGTTCTCCAAATTGACTCAGAGGATCAGGCCTCTCAGGTCCATCCAAAGCCCTGGATTTCTTAGAGGCCTTTTCGGGAGTAGCGGGGGGGGTGCTTCTGCGGGGCTTTCTTCACGTAAGCCTCCATCTGCCAATTTTATGCTCAAACCAGACTTCCAAAGTGTTCAGACAGCACTGAATCTCAAAAGCAGAGGAAATGGAGAAATTCAGACATCCAAAAAAGACAATTTAGTGATCGGGAGGCAGGAGCTTCTTGAAGGAGCTTCTACTCAGCACTCTGCATCAAGTGATCCCCTATTTTTTTTTCTTTTTTATTGTTGGAAGAAATCTGTTGCATTTTATGGAGTGTATTTTGTCTGCATCTAGTTTACTGCATGGGTAAAGCAGATCATCGTTATACACTCGAGCAACCATAACACTGCATTTCGCTTTCACTAATAAACATTTGCATGTTTTTAGCAAAAAAAATAAATACATGCTGACCTTTATTTGTAGAAATGAAATGCAGTGGTATTGTTGTCCCAGTGTATCTGATGATCTATTTTTGCTATGTGGCATTCTTGAAGCAGATGGAATACACTCCATAGAAAACTGTCACCGGGAACTTGAGCTGACAGGCAAATTGTCTCTTTGTGTGGTCCTGGCAGCACGGTGTAATATACTGGGTTGTTTGAGTCAGCCACTTGTGACATGGTCACATCTGGATCGGTCATTAACTGACCATTAAGATTGATCCAGTAACCAATCAGTGAGCATAACTAGCTCATTAAGATTTAATTAGGCTTATATATTCTGATATACAATGGTCACCAACCCTTGGTGTCCCTTGTTTCATCAATATACATCCACCCCTGAAGATTCATGCAGTACCTAATCAATTCCCAAGATAAATCCCAAGAAATGTTTGATGAGGAGGTATTTTAAACAAGTGTGAGTTGGGGATATCATATGTATGCTTAGGTTTTCAAAGGAGAGCAGTGTGCCACCCTCAGACAAATAACCCAACACTTCTATTTGTTCTTCCATCCAAATCTAAATTTCAGTGCCTTTTAGGAATCTAGGGAATAAAAGGTGTCTAAACAGTGAGCATGGCCCCTATCTTTTTAAATGTGTGCATTGTACACAGACATTGAGAAGGTGCTAAATTACTGGATTACCCTTCACACATCTTACATCTGTGCTGATGGAACTATATGGTGAGTTGGTCAACCTCTTTACGAGGTCTGCTCTTTTCTAGCCTAATTTCTGAGTTTTCACACTCCGTGTAATGCCAAGTGTTTAGACTAGTGAGTTGTGATGTCCAATAATAGTTATGGAAATATGGGGTGCCAGTTGTACCCTACATGGTTATGAGTCAGCGGTTCAAGTTTTATATGAGGGGTTCAATTCTCCAATGTCCTGAGGATGTTGCAAGCCCAAGGTGCACCAAACATCACGGCACATGGGGCTTGAGGTAGTCCCTGGCGAGTGATGGGTATTCTTGATATCATTGATTGCTGCAAGTTAGACCAACTTTTTCTAGTCTAGCTTGTAGCAATCTTGGGTACCCTTTTTATGGGGTTTGTGCCAAATATTTAGTGCAAGTTGCCATAAATTGAGAAAATTGTCATAAATGTGCCCAATCTTCTTGAACTGGGTCTGTTTTGGGGCAAACTTTTCTGTGCAGCCTTTCGTCACCTTTCATGAATCCATCCCAATGTTGTTTCATTGTTCTCTAACCAAGTCAATGCAAATACTCTCAGCTGTTTGAAAAACTGAATGGTATCAAGAGATTGGTGAAACCTAAAATAAGTATACAAAGTTAGGCAGAAATTACCATTTTCAAACATTATAACCACCCAACAAACAGAGAGGAAGGTTATGCCATTTCAAAAATGAAGATTTCAACTTGTTCTGCAGAAGGGTAGTGCTGTGTGGAATGCAGAATTCTGCCTTCAGAGTTAGTACAGAATGCCCATTCTGAAAGTGAAAATTTCATCGGAATTTCACTGTGTTCCATGGAATAATATTCTGCGGAACAGGATTTTTACTATGGAAAATCATTCCACAACCGTTTCCATGGAAAATATTTAGATTCGTGGAACACAATTCTGCTGAAATGCTGCGGAAAACTCATTCTGCATTTTTCTGCTGCAGAATTCGACCTTTCTGTTTCTGGTAAAATTAAGTAGAATTTTGAAAATGCCATGAAATTCAGTTCCATCAGAATCTAAAAATTCTGTACAGTACAACAGAGGGGGTAAAATATCTGTGATCCTTTTCTTTATATAGAGAACATAATTATATATACTACTACTACTACTGCTACTACTAATAATAATAATACCTCCCATGTCCTCCACCTGCTCTAGGCTATACTAACATCAAGTGTTCTGGCAGCGAACATACTAGTCCCTACCCTGCTCCCCTTTGCTCTGGATTATACTGCCATCAAGTGTTCTTGCAGAGAACATACTGAACACCCACACCCTTCATCCCTGCTACTCTCCATACCTCACAGCTGGTTTCTTTACCCACTCAAACCCCCAACCTAATCGCAATCCTTCCCATCCCATACCCCCTCCTCTGATAGTCTCTTGATTCTCTGCTCTTTGAGTCTCTTCTCATGTCCAGACTAGTAATTTATACCATGAATGATGCAACCCCCCTCATTATCTTAGCATTCTTTTTTATTCTACGTTCACACTCCCCCATCTTCCTGCTTTAGCTGCAACCACCCCACCACTCCCTACCTCAATGCCCCCTCATCATCCTATCCATCTAACACTGTCTCTCCCCCTCAACTTATCCACCACTGCAACATTCTTTTCACCAAATATCTTCTTACACCACTCACCCCAGATGGCTTCCTGCTTAACCCTTCAATGATGCTCCCGCGCCACACCAAAATCTCCCCTACTTACAAGAGGGAGCAAACTCCCATCCACCTTCTCAATGTGCCTTCTTATCCTGCTCTTAGCATGGGACATCAAGCTAAACCCAGGCCCCCCCGAAGGACAAATGCAAACTACATCCCACAAAAGCCTTAATATCATGTATATAAACATCAGGAGTCTCCTACCAAACTAGACCTGCTTAGCTGCTGGATGACTCAACACTCCCCTGATACCCACTGCCTCATGTAAACATGACTTTCTGCCAAAGCCCCTGACTCCTCCCTATCCATCCTCGATTATACCTGGAATTCCATGGCAGGACTGCGGTAAAAGTGATAGAGGTATAGCGATCTATGTAAAACAATCACTCTCTTGCTCAGTCATTAAGAGGGAATCTTGCACAGACTCACATGAACTGATTCCATCCCAACTCACCCTCCCTTCTACCATACCAGTTTTCATCAATATGATCTACACCTCCCCATGCCTTGCCCAGGACGCCCTTGTTTCTTGTGTTTCCACCCTACCCGCCCCCTTGCTACATCCGGCAAACTACTCCTACTAGGTGACTACAACCTAGACTGGCTCTCCGCCTCTGCCAAAACTGCCACATCCAAATTAAAGGCTCTTAACCTGACCTAATTAATTACTGAGCCTACCCGTTATGATCTTCACTCAGCAAACTGCTCCCTAATTGATTGGATCCTCACTTACCATCCACATAGAATTTTCACTGCTGGTGTACTGGACACAGCCCTAAGCGACCACTGTATTACACACTGCACCAGAAAAATTCAGCTTCCAGAATCAGCCCCTAAATACAATATTACCCATCCTCTAAATTCACTAAACATCAGCTCTCTCCTGCATGTCCTAAAACATGCAGACTGGAATCCTATCTAAACATGGAAACATAGAATTTGATGGCAGATAAGGACCGCTTGGCCCACCCAGTCTGCCCATTTCCCTACCTGATGGATAAGCTGCAGATTCTAGTTAATCAACAGCTTACTTCCTCCTGCCCCCACTAGAATTGCCTTATGCCTGTCCCATGCATTCTTGAATTCTCCCACTGTTCCTGACTCCACAACCTCCTCAGGAAGGCTGTTCCATGCATCCACAACTCTCTCTATGAAAAAATACTTTCTAACATTACCTCTGAGCCATCCCCTCTATCTTCAAATTGTGCCCCCTTGTTCTTGCACATCTCTTCTTCTGAAAGATACTACCCTCTTGTACCTTGTTAATTCCCTTGAGATACTTGAAAGTTTCTATCATGTCCCCCCTCTCCCTCTTTTCCTCCAGGGTATACATATTAAGCTGCTTTAGTCTCTCCTCAGTATGTTTTCTGGTGCAGACCTTGTACCATTTGGTTGCCCTCCTCTGAACAGCCTCCACTCTGTCTATGTCTTTGCGGAGATGGGGTCTCCAGAATTGCACACAGTACTCAGATGGGGTCTCACTAACTGCCTGTAGAGAGGATAACAACTTCCTGTTTCCTTAGTTGATGCCTCTCCTATGCATCCCAGTATCCCCCAGCCCTCCTTACTGCCTTCTCACATTGCTTGCCCACCTTTAGGTCATCTGATATAATTACTCCTAGGTCTCTTTCAATTTTTGTTGTTGTTATTAACTCCCCCCCCATTGTGTACTCTTCCCCTGGGTTTTTGTTTCCCAGATGCATTACCTTGCACTTTTTTGCGTTGAATCTGAGCTGCCACGTATTTGACCATTCCTCCAACCTTGCCAAGTCCCTTTTCATTCTTTCCACCCCACCTTGTGTATCAACCCTGTTGCAGATCTTTGTGTTATCTGCAAAGAGGCATACCTTTCCTTCCAGGTGTTCTCCAATGTCACTTATAAAGATATTAAAGAGGACCAGTCCCAGTACCGAACCCTGCGCTACCCCGCTAGTTATCCTCCTTTCTTCACTGTGGACTCCGTTTATTATTACCTTTTGTGTCCTGTTGTCCAGCCAGTTTTTTATCCAGGCTACCACCTTGGGACCCACTCCAAGGCTGGCTAACTTGTATATTAATCTTTGTGAGACTGTGTCGAATGCCTTGCTAAAATCTAGGTAGGCATATTCACAGCCCTCCTGGTCTACTACTTTGGTCACCCAGTCAAAGAAATCTATTAGGTTTGTCTGACATGACCTTCCTGCTGTGAAACCATGCTGCCTTGGGTCTTGTGCCCCACTGGCCTCTAGGTACTCAACAATTCTTTCCTTCAGAAGTGATTCCACCATATTCCTACCACTGAAGTCAAACTAACTGGTCTGTAGTTTCCTGCCTCTGCCCTGCTCCCACTTTTGTGAAGTGGAATCACATTTGCCCTCCTCCAGTCCTCAGGTACCTCCATCCTCCCATGATTTGTTAAGAGAGTAGTCAGTGGTGTTATAGTTCTCTCTTAGTTCTTTTAGTATTCTTGGGTAAATCCCATCAGGCCCTATTGCATTGTCCACCTTCAGTTTCAAGAGTTCTTTCAAAACCTTTCTTCTGTGAATGGACTGGTATCGACGTCCCTATTCAGAGTTTCCCCCTTGTTTGGTTTAGGCACCTCTCCCTCCTCATCTGTTGTGAATACTGAGCAGAAATATTTGTTCAGCATCCCTGCTTTTTCACTGTCACCCTCTGCCCACATTCCCTCCCCTTTATTAAGTCTCTGCATTCCTCCCTTGGTCTTTCTTCGCTCCCTAATGTACCTATAAAAGTTTTATCCCCCTTCTTAACAGAGTTGGCTATCTTTTCCTCAGTTTGTGCCTTTGCTATTCTGACTGCCTTCCCTGCCTCCTTCTGCTTTATCTGATAAAGTTCTCTGTCCTGCTCCTTCTGTGTTTCCTTATATTTCCTGAATGCTATCCTTTTCTCCTTAACCATCCCTGCCACCTCTTTTGAGAACCATAGTGGTTTTTTCCTTCGTTTTGTTTTATTGATTTGCTTCACACAAAGGCTTGTTGCCTCTGTGATGGCTGTTTTGATTATTCCCCATTGTTCCTCCACCCCTCCCTCTTGCCCATTTGCTAGTGCTTTTCTAAGGCACTCTCTCATTTTCCCAAAGTCAGCCTTCCTAAAGTCCAATACTCTTGTTTTTGTATGGCTTGACTCTATGGCTGTGTTTATTGTGAACCACACTGTTTGGTGGTCACTTGTTCCCAGATGGCTACCCACTTCTAAATCTGAGATCCTTTCTCCTTCCCCATTTGAGAGTACCAGGTCTAAGATTGCTCCCTCCCGAGTGGGTTCCAACACTAGCTGTCTGAGACATGCCCTCTGTAGGGCATCAAGAATGACCCTGCTCTTGGATGTGCCTGTAGCAAAGGTACTCCAGTTAACATCTGGCAATTCAGGTCCCCATCAACAATATCTACTCCACATCTGATGTCGACTCAGCCCTATCCAGCTTTACATACTTTCAATAAGGTCTGGGACTCCCACGCCCTTAGTTTAAAACTAGGGTCAAACGTGCCACAACCCATGGATCTCCAGCACATTAATTGCCCTCCATAATGCTTGTGACAAGGCCAGATACCTATTTAAAACCACACAACTCACCCAATCTAGACAGGTCTACAACTTCACTAGAAATGCTTGCACCAAGTCTATAAAACAAGCCAAAGCTGAATACTTTAAAATACCATTTAAATACTGCCATCCTTCCTCATCTTGGAAGGTGGTTTGCTCCCTTATCAACCCCCCTCTTTCAGACCACCACTCCAACTCGCAAGCATAATGACCAAACAATTGCTGACCCTGTCAAAATAGCAGAAACCCTAAACAACTTCTTCCCCACCTGTGCCCTTCCTGACCTGACTGCCCCCTCGGGCCTGCACGTACCCCCCCAAACCCAACCCAAAACAATCTTCTCCTCACTCCTACCTCACTGGAATGAGTCCTTAATGCCCTTTACTATTTGAACATCTCAAAATCCAGCCCTGATGGTATCCACCCCAAACATCTGCGTATATCTGCACCTGCAGTTATTTCCCTCACTTATTTACTAAACCTGTCCTTCTTCTCTGGTAATGGCCCCCATGCTTGGAAACTTGTTAATGTCATCCTTCTCTACAAGGGTGGTTACCCCTCAGTACCTGGAAACTACTAACCAATCTCTCCTCCTCCCCGCTCTTGCCAAACTGCAAGAAGCTCATGTCCAGTCCAGACTGACTAATTTTCTCATGCCCACAAATTTCCTCTCCCCATATCAATCTGGGTTCAGAAAGCACCACTCTACCATATCCTCCTCTTTTGCGTTACCAGACACATTCGGTCCACTGCTGACCAAGGCCAACTGACTTCTGCAATCTGTGTTGATCTGGTAAAGGCCTTTGATTCTGTTTCCACCCCTGCACCCTGGTAAAATTAAGGTAGCTGGACTCACCCTCCTGCAATTCAGTGGTTCAGATCATACCTTGAAAATAGGCTCAAGTCAGGTCTGGACTGCAGACTCTACTTCCTCCCTATATTAGCCAGTGCCCCCAGGGCTTGATTCTAGGCCCCATTCTGTTATTTCTATTTATTAATGACCTCCATATGTCTGTTCAAGATCCTCATCCACATGTGTGTTATGACACCATCCATTACATCTGGCCCACTTCTAAGCAATGTTCAATCATGACTGCAACACAATTATCACAACATGCAGTCTTGGTTTTCATACAGACCATCTCAAAATAAACTCATCCAGAACTGTTTCCATGATGTTTGGGTCTGCTCAAAAACTTGCATGACCATCCTGTCTAGTGTTTTTGCTATCACCTCCCTAGACGGGACCCAACTAAATAATGTCTCTCGTGCTAATATCAAGGAGTTTGTCTCGACCCCAGTTAAACTTCTCAAATCACATTGATACGAACATATGAACAAGAATGTACCAGCAGAACTAGACCACTGGTCTATCTAAGTCTGCTCGAATGTGCAGCTAGCACCCCTAGCTTGCAGCTGCCCACCACCCTCCCTTTGTCATCCCACTGCCACCCCCACTTCCCATCCTCACTCTCCCTTGTTCTCTGTCCCATGCCCTTTTAAAGTTGTTCACAGATTTATATGATACCACCCATTCTGGTAGTGCATTCCATTTGCTACCACCCTCTCTGTAAAATAGTGTCTCCTCATTTCCCTCCCAAATCTTCCTCTATCTATTCTTAGCCTGTGCCCCCTGGTGTCCCTCCCCCTCCTTAGATTTAAGACCCCATGTGCCCCATCCTTATTGATTCCCCTCAGATACTTGAATGTCTCTATCATGTCAGCCCTGTCCCTTCTATCCTCCAGGGTATACATATTCAGGTCTCCCAGCCTGCTTTCATAGTTTCTCCCCTCCATTCTGCATATCATCTTCATTGCCCTCCTCTGCACCGATGCCATCACATCGAAGCTGCACCCTCAGCTAGGCCTACAATACAGAAATCAAGATGCCCTCCCACTGCCAGTTAGACACATATTATTAGCAAAAATAATCACTTCCATCTTCGTCTACTCTGACATAATGTATGGCACATCCCCTCCTCCTCGTTATCCAGGCTCGACTCCCCCCTCTATGCTTTCTGCTGCTTTGTCACAACTTCCCCTCTCAGAACCCACCACTGCATTCTCCTTTCTTCCCTCTGAATACCACCCCTATGCCATTGTCACTTCAGTCACTCCATCTTCTTCATATCAAAATTCTGGTTCAACCTGCTCCCCCCTTACCTGGCAGAGAGGCTATCACCTGCTGCATTTCCTCAAACTCACTGCACTCAAGGGACTCCCATTCATTCTCTCTCCCTAAACCGTCCTCATCCACTGGCAAATCCACCTTCACCTACACACTCCCCTCTTTATGGAACCAACTTCCACCTTGCCTAAGAAACTCACCCTCTCACAACTGCTTCAAATACCAAGTCTGACAATTTCCACTCCCCACCTGCAACTCCTCCTAAACACTCACAGGCCCAGCCTCATACCAAATTTTTTTTGTGGATAGTAATCTAATCCTCAGAATTGTATGATACTGTTTGTATATAGTCCATCTGAATGTACAATACTTAGCTATATAATTTATGCAACTGTATATTTATGACATGTATCGATTCTGTATTTTCTTCTTTATATCCCTTTCCCCCTTCCCTGGGTTGCACCTAGAAATTAGTATTGGGTCAGTGTGCCTTTCCCAGTTATCAGATGTTTAAATAAATAAAAAATATTCACTCCTAAGTACCTTAACCAACAATTTGTCCATTTGAAGGGGAGTACGTCTCATATTATTATGCTCACAGCTACAAAGCATCCACAGCAGGAGTGTAGTGTGCAGTGTCAGTGCCTGTACCTAAGAAAAGACATCAGTCTTCTGGAAACAGTCCAGAGGAGAACAACTAAAATGGTCCAGGTTCAGCAGGGTATGATGTATGAAGAGAGAGACTCAGAGACCTCACATGTCCTCCAAGGAGACAAGAGGACGAAGGGAGACATGACTGAAACATATAAATACCTCAGTGGTATAAACAAGGTGACCTCTGAAGGACTCTTCAGCCTTAGTAGCAACAGAACCACTAGAGGGCACTGCCTCAAGCTGGTGGGAGGATGACTCACGAAAAAAATGAGGAGGTACATTTTGACCAAAAGGGTGGTGGCTAAGTGGAATGAGTTATGGGATGAGGTGGTATCCATAAAGACAGTGGACAGAGAGTTTCGGACACAGTGAAAGGGAGGGTTGCAGTTAAAAGTGTACACATGGGGGGGACTCCTATCAGGGACAGGGAAACTCCTAATTCCCATGGGGATCAGACTTCTCAGTAATCACTCAGAGATTCTGCATTGCAATCAGACAAGATAGATATTTTGGCCTTTTACTGCTGACATTTTTCATACCATATGATTGTATGTTTGCATATTTTTGTAAGATTGATCTTGTACCTTGATATAGTTCCAAAGGCCCTCAGTTTTTCTACAAGGTTTGGGAGTAAAGTCTATGGCCTGGTGACACATATTAGAAGATCATCAGCATAGAGGGCTACTTTAGCTGAGACCCCCCTCCCAACAATTATCCTTCTTATCCCTTCATGTTTCCTAACGCCCGTGCCAAGGGTTCTACAGCAAGGTTGAAAAATAGGGAGCTAGAAGGCAGGTCTTGGTTCAACCCCCTGCCCAAAATGGAGCTGCTCAGATAGCCATGTGTTTGTTTGTACTGCTGCTGTCAGTTTACTGTACATGACTTTTGCATATTTTAAAAAGTTGTCACCAAACACCATGTGCCTCATAATGCTCAGAGGTGGTCCCACTCAATCCTATCAAAAGTTTTGTCTGTGTGGAGTGAGACCACCACTTCACAGTCATGTAAGTCATTCTGGCCTCCGGCCAGTGCTTGGAGCAGAGCTTTGAGGTTGGCAGGGGCTCTCTGTACTTTCACGAACCCCACATGATCCTAATGTATAAGATTGGGGAGGATCCTTTACAGTCTAGTGGCTAAGATTTTCACGTACATCTTAAAGTCTTCATTCAGTAGGGAGATAAGCCTGTGGTTGGCCACCATCTCCTTTGGTTTATCAGTTTTGGGCAACACAGTGATTCTTGCCTGTGAGAATGAGTCAAGCAAATTCCCTATTTTGAAAGCAGCTGAGAGAGTTTCAAAGAGTGATCCTAGGTTTGCTAGAGCTGTCTTAACCCTTGGGCTGCCAGAAGATTTAGAGCGTATAGGTTTTAGGATGTGTATACATGCCAGCAGCATGACAAGGGTAAATACATATTTATATGTATGCCCTCTGGGCATAGGGCTTTCCCATCAGTCAGCTGCCCCAGGGCCTTTAGTACCTCCTGTTTTGTTAAGGTTACTTCTAGAGCCCTCACATCAAGAGATGCAATGAAGTTTAAATTCATCGGTTAAGTTCTGGTGAAGTCGGGAAATTCACCTCCATGGAGCAATCCATGAAGATTAGCTACTAGGCAAAAAACTGCATATCTGATTTTCACCGAGGTATTGTTTGGTAGATTATTGCTGCAAAGTGTGGAATTTTACCTATGAATGGATGGTGGAATTTTGCCTGTAGAATGGCGGGTAAAATTTTGCGCCTGTAAGTGAAATTCCGCACTTGGGTGGAACGTCATAATTCACATCTGCAAACTAATCTTGAATTGTGCTAAATACACAGATTAATTCACAGAGCAAAGTTTCCCAACTTCACGCATCCTTATCCTCCAATTGCTTAATGCCTGTAAAGAAGGATAGTGGATCATCACCCTCTTAGCCTAAGGATTACCATGTATAATTTGGAAAAAGATGAATACAAACTCCTAATTATGTTTGTTTGCGCGCATGTGCAAGAAACATTATGTGGCAGCTTAGGAGAGAAGTGGGTTTGGGAGGCGTAGCAGTGTGGCAGCCAACAGAAGCATTGCATTTGGGGGCCTGGCCGTGGTGCACCAATGGAGGCACAGTGTGCTGATGACACTGGCTTCCAGAAGTGGCACTAATTTGTAACATTTTCACCACAGCAATCATGGGCCGCCTCATCATGCAGCGTCAGCGATTCGCCGCAATGTGTGGCGACCCGCCTGTACTGGGCAGAGCGTTACTGAGTAGTATTGTTTGTGAACATGGCGGCACCTTGCTGCCATGTTCACAAACAATATCAAACCAGCCCCAGTGCCGAGGGGATGCCCAATCCCCATTGGCAGCATTTGCCCTCCCCACAGAATTCTGTTTTTGCTGACGGGGGCCCCAATCCCCGTCGGCATCCATCCCCGGTGCTATCTGAATTGCTGATGAGGGAGCCCACTCCCCATCAGCAGTATGTTCCCCCTCCCTGTTTGATGTGCTGATGGGGAAGATCACTCCCCGTCGGCATCAGCCCCCAAAGAATGACAGGAAAGTCCGAGGGGTGCCCAATCCCTGGCTCTTGCATCCCCCACTTTTGTGCTGGACGAGGTGCCCGATCCTGTCGGCTACACCCCCAAAAATATATTCAGGTGGCATGCTGGGAGCCCACCCAGCATGCCCAATGCCCCTGCAAAGGAAAAACTGTCCTGCAATGTTTTTTTTTTTTGTAAAACCTGTAAAAAAAAAAGGTCCTTCGTGGTCTTCCTGGCCTCCCCCACAATCCGCGCCAACCCATTGTGCACCCTGCCTCCCCCCCACCCCATACTTACCTCCGGAGTCTGGCACGATGATCTTCGGTGAACCAGGAACACGTCTGCACTCTTCAAAGCCGACCGCGAACTGAGGAAGTGCCGGTAAGCTGTATAATGGCATAAATAGGGTTTTTTCAACTTTTTTGCATATCTCAGGCATTTTTTTGAATTTTGGCACCAAATTTTCAACATTGGGTTTTAGAGACCCCTCCTCATGAATTCAGTCACTGTCATGGTGTTAATCGGTCCCAAAAGGTGATTTTGCGGTCATTGCGCGGAATCACCTTTCGGGGCTGATTAATGAAACGACAGTGCCAGTGTTCATGAGGTGGGTTCTCAAAAGTGCATGTTACAAATTTGGTGGAAAAAATCAAAAATGACTATTTCTGGCGTGTATGTTGCGCGGTTGCGATGCGCTTCGTAACTCTAAATTGCAATATTTTCAGTCAAATTTTCAACATTGCTAGTTTTCCACACCTCCTTATGAACAGTACAGCTGTAATTTTTCACATCTGGGGAGAAATGTGTTTTGGCACTTGCAGCGCAGAAATTTTTTTTTTTTTTTATTTAGTAAACTCTAGGATTACAAGTACCTTTGAGCAGGGACTACTCATTTACAGTACAAAGGTTCCATGTCAAAGGATGTAGAGGAATGACAATACAAAGGAAACAGTAGATACATATATTACATTTCAAGGTTGAATTAAGCATGGTATGAACAGTGGTTTGCAGAGAGAGACAGCAATAGCCAGAACGAGTAAGTTTCGATGGTGAACTGCATATGGAGTGGAGCGAGGTAGGGAGGAGTGAGCAGGCAATGCCATTGTCAGATAGAAGGGGTGGGTGGCATGGGATCGGTGATGGTGGCTCAGGCCTAGTGTCAGCTGAGAGGGGAGGGGTGGGTAAAGGGAGGAGTGCAGGGTGGGTGACAAAAGAGGGAAAGGAGGCAGGAACCCAGAGCACCACTGTCACCGATACAAGGTGAAGACCATTCTTTAGGAGAGGCAGTCACACTGCATGGTTGAGGCAATGGAGCATCGAAGTTCCCTTTTAAAGGGACTAAGAGTCGCAGCTGTAAGTGCTTCTTTGTTAAGGGTATTGTAATACTGAGGTGCCCTGTGTGAGAATGATCTCTGTCCCATAGTGGTCCAGCATTCGGGGACCTGGAACATCTGTTGCAGAGCTCTCTGTGTAGATTGGGTGCTGCTGTGAGCAGTAAGGAGTTTTGCAAATCCAGGCGGCATGTGCCCAAGGAGAATTTTTTTGGTGAGTAGACAGGTCTGGTACTGTATTCTGCTCTGGAGAGGTAGCCATCCAGCCTGGGCATATAGGTAACAGGTGTGAGTTAGGCAGGGGGCACCTGTAAGGAGCCTACAGGCTTTGTTGAGAGTCACAGATATCCTCCGGAGAGCTGTAGGGAGGCAGAGCCATAGATGGCAAGACCATATTCAATTATGGAGGTGACAGAGCTTATAGATAGCCAGCCTAAGGGCTTCAGGGTCAGGCAATGCTTTGTGCTTGTGGAGCAGGCCAATCCATATATTGGCAGCTCTTGCTACATTACCTATATGATGAGAGTATGAAAGTGAGCTGTCCAGGGTGATGCCAAGGTATTTAAACTCAGGAACATGCTCAAGTGAGGCCCCTGCATTGTTCTTGATGTTGAGGAGCAGAGTTTTGTACTTGCTCCGTGGGTTGTAGAATGTCATAGTCTTAGTTTTGCTAAAGTTCAGAACCAGTTTATGTGAGCGGAACCGATCTTCAACACACCTGAAGTCGGTTTGAAGGTGACTGTCTAGCAGGCTAGTATCTCGGTTCCTTGAAAATAGTACTGCATCATCCGCATAAAGTAATATTCTCTGTTGGCAGATGCTAGGGAAGAGAAGAGAGTAGTGGTCCCATTATTGACCTTTGGGGACACCTGAGAGGACTGGCTTTACATCTGAGGTGACTCCAGCGATCCTGACACATTGGGCCTTGTCCCTAGGTAACTAGCAAACCAGCTCACTGCATGTTTGGAGAGGCCAAGGGCAGACAGTTAATCGAGAAGTAGTGGGTGGTTAATGGTGTCAAAGGCCTTCATTAGATCAATGATTACTGCCCCACCACACATGCCTTGGTTGATGGTGTCATGGAGGAAACTGGTGAACTCCAGCAGTGCCGTGGTGGTACTATGCCCTTTCTGGAAACCATGTTGTTCAGGGAAATGGATTTCATACTTATCCAGGAACTCCACAAGTTGATCAGAGGCTATACGTTCCAGAGCTTTTCATAAGGGGGGAGGATGGAGATGGGCCTGTAGTTGGTGTGTAGCATCTTGTCTCCATTTTTGAACACTGGTGTGATAGTTGCTTGTTTACAGAGTGATGGGAATTAACTTAATCTTAGGGAAAGGTTAAATATCTTAGTCAGGAGTTCAAGGAGTTCATCTAGAACTAATGCAAGTAGCTTCAGATCAAGGAGTCACCACTGTATCTGGTTTTGCTGATGGCCTTGTGTATATAGGTTCTGGCTAGGTGCATAGGGACCTCTTGGTAGAAGAACTGTGGGTGGGTGTGCTTTGGATGACGTTGTTGAGGTGTAGTTGGTGGTGGGGACATTGAAAAAATCAGGTGGTAGGACGCTGCTCAGGTTAGAGAACGCATTGTTGAAATGTGTTAGAGATTGTATTAAGGTCAAACGTAGGTGTACCATCAATGTTAAGCATAGTTGGTGGTGTCTTAGCTTCCTTCCCTGTAAGGTCCTTCAGGTTGTTTCAGAATTTTTTCCCATCACCCCAGGAGTTGGAAAGTGCCTCTCTAAAGTGTTTGCATTTGTTATTCCGGATAGGCCGGGTACAGCTGTTTCTTGCTGCTTTGTATTGTTGAATGTCCTTCTTTGCTCCTGGGGCTCGAGTACAGTGCCAGAGGTGGTCCCTTAGTTTGAGCTGCGCTAGGAGTTCAGTGTATCCAGGGTTCGATATGCCTTTGACTTTCTTCTTTATCAGTGGTGCATAAATGTCACAGGCTGTGGTGAAGAGTCTAATGAACAGTTCCAGTGCTTTGTTTACGTCCTTGAGAGTGTCAATTTTAGACCAATTAAGCCTGCTTAATGAGATTTTGCAGGTGTAGGTGTCCTGCTTTAGAACTCTAGTGAATATAATTTTCGAGGGGGAGCTTAGTTGTATTAATAGCCCATAAGCAGATCACAGGTGAGTGGTCACTTATGGGTGATGAAATCCTTAGCAGTCAACACAGTGGTAAAGTAAAATGGATCACATTTAGGTTTTGTGAAGTGGAGTCACTTATTTACTGGGGCTCAGTAGGATGGAGGAAAGTAAGGCCTGCAACAAATACTGTACAAGACAACCAGACAGATGAAAACAGAGAAGCATACCAGACTAGGATGAGGGTGTCAACAAAATGGTTAAGAAGGCAAAGTGGGAAGCAGAGGTGAAGACAATGGTGCGGGTGAAAAGGGGGACTCATAAGGCATTCTTCTGCTGCATTCAGGAGAAGTGAAAATCCAGGGAAGGAATAGACTGAAGAAGTGGAAGGGTAGGTGGAGGAGGATAAGGGTACCACAGAAATACTAAGTGAGAATTTTTGCTCAGTATTCAAGGTAGAATGCAAGGACACCTGCTGAATGTGGTCTTAAGGCCAAAAAAGGCAGAAGGAGCCAAATTTAACATGAAGCCAGTCACTGCGGAGAGGGTGCTAAGGGGGCTAAGCACTCTGTACATTGACAAAACAATGGGCCCAGATGGGTTGCACCCTAACATGCCAAATAAGTGTGGCTATAGCTGGTCACCCCATTTACAGACCTCTGCAATTTTTTTTTTTCAAATATAGTATATTGCAAATAAGACAAAGTACATATAATACAGCACAGTCATGATACAGCAATACGTTCCTGTTATACTGTCTAATTTTACATGTATCTGATAAAATTCAGTGTTTATCATTAACCATTAAAAAGTGAAACAAGCATAAACTGACAAAAGAACTCAATAACTTGTAATAAACCTTATTACAGACTTCATCCTGTTAGTGCTGTCTTTTCAACTGCTATCTCATTCATTGCACAGGAGTTCTTAATTAGACAACTGTCTGTTAGTCACTGGAGTCTGGAAGAACTGTTGCCCTTACTGGAGCATTGGCATCAGTTGGTCTGGCCTCAGTATACTCCTCAAAGGCGGACCAGATGTCCCAATCATATGTTCTCTCCCTCTTGCCTTGTACATTAATTTCTCCACAGCCAATCTTTCATGGCATTCGGCCACATATTCAGGGTTGTGAGGGAGTTCTTTCTTTCAAATGATATGATGAATTTACCTAGTTTTGCTGTATTAGTGGCCTGTAGTGCCAATCTACACTGTCTTGTTCAAATCATAAATCCTATCCTTCTGCCCAATTATCAAAGAAAGATATCTTTACGAGAAATTTCAATTGGTGAAGCTATAATTTCAGTCAGTGGTCTCCTCAATGGCTCCCTAGTAGTCAACCAGCCTGGGACAATTATACATCTAGGGTGGGATATTCAGAAGGGTTGCACATGGCACAATACAGTTGCACCATGCGCAACCCACTGATGCACCCTGGCGTGATATTCAAAAGGGAAAGTGCGTGGCACAAATCCTGATGCATCGGGGTGCATCAGTAATGTATGCAGTGCAAGTGGGGGTGCCCATGCATACCCCCGCACATCCCGATATTCAGCCGGGATATGCGGAGCCCATGCAGGTGCAACCCCTATGTGCCCTGCATACAGTGTTCCAAAAGTAAAGGAGCAACAGCCGGCCACCATAGGTGAGCTGCTGTATTGCAGAGCACAACACGGCAGCTGCCAGCTGTGGGTGGCCACCCAAGCTTCGGTGGCACCCTCTGTTGGGTAGCTCCCCCCCCATGCCCGATTGCGGGCATATGTATAATATTTATAAATTCATTCATTGCACAGGAGTTCTTAATTAGACAACTGTCTGTTATAATATAATAAACATTTTAAATTTTGTACATATGTCTGCGATCGGGCTGTGACTGGTCCACTGGACCACCAGGGATATAGGACATTTAAAATTTTGTACATATGCCCACGATCAGGCTGCAAGCAGTCCATTGGACCACCAGGGATATGGGACATTCTAATTATTATACATATGCCTGCAATCAGGCTGCGGTGTCCACTTGACCACCAGGATATGGGACATTTTAAACTTTATGCATATGCCCACGATTGGGCAGGGGCACTTTGTCACTTGTGCAGGGGTGTCGTCCTGGATGGTTGCAGCCTGGCAGTGTGCCAGGTGCAAGTCACTGGGGATGGGCACAGCATTAAAGGCAACAAGATATAATATGCAAATGGTCTTATTTGCACCTTTGCATGCATTATGGCCCCATTTGTTATGCACCTAGCGCAGCGGCACTTGTGCTGGCGCATCCCCTGCTCCTGTCTGGCCACTTGCGTGATGCGGTGCCACTGCACCATGCACAATGTGGGTGGCCACAGAGCGATATTCAATGGTGCTGAGCCATGGGTAGCACCATTGAATATCACCCTGTCAGTGCCCTGGCACATCCCAGTTGCGCTAGGCCCAGGCTTGGCGCCACAGCCTGGCGAGTCTGAATATCCCACCCCATGTGTTATTAAATCATCATGTTGATGTCTCATATTTTGGGCATTTCCCATCATAGGGTGTGCCATACATTTGGCTAGCCTGGACTAGTGTATAGTAAGCTCTCCGGCAGTCATATACTGAATTGTTTTATACTTACTTTGCATCAGTAACTTCCAACCCTTTTCTACAACTCAGCCCAGTCCTCCTCTGTAATTTCACAACTCAGCAGTTCTTGGCACTTTTCACTATTTTGATCAGTGGAATCATTGACCAAACTCATTAATTAAGCAATAACGACTGAATGGTGATCATTTCCTGGGGATCAATGACTGAGTGGGGAGTTAGGTGGCCACCACTAGCCACAAGGTCATTAATCCCCAGGAAATGACCACCAGTGAGGTCATTATTGCTTTTATAAGCCTAATTCAAGTACAGTCAGTTTTTCAATTTTACTCGCTATTTTTTTGTTTCTTTCTTTCCAGATCTGGTGGAGTGGGCACCTGACCTTTCTGACGTCATGCATTGGGTGTGCATTATTAGGTCATGTCATGATGACATCTGTTCACATCCGCCAAGCTGTTTTGAAGTAATGCGGCTGTATGGTGTGGGGAAATTGGCTGTTACACTTGGCCATATATTTTTTTCTTTTTCTTTTTTAATTTAAAGTTTATTGATACATTTCTACAATAAAAGGCAGTTTAAATGACAGTGACATTGACATTCCGATACAATGTACAGGAATAACTGCCTGACCCACCCTTCTCTCCCCTTACTGCAGTAACCCAACCTAATGCCCGTCAAATGCCAAGCACTTTACTTAAGGTCTTACATGACAATATAGTCTGAGATATACTTAGACTTTAGCCAGAGAAATTAGAGAGTGAAGGGGATCCCAGATTTTGGTATATACTGCCATTCTATTGCGGAGACTGGCAATCGCTTTTTCTGTGTGCAGATTGGACAGAATTTCTTTTACCCATTCCTGGACAGATGGAGAGGACTTATCTTTCCAGTGGCGTAGAATGAGCTTCTTAGCTGATAAGGCAATCATGGAAATGTGAAAGTTTCGTACTTTAACTCTAATAGATGATAAGTCCCCTAACAGACAGATCTCGGGAGTAAAGTGTTCCTGAAGGCCCAGCAGAGGGTCCAGGAAAGTCTTAATTGAATCCCATGGGGGGAGATTTTGGGACAGGACAAAACATGTGGAGAAGTGTTCTCTTTTCCTGCAAACATTTATTGCATATATTGGAATTCAGATAGTCCCACTTCTGTAATTTAACTGCGGTGTAGTACAAGTTATGTAAAATATGATATTGCATGAGCCGTAGTCTGTCTTGAGAAATATGTTTATGATATGATCTCCACAGAGAATGCCAATCCAAATAATGTTGAGGGAAAAATTATTCCAGAATCTTATAGGTCCAAAGGGACCCCATATTTTTTGTGAAACAAAACCTGATATAGCTTAGTGATTACACCTGAAGATCCAGAAAGTGAGGAAACCTCAGGTATCAGAGAAGTGATGGTCTGGGAGGGAGGAGTATTACCGAAATTGATTACAAGTAAATGCCTTAACTGTATAACTTTGAAATGAGAGGAAACCGGAACGAGAGATTTCTTAATAATATCTTCCACTGATAACCAATGCCCCTCTCCATCCGTAAGAGAAAGAAGCTTCCCATCTCCCAATTGGGACAACCATTGACTGGAAATCTGGTTCTTGTTAATAGTGAAAGATGGGGAATTCCAAATAGACTGGGCCAGGTCCCGATGAGGGGAATATTGCAAAAATGAACACATTTGTGAATAAATCTTTAAAGAAGTCGTTACTATGGGGCACTCTTCGGTCATACGTACCTGGGAAAATTTAAGGAAAAATAGTGTAAGAGGGTCCAAATTCTTGGACTTGATTGCATCCAGTTCTATTCTAAGCCAAACTGGTTTGCTCTTTTTCTGGGCCGGGGTCACCATCTCAGACAGTTTGCTAAGTGACTAGCCCAGTGATATATGGCCAGATGGAATTCATAACCCCCCCTCAATTTTGGGGCTGCCAGCTTATGATAAGCCAGTTGAGGATATCTATCTGCCCAGATAAATCTGGTGAATACAGCATGTGTCTTTTAAACCAGAGTAAAGGAATAAAAGTGTTGAGAAGAGATAATTGATAGAAAATTCTAGGAAATATGTTCATCTTAATTATGTTGATCCGGCCCATAATGAAATAGGAAGTTTGGACCACCTCTTGAGGTCGTGAGCTATCAACTGCAAGAGAGAATCAGGTTTTCCTTAAACCATGTTAGAGGGTTACGAGAAAGCTTAATACCCAAATATTTAAATGACCTGGAAGTCTGGCACAAACCAAAGGGGCTAATGTCATTTTTGAAAACTTTATGGTTCAGTGGGAAAATCAGAGATTTACTAGCATTCAGTTTGTAATTGGAAAGGTCACTAAATCTTGCTATTTCCCTTAGCAAAGCCAGAACAGAGGATACAGGGTGAGATAAGTGTATCAGCAGGTCATCCGCGTATGCAGTGACTTTAATTTCATGTTGCCCAACTCTAACACCCTGTATAGAAACATTATTGAGAATATTTTGAATGAGAGGTTCCAAATATAAATTAAATAACAAAGGAGATAAAGGACATTCTTGCCTAGTTCCTGAATGAAGCGAAAAGGGCTTAGAGAATGCCCCATTAACAGAAATTCTTGCGGTAGGGTTTTTGTAAAGTGTGGCAATCCAGGAAATGAACTGAGAGGGAAAATGAAATGCATCCAGAACTCGGAACAGAAAGTTCCAGTTCACTCGATCAAATGCCTTCTTGCCATCCAGGGAGACCAGTCCTGCAGGGAACTCGGCATTCCTGGTAGCCAAGAAGACATGTGACAAGGTACGTAAGTGATCAGAAGATGAACGCCCTTTCATAAATCCTACCTGGTTTATACCTTATCAACTCAGGAAGTACTACCATTAACCTATTGGCTAATATTTTGGAGAGAATTTTAATATCCTGATTTAAAAGTGAAATAGGTCTGTAACTCTGAACAAGCTCAAGATCTTTATCTGGTTTGGGGAGCAGAATAATCAAGGCCTCAAAAAGGTGAGAGTCGGCCTCTGCCCCAGCTAAAATATGCTGAAATAAACAGCAAAGTACTGGTAATAGAAGGTCCCGAAACACTTTATAAAATAAGGAGGAAAAAACATCAGGACCTGGGACCTTGTCTGCCGGTAATTCACTAATAACCTCGGCAATTTCCTCCTGAGAGATAGGAGCAACCAGAAAGTCCTTGTGTCGATCAGAGAGAGGGGGCAAATGAGAATCTTTCAGGTAACTCTCCGTACTCCCAGGGCAAGGGGGATGCTCCATATCACTGTACAAGTTTGTGTAGTAACGGGCAAATTCTTGAACTATTTCAGTGGGAGATACTTTTAAGGATCCATCAGCCATTGCCCTGATAGGAGGGATAAATCTCATTGATTCCTGTTGCTTATCACAGTGCCAGTAGGCGTCCTGCCTTTTCCCCTGATCGGTATAACTAGCCTGGTACAAATAATAGCTAATTCTGCTTTGTCTCAGAGTAACTCCAGATATCTATCTTTCAACACTAAGAGTTTCCTCATATCCTTGTCGGGAGGATTAGTCGAGAAATTAATTTCGAGTGATCTAATTTGGGATAGTAAAGATATTAATTCCTTCTCCTGTGCCCTTTTCCCACCAACCACCATGCTGATAAGGATCCCTCTCATGAAGGCCTTAAAGGCCCCCCACAAAATGTCCGGCTTTGCACTATCTAACGGGTTAGATGAAAAAAAGGATTCAATTTGCTCTCTTATAAGTTTGCAGTATTTAACATCTTTGAGAAGTTGTTCATTAAGTTTCCATCTGGTTTCCCTGTTAGGTAAATTAAGCAGTACCAATTTACATAATACTAGTGAGTGGTCAGAGATTGGGCCAGGTTGAATCAAGGAAGTCTTAACCCCAGGTAATAGGCACTAAGAAATAAGTATATAATCAATGCGGGACTGCGGAACCGTGTGATCGTTGACCTGAAGGTGTAAACTCCTAGAGATGGGATGTAAGACACATCAGACATCGCTAGAGCCCACATTGATCCAATAGATCTTTAAAGCTTTCTGCCCCGGTGACCCCTCCTGGACCTCTACCTGACCTATCTAAATTAGACTCTAGTACTTGGTTAAAATCCCCCCCAAAATAATCCTGATGGAAGCATTGGGAGAATAGCAGATATAAGTCTCGTAAAAAATCCTGGGTCATCTATGTTAGGGCCATAGATACTGCCAAGTAGTATTGGAACAGACCAGAGAGTACCTTTAACAAAGATAAAACTTCCCTCAGGATCTTTAATAACCTGTGTAGAAACAAAGGGAATACCCCTATTAATCATGAGCATGACCCGCAGCTATTTGTAGATCCCTGGACATTGTAAACCAGTCCCACCTGTTGTCTCCTTAACTGTAAAGCTTCCACTTCTAATAAATGGATTTCCTGTAAAAAAGTTATCAGAGGGCTAAGTAAGCTTAAATGTTTAAGAGCCTGATATTGTTTGTGCTTTTTCCTGATCCCCTTAACATTCCAGGTTGCAAAAGTTATCTCATTAGCCATGCAGTAATGGTAGTTAGACTTAGTGTGTTCAGCTCAGCACAAGGGATACATAGCACCTGCAACCTTACACTCATGGTTACTGCAGTAAAGCCCTCCCTCCTCCCTAGCCCCACCACAATTAAGTCCATCCCATCCCCCCTACCCTCCCCCCTACCCTCCAACATTACCCCAAAACCCGCCCCCAACCCTCTAAACTGTCACAAGCAATGTTCAGCACAGTACTGGTGCTTTTCGTTCATCTCCCACCCTCCGATGATGCACCCCTGTTAATAAACAGTCTTACATTCTGCTATCCATGTATAGAAAACAAAACAGTGCTGGTTACCCCCAAAAAAGAGAGAATGGTCCTGGGCTTTCAATACTAGCACACCAAAGTGTTAACATATTGGGAACATATTAGAAAAGGGCCAGAGCGAAAGCCATGTACAACCCAGGTAGCCATGGAAACCCGATCAAAACTGAGAGAGAGGATTGAGATCATCCTTGCCTCATGAGGCAGTTATGCAAGGACAAAAACCAGATCAGGAACCCAGTGAGGGGGAGTGACCTCTGCCATAGACTGAGAGCAGGAATAGAGAAAGAGATAGTAATCACATCGCAGGAAGGGAAGACTGAAAAAACGCATCTTCCCAGAAACAACCAGCCTCCAAGTGCACTGGCTCTCCATGCGAAAATCAACCTTCCTGCACTTGAGTCTAATGAGAAGACTCAGAAAAATCCCCTCAGATTGAGAGCTGCACCCCAGTGAGTTACTAATGCCTGATATGCCCTCTAGTGGCCAAATCCAGGTCATGATAAAGTGAAAGCGAGCTGCAGAGAAAGCCCAAGACTGCTCTAATTCCAATCCAGATGAATTAAACAAGAATCTAAATCTCAGCAAAACCAACTCCACTTTCTATTGTGTTTACCATACAAAGAATACTAAAGCTTGAAACATTGTTCTCATAAACAAACCCCGAGACTCTAAGTGTCCTTTGCCCTTAACTGGCATGGGTCCTCTGCAATTGGGGCCAAGGAAACTGGTAGCAAGCTCGAACTGCGCTGATCCCCCAGTCCAAACAAAACAGGGGAAGTTTTCCCTCCCCATTCACACTGAACGGTTTCTCAAAGAGGGAAGAAAAAAAAAGAAAGTTCCAATTCTCAGCTCCACACAGCTCTCCATCCTGCAAACACAGCATCTCAGGGCTCTTTAAATAGATCTGGTAGTGTAGATTTAAGGCTCATCAGGGCTGCTGCAGGATCATCATAGTTGGTCTAGGATCCATTTACTAGAACCTGCAACCTGGCTGTGTATCCCATCCTGAATTTCAGGCCTGCCATAATTATCTTAGAGACAATGGGCTGGAACGCTTTCCACTTCAGGCGAACCAAGCCAGGCAAATCTTGTGAAATTCTGTTTCATGTTCTCTCAGCGAACCTCTTGCAAAGCTCTCACTTTCTGCAGAAAATGCTGCTTCTCCAAGTAGTTCAGAAACCAACAGATAATGGGATGGGGAGGGTCCTCCGGAAAAGGTTTAGGCCATAGGGACCTGTGGGCTTGCTCTATAATATAGACAGGGCCAAAGGGAGAGGGGCTGGCAACCCGCTCCACCAACTTCTGCACAAATGCCACAAAATGTTGGCCTTCTTCTCCCTCCAGTAACCCAAGTATCACAACATTGTTTCTGCAGCTGTGGCCCTCTAGATCTTCGAGCTTGGCTTTGAGACGAGATAACCTCTGATGCATAGACACCAGATCAGGATCGAGATTTTCTAACTTTTTCTCTATTGAGACTATTCGAACTGTGTTATCGGAGACAGTTAGCGAGACTTCATCTAATCTTCTGTAGAGAGACTTCAGATCCATCGCCATTTCTTTCATTTCCTAACGAAAGGACTTAAACTCTTCAAGGAACCTAGTGAGCATTAAAGGTTCCTGTTCTCCAAATTGACTCAGAGGATCAGGCCTCTCAGGTCCATCCAAAGCCCTGGATTTCTTAGAGGCCTTTTCGGGAGTAGCGGGTGCTTCTGGGGGGCTTTCTTCACGTAAGCTCCATCTGCCAATTTTATGCTCAAACCAGACTTCCAAAGTGTTCAGACAGCACTGAATCTCAAAAGCAGAGAAATGGAGAAATTCAGACATCCAAAAGACAATTTAGTGATCGGAGGCAGGAGCTTCTTGAAGGAGCTTCTACTCAGCACTCTGCATCACGTGATCCCCTATTTTTTTTTCTTTTTTATTGTTGGAAGAAATCTGTTGCATTTTATGGAGTGTATTTTGTCTGCATCTAGTTTACTGCATGGGTAAAGCAGATCATCGTTATACACTCGAGCAACCATAACACTGCATTTCGCTTTCACTAATAAACATTTGCATGTTTTTAGCAAAAAAAATAAATACATGCTGACCTTTATTTGTAGAAATGAAATGCAGTGGTATTGTTGTCCCAGTGTATCTGATGATCTATTTTTGCTATGTGGCATTCTTGAAGCAGATGGAATACACTCCATAGAAAACTGTCACTGGGAACTTGAGCTGACAGGCAAATTGTCTCTTTGTGTGGTCCTGGCAGCACGGTGTAATATACTGCGGTTATGCGAGTCAGCCACTAGTGACATGGTCACATCTGGATCGGTCATTAACTGACCATTAAGGATTGATCCAGTAACCAATCAGTGAGCATAACTAGCTCATTAAGATTTAATTAGGCTTATATATTCTGATATACAATGGTCACCAACCCTTGGTGTCCCTTGTTTCATCCAATATACATCCCACCCCTGAAGATTCATGCAGTACCTAATCAATTCCCAAGATAAATCCCAAGAAATGTTTGATGAGGAGGTATTTTAAACAAGTGTGAGTTGGGGATATCATATGTATGCTTAAGGTTTTCAAAGGAGAGCAGTGTGCCACCCTCAGACAAATAACCCAACACTTCTATTTGTTCTTCCATCCAAATCTAAATTTCAGTGCCTTTTAGGAATCTAGGGAATAAAAGGTGTCTAAACAGTGAGCATGGCCCCTATCTTTTTAAATGTGTGCATTGTACACCAGACATTGAGAAGGTGCTAAATTACTGGATTACCCTTCACACATCTTACATCTGTGCTGATGGAACTATATGGTGAGTTGGTCAACCTCTTTACCGAGGTCTGCTCTTTTTCCTAGCCTAATTTCTGAGTTTTCACACTCCGTGTAATGCCAAGTGTTTAGACTAGTGAGTTGTGATGTCCAATAATAGTTATGGAAATATGGGGTGCCAGTTGTACCCCTACATGGGTTGTGAGTCAGCGGTTCAAGTTTTATATGAGGGGTTCAATTCTCCAATGTCCTGAGGATGTTGCAAGCCCAAGGTGCACCAAACATACGGCACATGGGGCTTGAGGTAGTCCCTGGCCGGCGATAGGTATTCTTGATACGTACATTGATTGCTGCAAGTTAGACCAACTTTTTCTAGTCTAGCTTGTAGCAATCTTGGATACCCTTTTTATGGGGTTTGTGCCAAATATTTAGTGCAAGTTGCCATAAATTGAGAAAATTGTCATAAATGTGCCCAATCTTCTTGAACTGGGTCTGTTTTGGGGCAAACTTTTCTGTGCAGCCTTTCGTCACCTTTCATGAATCCATCCCAATGTTGTTTCATTGTTCTCTAACCAAGTCAATGCAAATACTCTCAGCTGTTTGAAAAACTGAATGGTATCAAGAGATTGGTGAAACCTAAAATAAGTATACAAAGTTAGGCAGAAATTACCATTTTCAAACATTATAACCACCCAACAAACAGAGAGGAAGGTTATGCCATTTCAAAAATGAAGATTTCAACTTGTTCTGCAGAAGGGTAGTGCTGTGCGGAATGCAGAATTCTGCCTTCAGAGTTAGTACAGAATGCCCATTCTGAAAGTGAAAATTTCATCGAATTTCACTGTGTTCCATGGAATAATATTCTATGGAACAGGATTTTTACTATGGAAAATCATTCCACAACTGCTTCCATGGAAAATATTTAGATTGTGGAACACAATTCTGCTGAAATGCTTAGGAAAACTCATTCTGCATTTTTCTGCTGCAGAATTCGACCTTTCTGTTTCTGGTAAAATTAAGTAGAATTTTGAAAATGCCATGAAATTCAGTTCCATCAGAATCTAAAAATTCTGTACAGTACAACAGAGGGGGTAAAATATATGTGATCCTTTTCTTTATATAGAGAACATAATTATACTACTACTACTACTACTACTGCTACTACTAATAATAATAATACCTCCCATGTCCTCCACCTCGCTCTAGGCTATACTAACATCAAGTGTTCTGGCAGCGAACATACTAGTCCCTACCCTGCTCCCCTTTGCTCTGGATTATACTGCCATCAAGTGTTCTTGCAGAGAACATACTGAACACCCACACCCTTCATCCCTGCTACTCTCCATACCTCACAGCTGGTTTCTTTACCCACTCAAACCCCCAACCTAATCGCAATCCTTCCCATCCCATACCCCCTCCTCTGATAGTCTCTTGATTCTCTGCTCTTTGAGTCTCTTTTCATGTCCAGACTAGTAATTTATACCATGAATGATGCAACCCCCTCATTATCTTAGCATTCTTTTTATTCTACGTTCACACTCCCCCATCTTCCTGCTTTAGCTGCAACCACCCCACCACTCCCTACCTCAATGCCCCTCATCATCCTATCCATCTAACACTGTCTCTCCCTCAACTTATCCACCACTGCAACATTCTTTCACCAAATATCTTCTTACACCACTCACCCCAGATGGCTTCCTTGCTTAACCCTTCAATGATGCTCCCGTGCCACACCAAAATCTCCCTACTTACAAGAGGGAGCAAACTCCCATCCACCTTCTCAATGTGCCTTCTTATCCTGCTCTTAGCATGGGACATCAAGCTAAACCCAGGCCCCCGAAGGACAAATGCAAACTACATCCCACAAAAGCCTTAATATCATGTATAAAACATCAGGAGTCTCCTACCAAACTAGACCTGCTTAGCTGCTGGATGACTCAACACTCCCTGATACCCACTGCCTCATGTAAACATGACTTTCTGCCAAAGCCCTGACTCCTCCCTATCCATCCTCGATTATACCTGAATTCCATGGCAGGACTGCGGTAAAGTGATAGAGGTATAGCGATCTATGTAAAACAATCACTCTCTTGCTCAGTCATTAAGAGGAATCTTGCACAGACTCACATGAACTGATTCCATCCCAACTCACCCTCCCTTCTACCATACCAGTTTTCATCAATATGATCTACACCCCTCCCATGCCTTGCCCGGGACGCCCTTGTTTCTTGTGTTTCCACCCTACCGCCCCTTGCTACATCCGGCAAACTACTCCTACTAGGTGACTACAACCTAGACTGGCTCTCCCTCTGCCAAAACTGCCACATCCAAATTAAAGGCTCTTAACCTGACCTAATTAATTACTGAGCCTACCGTTATGATCTTCACTCAGCAAACTGCTCCTAATTGATTGGATCCTCACTTACCATCCACATAGAATTTTCACTGCTGGTGTACTGTACACAGCCCTAAGCAACCACTGTATTACACACTGCACCAGAAAAATTCAGCTTCCAGAATCAGCCCCTAAATACAATATTACCCATCCTCTAAATTCACTAAACCTCAGCTCTCTCCTGCATGTCCTAAAACATGCAGACTGGAATCCTATCTAAACATGGAAACATAGAAACATAGAATTTGATGGCAGATAAGGACCGCTTGGCCCACCCAGTCTGCCCATTTCCCTACCTGATGGATAAGCTGCAGATTCTAGTTAATCAACAGCTTACTTCCTCCTGCCCCCCACTAGAATTGCCTTATGCCTGTCCCATGCATTCTTGAATTCTCCCACTGTTCCTGACTCCACAACCTCCTCAGGAAGGCTGTTCCATGCATCCACAACTCTCTCTATGAAAAAATACTTTCTAACATTACCTCTGAGCCGTCCCCTCTATCTTCAAATTGTGCCCCCTTGTTCTTGCACATCTCTTCTTCTGAAAGATACTACCCTCTTGTACCTTGTTAATTCCCTTGAGATACTTGAAAGTTTCTATCATGTCCCCCTCTCCTCTTTTCCTCCAGGGTATACATATTAAGCTGCTTTAGTCTCTCCTCATTATGTCTTCTGGTGCAGACCTTGCACCATTTTGGTTGCCCTCCTCTGAACAGCCTCCACTCTGTCTATGTCTTTGCGGAGATGGGGTCTCCAGAATTGCACACAGTACTCCAGATGGGGTCTCACTAACTGCCTGTAGAGAGGGATAACAACTTCCTGTTTTCTTCAGTTGATGCCTCTCCCTATGCATCCCAGTATCCCCCCAGCCCTCCTTACTGCCTTCTCACATTGCTTGCCCACCTTTAGGTCATCTGATATAATTACTCCTAGGTCTCTTTCGATTTTTGTTGTTGTTATTAACTCACCCCCCATTGTGTACTCTTCCCTGGGTTTTGTTTCCCCGATGCATACCTTGCACTTTTTATGCTTGAATCTGAGCTGCCAATGATTTGACCATTCCTCCAACCTTGCCAAGTCCTTTCATTCTTTCCACCCCACCTTGTGTATCAACCCTGTTGCAGATCTTTGTGTTATCTGCAAAGAGGCATACCTTTCCTTCAGGTGTTCTCCAATGTCACTTATAAAGATATTAAAGAGGACCAGTCCCAGTACGAACCCTGCGCTACCCCGCTAGTTATCCTCCTTTCTTCACTGTGGACTCCGTTTATTATTACCTTTTGTGTCCTGTTGTCCAGCCAGTTTTTTATCCAGGCTACCACCTTGGGACCCACTCCAAGGCTGGTTAACTTGTATATTAATCTTTTGTGTGAGACTGTGTCGAATGCCTTGCTAAAATCTAGGTAGGCCATTTCCACAGCCCCTCCCTGGTCTACTACTTTGGTCACCCAGTCAAAGAAATCTATTAGGTTTGTCTGACATGACCTTCCTGCTGTGAAACCATGCTGCCTTGGGTCTTGTGCCCCACTGGCCTCTAGGTACTCAACAATTCTTTCCTTCAGAAGTGATTCCACCATATTCCCTACCACTGAAGTCAAACTAACTGGTCTGTAGTTTCCTGCCTCTGCCCTGCTCCCACTTTTGTGAAGTGGAATCACATTTGCCCTCCTCCAGTCCTCAGGTACCACTCCATCCTCCCATGATTTGTTAAAGAGAGTAGTCAGTGGTGTTACTAGTTCTACTCTTAGTTCTTTTAGTATTCTTGGGTAAATCCCATCAGGCCCCATTGCATTGTCCACCTTCAGTTTCAAGAGTTCTTTCAAAACCCTTTCTTCTGTGAATGGACTGGTATCGACGTCCCTATTCAGAGTTTCCCCCTTGTTTGGTTTAGGCACCTCTCCCTCCTCATCTGTTGTGAATACTGAGCAGAAATATTTGTTCAGCATCCCTGCTTTTTTCACTGTCACCCTCTGCCCACATTCCCTCCCCTTTATTAAGTCTCTGCATTCCTCCCTTGGTCTTTCTTCGCTCACTAATGTACCTATAAAAAGTTTTATCCCCCTTCTTAACAGAGTTGGCTATCTTTTCCTCAGTTTGTGCCTTTGCTATTCTGACTGCCTTCCCTGCCTCCTTCTGCTTTATCTGATGAAGTTCTCTGTCCTGCTCCTTCTGTGTTTCCTTATATTTCCTGAATGCTATCCTTTTCTCCTTAACCGTCCCTGCCACCTCTTTTGAGAACCATAGTGGTTTTTTCCTTCATTTTGTTTTATTGATTTGCTTCACACAAAGGCTTGTTGCCTCTGTGATGGCTGTTTTGATTATTCCCCATTGTTCCTCCACCCCTCCCTCTTGCCCATTTGCTAGTGCTTTTCTAAGGCACTCTCTCATTTTTCCCAAAGTCAGCCTTCCTAAAGTCCAATACTCTTGTTTTTGTATGGCTTGACTCTATGGCTGTGTTTATTGTGAACCACACTGTTTGGTGTTCACTTGTTCCCAGATGGCTACCCACTTCTAAATCTGAGATCCTTTCTCCTTCCCCATTTGAGAGTACCAGGTCTAAGATTGCTCCCTCCCGAGTGGGTTCCAACACTAGCTGTCTGAGACATGCCCCCTGTAGGGCATCAAGAATGACCCTGCTCTTGGATGTGCCTGTAGCAAAGGTACTCCAGTTAACATCTGGCATATTCAGGTCCCCCATCAACAATATCTACTCCACATCTGATGTCGACTCAGCCCTATCCAGCTTCTTACATACTTTCAATAAGGTCTGGGACTCCCACGCCCTTAGTTTAAAACTAGGGTCAAAACGTGCCACAACCCATGGATCTCCAGCACATTAATTGCCCTCCATAATGCTTGTGACAAGGCCAGATACCTATTTAAAACCACACAACCCACCCAATCTAGACAGGCCTACAACTTCACTAGAAATGCCTGCACCAAGTCTATAAAACAAGCCAAAGCTGAATACTTTAAAATACCATTTAAATACGCCATCCTTCCTCATCTTGGAAGGTGGTTTGCTCCCTATCAACCCCTCTTTCAGACCACCACTCACTCCACAGCATAATGACCAAACAATTGCTGACCCTGTCAAAATAGCAGAAACCTAAACAACTTCTTCCCCACCTGTGCCCTTCCTGACCTGACTGCCCTTCGGGCCTGCACGCACTCCCAAACCCAACCCAAAACAATCTTCTCCTCACTCCTACCTCACTGGAATGAGTCCTTAATGCCCTTTACTATTTGAACATCTCAAAATCCACCTGATGGTATCCACCCCAAACATCTGCTATATCTGCACCTGCAGTTATTTCCTCACTTATTTACTAAACCTGTCCTTCTTCTCTGGTAATGGCCCCCATGCTTGGAAACTTGTTAATGTCATCCTTCTCTACAAGGGTGGTTACCCCTCAGTACCTGGAAACTACTAACCAATCTCCCTCCTCCTCCCGCTCTTGCCAAACTGCAAGAAGCTCATGTCCAGTCCAGACTGACTAATTTTCTCATGCCCACAAATTTCCTCTCCCCATATCAATCTGGGTTCAGAAAGCACCACTCTACCATATCCTCCCTCTTTTGCGTTACCAGACACATTCGGTCCACTGCTGACCAAGGCCAACTGACTTCTGCAATCTGTGTTGATCTGGTAAAGGCCTTTGATTCTGTTTCCCACCCCCTGCACCCTGGTAAAATTAAGGTAGCTGGACTCACCCCTCCTGCAATTCAGTGGTTCAGATCATACCTTGAAAATAGGCTCAAGTCAGGTCTGGACTGCAGACTCTACTTCCCTCCCTATATTAGCCAGTGCCCCCCAGGGCTTGATTCTAGGCCCCATTCTGTTATTTCTATTTATTAATGACCTCCCATATGTCTGTTCAAGATCCCTCATCCACATGTGTGTTCATGACACCATCCTTTACACATCTGGCCCACTTCTAAGCAATGTTCAATCATGACTGCAACACAATTATCACAACATGCAGTCTTGGTTTTTCATACAGACCATCTCAAAATAAACTCATCCAGAACTGTTTCCATGATGTTTGGGTCTGCTCAAAAACTTGCATGACCATCCTGTCTAGTGTTTACTTGCTATCACCTCCCTAGACGGGACCCAACTAAATAATGTCTCTACGTACTAATATCAAGGAGTTTGTCTCAACCCCCAGTTAAACTTCTCAAATCACATTGATACGAACATATGAACATACTAATGTACCAGCAGAACTAGACCACTGGGTCTATCTAAGTCTGCTCGAATGTGCAGCTAGCACCCCTAGCTTGCAGCTGCCCCACCCTCCCTTTGTCATCCCACTGCCACCCCCACTTCCCATCCTCACTCTCCTTGTTCTCTGTCCCATGCCCTTTTAAAGTTGTTCACAGATTTATATGATACCACCCATTCTGGTAGTGCATTCCATTTTGCTACCACCCTCTCTGTAAAATAGTGTCTCCTCATTTCCCTCCCAAATCTTCCTCTATCTATTCTTAGCCTGTGCCCCCTGGTGTCCCTCCCCCTCCTTAGATTTAAGACCCCATGTGCCCCATCCTTATTGATTCCCCTCAGATACTTGAATGTCTCTATCATGTCAGCCCTGTCCCTTCTATCCTCCAGGGTATACATATTCAGGTCTCCCAGCCTGCTTTCATAGTTTCTCCCTCCATTCTGCATATCATCTTCATTGCCCTCCTCTGCACCGATGCCATCACATGAAGCTGCACCCTCAGCTAGGCCTACAATACAGAAATCAAGATGCCCTCCCACTGCCAGTTAGACACATATTATTAGCAAAAATAATCACTTCCATCTTCGTCTACTCTGACATAATGTATGGCACATCCCCTCCTCCTCGTTATCCAGGCTCGACTCCCCCCTCTATGCTTTCTGCTGCTTTGTCACAACTTCCCCTCTCAGAACCCACCACTGCATTCTCCTTTCTTCCCTCTGAATACCACCCCTATGCCATTGTCACTTCAGTCACTCCATCTTCTTCATATCAAAATTCTGGTTCAACCTGCTCCCCTTACCTGGCAGAGAGGCTATCACCTGCTGCATTTCCTCAAACTCACTGCACTCAAGGGACTCCCATTCATTTCTCTCTCCCTAAACCGTCCTCATCCACTGGCAATCCACCTTCACCTACACACTCCCCTCTTTATGGAACCAACTTTCACCTTGCCTAAGAAACTCACCCTCTCACAACTGCTTCAAATACCAAGTCTGACAATTTCCACTCCCCACCTGCACCTCCTCCTAAACACTCACAGGCCTAGCCTCATACCAAATGTTTTTTGTGGATAGTAATCTAATCCTCAGAATTGTATGATGCTGTTTGTATATAGTCCATCTGAATGTACAATACTTCGCTATATAATTTATGCAACTGTATATTTATGACATGTATCGATTCTGTATTTTCTTCTTTATATCCCTTTCCCCCTTCCCTGGGTTGCACCTAGAAATTAGTATTGGGTCAGTGTGCCTTTCCCAGTTATCAGATGTTTAAATAAATAAAAATATTCACTCCTAAGTACCTTAACCAACAATTTGTCCATTTGAAGGGAGTACGTCTCATATTATTATGCTCACAGCTACAAAGCATCCACAGCAGGAGTGTAGTGTGCAGTGTCAGTGCCTGTACCTAAGAAAAGACATCAGTCTTCTGAAACAGTCCAGAGGAGAACAACTAAATGGTCCAGGTTCAGCAGGGTATGATGTATGAAGAGAGAGACTCAGAGACCTCACATGTCCTCCAAGGAGACAAGAGGACGAAGGGAGACATGACTGAAACATATAAATACCTCAGTGGTATAAACAAGGTGACCTCTGAAGGACTCTTCAGCCTTAGTAGCAACAGAACCACTAGAGGGCACTGCCTCAAGCTGGTGGGAGGATGACTCACGAAAAAAATGAGGAGGTACATTTTGACCAAAAGGGTGGTGGCTAAGTGGAATGAGTTATGGGATGAGGTGGTATCCATAAAGACAGTGGACAGAGAGTTTTGGACACAGTGAAAGGGAGGGTTGCAGTTAAAAGTGTACACATGGAGGGGGGACTCCTATCAGGGACAGGGAAACTCCTAATTCCCATGGGGATCAGACTTCTCAGTAATCACTCAGAGATTCTGCATTACAATCAGACAAGATAGATATTTTGGCCTTTTACTGCTGACATTTTTCATACCATATGATTGTATGTTTGCATATTTTTGTAAGATTGATCTTGTACCTTGATATAATTCCAAAGGCCCTCAGTTTTTCTACAAGGTTTGGGAGCAAAGTCTATGGCCTGGTGACACATATTAGAAGATCATCAGCATAGAGGGTTACTTTAGCTGAGACCCCCCTCCCAACACGTATCCTTCTTATCCCTTCATGTTTCCTAACGCCCGTGCCAAGGGTTCTACAGCAAGGTTGAAAAATAGGGAGCTAGAAGGCAGGTCTTGGTTCAACCCCCTGCCCAAAATGGAGCTGCTCAGATAGCCATGTGTTTGTTTGTACTGCTGCTGTCAGTTTACTGTACATGACTTTTGCATATTTTAAAAAGTTGTCACCAAACACCATGTGCCTCATAATGCTCCGGAGGTGGTCCCACTCAATCCTATCAAAAGTTTTGTCTGTGTGGAGTGAGACCACCACTTCACAGTCATGTAAGTCATTCTGGCCTCCGGCCAGTGCTTGGAGCAGAGCTTTGAGGTTGGCAGGGGCTCTCTGTACTTTCACGAACCCCACATGATCCTAATGTATAAGATTGGGGAGGATCCTTTACAGTCTAGTGGCTAAGATTTTCACGTACATCTTAAAGTCTTCGTTCAGTAGGGAGATAAGCCTGTGGGTGGCCACCATCTCCTTTGGTTTATCAGTTTTGGGCAACACAGTGATTCTTGCCTGTGAGAATGAGTCAAGCAAATTCCCTATTTTGAAAGCAGCTGAGAGAGTTTCAAAGAGTGATCCTAGGTTTGCTAGAGCTGTCTTAACCCTTAGGCTGCCAGAAGATTTAGAACGTATAGGTTTTTAGGATGTGTATACATGCCAGCGGCACAGCAAGGGTAAATACATATTTATATGTATGCCCTCTGGGCATAGGGCTTTCCCATCAGTCAGCTGCCCCAGGGCCTTTAGTACCTCCTGTTTTGTTAAGGTTACTTCTAGAGCCCTCACATCAAGAGATGCAATGAAGTTTAAATTCACTCGGTTAAGTTCTGGTGAAGTCGGGAAATTCACCTCCATGGAGCAATCCATGAAGATTAGCTACTAGGCAAAAAAACTGCATATCTGATTTTCACCGAGGTATTGTTTGGTAGATTATTGCTGCAAAGTGTGGAATTTTACCTATGAATGGATGGTGGAATTTCGCCTGTGAATGGCGGGTAAAATTTTGCACTTCGTAAGTGAAATTCCGCACTTCGTGGGTGGAACGTCGCAATTCACATCTGCAAACTAATCCTTGAATTGTGCTAAATACACAGATTAATTCACAGAGCAAAGTTTCCCAACTTCACGCATCCTTATCCTCCAATTGCTTAATGCCTGTAAAGAAGGATAGTGGATCATCACCCTCTTAGCCTCAGGATTACCATGTATAATTTGGAAAAAGATGAATACAAACTCCTAATTATGTTTGCTTGCGCGCATGTGCAAGAAACATTATGTGGCAGCTTAGGAGAGAAGTGGGTTTGGGAGGCGTGGCAGTGTGGCAGCCAACAGAAGCATTGCATTTGGGGGCCTGGCCGTGGTGCACCAATGGAGGCACAGTGTGCTGATGACACTGGCTTCCAGAAGTGGCACTAATTTGTAACATTTTCACCACAGCAATCATGGGCTGCCTCATCATGCAGCGTCAGCGATTCGCCGCAATGAGTGGCGACCACGCCATTGTAGGGCAGAGCGCTAGTAGAGATATTGTTTGTGAACATGGCGGCAATTGCTGCCATGCTCACAAACAATATCAAACCAGCTCCAGTGCCGAGGGATGCCCAATCCCATTGGCAGCATTTGCCCTCCCACAGAATTCTGTTTTAGGACGGGCCCCAATCCCCGTCGGCATCCATCCCCGGTGCTATCTGAATTGCTGATGAGGGAGCCCACTCCCCATCAGCAGTATGTTCCCCCTCCCTGTTTGATGTGCTGATGGGGAAGATCACTCCCCGTCGGCATCAGCCCCCCCAAAGAATGACAGGAAAGTCCGAGGGGGTGCCCAATCCCCCTTGGCTCTTGCATCCCCCCACTTTTGTGCTGACGGAGGTGCCCGATCCCCTGTCGGCTACACCCCCCAAAAAATATATTCAGGTGGCATGCTGGGAGCCCACCCCAGCATGCCCAATGCCCCTGCAAAGGAAAAACTGTCCTGCAATGTTTTTTTTTTTTGTAAAACCTGTAAAAAAAAAAGGTCCTTCGTGGTCTTCCTGGCCTCCCCACAATCCGCGCCAACCCATTGTGCACCCTGCCTCCCCACCCCATACTTACCTCCGGGAGTCTGGCACGATGATCTTCGTGAACCAGGAACACGTCTGCACTCTTCAAAGCCGACCGCAACTGAGGAAGTGCCGGTAAGCTGTATAATGGCATAAATAGGTTTTTCAACTTTTTGCATATCTCAGGCATTTTTGAATTTTGGCACAAATTTTCAACATTGGGTTTTAGAGACCCCTCCTCATGAATTCAGTCACTGTCATGGTGTTAATCGGTCCCAAAGGTGATTTTGCGGTCATTGCGCGGAATCACCTTTCGAGACTGATTAATGAAACGACAGTGCCAGTGTTCATGAGGTGGGTTCTCAAAAGTGCATGTTACAAATTTGGTGGAAAAAATCAAAAATGACTGTTTCTGGCGTGTGTTTTGCGCGGTTGATGCTGCGCTTCGTAACTCTAAATTGCAATATTTTCAGTCAAATTTTCAACATTGCTAGTTTTCCACACTCTCCTTATGAACAATAGTACAGCTGTAATTTTTCACATCTGGGGAGAAATGTGTTTTCGCACTTGCAGCGCAGAAATTTTTTTTTTTTTTTATTTAGTAAACTCTAGGATTACAAGTACCTTTGAGCAGGGACTACTCATTTACAGTACAAAGGTTCCATGTCAAAGGATGTAGAGGAATGACAATACAAAGGAAACAGTAGATACATATATTACATTTCAAGGTTGAATTAAGCATGGTATGAACAGTGGTTTGCAGAGAGAGACAGCAATAGCCAGAACGAGTAAGTTTCGATGGTGAACTGCATATGGAGTGGAGCGAGGTAGGAGGAGTGAGCAGGCAATGCCATTGTCAGATAGAAGGGGCGGGTGGCATGAGATCGGTGATGGTGGCTCAGGCCTAGTGTCAGCTGAGAGGGGAGGGGTGGGTAAAGGGAGGAGTGCAGGGTGGGTGACAAAAGAGGGAAAGGAGGCAGGAACCCAGAGCACCACTGTCACCGATACAAGGTGAAGACCATTCTTTAGGAGAGGCAGTCACACTGCATGGTTGAGGCAATGGAGCATCGAAGTTCCCTTTTAAAGGGACTAAGAGTCGCAGCTGTAAGTGCTTCTTTGTTAAGGGTATTGTAATACTGAGGTGCCCTGTGTGAGAATGATCTCTGTCCCATAGTGGTCCAGCATTCGGGGACCTGGAACATCTGTTGCAGAGCTCTCTGTAGATTGGGTGCTGCTGTGAGCAGTAAGGAGTTTTGCAAATCCAGGCGGCATGTGCCCAAGGAGAATTTTTTTGGTGAGTAGACAGGTCTGGTACTGTATTCTGCTCTGGAGAGGTAGCCATCCAGCCTGGGCATATAGGTAACAGGTGTGAGTTAGGCAGGGGGCACCTGTAAGGAGCCTACAGGCTTTGTTGAGAGTCACAGATATCCTCCGGAGAGCTGTAGGGGAGGCAGAGCCATAGATGGCAAGACCATATTCAATTATGGAGGTGACAGAGCTATAGATAGCCAGCCTAAGGGCTTCAGGGGTCAGGCAATGCTTGTGCTTGTGGAGCAGGCCAATCCGTATATTGGCAGCTCTTGCTACATTACCTATATGATGAGAGTATGAAAGTGAGCTGTCCAGGGTGATGCCAAGGTATTTAAACTCAGGAACATGCTCAAGTGAGGCCCCTGCATTGTTCTTGATGTTGAGGAGCAGAGTTTTGTACTTGCTCCGTGGGTTGTAGAATGTCATAGTCTTAGTTTTGCTAAAGTTCAGAACCAGTTTATGTGAGCGGAACCGATCTTCAACACACCTGAAGTCGGTTTGAAGGTGACTGTCTAGCAGGCTAGTATCTCGGTTCCTTGAAAATAGTACTGCATCATCCGCATAAAGTAATATTCTCTGTTGGCAGATGCTAGGGAAAGAGAGAAGAGAGTAGTGGTCCTAATATTGACCCTTGGGGGACACCTGAGAGGACTGGCTTTACATCTGAGGTGACTCCAGCGATCCTGACACATTGGGCCTTGTCCCCTAGGTAACTAGCAAACCAGCTCACTGCATGTTTGGAGAGGCCAAGGGCAGACAGTTAATCGAGAAGTAGTGGGTGGTTAATGGTGTCAAAGGCCTTCATTAGATCAATGATTACTGCCCCACCACACATGCCTTGGTTGATGGTGTCATGGAGGAAACTGGTGAACTCCAGCAGTGCCGTGGTGGTACTATGCCCTTTCTGGAAACCATGTTGTTCAGGGAAATGGATTTCATACTTATCCAGGAACTCCACAAGTTGATCAGAGGCTATACGTTCCAGAGCTTTTCATAAGGGGGGAGGATGGAGATGGGCCTGTAGTTGGTGTGTAGCATCTTGTCTCCATTTTTGAACACTGGTGTGATAGTTGCTTGTTTACAGAGTGATGGGAATTAACCCAATCTTAGGGAAAGGTTAAATATCTTAGTCAGGAGTTCAAGGAGTTCATCTAGAACTAATGCAAGTAGCTTCAGATCAAGGGAGTCACCACTGTATCTGGTTTTGCTGATGGCCTTGTGTATATAGGTTCTGGCTAGGTGCATAGGGACCTCTTGGTAGAAGAACTGTGGGGTGGGGTGTGCTTTGGATGACGTTGTTGAGGTGTAGTTGGTGGTGGGGACATTGAAAAAATCAGGTGGTAGGACGCTGCTCAGGTTAGAGAACGCATTGTTGAAATGTGTTAGAGATTGTATTAAGGTCAAACGTAGGTGTACCATCAATGTTAAGCATAGTTGGTGGTGTCTTAGCTTCCTTCCCTGTAAGGTCCTTCAGGTTGTTTCAGAATTTTTTCCCATCACCCCAGGAGTTGGAAAGTGCCTCTCTAAAGTGTTTGCATTTGTTATTCCGGATAGGCCGGGTACAGCTGTTTCTTGCTGCTTTGTATTGTTGAATGTCCTTCTTTGCTCCTGGGGCTCGAGTACAGTGCCAGAGGTGGTCCCTTAGTTTGAGCTGCGCTAGGAGTTCAGAGTGTATCCAGGGGTTCGATATGCCTTTGACTTTCTTCTTTATCAGTGGTGCATAAATGTCACAGGCTGTGGTGAAGAGTCTAATGAACAGTTCCAGTGCTTTGTTTACGTCCTTGAGAGTGTCAATTTTAGACCAATTAAGCCTGCTTAAATGAGATTTTAGCAGGTGTAGGTGTCCCTGCTTTAGAACTCTAGTGAATATAATTTTCGAGGGGGGGGAGCTTAGTTGTATTAATAGCCCATAAGCAGATCACAGGTGAGTGGTCACTTATGGAGTCTGGGAGGACAGACACCTTAGTAATTCTGTCAGGGCGATTTGACAGTATCCAGTCTATTAGGGTGCTGGTTGCTGTCCTGTAGTTGTTTCTTGTGGGAGAGGGGACAAGCTGAGTGAGGTGCTGTGCAGCAACAGTATCCTTATAGATGCAGGCCTCGGGTGCAAGCCACTTGATATTAAAGTCCCCCATTATTATGGTCTCCATACTATGGCGCAGTCCCTTGAGGCATTCCATTAAGTTATTGAAGCCGGTATCCTGGTTCTTTGGGGGTATGTATACAGAGACTACAGTGATATTTTTGTTATGGGCCCCTAGAAGAACTCTGATAGCAAGGATCTGACATGGTGAACCTGGGTTTGGAACTTGTATAGCGTGTTCCATGAGAGAATCTTTTAGGTAAATGGCACAGCCACTGCCCCACTTCGAGATCCTGTCCATCCTGAAGATTGAGTATCCAGGAATTGTTACCACAGAGTCAGGGATCTTGGGGGTAAGCAATGTTTCGACAACAGAGAGGATGTCAGGATTGTGTTGTTGGATCCAGGTTTGGAGGTTATCGAGTTTACTAAGAAGGCTACAGACATTAATGGATGTGAGAGTGAGGGACCCCGTTTCTCTGTTCTGCGGGTGGGCAGTTGGACCGTGTGGTCCAGGGTTAGGGTGAACATTTCCTGAGAGGAGAAGAGTACTAAAACAAATCTCGTGAGAGAGATTTTAATAATTTTGATGGCTTGCTTGTTTGTTAGGCATCTGCGTGCCTTGGTGCATTGGTGCATGGGTTGACTAACCTTATTGCAGAGTGCGGCTGCATCCAGTAGGTTACTCGGTGGGCCAGACATATGAGGCTTCAGGAGATAAGGAGTCAGCCATAGTAGAAAGCAGTGAGACATGGGATAGTTATATTGGATCCCAGTTATCATGCTAGAAGTATAATGCAGAGCAGTAGTTGGCATTAGCTGACAGTTTGGGTGGGAGGATGTAATTTCTTGCACATTGGGCAGAGCAGCAGTATAAAAGCTGCAACTAGAACTGTTAGTAGCAGTTTTGAAGCCACCATGGCTAGGGATAGGAGGGGGGCACAGTTATACTAGAGGGGGAGAGAGAAGTTAGTTATCAGTGAAGACAGGTGTAATTGGTTGAGGCAGAGGGTGCTGAGCAGATTGGTGCAGAGGCCCAAAGTGGGAGGGGTGAGAGAGTATTTAATGGAGCCCTGAGGGGTTGGGGGTGGGACAAAATTACACTTTTCCTCTAAGAGCGAGTAGCAAAACGCTTCGGGAGGTAGAAATAGCAGTCTGAGTTCACACCAATGGCTGAGGTCAGAGGAGATTGTCCTGGCCAATCACAGTGCACTGTAAGCAGCATCGCACCAATCAGAGCACAGCCGCAAGTAAGGGGCTCTTCCCAGCTTTAGGCACTCGTACCTGAAGTGAAGATCCGCAGTAGAGTTCCAGCGAGGCGGCCAGTTGTTGGGGCAGGAATCGGCACGTCGGCTGTTGAGCGCTACTTTTGGCTCTGGTGTTGAAGATTCCACTGGGGATCCTGGTGTAAGGATCTGCCACAGGGTTCCACAGAGGTGGCCTGAGGATGAGGCCTGAGTTGGCAGGTGGCCGTTGAGCATCGCTTTTGGAGGAGACACAGAGAATTCTACCTGGCATCCTATGTGCAAAACAGGAGAGGAGGATTAAATAAATACCTAATAAAGATAGAAGGACTGTGGGTGGGAGGCTGGTGGCAGTCCGTCAGCAGGGTCAGAGGTGATAAAGAAATTAAAATAAGAAAGAGACTAGGTATCACAGGGTGGGGTACTAAGACAAAGGAGTCGAGGTGCAAATTAAGAGGCAGGAGGGCCAGGTCACAGCTAGGGGAGGGTAGAGGGTTGAGAAGCTGAGGCGGAAAAAGGTCTAGTATACGCAAGAATGGACAGAGCTAGGGAGAGGGGGCCAGGAGCTGGAGGGGTTGGGAGAGTAGAGAGGTTCACACAGTGGCCAAGTTTCAGGAGGGTTACAGAGAGACAGTGAGAGAGAGATGCAGGGGTACAACACAGAGAGGGGGGAGAGAGAGAGAGAGAGACAGCAAGGGTAAATTCAGTGAGCATGAGACGGTCAACAAGTTAAAATTTCACAGTTGAATACAATTAAATTCTAAGGCAAGCAGGCACTTTAAAGTAGCACATTGGTCAAGCGTAAAGATTAACAGTAGTACAATTTCACAGTATCACAATTTTCCCCTTAGACCAAGCACCTGAAAAGCTTTGGGAATTCAGTAAGGCTTCAAATAGCACAGTCACTGCGGGAAATCTGTGTTTGGGACAATTAAGAAAATGACGGTGACACTGCTCATGAGCAGAGGTCCTAAGATGCCTATGTTGAAAATTTGGTGACAAAAGTCTATAAAATGACTGTGTTACGAGAGTGCATTGCACAGTTTCCACGCATGCTCATAACTTCGCACATTTGCAATATTTTCACTCCAGATTTTCAGCATTGCCATTTTTCCATACCTCCTTATGATCAGTACAGCTGACATTTTTCACATCCTGGCCAAAACGTGTTTTCGCACTTCCAGCACAGAATAGCACGGTCACTGTGGGAAATCAGTGTTCGGGATGCATGAAGAAAATTACAGTGACACCGCATTAGCAGTGGTCCTAAAATGCCTACCTTGAAAATCTGGTGACAAAAGTATATAAAATTACTGTGTTATGAGCGTGCATTGCACAGTGTCCATGCACGCTCATAACTTTGCACATTTACAATATTTTCACTCCAGATTTTCAACATTGCCATTTTTACACACCTCCTTATGAATAGTACAGCTGTCATTTTTCACATCCTGGCCAAAATGTGTGTTTGCACTTCCGGCGCAGAATAGCACGGTCACAGCGGGAAATCAGTGCTTGGGACACATTACAAAACTCACAGTGACACTGTTCATGAGCAGAGGTCCTACAATGCCTATGTTGAAAATTTGGTGACGAACGTCCAAAAATGACTGTGTAATGCACATGCATTGCACAGTTTCCAAGTACCAAATGCTCAGATATGCGTGCATTTTTTTATATTCCCACTACAGCTGTGGAATTCATGGAGTTTGAAAAAAGGCTGTTTTATTTTTGCTTCAAGGGGATCGCTGACCTTCGTGACCACTTCTGGGTCACTACACTCTTTTATATCGCTCACCAAGAGAGCAGGACGAGCTAGGGAGTCGACCGTGCGCTGCTCAGCGCGAGAAGATGTGCGCTAAGACACGTGCATTCTTAGTGCATGTTAAGATTGTTAGGCGGTGTTAGGAGGTAAGGGTCACACTGGTGTTTCTGTACTTGTAGTATTTGTGATTACTTAAGATTACCTGGAGTGTTCTTGCTTATCCTACACATTGAAATGGCTTCCCCAATAAACACAATCAGTAATATCAACGTGATTGTTACTACCACAATAGGAGAAACTGGCATACTATGTATATCTTGTCATATGTTCAGTTTGTCAGCTATTAATGCTGACAACCTTCCTTACCAATGTGCAAAATGCACTGATAACATAGTATTACAATGTGAAAACAGTTTATACTACAAGAGAATTTTAGTGTTGGAATCTAACAATAACCCTGAACATTTAATGGTTCAATCAGGTTATGTGCAACCACTACCCCAGCAAATGACACTCCGTCCATTTGACCTCTAACTCCATTACATTACTTAAAGAGAGTACCTGTATTATTTCAAGCAACTTGCCAACTATTTCAGTTGATGTCTCAAACAAAAGAGCTAGAGAAGAAGAGTAGAGTACATGCAATAGTTTGGAAAATACTAACTGGTACACTGTACAAGGGTCTAAAGTAACAAAAAAACAAAGGCGTAAGGCAGAGCATTTTTCTATTCCATTACATAATAGCTTTGATCCGTTGCCTGCTGTTGCTACCAATCCTGATGGTATTTCCTTTGACCCCCCCTAATGAAGTTATTAATTCCATACACATATCTCTAGCAAATACTTTACAAGTTTCTGGCTCTTTGTCTAACCTCACCCCCAATCCTCCCTTGATAGATTTTGCCACTGTGCAAACCAATGAAGAAACATCCACTATGTATGTTTCCAATGTAATGTCTCAACCTCTAGACTGTTATATGTTTTGGGTGACTCTTTAGTTAGAAAATCAGATAGAGATTTATGTGAGCCTGATAAATATAATAGAACTTGTTCAAGCTTTAGCGGTGCTAAAATTTCAGATTTAACTCTTATGGTTGATAACATTATTGGGTTTCATGACATTAATCCATTGTGTATTGTTCACGTTGGTGCCAATAACATTTATAGAGATTCTATTCAAAACATTAAACAAGCTTATGTTTCAATGACTAATAAACTGATTGATGGGGGTGTGACATTATTTTTTCCGATTCTACCTATTCCATAGTACTCTGGGTAACTTAACAATAAGATCAAAATTGTCAACAATTGGCTTAGGCTTTGGTGTTTATGACAAAAATTAAAGTGTATCACCCATTGGGAAGATTTCATTGACAAACCAGAGCTTTATTGTGCTGATGGTTTGCATCTTAGTAAATTAGGGAATGCCCTATTGAGTAAACAATTTCTACTATCCATTAACTCTAATTTAAACTAGCATCTGGGGGGAGAGGGGAATTTAAAACATGCACATCATCTTCACTTATGCATAATGTGTCATGCCAACATATGCAATTTCTTAGTTTTAATGCTAGGAGCTTGACACAGAAATTTGATGAGTTAATTGCTGTGATCTCGAATAAGGATTTAGATATTGTTATAGTAAGTGAAACATGGGGTGACTGTGACTCCGCTTGGACCAAGCAACTTCCTGGATATACTTCATATTATTTGAATCATTGTACAAGGAAGGGGGAAGGCGTTGCCTCATTTATTAGCCATAAAATTGACTCACTTAATAGATCTAGTTTAATAAAAACTCATGATCTCCCTACCGAGACTCTGTGGCTTAAAATTTTCTTATCTAAAGTGGATTTCTTCATCCTTGGCACATGTTATATTCCCCCATCTTTTACTAGTTTATTGGTGGATGCTGTTCTATCTGAATTTGAAACAGCCACACAAATGGGGAGTGTTATCATTACTGGTGATTTTAATCTCCCAGGTATTAATTGGCAATTATTTATAGCTTCTAGTAGTATTAGTAAAAAATGTATGTCCTCCTGTATGGTATTGGATTTACTTCAATGGATAAATACAACTACCCGAGGTGATAATATACTGGACCTGGTCCTTTGTAGTTCTGCCGTAGATATTAGAGATGTGCAAGTTTCTATACCGATTGGTACTAGCGACCATAATTCTATCTATTTCAATTTAGAGAGACACACTGTTTTCAACAGTAATTCTTCGATAATATATTTATATGACAAAGCGGATTGTTACAGCATAAATTTTCATTTAAAAAATATAAATTGGCTGTCTTTGTTTAAGGAAAAGAAACCATTTCAGAATTGGATGCTTTTCAAATCTATTATTTTGAATTTGCGGGACATTTATATTCCCTCAAAAAATGAAAACTCAAATGGGAAACAATCTCCCAAATGGTTGAAAAATAACATCAAACTTTTAATAAATATAAAAAATAAAAAACACCGTTATTACTTAAAAAATAGATCTGCTTCCAGCTGGGATGCCTATTTGAATTCAAGTAGAAAATGTAAATCAGCTATCCATAGGGCGAAATCAAAATGGGAATTGACTTTAGCATCTTCAGCTAGCAAGTCAGATTCTAAACAATTTTATTCATATATCAATTCACTCAGGAAAATTCCTAGCATGGTGGGGCCTCTTACAATAGATAATTTACTTATTCATGACCCTAAAGCTATGGCAAATGTTTTTAATAAGGAATTTTGCAAAGTTTTCTCTGAACCTGTGGTACATTTACCAGATCTTAATATAACACCAATTGATCCTCCTATCACTTTTTCAGTTGAGTATATTAGGAATAAACTACTTTCATTAAAAGGTAAATTCTGTCCAGGCCCAGATTATATTGCAGGGCATCTGCTATATTTATTATCTGAACATATTGCTTTCCCACTTAAACTTTTATTTGATCTGTTTTTACAACTTAACTTTATTCCTGGTGAATGGAAAGAGGAATTTGTGGTTCCTATACATAAGAAGGGATCCAAACATCTATGGGATAACTATTGGCCGATCAGCTTGACTTCATCAATTTGTAAAGTATTAGAAAGCCTACTTAAGGACATTCTGTCCCCAATAATTGATGCTTCTGATCCAGAACAACATGGCTTCAAAAAGGGTAGAAGCTGTCTTACTAATTTACTTTGTTTCTATGAACATTTTAGTTCTTTTGTGGATGATAACTTAGCCTGTGATATTATCTTTATTGATTTCAGTAAAGCTTTTGATTCCATGCCACACTGGGCTCTTATTCAAAAACTTTCCAGCCTTAATATTAATGGCTATATAATGAAATGGATATGTAACTGGCTTTCAGGCAGAACTCAGAGAGTGATGATAAATGGACTTTTCTGACTCAGGCAGGGTACTGAGTGGTGCTCCTCAGGGCTCAGTTCTTGGTCCCCTGCCTTTTCAGGCTCATATTTGATTTAACTCATTCTTGCCTTTCCATACTATAAAATATACAGATGATGTGAAGATCGTGGTTTAAGTTCCAGTTATGATCAAATTTCCTGTATTCAGTATGATTTAGATGTTATCAGTACTTGGGTTAAAAATGGGAATGAAGTTAAATCCTGCCAAGTGCAAAGTTATGCACTTGGGTTCTAATAACTTGAATTTCCCGTATATTTTGGACGAGTTACCACTGTGTGCAACTGACAACAAGAAAGACTTGGGCATAACAATATCTGATAATTTAGCATACACTAAGCATATGTCTTCAGTTATTAATACATCTAACAAAATTATATGGTCTATCTTGCGCAATATTAGATCTCGCAAACAGGAGGTAGTGTTACCTTTATTCAGGTCCTACGTTCGACCACACCTTGAATATGCCTCTCAATTCTGGTGTCCATTTAAAAAATCAGAAAATTTCTCTCTTGAAAGGGTGCAGCGTAAATATTCAAAAAAGATAACTGGATTTGATTGGTTATCTTATGAATCAAAGTTGGACACATTGAAATTAATGTCTCTCACCACTAGACACATCCGTGGTGATCTCCTTCTATTATATGGTATTATTCATGACCCTTTTATCATGACTGAACTAGATTTTTCATTTAAAAAATCTACACATAACACTAGAGGTCATATTCTTCAGCTAACTGGTAAATCTTTTAGACATAACAATCGTAAGTACTTCTTCACTGTAAGAATTATTGGGCTGTGGAATCGCCTTCCATCTGACGTTGTTACTAGTAACTCTAAAGAGATTTTCAAACATCATCTTGATACTTTAATCTTGTCTGGGTATGACTTATCATTTTATTCTACGGCCTAGTATAGGAGCATTATAGGCCTCGGCCTACTGGCTCCTTTGCTCAACCTTAGTATGAACCTTAGAATGAACCATCTCTTGAGTCCTTCCTGTGGATGGTACAGCTGTCATTCTTCACATCCTGCCCAATCTGTGTTTTTGTTCATGTGGCGCAGAATGGCACTGTCACTGTTGGAAATCAATGTTTGGGACACATTGACATAATCACACTGCCACTCTCCATACGTATGGTCATGAAAAGGCCATGTTGAAAATTTGTAGTATAAATACCAACAAATGCCTGAGGCGTTAGGGTTTCTAACTATAACGTCCAACCCTGTACAGATAGACAGGCATCAGGGTGTGCCTTTGGATTGCTGACTGTACTGCTCATGCCATTGCACCCCCACCTCCAACCACTGACAGGCATCGAGGTGTAACTTGGACTCTTCGGCCCCAAACTTCTCCTATGCTACACCCATTTCAGCGTATGTCCTTATGGAATGCTGTGACTGTAAAGTCAAACACCCTAAGGCACACCTCAATGCGTGTCACTGTCTGCAGAACAGGGTGACGTGATATGGCATGCCCGTCATGGCCGATGACCCAAACACTTACCCCAATGCCTGTCCCTCTCAACAGGATGGAGGTGGGGTTGGTGTGAACTTTAATACTTCACTGTCATTCCTATTCTGCATCTGTCTAACTCCTGCATTTTCAATGCTAATACCAGCAGGCAAACATTCGGCATTGACAAATGCTTGTTTATGTCTTGTTGTGATATTAGATTTCGGATGCACCTTTGAGCCAAAGGCTCATTTACAGAGGTTCCACATCAAACATTACATACACTGTGATAAAAGTCAAGGAGTACATACACTCAGAACAGATAGAATATTACACTACAGAACAGTTTGGCTTGAAACTGGAACAAATCGCCATATGACATAACAATGATATCTGATTTGCATAAGTTTAAATCTATGTTACACAAACAATTGAAAACTCAATGCCAATGTTTTAGATAATTAAGTGTTATCTTATGTTTTGTTATGTTTGTATTAATGTATTGTTAGTATAATTAATGGAATTCTTTTTATGTTTGGTAAATTTGTAACCTTTTTTTATAACCACAGGAATTTGTTGTAAATGGGGCTCACACTCCAACAAATGACCCTGTATAAAAATAAATGTTTATCAATCATTCAATCAATCAATCAACAGAAACACTTGGCAGAGAGTACAGTTTAAGTTAAATGTCAAGTTAATACAGTAGACAGTGGGAAGGGTACAGATGGAGTGTTAAGGGTTGGGATAGGAAATATTTACAGCAAACATTTTAAACTTTGAAGTGCACACAATGGTTACAAACTGCTCCAGTTGCAGGAGCAGTGTTAAGTCAAAACATTATACATTCAGTTATTTTGTCTAAGTGCAAGAATAGTATGGCTGCTAAGTGCATGCAGAGATGCAGATTAAAGAGCATGTAGTGGGTAATGGCCTTGTGAAGGGGTGGGGGTAGACAAAGAGGGGATATAAATACCATTTGACAGGGAGAACTAAGGGCAGGTGTTCAATGAAATAGGGGTGAGAGGCAGGCCCAAGGGAGGCCAGGGGGCAGAGAGTATCTGATGTGGACGTCAGGTAGAGGTGACAGGGAGAGGCCGGGGTACTAGAGATGCTTATGGTAGGCTAGCGAAGGAACATCCAGGATGTGCCTACAAGGCTTCTTATGTGAAGTCTTCACCCTTTTTTGAGGGCCGTGGAGGTTGCAGAACCATAGATTACTGGCCATAGTCGATGACCGATAGCACTGAGCTAGTGACCGCCATTTTCAGGGCCTCATTGATTAAGCATTGCTAAATTTTATGAGCAACCCTAGTCTAGCATTTGCTGTCCTGAATATGCTGTGAGTAGGACAGTGAGCTGTCCAACGTTACTTCAAGATATTTAAAACAGTGTGCCATTTCGAGGGGGGAACTGAGCTTGTTGCAGATTTAAAGTTGAAAGGATTTGTACCTGCTGTGAGGAGATTGCGAAAGACATGGTCTTCGTCTTTTTCTAGTTTAACAGGGGGTTGGAGCTGAGGAACCATTGCTCAGCTGCTGAGAAATCGGATTGCATTTATTCTTCTAGTCCGTTAGGGTTGCAGAGACTGGAATAAAGTACTGCATTGTCTGCGTATAGTAGTAAGTTGTCTTTAACAGCCAAAGGGAGTTGGTTACAGAACAAACTAAAAAGAAGAGGGCCAAGGATGGAGCCTTGGGGCACTCCTGTATGTACTGGCCTGCTATCGGAGAGGATATTTTAGATTATGACTCTTTGCTTTGTCCCAGAGAGGTAGCTCCTGTACCAGGCCACCAAGGTCACAGAGAGACCAATATGGGTTAATTGATTCAACAACTTTTCTTGGTGAACAGTGTCAAAGGCCTTGGTGAGGTCAATAAAGGTTGTCCTCACCAAGAGCCCTCTATCTAATTCATTTTAAATGAAGCCAGTGCTGCTTCCAAAAGCCATGCTGCTGCTGACACTACAGTTGGTAGATGTCAAGGTAGTCTGTCAATTGATCTGCAATGATGCACTCGAGTGCCTTAAAGAGAGGAGGAAGGATGAAAATCAGCCTGTAATTAGAGTGGTTTGTTTGGTCCCCACTTTTATAAACAGAGGTGACCACCACAGTTTTCCAGAGTCGGGGAAATTTCCCCATGGTTAGTGATAGGTTTATTATTTTGGTCAGTGGAATAAGAAGAATATCAAGGGCTAGTCCAACAAGCTTGAGATTGAGGGATTCAGTGCGTGCCCTAGATATGCTTAGTGCATTCGACAGGTATTTTTCCACCATGGCTGGGGTGATGATTTTCAGGTAGAATGGGGGTGATGAACTCTGATGAGTCCCCAGGTCCTGTGATAGAGGTTCCTCCTTCACGGTTTCAAGGAAGTTTGGAGGCAGTACATTGCTTAAGTCTGTCAAAGCCTTGTTAAACATTTCCGCTATGATCTTGGGGTTCAGTGTAGGAGTTCCTTCCATGTTAAGAATGGATGGGGAGGTCTTAATAGGTTTACCTGTTTGCTGCTTGATGTTTTCCCAGAACTTTTTTGGGTTTCCCCACGAGTTGGTTAGCTCAGTGCTGAAATAGTGACTTTTGGCCTTCTGAATTGCCCAGGTGCAGTTGCTCCTGCCTGTTTTATAATTCTGTGGATCGGCTGATGTGCCAGAGTACTTAGCCTTTTCCCACAGTTCATCCCTGTGCTTCATTAATTGTAGGAGCTGAGGTGTGATCCAAGTGTTATTGGATGCCCAGACATTACATTTAGTGACTGGGGCAAAGATATCACAGGATTTGTTAATGTTTTGAATAAGACCCTTGAGTGCAGTGTCTACATTGTTAGTAAAATCTAGGAATCTCCAATCTTGATGTCTTAAGTGTTCTTTGAGGGCCTCCAGCTTCCCTTTTTTTAATAATCTGTTTGTGATGGTTTTGGGTGGAAGCCTGGGGGATTTATTTTTCCAACAGCAGAGTATAGGTGAATGATTGCTGATGGAAGTCTGGGAGAACTGTTGTGCCTATTATCCTTTCTGGCCAGTTAGTGATGAGCCAGTCAATAAGAGAGTTAGTTCCAATATGGTAATTTAGTTGAGTTGGGGAAAATACTAGCTGTAACAAATTGAGCATGGCTGGGGAGTCTTTGATTGGACCAGCCTCAGTGGATGTCCAGTTGATGTTGAACTCACCCATCAGTATCAGTTCAGTATTTTGCCGGTGATCCGATAAGAAGTCGTGGATGGCTTTAAAACCACTATTTTGGTCCTTGGGGAGATATAAACGGATGCTACACTTATGGTTTTCCCATTTGTACCTAGTAGAGCTTTTATTCCTAGGAGTTGGGTGTTACTGGTGGAGGTGACTTTAGGTAGTATTTGTGCCTGTAGGTGCTCTTTTAAGTAGTGAGCACAACTACCCCCCCATGTTTGCCAATCCTGTCTAGTCTAAATGTCTTATAACATGGTATTTGAACTACCGTGTCAGCAATACTAGGGTTGAGCCAGGTCCCCACAATCGAAAAGATGGTCTGGCTGCAGTGAGTCTAACTTAGCCAATAGGCTATAAATATTTATGGAGGCTAGAGTGAGCCCACCATGTTTTTTGGGTATAGATGAGGGACTTGCCATAGGGCCTGGGTTGGGGTGTATATTCCCATAGAGGAGCAGGGGAAGCCAGGTCATGCAAATAGCTTGCCACTTGAGGTATCTGCATGTCCCCATTCTCATTTAAAATACCTTTCTGTTTGAGCAGATATGCCAGTAAATTGCTGCATTTGTTCCCACTATGATAAAAGTTCTCCCTTTGGCAACACAATGCCCTCTGTATTGCCTTAGTGTTAACTTCTTTATATTCTGCCCTAAGTCTTGCTAACCTTTGGTACTCCTGTTTTCTAATATTTCAGAAATTATTTTCAGTTTCTTTGATTCCTCCTAATTTATCTAATAGTGTCTTACTTTTCCTCTGAATTTCACTGCATATATAGGCCTTTAACAAATTCCAAACCAATCCATTGTCCTCAGCTGTCCCCATATTTCCTATCCAATAACCTCTGCACTTAATTGCTCCAGGAAATCTTTTCTCATAAGGAGTACAGGATCCATCATCCATACCCTCTTCTTTTTGACTGCTGCCTGGTCAATCTCCCAGACCATTTTTAAGGAGGCATGGTCAGAAAGAATAATGAGAAGACATTCAAAGCAAGAGATCTCTTGCAGCACTCCTCCTGGAACTAAGAACAGGTCAGTCCTTCTCTGTGTTTGGTGCACCGGAGAATACTATGAATAATCCTGCATTGATGGGTGCTTAACCAGACAGGCATCACACAGGCCCAACTATACCAGCTGTGCTTTTAGCAGTTTGGCAGCCCTATGCAATTTATATAGGTGTGTGAAGGACCTATCATGTATCTCATCAAGTATTAGGTTAAAGTCCCCATCCCACAGACTCGCCCCCTGATTCTGCCCTGGTTGTAATAGTAACTTCTGGAAAAAAGAACTATCATCATAACTGGGGCTGTAGACATTGCACAGGACCACCAGCTTGTTACATAAAGTGCCGTGACCATTACTCACTGACCTGAGGGGTTCGAATGTGTCTGCAGCTGTTGAAATGATAAGAGTTTTGTGAACTATAATAGCCACTGCCCTGGCATGGGAAGTGAACGATACTGAATATACCTGCCCCATCCACTCCCTATGGAGTTTAAGATGTTCTGCTTCACTGAGGTGTGTTTCATGAAGATACAGCTGGCTATGCCAGTATGTTTTTTTTTTAATATGACAACCACTTTCTGTGTTTAATAGGTTGGTTTATTCCCTTTATGTTCCATGATATTACATTCAATTGGTTAGCCATTGTAGATAGATAAATTATAGGTAGCAACATGGACCTCTCAATTCAGTCTACCTGCCCTAAGTAAACATATGAGCATTTGATGAGTCTATAGAACATGAAATATTGATAACATACTGTATGTTGAAACACAAACCCCCTAAACTGCATGAACGTTATAGGTATCTCTGTTAGCAACCTTAAAATATTAAACTCAGAATATACCTAATTCAAAAGGCTATACCTTGTGTGTTGTGGAAAAACAGTCAGTAACTCCCTGCTCTGGTTAAATCCAGCATACTGGTTCTATTGGTTTGCTGTTTTCTCCTCCTTGCATCAGGGAGCTCATGACCAGGTAGGTGCATTGCATGTCCGGATATACAATACACTCTTGATTATCAAGACTGCTTGGGAGACACAAAATTAGTTCAGATAGTAGGGAGTCTTTAAAACTGGGATTAAAATGTTCAGAATCCATGCACTTTGGAGACATGCTATCTGTGCATTACATAGATACATAGACACATAGACAGTGTTGGCAGATAAGGGCCTATGGCCCACCCAGTCTGCCCATTTTAGTTTGTAAGTTCAGTTTATGTTTTCCAGGAAGTCTGTTGCCCCTTACCCCTGACCTCCAGAATTCCTTTATGTCTATCCCATGCATTCTTAAATCCCGTGAGTGTTTCAGCCCCCACCACTTCCTCTGGCAGGGTGTTCCACTTGTCCACCACCCATTCTGTGAAGAAATTCTTCCTCACGTTTCCTCTGAATCGTCCTCCCTCCAACTTCATCCCATGCCCTCTAGTCATGGAACATCTTTTTCGCTTAAAAATAGTGCATTCCTGCACCCTGTTCCTCCCTGTAAGATACTTGTATGTCTCTATCATATCCCCTCTCTCCCTCCTCTCCTCCAGGGAGTACATGTTCAGTGCCTTCAACCTGTCCTCATAGGACTTGTGATGCAATCCATGCACCATCTTTGTTGCCCTCCTCTGAACCTTCTCTACCCTGTCTATGTCCTTACGTAGGTAAGGTCTCCAGAACTGCACAGTGTACTCCAGGTGCGGCCTCACTAGTGTCTTGTATAGTGGAATTATGACTCCTTTTTGTGCTGGTGATGCCCTGCCTATGCATCCCAGCATCCTATTTGCTTTACCTGCTGCCTTGTCACACTGTTTCCCTACCTTGAGGTCATCAGAGATAATAACTCCAAGATCCCTTTCCTGCTTGGTGCATGCTATATCCTCACCCCCCAACTGATATATTGTGCCAGGGTTTTTGTGCCCCATATGCTTTATCTTGCACTTCCTTGCATTGAATTTCAACTGCCAAACCCCTGACCATTCTTCAAGTTTCTGCAGGTCCCTTCTCATTCTGTCTACACCCTCTGGTGTGTCTACTCTGTTACAGAGCTCAGTGTCATCAGCGAACAGTGAAATTCTGCCTTCTAGGTCCTGTGCAATGTCACTGATGAAGATATTGAATAGTACCGGTCCCAGCACTGATTCCTGTGGTACCCCACTGGTCACTCTTCCCTCTGTGGAGTGACAGCCATTTACCACCACCCTCTGTGTCCTGCTGCCCAGCCAGTTACCTACCCACCACACTACTGTCCTGCCCACACCCATATTCCCAGTTTGTGCAATAGTCTTCTATGTGGCACAGTGTCAAAGGCCTTGCTTGAAGTCCAGATAGGCCATGTCCACTGCCCTCCCGATCCACCTCCCTAGTCACCCAGTCAGAAAATTCAATGAGGTTGGTCTGACATGACCTTCCCCTGGTGAAACCATTGCCTTGGGTCCTGTAGTCCATTGACAACCAGATGTTCCACCAATCTCTCCTTCAGTAGTGCTTTCATGATCTTCCCCACTACCGAGGTGAGGCTGACTGGTCTGTAGTTCCCGCTTCCTCTTTGTTCCCACTTTTGTATAAGGGGACTACATCTGCTATCCTCCAGTCTTTGGGTACCTCCCTGTTTCTAGTGATCGGCTAAACAGGATAGCAGAGGTTCAGCCCACCTCTCTTAGTTCTTTAAGGACCCTGGGTGCACCCATCTGGCCCCATTGCTTTATCAACTCTTATTACTTCCAGTTCCTTCAGGACCCTTTCTCGTGTAAAGGGACTTGTGTCCATTCTGCACCATTCTCACCCTTGTACTCCATTCAGACCCATTACCCTCCTCTTCCTCAGTAAAGACTGAGCAAATACCTGTTCAATATGTCAGCTTTACTGTTGTCATCCTCCACACAGCCCCATCCTCCCCTTCAGTCTCACTATCCCTCCCTTTGCCTTTCTTTTTTCACTTATGTACCTGTAAAAGGTTTTGTCCCCTCTACCCACTGATTTTGCAATGTGTTCTTCTGTCTGAGCTTTGGCTTCCCTTACTGACCTCCCTGCCTCCCTTTGCTTCTCCTGGTACTTCTCCCTAACCCCTGCTGCCTGTGTCTTTTTGTATTGCCTGAATGCAATCTTTTTGGCTTTCACTTTCTTTGCTACCTCTTTGGAAAACCATAATGGTCTCCTCTTCCTTTTCCTTTTGCTAACCTGCTTAATACATAATTCTATTGCTCTTGTAATCCCCATTTTAAATACTTCCCACTGTTCCTCAACCCCTGATTCTGCCTATTCCCTTAATGCCTCTTTCAAGTATCTCCCCATTTTCTCAAAGTTTGCCCCCCTAAAATCCAGGATACATGTTTTTGTGTGGTTTGGTTCTGCTCTTTCTGTGATTTCAAACCACAGTGACTGGTGGTCACTGTTCCCCAGATGCTCCCCCACTCTTACCCCCATCACACTGTCCCTGTTTGTGAGCACAAGGTCCAGTATTGCCTTCTGCCGAGTTGGTTCCATGACCAGTTGCTTGAGGAAGGCACCCTGAAGGGAGTCCAGGATAAATCTGCTCCTAGTTGATGCTGCTGCTGGGATGCTCCAGTCCACGTCTGGAATATTGAAGTCTCCAACCAGTACTACCTCACCCTTGTCTGCCATCCTCTGGATGGCTAGCATCAGCTCCCTATCTGTTTCTTCCTCCTGGGCTGGTGGTCTATAGACCACACCTGTGGATGGCTGGCCTCATTTTCCTTTCCAGCTTAACCCACAGTATCTCTCCCCCATTTTGTTCCTCCTGGATCTCTGTGGCCTTATGTCATTTTTCACATACAGTGCCACTCCTCCTCCCTTCCTGTCTGCCCTGTCTCTTCTGAATATGTTGTAGCCAGGTATGGCCAACTCCCAGTCGTGAGTTATCATTACACCAGGTTTCAGTGATGGCCACAATGTCCAGGGTCTGACTGCACCATGACAGCCTCCAGATCTTCCATCTTGTTGCTAAGGCTCCTGGCATTTGCACACATGACTTTCCATGATTTGACCTCCTAGACTGTTTCGCTGTTCTACTCCAGCCCCTTCCTTGGTTGTCCTTTATCCCTGGTTCACCTTGCTGTCTGCCCTTCTGCTGAATTTGCCCTATTCTGCCTATCCACCTCATGGGTGCTAATCTCCATCTTTTGCACTTGGCTAACCTCCATATCCTTTCCTTCCATTTCTCTGGTACCTCTATTTGGTTGTCCCTGTTTGGCAGTGTGGCATATGAGTTCTTGAGTGGAATAGGATCTGGGATGTGCCTCTGCCTGACTGGTCTAACCCTCCCTGAGCCCACTGTCATCCAAGTACTCCTCGTTCTCTGCATCCTTTGAGGCAGCTGCATTGGACTGAGTGGTCTCTGGATAGGGTGATGGTACTCTGACCCAGTTTACTTCCGCTCTGAGTCTGGCTACCTCATCCCGCAGTCCAGAAAGATGCATGCAGAGGGCAGCACTCAGTGTCCAGAAGATCTGCCTGAATATGGCTGCCCCACAGCCACTGCATTGCACCACTCCCCACATTATACTGCAATTATACTGCTATTCCACTACTTGTCTGCTACTGAAGCTCTCCTAGTTCCCTTTTTATTAATTTACTGTCCTAAAAATCCTGCCACTGTTCCTCTATAATATTTGAAAATACATACACTTCTATCTCACCTCTTTATCCTTACCATCAAAAGGTAACTACAATCACAATAATCTACCTTCTACTAATACAGATTCTATCACAGAATCAGAGCACAATGCAAAAACATCTGCTACTTAGCAACAACAAACAGGTGACAACAAACCAAGTTGATGTAGCTTTTTTTAAAATAGAAAAAAAATGTAGTCGTTTAAACCAATAGAAATCAGCAGTTCCAAAGCACCTTGAACTACAAGAAAGAACACAGTACCACACCTCTGCCACAATAACTAAACAGTTCTAAAACATTGGAGAAAGAAGAGAAAATCAGAGACTGAGCAAAAGATACAATGTACTATAAAGTATTAGGCAATAGGTATACTCAAGCAGTTTAACAAAGAAAATAAAGTACCTACCAAAACAGACAGGATACCCACAATTGACACTTGGTTCTCAATATCAGACACCACCAAAGGCACATACAGAAAGGGTTTAAACTATAGTATTAAAATTAACCACATCAGAGTAGAAAGATCACACTAAATAAATGTGTTGATCCTTCTGACTTCCAACAAATATCTACCACACAAATTTTATATCTTCCTGGAGCCTACAGGGTTGTCTTTCACAATCACCTAAATTTACATAAAACAAAACAATTTTTAAACTGAAAATTATATCAAAAAGCACTTAGCTTTGGGAGCTCTTCTCAAACACAGCCAGTCAGTTCAGAGTTCTAGAATCAGATAGGGATGTTCATATAATAGGGGTTCATCAGATCGAGATTGCACTGTACCAGGCTGTCTAATCGGATAGTAAGGAGTGAAGTTGGTAATGGATAAGGGGGCATTGAAACTCTCAGTCAGGTCCCTGATCCTGGTAATCTCCATTGCCCCCTTTCCTAGTCTGGTCAGACCACGTCTGTAATTACCTTTCCCCAGTCACGCTCAGGCATTCTGATGCCAGTAGAGTTTTGTCTATATGACTAACATTCCAGACTTACAATATACTGGACCAGCCTTATCTATTGGCCCATTTCAGGACCAGCTAAGTGAGAATGGAATGCTAAGGCTGTCTGCTTGTTGATACTCTGCTTGAAACACACGTTAATAAGGGAATCATTCCCCCCACACACAGTCATTTCACCCACAAACCCACTTCACACATGCACTGCAACATCATTTTCCAGTCTTGTTTCAGGCATTAATCTGTTAAAATTCCTTTCTCAGGGGCACATTATCTATGACAACAGTCAGTATTAATCCATCCTGTGAAGACAGATGCTTGTCGGGCTGCTCGAACAGTCAGCTCCTGGCTATCATGTTGCCTACTTCCAGCAACAGTCTCTGATAGAAAGACACTGTGGTGAAAAAGTACACAAATAGAAAGAAAAAGCACTGATCTAAGTACCTGCTGTCAAATAAATCTGGAGTGTTCTGAGTAGTTCCACTTATGTAAAGGGCCGGCAGCAGTATGCTTGGTCATTACAGCGCCAAGTGCATAGGTCGCTTTTATCTCTTTTAGTTGGGGAGGCTGCACCCCCTGTGCCCCTCACACACCCCCTTCTAATGATGCCAACTCAAGGGGGGCAGACTTTGGGGAGGGGGCGGTGAATCTGGCATTTGGTGCTGTAATGACCCGGCACTGTAATGCCAGCACTCAGAGTACTGTAAGGGGTTCTGAGCTCAGTTCAACTAGCAGCACAGTCATGTTATGAGTTGTTGGGCTGTTAGTGAGCACACAGCTCATGACAAGGCATGTCCCATATGGCAATCACCATTTCATGCTGCTTAGTTATGTGCAATCAGTGCTCCCAGCCATCTAGTCAGTGGTGAAAAAAAAACAATATTGTGTGGTGCCCTGTGTATTATTGGTATACATGGTAGATTTTAGGTAAAAAGTCAAGCTTTAGTGAGGGATACAGATTGAGGGATGGAAGGGGTTGTGAGTCACCGCTCACTTTTCAGTTAAAAAGAAATCTGCATGTTCCAGTACCTCATTTTAAAGAGTTAAATTGCCTTCTGGTGATCCATGAAAAAGATTTGTTTTCCATCCTTTATGATTCTTAATTTTGCAGGCAGTAGCAACACAAACTGCTTTCCCTTCTGCTTTGGTTTGTCCTTCACTTCAGTGAACTCCTTTTTTTTGTTACAAAGTTCTGTGCTGATATCTGGATAAATTTGCAACACCATGTGTTTGAAAGGGAAATCCCTTCTTTCCTGGCCATCCTCATAACTTTTTCTTTGTCCAAATGTTTATGAAATTACATTAGCATGAAGTGGGGTCTTTCCCCTGTGGCTGGTCATCCACTTTATACTCTGTGGACTTGTATTTCTGCCTGGTATCCCTCCAGTGCCAAATGTTTTTTGAATAGTTTTCTAAGAAATGCCTCTGGATTTTCACCCTCCATCCTTCTTCAAACCCCTGAACCTTCACATTCTCTCTCCTACTTTGATTCTCCAGCCAGACAACCTTGTTGTAGAAAGGTAATAGTCCATTCATGCTTTGAAACTAGTAGCTCCACTGGTGCTGTGCTGTCTTTGTTGGTGCTCATTTTTTGACTTGCATAATTATTTTGTCAGGGTCTGTTATTTTGGATGTTAGCTGTGCTACAGAGACTTGTATGAAGCTGAGTTTATCATTCAGCCCTGTAAAACCCTGCTGCATATCTGTCAGCATGTTGTCCGATTGCAGGACTGCTCCTGACCCGCTTGCTGCAGCATTTTCCATGGCTCCACTTTGGGGCCTGGTTCTGCACTGTTTTCAGCAGCATCTCCAAGAGTGGCTCACAAACGATAGTGATGTAATTCGAGGCCAGTTTCTTCTTCTTAGGTTTACTGACTAGTTTATCTTTCTTGATAGCCTGTTTGCTGATTTAATTTGCAGGCATTTTGCAAATTAAAATGCGCTGCAGGCTCAGAGCTGGAAGTTACTGCTTTTGTCTAGTCAGTAGCTATCTTGGAACTTGTCACTGGAAACAGGTGTGGTGCCAATGGATTGAGAGGGCAGCTGATGTGGTACCATGGCACAAGAGAGTCAGCAGGGATTAACCTGGGAATTGTAGAACATTCAGTCTAGTTTCTATACTGCGCAAATTACTTAAGGCCATTACTTAGAGGATGGTGGAGGTTATGGATGGCAATGCATTTCAGGAAAAACAGCAGAGAATCACAAAGAGGAGGTCATGGTAGACAATTCTGACTGACTACTTTGACTAGGTAATGATGGCTGCAGACAAAGGACAAGCAAGGGAGTTGTACTGTGTTTGGACTTTACCAAAGCCTGTAACTCTGTCCCACATAGGAATATGGTCTAGAAATCTGAGGATACAGGGAACAATATTACAGGGTGGGTCAAAAACCAGCTGGGTAGTAGAAAATACAGCAGTGTTATATGGAAATTTCATCATGGAAATACAAGTCTCCATTGGCGTTTTCCAGGGATCAATTTGAGGCCTAGTACTTTTCAATATCAAAGAAAGCATTCAAGGGAACATGTGCCTTGTTGCAGATCAGATAGCAATTTATGGTACAGAGGACAGTAACACTGACATTGAGGTAAGCTCTAAAGAGGCTGGAGAAATGGCTATGGGTTTGTCAAAAAAGTGCATGCAGTTTTATGCATATAGGGGTCAGGAACCCGAAGACAGAATTCAGAATTGGAGGTGGAGTGTTAGAAAAAAAGAGAGAGGAAAATGATATGTGGGACTTAATAGCACACCAGAAGGTTAGCATGCTATACCCTGCTCATTCACAATTTGATCACATTATTTATAAATTCCTACATGTTTGTGGCCTATATCAAAACAATAATCAGTCTCTAGTGCACTCCACCCAACTACTTAAAAGAGCTTGAAAATTTTCACATTCTTATCACTCCATAATTTTCAAAAGGGGTTTCTTAGTTTTCAGATGCCTGCTGATATTTGAAATGAGCCCATCCATCAATGACAAGATGAAACCCATAGATGGTCCCAGCCAGCCATAAATTTGTTATGGAAGGAGTCAAGGGCTGAACTGATATTGGTGGTTGTAGAGATATGGGACCAGTCAGTGGTAGACTGGTGGAGGGTGGATAGATCCAGTGACCTGAAGGACCGCAGGAAGATGATTTTAGGGAGAGCTTTGGAGTGATGGATCCTGTGCACACAGTCGACCATATGATGGCCACTACATTTGTCTGGGAGGATATTTGTATCCACAATGCAGTGGGGTGAAAGGAAAGTACCCAGTCCAGTACAGTGTGGTTCAGGAATGTATGATTAAGATGAGTAGGATCTGAAATTAGTTGAGTTAGTTGGAGGAATTTAACATTCTGGCTAAGTCTGCGAACAGAAGGGGAAAGCCGATTAATTTTAAAATCCCCAGTTATCAGTAACTTACCAGATGAGACGTGGGAGAAGATGAAGGTGAGGAGTTCAGTGACCAAAGCAGAGGATAGGCCAGGACAGCAGTACACTTCTGCAATGAAAAGTGGGACTGTAAAGGGAAGGGACATTAGTTACTAATAAAAAGCAGAAGCAACAGCTACAATGCATAGTAGCCCCTACAGAACAAAAAATGGTGAGCAAATAAACTCAGTTAGTGACAGTAAACAACAGGTAGGTGCAGTTTCCTACAAAGTAGCAACAAAGTTCAGAAATTGCCGGGCACTCGAGATGAGTGTGCTGCTGAGCCAAGAAATTCAGGAATAATGGAATGTATTCCAAAATGTTTTTTTATTCAGTTGAACAGCACAAATTTAGCACACAGGTAAGTGAGCAACTGCTAACCACAAGACACCTCAGCTCTTTGACGAAGACTATGGTCAAAACATCAGGGTATGTTGTGGCTAGCAGTTGCCAGTCAATCTATGTGCCAGATTTGTGCCTTGAATTGAGTAAGAAACCATTTAGAATACATTCCATTATTCTTGAATTTCTTGATTGAACAGCACACTCACCTCAAGTGCCCAGCAATTCCTAGACTTTATGATTGTTGCTGGGAGTTAGCAGCTCATACACAGCTTCAGAGTTCAATCCGCCTGAGCACACTATTGTTTAGACTTGGGTCCCTACCAAGTACCTGCAAGCAACATAATTACAGGTTACTATGAACACTTACAGCACTGCAGGGTGGACGTTCATCAGAGTCTCCTGGTGTCCAAGAGTCTCTCTTCTTTTTACTCCCCTCAAGGACCCCCACCCCTGCTGGTCAACTCAGGCTGAAATTGCTCATATGGGACTGCTAGGAGAACCTGTGATTTAATAGAGATGCTTGTGACACACCTCCGCTGATGCACTCTGAGCCCTGATTGGCTCAAAGTCTCTTAACTGGATTCCTGACATGATCAGAGAAAAGCAGCTCCTGCTGCTTTTAAGCAAGAAGTAGTGTTTCGCTCTGAGAGCTGTAATGGGGAGCCCTGGAAACATTCAGGCTCGCAACCCCCACATATTGCAGAGAGAGAGGGGGAGTCAAGAAAGGGGGGAAAAACAGTTATTTACAGGAAAAATAAAAGACAGAAGGGGGAATTGTCAGACAAATGGAGGGGTCAGTTTAACAGAAACACAAACATAGATAATATTGTTAGAGAAAGACCATTGATCCATCCAGTCTGCCCAGTTTTATAGTACTCTACCCCATGACCTATTGTCCAGATGAGGTATTCACTTTCCTCCCTCTCTTATGTCCTGCTTTACTGCTACTCTCTTAATTAACTATTAAGCCATTTACTCTAACCCAGCCATCCTTGAATTCATTAAGGGTCTTTGTGCCCACCACCTCTGCTGGTAGACTGTTCCCTGGCTCAACCACTCTCTCTGTAAAGTAAAACTTTCTTAGATCCATCCTGCATCCCCCCCACCAGCTTACATTCATGTCCCCTTGTTTTTGACCTGCCGTTCTTGTGAAATAGTTTCTTGAAGTTTACCATGCTTATTCCTTTAAGGAACTTGAAGTGTCTATCATGTCCACTCTCTCCCTTCTGGTCTGCAGTAAGTACCTGTTAAGTGTCCTAAGCCAGTCCTCATAGAATCCATCCTGTTGGTACTGAATCATTTTGGTTTCTGTATGCTGAACTTTCTTCAGTCTGTTTCTGCTTTTCCTAAGATGAGGACTCCAGAACTGGGTACAGTCCTCCAGATGGGAACTCACCAGTGAGCTATAGAAAGGTAATATTACCTCTCTTCTCCTGCTATCAAAATCCCTTACAATACACCCTAACATTCTGCTTCTCCTGCTTTAGGCCTTGTTACATTGGCTAGGTTGTTTTAGGGAGTCATTTTTGATGCTCCCAGGTCCCTTTTCTCTGAAGTAGTAGCCAGCTTAACCTGTCCCATCCAGTATCCCTTCCTGGGGTCTTGTTCCATATGTGCATTCCCTTACACTTTTTGGCATTGAATTTCAACAACCAGACCTTGGAGCACCTCTGTAACATTTGCAGATCCCTCTGCAACTCCCTTACCCCCTCCTTGTGGTCTACTTTACCACAGGGCTTAGTGTTATCCGTAAAGAGACACATCTGATAACAACTTGATTGCTGAGGGAGAAGTTCTTTGACAAGGGAGTGAACACTGTCTGGGCCAACATCTAGGGTACTGGGTGTAGTTTATGTAGAAAGACTAACACATTTTAATCTCTTGCATCTTTAAAAAGGGGGGAGGGGGGATTAAAAACTACCTTTAAAAGGCTGACAGTATAGCCTAGAGGTTAGAGGAACGAGGTGTGAACAAGCTTGATACATCCAGCAGTCCAGACCTGAGTTTGATTCTCATAACCTCCACTTGCATACTGAGTGACTCTGAGCAAGTCACTTTACCGCCCAGTGCTCCCAGGTCGCCCCTGAAAACAGGCACTCGTGCCTAGTGGGCCTTACCTGGTTACCAAAGACTAAAATAAAAAAAATGAAAAAAACTGCCTCCTAGGCCCGAGAGGGTGCTTGGCCGTGTTGTGTGTCTAGGTCTGTAGATTAGTTTTGTTGATTTTTTATGTCTGGAGCACCTGCACCATGTTTTCCCATCTCATCTGCGAAAAATATTTTGAACAGAATTCTTGCAATTCGTAATTGCCAGTATCAGCATTTTCATTTAAAATCAGTTTCCTGGAAGCAATTCCAAAACAAGTTAAGGATTTCTGTCTTTCAGCACATTGTATTATAGCATCATCAGCAGCACCAGCACCAACAGCATTTTCTTTTGAATACACACCTCTCTGGTGCTGGAATCTTCCAAGATCTACAGACCTGCGAACAAAAGACCTGGCTGTTCCCTTCATGAGACAGTATTTTAGCACCTCCTTAGACTGACATCTTGTTAATTGGGGCTATCCACTCCCCTTTCCAGATTCTCCTGGGTCCAAGATCTGACATATTTTCTTATAACGTCTTCCCTTTGAACTGTACCAAAGGGTGAACCTCCAGTGGACTAACTCTAAACTTACCAGTGTAGATCTCCTACTGGGTAGACTTCTTCAGAAACAGCATCTCCTTGTCCCAATGTGTTGCACCTAAGGGTAATCTACAGGGAAGTTGGGGCTGCAGCACAGGGGAAGAGTGCCTATCCCTTCTCTTTACTGGGTTTGGGTTTCGAGGAACCCCATCAGTCCTAATTATCTAATGACTGAGACATCTCAGGGCTGCCCGCAGGACTGCCTGCTGTTGGTACCAGACAGCTGTTTCTTCTCTGTCAATTCCTTGCAAGCCCTGGGCCTGCGAGCATGTACCTGCTGTAACATCATTTTCATCCTGTAACAAGTCACTCACCTGTGCAACTCACCCACCCACTAGTATGACATTGTTGGAGTAACTTGATGGTAGCTGGGTCTGTGTGCTGAGCCTCACCCATGCATCAGTGAGACAGTGTCTGAGAAACTGGCTGGTAGCTGGGTCTGTGTGCTGGGCCTCATGCATTCTCCCAGTAGGACAATATCTGAGTAACTGTCTGATAGCTGGATCTGTATGCTGAACTTTGCGCCCCCCCCTTCCACCAGGACAGTGTCTAAGTAACTAGCTGGTAGCTCGGTCTATGTGCTGAGCCTCACCCATCTCCTGGTTGGACAATGTCAAAGTAACTGGCTGGTAGCTAAATCTGTGTGCTGAGCCTTACCTATCCTGTAGTAGGACAGTGTCAGAGTAACTGGCTGGTAGTTGGGTCTGTGTGCTGAGCCTCACCCCCTCCCCACCATTAGGACAGTGTCTGAGTGACTGGCTGGTAAATGGATTTGTGTGCTGAGCCTCACTCACCCACCAGTGGGATAAAGTCTGTGTAATTGGCTGGTAATTTGTGTGCTGAGCTTCGCCCACTCACCAGTGGCACAGTGCCCGAGTAAGTGGCTGGTAGCTGGGTCAGTGTGTTGAACCTCACCCCCCCTCACAATGACATTGTCCACCAGTAGGATAGTATCTGAGTAACTTGCTGGTAGCTGGGTCTGTGTACTGATCCTCACCCCCCACCCACCATTGGGACAGTGTCTGAATAACTGGTTGGCAGCTGTGTCTGTGTACTGAGTCTTGTCCACCCCGAGTAAGACAGTGTCTGAGTAACTGGAGGGCAGTTGGGTCTGTGTATTGAGCCTCACCCCTATCCACCAGTGGGACAATGTCTAAGTACCTGGTTGGTATATGGGTCTGTTTACTGAGCCTTGCCCAACATCCAATGGGACAGTGTCTGAGAACCTGGTCAGTAGCTGGATCTGTGTACTAAGCCTCACCCAACCCCCAATATGACAGAGTTGGAGTAACTGGCTGGTTGCTGGGTCTGTATGCTCAGCATTGTTCCCCCACATTCAGTGAAAGTGAAGACTTGGAATGTGAATTGTGAACACAGCAGGAGACACCACTGAAGCATGAGTCGGTCTGGACATGGCAGGAGCCCAACCTTCGCTTCCATAACCTATACATAAGAAGGGATCCAAACTGGAGGTGGCTAACTATAGACCCATCAGCCTGACCTCAGTCTTAGGGAAGATACTTGAGGGCATAATCAAAGATTTGATTATGAACACAGTTAATTCTGAGGGGGTTATCGATGAGACACAACATGGTTTTACAAAGGGTCAATCGTGCCAGACTAACCTATTGGAGTTTTATGGGAAAGTAAGCAGAGCACTTAATGAGAGTAGATCTGTAGATGTGGTGTTCTTGAATTTTTGCCAGGACCTTTGATAAAGTCCCTCATGACCAGCTGGTTTATACACTCTTTAAGCTAGGGGTACAGCCGAATTTAGTACATTGGATTAGGGATTGACTGACCGACAGGAGGCAGAGGGTAAGCGTGCGGGGGGGGCACTCTTGGAGTTGGCAGGAGTTACTAGTGGGGTTCCACAGGGATCTGTATTGGGGCCATATTTATTTAACCTCTATATCTCGACCATGAAAATACAAATGAAAATCTGGATCTCCAAATTTGCAGATGACACTCACACAGGTTTCCCAGTAAACAGCCAACCCGAAGCCTTAAAAATTCAGGAAGCATTGAGTGATTTGGAGACCTGGGCACAAGAGAACAGGGCAACATTTAACACAAATAAGTGTACAGTAATGCACTTGGGCAAGAACAATGTAGAAGTGGAGTACACACTGGCGGGGCAAGTGCTTAGGGTGGTACATGAAGAGCAAGACTTAGGAATTAGAGTCAGTAATAATGTTAAATTTAACTCGCATTGTAACTAGGTGGTTAAAAAGATGTGTGGTATCCTGAGTTGTATCCACAGGCACATCAAGAGTAGAAGTAAAAAGGTTCTGCTTCCTCTTTATACCTCCTTGGTACAGCCACACACTGAATATTGTGCACAGTTTGGGCCCCTGGGAATAAAGGCAACATAAATGCCCTCGAGAAGATAAAGCGATGGGCAACTAGAAAAATAAGTGAAGTACAGGGTATGAAATATGAAGAGAGATTAAAAAATCTGGACCTGTTCTCTTCAGAGTATTGTAGGTTAAGAGGCGACATGTGCCTAGTATACCGGGCTCTGTCGGATCACAGACTGTGGAAATTACTTGGCCTCGATTTTCAAGATCAGATATATAATATATGATCCCATCCCCTACAGCTAAAAGGTGTTCGATTTAATACCTGGGTAACAAAACATTGGTTTTCAGTAAGGGTGGTTAGATTATGGAATGAACTGCCCATTGAGGTAGTAGGAAGTAGAACTATGCTATCCTTTAAACATTCCCTGGATTGTTATCTTCATAATAAAAATATAAAAGGGTATTATTAGATAAGCAAAGTGAGCCAAATGGACTTCGGTCTTTATAGTGCTCAGTGTACCTATGACCTATGACCTGGGACTAATTTTGAACTCTGTGCCATCTGCACTGGGTCTGTATTTATGAGTCCCATAACTGGGATAGCTGGATTGGAGGGACTTAGTCTGCCAGAGTTAGCTGGATCGGACAGCTAGGACCAGGTATTCTGTTTGGTACTCACTATGTTGCTGCTGAAATCTCTGTTATTGCTAAAATGCATTGTTTTATCTCCTGCACAAGCTACAGTAGTGTCTGCTCAAACAGAAAACATGACTGGGACCCTGCCTGTAACTGCGGTACCACATCTGAAGTTCTCCAAATTCTGAGAGTACATATATCTGATGGCCATCTAATTGGTACGATGGGTTGCTTTGGTGACTCCTACATGGATCCCTCTGGGATATCGTTAAGCCGAGCTTGAATTATATTGACCTCAATCTTAAGTGTAAAAGGGTCTGACACCATAAGGTCAGTTTGCAGTTTATATATGCCATGTTGTGACATTGCACAATTTATGTTCTTTTAGTGGGTATGATCTATCCAAACCCTGGCCCCTCTCACATAAATGTTCCTGGATCACAAAGTACTACAAAAGGCTTCATTGACTGCCTTTATATTAATGTGGGGCGCGTACTCCCAAAATCTGATGAATTTGCTGCCCTTCTGTCAATTAAGTCCTGATGTTGTGGCAGTCATGGAATTCTGTTGAGCCAATAAGACTGATGATTCAGAAATATTGCTCCCCTCCTATAACATGTTTTGGAAGGACATGGAGGAAAAACAGGGTTGGGGGCTGTCTTTTATTTAGAAAATGATAAAGAAAATCCTGCAGTCCTGATTGCCTGGCAAAATTCCAGAAGTGTGCATCTATTTGTCATTAGAAAATGGCAACAATCAATTCTTAAACCTGATTGGCTGAGACAGGCTCCAAGCTGGGCATTTTTTTTTCAATAGATGCCTAGCTAAAAATAAGAGCCAGTCCAAGTGCCTCTTCACAGAGTAACAATCTCCGATGGGCCATTTTCTAAGCGCAATAATACCCTCCAGGGTGGGTATTATTGGGAAATACCGGACCTTTCAGGGGCTATAAGGCTCTCCGCCAGTGGTCCGGGCCTCATTACACCCCTGGGTGGTCCGGTATTTCTCAATAATGCCCACCCTGTTGGGTATTATTGCTTACATAGAGCCCTCCGAAAAACAAGTCCCAACCATATGCCACAAATACTAACTCGTATCCTTGTGCCACTCTAAAATTGAAACTTAATTAGCCTCCATTTTTCCCAGCTTTGAAGGTGTATGACAGCTTGAGGAAGGCCCCTTCCCCCGAGCCAGAGAACTCACCTCCCCCACAAACTCGTATAGCCAAATCATATGTGTTACAAAAAAAAATCTTCTTAAAATAACACAATACAGTGCTATTCAGAGACACAGTTATTCATGGCTCCAGCTCCATAAAAATCTAGCTGAGCAGAAGAAGCAAGCCAGCAATGACTCTGCACATCTTGGCATCAAAACTAAAGCAACTCCACTCCTCAGTCTGTGCTCCTGTTATGGCCAGTAGAGGTAGTGACTGCTTTCCTTCACTTGCTCAGCCAGTAAATCACCCCAACATGTGCCAGACATCGCAGGGAAAAAAATCAAAGTTTATTTTTTTTTGTTTTATTACCTGCACTTGATGTAAGTACTGTCTCCCCAACCTCATTCACTCCCCCAACCAAATACATTCTTGCAGACCACGCTTTCTTTTCCCAATGGCAACCATAAGACCTCCCTGCCCCACTGTTAAAACAGAAAGAAGAAGTAGGGACTCATTACATGCTGCTGCCAACTGGGATCACACTCTCTCTCTCTCTCTCTCTCTCACTCAAGAGGGATATAACTGCACATAACCAATGTAATAGCTAAAAAAAAAAACACACTATAATCTAGGCAGAGGAACTATTTTATTGCAAAACCTATATTAAACTAATTCTTTATTAACACTTTTTCATCAATTTTGTTTTTCTACAGTGCCATTTTTTAAGTGCAATAATACCCTCCAGGGTGGACGGTATTGGGGAATAATGAACATTCCAGGGGCTATAAGGCCCTCCGCCTGTGGTGATGGGCCTCATTACACCCCTGGGCAGACCGGTATTTCCCTATACCGTCCAGCCTGTTGAGTATTATTGCTTACTGTACAAGTAAAAGACCATTTTATGGCTGCAGTCCTTCCACTTAGATACCCAGCATGTGAATTCCTGCCTGTTAGCAACAAATTGGGGCTCAGATGTAAAAATCAAAATGCGGCTGCTGTCTATGATCCCCCCAACCTGGTGGGTCCTGGCTTTCCAACTTTTTTGGATAATGTTGACCCATTAATTTATTACTTATTTATGTTAAAAGTTTCATCAGGAATGGAATATATAGCTGCAATAGCTTGTTTCCAAATGCATCCAGAGCAGGAGGATACAAAGGGGATAAAGAATGCAACATACATAACATTTCATAGCGATATACAAAATAAACAGTACACGCCATCCAGCTGGGGACAGGCAAGAATATCCATTTACATAAACAAAACTTCAGCTTAAACATATACATTTTCTTTACAGAGAATCAAGTCACATGCATACACAGTGCTAAGCTATACATTTCCAATACTGAAATGTTAACAGGGAAAGTGCTAGAACCAACAAGTTATTAGGTAATTTGTACAGTCATAAGGGTACGAGTTTAGGTCAGTTAGTTAGGCAGGGGGGATCTGGGTGTGGAAGGGAGCTTAGGCCAGTCAGAGGCCTTCACCCCTTTGGAGTGCAAGAACGCAACAAGGGGTAGACAGGGAACTGGCACAAGGAATTAGTTAACAAAAATTGTCTGGTCAGTTGTTGAAGGGAGGAGAGTAGACCTAGAGGGGGAGAGGGGGTCAGGTGCAATTGCATGAGGTAGCTCTGTGATGTTGGAGAAGGAGGGATAGGGAGCGAGGGGACTGAGCGGAGCGCATGTCTAATGGGAGGGAGGGAGTTCCAGATACTTGAGAAGTGATAAGAGAAGGTGGCTGGCCAGAAGTGATAAGCCGGGGGGGCAGGAGGGTGAGAGTCCTGTGGGCAGAGTTGTGGAGGGAGTAGAGGAGAGGGTGTGGAGATTGGAATCACGATAGAATAATTCTTGGTAACTTTAATATAAATTGACCCTCCTGTAAAAATCCCCCTTTAAAGGTAAATTAACAGGACTATCCCTTAACCAAATCATTAGTAGCTCAACTAGACTTAGTTACTAAACATCGGCTGAATCCCTGATTAACCAGATTCTGGAGACTCATCTTAAGTTAATAAAGGAAATTTAGGTCTCACCTGACAAAATTAATGACCACTTCTGGTCAGCCAGGAGCAGTAGGCCCCAACCAAAGTATGTATTTGTCCGTATACTAAATGGTGACAGTTTGGGAGGATGGCTTGGCAGCTAACAAGATGGCAGCCTAATTCCCTAGCTCTGAAACACCCCTGGTTTAATCTTTCAGCATCCACAGCAGTGCTTGCTGGCTTACCCAACATTTTGACAGCTTTCTGTTTGGCACTCACCTCTAGATCAGGCAGTTCTGTTCCTGGACCAGATCATCATAGTCCTTGGTGAGGATTTACTCCATAAGGTTTCAGTGCTGTCTGCCTTTCCTGATGGAAGAAAATATCCTCAATCATGGTGACCTCCCAGTCTTCACAGACAGACTCAAATCTATAAGAAATAGTCTATTTGAAATGGTGATGGCTCAAATGGACACATTGGAGGTAGCTTCTCCAAGAACTACAGTAGACATTATTGATCTTTCCCATCCCTTGAATGTTTCTGAGTGGAGAATTGCAGTCACTGAAGACCAGATGAGTTGCTTAATGTCATACATCAGGGAACAAAACAGAACTACCTGACTTCTATAGGATAGAATCAAGGATCTTGAAAACAGAAGCCGATGAAATAATCTCAGATTTTTGGGCTTCCCAGAGGATTGAAAGGGCCAGAATGCAATACAATTTCTGCACTGATCTGCTCAACCAACGATGGCCTGGCCTGCTTGAGGCAGACTGGGCCTTCCGCTCCTTAGTGCCTTAACTTAACTGCCTGATGGGGTGGCCATCCCCACATAATCCTTTCCCGGTTCCTGAGATATACAGTGAGAAAGGACATCATGCAGGCCACCTGGAAGAAGAAAGTACTTTCCTGGCAGGGCCACAAGATTCAGATATTCGTGGACTTCATCAGGCCCTCTCAGAAAAGAGAAGGGCCTCCACCATGGCCTGTAGAACTTCCCCGACCTTGTCCTACAATATTCCCTGTGGTACCTGGCTGTCCTGCAGAACACCAGCAACAGGCTCTCCCAGACCTCTTATACCCAGAATATAATGTAATATAAAATTCCTTGGCGACTGGTGATCCCTTCCTGTTGATCGCTGGCACAATGTTAAATTAAAAATCTTTCCCTAGTGTCTTGCCAACTCCCTCCCTATCCCCAATAGCCTTTAATAAAAAAAAAAACATAATTAAGTCCATCCATTTCCTGTTGTCTAGACGGCTCCATCCCTATATCCCTGATTCTCTGTAGTAAAACACAAGTGGTCTATTCCTTAATCCCTGTTGTCCAGAGGCCCCACATCCCAGCAGGTAGTGCCACACCACCACGCTCACCCCACCCTGGCTCCAAGCCAATGCCCGGAATAGCCTTCCTCTCGCCACTTCAGCCTGCCACTGGACTGAGCTGTCAATGAATGAATGTGCTTGACCACAGGCTCATCTGATTATCTCACTCGCCTGTGGCAGGCTGAGGTGCGGGGGGGCTGTGCCAGTAGCTGGCTTGGCTTCGGGTTGGGACACTACCTGCCATGGTGTGGGGGGGTCCACTAGACACCAGGTATTAGGGAATGGACTTTTGTTTTACTACAGGGCATTAGAGATACAGAGAGTGGGGTTCCACTAGACACCAGGGAATGGATGTGCTTAACTGGTTTTTTTATTACAGAGGATTGGGGATAGGAAGGGTGGTTGGCTGGACACCAGGAAAATATTTTTGCTTTAGCATTGGGCCGGTGATCATCAGGGGGACCACTAGACACCAGGGAACTTTATTTTACATGGGGCCAGCAATTGGGGAGGGACCACTAGACATCAGGGAATTTTATATTACATGGAGCCAGCAATTGGGGAGGGACCACTAGACATCAGGGAATTTTATATTACATGGAGCCAGCAATTGGGGAGGGACCACTAGACATCAGGGAATTTTATATTACATGGAGCCAGCAATCAGTGGGGAAGGGGGCCACTAGACACCAGGGAATTGTATATTACATAGTGCCAGCAATCAGCAAAAGAACCACTAGACACCAGGGAATTTTATATTACATGGGGCCAGCAATCAGTGGGGGAGGGGGCCACTAGACACCAGGGAATTGTATATTACATGGGGCCAGCAATCAGCAAAGGAACCACTAGACACCAGGGAATTTTATATTACATGGGGCCAGCAATCAGTGGGGAAGGGGGCCACTAGACACCAGGGAATTGTATATTACATAGGGCCAGCAATCAGCAAAGGAACCACTAGACACCAGGGAATTTTATTACATGGGGCCAGCAATCAGTGGGGAAGGGGGCCACAAGACACCAGGGAATTGTATATTACATAGGGCCAGCAATCAGCAAAGGAACCACTAGACACCAGGGAATTTTATATTACATGTGGCCAGCGATCAGCTGGAGGGGGGAATCACTTGACACCAGGGAATTTTATGTTACATGGAGCCAGTGATAGGCTGGGGGAGGCCACTAGACATTAGGGAAATGTAACATTTCAAGAGTCAGCAATTGGACAGGGGTGCCACTGAAAGAGGGTGCAAATTCAGCAAAAACACATTCAGAAGATTTCCAATCTGCCAAAAACAGAAGTTTTGAAAATTCCACAAAATATGGCGAGCTTTTGGGAAAGTTCCACTCAAGCAGAATTCATAACTTTCAGCCAGCACTTGTGATGGTGTAACAGACAAAGGAGGAGAGGGATATGGGGGTTATATCTGATCACCCAAGACATTCTGTCCAGTGCAACAAGGCACTGGGCAAGGCATACAAATAGGTGGAATTCACTGGCAAAGTAATCAACAGCAGGCCCAATGAGGTGATACCACCCCATACAGCTCTGTAGTAAGGTCACACCTAGAGTACTGAGTGCAGCTCTGAAATCCCCAGCTTAAAAAGATACAGACAAGGGGGGCAGTGCAGTGAAGGGCCACACAGATAATATAAGGATAGCAGGGGAGGTCCTACAAGGAAAGGCTAAAGTACCTGAACATACACTCGCTGGAGTCCAGGAGAAAGAGTGGACACGATAGAGACATTCAAGTGTCTGTAGGGAATTAGCAGCATTTAAGAAAAGTGTGCTGTTTACATCCAGTGCATATATGAGCACTAGGGGAAAAGCAAATAAATTAATAGGGGGTGGTTTCAAAGGGACAAATTGGTGCTCCAGTGCTCAGGACCAGCTGGTATTTTGTTGTCAGTGAAGAATGACCACTGAGTTAGCAGTAGCAGGAGGCAGCAGCTGCAATTCTGACCCCCGCAGACTCATTATTTTTTTTTAATGCAGGGGTCGTAAACAGTTTACTACCGCCAGGATGGGTACACAAGTGTGCACTAATGCTAACCTGGAAGCAGCGGTGCCGACAATCGAGAATACGTTTGTGGCCTTGGAGAGGATGGCACTGCATGCAAGATTACTTGTTAATTGTTTGACAAATTCAATTGTTATTACAGAATAAAAACACAATTAAAAACAATGTTCATCAGAATACAAAAGTACAAAATAATCATGACATAGTAACAGATAAATATTCAGCTCACAATACAGAAAATATGGAATAATCATTCCTGTACCTATAAACGTAGATAAATCACCACTACATGCAACATCATGTTTCCCAAGAACTAGAGAACTTCCAAGAGTAGACCTGATCCCTCAACAACTATATTTAATAAGGAAAAAAGCTTATGGGCACTATTTTATTTTCATTTAATTGCATTAGATACCATAACCCGAAAATCAGTGTCCTAACCTTTGGTTAAGGAGGGCGGTAATATTGCACACATTTCTTCCAAATGTTAACAGTTTTTAATAAAAAAAACATTGCTAGATTACTCAGAACATCCCCACCCTCTGAGTTAGATAATAAGTCCAGGATATACCTGGCAGGGAAATTCATCGCCCTCAGGTATTGCCCTAGATATTTATGTCTCGGCTTAGTGTACCAAGGGCACTGAAGTGTGACATGTACAAAATCTTCCTCTTTCAAGGAGCAGTAGCAGTTTATTCCCCTTATCCTTTCTTTTTTATATCTATTTTCAAGTACATTACTTGAAAATACCTTGAATCTAAATTTGGTCAATATAAATCTATGGTCGGATTGTTGGATTGAGTTAAGGTAATACTTCAAACAATGTTCGGATGTATTTTTGACTAGCCAGCTCATCACCTTAAGTTTTTTAATTCCCTCCAAATCTCTTTCTTTTGCATATTTTTGTACATATTTTAAGATTTTTTTACAATAAGTTAGACTCAGTTGTATATTACTTTCTGTCCGAGTTCTTAAGTACTTTAATCATACATCTCCAACAACCCATATACAAAGCAGAGCCATCCTTTTTTATATAGGGACAAAAATGTACCCCTTTCCCTTACAGTTTTCCCAATAATTGAGTCTTTATTTTCTGTTGTTAATTTAACCCAAAAATGTACTGTATCATCTAAGCATGTATTATATGTTCAAATTTAATTTGTTCTATTTCTGTTCTCACTAATGTAGTCAGTGTTCCCAATGGGAGTCTCAAAATGTGTTTGTAAGTCTTGTTTAAATATATGTCTATTTTACTCACTTTCTCTATTCCCCAGACCTCTGCCAAATAAGATGCTTGACTAATTATTTTTCCATTGATAGCTTTTAATAGTGAAGTTAATGTCAAGCCCCCATATATAATATTGAATCTCTTCAGAGCTTTTGTAGTTTGTTCTAGCTTTTTTTTCCTGTCAATATGACATGTTTAATCCTTCTATAGTTATTTATTATTAATACTCCTAGATACGGAATTACGGATACAAAATCCAATTTGTTCTGTGCTAAAATTAGCTTCCTATATTTCTTATTAGTCCCAATTACCAGAATTTTTGTTTTGTTAGTGTTAGGGCTCAAATTATGTTCTTTACAAAGAGGCCCAGATATTCAAAAGGGTTGCGCATGGCGCAACAGTGTTGTGCCATGTGCAACCCACTGATGCACCCCAGCGCGATATTCAAAAGGGAAAAGTGCGCCACACAAATCCTGATGCACCGGAGCGCATCAGTAATGTATGCAGGCACAGGTGGGGTTGGGGGTATTCCCATGCATAACCTGCACAGCCTGATATGCAGCCTGGGATGTGCAGAGCCATGCATGCGCAACCCCTACTTGCACCTGCACAAAGTTAAGCCAAAAAAAATAGGAACAACTGATGGCCACCCGCAAGTGAGCTGCCGCATTGTAGGGCGCAACATGGCAGCTGCCACCTGTGGGTGGCCACCAGAGTTCCGCTGCACCTGGCAATACGTTGAAAAATAAAGTCCCTGTCCAATATCCCTGGTGGTCCAGTGGACGCTATAGCCCGATCGCGGCATCATTATAATAAAAGACTTCCTCGTCCAATATCCCTGGTGGCGGGTTGGCAGGCGGGTGGGTGCTGCCGCCCCGGCTGACCGAGAGGCAGAGCGGCGGTGGGACCCAGTATGGTGGGGATGGGGTACCCTAGACCACCAGGGTAATAGGATGATTTCTGTTAAATGGATGCCCGCGATCGGGCAGCATTCGGTCCACTGGACCACCAGGGATATTGGACGGGGGGGGTTTCATTTGAACAGATGCCCATGATGGGGCAGCATTCGGTCCACTGGACCACCAGGGATATTGGACGAGGATGTCTTTTATTATAACGATGCCCACGATCGGGCACATAGCGGTCCACTGGACAACCAGGGATATTGGACGAGGAAGTCTTTTTTTAGACAAATGCCTGCGATCGGGCTGCAGGGCGCATCTGTCCTCGACGGCTGCTGCCTGGCAGGGCACCAGGTGCAAGTCGTCGGGGATCGGCGCACCCTGCATGCAATTGGGGCCATAATGACATGCAAATGGCCCCATGTGTGCCTTGCATAAATTATGGCCCCATTTGCATGTCACCTTCTGAATATCGCGGGTGCTGTGAATGGCGCAATGGCACTTGCGCTAGCGCATCTCCATGCTCCACTCTGGCCATTTGCGCTGGCGCAGTGCCACTGCACCATGCACAGTGGGTGGCGAGGCGCGAGCATTCAAAGCTGCTGAGCCACAGCAGCTCCTCAGATCAGCCCAGGCCACGCCCCCCGCAGCTGTTGAGCTGCGCCCCAGGCTTGCACCACAGCCTGGCGCAGTTTGAATATCTGGGCCAGAGTATCTAATTTGTCTAATGCTCTTTGTAGACCAAGTCTGGAGGTGGATAAACAGCCAGATCATCAGCATATGCTAAGACTGGGATCCTTTTCTTTAATTTTGTTGGACAATGGTGTGAGGGATTATCTAATTGTTATAAAATCTTATTAATATATAAGTTGAATAAGGTCGGAGCAAGGACACAGCCTTGTCTTACACCAATTTCAGTTTGAATTTGTTTTGTTAAAGCTCCCGTTTGTGAATATTTTACTTTAGACCATGTTTTGAAGTACTGACTTTTTATTAAAACTATAACATTTTGATCTATACCCATTCCTTCCATTTTTCCCATAATAATGTCCTCAATAGTGCGTCAAATGCTGAAGAAAAATCGACAAAAGCCACAAATAATTCTTGATTCTTTACTTTACAATATTTTTCTATTATGCAGGAACAGATGAATACCTGATTCCTTGTACCATTACCTTTTCTGAAGCCTGCTTGAAATTTGATATCACCTCATGTTGATTCAATGTATATAATAATCTGTTTAATAGAATTTCAGTTTAGATTTTTGCCATCACATCTAAGAGGCTGATTGGTCTGTAATTAACTGTGTCTGTCCCTAGACCCCTTTTTATGTTTGCTTGCATGCATGCACAAAAAACATTATGTGGCAGCTTAGGAGAGAAGAGAGTTGTGGAGGTGCGGCACTGTGGCACCCAACGCTGGCACTGCATTTGTGGGCTTGACACTGTTCACTCAATGCAGGCCCAGTGTCCTGATGACACTGATTCTGCATAAGTGCCACCAATTTGAAATGATTTGGTTGCTGCAATGAGGGGCCGCCTCATCATTGCAGCGTCAACCATTCCATTTCAGTGAGAGAGTGACCCATCATTGCAGGGTGGTACCTTGCCTGGTGTAACATTTCCCTAATCATGGAAGCGGCTTATGCCCCAGTCTTAGTGCCCCATTAAAGCCAACTGACGGGGGTGCCCAATCCCACTGTTGGCATGCCCCTGACACAGTTCATTTGCCGATGGGGGAGCCCACTCCCCGTTAGCATAATGTCCCCCCCCATTAGTTGTATGCCAAGGGGGTGCCCAATCTCCCTCGGCTCTTGCCCCCCCAACACTCAGTATGTGCCGATGGGGGTGCCCAATCCCTGTTGGCTACAGACCCCCCCAAAAAAGCACTCAGGTGGCATGCTGGGACCCACCCCAGTGTGCCAAAAGTCCCTGTAAATAAGAAAACCTTCCCACGATGTTATAACATTTTTTTTAAACCTGTAAAGTAGAAAACAGCCCCTCGTTGAGTCTCCCCCAACCCACGCCAACCAACTGCACACTCCACCTCCCCATACCCCTCTTCACTCCATACGTACCTCTGGAGTTCAGCACAATGATCTTTGGTGCACCAGGAACACGTCTGCATTCTTCAAAGCTGACCGGGAACTGAAGAAATACTGCTAAGATGTATAATGGCATAAATGGGTTTTTTCAACTTATGTGGATATCTTGGGCATTTTGGGGACTTTTGGCACCAAATTTTCAACATGGGGTTAATGGGACTCCTCCTCATGAATTCAGTCACTGTCATGGAGTTATTTAGCCCCAAAAGTTGATTTCGTGTTCACTGTGTGGAATCACCTTTCGGGACCAATTAATGAAATGACAGTGCCACTGTTTATGAGGTGGGCTCTCAAAAAGCCTATGTTACAAATTTGATTAAATAAATCCAAAAAATTACTGTTTTACGAGCGTGCATTGTGCAGTTTCCATGCATACTCATAACTTTGTGCATTTGTAATATTTTCACTCCAGATTTTCAACATTTGCATTTTTCCACATCTCCTTATGAACAGTGCAGCTGTCATTTTACACATCCTGGCCGAAATGTATTTTCGCACTTGCGGCGCAGAATAGCGCGGTCGCTGTGGGAAATCAGTGTTCAGGACAACTTAAGAAAATCACAGTGACACTGTTCATGTGCAGAGGTCCTAAAATGCTTACGTTGAAAATTTGGTGACAAACATCCATAAAATGACAGTGTTATGAGCGTGCATTATGCAGTTTCCATGCACGCTTGTAATTTGCACATTAGTAATATTTTCACTCCAGATTTTCAACATTGGCATTTTTTCACACCTCCTTATGAACAGTACAGCTGTCATTTTTCATATCCTGCCCAAAATATGCGTTTATACATCTGATGCAGAATAGCGCAGTTGCTGTGACAAATCATTGTTGAGGACAGATTAAAAAAATCATAGTGACAGTGTTCATGAGCAGAGGTCACAAAATGCCTATGTTGAAAATTTGGTGACATAATTCCACTAAATGACTGTGTTACGCACATGCATTGTGCAGTTTCCACGTATGCTCGAAGCTCGAGCATTTTTAATATTTTCACTACAGATTTTCAACATTGCCATCTCTTCACACCTCCCTATGAATGGTACAGCTGTCATTCTTCACATCCTGCCCGATCTGTGTTTTCATACATCTGGCTCAGAATGGCACGGTCGCTGTGGGAACTCAAAATTCAGGACACATTGATGGAATCACAGTGCCACTGTTCATGAGAAGAGGTCCCAAATGCTTTCATGAGGTGGGGGTCACAAAAAGGCCATTTTGAAAATCTGTAGTGCAAATACCAACAAACACCTGGGGCACTGAGGTTTCTAACCATAGCATCCCACCCTGCACAGACTGACAGGCATCAGGGGTGTGCCTTTGGATTGCCAACTGTAATGCTAATGCCATTCCACCCCATCCCCCATAGCCAGTGATAGGCATCGAGGTGTGCCTTGGACTCTTTGGTCCCAGAGTTCACCCCATTCTCCTGTACTGCACCCATTTTAGCATATGTCCTTATGGAATGGGGTAACTGTCAAGCTGAACACCCCAAGGCACACCTCAACACTTGTCTGTGTCTGCAGGATAGGGTGAGGTGAAATGGCATGAACGTTATGGGTAATGACCCAAACGCATACCCCAATGCCTGTCCATCTCTGCAGGGTGGAGGTGGAGTTGGCGTGAAGTTCAATACTTCACTGCCATTCCTATTCTGCATCTGTCTAACTCCTGCATTTGCAACACTAATACCAGCAAGCAAACATTTGGCATTGACAAATGCTTGTCATAAATAGGGATTATAAAGCTCCTTCTCCAAGAGTCAGGAAGAAAAGCATGCATTGCTGCTTTATTATAAAAGTCAGCAAGTGCAGCTGACCACCAGTCTATGTTAAGTTTATAACAGTCAATTGAGATATTATCTGAGTCTGGTGTTTTGTTGTTTTTAGTTTTTTGTTTTTTTTTTATGCTCCTGCCCCTTGCAGCCCTCACAATCTGGAGGGAGCCCAGTCCCATCACCATCACTGGTCTACCAGCCAGCACAGTAGGCTCCAGGGCTTACCCCCCTGGTGGGGATGGGGGGCCACCTTGAGCCCGGATAGAGTGTTCTGTGCTGTGGCTAGCTGGGTGCGGGGCCTGCGAGCTCCCTCCTTCATCCTCTGAGGGGCAATGTTTCTATGTTTTTCCCTGCCTACCAGGGTGGCACATGCGATGATGCATGCAACAGCACCATGCATGCTTCCACGCATGCTGCTGTCAAACACCTATGCCGCACCTGACCTCCCATCTGTACAGTGTCAGTGCACCAGCCCCCAGCCACTGATAGGGGCCAGACACACGCTGACAGACAGACAGAATCCCCCCTCCCCGGAGAAGGAGAGCTGTACTCCGGACACTCAATCCTTCTCCTCCCTGCCAACCTTCGGCAGCCCGAGCTCATTCCCGAGGCGTGTGGCGTGAGGTTTGGCATCCAGCACCTCAACCCTCAGTGCCACTGGGCCGGTCCTTTGTTTTTCTTCTAATGATTCTATTACATTCTTAACCTCAGCTGCTGTGAACTATCCAAAATCCTCATTTAACTCACTCAATCCTTCCTTCGACATATTTCTATTATGAAAATTCCCTAAATAATATTTTTCCCAGGTGAGTGGCTCAATATATGTATCAATCTGAGTTTTATAATTGCAAGTTCCTCTGGCTACAGGGGTCCAAAATTTCCTATCATCCTTTTCCTCGATGGCTTAATCTTTGTCTCCCATAGTTCCCTTTGATGTTGTATTCTAGGTGAATTTATATATTGCTTATACTTTTTCCTTGACAGATTTAATTCTTCAATATTTTCTTTGGTTGGGTACTTTTTTGATTTCCTAATAAATTTAGCAAGTTTCCTCTTTTCAACTCTACAATTTTTATGAACCCAACCCTGATATTGAGTTTTATCTTTATTTATTTGTTCCTGTATTTGCTCCGTAGGTAATGAGTGAAATGTATAATTAATTACTTTGTATTTCTCCTCTGGGTCCCAGCTGTTCTGAATATTTATATTATGAGTTTGAACAATTTGATCACTTAATTTCCTAACATTACTATTTTTCCTGGGACCCATCTTATTCTTTTCTTCAAAATGTCAATATTATCTTCTCTTGGTAAGATAACCCTAGATGTTCTCTTTTTGCAAACAACTAAGGGGCAGCAATCACTTGCTGTTCTATGTAAAACTTTCATGTCAGCATAGTTATCAAAATCAAATATTGAGGTAAATGCATAATCAATTATTGTTGCCCCTTTGCATTTGTACAAGTTATATTTCCCAGGATATCTGATGGTAATCTCCCATTAAGCATCATTAATTGCAATGTCTCTACTAACTGTTCCAATTGTTTATGTGTGTCAGTATTTCTTTTTGTCCTTAGAACTTCTACTTGGAATTCTTAGGGCTTGATGTATTGAATCATTTATTTTCAGACTCTTTTTATTCCCATATCTAATATCCATGTCTCCCATTTGTTGCTTCATTTTTACCTAAATGTCTTAACATCTTGAATGATTTTATTAGTTAGTTCTCTATCATACAGTGATGCTTTTATTGATGGATTATAAATATTTACTGTGGTGGGTAAATATTTACTGTGGTGGGGAACCCCCCCTCGCCTTCTCTATATTGGGAATAACTGGAGTCTGAGGTTTAAACTCTGTTTTTCTCTATTTATTTTTTTTCTCTCTCTCTCTCCTCTCCTATATCCCTACAGTCTGTTGCACAACAGCATTTCAAGTCTTTCTTATATTTTTCTTTCTCTCTAATTGTCATAACGAGTTGGCCACTCGTTGTAATGAATATTTTTTTTTAGCTTTCCTTATCCCCTTTCTCTTTGCCTTTATTTATAACCTCAGAGAACCTGTTCCAGGTATATAAATGTATGTGAGCAGCAATATGTAAATGAATATAATTTGCTGCTGATAAGATATTTTTTGAATATTTATGGTGTTTGTCCCGTTGTCGGTAAGCCATATAGTTCATTTGCTCTGTTTCTTGTAGTGAGAAGGATCCCTCACTTTCACTTTCCTGAAAGCTGAAAAGCAGTGACTTTTTACCCTGCTTTGCTTCCATGGCTCTTACTGAAGGCTCAACAGCCATCCGCTTACTTGTGTGGACAAGAGAGAAAAAGGACAGATGAGTGCCCGAAGTCCCTGTACTAAAGTCCAGCTGCTAGGTGCACAGTCTCCTGCTGAAGCCTTGACTGGAGCAGTGACTCGCTGTGTTAGAAATGCACGGTGGTACTTCCTCGCATCTGTAAAACCTTTTTTTTAAACCTTTTTAATTTGCATGCAGCATGAACTGTGCTGTTTGTCAATGAAACCGAGCACCAGATAATTATAATTACCTGTTTCCCACTCAAATCAGTCCTTGCTGCAAGCTATGTACTCTCCTAGTCTGCCCAGGGCTACATCAGGTTGATAGGTGTGTTCCTATAGGTAGTGAGTGGCTCATCCTGGACTGCTTTTATGTTTACAAATAACCCCTCCTCTTATGAATATGAGTGGAGTTAAGCCTAATGCAGGCCATCTTCTTAAAAATTAAGGAAAGGTACAGTTAAGCATAAATTTAGGAAATGTATATAGTACTCTGAACTATTTGTATTTAGGAATATGAAACTATGTTAAGCTGGGAATAATGTTGATGAATAGGAATGTAGTAAAGCATTTGTGTTAATTACCAGGTGGAGTTCCAGCTCCTGGGAGGAGTTGGATGCATATAAAAAGATGGAACTGAACCTCAGAAGTTAGATAGTCATTGGGAGAGGACCTGTGAGGTTCTCCCAGGGAGATCTCTGATAGAGGTCAGGCACAGACCAATGTTGGCTGATAGCTATTATTCCTGCCAAGCTGTGCGTTCTGTTTTCTTTTGATGTTATGAATATGCCAAAGTTATTTATTTGAATTATTTTCCTTTCTGAGTTTATTTTTTTTTTATAAAAATCATACCTGTTTGGTATGTTGTACCACATATGCTGTCTCTAGTCTAAGTCTATTTATCCCACCCATGACATTTACCAATATCATTAACTTACTTTCTATTTGTACTTTTACCAAAATATAATTTTGTTTAAGTATTTGTTCTAAAATACTGATTGTCACATTTATTTTAATATATGTTACCAACCCCCCATATATCTCCCCATCTTCTTTTGTTTTACCACTAATGATTGAATTATTTATGTATTTATTTATTGAAATTTTGGATAACATCTTTGAGAACAAGCTCATTTCATAGGTTCCACGTCAGACGATCAATACATATTGGAGAAAGTATGAGATGGAGAACAAAACAAGGAATTATACAGACATTACTAGAGTGTATAACTAGAGAAGTTCCGTCTTCTGTTGGCACCCTTTGCAAACTGTGTGAGAGGCCTTTCAGCACCATGCATTTCTGCTTAAAGTTGAACCAGCATAATATTCTGTGGTGATTTGCATATGCAGCCCATGATGCTTTGCATTGTGGGGGCATGTCTGATTTTGTATTTCTTCAAAACTTGGCTTCCCAGCCAAATTACCTCTGGGGCAACCATTGCCTCAGTGTTTGCACACAGAGGTTCTTTGTCTTTTAAATTATTTTTTGTTTTAATTGGGTTCACCACAACATAACTCAGATAGACCATCTTAGGGTAGCTGGTTCATTCCACTGGGGTGTCAAACAGATGAGGCATACTGATGAGTCCTGGTAGAACGAAACACATGTCTATGTCTTCTGTTGGCACCCTTTGCAAACTGTGTGAGAGGCCTTTTGGCACCATGCATTTCTGCTTAAAGTTGAACCAGCATAATATTCTGTGGTGATTTGTATATATAGCCCATGATGCTTTGCATTGAGGGGGCGTGTGTGATTTTGTATTTCTAGGAAATTATACTATAACCATTGAGTGTTATGTTATCCACCTGTTTTTCATCATGCCATGTTTCCTGAAACATTGCTAAGTCCATCCCTTCAATAAATTCCCTAAATTCTGGGTCTATAAATTTACTCTGTAGTCCCACAATATTCTATGACATAAATCCCAGATTCGCCTCCTTATTTCTTTCATTATATATAGAGATACTTATATTCAAACAGTCAGATTTGGATTCCCATTCATTCTCTTCTCTGTTCCTCTTAAGTCAAACTTGGGGCTCCTGAAACACTTGGAATCTATTAAATGTATCCACATTATGTACAAGTGGTTGCTTATCATGTGTTACTTCCTCTACTTGCTGCACTACCTCCAATTGTTCTTCTGTGGTGGTCCTGGAATCCATCATTGTTTCAAAATCTACAAATAAAATCCTCAGCTTATCCAATTTTATGCTAGCTTCTAAGATGTTTCTAGCTAGATTTCTATTATCCAATGTTAAAGCAATTTGGTCCCCACAGGCCCAGAACCTGTGGGCTCTCTGTACCTGCACAATGTCATCTCATAAAACTCTATTCCCGAAACCTAATTGCAGTGTATGATCCAATTTACTATTCAGAGCCCCTCTAGCATCCACTATATCATTCAATTGGACATCCAAGTTTAAGATTTCAGTACAGATCAAATTACCCCAAATTTTCAAAACTGTATTATTTGCTTTTGATTCAATTTCTGGCCCTTTTACAATATTCAATGATTGCCCTTTCTCCAGCAATTCCATATCCAGATCAATTATGTCCTACTTTTTATTTTGATCGCTTTATCCATCATTTCTGATATTTACACATTGCTCCACTTCTATATCTGAAACGTCCTTTTCCTTACATTGATTTCTATGTCCATTACTTCTATCCTTTTTATTTTGTTCAGTTTTTACATCTGTAATATCATAACTCCCATGTTTTATACCTACTGTCTCTTTGCTTGCTATTTCCCTCTTTATATTCCTATTCTTTGGTTTTTTAACCTGCATTCCTTTTGTTGCTTCTTACTTATTTTTATTTTATTTATTGCATTTTATTGACTCAATAAGCCAGCTGAGACTAGACATCCCTGTTTCATGGGCTGACGGGGGTGATAAGATTATAACCCAACTGAAATTGAACCAGATTAAGCTGTTGGTGGTATTTTTAGTGATTTTTACTTATTGTATTACCTTTCTTTACCCCCTCAGTTTCAGTATCATATTCAATGTCACTAACTCTAGTGACTTCTGATATACTGTCCTTTTCCTTTTTTTCTACAATTGCTTCCTCCTGAGCATCTGTTTTCTGCCTGATATCCCTTTTAGGCATGATTCCCTTCTCCAACTTGTGGCTTGAGGGATTGTCCTTATTTTCATATTTTGTTCATTTTAAACCCTCTGTTCCCTGTCTTTTCTTTTTTGCCCCTTTTTCATTTTCTCTTGATGAATCCCACAAATTTCTTCCAGTCATGCGGTATTCACAGCAGTTTCCCCCTTTAAGTGATTCATTTCACTTCTTAAGATAATTAATTGTTCCATTATGGCTACACTAGCTACATGTGGATCCTGTATAGCTTCTATTAAATTGGTATCCATAAAAGGTGTATATGTAATGTGCTTTACTACCTTTTCTTCTATAATACTATCTGTTTATGTTAATTCCTCCAATCCTTGTAAAGTCTCCTGCATTCTTGCTATTATTTAGATAAGTCTGGAATGGGATCCTTATTCTCAACCACTTCAGCTCGTTCTGCCTCCTGATTTGTTTGTTTACTAGTGGACAGTTCTATTAAATTCAGGGAAATTTGTCTTTTCCCTGCCCCGAGATCATAGTCTCCTCATTTTTTCCCTCTGTGTTTGGAGTATCTTCCCAACCCAATCTTGGTGAAGATTCCAAAGAATTCTGAGTTACTAAGTTCACTATCTCCTCAGAATTAGGAGAAACAACTTTTTTTGCAACTTTTCCCATATGTTCTGTAATCAATGATTGCCCTGCTTGTTTTAATATGTTAATTCCCACAGAGTCAGCTTTTATTTCTTGCTTCATATTGTTACTATTCTTTTTCTTGTACTTTCCCCTTTTTACTTCCCTTTATTCATGGTATCATCATTATTTAGATCTTTGTTTGTATCCAGTTCCACCTCACTATTTTTTTTGCTTCTTGTTTTCATTTTTACAATGCAATAAGATCAGAAGTATCAAAAAGTGCCACCAGTAAGATTATAGTGTGCAATATGCATTAATTATGTTAATTATGTCTCATAAGCATTGAACTATGTTCTATAAAAATCTTTTTTTCCCTTAATCTCTACTTACTATGGAAACTATAGAAACTATTGACATGTGCAATTTTAAGGGCCGGCTGCCCGAGCAGCGAAAACCATTCCTCACTCCAAGGACTGCCAAACTGCCTGCCTCCCCTGCTAACTCCAGGTACAGGCTTGCTGGGCACAATTTCAAACTTGGGGCCCTTTTCCAAATATGATTCATTTGTGCTTTCATCTGCAGCTTGAGCAAACAATTAATCTTAGAACAGGGCTTCTAAAGTAATTAATTTTAAAGCTGTTTTAGAGCATTTTAGTGCTACTCTGGAGCTGATTTTCAATGCAGTTTTACTGTATTTAGCGCCTGATAACTTGATAACTTGTCACTGGGAAGAGACCTCCTGCACTGCTTTTACTGCATTAAGTGCCTGCTTAAGACTCACTTTTGTATCTATGGTTATAGAAAGTTAAGAATTTGCTGTTCCAACCTCTCTTTCTTAACCTGTTGCCTTTCTTTTTCACAAACTACCCTAACCCCTCACTCCTGTAACCGGATCCCCGGCTCATCTTTCTTTCTTTGTCCTCTTCTAACCCCGTAGCCAGTCCTGTTCTTCCCTGACTCTTACTCAGAATCTTCCCTCTCTTTGTTCCCTTTGTTCCAACTACAGCTACAATCTATCATTTGCCCCTTTCTCTTCTGAATGGAGCCCGAGTGGAGAAAACTATTCCTCACTCCAGGGACTGCTGAACTGCCCACCCTCCCTGCTGACTCCAGGTACAGGTTTGCTGGGCACAATTTCAAACTTGGTGCCCTTTTCCAAACACACTTTGCTGGCACTCTCATCTGCAGCCTGAGCACACAATTAATCTTAGAACTGGGCTTCTAAAGTAATTAATTTAGAGCTGTTTTAGAGCATTTTAGTGCTACTCTGGGGCAGATTATTGCTCCCGCTCCCACTCCCTTCCCCAGCCTTAATTAATTACACTTTAGCCCCACCTTCTTCCCCTTAATCCCACTCAATTGGGTGCTAGTAGTTATAGCACTGTATGAGTCTTAAAGCTACAGTCTGCTTATTTCCTCTGCTAACACCTTACTTCCCACCACTCCCTGCTCATCTAATCTTTCCTTTCTCCTCTTCTCTACCTACCACCTACAGTGATGGCAAAGATGCTGACACTTACTGTTCCTACCAAGGACCCACACTGTCTCAATGACCCCTCAATGCATCCTTGTTTTTTCCATTGCTGTCTATCTTGCCAGCTGCAATGGCCACTCAGTACCCTCACTGACTACCTTTGATGCAGTGGCACTATATGTGTATGGCACACTGACATCCTTCCTCCCTCCCTCCCTGATGGCTCAGGCCCCCTCAGACTGAATCCCTCTAAGACCATGGGCAAGCAGAATCTAGCATATGACCCATCCCGGGTGCCGCTCCTCGATGTCCTAGGAGTCTGCTTTCTCCATAAGAAAACTCAGGCACCCAGTAAACAACAACAGCAACTACATAAAAAAACTTATCCAGGAGCAGCTCCTCAGACTCCTGCTGCTACTGCTACTCTTGATGTCTAGCAACATGCATCCAAACCCCAGACCCCCCACCCCACCTCAATACTAACCCACATAAAACATCAGGCCTAGTGTTTGCCTCACTAAATATCTGCAGCCTCCTTCCAGAAATGGACAGCCTCATGGTCTGGGTCTTCCAACAAAACCCAGATGTCATTTCTTTTGTGGAAACTTGGCTATCTTCAAAAACCCCTGACTCTGCCATTTCCCTACCTGGCTACACCTTGTATAGGCAGGATCGCCAGTTGAAATGAGGTGGAGGATGAGTTATATATGCCAAGGACACACTCCAGGGATTTGTAATTCCACTGCCAAGCAGCTGTGACATCCTACAGGTCCTGGTCATAAAACTGCAACTAGGGGCACAGGAAAGAGTGCTCAACCTCCTATCTGTTTATATCCCCCCTAAGCAGATCTCGCTTGGTATCAGTAAACTGTTGGACTATATCTCCACCTTGAGCCTGAACTCTGAAACCATACTGCTGGGAGACTTCAATAAAAACTGGCTCTCACTTACATCTACTGCTTTCAAGGATACCCTTACTGCAATCCACTTCTCCCAACTGGTGGCCACCCCGACTCGAACTAACTATAAGACTGGCACTAGCACACTTCTGGACTGGGTATTAACGAACTGCCCCTCTCACATTTCTGATCTTACCATGCTCCCTGACTCCTTGAATGATCTCTCCCTAGTCAAATGCCATTGGAACAACAACTACTGCAAGCCACCAACCAGAATCATAAAAAATTGACAGCTGTTAAAAGACCACCTCCCACAACTAAAAGCAGACCTAAAACAACTTGACTGGCTGGATCTGTAGAGAACTGCAGATGTGGACACTGCACTTGAACTCTTTATCACAAAATTGCACACTACCTATGACAAACATGCACCAGTCAAAACAAGAAAAGCCAAAGGTCCCATCAATCCATGAATTACCACAGACCTACTGGCTCAGTTACCTCTAGAGACCAACTCTGGCTAAAGGCATGAGCTCATGGCACAGCAGATAATGTCCAACTCTATAAAAAGGCCCGTAATGAATGCACAAAAGCTGTCTGAGTTGCTAGAATTAACTACTACAAAGATGCCCTAGCCAAGACCTGGAACAGCAGCAAGTCCTTCTGAGCTAACTTAAGTGACATCACTGGGAAAGACCCCAAAACAGCCATGACAATACTTAAAATTGAGGGTGCCCCTACCCTGGACCCACTGCGTATTACCAACTGGCTGAACAGTACATTCTCAGATCTCAGTAGTGTGCTCCCCGTGGACTTCTTCAGCACCCCTGCCTCCAGGGCAACTGTGAAAAAGAAACCTGCACTACCTAACAGACTACCATTTCATTTCAAGCTGGTCCCTGAAGGCGAGGCAATAAAATACCTTGAAAAGGTTCTTGGCAAGTCTAGACACAGTGGGGACTCCTTGGACCTAAAATTTGTACAGCTAATACTAGATGAGATACTTGGTCCACTCACAAAGATAATCAACCTGTCCCTCTGCCACTCCAAGTTCCCACAAATCTGGAAGTCTGCCACAGTAACCCGGATACACAAAGGTGGAGACCAGTCACTCCACAACAATAACAGGCCAATATCTATACTGCTTTCACTCTCAAAGGTCCTTGAATGGATTGTGGCTGACCAGATGGTTGAGTACCTCAATCAACATCGTCTTCTATGCTCCGAGCAGCATGGATTTCAAGTTGGCCACAGCACCATCACAGCTCTGCTCCAACTGTCTGGACTCATACATAGTGTGTTTGACAAAGGGTATGCTGCAGGGGTGGCGTTCATAGACCTATCAAAGGCATCCTATATGGTCCATCATGCCCTCCTCCTTGAGAAACTCTCAGACATAGGACTAGCCTCTGAAACCGTGTAATGGTTTAGAAGTAACCTGAGCCTGCATTTCTAGCAAGTCAGGATTGAGGAGGTCCTTTCTGAAAGTAGACCTGTCAGATCGGGTACCACAAGGCTCCATACTCGACTATTTACTCTTCAGCATCTTCCTAAACAACCTTCCAGCATCCTTCCAATGCTGCATGCTCCTCTATGTGGATGATGTGATGATCTTTGCAAGCAACCCAGGCCCCTTACTCCTCAAATCAGACCTCCAACTGGATTGGCAGCTGCCAAAAATTGGCTCAAAGAACAAAAACTGGTCTTGAACTATAAAAAGACCAAGACCATGCCCTACTCCACTGCACAAAGCAAGCTAAAAGGCTTACCCCTAGCTATCTGGAATGATGCCAATCTCACCCTGGAGCTAGTTCCCCACTTCAAATATCTGGGTATCACATTGGACTCCACCCTGTCTTATACTCTGCATAGCGTCAACACTGGTAAAGCCCTCAACACCAGGATCGGCATCCTCTACAGACACAGACACAACCTAACATTTCAAGCCCTGAATCTGGCAATAAACAGCTTGCTCATAACCCTCATTGACTATGGCCAGGCTTTTTATGGATCCGCAACAAACTCTGCTCTCCAAAGCCTCTCAACTGTTTTAAGCAAAGCCTGCCATCTACTCAATAATGCCTTAAAGCTCACCCATACCTGTGAGCTGTATGCTCAGACTGGCTGGCTCCATTTAAGCAACAGAATCCAATATCAAACCTGCCTCCTGGCAAAAAAGGCCACTCTACACCTACTTCCCCCTTGGGTACAGAGACTCATAGCTCCACCTTCAAATGCCAGACACACCAGGAGCTCACCCACCCAAATCTTCCATGTGCCAAGTTGTCAGACAACCATGGCACAGCATTCTGTTTCTCACCAGGCTTCTCTCTGGACAAGTGGCCTACATCCTGACATCTCCAGTGCCACTAAACTGGGGTCCTTTAAACATAGGCTGCATCAGCACCTCACTAATAGTAGCTTCTGTAGGTGCCCCTGCTAAATGCCTGCATGCAACAATGGACTACCCCAGTACTTCCCATTACTATCCTACCAGGATAGTCTCACTGTAGCACTTGCCTCCCACTCCCTACAAACTCTATCTATCACCACCCCCTGCCTACTCTATCGTCTACTCACTCATGCCCTATCCTAACCCTGTCTTCCACTCCTTGCCTCTCCCTGCATCTCCCCCTATCACCTTATTCCCCTTCCTCTGTGTCTGTCATTTCATAGGATGCAGGCATATATTGTACAATGCCTTAGCACACCTTGTTATCTGTTGTCTGAGCCACCAACTACAGTATATTGTTTGCATACTGTATTTTGTATATATATATACCTATCATATCTGTATTTAATATAGTTAATTTAGTTAATTTGTCAGTTAATGTATTGACAAGGAACCTTTCAATGAGCATCTGATCACAGGTGTCTTCCAAGATCTTCAATAAATAAAAAAAAAATAAAAAAATAAAATAGAAAATGCCCTACGTAAATCACAAGACAATATACTTTTCCCTCAAATGGTCAAATAATAAGAATATAAATAGTTCTTTGAAAGTTCACTCTTTTACCACAGTCCCTTATCTTTAATTTTTTCAGGCCTTCGTTCTTCTTTACACTTCCTCCTTTGTACGATCACTAAGTTCAGTAAGGTTGGTAAGACTGATAGAAGACTGATATCCAGTATTATAGTCTAAAAGTCTGCACTCTAAGTACTCTGTCTTCACTTGCGGTAAAATGTTTAAGAAACCCATCGATGTTCAGGGATATTCAGTGTCCAGGTTATCCGTTATCCATTCCACAAATGTTCTCCTTAATAGCCTCCCACCATGTGAGCTGTAAACCAGAGTAAATACAAGCAGTAACGTCATGTATTAAAAAGCTACCCTTCCCCCGCTTACAAAGCCCTGAACATACTGTATCTGATATCCAAATATCAAGATACAGAAAGCACTTGCTATTCCACAGTTGTATACAATATAATTATTTCCCTAGTTTTCTGGTTTTGTAATTTTTCTCACTAAAAAACTTCATACAAAAGTTCTACTAAAATTACTAAAATTACTACCTATAAAACAGACGCTTGTGTATATTCAGAGGTTCAAAGCTTTAATTTATTTTTACCTGCTTCTCTACAAAAAAAACAACATCACTTAATCAGTTGAACTGCTACTCAAACATGTAGAATGTGGAGAGATATTTCAATTACACACAAATGGATAAATTTTCAATATTTTATTGACTTAATATGTGTAAGTTACTAATGCAACCATGGGGCAACCAAAACATAGCTGAAAATCCTATCGGGAGGCACTAACTGTAGCTATAGTCATGTTATGTTCATATGCGATCTTCTAATACACGAGGCTATAAATAAAGCTACCAGTATCTATTTTTCATGCTGACAAAATTCTAGAGAGTGTGTCTATTGCAGCTACTAAATCAGTTCTCTGCGTTAATCTTCAGCCACCTTTCCCGACAGGGAAAAAGAAAAGCGATGCAAACTCTCTGAAGCTCTCTGGTATCTGAAAATAAACCTGAATCAAGTCCTTTAATCCAAGTCCTCATGCAAGCTCCACAAAAAAAGAGAGATCATTACATGCACTTGTAGGAGCAATTAGGGTCAAATATTACTGTTCAGCCTCGTTCAGGGTAATTGTGTAATTATAGGTAATTATATAACTACTCCTCCCCCATCGAACTTCAACTACAAATATAGAAATTAAGTTGTGCTCATCACTCTCCTATCAGTTTTAAATAGGGTGGGTGAGCAGACCAGTTGGGGTTGACAAAATACCACTTAAAGCCACTTAGAACTGAAGTTTTAAACAGAAGCACGAGGTATATGAGGCATCTAAGAGACACTTTAAACTACAATTAGGGATGTGACTATATTAATTTCAGCCCAACCCTGATAGTAGTTAAATCTTTTACCCCAAACAAACAGGTGCCCAATTAAAAGACATACAGAATGGAAATATACAGCCCCCGAATATTTTACATGTAAATGTATCACAACCTCAGATCGCCCAGTTAGTCAATTTAGTCAATTTTAATTTTTAATCCCTTTCAAATCAGTCTCATATAATAGCCCACTTCATCCCAGCATTAAAGGTCTAAATACAGCTGTTATTATGTAGATTATAAATTATTTGAGTTATTTGTGTAAACTGTACAAAGTATAAATTTTTTTTAAATGTCAAGTTTTCCATTGGTAGATTATATGTGCCTACCACTAGAGGGCCTCAGTATTTTTTTACAGTAATCCCTGCCTCACTTCCCTTGCTAACATCACTTTCAAGCACTGTGGGATTGTGATACCTCACAACTCTATCGTGCTACCAAAAGCAATGGATTTTCTTCACACCACACTAGAAATACTTATCTTAATTGCTGTGTTCATCCAAGGTATACCACAAGAACCTACGCAACAACAACAGCAAGGAATTACCTTCCTACAGAACATCCACTATGACCCCAGCATTGTAACCAGTAATCTGTTATACACTTCCAAAGTCTCCTGGACTCCTCCTTGGCTCCTGGTGTACCTGCAATCCATCAGGAAATTTGGGCCCGGCTTGCCACTGTCATTACCACTTAGCCTTACTGTGAGGCACATAAAAAGAAGGAAGAGCTCAAACTCATGTCAGTCTCACAAGCTGAATTTCAAGCTAGTGAAAGGTTTCATGCTTAGACTCATACTAATGTTGTTGTTACTGTCCGGAAATGTGCACCCTAACCCTGGCCCAGCAAGATCTGCTTCAGCTAGCAGCACAAACAAGATTGGTTCAATTGTGTTGGCGTCTATCAAAATCTGCAGCCTATTATGTAACATAGATAGACTCCAAGCTCGGGTCATTCAGCAAAACCCTAACATCCTGTCTGCAGTTGAAACGTGACTTTCCCAGAAGATCCCTGACTTGGCTGTTGCTATACCTGGTTATGCAATCTTTAGACAGGATAGACTCGCAGAACGAGGGAGTGGCTGTGCCATATACATCAAGGATATACTCATGGGACATACATTACCTATGGACAGCCTAGGCAATGCCACTCAAGCATTAGCCATCAATGTTCTACTTATGGCCCACAATAAAGCTCTAACAATTATGTCTGTCTACATATCACCTAAGGACCAATTCACAGGCTTCCATAGCCTGATGGAGTATGTTATGAACCTGCCCCATAATGCTGAGATGATAATTATGGGTGATTTCAATGTCAACTGGCATTCCCCTGAAGTAGGTTCCTTTAAGCATGCAATCGCCACACTCAACCTTACCCAGCTTGTTCCATCACCTACTAGAGCTAATTATGAGATAGGTACTAGTACCCTTCTCGACTGGATACTGTCCAGTTGTCCAGATCATATCACAAACGTGAATGTTCTTCCTGATGCATTAAGTGACCACTCCCCTATTAACTGTAACTGGTCAAATAAATTCAATAAACCTCCCCCTAAAACAATTTTCAGCAGGGTGCTAAAGTAGGGACATCTAGAACCCCTGAAACAACACCTCTGTAGCATTCACTGGTCATTACTTGATGCCACAAATGATATAAATATAGCTCTGGACCACTTCATCAAGCACTTTAATGAAGCTTGTGATATCCATACCCCCTTGAAAAGAATGAAAATCCGAGGCACCATCAATCCCTGATTATCAGCCGACTTCATTAGTCAGATGAATCACAGAGATCACCTCTGGTATCATACAAACACTACTGGCAAGCATGCAGATGTACAAGAATATAAAACTGCCAGGAATAAGTGCAACTGAGCTATTTGTATCAAAAAAAGCAAGTACGATAGGGAACAGCTTGCTAACACTTGGGGTGACAGTAAGAATTGTTGGAACAATATAAAAGATGTAACAGGTAAAGATGCTAAGGTTGCACCCGCTATGCTAAATATTTATGGAGCCCCCACCGTGACCCATTGACCATAGCCAATGCTTTCTATAATGTATTCACTGATCTGGGCAGTGTCCTCCCACCAGACTTCTTCAAGGACGTCACTGAAGACGCTGAACTGCGGGCAGGTGATTCGCTTCCTGTACCACCTCCTTTCTACTTCAAAGAGGTCCCACTGTATATGATCAGGAACTACCTAGTAAAAGTATTAGGGAAATCAATGCATAGCGGTGATTTCTTAGACCTCAAATTAGTTGCTCTTACCATTGAAGAAATACTGGTGCCCACTGCAAAGATTCTATACCTCTCACTGAGACTGGCACAATTCCCCCAAATCTGGAAGTCAGCCCTTGTTACCCCTGTTCACAAAAGTGGAGACTGCACTATACACACAAACTATAGACCTATCTCTATACTTCCACCTCTATCTAAGGCACTTAAGCACATAGTTGCGGATCAGCTGGTGGAGTATGTGGAAAAATACTCGATCCAGTATCTCCAGCAGCATGGATTCAGAAAGTGTTATAGCACTACCACAGCACTGCTAGAATTCACTGGTTTCATTCACCAATCTCTGGATCAAGATAGATTGGTGGGTGTGGCCTTCATAGACTTCATAAAGGCCTTTGATACAGTGAACCATGCTCTACTTCTCAAGCAAGTGTTCTCAATTGGCCTCTCAGCATATACTGTGTCCTGGTTTAAAAGCTATCTTGTAGGCCGCTCTCAATGGGTGAAGATAGCTAATGTCATCTCTGACCATCAATATGTCTGCTGTGGAGTACCACAGGGCTCCATACTGGGTCCACTTCTCTTTAACATCTTTCATAACAATCTCCCTCACTTCTGTCATAAGCAGATCCTCCTTTATGCAGATGATGTGGTCATATATGCTAGCACAATGACCCTGAACCACTGGAACACCAGCTTCAATTTGACTTTGAGGAAGTGGAGGACAGGTTCAGGAAACACAAGCTGATTCTGACCTACAAAAAAAGAAAGTCATGTTGTTCAGTGGTATTCGTAGCAAGCACAGATCCAGTGATCTAAGCATCAGGAACTCCTCTGGCATCCCGCGTGAACAAATTCAACATTTCAAGTATCTAGGGGTAACCGTGGATAACTCACTATCATATGCCCAGCATGTTGAGAATGTTGCTAGGTCTACCAGTATCAAGATAGGGTTACTCCATAGACATAAACACAATCTAATGCCTGAAGCCCTTATACTAGCTATATATAACTCCATAGTATTCATTGTTGACTATGGTCTGGTCACCTATGGCTCAGCTTCAACCATTACCCTCCGCAGAATATCAGTGGCACTCAATAAATCATGCCGACTTCTTAATGGAGCAGCACACCTTACTCACACATGTGAACTGTATGAGCAAACAGCTTGGCTTCAGCTAAATGGGAGGATTTGCTATCAAACCTGCTTGCTAACTAAAAAGGCACTTCTCGGGCTCCTGCTTTCTGGTGTTACAAACTTACTCAACCCCTCTAGCAGCTCCCAGCACACACATAGCTCGGTTAACCAACTTTTCTCTGTTGAAAGATGCCAGACTACACAAGTACAATGATTGTTTGCATATAGAGCACCACTATGGTTTAATGCACTACCCAGAGATATCTCTTCCTTACCGAAATTGGGACCATTTAAGGCACTCTTCATCAGCATCTTACAGCTAACAGTTTCTGTGACTGTTTCAACTGACATCACACTACCTCAGCAGTATTGACACATCCTTGTGTACCTACTTCTTCCCCTTTCTCTGTGATTGACCACTTTCACCCTAACTGCTGTACTCTATTTCCAGCCTCCTTCCCTGATCCTTCTTTCACCTCATCCCTCTCACCCTCTGCCTTCTTTCCACTGTTTATCTTCACTTACCTGAACTTTTGTTCACCCAAATCTATCTATACCTATCTGACAAAGCACCTTGGGCTGCCTCCTTTTATTAAGTTATTTTTGATTTCATACTGAGTCATAGTTTTATGTTTAGCTGCAATGTTAATATCATATTGTCATTTTAAATACTTTCTTGTGAAAATTTTATGTAATACCATCTTTTGTATGTCTATCACCCTTCGCTTTGTAAAAGAGCTGTCATGTGCTGAAAGGTATTGCAATCCGAGAATGAATAAATAAATCAATAAATAAATAAACAAAATAAACAAACATCTAAACATGCAACTCCATACAAGTATAGAAAAAGCTGGCTAAGGTGTTATCCAATTTATTCAACAGCAGCCACTAACAGCCCTGCTCTATGTATACTGTTTTCTAAGTGGTCTGCCACCTTGTATCCTAAAATGACTCAAATCCAACACCAAGTCTGGGAAGCCTGCATATTAAACAATATGGGGAAAATTCCCCTTCCCAAAAAAACGGTTTTAACGTTCCTTCCACGGCCTCCACAGGCCATCACTGTATGTGAGTTTCCATATAGGCTCCTCCACTGAAGGACTCCAATCCATGAAAAACACATTTCAATCAGTTAGACAGTCACCACCGTAAAACTGTGACACAAGTAAGACTGGAAAGTACAGCAAACTCTTCTTCATTCTTAGCTTGTTGCAAACAGCAATCAGGCTTCTTAGGCAACAGTGGTTTACCTGTAGTAAAGAAGGTAAAAGCATTTCACAGCTCCTGCTGCTGCTGCTATCTAAGTCCTCAGTCTTCTGACAGAATAGCATACAGCAACACAGGCATCCCAGAATCCTCCCAGACTGCAGTCCATTGAAGGAATGAGAAATAATACTGGTAGGAGACATGAATGTAGATTGAGGCTACAAGATGACTTCACTGGCAGTGGGTAAGCCTGGAAGTCTACTTTAGTGTTGGGCAAGTGCTACATGGTTTTTGGTTGATGAAGCCACCAGTTTTAGATAAATGGCCTGAGAGATTCATGAGCAAGTGAGCAACAGCACTTCTGGCAGCACTGGCAGTACCAATCCAGTTAAACTTGGAGGGTGCAGCTGAAACTGAATCTGAGGTTCATACAGAACTACTGGAAAAGGAGAAAACTGTGAGTACTTACTAGGGCTAGGCAGATTTCTGCGGGATATTTAGACCCCCAGATTGAACCAGCAATCCACAAACCCGGATAAATATGGACTTTGCCATAAAAGTCCAGCTTCAGGTTCGTGGTGATGCCATTTCCTGGATTTTGTTTTTTATTGCCATGGGGATGCTGTCAGCACATACAGGCAGCCAGCAGTATCTAACCAAGCAACAGAAGGTCACGTGATGCACTCATGGTATATAACCATGCTGAGTATGACACGTAGCCCAGAAGAGCGAGGAGGACCAAAGAAGAACAGGAGCTATGCTCAGCAGCAGAGAAATCACAAAACAAAAGCACCAACTTCAGCCACCAAACCCCCCCCCCAAAAGTTTAAAACCACCAGAAATCAATTGAGCCAGAGGGAAGGGAACACCAGAAGAAATTAGAGAGGGGGAGAGAAAGTGATTGTTGGGGTTGGATGAAGCCGGGTCGGGGACTCTGGGAGTCAGGACTGGGGAGATAGTGGTGGCCAGGGTGGGGGATGCAAACTCAAAGTACTGTACTGTGTGACTGTGTATGAACAAGGGCAGGCTGACAAAATCTTTGGCTTGTGCCATTCCAGATCCACAGGAGAGGGACGAAACTACTTGGGGCCCAAGAGAGCTTAGAGTTACAAAAAATTCCAAATAAGAGTTTTTTCTTTTCTCGGCATCACTTTATTTATTTATGTATGTATGTATGTATGTATGTATGTATGTATGTATGTATGAATGTATGTCTTTGATAACCAGCTAGGTGGACTGATCCAACGGACCGATTTCAGTCACGACCCGGGCAACAGGAAGGCAACAAAAAAATGGATACTACAGTAGTAATACATAGTGCATATCCAAGCAGTTAATACAGGTACATGTGAACACATAGGAACAGTTGGTTACAGAGAAGTAGTCTGGGTAACAATACATAGTTATAGCTATACAGAGCAACGGTTTTGTACAAATATATGAAAAGGAATACATACAAGTGCTGAGTAGTAACATCAAGCTATACATTTATATACAGTGGTTTAATTGAAGTATAGAATCACATCAGAAAGGCACTAGAACGCTATACAGTAAATACTGTAGTTTTCCAGTCAGGTACAGCCCTGGAAACCCAGCAAAGGTAAGAGAGAAAGCCAGCAGAAACATACATGAGTGCAGACAGGACTAGGGAGAGGAGGCTGAAAGAGGTAGGGATTAGAAGATAGAGAGAGGCAGTGCAGAAAATTAGCATACTATGGGGCTGGGCTGGGTCATGGGCTGAAGCATGGCCTAGAAAACAGTTAGAGAAAGATTCCTTCAGGAGCCTGGCTTGTAGGTTCCCTTTGAGGGATATGTGGGAAGGGAAGGAGTGGATCGATAATGGGAGCTTGTTCCAGAGAGAGGTGGCAGACACAGAGAAGGCTTTACTACCCATGACAGAATGGGTGTGTAGGATTTCCAGAGGAGGAGTGTAGGAAGACCTGAGAGTTCTGGGCACTACCTTATCTAAAAGTAGTGAGGAGAAAGGGGACAGCTGGTGATTCCTAATGGGTTATCAATTGGGCTGTCCATGGCATAGTTGAAATGTTCCTGAAGGTTTGTCCACCTTAGGGTTTTGTAAAGTGTGCAGTGGTGAGTAGAGTAGGGTGCCTGGAGAACAAAGCAGCAGATGGAGTTATATGTAATATTGAGGCGAGAGTGAAGCGAGGAGGCATCAGCGAAGGAGTAGACGGGGGAACAATAGTCAAGCTGAGGGAGGAGGTTCCCTTGGGCTATGGCAAGGTGGGCAGCCGCAGACAGAAATTGCTTGGTTCTGTAGGCTGCCCCAAGTTTTTGGTGTATTTTACTTATCATGTTTGTTATGTGTTCATTGAATGTAAGCGAGGGATCAAGAGTTACCCCTAAGTATTTGAAAGAGGAGACAGTGTCGAGCGGTGGGCCAGCTGGGGAGTGTATGAGTAGGGATGTATTTGACTTGGTGACTTTGGCTAGAAAAGGCTTTGAGCCAAATATCATGGCTTTGTTTCTTTTTTCATTAAAAAGTAGTTTTCTGGATTGGAACCAGCCAGGGCAGCACCATCGTTAATAGTAAGGGTGGATGAGATTAACTCAGGGGATTTGTCTCTGTGGTACAGTACCAAATCATCGGCATAGAGGAGTGCCTTACAGTTTAGGCTTTCAGAGGGGAGAGCACTTATGAACATTGAGAAAAGTAGAGGGCCTAGTATAGAGCCCTGTGAGACTCTACTGCCTCTGGGTAGTGAGGCAGAGGGCACTTTACCAATCAGAACAGATTGGGACCTATTTGTCAGGTACTGTAGCTGTGAAACCACGTGGCAGTGTCTGGTGAGAAACTGAAATAGCGCAAAGTGGAGTGAAGGAGGTGATGGTCAACCAAGTCGAAGGCCTTAGATAAGTCTACAAATACCGCCCCTGTGACCTTGCCTATATCCATGTTTCTGAAGACATGGTTGGAGAAAAGGGCATGGGCAGAGAAGGTGCTGTGAAGTTTGCGGAAGCCATGCTAGAGTGAACACAGGAGGTTATATTTTTCCAGATGCTCGGACAGCTGGTAGTGGATTATTCTTTCTAATAATTTGCTGAGGTGAGGGAGGAGGGAGATGGGTCTATAGTTTTACGGGGCAAGGGGTCTCCAGCTTTGTAGATTGGTACCATATGTGCATGCTTCCATGAATTTGGCACTGAGGACGTTGAGAGAGCAAGGCTGAATATAAAGGTCAAGGGTTTGACAATGGCTGGGGAGATGAGTTTCAGGAATGTAGGGTAAAGCCCATCACTCCCAGGGCTACCGCTGGCTGGGAGAGTTTTCACAAGTTTGATGGTAGCACCATGATTGATGGCCCTAAAGTAGAACAATGGAGGAGAGCTACCATCTGCTGGTGGCTGGGAGTAGCAGGAAAAGTCTTCATGGCTAGTGGGAGGATGGAAGGGCAGCTTGCTTAGGTGTGGGGTTAGGTTTGTGAACATTGTATCAAAAAGATCAGCAATTTCTAAAGGGTCAGAAATGGGACCTGAGGCTGTTGCAAGCTGTGTAATTTGTTTGCTGGATTTGGGATTTAGGAGGGACCCAATGGGGGCCCAGAAACTACGAGGGTTACCAAGGGCTTAATTTTTCTGGTTGATGTAATATTTGCTTTTAAGTGATCTGGCAGCCTGCTTGCAAGAGTTTCACAGCTGTCTGTAGGCATTCCATAATTGAGGTGAGGGAGACGACTTATGGATCTTCCAGATTTTGTCCCTATCCTTCATTTTAGTGAGTAATTCCTTGGACAGCCATCAAGTACATCCTCCCCTAACTCTCCTAGTGGTAGTGGGGAACAGCTTATCCTGTAATGTACAAAGGGTATCCGTGAGAAATGAGACAGCTGAAGAAACATTGTTCTGCTGATAGAGGGTAGCCCAATTTATGGACCTAGCATGCGTAAGAACCGAGTCCAGATCTTGGCTATTGAACCTTCTGAAGGACAGAAGATTGGGGAAGGGCAACTGGATTTATTGGACAGTATGATATACATTGGGGAATGGTCACTTATCGAGTCAGGCATGGTGCCTGCCTAGAGGACTTTGTTGGCTTGATTGGTGATAATCCAGCCAAGAACAGAATGGTTTTGAGAAACGGTGATTGTGTCTGGTGGGAGAGGAGATGACTTGCTTCAGGTTGTGTAACTTTAGCAGCGTTGCCTGATCAGGGACAGGAGAGGTAGTCCAATTAATTCTGAAGTCTCCGAGTAAAATTGATTCTTTTGAGGGTGTAGCTTGTGCAAACCGAGCAAGGAAATTTTCTAGGCCCAGAAGATTCCCTGTGGGAGGGGGGTTGTAGCAGCAGCCTAGATAGAGCTTTTTTGCTGCTCCCAGGGCTAACTCCATGAGTATCCACTCACTCAAGGAGGTAGTGGCTGAGCAACTTAAAGAGGTGGCAGTGATGTGGTCCTGGACATACAGGGCTATGCCTCCACCTTTGTTTTCTACCTGGTCTATCCTGCCAAAAAAGGGAGTAACCAGGGAGTAAGAACAAGGCATCATCATGATAGTTCTTTAGCCAGGTTTCAGAGATCCCTAGTACATGGGGTTTGTATAGGGATACCAGCCATCAAGCTCAGAGAAGTTCGCTAGGAGGCTCTGAACATTCAGATGGGCAATTTTAAGGCCCTTTTGACTTCACCAGGTGATATCTGAATGGTCGATTTGGATGTTCAGGGGGCCCGGGTTCCTTTCCACATCACCGGCGAGTAAAAGGAGGGAAAGCAGTGGGCTGGTCAGAGGCAGAGCCATTGGGGAATGGATGTGGAGAGAGTGGATAAACAGGCTGAGTAGGCATCACTCATAACTGGATAGTAGCGCTAAGAAGCTGATACTCATGGAAATGGGCACATAGCAGGGCACACTAGGGGCTGGTACAGTGGGCAGGGGATTTGTAGTAAAAAAGAGTAGGTCTTGCTGATCAGTCACAAGAATAGAGGTGCATAGGTCTGGGAGTAGTAGTGACATAGAGGCTGAGATAGCTAGGAAAAGAAATAAGTTCATGATTGTAGAAAGGACTTGCACCAATGGGAGTGGTAGTGAAGCCCAGGATTATTAGCACCAATGTTAGTGGTAGTAACGCCAAAGAGGAGAGGCAAAGGTGCATTTAATGGTGGCCTGGGAGGGGGTGGAGGGTGGGAAAAATTTCCATGAGCACAGATTTTCGAAAGAAAAGGGCAAACAGTCCAAGAAATAGCCCAGAAAGGAAGACAGACCTGGCACTCTAATCAGCACGGGCGAGAAGCTGAGCCTAATCAATCGGGACTTGCAAAGCAAAGCACTGCACCAATCAGCGTTTAGGCACTGAAATAGAGCAAGGCGGCCATACCTGGAGCTTGGATCCGGTGTGTGGTTCCAGGAGGGTGGGTTGAAATGTAGCACAGGCTCCGGTGGCGGCTGCCATAGGTGCGTTCATTGAGCGCCACCCTTCAGAGTATTTCAGTGCAGCGGGTCGGAGATCCTGGAAGGGAACAGAGAGTGCTAGGTTAGCTTTATAGCAGTGCAGATGCATAGAGAGGAGGTCGGGTGTCTGGTGGCAGCATGTCGGAAGGGAGCTCAGTATCAACAACAAAAGAGAATATTAAGTGTGGGAGGATAGGCAGGGGAGGGGGATAGCAATGAAACAAAGAAGGGATTAGTCCAAAGTGGCGTGCAGAGGGGTGAGGAGACAGAGTAGGGGGTTGGGTGTGAGTTCACAGTCAGTGAGCTCAGGGGTGGGAGGAGGAAAGAAAAATACAGTGAGAAAACAAGTGACAGCCCTTTCAGGGAAATCACACTGTGTAGCTACTTACATTGAGAAAGAGCAGGTTGGCAAAATCTTTGACTTGTGCCATTCTTGATCTAGAGGAGAGAGGCAGAGACTAGTGCAGGTCCCAGAGAAATTTTAGTTACATAAAATCCACATTTTTTTTTCTGGTTTCAGTGAGACTGTGTGTACAGGGTAATGGCAGCAGGGTGGCAAAATAAATCTTTGGCTGTGACGGACAGAGAGAGAGAGAGAGAGAGAGACAGACAGACCCACAATAAATGTACAGAGCAAGGGCAGCAGGGCAAAATAAATCTTTGACTGTGATGTCCAGAGGGGGGAGGGAGAGAGAGAGAGAGAGACTGCAGGGTGGCCCACAATAAATGTAACAGCACCAGAAATCCCCCCTCCCCAAATTTTTTTAACTGGCTTCAGTGCAGCTGTGTGTACAGGTCAAGGGCAGCAGGGTGGAAAAATAAATCTTTGTGACATCCAGAGGGGAGAAAGAGAGATTGCCGGGTGGCCCACAATAAATGGAACAGTCCTAAATAAATCTTTGACTTGTGCCATCCAATCACAAATTATGGTCACTTACGTTCATTCTTGATTTCATGTATTAAAGAAAAATACTATTCAGACAAACAACATACAAGATAATGCACCTGCCCTGTGCTGCTAGCTGTGGGTGGCCGTGGCCCAGGGGATAATCTGAGTTTGTGACTTGTAGCAGGCTGTTCAATTCAACACAAGTAAAATACAAGTACTACACAGAAGTGTCATCATCGTCACTCATTCCCCATTATTCCTTATTATCATTAGTATACCATGTTACATTAAGTACTGTGTAAGCATTAATCAACACCCAGTGTGGGACTGTGCTGCATCTAGCTAATGTACCAGATGTGTCTGCATCTCCAATTCCATTTTTGGGGCATACTTAACAGTTGCTGAATTTGGTCACTTAACAGTAACTGTATTGTAGGACCCAGTCTGGTAATCTTGGAAGGAAGTGGTGGTGGACTGCTGTGATGTCAGTGTGCTGTGTACACTGTACAGTCATGAGTTAGGACACTAAATTTGTCCCTGGCCTGTAGGTGGGAATCATCAGAAGGACATCACGTTACAGGGATCTTTTGTTACAAAATGGATCAAAGTGCTGATGAAGGGCATTCTATTTCTCAGGTAGGTGGTGGCACTGCAAAAGACAGCAATCAGCCTGAAAAGGGAAAACAAAATCAAACCCCAAAAAGTGATTTTATCAAGTCTAAGGTTTTGTCTTCCAATCAAATGCTTGAATCCAAAAAAAGGTGAATGTCTCAGATCATCAACAGTCCCAAGTAAAAAAAAGTTATGTAGTTAAAAAAAAACTAAAGGCATGGTGGTTACCACCCACAGAGGCACCCAACAGTATGGAACAATTGCATACTATGCTACTACCAGTCCCTCATCCGATTCTTCTGAATCTGAACCCGACGAGCGTAGTACTAATAATAAAGATGAAGAGAATGATCAGGCAGCACAAGGTTTACTGGAGGGGATGGAAATTGCAGATGAGGAAGAAACAGGCAGAAATGTATTGGTTGTGGAAGTGGTCAGTGTGAACAAACCACAAGAGAAACAGGCCCAAGAAAAATCTGGGGGGGGGTGGCCTGAAAAGGTGACTGAGGTGTTGTGCCTTCCTGGGGAAAAAAACTAAAAAAATTATCATCTTTTGTTTGGTCATACTTCTCCATTAGTGCTTTCATTGAATTGATAGTGACATGTGTGATTTGTAAATGACCAGTCATCAGGGTTAAAAAGAAAGGAGCACTAGGAACTTCAGGACTGAAAAGGCACCTAGACATAACTTTACTGAGAAGTTCAGTTGTGAGTCTCAAAGAGAAAGTTTCAGTGATAGCTCACTACACTCAGAGGAAACACCTATAGATGAAAGCAGTGGCAGCCCCCGCAGCACTACTGAAAGACTTCCACCACCACTTCCTGCCATTCGAAGGATTCCTCCGACTGTTACTGAAAGTGACCATGTGTTCAAAAGCCCTCCTCTTTTAAGTGTAACCCTGAACCCTTTCACTTTATTCTTAATGGTTAGCACCCCTTAACTTAATTCCTGGCATCCGTAGCTGGCATGCCCATACTTAGACTTGGTATCAAACCCTGGCTTTAGGAGAGTATATTTGAGTCACTATTCAGGACAAGGGGGTGGGGTCTGGTTAGAGATCCCGGGTCCTGGGGAGGAACTTTTCCTAGGTGCAGACCAGATCTAATATCTGGAAGGGTGCCCAGTAAATCCACACTGGGGCAATAACGGCAATGTCCAAAGGTTCAAATGGGATTCTTCAGTGGGTCTTTTATTTAGATGTAAATATGAAATTTACAAGATTTTGGTGGCCCCCACAGGCTTGCTACAGCTGGGCAAAGACTTTAAACAGGAACAACCTGCATGGCAGAATAATATACTTGGTAGAACAATATTCTTTTCCTATGATCTCTATCCTCCCACAGGTATGGGACATCAGATTTGTGAGACATTTAATCAACTTTTGCATTGCCTCTGTACATTTTCCTGAGAAAACCACTTTGTTACTACAACACTGGTTAGCATTGAATTTGAAACTTGACCTACAGCTACAGACATTACCCTTGTACTGGGAAAACATGGCATTGTCCCAAAAACTCTGATCTAGTCCTTTGCTCTGGACTCTAAACTTCTAAGTTAACCTAGCGTAATGACATTTTGTGTCATGTGTACTCACAGCTTTGTAGATGTGCCTTTGTTCAGACACTGGATCCACAGAAATGTTCTTTTTTCTTCTCAGGAAGAAGAAATTGTCATACAATAATTCTTGAAACATCTCAGGCAGCTAGACAAACATCCTGGACTGAACATGGAATGGCCTTGCAATCCACATGAGTTACCAGTCCTTTTCTATCTCCCCTCCCTGGTGGGAGTAACGGGGATCCTGCAATGAAAACAGTCTCCACTATTTCAGTTGACAAGCTGGATAAGACCAGACTAGGGAGAGAAAATCAGGTCTGACTAGCATGGAGCCCACAGGCAGAGAACTGCTCTTCCCTACTTCTCATTTCAAACTCTCAGCTTCAGCTGAACACTCTACTCTAACATTCTATCCCACACTCCAGCCAGTTGTGGCTTAAGCTGCTGCGAGAGTTCTAAATTACCTCATCTCTCTCATCTCAGCTGAAGCTAAGTAAACAAGAGAGTGAGTAGGTGAAAACCCATTTAACTGGCTAATCACCAGCTGCTTTTCCCTACCTACTGTAGCACACGCACTGAGGGGATTCTACTAACCCCCAGGGGACTGGGTGGTTACATAAGGAGACAGCTTACTAGTTCAGAATCATATGAGCATAAAGCCAAATATGCCTCTACCGACCCTGTTGCTGTTACAATAACAAAAAAATGTCAGAAATGATAGCTGTTGATTTGCTGCCACATAACGTGGTTGAACATATAGGGTTCAGGTGGCTCCTTGAGTACATCGGACCTCAATATAGAATACCATCATGGAAATACTTCTCAAGAACTGGGATTCCAGATCTTTATGATGTCGTATGTAAAAAATTAAGACGCGTCTTGTGGAGTGCTGTTGGGAGGGTGGTGCATCTCACAACAGATATCTGGACAAGCTGTGAGCCTGAACCCTTTATTTCTGTCACTGTACAATGGGCATGTTTCAATATTTCATGTGGGACTGGGGACAGTGAAGCATCGCACTTTGCTGTTCTAAGAATTTTTATTTTCCATCTGAACATACCTCATACGACATCAATGAAGAGTTCCAAAAACCAATACAGCAATGGCTCACTTCACAGGGACTGTCAGTTGACTTTATAGTTTCAGATAATGGGTCCAACATAAGGAAGGCCTTGTTCACATCCGCTGCTTTGTGCATTGCTTAAATTTAATAGTTCACGGATTTCACAATAACGACATGAAGATTAAGGTCCTTGTTAGCACTGCTAAAAGAACAAAGAACCTCTGTGCATAAACACTGAGGCAAGGGTTACCCCAAAGGGCATTTGGCTGGGAAGCCAAGTTTCAAGAAAATACAAAATCACACATGCCCCCACAATGCAAAGCACCATGGGCTGCATATGCAAATCACCACAGAATGTTATGCTGGTCCAACTTTAAGCAGAATTGCATGGTGCCGAAAGGCCTCTCACACAGTTTGCAAAGGGTGCTAACAGAAGACATGAGACATGTTCCGATCTACCAGGACTCATCAGTATGCCTCGTCTGTTTGACACCCTAGTGGAATGGACCAGCTACCCCTAAGGCAGTGTGCCTGGGATATATTGTGGTGAACCCATTAAAATAAAAAAACATTTAAAAGACAAAGAACCTCTGTGCATAAACACTGAGGCAAGGGTTACCCCAAAGGGCATTTGGCTGGGAAGCCAAGTTTCAAGAAAATACAAAATCACACATGCCCCCACAATGCAAAGCATCATGGGCTGCATATGCAAATCACCACAGAATGTTATGCTGGTCCAACTTTAAGCAGAATTGCATGGTGCCGAAAGGCCTCTCACACAGTTTGCAAAGGGTGCTAACAGAAGACATGGACACGTGTTTCGTCCTACCAGGACTCATCAGTATGCCTCGTCTGTTTGACACCCTAGTGGAATGGACCAGCTACCCCTAAGGCAGTGTGCCTGGGATATATTGTGGTGAACCCATTAAAATAAAAAAACATTTAAAAGACAAAGAACCTCTGTGCATAAACACTGAGGCAAGGGTTACCCCAAAGGGCATTTGGCTGGAAGCCAAGTTTCAAGAAAATACAAAATCACACATGCCCCCACAATGCAAAGCACCATGGGCTGCATATGCAAATCACCACAGAATGTTATGTGGTCCAACTTTAAGCAGAAGTGCATGGTGCCGAAGGCCTCTCACACAGTTTGCAAAGGGTGCTAACAGAAGACATGGACACGTGTTTCGTCCTACCAGGACTCATCAGTATGCCTCGTCTGTTTGACACCCTAGTGGAATGGACCAGCTACCCCTAAGGCAGTGTGCCTGGGATATATTGTGGTGAACCCATTAAAATAAAAAAACATTTAAAAGACAAAGAACCTCTGTGCATAAACACTGAGGCAAGGGTTACCCCAAAGGGCATTTGGCTGGGAAGCCAAGTTTCAAGAAAATACAAAATCACACATGCCCCCACAATGCAAAGCACCAAGGGCTGCATATGCAAATCACCACAGAATGTTATGCTGGTCCAACTTTAAGCAGAATTGCATGGTGCGAAAGGCCTCTCACACAGTTGCAAAGGGTGCTAACAGAGGAGCATGAACCGCGTGTTTAGGTCTACCAGGACTCATCAGTATGCCTCGTCTGTTTGACACCCTAGTGGAATGGACCAGCTACCCCTAAGGCAGTGTGCCTGGGATATATTGTGGTGAACCCATTAAAATAAAAAAACATTTAAAAGACAAAGAACCTCTGTGCATAAACACTGAGGCAAGGGTTACCCCAAAGGGCATTTGGCTGGGAAGCCAAGTTAAAAGAATATGCACTAATTTCAGTCACTCAAGCAAAGCCCATCACTTGTTTGAAAAAATACAGCAGGAGCACAGTTTACTTCTGCACAGACTGATCCAAGACATTTCTATTTGATGGAATTTGACCTTTCATATGTTCCAAAGGCTGATGGAACAAAAGAAAACCAACTCAATCAACACCTTGACTTTTCCATACACATTGATGCCATTCACAAGAAGCTGCATCCCAAGCTGGGAGCCCTTTACCACAACTGCAGTTGCATCCCTCTACCAGCCCGCCATGAAATTGTACTGAAAACGATCCTCCCAATCATTGACTATGGTGATGTAGTCTATAGTGCTGCCCCCAAAATCAACCTAACAAGACTGGATACCCTTTTCCACTCTTTCTGCCATTTCGCCCTTGACAGTCCTCCAAGCACTCACCACTGCATCCTTTATCAGACTTAGTTTGCACCTCCCCTTGTTACAGGATAGACAGCACGCCCACTGTGCTAGGCTGACGGCAAAGTTCTGGAACCAATCCCTGCCCCTGTATCTTTACTCTGTACTATCCGAGCCCCCACTACCTTTGCACTCCCTCAGAAACTCTGACACCCGCACCTTGTTTGCCCCTTGTATGTCCACCTCTGCAGGCCAAGCATCCTTCTCATGTTGCATGCCTAAGCTGTGGAATTCTCTCCCCTCTACCATTCGGTATGCCCCCTCCACCCATCAACTTAACTCCCTCCTCAAAAACCACTACTGCACCACCTGTGCATGCACCTAACACTTCTCATTATTTCCCTGATTTAGATATGGGGTCTCTTAATTACTGGCAGGTCCGGGTCAACAGACGCCATCAACTAGTAACTCGGGCACTTTCTGTTTTTGGTCACTCTCTCTATTTGTTGTATTCTAATTTCCAGTAGTCATTACAGCAAATTGCAGTCACCGTACTGTATAGTAATTATTTTCATGCTGCTTCAATGTTTCGTTTTGCATTATACTTACATTGCTAATTGTAATTCTTCTGTAATGAAATTGATTTCCCTTCTAAATCCATGTATGTATTATCTTTGTACTTGCGATGCTGATGTAAAATACTTTGTGTTGTTCTCCTAGTCCCCTTCCCCCAGGACGCATCTGGAATCGAGTGGTAAACTGCTCAGTATGCCTTTCTGGTAGAACTTTTAAATAAATAAATAAAACTGTCAAGCAGTACACCTCAGAAAATAAAACCGGTGATGCAGACGTCTGTATTACTCCACCACAGTGGGCTATGCTAGAGTTTCTAATTTTCCTGCTCCATCCATTTGAGGAAATCACCAGGGAGGTTAGTGCAAACACAGCAACTCTCAGCCAGGGGATACCCCTAATAAAAATTTTAAAATTCAGATTTAATATGATTAGGAAAAAGTTAGAGAAGCAAGACTGTTGCCTGATCACACAGACTGCCAGTGGTGCTGCTGACACATGCAGGTTTCCCCCAGAATACAACAAGATCTAACGAGACGTATGATCAAAAACATTGAAGAAGATGACAAACTATGTAAAATGCTTCATTCTGAGCACATTAAAACAACAATCTTGGACCCATGATACAAATCGAAACAACTATTGAGTGATGATGATGGCTCTTGTTTCAAGATATTCAAACAAGAAATAATTGATGAGGTGCATGCTGTCATGGAACAGAGTACAACAGAAGCACTACATTCAGAATCTTCTTCATGACACAGCACAGCATCAGGTGACCCATCCTCTACTGTTGCAGCATTTTCTCCCTCCTCTTCAGCCACTGCAACAGAATATTCTTCTTCACCACCAGCCAGGCATAGCACTCTTCCACAGTCACTTGGTTCAGCTTCATGTCTGGAGTCACTTATCTGCCTCTTGTAACACAACCTCAGCACTGACCACTGTTGAAATGTACCTGGCAGAACCCAATATCAACTGGAATGCTGATCCTTCGAAATACTGGAAATCCAAACAAAATATGTGATCTGCTTTAGCGAACATTGCCATGAAGTACAGTACACAAATTGCCCTCTGACTAGCTTCTGTTCAGAATGATTGGTTAGTTCAGCTGGTAATGTCATTACTGACACACTATCCTGTTTGACACCAGAAAATGCTGAGTGCCTCACATTTCTCAAAGTCAGCATTCCTCACTTTAATTTCAAATATGATACCTGAATAAAATATACACTGGCTGCTCTGAGCAGGCCCTATCCACAAAACACTTTCAAGAATTTGTGCCTGTGGTGAAAATGTTCTGTGAATAGGGTCTATAACATGAGGTAGCAATTAATTGCAACAAGTCAAGTCAGGACGGACTAGGCCAGACCACTGTTACTTGAATGATCACATGAGCAGCACAGAATAGAAAAAAAAAAATAACATCAGTGGGTTCAGAGTCCAAAACAAATATAGCAAGCAACTGCATTACATGTCACAAACGTACTTGGTGGCACCTGGTACCACTATCTGATCTGGAAGGTAGGGCACTGCAGTCTACCACTACTACTACTACTATCAGTTTTTGTCCTCACGAGTCATGACTATTGCTTATCACTTTTTGTTCTTACTCCAGTCTTTACTACTCAATCAAAATATCTTTATTTTGCCAGGAGGAACATCGTTGAGACAAGCCCATTTACAAGATGGACCTGGGACAAATACTTCACAGAACAGAATGCTACTAAATTGAAAATTCATATAATTTCTTTATTGTTTGTGTGTGCATAGAAACATAGAAATATAGAAGTTGAAGGCAGATAAGGCCCTTAAGGCCCATCCAGTCTGACCATTTTTTCTATCTTATGAATGTGCCATAGGCCTTTACTCTGTCAATGGCCTCTCTATCCATACCCATCTGTATTGCTCCCATATGCCTATCCCATGCCTGTTTGAAGCCTTATGCTGTATTCATATCCACCACTTCCTGAGGTAGGCCATTCCATGCATCCACCACCCTTTCTGTGAAAAAGAATTTCCACACATTACCCCTTAATCGGTCTCCCTCTAATCTCAAGCTGTGTCCTCTTGTCCTGCTATTTTTCTTATATTGAAACATGTTAGACCCTTTCTCCTTGTTAATGCCCTGAAGATGTTTGAATGTTTTGATCATATCACCTCTCTCCCTCTTTTGCTCTAGGGTATACATATTGAGCTCCATTAATCTGTCGTCATGTTTTCTGATGCAGTCCCTGCACCATTTTGGTTGCCCTTCTCTGGACAGCCTCCATTTTATTAATGCCCTTGTGCAGGTGCAGCCTCCAGTACTGCACTCAGTATTCCAGATGGGGCCTAACCAATGTCTTGTAAAGAGGGATTATTACCTTCTTCTTATGACTTATGATACCCCTACTAATACACCCCAACATCCCTCTAGCCTTACCTACTGCTTTTGTGGTCTGGTTGGATGATTTCAGGTCATTTGTGATGATGATGCCCAAGTCTCTTTCTTCCCTTGTGATTGCCAGCAACTACCCTCCCATCCCAACCTATAGGTGGCATTAGGGTTCCCTAAGTTCACGATCTTGCACTTCTTTGCATTAAACCTCAGTTGCCACTCTTCAAACCATTTTGACAGTTTATGCAGATGTCTTCTCATTCTGCTCACGCATGTGGATAATCTAGTCTGTTGCAAATCTTGGTGGCATCTGCAAACAGACAAACCTTACCTTCCAGTCCATCTGCAATGTCACTGATGAAGATATTAAAGAGGACTGGCCCCAGGACTGATCCTTGAAGTACCCCACTTGTGACTTGCATCTCTTCTGACTGTATACCATTTACCACCACTCAGTTTTCTGCCCGCAAATCTGTTTGCCACCCAGTTGACCAACTTCTGACCCACTCTGAGCCTACCCAGCTTATTAATCAATCTTCTATGTGGAGCAGTATCGAAAGCTTTGCTGAAGTCAAGGCAGGCGACATAAACTGCACCCCCTTGGTTCACCACTCTGGTTACCCAGTCAAAGAAATCTATGAGATTACTTTGACAAGACCTTCCTGTTGTAAACCCATGCTGTGTTGGATCCTGTGCTCCTATGGATTCCAAGTGTTGCACTATCCTTTTCTTAATGAGTGCCTCCATAATCTTGCTCACTAGTGGGGTAAGCCTGACTGGTCTATAGTTCCCTGCCCCCTCCCTGCTACCACTCTTGTGCAGTGAGATCACATGAGTCCTTCTCTAGTCTTCTGGAACCTCTCCTGTGCTCAGAGACTCACTAAACAGTTCTGCTAATGGCTCTGCTAGTTGCACCCTTGGCTCCTTTAGTGCCCTGGGATGTATGCCATCAGGTCCCATTGCCTTGTCCATCCTGAGCTTAGTGAGCTCTTGTAGGACCCTTTCTTTTGTGAAGGGACTAGTGCACACCTCCCTCCCCCCTGTGTCCATGGTGCTGAGCTGTGGGCCCTGCCCTACCTTCTCCTCGGTAAATACTGAGCAGAAGTAGCTATTTAGGATAGATTTTTTTTCCTTGGTCTTCCTCCACACACTTCCCCTTATCCTCTTTGATCTTAGCAATACCCCCTCTGGAGTTCTCCTTTCACTAATGTATCTATAGAAAGTCTTGTCCCCTTCTTTTACTATTTGTGCTAATATTTCCTCAGTTTGGGCTCTTGCCTGCCTTACTGCCTTCCCTTTTTCTCTAAGGGAAATTTGGTATGCCTCCCTATCTTCGTCCTGCTGCGTTCCCTTATATTTCCTGAATGCCAGCCTTTTGGCTCTGACCTTTTCTGCTACCATTTTTGAGAACAAAAGTGGTTTCCTCCTTCTTTTGCTCTTGCTTTTCTCTCTAACACAATGGGATGTGGCTGCAAGTATTGCATCCTTATTGCTTACCTACTTTGCCTGTACCCCTCACTTGTATTTCTTCTTGCCAGGGCTAGCTTAACTCTGTTGGCTATCTTATGAAAGTCAGCTTCACTGAAGTCCCACATTTTTGCCTTGGAAAGGGATGATTTAATTCTAGTGGCCAACCTGAACAATACCATGTGATGGTCACTGGCCCCAAGTTGACCTTCTACCCGAAGATCTGTGATCTTTTCCCAGTTAGTCAGTACTATATGTATGATAGCCCTGTCTCTTGTGGTTTGTTCTACCAGTTGTTTGAGCCCCCCCCCCACAGGGAATCTGCCTTGTGTCTAGTTCTGGTGGATGTTCCTGCTGGTAATGACCAATCTGTATCTGGCAAGTTGAAGTCTCCCATTATCAGAACCTCCCCTTTAGCTGTCATGTTTTGAATATCTTCTCACAGTAAAGTGTCTATGTCCTCCCCCTGGTCTGGAGGCATGTAGACAACCCCAGTTCGTATGGCTGTCCCATTTTCTGTTTCCGAGGTGACCCACAGTTCTTCTGGCTTCTTATGTGTATTCTGAATTTCTGCAGCACTGATATCTTCATTGACATAAAGGGCCACTCCTCCCTCCCTTTTTGTACCTCGTTCTCTTCTGAACAGTACATAGCCTGGTACTGAAGTCTCCCAAGTGTGGTTACTAGTGAACCATTTCTCGTTAATGGCTACTATGTCCAGTTTAGCCTCTGTCATTGTTGCCTGCAGGTCTTGGATCTTGTTTCTCAGACTGCTAGCATCTGTGTACATGATTTTCCATTGGCTAGATTTCAGTGTGTTAGTTGTTGGGCGAGGTCTGGTGTTTCCCCTGTGCATCATATGGGGAGCCGGACCTTCTTCCTTACCTGGTGATGCAAATGAACTACAAACATGCTGAACTCCTGTTTGATCACTAGCTGAGGGGAAGGGGTGTTCTTCCCATTCGATGTATGGGGTGCTGCACCCCTCTCCCCATTTGCTATTTTAAATATTCTGCAAAGATGTCAAATGTCTGCCCCAATGCACTGACTCCCTCCTTAGTCAGATGCAGTCCATTGAATTGAAAGAACGTTTGCTCCAAAAATTGTTGCCAGTTACCTACAAATTTGTGTCCTTTTTTCTGGCATCAGCCCTTAAGTCACATGTTTAGCTCTCCTATCTCCCCTTCTCTGACCTTCCGTCCATCTGCCCCCCTTTCCCAGACTGACAGGATCTCAGAGAAGGAGATGCCAGATGAAATAGATGACAGTTTGTCTCCCAGCCTGGTCAGGTGTTCCTTGGTCTCCTCAACTGACCGGTTGGTGAGATCATTAGTCTCTATGTGTACCAGGACATCAATGTTTTCTCCTGCTTCCTGCACAGTTTTAGCAATGCGGTCAGTGTCTCTCCACACTGATGTATCTGGGAGACATCTGACCATTACCCCCGGCTGAAGGTAGGTATCAGCTCCCCGAATCATGAAGTCTTCTATGATCAGAAGTGTTTTGGATTTCCGTTTTGCTTTTTTTGTTTTGGTCCCTGTTTTGGGTGAGTTTTGTTGTGCTAGCTCCTGCACTTCAGTGTCCTGCTCTGCAGTGTCCTCTGCCCCTTTGTTTGATTTTAGAGATAGAGGCAGATACTTTGTAGTTTTTATATGGTTTGTGGAGGTGATACGTTCGAGAGCACTGAGTGATGGGGCACCCAATTTGCCCCTCCTAACCTTCTGCCAACCTCCTGGATCAACTACCCTCTGTGGTTGAGGTGCTTCTGTTGGATGTTGAGGAAATGGTGAGTGGTTCTTATAATATATTTCCTCCTTAATATGTGATTTGAGGTGTGCAATCTCTGCCCATGCTGTCTGGAGCTGAGCCCTTAGATCTCCAATGGTCCAGCATATAGGACAGTGTCATAAATCCTGTATAACTTCCCTTTTGAAAAGTGTCCCATAGTACCTGCAATTAATAATATCCATTCCAGATGAGTTGCTGGGTTTATAACCAGGTGAGAGTAATTAGGAGGAAAATGAAAGCAAAAGTTTGATTTTGTGTTTTGTTTGTTTTTGTGTAACTTGTTATAACAAGTTAAATTACTTGTGCCCCTGTAATTGAGGTCACTGTGTGGATATTCCTCTGATCCTCCCTTTCCTGCTTTGCTATAGGAAAAGTCACAACTGTGCTACACTATAAAAGGAATGTAGCATGGGGTGGTTGGGGATGTGAGTCAGTGGCTGTGCCCTTCCCCTGCTGAAAAAGAAGAACCATGGATGAAAGAAACAAGGAGGTAAGAGCAGAAACAATCAACCAACAACAAATGATAAAAAGTCACAAAAATGTAAGCACCACCTGTAATAATTTCACAGAAGACATACTCTATAAGAACACTTTGCTACAGAGAAAAATAAAACAGTAACAGAAGATATACCTTGCAAAAAAATCAGAATCACAAGATTACAGCAGTAATCTGTAAGCACAAACCTATAGGCACACCCTGTAATAATGCAGCAGAAAGTATACCCTGCAACAACAATTTGAATCAGAGAAAAATAAAGCAGTAAAATGTTAGCAACAAACAGTAACAACCCCTGTGAGTACAAAAGAAAATAACACACAGTAAATCTGTCTAGCCAAAAGAATCCTTACTCTTTTTCCTTGCTCTGCTAAGGTTCCTTGCTCTGTCCTTACGAGCAACCTAGAAGGAAAGAGCTCAGGTGAAGCTATGTGCCTTTGTCAGCAAACCTAGTCTTCCACCTGTTATCCGTGTGTTATGCTAGCCTGGTTACATCTCACTTACAGTAACTGGGCTGAGATTATTATATTACTATATTTTATTTTTGATACTTAAATTATTTGGCAGTGGCTGGCAGCATTTGTGGAACTAGGAAGGATGTAATTGTGTTGTGTGTCATCAAGTCTTCAGGTGGCAATGGCAGACTATTTTATGACTGCACTAGACTTGACTAATGCAATGTGTGACTGGCTGTCTGCATGGGGGGGGTGATATCTATTTGTTTAATTTTTCTTCTTTGAGGATTGAGCCTGTTGATCAGATTCAGTAGAAGCAGTTGTAGTACTAGAAAACATACCACCTCTTGGACCAGGTAGTGTACTATACACCACAGTACACTGGGGCATGTGAAGCAGTTGCATCACTCACATGGGTAGGTGGGTGGGCTCTCTTAGTGCTGCTCATTTCGTCATTCATATCCATTTCTTTGGCCTGTTCAGCTCTGACTGAAGCATCCATCCAAATAATACCCACACAGCACCATTAATAAAAAAAAATCTCAGTTGCCTGGCAGTGCCTGCAGTGCTTGGTGGAGTTATGATATAGGTATTTGCATCTGTCTGTCTGTCTCTCTCTCTCTCTTTCTCTCTTGCTCTCGCCATCTTTCCCAGCACACTCATGTCATGGGCCCGAGCAGGATGTGCCACCATTATAGGCCAGCCATGAAGCAGCTAGTAGTGACTGATTGCTTTTTTTTATTTAGCAGTTTTACTTACATTTTTATACAATTACTTCATTAATTATTTCCTTTGGGCCTCTGTGTCAAATGTGAACAGCTTTAGCCACTTTTATGCATTTTTTCAAATTTTTTCACATATTAATCAATAAATCAGAACTAATGAGAATAAATCAGAACTTCACTGTGTTCTGGTGTTATTTAATAAGGGTCAGAAGTTCATCAAGTTCTTCCGGCCCTAGTACTTCAAAAGCTGCACCATTATACACAGCATTTAGGGCACAGTTGCAAGACACTACTGAGTACCACAATAAATGGATAAGTGCTACAGAAAGAATGTCATTTGACAGGGATACTAAGGACTACCGTATAAAGCTGGGAAGATTTTGTATTTGGAGAAAAATGGAAAAGAAAAGCAACACTTCAAAATTAATATTGAAAAAAAATAAACTGGGACCAACTCTAGTGACAGCTCATACACCAGGGATACTTATGTAACACTTGTGTTCCCCTGGGTTTGTAATGTAGTTTAGGTAGGATTTGGGCAGCACAAGGATAAGATCCCTGTAGGGCTCCTTCAAAGCCATCTGGTCAGCTGTGCTGGGCAGAGGGTTCTAAACTGGAATGTGGAACTCTCACAGCAGCATGTCTCAAAACTGTGGGTATTGCAGTCGGGATTTGATTCTCAGATAGTGTTTTGAGTTTGAGTGAGTTGGTCGGTGATGGGGCTCTGCTTGTGGGTAGTCCGATTCCCAGAGGGCAGCCCCTCTCTTTTCCTTTTCTTGCCCTAGTTCATAAGCTGAATGGTCTGGATGCTGGTGGAGGTGGCTGCCATCTTCAGTGATACCCCGAGGGAGTGAATTTCTTCAGAAAATATTGTTTGGACTGCTCACAGTGAGTAGCTACTGGGGCCATCCCATTTGTAAAGATTTGTTTTAAAACTCCTGCCCAGAACTGTTTTGGTTCAATTCAAGACCTCCAGTAATGGAAAATGCAAAGTGTTTGGAACTTGTCTCTTCAGGATTGTATTGCAAGTCTACCCTCCAGCAAGGGGTACCTGGAAGACTGGAAGACTGGAAGACTGGGGACTGTGTCTTCTTCAATTGCTGTGGGGGATAGTTTCATGCCAAGCTCAACCTACACAGGATTGATATACAAAATGTTTCTGTCAGAACTACCTTAGGACTGCCAAAAGTGATTTCGTGCCTTCATACATTTTTTGATCCTGTGGTGAATTCAGAGTTGTCGGGCCTTTATTTTTATTTATTTTTTATTTTAGTTTTTGTTGACTGGGTAAGTGCACTAGACAAATCCTGCCTATTTTCAGGCACGACCCAGGGGAGGGGGATACAGATGAATGCCAACTGACCTTGAACCAGATTAAGCTGTTGGTGGTATTTTTAGTGAATAAGGGAAATTTGGCCAGGACACCGGGGAAATTCCCCCTACTCTTTTCGATAAGTGCCATGGGATCTTTAACATCCACCTGAACTACCACCAATCCAGGCAGATGGGACCTCGGTTTAACATCTCATCCAAAAGACGGCACCTCAGAAGTGCAGCACCCCTCTCATGCTGCACTACAGTGTCAGTACTGGGATATTAACCCAAGTGCCAGATATGGGAACTGAACCCACAGCCCTCTGATCTCCCGGACTCAGAGGTGAGTGTGCTACCTACTCAGCCACTGACACTGATAGCTTTAGCTGGAGCCAAGCTGGAGTCAAGCTGTGTCAGGGGGAAACCTATTCACAAATCATTTGGGAACTCAGGCGCTGCCCTTCCTGTTGTTTTGGGGAGTCAGGCACTGCCCTTACTGTTGTTTTGGGGAGTCAGGCACTACCCTTCCTGTTGTTTTGAAAAGTCAGGCACTGCCCTTCCTGTTGTTTTGGGGAGTCAGGCACTGCTCTGCCTGTTGTTTTGTGGAGTCAGGCCCTGCCCTGCCTGTTGTTTTGGGAAGTCAGGAGCTGCCTTTCCTGTTGTTATGGGGAGTCAGGCGCTGCCCTTCCTGTTGTTTTGGGAACTCAGGTGCTGCCCTTCCTGTTGTTTTGGGGAGTCAGATACTGCCCTTCCTGTTGTTTTGGGGAATCAGGAACTGCCCTACCTGCTACAGTTTATGGGATTGTATGCCCACCTTGTGACTCTCCCCATGCTTTGGGTCTGCCCATTGCGAAGGTGCTTTAAAAATGTGTGGGGATCCTGGTCCCAGTCCACTGCCCAGAAGATAGGATGGATTATCATATTGTTTGTGCTGGTAGCAATTATCTACAGCCTGTGGATTCTGTATACTTTGCCCTGGACCTGCAAAAGCCGCTGTAGCACCACCTTTTCTGACTGCCCATCATGGCAGAAATAAAACCCTACTGCATGACCCTGTGCCTTTCTGTGGAAATTCCATTCTATGTGTGACCTGTGTGACTTTCTATGGCCCCCTCAGAATGTGTAAACCCATCATTGCCCAGGTATCTTTCCTGGGACTCAGAGTAAATAGAAATGTTTTTATGTGCCCTCTCCCTGACCTCCTAGATAATGAGACAGGTAATTGCCCTAAATCCAAGGGTAAAGTCTTCATATTGACCTGGGGGAGTGGGTTACACTAACATTGAGAGTGGATCTTCTTTTTAGAGGAGGGCTCTATTCCCAGCCCCCCCCACAACTGTTGTAGCAGGCACAACAGTTGTCACCTCCCCTTTTCCTGAATTACCATTATCAGTCACACTGCAGCTCAAGGCTGATACACTTCAACATGCCAGAAAGAGGAGAACTAGGTGGTGTGGTCAGAGGGCACAAAGGAAACAACAAAATGTGAGGTCCCTATCAAGTGAGATCCTAGCGAAATCAATACCAGAGTGACAGCAGGTGAGGCAACAACCGGAGCAACAATCAGAGTGGCAACAGAGGGGCAACAAATCAGGGTAACAACAGGAGGGGCAACAACCAGCAGAAGGGATACCAAGGCAACAGATATTGAACAACATCTTTAATATATCAAATAACTGCTTGAGTGACACAGAGAACAGCATTTACAAACAGGCCTACTCGTAAGAAAAATGAGTTTGAAACAAATGTGGACTTTGAAAAATGTGTTCAGCTGCTAAATCTTATTACCTTTTTACAATAACAATGACATTGACATGGGGGTGTCACAAACTCACTCAGCCGGTTAGTCTTCTACTCCCAAAATGCCAACCTCTGAGCGTATGATTTGAGTACACTGAACAGAACAAGGTAACCCTCTTGTCTGTTTTGTGGGTTCAAGTCACTGTAGTCTCAAGCTCTGGAGGGATTCAAACTGATAACCTCTTGTTAGCGTACCCAATTATCAGGCTCAGATAATTCTGTCTTCAGGGGGCCAGATATCTTTGCCTACGGGCACCCAACTAGGTCTTTCAAATGAACCCTTAGAACTCTATGCAAGACTTTAGAGAACTCTATCCATTTCCCAGTTTGGTATACAATAAACTCATACACAGTGTTACTTATAACCTTTAAAAGCTCCACTTAAAATAAAAAGAAATGTCAAGACACTCCAGGCAGTTTCTGTTGTAAAATATATCTTTACTTTAAAATATCAAAACAGAACAATAATTACAGAACAAATATATCCCAACACATACAGCCTTAAAACAAACAGGTAAAAGTGCAGTTCCTACAATACATACATTCAGATTGGTCTAATCTAATGTATGCTTACTTTCTTTTAGTGCTTTGATGATCTGTCTTCTCTCAGTCAGAAATATTGTCTTGTGTGTCTCTGTCAAGGTTCTCTCAGCAATTAAACACAGTTCTGAGCCGGCCCTCTCTGAGGTCACTAAACGCTGCCTTAGTGTATCAAAATCTGTCTTTTACAATACAGGATGTCCAAAAAAAATATTTAAAAAAACATAATAGGTGACCTCACTGACTTTCCTCTCCACAGGTTAACCAGACAAAACCGGTTTGTGCTCTGCTACACATACATCTCAAAAGTTTCTTTGATCTAAGTCACTGTATTGAAAGCAAAAGTGTATTTGCCTCTTTAATCCTGTCTGGACCTTGGAATCTACACCTCAAAGGTTTCTCTGATGTAATTCAAGGGTTCCCCGGGAATGTATATTGGGCCTTCCAAATTCATCTGGGTCTTCCCTGGCCCAGACATCAGCCTCTCTTCAATGTCCATTCAGGCTTCTCTCTGACACCCTTCCCTCTCAAGTTCTTCCTGACAACTATTGCAAGTCAAAGGATTTTCCCTGAGGGAATTATGAATGGCTAATCTTATTTACTGGGCTGAAAGCAAATTGACGGTAATTGCACCCCAGATATCTGCAGTTTAGCTATGTCCTGTCCTTTGAACTTATCCTTGGAGGGTCTTGATGTGTCAGTTCCAGTAAGACAGTAGTTTCCTCAAACTGACCTTCCCATCACATATTTTATATGTAATAAAAAAATTGATACAGCACTCAGAGCTGACTGTCTACGTCACAGGGGGTATCAGCTATAGATGCAGGGGACCTGTCTATGGTTATAGAAGAGTCCATGACAGATGTGACAATTAATGAGTGACTCCTACAAAGTGGCAACAACTTCAAACCAAAATCCAGCTTTATACCCCTGTGAATCACACAGTGGCAAAATGTAAGCAAATGTGTGAACAAGATTTCTCTAGTTATTTTGCCAGTAAGGGCTCTTTGCATTTTGTTAATTGCTCGACATCCAAATATCATGCATTGACAGGCTTACAATAATAAGGAAATAATTAAACCTGTGGATAAGGGTGGGGCAATTGTAGTAATGAGTATTAAAAATATGTACAAGAATTGCTTTCACAGCTGGGAAATAATGAATCTTGCACAAGACTTGGGACACACTGAACAGTGGTGTGTAAGAAAGACATCAGTACAGTGCAACCCCATTTATCCGACTGCCTTCGGAGACATCCAAAGTGGTCGGATAAATGGGAGAACGGATAAGCAAGAGGTGTGATAAATAAAGCTACTCACAGTAGGGAATAAGATCAATTTCCAAGCAGTCAGTAAGCATCTATACATAAAGAAAAGCCTTTATTGAAATTGTTACACAAGGTCCCTGCACCCTTATTGGTACCCCCAGAGGTATACCGTAGATAGTTAGTGCTTAGGCATATGTTATACTAACATATAGGGCTTAGGGCATCTACCGTACAAGAGTAGATGTCAGGATATGTATGCATATTATTGTAATACACTTTGCTTTCTAATACATATATATTTTCTATGTATTTTCTGTGTATTTCTCACTCATAAGATGTTAGGACATATGTGTCCTTGGAATGATTATGATATGTAAGTTGGCATTGCCACCTTTTGCCACTTTTGCCACCTTTTGGTGATTTGTACTACTACACTGATTTGTGTAAGACTCTGTACACTGTACTGTTTTGTTTTACAAACTGGTGACTACTACAAAATTGTATAATGTTATCTTGGACCATGGAGCCACCTCTAATTTAGCCAATAGGGCTCATCTCTGTAACTAGAAATGTTTCTATCTTACAGCAACCATAGTATATATCACAGGTATAGAACGTGAGACACTTAGTCTTATACCTTGGAGACCCCAAGAGACACAGAGAAACCTCGAGGTATAGGGAACGCTTAGCATTGGCTCCCAGTTCGTATTGGTAAGAACTGCTTAGGGCAACTGTGATTTATCCTTTTGGTAGTAATAAATTTATTTAATACTCTTAAGCAATGTGTTTGGGATTTCTTGCATTCCCAATATTGCCAAGAACCTGAGAGTGAGTTTTATACCTCCTGACAATTGGCGACCGCGTGCAGGCAATATTTGGTGTTTGTAAGCTTTCGCTTGCTGCTTAAAACTTTTCCCTTCCCAACGGGGACTGTAGGTGTGCATTTCCACAGCACTTCTCCCATTTTCAAACCACTTTGTAGTCACTTGCAAAGTCTGGCTAGTCCTTTGGGTGTGGTCGATGCCAACTCGACCCACTCCACAGCAGTTTTGAATTGCAAGCCTATGAAGCATACAGTACCCTGACTGTGTGTAAAGTGTTCCTGCTGTGGATCGATACACAGCATGGCGCCTTTTTCACAGTTTGATTTTTCATTCCCTCCCACACAATGGCCACCATATCAAATATCTGTGCACAACTGAGACTCGATGTCTCAAACTTCCTTACCTCCCATGGAGGTTGGACTGACTTCGCGTGGGACGCAATTCAATCTGACAACCCTATACTGGGGATTTCAACCCAGTACTGTGAGACAAGACAAACAGCCAATAAGCGTCATGCCAAAGGGCTATCAGTCATGGCTCTCTATGCTGCTCTGAAAGCCTCCGAAGTGAGGTTTTGAACCCATGATCTACAGATCTCATCTCTTAAGCAAGAGGTGGGTTTGCAGGAAACAAAATGTATTAGACTGCAGCAGAATTTGGAGTCTGAACTTCAAACACTGAGTAATGAAAAGGATTCATTCAGCACAGGCAGGAGAGCAAGAAATGTGTATGTTGAAGCAGGAGCATGAAAGTCTGAGACAGGATAAGAGGCAGGCTTTGAACATGAATGACTTGCTAAGTACAGTGAATAAACAGTTGAGTGAGGATATGGGAGAGCAACAGGACAAGATAAATCAGGTATGTAATGACTTAGAAGTGGCTACTAGGGACAATCGCAAATTGAGCACCGTGTATAGAGTGTTGCAGAAACAAATGCAAGATGAGGTTGATGTGAATGTTGCAAATGTGAGTCATGCAGAATGCGAATCCAAGATGGCGAAACTGCGCCTTCAGTGGGAGGTTCTGGCTGGCCATGTTAAGGCAATGGGAGGCGTAGCCTCTGCATTAACTACATCATCTGAAGGGGAGGTCTCAGATGATGACATTTCTCAGTACAACGCCCAGTCACACCCCTACTATGGCCCAGAAACCCCACCCAGCCATCCACAACATGGCGGGTCCCCATCCCACCCACACCATGTCATATGTCATCGACGTCGTGACGCACATCATGGGAGACACCAACATGGTGACCCCCATGATGGGGGGAGCAGGCCCAGGCCTGGTCCGACAACACCACCGGTAGCCATAATTAATGTGGAAGACAGGCAAGAGATAGAAATGATGATTGAGAATGCAATAGGTAACGTGCCTATTTCTGAGAGAAATAAATGAGCCATTAAAACCCAAATTAGGCACCTTCTACAGGAGGCTAGTACTCAGGAAGGCATAGTTCATACCGTGGCCGAGTCCACAGCCCGGACTGGCCTGGACTGCACCCAAGGCAACCTACCTCTGCCTGATCAGCCCAATAATCCCCTACAAATGGCCTACTCTGTTTAGCAGATAGCTGGCAGTATTGGTTAGATGAGTCCATCCGACAACCTCAGCTGCCACTTGGAAAAGGTGCGTTCCAAATGTGAGATGCTCAATCTCACTGAAGACTATCAGGTCCAAATACTACACCAGACCATTGAGCCTGGATTGTGGGCCAAACTCCTCAATGCCATCCACCAGGACCGGAACGCCACCTTTGATGAAGTTGCAGCTGAACTCATTTCTGCACACAGCCCAGGTGTAGTAGGAGTGATGCTTGCATACCCTGTGAAACAAAATGCAAAGGAAAGCCCAGCGATTTACCCCCAGAGACTTTGAATGGCCTACTGAACAGGAAAGCACCTGGCACAAGAAGCTGTAGATGTGGATCTTATTGAATACAAGACCCTGTTCCTTAGGAACATGATTCCTGTAGTAAGATAAAAGGTAGAGACAACTACTTATCCCACCATGCAAAGGTTAGCTGATATCCTTTGGAAAACTGAGAGAGTTTACCAACTCTATATCCATGATCTGGGCTCCAGTTCCAAGAAAGTAGCCACCGTGGAGCCTACTCAAGAGGCCGCGATGCACTACATGGTGGAAGGGTAGGCCCAACACAGACAGCCCCTCCCCACAGACAACCAACAACCCCAGCAGGCCGAACAACAACTACCACAACAGCAGCAACAATGGGGTGGGAACTGGAACTGTCATAAGAATAAGAAGCATAAGAATAAGGGTAAACAACAACAGCAAAGACCAGGCCCTTCACATAGGGATATAGCCGAAGAAAATTGGAAGTTTAGAGAACTCCTGGGGCAAGTGCGCTCTGTAGCGGATGCTGTTCCTGCTTAGTCTCTTGCAGCCATACAACTAGGAACCCAGGTCCCAATGGGCCATGGTGACACCGAAAGTACAGGCCCTCAAGTCCATACAGGTCTGAACCCAGAAGAACCTCCCTATATATCATCAGTGCAGCATGATGAAGTGGATCAAAGGAGACAGGACCAACCTCTCCATGCTTCTTCCAATGCAGATCGACAACTACAGTCTGGATTGTAAACAAGCTGGTCTTGGATACAAATGGAAGGCCCTGCACTGAGGTCAAAGTCAGGGGCTGCCTACTTACTGTGTTATTGGACACAGGTGTGGCTGTGTCTGTATTACACGATGACCATCTGGACACATCCTCTTGGTCCACCAGACAGATGACCAACATGTCAGGAGTAGATGGTACTAGGTTACCTGCATACCGCTCTCTACCTCTACCTGTAGAGTTGGGCCACTTGAAGGCCTCACACACCTTCCAACTGATGGTATTGCATGATTATCCTAGTATCATTGGAACTGACTTCCTTGCACCACACAGCTGTGTGGTAGACTTAGCTAATATGCTATTGATACAGATTCAGGGCCAATATCACATCATCTTGATCCCTGACTCACACGTTGTGGCAACAATATCTGCCAACAACAAGGAGTATGACATCATAGATTTGTTCAAGAACCATGAGCTTTTACCAAAGCTCCTTCCCATCTTCAATGGCATTTGGAAGCATTTGCAATCAATAAGCATGATTGTGACAGAATGCACATTGTCATTGAAGTGCCAGGCTCAGCACATGAGAGGCAAAGGCAATACCCGTTTCCATCTGAGGCCTTGCCTTCTCTCAGAGAAACGATAAAATCACTCCTCAATCAAGGGGTAATCAGAACATGTGTTTCTACTGCCAACTGCCCAGTGTGGCCTGTGAAAAAACCTACAGGTGCCTGGAGACTTACTATTGACTACAGGAAACTGAACCAGGTCACCCCCAGTTGTGATCCAACTGTGGCCTCTGCACCTGATGTGCTATGACTTCTGAACCCTGATCTGAAATGATTCCGTGCCCTGGATATTTCCAATGGTTTCTGGTCACTGACATTGGCTCCCAAAAGTCAATATAAGTTCCCCTTCACCTTTGAAAGTAGACAGTACACGTGGACCTGCTTACCACAGGGATTCCATAACAGCCCATCCCTGTTCCATCTGCACATGATGGACACTCTTGAGGGTTTCTCTACTCCCCAATGTCTCTTGCAGTATTTGGATGACTTGTTGTTGGCAACAGCCATGCAGGAACAACACTTGGATCTCTTGGATGAACTACTGACTCTCATCCAGAGAGCAGGCCTTAAATGCAACCCAGCAAAAGCACAACTGTGTCAGAAAGAGGTACTCTTTCTGGGTCTAAAAATAACTGACCAAGGCCGTAGCCCTACCTGGAAGAAGATACAAGGATTGCAGGACTTGACATTGCCTACCAGCATGGCAACTCTTAGAAGGCTTCTAGGTATGGTGAACTATTCCAGAGATTTCATCTGTGATTTTGCCCAGAAGACTGCTCCTCTGTATGAGCTACTGAAAAAGGACATTCCTTGGACTTGGGGTCCCATACATGCCCAGGCTGTGATGTCACTGAAGCAGGCCTTGGCCTCGGGTCCAGCTCTGGTCAACCCCAATCCAGCCCTACCATTCCATCTTGAATGTGCCACCTCTGACATTGCCATGTCAGCAGCGCTGGCCCAGAAGGTTCACGGTACTCTGAGACCCATTGCATATGCATCACAGCTCTTGACCCCAGTGGAACAGAAGTACAGCCTTTGTGAAAGGAACCTTCTGGCCACCTAATGGGCTGTCAAGCACTTTCTGTATATCATTGGGTACTCTCCACTGGTTATTAACACCAACTACCCAACAACTACCTTTCTGCTATCAGACAGAGTGAAGGATGGGTCAGTCTCTAATACCAGACTGACACACTGGTCACTTCTTCTCCAGGATAGAGACATACAGGTACACCCAACCAAAATTTCATCCATGCTGGCACATGGACTCCTTTTCCAAGGAGAACCCCATGACTGTATACTGCAACCACCTGATCTCCCAGATCCAGGTCCTTTTCTCCCTGCCACACCACAAATACTTGAAAACACCTCTTTGTGTAGTATTTTTACAGATGGTTCAGCCTCCTACTATCAGGGAAAACAAATTGCAGGGATGGGCATCTTAGTGATTTTCTCTTATGGTGATACTGTTAAGATCTCTAAGCATTGCAGTGTAGCATCCTCACAGTATACTGAGATGGCAGCGGTGGCCTGTGCCCTCGAGTTCATACAGTATGGAACCGAGGATACCATTATTTTTACAGAATCTAACTGGGTTTGTTGTTCTCTTTCAGAATTTCTTCCATTCTGACAGAAGAACTCCTTTATCTCTTCTGATGGCAGCCCAGTGAAATACAAAGAACTGGTAATATACATACATTCACTGGCACAAAGGTTTGCACACAAACTCTATATACATAAAGTCAAGGCTCATTCTTTACATGACCCCTACCATGCCTTCAATGATACCGCAGACACCCTTGCCAAGGAAGGGGCCCGAGGGGGGACACATGGATGATGGATCATCCAGAGGCCAATGCGGCCGTACACATTGCAGCACTCAGGAAAAAACCTGAACCTTTTCCCCCTTGGATCTCTTAGCAGCCCAACATGCTGACACTGAACTCAAAGAAATGTTCAAATTCCTTATTAAAGGTACTGAAGAAAAACTTCCCATACACAACCCCTACCGGAGGCATGAAGGTAAGTTACACTTGTCACCAGATGACAAGCTCATTTGATACCAACCAGATGATTCCACCATCAAATTGTGGGTGGTCCCCAGACACCTTAAGTCCAAATTCTTGCACCAGGTGCATGGTACACTCACTGGTGGACACCAGGGAGTGGAAAACACCCTCCAGAGGCTTAAGACCACTGCCTGGTGGCCTGGTATCACCAAAGATGTCAAACAGTATATAGAAAACTGCCTTGTTTGTGCACAAAACAACCCTATCCCCACCAAATGAAATGCCAAACTCCTACCACAAAGACACTCTGGCCCTTGGCATGCCATACAGATTGATTTTACTGGTCCTCTGACCAACACTAGCAGAAACAACAAGTATGATCTTGTGGTAGCTGATCTTTTCTCTAAGTGGGTCGAAGCTTTCTCCATTGAAACATGCACTGCTAAAACCTCTGCCAAAATCCTGGTGGAGCAAATTTTCTCCAGGTGGGGTCTACCTTTTAAGGTAGACTCTGACAAAGGAACCAGTTTTACAAGTGAGTTGATGAAAGAATCCCTCGAGCTCCTCGGAGTTCAACAGAAGCTCCTCATACCTTACCATCCCCAGTCTTCAGGTCAAGTAAAGAGAGCAAACAGATGGATTAAGCAAATGCTTTCCAAATTCATTGAGGACAATCCCAAAACCTGGGATTCCTTATTGCCATTACTCCTTATGGCAATCAGGGGAACACCCTTAGCCACCACCCAGTTGACACCCTTCGAGGCAATGACTGGCAGACAGATGAGATTACCTGAACACCTATTGTTTGACCTGCACACCCCCACTGCAGACCATGTGTCTGTAGACCAATATATGGAAAAACTCAGAAAAGACCTCATACGCACACACTCGTATGCTGCCAATTGCATGGGCAAGGCCCAGCAACAATCCAAGATACAGTTTGACAAATATGCACAAGAAGTGGATTGGCAGGTTGGAGATCAGGTGATGGTCCTCTGATTTGTACATCCCACACATTCCTTCTCCAGCAAGTGGGAAGGCCCTTATCCCATTGTCAACAAGCTCAGTCTGACAGTATAATAAGTTAGACTCCTGCACAACAATAAACTGACTGACAAATGGTTACATGCAAACCAACTGAAACTGTATAGAGGAGTACAATTACTTTTCCTCACCCCATTTGGTGGAATAGTATTAACCTAGTAATGTTTGATTTCACTTTTCAGATATACTGACAAGCTAGCTATCTTGTTCCATTTTCTCCTCATCTCAGGAGTTATCCCCTGCACCCAAGGCACGGTACCGAACCTCCTACCTCACCTTGATCCTCCAGCATCTTCTCCAGAGGGAGTATCCATTAAAATACCCGATAGTTTGATTACTGTCCAGGAAGGTTCCGATGCTTACCTCACTGCCTCAGTTGTTGCTCCTGATAAATCTACCCTACAGATTGAGTGGCAAACCACATCAGAAGGACAAATTCTCCCTGTGGCCAAACTCTCCAAGGGAGCTTTCCAGAGTTGGCCTAATGCTAAATTATCCCCAAATGGTTCTCTGTCCTTGCTACAAACTGCTCTTAGACATTATGGTTTATACAATATTACTGCTTTAAGTGATCCCTCATATTGTAATTCTTTGTCTAAGGACTCTGCTCAAAAATGTTGTGCGGTACACAGCATGGCCTCTGCTACCATGTTTCTTTCTGTGTTACCACCCACTGACAAACAGCTTCTGGAGTATCCAAAGCACACCCCTGGTCCTCGTAGTGGTCTAACAGCCACTACTCTACCTGGTACACTGATTAACAATTTGCAATTTATGCATATACCTGTGTTGTTTAATTTAACTTAACTGGAATATGAAAGAATTTGGTATGTGTCACAATACTAACACTTCAGCATTTTATAGTACGTTATTGCTTGATAGTTTAGTAGCTTTTCAGATTTGTACTCAAGACCCTATTGCCGGGGTACATACTGCTGAACATAGAGGCAACTTCAGGAGAAAACCCAATCCTGATGATCAAAGTCATAAACGTAGTACAGGTGAAGTTGACAGTTCTAATGTCACTGGTGCAACAGGTACTGTCACCGGTCTCTTTGGTACTGCTATGTCTATCTGGAATAAAGCAGACATTGCTGCTATCAAATCTCATTTTGCCAAATTTCAGACTGGTTTGGTGAATAATATACTACTCCTATTATTACATGGTGTCAATGACTTTAGTCAGGAGGAAAGATACACTGTTTACAATATGCACTACATTGCTATGGCATTTACAGACTCTAAAGAGAAGATTAATGCACTCATACAACAAAACAACAAAGAAGGAGATGAACAATACATTGCTAAAGAAATTCTATGCTCAGCTTATGGCTTATACATTATTACTACCATCAATAACCTCTTCCATGATCTAGAATATGGAAGAATCCCTGATATCATTCATGACAGACGTATATCTAAATGGTATTGTCCACGATGTACCCCTGGCTGCATTGCTATGTGTATGCAACAATCTCTTACTATTCCTCTTTCTACAGCTAGAAGTTTGGGTTTTGTGACCAGACACCCTAACACTGGACCTTGTTTTACTTCTAAGAAATGTTCTATCAGAGATACAATGTTTGTTTGTTTTACTATCTCTTTACCACGGTTTGATCCCACTACAGCTTTGTTTGACAAGCTGGCTTCAGTTCATTCCATTGGGCACCTTGATGACATCATCTACAGAGAACGCCTAGACTTGCCTCCTCTACTGGTCTTCCATCCTTTCCTGGATGCCTGGGTCACTCCACACACAGACAGCTGTGTGAAGAAACAGTATATCTACTTGTGTCGATGTGATGCATTTGATGTTATTAAACCTATTTGTGGTTATTCTCCTGACAGTATCGATTGGTCCTATTCCATTGATGATGACATCAGCACTAATGGCACAGATTATTCAGACTCAACATTGGCTCCAGATAAAGTTTGCCAGTCTTATCGTGAGGAGGTTCATCGTCTGTCAACATGGATTTCCAAGACGACCTACACCTGCCCGGTACAGATGCAAAAGTAGTGACTCCCCACTGTTAAAATGCAGTATAATTCTGATGGGGAGTACTGTGTGGTTACAAACTATAACAGCTATACATATGGGACTGTGACATGTGCTATTGATAACCCTAATTTTTGTTTTGTTCCCCACCAAAAAGCTGTTATTGGACATACCGTTATTTCCCCTGTCCCCCTTATAGATGCGGACATCATTGATGGCAACCCGATTATATGCTCACCCTTTCTGAATACTTACCTTATTTTAATGTACACATAGATCCACTTTCACTTACATTAAAATCCCTTTTAGAGAGAAAAGACAACCCACCTCATCCACATCAGCAATAATATTACTAAGGCTAATGAAGTTATCCTTTCACTAATTAAAGATGGTGATATAAACGATGCATTGACTAACACGTGGTTAGAGATTACTTTTAAAGGTTTTATCATACAGGCATTTTTGATATTTTTCTTAGTTATAATGCTATGCTGCCTATAGTGCACACTGCACCAACACCGTGAGCAGCTGGAGTTCCTTCACAAAGCTTGCGCGTCGGGTTTGTAAATGACCCCGGCTCCCTGACCTTTCCCTAGATTTGCCTGTGTTGCCCTTGGAGGCAACAAGGGGGGAATGTTACACGAAGCCCCTGTACCCTTATTCTTACCCCCAGAGGCACACCGTAGACAGCTAGTGCTTAGGCATATCTATACTAACATATGGGGCTTAGGGCATCTACCGTGCAAGAGTAGATGTCAGGATATGTATGCATATTATTGTAATACACTTTGCTTTCTAATACATGTATATTTTCTATGTATTTTCTGTGTATTTCTTACTCATAAGATGTTAGGACATCTGTGTCCTTGGAATGATTATGATATATAAGTCGGCATTGCCACCTTTTGGTGATTTGTACTAGTACACTGATTTGTGTAAGGCTCTGTATACTGTACTCTTTTGTTTTACAAACTGATGACTACTACAAAAATTGTATAATGTTATTTTGGACCATGGAGCCACCTCTAATTTAGCCAATAGGGCTCATCTCTGTAACTAGAAATGTTTCTATCTTACAGTAACCCTAGCAATTATCATAGGTATATAATACATAGATACATAGACAGTGTAGGCAGATAAGGGCCTATGGCCCACCCAGTCTGCCCATTTGAGCTTGTAAGTTCATTTTTTGTTTTCCTAGAAGTCTGTTGCCCCTTACCCCTGACCTCCAGAATTCCTTTATGCATAATGTGAGACACAGAGTCTTATACCTCAGAGACTCCAAGAGACACGGAGAAACCTCGAGGTATAGGGAACACTTAGCATTGGCTCCCGGTTCGTATTGGTAAGAACTGCTTAGGGCAACTGTGATTTATCCTTTTGGTAGTAATACATTTATTTATTACTCTTATGCAACGTATTTGTGATTTCTTGCATTCCCAATATTGTCAAGAATCTGAGAGTTAGGTTTAGACCTCCTGACAAAATACAGGGCATTTTGAAATATTTATAAAAAAACTGCAGTAACTAAATTCAGTCCATGGATCACTGTTCACTGAAAGGAGTCAGTGGCAGTCTTCTGCTTCAACTTATCCATCGATTTTCTAGCAGTTCTTTGCCGCATTGACAGAAGCAGCATCACCTGTACAGGATCAGAGTCGGACTGACTCTCCATGTAAAGGATGCATTTTTCAAACATATTGGCTACCTCAGAATGTGTGGGCACAATCAGGGGGTCAATGTCATCTTCCAGATCCTCTTCTCCTTCATTGGCATTCTCTTCAGCATTCTCTCCTTTCTGTACTATAGTGATGATGGCATCATCGCTAAGCAGTTCTTGCCCGACATCCTCCGCATCACAATTTTGCCATTCCTCTATGTCTTCTTTAGACACCGGGGTTGGCAGCATAGCAGCAAGTTGCTGAATTTCCTGGCTGTCCTCATCATTTAGCTGCACTGCTTCACCACTAGGTCATGGTTGTGGGTCATCATGGGACATTCAAATTCCTCCCTTGATCCATGCAGATCGACTCCAGTTTTACCAAATCCCATGCCTCTGCACACATATAAACAACATCTTTCAGTGACAGTTGTTTAATAATGTCCCTGATGGTCAAGTGTTGATAGCTGTCTGCAAGTAGGAAGTGGAGAAGCTTCTGAATTTGAAGTTAAGAGGGGCTAATGGGAGTTAGGTGGGGTCAAGTGGCAACAGGTGTGAGAGCTACACTTTATTCAGGGAACTTGTTACTTGGTGGCTGCCAGGTGTTAATCCTTGCACAGTAATTAATTGGATGCAACAATTAACACATACCGCACCACTACTCAGCATAGCAGCATGTTGGGGGACAAGCCAATCATCCGTTAAATAGGGATTTCAGATAAACGGAGGTCTGATGATCAGGGTTACACTGTATGTGTATTGACATTGCCTTTGCTAACTGTTTAATTCCCAAGAGTGTTAGTGATTTTTTTAAGGTGTAATATCCAGTGCAGGCAACCATATACACAATGCCCCCGGTAGGTAACGATCCTTTGAATCCTTCTGGCCATCCAGCTGTGGCCAGTATTTTCTTTCTCACATAGCCACTGGCCCCATATGTTGATGCACACATATAAGCCATTGCTTGTCAGTTTGGATTCTACATTAAAGATATACATATGAGAATAGTAAGCAAGCTGGGTAGTGCAGGAGTGGGTAAAAGGTGCTAAACTGGGTAAGAAATTGGTTAGGGGTTTGGCAACAGAGGGTGATGGTAAATGGAGTTCACTCCAAGGAAGGAAGAATGACCAGTGGGGTGCCTCAAGGATCAGTGCTTGGACCAGTTCATCTTTAATGTCTTTATAAGTAACATTGCAGAGGAGCTGGAAGGAAAGGTCTGTCTCTTTATGGATAACACCAAAATCTGCAGTAGGGTGGACACTCCTGGGGGAGTAGAAATGATGAACAGAGACCTGAGAAAACTAGAGGAGTGGTCAAGGGTATGGCAGCTGGATTTCAATGTGAAAAAGTGCAAAATAATACACTTAGGGCACAGAAACCCAGGGGCAGAGTACAAAATGGGTGGAGTGTATTATTTATTTTATTTATTTGATCATCAGTTTACAGACCTTTGAGTCAAAGACTTATTTACAAAGGCACCTCGTCAAGAGATCAATACATCACAGCAAACAAAACAGTACAGTATATAATGCTTAAATTAAAAAAGCAATCAGTGTTGCAGGCATTCACTGGTGGTACAAGCTTGGTAATAGGTAGATCACAATAGTCATAATATAGGTACACGAGTACCACGTCAGGTAGCAACCAGAGATATTTTATTACATTAGCCAGCAGATGTTGTCTGTGACCCCAGGTATATACAGCAAAAGTAGACAGGGCAGGACCCCTGGCAGAGGCTGGGGGTTCCACTGCAGCCAGCACCATCAAGTATGGGAGGGTGGGGCAGATGTGGACTTCAGCCCCTGTACATCATTGCATGCCCCACCCCCCAGGGTTCAGGGATTGACAACCACCAAGCAGGAAAGAGACCTGGGGGTAATCATATCAGATTACCTAAAAGTGGCCAGGTAGTATGACAAGGCAGTTGGGAGAGCTAGTGGGATGCTGGGGTGCATAGGGAGGGGTATCACCAGCAGAAAGAGGGAGGTGTTGTTACCTCTATATAGCTTTCTGGTAAGACCCCACCTAGAGTACTGTGTGCAGTTCTGGACAACACATCTCTGGAAGGACATAGACAGAGTGGCGTCCTTCCAGAGAAGTGCAACTAAAATGGTGCAGGGTTTGCATCAAAAGCCCTACAAGGAAAGGCTAAAAGACCTCAATATATACACCCTGGAAGAGTGGAGGGAGAGTGGGGATATGATAGAGACCTTTAAATACCTCACAGGGGTAAATAAGGTACAAGAGGGAAGTGTTTTTCAGAAGAAAAGGTGCTCAAAGAACAAGGGGACATGCTATGAAGCTGGAGGAGGGTAGATCCAAGAGAGATGTTAGGAAATACTTCTTCACAGAAAGAATGGTGGCTTCCTGGAATAATCATCCAGCAGAGTTGGTGGGGTGAGAACACTGGCACTGTTCAAGAATGCATGGAATATGCCAGCCTGCTGATGCAGTGGTGCAATGTCCACTTGCGGTGCCAACATTCCGGGTTCTGGAATGGACTTGGAAGTCGGAGGGTAGGCTGGGGAAAGAAGGACTGAGCATCCAGGGGACAGCTTTCTTTCTCTGGGCGGGGGGGAAGTGCCCGGTGTTCTACAGACCCCTGGCACAGGCTGGGGGTTCCACTGCGGCTGACACCATCAGCTATAGGGGGTGGGGCATTGCATGCCCCACCTCCAGGAGATCAACAACCAACAAAAAATCGTTGCCATCCTGCCTATGACACTCCGCCTCTCCAACTTCATGCCTACTCGACTCTTGGCCGGTGACCAAGCGACGTGTGTCTGTTGGTTTGGTCCCGGTTCCGTGACCCCACCCTTGGGGGTAAGGCAAGGGGACCTCCCCAGTGGGTCACCACAGGGGACTCCTAACCATTGTCCAGCAGAGCTGAGACTGACTGATGGCCCCATCCAGTAGGGGTAAGCCTGGATCAATCACCACTACAGGGTAAGTCCGGGGGCGAAGCGGGAGGTCAGAGAGAGTTGGCTCTGTGCCTTGGGCGAGGCAACACAAAAACAAAAGAATGCATGGGATTGGCACAAGGGAATCACAGTGAAAAGGAGTGGGGATGGAGAAAGAGCAGTAGATCAAGTATGGTCTGTGGTAACAATGTAGGTAGGGAATAAAGGGCAGATTGGGAGGCCCACGTGGCCCTTATCTTCCATCAACTTGTATGTTTCTATGCTATATTTCTATACAACTTATATCATAAGGCCACTTGGTAATATACATGTTATAAAAGATTGGTTCCTGGTGACCTAAGAAATGGCATTACTATACATGAGTATTCCTCATCTGGGAGGTATTGATGCCTTGCGTGAAGCATTACTTTGCCATGAAAACTATTCAATGAAACAAACTGAATTTCTTTGTCTTCTTACTAAAAAAGTGTTAAAATGCAATACATTTGTGTTTATGGGGTCTCTCTGCTTGCAGATCAAAGGAAATACCAAGAGGGATTCCTATGTCCCAACTATGTAAATAATCATCTTGGCATATGGGAAGATGCAGTAGTGCTGGATGGTATCCCATGAAAATGGCAACTCCTTTTGAGCAAGGAAATATGGGTGATATTAAAATAGTGAAGGAGAAACTGACAATGTCTTGTTAACAGCTACTATTAATAGCACATTGTAACTTCAGCACTTACTTCCCATACGTATTGTAAAGGGTATCTAAAGGTTTATTGGTCAGGCCAGTTTTGAGCTTGCCATTTGGTGTGCAGGTTACAGTCACTGCGTTGGACTCACATGACCCAGGTTCAGGACTCGCAGTGGGGATACTACTTTTTTCCTTTTTGCAATACTTGTGTTTTTTCTCCCAATTGTGATCTCCCATTTCCCTGTCCTCCTGACTTTGTTCTCCCCACCTGTAGGTCCCCCCCAATGTTCTATCCCTTCCAACTTCTGTCCCCCAATGTAGTCCACTTCTGAGTTTTCCCCTCTCACCCAGTGTCATGCCCCCACAGAGTTACATAGCTACATAGATGTTGTTGGCAGATAAGGGCCTTCTGGCCCATGCAGTCTGCCCTAGCACTCTTTCTAACGCTTAAGGTACCCTAGATGATACAAGCCCCACCCTTTGCCCTAGCTTTATAATTCCCATGTGCCTGTCCTACAAATTCTTGAATCCCTGAACTGTGGACACCTTCACCACTTCCTGGGGGAGACTGCTTCATCTCTCCTCCACCCTTTCAGTGAAGTAGAATTTCCTCATGTTCCCTTCAAGTTTTCCCCTTTTAGCCTCATGCTATGCCCCCTTGTTCTGCTATTTCCCTTCATGTGAAAGATGCTCACCTTTGGTATCCTGTCGATCCCCTTTAGATATTAGAAGGGCTCTATCATGCCCCCCCCCTTTCCTCCAGGGAGTACATACTGAGAGCTCTGAGTCTGTCCTCATACAACTTATGCTGCATCCCTGACACCATTTTTGTCACCCTCCTCTGTACTGTCGCCATTCTGTCTATGTCTTTTTTGGAGATGGAGCCTCCAGAACTGAACACAATACTCCAGATGAGGCCTTTCTAGGAAGCTGTACAATGGTACCACCACTTCTCTCCTTCTACTTGTTATACTCCTCCCTATGCACCCCAGCATTCTGTTAGCCTTTCTGGCTGCTTTGTCACACTGTTTAGCCACTCTGAGATTGTCTTCTATGACTATGACCATAGCTCAGCACCATGGACACAGTGGGGAGGGAGGTGTGCATAAGTCCTTTCACAAAAGAAAGGGTCCTACAAGAGGTCGCTAAGCTCAGGGTGGACAAGGCAATGGGACCGGATGACATACATCCCAGAGTACTAAAGGAGCTAAGGGGTGAAACTAGCAGAGCTATTATCAGAACTGTTTAGTGGGTCTCTGAACACAGGAAAGGTCTCAGAAGACTGGAGAAGAGCTCATGTGATCCCACTCCACAAGAGTAGTAGCAGGGAGGAGGCAGGGAACTACAGACCAGTCAGTCTTACTTCAGTAGTGGGCAAGATTATGGAGGCACTCCTTAAAGAAAGGATAGTGCAACACCTGGAATCCTTAGGAGCACAAAATCCAAGACAGCATGATTTTACAACAGGAAGGTCCTGTGAAACTAATCTCATAGATTTCTTTGACTTGATAACCAGAGTGGTGGACTAAGGGGTTGCAGTTGATGTGACCTACCTTGACTTCAGTAAAGCTTTCGATACTGTTCCACATAGAAGATTGATTAATAAGCTGGGTAGGCTCAGGGTGGGTCAGAAGTTGGTCTACTGGGTGGCAAACTGGTTGGCGGGCAGAACACAGAGAGTGGTGGTAAACGGTAAACATTCAGAAGAAATGCAAGTCACAAGTGAGGTACCTCAGGGATCAGTCCTGGGGCCAGTCCTCTTCAATATCTTCATCAATGGTATTGCAGATGGACTGGAGGCTAAGGTTTGTGTGTTTGCTGAAGACACTAAGATCTGCAGAAGAGTAGATGATCCAGATGGGGTGGGCAGAATGAGAAGCGATCTGGATAAACTGGCAAAATGATCAGAAGAGTGGCAACTGCTGTTTTCACACAATGGAGTGCAAGATCATGCACATAGAGAAGAGAAATCCTAAAGCCACCTATAAGTTTGGAGGGTACTTGCTGGCAATCACAAGGGAAGAAAGAGACTTGGGCATCGTTATCACAGATGACTTGAAATCATCCAATCAGACCATTAAGGCAGTAGGTAAGGCTAGGGGGATGTTGGGGTGCATTAGTAGGATATCGCAAGTCATAAAAGGGAGGTAATAATCCCTCTTTACAAGAAACTGGTTAGGCCCCATCTGGAGTACTGTGTGCAGCACTGGAGGCCACACCTACACAAGGGCATTAACAAAATGGAAGCAGTCCAGAGAAGGACAAACAAAACGGTTCAGGGACTGCATCGGAAAACATATGAGGACAGATTAATGGAGCTCAATATGTATACCCTAGAGCAAAGAAGGGAGAGAGGTGATATGATCGAAACATTCAAACATCTTAAGGGCATTAACAAGGTGAAAAAGTCTAACATTTTTAAATAAAAGAAAAATAGCAGGTCAAGAGGACACAACATGAGATCTGAGGGAGGCCGATTAAGGGGTAATGTGAGGAAGTTCTTTTTCACAGAAAGGGTGGTGGATTCATAGAATGGCCTACCTCAGGATGTGGTGGATATGAATACAGTACAGGGCTTCAAATGGGCATGGGATAGGCATTAGGGAGGAATACAGATGAGTATGAATAGATATGCCATTGACAGAGTAAATGCCTATGGCACATTCATAATGTAGAAAAAAGAGGCAGACTAGATGGGCCTTGCAGTCCTTATCTGCCTTCAGCTCTATGTTTCTATGACTACCTCTAGATCCCTTTCCTTTGTGGAGGCCTCCATTGTTACCTTGTGTAGGTCATATTCAGCCCTAGGATTCCCTCTCCATAACTGCATAATCTTACACTTTTTTGCATTGAAACCCAACTGCCAATCCTTGGACCAGTTTTCTAGCTTCTTCAGATCCCTTCTCATTTTTTTCTATACCTTCCTGTGTATCTATTAAGTTTGGTGTGTGTGTGGGAGATGTTTGGGGTGTGTGGGAGATAAAGCCCCCCACAAAGGGGGGCACAGGGGCATAGCCCCCTTGCATAAAAAGTAGATTTGCATCATGCCTTATAGCGAATGCAAGCCCTGCTAGCTATGTGTGAGGGGCGCCATAGTGTAGATCACCATTTTGTTTTCTGGTGATTTGCAGTTGCTGTTTTTATTGGTGCGTTATGCTGGAGCTATTATGACATAGAACCATGTGGGATAACCATCAGCAATTGTTTTTTTATAACAGGGTTGAACTGTATGAACATCACATTGATGACATCATTATGGTATGGCAAGGGGACCAGGAGTATCTCATGGATTTTGTTGCCTAGTTGGAAACCAGCGACATAAATCTGAAATTTGTGATGAACTATGATTTGCACGCCATCGAATTTGTGAATCTACGTATTTCAAAGGATGGTCAGAATGGTGTATATTATGTATATACAGATCTCTATAAGAAGAAGCCCTTCAAAAGAAATTCTCTTTTATGATTTACAAGTTGTCACCCTCGCCACACCACAAACAATATCTCAACAAGCCACTTTTTGCACTTAAGATGCGGTTGTAGTAGGGAAAGTGACTATGTTGCCAGAGTTAATGAATTAGAACAGAGATCCAGACAAAGGGGATATGATAATATTATCATTTTGAAGGTCAGGCGAACAGCAGATCAAAAGAACAGAGAAAGCACACTATTTAACAGAAGTGGTAACAGGAGTTCTGATGATTAAACTTAAAACAGAATGACTTTATAACTACATATTTAGCTGAGACATGTGACCTACAGATAATTCAGGAGTGTAATTGGCATACTGTGACTTCAGATAAATCACTGAAAAATCCAATAAGGAAAAGCTACTTGCAGAGGCTCTAATATTAGGGTCAAGGTAGTCCATAGTCTTTAGCAAGTGGCATTGCAAATTCTGTCAGGTTATACTCAAGGGAACATTGTTTAACCAGGACTAGCACACTAAGCTGAAGCTTGTTTCCAGATGTGACCTGGGAGCACAAGTAAAGTTAAGTGACATACTCAGAATCACACAGTATGCACCTAGGTGGCTGTGGGATTTAAACCCAGGTCTCCAGATCTGCAGCTCAGAGTCTTATGTTAACCCACTGCACTATACTGCTTTAAAATTGACGCTTGCAGTAATTCTAATGCAGGTAAATCATTTAAGGTGCATGCTTTTGCCTATTGCAATACACATAATTTTGAATATTTAGGAATGTGTGGGGAACACTGGTGTTGCATTTCGAGGGAACACTGTGAGAATGCACTTACCCATCATGTTAAGAACTGTGGGCAGCAGGGGCACACATTTAGCAACATACCATGACAGGGAGTGGGTATATTGGTGGATTTACCACGCCTGGTGTGGTTTGGTCATGAGGCACAGCTGAGTGACTTTACCACACCAGAAGTGGTAAATCCACCAATATACCCACTCCCTGTCATGGTATATTGCTATTATACAATGTTCAACTAGTTTTTTTTTTGTTTTTATAGTGATATAAAACTTTTACAGTGGGTATACTGGAGGATTTATCATGGTCATGTGATGTGTTTTGACCAATGAGGTTACTGGATTTTCATACCTCATTGTATAATTTCAGTTTTATGAGAAATAAAAAGATAAGATTTCAGCTGAGAAGAGGTGGCATGGATATCCTAATTTTAGAAAAGAAGCTTTCTGGATGCAGCAGTTAGGGGCCTTACATACTAACAGTCTAAATGATAAATTCAGTAAGAACCATTTCTTAAATAATACTTACGGTTATTCTTTCTTGTGTTATGTATTCAGGTCTAGATATGGAACCCCTTTTGCATCTTTTTTGCTGCTAGGGATTGGTCATCTGTTGTAGATTGCCTCGCTTGGAACCTGGCCCCATCTCTCATTCCTTTTCAGTTTGTCCCACAAGTTTTCTCTTTTTCAGATGAGTTTGAGGTTGAGTACAAGCCCTTAGGTGCAGATGATTATGACTGTTTTGCAGCAATGTGGATTACTGAGTCTGCCTGTTTGTGTTTTTCCACAGGTTAGCTTGTTGCCATTTAAAAATATATACAAAAGGAATATAACTCCTGTGATGTTCATAAAGGCACATAATAACCTGTAACTTGGATTTGCTTGATGATTAGAATTAACAAGTCAATATTATTTATTACATAGAAACATAGACTTTGACAGCAGATAAGGACCGCTTGGCCCACCCAGTCTCCCCATTTCCCTCCCTATTGGATAAGCTGCAGATTCAAATTTACCAGCTGACTGTACAGAAGGATAACAACTTCCTCCTACCTGTCACTAGAATTACATTATGTCTGTCCCATGCATTCTTGAATTCCCCCATTGTTTTTGACCCCTAATCTCCTCAGGAAGACGGTTCCATACATCCACCACCCTCTCCATGAAAAAATATTTCCCCACATTGCCTATAAGCTGTCCCCCACTAACTCTGAATTGTGCCCCCTTGTTCTTGCACATCTCTTTTTCTGAAAGATGCTACTTTCCTGGACTTTGTTGATTCCCTTGAGGTACTTAAAAGTTTCTATCATGTCCCCCCTGTCCCTCCTTTCCTCAAGGGTATACATATTAAACTCTCTTGTCTCTCTTCATATGGTTTCTGATGCAGACCCTGAACCATTTTAGTAGCCCTCCTCTGGACTACCTCCATCCTGTCTATGTTCTTGAGGAGATGGGGTCCTCCAAAACTGCACACAGTACTCCAGATGGGGCCTTACCAACTGTCTGTACAGAGGGATAACCACTTCCTGTTTTCTACTTGTGATTCCTCTCTCTAAGCATCCCAGTATCCTCCCAGCTCTCCTTACTGCCTTTTCACATTGCTTGTCTACCTTAAGACAATCTGATATGATTACCCCCAGGTCCTTTTCCATTTTTATTGTTGTTAGTACCTCCCCCATTGCGTACTTTTTCCCAGGGTTTTTGTTTCCCAGGTATGCATTTTCTTTGTATTGAATCTAAGTTGCCATACGTCTGACCATTCCTCCAACCTTGCAGGTTCCCTTCTCATCCTTTCCACCCCTCCCTTGTGTATCAACTCTGTTGCAGATGTTTGTGTTATCCGCGAAGAGGCATACTTTTCCTTCCAGTCCCTCTGCAATGTCTCCTAAAAAGACATTAAGGAGGACTGGACCAAGAACTGAACCCTGTAGTACCTTACTAGTAACCCCACTTTCTTCGGAGTGAGTTCCATTTACTATTACCCTCTGCATCCTGCTGTGCAGCCCATTTGTTACCCAGGTTACCACCCTGGGACCCACTCACAGTCTGGCTAACGTGAAATCTTTTGTGTGGGACTGTGTCAAATGCCTTACTAAAGTCTAGGTAGGCCATATCCACAGCTCCTCCGTGGTCTACTACTACTTTGATCACCAGTCAAAAAAATCAATTAGATTCATCTGACATGACCTTCCTGCTATGAATCCATGCTGCCTTGGGTCCTGTGCCCCGCTGGCCTCTAGGTACTCAACAATTCCTTTCTTTCAGAAGTGATTCCATTATTTTCCCTATCACTGAGGTCAAACTAACAGGTTTGTAGTTTCCTGCTTCTGCCTTGCTCCACTTTTGTGAAGGGGAATCACATCCACCCTCCTCCAGTCCTCAGGTACCACCCCATCCTCCCATGACTTGTTAAAAAGGGTGGTCAGTACTGTCACTAGGTTCCCCCTAAGTTCTTTTAGAATTTTGGGGTGAATCCCGTCAGGCCCCATTGCTTTATCCACCTTAAGTTTTAGGTGTTCTTTCAGGACCCTTTCTTCTGTGACTGGACTGGTTTTATTTGAGCCTGCCAGTTGTGTACTAGTTGGTGGCTGTTTGTTTATTTTATTGGTGGGGGGGGGTTATGTGGGAACTACTGTCATTGTCTCTTGTGTCATTAATTGTGATTGTCTTCATGCCCAAGACAGTGAGCAGAACAAGTAACTAGCATCTTACAGTCGGTATTGGCAGGCATCTGCAGAAGGAACCAGCTTCAAGTTTAAACTGTGAATACCTCCTGCAGTGGGTGAGAACTAAATGCTGCCAGCCCAGCACAAACCAAATTCCAAAACAGTTTGCACTCCTGACATACATGGAGTACACACACAGGACTGACACTTTCAGTAGCTTTAATGCCAAGTAAATAGTGTGAACAAATACAGCTCTCCACACACCTCCTTGCCCCTGCAGAAGGAAACAGTGAAGCGAGAGACTCTGACGGTTGACTGAAGTAGGGCAACTGTGCAATACCATGTAACAGTCACCACTGGGAAGTGTGGACAGTAAAAGGTAGGGCAAAACTGGGAATAAGAGCAACTGCCTATCTAGGGTAGAAGTATAAAGAGTTTTAAACAAGGCACATGGGAACACAAATAAAATAAGTAAAAAGGGGAAAACCAGCAACACCCTATCAGGGGTAAGAGTACACAAATATTTACAGGTAACATAGGAAGAACAGAAGTTGGGAATGCTGAGAGTGGTGCACTGCAGTGGCTGTGGGGCAGCAGTTTTCAGAGAGACCTTCTGAAGACTATGATGTTTCCTTATTTACACACACCTTTTTGGGTTGAGGGAGGAGGTCACTAGATGCCAAGATGAGTTAGCTGGGATTTGGGAAATCTCTTTCACCATCCATGGACCACCAAGGCTGCCACTGTTGCCTCAGAGGATGCCAGGGAGGAGGAACGGCTGGACGATGGTGGGCTTGGGAAGGGTGGGGGAGGGGTGGTCAAAGGCACATTCCTCAATCGGTGCCTCTATGCTATTTCTACTCTGCTCTGGTGAGGTGGGACTGCAAGGAAGATAGGTCTGGGAGGATGTGAGGGTCCTCTGCAGCAGATACCCCAAGGATGGTGGAAGAGGACACAGAGGAGGAGGAGGAGGAGGAAGCAACTTCTGGTGGGGGACTCAATTGTGAGGGGGACAAATTTGGGACTAAGAAAAGAAGGGGAGAGGGAGGTTATGTGCCTATGTGGCACCACAATAAGCGGGATAGGAAACAGATCCTAAAGATCACTACATCAACAGGGTGGGAGGCAGAGCTGGATGTCAATGTCCACCTTGGGACTAATGACCTGACTAGGGACAGGGCTGGAATAGTGCACTGGGGGTTTAGGGAGCTGGGAAGGGGGTCTTAGTTTAGTAGCGCACTCAGTGACTTTCTCTGAGGTGCTGCCTGTGTATGACAGGGGGAGGAGAGGGATCTCTTCACCAGCAACTCCAATGTAGTTTATTTATTTATTTATTGAAGAGATTGGATTTACAACCTTTGAGTCATAGACTCATTTATAAAGGCTCCACGTCTGAATACAATACAGAACAATATGCAGCAAGCAGTATACAACATACAAAACATAGATGCAGGGCATGAACAGTACAGGCAATAAGGAGGATGAAGCCTATACTCTTAGATAGCTATACAGGTACAGCTAAGGAGCTTATAATTGTCAGGGTGAAAGCAGTCGAGATCCCAACTTTGTCATTAACACAGTCAATATTGTGCATGAGAGAACTATACATTAACGGCAGGGAATAATACTTTAACACACACTCCACTTTCTACATAGAACTGGTATTTCTGATTGGTTTATATCCTTTACCAGCTGGCATCTCCACCTTGCTCCACCACGGGGGCAAAGACAGGGCAAGCATGGCCTGAGCCCAGTAGCCGTGTAGGAGGGGGCTAAACAGCTAAATAGTATGGCTGAAGGAATGGTGCAGACAGGAGGGGTTTGACTACAACTGGGGATGGGGATCCGACCTGGAAGGACAGTTTAAATGTTACTTTGATGAACATTTAATCTAGCTGAGGGAGATGGCAGATGAGATTGGGGAGGCAGAAACTATCCCCTCACACACACACAGTCTGGAACAGAGAGTAGGGAGAACATGAGAGGAATGGAATATCCCGGGATGCCAATTAATACAGGAAGCAAGGTGGAAGAAATGAAGGGGGATGAGAGTGGGTGCATTAAAAAGAGAGGAGGGAGGGAAGGAGGGAAAGCAAAAAAGGAAAAAAGAGGTAACAAACAGAGAGGTAACGAAGCTTGTAAAGTCATATGTGTGAAATGCTAGAAGTCTAGGAAATATGATTCCAGACCCACAGGCCACAATGGCAGAGGCTGACCTGGATATCATGACCATTACTGAGACATAGTACACTGAAATCCATGACTGGGACATGGCCATACCAGGCTACACTCTGTTCAGAAAGGACAAGGTAGGAAGGAAAGGAGGGGATGTTGTACTTTCTGTGAGGGAGGGCATTAAAGGAATAAGATAAAGGGAATATGGGGAGGGGGCAGAGGTACTGTAGGTCACCCAGAGACAGGGAATGGAGACTCTTTTCACACTAGTGTGATCTAGAGTGCTCCAACACAGGGGAAGGAGTTAGATAATGTACTGATGAAAGCCACTGGCAAGATGGCAGAAAAGGGGGAGGTGCTCTTGGCGTCAGACTTCAATTTGACAGATAAAGTTTGGAGCCTCTCATCTGTGGCTCAGCTAGAAGCAGGGAAATCTTGAACTCCCTGCTGGGGACATTCCTCTGTCAACTAGTAAGTGAACCCACTCATGATGGGGCAATTCCAGACCTGGTGTTCACCAACAGGGACAGTGTTGCAGACATTAAGGCTGGGGCCACCTAGACACCAGCAATCACTGTACAGTGTGCTTCAATGAAAGGATGAATGCAGAATTGAAGAACACAAAGGTGAGGGTCCTGAACTTCAGAAGGCAGATTTTAAATAGATAGGTGAATGTCTCAGGGATGATCTAGCAGAGCAGATGAATTGGGTGAGATGGAATAACAGTGGAGAAAACTACAACAGGGCCATAGTGAAGGCAACAAATCTCTGCAGAAAGCAAGGGAGCAAAAGAAAGAAGAGAAAGAGATCACTATGGTTTTCGAAAGAAGTAGTGAAAAAGGTAAAAGCTAATAGGGCAGCATTAAGAAGTTAAAAGGAAACATAGTAACATATGATTTGATGGCAGATAAGGAACACTTGGCCCACTTAGTCTGCCCAATTTCCTACCAAAATGGTAAGCTGTAGATCCTAGTTAACCAACAGCCTACTTCCTCCTACCCCCCCACTAGAATTTCCTTATCTTTGTCCCATGCATTCTTGAATTCCCCCACTGGTTGTGACTCCACAAACTCCTCAGAAAGGCTGTTCCATGCACCCACAACCCTCTCAGTGAAAATACTTCCTCACATTACCTCTGAGCCATGCCCCTCTATCTTCAAATTGTGTCCCCTTGTTCTTGTACATCTCTTTTTCTGAAAGATGCTACCTTCTTGGACTTTGTTGATTCCCTTAAGGTACTTGAAAGTTTCTATCATGCCCCCCCCCCCTTTCTTCAAGGGTATACATATTAAGCTGCTTTAGTCTCTCTTTGTATGCCTTCTGGTGCACACCTTGCAACATTTTGGTTGCCCTCCTCTGGACAGCCTCCATCCTGTCTATGTCTTTGCTGAGATGGGGACTCCAGAAATGCACACAGTACTCCAGATGGGGTCTCACCAACTGACTGTACAGAAGGATAACAACTTCCTGTTTTTTACTAGTGATGCCTCTTCCTATGCATCCCAGTATTCCCCCAGCCCTCCTTACTGCCTTCTCACATTGCTGGCCCACCTTTATGTCATCTGATATAACTCCCCCATGTCCTTTTCCATTTTTGTTTTTAGTATCTCATCCCCCATTGTGTACTCTTCCCCTGGGTTTTTGTTTCCCATGTGCATTATTTTGCACTTCTTTGCGTTGAATCTAAGCTGCCATACATTTGACCATTCCTCCATCCTTGCCAAGTCCCTTCTCATCCTTTCTACCCCACCTTGTGTATCAACCCTGTTGCAGATCTTTGCGTCATCTGCAAAGAGACACACTTTTCCTTCCAGACCCTCTGCAGTGTCACTTATAAAGAAATTAAATAGGACAGGTCCCACTACTGAATCCTGCATTACCCCACTAGTAACTCCCCTTTCTTCAATGTGGACTTTGTTTACTATTACCCTCTGGGTTCTGTTTTCCACCCAGTGTTTTACCAAGGCAACCACCTTGGACCCACTCCTAGGCTGGCTAACTTGTATATTAATCTTTTGTGTGGGACTGTGTCAAATGCCTTGCTAAAAACTAGGTAGTGCCATGTCCACAGCCTCCCCCCTCCCGGTCTACTACTTTGTTCACCCAGTCAAAGAAATCTATTAGATTTATCTGACATGACCTTCCCACTGTGAATACATGCTGGCTTTGGTCCTGTGCCCTGCTGGCCTCTAGGTACACAACAGTTCTTTCCTTCAGAAGTGATTCCATCATTTTCCCTACCACTGAGGTCAAACTAACTGGTCTGTAGTTTCCTGCCTATGCTATGCTCCCACTTTTGTGAAGTGGAATCACATCCATCCTCCTCCAGTCCTCAGGAACCACCCCATCCTCCCATGATTTGTTAAAGAAAGTAGTCAGTGGTGTCACTAATTCTACACTTAGTTCTTTTAGAATTCTGGAGTGAATCCTGTCAGGCCCCATTGCTTTATCCACCTTCAGTTCTAAGAGTTCTTTCAGAATCCTTTTTTCAGTAAATGAACTGGTATCGACTCCCCATCCAGATTGTTTCTCTTGTTTGGTTTAGGTACCTCCCCTTCCTCTTCTTTTATGAATACTGAGCAGAAATATTAATTCAGTATCCCTGCTTTTTCACTGTCACCCTCTGCCCACATGCCCTCCCCTTTATTAAGCCTCAGTGTCCCTTCTTTGGTCTTTCTTCACTCCCTAATGTACCTATACAAGGTTTTATTCCCCTTCTTAATAGTTGGCTATCTTTTCCTCATTTTGGCCTTTGCTATTTTGACTGCCTTCCCTACCTCCTTCTGATTTAACTGATGCAGTTCTCTGTGCTGTTCCTGCTCCTTCTGTGTATCCTAATATTTTCTGAATGCTATCCTTTTCTCCTTAATCTTCCCTGCCACCTCTTTTGAGAACCATGGTGGCTTTTTCCTTAGTTTTGTTTTGCTGAATTACTTTATACAAAGGTTTGTTGCCTCTGTGATGTCAGTTTTGATTTTTCCCCATTGTTCCTCCACCCCTCCTTCTTGCTTGTTTGCTAGTACTTTTCTGAGGCACTCTCTCATTTTGCCAAAATCATCCCTCCTAGAGTCTAACACTCTTGCTTTTGTATGGCTTGACTCTACTGCTGTTTATTGTGAACCACACTGTTTGGTGGTCACTTGTTCCCAGATGGCTACCCACTTCTAAATCTGAGATCCTCTCTCCATCCGCATTGAGAGTACCAGGTCGAAGATTGCTCCCTCCTGAGTGGGCTTTAACACTAGCTGTCTGAAGCAAGCCCCATGTAGTGCATTGTGAATGACCCTGCTCTTGGATGTGGCTGCAGTAAAGGTGCTCCAGTTAACATCTGGCATATTCAGGTCCCCCATCAACAATTTCTCTCCTTTTTCTGCCATTCTAAGGATTTCTTCTATCATGCCCTTGTCCATTGGGTACCCTTAAAATCGGGGCCTGTAAACAACCCACATGTAGATTGTGGTGCCATTTCTGGTCTCCAGGGTGACCCACAGTCCTCCTCACCTTCCTGTTTACCCTTTAGTTCTGTTGCTTTGATTTCTTCCCTTACGTAGATAGCTACTCCGCCTCCTCTTTTACCTTCCTTGTCCCTCCTGTAGCTTGTGTTCTCTGGTATGTTAACATCCTAGTCATGGTTCTCTGTGTACCATGTTTCTGTGACTGCTATGATATCCAGGCATGCCTCTTCCATGAAGGCCACTAGTTCAGGGAGCTTGTTACCCAGACTATGGGCATTGGCACTCATTGCCCTCCATTTCTTGATGGCCTTACCACTTTTAGGCCCATGCCTGTCCCTACTGCCTTTGCCCTTTTCTGGATTTACCCCTGTCATGCTCCCCATCGACTTCTCTACCTTTGTGCCTACTTCACTAACTACCCAGTTTTGGGGGCAGGGCTGGGCTTCCCCTGCTTCCCTTCATTGCCTCTCCACCTTGACTATTTTAAATGCTTGCAGTATAGCTTACAGTGGTGTAAGGCTCTGAGCTGCAAATTTGTAGACCTGGGTTTGAATCCCACAGCCCCCACTCCCATACTGTGTGACCCTGAGCAAGTCACTTAACTTCCCTGTGCTCCCAGGTTGCACCTGGAAACAAGCTTTCAGCTTAGTGCGTCTCTCCTGGTTAAACAATTGAGAAAAAAAATATCACCTAGGATCCTGGTTCCCCTCCCAGACAGATGCAGACCATATAATAATAATAATAATAATAATAAACTTTATTTCACATAAGCGCCTTTCAAAATACCAAGGCGCTTTACAAAAGATTAAAGCAACAATAATAAAATGAATAAATACACTTTAGAACAGTAACAAAAGTCTGACAAAGTTCATTTATTCAGTACCATCAAAGGTCTGGCACCATAAAAAGGTATTTAATGCCTGTTTAAAGCCTCACTCCAGTATACACCTGGCCTGTATCCCTCCAGGTGGACCCTGAATCCCCAATGACACCAAATCCCTGAGCTCTGCACCAGTTTTTCAACCAGTCATTTAATCCCATGCTGAAGTACCCTAGCCTCACCCATGCCATAGACAAGTAGCACTTCTGAGAAAGTTACCGTGCGTGCTAGTTGTCTAAGGCCCCTCCCCAATGCCATAAACTCCTGCTGTACTGCTCTGATCCCATTCCCAGCCAGATCATTTGTACCTAGGTGGACAATGACATCCAGCTCCCTCCCTGGCACAACTGCTCCCACAATCCTGAAGATTTGCTTCCTGTCCCTCCAAGCCATGCCACCAGCAGGCACCTTACCTCCCTCTCCCCTCCTTCCCCCAGTTCTACCCACTAATGATTGCTTCCCCCTACCAGGAGTGGTCCTGTGCCACCCTCCTGTGGGTCTCCACTGTGGAGGTTCCCAGCATCCTCCTTGGTCTCCATTGTGGGTGCCTCCATAGAGGAATCATGCTCTGCCAGAATTTCAAATGGCAAATGAATTGTGGAGATGCACAGCTGGAGGGATGAGCCTCTCTTCCACTACTATCACCCTCCCTGAGCCCACTGTGGTCCAACCACTCCTCTTTCTTGGCAACCTTTGAGGCAGTGGTGGTGGCCTGGGTGGTCCCTGGGTGGGGTAGGAGGTTTCCAAAATCCTCACCAGGTCAGCATTGAAATGAGCATCCTCGTCTCTCAGACCAGAGAGGTGCCTATAAATAGGACAGCAACACAGCCTCCATAACATCTTCCAGAAGGCTGTCACTCCACAGCCAGTGCATTGCACCACCCCCATGTCTGTCTCTCTTCCTGTTTAAGATTTTTGTTGTTGTTGTTGCTTTAAGTGTGTGCAAGCATGTGAGTGTGCTTGCCTTTAAGGATATGAACAGGTATATTTCCTTAGCACTTTTGGGGAAATTATGTCAGAACCCCTGATATAAAGTAAATATGTGCTTGGGGCTGGTGGGTGAGGGCAGGGTGGGTGGGACAAGTCTGTGCCCTCCAGAAACAATCAACTACTACTCTAACTGACCAACCCATTGAGTGTCTTCCTTCCTTTCAGACACCTGTTTCACAGAGCTTGAGTAAGAAGTCTAGTCACAAATGACTGCAGATATTCTCCCAGTTACATTTCCTTCCTGGCAAATAAAAGTTACACTAAGAAAAGTCAACCCCAAAAACACAGAATCAAAACACTTACTCCTACTTACTGACACAGGCCCCAAAATTAATAATTCAGTTCAGTGTACTCTATTAAATCACCTCCTTTAAGCTTTAAGGAAGCTGGTGGCTGCTCTCTCCCTCTCAGTAATAGAAGACAGAGACCACAAACAACTCCTGTTTTAAATCCACAGTTCCTCAGGCCTCTTTCAGCTCCTCCCCTTATCAGACACCTATTTCACAGAGGTTAAGTAACAGGTCTAGTCACAAATGTCTGCAGATATTCTCCCAGTTAGATTTCCTTCCTGACAAATAAAAGTTACACTAAGAAAAGTCAACCCCAAAAACACAGAATCAAAACACTGACTCCTACTTACTTACACAGGCCCCAAAATTAATAATTGAGTTCAGTGTACTCTATTGAATCACCTCGTTTAAGCTTTAAGGAAGCTGGTGGCTGCTCTCTCCCTCTCAGCAATAGCAGGAGACACAGAGGGAGGAGGATAGGGAGATGTATCAGGGGAAACAGTGAGAAGCAGTGAGAGCAGTGAGGAGTGCAAAGGTGCAAACTAATGAGAGACTAGCCCAGGCAGTAAAGAAGGGTACCAGAAATTTTTTTAGGTATGTATTTATTTATTTTATTTATTAAAGTCTTGGAATTACAACCCTTTGAGTCAGGGACTCATTTACAAAAGCTCCACGTCATACAGAGAATGAAGACAAGTACAGAGTATAACAAATACAGTGACTAACTACAGTGGCAATAATGCACAACACATACATACAGCAACACCAAAGGTGTGTATGGTTAAATCATATATTAGAATCAGATACATATTCAGCAGTGGAACTTTTGAACTTGTTGAGGAGTTATCTGCAATCACAGTTGGAGTTGGACATAATGTGGTCATGTAGCTCAGATTTAAAAGGCTCTAACCTGGGGATAGATAAGGTAGGACCTGGGATTGAGTTCATCCACAGTGAAGCCCTATAACGAAAGGACCTTTGGCCAGCACTGGTCATCACAAAAGGGATGCGAAAGGCAGTAGTGTCAGAGTGCCTTGTGGCCCGTCTTGACAAACTCATTTGGAGGAGCGAGAGACAGCCAGTGAGGCTAGACCCAGTTGGATTTTTTTGGCTAATAAGCAGGTCCGGTAGAATAAACGCCCCTGAAAGTTAAGCTATGATGAATGTTGGCAGAGGTCACAGATATGCGTGAGCCAACCGCAGCCTGTGGTCAGCCAGCAGGCTTTGTTGAGGGTGCATTTAATGCTGGACAGGGCAGTGTCAGAGGCGGCGCCATAGATGACTATGCCATAGTCTACCAGGGAAAGGATGGAGCTAGAAATGGCTAAACGGAGAGCGTCAGGAGGGAGACAGGGTCTATGTTTATACAGGAGACCAGTTCTGATGTTAATTGCAGAGCATGTCGACACTATACACTCATGGAAGGTTAAGGCCGAGTCAAGGATGACCCCTAGATATTTAAAACTGGTAACTGGTTCCAGCATGGTATTGTGGGAATTTTGTATAGATAGGATGGCCGTGTTGTGTTTATGTTGAGGGTGGGCGAATAGCATGACCATCATTTTTTTGTAGTTGAGGACAAGCTTATGGAAAGCAAACCATGATTCTATTTTTGAGAAGAAGCCCTGTAAGGATGTTCGGAGCTGGGTACGGTCTGGGTGCCGACTAAAGATCACAGCATAATCTGCATAAAGGAGAAGGTGCCCAGTGGAGGCCATACGGAGGGAGTTTAAGTATAGTGAGAAAAGAAGTGGGCCAAGGGTGTACCCTTGGGGAACACTAGACCGGACAGGAAGGTTTGTAGAAACAATGTTATTGATCTTCAATTGCTGGGTATGGCCACAGAGATAGTTGGAGAACCAGCCAGTGGTCTCTTGGGATATGCCAACAGAGATGAGGGAGTTTATGACCAAACTGTGATTGACTGCATCAAAAGCCTTGGAAAGATCAATATAGACAGATCCAGCCAAGGCTCCCTGGTCTAGGGCATCATGGATAAAGGAAGTAAACTCTAGGAGGGAAGTGGTTGTGCTGTGCCCTTTCCTGAAACCATGCTGTTGCTAACACAGTAAGTGCTGCGAGTCTAAATATTCAGTAAGTTGATCTGCAGCTATTTTTTCCAACGCTTCTGAGAGGGGCAGAAGTATGGAAATGGGCCTATAGTTACCACTAGAGGTACGGTCACCTTTTTTATGTACTGGAGTAATAACCACCCTTTTTCACAGTGAAGGGAACTGCCCTAGGCACAGCAACATATTGAGTATTTTTGTTAGGGGTGTTAGGACTGAGTCAAGGGTTAAGGAGAACAGTTTTGCATCAAGAGTCACCACTCTGCTTTGTTTTTCCAAGGAACATGGCAAGATATGTGCGGACAACACTAGGGGAGATTGTTTTGAAGTGAAAAGGTGGAGCTCAGGGGGTGGTTGGAACTGTACTGTAGATGCAGTGAAGAAGTCAGGGGGAAGATAGAACTGAGGTCAGAGAATGATGCATTGAAGGCATTTGCTATCTTGCTAGGCTCTTGGGTGGAAGCTCTGTTAATAATCAGCATGGAGGGTGGAGGGGAGGCAGACTTGCCACTAAGTTCCTTTATGTTTTCCCAGACCCTTTTCCCATTTCTCCAGGTGGCAGTAAGGTGGGCCTGATAATAAACCACCTTTGCCTGGCAGATAGCCCAGATGCATGAGTTTCGGGCAGCATGGTGCAGTTGGCAGTCAGAAGGGTGACCAGACTCAAAGGCACAGTACCACAGGTTATCATGGGCCTTCATTTGGTTGAGCAAGGACCAATTTACCCATGAGGAGAATTTAGTTTTTTCTATCTGCTTTACAAAGGGGGCAAAGATATCACAGGTGGTTTGGAAGGAGCTTATGAAAAAAGTCACAGCGGCGTCCACCGACTACTGGTGATTGAGTGGAGACCAGCTGAGGTTAAGTAGATGGTTGCAGAAATGTGCCAGGGACCCTTTCTTTAGCTGGTGATGCATGGAGATCCTCGGGGGGGGGCTTCCAGCTGTTAGTCCAGTGACACGTGCCTGGGGACTGATCACTGAGTGAGTCTGGGAGGACCTGGACATCCTGTATGCACTCAGGATGATTCATGAAGATGAGATCAGTGAGGGAACTAATGCCCCTAAGTTGGTTTACTCTAGTAGGGGCAAGCACCATTTGTGATAGATTTTGGGCTGCAGCTGCATCCTAAGACAGGACATCTGGTGGGAAAGCCAGTTTGTGTTAAAATCACAGAGGGCAACGATTTCTGAGTTTTTTGGGAGCTGAGTGATGATGTTTAAAATGGATGTGAAAGCATCATAGAAACATAGAAACATAGACTTTGACAGCAGATAAGGACCGCTAGGCCCATCTAGTCTGCCCATTTCCCTACCTACAGGATAGGATGCAGGTCCTAGTTAACCAATAGCCTATTTCTTCCTACCCCCCACAAGAATTGCCTTATGTCTGTCCCATGCATTCTTGAATTATCCCACAGTTTTAGACCCCACAACCTCCTCAGGAAGGCTGTTCCATGCATCCACTACCCTCTCTGTGAAATAATACTTCCTCACATTGCCCCTGAACCGCCCTCCTTCTATCTTTAAATTGTGTCCCCTTGTTCTTGCAAGTCTCTTTTTCTGAAAGATGCTACCCTCTTGGACTTTGTTGATTCCACTGAGGTACTTAAAAGTTTCTATCATGTCCCCCCTCTCCCTTCTTTCCTCAAGGGTATACATATTAAGCTCCTTTAGTCTCTCCTCATACGGCTTCTCTTGCAGACCCTGCACCATTTTAGTTGCCCTCCTCTGGACTGCCTCTATCCTGTCTATGTCCTTGTGGAGATGGGGTCTACAGAACTGGACACAGTAAAAAATAGACTCCAGATGGGGTCTCACCAACTGTCTGTACAGAGGGATAACAACTTCCTGTTTTCTGCTGATGATGCCTCTCCCTATACATCCCAGTATACCCCCAGCCCTCCCTACTGCCTTCTCACATTGCTTGCTAACCTTAAGGTCATCTGATATGATTACCCCCAGGTCCCTTTCCTTTTTTGTTGTTGTTACTACCTCCCCACCCATTGTGTATTCTTTCCCTGGGTTCTTGTTTCCCAGGTGCATTATTTTGCACTTCTTTGCATTGAATCCTAGCTGCCATAATTCTGACCATTCCTCCAACCTTGCCAAGTCCCTTTTCATCCTTTCCATGCCTCCTTGTGTATCAACCCTGTTGCAGATCTTTGTGTCATCTGCAAAAGGCATACTTTTCCTTCCAGTCCCTCTGCAATGTCACTGATGAAGACATTAAAAAGGACTGGACCCAATACTGAACCCTGCGGTACCCCACTAGTAACCCCCTTTCTTCAGAGTGGACTCCATTTACAATTACCTTCTGTGTCCTGTTGTCCAGCCAATGTTTTACCAGGCTACCACCCTGGGTCCCACTCCCAGGCTGGTTAATTTGACTATTAATCTTTTGTGTGGGACTGTGTCAAATGCCCTACTAAAGTCTAGGTAGGCCATGTCCACAGCCCTTCCCTGGTCTACTACTTTGGTCACCCAGTCAAAGAAATCTATTAGATTCGTCTGACATGACCTTCCTTCTGTGAACCCATGCTGCCTTGGGTCCTGTGCTCCACTGGCCTCTAGGTACTCAACTATTCTTTCCTTCAGAAGTGACTCCATCACTTTCCCTACCACAGAGGTCAGACTGACAGGTCTGTAGTTTCCTGCCTCTGTCTTGGTCCCACTTTTGCGAAGGGGAATCACATCCACCTTCCTCCAGTCCTCGGGTACCACCCCATCTTCCCATGATTTATTAAAAGAGTAGCCAGTGGTTTCACTAGTTCCTCCTTAATTCTTTTAGAATTCTGGGGTGAATTCCATCAGGACCCATTGCTTTGTCCACCTTCAGTTTTAGGAGTTCTTGCAGAACCCTTTCTTCTGTGAAAGGACTGGGATTGACCCCCTATCAAGAGTGCTTCTGTTACTTGGATTAGGCACTTCCCCCTCCTTTTTGTGAATACTGAGCAGAAATATTCATTCAGTATTCCTGCTTTTTCACTGTCCCCCTCTGCCCACCCATCGTTCATTCTATTCAGCCTCACTATCCCTCCCTTTGTCTTTCTATGCTCGCTGATGTACCTATAAAAGGTTTTATCCCCCTTCTTAACTGAGTAGGCTATCTTTTCCTCAGTTTGGGCCTTTGCTATTCTGACTTCCCTCCCTGCTTCCTTCTGCCTTAACTGGTACAGCTCTCTGTCCTGCTCCTTCTGTGTTTCCTTATACTTCTGGAATGCTATCTTTTTCTTCCTGACTTTCACAGCCACCTCTTTGAGAACCATAGTGTCTTTTTCTTTTTTTGATTTGTTTATTTGCTTCACACAGAGGCTTGTTGCCTCTGTGATGGCAGTTTGATAATTCCCATTGTTGCTCCACACCTCCTTCTAGCCTGTTTGCTAGTGCTTTTCTGAGGCACTCTCCCATCTTGCCAAAGTCAGCCCTCCTAAAGTCCAGTACCCTCACTTTTGTATGGCTTGACTCTGTAGCTGAGTTTAACGTGAACCACACTGTTTGATGGTCACTTGTCTCCAGATGGCAACCCACTTCTAGATCTGAGATCCACTCACTGCCCCCGTTTGAGAGTACGAGGTCTAAGATTGCTCCCTCACGAGTGGGTTCTGAAACTAGCTGTCTAATGCCTGCCACCTGTAGGGCATCAAGAATGGCCCTGCTCTTGGATGTGGCTGCAGCAAATGTGCTCCAGTTAACATCTGGCATATTCAGGTCTCCCATCAACAGTATCTCCCCTTTCTCTGCCATTCTAAGAATGCCTTCTATCATATCCTTGTCCATTCCTTCCCCCTGACATGGGGGTCTGTACACAACCCTGTGCGGATTGTGGTGCCCTTTCCAGTCTCCAGGTGACCCACAGTGCCTCCTCTCCTCCCTGTTTACGCTTTTGTTCAGTTGCTTTTATCCCTTCCTTTACATAGAGAGCTACTCCTCCCCCTCTTCTCCCCTGCCTGTCTCTCCTGTAGGTTATGTACCCTGGTATGTTAACATCCCAGTCATGGTTCTCTGTGTACCATGTTTTTGTGACTGCTATGATATCCAGGCATCCCTCTTCCATTAAGGCCATCAGCTTAATCCTTTTGGTTGTGAGGAGGCATGCATACTGACATTAGTTAGAGAGATTTACCTGAGTTACCAGCATCACCCCTAAGGGTGAGGGTCTGGGCACCCACTACAGGGTTCATTGTTGCAATTTTAATACCTTGCAGGTGGTCCCGAAGGTACAGTGCACTTCCTCCACCCCTCCTACCCAGTCTATCTGATCTGAACAATGTATAGCCCAGTAGGTAAACAGCCAAGTCTGGGATATTCTGAGACAAATGAACTTGGATCCATCCCAGCCAACCTCAAGGAAAAAATAATAATAGCACTAATCAGGAAGGGGCCAGAACCAATTTTGTGCTAAATAACTTGTATTTATTAAATTGGTAATAAAGGCCCACTCACCCATGTATATCAATACTTTATTTTTATTTCATATATAAAATATATTCAGATACAGTCCTAAAAACAAACGTTTTCGGAAAAAATCCTTCTTCAGTGTTCAAACTGCATCTGCATTATAATTACAGTCAATTAATTATTGTAAATATTAATTTCCATCAAAATAACTAACATAAATACATAGTGGTTTTATGCTCACCTGTATTCTGAGACAGCCATGTTTTGGTTACAGCTATGGTATCAGGGTTGTGGAGGCAGACCCATGCTTGGAGTGGGGCAAGTTTCTTTTGGAGACTACATGTTTATGGTGGCCAGCCATAGTCCTTTGGATTGCGTTGATAAGCATGGGGTGGGGACAGTGGGGCCAGGATTGGGGTGTATATTGCCTGCAAGTAGCAGGAGGATAATGGAGATCCTGGATAGGGCACTTTTTAGGATCTTCTTGTGATTACGCAGAGAAGGGACTGCATGGTGGGATGGCTCGTTGGTAAAATGAGAGCAGTCGAATCACAATATTTCTGGGCCATATAGAAAAGGGGCAACCATGGCTTCTGGGAGCAGGTGATTAGAGTGAGTGGGAGATGGTGGGGTGGGACATGGTGACTGAAGTAGGAGTAATCTCAGGGTGAGAAGCAGATGGGGTGTTTGGGGGCAGGAGGAGGGGTGGTGTGGGGTTGAATAGGAAGGGAAGGGTGGTGGTCATAGAGAGGAAGAGTTATCGAGAGGAGAATAAGCCACAACATCATTTGTGAGAGAGAGAGAGAGAGAGATTTAGTAATGTTGCTCAGCAGTTTGGGGGTGGTTTTAAATACAAATTCTATAGTTCTTTATGCTTATAAGTTTGGTAAAGACTGGTAAATTTACTGCTGCTGTGAGAGGAGAGGTAGGGCTAAAGGTATGAGCAGGTTTTTGAAATGTTTTGGTATTCTTAGATTTCACACACCGAGCAATGTGTTGGAAGACCAGGGGTGGGATTGTAAGATTAAAAAGGAGGGTGGGACTTTGCTGAGAGGGACCAAGAAAGGTAGACATCCTGATCAAATACTTTTTATTCAGTTTTCAGAGAGGAAGGAGAATAGGAGGGGCCACAGAAAAGTAACAAGATCATTGGAGGGAGGTGGGCACTAATTCATTGTCAGAGGAGAGTGTCCTGAGGGGATTCACTTATCTGACAGTGGAAGAAGTAGCTGAGCTAGATGTGGTACATACAAGGGTACTGAGAGAGCTCAGGGAGGTACTGGCTACACCTCTGACAGTCCTATTAACAGCTCACTGGAAACAGGAATTGTTCTGGAGTACTGGAGGAGGGCAGATGTAGTCCCACTACACAAAAGGGGTAGAAGGGAGGAGGCTGGCAGTTATAGGCCAGTCAGCCTGACTTCAGTGGTGGGAAAGTAAATGAAATCACTGCTGAAAGAAAGGATTGTGGAATATCTTGAGTCCAATGTGTTACAAGAACCAAGGCAGCATGGATTTGAGGGGGTGGGTCATGTCAAACTAATCTGATAGAGTTCTTGACAGTGTGATCAAGAACTAGATCAGGTTGGAACAGTGGATGTAGACGTCTTAGTTTTCAGTAAAGTGTTCAACACTGTTTCTCATAGCAGTGGCTGTAGCCTTCCAAGATTCCAGTAAGGTGTTCAACACCATTCCACATAGGTGACTAGTAAGCAAACAGGGTAGCTTAGGAGTGAGTCCAAAGGTAATAAACTGGGTAAGAAATTGGTTAAGTGAAAGGCAGAGGAGGGTGTTGGTAAATAAAATTCACTCAGAGGAAGGAAGGGTGACTAGCAGGGCGCCTCATGGATCAGTGCTTGGACCCATCCTCTTTAATGTCTTTGTAAGTGACATTGCAGAGGAATTGGAGGAGAGGGTCTGCCTCTCTGCAGATGACACCAAACTTTGCAATAGGGTGGACACTCCGTGGGGGGGGGGGGGCAGATGGAAAGGATGAATGGAGACCTGAGAAAACTAGAGGAGTGTTCAAGGGTATGGCTGCTGGGTTTAAATGCCAAGAAAAAGTGCAAAATAATGCACTTAGGGCACAGAAATCCAGGGACAGAGTTCAAAATGGGTTGAGTGGTACTGATGTCCACAAAGCAGGAAGGAGACCTGGGGGTGTTCATATTGGATAACCAAAAGGTGGCAAGGCAGTTGGGAGGGCAAGTAGGATGCTGGGGTGCATAGGGAGGGGTATCACTAGGAGAAAGTGGGAGGTGGTGTTGACTCTTTATAGATTGCTGGTAAGACCACACCTGGATTACTATGTCCAGTTCTGGAGACCACATCTCAGAAAGGGTACAGACAGAGTGGAGGCAGTCTAGAGAAGGGCAACAAAAATGGTGCAGGGTCTGCATCAGAAGCCATATGAAGAGAGATTAAAGGACCTAATTATGTACACATTGGAAGAGAGGAGAGAGGGGGGGCTGTGATAAAGATCTTTAAATACCCCATGGGGTTAAATAAGGTACAAGATAGACAAGTATTTTTCAGAGAAAAAGGTGCTGAAGAACAAAGGTGCATGATAAAAAGCTGGAGGGAGGTAGAGTCAGGAAAGATGTGAGGAAGTACTTCTTCACAGAAAGAGTGGTGGATTCCTGGAACAGACTTTCAGCAGAGGTGGTGGGGGCAAAAACAGTGGCGGGGTTCAAGAATGCATGGAAAAGGCATAAAGGAATCTTAGGGAAAGAGAAGGCAGGGTGAATGGGCTGGAGATCAAGTAGGATCTGTGGTGATAGTATAGGCAGGGAAAAATGGGCAGACTAGGTAGGCCAAGCAGTTCTTATCTGCCATCAGATTCTATGTTTCTATGTTTCTACTTGTATGTAGCACTGAAATTGTGCTATGAAGTCCACTAGATGACATTGCAGATAAGGACCGCTAGGCCCATCCAGTCTGCCCATATATCCTACCTGTATCAGCAGCCGCTGACCCTACTTGGTCATCAGCTTCAGCTTCTCCTTCCCACCTCTAGGGTTCCCTTATGCCTGTCCCATGCATGTTTAAATCCCACCACTGTACTCGCTCCTACCACTTCCTGGGGCAGGCTATTCCATGCATGCACCACCCTTTCTGTGAAAAAAAAACTTCTTCACATTACCCCTTATCCTGACCCCCTCCAATGTCATATTGTGCCCCTTGTTCTTGTACCTCTCCCATACCAAAAGATGTCTTCCATTATTACCACTGCAAGATTGTTCCAGGCATCTACCACCCTTTGTGTGAAGAAGTATTTTTGCCCATCTCTCCTAAATCTACCCCCCTCCAGCTTTATATGCCTATTGGCTAAGAAAATGTGTCTTAACCTCACATCCCCTGCAACTCATGCCTTAATGTTGCCCGCAGTCACTGCACATTTTACGTCCTCAAACCAACGTTTATCGTTCCTTTCTGCCATACCAACCAGACTCAACGTGCTTTTAACACCAGGGCCCCCCTGCTGCTAAACAATCTTCCCCGTGAAACTGCAGCTGAAAACAAGCTTGGCCCATTCAAACGTAAACTCCGCCAGCACCTCACTGACCTCAGCAGTTGTGACTGCCCTGCCTAGGCTTGCGACTTTGTTTCACCTCTCCCTCCTCTTCTCTCCTCCCTTGCTACCCTCCCCACTTCTCTCCGCCCCTCCATCCCCTGCTACTCCCCATCTCTCTCCCACCCCCTACCATTCCACCACCTCTCACCTCCCACTACCATTCCACCCTCTCCCTCCTCCTCCCTCCTGTCTCCTCCCTATCACCCTATCTCTTGTTGCTCCACCCCAGACTACCTAGCACTTATCTTTCTGCTCTTGCACTTATGACAATGTTAAATCCTTGACTGACTACCCCTCTTTTCCCCACCCCTCCCCCTCTTATCCCCCACCCCTTGCTCCACTTATGTCACCCCAGGATGGTTTTCATTTGTATCTATGTCTTGTTATATATACACCCGTATTGTTAATTGTGCATTGTTATTTGCCACTGTTTGCTACTGTGCTAGTCTATACACATGTACTGTCTTTTGCTACTAAGTTAGCCTCCTGACCTGCATTGTATCTTACCTCTGCTTGCTTCTATGTTAACCTCCTGACCTTGTATTGTATCTTATAACTGTTTTGCTTGCACCCATTGCTGATGCAGAACCTTTGTAAAAAAAAAACCTTGGTTCAAAGGTATTTGTAATCCTAGTAATAAATAAATAAATACAAAATAAATCCTGGTCCCTAGTTCTGGGGCACCCTTTCCCTGAAAAATTCCCCTCACTTGTACCTTATTCACACCTGTGAAGTACTTAAAGGTTTTGATCATACCCCTACCCCCTCCACCTCCTCCCAGGGGTACATGTTTAATTCCTTCAGCCTCTCCCCATAGGGCATTTGATGTAGATCCTGTACCATTGGAAAGCCTCCATCCTGTCTATGTCATTCCTGAGATGTTGCCTCCAAAATTGGACACAGTAGTCCAGATGGGGCTACAGTTGGTAGCTTCCCCCCTGCTGCCACTCATATTAGAGGGACCATGTCAGCTCTTCACCAGCCCTCTAGGGCCACACCTGTTTCCCAGTGAGCTGTTGAACAAGATTGTCAGTGGTGCAGCTAGCATCTCCTTCAGTTCTTTCAAGACCCTTGGGTGTATCCCATCTGGTCCCATAACCTTGTCTATTCTTTCGAGCTGCAGAATTCCTTCAGGATTCTTTCCTATGAAAATGGACTTTTGTCCACACCCATTCTGCTCTGTTCCTGTTAGTCCCTGATAGTCCACCCCCACCCCCACCCCACTGTGAAGACTGAGGAGTACTGTAGTACCTCTTCAGTATGGCAACTGTCTCTTGGTCCTCTTCTGTGCAGTTTTCCCCTTCCACCCTCCTCATCTTCATTATCCCTCCCCTTGCTTTCCTCTTCTCACTTGCTGTACGTATCTGAAGAAAGTCTCATCCCCTTTAGTGACTCCTTTGGCTAACCATTTCTCTGCCTGCCCATTTACTCCCTTCACTGCTTTTTCTGCTGCCTTCTGTTTTACTTGGTATACCTCCTTGTCCTCCTCCCTCTTTTATGTCCTTACACCTTCTGAATGCCACCTATTTTCTTCACCACCTTGACTACTTCCTTAGAGAACAATAACTTTTTATTTTCCTTCTGCTTTTGCTCATTTCCTTCATGCGGAGTTTTTTTCTTTAATTATACCCTCCCTAATTTTTTGCCACTGTGTCTCTACCCCTCACTGGCAACCTCCCCCTCCCCATGAGGCCATTCCTGAGGCAGTCTCCCATTTCTTTAAATTCTGCTCTCCTAAAGTCCATGTGGTTAGTCTCTGTTTCTGTCCCCCAGGACACATGTTAAAACAAGCGGAGTACTGTATGTCTTTCCTGGTGAAATGTTTGAAGCAAATAAATAACAGTAAATGTTAAACCACATTGTACAGTGATCACAGGTACCCAGTAGACTGCCCACTGTGACATCTGCAATGCTGCTCCGGTTTGCAAGCAGCAGGTCTGCCACTGCCTCATTTATTCATTTTAAGGCCTGGCCAGACTGCCAGCTGTGATGCAATGTTGTACTTTTGGAAATGACCAAATTAACTTTTAGAGAAACCTGTTTTATTGTGTGCACTGTCATTTTGTAACTGAACGGCAAAAGTCTGCACTTTGGATCAGTAGTGGATGAAACTTGCCAAGTCCCCCACTAAGCTGTACTTAAACCATGGATGCCCTGAATGTCCATTAGATGCATGGATTTTGTTTTGTGGCCTTGTGGCTGCAAACCCCCACTCTGCTGATAAATTGCAGCCACACAGCTGCTCCCATGGCATCCTGGCTCCCTCCAGCTGCTGGCTTGGCAGTTTTCTTGCTGTTTGTTTTCCGCTGTGTGCCACTGTCCTTCTGCCCTGCCACAGCTGTCTGCTCTCTTTGTTTCTTTCAGCTTCCTTGTTTTCCTGGCTGCTTTCCATCGTTAATCTCCTTATGTGCCCGTTGACCTGTGTTTTTATCTGCACTGCTGCATTTTGCCTACTTATTCCTTAATGATCTGACATACACCTTTCCGGTGTTTTTCGGCTTTCCCTTGTGGTTCCTGCATTCTGTTTGCATTTTGTTGCTGCTAGTCATCCACTAGCTTGCTTCCGATGATCAGTGCTTCTTCTGCTGTTTGCCTGTCTTTTAAAGAAACAGTACTACTTAATCAGGAAGTGATCAGTTTCCAGCTTTTGTAGCGCCACAGTAAATATGATGGCTGCCTATCTAGTACTGCTGCTTTCAGCATAGCGGGTGGCAGAAATGTGAACAAAAACAAAGGAAAAATGAGCACATTACATGGTGATAGTACAATGCCGGCGAGAAAGATTACCAGGTACATGCTCAACAGAGCACAGATAATAAACTGTTGAAAAAGCGCAGATTTCTTTATCTTGCACTGCTGCTTTAAGTGATTCTCTTTTTAGCAGTCTGCCTTCATCCAGCCTGTCATACATACTGCAACTGATTCAGATTTGAGGCACTATTATATTTTATTTGATTGCCCAATCACTGTTATCCATCATTTGCCTTGACTCTGTGACAGCCTGCCATAATCATGGGTTGGATTGGCCTGTATCAGAGTTGTTGTTTCAGGAAGTTCACCCTTCTGTCATTCTTGCTACTGCTTGCCTCTGGCTCTGACTCCTGCACTCATCCAGCAGATGTTTACTGCATTATTTCATGTGTGTCCACCTGCTGTCTTGTTCCTGCCCTGTGTGGTTATCCTATATCCTGCCTTAGTTTCACCATACTCTCCCTGAGTCCACCTGGTCTTCTAGAGCAGGAGGCCTGACTTGCAGCTGAAGCCAGTAAAGCTCCCTCCTGTGGGGTGGGGACCTCTCTGAGTGGTGATCTCATTTGCTGTGCAGATTGACTTGGCGGTGCCTCTTGTTGTCCAACCCCCCCCCCACCAGAATCTTGAGAGTAGGGTTCTCCCCATGGGGGCTCCTTTAGCAATGCAGAATAACTTGACAGCACCTCCAGGTGATGCACCTTTGGCTTCTCTGATTCCCAATGGAGACATCTCATGGATGGCTATTTGGTCATACATATCAGCTTGGTGACATCTCTTAAAACAATCATCCCTCTATTTGCCAACAATTTGTATGGCCGCTCTCTCTCTCTCTCTCTGTTCCCTTTCTCCTTAGTTCCCATTCTAGAATGGTCTCTTCCATGGTTCTGGCTGGGTGACCTCTGATCAATATATACACTACTTTCTTCAGTTCATGCCTTCTGGGAGGGGCTGCTGTTCAAGAGAGGAGAGAGACTCTTTAGTCTTAGCTGAACACTTGTCAGCACCACACAATATTTTCACATTAGAGAGATAGCATGAGAGTCCTTCCTCTAAAGTTTTGACCTGCATTGGGTATCTAAATTGTAGAAACCATAGCAATCACTTATACCACCCCTAACTTAAAGAGATGGTGACCTAGAAGTTGGTCCCAGAGAGGTTTCCTTCATAAGGAATTTTTTTTCCTCTCCTCCATGCTGAAGGTCACAATAGTTAGTTCTACTGAGAGCTTGAAATTAACCATTGTCTGTTTTCATTTTTATCCCATTTCAGAGTTCTAGTAATAGAACAAGTGAATGGAATTACAGCTACATATCTTCTCTATTACACATATTTTTCTCCTGTAGGACTGAAGGGTAAGACTTGATTTTAACGTTCATTGTTAATAAGGTTTAATGCTGTTAAGACCCTATTACTCTGATTTTATCAATGGAATTTGCCAGGCTGTTAGTATTCTATATACTGTTGCTGTTATCACCTCTATTTCTTAATCCTTAGCTTCCACTGCACAGTTAATGCTACGGTAGTGAATGAAACAGTGTTGAACTTTTCTATTTGAAAATATGGGCCAATAATGTTGTAGCACTATTAACCTTAGTCTAATTTCTATTAATTTACTTAACATATTAAAATTAGTCTCCTGAAGCCATAAGGAGATTTTATTTAGCTCAATGTAACAGACTTGTCTTACTTCCTTAAAAGAGCACATCCTCTGAAACAATTTGCAGTAATCTTCAAAGTCAATTTACAGGCTCAGGACTTCAAAAATTCCCCTTCTTCACACTGAAAGGTCATTTCACAGAACATTTAAAGAGTGGGCGTTTGCAGTAAAAAAAATAGAGAAAGAAAGACAATCACTGCATTTAATTTTCTGTTCCACATCTAGAACAAAGTGGGTCACACCTGCTCACCAATTTTAGCATATCAGCAATATTTCTTGGGAGAGATTAGAGATTAGTCTTTTGATCATCTGAAATACATTTTTATCTAGACAGCCAGATAATTCACATTCATAACTTTCAGCTTCAGAATGAAAATGTGAGTTGATGCCTTCTTGGAAAAACTACTATTTTCCCTTTTTCCAATAAAGAGATCCATGCTTTTCAACTTTAATTTTACTGCTGAGGTGTTGACGGGGACATAATCTAGGCCAGAAAACAGAGCAGTATCTACAAACTCCAGAAAAATAAATTAAAATTAATAACATTTATTGAGATATAATCAAGCTGTTACAAAGTCTTTTGCTAAAAAATAACACTAGTAAATTAGTGTCAGTCTTGCACAGTTATAACGTTTGTCAAATGTCCCTACTTTTAAGCAAATAAAAACCATTGGAGGTTAATTCTGTGATAATTAAAATTTGCAGACTGGTTATTCAATGACTATGTCGTGTGCTGAAGAATTATCCCAAACTGAAACACTATTTATTTTATTTCAAGTTTCACCCTGGAGAACACATGGAACATGAAGCTCATTCTCCTGTGCAACCTGAGGGAGAGGAGGGATACAGAGACAGAATAACAGAAACAAAGGGTTAAAAGACATAAACAAAAGTATATTTACAGACACATCTGGTACAATACAGCATAGAATAGCAAAAGATAAATAGAAATATAAAATTTGTTGGCAGAAAAAGACCATCAGTCCTTCAAGTCTGCCCAGACCCTGCCTATTCCATGTCAGGCTGATACAGGCTGGGAATAGGATGAGCATCCTAATAGAGGTCCTACCACATTACCTGCCTGATCCCCCTTGTAGGGTCAGACCGGGGTGTAGGGGGAGTCCATCTGGAAATTGAATATATGGACCCACATGGAAAATCAGTCAAAGAGACCCAAGGCAACACTCTCATATCAGTCTCTTACTTAAATCTGATTCACTTGTTGTGTGTTGTCATCTTACATTTATCTGCAGGACCCAAAATTCTCCATTTAATTAGAAAAATGGCTGATAAATGCTAAGATTTTCAGAGTTCAAAAAGGTTTACTGTTATCCAACACGGAGGGTTAACCTGGATATTTACAGGTACACTGGTGTGCCAGTCCCCGCTCCCCTGCATGTGCTTTCAACAAACTCCTGCACCTATTTGACCCTTTATTTATTTATTTATTTATTTATTTATTTAGCAAGTCTAGGATTACAAATACCTTTGAGCCTTGACTCTTTTACAAAGGTTCCACGTCAGAGAAATACAAATTATGGGGAACATCAAGACAGGCATTACAACAATGTGGACATTGCAAACAGGATAGAGAGTATTACAATTCAAGGGTAGCATTGCAACAAGGCAGCCAGTGGCATTTGTCAGAGAAAATAGACAACAGATAAGAAGTGCCAGAGTCATAGGGAGAGGGAAGGTGGGGGAGGAATGTAGGAAGGGTGGGGAGAGGGTGAAAAGTGCAGCATTGGGTATACCAAGATGTGAGGGTAGAATCCAGTGAGGAGGGGGGGGCAACTAGAGCAGAAAGGGAAGTGGAGAAACAAGGTTAAGTTGGGCAGTCACAGGAGCTGTTGGTAGTGAGATAGTCCCGGAGCCTAGTTTTAAACATACCAATTGTTGGGGCAGAGGAAATGGTTGGGCTGAGGCCATTGAACCAGAGTGGTGCTCGATAAGCAAAAGAGCATTGTCCTTGTGAAGTGTGACAGTGGGGGACTTTCAGTAGCTGTAGCATGGCTCTCCTAAGGCACCTTTTGTTAATTCGGTGTTGTAACAGAGTTGAGACCCCAGAACACCCTCTCTGTCTTGAATCCAGTAACCATCTCTGTGTTGACCACATCACGTGTCAAGCAATTCCCCTCACCCATCTATGAGCATGAATGACCCAGTTTATGCTGAAAACCTCAAATTTTGAAGTCAAATATGTGAAGAGCAATCTGATTTATTTTATACTAACCCAAGAGTAGATCTCAACCAGTTACTAGTAAGAGCCACTCAGTGGGATGAGTGCCTGTCAGTGGCAGAACTAGAGGGGGAGCTGGGGGGCAGTCACCCCTGCTGGCTGATCCAGTGTGAGTACTTGCACCCTGCCACCATCTTTATTCACTGTTTAGTGCCCATTGTGGAGCCCGTGATTGACTGAATGCCCCCCCCCCCCAAATGCTCCCAAGCCTGGCTCAGCCACTGGTGCCTGTGATGACAATGATCATGTACTGTAAGAAAAAGTCCCGACACTCCTTCTTCAGACACAATACAACAGTCGGATATACTCAGTTTATCTTTTATTGTGGAAAACAGTCTCAGAACAAACACATACAAACAAAAACCAGCCATCTTATAGCAGGTAGTCTCCTAACGTTTCACCAATAGGCTTTTTCAAAGGAAGGAAGTTGTTCATCATGAGAATTTGTATTTAATAGTGTCCATTGTGGCACCAAAAATACTGAACACACATGCATACTAGCTGCCGCATCATGGAATGCATAGTCTGGAAACAGAAATCATGTACTGGATACTTTACTGGTTTTATGTTTTATGACACCTCCCTTTCATATTTCATGTAATTCAGTTGGACCCCAAAGGACTTTACAGTCCCTTTCCTTTTTTCCCTGCACACCAGCTGGCCTTCTTTCTGATGACTGCCCTCCCCCACCCATCCCATCACCTTGCTGTCTCTGGGACTTGTCTCTGGCCTTTGCATAAATCCACACAGCTTTCTCCATGTGGTAGGGCCACACAAGTTTACCCCAGTTTCCTCTCTGGAAGCCTCATGAGGTTGATCCCACCCTGAGCCCAGTCGATGGTGTGGGGCCTGCAGAGGGCAATCCACTTCATCCTGCCACAGCCAGTGATATTTTCTCTTTTTCTTCTCCGCAGAATGCTCTGTGGAGTGGGTGGCATGATGCTGCATGCAGGGCATGTTGACATCTTCCACAGGTAATGTCCTCCCACCTCTTAGCTGCTCCACTCACACCACCACCTATGGACACCTAGATGGTGGTGTTGTAGCAGAGCATGCTATTCTCCTTTTCTGGAAGAGAAGAGTGCCCTCTGGTATGTTCAGTTCTCCTCCCCCCCCCCCCCCCCCCAGCTGGCCCCAATGACTCAGGCTTGCTACTAAACCCAGGTCACTGGGTCATGAGCAGTAGCATTACTGCCAGGGTGGCTACAGTCCCTTTTCTTGGTACTACAGTTGAATAGTTGGCTGAACCAGTGGGCATAGTATCTAGTTACATATAGTCCCAATCCTAAAACTTCTTCCTATTTTAATAGCTTGGGCAAACTCCCTCACTTGCCCTTAAGTATTTTCCAAGGTTCGGGATTCTAAAAACGGTGCTTGGTTCTGGTTCTGTTTGCCCGCTTACTGAACAACAGCTCTGATCATCTCTATTTACCCCATTGCTGAGCAACAGTTCTGACTTTCTTAAGTTATCCTATGGGCATTTCACATATTTTACAGGGCATACCAAAGCCTTAAGTATTGCCACTGGTAAGCTTACAACAGCAAGGCTTACCATGCACACCTCTAATGGCTCTTGCATTTGCACAACTTAATGATTGGAACTGTCACTTCCAATGATCTAAGACTCCCACCCCTAGTTGCAACCTAATTCCCATGATTCCCAAGTGGTGCTGAGCATAGTTATATGTGTGTCAGAGAGTGACCCATCAAAAACACACACTATGCGGTAATCAGTCCACTTGGTCATGGAAGCCTGAACTTGCTACCCAGTTTCAGATGCACAAATTGTCCCATGGGATGGATGGTCCAAGGTGAAGTCCTAGAGGAATCCTACTGAAGGACAGCAGGATGTGGATGGTACGTGGAGTGAAAATGCTAAATCCTAAAAGAAATAAAATGATAAAAATATAAATTCAAAATACAGCCTTTAGTCCAACTGAATACAGGAATTATCCATATTTCCTGAGATCTGTAACAAAACAATTACATTATTCACAATAAATTTCATTTCATGCCACTTAGTCAGGGGTTGTCAATACTACATTTAATAGGTTGCCATACTAATTTCACTATTATTCAAGTCATTTTCAAAATATATTTTATAAATAAGAGTGCTTCATATTCTGACTGTAAGTAAACACTTCCTGCTGCTTCTTTTCTGTTTATGTAAGCACTCACATAGGATGGGATGGGGTTTATTCTGGATAAACATATGCTTAGGGGCATGGTGAGGCATGAAGCCACCGGCCAAGTGCCTTACTACCCCTAGAATTGTGTTTATCCAGACAAAACCACATTCCGGAGTGTGTTATTGCACTTATAAACTAGATATATGTTGAGCAATATTATAATTGTTACAAAAATTTGAAAATATTAAAAGCTGTTCTTTTTTGAAGCAAAATAGTCCCTCTGCTCCACCCACTGTTTGTTGTGACTCTGTTTTCTCCCACATGTGCCTCTTTCTTTAATTGACACCCAGTTTTGTCTCCCCGTCACTTTCTGGACTGATTGTCTACTTATTTTGACATTGTGTTCTCTCGTACCTGCCTCTACCTATCATTCAAAGACCGACTGCAGCAGATTTCCTTGTGATCTTGCCAGCAGCATGCTTTAATCTGTGGTTGCATCGTCTGTGAACTTGCAGGCAGTCTCACTGTCTGGCATGTATTGAGAACGAGAGACCACTGCTGAGTCAGGTGAGGAATGCGAGTCCAGAAAACGAGAGGATAACATTCCTCCTCAGTTGGTTGGGCACAGGGCTGCAGGCTGAGTGCATCCAACACCTGATGTGTGACATTATCCCAGCACAACACACACCTTGAAGTGCATTATTCCTATTATACAATTGCTCTCTTTTATAAAGAAAGGAAAAAAGATACAAAATACAGTTATAAAATGTATTTTGTGTTTGTTTTGTATGGGAAAGTATACAGTTTACAAAATAAGTTCTGTTCTTCTTCTTTTGGCCAGTAGGTGGTGTAGCATTTCTATATGTCAGTGTCTATCCCCCCCCCCCACTGTGTCTCTATTCTCTGTATCTCTCTTTTTTTTTTTTTGTTTCTCCCTATTCACCTCTGGTTTGCCTCAAGCTTAATTCAGCCAGTCCGGCTGCCTGCACTGGGACCAGGTAAATGCTTTCAATTTAGAAAGCTGTTGTAGCAGCAAGAAGCCATGACTGCAAAACAGAGATGATCAGCTGATTAACTTGCTGGGACCGAGAGACTTCTCCTATTTCACATTGGAATTGTAAGTCACTTCTTCCCATTGATCATTTTTATGTTTGCTTGTGTACATACACACTGTGCAGGCACAAGAAACATCTTGGGAAAGTATGACATTTTAGAGGTGTGTGAGTTTCTGCCCAATGCATTTGATGCTTCATGGGGCTCGTCCCTCAGGCACCAATGAATCGGTGAACTGTCTATGACAGCAGTTTGAGAGAGGTGATCTTCACTAGAAAGAAAAGTGCCGCTCCAATCAGGGATGGTTATGAGTTAACAGTTTATGGGTCTTGTCCCTCAGGCACCAATGAACCAGCGAGCTGTCTATGATAGCGGTTTGAGAGAGAGGACCACACTTCAAAGAAATCTGCCGCTGCAATGAGGGACAGTTTCTTCATTGCAGCAGACCCTTCCCTCACCCTTGCAACCAGACACACAGACATGCCATCTGTCTGTTGGCAGTAGCTGACAAGACTCTGACCATGCACATTACAGTGCACAGTAATGCACATGGCCGGAGTTATGGTTCTTATTGGCTTCTACCACCAAGCACCTTGTTTACTCGTGCCTTTCCTTGTGAACCATTTCAATAAATAAATAAATGAGCTGCAGCATGGCTTTCCACATTGGCGACTTGTGCCGCCTGCCACACGCTCCCCAGAAAGCCAATATCTGGGTGCCAAATCCCCGTGTAGGCATGTATCCACCCCCATTAATGTGACACACTGGGTGCCCACACCAGTGTGCCAAAATAATTTTTTATTTATGTTTCTGACACCAGGATGCCCATTCCCGGTGTCAGATGACCCCCTCCACCTGCCTGAATACTTCAAGTGCCATCATTGGGGTGCCCAATCCCTGTGTCAGCATGCCCCCTCATACACACACATACATATACACACTATTGTGGCACACTGGGAGCCCACCCCAGTGTGCCTAAATATTTTTGGTAACCTATAAAATAAAGAAAAATGTCCCCAAAGTCTTTTTTCCCCTGCAAAAAGGAAAAAAACTTATTGTCTACCTATTCCCACTTCCCCATCCCTCCCTCCCTCTGCGACCCATCTCCCCTTACCCCCCTTACCCCATACTTACCTCTGGAGGTAGAGAACAGCAATCTTCTATGGACCAGAACACATCTGCACTCTTCAAAGCTGACCGGCAAACTGAAGAAATGATGGTAAGCTGTATTATAGGAGTCAGTGTGGGGGGGTTCAACTTAGGCTGATATCCCTGCCACTTTTAGGAATTTTTGCCCAGATTTTCAACATGGGGTTCTTCGGACCCCACCCCATGAACACTGTCACTGTCATTTGGTGGTTGCTGCACAGAATCACCTTTTGGGACTGATTAGTGAAATGGCAGTGTCACTGTTCATGAGATGGGTTCCCAAAAAACCCACGTTGCAAATTTGGTGAAAAAATTCCAAACAATGACTGCGTTATGAGCGTGCATTGCACAGTTTATACACTCGCATGTAACTTCGCCGATTTTTAATATTTTCACTCCAGATTTTCAACATTGCCATTTTTTCACACCTCCTTATGAACAGTACAGCTGTCATTTTTCACATCCTGCCCAAAATGAGTATTACACCTGTGGCAAAGAATGTCACAGTTACTGTGGAAAATCATCTTTTGGGACAGATTAATACAATCACAGTGGCACTGTTCATGGGGGTAGGGGGGTCATAAAATGCCCATGTTGAAAATTTGGTGAAAAAATTATAAAAAATTATTGCGTTACAGGTATGGGTTGTGCAGTTTCTACGCATGCTCGTAACTTTACCAATTTTTCCTATTTTCATTCCAGATTTTCAACATTGCCATTTTTTCACACCTCCTCACGAACAGTACAGCTGTCATTTTTCACATCCTGCCCAAAATATGTTTTTGCACTTGTGGCATTTATTGGCACAGTCAATGTGTGAATTCTTCTTTTGGGATTGAGTAACAAAATGATAGTGCAACTGTTCATGAGGTGGGGGTTCCAAAAACCCATGTTGAAAATTTGGAGCTAAAATACCAACATATTCCTGGGGCATTAGGGTTTCTAACTGTCATGCCCCACCCTGTAGAGACTGACAGGCAGCGGGGGTGTGACTTGGAGTCATAGGCCATAATGCTAATGAAATTCCACCTCCACCCCACCCTGCAGCCAGTGACAGGCATTGAGGTGTGCTTTGGTGTCTTCAGCCCCAACGTTCACCCAGTTCTCCTGCACTGCACCCATCTCAGCTTATTTCCTTATTGAATGGGGTAAGCGTAAGGGCTGAAGACCCCAAGGCACACTGCAACACCTATCTGTGTCTGCAGGGTGGAGTTAGGTGGAATGGCATGAGTGTTATGGCTGATAACGCGAAGGCACACCCCAAATGCCTGTCAGTCTCTGTAGGGGGGGTGGGGGGTTGGTGTTAGTTTAATACTTCACTGCCATTCCTATTATGCATCTCTTTAAGTCCTGCACTACCAATGCCAATATCAACAAGCAAGCATTCATCATTGACAAATGTTTATTTTGGCTGCAGTGGGCAGAGCTCTGCAGACATCTTGCTTCAAAAAGGGGCTCATAATTACTTTAAAGCATCCCCCCCCGAATAACATGTGAGAGTTGCAGCACAGTTTCCTATGCAAGATAAGTACCCCAGATAACAAAATCCCATCCCAAGAAACAAGAAAAAAACAAAGTGTGCTTCCTTTGCAGTTGCAACACCTCTCCTACTTTTCCAGAATCACATATCAGTAATTAGTCCAGAATTCCTTTACATAACATTTCAGTTTTGCCTGGAGGTGGCAAGGGTTAACAGTGCTGTGCTCAATCAGTCACTGCCATGTTGTTTCTTTCTAGGTTTTAAATTTCACACACACACGCACACACACACACACACACACACACACACATGCCCAAACACACACCACTGTGTTTTAGTTTTGCTTTGCTGCCATTTATTTATTTATTTGTTTATTTATTTAGTTATTAGCTCATTGGTTTGCAGACCTTTGAGTCAAAGACTCATTTACAAAGGCACCTCGTCAAGAGAGCAATACATCACAACAAACAAAACAGTACAGTACATAACGCTTAGATTAAAAAAGCAATCAGTGTTACATGAATTCACTGGTGGTACAAGCTTGGTAATAAGTAGATCACAGTAGTTATAATATAGGTACACGAGTACCACATCTGGTACTGACATAGCCCATCATTCCTTTATATTCCAGTTCTATCTACTTGTTCTCCTAGTTTTACATAGAATATTATCTGGAAAGGACAGTGAGAAACCACCACTGCATGTGACATTTCACCTCCTGTTACAGGGAGCAGCTTCTCCTGCATGCTATCCAGGAGTGTTTCCTGGCACAGGGAGTCACAGAGCCAACTAGGGAAGGGGCCATACTAGACCTAGTGCTGTCAGGTGGAGAGCAGGTCCAGGAGGTAGAAGTAAGAGATCTCCTTACAGGCAGTGACCACTGCACAGTGTGGTTTTACATCACCATGGAAAAGGAAGTAGCTAAGTCCAAAATTAGAATAGTGGACTGCAAGAAGATGGATTTCAATAAAATGGGTAACATACTAGAGGAACATCTGGCCAAGCTCAGACCGGAGATGGATGTGGATCAAAAATGATCCGTCATTAAGAAGAGATTAGTTGAGGCCATGGATGCATGTGCGAAAGCTCATAAAAAGAACTCCAGGACCAAGAGACCTAGCTTGTTTAGCAGGAAGGTGGCAGGTAAGATGAAGGAAAAGAGGGCTGCCATCCTGAGGTACAAGTGTACCCTGAGGGAGGAAGACAGAGAGGTTTACACAGTGAAAGCTAAAGAGGCAGGGAAAGAGGTCTGGGCAGCCTAGGCTGTGAATGAACTTGACTGTCACAGGAGTTTAAGGAAGGGGAAAAGGACTTCTCCCATTACATTAAGGAGAGAAGATCCAGAAGGGATGGGATTGTAAGAATAAAGAGGGAGAGGGTGAGCAGAAAAGGGTGAGGATCAGGTGGAGGCACTAAATGAGTACTTTTGCTCTGTCTTTACTAGGGAACAGGATGGGCCCATGCCACAGGGGATAATTGGGGGTTGCCTTACAGGTGGGGAGGGATATAATGGAGAGACTGGGGATGGCAGGGTCTTAAGGAGACTGAGGAACCTGTGGTGGACAAGGCTGCTGGCCCAGATGGAGTACATCAGAGGGTCATGAGAGAGCTGGTGGAGGTACTAGCTGTCCCTCTGATGGACCTGTTTAACACCTCACTGGAAAAGGGGAGCGTGTTGCAGGACTGGAGGACAGCACATGTGGTACCACTCCACAAGAATGGTCCCAGGGATGAGCTGGGTAACTGCAGGCTGGTCAGCCTAACCTCTATAGTGGGAAAGTTGATGGAGACCATTCTTAAGGAAAGGCTGGTGTCCTTGTTGAGGTAAATGGTCTCCAGAATAGCAGGTAGCATGAGTTTGTCATAGGGCGATCCTGTCAAACAAACATGATAGACTTCTTTGGCTGGGTTACAAGGTCACTGGACAAGGGGCAGATGGTGGACATTCTGTACCTGGACTTCAGTAAGGCATTTGATTTAGTGCAACATCGCAGGCTGATCAGCAAACTGAGGACCTGGGATTAGGGGACAAACTGCTAGGGTGGGTCGAGAGCTGGCTACAGGACAGGAACCAGAGAGTGGTGGTAAGGGAAAACTAGCCAGACCTAGGCCTGTAACCAGTGGGGTCTCACAGGGCTCAGTACTTGGACCTGTACTGTTCAACATCTTTACTGGTGACATAGCATAGGGCATCAAAAAGTAAGATCTGCCTTTTTGCAGGTACCAAGCTCTGTGGGATGGTGGACACAGTGGATGGGTGACAAGAATTAAACAAAGATCTGGCTATTCTAGAGAAATTGTCTGGTATCTGGCAGTTAGGATTCAATGCCAAGAAATGCAAGGTCATGCACCTGGGAGCCAGGAATCCAGTGGCCAGCTACTGGCTGGGAGGAGTACAGGTGACCATCTCAGAGGAGGAAAAGGACCTTGGAATGTTTGGTCAGGGGTGACATGAAGCACTCTAAGCAGTGATATACAGCAGCAGCCAAAGCAAATAAAATGCTGGATTGCATTGCCAGAAGAGTTACAGTACCTCTAGAAGGGACGGAGTTATTCTGCCACTGTATAGGTCTCTGGTGAGACCACAGCTAGATTACTGTGTACAGTTCTTGTGCCCTTATCTGATGAAGGATGTCAGTCTACTGGAGGGGGTCCAGTGGAGGGCAACCAAGATGATCCAGGGCATAGGGGACAAAACATATGAGGAGAGGCTGAGGGAGCTCAACATGTACTCCCTGGAGGACAGAAGGGAGAGGGGGGACATGATAGAAACCTTCAAGTATCTTAAAGATATAAATGGTTCAATCAGAGGGTTTATTCAAGCTAAGAAACAAGAAAACTACAAGGGGGCATAGCCAGAGGCTGGTGGAAGGTAGATTTAAGAAGGAAATGAGGAGACACTTTTCACTGAAAGGGTAGTGACGAGGTGGAATGAGTTGCTGGAGGAAGTGGTAGCAGCTAATATAGTAGTCAGTTTCAAAGGGGGGATGGGACAGAGTGAAAAATAAAATTATAATGGGAGGAATCAGTACTGGAAAGGGGGAGTGTATGGGGGGAGTTGGGTGACTCCAAGATGAGTTGGGGGGTAGCTCCAGGGACCTAAACTGAGCAGCACACTCAAGCACACTTAATAGATCATTATGGCCTGTTTCTGCTGGCAATTTTGTATGTTTGTATGTTCACGGAAATAGGCAGCTAAGAGCATGCCTGAGAACTGAGAAGGACAGCAAGAGAGAAATTGTGATGCAGCACATAGTGGCATGATTGGTTGTTCGGCATCTGGAGCTGGGAGAAATGAGAGCTACACATTCATTCTTGTGGAAAGCCCCACCTATCTACATTTCTGCTTAGATTACTGGCCAGTTTTATGTTTGTTGAGCAGAGGAGTGTGAAGCTGATGATGGATTTCACATGGGGTGAGGGGGTGATTTGTTTTCCTCATTGGTGTGGTCATGTGTGCCAGGCCTTGATATAGTGATGTGCTGGGATATTGGACAAGGAGGCCACTGACCAATCAGAAACCTGGAAAGCCTTTCTGCTATTGTGTAATATTCATTTACTCACATCTCCATGCAAAGATAACGAGTGCCATATTTACTTATTGAACAGTAGCCACACCACTAAGCCATCTTTACCAATCAAATCTATATTATCCATAGTTAAATAAACCTTATAGGAGCTCTTAAATCTTTATATGTTACAACGTATTACACCACTTAAACATTTTGGGCTCAATTTTCAAAGAGTGATGCAGGGCTGGCATCAAACCCCACATCAAAGCCGTTGTTGGGCAGAGGCTGTGCCAAATTCCTTTGAAGTAACTGCACCTGATTGTAGTACATCAGCAGAGTTGTGAGAGTTTCCCCATTTAAGGCTGCTTGTGCCAAATATAGTGAGGCTCAATAGAATGAACGGTGGGTGGGCAGAGGGGGGCAGTGAAAAAGCAGGAATACTGAATGAATATTTCTGCTCAGTATTCACAAAAGAGGAGGGGGAAGTGCCTATTCCAATTAACAGATGCACTCTTGATAGGGGGGTCGATCCCAGTCCTTTCACAGAAGAAAGGGTCCTGCAAGAACTCCTAAAAACTGAAGGTGGACAAAGCAATGGGTCCTGATGGAATTCACCCCAGAATTCTAAAAGAATTAAGGGAGGAACTAGTGAAACCACTGGCTACTCTTTTTAATAAATCATGGGAGGATGGTGTGGTACCCGAGGACTGGAGGAAGGTGGATGTGATTCCCCTTCGCAAAAGTGGGACCAAGACAGAGGCAGGAAACTACAGACCTGTCAGTCTGACCTCTGTGGTAGGGAAAGTGATGCAGTCACTTCTGAAGGAAAGAATAGTTGAGTACCTAGAGGCTAGTGGGGCACAGGACCCAAGGCAGCATGGATTCACAGCGGGAAGGTCATGTCAGACGAATCTAATAGATTTCTTTGACTGGGTGACCAAAGTAGTAGACCAGGGAGGGGCTGTGGACATGGCCTACCTAGACTTTAGCAGGGCATTTGACACAGTCCCACACAAAAGATTAATAGTCAAATTAACCAGCCTGGGAGTGGGTCCCAGGGTGGTAGCCTGGGTAAAACATTGGCTGCACAACAGGACACAGAAGGTAATTGTAAATGGAGTCCACTCCGAAGAAAGAGGGGTTACTAGTGGGGTACCGCAGGGTTCAGTATTGGGTCCAGTCCTTTTTATTGTCTTCATCAGTGACATTGCAGAGGGACTGGAAGGAAAAGTATGCCTTTTTGCAGATGACACAAAGATCTGCAACAGGGTTGATACACAAGCAGGCGTGGAAAGGATGAGAATGGACTTGGCATGGTTGGAGGAATGGTCAGAAGTATGGCAGCTAGGATTCAATGCAAAGAAGTGCAAAATAATGCACCTGGGAAACAAGAACCCAGGGGAAGAATACACAATGGGGGGGAGGTAGTAACAACAACAAAAATGGAAAGGGACCTGGGGGTAATCATATCAGATGACCTTAAGGTTAGCAAGCAATGTGAGAAGGCAGTAGGGAGGGCTGAGGGTATACAGGGATGTATAGGGAGAGGCATCAGCAGCAGAAAACAGGAAGTTGTTATCCCTCTTTACAGACAGTTGGTGAGACCCCATCTGGAGTACTGCGTCCAGTTCTGTAGACCCCATCTCCGCAAGGACATAGACAGGATAGAGGCAGTCCAGAGGAGGGCAGCTAAAATGGTGCAGGGTCTGCAAGAGAAGCCGTATGAGGAGAGACTAAAGGAGCTTAATATGTATACCCTTGAGGAAAGAAGGGAGAGGGGGGACATGATAGAAACTTTTAAGTACCTAAGTGGAATCAACAAAGTCCAAGAGGGTAGCATCTTTCAGAAAAAGAGATGTGCAAGAACAAGGGGACACAATTTAAAGATAGAAGGGGGGCAGTTCAGGGGCAATGTGAGGAAATATTATTTCACAGAGAGGGTAGTAGATGCATGGAATAGCCTTCCTGAGGAGGTTGTGGGGTCTAAAACTGTGGGAGAATTCAAGAATGCATGGGACAGACAGACAGGCAATTCTTGTGGGGAGGAAGGAAGAAATAGGCTGTTGGTTAACTAGGATCTGCGGCCTATCCTGTAGGTAGGAAAATGGGCAGACTAGATGGGCCAAGCAGTCCTTATCTGCCGTCAAAGTCTATGTTTCTATGTTTCTATGTTTCTATTAGCCCCATAAAAAGGTTCCCCTAAATGGCACAAGTTACGCCAGGGGAAAGCTGGTCTAACTTGCACCATTTGGCCTTCAGGAGTGAAAATCCTAATCGCCAACAGGGAGAATGCTGCAAGCCCTTTGCACCAAATGATTGGCACACCAGGGGCTTGTGGTATACTTGGGGCTTTGGAAATCGAGCCCTGTATGTTATGTAAGGAATAAGACATGATGAGGTGTGGTTTATGGCCTAACAGCATGCCCCAGGTGCGTAATGAGGCATCTGGGATGTGCTCTTATCAGGCCATAAACCACACCTCAGTGTCTTATTCTGCTTATAAAATGGGTCCCACAATAAAAAAGTTAATCAAAAAATGTACATGAAAAGTACACATAAAAAGAGTAAAAACATAAGATAATCATGGAAAAATCAAAAAATTAGTCCTTGTCATTCATCGTAACATACTGGAAATGTTTGATACCATTAAGTAGGTGGCTGTGGTGTCTGTCTGTACCCCCAACACACACACAGACACACACCTCTAGAATGTGCTTTTTCTGTTTGTTTTTTTTCTGATTGTAATCCTCATGTGAAAGAGCCGGTGGAGTAGCGGGTCTAGTGAGCTACTGGTGAAGCGAGTAAATACCCAGTGAGTGTTTGTGACAGAAGCAGGAGCAAGCGTGTCTCTCAGCAGCTGCAGAAGTTTTAGCTGCTGGCTCTACCATAATATTGAAACCTGGAATGTTACAAAAAAATAAATCCTCGTTTGAAAGAGCCGGTGGAGGAGTGGGTCTGGTGAGCCAGTGCAGAAGTGAGTCAATGCCCAGTGAGATCTTTTGTTGGAGGAGCGAGAGCAAGTGTGTCCCTCACCAGCCTCCTACAGTATTTAGTGCTTTTCTGATAGAACATCCCTGATCACCATTTCAGCTCCATGTTACAGCTTTAGATGGTCTAAACTTGATTGATAAACTGTTTGAAACAGTTGTGTTATTTTACATGAGCCGAGGAGCAGGTTTTAGCTATGATTCAAAAACCGCGTCCTCATGGCAAGCTCAGAACACTTGCTGCAGCAGGGATGGCTTTCTCAACAGAAGAGGTGACCATTTTTCATTTCAAATGAGGGATAACAGTCTTTGTCCATGGTCCCGATGTAGGATGTGTGCAGTGTAAAAATGTGGGTATATTAACACAAGCCGTGTTGTGGGTGGTGGTAGAGGTGGGGGAGCTCAAGCTCAGCTGTGCAGTTTCACAATGCAGGCACACTGATATGTCCTTGTGATGAGTCCTGGCTGGCTGAAGAGGTGCTGGTTGGCACAATAATCCTTAATAAGAACATGGCTACAGGTACCTGTCAGCTAATCAGGACACAGAAAACTTCAGACTCATTTTATAAAATGTATTAATGACATTTTAATAACATCATTTATTGATATCAGAAGTAGTGGACTATGAAAGCAGTTATTTGTTTGCTCTAAAACACCCTTATTAAAGCATTGATTGTGTGAAATGGCAATGGGTGTGAAAGCTTTGTGGGAGGGGGATGTTGTTTAAAATGTCTATGGTTCTTTTTATCTTTGTATGCAGATGTGAATAAATAAATATTTTGCTTTTTCATATGGTGGTCTCGTCTGATACTTGGCAGTGTTGAGAGTTTAGTTATTTTAGCCTTGCATTTTTTTTATATACATTACCACCACCAGGTCTGGGAGGTATGTTTTATTTACTGAAGTTACTGGAGACCATAATGAAAGAGATTAAACAGAAAAAGATTGTTTCAGAAAGTTAATGTTATTTAATGTGTTTATATGGAATTCAAAGAAACCACACATTGACTGGCAGAGACTATAACTGCCAAAAGAGCAAGGTGTTCTAGTTTGTCCGTATGTAGACATGCATCATTGTTTATATATAATTAGAAAATGGGATTTTTATTTGGAGGCATCTGATTGGCTGGTACCCGTTCCATAGTGGTACATTAACTTTCACTAGGTGCCCACCAAATAAAAAGTCCCAGCCCAAACCTGCCTCATGCCTAGCTAAGTATCCTTGTGCCCAGCCTGATTCATCATTGCTTGAAGCACTGGGCATACAGTTTGAACCTGCCACCATTTTTTTTATCCTTAGCGAGAGAGTGAGTGAGACCTCTCCCCATGTACATACTTGCTCATTAGCTCAGACTCCACCACCCAGTAACTGCCCAAAACAAATCTACCTATCTATTTTCCCTGTCATAAAGCATTCTTTCATTTCTTTGTTCTCAGTTTTTTTTCTTCTTCTACGAGTAAACCCCCTGCTGCTGCCACCACTCGCTTCCCTCAGACTTCTTCTACGAGTAAATCCCCTGCTGCTCCCACTGCTCACTCACATCAGACAGGCACAGACTAAAAATTCTCAGGCCATAAACATCCATTGTACAAACACAAAAGACACATTGAAAGAGAAGCAAAACACAGATTTTTTCTTTCTTTTAAACAGAGCCTCAAAGCCAGATAGCACGCAACGGTTAGTTTCAACGCTACTCCTGGAAGTTCCTAATAGCATTGTTCCTGCTTTATCACCACAGTTTACATTCATCACCAACAAACAGAAATGGGAGAAAAAACAAACCAGCTTGACCATAATAGAAAAAAACGGTATCTTTCTGGTACCTCTCCTCCACTACACAAAGCAGCTTACAGATAAAAAAAATAAATGGTACCTCTACTGCACGCCATCCCACTTCCCAATTACGGTACCTCCCTTCCATTCTGTTGCCCTTCATGATCCTGTTATGAACATTTACAAAACAGAGGACAATCTGTGTGTGTTTCTCTCTCAGTAAAGGAAATTAACAAAAAAAAAATGGAACACAAGTGAGCTGGGGGGTGGCGAGTTCAGGTGCCAAAGATGGGCGATACTGTACACAGCAGTCAATTGCTGCCCTACCCTCTGCTGGTAAGTATTGTCAAGTATGAAAGTAGAGGGACTTTTACTTTACTTACCAAGCAACTGTAAGATCATTTTTAGTCTTTTTTAAAATATTTTTTTAATTCTTGAATATTACAAAAAAGCAACAACTTCATAGATAACCCATTTAATAAGCACAATAATACCCACCAGGGTGGGCAGTATGGGCAATACTGGACCTTTTCAGGGGCTTTAAGACCCTCTGCCTATGACATCAGGCCTCATTATGCCCCTGGGTGGTCGGGTATTGCCCAATACCACCCACCCTATCAGGTATTATTGCTTGCTTAAACTAGCAATGTCCTGGGCATATCATTGAAAAAACAATATGAATTTGGTGTAGGTAATGGTTAACTCAGGAAGAAATACTTTTTTTTTTAGCCAGTCTATGGCATGCTCCATCTCCTCTATGTATAACTCATGTAATTGTATGCTTGTTGAAAATACAAATAAAATAAAAAAAAAACACAAAGCTAAATGGAGTACCACTACATTTGTAACAAACAGGTCCTGGAGGAACCCAAATACTAAAATAAATGGCAAAACACTGTTCTTTTCCATGTAGAATATCAGGGGAGTTCATAGATGGTGAGATTTGTGAAACAGAATAAACGAATGGATTAGAATAGTCTCAATGATAAGTATAACTTAGAACAGAAAGAGTATTACTGTATAAATGTCTACAATTTAAAATCATATTTTAGAAAAGGCTACTGCAAATGGAATGAGCTCCTGAATGGACGAGACTAGAAACAGAAATAATACTTAGATTCAACAAAAAAGAGGATGTGCTGCCTAGAATAAAAGTAATTTATTTTGCAATACTCATAGTGGTAATGGGAAACACAAGAAAAGTCAAAATATCTAAAAATACCTTTCAAAGTAATTGAATGGTCCCTAATGTTGCAGTGCATCACAAATTACAAGGCATCAAGAGACAGATCTATAAAATTTAAGAGTATATTTTACACTGTTACATACAGAATAATGCATATGTAACTGTGTGTTATGAGGTTTTTTACTCTCCTGATGTATATGATGGCATGTAAACTTCAACATCGAAGCTTGAGAGGTTTATGCAGTCATCACACACCAAGGGTGAGTAAAAAAAAATCTCATAAACACACAATTATATATGTTTATTTTTTATAATAACTGGTGCTTGGTGTTTGAAAGAAACAAAAGTTACCCCTCCCTGACCAGCTGATGCTCTCTCTCTGAAGCTGAGCATTTCTATAACTAAAGAAACTCCGGTCAGAGCTGATATGGCCATAGAGAGCTTTTGGGAGCAGCAACAGCATTAAGAAAAAAATATGCGGTGCTCTCGCTGCACCAGAGTCAGCCTACCACCTACTGAAGGATGGGTTAAAGCATAGCTGACGCAGCTACAGGAAGAGAAGGTGGGGATGTGACTGATGTCTGTATAAAACACTCATGAGATCACACCTGGAATACTGCATCCAGATCTGGAGGCCCCATCTGAGAAAAAAAACAGACGAGTTGGAGGTGGTGCAGTGGAGGGCAACTACTATGGTGCAGGGCATCTTGGATAAGACCTATGAGGACAGACTCACCAAGTCAATATTTAAAATAGTTATTTCATGTGGGAAAAGCATTTAAACCATTTTAAATATGGAACTTTTCCAAGATATGCCAGCTGAGATTCGACATATATCTCGAATCTCAACTGGCATATCCTGTAAAATATCATTTACAGTGTGGTCATGCTTTTACCCATTATTTCTAATGAATTTGCACAATGCAGATCTGTGGAGAGGCAGTTTCAGTGTGGTCTTCCTTTTACACATTTTTACAATGTGTTTTCCTAGCATATGCCTGCTGATTGCTATATACTGTATTAAGCCTGGATAGTTCACAGAAGACGTGGCATCTTATTTTGAGTGGGTATCTACATCTACACAATATTATATTGCATTGCATAAAATCAGAACTTGCCGAAAACAATATTTTACATCTGCACTAGGCTACCCTGAATAAATGCGTTATAAAAATGGTAAAATCATCACCACACTGAAAGCAAGATATTGCATCTAATCTGGGACATCCTGAGAAAATACAGCGCAAAAATGTGTGAAATGAAGATCCCTATGAGAATGAGATGTAGTATCTCCCCGTGCTATCCAGGACACAAAATATAGGATAAAAAATATTTAAAGGAAATCTACTGTAAACTGAACTTCATTGTGTTCCACATAACCAAGACTGACATAAACAGTTTCTTTATTGTTTTATAACATATTAACATACTAACATACTATTTGCCAGCAGATTAGGCCTTACGGTCTATCGAGTCTGCTCGAATCTCAGATCCTTAGTTGGGTGCCGAGGCCCTCCCCTCCCTTGTGCTCCAGAAACCCCTGTCATCCATCCCCACCCCCCTGGGATAGGCCATCATCTGATACATCCACTTTCTGTGTCTGTCTCACCCTCTCTTGAAGCCCTCCACTGTGGATCTCTGAACCAGCTCACCAGACAGTGCATTCCAAGGGTCCACCACCCTCTCAGTGAAAACCTCCTCCTCTTCCCCCCACCCTTCCACCTTCCTACTTCAAACCATGCCCTCTGGTGATACCTCCCTGCTTTAGTCTAAAGATCCCCTCCATGTTTACCCTATTTATTCCCTTGAGGTACTTGAAGACCTCGATCATGTCTGCCCTGTCTCTCCTCTCCTCCAATGAAAACAGGCAGAGCTCCTCAAGTCTGTCCTCATACGTCAAATCCCCTAGCCCTCGTATCATCTTATTACATTAGATTGCAGTATTTATTTTGAATGTTGTGGCCATGATGATGGTGTGTACAGTGTGTGTGTGTGTGTGCTTACATGCGTGCATGTGTGTACGTGCGTGTGTGAGTGTGCATGTTTTTCCTATATATAATAAACTATGTCTGAGACAGTGCTTATCAGATAGTGTCTTAAGAGGTTAGAAAAAACAATGTAAATCTTTTTTGGAGATTCCTTGCTAAAAAAGGGTGACATTTATAAGGTATGAATCTTTCTTGAAAGAGAATACCTGCCCAAATGAAGCTAGTAGCAAGAAAATGTTTAAATGCTAAGTATTTAAATGTGCAAGTTGTTGCATTTAGAAAGGAGTAAACAAATCTCCATTTTAATAGGCAACCAATATTTGACAAGCCGTTTCAGTTTCCTAATGGCCATCTGATAAGCAGCTTTGAGTTCTGTCTACAGCATTCTAAACAGAAAGAATGGAGTATTTAACTGGCATAGTGATTTACTGCTATGGAAGGATGCACTGAAAAGTACTAAAATATTTGCTCCACGGTATGCCACTTTTTCCTAGCTAAAGCAAGATGACTGTAGGATCTGTCCATAGCCATAAAAATAGCTCAGCTGAACATTAGCCTTAGTTCCCTTAATGCAGGGAATGTTGAAATAATATTTGTTTCTAAATTGGGGCGTGGATGCTTGATTAGGTACCACAAACTGTCTAACTCTAAATAATGTGGGCAGGCATGGAGCTAGCTGACTATGCTGCTCACGAAGGACCCCTCGCTTTTGGCAGTTTCTGTGGGGTGTCCAAAGTCATCTTTACTGAGCATTATAGGAAGCTGTACTCTGCATCTGTAGCGCTTTCATAGAAGGGACAGAGAATAGTAAAAAAGTCATTTGTCTGACACGAGTTCCCTCAGCTATGCTTAATTGTGAGTCAGTGTGTGCTTAATCCCATGTCAATGTGTCAGAAATTCTGTAATAACTGTGTGTGATGTCACACCCAGTTATTACGGCATTTGAAAACAATTGAATTCAGGTTACCATAAAGGGTCACCAGTTGTTATAATTATTTCAGTCTAATTAAAAATCAGACTCTAGGCATATTTGACATTGTCAAGAGCAACACAGACTTAATACATTAGATGTAGAAGTGTTCATTAATTCAAGGTTGGTGGAAGGAGATGTTGGACACATTGAAAGAACTGGGATTTCAGATAGAAAATAGAGACTTTTACAAAGTTACTCCAGAATTATTTTACAATTCACAGTATAATAATCTAGAATCTAAGGTTTTTAAAATAAGTGTCATGGCAGTCAAAAGAATTAATCAATCAATCAATCAAAATCTTTATTTATCCAGGCGAACATCATTGAGCAGAGCTCTTTTACAAGATGGACCTGGTTAGAACAGGGTCGGGTAACATCCATCATAAATACATGTAAATAAGTATATAAACACAAACACAATGGTGCAGTAATAGGGGAATCAAATGATAAAAGGAAGACAAGGCAAGCCATAACAGAGGAGGATTCAAATACAAGGGGGCAGGTCCACCACTGAACCATGCAACTGTATATAAACCATGTTCTCTGTATAGAAGTACCAGTTAGTTCATTTACCAGGGGCAGTCACTAGTACTAGCCATGAAAATGGCTTGGAGAACCACCAACTAATGGCAGATGGGGTACCAGGAGGGGTATGTAATATGTAAGCAAAGGATAAACATTGTGAGAAATGAAGTCCCAAGGATAGATCGGTAGAACTGATGCGGCGGTGGGGGCCTACGGGGAGAGGGAAAGGGGAGTTAGGACTTTTATAGTATGATTGCGTGTAGATTGTGGATGAGTGCAGTATAGAGTTGTGAAAAGAAGGCTGGAGAAAGCGGAAAGATAGACCAGTATCAAAAGGAGGACAGAGGCATCAAGGTGTTACATGAAAGCATGATGACAGACCAGGGCCAAGGAGGAGACAAGCACTAGAGGAATATTTTTAAAATACTGGAAAACAGAGGACAGAAATAAAACATTTCTTTAGTAGTATCAGTTTTTATTTATAAATGACACACTTCCTCAGAGGCCCATGATGGTTTACAATAAAGCGCAGTAGTGCATTTCAATACATAAACAAATAAGGGCATAATCATGTTTAGACAGTTATAACAAATGAAACAGGTGAAAATTAAGATAAAAACTCTGCTGGGATGGTAACCAAATAAGGATGAGTGTCAGTTTCCAATAGCTTGGTTAAAGAAGTAAATCATTAGACCTCTCTTGAAGACCTACGTGGAGAAAGCCTTTCACACGGCCCTCAGGAGTGAGTTCCAGAGTACCAGGTCAGCCACCTCGAAGGTCTGGTCTCCCAAGGTTTTTAGCCTGCCCATCTCCACTCCTCCTGATGACCTGGGTCGCTAACCAGCAGTTCGGTGTTGTTATAGTTGAGTATCATCCAGCTTGATGACATCCAGTCCTTGGTCTTGGCCAAACAATTATGCAGTTCTACCACATCCTGTGTACACGGTGCAAATTACAGGTACAGCTGGGTATCATCTGCATAGCAGTGAAACCCCAGCCCGTATCATCTTATGATCCCTCCCAGGGCTACATATACTCTACAAGCAACAGGAGCAAGAACACTGGCCCCTGGGGAACACTTTAAGGCAGTTATACTTTGAGTGAGTTGAAATTTACTAACCCAACCTGCTGTGTCCTGTACTTCCGATAAGACTTAAACCAGCAGATGACTTTATCAGTAAGTCCAGCATGATCCTTAGGTACTCCCTCAGCCAGTCCATCAGCAGCCCATAGTCTATAATATCAAAAGCTGAGACAAGAGCAAGGAGATGGAGGACTGACCATTCTCCTCTACTCCTTGCACTAAGAAGGTCCTTATGCACCCTGACCAGCGATGTCTCAGTGCTCTGCCGGGACCTAGACCTGGACTGGAGAGGCTCATAGATGTCTGAGGCTATGAGGTGTACCTCGAGCTGCAGTACAACCACCTTTTCAATAACCATACCCAAAGAGTAGGTTAGAGCAGGTCAGTAATTTGCCAGGTTATCTGGGTCCAACAATGACATTTTTAGAAGGGGCCTCACAAATGCATCTTTCAATGCAGCTGGGAAAATTCCTCTGACAAGGAGCACTGAACAGTTCCACTGAACACCGGTCCCAGATGCCTGACACAGCTCACCAGTAGCTGTGTAGGGCCTCCATCTAGTTCACAACCTGTTGGTCACAACCTGTTGGTCACATCTCAGAAATCACCCTAATCATCTCTTCCATTGTTACTGGTCCAAACTTCTTGATAGCTGAACGCATCTGTGGTGTGTCGAATTGACAATACTGGGTAGCGACAGCCCAATCAAGGTGATCCCAGCATGAATAGAAAACACCCTGCCTGAGAACTATCAAGCAAACTCCTCACATCTAGCAGATTAAAAGATTCTCACAGAATCCAGACATATCATATGGAGAAACCTTTCCACAGTCTGAAAGAGCTGAGCTGGTTGATCCCTCCCTAGACAGAAAGCCTGCCTTCCTCTGAGTGATTGTCCTTTGATATTCATTGTAGTGAATACCAAAAGCCAGTTTGTCCTCCTAGGCTGTAGGTCTCCTACAACAAAGCTCCAACCTCTGCCCCAGCCCTTATCACCCTTAGATAACCATCATACCACAGCGAGCCACAGCATGAAACAAGGGGACTTACACATGTCAGTGTCATGTAATTGAAAACTTCATAGAAATAGACTTTAATGGTAGATAAGGTCCACTTGGCCCAACTAGTCTGTTCATTTCCCTACTTATTGGATAAGCTGCAGATCCTAGTTAACCAACAGCCTACTTTCTCCTATCCCCCACTATAATTGCCTTATGCTGGTTCCATGCATTCTTGAATTCTGCCTCTGTTTTTGACCCATTACCACCTCAGGAAGGCTGTTCCATGCATCCACCACCCTTTCCATGAAAAAATACTTCCTCACGTTGCCCCTGAGCCCCCCCCCACTATCTTCAAATGGGGCCTTCCTTGTTCTTGCACATCTCTTTTTCTGAAAGATGCTACCGTCTTGAACTTTGTTAATTCCCTTTAGGTACTTGAAAGTTTTTATCATGTTCCCCCTCTCTCACCTTTCCTCGAGGGTGTACATGTTAAGCTCCTTTAGTCTCTCTTTGTATGGCTTCTGGTGCAGACCCTGCATCATTTTAGTTGCCCTACTCTGGACTGCCTCCATCCTGCTTATGTCCTTGCAGAGACGGGTTCTCCAGAACTGCATGCAGTACTCCAAACAGGGGATCACCAACTGTCTGTACAGATGGATGACAACTTCCTGTTTTCTATTGATAATGCCTCTCCCTGTGCATCCCAGCATCCCCCCAGCCCTCCTTAATGCCTTCTCACATTGCTTGTCTACCTTAAGGTCATCTGATATGACTACTCCCAGGTCCCTTTCCATTTTTGTTGTTGCTAGTACCCCCCCAATTGTGTACTTTTCCCCTTAATTTTTGTTTTCCATGTGCATTACTTTGCACTTTATTGCATTGAATCTAAGCTGCCATACTTTTGACCATTCCTCCAACCTTGCCAAGTCCTATCTCATCCTTTCCACCCCTCCCCCTGTGTATCAACCCTGTTGCAGATCTTTGTGTTGTCTGCAAAGAGGCTTACTTTTCCATCCATCCCCTCTGCAATGTCACCTATAAAGACATTAAATAGGGCTGGTCCCAGTACTGAATCCTGTGGTACCCCACTAGTAACCCCTCTTTTCTTCAGAGTGTACTCCATTTACTATTACCCTCTGTGTCCTGTTGTCCAGCCAGTTTGTTACACAGGCTACCACCCTGGGACCCACTCCCAGGCTGGCTAACTTGTTTATTAATCTTTTATGTGCGACTGTGTCAAATGCCTTGCTAAAGTCTAGGTAGGCCATATCCAGAGCCCCTCCCCAGTCTACTACATTGGTCACCCAGTCAAAGAACTCTATTAAATTCATTTGACATGACCTTCCCACTGTGAATCCATGCTACCTTGGGTCCTCTGCCCTGCTGGCCTCTAGGTACTCAACAGTTCTTTCAGAAGTGATTCAATCATTTTCCCTACCACTGAGGTCAAACTAACAGGTCTGTAGTTTCCTGCCTCTGTCTTGCTTCCACTTTTGTGAAGTGGAATCACATCCACCCTCCTCCAGTCCTCAGGTTCCACACCATCAACCCATGATTTGTTAAAGAGGGTAGTCAGTGGTATCACTAGTTCTCCCCTTAGTTCTTTTAGAATTCTGGGGTGAATCCCATCAGGCCCCATTGCTTTATCCACCTCCAGTTTTAAGAGTTCTTTCATAACCCTTTCTTCTGTGAATGGACTGGTATCAATACCCCTATCCAGAGTGTTGCTATTGTTTGGTTTAGGTACCTCCCCCTCTTCTTCTTTTGTGAATACTGAGCAGAAGTATTAATTCAGTACCACAGCTTTTCACTGTCACCCTCTGCCCACATTCCCTTCCCTTCCCTTTATTAAGCCTCAGTATTCCTCCCTTGGTCTTTCTTTACTCCTTATTGTACCTCTAAAAAATTTTGTCCCCTTCTTAACAGAGTTGGCAATCTTTTCCTCAGTTTGGGCCCTTGCTATTCTCAATGCCTTCCCTGCCTCCTTCTGCTTTAACTGATATAGTTCTCTATCCTACTCCTTCTGTGTTTCCTTATATTTCATGAATGTTATCCTTTCCTCCTTAACCTTCCCTGTCACCTCTTTTGAGAACCATAGTGGCTTTTTCCTTTGTTTTGTTGATTTGCTTTATACAACAGCATGTTGCCTCTGTGATGGCAGTTTTGATTTTCCCCCATTGTTCCTCCACCTCTCCTTCTTGCATGTTTGCTAGTGCTTTTCTGAGGCACTCTCACATTTTGCCAAAGTCAGCTCTCCTAAAGTCCAGCACTCTTGCTTTTGTATGGCTTGACTCTACAGCTGTGTTTATCGTGAACCACACTGTTTGGTGGTTGCTTGTTCCCAGCTGGCTACCCACTTCTAAAGGTGAGATCCTCTCTCCATCCCCATTTGAGACTACCAGGTCTAAGACCGCTCCCTCCCAAGTGGGTTCCAACACTAGCTGTCTAAGGCATGCTCCCTGTAGGGTATTGAGAATGACCCTGCTCTTGGATGTGGCTGCAGTAAAGGAACTCCAGTTAACATCTGGCATATTAAGGTCCCCCATCAACAGTATCTCTCCTTTTTCTGCCATTATAAGGATTCCTTCTATCATTTCCTTGTCCATTGCCTCCCTGTGAGAAGGGGGGTCTGTAAACAACCCCTGTGAGGATTGTGGTGCCATTTCCTGTCTCCAGGGTGAACCATAGTGCATCCTCCCCTCCCTGTTTACCCTTCAGTTCTGTTGCTTTGATTCCTTCCCTTGTGTAGAGAGCTACTCCTCCTATTTTACCCTATCTGTCCCTCCTGTAGATTGTGTACCCTGGTATGCTGACATCCCAGACATGGTTCTCAGTGTACCATGTTTCTGTGACTGCCATGAAATTGCACTTTGAAAAGTTGAGCTGTGACCCCGAGCATGGGCACCTGTATCACAGCTCAACTATTCAACGTGCACTTTCTTTTACATGCAGTAATCATTTTGCATTAAAAGTCATATTGCAAAGGCCATTGCTGATTATATAAGTATATATGCTATAACACTTCAGTGTCTTGTAAAAAAAACAGAACTCTGTCATGCATGATCGTACTGGTGCTCAGTCACCACATAGACATGTGAACGTTGGTGTCTTGAATACTACTCAAGCAGCCATAGTGGCACTAACCAGAGTTTGTTTTAGTTAACATTTCCTGTGTTGTTTTGTGCAATGATTGCTTTAATCCAACAGATGGCAGCAGAGAGCATTACACCAATCCTGTACAAGTTGTCATTGTATTCATCCACATTATTATAGTAGCAATACATGTTCATATCTGATATTGGTTCACTTCAGCATGGTTGTCAATCTTTGCACAAAGAAGCTAAATTCAATCTTTCAATCTGTCTACACAAAATGTGGGCAAAAGGCTCAAAGGGCAGAATTGTCAAAAGGGTTGAGTGGGGATGCAAATGTAGGTGTGCTGCATCTGCAGCTGTGGCCTGAATTCACTGAAGCAGCCTGCTGCTACTGCATTTCCAAAAGATGTGTCCATTTGTGACAAATAAAGTCATGATCTGTTGTACAAAAGTGATGCAAATGCAGTTTGCATAACATTTGGTCCCAGTCACATCTTTTGACTCTTTCCCAGTTGATGATCTGTTTGGATGAATTTCCCATTTGACAATACTGGTGGGTGGAGTTTGGGTAGCTCCTTTTGAATACCCCACCAAAATGTATGCACATTGAGATGATATTGGCTTTGAGCAATATGGAAATTGTTTTGATTTTTTTAAAAATAACATTAAGCAAGTATCATAATTTTACTACATTACTAGTCCCTTCAATGCCTTATAGCGTACAGTCTGGTAATGCCCTTTTATTTTAAGAGCCTAGATGGACCACCAGAATAGATCAAATGGTCTTCTGTAGCTCAGTCCAGAGTTTCTGGAATCAGCTTTCTTATCAGGCCAGCGACTCTGATTCCCCTCCAGCAATTTAAATCATGGTTATGTCACCACTGTTTAAATCAATCAGCCTGTACCTGCTCTTATTTTCTGCCTGCTTCACTGAACCAGGCATATCCATTGCCTTTAGGCCTCCTTATACATAGGACTCTGCCTTGTATTAAAAGAGAATGTACTCTGTCTACCATTTTCAAATGTTTAGCATAGCACTATGTGGGTTAGTGTGGCGCTAACAATAGATTGTGCTAGTGCTCAGGGAGGGGCCCATATTCAGAGGCCTCCACAGTGTTGCACTAATCTTCTAGTGTGAGCACACAAAATATATTGTTTCACCCATGCAAATGAGGGATCCCTCATGCATAATGCGTGCAGTGGTATTTGCACAGGTTTTAGCAGAGCTAAACTTCCGCCATCGCAGCACTGTCCACTGCGACCAAAATCCTTGTCTTGATCAGGCTCAATGGCAGTGCCTCCCCAAAACCCCATATTGTAAGATACTAGTCCTTTTCCTGGTAGTCTACTGGATACCCTTCCCCTGATTGTGCATGTAAAAGAAAAGTCCATACCCTAGTAGTCTAGTGATCTGCCTTCCTCTGATTCCCCAAGCTATAAATTAAAATTTCTTGCCCTGGTAGGGAAGTGGACCCCCTCCTCCTTATCACACACATTGAAAACTAAAATTCCTTACCCTGGTAGTCAAGTTATCTCCTTCCCCCTGTTTGCCCATGTTGTATTACAAAATTCCATTCACTGGTAGTCAAGTAGACCCACCAACTCTTGACCAAGTGCCACCCCTCCACTTACTGAGGACCCCTTGACTGCACTCCCCTACCCTGGTCACAGGTTTTACATCCAATCATGCACTGGTACAGCTCTCCAGTCATCTCCTTTGCAAGCTGCCTTCTGATCAACAATGAGTACTTCAGAAACACAGGTGCACAATATTAAATCAGATGAGCATTGCACAAGCAGTACACCACGTCTTCGATAACACTTTATGCTGAGTTCCTGTATTAATAGTGTGACTATAGTGTAATTATACTGTAACTGTAGAGTAATACTAATGTATTTACATGCAACAAGCATTTACTATACCTACTATGTAGTTACTTGTGTTGCATGTGTAAGCCTGGGGCCCTAGGGGGTTCCACCTCTCCTTTAAATTTCACCACTCTGAGGGAGCCAGCCTGAGTGCTGATTGTTATGAGCAACCTAGATATGCTTATGTTATGACCTGACACCTTCATCTGGGGCATAAGTAGGAGTAGTTAAACCAGCTCCAATGAAGCTTGGCCCCACAGCTGGTATCAGTAAAAAATGCTGCTTGGGAGATCATGTGATTCAGAGTGCTGAGTAGCAGCTCCCTCAAGAAGCTCCTGACTCCGGTCTTTTGTTTGAGCTAATTTTGGTGTTTTAATCTACTATTTTCTCCTGTCTCTGAGATTCTATGCTGTACAATAGCTGTTGCACTCTGGTCTGGTTATATCTTGAGCGGATGGATGCTTATATGAAGAAAGCCCCACAGAAGCATCCCCCTCCAGCAACTCCCGAGAAGGCAACTAAGAAATCCAGGGCCTTGGGTGGTTCTGGCTCTGATCTCCTGAGCCAAAGTGGTGATCAGGAGCCCTTAACACTGTCCAGATTTCTCGAGGAATTCAAACCCTTTCGAGAGGAAATGAAGGATATGGCAATGGATTTAAAGTCGTTATCCAGAAAACTAGATGAACTCTCATTGTCTGTTTCTGATAATGCAGCCCGAATTGCTTCTATAGAGAAAAGAATTGGTAGTCTCGACCCTGAACTGGTTTTGATGTGCCAGAAATTGTCTCGTTTTGAAGCCAAGCTCAAGGACCTAGAGGGTCAGAGCCGAAGAAATAATGTAGTGGTTCTCGGTTTACCGGGGGGAGAGGAAGGCCAAAATGTTGTGGCATTTATTCAGAAATTGGTTGAGCGGGCGGCAGGCCCATCTCCATTTGGCTGTGGCTACATTATAGAGCATGTCCACAGGGCTTTACGGCCTAAGCCACCCCCTGAGGAACCCCCTCCGCCCTATTGTTTGCCAGTTCCTGAATTACCTAGAGAAACAACATTTTCTACAAAAAAGTGCGTGCTTTGCAAGAGGTTCGTTGGGAACATATAAAGCTGAGAATCTCCCAAGATCTACCCATCTTGGTCCGCATGAAACACAAGGCATTTCACCCTATTGTTTCTAAGCTAATTGCTGCAGGCCTGAAGTTCAGAATGAGTTATCGGCTAGACTACAGATTTCAACTAACGGATCCAGGAAAAGTTATGAGGACCCTGAAAAAACTCTGAGGAGCCTTAAGTCCATGCTGCCAGATCTCTTTAAGGACCCTAGAATGGTGGTAGCGTAGTATCGAGTATCGCACGGAGTCAAGAACTCAAACTTTTGTTTTTCTTTCCTTAGAGAAATTGTAAGAATGTGAAGACCTGGGCGACTGCATATGTTTGTTTGTTTGTTTGTTTTAAAATTTATTTTTATACAGGTTAATCTGTTGGGGAGTAAATCCTCATTTACAACAAATACCTGTGGTGATTACAATAAAAACAACAAGACATAACAAAATATAAACAATACAAAATCACAATAACCTAAAAACAACTACAGCAAACATTTAAATAATTATACAATTCAAATTTAAAAATATGTAGATCAGAAATTTCAATCATTTGGCTAGGTAATTCATTCCATATCCTTGCTAAACTATTTTGTAACACCATATCCCCCATACAATTTATAATCTGAGTCATAGGCAATTTTCTAGTTGTACTCCTATGCAACATATGTTGCAGTGGACTTGGGGGATCACCACAGACCGCCCTGACTTTGCTTTTCTTTCTGTCTCATAATTGGCCCATGATGGTTCGATGCATTGGATACTGGGGTTTGGGGCCTTCTTGTGGGGGGCTTGTGAGCCAGGTTTTTGGCGGCTATTTTTGTTGGAGGTTGAAAGAGCTCAGTTTGGTTGTGGGCTAGTTTCTTGTTTTTTCCTTCTGGGCTGTTACTGGGATGGTCCTGGGCTTTTTCCATCTCACTTTTCATTTGGGTTGGGCCAGGGAATTGACCGCTAGAGGGCGTTCCAACCTCTGGGGACTCACGGGGAAACTTTACTTGAGAAGGATTTAGCAGAGCACTGCTTAGCTGGGATGCAGCACTCTCAATCTTTCAGGGAGGCTTTGTTTACCGCATACTGGCTTGTAGTGGGTAAAGGTAGCTTTTATGCCTTCTCCTCCGGTTGAATGACTTCAGTTTTTCCCATTTTAATTCTCGTTCTTAACGTGAGCTGGGGCATCTCTCTCTCCAGGTGTTGCTGATCTGGTCCTGATTTCTGGCAGCTCACCCGGTGCCTCCAATTTTAATCTGGGTTACCACGAATGAGTGGGTGATGAGATTGCCTTACCATGGCCCCCCTATGTTAATGATCCTTACATCCATGCTTTGGCTGGATTGAGGCAAAGGCCCAGGACCATTCTCCTTCATTGGGGGTATAACTGACAGGGCTTGATCTCTGAAGGCTGTGATCTGTGTGCAACAGCACTAAATTTCAAGGTTCATTATCGGGGTTGGGAAGAGAGGGATTAGAACCAGTACTGTGCTGAACGTTGCTTGTGACAGCTTGGGCGGAAGTGTGGGGGGGCTGGGGCATGGTTGGAGGGTGGGGGGTTAGAGGGGTTGGGAGGTTTCTACTTCTGGGTGGGCTAGTGAAGAGGGTGGGTTTTACTGCAGTAACCCTGGGGATATATGTAAAGGAGATTTGCATCTCATGTGCTGAGTATAATTATTTCAGCTTGATATCTCTTCTGGATGGTGAATGAGTTAACATTTGTGTCTTGGAATGTTAAAGGGATCAGAAAGCAACATAAGCAATTTCAGGTTCTCAAACATTTAAGTTTGTTCAGTTCACAGATAACTTTTTTGCAAGAAACCCATTTATTAGATGGGGAAGCTTTGCAATTAAGGAAGCAACAAGTGGGATCGATTTACAGTGCCCAGGGCACCACAAATAGTTGTGGGGTCATGCTCATGATTAACAGGAGTATCCCTTTTTCTCTTACACAAATGATCAAAGATACTGAGGGTAGGTTTATTCTGGTCAAAGGTACCCTCTGGTCTGTCCCAATACTACTGGGCTGTGTTTATAGCCCTAATCTGGATGACCCTGGATTTTTTATGAGGCTTATATCTATCATTCTCCCAATGATTCCCATTAAAATTATTTTAGGGGGAGATTTCAATCAAGTACTTGATTCTCATTTAGACAGACTGGGCAGTGGCCTAGGTGGGGCTAGCCCTGGGCAGAAGGCATTCAGGAATTTATTAGATCAATGTGGGCTCTGCAATGTCTGGCATGTACTACATCCTGATTCTAGGGAGTTTACCTACAGGTCCATGGTGCATGGCTCGCAGTCCCGCATCGATTATTTACTTATTTCTCAGTGCCTCCTGCCCATGGTGAAGACCTCCTCGATTCAATCTGGCCCAATTTTCGACCACTCACTAGTGGTATGCAACTTGGTACTGCTCAATTCATTTAGTAGGGAAACTAGATGGAAGCTCAATGATCAACTCCTTAAAGATGTTAAATATTGCAAACTTATTAGGGAAAAAATTTAATTTTTTTTTCACTAAACCCTTTAGATGGTGTAAAACCTGATATTTTGTGGAGGGCCTTTAAAGCCTTCATGAGAGGGATACTGATTAGCATGTCAGTTGGTAGGAAAAGAGAGCGGGAGGAAGACCTTAAATCCTTATTATCTCAAATCAGACTTCTGGAAGCTAACCTTCTGGCTAATCCCCTAGATGAGGATACTCAGAAACTCTTGAAATTAAAGGATAAATATCTGGGGTTACTTCAAGAGAGAGCAGAACTAGCTACTATTCATACCAGAGCTAAATACTGTACACCGATCAGGGGGAGAAAAAGCGGGACGTTTACTGGCATTGCGTATTAAACAACAGGAATCAATGAGATTTATCCCACCTATCAGGTCATCAGCAGACAGAACTCTTAAGGTGTCTCCTAATGAAATAGCTCAAGAATTTGCTGTTTATTATTCTAAACTGTATAGCGACATGGAGCACCCTCCCTGTCCTGAAGATATACAAGGTTATCTAAGAGATTCCCACTTGCCCCCTTCTTCCTGACAGGTGCGGTGAAACTCTGGTTGTCCCTATTTCTCAGGAGGAGATTGCTAAGGTTATTAGTGAATTGCCTGCTGATAAGGTCCCTGGTCCAGATGGATTTTCTGCTTTATTTTACAAGGTCTTTCGAGACCTTCTTGTACCAATACTTGGTCATTTATTTCAACAAATCCTATCTGGGGAGGAGACAGATCCATATCTCTATGAGGCCCTGATTGTCCTGCTTCCCAAACCTGATAAAGACCTCGATAAGGTTCAAAGTTATAGACCCATCTCTCTCTTTTAAACCAGGATGTTAAGATTCTCTCTAAAATACTGGCCAATAGGTTGGCACTGGTTCTTCCTGGGTTAATAGGTACAAATCAGGTTGGATTCATGAAAGGGCGCTCATCTTCTGATCATTTATGCACTTTGTCACATGTCTTCTCGGCCACCAGGGATGCGGAGTTCCCTGCGGACTTGGTCTCCTTGGATGCTGAGAAGGCATTCGACCGTGTGAACTGGAATTTCTTGTTCCACACTTTGGAGGCCTTCCACATCCCTTCTCTGTTTATCTCTTGGATTGCCACCCTTTATAAAACCCCCTCAGCAAGAATTTCCATGAATGGGGGCCTTTTCCCATTCTTTCTCGCTTCACTCAGGTACTAGACAGGGGTGCCCCCTCTCCCCTTTAGTATTTAACTTACAGTATATCTGGAACCTCTTATCCAAAACATTCTCAATAATGATTCCATACAAGGAGTGAGAACTGGGCGGCATGAAGTAAAAGTCACTACATACGCTGATGACCTGTTAATATATCTGTCCTATCCGGTATACTCCATCCCGGCCTTATTAAGTGAAGTGGAAAGGTTTAGTGCTCTATCTAACTACAAATTGAATGCCCGTAAGTCCCTATTGTTTCCATTAAATCACAAAGTTTTTAAGACTGATATTAGCCTCTTGGGGCTATGCTGGAGACCCAGGTCTTTTAAGTATCTGGGTATCAAACTTTCACGTAACCCTCTAGTATGGTTCAAGAAAAACCTAGATTCTTTATTGCAGGGAATTACACATGACCTAGAGAGGTGGTCTAAACTCCCTATCTCTCTTCGGGGCCGAATTAATATAATTAAAATTAATGTATTTCCTAGGATTTTTTATCCATTGTCTCTTCTTAATACCTTTGTTCCTTTACTCTGGTTCAAAAAGGTTCATGGTATTTTTACTAAATTCATCTGGGCCGACAGGTATCCCCGCTTGGCTTACCATAAGCTGGCAGCTCCAAAACTGGAAGGGGGGTTGCAAATCCCCCATCTGGCTATATATCATCGGGCTAGTCACCTTGTGAAATGTTCATGGTGGGTATCTCCTGGCCCAGAGGAAGCACAACCCATTTGGCTCAAAATAGAACTGGATGCAATTAAGGCCAAAAATCTGCACCCTCTCACATTATTTTTCCTTAAGCTATCCCAAGTAAGTATGGCTGTAGACTGTCCCATAATAAGGACCTCCTTAAAGGTCTACTTACAGATATGTTCTTTTTTGCAGTACTCTCCCTATCTGGACCTGGCCCAGTCTATATGGAACTCTCCATCATTTACTATTAACAAGAATCAAATCTCCCATCTTTGGTTGCCTCAACTTGAAGAGGGTAAACTCTCGACCTTTACTGATGGTGAGGGGCATTGGTTATCAGTGGAGGAGATGGTTAGGAAATTTGGAATCCCGACTTCTTCTTACTTCAAAGTCTTGCAATTGAGACATTTACTGGTAATCACCCTGGGGAGTACTCCTCCCTCTCAGAGCATCTCCTCTCTGATACCCGAGGTATCCCCACTTTCTGGGTCTCCTGGTGTAATCTCTAAACTATATCAGGTTTTGTTTCACAAAAAATTCGGGGGCCCATTTGGGCCATCAAGATTTTGGAGTAACTTTCTTCCTCATCTGCAGCTGGATTGGTATTCTCTCTGGAAGTCATGTCACAAATTTATCTCTCAGGATAGACTGTGTCTCATGCAATATCATGTATTGCACAACTTATATTACTCCCCGGTTAAGCTTCATAAGTGGGGCTATTTAGACTCTAATAAGTGCAATAAATGTTTGCAAGATGAGGGCACACTTTTTCATATGCTTTGGTCTTGTCCAAATATCTCCACCTTTTGGGTTTCAATCAAAACTTCCTTAGACCCCTTGTTGGGCCTTCAAGAATACTTCATCCCTGAGGTATGTGTGTTGGGGGACCTGTCTTCTATTAGAGTCAAGGTGCGTAAATTTCACATATCCATGGTCGCCTTGTCGGCTAAGAAAATAATTCTCCACCATTGGAAAGACAGGTTCTCCCCTTCTTTCCAGGAATGGGTAAGAGAAGTATTATCCAGTTTGCACACAGAAAAAGCAATAGCCAGCCTACATAACAGACTGGCAGTTTATGCTAGAATTTGGGATCCCCTTCACTCGCTAATCTCTCTGGTTCCAAACTAAACCTATATTAAGCTTGATGCTTCTGTACGGTCTTTTGATAAGAGGCTCGGCATTTGCAGGCACTGAGATGGGTTACTGCAGTATGGGGAGGTGAGGGGGGGCAGCATCTTTTTACTACGTATCAATGAGTCTCTACCAGTTTCTTTGTATGCTGCCTTTTATGGTGGAAAATGTGCGAATAAACTTTAAATAAAAAAAAAAATGCTGCTTGGTCACAGGAGTCAAAATTATATGCACAATTGGGCAGACTTGGTGGGCCAAAGGCCCTTATCTGATGTCAGTATCTATGAATCTATGTAAAGTAAATCCTTTTATTGCCATTAAGTCCCTGGACAACAGACATCCCACAGAGGCATCTGTGATGTGCCTGTTGACCATTGACTTAATTAAAATAAAGGGATTTACTTTATTCTATGACTAAGTAGTGGTTTTTACTGTTACCTGCTGCAGATATGAGCTTCATTGGAGTCTGTGTAAGTGCTGCACTGTGGCTCCAGCCTTCTTACCTGTTAGCAAACCTATATTGTGTGTGTGACTATAAGTATGCGTACATTGACACTGTACTGATTACTTCCCAAGTAGCAAAGTTATCCCTCCCACACAGTAATACTGTCTCTCCAAATTGAAACCGCAACTTTAAAAGAAGTTGCAAACATATCCAACTTTAAATGTAACAAAAACAGAAGTTTATTTAGAGAGGAGGGGAGGAAAGAGCAAGGGGTAGAAAGGGAGAACTGGGATAAAGGGGAATTGTACTCCAAGCAGATAATAAGAATTTAACTTTTCAAACAACCACACAAGGTTCTCCTCAGTCTGTAACCTTCCTCCAGGGTGGGTGCACCACACATTTCCCTCAAAGATCTTTTGGGAGGGTGCTCCACTTTTTGGGCACCTCACTGTCAAGGCAGAATGGAGTTGGATCTGGGTCGCATGTGTGCAAACAATCATCATTTATAATGGTGGAACCCCGTAAAGAACAAGTTCTGGTAAGAGCATATACAGTTGCTTAGTGCAGCGAGATCGAGTTAATGGATAGTCAGAGCTCTTGCTGCAGCTGGAGTCTGCTGTATCAGCTCTGATGGCCTCTGTGCCCAAGATGATGGTAATGACAGATCTACACATGTGCGATAATCATGCATGCTCAGTTGGACTCACGCGACCATCTTGGAAATGGTGGAAGTCACTTCTGCAATTGCAGAAGACAAATGTAGTGCCCGGAGAAGAGATGTGTTTATGCGGCCTGTAGAGGGGAAGGGATGCAAAAACACAATGACTGGTACTGTGCCAAAGCACTGTGGAAGCATGCTGGACAGCGGTCTGGTCACGTGCTTCCACAGTCCTTTTTACAAAGATGATGGCAATACATCTGCGGCCCTCTGCCCACGTAGTCGTAAAAAATCGTGACTGACATTACAAACATGGCTGCTATCATTACTCTCACTCAAAAACAAATTTAGGCCCTTAAAATTAACTTCCTCAGAGTTAAAAATCAGTCAATCAATAAATAAATGAATTCAATGGTTTTGCCCCTTTATCATTCTCTTCTTACACACATACGTACATTAAGAAAGTAAATTACAACTGATAGCACTAGTCTCTTGAGCTTCTTTCCTGACCATCAACCCCCCCCCCTTCATAGCTGTACCTGCCTATCAGGAAATCTTTGTTACTTGTCCTGCCAGAGATAATATTAAGTCCTTGGCTTTACTGAAGACCTTCCTTTTTGTGTGTTTTTGTATTGGGGAAGGTGAACATTTAGTTAGTAAAAGTCTACAGGAGCTTGAATTCCTGCATTCCATGATAAACAAACATTCTATTTACTGAATGTATAGAAAGACAAATAATAGTCAGGTGGGGAGTGCATTTTACCAGTTACTTTTAACAAAATAGAGAATAGTGCATGGGCAACCATGCACAACCAGCCTATTGTACCACCAAGAGGTTTTGATTACCTCAGACCTTAAGAGCAAAGCTTGAGAGGTCAGTGGTAGTCAGAACCCCTAGGTGGCACAATAGGCTTGTTGTGCATAAGGATGCACATGCACTGTTTTTTATAGTGTATGGTCCCACATTGCCAAAGTTTTTTGTTTTAAATTTTTGAAATGAAAAAAAAAATGTATTCATTGCTCCGTCTTGTTCTGGGAGTTGTGGCTGGTTGCTTTGTTTACATGTGTGGTTGCTAGGGAGTGGACATCCCTACGTTTATTGTGTAGCCTTCTATTGGCTGTCAATGGGATGTGGGGGGGATTTTCAACTAAAAAAACATGGCGACATATGTCTCGGTTAGCGAGAGGATGTGGGCTCAGAGGAAATGATTACTTGTAAGTTATTTAAATATCTGGTTCTAATTTTGATGAAGCTGAGGTGATCTGGTTGATCCTGCATTTGGTTTTGGCTTATGTGCCTGTTCATGTTTGCATCACTGGTTCAGGGGATCTTGCTGCCAAGGCTGCTGTTGCTGCTGCCAGGAGGGCTCGCAGCCAGTTTACGGTTCTGAAGCTTTTCCAAACGTTGTTGTCCCACAGTGTACTACAATCACATTCCATGACCTTTGAACTGTGGTACAAAAACATTTAGAAAGGCTCTGATTTCTATACAGAACAACACCTGACTATACACCGTATAATAATAACAGTGTTTTTAATTAAAAAGTCAGATTTTTTTTTATTTCTCAGTTTCCTCAATTTATAAGTGCAATACGAAAAGTAATGGTGTGGATAGTTATGGGATAACTACACTTACATGTGCTAAAGGCACTTGGCATAAATGCCTCATGCCCCACAATGCACCTCGGCATGTGTTTATCACATAACTACCCAGACCCTGTTGTGTATTATTACTTACTTATGTTTCTATGCATCTATGGATGCTGAAGGGTTCTGCAACAGCACACCTTGTGTGGCTGTGCCTTGAGACCTGATGATGTTATTCCACCAAGAGGCTGGAGGGGCAACCAAGAACAAAAACCCCGGGAGTGTGCAGCATGGCCCCATTGCACTTCTGGGACCATGCATAACTGACTGGTGGTGGCATTGATCCCCAGGGGGATACTGACCTGAGGGCCCTACTATAGGGGGTAGGGCATGAAGCAAGAGGAGAAGGGCACAGATGGTAGTGATGGGGTAGTAGGGTGCACCAGAGAAAATGGGGCAACACTGGAGCCAGCAACATAAACAATAATTATGAAAAATATTTGTATATACTGTATGCCTAGTGTGTTTGTGTTGGTAAAGATAAATAAAGACATCACGCTGGTTGTGTGTTAGGTTCTTAGTGCTCAAAGCATGTAACTGTGAGAAATAAATTAACTGTCACCATTTTCATAGTCCACATTCATGCACAAAATGTACTGAAATAATAGTGCTGGCCATCATGAAGGACAGTTGACAAGAAGCATCATGGGTAATGATGTAGTGACATCACTGCACCCCACCATAGTGAGTCCGCCCCTGGTGCTTGCTATGGGGTGTGTGGGGAGGGTCATCTGAGACCATTCAGGCTCTGTGAAGACAGAATAATCAAGGAACATCTGGGCAGACTGAGTGAGTCAAGTGGTCTTTTTCTGTCAACAAATTCTACGTTTCTGTGTTTCTGTGACAGTATGGTTTAAGAGGTCAGGCATAACAATGCCATAGGAGACTCATGGTCCACTTCCTTAGCCCAGCTGCAAAGCCTTGGTATGGCACTAAGGGTGTGGTGATGGAAAAAATTGGGGAGAGAAGATCCACAGAGCTTATGATTCATAACACTATTTAGGACCACTCGCACTGAAGAAGTAGCATGGTACCGTGAAACTTTGGGGTGTTGTCTGATGGGGTCAGTCTCACTATGAGAACAGCAAAAAATTTAATTATGTTGAGTTAATGACTTGTCATTTTCTTTTTCTATTAATAGAAACTGATCCAGAGTTTAAAGAAAAGAAAAATAAACTGGAAAAATGCAGCTAAAAGAAAAAAGAAAAAAATATTAAATGGAAAAAGTCCAAGAGATATCAGTTTATGTAAAGCAAAAGGAAAGGCAATACAGAGAAAACCAGGAGGCAGATGTTATGCTGGAGAAAAAAGATAAGTTAGAAAAGAAAATACTAACTCAGTGGTTAGAGCACTAGGACAGTATTCTGGGGCCCTTGGTTCAATTTCCAGTAGGTCATTATTTCTTTATCACTACAATTTGAAATTTAAATTTCTTAGCAGTGGCTTATGCGGCACAGAAAAAAAACATGATAATTGTCATCAAAAGAAATGATCTTTTACTATAATCATCAGTTTTGTGTATTTGATAAAAAACAGAAAGTTTCAAATGAATGTGCACAGCACACATTTTAAGTAAATTATTTTCAAACCTGTTTCTCTAAATAAAATTTTCTAACTTTTAATCTCATACAACAAAAACTTTTACCAGCTCTGTAATGTTGGTATTATTTGCAAAATTCTCAATAACTGTCATTGAACTTCCATTTCATAAGAGTTAACACAGAACCGTCATGTTTGGGCATATATGAGATTATTGGACAATGTACGCTAAGCAAAGCACACTACTGAGAACTCAAGGTTACTCTCTGCATGCAGACCCATTTGTAATTCATAATAACTGTGCAGACAAGTGCCTCTGCACAGTCAGAGAGCAGGACAGCTAGCATTTGTCTTGCTGAAAGAGTGATTCCTCCCATTTGGGCAAGGAATTACTAAGGTTCCATGGTTAGCCATATAAATGGAGACATTTGCTGACCTTCTGTTTGAATGTTTAATCTTTGATTTTTATTTAAAACTATTTTTTCCTTTTTCTATCAAGCAAAGGCAAAGGAGACAGAGATATTTTCTTGCTACCAATAGATATTTCTCATTTCATATTATTCCTAGTTTGTACTATGCTGATAAAATGCTACTGCTGATTATGTACTATATGTTGTAAATTGTCATCCTGTACTGTATAACACTGTTAAAAGAGATGAACTACAGCTGTTATAAAAGACCACATACTATAAAGTGTATATTGTATATGCAGTATTATAAAATTGATCCTGGAATGTGCACTGATCTGAGTCATGTCATTGGCTAATTAGATAACAGAAGGGAAAGGGAAAGGGGAAATTGTTTAACCAGGAAAGGTGCATTAAGCCAAAACTTGTTTCCAGGAGCAACCTGGGAGCACAAGAAAGTTAAATGACTTGCTCAGGGTCACACAGAATGCAATTGGGAGCTGTGGGATTCACGACCAATTCTCCAGGTTTGCAGATCAGTGCTATAAACCACAGCACTATGGTGCCTCTCAGATGTAGACATACTGACACAGAAACAGAAGACATACTGTATAGCAGGTTGAATTCACATCCACTATGTTTACCTCCTTCAGTCTGCTTTACACATTTATGCCCAATAGGAGTCATATGGCTAGCTCATACGGAAATACAGCGCTGTCTGGCAATCAGCTAGGCATCTCCGTCTAGCAGTCTTAAGTTAGTTGTCAGCCTACTGTAAGGCCAATTACACTAATCATCTCCTCCTCATGTGACATATCATTGGTTCTTGAGTTATCTAGTGATGTTGGCTCTTGTATGGCCATAATTATGTCATATTTGTCTTCCCTATGGCATTGATTGGTAATGCCCAGGAATTCCATGCTGTTAGCATCTGTCATTCTATAGTTGATAACACAGAAATGAAAGTGCAGTTTTACCTTTCTAAAGTGTTTAAAAAGGTTCACAAAGGAGCAGGCCAAGTGGCATGGTAGGTTGAGGCATCTCTGCCTCCCTGCTGCCATAAGCAAAACAGAACAAGAGTCAGCACACCTCAGCTAGGTGTAAAACACTGGAATAATTTAAAGCGATGCCACAAAAATCCTCGAAGGCTCAAAGGCTCAAAACAATACAAGGGTAGTTTCCTTGTATTGTTTTGAGCCGTCAAGGCTTTTTGTGGCGTCTGCTTTAATAAATTATGCCAGTGTTTTACACCTAATTGAGGTATGCTGAGTTTTGTTCTGTTTTGCTTATGTTTCTGACTTGAGCACCCTCGTTCAGCGGTAGAGCTGTTTTCGCTGTACTTACTTACTCCCTGCTGCCATGCCAGTGACCCAAATTTGGGATCAGGCTCAGGTCGCTCAGGAGCTTGGCTGGGAGAGAGAAGATTGAGCATCCTTAGGACTGCTCTATTCTTTGGAGAGGGGGGATTCTGTGACTCTCCACTCAACTGCCACATGGAGGAATCCTGGTGGTGGTACTTGCAAAGTCCTTTTATAAGGGGAAGAGCTGGCATTCAGAGTGCAGGGGTGCCTCTACAGAGGTGCAGCACACACATAACACTCATTGCATGTCCATGGAGCCCACAGGGTTGATAATCAGGAGGAAAATGGAGGCTGGACATAATGAAGCATCCTCCATTCATGCCAATGATGCACCTGGTCTCATTAGTCCTGGAGGATGTCTGCATTTGTTTTCTGGGGGTAATAGGGCTCTCCCTTTCTGGCCCCACCACAGAGAGAAATCCATGGGGGATGAAAGCCTCTGGGATACTGATGGAGACTTAGGATGGCTGCGAGTAATGGAACAGGTTGAACCACAGCCACCCAGTCTACCACAGAGGGATAAAAATCTACATAGAAAAAAAAAGGTTCACAAGGACTAGAAAGTCATTAAACTTTGGAGTTGGTACAAAATTCAGCCCCTTGAGTAATAATCATATTTCTTCTTGCGATAATTCATAGTTGGAGAGCTTTACAATTTGTAAATGGGATACAGTGGTAGTTATCTAAAGGTTTCCTACCTCAAAGTACTTTGAGGTACCACTGAGGCAATTTGCATTGACTGTAATGTGATCCTGCCTCATTCTACCTCAGTATACCCAGGTACACCTCAGTACTTTGAAACTTTTCTATGACTACCACTGCATCTCTTCTCTGTGAGGGACCTTTTGTTTGTGCTTGCTGCCTTGCCCCCTTCTTTCTCTTCTTGTACATCTTCTACTTCTTGGTACTGATTGTAGTTCATCTTGTCTAAAAAAAGCACCAGCTCATGGATCACTATCAGTGTTGATTATGACAGATTGTGTGCTTTGTAGATTTGCTCAGATTTGACCTTTGAGCTCCTTTGTAGTGGCTATCAGACCTCTCTCTACTCTTAAAGTGAAAATGTATTTTTACTGCTGAACTGGGCATAGCCCTGCAGACATTTTGTTGTGACAGCAGAGAATGGGAGCTTTCTAGATTCCAAATGGACTAGATACAATTAGAGGTTTTGTAGAATCACTGCACTAATTGAAGAAAACAGTCTGCTGTGTTAATTGAGCTGAGCAGTCTTGCATGTACTATTTTGCTCAATGTGGGTAGAATTCTCTTTCAAGAAAGAGTTATAGCTCATAAACATGTCAGTTTAATCAGTCTTTCAACTGTAATTGAGATTGATATATCCCTCTCTTCCTAACTTTTTTCTCTTGCCTGTGTTGCACTGAGATGCACAAAATAGGTGATTTCATAGCAAGCCTTATAAAAAAATCAGTTTCATTCTACATATGAATGTCACAGTTTTAGAGAAATAACTAGCTGGGAAGCACAGCATTACAGATAAGATGTAGCAGTGTGAAGGTCAAAAGCCACAAAAGGAATCCTCTGCAGATATACAAGGTCATAAAACACCCAATGCTGAAGTCTTACTAAAGAGTAGAGAAACTGAACGACATGCTGCAATTGCATTTTCAAAGCAGACACTGTGAAAACATGTTTCTGTCTGTAACTACGTGTTCATGTGTCAATATTATTTGTAAATATATTCAAGCTTGCAACATGTTCTGCCTATAACCTTGTGTTGCGCTGAAAACTTAATATCTGATCTATGTGGTTGTCTGTCTCCCATTGTTACCATCTAACTGCAACTCTGCTATGTATTTATGTTATATTGCCATCAAGACACAGTCTACACAAAACTGATTTTATTATCATACCTGCAGTGATCCTGCACTTGTTTGCATTGAATCCCAGCTGCCATTCTTCAGAGCATTTCTCCAGTTATTTTTGAGTTCTTCAACACCTCTGGCATTTCCACCCTATTGCATACATTTGTATCATCTGCAAAGAGGCATACCTTGCCCTCCAGTCCCTCTGCAATGTCCACAGTAAAGACACTGAAGAGGGTTGGCCCCAACACTGACCCCTTGTGGCACCCTACTCATCACCTCTTCCTCTCCAGAGTACTCCATGTTTACCACAACCCTCTGACTCATGCCATTCAGCTAGTTCTCCACCCACAGAGCAATTTTAGGATCCACCACTGGGCTCCACAGTTTGTTAATCAGCCTTCTAGGAGGGATGGTGTCAAGATATCTTAAGTCCAGATAGGCCACATCCATCACACCTGCCTGGTACTCTGCCTTATATACTCAGTCATGCCGTAGATTAGTACAGTGAGTTAGTGCAAAACACAGCGCTTATCCTAAATACAGTAAATGTTAGGGTTAGATGTATAAATAAATAAATAAATGCCATATAAGGCAGTGTACAGTATGTGTGTTATTGTGTGTATATGTGTGTGTGTGTGTGTGTGTGTGGTAATGCTGTATCTGTGTATTCAGTACACTGCTATGTTGTACTAGAATGCATATACATATATGTGTATATGTATTAGTCAGTGCATGTGTAGCACAATAGTTAGAAAGTGCAGTTACTGTAGGTGGCTCAGTGGTTAGTTTACATTCCTCCACTATCTAGATCAGTTTCAGCCTTATGCATGTCTTTGCTGATTTAAATGCAGTAAACACAGTGCTTATCTTCACTCTTCTGAGGCTGGTCTGTTGGTTGCCCCATCCTCCTGGCTAAGGAGATCAGGAGATATAGCATTTGGTGTGGCTACACCGTTACTTTGGAATTCTCTCCCACCATATATTAAAGCAGCCAGCTTGGTGGACTCCTTTAAAGTCTCTTTTAAAACATATTTATTTGAAAATATTTTAATCTTCTCTGAGTACTGTATATGGATTTGTTGGGATGTCTTTATTCTATTTTTTATTGTGTTTCTTAAGTATTCTGAGTCCCTGGATTGGACACTATATAAATAAAATGTGCCTTGCCTTATCCTAAATACAGTAAAATTTAAGGTTAGATGTATAAGTAAATAAATGCCGCCTAAGGTAGTGTATGTGTGCTAGTCTGTGTGTCACAATGCTCTGTGTGTGTACACAGTACACTGCTATGCTATACTGGAATATATATATATATATATATATATATATGTGTGTGTGTACAGTATATGTATGAGTCAGTGTGTGTGTATTACAACATATAGAAACATATAGAAAGTGCAATTAGATGGCTCAGTGGTTAGTGCAAAAATTGGTAGTCTACATTCCTCCATTATGTAGATCAGTTTCAGCCTTATGCAAGTCATTGCTGATTTAAATGATGTGTCTAGTGGCAAACCCACACCATCCAATGTCCTTCGGAGCCTGAAAAGAAGAAATTGGTCCTCAATGTCTTTTTTAATCTGTAAAAATGTGTGTAGACAGTGCACTGCTATGTTATACTGGAATATGTATGCATAGATGTGTATATGTATTAGTCAGTGTGTGTGTATCACAACAATTAGAAAGTGCAGTTAGGTGGCTCAGTGGTTAGTGCAACGATTGCTAGTTTACACATTTGTCACTCCCCACAATACCATTATTTTGCAGCCATATTGGCTCTTGTTAGAATTTGTTTATTCTGGTACTCAGTTAAGTGCTGTGCCCGTATCATAATCCTGTTGGTCTTGTTTCTATTTATGTTGTTTCCTTAACACTGCTTCTTTTTCATGTTTGCCAATTTTGATTTTCAGTGCTTTCTCCAACTGGTATACCATTAGAACGGTGACTGAATTTTGGCGCTGCAAATAGGGTGCTACAATAAGGTCGATGATGACAGGGGTCGTCTTGATTTTAGATTGCCCAAAAGTCATGCTGCACTTTGTGCCCGCACAATTTCTACCCCCTCCGGGGAGGTTATATTTAGTTGTGGGGGTGCTAGGGGCAAAACAAGACTATTTCCCAGGATGGGGCTTTGGCGCTGTCTGTCCCGGGAGCTGAAGTGCCTGGCGCAGAAATGCTGGGCGGCATATTGCCTGTGCCCATATAGTTACAATAAAAATGACTGTCGCACCAATATGGGTGAACCCTCTGATTGATGAAGCTCTGTGATGTCTTAGAAAAATGTGATCTCCTGTTTTGCTTTTACTATTTCTGCACTTAATTACTCATTTTTTTCTGTGTGCTGCTTGATAACAAGTTCAGTGAGTGAGAAATTCTTCTTTAGCTAACTGTGTCCAGTCCTTTTTGTTTCCAAATGAGTTTAAACCAAAAGAGGGCACTTTTAATATCTGAGGTCACTTGGAACTTGTTTATGTTCCAGATAGATTTCTAATGAGATTATATTGTAGCTGACATTTATTTCTTGCATTAATACTTTCTCAAGTCTTTGAAATGCTGTTTTGATATTACCTTAGTTTCCAAGACCTGTTGCTTTTGTGGCTGCTCCACTACTTTGTAGTTTTACTGTGACTTGTTCTCACCATTATTGCTGGGACAGCGTATCTTCCAGGCTAAAGCTTACCTCCGTGTTCTGCGATGCTGTGCCATCTGCTGAACTCATGCTTTCTTGGTTCACAGCACTTCCCCCAGAGAATGCATTTCTCCATTTATAAGGTCAGTGGGTACAGAACCATAAAAGCATTAAGCAGGCATAACGTTTTGATTACTCATATTCTGCTTTGCAGAATTTACTGAAAATAGCTTAAACAAGCTTTATTTCCTAATATCACATCGGTGTGCTGGATCAAGCGTGGATACCATTCAGATAGGTGTGCGATACCTGCCACATCCACTGTCAAACTGAGAGCTTGTCAATTCTGAAAAAGATGCTTGCCATGCTACAGTGGAGAGAATGGGCTACATGGCAGATGGGGAGCTTACTCCTACAACATTACCTTGCTACTTTTCCACCCAAAACTTTACTCAGAATCAGTCACAGGTATACATACATAGCTCATACAACAAGTGAACTTGGTTGCTTATGAACATGTGAAATTTGCCAGCAGATAAAGTCCCAAAGGTCTATCAAGTCTGTTCGATTTTGCAGCTAGCCCCCCTTACTCAGCAGCTTCCCCTCCCTTCCTTCCCCCCTCTTAACCCTTCCCCTTCCCCTGTTCCAACCCCTTTTGAAGCAACTCATTGTCCTGCTGGATACCACGTCTGTCAGCAACACGTTCCACTCAGCCACCACCCTCTCTGTAAAAAGTGTCTTCTCATCTCCCTCCTGAACCTACCCCCCCTCCAACCTCATAGAATGGCCTTAAGTATCCCTCCCTTCCCTCACCTTGAAAAGCCCCTCCCTCCCAGTCCCATTTATGCTGGTTAAGTACCTGAAGGTTTCAATCATATCTCCCCTGTCCCTCCTCTCCTCCAGAGAGTACATGTTCAGTTCCCTCAGTCTGCTCTCATAAGATAAATTCTCCCAGACCCTGGATAATTTTTTGTTGCCTGCATTGTACTCCTCCAGCATCTTAATGTCTTTCTTCAGGTATGGGCGCTAGTACTGCATGCAGTATTCCAGGTGCAGTCTTACCAGTGATCTATTCAATGGCAGAATAACCTCCCGCTTCTTGAAGTTATACCCCTGGCTATACAGCCCAGCATCTTATTGGCCTTTGCGGCCACTTTCCTACATTGTGCTGAGTTGTTCTTTGACCCCACAATGGTTACCCCTAGATCCTTATCTTCCTCAGTTATGGCAAGCTGTACCCCACCCAGCTGGTAGCCCCTTTTTGGGTTCTTTGCCCCAAAATGCATCACCTTGCCCTTTTTGACATTGAACCCAAGTTGCCAGGTGTCTGACCAGGTCTCTAGTTTTGTCAGATCTTCCTGAAACCCCTGCCATCCCTCTTGGTCATACACCACCGCTTCCATCTTGGTGTCATCAGCAAACAGACTGATCTTACTATTGATGCCCACTGAAATGTCAGCAATGAATATCCCAAATAGTGCTGGTCCCAGCTCCGAGCCATGCTGAACACTGCTGGTCATCTCCCATGGGGAAAAGAGCTCCCCACCCACCACCAACCTCTGTTGCCTTCCACTCAGCCAGTTCCTTACCCATCCCACCAACTTAGCACCTGCCTCTGTGCCTTCCAGTTTACTTCCTAGCCTCCCATGTAGCACCGAATCAAATGCCTTGTTGAAGTCCAGATACAGGACATTGACTTCATGGCCCCCATCCAACTGTCTAGTTACCTAATCGTAGTATTCTATTAGGTTGGTCTGACAGGATCTGCCAGTGACAAAGCCATGTTGCCTGCTGTACTGCATCCAATTGGCCTCCAGAAGAGCCACCAACCTCTCCTTCAGGAATGTCTCCATCAGCTTCCCCATGATGGATGTGAGTCTTACAGGACTACAGTTCCCCAGTTTGTCCTTGGGGCCACTCTTATTGAGGGGCACCACGTGAGCCATCTTCCAGTCCTGAGGTACACACCACGTATCCAGTGAAGCAGTGATCAGGTCCACCAAGGGGCCTCATAGGATCTCTGCCAGTTCTCTCAGTATTCTGGCAATGATGCCCTTTGGCCTTGGAGCCCTGCCACCCTCAGCATCCTCAATCCCTCCAACACCCTACTTTCTGTGATTACCCCATCTGTCACCACTCCCCCTTGTTCCTGCCCTCCCCCTTTGGGTATCTCCTTCCCTTCTTCTTAGTAAATACCGAGCAGACATATTCATTAAGTGCTTCTGCCTTTTCTCTCCCCCTTTCCACCAATCCTCCTTCCTTCCTAATCCTCACTATCTGATCCTTGCTGCTCCTTTTACCCTGATGTACTTAAAGAAGTCCGTGTCTCCCTCTTTAATGCCTTGCACCAGCCTGAGCTCTTCTGCCACCTTTGCTACTCTTACTGCCTTTGTCACCTTCCTTGCTACTTTCAGGTACTCCTCCTGTCCTCACCCTCCTTTTTTTCTTGTATCTCCTAAAGACCTTCCTTTTCCTCCTTACCTGTTCCATAACAGCCCTGCTCATCCAGCTTGGCTTTTCCGTCCTAGATTTCTTACTCTGAGCTTTGCTGCAGGACTTGGTAGCCTCTACTATCCACATCTTTATGAGCTCCCATCCTTAGTTAGTGTCCATACTCGGCAGGATTCTTTCCAGGTACCTTTTTACTACTTCCCCCGACATTGCAAAGTCAGCCCTCTTGAAGTACAGTACCTTCATGATGGATACTACTCCCTCTTTACCCATCTACAACATGAACCATACTGAGTGCTGGTCGCTCCCTGCCAGTGGTTCATTCACCCTCAGATCCCTCACCTAATCCCCATTAGTCAGTACAAGGTCTAGAGTGCTTTCCCCCTTGGTTGGTTTGCTGACCATCTGTTCCAGGAAACTGTCCTGGAAAGTATCCAGCAGTACCTGCTCCCATCTATTGTTTGTGGCTGGGGTACCCCAATCTACTCCTGGTAGGTTGAAGTCCCCTACGATCACCACACTCCCCTTCCCGCATTTTCCTCTAATCTGTTCTGCTATTTCCCTGTATAACTACTCCATCTGGGAAGGCAGCCTGTATGCCACTCCCATCTGCAGAGTCCTGTTCTTGGAATCCTGAGTTAGCAACCATAAGGATTCTGTGTAGCCCTCCCCTCCCATCCCCCCTTACACACTTCAGTCCATCCATCACGTATATTGCCACCCCACCTCCCTTTTATCCTATCCCTGCAGAATATCCTGTAACCTGGTACCACCAGGTCTCAGTCATGGTGTTGGGTGGCCCAAGTTTCTGTGATGGTCACCATGTCCATCCCCCATCTACCATGAGGGTCTGTAACTCTTGTCATTTTATTCCCCAGGATTCTAGCACCTTCCATCCCCCTCATTTTACACCCTTCCCCCATCTCCCCTTCTAACTTCCCCATTTGTACATTCTCCCAGCCCCTTGCTCCTGATTTGGGGGTAAGCCTGTGTGACCTCCCACTGTGTGGCCTCTGCTCACTCACTCTCCTCCTGCTACCCCCCACTCCTAGTTTAAGTTCTCAGCTACCTCAGTGTACAGTCTGATCCTCTGTTTCAACACTTTGCTTCCCTCTTCACTTAAGTACAATCTATCCTTAGTGTATAGACTACTGTCTTCCCAGATCCCACCCCACCCTCCAACCAACCCTTACCCCTTGGCCTAACACCATGACCCTAACCATCTGTTAAAATCCTCAATTCTCCATTTTCTTGCTGTGCTTGCTTTGGGGACTGGAAGCACGTTTGAAAAAGATGCAGAATTCCTGCCACCATACATAGTGTTCTGAGCTCTTCAAGTCTCTTTTGGACAACATCTATCATCCTATCAACCAAGTTGTTTGTCCCCAAATGTAGAACTAGATGGAACTTATCTCTTCCCCTTCTAGCATACTTCAGGATTGACTGCTTACCCTTTCAATGGCATTCCTGGCATGGCCTCCACCCAAATGCTACTATGTCTTTCCACCTTGCTTTCTCACCTGGTGCCTCTTAGTATTGAATCACTTAATATTAGGATTCCCCCCATACTTCCATCTGTCTCTCTTCCACCCTCCCCTGCCTCTCAGATTCCTCCTTCTCCTGCATAATAGTCCCCCCTCCCAATCCTGTTGCAACTTCCACATCAGTATTTCCTCCATCTGACACCCTCCTCTGCCTCTCTGACTCCTCCTCCTGCTCAATATTCCCACCTCCCATCCCTGTTGCAATTTCCCCATCAGCATTTTTTCCCTTTCCATTTTCATTCCTGTTATCCCCTTCCCCACTGTACACATCTTTTCCTCCCATACTTTTGGATTTGTTGACTGAAGACCTCACTCCTAATCCTCCTTCTGCCTTCACCTTGCATTCTCATCCTCCCACTCCAACTACCTGTCTTGTAGCTCTTCCCCTTCTCCCCTCTAACCCTACTTCCCCCTTCCCCACTATTGTCCACCCATCCACTATAGTTCCTCTTACACAGAGCCCTAGGCCACAGTCCCTCTGGTTCCTAGCATCCTCCACTAACCTGTAACCTATCCCCCTCCCTGGCCACACCCATTGACCCTCCTCCCATGAACCTCTTCCTCCTCCTCTCCCTGTTGAACCATAACTGCCTATAGCCTTTCCTACCAGTATCATCTTCTCCTGCGGGCCTGGGACCCCCTGGTCCATTGCCCCTTCTGCCAACCCATAACCTCTCCCCCGACTGTGTTAGTTGATCCCCTCTCTTGTTCCTCTCCTTCCTGCTATCCCTTTTGAACCACAACCTCCCGTATCCTGCCTTGCCTGCCTCAGCTCCATTGAGTCACTGGAATTTAGGAACTAAATTAAGGGTCCCACCTTGATGATGGTGATTTAGCTTACTCTCACTGGAATCCAGTTTGAAACTAAGAGGACCCACTCCTCACATGGAGCTTAAAGTAAATATAGCCATTTTTGGCAGTGGAAAGTTTAAATATGTTATGTTGTGTGTGTGTGTATGTGTGTGTGAGGAGGTGCTGGTATCTTTCGATTGTCTGCCTCAGCTCTTCCTGCAGACCATTGATCACTTTTATGAGTTCTCCTATTTGGTTACACACTCGACATCCCCCCTTTCTCCATGCAGGATTAAGAAATATCAGTGTTCCACAGTTATTGCATCCCACTATCCATCCCATGCCATTATGTGCCCACCATTGTGCCCCATTCTTACCAGTTGAAGGACCCCCTTTTCTCCCCATGCCTGCCCCACCCTACTCTTGACCCGCTAAACATGTTCTAAACTCTTACTAGTGTTCAATAACTACTGTGTTACACTGACAATGCATGGTTTTTCCAATGGAATGTTCCCCTCCTGCCCCTTTACCCTATTACCTACAGCCCTCCGGAATCCCCTGCAAAGAACTACCTAGGTACTGCCTTATGCACTCTATGTAAGCTGTATCCATGAGACGTGACCTTAGCTGCTCACACCAATAATACATATACTTGTATAGCACATTAAGAGATGTCCCACTTAGTTGTTCACACATATACCCTACTGCCCTTCTTCCCTACTCAATCAATGTTGTCATTAATTAGTCATTAAAATAGACTCACCATAGTCCATGTTAAAATTGTAGGTAGTGATTAGTCCTTTACTGACTTCTTACTCCTCCTCCACTAGCAGTAGTTCTTCCCCCTAGAGGTCGGCACCTTCCAGAACTCTTTAGCCCTTGTTGGTGCATTCCTATGGGGTGTGGTTCCTGAAGCCTATTTAATAAAGGTGGTGGAATGGGTGGGGGGACAAAATCTGTCTGAGCTGGGAGCCTCCTCTCTTCCACCTTATTGTCTCCCAGTCAATGCCTCCTGAAGCTCGATGCCCCCAAGCCACCGATGTGGTGCTTCCTATGCTTCTGTTGTGGTTTCCTCCCTGCTGCAGTGCCACCTATGTGGCTTCTGTTTCCCCTCCAGTGCCACCAATGTGGCCAGTTCCCCACAGCCCTTGACTGGTGGCCCCTCCACCTTAGCCAGTCACTGCAGAAGTGAATTACAGCTTAATTTTATTCATGCTATTTTGTAAATTTATAATAACATTCATGATTCTTGGTGGTGGCAAAAAGGCATGTATAAATTATTGAAATTAGATAACTTTTTTGTTAAATCAGCATATCATGTATGAGTCATTAATTGAAGCTGACAATCAAGTGATGCCATGATATGATGACTATAAAATCATGTGTATCTCTTTGTTTCTCCACACCCTGATAAATCCTTTGTTGGTGAAGCGCTGGGATGATGTTCACAAGGTGAGGGTGGTGGATGCATGGAACAGCCTCCCTGAGGAGGTTGTGGGGTCTAAAACTGGGAGAATTCAAGAATACATGGGACAGACATAAGGCAATTCTTATGAAGGGTAAGAAGAAATAGGCTGTAGGTTAACTAGGATCTGCAGCTTATCCTGTAGGTAGGGACATGGGCAGACTAGGTGGGCCATGCTATCCTTATCTGCTGTCAAAGTCTATGTTTCTATGTTTCTAGGTGATTGACTCCTACTGAGCCTTTTTTGTAATATAGCAGTTTTAAAATGAAAGCGTTATTTAAAAGCACAGCTGTGACTGGTTCTGAGTAAGTTTTGCATGGATGAGTAGAATAATGTTTTGGAACCATGAGCATGCAATGAAGCTGGAGGGGGACTTTTATGAGTAAGAAGACAGTAGGGACTTTAAGGATGAGTGAGATACACATAGGAGAATATTAGTAAATAGGAAGATTGGGCAATACGTAGGGTTGCCAGACTAGTTAGTGTCTGTAGAGACAGACTAAGCAAGGAATATCTGAGCTGTGTGGGTATGCCAAGCAATCATTTTCTGCTGGCAATTTCTATTTGTCTACTTTCCAGGGTCTTGAGGGGGAAGGGGACATGTCCACTTGGGGACCAGAATTCTGTGTCATTTCTAGGGTAACAACTGGGTCATTCATTTTAGCATTATTCTAAAAGCACAATAGTGGCTGGCTCTGAGTAAAATTTTGCATTGATGAGTAGAGAGCATGGTAATCTTTTGGAACTGGGAGCTGGAAGTGGAGGTTTATGAGGGATGTGAGAAAGTACTGCTTCAATGAAAGAGTGGTAGACACCTGAAACAGACTGTCAGACAAAGTGATGGAAGTGAAAACAGTGGGGGCCTGCAAGCATGAATGGGATAGACATAGGGGAATATTAGTAAATAGGCAGAGAGGGGAAGGGTTGCTAGATACTAGTTGGGGTCTGTGGAGACAGACTAGGCATAGAATATCCATGCAGATTGGATGGACCAAGAAGTCATCTACTGCCAACAAATTATATTTTTCTGTTTCTGAAGTGTAGAAAATAGGCACAATTGGAGAAAGAAGGGGCTAATTTGTAAAGACAAAGGAAAAGAGATATGTATAGCTAAGGTTTAATACCACAAAGTATGTTGTATGCAGAAAGATGATGAGAGACTGTTCCAGACAGATGGTGCTGCACTGAAAAAATTATATAAGATATCAGGTGCAATAAATCATTTTTTGTCTGAGACTATATTTTCAGATCACTAGACATAAGAATATGTGAATTTTCCAGCAGATAAAGACCTTACGGCCTATCTAATCTGCTCAAATGTACAGTACCAATTGCATTTAAAGAAGGAACTGTCTCCACTCCTCATATCCACATTGACACCTGCAAAATAGTCCCTCCATCCTCTCTCTTTCCCTACCTACAACTTCCCCCTTACTCTGTCTCAGCTTCTCTTGAATCTGTTCACTGCTTTTAGGGATACTGTACCACTTCCTCTGATAACTCATTCCATTCAGCCACCACCATCTGAGTGAAAGACTGCCTCCTCATCTCCTGTCTGAACCTTCAGCACACCAACTTTAGGTCATTGCCCCTAGTGATCTTTTCTCCACTAAGGATGAAGAGACCATCAGTGCATATGTTGTTTGTACCCTTGTCTCAGTCATCTGACCCCTCTCTTTTCTGTCCTCAAGAGAGTACATGGTGAGACCCCCCCCCCTTCCTCAAAGGTATTGCCTTGCTTGCCCTGGATCCTGTTTATTGTCTTTCTCTGGATCATTTCTAGCAAGTTGATATCTTTTTTGAGATAAGGGTACCAATACTGCACACTGCACTTCTGGTGCAGTCTCAACAGAGACTGTACAGGGGCAAAATGTCCTCTACCTTCCTACTAGTGATTCTTCTGGCTATGGAAGCCAGCATCTGATTTGCCTTGGCTGCAACTTCCTGCATTGTGGCAAGTGTTTCAGGTCACTCTTGATAATTACACCTTAGTCCTTTTCCACCTCTGACCTGGTTACCTCCACACCACCCAACTAGTATTCAGTCCCTGGGATTTTTTGCCCCCCAGGTGCATAACTTTACATTTTTAGCAATGCACCCCAGTTACCAAATGCCAGACCACCTCTCTAGCCCAACCAGGTCTTCCCTGAGTTCCTGTTTCCCTTCCTCCATGTCCACCCTCCCACAGAGCTTTGTGGCATGTGCAAACAGGCATATCTTACCCCAATCTCATCCATGATGTCACTTATGAATATGTTAACCAACAGCAGACTGAGCACAGAGCCCTGCGAGTCCTCACTGGTCACAGGCTTAGCTTCTAAGAATTCTCCTCCACTACTACATTTTGGCTTCTGTCCTGTATCTGACTTTTCACCCACCCAACAAGCGTACCCCCACCCCTAGGTCTTTTTGCTTCTGACAAGTCTCCTATAAGGTACAGATTTGAAGGCCTTGCTGAAGTCCAGGTACAGGATATTAACAGCTTGGCCCGTGTCCACTGCCCTGGTGGCCCAGCTGAAGAAGTCAATCAGGTTCATCTGGCAGGACCTCCATGACATGAATCCATGCTGCCTCACATCCTGGAGCCCATTATCCTCCAGAAAGCTTACCAGCCTGTCTTACAGGATGCTCTTCATCAGCTTGCCCACTATAGAGGTCAGGCTGACCAGCTTGTATTTCCTTGGTTCATCCTTTGGTCGACATTTATGGAGAGGCACCACATGTGCAGTTTTCCAATCCTGAGACATGATCCCAGATTTCAGACAGGTGTTAAACATGTCTGTCAGGATACGAATCAGGGACTCTGCCAGTTCTGTTAGCACCCTTGAGTGTAAGCTATCTGGCCCTGGGGATTGATACACCTTCTGGTCCCTTAGGCCTTTAATTATCCCATCAGCATGAATGATGCAGTCTGTGACTCCGTTCATCCTCACCTCCTTGTTCCCCTATTATACTGGTCTGTCCTTCTCTCTAGTGAAGACTTAACAGAAGTACTTGTTGAATACTTTCAATTTCTTTTCACTGCTCTCTGCCAAACCACCATCTTTTTGTAATCTGACTGTTTCATCCTTGGTGTTCCTTTCCTCCTTTGTACTGTATTTTGGAAAAAGGCCTTCTCCCCTGTTTTTACCCATATGTTAGCTGCACTTCCTTTTTAGCTTTTGCCATCCTAACTGCCTTATTCACCTCTCTTGACTTAACAAAGTGTTCTACCCTATCCTCTTCCTTCTCACTACATTTGTACTTTTGGAAGGCTACCCTATTGTCACCTACAGCTTATGCCAGTTCCTTTACAAACCTGCTGGGTTTTTTTGGCTTTAGTTTTCTTACACTTGATTTTGGCACTCTCCCATATGGCCTCCATTAGTCCCTCCTTTATTATTGCCAGTTTCTGTTCTACATCTATTTGCCTTCTGATCCCAGCAAGGTGATCTACTAGAATTTTTCCAGTTCCATAAAAATTAGCCCTCTTAAAGTCCAAAACTCTTGCCCTGCTTCTGACCATCCTCCTGCCCATGTTCAGGTGGAACCACACTGTAAGGTAACCACTACCTGCAAGTGGCTCGTCCACTCTCACATCCTAAACATGCCTACATTTGGACAGGGCCAGGTCCAGTACAGCTCTTTCCCTAGTGGGTTCCAAGACACCCTAATTGAGGAAACCACTCTAAAATGCATCCAGCAGTACTTGCTCCCTAGTGTAATAAGTAGCCAGGATTTTCCAGTCCAAGTAACATGGGTTCATTGCAGGATGGTCCTGTCAAACTAATCTAATAATTTTCTTTGACTGGGTGACAAAGGCAGTAGACCAAGGGGTAGGGGGACAGTAGATATTGCTTACCTAGATTTCAGCAAAGCCTTTGATACTGTCCCACATACAGTAGGAGACTGGTCAACAAGCTAGGTAGCCTAAGGATGGGGTACAAGGTAATAAACAGGACTGGAAATTGGTTAAGGGACAGAAAACAAAGGGTTGTGGCACAGTAAATGGAACCCAATCAGAGGAGAGGAAGCTAACAGGTGAGGTATCTCAAGGGTCAGTTCTGGGGCTGGTCCTCTTCAATGTCTTCATCAGTGACATTGCAGATGGGTGTGACAGGGTCTTGGATGCTACCTTCAGAAGACCTCTTTTTTCTGCCCCCCTTTTTTCTTTCTTTTCCTTTTTCTTTATCAAGTCTGTTGCAACAGAACTTTATTTGTGCTTTCTCTTGTCTGTCCTCCTTAAATCTAAGCTATATCTCATTCCCCATTAGGTAGGAAGGCCACTTACCTAATGTTCTCCCTGTCCCTGACCTTTGTTTCTAAAGTCTCTTGAATTATAGCTCCAATTACCTTCTTTACTCCGCGAACATTTGCACACTCGCCTACACAAACGTGCGCACGATGCCTGCTCGAATGTGCGCACATCGCAGTGGCGAGTCGGCATCTTAAAACAAATCAAAACCCCTTTATTTAGCTTGCGATAGTAAGGGCATGTTGTTGAAGGGACAAATTCATGGAAAATTCCTGTTACCGGTATGGAGAAGCCCCTAGATAGGGCACAAGCTGTCTAGTGAAAACGAAAGCCTGAATTTGGCGATAGGGACCATTAAGGTTACCACCTACTTGGTTTTTGACCAAATGATTCTGTTTTCTAGGTCCAGATTCGGTCTTCCTGTTTTCACCATTGCAAATTCATTTTTTATGGTGGGTCAAGCAGCACCTGTTAGATTCCCCACTAACTGTTTCATTTTCTTCTCATCTGACTGTAAGCAAGTGTCTGACATTTTAGTGTGATTGCTTGCTTGCAGTGCATGCTAATTGGGAAGTGCCTTCAAGAGCAGGACACTTAAAGAGCCAAATGTGTCCCTGTCTGCTCAGTTGTCACCTCTAACTTCACACCAGCAAATTGGAAGATTGTTCACGGGAAGAGTAAACAATATCACCTTAATTAACACCTTCATTTTTCTGAAACCAGACAGGCATCACATTAGGGTAGCTTCCTGTCCCAGTATGGACTGTACAATGTGTTTCAGAAACTTTACCTGATAATCCAGTTTTATTCAGAGGTAGTACTTTTTCAGTCATTTTGAATGCTCACATGTTTGTAAAACAGATTATGTTAAATCCTTCACCATTTTACTTGCATGGTCAGATTACAAACAAATTCTGATGTCATGCAGACCTTTGTTTGTATACCAGTCAGTCTGAGAGGTGTAAAGTAGGGCAATTGAGACCATTAGCAGCAAATCAAACTAATCCTTTCCAGGCTGCATTGTGAATATGGTCTTTGACTGCTGTGATAAGGAATACTTTTATACCATTAAATGTTCACCATTTTTTCGTTTAGGGTCTGTCCTATATTTTAATATTTGTTACCCCTTTTGTTGTTAAATTAATAATCTAATATTTTATTTCATTTCTAGCAATACTATGCCTCTCTCTCTCCTCAGTAGTTATTGTTGTCAATTTTCATACTACTTGGATATTCCAGGAAGCCCAATCCAGGCCTTTCAGATGAACAGCACAGAATAATGTGGCTAATGTCATGCTAAGCTTCAGAAATGAGAAAAGGAAGAGAGAGAGCAGTAGCTGATGAAATGACAGGAACACAATCTAGATTTGATGGCACTGCAGATTTAGGCAATTTATCAACACGTTTTCAAAACATTATTATTTTTTTTTTACCAGAAGAAACAGACTAAGCTAAAGCTTGTTTACAGGTGCAACCTGAGAGCACAAGGGAATTAAATGATTTGTGTAGGGTCACACAGTGTGTAAGTTTGGGCTGTGGGATTTAAACCCTGGTCTCCAGAATTGCTGCTCAGAGCTTTAAACCACTGCATTATACTGCCTCCATGCTATATATCACATATCATGCTATCTGCTATGTATGACTGACATGGAAAACCAAATAGGGTATTTAACAGCATAGAATAGTTCCTACCACTTTTAAAAACTTCTCTGACATTACAAATAACTTTAGAGTAGGAGCAATGGGAGGGACAGTAGCACATCTTAAAATGGCAGATGATATTTGTAATTACATCTCGTCCACCATTACTAGTGTAGTTTATTTATTTATTGAAAGAGTTTTACCAGAAAAGGCCACCTGATCCAAACTAGCCAGTTGTCAGAGGTGTCCTTGTAGTCACTCAATTTGTCAGCTATGCTGTGTACACAGGATGGAAAGTCCCCTGAACCCCCCTTCTCTAACCCCACCAAATGTTAACACACACTGAAATTTAAAATATTTAAATCTAAATCAAATAAACCAAAAATAATAATCACGATGTAATTTAAAGATGTTGTACACAATGTTATATCAGCAGCAATTCTGGATAAATCAAGTGACTCAGAGTCCAAGCGATGTCCTCATTAGTCAGAAAAGGAGCGGGGTTGGGGGTGTGGTTTAGTATTTGGTTTTTCATCCCATCCAAAGGTGGCAACCCTAGGGACCATAGGAATGCAGAAAAAGCTTAGGAAAGCTTCTAGTACAGTTTCCTTAGTGTTTAGGGGCTAGAATTCCACATTTAAGCACTTGCTTGAGACTCAGCCTTCCTGCTGAATGGAAGTTAAACTAAGAGCAAAGCCCAAGTGTTAGTCTAATGGGGAAATCGTTTGCTTGGGGTTTTAAAAAGCTCCCAGCTCTGGTCTGTAGTTCTGAGTGAGACAAACACTGTTGGTTCTGTGAAACCAACACACTTTTTGTTGTACATTTTGTTTAATGATTTTCTAAACTTCTGAATGAATGCCTGAACTGAACTGATGAATGGATTTGAATTATTACTTTTAGGGATGATGTTTTGAAGAAGTTTAGTGCTGTAACCTCATGATATCAGGACTCCACTCCCTCCAGCTTATTCTCTGTCCATCTAAGAGCTGGCCAGCCAACCTCATCATATATTTATACAGAGAATTTGTGGGAAGAGCCTGGAGATCATAGGTACAGCCCATTTTCGTGCTAATATTTGTTAAAAACAGGCATTTAAACGCTTCAACCCCTCCAGTATGTTAGATATTTAGAATATTGAAGTCTGAATGTATCAGAATGATATTAAGATGATTTATAAAGCTTGTTAGTGTTAGTTATGTAAGAAGGGGAGGAGCCTCCTTGACCACATGTTAACCATGACTTATATAAGCAGCAAAAGCTGTTCTTAGTCAGTCTACTCCAGGGCTCAGCAACGAGCTGCCCCCATCCTTATTGTATTCTAAGGAAAGTTATTTGCTTTGTTTATTTCCTGAATTCTGGAACTTTTGGAATGTTCCTTGGAGGAAGTATTCCTCTTTTATTTTGTTATTCGAACAGTTCAATTTATTTTTGTTTTGTCTCCTGCTTTGAATAAAACCTGTCCAGTACGTTTCATCTACGCCGGTGTCTGAGTTTGAATCCCACAACACTTCCACAATGGGCTAGATGGAAAGGTTTGCCTATTTGCAGATGACACCAAGATCTACAACAGTGTGGATACCCCGGAGGGGGTGGAAAGGATGAGAAAGGACCTGGAATGGTTGGAGAGATGGTCAGAGGTGTGGCAACTATGGTTTAATGCAAAGAAGTGCAAAATCAGGCACGTGGGGAGCAGGAACCCTGGAGCAAGCTACAGGTTGGGGGGAAAGCTGTTGGCAGTTACTAAGGAGGAGAGGGACTTGGGTGCATAATCACAGATGACCTGAAGGCCACAAAGCACATGGCCAAGGTGGTGGAGAAAGCCACTGGGATGCTGGAGTGTATTGGAAGGGGAATAACAAGCCAAAGGAGGGAGGTAATAGTTCCACTGTATAAGACCCTGGTGAGGACTCATCTTGAGTACTGTATTCAGTTCTGGAGGCCACACCTTTGTAATGACATTGACAAAACAGAGATGGTGCAGAGGAGGGTGACTAAAATGGTGAAGGGTCTACATCACAAGCTTTATACAGAAAGAGTCAGAAACATCAATTTGTACACACTGGAGCAAAGGAGGGAGGGAGAGGGAGGTGATATGATAGAAACATTCAAATATCTCAAGGGCCTGAAAAAAGGTGAAAGGGGACAACATATTCCAGTTTAAAAGTAGTGCCAGAACAAGAGGACATGACATGAGACTGAGGGGTGGCTACATAATGGGAAATGTCAGGAAGTTCTTTTTTATGGAGAGGGTAGTGGATGCATGGAATAGCTTGCTCCAAGAAGTGGTGGATGCCTGTACAGTGACAGGCTTCAAACATGCATGGGACAGGAATAAGGAATATCAGAGATGGGAAGAAAAAGCTAAAGCCAATGACCAGATTGGGTCACTGGCTGTTTCGTCAGGTAGCATAAATGGGCAGACAGGATGGGCCGGGTGGCCCTTATCTGCTGACAGTATCTACGTATCTTCCCAGGTAGATTAAAATGCACCATCATTACAACCTCCCCCATCTTGGCCATTTTGGTTTAAGACCTTAGTATTTTGCCAGCCCAGTGGCACTGAGGGTTGAGGCACTGGATGCCACACCTCGCAGCACACCAGCAACCTTGGTTCGGGTGCAGACTTGGGCCATCGGGGGTTGGCAGAGGAAAGGAAGGATTGAGCATCCTGCCACAACTCTCCTTTCTCTGGGATGGGGAAGGGTATCTCATCACTCTTAAGTGGCAACTGGTGGAGGACTGGGGCATTGCTGGTAGCTTGTGCAGTTGAGGGTTGGAGTGCAGTGGGTGGTGGCATATAGTGCACTGATGTCATTGTACATCTGCCTCAGAGGGAGAAAAATGGTGGAAAATTGCAGGGCAGTCATGGCAGCTGATGGCAGTACACTGCACCCTTGGACATGAGAGGTGCGCCCCCCCCCCAGGTATCAGGATCCAGGTCCCCCAAGGGGAGGTGACTCTGTGTGCCATCCTGCATGGAGGAGAGCATGTCACTGGCCAGACCAAGTCTGGGGGCGCGGGTGCCAGCGGCCGGATGACTCACCACCCGCTCCGTAGATGGAGAAAGAGTGTTGTAATAAAAGAAAAGACCTTAGTACCTTGTCTAATTCCTCTTTCTTGGAATTAGACTGTAGACAACACCCATCCTTAGTTTCTTCCCCCAGTGGACTGTACCTGTACCCATAGTGCTTCACAGCACTCTTCCCCAGCCACACCTACTTACCACAGCCAGGCACATAGGCATAGGCAGGGATATTCGAAACTGTCACTAATTATGGCACAAATCCCCATTAGCAAATGCAAATCTGCACCAGTTGCCAAACAATGGTATATTAGGATGATCACACACAGACAGCATTTGCAAAATATATACCAATACAGCAGGCAATAATGTCAGTTGCAAATACAACCATAAAAGTCACTGTAATGTGCACCACAAACCAACCTTGTAAAGGGATACCACAAAACTACAGTGAGAGCATGAATGGCATCTCACAGGCAGTGCCACAACCCCCCCCCAAGCAATGCCCCAGAAAATCACACAGAACCATGAAGGATCCCATACACAGGTATGTACAGTATGAACAAGGCCCTTTACTGGTGCACAGAATGTAACAACATGATACATAATGAACTGGAAGTCATAACTTACTGGCACACTGCCATGACATATAAGAAACTACTTTCATTGACACATTACCATTAAACTTATAATGCTAAACCTATTGACACACTGCCAGTGAAAAACATGAAAAACAGCTGGACCAAAGATTACATAGGAAAACCTTGGTAGTCCATATAACTGGTCTACTGACTGGCACCATCACACCTGACATCTGCCCATTGCTATGGCTGCCCCTGAGACTGTGCTTGCATGCTCAACCATGTTAAAAACTCTCACAGCAGTCCTGTTGCCTCCCCTAACAGTGTGCGTATGGCCTTAACATTGGGGCGTGACCATCCCACAAAGGGCAGGGGTGCACCATCCACTGCCTGGACCTACCGCTATGGACCGTCACCTGGAACAGAAGAGGGAAACATCATCAGCATGTTTGCCACATGTGCCACAGGGACAGGTCTGTGGCAGGTGAGCTACAAGGTAAAACCAGCATGTGTGCCACACATGCCACAGGAACAGCCTGGTGGCACATGAGCTACAAGGTACAACAAGCCTGTAGCACACACTGCACAGGGACATTCTGTGGCACATGAGCTACAAGGTACAACAAGTGTAAGCCACATGCCACGGAAACACGGCACGTGAGCTACAAGGTACAACAAGCAGGTGTTCTACACATGCCATAGGAACAGGCCTGTGGCAGGTGAGCTAGAAGGTACAACCAGCATATGTGCTACACATGCCACAGGGACAGGCCTGTGGCACATGAGCTACAAGGTACAACAAGCATGTGTGCCACACATGCCACAGGGACAGGCCTGTGGCACATGAGCTACAAGGTACAACAAGCAGGTGCTCCACACATGCCATAGGGACAGGCCTGTGGCAGGTGAGCTACAAGGAACAACCAGCATGTGTGCCACACATGTCACAGGGACAGGCCTGTGGCAGATGAGATACAAGGTACAACCAGCATGTGTGTTACACATGCCACAGGGACAGGCCTGTGGCGCATGAGCTACAAGGTTCAAGCAGCATGTGTGTTACACATGCCATAGTGACAGACCTGTGGCACATGAGCTACAAGGTACAACCAGCATGTGTATACAGCAGATCTGACTCCCTGTAAGGCAGCACACAATACATGTATGTGACAACACACATGTGCAGTGCAGAGTGGCACATACAGTATGGACATGGTGGGGGGACAAGGAATGCACATCGTAGGTCCTGACAATTACTGTGTGTAATAAGGACATGGCCCTCCCACATGGCTGTGGTACTGTGAACATCGCTGTGTGTGATACCACGGGCTGCCACCCCATGTTTAAGTTGTCGAGGCTGCACACACATGTATCCAGTGGTCACAGGGCACTGTGGCAATAGTGTATAGTATACGCATGTACCAATATTATACTGTGGGACATATGTGACACAGGTGGCAGTGGTGAGGCATGCAGCGGTTGGAACATAATTGACCAGTGGTACATAGACATGCCCTACCAAAGTATGGTGACTGTAGTGTACTGTGAACCACAATGTGCAGGCCACCAGTTATGTACTGGGGCAACAGCTGGAGGGTATGGCTCGATGTTGCCATACTGGGATGCCACTCTGTACAGTAACATACCCAGGGAACACACTGTGTACCAACAAGCATGGAACAAAACAGGGCAGGGGCACACAGGCAGTACAGAATGTACTGTGGTAGTTATCTAAATGTTGACTACCCCAAGGTAATACTAATGAAGTCAGATTAGACACTCCTGTGTTGTTTGTACATGCTAGCAGCTGCGTGAGATCACAGAGGTGCATGTTTGTGGAACATGCCTAATGTGTCATTAACAATGGCCCTGACATCATCAAGGCATGCAGCTGGACAAAGCATGTGCTTGCTGAAAGTGTGGCACAATTGTTGTTAGCGATCACTAATATGTTAGCGACAGTGGCAAACAGCTGTATTTTGGAAGGCAACATGCAAGTTGGCCTACTCTAACATTCAAGGTAAAAATATAATTTGCATGTCATTATGTGCTTATTACTGCCTCAGTATAACAGTGGACCTCCCACAAGGGTTGCAATTCCCACAGAATAGCACTGCAGTCTGGAACAGCAGCAGCACTTTGATAGACTACTGTCTATTGAACAAAGGTGAGTTGCAACAACACAACTAGCATTTTTAAACCTCTCCAACAGGTGCTGTGCACATTTCCGTTACTAATTTGTGTTATGCTTGTGTGTTGCAGAATGTCATCATCCACAAAGTGCAATCACATAGCTAGGCTACACAGAAGTATGTTTAGCCACAGGGAACTGCAGGTAGGCAATTACTGCAGCGCATACAGTAGTGTACAGCATTATGGAGTGCTAGCTGTAGCTGTATGATTTTGTTTAACCAGGACAGGGCTCAGTTGCCCAATGCTCATTTACAAGGTAGTCCTGGGATAGCCAGCAATGCATTGTATAGACAGCAGCATCTGTCTTTCCTGACATGTGTTACTGTCTGTGTTAACCAGGTAAGGCCCAATAGGCAATCTGTAGTCAGGGGAAGCATGGGGGCACTGGGGAGATATGTGACCTGCTCAGGATCACACATTATGTAAGTGGATGTTTGTCAAACAGACTCAGGTATGCAGAATATAACAAGCTCATTATCCACAGCTCTCTAATCTAACCCCTTGTCTGTAGTGCCAGCCTACATTATACAGATTTATTTGTATGCAGACCTCACTCATATGTCCAGAGCACATACAGAGCTGTCATTAGTGAATGTCTGACTGACTGCAGATCTCATTTGACCCAGGCAGGGAAGCACATATGTTAGGGAGAGTGGGGGCACATGCTGTGGTGTAGGGGCAGTGCAGGGAGGGGTGCTGCCTCTACCACAGCCGCCTGCCACCACCTCCCTATGTGCCACAGCCACCAGCAGTGGCATGTGCACCGGCAATGGCAACTTTCCCATGCCTCTGTGTGCACTGCATCCATCCACACAGCATGTGTACATTCTACACTGCAGCAGGCATGCAGGCCACTGGACAGTATCCATCAGCACTTAGCTGGATAAGCCTGCTGGCTACCCAGTCTGTGTTGACAGACCACTGGTGGTGCAGCCCCACTCCATGCATGTTTGGTGGTTGACCACAGATCTGTGCATATGTCCAAGTCCAGTCAGTACCCGTGCTGTCCACTGGCTGCGCCTCACAACTGTACCTGCAACTGAACAGGATTACAGGGGGGCACATCCATTCATACAATGCTGTGGGTGATGATTTCATTTGGGGTGTAGGGTGTATTCATAATTTTCTTTTCCAAACAGGTGCTGGTACAGAAATATGTTGCCCTGGGGGCCCAGTTCTGCACAGGTGTCCCCTTCTGATGTAGGGCATTGGGATGGAGTGAGGTGACAGAGGCAATCAATGCCAAGAGTGGCGAGTGATGCTCCAAGGAGAAGTGAAGAAGAGATTCTATGATATGCAAAGATGGACCAAGGGGAAGCTGATGGAGGCCTGGCAGGTGCTACTGGTCACTGGGGGTGGCCCACCAACACAGACCACCCTCACACCAGTGGAAGATATTATGGCTCACTCCCTGGACCACCATCAAGTAGAGGATAACATCAACACCATGGCCCCCACCCCTCCTGGGGCAAGTGCACTATCTTTGCTTTTGTTCTTTTCCCTGTGTTACCTGTCCCCATAAAATGCCCCCCCCATGTCAAGTGAGCTACAGCAGCAACCAGAGCAAAAGCATTGTGCATGTCTGAGTGTTTCTCACACAGACCTGTCTGCTTTTTCTAGTGCCCTTCACAGGTGTTAAGCATCTTTGTGTTGATGTGCCTACTTTTTGCAGACATTCAGTTAAGCGATTGCACGCATATGCTTTGCGGAGGGAATATACCTTGAATATATGACAGTACCTGATATAAATGGCCAGGGTCCCTCATTTGCATGTCAGTTGCATGTACTGATTTTAGCCCTCACTAATGATTTTATTATCACTATGCCCACAAATTAATGTGGGGCAGGGACCACTAAATGGTCGCAGTCAAGTTTTATTGCTCATTAATGGCATTAGTGCCTCAAACACTGTTTGAATGTGCCCACTAGTGTCTTAAACTGACACTGCATCACACGATCACCTAATGGGCAAGGTTTTCAGAGGATGTGGAGGCTGACTCAAAGACTACTGTTGCTTCCATTAGTATCTGTCTGAATGTGTCAAAACTCATGAGCTGTATTTTCAGACTCACAGGTTTTTGTGACAGTTTCATGATTTGTATCAGCTCAAGGAAAAACAAAAGGTGCATGTGCCAGTTTTCAGATGCAAGCGTCAGTGTTTTCTTTGTTTTTATGTTCGCTGCGCACAGGCAAAAGTGAACATCTTGTTATGATATACAGGGTTTGGAGAGGTGTGTTATGGTGGTCCAATGCAGGAGACTCTGCAAGGGGCGTGACCCTGTCACACCAATCATCAGCAAGGCTAATCATGACACTGTTCTGGCTTGCAGGATGGAAGCTTTATGTATTTCAAAAGAAAGAGCTGATCCAATCATAGGCTGTCTCTTTCCTTTGATCTAAACACTGCCTAGTAAGCACGGCTGATCTCATCATGATCAGCCTGCTGTCAGCATGCTTGCTCCCTTCCCCCCAACATTATGGCGATGGAAAACTGAAACTGCTTTATTACTGCCAGTGTCTGAGTGAGTAGATGAGCTGAAACAAATGAGTTCTGTTACAGTTACACAGACCAGTTATTTTTCCTGCTAAGTGGACTCACAACTGATGTAAACTGCAGGGTGAGTGTGTGTGTGTGTGTCTCTTTCTTTCTCTCTCTCTCTGTCAGCATGGAGTCAGGTTACACAAACACTTGTTCTGGCCAGTTTAACCCTTAGGCTGCTAATAGAATGGAACATGGAATGTTTAGTAAGTTATAACCCGCAACAGGGTGTGCGGTTACTAGGGATTAATCAACAGCCTGGGTGCGATGTGAGGCACAAGGCCCCTGGCTGGAGCAAAAATATGATCCCTTCACTTTCTAAATCGGGGAACTCAATAAAGAAACTTTTAGAAGAATTTGATTTGGAGGCAGGTAAGGGTTCTTTGTACTTCTCGGGGGGGGGGTGGATTTGATAAAGAGCTCAATAGTTTAGTATTTATTTGAAATTTGGTAACCGGGTAAGCCCACTGAGACCATGCAGTCCCTTTTTCAGTGATAACCCGGGGGACGGTACCATGGATTAGGAATATAAAAGTATTAGCAAAGACATGCACAGTCAATAAAAAATAAACGCAGAATGAAAGGAATACACAAAAGCAGGCAGACTAGACTAGAAACAAAGTAAGGAACTTACAATAAACGCAATAAAATAAATCACTGATAAGGGAGGAGATACAAACATGGGGATCCTAAAGCCTAGAACAATGTTTACAAAGCCATCTACATACTATAAATCGCTAATGTGGATCCTAACGCATAGTGCAATGCATATCAAAGGTATCCCAGGTACATATAGTGAGAGCAGTGAGCTCAGGGGTCAGGGGAGTGGAAGGTTCGGGATAATGCAAGCTCAGGCAGTCAGGACACCCATAAGTACAGTATTGCAGGAATGCATGATAGGGGCACAAAAGAGAGTCACTGGGACAGGCTGAGCAATGCAGAAACACAGACACACAGAAGTTGACGTCAGATAAGGACCACAAGGCCCATCCAGTCAGCCCATTTTTCTACCTTATGAATTTGCCATAGGCCTTTACTCTGTCAATGGCCAATCATTTCATACTCTGTATTGCTCCCTTATCCCTATCCGATGCCTTTTTAAAGACCTGCACTGTATTCATATCCACTACTTCCTGAGGTAGGCTGTTCCATGCATCCACCACCCTTTCTGTGAAAAATAACTTCCTCACATTACCCCTTAATTGGCCTCCCTCTACTCTCATACTGTGTCCTCTTGTCCTGCTATTTTTCTTATACTGAAACATGTTAGACTCTTTCACCTTGTTAATGCCCTTAAGATATTTGAATATTTCGATCATATCACCTCTCTCCCTCCTTTGCTCTAAGGTATTCATATTGAGCTCCGTTAATCTGTCCTCATATGTTTTCTGATGCAGTTCATGCACCATTTTGGTTGCCTTCTCTGGTCTGCCTTAATTTTGTTAATGTCCTTGTGCAGGTGCAGCCTCCATACTGCACGCAGTGCTGCAGATGGGACCTAATAAGTGTCTTGTAAAGAGGGATTATTACCACCCTCTTATGACTTGTGATAACCCTAAAATACACGCCAACATCCCTCTAGCCTTACCTAGTGCTTTAGTGGTCTGCCATCCCTCTAGCCTTACCTAGTGCTTTAGTGGCCGGCTTGGATGATTTCAAGTCATCTGTGATGATGATGCCCAAGTCTCTTTCTTCCCTTGTGATCGCCAGCAACTCCCCTCCCAACCTATAGGTGGCTTTGGGGTTTCTCTTTCCTATGTGCATGATCTTGCACTTCTATGCTTAAACTCCAGTTGTCACTCTTCCGACCATTTTGCTAGTTTATCCAGATCTCTTCTCATTCTGCCTGCCCCATCTGGATCATCTACTCTGTTGCAGATTTTAGTGTCATCTGCAAACAGGCAAACCTTACCCTCCAGTCCATCTGCAATGTCACTGATGAAGATATTGAAGGGGACTTGCCCCAGGACTGATACCTGATGTGCAATAATCGGAGTGAGTTAATGGTGTGGGTGGGGGGTAAAGAACAGAGACAGCAGTCAGACAGGTAGCACCAGAGACAGGGAAAAATACCGTCCCAAAGTACCAGCAGTAGTGAAAATAAGTTCAGGTAGAGAGATTAGAGAGGGAGTGAGTAGAAAGAAAAGTACAAATCCCAGAAGCTTAGACTACAAGCAGTTGCAATAAAATGAAAGATTCACCTACATAAATCACAATCCTAAGCCCTGATCCTAATAACAAAATAGTACTACAGTCATAGGTACTGGAAAATAAAGGCAAATATTTGCAATGGATTAAAATAGCTAATACAAGTGGCAAAATAAAACCCTAGTTAATACAAGTGGTTTTATCAAATCCTAGCAGCAAAATCAACAAATGCACTCGGCCCAGCAACCCAAACAAACAGGCTTAAAAAATCCTCCAATGTCCAGCTGAGGGAGAGTACTAGCAGGCTAATCAGCAGAAGGCTGAAGAAAAAAAGAAAATAAATGGCCAATCGGGAGGGCAGCCTATGTGAGTGCCACAGAGCTTGAAAATGTAGAATGGCCAGAAAATCCAGGAATGCCTTTGGTTAGAACTTGGGGACTGTACTTGGGGATCCACTTGTAGCTTGTCAGCAGGGCAATCAGAGAGGCCAGTGGTGACTGCAAAAGCAGAGCCACAGGCAAGTTGAGCACTAGATCAGGGGTCTCAGAATCTGGAGATCCACTTGTAGCTTCTCATCAGTGGCAGTTTTTTTAGCAGCCGGTGGCAGCTGCAAAAGTGGACCCGCAGGCAGGCTGAGTGCCCAATCAGGGGCCTCCACCACTCTTGTGGATAGGCACCACATGAGCCAAATTCCAGTCCAGCGGTACACATCCTGTGTCTAGAGAGGTATTGAACACGTCTGTCAGTGGCCCTGCCATCACCTCTGCCATCTCCCTCAACACCTTAGAGTGAATACCATCAGGTCCTGGTGTCTTATTCACCATAAGTGCCTTGAGACCATCTAGTACCCTGCTTTCTAGAATCATTGCATCAGCCGTCTCCTCCCCCTCATCCCCACCTTTCCAGTCCTGGGGGTAGCGGAGCTTCTACCTTCCTGGTGAACACAGCAGAAGTAGTCATTCAAAACTTATGCCTGTTCCCCTTCCTTCTACACCCATCCTTCACCCTTCCTGATCCAGACTATCCAGTATCTACAGTTTCTTTTTTCTCTCACATACCTGTAGAATGCCTTTTCCTCCTCCCTTATGCCCCTAGCCAGCCTCAGATTCTTGGTGGCCTTGGCCTCTCTTACTAGCTTGATTACTTCCGCAGACCTTTTTTAGTACAGTTGCCTGTCCTCATCCCTCCCTGTTTTTTTTCATTCTCCTAAAATCCACTCTCTTGGCCATCACCCCCTCCAACACAGTCCTGGTCCAGCATGGCACCTTGGCCCCGGACTTCTTTTTCAGAGTCCTGGTGCATGCTGCAGTAGCTTCCCTCAGGCCTACCTTTATGTGCTGAGACACAGAGAGTGAGAAAGCAGCCACAGCTTCCTTGAATTAAGGAAGTTATTTTCTAGACTACACTGAAATGAATTATTACTTTTTGGACCTGAGTAAGTAACTAGTATTGATTTTGTTTTTGTGATTGACTTTGCTTAGTTTTAACTTTAATTTGCCAGGGGGAAACTGTAGCTGGGAGATATTTGTAGTCATTTGTGACTAGACCTGCTACTTAACCCCTATGAAATAGGTGTTTGTTAAGGGGAGGAGCTGAAAGGGGCCCAGTTGAACTGTGGATTTATAACAGGAGTTGTTTGTGGTCTATGTCTGCTGAGACACAGAGAGTGAGAAAGCAGCCACATCTTCCTTGAATTAAAGTGGTTATTTTCCAGACTACACTGAACTGATTTATTACTTTTTGGACCCGTGTAAGTAACTAGTATTGATTTTGTTTTTGTGATTGACTTTGCTTAGTTTTAACTTTAATTTGCCAGGGGGAAACTGTAGCTGGGAGATATTTGTAGTCATTTGTGACTAGACCTGTTACTTAACCTCTGTGAAATAGTTGTTTGTTAAGGGGAGGAGCTGAAAGGGGCATATTTGAACTGTGGATTTATAACAGGAGTTGTGGTCTCTGTCTGCTGAGACACTGAGAGTGAGAAAGCAGCCACAGCTTCCTTGAATTAAGGAGGTTATTTTCTAGACTACACTGAACTGAATTATTACTTTTTGGACCTGTGTAAGTAACTAGTATTAATTTTGTTTTCGTGATTGACTTTGCTTAGTCATTTGTGACTAGACCTGGTACTTAACCTCTGTGAAATAGGTGTCTGAAAGGAAGGAAGGCACTCCCTGGTGTGGAGGGTCAGAGTTGTAGTTGATTGTTTCTGGATGGCATAGGTTTACTCTCTCCCACCCTTCCCCTCACCCCACCTGCCCCAAGCGCATAACTTCCTTTATAGCAGGGGTTCTGACATCACTTCCCCAAAACTGCTTACAACATACATCTGTTCATATCCTTAAAGGCACAGCACACTGAATAGAGGGTAGAGACACTCACAAGCTTGCACACAATAAAACAAGGACATAAAACAACAAAAGAAAAGCATCTGTAACAGGAAGGGCCACAGACATGTGGGGAGTGGTGCAATGCACTGGCTGTGGAGAAGCAGTCTTCTGGGAGACATTCTGAAGACTACTTTGCTGCCCTATTTGCAGGCACTTCTAAGGACTGAGGGAGGAGGTTGTTCATCTCCATGCTGACCTAGCAAAGATTCGGGAAACCTGCTCCCCCACCCAGGGACCACCCAGGCCACCACCACTACCTCAGATATTGCCAAGAAAGAGGAATGGTTGGACCACGATGGGCTCAGGGAGGGTGAGGGTGGTGGAACAGAGGTGCATCCCTCCAGTTTTGCCTCTCCACAATTCATTTGCCACTCTGGAGGAGCATGGTTCCTCTATGGAAGCACCCACAGTGGAGACCAAGGAGGGTGCTGGGAACCTCCACAATGGAGACCCACAGGAGGGTGGCACAGGACCCTACAGGGGAAGGAAGCAACTCCTGGTGGGGGACTCAATTGTTAGGGTAGAGCTGGGGGAGGGAGGGGAAAGGGAGGTAAGGTGCCTGCCTGGCACCATGGCTTGGAGGGACAGGAAACAAATCCTCAGGATCCTGGGAGCAGCTGCAAGGGGAAGGGAGCTGGATGTCATTATCCACCTAGGGATGAATGACCTGGCTGAGAATGGGATCATAGAAGTGCAACAGGAGTTTGTGGAGTTGTGGAGGGGCCTTAGACAAGTAGCACACATGGTAACTTTCTCAGAAGTGCTACCTGTCTATGACATGGGTGAGGCTAGGGTACTCTGCACCATGGGATTCAATGACCTGTTGAAAAACTGGTGCAGAGGTCATGGATTTGGCTTCATTGGGGACTGGGGCTCCACCTGGAGGGATGCAGGCCTATACAGGAACAATGGCCTGCATCTATCCAGGAGGGGAACCAGGATCCTAGGTGACAGGTTTAAATGATTCATTGGCAAACATTTAAACTAGCCAAGGGGGGAGGCACTGAAAAGGAGAAGGGAAATCCTAGTCCCCCCCAAAAAAACAGGGTAGTTAGTGAGGTAAACACCAAGATAGAGCAGTCAATAGGGAGAAGGGCAGGGGTAAATGGAGAAAAAGACATATGAAGAAAGACTAAAGAGGAAGGGGAAGTGCCTAATCCATTTAACAGAAGCACTCTTGATAGGGAAGTCCATCCCAGTCCTTTCACAGAAGAAAGGGTTCTGAAAGAACTCTTAAAACTGAAGGTGGACAAAGCAATGGGGCCTGATAAAATTCACCCCAGAATTCTAAAAGAATTAAGGGGGGAACTAGTGGAACCACTGGCTACACTTTTTAATAAATCATGGGAGGATGGTGTGGTATCCGAGGACTGGAGAAAGGCAGATGTGATTCCCCTTCACAAAAGCGGGACCAAGACAGAGGCAGGAAACTACAGACCTGTCAGTTTGACCTCTGTGGAGGGAAAGTGATGGAATCACTTCTGAAGGAAAGAATAGTTGAGTACCTAGAGGCCAGTGGGGCACAGGACCCAAGGCAGCATGGGTTCACAGCAGGAAGATCATGTCAGACGAATCTTATAGATTTCTTTGACTGGGTGACCAAAGTAGTAGACCAGGGAGGGGCTGTAGACATGGCCTACCTAGACTTTAGCAAGGCATTTGACACAGTCCCACAGAAAAGATTAATAGTCAAATTAACCAGCCTGGGAGTGGGTCCCAGGGTGGTAGCCTGGGTAAAAATTGGCTGGACAACAGGACACAGAAGGTAATTGTAAATGGAGTCCACTCTGAAGAAAGAGGGGTTACTAGTGGGGTACCGCAGGGTTCAGTATTGGGTCCAGGCCTTTTTAATGTCTTCATAAGTGACATTGCAGAGGGACTAGAAAGAAAAGTATGCCTCTTTGCAGATGACACAAAGATCTGCAACAGGGTTGATACACAAGGAGGCGTGAAAAGGATGAGAAGGGACTTGGCAAGGTTGGAGGATGGTCAGAAGTATGGCAGCTAGGATTCAATGCAAAGAAGTGCAAAATAATGCACCTGGGAAACAAGAACCCAGGGGAAGAATACACAATGGGGGGGAGGTAGTAACAACAACAAAAAAGGAAAGGGACCTGAGGGGAATCATATCAGATGACCTTAAGGTTAGCAAGCAATGTGAGAAGGCAGTAGGGAGGGCTGGGGGTATACTGGGATGCATAGGGAGAGGCATCAGCAGCAGAAAACAGGAAGTTGTTATCCCTCTGTACAGACAGCTGGTGAGACCCCATCTGGAGTACTGCGTGCAGTTCTGGAGACCCAATCTCCGCAAAGACGTAGACAGGATAGAAGCTGCCCACAGGGGGCAACTAAAATGGTGCAGGGTCTGCACCTGAAGACATATGAAGAGAGACTTAAGGAGCTTAATATGTATAGCCTCAAGGAAAGGAGGGAGAGGGGGTACATGATAGAAACTTTCAAGTACCATACTAACAACAACAAAAATGGAAAGGGACCTGGGGGTAGTCATATCAGATGACCTAAAGGTGGGCAAGCAATGTGAGAGGGCAGCAAGGAGGGCTAGGGGGATACTGGAATGCATAGGGAGAGGCATTACCAGTAGAAAACAGGAAGCTGTTATCCCTCTGTACAGACAGTTGGTGAGACCCCATCTGGAGTACTGTGTCCAGTTCTGGAGACCCCATCTCTGCAAGGACATAGACAGGATAGAGGCAGTCCAGAGGAGGGCAACTAAAATGGTGCAGGGTCTGCAAGAGAAGCCGTATGAGGAGAGACTAAAGGAGCTTAATATGTATACCCTTGAGGAAAGAAGGAGAGGGAGACATGATAGAAACTTTAAGTACCTCAGTGGAATCAACAAAGTCCAAGAGGGTAGCATCTTTCAGAAAAAGAGACATGCAAGAACAAGGGGACACAATTTAAAGATAGAGGGGGGCGGTTCAGGGGCAATCTGAGGAAGTATTATTTCACAGAGAGGGTAGTGGATGCCTGGAACAGCCTTCCTGAGAAGGTTGTAGGGTCTAAAACTGTGGGAGAATTCAAGAATGCATGGGAGAGACATAAGGCAATTCTTGTGGGGGGTAGTAAGAAATAGGCTGTTGGTTAAATAGGATCTGCGGTCTATCCTGTAGGTAGGGAAATGGGCAGACTCGATGGGCCAAGCGGTCCTTATCTGCCGTCCAAGTCTATGTTTCTAAAGAAGTTTAAGATGTATAGCCTCAAGGAAAGGAGGGAGAGGGGGACTATGATAGAAACTTTCAAATACCTTGAGGGAATCAAAAAAGTCCAAGAGGGTAGCATCTTTCAGAAAAAGAGATGTGCAAGAACAAGGGGGCACAATTTGAAGATAAAGGAGGGACAGCTCAGAGGTAATGTGAGGAAGAATTTCTTCATAGATTGGGTTGTAGATGTATGGAACAGCCTTCCTGAGGAGGTCGTATAGTCAAAAACAGTGGGGGAATTCAAGAATGCATGGGAGAGACATAAGGCAATTCTAGTGGGGGGTAGGAAGAAGTAGGCTGTTGGTTAACTAGGATCTGTAGCTTATCCGTTAGGTAGGGAAATGGGCAGACTAGGTGGGCCATGCGGTCCTTATCTGCCATCAAATTCTATGTTTCTATGTTTCTATTTCCCACTTCTGATTCACATCCATTTCCAATCTAATTCCCCAAGACACTGTCTCAGTATTTCCTTCATCCTCCCGAAGTCTGCCTGTTTGAAGTCCACAGCCTTTGTTGCTGACCCCACAGCCTCCCTGCTGGTGCTGAGCCTGAACCACACTGAAAAGTGGTCATTCCCAACTAGTGGGTTCTCCACCCACAGTTCCCTCACCATCTCCTCGGGTTCCTGCATGCCTTCACATCCCTCTTCCTCCTCCTCCTCTTCCTCCTCATTTTCTACTCAAGCCATTAACTCCCTCTGATTACTGCACATCAGGGATCAGTCCAGGGACCAGTTCTCTTCAATACCTTCATCAGTGACATTGCAGATGGACTGGAGGTTAAGGTTCCATTTGATAGTACCAGGTTCAATATGTTACCCAGCCTGGTTGATTCACAACTAACTGCACCAGATGGCTATCCAGGGACACATCCAGAAGTACCTGTTCCCTGGTGCTAGAGGAGGTTTGGGTTCCCCACTCCACTCCAGGCAGGTTGAGGTCCCTGATGATCACCACTTTCCCCTTGCTACATACCCATCTATTGTGATCCACCAACTCCCTATAAAAATTCCTAGCACTGTGTTGGTGGTTTATACACCATCCTTAGCCTCAGTTTCCTACCTCTTGGGTCCAGAAGCTGCATCCACAGTGCCTCTGTCCTCCCCTCCTCCCCCTGGTCCCTTGTGAATCTAATCTTGTCCTTCACATAAATTGCCACCCCTTGTCCCTTCCCCAGTCCTTCCTATACACCCTGTACCTGGGTATTGTCAGATCCCAATCCTGGTGTTGGCTGGCCCATGTCTCCATGATGGCTGGAACATCCACCCTCCCTATCCTTAAGAGGGCCTGTAGCTCAGCTACTTTGTTACCCAGGCTCCTTTCATTCAGAGGAAGACTACCCTTCACCCAGCTTCCACATTCTCCTTTCCCCTCACCCCCTCACCCTGACTTACCCCTCCTGGCACCCTCTTACTATCCCTTCTGCTTTGGGGGGTCATCTCGTGCAGCTCCCATACCTGGTGACTCTGCACCCTCACCGCATGCTCGCCTACACCCCATCCTAGTTTAAAAGCCCCTTGGAAGCTATATATTCCTCCAGCTTCTGCTTCAAGACCCCTTGCCCATCGCTACTAAAGTGCAACCTGTCAACTGCATATAAATCACAGCGGACCCATATTTTCCCGCAGTCCCCCACCATCCCATAGCAATTTGAGCAATGCCACTCCACCAGAGAAATTTAAACCCCATAATCCTCTCCTTCTGTGCCCTGCTTGCCCTGGGTGCTGGAAGTACTTCCAAGAAAGTCACTGAGCAACCAACCTCCATGCACAACTTCCGTAGTTCTTCAAACCTCTTCCTAATCAATTCCACTTGACCCTGTGCTAGGTCATTGGTGCCTACATACACTACCACATGAGGTTTCTCCCTTCCCCTCCTGACACACCTTGGCAGAGCCTGCCTCGCCATCCCAGCTGTTAAGCTCTGGATGGATTCCTCCCATATCCGACTGTGTCACTTGCCCCTCCCTCCTCACCTGATCTCCTGATCACCAATTCGAGTCATACTTTATCCTTCCCCATGTTATAAACCAGGGTTCAATTTGACCATTGTTTTACTAGCCCAAAACCTAGAGCAAATTGGTGAGGGCTAGAGCAGCTAGCCATCTACTTGTCCCTCTTGACTAGTGCAGGTTTTCCATGGCAGTTAATGAAATTAAACACTTCCCTACTTTAGCAGGCTCTAGTCCTCCTGCTAATCTCTCTCTTAGTGTTTCAGATGGCCTGGTGTGATTAGCAACTCACTAAAAGCTGCAGTTATCTATCTGTTCAAGAAAAGCCAGGCACAAGAGGCTCAATGTCAGTTGAGCAGTGTCAGTGGCTCAGTAGGTAGCACACTCGCCTCTGAGGCCGGGAGATCAGAGGGCTGTGGGTTCAGTTCCCACATCTGGCACTTGGGTTAATATCCTAGTACTGACACTGTAGTGCAGCATGAGAGGGGTGCTGCACTTCTGAGGTGCCGTCTTTCGGATGAGATGTTAAACTGAGGTCCCATCTGCCTGGATTGGTGGTAGTTCAGGTGGATGTTAAAGATCCCATGGCACTTATCGAAAAGAGTAGGGGAATTTCCCCGGTGTCCTGGCCAAATTTCCCTCATTCACTAAAAATACCACCAACAGCTTAATCTGGTTCAAGGTCAGTTGGCATTCTTCTGTATCCCCCTCCCCCGGGTCGTGCCTGAAAATAGGCAGGATTTGTCTAGTGCACTTACCCGGTCAACAAAAGCTAAATAAATAAATGTGAGTAATTATCACTCCACTGTAAGAACTTTCAGCTAGTGTCCAGGGTGTGATCAAGGGTAGAAGCTGTTAAGTCATTAGCTTCTAGTTTTCTGAATGCATCTCTGACAATTTGTCCCATATTATTAAGATCAGTGCCCCTCCTTTTGCTACATTGTGAGTGTCTATATCCAACATTCGGTGAAAAAATGCTAAGAGACATATAGGGTCTGCTCAGCAGGTGGTGGGTTTTATCCTAGCCTCACCATAGCTGCTCCCTCTCCCCTCCAAATCTCTCAACTCTGTACTTTACCTACATTTCCTACACCTTGAGCATCTTTATCCAACATTTCAGGACAAAATACTAAGAGATATACAGGGTCTGCTCTGCAGGTGTTGGGTTTGGTTCCATGTAATGACAGCTATTAAAAAACAGTGATCGCTATCATCACGAAAGTACATTGCTGAACAGCATTTCAGTGATATACAATTGTCAGTGACCTGACTTTCAGTAAAATAAAGTGTTTTTGCTGGGGGTCTGCACCCCCCCGCACCCTCCCTCATAGGAGGCTATGCCCCCAGCACCCCCCTTCATACCTTTCAACTGTACCACATTACGAGGAACGTTCCTCATTTTACTTCACAAAAGTTCCCTGTTCCACATTGTGAGGACTTTGTCCCCATTCAAAGTCAACATTTTAAAGCAAAAATCCATAGTAAATAATGCAACAAATATATTATTCAATTAATAACAGACTTTCTGAACACAAATGCTACATTTTAACAGTGTTTTGAGCTTCTTAGGTAAAGATTTGATTAAGTGTTCCACATTTTGCCCATTTGTTCCACATTTTGACAGGCAATGTTCCACATCTGGGGGACAAAAGGTTGAGAGGTATGCCCCCCTTACTTAAGATTCTCAACTCCAGGGGGGTGCATGTCGAGGAGTGGGCAAAATTCTGCAGCTGAAAAAAATAAATACACAGTCAAAAGCAGCTACAAAGCACTATTCCCCAGCAGGTCCAGAACCTAGTGCCTACTGTACCATAGTCAGCCACCATCACCACCACACCACAGGGCTGGCTTAGTTGAAACAGGCTCACCTCCCCTTCTAAACCCTCCTTTCTATCCCTCCCTTACAGCTCCCCATCCCTCCCCTTCCAGTCGCTCTAGGTGCTATACTATCACTACCATTACAGGGTATCTGATGATGATAGCACTATAAATGAGTTGCTGTTTCTACAGTTGCTCATTTATAATCACTATCATAATGGGCTACCATGGGTTTTATCCCAGATTTACCATAGGGACTCCCTCTCCCCTCCAAATCCCTCAACTCTGTACTTTCCCTGGACACCACTACAGACAATTCTCTGAAGTTACTATCTATAGACCCATAGCTGCCATTACTGGCAAGTGTAGCGGTCCCCAGCCATGCCAGAATGCCATCCACATAATCCCACCCTTATCCTACTCAGCATGTCCTTGTAGCCTAAAAACAAAGCACTGGAGCATGTATGGTACAAAATACCTTAATAACCCAAATGATTTGAAAGGGTAAAATAAGTATTCCTGGGGTCCATCGATCATCCTATATAGAAACAGGGGCAGTATATTATCATGCCTGTATATTATTTACCCTAGCCTGATGAAAGAAGAATGCTTAAAAAAATCTGTCACTGTTTGTTTGTTTATTTGTGTCTTTGATCACCAGGTAAGTACACTGATCCGAGGGATCATTTTAAGGCATGACCTGGGCCACAGAGTAGCAAAGATTACATAGCAATACAGTCAAAACAGGCAGCGATTAAACCAACAATACAGGAGTCAGCACCAGTTACGCAATCCTGAAGTCATCAGGCCTAAGTACAGAGTACAAAAGTTGTGAGAACATTCAGTGAACATAATAAGGCCCCCCCACCACCATTTCCCCAGTGTCTAGACATGGTCCCAGAGATACGGAGGCAAAAGAACAAACAGTAAGGGAGCAGGAGGTGAGAGAACGAAAGGGAGAAGTTGCCCAATAGGCGAGCCTAGAGGTTGAGGGAAGGGGAGGGATCAGAGTTGGTATAGTCAAGGACAAGACTGCAGTGAAAGTATTGAGGAATAGAGATAAGGGAGGTCCCACTAGGAGAGGGAGGGAGGAGGGCAAACATGGTGAACAGTGACAACTGGCCTTCTCCAGGAGCCAGGTTTTGAGGTTAGATTTAAAGACCAGGTGAATGCTGGATGAACAGAGTGATTCAGGAATAACATTCTATAGAAGGGAAGCAACAACTGATAGAGCTCTCCCACCCATGTTGGAGGAGACTTTTGGTACCTCAAGGGTAGGGATGGCCAATGTGCGTAGGCACCGAGGAAGGGTAAGAATCTTTACAAGAGATGAGAAGGGGGAGACGGTCCCAAGTCTGAAGACATTATCCACAATGCCTCCGAGTACAAGGTCAAAGTGGCCTTGTAGAGGAAGCCAGCCAAGCGACCGGTAGAGGTCACAGTGATGTGTACTGGGCAGGACCAGAAGAGCAAAGCTGCAGGCGTTGTTATACACTGAAGTGAGTCCAGCTCTGAGAGTAGAAGATACTTAAGAATAGATGGGGGAACAATAATCTAAAATTAGGAGCAGGATGCCTTGGACGATGGCTAAGACAGCCTCCGTGGTAATGAAATTTCCATAGCCGATAGGCAGCCTTGATTTTCTGATTTACCCTATGAATGACTATGTTGATGTGGTCCACGAAAGAGAGGGTATGGTCAAGCATTACTCCCAGGTATTTGAAGGTGGGGACATTCTCAATGACCGAGCCATCGGGAAAGGAAATCTGGAGGGTGGAGCATGTTTTATGGATCTGTGCAAGGTAGGATTTGTAGCCCAAAAGCATGGTCTTAGTTTTTTTTCTCATTAACCAGGAGGAGGTTAGATGTAAAGCAGCGGCGGGCATGGCCGTAGTTCAAGGTGTGGGTAGAGGAGACGGAGGAGAGGGACTTGGCACTATGGAATATGATGAGATCATCAGCGTACAAGAGGGAATGACAGTTAAGGCTGTTGTATGGGAGGGAATTGACAGACATAGAAAAAAGTGGGGGGCCCAGAATAGAGCCCTGGTGGACTCCAGTTACGACTGGTAAGGAGGGGGAGATGGCAGAATGAATGGACACAGTTTGGGAGCATCGCGAGAGATAGCTGCTAAACCAGTCTGAAGTCTCTAGGGAGCAACCAAGCTGTTGCAGTTTGGAGTGGAGGAGGGCGTGATTGACCATATCAAAAGCCTTTGTCAGGTTGACCAACACTGCACCAGTAGCACACCTGTTATCCATGTTGGTGAGGATGTTGTCTGTAAATAGGCCAGGACTGAGGTGGTGCAGTGATATTTATGAAAGCCATGCTGCTGGTTGCACATGAGGTTATGTTTCTCAGTGTACTCCAACAGTTGATGGTGGACAATTTTTTCTAAGAGCTAGCTTAGGTGACGGAGTGTAGAAATAGGAATGTAACTATCCAGGGATAGTGGATCCCCGGCTTTGAGAATGGGAACCACCTTTGCAGATTTCCAAGGATCTGGCATAGTTGAGGTGGACAGGGCCAGGCTGAATATGAAAGTTAGAGGTTTGGAGTTGCAGGGGCAATTAGTTTAAGCAAGGCAGTGGGAAGGCCATAAGAACTGGCGTTACCCCCGCTGGGGAGGCTCCTCAGGAGTTTTGCAGTGTCCTTAGAGGAAATGACCTTGAAATAGAAATGGGGGAGGAGTGGTGGCTGAGTGGGTAAAAAATGAGGAGGAAGAGGAAGAGGGCTGCGAGATTGTGCAGGAACCTGAATTAGCAGTGAAGTTTCCATGAAGTTTGCTGAGGTGAGGGGAGAGATCAGTGAATTTTAAGTTGAAAGCCTGTGCTACCTCAGCAGGCTCTGACAGAGGGCCTGAGGTGGAGTTGAGCTTAGTAACCTTACTGTTGGTACGGGGGTTGAGAAGGGAGCTCAAGGAACCCAGAATTTCTTAGTATTGCCAAGGCTCCCCTTCTGAAGTTTAATGCAGTAGTTCTGTTTCAGTGGCTTTGCCTTGTGCTTGCATTGGTTTCTGAGTAGCATGTATTCATTTCATAAGGTAGGGGAGAAGATAGATTGTAGGCTGCCCATGTACGGTTCCTTGATTTCATGAGTGACAGTAAATCCATAGAGATCCATCGGGTGCACCCCCTCCCACATGTTGAGTCATGAGAGGAAAGTGGTGGTGTGGGATTAGTAGGAGGGCATTCGTCAAGAAAGTAACTGCCAATGATACATCGGTTTGGGTGTAGAAGCCAGAACAATTTATGAACCTAATATCATCCAAGAGGCAAGAGGGAATGGGGCAGTTAAAATTACGTAAGAAAAGATACTTAGGAGGGAGGTGTCGTGTCTTGGAGGACCAGATAATGTAAGTTGGAGAGTGGTCACTTAGTGAGTCAGCCAGAGTTCCGGCCTGGATAACGCAGCCCTCTCTGTTAGTTTCTATCCTGTCTAGAAGGGTGAAAGAGGAGGTACGGGAGTTGTGTCTGGTGGGGACTGAGATTGTCTGAACCAGATTGTGCAGTTTCAGGAGACTGGTGTAATCCGGTTCAAAGGGGTTTAACCAACTGAGGCTGTAATCACTCAGGAGGATGCTATCTCTGAGAGGGATGAGAGAACTAAAACTGGACAGGAGATTTTGGAGGCCATCAGTACCCCCATGTGGGGGGGTGTAATGGCACCCCAAGTGCAATTTCTTTTTGGAACCCAATGGCACTTCAGAGATGAGCCACTCACTAAGGGACTCAGGATTGGAGCAGAGGGAAACACCGGCAATGAGGGGTTCTCTTAGGAAGATAACAACCCAACCCTCCTTTTTCTTACCAGACCTGTAGCCTGTCAGTTGGTACAAGGCATCGGTGTGGTGTGGCTTTAACCACATTTCAGTAAGACCTAGGATATGGGGGTTGTGAAGAGCATCCATGCTTCCAACTCATGGAATTCAAAAGGGAGACTGCAGATGTTCATGTGAGTGATCTTGAGTCCAGGGGGTTGAACCCAGAGTTTGTTGGAGGAGGTTATGGGGTGTTTACAGGGCCAAGGTTGCTTTTAATATCACTGGCAAGTAATAGCAAGGAGAATAATAGCTGAAAGGGCAGTCCAGCAAGGAGGAAGAGATGGAAATGGAGTACATGGCTAGGCCAAGCATGCAGTGTTCAGAATTTGAGAGAACATGAGAGTAAGAGGACCAAAAGAGGTATTCTCCCATCTATTATAAGTAGCACTTGGGGGAGAACTAGGAGTAGAAGGGTTACAGAGAAAGAAGATAGGTGTCCTTGATCACGTGCTAACACCAGGGCATATGAGTCAAACACTCACAGAATGCCTAGCAACAATACTGCCAAAATTAGCAGAGATGTTGTATGCATTTCTAACAAAGAGGCAGCAGAATGAGGCAGCCAGCCAAAAAGAATGACTCAGTAAACAGGTAAGCAAAATAACAAAATCCACAGCTAGGGCAGCAATGTAGGGGGCTGGGGGGGGGAGGGCCAAAGGATAAGGTGAACGTGGAGAAGAAAGGTAGGAGTAAGGTATCCCTGGGTGGGGTGATTCTTTAGCAGGTGGAGCAGGGACTGGATATAGGCTGTGAGGGATTGAGCTGTAACCTACTAAATCACTTAATGGACAAACAGAGCCTGAAGCTCTCTAGTGGTAAAATACTATTACCTGAAAATGGGAATTTGACACTTAAACATGTGATCCACAGCAGCTATGTAAGTCAGGCTAGCCAAGAGTGGGAGTGGTGGGGGTGGTGGGAGGGAGGGAGGGAGGGTGGGGTCGGAAGAGACAGCACAGACTGCTCTTCAGCTTAGGAAGTTCAGCTTAAAAAAGGAACATTAAATGGCTAAGGTTAGCTGAATTGCTCAGCAGATCTAAACAGTAAGGATGCTAATTAGAATTTTAAATTGCTGCACTGACTAGCAAAGCAGCTTCGGACTAGGAAATACTACTCAAAGCAGCTACCAACTAAGAAAGTGAACAGATTACAAAAAAAAAAGCACTTCACCGGGAGACTCGCTGAGGGGAGTGCTCAGGGTGCACTTTCAGGAGCTGAGGAATTGCTTGAAGACCCAGGAGAACAGATTAATTCTGCCACACCTTTAGATAAATGGAGCCAGGAGCAGCCAGGCAGCTTCCTAACTGAGTATTATAAGCACACTTAGAAAAGCTAACAGTGAAGGCAGCCCACTATTACGTTCATAAAACAGCCTAGAGAGGGGAAATGGCTAAAAGCAACTACTATCACAGAAGCAGAAATCGTGAAATTCAGGGTAAAATCCAGCTGAGGAAAAGATATTGGGACATAGCATGTTAACATTAATATTTTTAAAAATAAAAATGTCATAAAGTTTTCTGTTTCCCCAAGTCCCTTAGGTTTGTGTAGCCCCCTCCCCAAAGAAATCCTAGATGTGCTCCTGGCTCACTTGTTACAGTATGAAAACTGTCAGAAGTGCCAGGCTCCTGTTGATCACAGGGTGGGAACTGAGAGAGTTTTTCTCTGCCTGACTCTGTTCAATGCCCTGTGGGTGGTGGTGAGAGAGAGGTGAGGTGCATGATTGATGATGCCAACTAATTTGTGAGTGCAGAGCGAGGTCTGCTTGACTGAACATTAGCTGCTGTGTTATTCTCTGGTTCAGTGGGTGCAGAAAAAGGAAGACAGGAGGCCATGGTACAAAACATTGGGGGAGGTCAGGGGGGAGGCACACTGTGTGTGATTGTATAGCAGTCTTTTTTTTTTCCTGCTGGGCCATAAGCAATGTTAGAGCAGTATAAATGTACAATAATCTGAGTATTTTCTTGCTTTGCATTTTTTCCTGTATAAGCGATCAAAGCTTCCCATTATAATTGTGGGCTAGCGCAACCATCTGCAGGCTAGTAGTGCAATTTTAAATCAACTTGTCCTGCTGGCTAGTGCAAAGAAAAGTTAAAGTTGACCCCATTATAAACTAAAGTAATGGTCACTTGGCCTCTAGGGTTAGTAACTAGAGATGTAGTGAAATTTTAATCTGCCGGCAAAGTGGACACGAAGTGGCCACTTCGCATCCGTGGAGCACAACGCTAAGCGGCACTGCAGTTTATTTACGTCATTATTATTGCCACTTTGTGTTGCCATTATGCCTTAATGCGAAGTAAGGCAAAGTGAGAAAAGAATAGGCAGCCCCTCACACATCACATGACTTACAGTCACATGCTTTAGCCACGCAGGAAGGAAGTGAGTCAGAGAAGCAGTTTCACTTTATCCTTTGCATTCATAGAGGGAGAAGACTTGTGAGAGAGCAGTGTAGGAGTCAGTGAGAAAGTGCTTATTGCCTTTGTAAAACAACAACTTTTTTAAAAGCTATCTTTATTTAGTTTTTGTATTGTGCTTGTGATTTTTTTTTGATAGTTAATTTTTTTTATAAGTGTTGGTTTGCTTTGTGTGTGTGTGAGTGACTGTGTGTGAGTGTGTGCCGGGGACTTGTGTGGGAGGGATGGACGTGGACCATGGAGAAGGCGAGTCGCTGGCCCGTGGGCATGGTTGGAAGGGAGTGTGGACCCGTGGGGGGCGGGGCGGTCATGTCATGCTGGACCGCTCCCGACTCCTGGGTGTTGCTTCCCCCCATGTTCAAGCAACAGGAGCAGCAGCAGCACCAGTGCCACCGGTGGCTGCTGTGCATCCACCTTCTCCACCACTACCACCACCACTGGTAGCAGCAGCTGTAGGGGCTCCAGCAGCACACCCTCCACCACCTCCACAGCCACAGGAGATGGCCCTAGAAAACACTGGTGGGACTCATGTGAGGACTGTGTCTGATCCCCCCCCCGGCAGCTCCCCAGTGTGGGAGTTTTTTAACTCTGTGGGAAGAGACAGCACAGTGGTGGTGTGCCATCTGTGAGGTGTGGTGGTTCACCTTGGCCCCTGTGGGACACTTTTGGGGACCAGTGGCCAGTGCACCCACATGCTGAACCACCACAGGGCAGAGTGGCAGGGTGCCATGGAAGGGGCCAGGCATCCACCTGCTGGCCCTTCTGTTGCAGTAGCCAAGGGTGCTGCTGGGGTGGGAGTTGTGCCTTGTCACCGCTGCAGCAGAAGGAGGGCTAGTACAGCAGCTGCTCCACCACCACCACTGCCACCACAGCCACCAGCAGCACCACCACCACCACCACCACCTGGATTCCCAGCTGCAGTGGACCCCGGACCAGTCCCTGCAACACCGTCTGACATCGCCCTGGTGTAGGCAGCTCTTGAAGAAAATAATTAGCGGTTCAGTGCTTTGCAGCAGCAGGTGAACAGAATAGAACAACAGCAGCAGCAAATAGTTTCAATGCTGCACATGCTGCTGGACCACCACGTCATCCCACAGCCACAGGAAGTTAAGGGATTGTTTTCTGTCCCCCCACTGCACTACTGTGTTGTATGTTTTTGTCTGTTTTTCCTTTTTTGTTGTTTAATCATACACATTTTCCCTTCCAGGAGAATCTTTCTTGCACCATATAGTGCAATACATTTGTGTGAAAACCGCCCGTAATTTCATTACAGTGTGTCAAGTGATGGAGGAATTCCTGTTCTGAAAATCTGCCCACATTCTGCCTCTCTTCTCAGCAATGTTAGGACGTGATGGCAGGAAGAGCACGTGTGCGTGCTCCTAACAGTGAATATCCGATTGTCCGGCAGCTTTCTGAATGTTTCTTTATGTAATAATGGTCAGCTGGTGGTGAAACGTGTGAGCACATTTCCAGTAAGAAGAACCTTGTTAGTGGAAACATTCCCACATTTCACCACAAAGTCAACCTTATAACACCGCGAAACATTGGGATAGCTGCCGGACATTCACTATAGTGGAGCATGCACCTGCGCTCCACCTGGCATCACGTCCTAAAGTTGCTGAGAAAGGGGGGTAGAATGTGGATGGCTTTTCTGATTGATAATTCCTCCATCACATGACACACTGCAATGAAATGATGGGCGGTTTTCACAGAAATATATTGCACTCTGTGGAGCAAGAAATATTCCAGTGGGAGTAATGCCGCCACATATTAGTTTATGTGCATCACCGTAACTATGTAATGTGGTGAATCTCTGTAAAGCAGCTGCACAACAATCTGTTGATAACTCTGAAATTTATGTTTTAATGCTATGTTACAACTTCCTTTACTTACATCCTGACTGACTGGAATGATACGAGAATTTGCAGTAGTTGAGTCTGCTGTACTACCTTTTTTCATGTATGAAATAATGAAAGGAGCATTCCTTTTAAATTTGTGCTGACCAGGTCTTTGTCACTGTTTTCCTCTGCTTTTCTCCATCACATCAATTAGTTGTTATATATCACTTCTGTTGATAATTAACAGTTTTGCAGCAGGCAGTGTTATATGACACAACGGAACAATAGTTACTGAAAAGCAGCTTCAAATAAATGCAAACCTGGTCCGAACAATATTGGAAGGCATGCTTGTTTGTTTTTCATGCATGAGAAAAAAGTAGAAAGGTAAGTAAAGCAGACATAAATTGTGAAAAGAAGTGTATCATTCAAGTCATGACTCAGAGGTAACTACTAGTGGCTGTGGCAATGTAAAGTAGCATAAACAAGCATTTGTCAATGCCGAATGTTTGCTTGCTGGCATTGGCAGTGGTAATGTAGAAGTTACAGAGCTGCGTAATAGGATGGCAGTGAAGTACTGAACTGAAGCCAACCCCACCACCACCCTGCAGAGAGTGACAGGCATTGGGGTGTGCATTTGGGTCATCAGGCATAATGACCTTGCCATTTCACCACACCCCACCCTGCAGACACTGACAAGTGTCATGGTGTTCCTTGGGGTGTTTGGCCCTTATGAGCACCCCATTTCATTAGGAAATGCGGTGAGATGGGTGCGATATAGGAGAATGGGGTGAACTTTGGGGCTGAAGAGTCCAAGGCATACCTCGATACCTCTCACTGGCTGCAGGGTGTGGAATGGTATGAGCATTACAGGCAAGAATCCCAAGTCACACCCCTGATGCCTGTCATTCTCTACAGGGTTGGGCGTTGTGGTTGGAAACCCTAATACCTCAGGCATTCGTTGGTATTTTCACTCCAAATTTTCAACATGTTTTTTTTTGTGACCCCACCTCATGAACAGGGGGAATATCAGTTTGTTAGCCGAAAGCTGCTTATGCACAGCGAGTACGGCATTTAGCACCACAGGTGCAAAAACATTCCGAACAGGATGTAAAAAATGACAGCTGTACTGTTCATGGGGAGGTGTAAAAAATGGCAATGTTGCAAATCTGCAGTACAAATATTTAAAAAAATGGTGAAGTCATGAGTGTACATAGAAACTGTGCAACTCACACCCGTAATATAATTAGGTTGGGGATATTTTACAGCAGATTGTCAACGCAGGCATTTTGGTGCCTCCGATCATGAACAGTGTCACTGTGATTTTCTTTATCTGTGCCGAACAATGATTCCCCACAGTGACCATGCATCTCAGCACTGAAAGTGTGAAAACACACTTCAGCCATGCTGTGAAAAATGACAGCTGTACTGTTCATAAGGAAGTGTGAAAAAATGCCACTGGTGAAAATCTGGACTGAAAATATTACAAAGTCATGAACTTACGAGGGTGCGTGGAAACTGCGCATTGCTCACTCGTAACACAGTCATTTTATGGACTTTCGTCACCAAATTTTCAACATAGCCATTTTAAGACCTCTGCTCATGAACAGTGTAACTGTGATTTTCTTAATCTGTCCTAAACATTGCTTTCACACACCAACAGCATCATTGTGCGCTACATGTGCGAAAACACATTTTGGGCAACATATGAAAAATGGCAGCTGTACTGTTCATAAGGAAGTGTAATAAAATGGCAATGTTGAAAATCTGGAGTGAAAATATTAAATTTGCAAACTTACGAGCATGCATAGGAACTGCACAACGCACGCTTGTAAAACAGTCATTTTTAGGAATTTTTCACCAAATTTTCAACATAGCCATTTTAAGACATCTGCTCATGAACAGTGTGACTGTGATTTCTTAATGTGTCCCATACATTGATTTTGCACATATACCGCCATTGTGCACTATAGATGGGAACACATTTTGGGCAAGATGTGAAAATGACAGCTATACTGCTCATAAGGAGGTGTGGTAAAATGGCAATGTTGAAAATCTGGAGTGAAAATATTGAAAATTCGTGAACTTACGAGTGTGCGTAGGAACTGCGCAATGCACCCTCGTAAAACAGTCATTTTTAGGAATTTTTTCACCAAATTTTCAACATAGCCATTTTAAGACCTTTGTTCATGAACAGTGTCACTGTGACTTTCATAATTTGTCCCGTACATTGATTTCGCACACCGACTGTGCCATTGTGCGCTACATGGCGAAACACGTTTTGGGTGAGATGTGAAAAATGACAGCTATACTACTCATAAGAAGGTGTGGTAAAATGGCAATGTTGGAAATCTGGAGTGAAAATATTGAAAGTCGTGAACTTACAGCGTGCATAGGGCTGCATAGCAGCGCTAAGTAAAACAGTATTTTTAGAATTTTTCACCAAATTTTCAACATAGCCATTTTAAGACCTCTGCTCATGAACAGTGTCACTGTGATTTTCTTAATTTGTCCCATACATTGATTTTGCACACCAACTGCGCCATTCTGGCGCACATGGGTAGAAACACATTTTGAGTGAGATGAAAATGACAGCTGTACTACTCTATAAGAAGGTGTGGTAAAATGGCAATGTTGAAAATCTGGAGTGAAAATATTGAAATTTCATGAACTTACGAGCCTCGTAGGAACTGCTAGCACCTCATAAAACAGTCATTTTTGGAATTTTGGCTCAGATTTTCAACATGGTGTTTTTGGGACCCCTTCTCATGAATGATGTTACTGTCATGGTGGTATTTGGGCCCAATGGGTGATTTCGCAGTCACTGTGCAGTCACTGCGCGAAATCACCCTTTGGGCATGAATACCACCATGACAGTGACATAATTCATGAGAAGGGGTCTCAAAAACCCCATGTTGAAAATTTGCTGCAAAAATTCCCAAAAATGCCTGAGATATGCAATGAAGTTGAAACACCTCTATGTAACCCATTATACAGCTTACCGCATTTCCTCAGTTCACGGTCGGCTTTGAAGAGTGCAGACGTGTTCTCGGTCCATCAAGATCGCCGCGCCAGAGTCCGCGGTAAGGATGAGGTAGAAGTGGGAGGCTGGAGTGCGCAGTGGGTGGGTGGGTTGTGAGACGGCCAGGACAGTTTTATTTTACAGGTCTTAAAATAAAAAGATGTCGCGGAACGCTTTTCACACTGGGGTGGAGCTCCCAGCGTGGCACAAAGACTTGGGGCCGTTCAGCCAGCGGAGTTGGGCACCGACCGGCAAAATAAAACAAAAACGCCAGACGGTTTGCCACGCTGGGTGGGCTCCCAGTGGCACAAGGACTTGGGGGTGTTCAAGCCGACGGGGTTGGGCACCCGTCGGCAAAATAAAAAAATCTCTGCACGTTTGCCACGCTGGGTGGGCTCCCAGTGTGGCACAAGGACTTAGGGGCGTTCAGCCGACAGGGATTGGGCACCCGTGGCTATTCAATAGCAGTGCGCCGCGTCTGTTCTGTGTCGCGTGGGGGGCCAGCGTGAGCAGCTGATATCTTATCAGTGCTCACTCAGTGTAGCTCCCCTTTCAATCAGAAGCCATTGCATTTTGGAGCGTGTCATAGACAGCTCCAAAATGCATTGGCTTACAGGGACCGCGCCTGCCAGCCCAGTGCCTGAATTGGAGGAGGAGGTGACACACCTCCGAAATCTCCGTTCATGGCCCTATGTTTCTTGCACATGTGTGCAAGCAAACATAAAAAGAACAGTTCAAAACTGTCAGGAGACTCAGGACATTCTTGCAATGCTGCTTAAATTGTAAAAATGTCAGCATGACTTCATGAGCTCACAGCAATTATCACAGAACACACAAAAGTGGCACAGAGTCCCCAGATTTTTTCTGCCAGCCCAAAATGCATCCTGATTGTGTGCAGAAAATTGACAAGTGTTAACACAGTGGAATGAAAGTGTTTCAGCACATACAAAGTCCCCCAGAAATAATGGCGCACTCAGTCATGTGCACAAACGTGGTACAAAGTCCCCAGATTTTTTCTGCCAGCCCAAAATGAATCCTGCTTGTGTGCAGAAAATTGACACGTGTTAACACAGTGGAATGAGAGTGTTTCAGCACATACTAAATCCCCCAGAATTAATGGTGCACTCAGTCATGCGCGCAGTGGTGGCACGGAGTCCCCAGATTTTTTTCTGCAGGCCCAAAATGCATCCTGCTTGTGTGCAGAAAATTGACAAGTGTTAACACAGTGAAATGAGAGTGTTTCAGCACATACAAAGTCCCCCAGAATTAATGGCGCACTCAGTCCTGCACAGAAAAGTGGCACAGAGTCCCCAGATTTTTTCTGCCAGCCCAAAATGCATCCTGCTTGTGTGCAGAAAATTGACACGTGTTAGCACACAGTGGAATGAGAGTGTTTCAGTACATACAAAGTCCCCAGAATTAACGGCGCACTCAGTCATGTGCACAAAGTGGCACGGAATCCCCAAATTTTTTCTGCCAACCCAAAATGCATCCTGCTTGTGTGCAGAAAATTGACAAGTGTTAACGCAGTGGAATGAGAGTGTTTCAGCACATACAAAGTCCTGCAGAATTAATGGTGCACTCAGTCATGGGCACAAAAGTGGCACAGAGTCCTCAGATTTTTTCTGCCAGCCCAAAATGCATCCTGCTTGTGTGCAGAAAATTGACAAGTGTTAACATAGCAGAATGAGAGTGTTTCAGCACATACAAAGTCCCCAGAATTAATGACACTCTAGTCAGGTGCACAGTGGTGGCACAGAGTCACAGGTTTTTTCTGCCAGCCCAAAATGCATCCTGCTTGTGTGCAGAAAATTGACAGGTGTTAACACAGTGGAATGAAAGTGTTTCAGCACATACAAAGTCCCCCAGAATTAATGGCACACTCAGCCATGCACACAAAAGTGGCACAGAGTCCCCAGATTTTTTCTGCCAGCCCAAAATGCATCCTGCTTGTGTGCAGAAAATTGACAAGTGTTAACACAGTGGAATGAGAGTGTTTCAGCACATTCAAAGTCCCCAGAATTAATGGTTCACTCAGTCCTGCACAGAAAAGTGGCACAGAGTCCCCAGATTTTTTCTGCTGGCCCAAAATGCATCCTGCTTGTGTGCAGAAAATTGACACATGTTAACACAGATGAATGAGAGTGTTTCAGTACATACAAAGTCCCCCAGAATTAATGGCGCACTCAGTCCTGCACAGAAAAGTGGCACAGAGTCCCCAGATTTTTTCTGCTGGCCCAAAATGCATCCTGCTTGTGTGCAGAAAATTGACACATGTTAACACAGATGAAAGAGAGTGTTTCAGTACATACAAAGTCCCCCAGAATTAACGGTGCACTCAGTCATGTGCACAAAAGTGGCACGGAATCCCCAAATTTTTTCTGCCAACCCAAAATGCATCCTGCTTGTGTGCAGAAAATTGACAAGTGTTAACACAGTGGAATGAGAGTGTTTCAGCACATTCAAAGTCCCCCAGAATTAATGGTTCACTCAGTCCTGCACAGAAAAGTGGCACAGAGTCCCCAGATTTTTTCTGCTGGCCCAAAATGCATCCTGCTTGTGTGCAGAAAATTGACACATGTTAACACAGATGAATGAGAGTGTTTCAGTAAATACAAAGTCCCCAGAATTAATGCCGCACTCAGTCCTGCACAGAAAAGTGGCACAGAGTCCCCAGATTTTTCTGCTGGCCCAAATGCATCCTGCTTGTGTGCAGAAAATTGACACATGTTAACACAGATGAAGAGAGTGTTTCAGTACATACAAAGTCCCCAGAATTAACGGTGCACTCAGTCATGTGCACAAAAGTAGGCACGAATCCCAAATTTTTCTGCCAACCCAAAATGCATCCTGCTTGTGTGCAGAAAATTGACAAGTGTTAACACAGTGGAATGAGAGTGTTTCAGCACATTCAAAGTCCCCAGAATTAATGGTTCATCAGTCCTGCACAGAAAAGTGGCACAGAGTCCCCAGATTTTTTCTGCTGGCCCAAATGCATCCTGCTTGTGTGCAGAAAATTGACACATGTTAACACAGATGAATGAGAGTGTTTCAGTAAATACAAAGTCCCCAAATTAATGGCGCACTCAGTCCGTACACAGAAAAGTGGCACAGAGTCCCCAGATTTTCTTCTGGCCCAAAATGCATCCTGCTTGTGTGCAGAAAATTGACACATGTTAACACAGATGAATGAGAGTGTTTCAGTACATACAAAGTCCCCAGAATTAATGGCGCACTCAGTCCTGCACAGAAAAGTGGCACAGAGTCCCCAGATTTTTTCTGCCAGCCCAAAATGCATCCTGCTTGTGTGCAGAAAATTGACACGTGTTAACACAGTGGAATGAGAGTGTTTCAGTACATACAAAGTCCCCAGAATTAACGGCGCACTCAGTCATGTGCACAAAAGTGGCACGGAATCCCCAAATTTTTTCTGCCAACCCAAAATGCATCCTGCTTGTGTGCAGAAAATTGACAAGTGTTAACACAGTGGAATGAGAGTGTTTCAGCACATTCAAAGTCCCCCAGAATTAATGGTTCACTCAGTCCTGCACAGAAAAGTGGCACAGAGTCCCCAGATTTTTTCTGCCAGCCCAAAATGCATCCTGCTTGTGTGCAGAAAATTGACAAGTGTTAACACAGTGGAATGAGAGTGTTTCAGTACATGCAAAGTCCCCCAGAATTAATGGTGCACTCTGTCAGATGCACAGTGGTGACACAGAGTCCCAGATTTTTTCTGCCAGCCCAAAATGCATCCTGCTTGTGTGCAGAAAATTGACAAGTGTTAACACAGTGGAATGAGAGTGTTTCAGCACATACAAAGTCCCCCAGAATTAAAAGCTCACTCAATCAGATGTGCAGTGGTGGCACAGAGTCCCAGATTTTTTTCTGCCAGCTCAAAAGGCATCCTGCTTGTGTGCCGAAAATTGACAAGTGTTAACACTGTGGAATGAGAGAGTTTCAGTACATGCAAAGTCCTCCAGAATTAATGGCACACTCAGTCATGCACACAAAAAGTGGCACAGAGTCCTCAGATTTTTTCTGCCAGGCCAAAATGCATCCTGCTTGTGTGCAGAAAATTGACAAGTGTTAACATAGCAGAATGAGAGTGTTTCAGCACATACAAAGTCCCCCAGAATTAATGACACACTCAGTCAGGTGCACAGTGGTGGCACAGAGTCACAGGTTTTTTCTGCCAGCCTAAAATGCATCCTGCTTGTGTGCAGAAAATTGACAGGTGTTAACACAGTGGAATGAAAGTGTTTCAGCACATGCAAAGTCCCCCAGAATTAACGGTACACTCAGCCATGCACACAAAAGTGGCACAGAGTCCCCAGATTTTTTTCTGCCAGCCCAAAATGCATCCTGCTTGTGTGCAGAAAATTGACAAGTGTTAACACAGTGGAATGAGAGTGTTTCAGCACATTCAAAGTCCCCCAGAATTAATGGTTCACTCAGTCCTGCACAGAAAAGTGGCACAGAGTCCCCAGATTTTTTCTGCTGGCCCAAAATGCATCCTGCTTGTGTGCAGAAAATTGACACATGTTAACACAGATGAATGAGAGTGTTTCAGTACATACAAAGTCCCCCAGAATTAATGGCGCACTCAGTCCTGCACAGAAAAGTGGCACAGAGTCCCCAGATTTTTTCTGCTGGCCCAAAATGCATCCTGCTTGTGTGCAGAAAATTGACACATGTTAACACAGATGAATGAGAGTGTTTCAGTACATACAAAGTCCCCCAGAATTATTGGTGCACGCAGTCATGCATGCAGTGATGGCACAGAGTCCCAGATTTTTTCTGCTGGCCCAAAATGCATCCTGATTGTGTGCAGAAAATTGCTAAGTGTCAACACAGTGGAATGAGAGTGTTTCAGCACATACAAAGTCCCCCACAATTAACGGTGCACTCAGTCATGTGCACAAAAGTGGCACGGAATCCCCAGATTTTTTCTGCCAACTAGGGTTGTCAGAACCGTCTGAAGTTCTGGGTTCTAGTTCTAGTCTAGAACTTTGGAAAAAGTTCTAGTGTTCGAATCTTTTTTAGAACTTTTTAGAACTCGAACCCTATTTTTTTATTATGCTGCCAGTAACGAAGATAGTAATAAAATACATGTAAAGGAAAAACTGTTCAAAATAAGGGGGAGAGAAATTATCTTGTGTGACATTGATAGGAATACAACTAGGTTTATCTATAGTTTCTTCTGTTTACTAAAGTCAGCAACTTAATACGTAACAGGCCCACCCACCCACCCATATGTTAAAGTTTTCCTGCTGCAGCTGCATCATAGTTCCTTAGTGAAAGAAAGAGGCACATTAGCCATTTATGTACTCAGCTATATATACTCATTGTCATGAATTAGGAGAAAAATAACTGATATTACCTAATTTCAGCTATTTGCTGCTTTCTGTTTTAAATGAGTGAATCGAAAGTTGCTATGTTTAAAAGAAAGCTTTATAACAAAGTCAAGTCAAGTACTACAGCAGCAACATGTGGAACTGTTACAAAACATATTATGTCATAACATATTCAGTCAAGACATTGGAATAAAAAAATATTTGCAGAAACCACAAGAAGGCTGCTCCAAACCTAAGTTGTGCCTGTGTGAAAGCTGAGCACCAAGAACAAAAGACACAGCACCAATACTTCCAAAATATACTGTGTTAGCGTTTTAACTCGATAACATAGTACAGAACGTTATTAGGATAAAATAGTTTAAACAGACAAAAGGTCCTTTTGTCTGTTTAAACTGTTTTGTCCTGCATGGCGCTTCGTACTGTGATGCTACTGTTAAAACGCACAATACAGTATATTTTGGAAGTGTTGGTGCCGTGTCTTTTTGTTCTTAATAAAAAATATGCCAGTCATTGTTGCTGGCAAAATGCATGCAATTTTCTAGGTAATGCATACATATACCAACATTTTGTTGGCAAATTGAGTAATACATACAAAAATTCTAAGATGATGCATTTTGCAGCTGATACTTCAATAAAATCTGTATTTCAGTCACATAAATAAAAAAGTGGTTTCCTCACCACATACTAACTTAAGGAACATTTAATGTAGCTGCAGCAGTTGGCATGTGATGTTTAAGGACAGCGTCTGTCAACCCCATTATGTATCAAATTATCACTACTTATAAAGCAAAAACACTATGATACGTCACATTCTGTGAAAACTGCTGATGCAGATTTTCTTTCATTTCTGATTCCTTTATTCTTTTTAAAGGGACAGGACAATTGTGCTAGGTGGCAGCAGTTTGCAATGTATTTAATAAGATATATATTATGTAGTGTACAGTAGGTTCGGTCTGTCATCATTTTTTCCTCACCATCCCCAGCTGATCACGAATCTGTAAATGAAAGAACTAAAACAACACCCACCTTTCACGCCATCACCCATTCCACTTTTCTTCCACCACCCTCATCTGTGCAGTAGCACCCATGCCACCTTACACCCATGTTAAAACCAACCCACAACCCTCACCCATGTACTAGCATCCATTTTTCGTTTATGGCTAACATTTCTGTAATTGAAAAATAATAAACAGCTACCAATTAGAACTCATTGTTTTGTCCTCTTTAAAATTGAGAAATAGACCGTCTCCTGTCCCAGCCCATGCTGATGCACCACAAAGTCACAGAAGGTAAATCCAAAATATATGTTTGCACTTTAACTATAAATAATATGATACAGAAAGGATTGACTGACAGTGTCCCTTTTATGCCAAATTTGGCCCTGTTCCCACTGATGTTAAAATTGCCCTGTATATAAAACTTGTTGACTTTAGTTTAGACCCTAGCTACAAAGCAGTTTGCCATGAAATGGTGAAAGTTTTGGGGTATATAGTCCAAGGTAGTAGATCGAGAGGAGAGAGAGCGACAACCAAAGTCATCACAGTCTGTAAAAGTTTCCTTTTGGTGCAGAGAGACTCCGTCCACACAATATTTACCAGCCACCACCATCTGAGTTGTCATCATCACCATCAACATCCACAACATCAATCACTTCAGGATCAGTTTGTATACTCTTGTAGGATACGAAAATCTTGACTTATTAACTTTAATAAAAGTTAACGTGTGTACATTTTCTGGCAGCAACCTATTTCTGGTGTCTGTCACAATATTGCCAGCTGTACTAAACATGCATTCTGAGAGACACTTGTTGCAGGACAACCAAGATATTTACAGGCTTCATCATACAGCTCTGTCCAAATTGACTTTTTGATCTCCAGTATTCAAAAGGGCATGCATCAATAGGAATAGGCAGTTCTTGCAGGTAACTATCTACCATGTTGGACAGAGACCGCTCAGAAGAGGAATCAGCAGAAGCAGCTGGTATGGCAGCAATTTGGGAAAGGTTTTGCCACAGATTTAGCTTTTTAAGGGCTGAAGAAGTGGCAGTTGTGGAACAACTACTGTTAATGTTTGGTGACTTTTCCAGTTCTGTATCCCTTTGTGAAGATGAACCTGCATGTTGTGGTGATGACAACCTGATGGTACTGTGCGTGTCTGTGTTTGACTCCTGTGAGTGCTGCAGCTCATCTAGCAACATACATTTGTACTGCTCTATATCATCTGTTTTGGAAGATGTATAGCCTTGAACCTGGGATCTAAGAGAGTTGCAAGGATGTAGTGTCTTGATTTCGTCATTGCAACTAATTTGTCATTGGTTTTGAAGCGCTCGCTCATTCTCTTTCTGAGATTCCCATGATATAGGCGACATGTTGTCTATGCTTCAGATCTGTCTTTTTCTATTTGTAGATTTAGAACACTAAGATGATGTGAAATAGGCATTATGAGGTGGGATAACCTGACTCACAGATGCACCTTCAGAAGACATGTCCCTTGTAGCTGTCTCAAAAGGAGCTAGGATACAGCACACTGTCTCCATTAATTTCCACTGCAGCACAGACAGCATAATGCCATCTCCAATAATGTAACTGGAGCAGTACTCATGTACAGCTTGCTTTTGCTCCAAGAGGCGCTGCAGCATATAAAGCGTTGAGTTCCAACGAGTGGAAACATTTTGAATCAGCTTTTGCTGGGGCAGCTTGTGTTTTTTTTGCAGTTCGGTCAATGTCCGTATTGCCTTGGTTGAATGTGAAAAGTGAGTCACAATTTTTTTGAAAACAGCAATCATACCATCCACTTGTGTTTCGTTGCTGAGAAATCCGTGACAATTAAGTGTAAGCAATGTGCAAAGCAAGAAGCATGCAGAAATCCTCCATCCTGTATTGCTTTTTAAGATGTTGGCTCCATTGTCACTTACTATGAAGCCACATTTTAGACCGTGATAATAAACCCATTCTTCAAGGAGGTCATTTAGTTCCTGCAAGATGTGCAGCAGTATGACTTTGCCCAAACTTCTTTATATGCAGCAGCGCCATCTTTGGGGGTGTCTTTGTTTTGAAGAAGCACAAGAAAACGTGACCCAATGAGCGGTAAGGGACATGTAATCTATGTTTTGAGTGCTGGTCCACATATCTGTTGTGACATGAATAACCCCACCCTCTGCAGTTTTAAGTGCAAGCATCACTGTCGCTTTAAAGCCTGATAAATGTTTGGTATTTCAACATAGGAAAAGTACCTTCATGAGGAACATTGTAAGAGGCTCTGCTAATGTCATGAGCTCCTAAAATCCACATGATCTACCAAAGAGTATGGGAGAAGGGCTCCAGCTAACAGTTCACCAATTCGGTGATTAAGATGAAGGGTCTTTGGATGATTTCTAGTAAAGGTATTCTTCCTTTCAAATGCCTGAGACAGTGTTAGCTGTTTGCAACATGTCCCTGCTGGTTTATTATACACCATGGCGCTTCGATGGGCAGATGGACGCAGAGATGGTGGACTAGGACTTATACATTCAGTGCCATCACTGGATGTGCAACTGGTAGTAATGGTGCTGGCACTGGTGGTAACAGTGATCCTAGGGCTGGCAGTGGTTCTGCCTGCATCAAGTTCAGACAATTCAGTATCCATTTCAGATTCCTGACCCTTCTCACGTGCGGTCTGGAAGATGGAGGACATGGATTTTGGATGATCAAGCAAACTGAATGTTTTTTCAGATGGCGTTTAAGAGCTGTAGTGCCAAGGCATGACACAACTTTACCACGGCTTACACTCTGTTTACACAGGGAACAAATTGCTCTGCATGGATCAGTTTTACTGACTGAGAAATAATTCCACAACTCAGATGTGACAGATTTTGTTCGAGTGCTAGGAAGATAGCTAAAGACTGTTTGTGTCTTTTCAACTGTCCTAACAGAACCTGGGACATGCTCCTTGGTGCTAGAAGAGTGGACAGAAGACTCTGATGGATTTTCATTGCTGGCCAACACAGAAGTGGTGGATTCAATGGATATGTCCTTTTCATTGCCAACAGTGCTGGATGTATTTGCAAGTGCACTACCTGATTCATTGTCAGCAGACTTGCTCATTTCACTTTGTTGAGGAAGTAATGATTTGTCACGAGACACAACAGTGTGGGACTGAGACAAAGAGCTACTGTCTGAGTCAGAGAGGGACTCACTGTCACTTGCATTAGTGCTGCTAGTCACAGGGATCTTAACGGCATGAATGGCATACCTTATGGTGCCTCTCCGTGTGACCCCAGCAGCTGTACAGGTTTTCTTAAAAGGTCCCCCTTTACCACACTTCACTGTTGCTCTTTTGCTGTTTGTTGAAATTTTATCAAGTGAAACATTTTGGTTATTTCTGTTAGCACCAGGATTACCACTACCACCAACACCTGCTCCAACACCAGCACTATATGCTTCATCTATGTTGGTGTCAGCCATAATAGACAGTAAGTACCAGTACTACCAATCCAGTATACTTGCAGTGAACACACCAACACCCAAACAATTCCTGTGTAACAAAGCAATGTGATCTCAATCGTTATACAACTCCAAAATGTTATTTTGTTGTGTGACACTGTGATACGTGGACTGAAAGTAATTGAAGAATATGACAGTTTGCAACTAAAGGATCCCAGGTTCATAAGACAGAATGATTGGGCTGCTGGGCATAGGCATACACATAGCAATCAAAGGGCACACAGCAGCAGGGTGATGGGCTGACCACAGGAGACAGAGTCACATATGCAAACCAGGGAATGAGAATTATATTTCTATGTTTCCGTCATGTAAGGTTAATGCCACCACACAACTGGCTACTGGGCTTCTCTCTGTAACACACACACTGGGTAGGGTACAGTGCAGTCAAGGGCACACAGCAGCAGGGTGATGGGCTGACTGACCACAGGAGATGGAGTCACACACGCAAACCAGGGAATGAGAATTATATTTCTACGTTTCTGTCATGTAAGGTTAATGCCACCACACAACTGGCCACTGGGCTTCTCTCTTTCGGTAACACACACACTGGGTAGGGTACAGTGCAGTCAAAGGGCACACAGCAGCAGGGTGATGGGCTGACCGACCACAGGAGACGGAGTCACATACGCAAACCAGGGAATGAGAATTATATTTCTACGTTTCTGTCATGTAAGGTTAATGCCACCACACAACTGGCCACTGGGCTTCTCTCTGTAACACACACACTGGGTAGGGTACAGTGCAGTCAAAGGGCACACAGCAGCAGGGTGATGGGCTGACCCCACCACAGGAGACGGAGTCAGCATGCAAACCAGGGAATGAGAATTATATTTCTATTGCTCTGTCATGTAAGGTTAATGCCACCACACAACTGGCCACTGGGCTTCTCTCGGTAACACACACACTGTGGTAGGGTACAGTGCAGTCAAAGGGCACACAGCAGCAGGGTGATGGGCTGACCGACCACAGGAGACGGAGTCACATACGCAAACCAGGGAATGAGAATTATATTTCTACGTTTCTGTCATGTAAGGTTAATGCCACCACACAACTGGCCACTGGGCTTCTCTCTGTAACACACACTGGGTAGGGGTACAGTATGCACACTGGGCTTTCTCTGTGACACACACACACACACTAGGGTTCAGAAACTTCAGAAAGATTTCTTTGCCTTTTTTTGCCCCCCTACGTTTCTGTCATGTAAGTTAATGCCACCACACAACTGGCCACTGGGCTTCTCTCTGTAACACACACTGGGTAGGGTACAGTACACACACACTGGGCTTCTCTCTGTGACACACACACACTCTAGGGTTCAGAAAGATTTATTTGCCTTTTTTTGCCCCCCTACATTTCTGTCATGTAAGGTTAATGCCACCACACAACTGGCCACTGGGCTTCTCTCTGTAACACACACTGGGTAGGGTACAGTACAGTGCAGTCAAGGGGCACACACTGGGCTTCTCTCTGTGACACACACACTAGGGTTCAGACTTATTTAGATTTCTCAGATTTATTTGCCTTTTTTTTGCCCCCCTTGTATGCTTGTTGCTAGCAGCTGCTGGGTGTCAGTGTGCTGCAGTTTCAAATAATCACACTTACAAAGGTTCTTTTCTCTCTGAGTCCTCCTCCAGTCCTCCTCCTGATATTGGTCTCATCAATCCCTCCCTATTCCCCCAGTCCCTTCCCCAATCTTGATTAATCCTCCCGAGTCCCAATTCCCTCCTTCTGTCCTGAACGGCCCCTAGTCTCCCACTCCCGTCTCCCAGTTCCCCCGACCCGATTTTAGCTTTTTTCTTGTTCGCGCGGTCTCACAAGAGAAGAGTGGCCCACGACTGCTGGACAAAAGTAGCGGACAGCTAACACCTTTGCTACAGTTTAGTTGGGATGCTGGTGCTGCCTGCTGCTGCTCCTCTGTCTCGATGATCCTCAGTCAAATGGCGCTCCTCCTCATGGCACATCTCTTTAATACCCCCACAGATCCGCTGCTCACGTTGCTTACTGGAGGCTCACGTGCGTCTCGGCGTCTCGCGGTGATTCGAACCCTTTTGCAAACCGTTTAGCGTTCGCGTTCTAAGTTAGAACTCGAACACCAGGGTTCGAGGAGGGTTCGAATCTTTTCCGAACCTGTTCTGACAACCCTACTGCCAACCCAAAATGCATCCTGCTTGTGTGCAGAAAATTGACAAGTGTTAACACAGTGGAATGAGAGTGTTTCAGCACATTCAAAGTCCCCCAGAATTAATGGTTCACTCAGTCCTGCACAGAAAAGTGGCACAGAGTCCCCAGATTTTTTCTGCCAGCCCAAAATGCATCCTGCTTGTGTGCAGAAAATTGACAAGTGTTAACACAGTGGAATGAGAGTGTTTCAGTACATGCAAAGTCCCCCAGAATTAATGGCGCACTCAGCCAGGTGTGCAGTGGTGGCACAGAGTCCCAGATTTTTTCTGCCAGCCCAAAATGCATACTCCTTGTGTGCAGAAAATTGACAAGTGTTAACATAGTGGAATGAGACTGTTTCAGCACATACAAAGTCCCCCAGAATTAATGACACACTCAGTCAGGTGCGCAGTGGTGGCACAGAGTCACAGGTTTTTTCTGCCAGCCCAAAATGCATCCTGCTTGTGTGCAGAAAATTGACAAGTGTTAACACAGTGGAATGAGAGTGTTTCAGCACATACAAAGTCCTGCAGAATTAATGGTGCACGCAGTCATGGGCACAAAAGTGGCACAGAGTCCCCAGATTTTTTCTGCCTGCCCAAAATGCATCCTGCTTGTGTGCAGAAAATTGACAAGTGTTAACACAGTGGAATGAGAGTGTTTCAGCACATACAAATTCCCCAGAATTAATGGGGCACTCAGTCATGCATGCAGTGGTGGCACAGAGTCCCAGATTTTTTCTGCAGGCCCAAAATGCATCCTGCTTGTGTGCAGAAAATTGACAAGTGTTAACATAGTGGAATGAGAGTGTTTCAGCACTTACAAAGTCCCCCAGAACTAATGGCACACTCAGTCATGTGCACAAAAGTGTCACAGAGTCCCCAGACTTTTTTCTGCCAGGCCAAAATGCATCCTGCTTGTGTGCTGAAAATTGACAAGTGTTAACACAGTGGAATGAAAGTGTTTCAGCTCATACCTCAATATAAAATGATGACTGTGAGTGTTGTGTTGCTGGTCCAATGTGTTTTGCGAGACAATTCCAGCAAATGCAATGTGATCATCTCAACTGGATTGAAGGGTGCCTTTGTGAGTAGATATAGATATACATCTATATATATATATATATATATATATAGATATATATGTATATATATATCTATATATATATTTATATATATATATATATATAAATATATATACACACATGTATATAGATACTGTATATGGTTGCGTTGTGTATTTTGTAGTTGAGGAGGGGGGTTGACATGGACATGTACTCATGGTATTGTTCTGCATCACAGGTCACACAGAAACTGTTGGTGTGCACATTCCAGTGCTCAATGAGATTTTTTTGTGCTGAAATTGGAAACCGATAACTCTCAAGCATATGAAGGTAAGTACTTTTTTTTGTGGGGGGGGTAGGTGAACATATTTGCAGGTTTGTCTCTAATTGTTTCTTATTTTGTTACTTCTTCACAGATTTCATCAGCATCCTTCTGGAGTCCAGTTGTTAGGAAGGTCATGGTCATGTAATGAAATGACTTCTGCGTGTTGCATGTGTGCCCAAGCTCGGGGGAGGGGGGTGCCTAATGTTGAAGAACTTTTTTGGATAACAAAGCATCTGGAAGTTTCCTACAAAAGAAATGAATGACTTCTTACAACTTAATTGTTATGTGTCCCTCCCTGGTTCTCAAATCTCAATCTAAAGTCAAGTTACATTTCAAACCCACTTCTTGTCAACTAACACAACCTGTGTGCAATATTTGCTGCAGTCTTTCCAAAACAATGAAATGGATGAAATAAAATCTTCATACTTACCAGAATAGATTTCACATGGATATTACATCGCATCACCTCTGTACAGTACAGCTACAGTACCATTCCCAACAAGTTTTAGTGATGGAGCCTTTTTCTGTTACCCTGTAAAAGAAACAAAAGAAGTGTACCATATGTGTTTTACCATTGCAGCCCTGAAAAGCTACAGAAAACAAAACATACAACTAAAGGAAGTGAAGCAGCATAACAAACATGAGTACCCATACTCACTTTATGGGTTAAATATTAAGAAGCTTTGTGTCTCTGGTTGATGGATGTGGTGGTCCGGACAGACTCATGGTGGCAGTGGTGGCAGTGGCTAACATCAGTCCCGGTGGTGGTGGTCTGGGGGGCAGACAGACTCATGGTGGCAGTGGCTAACATCAGTCCCGGTGGTGGTGATGTTTGGGGGCAGACAGACTCATGGTGGCAGTGGTGGCAATGGCTAACACCAGTCCTGGTGGTGGTGGTCCAGGGGGCAGACAGACTCATGGTGGCAGTGGCTAACATCAGTCCCGGTGGTGGTGGTCCAGGGGCAGGCAGACTCATGGTGGCAGTGACTAACATCAGTCCAGGTGGTGGTGGTCTGGGGGCAGACAGATTCATGGTGGCAGTGACAAACATCAGTCCACGTGGTGGTGGTCTGGGGGGGGCACACCGCCTTTTAAAAACTTCAGTTAAAACCTGCCAACATTAACCACATCATCAACCCTTATAAAGAAAGTTGTCCTCACAGTCATCGATGTCTGAAGTCTAACCACTGGGAAATTCTTTCTCCATTGTGTCATCATCTACGTCAGTGGTGGGCCATTTCAGGCAGCCACTGCCAGTGCCACCAGGATGCTCCATTTCCACATCAGCAAGACCACCATGACTAGGCCAGGGTACAAATACCGAGGTTGCAGTCTGTGCTGGGATATGCCTTTCATTCATTTTAATGAATGATAACAAACTAACATTTGCAGGAGACAGGTTTGTCTGACAATCCCTGACTATTGCACCTGCTGAGCTGAATACCCTCTCAACACTTACACTGGAGGGTGGGCATGTGAGGTACTTCAGTGCCACTGCAGTCAGCTCTGGCCATTCACTGACCTTTCCACTCCAGTACAAAAGAGGATCTTCACTTATTGTCAGATGCCTGTTTTCAGTCAAATATGACTCAACCATTCTCTGTGCCGCACTAAGTCCAATTGTTGATGCATCATCCTGTTCTCCCGAATCATTATTTCACAAATACCCACTTGGGACAAAGCCTCTCAAAGCGGGTTGACGCCAGCCACTTTGGATGACAGACCACCTGGAACTGCAGTCCTCTTTCCCTTGCAGGATATGCTTGATGGTCCTCCAGGTACACCTTCAGTCAGATTATGCTGCTGAGGTTTGCTGACCTTGGCACGTGACTTCTGTGCCCCATGAACCAAGTGCACCAGTTGACCACTGATGTGTTTTACCTGTTCAAGCCCTCCCTCCAGTACTGATGCAATTCCACGTTTGTATCGTGGGTCCAGCATTGTTGCTATGGCAAAGCTGTCACTACACTGAATGCTCACAATGTGGCGATTCTGGTAGAATACTGTCAGCTTGTGTTGCAGCAACATACTGATACCACCGTCTCCGGCAACATCAAGGCTATGCTGTACATTCACCAATGTCTGCCTCAGCATCCACATTAGTGGAATTGATTGGCTAATGGAGGCAGACTCGCCATTCACTGCCTGTGTGGCATGTTCAAAAGGCCGCAAAATTGTTATTACAGAGTTCATGAGGTATCACTGTTCAGTCTTCATAGACATGGAGGCCCTGGAACTGTCATGGCTAGTGTGCATAACAAGATATTCTGAGATGGCTTTGTATTGTTCATACAACCTCTCTGCCATTTATAAAGTGGAGTTCCATCGGGTGACAACTTTCAGCTTCAAGCAGTGCTGAGGCAGGCTGTTTTGTATTGCAACTGCCGCAGTTGGTCAACGGCCTTTCCAGATCTTGAAAAGTGAAAGCAGATACGTTGTGCAATGGTCAGCATTTCCTTTATATCAGGGTGCTGCAGGAACTCCTGAACCACAAGATTTAAACAGTGGGCCATGCATGGAACACAAAAAAAACACCATTCGTGATGCACTTCACCTCATTTGACCCATTGTCACTTGCTATGAACCCAGCTCTTAGGGACAGAGGGTTTAGCCACCTGTCAATTTCAGTCAGTACCATATCTAACATGTTCTCACCAGTGTGTGAACAGGTCATATTGTGCATAGTAATCGTTGCATGCTGTTGAATTCCTGGAAGATTGCTACTGCAACAATCCACCTCACTGCACTGATTATTCACACTATCAACATCACAAACAACCCCTGGCACCTGCGCCCAGTGTGCAGTTATACACAGATATGAACTCCCCACTATTTTGCCACTTGTCTACATATTCATACTTAAATGGATGAATGGAGAGGAGGAATGTTGAAGGGCATGTCTTACTGAGTCAGACACAGTGCGGAACAACTCGGGGACAGCACGGGTAGAAAAGTATGTCCTGGATGGGACTTTCCATTTTGGACAGGCACGTGCAGCAAACCACTGGAACCCAGAATTCTCCACAAAGGAGAAGGGCAAAAGATCAATTGCCAGCATTTCTGCTACAGCAGCACTGAGTTCACATGACACTGTATGATTTGGGGGGTTCTTCAGCTTATGCGCAAAAACACTCTATAACGTGGGCTGACTTCTCTCCTTCTCTTCAACCCCTGGTCCTTCACTGATCCCAGCCTCTGCCTGGCCCTTTCCCTTCTACTTCGTCCTTTTTTCTCTCCTACTCTCGTCTATCCACAGCTCTTGTCCCAGTAGTATACCCACTCTCCCTTCCCCCTGCACCCCCTGTCTAATCCCATTCGTCAGGTTCCTCATTTACCTCTGCACCCTGGTTCATATTCCCCCCATTTGCCTCTGATCTATTTGCCCTCCACCCTCCTGCCCCACTGCCCCATTCCATTCCTCTACCTGAGCTCCAGGGCCCATTTGTTCTTCATGGTGCTTTAGGGTCCCCAGTCCCTTCCCCATGGCTTCTGTCATCTCATCTTTTCACTGTTGCTGACCTTATCTGTATTACTCTTGTTAGCCCAGTTTCTTATCTGAAAACATCTGTGGCACTTATCCTGCAATTCCTGACAATGTATTGTCCATGCTTGTTTTTGATCATGCCTATGTATCATTATTTCTGTGTATTACCCTGTTACCTTGTATTTGTGTTCACCCAGGTCCACCTTGAAAAGGAGCTCTGCTCAATGGTGTTCACCTTGTTAAATAAAGATTTTGATTGACTGATTGACTTAAACCTTTTACACGGGGTGTGTTGATCACAAATGGTTGTGCTCTCTGATGAATGGCATTGGCAGGGGGTGGAGTGTGGATGTTTGATGAAGATGGTTGCACAGGTGATGATGACAAACCCAGAAATGCTGTTATTTTGTCAGATTTGCCAACTGGGGTTGATGTACCATTTGCACTAGACATACTGCATTCACCACCACCACCACCACCACAAAAACTGCTACTCTCACCAGCACTGGACACCATTTCAAAGTCATTATGGTCCTCCACCTCATCATGCCTGTAGTAATTCTCTGCTCTTATTACCGCACTGCTGCACATGTTTAATTTCCTACTGGGCCTAACAGTCATGGAAGAGGATAACATGCTGGCTATGGTTTCTGGTAAAGTGGGTGAACACCCCACTATGGTATTAGCTGCCAGCTTGTGCTGGGTCCACAGTGCCAAGTGCCTATTCTTAAGATGCGTATGCTGTCTTCCTGTGCCCAGATGGCTCCCCTTTTTACCTGGACTCACACGCACATGGCAAACCTGGCAGATTGCAACTGAATCATAATTTGCATCGTGAACAAAAAAATCCCAAACAAGGGATTGTGATGCTTTACTTTTAACATGTCCATGATGTGGCTTATTTAAGTCCGTTATTTTAAGCACTGAAGTGGGGGGGGGCATGTGATGTTTCAGGCACTGCACACCTGGACTGCAACTGACCACCATGACTACCTATCATATGGATTGCTGGGTCATCATCATCATCAACTAAGACCGGTAGATCACAAGTTTTACGGGGGAGGGGTTCTGCAAACAGACTCAGACACAGCCACTTTTAATTTCTTTTTCTCCGGTTCCCAACTGGGGTCAATTACATCATCATCATATTCATCAATGTCACACACATCCACATCTTCTGCTTGGATGCTAGCATGTGGACTGCATGTTGCAACAGCAGAAACATCATCATCCTCATCATCAGCATCTACACCACCATCACCTGATAATTTTTCACCACACTGTAAATCACTACAGGGAAAATGCGTGACGTTAAGTGCCACGTTGGACGGAGTATCACATTGTATGCTATCGTTGACATGATTATCAGAATCCTCAGGTTCAGTTACTGGGATGTTACTGAGAAGTATGACATCATCTATGCTGCCATTCACTTGCACTGCTTCACACTCAATATTTTTGGATACGGTACACTGGTCGGAATTATAACTTGACGCAACAATACTAATATTACCTCCATCACCACTAACACCAGTAACACTAACACCACCGGCTGGGAAAACATCATCTCTTCTGACTATCAGTGAAGCTACTGATTGGGCTGTAAAAAACATTGCAGGAGAAAAACCTTTCCTCACATCAGCAATGCACTTCTGGGTCTGCGTACTACTACCATGCCCACAGACCATCTTACTGCCAACATTGCCATGGCGAGAAACAGCTTTGCTTGCACGTCTCTTTGCAGGCATTTTGGGGGATCAACCACAAATATTATAACCAAATTCAGATTTTGATAAGTTCACTCTCTGATTGGAGGGATGCTGGATTTGAAGCCAAATAGACAACTGTGACTTCAGCAATAGATAAGAGACTACTCTGAGACTGTCACAGAATTAAAACAACTTCAGTAACCAGTGGTGCTGATGAGGTCACAAAAACAATCCAATCTGGTAAAAAATACCTTTTGAATTTGGGGGTGGGGGGAGCACTCAATGCAGACAGTGTTGATTTGTACAGCACTACAAGCAGCAAAATTAAGGACAGATACCACGATCGCAGTACAAAATCAGGCAGCTGCAGTTCATAGCAGGTTCACATTGCTGCACCTGCAATTACACTAGTCTGTGGCACAATAAAAGGTGTATTATTTGATGCACGCAACACTGCACACACACTCACACACAGAACAATTTGTGTACAATGCTGAACGAGGAATGCATAGCAAATGCAAAAGTTCAGTACTATGCCACATTACGTATTGTAAATTTGTAACAACCTGAACTTATGAACTGCTGCACCACATCCACACAACAAACAACAAGAAAATTTCTACTGTTACTGACAGTATTACTATGTGTACATTAACACAGTTATATAACAAAAATATAACCAAAAAACAAAGAAATCACTATTTCTCCAACTTAAATCTACCTACACCACAGATACGCCCCTTCCCCAAAGTACACTTTCACTGTCTTTCACCTCACACACTCAATGTTGTAAATTAACATTCAAAATCCACACAAAAACAAAAACGCTCGATGATATGAGCAGAGGAAGGTTTCCTACAATTGATGAACTAAAGTTGGAGCCCCCCAAATAAACGCAAAAATGCTTTTTGAACAGCTTTTACAAGATTCCTATCACAGACAGCTATCAGAGCACACTGTCTCCTACTCCTTCCTACTCATACTACCCCAAATAGAGGCTGTGCAGATCAATATAGAGCCCATGTGACCTGAAATCCCATGAATCACTGCAAAATTCACCTTTGGAGCTCAAAAACAAGGCGATGTGAGGCGAAGTGCACTGCCTGCAATGCACTTCGCCTTAAATTTGGCAGAGTAGTGGTCTGGGGAGGCGGTGTAATGCAAAGTCATTGTTTCCAATGTACTTTGCATTCCTCATTATAATGCGAAGTACTCCACTTTGCGTTGCGGAGCATTACGCGAATCAGCCTTTGTTCTGCGAATCACTTCGCGGAGCGGCTTGAGCTCATTCGCCCACCATTATTAGTAACACTAGCAAATAAGTGACCAATTCACATTAATTTAGGGCAGATCAAACAATGAAGTAAATAGTGGCTGGCATTAATTTTTAAATATTGGTTGCCTATAAAACTGGAGTTTAGTTTTCCCCTTCGAAATGCATCAATTTGCAAATTTGAACACTTAGCATTTAAACATTTTCTTGGGGAGGACTTCCATATTCCCTTTTTAAAGAAAAAAAAATCACCCTGGTAAAATCACGTTAATGGTCCTGCTCTCAGCCAGCCCCAAGTGCAGTCTTTAGGTACCTGAGGCCAGCCATAGAATTATATTTTTCCTTGGAGTCAGGGGTGGGGAGAGACCTAACAGAACTATACTAAATAAGTGACCAGTTCACATTAATTTAGGGTAGCTCAAACAATGAAATAAATAGTGACTGGCATTGATATTTAAAAATTGGTTGCTTATAAAACTGGAGTTTAGTTTCCCCTTCGAAATGCAACAACTTGCAAATTTGAACACTTAGCATGTAAACATTTTCTTGGGAAGGACTCCTATATTTCATGTTTAAAGAAAAGAAAACAGAGCCACCTGGTAAAATCATGGAAATTTTCCTGCTCTAAGCCAGCCCCCAACCGCAGTCTCTAGGTACCTGAGGCCAGCCATAGCATTATATTTTTTCCTTGGAGTCAGGGTGAGGGGAGACATAAAAGAACTTTGCTTTATCTTCTATGTAAGCCTTAAAATGCACCACAGACTATATAAAACCCCAAAGCATCTGGATACCACTCATAACACTGACACTGGGGGTGCCTGGTATACCCCCTGTACAGTGATGCCAACACAGTGACCTACATCGCTCTCGATGAAATCAACACCTCACCGACAGGTTGTTGTGTTGGTGTGCCTGAAACAGGGGCACACTGTCTCCCAGTCCTGTTCCACCTCCTCAAATTAACACCTACTCAGAGTTGATTATAAAAAGTATGGGAGGTGTGGGGGGCAGAGCCCCCTACATGGGGGGGTTGGGGGAAAAGCCCCCTGATAGAAACAAGGACCGGGAGACATTTGGGAATTATGTTGACCACAACTTGCGGTCGACATAATTCCCATTGCCGTGATGCTGGTCAACAAAAGTGTTTGTGAACCAGCATCGTAGTGCCGGGGGGCCCAATCCCCCAGTGTCACCACTTGAAATAAAGAAAACCCTCTCTCTTGGTTAATTTTTTTAAACAAATGCTGTAAATAGAAAAATGTCCCTTGATGTCTGTTGCAGTCCTCCCATAACTGCCCCCCCAAAGTCAAAATTATATTAGTCTTCTGTCATAGGGATCTGCTCCTAGACCAGGTACAACAGCAATACCAGCGGCAAACATTCGGCATTGTCAAATGCTTGTTTTATAACTGTATCTGAAGTTTTTCAAGTGGTCTAGCAGTCTTCAAAATGCAGATGCAGTTGTTCAAAAATGCACTCCAAATGGGGCAAATGTCTGAAAATCCTCTACCAAGGACAACATTTTCAGAAGTGATGGACATTGAATTAATTGCTATTTTTTTGCTTCTGCCACTGTTTATCTGAATGTGCCAAAACATAGGGGACAGTTTCCATGACTTGCTGCATGTTTGTGATGAAACCCAGAGTTCTTTTGATGCAATTTGAGCAACTGCTTCCGAACGTTTGGAAGCTGTCAGACCACCTGTTATGTGGCTGAACATTTTATAAACTCCAGATGCAATTGTTGGTAAATGTGCTTAGAATGGTGAGGACTTTTCAAAGTCCTGCCCAAAGTCTTCCACACAAATGGACAATTCTACTGCTCACCATGTTTTCTCATTTACTATAGGTCTTGGTTGACTTCCATATACCAGTTCATGGCTGCATCCCATCTATTGAAAACAGAGTTATTCCATCAAGTATCAGTAGTTCAGATGAAACTAGACTTATTAACCCCAGGTAAGGTTTCTACCTGGCACATTTATTTGTTGAGCCCTATTTTATTTATTTATGTTTTTGGTAACTAGGTAGGTGCACTGATCCAGGGGACCATTTTCAGTCACAACCCGGGGCCACAGCGTTGCGACATGATACATAGTAGTATACATAAGATACACATTTGATTAAACTGTACAACACAATATATACATTTGATTATACTGTACAAACACCAAAGGATGCTGAGACATCCATTGTTTACATGTAGTATACACACCTGGCAGAAAAAAATAAGGTAACATGAGAAATTCAGGTGATAGTACAAAAGGAGAGGTAGTGTGCATTGTACAATTTGATAAGGAGCAGCTGAAGCCTAACTGACAGAGTAACCTCTAGTGTAAGTGCCACACCAGTTGACCTGAGAGAGCTGGTGGCAAGCAGGACATGACATCCAGACAGCGAACCTGGTTCAGTGCAGAGTGGTAGTAACCGGCTGAGTAAGTGTAGGTGAGGAGAAAGATGCTTTGAGCTGGTTGGTAGCAAAGGATTTATTGAGGGTGCAGTTGGATGTATTATGGAAGGTCACCGTGTGGAATTCAGCTCTAGAGAGGAAAGGGCAGGGGTAGGGAAAGAGTGGAGGGGGGGGGGACATGCAGTCCTATTCAGTGGTAGAAAATTGAGGTGGCTTCTGACCTCTTTCATTCATACAAGCATACAGAATTTATGTTGCTAAACTTTTTATTGAAATTTCACACATAACAAGTCAGTAACTCCAACATATGTCAAATGCAGTAAACTGGGTAATACAAAAGGGTATAATTTATAGTACAAGCATCAACAGATTGCAGAATAATAAAAACAACATATAACAGAGAAAACCATTCCTGTTCCAGACCTCACATAATATGATATGCAAACTGTCATATGAAGTTGCATACCCCTGATCCCCCGATGGTCCATACCCCTGATTCCCCTGAGGTGGGCTGGATATCATACGCCTCTATAGATTCTTCTTCCTCCTTGTGAAGCACCGCTAACATAGAGTCAGTAAAAACGGTGGGATGTTTTGCCTTTTCCTCTTTGCCTGCCCATTTCCCTGACCTACTCCCAGTAAGAAACAGCGGCCTCTCCATAAGTTGCAGGCAACAACCCAGCCACCCAACACCTTGCAGCTCACCCAATTTGGGGTGGTGGGGCATTGAGAACAGGGATGCTGCCATTCAAGAAGGAATGGGGAGAGGGATGACCTGTAAATTTGAGTGCCAAACAATATAAGGGGAGGGAGATTAATGCTTCAGTGTGGGGGGCAACAGGAGGCGAGGGCTGCAGAACCCTTAAGTGAGATATGGAACATCTAGTAAAGGCTATGAAGGGAACCCACATATGGGCATATAACTCCTTATCCATGGTGCCAAGTGTGAGAGCCTCTTGAACATGGCTTCTTTCACTAGAATTGCACGCCATTCAACTATAGCAGCCACCTCCGCTGAGTGTCATCTGCAAAGAATAATACACTTTTCCCTCAATGCTCACCACCATAAGCCTGCTTGGTTCTATGAAGTTTCGGGGAGGAAGCAGCACTGGGTGGCCTAAGGATATAAAGATGAGTGGAATAGATTACTGGGACCTCTACAATTTGCAGACAGTGATTGTGGACCTCTAGCAAGAATTGCTTTAGAGGTGGACATGACCATAAGATATGCAACAGGTCTCCATCTGAAGAGCTACTGTACATCTTCAGCAGGTGTCTGTAGGGAGATATCCCAGAGAACACAGCACCATAGATACTGGAACCAAATATTTTTTTTTCTGTTGTGACTCACTAAAGCACGAGTGAAGAATTTTACTTTGAATTAAATGGTTACATTTGTATCTGCATGCCGTATGAGTCTGGGGCCAGCATGAGGCCCATTCTTCATCTGAAATAGAGATATTCAGATGTTTATGAAATAAAAAAAACACTGGTTCAGACGGTCATAAGAAATGAAGCCCATGCTGTTGGACACTCTAAAAACTGTTTCTTTATTATAAAAGCAGTAAGAAGACCAAAATGTATTTAGTACATTAAAGTAGTAGCACCCTCCCCCTACCGTAACCATCACGGTAGGGGGGTGCTACTTCTTAAATTTACTAAAGACATTTTGGTCTTCTTACTGCTTTTTATAAAAAAGAAACAGTTTCTAAAGTGTCCAACAGCATGGACTTTGTTTCTTATGACCATCTGAGCCAGTGTAATTTTGGATTTTATTGTCTGTTCCTTAATGAGGCTCCAGTCAGTGTGTTCCTGAGTCGCCTTGCTCCTGCTTTCTTGTATACTCAGTTGGCTCACTGATACAGTGCAGTGCTACCACTTGCAGTGCCAAAAACCTGGGTTCGGGAGTGAACAAAGGACTCAAAGCATCAGCCAAGAGGGGAAAGGAGGAGGAGGACTGAATGTGCAGAAGACTGCTATCCTCATCTGGGGTGGGGGTTGCTAAGCCTGACAAATGCCTGGCCCCTAGTGAAGGCTAGGAGAAAGGCATCATAGGACAACCAGAGTGTATGGGATGCGGCAGTCATCAACACATGTCATGTGGGAGCACGTGTTGTGCATCATATTGACATTGCATACTGCAACTCCAAAGGAGAAGACAAAAAACTTGCGGAGGTCAGGATGGCATTGGACACTCATAGGGTCTACACCAAATTATCCAGGCTAATCCAAGCCAAACTGAAATTTTTTCAATGATGGAGGTTGGGTTACCCAGCCAGCCCTGCCGGGGGGGCAAACCTTGTGAGAAGAAGCTGGCATGTATGTCCTGTAAAATGTTGGGGTGATGGAGTAGGGTGTTCAGGGGATGGAGGTCACTCAGAAAGAGGAGAAACAGATAAACAGACAAAAACAAAATGAAACAGAGATATTCAAGAACCTAGCCCATTTCTCTACTGTGGAGTGGGATTGAGCAGGTATATACTCCCTTATGGCATGGTAGATCATACTGTCTTTCACCTTTGGAGTTTGAGCCAGGGGCTGAGAAGGGACCCTGTTGTGTTCAAGTCCCTGGTTCTTGACTTTGTGAGACATGATGTGAGGACACTCTTCAACTGTATTTGCAGAAGTCAACTTTGGGGAGCAGGTATAAAGACTGCAGGTTGGAGAGGGCATCCACACATTGGTCGTATGCCATTAGAATGTCCTTAGCCACCCAAATTGAGTGTTTGCCCACCCACATGAAACAGCGAGTTGTCCCAGAGTGAAGTGTATTCTATGGAGAAAGATCAGCATGTAGCCATTTGCTGAGCCTTGACCTAGTGGCAACTGAGCTTTGGAATCGTCAAATGGTTATGGAGTTCATTCTCCAGTGGTGCATATATATAGAGTGCTAGTCAACTCTACCCCCTACCCCCAGTGATGCCTTCTGTATTTGAACCTATTGTGGCTTTGTAATGTTTTTTATGTTGTGAACCACTAAAGCATTTGGGCACATCTGTAGGCTGAGCATTACCCTGGGACCCAAAGCAGACCAGACCCAGCTTTGAGCCAGTGTAGCCAGATTTGTTCATTTTTTACCAGGGGGATTTCTCTCCCAAAGGAAGCTACATATCAATGATTTTACATTGGTGAACTAGGACCTTGGGTGGCCATTGAGGGTGTGAGAGGCAATGGGGCAGTTTGGGAGCACTTACCATTTGCAGAGCTTCTACTTTGCCTACTAAAGTTATCTAGAACTGCTTCCACTGGTCGCATTTGACCTGCAGTTCCATAAGGGGAGATAGATTTGTAACATACATTCAGTCCAGATCAGCTCTAACCTTGATGAGTAGGTAGTCAAGGAAGTCCTTGGACCACTTGAACCCTTCTCCTTAAATGGCACCCTGGGACAGCTCTGATTTAATGGTAAGAGCTCAGTCTTGTTTTGTTGATTTTAAGGCCAGAGTCTTAAGAAAAACTGCAAAGAAGTTGTTGGAGAAGACAGAGTGATAGAAGTGGGGGTTTGGGACAACAGGATTAACAGGTCATCTGCATACCGCACACAACACTTCAAATGTAATTCTCCTAGAAACAAAAAGGGTTGCTCCAGGATGCCCACCTCTTTCATAGAAGAAAACAGGGACTTGAACTTGGGGATGCCCCATCCCACTCACTCCTATCAGGAAGACAGTTTTAAATGATGGGGCTCACTCCATACTGTAAATATAATGGGGGGGATTCTCAAAAGGGTTGGATGCAGATGCAAATGTATGCTTTGCCTGCATCCTCCCTCTTGCTTCCAGGAGGTCCTGCTGCTATTTTTAGAAGTTACATCCATTTATGACAAAAAGCCACAATTTGCTGCAGAAATCGAATGCTACTGTGTGTTGCGTCCAGTTTGGATGCAGTTGTGTCTGTCATTGGAATCAAACTGTGGATGCTGTTAGGCCATGTAAAAGGTGGTCTAGCCAGTTTGGATGCATTTCTATTTTGAAAAAAGGGGCAATCGCATCTTGAATAGATCTTTCTGAAAATCCATAATTTCATGGAATTCCAATGAAATTCTGCAAAATTTTGTCAAAAGCAGAACGACGAAATTTCACACAGAATAATTCAGAATGTTTTTTTCGCTCCATTTCCACGAATCTCAATATATTCCACAGAAATGGTTGCAGAATGGTTTTCTTTGGGAAAACGTTCCATGGAATATGATTCCGCAGATCACAGCAGGTGGAATGCCACAGAAGGACCAGTGAAATACCAATGGAAATTCTGCCAGTGGAATGCTCATTCTGCACTAATTCTGCTGGCAGAATTCCACATTTCACACCGAACTACTGATCACTCATAATCCAGACAAGGCAACATTTCATGGCCCTCCACGACACTTGGTTCTTTCTGGCCCATGAACAGTGCTTCTTCTTTCTTGTTTTCTCCTTTTTCGCATACTAAGCAAATGGGTTTCAAATTATCACTCGACTAACTCAGTTATTGTGCTCTATGTGCTTAATCTATGTATTACACATTGAATGCAGCAGATCTGACTCCCTTAGCTACTTTATTCCCCTCCCCTTTTCATTGGATTTTACTTACTTTCTGATATACTGTATCACGTGACACTGGAGTGCTGCTTATAGCATTGTTTTTTCACTATTTGAATGCTGTCTGATCCAGTGGTTGTTGGGGCTCCCCCACCTTCCCCTAGTTTAAACCGTTCCCTACTATTCTGTTATGTCTACTCACTCAAGGGCCTGTCCCTCCTTTGATTGGGTGGAGCATATCCCTCCAGCATATGTTCCCCCAAGAAAAAAGGTTTCCTGGTGGGTCAAGATCCTAAAATGTGATGCCTTACTCTGTACCCTAACTCATGTGTTAGTTTGTCTAAGGAGTTTCTCCCTTGCCTGGCTCATGTTTGGCATGGGAAGTGTGACAGAGAATAGCTCAACATTCTCACCAGCATCGACTCTTGGATTAGCAGGCTTAAGACATGTATTGCTATGCACCAGAATGAAGTACTATGCCATATTGGTGTTGCACCTTCCTGGGTGAGAAATGGGATTACTAACCATTGTGTTTTGGGCTGGACATAAAGTAACCTCTGCCGATCGAACCCAAGCAAAATAGCTCTGCTTCCATAAAATTTCATAAATTTTCTGCTGGAAATTTGTGAACTTTTTCCAAAATTGAAATTCCTGTTATTTCTAATTAAAGATTAAAATTACTAGTCTACACTGCACATAGATACAGTATATTAAAGGTACCCTACATCATGGAGATGCATACCAAGTTTTACATTTCCTGTTTTAAAGGGGCTAAGTTATAAAAGGACAAATATTAAGAAATGTTGAAATTAAATTCTGCACAAGTACTTAAACTGCACAATCTTAAGCCCCTATAACTGTGAAACAGAACTGTACTGATCCAGTTGGGTCAGGTGCAGCTAGTGCTTAGAGGTACAGCATGGATGTGGCCATCTTGAAAATCCTGTAACAACAAGTCTCTCTTTTGTGAACTGAGACTAATCTGGACCTGATTCCAGGTAGGCACGACCAGATCAGTGGTTAGTGATCTAATGAACATGGTGTGGTACTGTACGTCTCTATTGCTCAGGCAACTTTGCCATTACAGTCCTTTACAAAAATAATGTACACATTTAAAAACACTGGGTGGGATTTTCAAAGGTCTGAGACTGACGCAAGGAACTTGCTTCAAAAAAACATGCAGCAGACTTTGAAACACAGAAACATAGAAAAAGATGGCAAGACACCAAGGGTACAGCAAGTCTGCACAGTAGCTTCTGAGACCTCTAGCAGTCACATGTTCTAGCCTTTGTTGTAAACATTTATTGCAGTAATTCAAGAGAGTAAGATACACATGCAGTTGTATATAATGGTGTTTCAATAATTCTGAGTCTTTTAGCCCATTTGTTTACACTTATAGCACCAATGATTTTTGTGACTGAAACAGGTACTAACTTCTCATTGGTGGATCTTCTGTAAATTTGAATCACATCATAGTGTGTTAACTATTTAAATGCATTTTGGGTGTGTAACTCCACCCCCTGATGAAGAGGGTCTATGCACTTGAAGCGCCGAGGAATAATATGTTGGAGGTTTTATAAATAAATTATTTCACTGCTTTGGAGTCTCCAGTTTGGATTGCTACTCATTTCTGTTTCATATGCTACCTTGCTATTTTTGGTAGCAGATACACCAGAGGTGGCTGTGAGTGCTTTCTTTTTATATTCATTTCATAAGTTTAACTCCCCCCACTGAGTTGTATACTGTTTCCAGCTCCAGTGGAGTCTAACGTAGCCCTTCCTCTGCTCCCACCCATCATTGTATACCACCACAGACCTAGCTCCTACTGCCTCAGCAGGCAACCTGTTGCATGGTTCTACGATCCTTTCTGAAAACTAATGTTTCCTTAGATCCCTCTTGAATTTAATCTGGACAGTGTCTCATGGTCAATTTGTTTCTAGAAGTAAAATTTGTCAAAAAAAAGACTAGGAGGGAGGGAGAGATGTCATCCAAGAATAACATAATTTAAAGTAGTATTAGTGCAACAAAAAAGGTTATTCCAAAAAGAAAATTTTTTGCTATGGTTATGAAGAATATTGGCAGAACTGCTGATTTGGGTTTTCTGGATGCTTCCTATGCTGTGTACTGTGCATTTGTATATTTGTCTGGATTCTTATCCTCTTCATGTTCTCAATATTATTTCCATGCAAAAATGAGGCAGCCATCTTTTGTCTTGAGAAATAATTATTATAACATTTTCAAAAAAATTTAAAATGATAACAGAAACTGAAAATGTTACTCCCAAACTAAACTAAAAGCCATCTGGCATTGATTAGGAAGAAAAAAAGTTGGGGTAAAATTTTAGCCCATTTTCATTGCTCTGCTGCTTTAATCACGTATATTACTTAGTACATCCATTATTTTTAGAATAAAATATGACACAGCAACATAGTAGCTAGAATTTTGTGTGAGCTTATCATATACCTACACATAAGTTCATTCATATAATAAAGTGGCTAAGGATTTTGAGTAATCTGATTGGTTGTTAACCATGCATTAGAAGTGCTTAACACACGGCTACCAACTAGTCCTGCCAACCTGGACACATCACATTGTGAAAACCTTTAAGCCAACAAGAACTTTCAAAATGAAACAGCCACTTTGTTTTCCCCACTGGAGACCATGACAATATATTATTTCAACTCCCTATATTCAAAAAATATCTCCACCTTTAAAAAGTTTTCTTTTTCTAGCCACAAATAATTAAATTTTATTAAAAATAACAAGTCCAGTTCCAAGTGTTCTATAAAACTGTAACTTCCCTGCTGCTTCGCTGCTCATAGCTCAAAAGTCGCATCCCCCTCCACTACTGCCACCAGCTTGGCTGCTCAAAGATCAGAGTCCCCCCCACCAGGAGTCAAACAGTTTAAAACCGCTTCTCTGCCAGCTGGACAAATGTTGCAGATCAGCAGCTCATAGGCAGAGGGTTATTTTCATTATTTTCAAAGATGCTGCTTACTGGTTCTGCACTCATGCATTTCCTCTTGGTCCTCTGCTCGTTACCCACACTTCATTTTAAAAATAAAAGTGGTGTTAGCTCTTATAGTGTTCAGGCTGAAACTCCCCCAGAACACTCCTACAATGTCTGGAGAAATGACATCCATACGCGTCTTTTCTCTCGGCCACCCACCCTCCCAGTAATCTGCTCACTCACTCGCTCACTCAGTCTGCTCACTTGGCTGTCTACCTGTGGACTGCAAGTCACTCTTATATTTTAATCAAAACCTAACAAAAGGATTACATCTAAATATTTGTTTTTATTGAATTTGAGCAAGGGGTGTGTGTGTGTTTAAACCATGGCAACCACAATAAAAGAAAGAGAGCTACAGTGCTCAATCAGAACTTTCAAAATGAAACAGCCACCATTTTTCCCCACAGGAGACCATGACTGTATTGTTTCAGCTCCTCATATTCAAAAAAATATCTCCACATGTAAGAGTTTCCTTTTTCCTACCACAAATAATAAATTTTTTTATTAAAAATGACAAGTCCAGTACCAAATGTTCTGTAAACATGTAACTTCCCTGCTGCTCATAGCTCAAGAGTTGCACCTCTCCCAACAGAAAGAGAGCTACAAGGCCCATATCAGGACTAAAGTCAGAAACTAAAAAACTAAAAAACAAAAACAGACATGTCAATAATGAAGGCGAAGGAACTATTTTACTGCCAAAAAACACAAAAAGATTTTAGTAGTAGGTTATTTAAAAGTGTACATTTTAATTTTTTAAAGCTTGTAGAATATAGTGTCCCATTCTATAAGTGCAGTAAGACACTCCAAGGATATATGTTAAATACTTCTAACACACAGCCAGGAGCCTGGTGCCTTACTCCATCCCTGGCTGTGTGTTATAAGTGTCTAACACACACCCCATCACGTCTTATTACTTACATATCGTACCTTAAAAAGGCATATCCAAGTAAGGTTTACATCATATATTACAAACAGAAGTAACATTAATTCTTGAAATATATCTTACCCCTGACAATAGTGACCACAAACCATCCAATCATCTTGATTTAAGCAATGACAGCTGAAAAGCTTGTCATTTCTGAGGGATTAATGACCACCTGTAGGGATGGATGGAATGAGCTGTAACCAATGGGCATCTCCCTCCAGCTGGTCAATAATCCAAGGAAATGATCAGCTTCAAAGGTTGTTATTCCAGTTATAAGTACAACCGCAGTAACAACTCTTATTTTTACGATTTATTTTTTACTTACTTTAGGTTTTAACAGGAGAGGTGTAAGCCTTGTGTGCCACACAATGTCAGTTTGCAGCTGGAATGGTCATTTTTAAGATGTTAATGACAGATGTAGTACCAATCAGGAGCCTCGCTAGGCTCGTGAATATTTAATTAGACATATAATACCTATTGATCCCCAGCACGAAGCAAAAGATTAATTGTTCTAAAAGCTTTTAGGACACCTTAAATAGCAAGAAATGATAAAGTTGGCTGACCTAACAGCTGAAGCAGAAATACCTTATATACAGTAAGTGGGTGTAGATTTGGGAGCAGTGTTGGGGGGGAGGTAAGGTGCCTACTTGGCACCATGGCACAGAGGGATGGAGAGTGGATCCTTAGATCGCCAGGGTGGTGGGGCAGGAGAGGGAGCTGGATGTCATTGTCTATCTAGAGACTAATGACCTGGCAAGAGACACAGCAGGAGTGGTGCATGAAAGGTATAGGGGGCTAGAGAGAAGCCTAAAACAGGTAGTTCAGACAGTGGCTTTCATTAAGGTGTTACCTGTATATAGATAGATAGGGGAATGCTAGGGAAAACTGCACCAAGGTCTTCAAGGACTGGTTTAAGGCATGATGCAAGGTGGAAGGTTTTGACTACATTGGGATCTGGGTCCTACCTGGGGAGACAGAGGTGTATGCAAAGGAGATAGCATCCATCCATCCATCCATCCATCCATCCATCCATCCATCCATCCATCCTTCAATCCAGGAGAGAAATGGAAGTTCTGAGTGGACGGCTTTAATGCTACCTTGGTGGGCATTTAAACTAGTCAAGAGGGGAGGCAGAAAAAATAGGGAGGCAGTGAATGCCCCACCAGAAGACCAGAAGATCAAAGGGGATAAGGGGGCAAGTGAGGAAGAGGACCATGTAAAAGCATCTATCCTAAGTAGATACTTTTGCTCAGTTTTGACTGAAGAGAAGCTAGGGCAGGGCCCACAGCTCAGAACCATGGACACAGGGGGGAGGGAGGTGTGCACGAGTCTCATCACAAAAGAAAGGGTCCTACAAGAGCTCGATAAGCTCAGAGTGGACAAGGCAATGGGACCTGATGGCATACATCCCAGGGTACTAAAGGAGCTAAGGGTGGAATTAGCAGAGCCATTATCAGAACTGTTTAGTGAGTCTCTGAGCACAGTAGAGGTCCCAGAAGACTGAAGAAGGGCTCATGTGACCCCGCTCCACTAGAGTGGTAGCAGGGAGGAGGCAGGGAACTACAGACCAGTCAGTCTTACCTCAGTAGTGGGCAAGATTATGGAGGCACTCCTTAAGGAAAGGATAGTGCAACACCTGGAATCCATAGGAGCACAGGATCCAAGACAGCATGGGTTTACAAAAAGGAAGGTCCTGTCAAACTAATCTCATAGATTTCTTTGACTGAGTAACCAGAGTGGTGAACCAATGAGGAGCAGTTGACGTCATCTACCTTGACTTCAACAAAGCTTTCGATACTGTTCCACATAGAAGATTGATTAATAAGCTGGGTAGGCTCAGGTTGGGTCAGAAGTTGGTCAACCAGGTGGCAAACTGGTTGATGGGCAGAAAACAGAGAGTGGTGGTAAACGGTATACAGTTAGAAGAGATGCAAATCACAAGTGGGGTACCTCAGGGATCAGTCCTGGGGCCAGTCCTCTTCAATATCTTCATTAGTGACATTGCAGGTGGACCGGATGGTAAGGTTTGTCTGTTTGCAGATGACACCAAGATCTGTAACAGAGTAGATGATCCAGGTGGGGTGGGCAGAATGAGAAGAGACCTGGATAAACTAGCAAAATGGTCAGAAGAGTGGCAAATGGTGTTTAACACAAAGAAGTGCAGGATCATGCATATAGCAAAGAGAAAACCTGAAGCCACCTATAGGCTGGGAGGGGAGTTGCTGGCAGTCACAAGGGGAGAAATAGACTTGGGCATCATCATCACTGAAGACCTGAAATCATCCAAGCAGATCACTAAAGCAGTAGGTAAGGCTAGGGGGATGTTGGGGTATATTAGTAGGGGTAGCACAAGTCAGAAGAGGGAAGTAATAATCCCTCTTTACAAGACACTGGTTAGGCCCCATCTGGAGTACTGTGTACAGTACTGGAGGCCACACCTGCAAAAGGACATTAACCAAATTGAGGCACTCCTGAGAACGGCAACCAAAATGGTGCAGGGAATGCATCAGAAAACATATGAGGACAGTTTACCAGAGCTCAATATGTATACCCTAGAGCAAAGGAGGGAGAGAGAGAGAGAGAGAGAGGTGATATGATCGAAATATTGAAACACCTTAAGGGCACTAATAAGGTGAAAGAGTCTAACATGTTTCAATAGAAGAAAAATAACAGGACAAGAGGACACAGCATGAAATTAGAGTGAGGTCGATTAAGGAGTAATGTGTGGCAGTTCTTTTTCACAGAAAGGGTGGCAGATGCATGGAATGGCCTACCTCAGGAAGTGATGGATATGAATACAGTGCAGGGCTTCAAACAGGCATGGGATAGACATAAGAGAGCAATACAGATGCATATGAATAGATAGGCCATTGACAGAGCAAAGGCTGATAGCACATTCATAAGGTAGAAAAAGAATTGGGCAGGCTGGATGGGCCTTGTGGTTCTTATCTGCCATCAAGTTCTATATTTTTATGTTTCTAGTGGCACAGAGGAGATGCCCAGGGGAAATACATTCTCCAGTGGTAGAGGGGTGTAAGGACAAGGGACTGGGCAAAATGGGAAGGGAATCTAAGGATGTGAGAAGAGATAAGGAGGGTAGACAGAAGGAGAATGAAAAAGGGAAGGACAGTATGAGGGACAAAGGAAAGGCAAACTATCAAATCAAAAAGGGAGAGTAAAGTAGAGGAAGGGAGGGACTAAAGGTGTGGAGAGTCATGTGTGGCTTTGTAAGGAACCTAGGAAATAAAACTGCTGATCTTGAGGTAACCATTGCAGTGGCAGACGTGGATCTGGTGGTCATTACAGAGTCACTGTGCACCGACAACTACAGCTGGATGCAACCTTTCCAAGGTACCCCATGTTTCAGAGACAGAACAGGGATAAATGAGTAAAAAAGGGTGCATTTTATATGTGAGTGAAGATATAAAGGCCACATAGATATAGGGATACCAAAGGGATAAGGAAGGGCTGAAGATTGTTTGAGTTGGTTTAGAGGCATGGTCCAGTGCCTTTATCCATGGGGGGATAGTGTACAGACCACCAACATGGGGGAGGAGTTAGACAAGTTTATGGAAGAGATCACTGGCAGAATGGGAAGCAACGTGGAGGTATTGATCATGGAGGACTTTAATCTGCAGGATGTAGATTGGAACATTTGTGCTGCAGCTACAACAATAGGCAAGACCATCCTTGACTCCCTACAGCGGGATTTCTCAGGCAGCTGGTTATGAAACCCATTAGAGATGGGGCAGTGTTGTACCTGGTGCTTTCAAACAGGGAGAGCATTGCAGGCATTACCGTGGATAGCCCACTTGGTACAAGTGATCACCATATGGTATGGTTTGGTATATGGCTTGGAAAAGATTAAAACCACACTAGTACAAGGGTCCTGGACTTCAGGGGGCAGATTATAAAGAAATAGGAAACTGCCTCAGTAAATACCTTGAAGGAGGTGCCGGGGGGGGGTGAGTAGATGCACAATGGCAAACGATCAAGGAGGGAATAACTAAGGCTATGGCAAGCTGTCTGAGGGAAGTAAGCAAGGGTCGGAGGAGGAGGAAGAGACCACTATGGTGGTAAGAGAGAAAAAGCAGTTCTATGGCAGTACAGGAAGACCCAGATGGGGGAGGGATTGGGAGTTATATCTAGATAAACAAAGAGAGGCAGGAAGAAGAGTGAGGGCAGCTATGGCACAGCAGAGGAGAGGATCACCAAAGAGGTCAAAAAGGGGATGAGACTTTTTTCAGGTACGTAAGAGAGAAGAATAAAACAAGGGATGGGATAGTGACAGTCAAAAAAGGAGTGGGGAGAGTAAAGGAGATGATCACGAAAAAGCTAACATTTTAAATGAGTACTTCTGCTCAGTCTTTACAGTGGAGTTGGTGAGGGGGGTGCAGGCCAACATCTATCAGCAGGCACCCGAGGGAGGGAGGAGTGGACGAAAGTAAATTTTTGGAGAAGACAGTCAGAAGGGTATTGGAAAACCTACAGCAAGACAAGGTGATGGGGCCAGACAGGATGCACCCAAGGTTTCTCAAAGAATTGAGCACAGTGCTAGCTGTCCCTCTGGCAACACTATGCAGCACCTTATTGGAGATGGGTAGAGATGCAGTGAAGTTTAATTATGCCAGCAAACTTAGGGCGATGTCATCCACTCCATGTCATCGACCACTATGCAAAGTCTCCATGAAATCACACCACTTCGCCACTTAATGACTTTGCGTTGTGCTCACTTCGTGTTCACTTTGTGTTGTTTTCTGTGGAACACAAAGGAAGTCATAATTGAAACAGCCCACAGATCACATGTATTACAGTCTGTAGGTTACATGGCTCAGGCAGGAAGTTAATCAGGCAAGTGAGTGAAAGACTTTCACTTTCTTCTTACCTAGTGTCGGATAAAGAAGTTTTGTTAGGAGGGCGAAATATATTGCTTGAATCTGCTAACCAGTTGCGTTTTTTGTTAATTAGCTGTGTTTTTTGTATTTTGATTGCCTCTTGTGTTTAGTTGTGCACCTTTTTTCAGTACAGTAGTTAATTGTTACTTTTTGTGTGTGTGTGTGTGTGTGTGTGTGTGTGTGTGCAGTGTATGTGTGAGAGAGAAAGAGATAGAGGGAGAGAGAGTAAAATGGAGTGAGGCACCTTTGGTGGATGGAGAGGAGAGCATGTGGGGGTATGGATTCATGGAGACACCCTGCATCTGAACTGGAGCACATTATATCATGCAAGTGGTTCCCTCCCTGATGCAGGAGGTAGTGGTGCCATGGAAGCACCCCTGCCAGTGGCACCACCTATTACTAGTGCCCCCCCACCCCCACTTGCCATGGCCCCTATGCCAGCGGCTCAGCAGCAGGAGGAAGTGATAAAGGAGCCACAGCAGTCTCATGAGCAGCAGCAGGTTGCCCCCCCAACTGTGCAGCAGCAAATAACAACAGGGGGCACCCCGCCTGTGCCCGGTCCTTCCCGCACCTCTGTTGTGTGGACTTTTTTCAGTCCATTGCCTGGTGTTGATGACCTGAGTGTCATGAAGTGTAATATCTGTGATATGGTTGTGCATTGTGGTCATGAGCGGATTCATCTGGGGACAGGTGGGCAGCACACCCACCTTGCAAATCACCACCATGCAGAGTAGGAGGCCAAGGTTGCTGAATAGGGACTGACTGTACCTGCTGTCCCTGCTGGGTAACAGGTGACAGCACGGCCTCCGCCTGCACGTCAGGTTAGGCATGATTGGGCCAGGGAGCAAGTGGCTGGTTCAGCACCTGCAGGGGATGCTGGTAACCCTGCAGTAATACTTGCCACACAGGCCGATTTGGGCCTGATGTAGAGTGAGGTGGACCACCTCAGGGTATTGAACACCGAGCAGCGGTTGGTGCGCATTGAAAGTAACCAACTCCAAACCATGGCCATGCTCCAACTGCTGCTCTCACACCATAATGCAGAGCATTCATTTTTAATTGTCCATGCATCTACCACCCTCTACATGACAAAATACTTCCTGATGTTGCCCCTGATCTATCCCCCCTCTGTCTTCAGATTATGCCCCCTTGTTCTTGCACATCTCTTTTTCTGAAAGACGCTACCCTCTTGGACATTGTTGATTCCCTTTATGAACTTTAAAGTTTCTATCATGTCCCCTCCCTTTCCTTATGGGTATATATATATATATTTTTTTTTTCAATTGTTTAACTAGGAGTGGCACACTAAACTGAAAGCTTGCGTACAGGTGTGACCTTAATCTACTTTAATCTGTCTTCATCATATGGGTACCACTGCAGCCCCTGCACCATTTTAGTTGCCCTACATCCTATGTCTCAATTATTTCCTGAACAAATTGCTTTATGCATGCACCCACTCTGCATAAGTGTGCACCCAGAAATGACTGCTGTCGCAGTGTCTCGAAAATATGTCAGACTCCAGATGAAGAGACATAACATGACAAAATGTTGAGAAAATTCTCAATCATTTCTTGTGATGCACTGCTTTATGCATGCACCCACTCTGCATAAGCATAAGTGCGCACCCAGAAATGGTTGCTGTCACAGTGTCCCGAAAATGCCAGACTCCAGATGAAGAGAAATAACATGACAAAATGTTCAGAAAATTTTCAATTATTTCCTGAGATGCATTGCTTAATGCATGCACCCACTACCACAACAACTATGGCACCTGCTGCTGCTCCTGTTCGATCTTCTGCTGCCTTGTTTTGAAGCAAATAAACAAAACAAAACGATGTAAGAAACCACTATGGTTCTCAAAGGAAGTGGCAGTGAAGGTTCAAGAGAAAAAGAAAGCATTCAAGAAGTGCAACGAATCACAGAAGAAGCAGGACAGAGAATTGCATCAGTTAAAGCAAAATGAAGCTGGAAGGCAGTCAGAACAGCAAAGGCCCGAACCGAGGAAAAGATAGCCAACTCAGTTAAGAAGGGGGATAAAATCTTTTACAGGTACATAGGGGAGCGAAGGAAGACCAAGGGAGGGATAGTGAGGCTCAATAAAGGGAGGGGTGGGCAGAGGGTGACTGTGAAAAGGCAGAGATACTTAACAAATATTTTTGCTCAATATTTACAAATGAAGAGGGGGAGGTACCTAAAACAAACAACAGAAACACTCTGGATACAGAAGTTGATACCAGCCCATTTACAGAAAAAAGGGTTCTGAAAGAACTCTTAAAACTGAAGGTGGACAAAGCAATGGGGCCTGATGGAATTCATCCCAGAATTCTAAAAGAACTAAGGGTAGAACTAGTGACACCACTAACTACCCTCTTTAACACACCATGGGAGGATGGGGTGTTACCTGAGGACTGGAGGAGGCAGATGTGATTCCCCTTCACAAAAGTGGGAGCAGGGCAGAAGCAGGAAACTACAGACCTGTTAGTTTAACCTCAGTGATAGGGAAAATGATGGAATCACTTCTGAAGGAAAGAATTGTTGAGTATCTAGAGGCCAGAGGGGCACAGGACCCAAGGCAGCATGGATTCACAGCAGGAAGGTTATGCCAGACAAATCTAATAGATTTCTTTGACTGGGTGACCAAAGTAGTAGATCAGGGAGGGGCTGTAGACATGGCCTACCTAGACTTTAGCAAGGCATTTGGCAAAGTCCCACACTAAAGATTAATATACAAGTTAGCCAGCCTGGGAGTGGGTCCCAAGATGACAGCCTGGGTAAAGAATTGGATGGAGAATAGGACACAGAGAGTAATAGTAAATCGAGTCCACTTTGAAGAAAGGGGGGTTATTAGTGGGGTACCGCAGGGTTCACTATTAGGACCGGTCCTCTTCAATGTCTTTATAAGCAACATTGCAGAGGGACTGGAAAGAAAAGTATGTCTCTTTGCAGATGACACAAAGATCTGCAACAGAGCTGATGCACAAGGTGGGGTGGAAAGGATGAGAAGGGACTTGGCAAGGTTAGAGGAATGGTCAAATGTATGGCAGCTTAGATTCAATGCTAAGAAGTGCAAGGTAATGCACTTGGGAAACAAAACCCAGGGAAGAGTACACAATGGGGGTGACATACTAACAACAACAAAATGGAAAGGGACCTGGGGGTAGTCATATCAGATGACCTAAAGGTGGGCAAGCAGTGTGAGAGGGCAGCAAGGAGGGCTAGGGGGATACTGGGATGCATAGGGAGAGGCATCACCAGTAGAAAACAGGAAGTTGTTATCCCTCTGTACAGACAGCTGGTGAGACCCCATCTGGAGTACTGCGTGCAGTTCTGGAGACCCAATCTCCGCAAAGATGTCGACAGGATGGAAGCTGCCCAGAGGGGGCAACTAAAACGATGCAGGGTCTGCACCTGAAGACATATGAAGAGAGACTTAAGGAGCTTAATACGTATAGCCTCAAGGAAAGGAGGGAGAGGGGGGACATGATAGAAACTTTCAAGTACCTCAAGGGAATCAACAAAGTCCAAGAGGGTAGCATCTTTCAAAAAAAGAGGTGTGCAAGAACAAGGGGGCATAATTTGAAGATGAGGAGGCAGCTCAGAGATAATGTACGGAAGTATTTTTTCACAGAGAGGGTTGTGGATGCATGGAACAGCCTTCCGGAGGAGGTTGTGGAGTCAAAAACAGTGGTGGAATTCAAGCATGCATGGGACAGTCATAAGGCAGTTCTGGGGGGGGGGTAGGAAGAAGTAGGCTGCTGGTTAACTAGGATCTGCAGCTTATCCAGTAGGTAGGGAAATGGGCAGACTGGGTGGGCCAAGTGGTCCTTATCTGCCATCAAATTCTATGTTTATATGTTTCTACGCTGACTGGGCTGATGCACAGTGTCTTGTCAAATGATGATAGCCACAGATGATCATTGTGTGAGAAATGATGTGATGATGCAATGGCGGTCGGAAAAGTCGGCTGCGCTGGCTGTTACATGATGCCCTATGTGTGTGTGTGTACTCATACTACCATTGGTAAGTTACTGTATCTTGCATGCTCATGTTTTTACACAAAACCAGACATTAAATATATATATGATTTTGTATTTCTTGAAACTCGTCTTCCTGGCCAATGCCCTTTGGGGTAACCCTTGCCTCTGTGCTTGTGCACTAAGGTTCTTTGTCTTTTAGCTTGTTTTTGGTTTTTATTGGGCTCACCATAACCCAACCCAGATAGATCAACTTAGGGTAGCTGGTTCATTCCATTGTGGTGTCATACAGACGAGGCACATTGATGAGTTCTGGTAGGACAAAACACATGTCTGTGTCTTCTGTTGGCATCCTTTGCAGACTGCGTGAGAGGCCCTTCAGCATCATTCATTTCTGCTTAAAGTTGAACCAGCATAATATTTTGTGGTGTTTTGCTTATATGGCCCATGATGCTTTGCATTATGGGGGTATGTGTGATTTTGTATTATATACATTTAATCATTGCTATTTTTTCTCTCACAGGTCACCAAGTCATACTTTGGTTGCACATTTCTTGACTTGCTGAGGAATTTGCTGTAGGAAAACTGTCAAGCCAGGAAAGGCAAGTATTTTTTTTTTTTTGGGGAGGGGTGGTATAATTTGGAAGCAAGTTTTATGAATGGTTTTGGTTTTGACTTCTTTACAGGTTTTCTGTGTATCCTCAGGATTCATACTAGTTGTGTCCTTATTTGAAGAAAGCACCGATGGCAGCACACAGCACTGAAATGTTACCTACAAACAGATGAAGCATAAATAACTATTAATCCATTGCACTAACACATTCTGTTTTAACTAAGTGTGTCAGTTACTGTCTGTTATATCCTGCTTAACAGATACCAAGCTATTAGTAAGCCACAAAAAGACTAATAAAATATTTAATGCATGTGACTTGCACTGGCCCAGTGTCTTAAGTTACTTAAGTTACATTCCAAGATGTCTTTTCATGACCCAGATAAAACTTTGTTCAACCCCATGGCATGCTGAAGTAAGCCAGTGACTGATGTGAACAAAAAATATATTATCTGTCATACATGTCACCTACTTTGTATGATTTAAACTGGATTGAAAAAGTGAAATACCTAAAAGAAGTGATGAAATAAGACTGATGTGCTTACCTGAAAGTGATATCCTATAAGTGGTTGTAGACAGTACTGCAGTCATCCTGTCCTCCGGTCCGTTGCACAGTTTGAAACTGGAAACCTGTGAAAAAAGGAAAAAAAATGACTATATTGGTTTCTCAAGTGTATCTCTAAAATGTTAAAGGAAGCATTCACACAGCTCAAGGAAATTCCATAGTATGACAAATGAGTACATACTCACTGTAAACTACTGATAATAAGAAGTGTGGTGGCTGTGGCTAGATGCAGATTCCTTCTGGCAGGTCCTGGTCACAGGAACACATTCCCTCTCAGTCATAGTGACTGGTGGCTTTGGCTGGCTGGTGGTTACTTCTGGTCATGGGCACAGAAACACATTCTTTCTCACTGACAGACAGCCAGGTGGCTGGATATGGTGAGTTACAGTCTTTCAGTGTCACTCAGGAGGAAGATATCTTTAAATGGCAGGATTTAAGTGGCTACCGCCTACTATAAATGGACAGTTGTGATTAAGAGGCTGACTGTGTTTGCTAATGATAGCAAACATTCTGTTGAAGAACAGGTACCCACTGCCAAGTACCCAGTCCCCCCACACAAATATAATAGCTGACCTGCTCCACTATTCAGGGATATTAAAAATTCCATGCGCTTCCCTCCAGTTAAAATGTTATAGCACCACGAATGTGTCTAGGGAGGCAGTATAATGCAGTGGTTTAAGGCTCTGAGCTGCAAATCTGGAGACCTGGGTTTGAATCCCACAGCCCCCACTTGCATACTGTGTGACCCCGAGCAAGTCACTTAACTTCCCTGTGCTCCCAGGTTGCACCTGTAAACAAGCTTTCAGCTTAGTGTGTCTCACCTGGTTAAACAATTGGAAAGAAAAAAAAAATGTGCAACCTCATTAAAAGAGCCGTGCCTTACACATCCACAGGGATGTACCACCGGCCACCATTTGTGATATCAGAAAATGAATACTGAGTGTGCATTCCATTAACCTGTATGTATGCAATATTTCTGTGACTTTTAGTACTATTTAGAGATGCCATATATAAAAATAAAAGCAGCCGCTGTAGTAACATTCACTGTTTACTGAAGTGGTCGCTTTCAATTTTCCAAGTGGCAACTCTAAATAGTACTAAAAGTCATTGAAAACATGACACCAATACAGGTCTATGGAGCACACACATACAAAAGGGGGCTGGGGGTACATCCCTAGGGGTGTGTTGGGAATGGCTCAGTTTTTATGGGGATCCACATTTGGGGTGCTATAACTTTGTAACTGGATGGAAGCACATAGAACTTTTAATACCCCTCAATAGTGGAGCAGGTTGGCTATTATATATGTGTGATGGGGGCTGGGTACCTGCAGTTTAAGCGGATCAGAAGATATACCAAGGGGAAGGTAAAATGGAATGATTGTTATGGGTCATTATTTGAGCCAATCTGAACTATGGAATGAGACTGAGTCAAGAACATTGGTTTTATTTTATGAAAACCCAAAAATGTGCCATTAATAAAATGTGACAGCCTTTCAAACCATTACATAGTAGCAACATTTATCTCATCCTCATCAAATAGGAAGCTGCCCTTACAGTCATCAAGGTCAGAATTGTGCCCACTATGGAATTCTTTGTCCATGATTGCATCATCAGCCTCAATGGTTGACCATCTGATGCAGCCACCAGGATGGTCTGCTTCTCCTACATCAGCTGCACAACCATCATCGTGATGGGGTACGAACACAGATGTGGTAGTTCGAAGTGGTATGTGACCCTCATTCATTTTCATGAATGTCAGCATGCTGACATTTCTTGGCAAGAGGTTGGCTTGATCGTCACAAACTATTGCCCCTGCAGAACTGATTACCCTCTCCATGCTTACACTGGAGGGTGCGCTGGTCAGGTACTTCAGTGCCACTGAAGTCAGCTCTGGCCATTCACTCACCTTTCTACTCCAGTACAGCAGTGGATCATCAATTACTGACAGATGCCTTTTTTTCAGCCAAATATTAGTCAACCATTCTCTGTGCTGCACGCAGTCCTGTTGTTGACTCATCCTCCTGATTACCAGATCCATCGATGTCACAGATTCTCACTTGAGACAAGGCACCCCAAAGTGGGTTAATGGCAACCGATTTTGCTGACATCCCACCTGGACCTATAACCATCTTACTGGATGTGCCTAGTAGTCCAGAGTGACCTTCAGCCTTGTTGTGCTGTGGTTTGCTGAACTTGGCACATAAATTCTGTGCCTCATGAACCAGTCGCACCAGCTGTCCACTGAGATTTTTAATCTATTCAGGCCATCCCTCCAGTAAGGATGCAATTCCATGTTTGTATCATGGGTTCAGCATTGTTGCTATTCTGAATTTGGCACTTTGCAGAATACTTGTGATGTGGTGATTGCTGTCCAATACTGTCAGGATGTGTTTAAGTAATGCATTGCTTGCACAATCTCTGTACTCATCAAGGCTATGCTGCAGATTCAACAAAGCCTGCCTCAGGACACACAGCAGTGGAATGGCTTGACTTATGGAGGCAGTGTTGCCATTCACTGCCTGTGTGGCATGTTCAAAGGGCCTCAAAATTGATATCACAGAGTCCATGAGGTGCCTCTGTTCTGTTGTCATAGACATCGAGGCCCTGAAAGTGTCACTGCTAGTGTGCATGACTAGGTATTCTGAGATGGCTTTCTACTGTTCATACAACCTCTCTGCCATGAAAAGAGTCAAGTTCCAGTGCATGTCAACTTCCAGCTTGAGGCAGTGCTGAGGTAGACTGTTTTGAATCTGCAGCTGCTGAAGTTGGTCAAAGGCCTTTCCAGAGCATGAAAAGTGCACACAGATGTGGCAGGCAACTGTCAACATTTTCTCGATGTAAGGGTGCTGAAAAAATTCCAGGACAACAAGATTTAAACAGTGGGCCATGCATGGAAGCCGAACAAAGCCACCATCGATGATACATTTCACCATGTTTGAGCCATTATCACTGGCTATAAAGCAAGCTTTCAGGGGTTCAGCCTCTCATCAGTTTCGGTCAGTAGAAAGTCAAGCATGTGCTCACCGGTGTGGGAACTGGCCACACTAAGCATTGCAAGCGATGCATGCTGTTGAATTCCAGGAAGGTTGCTGCCATGACAGTCTGACTTACTTCTCTGATTTCTAATATTGCCAGCACAGACAACCCCCGGTACCTGTGCCCAGTGTGCAGTAATAATACACAGATATGAACTGTCTGCCATTTTTATCACTTGTCCACATATCCATACTTAAGTGGATAAATGGTGAGAAGAAATGTTGAAGGGCATGTCCTACAGACTCTGTCACAGTCCGGTATAACTCCAGGACAGCACAGGTGGAAATGTATGTCTTGGATGGGACTTTCCATTTGGGACAGGCACGTGCTGCAAAAATGCCAGAATCCAGAATTCTCCACAAAGGAGAAGGGCAGCAGGTCTATTGACAGTATTTCCACTACAGCTGCATTCATTTCACGTGACACCACATAATTGGGTGAATATTTCATTTTCCAGGCAAAAAGACTCTGCAATGCAGGCTGAGTTGTTACTCATTTTGCACATCGTCTGCCAAATGACTCTGCTCTGTGAACGGCCATGGGTGGGGTGCTTTTGCCGTGTGATATAGAGGGGTGCACAGGTGACACAGACAAGTCCACAAACAATATTATTTTACCCTTTTTATGCACAGGGTTTATGTTGGACTAGAAATACTACTGCATAGCCTACCACCACTGCTGCTACTCTGACCACTTGACAACAATTCAAAATCATCCTCCTTCTCATGCCTGTAGTAATCCTCAGCTGTTATTTCACCACTGCTACAGACATGGCTACTAGTTAGGTTACTTACAGTCATGGAAGGGGATAAGATACTTAATAAGGTGGATGAGAGTGAATGCCCCACTGTGGCATTAGCTCCCCTCTGATGCTGAGTCCACAGTGCCATGTGTCTGTTCATAAAATGTGCATGCTGGCCTCCAGTGCCCAGATAACTACCATTTTTACCACATCTGACATGCGGTTTGCAAAGCTGGCAGATTGCCACTGCTTCATCACTTGGATCTTGTACAAAAAAATCCCAAATGAGGGATTTTGATCCCCTACTTTTAGTTTTCACAGGTCCCTAATGCTGCAGATTGGACATCAATTTTTTAGACAATGACATGGGGGATGTACTACTACATGATTTGTGTTGCTGGCCATACTTGGGCTCTACCAGCGTATCACTATCTATGATAACTACTACTGGGTCATCATCATCAACAGAGACCGCCACATCACAACTCTGAAGAGGGGGTGATTTAACTCCAACAGACTGAGACAGTTTATACACAGCCACCTTTAATTTCTTTTTCTCTGGTTCCCAACTGGGGACACTAAAATCATCATCGTATTCCTCATCTACTTCCACAATGTCAGTTTGGATGCCATCCTGTGGAGAGCAAGTACCAACCACAGCATCATTATGATCATACAACATTTTTTCTACAACATTTGAAAGGTTGGATGGCACAGGCATGACCTCATCAACAGCACTGGAAACATGAGATTGCGACGACTCTTTGTCAGCATCAGAATCAGGTTCAACCAGTGTGTGGACGGGGATGGGGACATCGGGGAGTGTGACATCTACGACACTCTGACTCACGATCATCGCTTTAGACTCCACAATATTTGGGAAACTGGTTAACTTGTCACAAGTTGAACTTGGGGCAATACTCATGCCATAAGCAATTTCACCAGGGCAACCATTAGCTTGCAAAATGGGGGCATGTGCCTCCTAAGTTTATACTGGTGTAACACCACTGTTTTCAGCCAGCCTGCTTTGAGCTTTGAATGAATTAAATTATAGGACTGTCTTGGCTTGCAGTAGTGCCATGCTGCTGCCAGCTTAAGCCCACCCCTAACTGCCACCCTAACTGCCATTGATTCATGCTCCTACCTCAGAGTCAGATGGCAGGTCTTGTTTTCACCAGCAGATGACTGGCTCAGATCCCTGAGTCCCTCCAATAAATAATGCATGCCTGAGTCAGCCAGACCCAGAAGACTCCATGCTCACTTTCATCTAGGATCAGGGCCGTGCAGTTCACTTCTGATCACTTGGGTGAAGAAGGACCAAGATGGAACCATCATGTGGGGGCTGGGAGTCGGGGAATCAGCTGCATGATGCAGGTTGCTGAAGCTCGAATGTCATCATCCAATTGAATGTTCCACAAACTGACACTACAGACTTACTCCTGCTCCAATCAGGTGCAACCAGGTGGGTGGGTAAATGGCCTTGATTGGAGTAGGACATGGCGTTAGATGAGTTGACTTGTACACTCATAGAGTGTGAGTGTGGTAGTCATTTTGAGTTTGTCATCGAGCAGGCAGCAGAGCAATAGTGTGCTGTGCAAAATCATTCTGAACTGCATAGGAGGAACAGAGCTAGCATGTGTTGTCTTGAATTCTGGATGGGAGGGAGAGAGAATGACTGGAAAAGCAGCCATATACATGTTGCTCTGTCGGTCTTCAGACTCTTCCTCCATCCTTTTGTATTCTGACTGAGTCTGAGAGAAATAATTATATAAGTGAGGCAGGGAGATGAGACAAGGCAAGCCAGGAGTAAGTTGAGACAGAAGCTGGGAACTGGGGACTCAGGAGCTGCACCCAGCAGTGTCCCCCAAGCTGGTGAGCGGAGGGAGTAGTCTTTTGGTAGAAGAGCAGCAGCAGGAGCCAAGAGCTGCTGTGCTGAGCAGCTCAGCAGCCTGCAGTTTGCCAGTCAAAAGAGTTTGTTACTATAGAGTCTGTGTCTGTGAGTGGGACAAAAAATAGTATACAGAATAACAAAACCAAAAAAAGAGATTAGAATACAAATAGAAGAAGAGCTCGGGGGGAGAGGAGGCAGAGAGAGAGACTTAAGTGTCTCAGACAAGAGTTATTGAAAAAGCATCAGGAGCTGAGCAGCCTGCCCTGAAGAGTTGCCGCTGTGTACTGTAATTTTTCTTTTAATTGTTTGTCTATGCATTCCCTAATTTATATTGCCTACAGCCTTGGGGTAGCCCCCCCCCCCAAATTACTTGATTGGCTACAACCTTAGCGTAGACCACAAAAAAAATAATTGATTACCTACACAGCCTTGGGTTATAACCCCACAATGTAAACAGGCAGGGTTTGTTGTTTGCCAGCCTGCCCACCACTGTCAGTAATTACTTGATTGCCCACGGTCTTGGAATATATAGACAGGTTTTTTTCTTTGCCTTCTACTACCACAAATCACACAATTGCTCACAGCCTTGGGTTATCCCAGGAAAAAAATAAATAGGCAAGGTTTGTTGTTTGCCCATTGCCCAACACTGTCAGTAATAATGAATTGCTCATGGTCTTGGGCTACATAACCCCAGGAAAAACTAGTTCTGGCAGAGCCACTATGACTGTGAATGCATTAACTAGATAAGGGTGTTTCATGGGCTTAAACATAAACAGTTATTTATTTATTTAAAAAATATCAGATTTACAAACCTTTGAGTCAGAGACTCATTTACAAAGGCACCTCATTGAAACTAATACAAAGACAGCACAGTTAACAAGTCAAAAAAACAATGACTAGGAGAGCAGACAGTTATAACAATCATTCAATGGAGATACATGGGTAGCAGTAGATAAAGAGATGACATAGTTTAGGCACACAGGAACCACATCAAGAAGACCAAAGCAATTCAAACAATATACAATAGCCAAGCAAATAGACATCAGGAGTCAAAGAGAAGTCCAGAGTGTTCACATGAAGGCTGTTGCATATACACTAACTGAATCAAAGTACAGTACATTGAGAAAGGGCATATTTAAGCAATAAGGCATGCCTGGGTGTGTGTTGTCATGTAATAATATCACTTCTTGGTTGGGTTAAGCATGAGGCAAAGCCAAGTGTTTCCACCACCCCAGGAGTGACATTATTACAAGATTACACACACCCTGGAGTGCCTTATTGCAATTATACAATGGCTTGTTGTTATATATAGAATAAAAAATACATTTTAAAGGATGTTTTTTTTAGTGTGGAAAACTATTTCTTAAGAGAAAATGCAAGGAGTGATCCAAATCCAAAGCTAAGGTGATGTTGTTGTGCAATAACATCACTGTTTCAATGGGTTAGCAGCCAATCAGCTTCTTACATTTTTCCTTGTCATATAATTAAAAATAATTTCACCTTCTGTATTACAGTTACCTATATGTTTTGCATTTTATTCTATGCACTGTTATAGCAATCAACTCAACAGAACCAGGCCATCACATACATGAAGGTACTGTACTCTAACTGAAAACACTGCTGAGACAGCTGTATGTTGTGGCAAGGTGAAAGATAAATACAATGTTGAGACAAGTTTTTGAAGATATTTGATGGGTTTGTTTTTTTAGAGACTAATATACAGTTCACACACAAAATTCAAATAATATAAAAGTCCATATGCCCCAAATGCCAATGTAAATTCGACACATTTCATTACAAGCTGTTCTCTTGAAGGAAGATATTACTATATAAGGCCAAAACATGGGCATCAGGTAAAGGATTTTAGCTAACTCTAAAAATTGGTTAGCGTTTTGCTCATAAAAGTGTTAAAACTTTGTGAACATTAATAGCTCTTGCCTCACTGTGTTTAACAAACACAGCACTTCTAGAAAATCCATTTAAATACTTTCTGTACAATTAGTATCATCCCAAGAAAAAACTGCTAATCAATTATTTTAAACCCTGCAACATGCTTTTTTTCTGCTGCTGTGAGTTCCCTCATCTGTGAAATCCCATTATGCATGTGGCAGCCCCCCCCAACCAGATAATTTATTTAAAAACATTTTGTTAAGAATTTTTTATTTTAGAATAACCATGGTTAGGAAAAATGAATTTATAAAATAAACCAAAATCCCCATTTATCAGTTCATTGAATCACAGTACAGCATGTTGTGAATTTTTCAGATTCTATGTTTAACCTACAGTAAGTCAAACAGAAATTAGACACAAATGCCTGGCTATTTGCAAGAGAAGCAAATGTGGTAATTATTCAGTAATAAACACCTATAGTCACAAACTGCAAGTTAAGAAAATTCAGTAGAATATTAACACTAGCCCGGAACTGCCTGCCTGAGAATGCAGTTGGTATATTATTTGGAAAAAGGCAAAAACATTGGGTCTCTTGCTATAGTATGCAATGTCCTGCAAAGATAGTAGTGTCACATGGCTTAATGAGGTGCTGTGAGGTGCCTAAGGGAACTTATCATGCAGAAAGTTCCAGGAGAACAGTCATAAAAATTGGAATAACAGGTTCCAAGTAGTAATTAACTCAAAAGGAATGTTAATAGAAAACTACCCCATTCATTCAGCGGTGTCAATGAATGTATTTGTTAACCATGTTGGTTTATCTTGCTTCCCTCATGGTAAAAATGTGAAACCACATTTATGTTATTTTAAATGAAAAATGAGTGAAAATTAGCTTGTCCAGTTGGCTAGCAGCTCTTCACTGATATAAACTGAGCCAGGAAAAAAAGTAAATGGGGGGGAACAGCATTTTGTTTCTACAACTACAGTATTTGCTAATTGCAGCTGGTATTTTTAACATATGCAAGTCAACTCCACTTCTCAAACTTAAAAGGAAAAATACACTTCATCACAGAATTTGTTTACCAAGTACTGTGCCCATTTTAGTATATAAATGTTTAAGAAATACCTGAAAGCTGTCTATTTCCTTGAAGTTGAATCCTTAAGCTGTAGTTTCAGACATTTCTTAGTGTTTCTTTTTGAGACACCAGGTGACTCTGATAATCATTTGTTCCAAGGGTTTTTAAGTCAGTTTGAAGGCAATTTAAGTAACTTATTTTCTCTTAGTCCTTAACAAAATTCAGGGACTCCACAGATGTGTAGTTCCTTGGTCCACACCCCAAACTCTAGTGAGTCTTCTTTCAGCATGATATATCCACCTCCTGCCCCTCCCACATGAATAAAAAAAAGGTGGGATGGACCTTTTGGAACTTCTTGGGTGGAGGTGGGGTGGACCTTACTTCCCCCAAAAAACAATGCTGCCTCAGCTGTTCCAGTTCTTGTACCACCCATTTAAGAAAGAAAGTAGTACTCTGCAACCATTGACTAACATGAAAGCATATTTATTTGAGGGCAGAAAACATTTCTTGGAGGAGGGTAAGGTGGAAGAGACTATTTACACCTTCAGTCAGTTCCATGGACAGAAAACATGACATCACTCCTTTTGTACATGCAATACTCCTGTAGGCTCCACCCACCGTCATAAAAAGGCAGTTTTTTTTCTTTGCCTACTACTGCCACAAATTACTCAGTTGCTTACAGACTTGGAATATCACCCCAGAATAAAGTAAATAGGCAGGGTTAGTTGTTTGCCCACCACTGTCAGTAATTACTTGATTGACAATGGTCTCGGGGTGTATAGCCCCAGAAAATAAAAGCAGAGTTTTTTTCTTTGCCTACTACTGCCACAAATTACAGAGTAGCTAACAGACTTGGAATATAGCCCGAGAATAAAGTAAATAGGCAGGGTTTGTTGTTTGCACACCACTGTCAGTAATTACTTGATTGCAAATGAACTTGAGATATATAGCCTCATAAAGAACGGCAGCTTTTTTTCCTACTTCTGTCACAAATTACTTGGTTGCTTACAGCCTTGGGATATAGCCCCAGAACAAAGTAAATAGTCAAGGTTTGTTGTTTGCCCATTGCCCACCCCTGTCAGTAATTACTTGATTGCTCAGGGTCTCGGGGTATATAGCCCCAGAACAAAAAAGGCAGTTTTTTTTAATTTGCCTAGTACCATCATGAATTACTTGGATAATTACAGACTTGGGCTATAACCCAGAAATATGTAAACAGGCAAGGTTTGTGACTACAGTTACTCGCTGGCCTACGTATGTGGGTAGCACAATAGAATTGTAATTCATCACTTTTATTACTTTGGCCTACAACATCCAAAACAAAATGAATCATGACATAAGGTCTTTCTTTAATATGGGAACAGCTGGAAGAAGGCCAAGAATAAGTTCTTCATCAGCATTCTCTTCATCTTTGAATGAGACTATGTGTACAGATATAACTGATAACCATGCATCTTGTAATGAGCAAACAAGTGAGACAGTAAGTCATCGAGTTGACAGTATTAGTACTGCTAGCACTGCTAGTACTAGCATTGAACAGTCTTGTACTACTGTATCTATTGAGTTAGACTTGTCCTAAGCCCTTCCAGTACCAGACCTTGATGATAACCCCCCTACTGCTCTTGGCAATAAAGAACAAGCTCTGGCATAGCCACTATGACTGTGAATGCATTAACTAGATAAGGGCATTTCATGGGCTTAAACATAAACACTTATTTATTTAAAAAATATCATATTTACAAACCTTTGCATCACAGACTCATTTACAAAGGCACATCATTGAAACTAATACAAAGACAGCACAGTTAAGTCCAAAAACAATGGCTCATAGAGCAGACAATTATAAATTCTGATGGGCCTCACCCCTCCCAGTGTCACTACTCACCTACAACCTAAAAAAAGCAGCCGAAGAACCAGGGGGACCAAACCAGAGCAATTCCAAATCCCCCATTGCCGCACAACCCAAGGTCAATGAGCTTTTGCCTATTGGGCTACAAGTTGTCTAAATGGACTGTCTAGTGATATCTCCACTGCCTCAATACTCTGCGCTTTCAAAACCAGGCTCTGCCACCCACTCATTGCCTCCAGCACCTGTGACTGCAATGTCCAACAACGGAACACCACAGTCTGGACTCCTCGATTATGAATGGATCCCTTACTCTGAGGCTCCCCTTGTCTGTTACACCTATGAGGGCCACAGCCTTGTAGCACTTTCCGCCACCACCCTGCCCAACTCTTGCACTTCTCTTGTTCTCTGACAAAGCCTCCTGGCTGCATCCCCCTCCCTCTTCCTCCCCCCCACCATCCCCTCTACCCATCCCTCCAGACCCCCCTACTCACCTTACCTCTACAATTTCCCTCTGCCCCACCTTATTCACTTGCTGCCTCCCCTTCCTCCTCCTCCCACCCCTTCTTTCTCTTTATATAGTTGCATCTAGCTATGTATCACCAATGCTATTTGTATGTACTTCCATACATGCTTGTGCCTGTTACGTTCTGTCTTGCTGTAACTCATGACGTGGAACCTTTGTAAAAGAGCCTTGGCTCAAAGGTATTTGTAATTCTAGACCTAAATAAATAAATAAATCTAGTGTGCCCTTCCCTCTGTCTGCTATTAGAAGTTTTTCCTAAATTAGCTTGCTAGCTGTATGGTAGTTTTACAACCCCTGGGGATCTCCATGACAAATAGTTTTATTGGCTTTCTTTCTCCTACGATGCCCCTGTCTCATGTGAGTGATGTAGCTATGCCCTTAGATTTAGCATGTGTACTGCTTTAAAATTAGTTTAGCAACAGCAGATCCTTGTAACTGTTCTTTTCCAAGGAGCACACATGTCAACAGTTAGTTTAGCAGATACCTGAGAGCAAGCTAACTGGGATTTATGTAAGACAACAGCTACTAAATAGCTCTAATTCACTATTTTTGTTTTCTCTGTGCATCAGGTCTAGCTAGCAGGAGTGTTTTAACATCAAAAACACAAATAATGAATTTGAGCTATTTAGCAGCTGTTTTAGCCAATACAACTATTTGCTATGGAGATCCCCATTGGTCATACAACTACCATACAGCTAGCAGGCAATTTAGGAAAAACTCCAAATAGCAGACAGAAGGAAAGACACACTATGATGTAACATAATATCAAAACACTCTACATAACATGTGTTTTTTGCACATTATGGGTGAACTACTTCTTTAAAACAATTTCACCCCCATGACAGATTGCATTTTGGGAAGATTACCTTGGCAAGGTGCTATAAAAAACCCTGAAAAACAGGTTTAATGGAGTGAATGCTGACATCTTATTGCTAGTGCCCATGATAAAATAAAAAATAGTTAAGATTTTTTTTATGTCAGCTCTGATCAGAATAGCTTTTAAAATCACCAATTGTTTTCTCATTCAGTATTTTCTAATACAGTACATCTCAAAGTTAAAAGAAAAAACACACTTTTCCATCAGTCTGTTTTCAGCTTCCTACCATACACTTCATTTGTAAAAAAAAAATATCTTTTCACAGACCACAATCAGCACTAACTACTAACAGAATGCTGAGACCTACATTTACAGTTTAGCAAATACTTGAAATCTAACTGAGTGGGGTTTCTGCAAGAAAACAGCTATGGTCTGTTAATTATAGCATTTTATAGCATTGATGATCTGGGCAGTTAGATCTGGGTTTGAATCCCACAGCCCCCACAAAAAAAAATGAACATTTTCTTACAGAGCTAGATGCGTATCTAGGTCTCCTTCTGAGGCCCCAGGTTGCTCTGATAATCATTTGTTCCAAAGGACTTTTAAGACAGTTTGAAGGCATTAAATACCTTCTATTCTATTCTCCACTGCACAGGCATGTCAGTTGGTTGATAAGGTGACAAACTAGTGTATCTGGTTACAGCAAGCTAGAACTATCTTATGCCCCTCCCACATGAATCAGAAAAAAGTTTGGGGTGGAGGTGAAGGTGGATCTTACGCCAAAAAAAAACCCTAATGCTGTCTCTCACTACTCAGGTTTCAGTTCTTGTACCACCCATTTAAGAAAGAAAATAATGCCCTGCAACCATTGACTAACATGAAAGTGTATTTATTTGAGGGCAGAAAACATTTCTTGGAGGAGGGTAAGGTGGAGGAGACTATTTACACCTTCAGTCAGTTCCACGGACAGAAAACATGACATCACTCCCTTTGTACATGCAATATTCCTGTAGACTCCACCCACAGTCGTAAAAAGGCCCCACTCAGTCTATGAGTAATTTCAGTTCTAAAATATATGCAGGTAAAAAGTGGACCTTTAGCCATCACTGGTACAAAGATTTCTGTTGGCTGGAGCATAGCTGTGAAAAACAGAATGCATTCTGCTTTGCATGTAGATGCTTCATGCATGGGCAGGGATGTGCTGATGAAGCCTTTACTACTTGAAGGTTAAGAACTGAAAAAAGTCACTTGGAGAAATTCAGGGCGCACACGTCAAGTCACTCTCCTAGAAGTGCAATGGCTACTTGGTCTGCATATACGTGCACATGGGAAATGGGTAACATCATGGTACAGGTAGTCAAGGGCAAGGCTAGGGAAATTCAGCAAAGAAGGGATTACATGGAAAGACTAGTAGAAGTCACTCTACATTTGGGTCAGCTAGGGTTATCTTTCCATGGTAGCATTGAGGATGAGACAAGTGTTAATAAAGCAAACTTCAGGGAGACTTTAGACTTGATTAAAACATTTGACAGAGTTCTCCAAGTCAATGAGTCCATCCCATCAAATGCAACATACATATCTGCCGAATTGCAGAATGGTCTGATTTAGTGCGCTGTTTCCTGTATTACAGATGAAATTGTGCAAGAAGCTACAAATGCTAAATTTGTATTAGTTTTATGTGATGACTCTTGAGACATTTCATGTCAGGAACAAATGAACGTATGTGTCAGATATGTTTATAACCATAAACCGGTAAAACAATTTTCCATGTTTCGTTAAAGTCTCAGAACTGGATGCAAGAGGATTGTGTAGTAACAATAAAGACAGCTTGAGAAAATGTAATATCTTTCAGCCAGATTTTACTTTTGTTGCCCAAGCTTATACAGGTGCACATGTCATAAGCGGTCATCTCAGTGGCGTTCAGGATCTCTTCAAAAAGGAGCACCCACATGCTGTGTATGTTCACTGTCACGCACATAAGTTAAACCTAACTCTTATGGATTCATGTCAGTGTAGTCCTGAAGTTAAATATTTCTTTGAATTAGAACAATGCTTGCATTCATTCTTTTCAACATCAGTTGTGCACAGTGACAAACTGAAACAGGTACACGAAGAAATGGGACTTGACAGAACATTCAAGGTCACAGCTCTGAGCAGCACAAGGTGGGGATGTCAGAAAAGAGCTGAGAGCACTGAAGCGTACATATGAATCTTTAATCGCTTATCTCTCGTAATTTGACCACGGAAATATGCCCAAAGCACTGGGACTTTAGCACCTTCTTGATGTCATTCAACACTGTCTTTTATCTTTTCTAGTTTGCTCACATTCGCAGATTTGCAGAAGGACGCTACAACCTACTGCAGACTGAAGGTCTTGATCTAGCCAGTGCTGGCATTGCAGTAGAAGCATTTACTGATACTCTGGTTTCATTCCAAAATGAAGACAAATGTAAAGAATTTCTCTGTGAAGCAACAGCATTCGCTCTGCCACTAAACACAGTTCCTGACACTGCCACAGAACTAAGGACCCATCTACAATGTACCCATCACTTAGCAGCTAATATCAATGCATATGTCATTGACAGACTAATTAGGGAACAGCACCCATTTACGGCAGAAACAGATCACAGAACTAAAATTTACTATCCAATATTAGATACCATGATTTCGTAATTGAGACTGAGATTCTCAAAAGAGGGGGTAGACCTATTGAAAGCAGTTCAGGCTTTGAAACCAGCAAGTCCTTTATTTTCAAATAAGACAAAACTACATGTAATCTGCAATCATTATGGAGTACAACTGCCTGAAGAAGAACTGTTTGTAGCACAAAGGTTTATTGAAAGGTTGCCTGCTGAAAACTTCCCATGGAGCATTTCTTCATTGCTTGACTCACTGCCACTGGTAATGTTTCCTGGCATCCACCAGTTGGGTACAATTGCACTTACCATACCGGTCACTACATGGTCATGTGAACGATTCTTCATTGCTCTAAAATGAATAAAGACATACCTGAGAAACACAACAGGTCAGGACAGACTAACAGGTCTTGCTACATTAGCAACTGAGGGTGAGGCCACAAAACTAATAAAGGAAGATGAAGTAATTAATAGATTTGCCAAACCATCAAACAGACATGTTGATCTTTTGCTTCCTGCTATAGTCAGCACTGCAGAAAATCCCTAAATTAAATGACAGGTCAGGATCTAACAGTTCATAAAGACTGAGACAAACAACTGTTTCAGTGGTTCAAGTCATCTTCTTTATTGCAGGGTGTTCAGTTACTAATTCCCTGTGTTTGGCTAGATGCACATTACATGCTGTAGTTTGCTTCTAAAGTTCACCCTTTGCCACATATTCTTCTTTGTTCTGATTTCTTCTAATGGTAAAATCCCCCCAGTGTCCCACCCAGCACCATATCACATTTGGTTTTGAAAAAACTGACACTGACATGGAGCCTTTGCTGACGCAAAGCCTTTGTAAGTGAGTCTATGACTCAAAGGGTTGTAATTCCTATAACTGACTAAATAAATAAATAAACAAACAAAAGCTAATCATTACTTAAGACTGTTTTCCTTCTGTCTTTGTGTGCAGATAGTTTTCAGACTAATACAATAAGTATGATCTTTGGTTCTTCCACTTAATCATCTGTAGTGTATTTATGTCAGGGTTTCAGCTATGAAATCCCTCGTTCAGCTTCAACCTACACCTGCTGTCAGTGCTGTGCATGTCACGTCACCATTTCAGTTATGACATCCCTGTGCTTGTCTTGATGCAAATTTCATAGCACATGATTTTAAAATGCACAGTTTGCCTGCCACCTAATTCTTCATAATTTCTTGCAGGCGCAAATGCCATGGTTACCACCCTATATCCAGCCCCAGGCACCATTTGGCTTGGGAAAAAGGTTGCTAATCTTTTTCTGTATGCATGTGTTTGTGAGCACTTTGTTCTCAGACAAAGGCAGTCAACCAAGTATGTTCTGGTTCACTACTTTGGGTGATCTGCCTGCTGTGTATTTCAGATTTTCATCTACACAAAGTCTCTATGCTTGTCTTGCTTCAGATTTCATAGAAAATGCTTCTAAATGCCACCATTGGTGTTTGGCACCAAATTCTTCAAACGTTCTTCAAGGTGTAAATATACACCCCCCCCCCTTCCCAGGCAATATTTGCTATTAGAGGAAAAGGAAACTTGTTAATTATTGTTTGTGTTTGTGAGAACTTGGTTCTAAGACTAAGGATTTCAGCTACAAAATCCCTATACTTGTCTTGTTGCAGATTTCACAGAAAATGCTTCTAAAATGAACTGTTTTGCACTAAATTCTTCAAAATTTCTTCAAGGGGTAAATAAATCCCTTCCCCCATTCCCAGTCAACATTTGGTTTTAGGGGAAAAGGAAACTTGTTAATTATTGTCTGTGTTTGTGAGCACTTGGTTCTAAGAATAAGGCAGTACACCAGGTATGTTCCATTTCCCTGGTTCAAGTCACCTGCTGTTTTTCCTCAGGATTTCAGGTATAAAATCCATATGCTTGTCTTGCTGCAGATTTCACAGAAAATGCTTCTAAAATGCACCATTTTACACCCTATTGGCAGAAGTCATTGATGGGGGCATGTCCCTCCCCACCCCTTGAATCCTGTTGATGCCCCTTGCAGGGGCAACAGCATCTCCAACCATGATTGAAGCTACTGATTGCACTGTGAAAAACATAGGCTGAGAAATCCCTTTAATGGCATCAACTATGCATTTCTGCTACAGACCTGTTAGTTTAACCTCAGTGGTAGGGAAAATGATGGAATCACTTCAGAAGGAAAGAATTGTTGAGTATCTAGAGGCCAGAGGGGCTCAGGACCCAAGGCAGCATGGATTCACAGAGGGAAGGTTGTGCCAGACAAATCTGATAGATTTCTTTGACTGGGTGACCAAAGTAGTAGATCGGGGGGGGGGCTGTGGACATGGCCTACCTAGACTTTAGCAAGGCATTTGACACAGTCCCACACAAAAGATTAATATACAAGTTAGCCAGCCTGAGAGCGAGTCCCAAGATGACAGCCTGGGTAAAGAATTGGCTGGAGAATAGGACACAGAGAGTAATAGTAAATGGAGTCCACTCTGAAGAAAGGGGGGTTACTGTGGGGTACCACAAGGTTCAGTATTAGGACCGGTGCTCTTCAATGTCTTTATAAGCGACATTGCAGAGGGACTGGAAGGAAAAGTATGTCTCTTTGCAGATGACACAAAGATCTGCAACAGAGTTGATGCACAAGGGGGTGGGAAGGATGAGAAGGGACTTGGCAAGGTTAGAGGAATGGTCAAGTGTATGGCAGCTTAGATTCAATGCTAAGAAGTGCAAGGTAATGCACCTGGGAAACAAAAACCCAGGGGAAGAGTACACAATGGGGGGTGAGATACTAACAACAACAAAAATAGAAAGGGACCTGGGGGTAGTCATATCAGATGACCTAAAGGTGGGCAAGCAATGTGAGAGGGCAGCAAGGAGGGCTGGGAGGATACTGGGATGCATAGGGAGAGGCATCACCAGTAGAAAACAGGAAGTTATTATCCCTCTGTACAGACAATTGGTGAGATCCCATCTGGAGTACTGCATGCAGTTCTGAAGACCCAATCTCCGCAAAGACATAGACAGCATGGAGGCTGTCTAGAAGAGGGCAACTAAAATGGTGCAGGGTCTGCACTGGAAGACGTATGAAGAGAGGCTTAAGGAGCGTAATATGTATAGCCATGAGGAAAGGAGGGAGAGGGGGGACATGATAGAAACTTTCAAGTACCTCAAGGGAATCAACAAAGTCCAAGAGGGTAGCATCTTCCAAAAAAAGAGGTGTGCAAGAACAAGGGGGCACAATTTGAAGATAGAAGGGGGCAGCTCAGAAGTAATTTAAGGAAGTATTTTTTCACAGAGAGGGTTGTGGATGCATGGAACAGCCTACCGGAGGAGGTTGTGGTGTCAAAATAGTGGTGGAATTCAAGCATGCATGGGACAGTCATAAGGCAATTCTAGGGGTTGGGGGTAGGAAGAAGTAGGCTGCTGGTTAACTAGGATCTGCAGCTTATCCATTAGGTAGGGAAATGGGCAGACTGGGTGGACCAAGCGGTCTTTATCTGCTGTCAAAATCTATCTGTGTTTCTATGTTTCTGCTGTGTACTACTACCACGCCCATGGCAACTCTTGCCACTGGCAGCAGTGCCATGGCCAGAAGAATCTTTGCATACACGTCTTTTTGCAGGCATTTTGGGGGATTACACAGAAAATTCTCAACAAATTGAGATATCTGAAATCTGGGGTGGATGGGAAAGCCAAAAACAACAACTGTGGCTTACAGATGCTGCTTGGGCACTAAATAGATGCAAATGCACAGATGCAGATTGCAAACTGTAAAGAGATGTAGTCTCACAGGCACAAAAACACCTTAATTAGTGGTCACACAAATCAAAAACTGGAAAAATAAATGATAACCTTTGGTGGTTGGGGGCGGGGCACAGCAGTAGCAGTTCACTATTTAGATAGAATGAAGCATTAAAAAATACCGCAGATGGATAACCGATTCTGAATGCAGTGATTACTGTGTCGCACAATAAAATGTATCTCACTTGATGGCAAGCACACACACTCACACACTACAGGTAATGCACAGAAAATTTAACAGTGCAATATACTATATAACCAAATCTTTTAAACAGAATGAAAATATGCACTGCACAACAACAAACAGAAAATAATTATCAAAAATTACTTCAAGTATTACTGTGTGTATGTAAACACACAAATACTGACACACACTAGTACAAAACAATAAGAAAGACTTCCTTTCTCATGTGAATCTCACTCCACCACAGATACACCTCTTCCCCTGAAGCACACTTCAACATTGCCTGTCAGTACACAGGCTACATGTTCTTAATTAGCATTCAAACTGCACACAAAAATTATCAACACTCAATGATCTAAGCACAGGGAAGTTTCCTACAGTCGATGTACTAAATTTAGACCAAAATGATTAGATCAAAAGTGATTTTTTAAGGTTTTTTTGATGATTTGATTCTCATAGCTCTGAGAGCAAACTGTCTTCAGCTTTCCACTACACACACTATACAGAACTGAAGCTGTGCAAGACGATATACAGCCCATGTGACCTGCCATCCCATGAATCAATGCAAAATTCACCTCATAATAAACAGGCAAAGTAAAGTCCTTTCAACTCAATGGCACTTTGCATTAAAGTTAAGGGGAAGATTGTAAACCAAGGCATAGTAGCGTGAAGTCCATTGAATCAATGAACTTCACGTTCCTCATTTTGAGGAGGAGTACTCTGCTTCGCGTTGCTTAACACTACGCAGGTTGAGGGACAATACGTGAAGTGTTCAGCATAGCGAAGTGGGAGCACTTCACCCACCTCTAGAGACAGGGTAGTGCCAGAGGAGGGCCGATGTGGTTCCCTGCACAAGAGCAGCCTCAGGGAGGATGCTAACAATTACAGGCTAGTCTTGCATCAGTGGTGGAGAAATTATCACAGACCCTGCAGAAGGAGAAGCTGATGGAATATCTGGAAGCAAAAGAACTGTAGGGCCACTGGCAGCATGGTTTCATGGGGGGAGGTCATGTTAAGCAAATCTCATAGATTTATTTTACTGGGTGACTAGGGAGGTGAATCAGGGGAGGACAGTGAATGTGGCCTATCTGAATTTCAGCAAGGCCTCAGACATTTTACTGTACAGGAAGCTAATAAAGAAACTTAGCAAATGATTGGGGAGGAAGTGGGCATAACACTGGTTGAAGGATAGGAGGCAGAGGGTGGTGGTGAATGGCTGTCACTCAGGGGACAGAAGAGTGACCAGTGGAGTGCCACAGGTATCAGTACTGGGACCAGTTTTCTTCAAGCCTTCATAAGTGACATTGCTGAGGAGCTGGAGGGGAAGGTGTGTCTCTGCATATGACACAAACATCTGCAATTGGATGGATACCCAGGAAGGAGTGGAGAGAGAATGCAAAGGAACCTTGGGAAATTAGAGGTGTGGCTTAGGGTGTGACAGCTGGATTTCAATGCCAAAAAGTGCAAAGTCATGTACCTGGGGCAGGGAAAATAGGGGGGATGTGTATAAGATGAGGTGGGGTACTTACAGTCACCAAACAAGAGAGGGACCTTGGGGCACTCAAACCTGATGATCTCAAGGTTGCAGGGTAGTGCAACAAGGCAGTAGACAAGGCTACTGAGATGATGGGGGTGCATAGGGAGAGGGATATCTATAAGGAGAAGGGAAGTGGTGTTACCAGTGCATCACCCACTAGTGAGACCATACCTACAGTACTGTGTCCAGTTCTGGAGGCCGCACCTCTGCAAAGATACTGACAGGTCAGGAGAAGCCCAGAGGAGGGCTACCAAAAATGGAGTGGGATTTGCATGAGAAACAATATAAGGAGAGGCTGTGGGAATTCAACATGTGCTCCCCGGATGAGAGTGAGAGGGGACATAATTGAGACTGGCAAGTACCTCATGGGGTGAACAAGGTGCAGGAGGTGATTCTTTTTCAGAGGAGGAGGAGCAACAGAACATGGAGGCATGCACTAAAGCTTGAGGATGGAAAATTTAAGTGGGAAGTAAGGAAATATTTCTTCATAGATAGGGTGGTGGATGCCTGGAACAGCCTGCCAGAAGAGGTGTTGGGGAAGAAGACAGTGGGGCACTTCAAGCTTACATGGAACAGGCACATAGGCATATTAAGCAGAGGAAGGTGCAGCAGGGAGATTGATGACCAGATAGGGTCCACAGTGTAGTAACTGGATGAGGAAAATAGGGCAGACACAACTGGCCTAACTGTTCTTTTTTGCCAACATATCTTATGTTTCTAGTATACGTTTACCCTGAGGCACAGAGAGCAAAGGTCTATAAAACTTGATAAAAATTTGTTTTAATGTGGCCACATCTGAGTGACCTCAAATATTAAATGCATTAAGTGGCTGAGATGTTATTTTACAATTTGCACCCATTAAGGCAGCTATAACTGTGGCTCTTCCATAAATCCCACTAAATAATAATAACCTTGCCAGGATTTTCTGATATTTCAGCTTTGCAGTCAAAATATATCCCTTCCAGTAAAGCTCTAAATAAAAAGAACTTGCCAAAGATAACATCATTTGTAATGGTTTTCAGGAACAAGTTACCAAAATACTATTTCACTTTTCATTTATTTGTTTATTTATTTAAACATTTGGTAACTGGGAAAGGCACACTGAGCCGAGGCTCAATTCTAGGTGCGATCCAGGAGGAAGGAGCAGTGGAAATACAGACAATAAATGTAGAGAATTAGTCAACAGAACAATAGCAGCTAATTAAAATCAATATAATACAGCAGTGAGAGGAAAAACATGAACTGTGGTGACTCTGTAGAGGTGAACTATACAATAGTAAGTGCTCTACATAATCTTTAATAAGTGCCAGGGAGGGTTATAGGATGGTAAAGTCAGTAGAGGTAATGGGTTTAGCTCAGTTGTGGCAGCAGCATAAGGGTGGAGGAAGGAGACATAGCTGTTGCTTTCATCTAGAGTGAGAGGGTGAGTTTCTGATAGCAGGGCTAAGTTTGTTCCAGAAGTAGGGTAGCCGGTAGAAGAAAACAGCTTTGCCCTCTGCAGAAGAGGGTCGGGGCAGTGTGATGGATCTTTCATTTCTGTGCCTGAGTTCATAGGGGGATAGGAAGTCTGAGGATAGGCAGTCCTCAAGATAGGAGGGGAGCAAGTTAAACCAGTACCTAGATATAAGGTTGAGGGCATGTATATAGCACCTGTGAGATAAGGGGATTAGTTCAAGGAGGGTGTAAAGATTGCAATGATGGGTGCATAGGGGGAAGTTTGTAGCAAAACAGCAAAATGAGTTTAGAAGGGTATCCATCCTGCCAAGGGAGGCTACAGGGAGAGAGCTGTAAACTACATCCACATAATCTAGTATGGGGAGGATCATTTTAGAGACAATTTCATGTCTGGCAGGTAATAGGAGAGAGTCCCTGTTCCGGTAAAGCATGCCAAGTTTGGGGCACAGCTTGGAGATGATAGATTCAATGTGAGCTCAAAAAGACAGATGGGTGTCCAGCCAAATGCCCAGGTACTTTTATCTGGTGACTTGGTCAAATGGGAAGCCATCAAGAGATGTGATGGGGTAGTATGGCAAAATTTCTGGGCAGAGCCAAAAATCATGGAAACAGTTTTGGTGGTGTTTATTTTCAGTTGGTTTTGGCTGACCCATTACTGAATGTTGTCAACATCGCTTTGCAGGGTAGCTTGGACTTCAGGTTGGGACCGGAGGTAAAGAGGATGGTGTCATCTGCATACATGTGTATTGATGAACTGGTGCAGGAGGAGGGAAGGTCATTAATGAAGAGGGAGAAGAGGATGAGACTGAGAACAGAGCCGTGAGGGATGCCCGCCAGGATAGGGAGAGGGGTGTGTGTGGTATCAGCGATTCTAACAGATTGAAATCTGGTGGAGAGATAACTTTGAAACCACTTTACAGTGATAGGGGTGAGTCCTGCTGCCTCAAACTTCTGTAGGAGAAGAGGGTGGGATATGGAGTCAAATGCCTTGGCTAAATCCACAAATACTGCTGCTGTAAGGAAGCTTTGATCGGAGGCAGTTTGGATATGGTTGGTGACGTGCAGGAGGGAGGAAATTGTGGAATGGTGTTCCCTGAAGCCGGACTGGTGGGGTGAGAGGATATTGTTTGTTGCAAGGTAGTCAGCTAGTCAGGTGTGGGCCAAGGATTTTTGTAGTTTGACTAGGGCTGGGAGGACTGAGATGGTCCTAAAATTACCTGGCAAGGAAGGGTCACCGCTTTTGCGAAGGGGACTTATGCAGGCCAGTTTCCAAGTTAGCGAGACTGTTCCTGTGGAAAATGAGAGGTTAAGGAGATGTGTAAGGGGCCTGGCGATCGCAAGAGCTTGCAGGGGATGCAGGAGCACTCTTCCCACAAATCATATCCTTACTTTTCTTTCTATTTAAGCTTATGTGATAATTCTGTTAGCCCATTCAGTTGATTTTGTAAGTCACTAATAGGCAACGAGAATATAACTGGATCATCTGTGTATAAGAGTATTGTGATTTTCTTGCCCATAACTGCAGGGTAATTTGATACAGCAAAACTTAAAGATGTAAAACAAATATTAATATGCAATATATACAGAACAAATGTGGGTCTCAAAGAGTCAATGTTGCATTCCCCTATTTGTACTGAAGGACTCCGTAAGAGAACCATTACCTGTCTAACATGCTTTCAACCAAGTTCGAGGGTATAGATTACATATACATTTACCAAAGAGCTATCGAGACCAACGTCCTTCAAAATTCCCCATACGGTTGGCTTGAATATAGTCAAAGGCTGATGATAAGTCCATGTTTGCTTAATAAAGCTTTGGCTTGCTGAGAGTATTTATATTTGCCAGATGTGCAAGAATGTAACATTTCTCAATAGCTGAGTGAGTTTTTCTGTAGCCAACCTGAAATTCAGATATAATGGAGCAACCACTAACCCATCCCTCCATTTTTTCAATTGTTGTCAAATTACTCCTGCAAAACATTAAGCAATTCTTTCAGTTAGGCTGTCTACAATTCAGCTGGTCATTCTTAGTATGTTTCTTATGTAAAGGAATAATAACAGTACTACCTCAGTTATCTGGAATAACATTTTCAATAAGACACTGATTAAAGAAATTGGTAGATAAAGGTGTCCACATTATAGAATCCATCTTATTTACATTATCAGTCAGAACATTATCAAGGCCTGGCAACTTGTTATATTAAAGAAAGATTGCTGAAAAGAGCTATTATGTTACAACTGGAATATTGGAATTATTCACACCTTGAATTTCAGTATTTTCATATTCATGTGTATCATTAAACAAATTCTGGAAGTTCATAACTCAACAGATTTTACTTAAATTACATTCTGCTCCAACTATAAAATAATTTGTTCTCTTAGCTACAAGATTCAAATAGTTGATCATCTTTTTCAGATACAATTTTAAATAGTTACTACTTGCTTTGATAACATTTTGCTCTCTTCTGTTCGCGTATTTCCTTGTAATTCTTTTAAAGTTTATTAAGAACTGGCAAATTACTTCTAGAAGGATTCATTTTCACAGTTCTTAGAAATCTATTTATATTCTGTTCCCTTGCCTACAAATATCATCATACCAGGAATCTGTTCTATCATACAAAATGACCTGTCTATGGAGATAAGGAACCAATTTATAAAACAGGTTGCTGAACTCATTATGCATATCTTTTACAGTATTCTTATTTTTCAAATGTTTACTAATCTTACCGCATTCCAGAGAGCAAATGCATAATAAAATATTGTGCATATTCTAACTTGGTATTCCATCTTACCCTACATTCTTTAATGATTGCAAGGAGTTCCACAGAGTGGGGAACAAAAGAAAACACCTGTTAGAATAGGTAGAGCCCTCAATTAAAATATTGGGAAAAGGTCATTCTCTGGACATAGGGTATATTAAGATTTATATATTTATGTAAATTAAAAATATCAATAAGAGTATAGTCCAATACCGATGAAGAAATACTGGGAAAATGTTGGAGCCCTAGAACTATATCCTTTAAATCTTCCACTGAGAGCCACTAAATTACATTAATTCAATCAATCAATCAATCAATCAATCAATCAATCATCTTTATTTTATATAGTGCCTTAGCCCAAAGGCTCGAAGCACTGAACAAACAGTTCAAATAAAGACAAATGAGCAACATATAGATTACAAAATCATACAGCTCCAAACCAGTCATAACAGTTTAGCATTAGAAAAAGCCCTCAAATGCCAGGGAAAAAGTCAGGGTCAGTGAGGCCCACTTGAAAGCCTCCACAGAGGAGATTTGGTGAAGCTGAGCTGGTAATAGATTCCACATATACAGAGTGGCCACAGAAAAGGGCCTCACCCCTGAATGTTTCAGATGAGCATAGGGAAACACCAGTAGATTCTCCCCTGTAGTGGAGAAGAAAATCCAGAGTTTAAAGGTGCAGTAGATCCGTTATGCAATCAGAACCTAACCCATGCAGGGACCATCATGCAACTCTTTAGAGAGGTACGCCATCTAAAAGGTAACCAATGCAGCTCATACATTATTGAACTGATATGATCGAAAATGCTTGCGCCAGGTATCAGTCAAGCAGCAGTGTTCTACATCAGCTGGTGATGGTGCACAAAACTCTAAAAAGCCTGAAATGAAATGCATTACTGTAGTCCAGACAGAAAGTTACAAAGGCATGAATTACCATTGCCACGTCATCATATTGGAAACAAAAAGTGATATTTCTAAGATGGAAAAAAAACACAATGGAAGACAGCTCACACATGATGTTCCAGTGCCAGTCTGTCATCTATCATGATTTTAAAGGTGTTTAGCCTAATCCAGAGTTTGGAGAATAGAAGCACCCTACAATGATAGAGTGAAATTCAATCCTCTCTATTGCTGACTTTTGAGACACTGGTTCAATAATCAATAATTCCATCTTTCCCCATGTTCAGGCTCAATCATTTAACAACTATCAATTAGAAAAATAGATGACGATGGCAGAAAAAGACCAATGGTCCATCCAATCTTTACACATTACCCTTTCATACCCTAGGACCTGTTAGCTCTGTGGCATCTCTGCTTACATCGTACCCCATGTTTCCATCTCTCTCTTCCTGCTGAGTAGCTAGTATCACCTTGACTGTATCCCAGTCATGTTTGAAGCTGTTTATAGTTTAGGCACCCACTATCTCTGTTGGCAGACCATTCCATGATTAAGCCATTCTTCCTCTAAAATAATACTTTCTTTCTCCTTTTTAAACCTTCTCCCCATTAACCTCCATTTAGGACCCTTTATCCTAGCTTTTCTGTCCCTGGAAAAAAGCTCCTCTCAGTCTACCTTGTTAAATCCTGTCAGGAACTTGAAGGTCTCTATCATATCCCCATCTCTTTTCTCAGGTTTTGAGTGAATACATGTTCAGCATCTTTAGTTGATTCTTATAGAATTGGCCCTCCTGGCCCTGAATCATTCTGGTCACCCTGCATTTTATAGTCTCTAGCCTGTGTCTCTCCTTTTTATGGCTGCATGGGTGGAGCTCTGCAGATGTTTGGCTATCACTGTCAGAGAACAGAGGTTCGACTCTGGAATGTGAACTTGTGTTCTCCTACAGCGATGCAGCAATGTCATGGCAGCATTGCTGCCATAGGCACTGTCCTCCACGATGGAGCTCCCCTCTGCAGTACGGTCACCCCCCTCCACAAAGCACACTACTTTCAAGAGTGCACTTCAGGTAGAATTGTGCAAGTGTGAGTATCATGCATGCACAGTGTCACCCCCACCACCATCTTGTGAGTGGCAAATCACCGCGACTCTGAAACCAGAGCTCTAATGTTGCCACCACCACTCCAAGATCCATGCTGCCACTGCTACAGTATCGTCACTGCTCTAGGAGCCAAGCTGCTGCAGCTCTGTTATCTGTACAGGTAAGAGCTTGTTGCAGCTATATTAGCTCTGACCAGAGTTTGTTTAATTGGGGACTCCAGAACTGAGCACGGTACTCCAGGAATGATCTCATCAGTGACCTATGCAGTGGTAACAGTACCTTCTGTCTTCTGCTGTTGAACCCTCTCCCCATGGACTGTAGCATCATGCTAGTCTTGCTGAAGGCTTTGTTACATTGGCTGGTTTGTTTGAGGGATTCACTAATAATTAATCTTACTGCAGGTCCCTTCTGATGCTGTGTCCAGCTTAAACCCCTTCCATCCAATACTATGTTCTGGGGTTTATGTTCTCTAACTGCATAACTTAGCACTTTCTAGCACTGAATTTTAGTTGCCAGGCTTTGGACCAAATCATTCAGGTCAGACAGCATTAATTTTTCCCAGGTGCAGTATCACCTTATTTTGGTGTACAAAGTGAATGATTTGATATCTTTTATTTGAACAACAAGAAACTTACAAAACACAAGCTTTCAGGTTACACAGGACCCTTCATCAGGCATAGCAGCTGGATTCTAGTTTTCTGTAGAACTTAGCTCCTAAGCTTGATGAAGGGCTCTGTGTAGCCTTAAAGCTTATATTTTGTACAGGGGTGTCACCAGAGTTGCACAGTTAAGAGAGGGGCTAATGCCCCATAGTTAAAATCTTAACCAAGATAGAGGGATCCGGGGTAATACCCCCCTCCAGAAAATGTTGACATTTGTACCTTAAAATGGTAACCTTTTCCTACATTTTAATTGACATTTTATAGCTGACCAGGAGCTATTCTGGCCAACCCAGAAGCTAACATTAAAATAAAATACTTTCTTCTGAAAAGTTCCACACACAAACACCTCTGATCTGCACCAACTAAAGAGGGACATATCATATTGCACCCCTGAGTGCTGCTCCTTTCCACATCCATAACATGTGGAAAAAGTTCTGCCCACACAGAGAAGGTGCTGAAAAGTCGGACTTTAAAGTAAAAGTTCATAATACTCTGATGCTGATTTGCAGAACAATATTATACTTTGTACAAAATTAAAAAGGCACTAGAGTCCAGTGTTTTAAGCCAGTATCTCCATGACTGTTCACTGTCCCACATTTTGAAGGCCAATGACTGATTTATTTGTTTAAGATTCTTTGACTACAGAAGTCCAGCAGTGGAAAGAAAAACAATTGCAAATGCCTCTATGAGTGAGAAAGTCTCATATTTCTCTTGCAGGCTGATGTTTGGTGTCAGAAACAGTTCATCACCTCCCCTTGAAAAACACATGCTGCTCACTGGTTCTGCTACTGGAATGGCATATAAAAGCTCACTGCCCTGGGCTTTCATTGTAAACAGCCACACGCCGCACTGCTGCTGGCTCAGACAGCATTTCAAACTTTCAAAGCTCAGTTTCCCCCACTGACACTGTGTCTAACACACATCACTTGAAATTTTAAGTTTGCTATCTCCCCCCCCCATGTTTAGTGCATGCTCAGACACTGATGGCTCACACAGCTTTCAAGAGCTTTTTTCCTCTCCTCCCCATCCAGTGACACTAAGACAGACTCAGGGTTGCAGAAAGCACTTCAAACTGTCTGCTTCTTAAACTGCAGGTGCCAATTACATTAATGCAGGTGAGAAATAGCACTGTTCATAACTTCTTGAGAACAATTACATCCTGTACAGGCAAGGCAGATGGCACTTTTTGTTTCATTTCATTGTCACAACTACTGGAGGGCTTTGACTTACATAGGGGGACTATAGCCCCTCCAAAACCAGCCTAGTGACACCACTGGTTTGGAAAATATTGTGTTGATCCAATAAAAGGTATCAAATCACCCACAATCCTCTACTTAATTTGGTGTAAAATGGAGCTATAACTGGGTGTCATCTGCATAGCACGTTTTACTATCCTGCAATCTACAAAAAATGAATCTTCATTCTCAATGGTAAGAACACCTCAGAAGTTAGTAAGTTATCCTTATTCCCCATCACATGATTATATGTGCCCATGAACACAATTTTGGCATTAGCATTTATTTGCATTTATGTATTTACCTGAGTTTGAAAAGTCAGCCAAATACATAAGAACATAAGAAGACGAAGGCAGATATGGGCCCTGTGATCCTTCCAGTCTGTCCATGAATCCTAAGTCCACCCCTATAGGATAGTTGTTTTGCTTTTACTGCAGTGTCAGTCCCATGTGTGTTTAAATTCATTGATCATCTTTCCTCCAACCACCTCTGGGGGAAGGCTGTTCCATGGGTCTATCACTCTCTCTGTGAAAAAGTACTTCCTGAAATTATTTCTTAGCCTTCCCCCTCTCAGGCACAGGTAGTGCCTTCTAGTACATGCCTCTTTTTTGGCCTGGAAGAGGTTGTCTGCCTGAGCTGTGTTTATACCTTTGATAAATTTGAATGTTTCTATCATGTCCCCCCTGTCCCTTCTCTGTTCCAGGGAGTGCAAGCTCAAGTCCCTGAGTCTAGATTCATATGGCTTGTGATGGAGACCCTGCACCATCTTAGTGGCCCTTCTTTAGGTGCAGCCTCGAGAACAGGACACAATATTCCAGGTGTGGCCTCACCAAGGATCTATACAGTGGGTTGATTACTTCTCCTTTCCTGCTCATAATTCCCCTGCCTATGTATCCGAGGATACTGCTTGCCTTTCATGCTGCTTTTTCACATTGTTTCCCTGATTTAAGATCGTCTGATATGATTACACCTAAGTCCCTTTCAGTCTTGGTCACCTCTAATGAAAGCCCATCTGTACTCCTAGGTTCTGTTTACCCAGATGTGTCACTTTGCATTTTTTTTAGCATTGAATCTAAGTTGCCAGTCTTTGGACCACTGTTCAAGTCTTTAAGATGTTTTATCATACTAGAGGCTTCCTCTAGAGTATCCACCCTATTACAGAGTTTTATATTGTCTGTGAACAGCAGATGTTACCCTTTAGAGTTTAGACCATCAGCAATGTCGCTGATGAATATGTTGAAGAGGACTGGACCCAGCACTGACCCCTGAGGCACTCCATTGGTCTCATAACCCTCTTAGGACATGGTGCCATTTACAGTAACCTTCTGAGTCTTGTCTTACAGCCAACATGCAATCCAGCTTACTATCTTATGACTGACACCTCTGTGTTCAGGGTTTTTTGATAAGCCTCCTGTGTGTAACAGTGTCAAAGACTTTGCTGAAGTCCAATACCTTCAGAATAATACCTTGAAGCAGCTGGGGGCACACAAATGCTCCTCAAATGGCTCAAAAACAGGCTGGTATTCTAACAAAAAAACTGTAGAACTAGTCTGCACATAGACCATATTAAACCATGCCAAGACTGGTCAATGGGGAAAAAGTATTTTGGTTTTATTTATTGCACACTAAACATCAGATACAAACAGCAAATCAACTTGATAAAGTTTACCCGCAAAGGTGCTTCAAAATGATTCAAAGTACAAGTGCTGTATTGAACAATGTATTCCATGGTGTAAAAGCTACAAATAAACAGACACCTCAAACCAGGAAGTACACAGGCACACAGACATCATGCTCTTACTTATCAACCCTTGTCATCATCAGAGTGTGAATACACATAGACAGGAGTGGTTTAAGTAGAGATACATTTAAAGAGAAACCACCCAAAAAGTGACTGGGGCTTAATAAATATGCTACTATAGTGGTAAATAAACAAGTAAAACCAAGTTAAAGTCCCCAGAAGTGAGACACAGAATAAAAACACTAATACACAAATATAAAACAGTTATGGACAACAGGTACCACTTAAAACAATTTTTTCAGACCGAACTGAAATTCAGGGTGCAAATGCTTACAGTGTTATAATGTATAACTTTTTATACTGAGAAAGCAGATTTGTTACAATAAAGTCCACAAGTCAAAGAATTGTAATATATGCTGGTTTGTCCCAAGATAAGCTTTCTTGGGGTTGTGACCGCAGCCAAGGAACAGTAGTGACTGGTTAAAAATAGAACAGGAAGTGTGGGTGGAACCGGCACCTACTTAAAGGAAACACTTTGTGTTGCTCCAATATTGGACAAACTTTGGCTGAGTCTGTTTCTTAGGCACTACTGTTCCCTGGCTATGGTCATGAACACCCCCAAGAAAGCTTGTATTGTTTCACTCTTTGTGACCTGCATGGATTTCTGTTTAAAAGAAAAAGGGAAACTCCAATTTTTTTTGCAACAAGAGGCCCTCCTGCTATTATGTGTCTGTTCTAGTTAATGGCTGAGACATGGCAGGGACAACATAATGAGGGCCTAAGGTCATACAAACATACAGAATTTGTCAGCAGATAAAGGCCTAGAGGTCTATCAAGTCTGCTCGAATGTGCAGCTAGCACCCCTTATTCTGCAACTGCCCCTCCCTTCAACACTTCCCCTCCATTGACCTTCCCCCTCGTCCTGTCTCAGCTCATTTTGAAGCAGTCCACTGTTCTACTTCATACCACTTCTGCCACTAACGCATTCCACCCAGCCACCACCCTCTCTGTAAAAAAAGTGTCACCTCATCTCTCTCCTGAACCTTCCTCCCTCCAGTCTCATAACATGGCCCCAGGTGTCCCTCCCCTCCCTTACTTTGAACAACCCCTCTGTACCTGTTTTGTTTATTCCTTTCATGTACTTAAAGGTTTCAATCATGTCCCCCCATCCCTCCTCCCCTCCAGTGAGTACGTGTTCAACTTCCTCAGCCTCCTCTCATATGATAAGTCCCCCAGCCCCTTAATCATCTTTGTTGCCGTGCACTGCACCCCCTCCAGTAACTTGAGGTCCCTCTTCAGATACGGGCACCAGTACTGCATGCAGTACTCCAGGTGCGGTCTAACTAATGGCCCATACAGTGGCAGAATCACCTACTCCCTCCTCGAGGATATACCCCTTGCAATGCAACCCAGAATTTTGTTGGCTTTCGCAGCTGTCTTCCTACATTGTGCTGAATTGTTCATTGACCCTTTAATGAGCACCCCAAGATCCTTCTCCTCTGTCTGGGCTAGCTGCACTCCCCCCAGCTGGTAACTCCTCCTTGGGTCTGTCACCCCAAAATGCAGCACCTTGCACTTTTTGGCATGAAACCCCAGTTGCCAGCTGTCTGACCAGGTTTCCAGCTTTGCCAGATTATCCTGCAACCCCTTGCCACCCCGCTAGGTCATCCACCACTGCTCCCATCTTATATCATCAGCAAATGGACTGATCTTGCTCTTGATGTCCAATGATATGTCTGCAATGAATATCCCAAACAACACTGGTCCCAGCACTGAAGTCTGTGGAACACCACTCGTCACTACCCTTGGTGGTAAGAGCTCCCCACCCACCACCCTCTGCTGCCTTCCCTGATACCAGTTCCCTACCCATCTCACCAGCTTTGCACCCACCCATGTGCCTTCTAACTTACTTCCCAGCCTTCCATGTGGCACTGAGTCGAATGTCTTACTGAAGACCAGATACAGGACATACACTGCATGGCCCCTGTCCAATTGCCTAGTTACCCAGTCATAGAACTCCAACAGGTTGCTTTGGCAGGATCTTCCACAATAAAAGTCATGCTGTCTGCTGTCCTGTAGTCCTTTGGCCTCCAGGAGTGCCACCAGCCTCTTCTTCAGGATAGTCTCCATCAGGTTAACCATGATGGATGTTAAACTCACTAGTCTGTAGTTCCCCAGTTCATTCTTTGGGCCACTCTTGTGGAGGGGCACCACATGAGCCATCCTCCAATCCTGAGGTACCCACCCTGAGTGTGGTGAGGCATTAAGTAGGTCTGCTAAAGGTTCCACAAGGACCTCTGATAGCTTCTTCAGTATCCTGGGGTGGATGCCATCTGGGTCTCATGCCTTATCCACCCTCAGTGCCTTCAAACCCTCCAGAACTCTGCCATCCATGATTTACCCATCTGTCACCCTCTCCCCCCTGTTTCTGCTGTTCCTTCCCTCTTGGGTATCATCCCCCTTTTCCTTAGCAAATACCGAGCAGAAATCGTCATTTAGCACTACTGCCTTATTGCACCCTGCTTCTACCCAACTCCCCTCCTTCCTAATCCCTGAAGGACCTTGTTTTAAAGAGTACAGCAGCTGACAACAGCTATTCTAAGTTGCTCTGCAATGAAACAGCAATTTTGGGGCCTTTGACCAGCTGACAAGCCTTCACTGCATTTGAGAAAATGGTGTTTAAACTGAAGCACTTGCAGTGGGAGGAAATATCACTTAAAGCATATTTAGAAGTGGATCATGTGCCACGTGGACTGTGCATCTTAAAGAACCCTACCTGTGGACACAGTACTGAATGATTCATTGAGAAGTGGCGAGGCATTAGCCATAGAGCAAGCCATGAGTATACAGATCTCATTTTATATGAAAATGCACTGACACAAACTGAAACTGAAGCTGAACTTGTAAAACCATTTAGCAATGCACCTCGATATGATCAGCAATTAAAGAACTTTACTGAAAATGTTCACAAATATGATGAGAAGATAAAAACAATTAAAAAAACAAAGTATGATAGAGCTGAAAAAGATTACCATGATAGCAGGCTTTTCAAATGGATGCCAGTAAACACTAACCAGCCAATCAGCAGGGCTCTACACCCTCCAGTAACTCAGCTATAGTGACACCCACTAGAAGAGAAGAACTTGAACAAGAACAAGATCATTTTTAAGGGGAAGAAGAGAAAATACTGACCATAATTTCTTCCATAACCTTAGTAAAAATTAACAGGAAATACTGAAAGGTTTGGGAGAAAATAAAAATATCACAATTAAGGCTGAAGACAAGAGGGGCACAATAGTTGTCATGGATAGTGACAAATACAAAATAGAGGTGTTAAGACAATTGTCTGATACAAAATACTATGAGAAATTGAAAAGTGATCAGACTTTAGCATATAAAAACCTGAGTGATGCTTTTCTTAAAATGTTGATCATCCCATGAGCCACTTTGTATGTACTCCCAAGAACACATACAGATTTAGTGACCCCAGGTAGATCAAGCATGTCAGGCAACAACAGCCTGACGGAACTATTGGCAAAATATGTTGATTCATTCTTAGCTGATTTGGAGAAGTAAGTTCCTTCTTATATAAAAGACACAGGTGACATGTTAGGAATCTTAGAGGAGTTTGCTGTGGAGGAAGAGAGTTTATTAGCAATTCGAGATGCCACATCCCTCTATTTCAATACTCTGCACAAAGAGGGCTTAGAGGCCCTGGCATTTTCTTTGGAAAAAAGATATGTTAAGGAACCACCAACAGGGGTCCTTACTGAACTTACACGATTTGTACGAGAATTTAACACTTTTTTCTACATAAGTGATTTCTACTTGCAGAAAACAGGAACAGCAGTGAGTGCCAGTATGGCACCCACTTATACCAATTTGTATCTGGCTAAATGGGAATCGGAGGTTCTTAGACATGAGCATAACCCCTTTTGAGTACAATTGACTCATGGAGATGTTTTATTGATGGCATCTTCATAGTGTGGAAGGGAAGTGAGGAGGAACTTTTTGCATTTGTAAAATATTTAGAGGAATGCAATATTAATTTTTGCTTCAGTATCAATTTCAGCAGAAGTGAAATCAACTTTTTGGATTTAAGGATATGTAAAGATGGCAAGAGGGGCGTGAGCACTGACTTACTTAGAAAGAGTGCCGATCGTAACACTCTCTTGATGGTGAACAGTAACCAGCCAAGACATGCGGTAAGAGAAATTCCCAAGGAGCAGTATATTAGAATGAAAAGAAACTGCAGTGAGCAAACATATTTTGAAAAAGGTTACGAGATAGGAGTTACAGTGCTGGTGTAATAAATAAAGCCAGAAATGAAGTAGAATCTATACCTAGAGACACATTGTTACAGGATCGGCAGAAGAGCCAAAAATGTGACCCACAGTTGACTTTTGTTACCACATATAGCCCACAGTCGAATAGTATAGCCGCCATTATCAGAAAACATTGGCACTTGGTCTCGATGGATCAGAGACTAATAAACATCGAGGTTTGTGGTCCAAGGATGGTGTACAGAAGAGGCAGAAATATTAATGACATTGTTGTGCACTCGGTAAAACCTGGTCCAGATAGACCAAGGAATTGGCTTACAGAAAATGGGGATGGGGTGGGAGGATGCAATAAATGTGCAACTGTAAATATTGTCCAATGATAAGAAACACAAAATGGTTCAATAACCAAGCCACAGGGAGAGATGTAAAGATATGAGGTTCCATTACTTGCAGTACAGCCAAAGTAATGTACGTGGCAGAATGTAAATGTAAAAGATTTTATATTGGAAAAACTAAAAGGTCATTCAAAACCAGAACTGATGAACATGCTAGGGCCATTATTAATTTTGACACCACTAATGCCCTTGATTTACATGTCTCCAAAGCAATAGACAAGAAGCAACATGAATTCCAGTTTATGGCAACAGAAAAACCAGTATTGACAAAAAGAGGTGATGACTAAAATAATCTATTACTAAGAAGGGAACAATACTGGATATTTGCCATGACAGCCATGTACCTACCAGGATTGAATGATAAAATAGAGATAAAACCATTTCTGAAAAAGAGATAAAAGAATGGAGCTGAAATAATACTGGTTTTGATGTTTTAAGGGCTATGCTTATGTTGCAATGGTTCTAGTGTTTCTGTATGGCTATGTACTGCTTTTTCTAATCTATGAATTTTTCTATCTTGCAGCCTTGCACTTTATCACTTATGCCTAGCTTGGTAAGTCTGACCAAGTCCTTGAGGTGGATATACTGCCATGCAATATTCACCTTGGACTTTATGCAATTTTCTTTACTGGTGCCCTATTACATATAGTTGGTGCAGTTTCTATCTATTTTTCTTATTAGAATAGATATATGTTTTATATTGCAAAGGTGATGGTTATATTTATGAAACTTTTTGACCAATTATTGAAATACTCTTTTTGTTGATTATTGACAAACTCAATGCACTTGTTGTTAAATATGCACTGTCACTTTAAGGCTGGGCCTTAAAAGCTCATTCAATGCCCTGGTATGTCAGCCTTTGAGAAAGCAATTAGTGAAATGCTTCAGGTGACATCTGAGGGAAGGGCCCTTGCTCTTGTTGCACAAGTTGCTAGCCAGCCGTCTTCACAGCTCATTGTTTTTATTGAATCTTGGATTCCATTTACATTGGACATTCTGAACATTTTGGAGATTCAAACACTTTGAAATATGAACTATGAAAGACATTTATGTTCTTGAACTGATTTGGTTGCTGTGTGCACTGATTATTAAAGTTTTGCACCAAGTTTAAGAAACAGACTCAGCCCAAGTTTGTCCAGTATTAGTCCCAAGGTAACCTATTAGAGCCAGCACAATATATTAGGTACCTAACAGGTGCTTCTTTCTTTGCTGATGTTATTGATGGCCATGCACAGAGTTTCTCATGGGCTTACTGATTTAGCACAGCATAATTCAAAATTAACCAAGCAGAGTCGTCAAGTCATGCTGGTTTTTTAGAACACTTTCTATTAAAAAAATCAGCAGACCTTGCAAGTCATGCTGGTCTACATTTATGTTAATTGAACCTAGCAGAGCCGACAAATCATGCTGGTTATGAGGATACTTTAACCCATTTCATACTCACAAGAAATGCAGGTCACTAAGGCAGTAGTCAAGGTGCAAGGTCACAAAGGCATGGATCAACGTTGGAAGGTCAGTAGATGGAACAAGGTGCTTAATCCGGGCAATGTTCCTCAGATGGTAAAAAGAGGATTTGACTACTAATGACACCTGCGAATGCAGTGTCAGTCCGTTGTCAAAAATGACACCCAGATTCTGCACCTGAACAGAGGGCAGGAGCTGGCTACCTCCAAGCCAAAGCCCAGAGGCATACCATACCAGATCCACCACCAACACCTCAGTCTTATTGGGATTCAACCTCAACCAGCTGGCCCGCATCCAATCCTGGATCTCAATGAGGCAGCTATTAAAGACAGAGATCGCACTGTCCTGGTCAGGTGCAAAAGACAGGTAGAGCCAGATTATAGGCTTGGACCAGATTCAGTTGGCCCTCACTAGCATCTGGTAATCCTGATAGGTCTAACACTGCCAAAAGACAGTCGGGAGTAACATCCTTCAAAGGGCGGAATCTGACCATCCCCAAAGGGGCAGGCCTATGGGGGGAGCCTGGAATTGAACCTTACAGTGTGATGGTCAGACCATCAAACTGGTTCCAACACCAAGTCGGGGGCCTCCATCCCCAGGAAGAAAACCAGGTTGAGTGAGTGACCCTGATTATGGGTTGAAGAGGCAACTACCTGTGTGAAGCCCAACAAGTTCATAAGTTGGAGGAAGTCATGACCAAATTGCAAGAGTTCATTGCCGACCCAGGCGTTGAAGTCACCATGCACCATCAACCTGTGCAACTCCCATGCCATGTCGGCAGCGATGTCTGCAACCTCCTGCAGAAACAATTTCTCACCCCCTGGTGGACGGTAGATGAAAATGATCCTGCACCTCACACCTGCAGCCACACTACACTGAAATGATCTGGGAACCTCAACTGGAACCACAACAAGGCCCAATTCCATTTTAAAACAAATGGCTACACCCCCCTCCCCGTGGTCCAATCTCAAGTGGTGTATCACCAAGAACCAGGTAGGAATAACCACCTCCAGAAGCAGGCCGGCATTCTCATCCAGCCAGGTCTCAGTGATGCATGCCAGGTCAGCTGTCCCAACAAAATCAGCAATAATAGCTGTCTTGTTCTTTATAGACCTGGCATTGCGTAACACCACTCGAGATGGACGAGACTCTGGAGATGGACTGGCTACCGGCCCTCAAGTACAAGAGCCCTTGGGTATGGGGATCAGATATGAAGAACCACAATCTGGAACTCATTTCGCTCTAGGACGTCTCCTGGACCCAAGTACCCCAATCCAACCCCCCAGCTCATTCCTCCCCCAAGGTTCAGGGTGCCCAACCCTCCTTCACCTCTTGCTCACTATTCCAAAAGCCGTACAATGCCCATAAACTACAGCCGACAGTGGAGGGTAATTAAAGGGCCGGAGACCCCAAAGCTTGGAGGAGGAAAAGTGCCTGAAAAGATTCATAGTATGATAGTAATCTGTTTCAGCACAGCTTGCAAGTCATGCTGAAAGACAGATAAGTGTTGCAGCAGAGTATACAGTACTGTATATACATACATAAGGCAATAGTCAGAAGTGTCCTGCAAATTGAGAATGTCATAAATATTGGGCTTATGTTAGCCATCCTGTAGTAACTCTGAGTGAATAGTTTCTAACTAAACTCAGCTAGTTTAATAGATAACTATGAAGTGGCAATTTTTCATTCAGACCATTTGGTGACATGGTGTTCAGCGTGAAAATCCAGAATACTTCTCGTTGTTGGAGTATTTTTTTTAATATTACTCCTCTTGTGCCTAAGTCAGTTCTGTCTATTCCAATGAATTTTACAGAGGCTGCTGATCCGTGGCCTGCCTCTTTGTAGTGTCTCACCATAGCATATTCATCATTGCTGTTTTGGATGGCTCTTTTGTGTTCACCTATCCTCTGTTTAAGGGCTCTTTTTGTTTCACCAACATAGCCCAGTCCAGAGGGGTAAATCAGTAGGTAGATAACAGCAGTGGTGCTGCAGTTTTTGAAATGGTTTATGTTAAATTTTTCTCCAGTTCATGGATGACAAGATGTTTTCATATTAGATGTATTAGACCAGTGGGTACAGTGATCACACCTAAAATTGCCCAGAGGGGTGGGGGTAGCCAGTTTCTTTGTTGTGGTACTGATGGCAGAACAGCTTTCACAAGTGTGTCTTTTAGAGTCCTGCCTCTTTGGTACGCTACCTTTTGTATTTTCTCTGATTGTGCCTTTAAGGATTTGTCATAGCTGAGTAGATACCAGTGTTTGTGACTACATTACCTATCTGTCATGCCAATGGGTTATACTGTGTTACAAAAGTGGGTATTTCTATACTTGGTTCTGGAATTTTCTATGTCAATAACATAGATACATAGATACATATATGTTGTCAGTAGATAAGAGCCTTGTGGCCAAACCAGTCTGCCCTATCCCTCTTTCTAATACTTAAGGTACCCTAGATGCTACAAGTCCCCCCCTTCACCCTATCTTGATAATTCCCATATGCCTATCCCACGCTTTCTTGAATCCCTGAACTGTGGCTGCCCCCGCCACTTTTTGGGGGAGGCAGTTCCATCTCTCCACCATCCTTTTGATGCAGTAGAACCCATTTCTATTGAGAGTGTTTGAATGCTGCAATGCTTCCATTATGAGAGAGGGTTCATACCTTCTTTGCCTGAACCTTATTGTTAAATCTTTGTTTGCTTCAATGAAGTCAATGTCTGTAGAACAGATACATCTGGCTCTAACAAACTGCCCTTTCGGTATGTTGTTTATAATCGTGGTGGGATGACAGCTGTCTTTTCTAATGAGCATGCTTCTTCACAGAGGTTTTCTGTATAATTTTGTTTCTAGGTTCATACCTTGTTTAAAAATTAATATGCCAAGAAAAGGAATTTCCTTCAGATCTGCCTGGTTCGTAAACGTAATGTTGTGATTTGTTGAATTGATGTACACTATAAAATTCTTGAAGCATTTGCTGATTTCCAGACCATACCATGAGGCAGGTATTGATATATCGTCACCATGTTTTTATACTGCTGATGTAGTGGTTTTGATCTTGGTTAAAAATGAATTGCTCCTCCCACTGACCCATGTAAGTATTAACAAGATTTGAGGGCAATCGTGCCCATGACTGTACCTTTATGTTGTAAAAAGTGGTTACCTGGACTAACGGTGCACAGGGCTAAGCACGAGGTATATCAGCTGGCAAAGGACTGTGGGGGTTCCCCAGACATACTGGTCCACCTGGGCACAAATGACATTGAGGGAAATAGCGAGCTAGAGATACAGGCAAGATTCAGGAAGCTCGCCAGGTCTGTCATGACATAGGATGCACAGTTTCCTTCTCAGAAATCCTACCAGTGCCAATGGCTAGTGGGGAACACAAAGAAAAAATTAGGGAGATAAACCAGTGGCTCAGGGGTAGTGGTGGCCAGAGGGTATGGGTTGATGGGGATTGGGGAGACCTGGGAGGATAAGGAGCTGTATGCTAGAGATAGACTACATCTCAATTTGGAGGAGGGAATCCTTAAGTTGAAAATGGAGGAGTTCATTGGTGAAAAGTGGGTTTAAACTTGTGAAGGGGTGGATGGGAGAAAAGGCAGTCAAGGGGATGCTGATAAAGGAGGGACTCTGTCTCCACCCCTTGGGACCAGGAGGATTGCAGGAAAAGACCAACTGGCAAAGTGCAGACCAGGAAAACAGAATCCCCAAGGAACACGAGCAGGGGAATGAAACTATAGGGAAAGGGTGGAAGGTAGTCCTGCTAAATGCCAGGAGCTTGGGCAATAAAATGCCTGAGCTCCAGGTGATGTTAACTGAGGGAGCAGTGGATGTGGGCAGCGGTCACTGAGACTTGGCCACTGCAAGACATGACTGGGACCTGAACCTGGAGGGTTACACTATGTTCAGGAAGGACAGGGGAGGGAAGGGAGGAGGTAGCAATGATAGTAAAAACTGCATTGGCATAGGGGAGTTGAGGAGGCGGAGGGAACCGTGGAGGTGATTGGGTCACCTTGATAACAAGGGGAGGAAGAAGAAATAGGAGTGGTGTATAGACCCCTGCCCTGGCGGAGGAGCTGGAGGACAGTCTGGTGGCAGATGTTAGGAGACACTGCAGACTGGGCAGAGAAGGGTGGTGTGTGGGGACTTAAACATGCCAGGAACAGACTGGGAGACATGACATCCTCTGTGACCAGGGAACAGAGGTTGTTGGATGTCTTTCAAGGCAGCGTTCTAACTCAGCAGGTGAGGAACCAACCAGGGAGAGCCATAGTACTGGATGTGGTCCTGGCAGACAGTGACCAGATTGGGGGCCTGGAGGTAAGGGACCCATTCAGGGAGTGACCATGCCAAGGTCTGGTTCTGCCTGGACCTAGGAGGGGTAGAAGGCTGCACAAAGACGGAAGTAACCAACTTCAGGGGGTGGATTTTAAGGAAATGGGAAGGATCCTTAAGGAGCATTTGGATGGGATTGGGTCAGACATGGATGCTGATAGTAGGTGGGAAATCATCAGAGAGGGGTGCAGGATGTTACCAGCACCTGTGCAAGAGTAAGACGAAAATGCGTAGGGCCCAAAACCCCACTGGTGACCAGGAGGTCCAGGAGGTGGTGCGGGAAAGGAAGCAGCCTATAAGAAATTCAAGTGCTCAAGGAGTGAAAGGGATCGGAGGGAGTATGAGCTGTTGGCTAGAAGGGCCACTAGAGTGGTGAGGGTGGCTAAGGCAAGGAAGGAGCAGAACCTGGCCAGGGAAATTAGGGAGAGGAAAAAGGGGTTCTTTAGATACATTGGGGAAAGACGAAGGGTGAAGGGGCAGATTAGCAGGATTAAATCAGGGAGAGATGGGCACAAGACCCAGAGGAGCAGGCTGAGGTACTAAATGAGTACTTAACCCTCAGTTTTCACTGGGAAAATGGGGATGCTGCATCATACATGGGAGGAGACAGAGATAATGAGGAGGGGGACCCTTACCAATCGGCAGGTCTGGGGAGGGGGCATCACTGGCAGGTGGGGGAGGGCTACAGGGAGAAGAGGTACTGGAAGTGGAAATCACAGCAGAGAGAGTAGGGAAGCCCTCAGCCCCTTAAGACGGAGAAAGCACCGGGCTGGATAAATTACATCCTAGAGTGCTGAAGGAACTTGCAGATGTCTTGGCGAAACCCCTGGCAGAGCTTTCACCATCTCTCTGAGGACAGGGTGGTGCCCCAAGACTGGAAGGTGGTGCATGTAGTGCCTATCCACAAGGGGGATCAAGGGAGGTGGCAGGGAACTACAGGCCTGTCAGCCTGACATCAGTGGTGGGCAAGGTGATGGAGGGCATTGTCAAGGAGTGCTAGGGGGCCCTGGATAAGTCAGGGTGCCTGGACAATAGACAGCATGGATTCATCCGGAAATCGTGTCAGACAAACCTGGTGATTCTATGACTGGGTGACAAGTGGCTTCAACCTGGGTAGACCAGTGGATGTCCTCTTTCTGGACTTCAGCAAGGCATTTGACTCTGTTCCTCACGGGGGCCTGTTGGATAAACTAGGAGAAATGGGGGTGGGAAACCAGATGATCCGATGGATAGGCAATTGGCTCCAGGACCGGACCCAGAGGGTCATAGTTGGTGGGATAATCTCTTCCCCAGGAAGGGTCATTAGTGGGGTCCCACAGGGATCAGTCCTTGGGCCCCTTCTGTTCAACGCCTATGTATCTGACATAAGGACAAGAATCAGGAGTGAGATGAGTCTCTTTGCAGATGACTCGAAACTGGGGGCAGTGGTGGATGGGGAGGAGGGGAGGGTGGCCCTGCAGGGGGACCTGGAGGCTCTGGAAAGATGGTCTAGAAAGTGGAAGCTGTGGTTTAATGCAGGGAAATGCAAGGTACTCCATCTGGGGGCCAGAAACCCAGGCCAAGTGTACACCCTGGGGGGAGAAATACTACAAGTCTCAATGGCTGAGAGGGACCTGGGGTGGTGGTGGATGTCAAGATGAACAACTCTGAGACTTGTAGGAGGCAGCAGCCAAGGCCAACAGGATGCTGGGATGCATCGCTAGGGGATCACCTCCAGAAGGAGGGGTGATACTCCCTGTATAACTGCTTGGTGAGGCTGCACCTGAGTACTGCGTGCAGTTTTGAGGCCTCACTTAAAGAGGGACATTAACCTCCTGGAGAGGGCCCAGAGGAGGGCAACCAAAATGATTTGGGGGCTTGGGGGACAGGACCATGAGGAGAGGCTCAAGAGCTAAATATGTACACTTTGGAAGAGAGAAGGGACCGGGGACATGATAGAGGTCTTCAGGTACATGAAGAGGGTAAATAGGGAGGAACAGTGAGGGTGCTTGAAGGAAGGAGGAAGGGGCCACTAGAGGGCATGGGTGGAAGCTGGAGGGGAAGATTCAGGGAGAAAGGAGGAGGTGCTACTTCACTGAGAGGGGTGTAGAGCCATGGAATGCACTACCTAGGGGCTGGTGGAGGCAGAGACAGTGGAGGGTTCAAGAGGGGTGGGACAGGTACAGGGGAAGGGTTCAGGAAGCAAAATCCAATGCAGCAAGAATATCCGGAACTGGGAAGGGAGAAGCCAGAGAAGGCTAGGGGGACAGCAAGGTCAGCACCCAGGGTGGGGGCTGACCAAACGAGCAGACACGAAAGACCATTAGGCCTATTCTGCTGGCATTTTAGTATGTTAGTACCATTAAATCAAAAATAGTTTGCCTCTAAAATGAATCTTGCCAGGGTAAAGATATATTCTGTTAGTGGGAGAGTATCATTTCTGAACTGTAAAGAATTTTTAGTGCTTCTAAACCTCCTTCATGGGGGAGGTTTGAGTATAAACTTTCAATATCAACTGTCACTAACCAATCCTTGTCTTCCACCATAAGACTTTTTAAGATTCCTAGGGCATCATTGGTATCTTGAATGTCGGAGTGTAGTGGGGGGGGCATGCTTTTTAATGACAAAATCTACAAATGTAGAACCCTGCACTGTTACTGAGCCTATTGCAGATAATATTGAGCAACCAGGCACTGGCAAGATGTCTTTGTGTATCTTTGGAAGCAGATATAATACAGATTTACTGGGGAATTTAACAGTCATAAAATCTGTTTCTTGTGATGAAATCCATTGTGCAATTAGGCCTCTTTGAATTAATGTATTGGCCCTGTCCATTATTTCTTTAGTAGGGTCCCTGTTTATTTTTTTGTAGAATGTTTCATCAGTTAGTTGTCTTTCTGCTTCTTTGAGATAGTCCCCTTTATCCAATATTACTACAGCTGCCCCTGACTTTATTACTAACTCAGCCATGTTTTCCAGTTCTTTTATGGCTTGTTTTTCTTTCCAAGTTGTAGTTTGTCTGTGCTTACAGTATTTATTTTTCTTAATTAGCTTATGTGTTTCTTCAGAAACTACACTAAAATATGTGCACAGTGTTGCATTTGTTTGGGGAGGGCAGTAGGTTGAGTTTTTTTTTAGGTTTGTAGTTTCATATTATTGTTGGAGGTCATTGGGTTGAGTGAGGTTAAGTGCAGGTATTTGTGGGTGATTGATGAAAAATTCTTTAAGCTGAAGTCTCCTAAAAAATGGAAAAAGATCCACTTCCACTTTGAAGGGGCTGACTTGATAAGTTGGAATGTAGTTTAAATCTTTTCTAAGGACTTGGGTTTGGGTGTTGGTGAGGTTTATATTTGATAAGTTTCTGATCTCTAATTCATGTTCCTCTCTCAGGAGGAGCATCTCACCTGACCCCAGTCCTGCCTTCCTCTCCAATGCTGTCTCCATCTCCCACCTCTCATCCCTCTCCCTCTTCTTCCCCTTCTCCCTCCTTGTTAATAATAGTTGTTTTATCTTGTAATATTTTGTTTGGCACCCAGAGACTCTGGGATTGGGTGCCATAAAAATAAAATTTGCCTTGCCTTGTTCTTCTCTGGTGTGTCTCTCTGATGGGTCTAGGTCTGAATCTCTCATGTCCTGAGGTGAAAAACACCTAATATTTCTTGTTCTAGTGCAGGGGTTCTCAAATGGTGAGGCCAGCCTCCCTGGGGAGGCCCCAACCTGTTCCAGGGGAGGCTCAAGCAAGTCTGAAAAAGTACTGTACTTAAATTCAGAGTTTTACGCATTTTGTGCGAAGAGATGAAGCAAACTGAAAGAGGATAATAATAGGTGAATTTAATGTATTTATTTACTAATAGGTGACAAGGGAAGGTGAATGAGCCAAGGTTCATCTCAGGTGTACCCAGGGAGTGAATACATTTCAATGGTAACTGCAAAACAATCAAGAAATACACAGTGAACAATAGTGCAAACAAATGAACAATAAACTAATAATGAGTGGTGGTAATTGATCAATTTGTAGTCTGATGGCAGAACAGCCCAAATACAAGGGCTGAGCATAGAAGTGCTAAGAGCAATAGCAGTAAGGAGCAAAAGTAATAAGCTGAATAACAATATTTGTTTATTTTATTTGTTATTCAGATAACACCTTTGAGCACAGGAGCTCTTTTTCAAAGGTTTCACTTCAATATAAGACAAAGAACTGAATGTGAGCCTAGTACTCAAAAGGGTTTCAATATATTCATGGTGTACTGTGCAAAGAACAGTATGTTATTTTTCTTTGGGGAGGCCCAAGGTTATTTCAAGTTTTTAGGGGAGGCTCAAAATCTTTTCCATTGATTTGGGGAGGCTCATTGTGACAAAGTCTAAGAACTATTGTTCTAGTGTGATCATCTCCAGAGTCACTTTCTGGATCTGAAGAGATGTCTAGAGCTCCACTCTGGAATTCATTGTGTCTGATCATGGTATGTTGTGTGCCTGTCTTAGGGCCATGCCAGGAATACATAGTTCCTACTATATAGTCATTTTCAACCCTGCTAAATTTCTTTTTTTTTGTACAGTATGCAATTAATTCAGCTTAGAATTTACTGATATTGTTGTCTGTTCATGCTTATAGTAAGCCAAAGTCAGGTGCAGGGAATTTTTCTCTTAACTTAGGTTAAAGGTTGCTAATGTCTATTGCAGCATTAGCTGCTTCCTTTTTAGCCTTTTTATTAGTTAGGAGCATAAGATCCTGACTGTGCTTCTTTTGTATTTTCTCCCAGTTCTTGATGTATTTATTCCTCATCATCCATCCCGGAGGATGGTGGTTCTTTTATCCTCATCCCTTGAGGAATATGTTAATCACGCCAATATTGGGAAAGAGAGGTAAAGTGTAAATTTAACTTCACTTCTGTTTTTTTCCTAAGTATTCTAGTGATTTAAAATCCACACTATCACAACTGTTGTGTGGGTTACTTCCAGAAAAAAGTGCTCTTATTTGATCCAGCGATACAGCAATGTAATTTCCTGCTGCGTCATAGAAAGAAAAAATGTCAGTATTTGATTGATTAGTTATGAAATTTACTGCACTGGTATGGGCTTGTTGTGATTCATTCATTTTATAAAAGTGCAGAGTGCTTGAGGCAGCAAAAAAAGTGCAAAACATATGTGGAGCTCCAACCTCTTAGAGATTTCTCCTAAAATCACAGGAAGTGTTTGAAGAGGATGGACAAAACGATGAGTGTTTTGTATTAGGGGTGCTCACAACATGAGAACAGTGCCGAGTGCAAACACATAGGAGTTTGTCACTTATCTGAAAACAGGCTGGTATTCTAACAAAAAAAATGCAGAACTAGTTTGCACGTAGACCAAATTAAACCATGCCAAGACTGGCCAATAGTGAAAAATGTATTTGGACCACAGATGACACCCGTGCATCACGTGTCAATCTGTCATCCAGAAAGATGCCAAGATTCCTCACCCTAGGGGAAGCCATCAATGGAGTGGATCCCATGACCAATCCTGTCATCACACTGCATCCCGGCTCAACTATTAGGACCTCTGTCTTCAGTATTCAGTCACAACCAGTTGGAGGACATCCAATCATTAATCTCAGTCAGGCAGCTGTTAGCACTTCCATGGCTTCCTGTATTCCAGGGGCTAAGGACATATACAATTGTGTATCATCTGCATAACAGTGAAAACCCAAACTGTAAGGCCTAATGAGCTCACCCAGGGGTGGCATGTACTCTGCGAATGACATTGGCAACAAGATAGAGCCCTGAGGAACTCCACAAGGCAGGAGCTTCAGGGATGAGAAAAAATACCCAATCATTACCCATTGCTACCAGCCTGAGAGACTGGACTCAAACCAGTTGATGACAATACCTGTGAGTCAACAATATTCCCTAAGGCTATCCAGCATCACAACATGATCCATGGTGTCAAATGATGAAGAGAGATCTAGGAAAACAAAAATAGACCTGTCTCCTCTATCTCATGACCTGAGGAGGTCATTTTGCACCCTAACCAATGTCATTGTGGTGCTATGCCTAGCCCTGAAACCAGACTGGAATGGCTCACAGATGTCAAAGCCCTGAGGTGTGCCTGGAGCTGCTGCGCTACTATTTTCTCAACAACATTTCCTAAAAATGGAATTTTGGAGATCAGTTGATAATTTGCCACAACATCAGTGCTGAGTGATGGCTTCTTCAAGAGACGTTTTACTCGTGCCTCCTTCAAGGCATCAGGAAAGACACCCTCAAACAACGAACACCACATTATCCTTGCAAAACACCAGACCAACGGTCTGATACATCCCAGAAAGAAATGCATCAGGACTGGGTCCAGCAAAGTATATACTAGGATATTATATACTAGGATAGTATAGTTACACAGAAGGCCCATGTCCATTTTGTGCAACTCCCATAAGCTAGTTATTTTCCCTTATGTCTTGGTATTAGATAGCTGTCTAGTTTTTTCTTGAAGCTATTAAAGGTATCTGCCATTACCATATTGCCTGGTAGTGCATTCCAGGTTGGTATTACTCTTTGTGTATAATAGTTTCTTCTATTGTTTCCCCTGGGATAGGTTAGTTGCATTTGTAAATTATGACTTCTCAGATTCCGGTTTCTTAGATTTATTGTAAATCCTAGATCCGCTATTAATTGGTCATCTCTAGATATGTGATACATTTGCAGTAGGTCGCCTCTTGCTCTTCTTAGTCCTAGGGGGTAGAAATTCAGTGCAGCCATTCTTTGCTTATAGCAGGTTGTCTGTAGCCCCTCAACCATTTTAATTATCCTGGCTGGACCCCCTCCACCCTATTTACATCCCCCTATGGTATGATATTGTCTCCAGAAGGAGGCACAGTAATCGAGATAAGGCCTGACGTAGGCTCTGTACAAGGGCACAATAAATGCCCTGTGTCTGGTGGCGAATGATCTTTTTATACATCCAATAATTTTTTTGGCCTTCTTAACTACTTCTCCACAATGTTTTGTAAATCAGAGGTCTTCTGTTATGAATATTCCTAAATCTTTTTCCATAGTTGCTGCTCTTAGATCTTTTTTGTTTAAGGTGTAGGCAGCTTTCTGATTTGTAGCCCCAAGGTGCATAACCACACACTTGTCCATGTTGAATTGCATCCTGTTTGTTTGTGCCCATGTTTCTATCATAATGATATCTTGTTCTAGGGTACGGATGCCCAGTCTTGTAGTTACACTGATGGCTATTTTTGTATCATCAGCAAATTTGATAGTAAAATTGTCCAGTTGGTTGGTCATATCTGAGATGGACACCCCAAACAGGGCTGGTCCAAGGATGGAACCCTGTGGGACACCACTAGTGACTGAGCCTTCATCTGACAGATACCCCATTATCTTTACCCTTTGTGTTCTACCCATCAACCATTCATTAACCCATGTGATGATTTTGCTATCTATGCCCATTTTGTACATTTTATTTGTCATGGTGCCATGTGGGACTTTGTCAAATGCTTTGGCAAAGTGTAAATATATTATGTCCACAGGGCTGTTTTTTCAAGATTAACGCTAACCTTCTCATAGAAAATGAAGTTGCTTGCCAAACAGGATATATGCTTCAGCTTTGAAATTACCCCAATAACCTCAGCCACCTCCACTGATCTAAACTCCTCCCAAACAATAGGAGTTCCTTTGCTCCCAACTTGCTGACCACTGGGAGGCAAAACTTTCCTCACTGATGAGATCCCGACTGGATGAAGAACTGAGCAAACTCATTGCACAAGGGGTGGGCAGTGATGTTTCTTGGAACTCTCTGAGAGGTGGGAGATGCCTGGTTTGTTGTCATATTAGGCAGCTGAGAGTGGAGGTATGGCAGCTGAGGCATAAGACAAATGTCCTGGTGGTGGGGAGATTCATAGGGTAGTGATGGGAGCAGCAGAGGGCCATAGAACTTGGAGGTAGGTAAGGGGAAGTGGGCAAGAGCAGAGCCAAGGCAGTGAGGGGGACCATTCTGGGGGGAAGGAGGGAAAAGTGTATTAGGCAGATCCCCCTGCTTCCACCTCCCCCAGCAGGAGAGGAGGCCATGGGAGGGGGAGTGGATAATAATAAGAAGGAAAGATATAGTAGGAAGGAGAGGGTGTCCTGTAGGAGCATCTCCAGTATAGTCATTATAGAACAGATTCCTCCCACAGGACCAGGGAAGGAGAGAGTGATAATAAGGACAGACCACAGGGGGGACCATGGCAAAGGTGAAAAGGGCACCACCTTTATTTTTTATCCCCCCAGTTGGCATACTGCAAGGATAACCAAGGGAAAAATGGGTAACAATTTATACCATTAGTTCTTTTAGGAGTAGACACTTCCAGTGCATCATTAGAGTTAAGGTTTTCAGGTAAGAAGACCAGGGAGGATTCTGAGGACTCTGGGTTTAATTTGTTTAACCCCTTCAACTAAATCTGCCATAGGTAGAGTGCTGGGGTACAGGGTGTGTGATACAGTGGTGTTTCTGGGAACCCTCTGGGAGGTGGGAGATGCCTGGTTTATTGTCATATTTGGCAGTTGAGAGTGGGAGGCATGTCAGCTGAGGCATGAGACAGATGCACTGGTGGTTGGGGGATTCGTAGGGTAATAATGGGAGCAGCAGCGGGGCCACAGAGCTTGGAGGCAGGTAAGGGGAAGTGGGCAAGAGTAGGGCCAAGGCAGTGAAGGGGAATCAAGGCAAAGGCAAGGCAAGGCAAAATGTATTTATGCAGCACCCAATTCCAGAGGCTCTGGGCACCTCACATAAAAACAGGCAGGGTATGAGTCAGGTGATGTTGAGCACAGAGTAGCAGCTACTTTGCAGAGCTCTGCCTGGACCTGAACTGTGGTATTTGAACCCCCCCCCCCATGTGAGTAGTGCTTAGCTGAACCTGACGTTTTCTTTTTCTCTCCTACATCTGTTCCAAAGACTGTTGTGCAACAGCAATTTACTTTTTCATTTTATGTCTTCCCATCTCTTTCTATCCCCCCTTTTCTGTGTAAAACAGTCAGAATATGCTGCAGTCAGACTGGCCATCTGGCACTGTGTATTACAATTTAAACTATTGTTCATCCCCTTCCCACTTCTGCTCTTCTACGTCATGGTCCAGTTAAATTTAAGCACTTTTTCCCTGTATATCATAATTTTTCCTATCTCCCATATACAAATGTGAATACGTAAGATTAAAAATACAGATAAGTTCCTTATTGGAAGGATGGAGGTTGAAAATATGGAACAGCAAGCAAGTGAAACCTATTGCAGATTGAAGACTCCAATGGAGAACAAGAAGGCAGCATTACATTGGAGGTGCAAAGGCCCTGCCAGAGCAACTCTCCTGTTACCCAGCCAACAGACATTGCATCGGTGGAAACTACCAAACAATTCTACATGGAGCTGCAGGCAATCAAGGCAGAAGTGCTTTCCCTGATTAAGGATTTTCAAGATATTAAGCCTGCTGTAAAAGAACTTACCTGGAGGGTCACCAATATGGAGGCTCATGTGTCCACTGTGGAAGATTGCATTGCCAGATTAGATCCAGAAGTGGTTACATTGCACTGGACGATGGCCAAATTGGAAATTAAGATCGAAGATCTAGAGGGGAGATCCCGCCAAAATAATTTAGTTCCTTTGGGGCTGCCAGAGAAGGCAGAAGGGAACAAATTACATAGATTTTATCCAGAAATGCTGTGCAAAAATAACTGTTCCCTCTCTGAATGGCCTCAATTACATTATAGAATGGGTGTACCACTCATTAAGACTGAGACCTACAGCTTGTGATTCCCCACGGCCCCTGATATTCAAAGTCCTGAACTATTTGGACAGAAAACACCTGCTCAAGGCTATAAGAAAGATTGAACAATTACAATGGGAAGGTAAAAGGCTTAGACTAGTCCCAGACCTGACGTTTAAAGTGCAGTAGGAGAGAGCCACTTGTCCCAGTCTGCGATCAAAATGATGGGTTGCCAACACTAAGCACTGAATGTTATACCCAGTGCAGCTGGAGGTTCAAACAATCAAAGGGATTCATTTGTGCAATTCTGCAGCCAAGCTCAAACAGAATTATTCAAGCTGCTACCTGAACTGTTTGGCAAAGCATAATGAAGTTACTTAGAGGAGTTTTTGAAGGACCCAATTTGATGTATTTTAGTATGTTTTGGAAGAAGAAAGACTTTAGAGAATGGCAAACAGTCAATGATGCAATTATGGCTTTTTCAACATGAAAGGAGTCAGGTCTGATTTTTACATGTCGCTATTTGGACATACCCTATTATGGCTGTGTGTTTAGTTACTGGAGTGTTCGATTTGAAATATATAGGAAGAGAGCGCTATGATAAGGGCAGTGTTTCACCTCTACTGGACTGCATGAAAACAGAGGACTATATCTGCAGAAGAATGAACTGAGTTCATAGTTTGTATGCTAAGCTAATTCATTGTTTTTGCAGTTTCTGGTTGATGGTTTGAATCCCTGTTATGGCTTAATTATGTATATACTTTATTATAGATTTTTATGCAAAGGGGCCATTTGGGCTTTTGCTAAGCACTCCCTCTAGTGTCACTACTGAACGAATTTATGGCTTCTACTTCCATTGTATAAAGTATGATTTATTTTTTTACTCAATTCAACCAGGACATAGGGTGCTTGTTCTACTTTAGTTTTAGAAAGACGATGTCCTAATTTGTTTATATATGGTCTCTGGTCCCTACTATACTCTAGAACTCTGAGCTGAGTGGCTGTGTTTGAGAAGAGCTCCCAAAGCTAAGTGCTTTTTGCTGTAATTTTCAGTTTAAAAATTGTTTTGTTTTATGTAAATTAAGGTGATTGTGAAAGACAACCCTGTAGGCTCCAGGAAGATATAAAATTTGTGTGGTAGATATTCGTTGGAAGTCAGAAGGATCAACACATTTATTCAGTGTGATCTTTCTACTCTGATGTGGTTAATTTTAACACTATAGTTTAAACCCTTTCTGTGTGTGCCTTAGGTGGTGTCTGATATTGAGAACCTAAGTGTCATTTAGGTATTCTGTCTGTTTTGGTGGGTACTTTGTTTTCTGTTGGACAACTGAGTATACTATTGCCTAATACTTATAGTACATTGTATCTTTTGTGCAGTCTCTGATTTTTCTTCTTTCTCCAATGTTTTAGAACTGCTTGGTTATTGTGGCAGAGGTGTGGTACTGTGTTCTTTCTTGTGGTTCAAGGTGCTTTTGGGACTGATGATTTCTACTGGTTTAAAAGATTACATTTTTTTTTCTATTTTAAAAAAAGCTACATTAACTTGGTATGTTGTCACCTGCTTGTTGTTGCTAAGCAGCAGATGTTTTTGCATTGTGCTCTGGTTCAGTGATAGAATCTGTATTAGTAGAAGGTAGAATATTGTGATTGTAGTTACATTTTGATGGTAATGGTAAAGAGCTGAGATAGAAATGTATGTATTTTTGAATGTTATAGAAGCCAGAAGGGGAAGGAAGCATATTCAATTCCATGCTTTACAGTAACTGGTAATTGCTGTTTTCTTTTAGACTTGGATTGTAGGCTTTGGTGACACTGTACTTCTTTGTTGTCTTACTTAGAATTGTTTTGGGCTATTGAGGGATTTAAAACGTAGTGTTGGTGTATTCTTTGCTGTCTTTGGTTGCTGCAAATTTTTGTCCCCCTTTCCCCCAACTCTTGATTATATGCCCTGTTAAATCTGATTGACAGGAGCTAAACCCTTGGTATAGCAGGGGGGTGTGGAGTAGGAGGGGCATACCAGGAAAGGAACAGCAGCAAGTGAAGAGGTGACTGTCTCTCAGTGGAAGGGAAGTAAATGCAAATCTAGGAGCTTTCATTATTACTTCTTTGCATTGTTATTGCATTGGGGAAAGGAGGAGTAGGAGTTTGAAGAAAGTTGTTCAATGGCTACTTAAAGTCTGTTTTTGAGTGTGGATAGGAAGGATAGGAATATAAAAAGCAGTTGCTCAATATATCTAAATGTGTGCAGCAAAGGAGGTAAGGAAATAAAGAAAATGTTTTGCACTGATAGAGGAGGAGAGGAGACTTGGGAGTGTTTGGTATCCTGCATCTGGAAGGTGGGGTGCTGGTAGGCAATGACAGCAATGGGTAGGGTGGTAGGCTGCAACAACTGTGGTGCACCAATCTTCTAAAATTGCCTGGAGTGTGGAGGATGTTTAGTGTACAACCACAGAAAAACTTAGAAAGGAGATTGAGGGTCTGCAGGAGGAACTAAGACAGGCAAGGCAGATTGGGGGTGGGTTTAGCCCAATACTGGAGGGAGGAAGAAGGGAGATGAGGGAGGCAATTTAAGCCAACAGTGGTGAGGAGAGGGTCAGAAGAAGAAGCAGAGACAAAGGGGCCCAGCCCAGGAAGAACAGTGCCGGGAAACCAGGTCAGGAGACAAAAGACAAATTTAAGGAGGAGATAGGGACTTGTGAGGGCAGGCGAAGAAGTGGCAAAAGTCATGGAATGGAAAGGAGAGAGCAGGTTACTATGAAGAGAGAGGGAGTGGGCATTTGTGAAGGGCCTTCAGAAAATAGTTGTGCTCTGCTAGAGAGGAAGAAGGTGGAGGAGGGAAATGATGAAATTAGAGGAGTAATTGATAAATGCCTGGACCAAACTGGAGCAGGGGGAAGTTCTGCTGGGAGAATTGCAACAGGGGTGAAAGGGGAATAATGTGCAGGAGGAAGAAGAAGAGCTGGAAATGAGAGAGGGAGATGAATGAAAGCAAGCAGGGAGTGAGAGGTGGCATCTTAGTGTTGGGAGACTCAATACTAAGAGGAGTTAGAGTGGGCAGCAAGGGGAGGCATAGTCCCATTTGGGTGGAAGCCATGCCAGGAATGACAAGCGGAAAGGGTGGGACAGTCTGTTCTGAAATATGCTAGAAGGGGTAAAGCCTCATTTAATTATACATCTTGGGACAAATGACCTGGCTGACAAGACAGTAGATACAGTCCAGAGGAGGTTTGAGGAACTAGTACAATTATGTGAGGGGCAGAAAGATCAGTAACTTTTCAGAGATACATCTGGTGCCAAAGGCAAGCACAACAAGAAAGCTGAGAATAGAGAATTTAACAGATGGCTAAGAACCTGGTGTTGTGCTAAAGGATATGGAGCTGTTGGGGGGTGGGGAGGGACCTGGGAGGACAGTAATTTCTATGCCAAGGACAGACTACACTTGAGTGAAGAAGGAAAGAAAGTGTTGAAACAGAGGATGGAGCAGTACATAGAGGAAGTTGGGAATTTAAACTAGGAGTGGGGGTGGCAGTTGGGGAAGAGATATGCAGAGACCACAGGTTGGGAAACCATATGAGCTTACCTCCCATAACAATGACAAAGGACAAATGGCAAGTACTGTTTGTGATGCTAGGAAAGGATGACAGGATGGGAGGGGGAGAAAAGGGTGGAAGGTGGTTACCCTTAATGCTAGGAGCCTTGGGAGGAAAACTGCAGAGTTACAGGTTCTCATGGCAGAGGAGAGGTGGACATTGCAGCCATCATGGAAACATGGGCCACCAAATATAATCACTGGACCTGTCTGTACCAAGGTACAGGTTATTTCAGTAGGGACAGGGTGATTGGGAGAGGAGGGGTGGCACTATGTGAAGGAAGGACTGAATGTGTAAGGGAAGAAGGGAGGAGGGTAGTACTGACTCACTTTGGATGCAAATCCAGGATTCCAAGAATAGGATTTTAGAATGGGAGTGGTGTACAGGCCACCATCTCAGATGGAGGAGTTAGACAGGGAACTAGCGGGACAGATCAGGAGGACCTCGTGAGAAGGGTAGTGTGGTGATTGGGGGACTTCAACATGCTAGAAGTGGACTGGAGCACCCAACAACCAGGAACAGAAGGGAGCAGGTACTGCTGGATGCCTTCCAGGACAGCTTTCTGCTGCAAATGGTCAGTGAACCAACCAGGTTAGGGAATACTCTTGACCTTGTGCTGGCAAATGCAGACTTTGTGAGAGAACTTACAGTGGAGGAACCGCTGTCAGGGAGTGACCACCACTCAGTATGGCTCACATTGCATATGGGCAAGGAAGGAGTGGAATCTGGCACAATAGTGCTGGACTTCAGGAGGGCCAACTTTGGGAGGATGGGGGAAGTGGTAAAAGGGTACCTTGCCAGAATTCAACCCAGTATGGACACTAACCAGAGGTGGGAGCTCATAAAGCTGGGGATAGTGGAGGCAACCAAAACCTGCTGCAAATCCAAGAGCAAGAAGGCTAGGGCTAAGAAACCAATCTGGCTGGGCAAGGAGGTCATGGAAAAGGTAAGGAGGAAAACAGCTGCCTTTAGGAAGTACAAGAAAACAGGGAGGGGGGAGGACAGGGAGGATTACTTGACAGAATCGAAGGAGGTGACAAGGGCAGTAAGGGGAGCCAAAGCATCTACGGAACTCAGGCTGGCACAAGGCATTAAGAATGGGGAGAAGGACTTCTTTAAGTACATCAGGGAGAAAAGGAGCTGTAAGGACCACATAGTAAGGATTAGGAAGGAGGTTGGGTGGAAGCAGGGTGATACGGAAGCACTAAATGAGTACTTCTGCTCAGTATTTACTAAAGAGAATAGGGGTGACACCTCCAGGTGGGAGAAATGGCAGAAGCAGGGGGAAGTGGTGACAGATGGGGAAATCATGGAGAGCAGAGTTCGAGAGGGTTTGAAGGCACTGAGGGTGGACAAGGCACCAGGCCCAGATGGCATCCACCTCAGGGTACTGAAAGAGCTGGCAGAGGTCCTTTCAGGACCTTTGGCAGACCTATTTAATGCCTCAGTACATTCGGGGTGTGTACCTCAGGACTGGAGGATGGCTCATATGGTGCCCCTCCACAAGAGTGGCCCCAAGGATGAACCGGGAAACTACAGACCAGTACCACTACCACCACATCCATTGTGGGTAAGCTAATGGAGACTATCCTGAAGGAGAGGCTGGTGGCCCTCCTAGAGGCCAAAGGACTACAGGACAGCAGACAGCATGGCTTCATACATGGCAGATCCTGCCAAACCAACCTGGTTGAGTTCTATGACTGGGTAACTAGGCAACTGGACAGGGGACATGCAGTGTATGTCATGTATCTGGACTTCAGTAAGGCATCTGACCAGTGCCACATGGAAGGCTGGGAAGGAAGCAGCAGGCACATGGGCGGGTAAAGCTGGTGAGATGGTAGGAAACTGGCTGCAGGGAAGGCAACAGAGGGTGGTGGTGGGTAGGAGCTCTCACACCCAAGGGCAGTGACGAGCGGTGTTCCACAGGGCTCGGTGTTGGGACCAGTGTTGTTTGAGATATTCATTGCAGACATATCATGGGACATCAAGAGCAAGATCAGTCTGTTTTCTGAAGATACCAAGGTAGGCGCGGTGGTGGATGACCTAGGGGGATGGCAGGGTTGCAGGATGATCTGGCAAAGCTTGAAACCTGGTCAGACACCTGGCAACTGGGCTTTAATGCCAAAAAGTGCAAGGTGCTGCATTTTGGGATGAAGAACCCAAGGAGGAGTTACCAGCTAGGGGGAGTGCAGCTAGCCCAGATAGAGGAGGAGAAGGATCTGGGTGTGCTCATTACAGGGTCAATGAACAACTCGGCACAATGTAGAAAGGCAGCTGCAAAGGCCAACAAAATGCTGGGTTGTATTGCAAGGGGTATATCCTTGAGGAGGGAGGAGGTGATTCTGCCACTGTATAGGTCATTAGTTAGACCACACCTGGAGTACTGTGTTCAGTACTGGCGTCCGTATCTGAAGAGGGACATTAAGTTACTGGAGGGGGTGCATCGCAGAGCGACAAAGATGATCAAGGGGCTGATGGGACTTATCATACGAGAGGAGGTTGAAGGAGTTGAACATGTACTCACTGGAGGAGAGGAGAGACAGGGGTGACATGATTGAAACCTTTAAATACATGAAAGGAATAAACAATACAGGTACAGAGGGGCTGTTCAAAGTAAGGGAGGGAGGAGGGACACCAGGGGCCATGATATGAGACTGGAGCGAGGAAGGTTCAGGAGGAGATGAGGAGACACTTTTTTCAGAGAGGGTGGTGGCTGGGTGGAATCGTTACCTGCTCAAGTGGTATGCAGTAGAACAGTGGACTGCTTCAAGCGAGGATGGAGACAGGACAAGGGGAGGGGTTAATAAAGGGGAAGGTTGGAAGGGAGGGGTAGCTGCAGAATAAGGGGTGCTAGCTGCACATTCGAGCAGACTTGATAGACCTCTAGGCCTTTATCTGCTGGCAAATTTCATATGTTCGTATGTTCATACCCTCTAGCAGGCAAATTACACATTTTCTTGGTTTTACTGTCTACACGTTTTCAGGGGTAGAGGTATCAATTTTTATTTTTCAGTTACGGAGACCAGGTAAAGCGAATCTGGCTGCTTTATTTTTGAATATCTCCTAGGGAGGAGAAATGGTTTAATTTAGATCATGCTTCCTAAGTCCTGGGACTGTTACTTAAAGAAGCACACTACCTGTACTGCACTCTTATTTTACATATTTTATTAGTGTTTCACTATTATGATGCAGTGGAATTACAGAACTTGCTGGAGCAGGCTTGTATAGGGCCAATCTGATTAAGACTGAGTATACTCCCACATCATAAAGAAATCTCAATGCTGACGGTTCCTTACAGGAATAAACAAAGGGAGATTTATATGTTTTTGGTCTCGTTCTTTCTTTATCTGCCTTACCGAAGGGGGAAAAGAGGAACCATTATGGGCTAGGTGTAGTAGATCCAGATGGGGTCTGCCTCCACATCAGCAATTACGGTCCACATGACTAGGAGGGGGTTCATGGCCCAGTATAAGAAGTTTCTGTTAAAGGGGGAATTTATAATTGAGATTTGGGTTGGAAGGAGTAGAAGGGAATGTAGTAGTTCATGGGTATGGGATGGGGGAAGGGGCTCATGCAGGTATGTGCCCTATGGGGCTATCAAGGATAAACTATCTCTATGTTTGACATTAATATGTCCTTAACCTGGAATTTTGTATCTTGGAATATCAAAGGGGAACAATGCCAAGAAATATTGTATACTGCGCCATCTAAAAAATTCAACACCCATTTTGTTTGTTTACAGGAGACACATCTTCCGCCACAGCAAGTTCAGAACTTGAACAAATTATGGGTAGAACAAGTGTATGGAGCCAGTCCCGGTGCCAGATGAAGAGGTGTGGCTATTCTAGTGAACAAATCTTTACCCTTTCCATTAATACAAGAGATAAAAGACCCTAAAGGTAGGCACCTATTTGCTCACGGTAAACTTGCCACTATGGAAATTATAGTGGGCTCAATTTATGGCCACAGTTAGGACACACTTTTCTTCTTTCCAAATATGGCATCGGTTCTAGCTCCTTACACACATATTTCTTGCATATTAGGAGGAGACTAGGCTCTACAGTATTGTGTTCCAACAATATAGACATATCTTATAAGAAGAGGGTAGGTCTTTCTCCAGCCCAAAGGGCCCTGAGAGAGTTTATGGAGACCCTGGGGTTGGTAGACCCATGGAGAGTCTTACATCCCAGAGAGCAATCCTACACATTTTACTCTCCTCCACATAGTGTGTATTCATGTTTGGACTATTTTGAATTGGCAATATGCTATTGAAATATGTACTGAAGTCCAGCATAGAAACTGGGGTGCTGTTGGACCACTCGCGTGCAAGCGCAACTAGCCCCTCCCCCAACTACCCACTAGTGCTAGCTCATGGTCTTTAAATATGCAATAATTATTTAATATGGCACTCATATCACATATGAAAGAGTTCACTCCATAGTGAAGAATACAATTCTATATCTGCTATAGCCGTATGGTGGGGATCCTTGAAAGCCGATTGGAGAGGGGAAAGGATCAGGCTCACCACAATTAGGAAACAAAATGATGCAGAAACAAGTAGGGGACTGGTTGGCCAAAATTAAAGAGACTCAGTGCTTTCTCAGGATATAGAAGAAGATAAGTGGTTAGAATTCAGCTGGTTATGGGCCCAATAGTCTGCCTACCTGTTAGACAAAGTGACTAGGGCGCAGCTAGCATAAAGGTGACATAAAGTACATAGGGCAAGGGAAAAGGCAGGTAAACTGCTTGCCTGCACCTCAAACAGAAAGTGGTGGCAAGATGAGTTACTGCTTTGTAGATCCCTCTTCTAACAACTGGTATCTGACCCCAAAAGCAAGTAGAGATATTTTAGCTTTTTATTATTGTCTCTATACTGCACCAGGGACTGCTCTTGACTGACATGCTCTTGAAATTTTTTCAGATATTTATATGTGATCTGCTAAACACACACAGAGCAGCAACAGAGATTACTGGTGGGACCTATAGTTGAATCTGAGGTAACTGCAGTGATTGAATCTTTGTCACCAGACACGGCCCCAGAGCCAGATGGCTTTGTCCCTTTATTTTATAAATTATTTAGAACTGAATTAGAGCTGACCCTTACTTTGCTCTATGATTATCTATATGTTCTGACATTAAGGAGACCCTCCATTCAAAGCTAAAATTGTCTTGCTCCCAAAACCTGGTAGGAATATTGATGTCCCTGACAATTATTGGCCAATTGCTTTGCTGAATGTGGACATCAAGTTCCTTGCCTCTGTTTTGGCTACAAGACTCAAAAGGTCTGTTCGGATTGACAGGTTCAGAGCAGGTGAGGGTCACTTCCAGACTCCACTCCAGTGACCATTTTAGGAAGATTTTCCAATTTTTTCCCTGCATCCAGGGAGACCAACCCAGATGCTGGGTTGGTCTCCCTGGATGCAGAGAAAGAGTTTGACTGTGTTTCTTGGGCATATTTATTTACCCTGGTTCCCAGGTATGGTATACCTTCCAGGTTTGTAAACTGGATCAACATTTTATAAACTACACCTTCTGCAAGAGTTTTATACAATGGGAAACTTTCAAATTCCTTCCCACTGACTACAGGTACTTGACAAGGGTGCCTCTTGTCCCCTATGCTTTTTAATTTGCACATAGAGCCTTTAGCAAAGAAAATAATTTCTTCAGCTGAAGTTTAGGGAATAGGGGTAGACCATGGGAACCAGAGAGTATAAACTTCCAGTGTTTGCTGATGATGTGCTATTGCACATTTTTGATTGGTGTACATCTCTTCCAACAGTTTTTTGAGTGATTTCTGAATTTGCTCAAGTATCTGGTTATAAATGAAATCTACATAAGGCCATAGTATTCCCCCTAACTCTGCACTGTTCCAGAGTGGACATTATAACTTTAGGGCTTAATTGGGAGTCCCAGGTTCTATCATATTTGGGCATCAAATTTTCTACAGACTCACAGAAACTACAAAACTTAAATTTGGACACAACGTTAAGGCAAATGGAGCTGGACATACAGAGATGGCAGCAGTTATCAATGTCATTATGGGGTGAATTAATATTATCAAAATGGCCATCTTGACCTGTTTATTGTACCTTTTAAACATGTTAAATATAGTGCATCCTAAGGCCTGGTTACTCAAGTTTCAATCAGTATGGTCCAAATTCATTTGGCTGGGGAAAACCCCCCACTGAGCCCTGTACAAATTATGTAGGCTGAAAGAATTAGGTGGGCTTCAACATCCTCATGTACTAAACTACTATTTTGCCCTACATGGTTCTAAATATTTCCAGTATGATCAACCCATAGAGAAGCAGCATTGTATCCTGAACTGGTTAAGAAACGAATGCACCTTAGCGGAACAACATTGTTTATCATTGCACTCCTTACTGTACATCTACTTTGCTAAACTCTCAACAAGGCAGAAGTCCACCCCAATAGGATGGTCTATGAGGGTTTACTCACAGTTTTGCCACTCTCTAAGATTAGTTTATGAAACTGATCTCAGCCAACCTCTTTTTAATAATATGAATGTATTAACTGACAAGATAGTGCTCACATCGAGATAATGGAAGGGGGTGCAGATTTCTTCCTTGGAGGAATTCATTGAAAATAAGGTATTGATATCATTTAATACCTTTAGACATAAATGTTAGCTTCCAGTGCACAAATTATTTCAATATGTACAGTTATATCACTGTGTTCTGCAGTTTTTGGGCTCTCCGCCTTGGTATCAGAATACAGGTCCAGTATTTACAAACTTTTTCTTTCTGGCAGTTCAAAATAAATCAGTTTCCAGAATGTATAAAAAGTTAGGTAGGCTAATATGAGCTGACGTTTCTCTTCCAGCCCATTATTGAAAGCAGGTCTTTAATCTTTATTATTTTTCAGAAGTTTGGAGAAGTATCTGGAGATAATGGTATTCAAATCTGAAACGTAATCTATTACGTTTACTTTAGTTTAATATTTTGCCTAACCTAAACTTTACCCCTTCCAGATTATATAGAATGGGCAGGATTCTGGACCTCATTTCTCCAAGATGCTCACAAGAGGAAGGTATGTTAATTCACATGATTTGGACATGCCGAAATGTGGAAACGTTTTGGCATACTGTACGAAATCTAGTTCTTCCTCTCCCTGGTCGCACTCGGTACTTTACAACGGAAATACACTATGAATTGTAGGCAATTATTCTTAGATTTCCTCCAGATCAGATAAGAAATATGTGGCCTGCATTGCTGGGGGCCAAATTATTATTGAGACACTGGAAAGATTTTAAATTATCCTCAAAAGTTGAAAGGGACCAGGAATCTCTCCTTGCCTTAAACACAGAAAGGGCTGCTGCTATTGTTAATGAGGCCCTACAGAAATTTCAGGCCTACAGGAGCCTTTCTTTTTTAGTGACTGGAACCTGAATTTTCTTTTTAGTGCTCTCCTCATGGTTGAGGCTTGTAGTCAGATATTGTATTTAGTTGTAAACAAAACTTGAAGATGGCCCTGCACTTTATCACCCTAAACATGATCATACTTTAGTACAGTAGATGCTTGCATGGAAGGGAGTTATGGAGGGAGCTATGGGTAGTTTTGTTTTGGGGGTTAGGGGAGGTGTCCATTGTACTTCAGGAACTCATTTGTTATTGTATTTTTGTATGTTGTTTTATGTATTTGTGAGGACATTTCAGTTGTTATGTTGTAGTGTCATTTGAGTTTTAGTGTTTGTTTTGTGTATTATTGTCATTTATTGAATTCAATAAAGTTTACTAAACTGCAAAAAAATGCAGTGTATTGAATAAAATAAAAACTTATATAAATAAGACAAAAACAGATAAAACTGTAAAACATCAGATACAGCATGAGCACTAGCACCAGCAATTTCTTAAGGCTGGTCAGAGCACTATAGCAGGGAAGGACAGGGAATACAAGTATGCTTTCAGGCCACTCTTTAACCTCTCAACCGATGGGGCCTCCCTGAGAAGAGCTGGAAGAGAGTTTCACATGACTGGTCCAGCGACACTAAAAGCCTGGTCACCAGAAGTTCTTTATCTGATTCTGGGAATTAAAGAGGCCCTGGTCAAAGTGGATGGAGCAGACTGAGGAGGCAGGTGTCAGAGAAGACCAACCAGGTAGCCAGGGCTGAGCTTGTGCAGTGTCTAATACATAAGCAAACTCACCTTGAGGATAAAACTCCTCTAATTGGCAGCCAGTGCAGAGCACGCAGCACCAGGGTCACATGGCTAGACCTAAAAAGGCCAGTTAGCAACCTGGCAGCTGTGTTCTGCACCAACTGCAGCCGGCAAATGGTACCTCCAGAGACCCAGAAGTAGATAGCACTGCAGTAATCCAGTCTGGAAGTCACAAAGGCACGCATCACTGGTGGCAGGTCTTGTGCAGAACTAGAGGTTTGATCCTGGCAATGTTCTTCAAGTGGTAGAAACCACTTTGGACAACAGCTGACACCTGTGCTTCAAGTGTCAGGCTGTCATCCAGGATATGCCAAGATCTTGCACCCTAGAGGATGCCATCAACAGTGTAGATCCAGGAATAAACCAGTGACCAGTTCAGAGGCACTGCCATTATGCTCTCATCCCAGCTCAGTCAATAGGACCTCTGTATTATCCGGGTTCAGTTGCAGTCAGCTGGGGGACATTCAGTCATTGATCTTGGCCAGACAGCTCTTAAGCACTTCAACAGTATTGGGTGTTCCAGGGACAAAGGACAATTGGATATCATCTGCATAACAGTGAAAACCCACACTGTACCACCTAATGAGTTCTCCCTGGGGCAGCATATATGCTGCAAATAACATCGGCAACAAGATCGACTCCTGAGCTGCTCCACATAGCATGAGCCTCGGGGAGGAGGAGAAATTCCCCATTACCACCCATTGCTTCTGCCAAAAAGATATGACTCAAACCAGCTGATGGCAGTGCCAGTGAGTCCACCATACTCTATGAGGTGATCAAGAAGCACAATGTGATCTACAGTGTCAAAAGCTGAAGAGAGATAAAGGAGAACACGAACTGACCTGTCTGCTCTATCTGTGGACCTGAGGAGGTCATTATGCACCTTAACTACTGCCATTTCAGTGGTATTAGTGGTTCTGAAACCTGACTGAGATGGCTCATAAATATCAAAGGACACAGGATGCCTCTCAAGCTGCTGCACCACAATTTTCTCAACAACCTTACCTTAAAAGGGAGGGTAGGAGATTGGATGGTAATTCACAAGGACTCGTTTCAATATTATGCAGTAAAATTATATACAGAATTGCCTCAAAATATTATTGTGTCTGTAACCATTTCATCATTTAAGAGTGTACTTCATAAGTTGATGTTATCTGAAGCTGAGTGTCGGTGTTTTAATTGATTTTTTGTAATTTGTTTGTATTAATGTATGTATTGTGATATGTTTTTGTATCTTTGTTGTGACTGGTCACCAATGAAAATAAGCATTTATGCTCATTGGTAATTCAGTATAAAAAATAAACAAACAGAATCTGGGTCAAGAGATGGCTTTTAAAAGGGCCTCTTTCAAGGTTTCTGGAAAGCCCTCTCCATCAACGAGCACTGGACAATCCTGGTAAACACCAGTCCAATGGAATCAATGTATCTCATCAAGAAACCAGTTGGAGCCGGGTCCAGTTCACGATACGTGTGCTTCAACTTCGAGATGACCTCAATGACCTTGGCCACCTCCACCAGTTTAAACTCCTCCCAGACAGCGGAGTATCTGTGCTTCACCCAGGTTGATCACTGCAAGTCAATTCAGCTCGCTGATGGGATCCCTGTTTGGTAGCAGACACTCTGTCTGAAAAACTGAGCAAACTCATAACATAAAGTGATTGAAAAAGCTTTTTTGCCTATAGACAGGCCAAATGAAGAAGTCTGTCAACAGTCTGAAAAACTGAGCTGGTCAGTTCTTCCTGGCAGCCATTTCACTCGACAGGAACTCTGCCTTCCTATGGTTGATTGTCCCCTGGTACTCAGAATAATGCAGGGTGAGCTTGTCCACATCCAACCAGGACCTCTGTCAACAACGCTCCGACTGCTGACCCCTGATCTTCATCATCTTGAGATCCCCATCATCATGGACACCTCAATTGAGAAGATCTGGGTCATACATGGACCAGTGCGATGGTATTGAGCACCTTGGAAACTGCCTATTATATGCCACCACAGCTGTGCTCTTACCCTCTGCACATGCAGGTGTCTACACTAGCTAGATTAGCTGGCAAGGGGAAGAGTGAACAGGAGATCAGGAAGGTCCCCAAGGTCCACCTCCCCAGCAGGAGAGGACATTATGGGAGGGGAGTGGATAACAGTAAGAAGGAAGGTATAGTAGAAAAGGGAAAGGGTCCTGTGGGAGCATCTCCAGGATAGCCAGTGTAGAACAGATGCCTTCCACTGCACCAGGGTGGGAGGAAGTGGTGAGGGCAGTGAGAGGGAGCAGGTTGGAGGAGGCAGGTTGGACACCAGGGTAAACATGGAGAAGGGGCAGGAGATTGTGAGTTTAGGCAAAAAAGGGAGGGCAGGTGGTGCAAGGAAGAGGATGGTGGGTATAGGAGAATGAGGGGATAGGCAGGAAGGGGCAAAAAGGAAGGGTTGAGGCAGGCTTGGGGGAGAACATAAGAAAAAGATAGGAGACATGCCAGATGGGGGAGAGGTTCAGGAGGGGAAAACAGGATAGTATATGTAGAGGTTTGGAAGGAGTACAAAAGGGCAGGAAGAAAAAGGAGGATGCATGTTGGAATGGGTAGCAGTGTGGACAGAAGGGAGGGAGGCCCAGAATTCAGGGGAGGTGGTTGTCTTGGGGGATTCAGTTGTAAAGGGGGGGATGGTGGGAAGGCCAAGCAGTAATAGGGAGAGATGCATGCCGATGGATGGCGGAGAGAGCAGGACATCTAGCACAGCACATGGCACAGGAGGAGGAAAACTCACATTATTGTACCTGGATATGAATGACCTTGCAGAATGTGTGTTGGGTAATCAAAAGAGGTTCAAGGAGATAGGGAGAATATGCAAGGTGCAACGGAAGTTGGTAGTCTTCTCGGTGTGCTTCCAATCCCAAGTGCTAATACAGCAGTGAAGGTAAGGACTGCCAAATTTAACAAATGGCTTAGAAAGTGGTGTGAGGCAGAAGGGTACAGGTGCATTGGTGGCTGGGGGCATGGGATAACAAGGACCTGTATGCACCAGACAAGTTAAACCAAAGTAGAAAGGGCACAAGGATCCTTAAGGAAAAGATGGAGGACATCATGATTAAAAATCTAAATTTAAACTGACAGGGGGTACAGCATCCTTAGTTATCTGGTGAAAGAGGCCAACAGGCCTCCCCTCCAATCAGGACAGCAGGAGGAGGGGAAGGATGGGAGGTTTGGGGGAAGAAGGGAGAGACCAGTGGAAGAGGGAGGTGGAAGTGAACAGGTCAGGAGTAAGAGGGGTCCTGAGTCATGGTGGAGAGTGGTGTATCTAAACGCCAGAAATCTGAGAGGAACAAAATTGTGTAATTATAGTCATTGCTGGCTGAGGGAGAGGTGGCTCATAGCACCACCACAGAGACTTGGGCCATGCAGAAAACATGACAGGAATCTCGCAGTTCCTGGGAATAAAATGTACAGAAAGGATAGGGAACAGGAAGGAAGGAAGGGAGTGGTGCAGTACATGAAGGAGGGAACAACTTGCACCAGAGAGGAAGAGACGGCGAACAAGCCTGATGCTTTGAGGGCACAGGTTCAATATATCAAAGGGAGGAAACTAAGGTTGGGGGTGGTCTACAGACCACCTTCCCAGGATGAAAAATTGGACAGGGTACTGAGGTCTCAGATCCTAGATATGCCCAGTAGGGGGAAGTAGTAATAATGGGGGATTTTAATCTATCTGGGGTGGACTAGAAAATCCATGCTACTTCCTGCACTAGGGCACAAGTGCTGCTGGATGCTTTCCAGAATCCTTTTCCTAACTGAAGGGATCACGACATCTACTTGGGAGAGGGCTGTCCTGGATCTGATCCTGTAGAACTGTGTATATTTTCAGGATGTGAAGGTGGATGCACTGCTTGTCGGAAGTAACCACCACATGTCATGGTTCCACCAGAACATGTGCAGATGTATGATGTGAACCAAGATGAGGATCTTGGACATTTGCAGGACTGACTTTGGTAAGGTGTGAGAAGTTCTGAAAGGAAACATTGCTGGGATCGGAGTGGTGGACGGATGTGGAACAGAAATGGGTCACAATAATAAAGGGATTGATAGAGGCCTCTATTGAGTGTGCCAAAATCAAAAGCAAAAAGCTAAGGCCAGAAAGCTTCAGCAAGGACGTGGCAAATGTGGGGAAAAGAAGACAGCCTTTAGAAAGTACACACAAACTCAGATGGTGTAGAGTAAGGTGGACTATGCCACTTAGTTAAGAGAGGTAAATAGGGTGGTAAGGGAGGCAAAGGCCACAAGAGAGGTACAGCTAGCCTGGGGGTAAATGTGGGTGAGAAGGCCTTTTTCTGGGGAAAAGAATTATAAATGATGAGATTGTCAGGTTAAAAAGAGGAGAGGGGGTGGTTGAGCAGAGGGTTTTGAAAAAGAGTTGTACATGCTGAATGGGTACTCCTGTTTAGTCTTCTCTCAGGAGAAGGATGGACCAGTACCTCAAGGAAGCAGTTGGGTGGGGACTCGGAGAGGGACGTTACAGATGGCCAAGTTCAAGCAGATGGGGTATTCAATGGCCTGAGGACCCTAAAGTTAGATAAATCACCAAGGCCAGATGGCATGCGCCAGAGGGTACATACAGAACTGGCAAAGGATCGATCAAGTCCTCTGGCAGACATGTTTTACACCTCTCTGGAGTCCAGAAATGTGCCCCAGGCCTTGAAAATGGTGCTTGTGGTGCCTCTCCATAAAAGTGGGCTAAGGGACAAACCAAGGAAATGCAGACATTTCATCCTGACCATATTAGTGGGTAAGCTGATTGGAGACCATACTGAGTGAGAGAATGATCAGCTTTCTGGGGGAAGATGGGTTCCAGGATGAGAGGCACCATAGATTTGTGTCAGGGAGGCAGTTTAATGCAGTGATTTAAGGCTCTGAGCTACAATCCTGGAGATCTTGGTTTGAACTCACAGCCCCATCCTTGCATACTGTGTAACCCTGAGCAAGTCACTTAACTTCCTTGTGCCCCAGGTCACACCTGTAAACAAGCTTTCAGCTTAGTATGTCTCTCCTGGTAAATAAATAAATAGGCCATGCCAAATTAACCTAGTCAACTTCTGTTGGGTTACTAGGACAGTAGACAAGGGCCAGGAGGTTGATGTCCTGTATCTGAACTTCAGCAAGACCTACAACTCAATGCCTTATACTGGAATGGTCAGGAAGCTGGAGGATCTGGGGATGGTGGTCAGAAGCTGGTTGCAGGATAGAAGTCAAAGTGCAGTAGTCAAGGGAGAATTCTCAGAAGTGAGGCCTGTGGACAGTGGGGTCCCACAGGGCTCAGTGCTCAGTCTGGTGTTGTTTAACATTTTCGTAAGTTACATCCTGGATGTGATCACGGGTAAAATCTGCCTGTTCATGAATGACAAAAAGCTCTGTGTGAGGGTAGATAAGGAGGAGGGAAGACAGGAACTCAGAAAGAACCTGGCAAGGCTAGAAAAGTGGTCTGGCATTTGACAAATGGAATTCAATGCAAAAAAGTGTAAAGTTACATACTTTGGGTGCAGAATCTGGGTACCAAATACTGGTTAGGCAGCATGCAGATAATCAGGTGGGAGAAAGAAAAGGACCTGCGAGCAATAATTATAAGTGACATCAAACACTCTGCACACTGCATGAGAGCAGCGGCTAAAGCAAATTGGATGCTGGTTTGCATGGCCAGGGAATTAACAGCAAGAAGGTGAAGGTCATTCAGCCACTGTATAGAGACACTGCTAAGACCACACCTGAGTACAGTGTGCAGTTTTGGTGCCTATATCTTAAGAAGGATATCAACATGCAGGAGACGGTCCTGAGAAAGGCAACCAAGATGATCCAGGATCAACTAGGGCAACACCTATGAGGTGAGGCTCAGGGATCTCAACATGTACTCTCTAAAGGAAAGAAGGAGAGGAGAGACATGACTGAGACCTTCAAGTACCTTACTGGTACTAGTAGGGTGAGCAATGAGGGCCTCTTCAGCTTTAGTGTGAACAAGATAGCTAGGGGGCACAGCGTAAAACTGGTGGGAGAAGGTTCAAGAAGGAGATGAGGAGGCACTTTTTTACCTAGAGTGTACTGGCCAGGTCAAATGAGTTGCCAGAAAAGGTGTCATCTGTTAAAACAGTAGACAGTTTCAAGAGGGTGGGACAGGGTGAGGGGAAAAGTTGGAGGTAGAAGGGGGTGAGTGTGGGGGAGGGTGAAGTTGAGGGAAGTCAAAAGGAAAAGGGAAGGGCCGTTCTTTTGTAAATACAAGGAGCTGACAATTGAGCAGACTAGATAGAACATAAGGCCATTATCTGCTGGCATGTTTATATGTTTGTGTTGGGCCTCTAAGGAATAAATTTAGGCCCATATATTCAAAGCTTTGCGTGGGACACAAACCGTTTGTGTGGGTTTAGTGCGGGTTATTCAAAAGGCCAGTTAGTGTGCACAAACCGCATTAGCGCTGGGCAAAATCATAATATATGCAAGGGGCAAACTGAACATGAATACAGGTGCACTGCTATATTCAGCGACTAGTGCAGTGCAAAGTGGTTTTGCATCACTTAGTGCAACTCATTGTGCATTACAAATTACTGCCCAGGAAAAGCTGGTCTTAACCCTGGGCAATCCAGCTTTACGCAATATTGTGGCATTGTGCTGCATTGCTTTTGCATGGCCTTGCGTGACCTTAACATATGGCTATGACACAGAGAAAAAGCCAGACATGCTGCTCACTATTGACACCAAAATGATGCCAACAGCTGCCTCCAGTTACTGCCATACCAGGCAGTATATGATGACCCAGCCCCCAGGGGCCACCATGGTAGTGTGGCCTTACAGCACACACCTGCAGACCATATGTCTACGGTGACCAATAGATGCCAGCACACACTTGCAGCGCTGTCAGCATGGTGGGTGTTGAGGGGAGGGTGTACTGGTGGCCAGGCCTCACCACAGACCGAATGCGGCCACAAGACTGGGACACAGCATGCATTGCACATGTATTGGAGAATACCAATACCAGTGTGTCTATCTGATTGTACATGCCACCCAGTCACATACCACACAGCTGTACAAACACCACAGCACACACAGCCGGCCATGTATATGGCACTATGAGCATTTCATGCCAGAGGTGCAGCATCTTTGGGTCACACAACAGTGTGAAAGTAATGTCCGTCAGCTTCAAGGTGGGCTTGTCACTGTGTCACTACCCTACACACCATCGGCATTGCTGTGTCTCTCACACTACTGGCCCCGTTGCTACTGTGGTGTCTGCTGTGCACTGTAGCATGCCCTACAGTGTGACAGTTGCATGCAGCACCACCGCTGCCTGTGCCTATCCTGTATTGTCCCCCGGGGTACACAATGCTATGCTGTACTGCATACACGTAGCCTGCAGCTACCATCATACACTGTCAGACTGACCTACAGGTGGAGCTGCGGGCAGACCTGGCCAGCCCGTGTACTTCCAGACTGACCTGCAGGTGGAGTTGTGGGACACTGCAGTAATGCTGGGCAAACTGCATGCAAATCAGGCATAATGAGTTGCTAAGCGAGGCAGTATAATGCAGTGGTTTAAGGCTCTGAGCTGCAAATCTGGAGACCGGGGTCTGAATCCCACAGCCCCTATTTGCATATACTGTGTGACCCTGAGCAAGTCACTTAACTTCCCCGTGCTCCCAGGTTGCACCTGTAAAAAAGCTTTCAGCTTAGTGTGTCTCACCTGGTTAAACAATTGGAAAAAAAAATAATCTGGATGTTTGCCCAGAGACTACTTAAGTAGGCTCATTTGCATGTCACTTTTGAATATGGCAAAGTTTAGAACAAGGCAAACGTATATGATCAATACAGATCATAATGCTCAGCGTTAAACCCACACAAACATGTTAGCATGGTGCTAACAGTTCGGGGAATATTACACAGTTTTTCACACTGTACTTTCACATGTGCTTCTGCTTGCAGCTGCACTGGGTCCACTTCATTTGCTGGCACCATTATGGCCATATAGTTCACCTCTAACTACCTTCCAGTTGCTGTGTCACTGTATTGCTGTTGTGGTTTGCTCTTCCTGGTTGCTATATTTAGAGCTGCCTTATCCCAGGGCTAAATTTGCCCTGCACTCTAGCCCAGTTTGCCCGCATCATTCCCATGCTATATTCAGAGGCTGTTTGCCCCAGGCTATTATTTTTGAATATAGCTTGTTTTTTTGCTCTAGGTTTGCTTGCTCGGCAGTGCTAATTTAGCCCCAGGGCAAAGTTTTGAATACTTAGACCTTAATCTCTAACCACGCAGCAACTGATTATAAATAAATTGATTAGATCTATATTGATCATACAGGTAAAAGTGCATTTTTGCTCAAATGATTAGTTTTATCATTGACAATATTTCCTTCAGAAGTAGCAGGCAATCAGAAGAAAGAGAAACCTAAATTTGTTTGAAAGGATTCAATTAGTAAATTATTGCAGTTATGAGTCATTACACCTATCAATGGCAGTACAACCAGGCAGTTTTCATTAACATCCCTGTCTACATATATTTGCATAGTAAACAGAAGGGTCAAATATTTTAAATCTTCAGTATTATTTTTAACTTTATTAAGATGGATGGAGAAGAATAAAGATAGTTTGTCTTCCCCTAAATTATAAGTCCTGGAGGAAATCATGATTTATACTCTCATAGACCAAAAAATTATCTCTGTATTACATAAACACTTTAAATCTAAGAAAAACTGTTCTCTGCAAGGCTTGAGGGATGCTTGTCAAGAAGAGATGCAGATTTCCATATCGGATTCAAAATGGGCTCTGATTACTGACTTATCAAATTTCAAAATAAAAATGATAGGTTAAAGCAAGTACACATAAATACATTACATAGAACCTATCTTACTTCAGTTAAATTAAATAAATTTGGGGCTAACCTACAAACGTATATCAGAGATGCCAGCTAGAAAAAGGCTGTTTGCTGCATGTGTTGGCCACATGTGCAAATCGGCAGAGTGGGTAAGATAGTAGGTAAGGACTTTACTTTTGATCCAGGCATGGTTCTTTTTGCCTGGATTCTGGAAGTAGAGTCACAATATAATCATCTTATTTTGATTAACTTGTGTTTAGTAATTGCCAAGGAGGCAATTCTTTTAAAATGGAAGGAATCCAAAGCTCCAGAATTTGCAGAATGGATACATTTTGAGTTAGATTTTTTTCTAAAATAGATAAGGCATATTGTACAATAGAGGAAGATCCAGTTTCTTTTCAGGAAATATGGCACCAGTTCATTTCTAGTCTATGTTTATGAGAAACTGGATAAACAAGGCAGCAGGACAGGCAAAACTTAGCTTGTGGATGACAATGATGTGAGCAAATGGTTCTGATTATTCTTAATGATTTCAGCACCCACATTCTGAGTCACAAAAGCAAAATGAAAAAAGATGGATGAGAAGGTGCTTTAGGAGTCATAGATGGCTAACAATTTGCCAGCTGTCATGTGACATACAAATGTAACCAAACAGACAGCAGTTTTAGATCAATTATACAATAACAAAGAGAATCCCTGGACTCTGATTGGTCAGTGTGTCCGGGACAGTGATATAATTTCAGTACAACATCACTGTCCAAAGTCCAGACACACATGACTTCATGACAGACTCACAAATCATGTATCCCTTCCACAAGCTACCATTGCTTCAAGCTGCTGCTGTAAGGAACTTTAGCCCCCAACAATGTCACCACCCCAAACAGCAGTTCCATCAATAACTCAAGGTGACTGAAAATCACAACACTATAGAACAAAATAAATAGAATTTTCATGGCGATTGTTTTTCTCTAAAGCCCGCTTCACTGAACGCTAGCAACCACAACTGCTGTTCACACGCTTCAGAGACACTGCTCGACTCTGTGAAAAAAACATGGCATGAAAACTACTGTACATTTGGCCACATGGGAAAGCACTGTATAATCTTCATGACATTTGAAGGCTTATCTCCAAAAAGTGTAAAAAAAGGCATATCTCCAAATGCCTTTTAGTTCCTTGCTCCACAATGTGAGTGTGGCAGTGTGCGAACACTTCAGCACCATGCTGCACAATCACTCAGTGAGAACTGTCTGGCTCAAATTCCTCTCATGCCCTTCAGCTTTTTCTGCAGTCCAGTTTCAATACTTAATGAGACTGAATAAAGAAGAGGGTGGTTGGGCAGAGAGGGACAGTGGAAAAGCAGGGATACTAAATGAAACCTTCTGCTCAGTATTCACAAAAGAAGAGCAGGGTGAAATACCTAATTCAGACAATAGAAGCACTCTGGACAGGGGAGTTGATACCAGTCCTTTCACAGAAGAAAGGGTTCTGAAAGAACTCCTAAAACTGAAGGTGGATAAAGCAATGGGGGCTGATGGGATTCACCCCAGAATTCTAAAAGAACTAAGCAGAGAACTAGTAACACCACTGACTACCCTTTTTAACAAGTCATGGGACGATGATGTGGTACCCGAGGACTGGAGGAGGGTGGATGTGATTCCCCTTCACAAAAGTGGCTGCAAGACAGAGGCAGGAAACTACAGACCTGTCAGTTTGACCTCAGTGGTGGGGGAAATGATGGAATAACTTTGGAAGGAAAGAACTGTTGAGTACCTAGAGGAAAGTGGAGCACAGCACTCAAGGCAGTATGGATTCACAGTGGGAAGGTCATGTAAGAGGAATCTAATTTATTTCTTTAACTGGATAACCAAAGTAGTAGACTCAGGTCTTTTGCAGATGACACAAAGATCTGCAACAGGGGTTGATACACAAGGTGGGGTGGAATGGATGAGAAGGGACTTGGCAAGGTTGGAGGAATGGTCAAATGTATAGTGGCCTAGATTTAAAGCAAAGAAGTGCAAAATAATGCACCTGGGAAACAAAATTCCAGGGGAAGAACAGACAATGGGGGATGAGATACTAACAACAACAACACAAATGGAAAGGGACCTCCGGTAGTTATATCAGATAACCTAAAGGTGGGCAAGCAATGTGAGAAGGCAGAAAGGAGAGCTGGGGGATACTGAGATGCACACAGAGAGGCATCACCAGTAGAAAACAGGAAGTTGTTGTCCTTCTGTACAGGCAGTTGGTAAGACAACGTCTGGAGTACTGTGTGCAGTTCTAAAAACCCCATCTATGCAAAGACATAGACAGGGTGGAGGCTGTCCAGAAGATGGCAACCAAAATGGTACAGGGTCTGCACCAGAAGACATATGAAGAAAGACTAAAATAGCTTAATATGTACAGCCTGAAGGAAAGGAGGGAGAGGGGGGACATGAAAGAAACTTTCAAGTACCTCATGGGAATCAACATAGTCCAAGAGGGTAGCATCTTTCAGAAAAAGAGATGCGCAAGAACAAGGGGGCACAATTTTAAGATAAAGGAGGGATGACTCAGAGGTAAAATGAGGAAGTATTTCTTCATGGAGAGGGTTGTAGATGCATGGAACAGCCTTTCTGAGGAGGTCATGGAGTCAAAAACAGTGGGGGAGTTCAAAAATGTATGGGACAGACATAAGGCAATTCTATTGGAGGGTAGGAGGAAGTAGGCTGTTGGTTAACTAGAATCTGCAGTTTATCCATTAGGTTGAGAAACGGACAGACTAGGTGGGCCAAGCAGTCCTTATCTGCCATCAAATTTCAATGATACAACAAATAAGGGTACAGACAGTGTCTATTTCCCAGTGTCCTACAGATCCCAACTCCACTTTTACAGTCTAAGTACACACAAGAAAACACCTACAAGTCAATACAGAAAAAATTTACCAGCAGCACCACCCACTGGACAACATAGAAACTATGATTTTTTTTTTCTAAAGGTATACCTTAGGACAAAAGTAAATATATATATATATATATATATATATATATATATATATATATATATATATATATATTTATATTTATATATATATATATATGTATATATATGTATATGTGTGTGTGTGTATATCTTTATATATTTAAAACACATTTTTCCATTTTATTCTTCTTAAAAACAAAATGAGCCATTGCATAATTACAATAATGCACTCCAATGTGTGTGTCGTGCTGGGATAATGTCACTTCTTGGGTGTTGGACACACTCGGCCTGCAGCTTCATGCCCAACCACCCAAAGCAAGATGCTGTTCTAGCACGACACATGCCCTGTCATTCTTTACTGCTTAAATGAGACTGTTGATTAAAGGAGTAGTCCACCCAGAATTTGCAAAAAACATATGTTATGCAGAGTGTTTTGATATGTATGTTAAGTCCTAATATGCCATTCCCTCTGTCTGCTATTAGGAGTTTTTCCTAAATTAGCCTGCTAGCTGTATGGTAGTTTTACGACCCCTGGGGATCGCCATCACAAACAGGTTTATTGACTTTCTTTCTCCTATGATGCACCCTGTCTCATGTGACACTGATGTAGCCATGCCCATGGATTTAGCATGTGCACTGCTTTAAAATCAGTTTAAAATCAGTTCACAACAGCAGGTAACTGTTCTTATCCAGGGAGCACAAATGGCAACAACTGCAGTTTAGCAGATACCTGAGAACAAGCTAACTGGGGTTTCTGTAAGAAAACAATTGCTAAATAGCTCTAATTCATTATTTGTGTTTTCAGTGTGTGTCAGGTCTAGCTAGCAGTAGTAAGTGTTTTCATTTTAAAATGTTATTTTATCAAACTACACAACAATAAAAAGCACAGAAATTGCCCCAGATCATCAATGCTATAATTAGTAAAGACTGTAGCTGTTTTCTTACAGAACACCTGCTCAGCTCTCAAGTATTTGCTAAACCATACATGTAGGTACCATCATTCTACTAGAAGGAACAGAGAGTTAGAGATGATTTTGCTCTGTGACATAACTGTTATTTATTTATTTATTTATTTTTATTTTTTTGTTACAAATGTGAAGTGTCTTTTTAATAAAGTATCAAAATATGTATGTGTGAATTATTTAGTTTGGAGAATATTTGTTTTATTATTTGCAAAAGTGCAATATATTAAATTTGTAGTGCAGTGAACCGTTGTAAAATGGAATCAAATGTGTAGCTGGAATAGTCACTGTCATCCTGTTTCTTTCATGCCACACCACAAGCAGGAGAAAAGCTGATTTCAAATTATTTTGCAGTTTCTAGACTGCAGCTTCATACTATACACTTCATTTGTAAAAATAAATAAATAAATAAATATGACAATCTTGTCACAGAGCAAAATCAGCACTAACTGCTAATAGAATGCTAATACCTACATTTACAGTTTAGCAAATACTTGACATCTAACTGAATGGGGTTTCTGTAAGAAAACAGCTGGAGTCTTTATTAATTATAGGTAGCATTGATGATCTGGACAGTTTCTGTGCTGTTATGGTTGTGTATAGTTTGATAAAATTAAAAGTTTTAAAATTAAAACACTCCTGCTAGCTAGACCTGATGCACATATAAAACAAAAATAGTGAATTAGAGCTATTTAGTAGCTGTTGTCTTACAGAAACCCCAGTTAGCTTGCTCTCAGATATCTGTTAAACTGCAGTTGTTGCCATTTGTGCTCTCTGGATAAGAACTGTTACCTGCTGTTGTGAACTGATTGTAAACTGATTTTAAAGCAATGCACATGCTAAATCTAAGGGCATGGCTGCATCAGTGTCACATGAGACAGGGTGCATCATAGGAGAAAGAAAGTCAATAAACCTGTTTGTGATGGCGATCCCCAGGGGTTGTAAAACTACCATACAGCTAGCAGGCTAATTTAGGAAAAACACGTAATAGCAGACAGAGGGAAGGACACACTAGGACATAATATACATATCAAAACACTCTGCATAACATATGTGTTTTGCAAATTCGGGTGGACTAATCCTTTAATTAAATTTACCACCCATAATAACTAAAATTTTACAATAAATTGCATTAATCAGAATTAGCATACACTGAGTCAGAGTGTCAATAACACCACTAGATGGAACATAATTCACTTTTCCATTTACGTTAAGGATTACTTATGACTGCAATTTAAATACCTTATTAAAGATTTCAGTAGGTGAATTATATACAATAGGAAATTTCACTAGTGAATTATCCACTGGAGTACCAATTAATGTTAATTTGGTAATAGAGTCAGTAGTAATGAAATTATTTTTGAAGTACTTTAATATCAGCAATATTAATTGGTTTTATATAAGAAGCAAGCTCTTCCTTCTATTTCTTGGTTTTAGAAACAATTTCTCTTTTTATTACTAATACTTCATTGATGTTCCTTTCTTTTGTCCAATACATGGCAACCATCTTAGTTCCAGAAGTCAGAATACAAGGATATGAATAACATACTGTGTATTACATGCTCAATCACATACAAGTCAAAATATGTCCTCTTCTATTAATCCTCTACTGAGAGAATTTAGTCACAACAAAAACTATACAGTGTTTCTGGATATAACTTTGCCATCCCTTTGTTATTTCCACATTAGTAAGTTGTTCACAAATTCAGTCTTCATATCAACAGTTTCTAGTTGATTGTCAAGTTCCCACAAAAAAATCTAGACAGCCCTGTGGTCCAAACAGAAACTGTATATTAGTTTGCTAGATGCAGTAGGTAGAGATATCGTGAAATTAATACAATGCTAGCAATGTTGGTGAGAAATTACCGCTTCGCAAAGTACCCACCAACTTTCCCGCTGTTTTACTTTCTTATATACAGTAAAAGGTTAAGTAATTGTAAGCCCACCACCCTCTGTGCTGAGTCATTAAAACTGTACCCCAACAGTTTTTTTGAATACCTAAGCCCATCCTGCCACCCTCTGCATAGAAAATCTACCTTTCCCATTGCAGATGCCAGATCAGCTGTTTTCAAGTTTCAAAATATTTAAACCTGTCCACTATCTGCATATCAAATCCAAACTTTCCACTCTTCCCCAACCAAACTAACTTCTGTCATTCACTAAATTCTCCTCCCAACCCCCCACTGATCCACCTCCCTTCCCCAAGTACCTCAAAAATCTTTTAGCTACCTGTAAAAATAAAACCATCCTGCATTACATAGAGATGTCCTATCTATTTAAGAAGTGCAGTGGATTCCGCTTAAGTGCATTTTGCACTAGTGCATATTCTGTTTTAGTGCACAACTTTTATTTTCCCATCTTTATTCATATGTTTACTGTGCTATAAATTCACATAAGTACATTCTATATAAGTGCACTTTTCAGTTACATACTCCAACCGCCAGATCACTGACACATTTAATTAGATGTAATTAGTGTAGTGCCAGATTAGTGCACATTGTTTGCAATGGTTGTCTTGGTAGGGCTTAATGAGGTGTTGCGGGTGCATTTAATACCTCCCCTCAAGCCATTAATGATTCTTTCCATTCAGTCAGCAGCAGGCAGAAACTGTATGAAATGGCAAAAAGTAATGCTGACTGTAGCCGAGAAAATCCAAGTGCTCCAGCGCTTGGAGCAACAGAATGTAAAATGCGTAGATGTTGCAGCAGAATTTGGTGTAGACGTGTCCACCGTGACATGAATTGTATTAAACAAAGACCATCTGCTGTCTGATTAGGAGCATTGTGACAATCAGAGCCACAAACCCAAACAGGCAGGAAAAAGTGAGAAGGTGGAAGCTGCACTTTTAAGATGGTTCACTGCAACCTGAGGAATGGACACACATGTCAATGGCCCAATTTTGGTAAAAAGGGCTGAAGACCTAGCAGCAACCATGGGGCTAAAATTTGCTGCAACAAATGGCTTGTTGAGCTGCTGGGAAGAGCCTAAAGGCATAATTTTCAAGGTGTGTCATGGGGAGGAAAAGATGCTGACAGAAAATTGGCAGACAGCTGGCTAATTATTGTGCTCCAATTTGGAACTGCTTACAAAAAAAATGGCTTTGTTGATTGAGCTGCACAATTGGAGGAGGAGATTTTTGAGGATGAGCCTGTGCCAATGCTCCTTCCCATCATGGACCATGATGATTTTAACTCATACCTGGATATTGACGAGACCCTAGTAACAACTGGTATGGTCTTCGATACAGAAATTTGTGGGAGGTCACTGGATGACCCGAGAAGAAAAAGGAACACATTGCACCAGAAATCCAAACCAAGGAGTGAGAGGTACATATGGCAGAAGCTCTGCAATGCCTTGAAAGATCAAGCTTATTTGTGCACACTAGAGAGAAAAAAGATCTCACAAAGTTGTTCAAGTTCAAACCTTATGTGACAGGGTTGCAATACAGAGCACAAAACATAGTAAAATCACTTTATTTTTTGGAGCTGTAAATCTGGGGGAGGGATTGCAGCTGAGAACATTGCTGGGGACTCAGAGCTGTGAATTTTTAAATGATACACTGAGCTGTGATTTTTTTAGATGACACACTGAGCTGTGATTTGTTATTTATTTTTTTATTTGTACAAGTCAGATTTACAACCTTTGAGTCAGGGAATCATTTACAAAGGCACCTCATCGCAGGGAGGGCAAGACAATAGAACATTGTGCAGATACAACATTGGACAACATTACAGGTGCAGACATTGAACAGAGAATACACTTAGTTACATGTTGGTATAAAATACAGGTTTACAATTAAAGATGTACAATTGTTAAATGATACAGTGCAGTACTGCAGTACTGTTTAATGTTTGGACCAATAAATGTTATTTATACATTAACCACGGTCAACGTAACTTTATTAAGGCACAGAATGGCAGCTTTTGATAAGTGCATGTTCCATTTAAATGCACAATTTCGCCATGCAAAATGGGTGTGAATTAAAGTGGATTCCACTGTATAGCATGAATGACTAAATGCTTGGCATGTTCGTTAGAGAACCTGATCGGCTTGACACCCAGCCAATCAGGTTTTATTATAGGCAAAGACTTCATTCATTCATTCATTCATTCTTTCACTGATTCACTCATTGATACTTACCAAATGGAGGGATATCGCTCTGCTAGGCAAGACATTTCTCCTTTTTACAGGTAGCTTAAAGAGTTTTTGTTGGTACTTCGGGCAAGAAGGTAGTGGAGACAAGAGGGGATATGGTGGAGAATGAAATGAATGATGGGGGTTGGTCAAATGGGGGAAATGGGAGGAGTTGGGGTGTGTGATGTGCATCTGGGAGAAGGGTTATATTACTAAATTAGAGCAAACAGCTGATCTGGCAGCAAGGACTGTCCCCTGGAGGAAGGAGGATTCTATGTAGAGGGTGGCATGGTGGTAATATTTACAGGAAGCGGTTGGAGTTTAATTTTATGACTGGGCACAGTGGGTAGGGGTTTACAGTTATTTAAAAATGTTTTAAAAAAAGTTGTCCTTTATAAGCAAAGTACCACTTTGCTCAACAGAAACTAAGTGAACTAACACTTTGCCAGCAACTTCACTGGCATAGTGCCACTTTCAGTAGTCTCCACTGAGCGAAGTAGACACTACCACACTATGCAAAGAACTATGTGACATGTCTTTAAACACTTTACAAAGTCAGAAAACTTTGCAAAGTATTTTGGGAAGCAATGTTTCCTGACTTTGCAGCTCGCACACCTCTAGCAGTAAGACTCCATAACCAAAAATGATTATGAGTCCCTGAAAATTTCAGTGCAAAACAAAAAGTAGACAGAAAAGATAACAGCTAAGAAATCACATTCAAACTTTTTAAAACAGCTTTCATATCCAGGGTACAGCTATTTTGGCAACAAGTTAAACAATCTTTCGGCCCCATTCTTGGAGATATTAATCATTATACTTTGGACATCTGTATGGTTGGCAACCTTACAGCCATTAAATCCTTAACTCATAGAAGATACATGACATTAATTTCAGCCATTTTTTTGTTTCTTATAATGAGATACTGGCTCACAGGCTCTCTCCCGAGGATGAGAGAATGGCACCAAGAAATGTATATCGCATTAAACGTGAAAGAGCCATAGCCAAGCAATACCATACTCTGACAATATTCAAAGAAAGATGAGAACCATTTTTACAGTTTTTTGTCTGGGAGGTGAAAGGATTTTTTAGTTTCATGCTGTGATATAAATGGTCTTTCCCATTAATGCTTCCTATTAGTTAGCGGTATGACCTTATTTGACATTAGAACTAGAGAATCCATCACCAAATGTCCTGATTGAAGTTACATATGTATTTACAATGAAATGCCCATTATGTAATGGAGGGTTGGGGAAGGGTAGGGAGGGAGGCATGGTGGGTAAAGGGGTTTATTTGGAGGATACAAATGGTCACTCTGCTGGATATTCTAGAAAGTCAAGTAAATGGGGAAGGTGGTTGGGTTATTATTATTCGTCATGTTGACAGATTTATTGTGATCTGTTTTGGTTATGTATTGGTAAAAAAATATTTCAATAAAGTTTATTAAATTGCAAAAAAAACAGCTTTCATATACAGTAGCTATCTAACACTATATTATTTGTTAAAAGCAAGCACTATCCCTAAGAGAAAATCAATTTACAGCACATCAGTCAGACTTCGCTTAACCTATTTCCCTTTGCTTTGCAGTCTGCACTCAGCAACAGCAACTCAGTTAGAAAACCAATGATTCTTATATTGGAGACTGAAATGTCAAATACTGCATATAACAGCTTTTGCTAAAACAGTGGCGGTAACTCTGCTGAATGTTGATATGCAGCCAATGTAATATTATCAGCAAAATGAATGAATCTTTAACAAAATCTAAACAATAATCACTGGTTGCTAATCAAGGAAAATACTCTCACCTGTCTGATGCCCACAGAGCCTGTCATCTGTCTCCCAAAATGGCGACTGATGAAACTGAGTCTAGTGTTAGGTGGGGACAGTCATGTAACACACTGAGCACATGAACATCAATGGAATGTAAACTAAAATATCCCTGATAAAACCCATTAATTTATCAGCATATGTAATAAAATATAACCTTAATCAATGTAGACTAAAAAATAAAGACCATCTTACCCTAACATATTACAAAATAAAAATTAATAAAATAACAGAGAATCCCTCAGGGACACCAGATTTAATAAACACAAAAACTGACCTTAAAATGCATGTTTACAGCCACAATAACCACTTTCCTAACACAGCATGACAAATGCTAACTGCTGATGAAAATATCTCCTTACTGCCAGTGATGCAAATCCCTCACCAGGGACTTCCAGTTCACTGCCACCACTTAGGTTTTTTTACCAACAGGACCCGGAAGCCTGTTTCTGAAGTCCTCCTTTGTATAAGGTCAGAAAGGTCAACACAATAACTATGGGTAGAGTGCTCGCTCAAAGACGGACTGCAAACAGAGTCCAGCAGAAATAGAATTACCCTTTTAAATAGCACACATGCAGTCACTGATTCTATATAAATAGACTCTTTACTAGACTACTACAAGTATTTACAACAGGATGTATTTACAGGGAACAAAAAGAGGTGCACATATACTAAGAAGAAATAAAATCACATTAAACAGATAAGTATTGTATAACAGAAGTCTAAGCCATCCTCCCCTACAAATCCTTCACCTGCCCTAGCTAAAGAAGCACTTTCCCTCACTGTGCTATCTTACCTCATCTAGTCTTTTTTAATGCCAGGGGCCCTGGTCTTTAGGAGTTTCAGTCCAAAAACATGTGAGCTTGTTTTAAGCCCCTCAACATATTGCTTTGCTCTAATTGGGGAGGGTCCCACTCACTCTGAGTGACAGGTCCATGTTGCCCAGTTCTCTTTGAGAGTGAGTGTGCATGTGTGTCCCCACAATGCTTTTGCACTACCTTGCTACCATAATAATGTCCACCTGGATCCCTTTGTGTAACATGGGGACATCTCCAGGAAGGATACTGAAACTGAGTTTATTGCTTTATTGCCTCATCCCTGCCTTTCCTGTTAAGTTTCTCATGAGAACCATCAGTTCTCTACATAAGCTGTCATATACAACTTGAACTGTGATCTGGTAGCTATCTTGTGCCTGAAACAGATGCATATTTAGAAAAGAATAACAATCAAAAGAATATACAGTTCTGATCCCTTTTCCTGTCACACTGCCACATTCTATTTCTTTGGCCAATCAGTCATTGTTACCTTGGGCAAATCCAAATCTGTCTTCTTCCTTCTTTACAGTTACCCAAGCTTTCAAAAGAAGCAGCTTTTGCATTGGCACAGAGCACCACTACCAAGCTCCTAAACAGCCACAGGGCCACACTGGGCAGAGAAACAGCACCTCCAAATCACCCACCCCAACATTCCAGAGAACATAGAAACAAAGAAATTGTCAGCAGACAAGGAGTTCCTGGCCCACCGAGTTTGCTCAAGTGTTCTATCTCAATGTCATGCAAAACTCTTGGTGATCTGGGTAATCCCCCACTGCCCCCTTTCCAGAATTACCTGTATCTATCCCAAGCAATCTTAAAGCCTCTATGACCACCATCAATAACTGAGAAGGAAGATAACCTAAGCCAAACGGTTTAAATATTATCCTTTGCATGAATACGGACTTATATATCTGTCCAGAACTCCAATACGATCTAATTCTATCTACAGCACAATGTTTAATGTATTCAATAATGTAGGGATTAATTCCAATACTATAAAGGTGGTACACAACACTCACAGTGCTCTTGACTTTGAACACTCCAGTAATCCCTAACTTCATCGTGCTCTCATGCCTCTTGCATGTTTCCCAGTTTCTTGTTCTCTCCCAACAGCCATCTTCTTCTTGGTCATCCTGGCACTCCTCACTCTGCTCTGAATGACCTGTCAGAGGAGAGTTAAACAAGGGTGATATGCCTATACCCAGCAGGAGAAAACTTGCAAGTAGATAAATGCCTCAGTGACAAAGTGGTATTACTATACTTTTCCATGCACAGTCAGACATAAAAGCAAGCATTCCATGGCGTGATCACTGTGATGCAACAGTAGGCTCACTGATACCAGCCCAGCATGCAGCAGCCATCTCACCCCCCAACTGAATATAGAAACTTGTAATATTGTTAATGTTTACATGTCATATAAAAATATTTCTTTGTGTTTTACAATAGGCTGTTATTAGACATAAGACAGTGTCTCATCTCTCTCCTCAGATAATTCTAACATGTTTGTAGCATTAAAGAAGTTAAGATTGAAATTAATGGAAAGTATTTAAAAATAGTTTAGCTGTTACATAAAACTATTCATTCCTTCTTATGTAGAAATAGTTCCATTATCTACATTTCCTGTAATTACCTGAAAGGAAGGAACATTTCTGCTCACAACTAATATGTGTTCTTTTATTGTCATGGAGTAATGGTCTCTTTTAGCCCTCCCCCAACTGATTGCATCAGCTTGAGAAGAGCATGAAAACAAAAGCTTTAAAGTGTACTGTATCACAGAGAATACTGAACATCTGGGTATTTAGGGTGTTGAGGTCTGGGATGCCTGAATTACTCAAAGCTTACATTTTTCAGTGTAAATTCTCAAGCATATAAAAGTACCTCAAGGGTGAATATGAGTCATACAGTACATAAAGAATAAATAATGGGTAAGGGTGGTATACAAGGATGCATACCCATTGGAGGGACCTAATCAGGTTTATAAGGCCATGAATCAAAAGGGCAAATGGCTTTATTACCCTAATTAGCCCCCAAGGTGGGAATACTTCTGAGTGTCCCACCCTTACCCATTGTTTTATTATATATATATATATATATATATATATATATATATATATATATATATATATATATATAGATACACAATATGTACTGTGTATATATAAGGGATATACAATGGAAGCAAGTGTAATAAAGATTTATCTGCACAAGAGCAGTTTGACCTCAGGTAACCTCATGAGTGGCATAAGCTACAGTGAGGTGGCAGTAAGGTCAGACTGCTTGAGTGCAAATAAATCATTTATTACATGAGTTTTCAATTGCATATTCCATTTATGCAATTCTTTTGTTTTTGCTTTTGTAGGGATTTTTTAGCCAAAAGTGAATACAAATTGAATGTTCTGCCATTTTTTGCTGATTGCAGAAAATCTAAAAGAAATCTAGAAATGAAACACCTTTCATTTTGCAGATATTTTTATGCTGAACATTTGTGCTCAAAGTACCATGCTATCATTTTTTGTTTTTAAGTTATTTACATTTGTTTGATGAAGAAGTGCACAAAAATGGAATTTTCTCCTGTTATTCACTAATTATGAAAACACTAAAAAGTATCTATAAATGAAACACCACTTATTTTGTAGATATTTCTGTGCTGAATAAACTTTGTGCTCACAGTACCATACTATCATTTTTCATTTTAAAGTTAATTAAATTTTTGCTGACAAAATGAAAAAAAGTTCTGCTGTTTTTTTTCTAGTTATCAAAAATCTAAAAGGTATCAATAAATGAAACTCCTCTCATTTTGTAGATATTTCTGTGCAGAGCAACTTTCATGCTCACCATTCCATGCTATCATTTTTGTTTTAAAGTTATTCGCATTTGAATATGGGTATAATACTACCACTGAGGCCAAACATTCTAAATGACAAAAGCACTGTATTGATAAATGGCTGATGACATAAACACTGTATACATAAATGAAATGTATGTACACAGTTACTCACATAAATGGATTTATCACACTCTATTTATCTCCACCCCATTGCACACACACACATATATATATATATATATATATATATATATATATATATATATATATAATGTAGCACGGTAGTGCTACCATAGTTAGGGGTTGAGTAGCACTTTTAAGGTTATAGGGTAAAACTTTGCACCTTAATAACGTTGCTACCATTCAACAGATTTGCCTGAAATTTGGCAGACATGGGGGGCATCATAGATCTTGGGATCTGCCAACTTTCATACTGGTTGGATATATGGCTGTGGAGTTATTAAGCATGCATCTGCACAATTATGCTTTTTGCAAATTCTTTGTTTGTCCTTACAGGTCACACAGTTTTTGTGACCAGTCCAAAAACTTCAGAGAACATGCAGCAGGGGTCTCCGATGTGCCTTTTGAAGATTTTGTGAAAAATATTAAACTATTCAAAAACAAGTTCCCACTATAAGTCAATCGGAAAAGTTAACAAAAGTTTAACACTTTGCAAATGCACTTTTTGTGTCCAAATGGCCCTAGTAGTCACAAATTCGCCATTTTGTTTTCAGTTACTGATCAGAAAATGCTTATATTTAAAATTGGGACCCTCTAGGAACACAATTATTTTTTGTGTTCACCTAGTCGGACCCTCAGGATGCTATCCATGCCTTTATTTTGGGGTTAAACACCCCAGAAATATGTTTTCAAATTTCTGGAAAAGTAGTATCGCAAAGTAGTGTTGCATCTGCTACACTTTCACAAATGTTTGGACTTCACAAATTGAACACTACTTTCTATACTATGGCCAAAATAACAGGAAATCTTTGCCATCCTGCTGCAAAAGAACAGTTTGGTCTTTTGTGCTGAAATTTGGAGGAAGGCAGCCAACATCTCACAGATGTGCCTTTTGGTGGTTTAGTGAAAAAATTGTACAGATGCCAATTCACGGTACTCTAGATTTGACGTTTTTTCCCATAGACTAACAAGTGGCATCGCTGCTTTTTGGGGCTTGTATCTGAAAACGTGTGAGATACGGAATTTTTGTCATGACAATGCATACCCCTATGGGCTATGCATTCAGCAAAATCCTAGCCTGGAAACTCATGAATCATGTGAAATTTAAATTTTTCTTCTATGTCATATGGTTCCTGAGATATCAGCAATTTAGTATTCAACACCTCATTTCTGCTCTGAGGCCCATTATTATGCATGCATTCTTTCTACACTGTGTTTCTATGCAGCTGTTGGGCAAATACAGGGTGTGTGCTTCCATTACTGTTACAGTTACTGTTCCCACTTGTGTTTCCATACCCGTTTGATTCTCGTTCTCCTATGTACCCACTGTGTGTGTTACCCTTTGCTTTCGTTTATGTATGCACCTGCTTGATCATATTTCTGTTTACTTTCTTATGTTATTCTCTTAACATTACCATTTGTGTTTCCAATTGCCATACCATCACTGTGCTCATCAGTGCTTTACGATTTCTTAGGTGCTTGCGATTGCATTTGCATTTCTGTTTTCTTTGGAGTTATTGTTACTGTTACTGTTACCATTAGCATTTACAATTGTGGTACCATCACTGTGCGTGTTACGGTTTGCATTTCCATACGCGTTTGTGTTTGCATTTGCGTTTCTGTTTCCTTTGGCATTATTGCTGCTGTTACTGTTACCATTTTCATTTACAATTGCAGTACTGTGACTGTGCGTGTAATGGTTTGTGTTTCTGCACATGCTTGCATTCGCATTTCCATTTCTGTTTCCTTTGGCATTATTTTACTTGTTACCATTGCCATTTGCATTTCCAATTGCACTTACCATGACCGTGCATGTTACAGTTTGTGTTTCCATATGCCCTTACATTTGCCTTTCCATTTCTGTTCTTTGGTTATTTTTTGCTGTTACCACCTTTTGCATTGCAATTATGTACCGTGACCATGCACATTATGCTTTGCATTTCCATACACACTTGTGTTCACCTTTCCTGCTTTCTGTTCCTTTGACATTATTGTTGCTGTAACACTTAACATTTGCATTTACAATAACGGTACTCATGATGCACATTACCAGTTGCATTTACGTATGTGCTTGTGTCTCCGTTTGCATCATTGTTCTTTGCCATCACTTTGCACTTGTGTTTCTATTAACGTTTGCATTACCTTTTACGTTTGTGTCACCATGTGCATAACCATTATCGCCAGAATGCATTGCAGTTACTGCTATTGTCACTGAGACATCATGGTGATGGATCGCGGCCCAAAGGGTTCATTCCCACCACTAAATTCTATCACTATTTATAGTCCTCATTCTCAAAAAAGGGAAATTCATGCCAAAAATCCATTTAATGCATCAGTTAGGGTTGTTCCACAGCAACAAAAGCAAGGAAATTTGGTGTTAGGGTTGAAGCCCCCTTGCACCCCTAGCCTCCCTCCCAACTGGCATCAGGGTGCCTGTTGGGCTCATCGGTCCGGATCTCACCCCATTCTCCTATACCTCAGCTTGTTTACACCTGTGATGGGGTGAGAGTTAGAAACCAACAAACCAACTCACCCCAATGCCAGTTGGGGGTGGGCTGAGGTGCAAGGGGTTTCAACCTAACACCAAATTTCCTTGATTTTGTCGCTGTGGAACAACCCTAACTGATGCATTAAACAAAGTTTTTTCCATGAAAATATACATATATATATATATATTTATATAATATATATATAATAGTGGCATGGTTGCATCAATTATAGTTAGGGTTCAGCTGTCAGTTACATAGTAAAGTCAAAAGTCTGGACATTAATAACTTTGGACCCATTCAACAGATTTGCCTGAAATTTGGTACATGCGGTGGGGTATGGTATATCTCTTGATTTGCCAAATTGCATTTAGGTCATACTTACGGTCTTTGCATACAAAAGTGCTGAAAAATGCAAAATTTTCCATTTTTGGTGGCAGCTTTTGGGATTTTAGATGTGGCCCTGCTTGGCCACTGTGTAGTGTGCTGCTCTGTGAGATGGCTTGATTGAAAGAGCTTTGGTGGCCAAACATGCCACTTTTCATTTGGTCAAAAAATAGTATGGCATTCAAAAGTTATGCCACATTTAAATTTCCATTATAAGTCAATGGGAAAATTTATATAGTATGTATGTTTTGTGAACAAAGAATAGGGTTCTGGCCATCTGGTTCTACCTGGCAATCCAATAATTTGCAGCCTTGTGGTTCAAGAATCTTTGTCCCTGAGAATTTTCAAAATTCTTTGATTGTGAGGTCTGCCATTTTGTTTTTAGTTTTCCGATCAGAAAAACAGAAGTATCTCGGCTCAGGGGTCACTCCTGAAGTAAAACTTGGATGGGTTTTACTCAGGGGACTCCGATCTATCGAGCCATGCCTTTGGTTGCATCCAAATCAGTCACAAAATAGAGTTATGAACTTTTAAAATCTTAATTCATGGCTCACTAAAGATTTTTGATCACAAGCCTGCAAATTCTTGGATCGCGAGATTCTTTGATCACAATCTTGCATCACGACCTATTTTAACAAATATCTCAGCCTCGGAGTGGGCTAGGCACAGATGGAGGTGGGTTTTGATCAGGGACTTTATTCTATCGAGGCATGGCGTTGATTCAGCTCCAAATGGTCAAAAATTGTGTTCTCCATTTTTATTCTTTGGTCACGAGCGTGCAATTTCATTGATCGCGAGATGAAGTGGAGTACCTTAACAAAATGGAAAATGTTAGATCTCAATGAAAACTGATTGCCTGATGAATCACTACCAGCACATTACTACAGCTACCAGAAATAGTTTGAAACAAGACTTTTCCTCCTTACCTAAAGGCACCACATGAGGCAGCATAACTCCATGTCAAAGAATGGGTGCACTCATAATCATTTTATTTCAACCTAAATACATTTTCTACCTGGCTGAAAAAACTAAGTCATCCTTAAGTTATTAGTCTAATAGCATTTATTAAACTGTCTCTGAGGATGAAACAACACATTGAAACGTTGTGCAACTGCAATTACTGTGGTAAATGTGGTTCAAACTTTTTATTTTTTATCTCACCATGGAGGGCGTCTAACAGACAGATGTAAATGGTGATGTATTCAGGTTACCTAACTGGAGGACTGGGGCAGGAAGCAAGAATCTCTGGATGGTCCTGCAGCCTACTCAGTGCACCACGTCCTGACATGAGGGTGGGATGGAAGCCCACAGGACAGTCAGGATCAAAATTTGAGGTTTACTATTAGTAATGCTACTCACTTTAGAAGGACGGAGTATATTGGCCCTCAATTTTGTTTCTTTATCTGGCATAAAACTTACCCTGAAGTCGGTAGGGGAAAAAATGGGGGGGTAGAATAGGGACAAGGAAGGAACAGTTTATCAAGTGTGCTTACGGGGAAGGGTAATTTCCACTTCAGCCTCCTATATTTACTAAACCTTACTGGAAGGATTACAGGATTAAGGGTGGTTGGTTGGTGTAATATAATGGTTGTTGTTGCAGGGAGGGGGGAATTGTTTTGGGTTCACCTACTAGCAAATATGGAATGATTTACTGGTAAGTTTCCTTCCTGAGGAAGAGCTAAAAGATACAGGATTATTATTGGTTTTTGTCTGGTCATGAAGTAGCTAAAGTTTTGCTCTTGGAATGTTAAAGGCACCTCAATCCCTACCAAAGATGCCAAGATATTGCTGCACCTTAATAAGCTTAATATAGATGTAGCTCATTCAGGAGACGCATATACCCAACTCACAAATCAATAATTTAAAAGAACATGGTGGGACATGCACTTGGTACTGGGCTAGATACTCGTAGAAATGGAGTTGCAGTGCTAATTGCACGTCGTATACCCTTTCGACTGCTGCAGTCGATATGTGACCCCCAAGGCAGATACATACTATTGAGGGCCATATTAGGTCACACTGAAATGGTATTAGGGTCTGTCTATGGACCGGTTGGAGATGACCCTCAATTCTTTATAAGTCTTATGACTAATTTGGCACCATGGTCTAAGCTCCCCATTTTACTTGGTGGAGACTGGAACTTGGTTCTCGTAATATCTTAGATAGGTCTAAAATCAGGCATACCCTATACACCCCTGCACAATTGGCTCCTCAAAGATCTTATGAACACTCTGGGCCTTGTGGACCCATGGGAGGACTCTCTTTCCTTCTACCGAGATTATTCATTTCACTCCTTACCCCATAACACATTCTCAAGAATTGACTTCTTTCTCTGTTGGGGATTGAGCACCTTATGTAGGGTTCAAAGTTGTGTCTATCTTCCAAAGTGATCTCTGACCACTTATCCAACTCTTTTGCAATGGTCTACACCCACCTCTATTAACCAAGTCAAAGTCTGGAGATTTAACCCCAATTACTAAGGTCCTAGAACACAGTTAAACTTTTGCAAAGGTATATAATAAATTTCCAGGAAACTAATGCCTGGTCCATGCCAAACTAGATGTGCTATGGGGGCTCTGAAATGTCTACTAAGAGGAGAGATTATTCGTTGATTCTATTAGGAAAAAAGAAAATCTCATTAGAATCTTCTTCACTTTTACAACAAATCAGAGCTTTAGAACAGTCCCTTTTCTTCCCAATCATACCCATGGAACTCGAAACTAGAAAGCCTTCTATTCCAATATAATACCCTTCTTGGTGATAAGGTGGAATATCTCCATTTTAAAACAAAGCCACTTACTTTGATGAAGGGGACAAGGTGGGGAAAATACTGGCCCTAAGGCTTAGAGCACAAGTGACGGACAGGATGGTAGTAACTATTCAAGATCCAGTTGGCAAGTACCATACTACACCCAAGGAGATAGCCTCATGCTTTAAATCATATTATCAATCTTTATATTCCTGCCCTCCCCAACCTCCTAAAAATACCAAACTAGACCTTTTCCTACAAGACATAGATCTTCCACATTTATCCCAGCACCAAATAGCCTTTTACAAGCTCCCCAAATATAAATGAAATACATGAGGCTATTGAAGCTCTTCCATTGATAAGGCACCGGCCTAGATGGCTACACAACCAACTTTTATAAAGCATTTAGATCTCAACTGAGTACACTTTTGCTCGCACATACAATTACATATACAAACACGACTTTTCAGATCTCAGCCTCACTGAGGCTACTATCATGGTACTTTCTAAACCAGATAGGGATCCCACATTACTGTCGAACTATCACCCAATATCACTAATAAAATGTAGATATGAAGATTCTAGTTAAAACCCTGGCCAATAGATTGGCCAAGGTCTGCTCAGTACAAATCCTGAAATGTTGGTTTTTGTGGCCGGGCGCCTCTCATCAGATCATTTACTTAAAATCTCCCATCTTATTTCTGCATCAGGGACTCCTATATTCCAGCAGCCTTAGTTTCCCTTGACGCAGAAAAGCTTTTGACTGGTCTCATGGGAATACTTGTTCGAATTACTATCGAGATATAGAATCCCAAGCAGTTTATAAAGTGGATCAAAATTCTTTACTCCCATCCTTACACCCAGTCACTATTATTTGACATCATGTTTGATGGCGTTGGAGCTGAGCCAGCCAGAACGCTTGATTTTATTGTTTGTCGTTTCGCTTATATTTGGTTAATTTTAGAAGAATTTTTAGCCCTTTGAGTTCGTTTTGTATGTTTTTTTATGTGGACTATTTGATTATACCGCTGTGAGGTTTAAATAATTTTGTCCGTTTTCCGATCAGCGTTCGAGTGTTTTCTGGAGTGGCTTGGAGTGCTTTTCACTTATTAGAGCCTGTTTATCATTTTACTGCCCCTGGATTTGAGTCCTGGCCATACTTTTTGGAGTCCTGCATCTCTTTAAGTACCTAGTCTGGCATGCCTTCACTGCTGTCGCTTTTGATCCGTTGTTTTCCGTTCTTCACTCTCCTGGCTGTGCTGTGAGAGGCTGTGGAGTTGAGAATCGTTGGAAAGAGTTCAAGTGAGGATTGCAGGAACCTGTTGCAGGTTCCTGCCGGTGAGTGAGTGTATGACTCTGGATGGCTAGGTGGTACTTGAACCTGCGTGTGTGGGAAGTTTGGCACTGTGAATTAGGAATTATTGAGATACTGTGAAGAAGCTCTCTTTCGATTATTGATACACTCACTTGGTGTTGCCCCAGTGACTCTGTCTTGTTTTGACTTTAAGAGTTTATTACAGCGTGATTTACTGAAGGAGGATTTGTAGTTTTATTACTGAATATAAGGTTGTGCAGCTGGGGACTGGAAAAGTACTTTATTTATTGGTTGCCTTTGGAAGTATTGGGCTGCAGGATTCAAAGCCAAACTTGTGGTGTGGATTTTGGCTGTGAAATGTGTGAGAAGGAAGAAAGAGGAAGAAGACTTAAGAACCAGCCTAGCTGTTCCTAAGGTGGATGCGGGTGCTGGTGTTTGTACCTGAGGGGCTGGGAGCACCTGCCGGAGGGGTTGGTGTTTCGGGCCTGGGTGATGCTGAACACCTGGCAGAGGCTGGCTATGTCTAGCATCCCATGTAGGGAAGACAGCATGCATTTCCGCCCTCCTGTAGTTTCATTAGGTGAAGAGTGCTCTCCTGGCGGCTCCACGCCAGGCATATGAAGAAAGTGTATTGATCTGCAATATTATGAACTCTGTTATATGGGGCTTATGATTAGATTTTATTAAGTTTATGGACTTTTAGTCAGGGTTTTAAATTGTGTGATACTTTCAGATTTATGTTGTTTGTTTTATTTGTTCGTATGTGAATTTTATGTTTGTATGCAGTGAGTGTTAAGACTTTTGGGTAGGGAGAGTTTTATTTTATTTGTTTTGTCTTGCTTTTATTTTATTTTGTTTTGTTTGTTATTTTATCTACTTACTAATTATATGATCTTGTATGGGTTTTGGTTTGATTATATGATTTTTATTTTTATTTTAGGTTAATTATATTGTTAATTAAGATAGGTTGTTTAGTTGAAAGTTATTTGTATTTGCCATCAATAATGTGTTTGATGGGGCTTAAGACGGTCAGTGCGTACTCTCCCACTCTGTCCCGGGACCTCCGCTTCCTTTCTATTGTCCTCGGTTATCCGATGATGCCCTTTAACAACTGTCAGAGCAGGGATAATGAGAAGGCATTTAGGGAATGGATGGGCTGGGCAGTGGGAGAATGGAGAGGGGTGGGTGATAGGGAGAGTTAGGTCAAGGAGATGCCCTGGGGCAAATGGAGTCAGGAGAGGGGTCCTCCTTGCCTGATTCCATACCCAAGGGCTCCACAGACTGTGGGCAGGTACTGCGATCCCTCTCCGAACTCTCCGCCCCAACTCGAGCTGTAAGATCTAATGCCAGGGTCGATTAGGAACAAGACTGCTATTATTGCAGATCTTGTTGCAACATCTGACCTTATTATTATCGAGACCTGGCTGGATGAAAATGCAGGTCCTATCTTAGACTCTGCCGCCTCAGCTGGGTTCTCCGGTAATGCACCATTCGAGATTGATCATAGGGGCGGGGAGTGGCCATCTTTTAGATCAGAGCTGAATCTTGTGGAGGTGCTAGTGGTAACACCAGATCCTTTGAGTGTATCCTGGCAGGTGCAGAGCTCAGGATTCTTCTCATTTACCATCCACCCGGTGATGGTGGTGAATTCTGAAGGAGTTTAGGACTTCATCGTTGACATGGCACTGGAGTCGCTTAGATGAGCTAATTCTGGGTGACTTCAATGCCTGGGTCGACGATGAACTCGTGACTTTGGAAAGAACTCCTCCAACTTATGTCTATGTTGGGCCTGTCACAGGTAGTTACCTCTGCTACCTATAGGTGGACACTCATTGGACCTGGTGTTCCTACTGATTTGGATGTTTCACATTTGAGGTGGAACCAAATGCGTGACAGACCATCACACCATAAGATTCAGTTTTGGGGCACCCTCAATAGGTCTGTCCTTATGGAGATGGTCCAGTATCGCCTTTAAGGAGTAAACCCAGAGGGCCTATTGGGTACTGGACCTATCGGGTGTTTTGGATGAGAGCATGGGTCCAGGGGACCTGGTTATTGCCTATAATATGCGGTGACCAGGGCCCTGGATCGAATTGTTCTGAACTTGTGATTCGCTTAATTACTTCAGCGCCCCAAAGACTCCCTGGTTTGATGAGAGTCTTTGAAGGAGCTGAGGAGAGTGGGGCGGTATAATTGAGAGAGTATGGCGGAAATTTGCCTGATGCCGACAAACTTAGATTGATGGATCATTATGTTATTCTATCAATCGGCAATATCCCGTAAGAAGTCAGAATTCCTGTCCAGGGAGATTGCTGCTGCGAGAAACCGACCAGCTCATCTTTTCGGACTGTTGACAGATTGTGCAATCCACTTGCTCACAGTCTGGAAGAGATTTTTCACAAATAAAGTGTGATGAGCTTGCTCGATTTTCGCTGATAAGATTGCCGCATTAGGGCGGATCTCAGCCAAGCTCACTCTACAAAGGTTTGCAGTGATCAGCTAGGGAAGCAAACACCTGTGTCACCTGGTCTGACTTTGTAGGCTGGAATTATGGACATTATGAGGATTGTCCAGACTGTACGTCCAACCAGTTGTAGTTTGATCCGGGCCCTACACCACTTTTATTGGGTTGCGATATTATCTGGTCCGACCATTGCTGAAATCGCCTGAAATCCTTGGAGCAGGGATCTTTCCTGAACCCTTAAAGGAGGCGGTCGCTCGACCACTCCTAAAAACCTTCATTGAACTCGGACTGTCCAGATAACTACAGACCCATTCTAACCTGCCATTTTTGGGTAAGGTTATTGAAAAGGTGGTTGCACTGCAACTGACGCACTATCTTACAAATCATAATGTCTATTATGATACTCTTCAATCGGATTTAGGAAAAGACATAGTACTGAAACTGCTCTTTGTCCGATTCTAAATGATCTCTGATAGAGAGGATGGAAAGGCTCATACTATTCTAGTCCTTCTTGATCCTCTGCAGCTTTTGACACTGTGGACCATGATGTGCTTTTGAACGCCTATGCTTTATTGTGGACTGTCTGGTATGGTTCTACAATGGTTTCAATCTTTTTCACAGGGCGGAGACATAGGATTATCACTGAATTTATTCCTCTGATGCCCTCTCTCTTTGCCTTGGGTTCCGAGGGTTCCATTCTGTACCCATGTTGTTCGCTGTCTATATGCTGCCATTGGAGACATTATTAGCAATATGGCTTGGTTTTCACTGCTATGCAGATGTTACCCAGCCATATTTGTCCTTTAGTCCCGGCAAGAAGATGCAGTCTCTATACTTAACAACTGTCTATCCGAGATCAGTGATTGGATGAGTGCCAGCTGGCTAAGGTTAAACCCGGATAAGACTGAGGTGTTGTGGTGGACCCAGGTCGCCGTGAGGTGGATTGTAGGGCTGGTCTTCCTTCGGCATATGGATCGATGGTGCCCAGCTCTCGACCTCAGACCGGTGCGTAATCTACGTTATTATTGATTACAGTTTGACGCTGGAAATTCCAGGTGTCATCTGCATGTCAAATCCTCCTTTACCATCTGAGGAATATTGCTCGGGGAAACACCTTGTTCTCCGCTGACCTCCACATTAGTCCACATGCCTTTGTTACCGCTTTGATTACTGCAATGCCCTGTACCTAGGGCTGCCGGGGTTGATATCCGCCGTTGCAGCTGGTGCAGAATGCAGCAGCCAGGCTTTGCCAGGACATCTATGAGGAATCATATTATGCCCAGTGGCGCGAGCTGCACTGGCTGCCAGTTCAGTGTGCGGATCACCTTAGGTCGGTTTACTGACCTATAAAGCCCTACATGAACAGGGACCGCGATATCTTCAAGATCTGCTTGTTCTCTACTGTCCCTCTCGCTCACTCGTCTCAACGGTGGTGCTACGATAGAGGTTCCCAGGGTTCGTTTAAAACATCGGGGTACAAGCGCTTTATCATGCCCTACCCTGTGGAATTCCTCACCTCGTCGGATACTAAGTTGCCTGACCGCTGAAAGCTTTAAGTCAGAACTGAAAACCTATTTATTTCAAAAGGCGTATGGGGAGTAGTTTATTGCACTGTATTGTAATTATAATTTATTGTTGTTTGTTATGTTGTATGTATGTTTTTATATGTATTTAAACTGTTTTATTGTACAGCGCTTTGATTTCGAAAAGCGCTTAAAAATAAACTTTTACTTACTTACTTACTTACTATGCAATGGGGTCATGTCACCATCCTTCCCTCTTCAACAGGGCACAAGGCAAGGCTGCCCCCTATCCCCTTACCTATTTAATTTATTTTTAGAACCACTTATCAGGAAGATTAACCAATCTACATCAATATCCGTATTCTGATTCACCAATTTCAATACAAACTATCGTGTACGCTTGATGATATTATGCTTCACGTTATAAACCCATCCATGCTCTATACCAGCCACCTTCAACATTATCCAAGAATTTGGGAACTTCCATCTATAAATTAAACGAAGCTAAAACAGAAGTAATGCCACTAAATAATCGATTTCAAAAGCAGACATCGAACAACTTGGCTCACTTGGGTAAGAGATAAATAAATACCTGGGCATATTCCTGTCACAATCGAAAACAAAATGAAACAATATAATTTGGACCAATTACTTTACAAACATCAGGACAGACCTAAACCGCTGGGTATTGCTTCCTATCTCCCTCTGGGGACGATCAACATTATAAAATGAATGTTTTGCCCCGCTTGCTGTACGCCTTCAAAATGCTAAATCAATTCTTTCCCCAATCTTGGTTTCCACCATGCACAGCATTATCTCAAAATTCATTTGAAAAATAAGTCACCTCGAAGAGCAATTATTAAACTGCAGAGGTCCAAAGAACAAGGTGGACAACAAGTTCCAATATTTACCACTACTACCTGGCTATTAACTGTGCCATAGTTTCACGATGGCTAAACCCACAGAAGACCCCCATTGTGGTCAGCAAATAGAGCAGTCAATATGCAGCGCAGCAGGAATAGATATTAAGAGCCTTCCTTATCTTATTGCTAACAAAGTCCTCAAGCAGTGTAAATCCACGCCAATTATGGCCTCTATATGGATACATACGCAGATGAACAAAACCTTCGGTACTTTATTAATGAAGGACTATCCAACCCTCCTTAAAAATCCCAACTTCAAAATAGGGGTAAGTTATCACTACATCCATTTGGCTGTTGATTGTGGAGTTACGTGGCTGATTTAACTGAAAATCTGAAACTACTTGCTTTCTCAGCTATTAGGACAAAATACAAATTACCAGTTTCCTTCTGCTTTAAATACCTTCAAGTCTCCCATGCTCTAACACAGCATTTAGGTAGTGGTCTTTGGGACCGGTTCATGCTTGGTCCTATACTCAGCTCACTTCCTAAGAGACCATCGTCCCACTATGTTACCTTTTACTATAAGGAACTCCAAGTACGTAGTAGTGAACTAGAAGGTGCCCAACACTACACGTGGGACAGGTCCCTCCCTCCTCCTACCTCTCAGGTACCCCGTCAATGGTGACAAATCTGGAAAAGATTGTATAAGATGTCAGGTGGGACCGATATAGGCTGCTTCAATTTTATGTGCTGCATGACCTAGGATATACACCTGCAAACTCAATAAAATGGGGCACCACGCAACAGAATTGTGTACCAGATGGTTCATAGAGAGTACACCTTCATATTCTGGGAATGTGACAACGTTATCCTTTTTGGGCTGCCATTCGATCCAAACTGGACCCTATATTGGGGCTGCAGAATGCTTTCCAACCAGAAATCTGTATTTTGGGTGACTCAGAGAAACTCTAGTAGGTAACCAAAGGAAACATATGTCATTGATATCTCTCAGTGCTAAGAAATTATACTACGTCACTGGTTGGATCAGCAAATTCCTCATATGCAGAATGGCACAAAGAAATTCTATTTGCTCTGCAAGCAGAATATTTTATAGCCAATATATCCAAACATAGCAATATAAATACTAGAAAACATGGGCACTTCTATATTTCTATTATCCATTTAGGAGAGCCTCTAGTCTGGATCCGAACCTGATATAGTTCTGTGATGGTTAATGATCAAGCTCTTCTTATTTCTCCTTATTTGGTTGTTTGACTATTCCTTCCATTATCTCGGAAGGAAACTACTCCTAGTTATATACTGTAGTAAAGTGGGAGAGTTGAAGGGGAATATAAGGTTTTATTAGTCTTATCATTATACTGCATTATGTTTTAAGAGCTAGGTACTCCTGTTAGATAAATCTAATTTTATCTCAATCTAATCAGTTTTGTTTACGAGTCGGTAGACGCTATAATCCATAGCTTGTGCATTAATTGAGATCTACAATGTCTAGATATATATCACAAATTGTTTGTTTAATAGTCTGTACAAGATGATTTGCATATTATATGATAAATATATTGTAACTCTAATGCTACAATAAAGCATATTAAATTCAAAATAAAAAGAAAATAATAGGTGCATTCAGGGTTTATCTCCTTCTGCTACCATACCAGCCCAAAAAATCTCAGCCTATGCAGATGTTATATGCTTATTGGTGGCGGATATCCCTTCTGGACTGGAGGCGCTGCGGGTGGTTGCCGTTTCTCAGCTCTTAATGGCACCAGGCTGAATTATGAGAAATGTAGATGTTTGGAAGTTGGTGATACTTCACTACTTACTAATATCGTGGTATTTTAGTCTCCATTCCTTAATATTTTAGGATTCTCTTTGGGAAAGGGATCTAGCCTTTTAAACTGGGAGAAGTGTCTCATTATATGTGAAACACAAAGTACAACAATGGAAATCTTGGGAATTTTCAAAAAAGAAACGGGTGTTAATTATTAAGAAATTCTTATTACCTATCTTTTTACATGTGTGTTCTGTTTTTCCGGTACCCGTCTCTTTAGAAACCAGGTTATATAGTTGTTTTTTTCAAATGGTGTGGGGTAGCTGGTTAAACCCTATCAAATGGGCTTTCACTTATTTAAAAATTGGTCAAGGGGGCTTAGGGATGATAAATCCTATAGTTTTTTTCCATTCCTTTTTTATGATAGCCTCATTTCAAGATACAGTCTTGCCTCAGGACCACCCATGGTCAGCATGGACTCAGCTTTTATTTTTCCATTTTGTTACACTGAGGGTGGAGGCATCTTAAATGGAATATGACAAGTGCAGACTGCCTTATGGTATCCGTGAAAAGGAGACTTAGGGAATGGAAATTGGGGAAGGCAAAATTACATGGAGTTCTCAAAAGGACTTTTATATGGAAACTATGGGTAATGTTTTCTACGCTCAAGTAGATTTCCTGTGTCCCTACTAAACTCATACGGGCCTTACGCCTCTTAATGGATCACAGGTACCACCCTTATGTGGGGATATTCAATGGCTTTGCTGTCATGGGAAATTAGGAGTTCGGGTAACTTAAAACATAAACCTATTTCAGATAGATTATGTCTCAGAACGGTTGTTTTGAAACAGGTAGAAACATTAGAACATTTTTTCTTGTTATGTCCTTATGCTATTGCCTTTGGTCTGATATAGCTACAAGGTGGAGCTGGAGTATTATACTTATACATTTCCTATCAGAGTTTAATTTTGGGAGATTATTCAGGTTTTTAGGAGGTATCATCCTAGTACGCTTTTACTGTGATTTTTGCATGTGTTAAATACCATTTATGGCAAGCCAGATGCCAGTTCTCCTTACAATACACCATTATTCCTAACAGTATTATTCTTAGCCGTATTGAACTAGCTTTGTTAAACAAAAGAGTTTTGAACGCAGTTCTTTGGATAATCAAGTATTTCTTAGTTTTGGAAACATATTACTTGAATTACATAATTTGCAAATTTGATGTCTCAGGTTTTCCTTTTTTAGATTGCTACACTTAATTTTTTCTATTGTCGTATTTCTTTACAAGATGTATAATTTATCCTTCTTAGTTTTATTTTGTGTTAACCAAGTTTATTTTCTTTTGTTCATTTGCTGATGTTATTCTGATTTGTATTTTCTGATGTGTGGTTTATTTTCTAATAAAAATTCCTACTCTTTTCAAGAAGTGCCATGGGATCTTTAATCTCCACCTGAACTACCACCAATCCAGGCAGATGGGACCCTGTTTAACATCTCATCTGAAAGACGGCACCTCAGAAGTACAGCACCTCTCAAGTTGCACTACAGTGTCAGTACTGGATATTAACCCAAGTGCCAGATGTGGAACTGGAACCCACAGCCCTCTGATCTCCCGGCCTCAGAGGCAAGTGTGCTACCTACTGAGCCACTGACACTGCTAATTTGCCACCTGAAGGCCTCTTGCAGCAAGGAGGGACTGATGTGTACTGAGCATAGGTAGGGGGTGGAGGGATTTCAGCGTGTGGGAGGGTTTTGTGCATATGTTTTTTTTTCCAGGTTCTTTTGCTGCTGGTTAATTGGTTTGACCAGTTTCCTAATGATGGGTTAATTGTGTTATTAGTACTGTCCCATAGGTTTACATTAGTGTAGGTATACACTTCTTATTCATGTAGGTACATACTTATATTGTTGGATGAGTGTATGTATGTATGTACTTTTAATTAGTATAGATATATACTACTATTTAATGATTTGCTTTAGCTAAGGTATGCTGGGAAATAAACAGTGAGTACTTGTACAGGGAAAGTTTCTCATCCACTTAATGTATTATATAAATATAGTTAATAAGTAAATGCATTTGTTAGCTGTATTTGTCATTTGCACATGTATTTGTGCTCCAAGTTACAGTTGCATTAATATGAATATTATGCACCCAACCATGGCATGAGATTCCTTATGAGTTGGTTTAAACATATAGAGATAGGTGGAGATAATGAGAATAGTTAATAGACAGTGCTGTGCACATAAAGATTATGCCACCAGAATTACTTGAAAGTCAGAGTTTCTTATCCACAAAATTTAAGACTATACTTTGGGAACTATTGTGAATTCCAACCTAGAAGGATAGAATGAATGTATGAATTGTGGACTGATGTATTAAATCATGGAAACAAATTCCATGGAATTGATAATTGAACTGTGGAATGACTGCACGTGTTGCTGACCGATGTACACTATTAACTGTGGAATGGAAGTCCACAGAATTGACATTCAACAGTTCACGGTATCATTCTGCAATTCAGATAAAAAATTGATGGAATGGTGCAAAGAATTTACCAAACACATTCTGAGGATTCAGATTTTGTCAAAGTCTAAATTTTAGAAAAAGTTGTGAAATTTCTGTAAACTTGGTATTTGCAGCTTACACCCAGCACTACTAATAGATGTAAAGAAAATTGGCATTTCATGAGATAAAAAACATTTTTACTATTTGGTATTCCTGGCTAAATTTCCCGCATTCACTAAAAATACCACCAACAGCTTAATCTGGTTCAAGGTCAGTTGGCATTCATTTGTATCCCCCTCCCCTGGGTCATGCCTGAAAATAGGCAGAATTGGTCTAGTGCATTTACCCGTCAACAAAACTAAATAAAAATAAAATAAATAAAATTAAGCTTCCGAGGAATGACTTGTTGGTCCACAAGCTAAAGCTATTTGTTCTTTTGTAACATCCTTGTTGGTCCAATATAAGGTATCAAAGCATCTGTTATGGATTTGTTATTCATTTAAGAATTTTAACTAAAGCAGTATATTGAAAGCTGTGCAAATTAAAAGGAAAACAAATTAGTGTGTGTGTGTAATGTAAGTGTGTGTTGTTTGTGTGTGTGCATGTGTGTTTTATGTGTAAGTGGAGAAATATATTTGCACATGCATTATGCAATGATGTCAATCACAACCAGCATTCAAATATACTCCAGTGAGAGTAGCACAAAGCAAGCACAAACTCAAGTTCTTGCACAAAAGTACTATACTACTAGAAATGATAGAATTCCCACTGGAATAGATCTTTACACTGTGAAAATAACAGACAATGTGGAATTTCACAAATTAATGTGGAGTTCTGTAGAAAACAAGGAAATACAAGTTTCTGCAGTTGTGTCATAAGACATATTTGCAGCATCATAGCAAAAAACTAAAATGCAATGATTTACTTTTAATTAATGACACTTTTCTTTGCAAAATTCCAGAATTTCCCATGGCATTCCATCAGGTTTAGGTAAATTAGAATTGTCATTCTGCCAGTATTCTGTCTGCCAAATGCTGCTTTCTGTAATTTCTGCACAGCAGTATTCACAAAACACAAAACATACTGTACAAACATACACTGCCATCAGAAAAAAGACCTCGTGACTAAACTCACAATCTGCAAACCATCTTGTTCATCCCATAATAAGAGCAAGGTTGCACACTTAATAGTCATTTGAGCATTGCAAGCAGAGATGGGCTAAGTAGCCCCACTCTGTTCAAGCAGCTGATATGTGGAGTGAAGTCGAATTTGCAAAGTGTTCCGCAACATGAAGCGGAGTACTTCGCGTTATAATGGATAACGTGAAGTCCATTGAAAACAATGACTTTGCGTTACTCTGCCTTCCCAAACCACTATTCCACCAAATTCTTAAGGCAAAGTACATTGAAAATAATGCACCTCACCTCACTTTGCCTTGTTTTTATGCTCCAAAGGCGAATTTTGCAGTGATTCATCGGATTTCAGGTCACATTGGCTCCAGATTGTTCTGCACATCCTCAGTTTGGGGTAGTGTGTGTAGGAAGCTGTAGGAGACAATCTGCTCTGAGAGCTCTCTGTAATTCAAACTTTCTAAAATCTGTTAAAAAAGCCTTTTTGAGTAATTGTTTTTGCTGAAACTTTATTACGATTATAGGAAACCCTCCTGTGCTCATATCAGCGAGTGTTTATTGTTTGTGTGTGGATTTTGAATGTTAATGTACAACATTCAGTCAGTGTACTGAGAGACACTGGAAGTGTGCTTTAGGGGAAGGGGCGTATCTGTGGTGTAGGTAGATTAACTTGAAGAAAAAGACAGTGCTTTCTGTTTTGGTGATATTTTTCTTATATAACTGTGTTAATGTACACACAGTAATATTTTCAATAATTCTTGCCATTTTTTTGCTGATTGTTGTGGTGCAGCACTGCATAATTTTAGTTTGTTTAAAATTTGTGGTTATATTACTGAAGTTTTCAATTTGCTACTCATTACTTAGTGTGTGTGTGAGTATGCATGTGATGCATGTCATCAAATCAGACACCTTTTATTGTGCTACATAATTTCAGCAACATGAACTTGTTATCCACTGCAGCTGTGTAATTTTTGTACTTTTTTGGTATCTTTACTGGTACTAGTATTAGTGACTGTTACTACGGCAGTGCAGTACACTGCCCCCCCGCTGCCCACCCAACTGGCAAGGTATTCTTTTCCAGATTTGAATTTCTGATGGTGAGCACTGGTTAGGTGGTGTGCCTTTGCATCTGCACCAATTCAGTGCTCAGCGCATCTTAATCTGTCTGTACATTTGCATCTCTTTAGGCCCAATCTCCATCTCTAACTAAAGCCACAGTTTCTTTGGCTTCCCTTCAGAGTACTGGTCAGGTGTGGTGCATAATTCTTCATGAACATTGTACTCATTAATATGCGTTTTTAAGTCAGGATCGTCATCACGAGTCACTCGTGATACAAATCACGTTTGTCATCATCATGGTCACAAATGCAGTCACAAATCACGATTTATGATCATGTCACAAATCACAAAATTAATTTGTTTAATAGTTTTAATAGTTATTTGGATGTATTGTAAGCCTGTTTTGTAGTAAGTCTTCATGCTTCACCACCGCACCATTGTACTCATTAATAAGTGTTTTTAAGTTGGGGAGTTTTGTGCCACACCTCATCGGGGCCCGGAAGAGCAGCCATAGGCATTCGTGATTTCTTCATCATCACGGTCACAAATGCAGTCACAAATGATGATTTACGATCACGTCAAGAATCACAACATTATTTTTTTTTTTACTAGTTACTTGATGTATTGTAACCCTGTTTTTGTAGTATCTTCCAGGCTTCACTATCCCACCATTATACTCATTTATATGTGTTTGTAAGTCAGGGATTTGGACAGCATCTCAGTACATACACAGGCTGGAAAGAAGGCTGACTGCACACATGCAGTTTAGCACAGTATACTTGCACTGCTCAGAATACAAAGTGTCATGCATACGGAAGACAACAAAAAAGGGCATAATTACATACAAGGGTCGGGGATGGTGGAGGAATACATTTTATAACACAGCAAGGAAGGTGTAGGGGGGCACATGGTGTGAGGAAAAAAAAACTAAAATAGGATCCCATGGTGATCCAGCAGCAGTTCCAGCATGGACATAAGTTGCAACTGATGTCCCGCTATGCAATCCAGCTGCTGCTCCATAGCAATCACCCTCTCATTGTTCTCCTCAACAGCACTCCAGAGACTGCTAAGTCAGCCTGTGTTCGATGTAGTCTTGGGTCTACATATGTTCTACAGGCTGACCTGCTGGTGGTGGTGGTGGGGGTGCTGGTGGAGCAGCAGGTGCTGCTGTGGTCCTCCTCTTCTTAGGGATGCCGCCATGCACAGCTGCACCCTCCCACAGAATGGCCAGCAGGTGCAGGCATGATCTGTTCTGTGGCAGCCTGCCACTCCAACTGGTGGTGATTGAGCATATGGGTGTGCTGGCCCCCAGTCCCCAGGTGAGTTCCCCGGGGGCCACAGTGCACCTCCACTCACATAGGCAGCACTTGACCACACTGCTGTCCCCCCCAACACAGTCAAAAAACTGCCAAACAACAGAGGGGGAGGACCAGGCACAGGGAGGAGGGCCAGATGAACTGGCAGCCGGATGGTCATGGTGCTGAATAGGGATGGGATCCACACCTGGGCCCGGGGAACAGGTACATCCTGCTCCAGAGGACCTGGTGCTGGACTTGGTGGTTGTAGTTGATCCAACTGCCTCAGAGTCAGGACAGGAGGCAGTGCTGGTCCTGCTTCTGAGGGGGAACATTCACAAGTTTTGAGTGGCTCAAAAGGAATGGGAGCCCATGACCCCACACATGTGCACGGTATGTGCATACTACCACGCCTCCCAGAGCTTCCCCACCCTAGACATTCCCTCACCCTGGTCCATCTCTCCCATTGAGCTCCCTCAGTCTGAGCAATCACTGCTCACACTGTCACACAACACACACACACACAGTCACACAGACACAGACAAACAACTAACTACTTATAAAGGTAAGAAAAATAAATTTACAGAAAGAATAATTTAAGTAAAAAGAGTACAGAAAAGCTAAAATATGTAGCTTTTAAAAAGCTGTTGGGTCTAAATCAAAGTTTAAATCTCTTCTTCGCTCTGATCTCAAATAATCAGCAGTCACAAACACACTCCTCTCTCTACTTCTGCTCAGGAGAAAGTAAAAGTGTCTGCTTGTATGATCACTTCCTTCCTGCCTAGCTAAAGAGTATGTGAGTACTGTAGCCATGTGGTGTGGGAGGGCTGCGAAATCTGAAACACCAAGTGGATCACTTAGAATCATAATGAGGAACGCGAAGTCCAATAAAAACAATGACTTTGTCTTACTTTGCATTGCTATTCCGCTAACGCAAGTGGTAATGACAATGGGGAGTACTTTGCATGGCATACTCCACGAGAGGAGTGGTAACGCTGGTGCCCACTTGCTCACTTTGCCGGTGGAATTTAAATTTCTGCATCTTTATTTAAGCACAAACACTGTTTGGGAGGCAAGCCACTTTGTACTGGAGCATACAAGGCTATATTGGAAATAAATGTAAATTAATCTACTCTTCATTCATAGAAAGATAGACATAGAAACAGAATTTGCCAGCAGATAAGGACTGCTTGCACACCTAGTCTGTCCATTAGTTCTAGGAACAAACTTCAACCTAACATCAAAATAACTAACTGTACTTTTGCATCTATTTATAATGAGACACTCCCCTTTACAGTGGAGGCTTGAACACCAACAGTAATATGGTTACACTTTATTTTATGTGCCAGTTAACTACACTGTATTTAAAGTGTAACTATGATGTAACTGCATTGCAATGTAGTTGCATGCAACACACATGTAACCACCATGCAATTACCCTTTTGCATGTAATTAATGATTAGTTACATTGAAACAGACAAATAAAGTGTAACCAGTAATACAACAAAACTCATGGATCCATGCTGTACTATATACTGTATGTTACTGCATGTTAGTCATGTGCTTCATGGACTGTATTTGTGCAAACATGCAAACTTGACAGTGCCTCCCAAACCGCTGCTTCTAATAGTGTCCTTGTCTAACACACTTCCAACTTATCCAGTTTGTGAGGCAACAACTCAAGTTGTGATATGCAAAACATTGCAATATGCTGCCAACAAGGGCTTTAATCATAGGAAACTCAGTAGCCAAACATTGTCCCCTGAATCCCTCTAGAAATGATGGATGCCACACCATTTAAACTTGTTGGTTGCTCGTCGGTGAATTTATTCATGACACAAAAGACTATATTTACAACCATATACTTTGAATTCACAATTAAATTGACATCAAATTTCTTTCAAATTTTCCTGGTTCCGCCTCAGTACTCTTCTGGTCATTTCTTCCATTTTGCTTTCAGGGCCTGGACACTATGAATCCGGCCCCCTCTTCCACACCAGAACCAGATCGGTTCCACTTACCTGGGCTTTCACCCTCCAGACCCGGACACGTCTGAATCCGATGCCTGGACCTATCCCCCTCCCAGCTTTACCACCACATCTGAGTTCTTTGTCCCCAGCCCATGTATCCTACCCCTTCCCCCCTTTCTTCACCCCCGCTTCCCCTTTCTCTTTCTTCCCCCAATGGGCATACATGCCTCTCCCTGCCAGGGGACTCTTTCCTAGCCCGCTGGCCCGATGCTGCCTCCCTGAAGCAACAGACACAGCTGGCCCAATGCCCAGGGCCCCTAGGGCACTCAACCTGCCCTCCATTTCTGTCCTTTGTGCCATAACAGCCTCCCAGCACCTTCCTCAATAAGGGTGGGAAAAATTCCCAGCAAAAGAGGTCATCCTGCCTGAGCTCTGGGCTAATATAACCCTAATAGGCCCCTGGTCAGGACCCCCTTTGGACTCCACCCCCCCAGCCAATCCCACGGGCTCTGGCTTGCCCATGCCATTTAACCCTTTTTCTGCCTGGTAATGTCACTAGCCCCTCCCCTCTATTCCTCTGTCCTCTACCCCACCCCTCCCCTCTTATGCACATCTTCCTGGTAGGGGATCACTGGACAACCTGGCTAGCCTTTTAGTGGCAAGCCCCATTGTTCAAAACTTTCATTTTCTGATTTACACTTGGTGCCACATACATGGAAGGCAGGCTGAAAGAACCTCCCTGATCCACACTTTCAGTAACCAAGTCTAGCTGGGCCTCCCCCTCAGTGCTGATACCTCTGATATGGCCAGCCTGTCTTCCCTACTTGTCTGCCTTAGCCAGGTCTCCATGGATTCAAAGTGCTGATCGAGACTGATCCAGTGAAGGCAATTTCATTAATAGAGGAAACTGAGATTAAGTGCATTAGAGCATGGATTATACTGCAACATCACTCCTGGTGGGCAGATGTCTGAGCAGCATACACCCATGTGCCTCCCAATGCATGCCTCAACATTTGTTAGGGTGGCAGGTAAGCAACAGGTCAACAATGTGCCTGCAGATGGGAGAACATCCAATCAAGCACACATGTGTCCCTACCAGCCTCTGCTCCTGACTCTTCAGGCTTGGTGTGAGTGCTAGTGTGCCAGAGTGCCCCCTCCACCACCACTTTGTGCTACAGAGTTGGCTACATAGTCAAAATGTATGTTTTGTTTTATGAGTGTTTTTGACCCTAAATAAATAAGTTCTAGTCAGAGCCAATCTGGCTGTGCCAAGCTCATACCTGTCCAGGTGACAGAGTGGCAGCAGTATAACACGGAGAGCACTGTAGCACTGGTCACGGAGGCGGTGTGGTGGTGATGGTTGCCATTCAAAGAGATGGCAGCAAACACTGTGCATGCATGATTCTTGCACATGCTCAGTGAAAGTGGAAGTGCATCTACAAAGTAGTGGGCAGTGGGGAGGGGGACAGCGTACTGCAGAGGGGAGTTCCATTGCAGAGTATAGCTGTTATTCAGTAAGTGCTGTCATGATATTGCCACAGCACTGTAGGAGAACACATGGTCACGTTCTGGAACCAACCACTTGTTCTCCTACAGTGATGTCATAATGTCTGCAGAGCTCCTCCCACACAGCTGTAATAATAGCTTGAGTTCAAAATTATATAAATAATTTTGTCTGGCCCAGCCCAGAGGCACCGCTTAGTGTGCTACACTCCAGGGTAGATGGCTGGGGTTGAACTCATGGACCCGACACACAACCTTGGACCAGAGATATCTAGGCGGGGCTACAAAGAGTAGACAGTGATGTCACACTCTGCAGAGGGTGATGACTCTATGCAGCTTTAGCACCTCCTGTGTGGGTCAAGAGGACCTTGAATAACTTTAGCCACTCTGCAGTTATAGAATTTTGTGGACTTGCAGAACTTGTCATGCAAATTCTGGATCTGCAAAAATTTTCTGCAAGCTGTGTGTGGCAACAGAATTTTTTTCTTTTAGAAACATGAAACATAGACGATGTCAGTAATTTTGGCAGAAAAAGACCATAGATTTATCTGGACTACCCTATTATGCCCTGTGCTGCCCCATGATGCAATGTCTAGATAGGGTTTATGCCCTCACTTTCTCCCCCCTACCCTCTACCTTACTGCTACCTCTCAGTGTAACCATTAATCTCTTAATTCTGTCCCAGTAAGACCTGAAACCATTGATGATATTTGCACTCATCACATCAACGAGTAGGCTATTTCATAGGACAACTACCTTTTCTGTGAAGTAAAACTTTGTCATGTCCCCCCTTGAATCTCCCCCCAAAAACTACCACTCATTCCTGTGTTTGTGACCTGTCACTCATGCTGAAATGCTCCTCACTGTTTAACTTTTTTTATTCCTTTCAGGAACATGAAGGTCTCCGCCATGTCTCTGCTCCTGCTCTCTCTCTCTCTCTCTCTCTCTCGGCCTCCAGTAAGTAAATTTTCTGTGCTGTAAGCTGTTCCTTGTAGGATATGCTCTGTTGGCCTTGAATCATTTTTGTTACCCTATGCTACACTTTCTCCACCCTGTCTTTGTCTTTCTGGATGTTGGGACTCCAGAACCGTGCACAGTATTCAACATAGGACTTCAACAGTGTTCTGGAGAGAGGAAGTTTTACCTCTTTCCTGTTTTAGCAAGTTGTATGCTTGGCATTTTTTTCTAATCACATTTACTACTTGCAGAAATAATATGAACATTACAAATTATTCTTTCTGCATTTTGAGAAACTTGCAAAAAACATCTGTAAGTTCACCCAGCTGTATCTACAACACATCTACACCTAGTGGTAAAGAACTTTTCCAATTGCAGCCTGTCACAGCAGGTTCAGTAATCATAGAGGGGTACAGCACCAATGGTTGCACAATTGATGCCCATCTGGTATGTTACAGTATGTTTGGGTTAGCTGGATGAGACAGACAAATATCCATGGTGAGGGTAGGCAACCCAACAATGGTCCCAAACATACGAGTATCTAGCATGTTGATTATAGGATCTTTTACTGGCTGGATGAAGTAGACATACAGGCACAGTTGCCTACAGTATAGGTTACCTGCCAGTAGTCTCACTCATTGTGCTCCTCTGCCATATTTTATCTCAATTCTATTGTAGCTTCCTTGTAATGTACTGGTGAGGACATCCTTAGATCACCATGCACTGCCACCTTCCATTATACTGAGACTCTTCCTACCTGGTCCTCCTGGGACTCCTAGGACACCCACAACACACTATTGTGTTGTCTCCTCAACTTGTCCCTTAGTGCAGGGTCAACTTATATTTTCTTGGCAGCTTCATCCCATTGTATACAGCTGCCCACAGTGGAAGAGAATCCCAGGAACCAACTTAGGAGCCAGGAGAATACAGCTCCACAGTAGATCTGAGGAGCAGGTGAGGCTTCATCTGCCTCATCAGCAGCCTGAATTTTTTCCTTCTGTAATTTTCTCCCCAGGACATCACCATGTGGGACACACATGCCTTTTTCTTGTGCATCTGCACTGTGCTGCTGGCATCAGCCACATTTCAGCCCCAAGTCTGCAGTGTCTCCGACCATGCTATCATCCTGCCTCTTCTTGGTGGCAGTTACACAATAACATACACAACCCTCCCTTTCTCCCTGAAGAAGGAGAGCAGTCTGTGGGATCCTACTCCTTACCCAGGTCAGCCCTCAGTGATCTGTGCTCATTCCAAAATGCAAGTCACCTGCACAGTGAGCAGTATCACTACCACTGTCCTACTAGGCTGGTCCCTACCTGGTATATTGCAGCACACTGGAGTTGCAGACAGGAAGAGCAGCATACAGTAGCAGTGGCTCATTAAGGAGGCTACCCAGCCAGGGTTCTACAGATGATGCCCATCTGACATCTTGCAATGCTGCTTCCTTCTGACAGGATGATGTAGACAGAGTAGCAGCTGGCCACAGGGCCAGCCACCAGTTGTTCCAACATATATACACATCTGCCATCTTAGAGGACTGATGCATTTTGCTAGTTTGATGAAATCATGAGTAAGCAGGCAGGCAGGTGTGGACAAATGGGTCTGTGACAGTGACCAGCAGGATTAAGGAAGGAGATAGTGTGCATAGAAGTTCAAGAGGGTAAATCAGTGGTGGTGACTTATCATACCCCGGAAACTACGATCCCATCTTCTCCTCCCCTCACTCGCAAAGATCCGCAGTTTTCTACTCTACTCTGGATTGTTGGATTTCCACACCTCAGCTAAGTTGCTCTCCCCATACTGATCAGGGTTTAAAAAACATCACTCCACAGTTTCTTCCCCACTGTGTTTCATCAACACCATCCACTCTGCCATGGACAAAGGCCAAATCACTGTCACAATTTTCATCAACCTTGCCAAGGCCTTTGATTCCATCTTACATACACTACTACTAAACAAACTCCACTCTGCTGGTCTGGCATCTCCCTCCACACTTTGGTTTCACTTCTATCTTATTGGAAAACAGCAATCAGTACGATTGGATGGCTCTTCCTCTCCCAACTCCCCACTTTGGCTGGTGTTCCCAAGGGGTCTATTCTTGGCCCTTTGCTGTTCTCAATACTTATAAACGATCTCCCTTCCACCTGTTCCAATTCCTACATACCTATGTACATAGACAACATTGTCATTTGTGCATCCGGGCCCTCTACAAAGGACATCTTCTCCAACAGGACTTCAACAATGTATTGGCTTGGTTTCAAGAAAATGACCTAAAAGTTAACAAACAAAAAAAAAACAGTCTCAATGACTTTTGGCTCTTTTCAAAGGCTTTCTAAGCTCCTGATCCCACCAGTATTTCTTACCTAGGAAAATTCTACCCTAGACACTGTGAATGTCTTCAAATACCTGAGGGTATGGCTTGATAACCACTTCAGTTTCTCTGCACACATTGATGCACAAATCTTCCAAGGTCTGCCCTCAAATGGATTTCTTTATCAAAATAAAGACTCCCTCTCACTCCCCATATGGTGCAAGCTTGTCACTAAAATGATCCTCCCATCCCTAGACTATGCTGACATCATCTACAGCACAGCCCCTGCTGCATCCCTCTCTAATTTGGACACCATGCTGACCTCCTTCTGTAGATTTGCCACTGCCTCTCCTCCCAGTACATACCACTGATCCCTTTACTGTTCCCTTTCCATCACACCCATCTCACATAGGAGGCATATCCACTCCCTAGCCTTCATTGGCAAGTTTTGGTTTGGGCTTCTGCCTCCTTACCTTTCCTCCTACTTTACCCCACATTCCCCTATGTACTTCCTTCATTCCTGTGATCCCCAGTCTTTCAAAATCCCTCATACACATTCACCTGCCAGTCAGAATGCATTCTACTGCCTACCTGGTCTATGGAATAAACTTACCCCTGGGATTTGTAAGTCTACCACCTACCTCATCTTTAAAAAATGAGTTCCCATTCTTCCAGTTCAACCCTGTTCCTGTCCCTCCACCAACTCTGTGCTGTCGCTCCCCTCCCCATCAACTCCACCTCCTACAAAGCATTCACATAAGCAACTTTGCCACCTCAAAAAGATCTCCATCCTTTATGTCATTCCTCTAGGTAGATGCAAATTAATATGAGAATCTGTTTTGCACAATATGATTAGTTTCATCTGCACTTTTTGATGTCTGTAGTTTTAATCCCCTTTCATTTATTGCCATGTAATCTAAGCATGGATTTTATGTAATTTTCTTACTTGTATCTGTACCAAACAATCTTGAATATGTGTTTAATTGTATCTGTACACTAAGGCCCAGATATTCAAAAGGGTTGCATATGGCACAACAGTGTTGCACCATGCGCAACCCACTGATGCGCCTTGACATGATATTCAAAGGAAAAGTCTGTGACATAAATCCCAATGCACCGGAACACATCAGTAATGTATGCAGGCGAGGGTAGGGGGCTTGCCCATGCATACCCTGCACAGCCCGATATTCAGCCCGGATGTGCAGATCTATGCATCGCAACCCTACCTGAGCCAGCACAAAGTTGATCCAAAAAAGAAACAACTGATGGCCACCCACAGGTGAGATGCCACATTGCAGAGTGCAACATGGCAGCTGCCACATGTGGGTATCCTTATCAACTGCACCTGGCGGTGCCCTCCATGCCCGATCCGTGCATTTGAAAAAAAAGATTAATGTCAATATCCCTGGTGGTTCAGTGGACCGCTGTCCGCCCGATCGTGGGCATTTGTACTGAAAACATAAATAATACCAATATCCCTGGTGCTCCAGTGGACGCTGCCTGCCCGATCATGGGCATTTGTAATAAAACAGAAATTCCATCCAATATCCCTGGTGGTCCAGTGAACCACTATCTGCCTGATCACGGGCATTTGTAAAAAGAGACATAAATGTCCAATATCCCTGGTGGTCCAGTGGACTGCTGTCCACCCGATTGCGGGCATTTGTACTGAAAACATAAATAATACCAATATCCCTGGTGGTCCAGTGGACTGCTGTCTGCCGATCGTGGGCATTTGTAATAAAACAAAATTTCATCAAATCCCTGGTGGTCTAGTGGTACCCCCCACCCACCCACTGAGCCCCCACCCCGCCCCCCGGTCAGCTCCTTGGTCCACAGCGTGAGCCAATGGGCATGCAGCCCATACCATACTACACATTCCAGATATGGCAAGGCAAGGCAAGGCAAATTTATTTAAAGACGCCTAATCCGGAGGCTCTGGGCACCATACAAGCATTTAAACAAACATATTTTAAAAGAAAATATAAATTCACATATAAATACAAATCAATACAAAATTTTTAAACCTAAAATTAATACATCTCTAAACATTAAATGCCTTAGAATAGAAGAAAGTCTTTAGCTGGACCTTAAAAACATCCACCGATGAAGCCTCTGACCATAGTCGGTAAAGAATTCCACAGAACTGGGGCTGCGCACTGAAAGCTCTATCACCAGCTGTTTCCAGCCTAGTTCTGGGAATGGTCAATAGGCATCATTCGATGAACGAAGAAGACGCAAGAGAGAGGACAGGTGACAGAAGGTCTAATAGGTAGCCAGGGCCCTGTCTGTAGGGGCCTTATAGGTGAGAAGACCCACCTTAAAGAGGACTCTCCACCTGACCGGCAGCCAGTGCAATTCACGAGAACTGGTGTAATGTGACAGAACTTTTTCTGCCCTGTCAACAATCGGGCAGCTGCATTTTGCACCAGCTGTAATCTTCGTAGAGATCATCCCGTGACCCCGAGATAGAGCGCATTACAGTAATCAAGCCTAGATGTGACTAAGGCATGTATCAAAGTAGGGAGGTCCAGAGACTGAACAAGGGGTTTAATTCTGGCAATGTTTCTGAGATGGTAAAAACAGGTACGAACCACAGAGGATATTTGGTCCTCCATGGTTAAATCTCTGTCCAGAAACACCAAGATTGCGACCGAAAGGAGGCCTTCAATGGCACAGACCTAGGACAATCCCAGTTTCTGTGTCAGAGGCCATCCTATCACGAACTCTGTTCGACTCCACTACTAATACCTCCGTCTTATCAGGGTTCAGCCGCAACCAGCTAGAGGCCATCCAGTCGTTGATCTCAGCCAGACAGATGTTAAGTACGTCCACTGAATTGGATGTTCCTGGGGCAAAGGAAAATATAAGCTGAGTATAATGCGGCATAGCAATGAAAACTCAAGCCATACTTCTAATGATCCCACCAGAGGCAGTATATACACTGCGAACAACATTGAGCCAAACTGATCCCTGAGGAACTCCACAGAAAAGCAAACTGGGTATAGATGAGAAATTTCCCATCATAACCGCTGCCTCCTGTTAGTTAGAAAGGACTCAAACCATTTGATACATTACCGTGAGTCCACATAGATCCCAAGGTGAGCAAGCAGCACACAATGGTCCACAGTGTCAAAAGCTTGATGAGAGATCAAGGAGAACAAGAATTGTCTTGTCTCCTCGATCTCTAACCCTGAGTAGGTCATTCTGCACCCGAACAAGTGCAGTTTCAGTACTATGTTTGGCACGAAAAGCCGACTGGAAAGGTTCATACAACTCATGAGAACTGAGTGTTCTTCCAATTGAAGCGCTACCACTTTCTCAATAACCTTCCTAAAATGGAAGGTTAGAGATTGATGGTAATTTGCCATGATCTCCGGGTCCAAAGATGGCTTCTTTAGGAGGTCTTACCAGAGCCCCTTCAAGGCATCCGGAAGACACCCTCAGACAAGGAAACACCGTATAATCAAGGCAAACACTGGTTAACAGAGCCAACGATCTCATTAAGAAACGCGTTGGCACTGGGTCCAGTTCACAAAAGGTGTGCCTCACATTGGTTACCACCTCAATAACCTCACTATCCTCCACTGGTCTAAAATCTCCACAACCAGACGGAGTGCACTCAGAGCACATCAGACGATCACTGCCAGCTATAACATTTCTGGCTGAAGGAACCACCCGCCGGATCGCAGACACCCTATCCGAAAAGAACCGAGCGAAATCCTCACAATCCATATTGGAAAAAACCCTTCCGGGCTGCAGACAGACAGGATGTAAAAGTCTGTCGACAGTCCGGAAGAGTGAGGCCGGTCGGTTCCTTCCGGCAGCAATCTCCCTAGACAAAAACACTGTCTTCTTACGGTTAATTGCCTCCTGATAGCCAACATAATGGGCACGCAGGGCCAGTTTGTCTGCATCCAGATGGGATCTCCTCCAGCAACGCTCCAATCTCCGACCCAGTCTCTTCATCTCCCTGAGCTCACCATCAAACCATGGTGACCTCAAGTAAGAAGTCCTGGGTCGTACGGACAGATGCGAGGGAGTTTGTAGTGTGGATAACACCTCATTATGTGTGTCACTCAGACCACAACACCTCCTGCGCATGCATCACCCACTCTAGACAGATCTGCTGCCGCCAAAACCCTCAGGGGTCAAACCCGTTATGTGAATGGGATCATTCACATATCGAAATGTGTACGGTATAGGCTGCATGCCCATTTGGCTCACGCTGTGGACCAATCGGCGTACAGCTCATCGACAGTGTCAGTCGGTGGGCGGGGGCAGCAGGTGGTGGGGTGCTGCTACCACTAGCTGACTGGGGTGGCGGGGCAGTGGGGCTCAGTGGGTGGGTGGAGGGGGTACCACTAGACCACCAGGGATATTGGACTTTTTTTTTTCCAATGCCCACGATCGGGCAAATAGCGGTCCACCGGGCCACCAGGGATACTGGACATTTATGTCTCTTTTGTACAAATGCCCATGATTGGGCAGATAGCAGTCCACTGGACCATCAGGGATATTGGACATTCATGTCTCTTTTTTACAAATGCCAGCGATCGGGCAGATAGCGGTCCACTGGACCACCAGGCATATTGGACATTTATGTCTCTTTTTTACAAATGCCAGCAATTGGGCTGTGGAGCACATTGCTGGCTGCAGGGGGCATCGGCCCCTAACGGCTGCTGCCTAGCAGGGCACCAGGTGCAAGTCGTCGGGGATCGGCGCACCTGCATGCAAATGGGGCCATAATGACATGCAAATGGCCCCATTTGTGCCTTGCATACATTATGGCCCCATTTGCATATCAAGTTTTGAATATCATGATTGCTGTGCATAGCTCAATGGAACTTGCGCTAGCGCATCCCCATGCTTCACTCTGGCCACTTGACTGGCGCAGTGCCACTACGCCATGCGCACTGAGGGTGGCCAGGGTGCTATATTCAACGCTGCTGAGCCATGGCACAGCTCCATTGAATATCGCCCAGTCCACACCCCTGCGCAGCCAAGTCGAGCTGCGCCCAAGCTTGCACCACAGCCTGGTGCAGTTTGAATATATGGGCCTTAATATCTTGTATTCTATTTGAATGTGTATTTACTGTACGATGTCCTCAGATCACACCTGGAAATGAGCTTCAGCTCAGTGTCCCTTTCCCAGTCACCAAAATTTTAAATAAATAAAGAAGCAGTGTACTACTTGCAGCAACACAGACTCTCATCATTATCATCCTCCTAATCCTTTCACCCAGGTGGTACAGCCACAGCACCTTCATCTTCCAGAACTGTGGAAGGCATCTTAATTTGGATATGTTCATTTTAGAAGTGACACCACTCAAAATGTTAATTGAAGGGATGTGTTCTTAAGTTATTCACACAATTGCACCTGTAACATCAAAGATGCTCTCTATGTGCTAGTGAAGGAGAGTAGCTTAGCTATTAAAAGTTCACTCAAAGTTGATCACATTGTAGCTTGTGTTGCAAATACAGTACAGATTTACCTCTCAATTATACTTGCATATATTGTTCTAGATAATCCTCTGTGATCTGTATGGCTATAATTTCTGTTGCCAGTAAAGCACACTGTGTGCTGCCCATGTTATTAATGAGACCATGGTCAGGCAGCACATCCCAGACTGAATGCCATCTGCTAGTGGTCTTTCAGTCACAGTATCAGTTCTTGGTTGGACACCTTTTTCACTGTGTTCCACATCACTGGATTACTGCTTTCTCTCTTTGTACTCCTTTAGAATAGGTGAAATAGTTACGGATGGTGCCTGTTAATCCTGTTGTGTAAGTGACAGCTCCTTTTGTTATCCATCTATGCAGACATCTTCTCAAACATGTTGTGCAATATTCCTTATTCTTGCCTTCTACTTCCGATAATGTCCCAATAGTGTCCCTGAAATAGGTTTATAAAAGGGGTGCCATGATATAGAGCTGGATTTTCAAAAGATTTAGGTTGACACAAGCCACAGGTGTGCCAACGATACGGTCACCAGGCTTTTGGGAATCTAATGAGATTTTGGAGGCTGTGTTGCGATTGCCACAAGTTAGACCAACTTTTTGTTGTCTCGATTGTAACAATCTTGGGGGCCCTTTTTACAGAGCTTGCACCAGATATTTGGCACAAGCTGCTGTAAAATGTGGAAACTATTAGCAACTGTCCCAGATTATAAAATCTGGCACAGTTAAGAGCATAGAGCTATGGCGCCCACAGAATCTAAGTATCGTGGCATGGGCGTGATGCAAGCTCTGCACAATACCTCGAAATTCTGGCTCATAGTGTTCACAGTCCACATGCTGTTAATATAATTGGAAAAGCTTTGCCTGTAGTTCAGTGACAAAGCAGCCAGCCACTCCCACTTCCTTAGCTTTATAAGCCATTCCTCTCAGCCTCATTGTGAAGCATTTTTTCTTTGCAGCCGAAGGCTCTGTTGGTTTATCCTTTGAGCTGGTTGGGCCTCCCTGGCTGGCTGGGGCCTGTGCCCCCCCCCTTGCTGCTCCTGTTTGTCTCTGCTGGGCTTCTGGTTTGTATTTTGCCTTTGGCTGTGTGTGCTTCCTTCTGTTTTTTTTCCCCGTTTTCTGTGTTTGTGTGTCTTTGGTTTTGTCTTTTGGGGTGCTTTGTTTCTAAGCTTCTAGCATACTGCTACTCTAAAGCCCATATTGCTTGCTTTCAATTACTCACAACTCTTAAATTACTTGCACTGCAAACCTGATCTGTGTATTTCAGCTCAAGCTGCTCCATGCTGCATACTCGATTACTTCACCTGACTCAGATTTACTTTGCACCTAGCTATACAGCTCACTCATGCTTGTTCTAATTACCTCATTGCAGCAGTCTCATTGCACTGCCTGATGACAGTGTTTTCATAGAATTGTGCCTCCTTTTATTTTGTTTATTGCAGTTACAACTCAGTGTAATCAATTGTTTTCAATTCTGCTGCACAGGCCTAATTGCTTCCTGCTACTGCTTTGTTTACTCTCATTGCTATTGTACCCTGCTCTACTCTGAAGTTAGCAAAAGCTCCTGCTGAGGCTATTAAATTAGCTTTTATATCTGTGGTTCTCATGCCTTCCATTGCTTCCTTGTTTGTCCTTCAGTGGGGACTGGGTGGTGTTTGGTGGGTCTTGGCCAATGTGGCTAATTATTTCTGTTCTAAATCCTGTCTTTGCCACTGAAATTCCTCAGAGTTTATCACCTTGATTTGGCTTTGAAATGCCTGGCTGGCTTGCCCCACTATTCAGTGCTGTTTGCACTATGTTATGCAGACCTACATGCAGGTCCACTTATTACTACTCTGTTTACGACCCCACATGCAGGTCCACTGCTTACGCAACTGTTGTTCCTTTCTTATGCAAACTATTGCTTCATGCCTACTGCCATCCTCTCTTCTTCAGCCTCTGGGATTCTGCTGCACTCAATCTGCATTCAACCTTGCAAGGTCTCAGCACTCAATGCACATTATGCTCTTAGCATGCCATGCTCATTCAGCTCACTAGCTTTTCAGTTCTAAATCAATTTCTGGGGCATGCCAGCCATTCTATTCTGGTGCAGGATTCTTGCAGCTGATGGTCTTGCTCTGCATTTTGTCCACATCTCAAGCATGTACAACTTGGGGTGGGATCCTTCTCACCTGGCCATAGCTGGGAATGTCCTCACCCCAGGCTTGGCTTTAGCTTCCTGCTGCACAACAGCAGCTCCTGGTGTAGAATTTAAGACTAGCGGTGAAGGGTGGAAAAAGTTACCTCTTTTGGCTCTAGTGTTCCATTACAACAGTTAGCCATTGACTTTAGTGGTTTCCTAGGAAGGCACCTTCACTGCATTCTCCCTATGACTGCCTCTGGTTCACTTGGTTTGATTTAGGGTGGTAGGCCAGGTGAGTGCCTCAGCAGTTATTGCTCTCCTCCTGTTCCTTGGATGCACATATTGTTGCAGAGTTTTTGCAACCTTCCATGGCATTCCCGCTAGATGGTTTGAGTGAGAGCCTGCCACCAAACTGGAATATTTTCCACTTCCCTTTAATTGGGTTTTTAAAATTGCAGCTGCACAGCCATCACTAAATAAACTATACCAAGCCTGGAGGGAAGGCGACCTAGGCATTGGATCCCCAGAGATTTCCTCCTCATAGTGGCCATTTTCTCTCCTCCATTGCCTCAGGTCACAACACTTAGTTAGCATAGTTGTTTCCCCTAGTTTCTTTAGGTAGGTTCTGCTGTTGGATGGAGGTGGAGGATGTCCTGCCATTCCCTCTCTCTTAGGGGATCCCCTAATCTCAATGTAAACCATCAGTATCATGCTACACAAGCCTGGGCATTCATTACATTATCCAGCTGAGCACTTCATTGCATTATCAAACTGTCTATGCTTCTCTACTACTACTTACAGTTTCTGCTCCTATGTCACAGTTACTGCTTGCTCATATGCTTCGTGTTGCCGCCTTCTTTGGCAATGATTATACTACATTTCTTTTGGGGATTCCTAAGGTATCTTTAGTCACGGAATCATCCCATGGCACCTCTGAGTGGAACCCTCTCTGAGGGTTCCTTCCCCTTCATACCCCTACAGGGTGGCAATTTCTCTGGAATAGAGATTGTGAATGGCAAAACCAAACTAATACAGTTGCACAAGCATAACACTATACTGGCTGTGTAGGTCAGTGAATTGAAAAGGCTTTGCCTGGGTTGGTGGCCAAGCAGCCAGCCCTCACTTCCTAGGCTATATAAGCAGTTCCTCTCAGCCTCATTGTGAAACATAGAAACATAGAATTTGACAGCAGATAAGGACCTCTTGGCCACCAGTCTGCCATTTCCCTACCTACTGGATAAGCTGCAGATCCTAGTTAACCAGCAGCCTACTTCTTCCTACACCCCACCCCTAGAATGGCCTTATGACTGTCCATGCATGCTTAGATTTCCACCACTGTTTTGACTCCATAACCTCCTCCAGAAGGCCGTTCCATGCATCCACAACCCTCTGAAAAAATACTTCCATAAATTACCTCTGAGCCACCCCCTATCTTCAAATTGTGCCTCTTGTTCTTGCACACCTTTTTTGAAAGATGCTACCCGCTTGGACTTTGTTGATTCCCTTGAGGTACTTGAAAGTTTCTATCATGTCCCCTCCCCTTCTTTCCTCGAGGCTATACATATTAAGCTTCTTTAGTCTCTCTCATATGTCTTCTGGTGCAGACCCTGCACCATTTTAGTTGCTCTCCTCTGGACAGCTTCCATCCTGTCTATGTCTTTGTGGAGATTGGGTCTCCAGAACTGTATGCAGTACTCCAGATGGGGTCTCACCAGCTGTCTGTATAGAGGGATAATAACTTCCTGTTTTCTACTGGTGATGCCTCTCCCTATGCATCCCAGTATTCCCTCCAGCCCTCCTTGCTGCCCTCTCACATTGCTTGCCCACCTTTAGGTCATCTGATATGACTACCCCCAGGTCCCTTTCCATTTTTGTTGTTGTTAGTATCTCACCCCCATTGTATACTCTTCCCTGGGTTTTGTTTCCCAGGTGCATTACCTGCACTTCTTAGCATTGAATCTAAGCTGCCATACATTTGACCATTCCTCTAACCTTGCCAAGTCCCTTCTCATCCTTTCCACCCCACCCTGTGCATCAACTCTGTTGCAGATCTTTGTGTCATCTGCAAAGAGACATACTTTTCCTTCCAGTCCCTCTGCAATGTTGCTTATAAAGACATTGAAGATGACCGATCCTAATACCGCAACCCTGCTGTACCCACTAGTAACCCCCCTTTCTTCTGAGTGGACTCCATTTACTATTACTCTCTGTGTCCTATTCTCCAGCCAATTCTTTACCCAGGCTGTCATCTTGGGTCCCACTCCCAGGCTGGCTAACTAGTGTATTAATCTTTTGTGTGGGACTGTGTCAAATGCCTTGCATTTTTTCTTTGCCCCAGTATCCTCCCCTCCACTTCCAGTGGCACTGCTCTATCCTTAGGCAGATTCCTAAGGTGCCTTTAGTCACAGGAATCTTCCCATGGCACCTCTAGGGGTGGAACCCTCTCCGAGGGTTTCTTGCCTTTCATACCCCTACAGGGTGGTAATTCCTCTGGAATAGAGAGTGCGAACGGCCAAAACCAAACTAACACAGTTGCACAAGAATAACGCTACACAGGCTGCGTAGGTCAGCAAAAAGGCATATATGAAGGTATTCCTTCATTTCTGTAGAAGCAACGCAGCACTAGCATCTCTCTTTCCTTCAATGACAGATTTTATACAGAAAGGTCAGGTTTCATTTTATAATCAGTGACAGTCCCTGTCTTTGAAAAGTTGCATCAACACTTACTACTTGATTGGCCTCCTCAAGGGGCTGGAGCACACAAGCCAGAGTTCCCATGAGCTACAGTACCACTATCATGGGCTGATGTTAAATTCCACCCCCCCCAATTCCATATTCCATTGTGTACTGGTCGAAGGTCATGTATCATTCCATCCACAGATCTGTCACATAACAGGTGGGAGTTACATTGGGTAACATCTCTTGCCTTGTTCCATGGAGTGGTAGTTTGATTTCCATCTGTGTTTTACACTGCAGCTTATGTGCCTTGACAGAATAGCTATAATGGCCAAAATACATTACACAAGTTGAACGTCAAGTTGCTCACATGTGTGTCTTCTTGCAGAAATGGTTGCTTCATTAGGTTGATGTGGTGGGGTATACTTGGGTCTTATACCAAGCATCCAATCTTCAGAGTCTTTGCTATGTTTCATGCATTGTCTGACAATATAAAACCTGGTGTGATGGACTTTGGTGCCAGCCTCTCATAAACAATGCCACTGTTTTTTTTATTTTTACCAGAAAACCCAGTAAAATTCCAAAATCTGTACTTTCTACATAATGGTAAAAGAAAGAATTTCACAGAATTTTTCATGTTAGATCAGATCAGTAAACTTACAGTCGCTATATTTTTCTTACAATTGCTTCCATTACTAGTTTAAATTTTCTTCAATTAATGCTCAGTATATTAAGCCTTATTTTATTCTAATTGTTTTGTTTATCCACATAGTAAAAGAATGACAGTACAATCCTTGCAAAATCCAGAAATTAGACTAACAATTACAGGTGTGGTTCTCAGAATTTCGAGTACTGAAAATGGAATTTCATCATTTTAATCATTGTAAATCAGTGGCCTTGCTCATCAATCATTCTCTCTCACACGCTTCTTTTTTTTAATACTTAGAGTTTACTAAATCTTTATAAATAAAAACATAGTACACACTTATTTTCTGATATACAGAGGTATAGAAACATCGGCTAAAAGATTACTATGTTTTATTTATTTATTGAAATGTTTCCAAAGGAAGGCACTTTGAACAACAAGTTTCTCGTCTCCCGGTGTGACCTGGAGATGAGAGGATACAGGGGTAAAACATACAGAAAAAACAAAATGGACAGCACAATTGGTGTCAAGTAGTACAGTACAAGAAATTAACAGCCATAGCAGAGATACATCAACCTAATTTACAATGAATTTGGACCATTAAAGTGCAAGACTACTATATATACATAAGTGCAATTGTATAAATAAGACAGCTTCAAGATAGGAGAAGGAATGCTAGAGAGGGACAGGATGCATTAAGTATGTGGGAAACAGGTGCAGTTAGAGGAGAGGAAATTATGGAGGGCTGAGGAGATGGATTGAAAGGAGAAAGAGTGGCAAATTTGTGGAAAGACTTTCCAGATTTTTGGGAACCACTGAGTGAAAGCAGATTCACCAGCCAATGTGGAGCCAGTGTGAAGCATGGGGGGACAGAGGTGCACAAATCAGTGGGCCGCAACGATCAAGCAGGGGAAGGAGGGGTAGAGAGGGAGGTGGATAGATATGAGGGAAGAGAGCCAAGTCTGTATTTAGAAATGAGTCTGGCACAGTGACAGAGGTGCCTGTCAGTGAGTGAAGGGAAAGATAGGGAGTGACAGAGGTCACAGTGGTGAGTACGTACAGGAAAGTCAAGGTCAAAGTGGCAGAAAGAGTTGAAAAGGGGTCCTATCTGGAGAGGGAGGATTTGGGAGCAGCACTGTAGACTACATCACAGTAGTTGAAGATGGGTAGGATCATCTTTTGGACACTGTCTCGCCTGGCCATAAGATGGATGCATTTGTGGTTCCTGTATAAGGTGCTGAGCTTGGGGCACAGTTTTTTCTGGATGGCATCGATGTGACCAGAGAAGCTGAGGGATTGGTCTAGCCAAACCCCAAGGTATCTAAATGAGGAGGTATCCTCACGCTGCGTCCCATACAGGGTGTGGAATGTGGGCAGGACAGGGAGCCTGTACACAAGACATGCTCAGCTACCTCTCTAGTAGGAGCTTAATGCAATCTGTTAATTACAGCAAATAAAAGCAAGGTAATTGTCATCATGATTATTCATTCATTATTTTGGCCTAGGCTTCTACTTCCACAGTTCTCCCGAGTGCTTCTTCAAACGTCTGTTTGGCAGCCATCTAGTTCCCCTAGTTGTTACCCAGCAAAACTTTCACCTGAGGTGCTCCACTCATCTTGTTGTAGCAAACATAGAAAACAAAGACTGATGGCCACCTTGTCTTCCCATTTCCATACCTAATGGATAAGCTGCAGATCCTAGTTAACCAACAGCCTACTTCTTCTTACCCCCCACTAGAATTGCCTTATGTCTGTCCTATGCATTCTTGAATTCCCCTATTGTTTTTGACCCCATGACCACCTCAGGAAGGCCATTCCATGCATCCACCACTCTCTCTGTGAAAAAATAATTTCTCACATTGCCCCTGAGCCGTCTCCCCTCTATCATCAATCTGTGTCCCCTTGTTCTTGCACATCTCTTTTTCTGAAAGATGCTACCCTTTGGATTTTGCTAATTCCCTTGAGGTACTTAAATGTTTCTATCATGTGCCCCCTTTCCCTTCTTTCTTCAAGGGGATACATATTAAGCTCCTTTAGTCTTTCTCTCTTCGTATGGCTTCTGGTGCAGACCCTGCACCATTTTATTTGCTCTCCTCTGGACTGCCTCCATCTTGTCTATGTCCTTGAAAAGATGCAGTATCCAGAACCGCATGCAGTACTCCAAATGGGGTCTCACCAACTGTCGGTACAGAGGGATAACAACTTCTTGTTTTGTACTGGTGATGCCTCTCCCTATACATCCCAGCACCCCCCAAGCCCTCCTTACTGCCTTCTCACATTGCCTGCCTATCTTTAGTTCATCTGATATGACTACCTCTATGTCCCTTTCCATTTTTGTTGTTGTTTGTACCTCCCCCAACACTGTGTACTCTTCCCCTGAGTTTCTGTTTCCCAGGTGCATTACTTTGCACTTCTTTGCATTGAATCTAAGCTGCCATACTTCTGACCATTCCTCCAACCTTGCTAAGTCCCTTCTTATTCTTTTCACACAGTCCCTTGTGTATCAAACCTGTTGCAGATCTGCAAAGAGGCATACTTTCCCTTCCAGTCCTTCTGCAATGTCCTCTACAAAGAAATTAAAGAGGACCAGTCCGGGTTCTGAACCTTGCAGTACCCCACTAGCCATCCCCCTTTCTTTGGAGTAGACTCTATTTACTACTACCCTCTATATCCTGTAGTCCAGCCAATGTTTTACCCAGGCTTCAACCCTTTGACCCACTCCCAGGCTGGCTAACTTGTTTATTAATCTTTTGTGTGGGACTGTGTCAAATGCTTTGCTAAGTCTAGGCAGGCCATGTTCACAGCCCCTCCCAAGTCTACTACTTTGGTCACGCAGTCAAAGAAATCAATTAGACTCATCTGACATGACCTTCCCACTGTGAATCCATGCTGCCTTGGGTCCTGTGCCTCACTGGCCTCTAGGTACTCAACAATTCTTTCCTTCAGAAGTGATTCTGTCATTTTCCCTACCACTAAGGTCAAACTAACATTTCTATAGTTTCCTGCCTCTGTGGTGCTCCCACTTTTGTGAAGAGGAATCACATCTTCCCTCCTCCAGTCCTCAGGTACCACACCATCCTCCCATGAGGAGGCAGTATAGCACAGTGGTTTAAAGCTCTGTGCTGCAAACCTGAAAATCTGTGTTTGAATCCCACAGCCCTCACTTGCATTCTGTGTGACCCTGAGCAAGTCGCTTAACTTCTTGTGCTCCCAGATCGCACCTGTAAACAAGCTTTAAGCTTAGTGTGTCTATCCTGGTAAAACAAAGGTAGAAAAAAATTTGTTAAAAAGGGTTATGCACACTGCATTGCAACCAACAAAGAGCACTCCCCTACTACCCTGTATCCATGTGTTATTTAAAAAGGTTATTCAGCTCTGGGGTTTTCTTTGAGCTTGGACAAGATTGTTTTGCAAAAACATATGTGATTGCCAGAGTTCCTACTAAGTCATCAATTTAGCTTTGGTGAGGCAACCACCTGCTTTTGAATTGCTCTGTTTCTTATTGCCGTCTCAGTATGTTTTCCATTTCCAGGCTATGCCTAATGTGTCTGTTCCACAATACCAGAGTTGGGGGATTTGGGAACAACTAGTAAGTTATTGATTTTAGCACAGATGCACATGAACTCTGAAAAATGTATTTCTCATTGGCCTCTTAGCCCCTGAGGGGAGGAAGCTCCCAAACCAGATATTGCACCTGTACTTTAGCAGCCCAACTCACTATTCTATTTACCATCAACTTATTCTCCTCCCAGAATTGGGCTATCTTTGGGCATGCAGCAATAGCTATGGAACTGACCTGCCTTCTGACAACAATCCCTCCAGCAGGAGTCAATGTATGTGAAACTATAATGCTTTGTGATTGTTGGAATTTTGAAAAAAAAGCAACATTAACAACCTTCCTCTTAAACTCTCTCCAGGCATTACTAGTGGGAGATATTGCTGATGGGTGATCTGAATATGCCAGATGTTAACTGGAGTGCAGTTGCCACAGCCACTTTGAAGAGTGGGGTTATTCTAGATGCCCTACAGGGGGCATGCCTTAGACAACTAGTATTGGAGCCCACTCGAGAGGGAGCAATCTTAGACCTGGTTCTCTCAAATGGAGATGAAGAGAGATCACAGATGTAGAAGTGGGTAGCCATCTGAAACTCGCAACCATCGAACAGTATGGTTCACAATAAACACAGCAATAGAGTCAAGCCATACAAAGGCAAAGGTACTGGACTTTAGGAGGGCTGACTTTGCTAAAATGGGTAAGTGCCTAAGGAATGCACTAGCACATGGGCAGGAAGGAGGGTGGAAGAACAATGGGAATAATAAACTGCTATCACAGAGGCAACAAGCCTTTTGTGAAGCAAATAAACAAAACTAAACGATGTAAGAAACCACTATGGTTCTCAAAGGAAGTAGCAGTGAAGGTTCAAGAGAAAAGAAAGCTTTCAGGAAGTACAAGGAATCGCAGAAGGAGCAGGACAGAGAACTGTATCAGTTAAAGCAAAAGGAAGCTGGGAAGGCAGTCAGAACAGCAAAGGCCCAAACCGAGGAAAAGATAGCCAACTCAGTTAAGAAGGGGATAAAACCTTTATAGGTACATCAGGGAGCCGAAGGAAACCAAGGGAGGGATAGTGAGGCTTAATAAAGGGGGAGGGTGGGCAGAGGGAGACTGTGAAAAGGCAGAGATACTAAACAAATATTTTGCTCAGTACTTACAAAGGAAGAGGGGTGTACCTAGAACAAACAGTAGAAACACATTGGATACAGAAGTTGATACCAGCCCATTTACAGAAGAAAGGGTTCTGAAAGAACTCTTAAAACTGAAGGTGGACAAAGCAATGGGGCCTGATGGGATTCATCCCAGAATTTAAAAGAACTAAGGGTAGAATTAGTGACACCACTGACTACCCTGTTTAACAAATCATGGGAGGATGGGGTGGTACCCGAGGACTGGAGGAGGGCAGATGTGATTCCCCTTCACAAAAGTGGGAGCAAGGCAGAAGCAGGAAACTACAGACCTGTTAGTTTAACCTCAGTGGTAGGGAAAATGATGGAATCACTTCTGAAGGAAAGAATTGTCAAGTATCTAGAGGCCAGAGGGGCACAGGACCCAAGGCAGCATGGATTCACAGCAGGAAGGTCATGCCAGACAAATCTGATAGATTTCTTTGACTGGGTGACCAAAGTAGTAGATCAGGGAGGGGCTGTGGACATGGACTACCTAGACTTTAGCAAGGCATTTGACACAGTCCCACACAAAAGATTAATATACAAGTTAGCTAGCCTGGGAGTGGGACCCAAGATGACAGCCTGGGTAAAAATTGGCTGGAAAATAGGACACAGAGGTAATAGTAAATGGAGTCCACTCTGATGAAGGGGGGTTACTAGTGGGGAATTTACATGAGTTCAGTGTGGGACAGTCCTCTTCAATGTCTGTCTTGGCATTGCAGAGAGACTGGATGGGAAAGTATGTCTCTTTGCAGATGACAAAGATCTGCAACAGAATTGATGCACAAGGTGGGGTGGAAAGGATGAAAAGGATTTGGCAAGGTTAGAAGAATGGTCAAATGTATGGCAGGTTAGATTCAATGCTAAGAAGTAAAGTAATGCACCTGGGAAACAAAACCCAGGGAAGAGTACACAATGGGGGTGAGATACTAACAACAACAAAATGGAAAGGGACCTGGGGGTAGTCATATCAGATGACCTAAAGGTGGGCAAGCAATGAGAGGGCAGCAATGAGGGTTGGGGATATTGGGATGCATAGGAGAGGCATCACCAGTGGAAAACAGGAAGTTATTATCCTCTGTACAGACAGCTGGTCAGACCCCATCTGGAGTACTCGTGCAGTTCTGGGAGACCCAGTCTTCGAAAGACATAGACAGGATGGAAGCTGTCCAGAGGAGGCATAATTCAAATGGTGCAGGGTCTGCACCAGAAGATATATGAAGAGAGACTAAAGAAGCTTAATATGTATAGCTTCGAGGAAAGGAGGGAGAGGGGGGACATGATAAAAACTTTCAAGTACCTCAAGGGAATCAACAAAGTCCAAGAGGGTAGCATCTTTCAAAAAAAGAGGTGTGCAAGAACAAGGGGGCACAATTTGAAGATAGAGGGGGGGCGGCTCAGAGGTAATTTAAGGAAGTATTTTTTCACAGAGAGGGTTGTGGATGCATGGAACAGCCTTCATGAGGAGGTCGTGGAGTCAAAAACAGTGGTGGAATTCAAGCATGCATGGGACAGTCATAAGGCAATTCTAGGTGATGGGGGTAGGAAAAAGTAGGCTGCTGGTTAACTAGGATCTGCAGCTTATCCAGTAGGCAGGGAAATGGGCAGACTGGGTGGGCCAAGAGGTCCTTATCTGCCGCCAAATTCTATGTTCCAGGCAAGAATATCCAACAGGGTGGATATGATGATGGGATAACATCCCACTTTGGGTGGTTAGGCCCGAGACCACTGGCCAAGGGCATCCAACACCCAAGAAAGGATGTTATCCCTACATAACACCCACCCTGGAGGGCATTATTCCTATTATACAATGGCTTGATATTTTATACAGAATAAAAAAAATATTTTAAAGAATGTTTTTGTTAGTCTGGACAAATATTTTTGTTTCTTAAGAGAACGTGCAAATAGAGCAAATGGAGCAAATACAAAGAATCAGCAGGGATGTTATTCCAGGATAACATCCCTGCTGTGATGGCCAACTGACCAATCAGAAGTCAGGATTCTTTCTTGCCATTGAATAATTATGTGTTTTCTCCAATACTTTGTTCCATTGTCACTCAAGAAAGGTTTTTTAGGCTGCTTCTTTTCCTTTGTCCTGAATTTTCCTAAGAGTGTTTTTTTTAGCACAAGGAGTGCAAGATTTGTACCAGTGAGGAAACTGGGTCCCTGGAGTGACTATGGGTAGCTGTGTGTTTTACATATTTAAGGAGGGGATTTAAAGTGGACAACATTTCTGCTCTAATGGGATCCCTGTTTACTTGTCTCTGATCTTCAAAATATCTAAAACAAGGTCAGAGTGTGTCACTTGAGACTCTTCCCTCAGGATCAGAAATGTTTTCATGTCCCTCTCTTGAAACAGCTGCCCTAAATGGCTTAATCCGTTGTCCTGATATTTTTTTAAAAGCTGGGTCTGTCTTCGTTGAAGGGAAATGGAGGTAGAAACATACAATAATTGTGACTACCAAACTTGTATTAGGGAGATAACATTTCTGTATGACTTTCCACCAAACCTGCAGGGTTGCCTTCAACTTAAGATTGCAAACTGCTCTTATAACTGCTGGGGTTTAGCCTGAGGTGATTAGTGAAGGAAGTTCACAGCTACGTCAGTATATACAGTTAATCTGTGAAATCGTATTGAAACTTTCAGTAAAATATTTATTGGAAAAACTGTGAGTAACGCTGCATTTTCTATTTGCCAGCCAGCCATATTAATGTTATGAGACAAGTAAGGTTTACTTTTGTAACTGAAACTTTTATATGTAATATCTGTACTTGAAGGGACTCCATTGCAAATGAGCTTGCCTCAATGATTACATTCCCTAATAAAACTGAATTGAATCAAAATTGAATTGAAGTTTTGATACTGCTCAGCTGAGCTAGGTAACAGTAGGGTACATTTCACACTAGTTACACCAAAGACTTGCTTTAGTATTTTTAATGAGTTGCATACCTGTTACTGTATCCAGCACAAAACATATTAAATACTGTTGCCAAAGAGTTGCAACTCAGGTTTGTACTAGAAAATAGTCTAAGAAATTTCCATTCTGATTGACTGATACCCCTGGCAAGGTGGGCTTCTATCAGACAACACAGCCCGGGTATTAAAAGTACCAGTCCCAACTGAACTCATAAACACAATCGGGGGGCACTGGCTGTTTTCAAATTGCAGACCCACCTTTTGTTTTTATTGGTAACAAAGATTTCCTAATCATAATAACGGGAGTCCCTCCCAGCCCGTGTCAAAAGCATTCATTCACCTGAAAATACATATTTTATATAAAATTAAAGTTTTTCAGTCACATCAAACTGCTCAAACCTCACAGAGCTTTTCACATCCCACGCTGCTTCAAAGGCTTACCAATCTATTTGCTGTTTCCAGCTGACAGTGCATCTCCATCTATGTGGAGCAGAATATAGAACTGCCATCTCCACCTCAGACCAATTCTTCCAATCCATTTAGTTTTAAATTGTAGCCCTCTCAGTTTTAAGATTGTAGTCCTGCCCTACCACCCACTGGGTTTTCCTAAACTGATGGATTTGGTTGTTGAAAGCAGTTGCATTTTAAAAATCACAACACTGAAGATGTACCCACTAAGCTCTGCTCTAACCAGAGAAAGGTAAATGAAGACCTGCTTCTGCTGCAGCTTGGAAAGAAGGTGGTAGTAGCAATTTACATCACAGGCCTTGAACAGTAAGCACCATGTTATTAAATCACGAGGAAGTACCCCTCCTATACTGCTGCTCTAGGTAATGAATGAGTCAAGTCTTTCATGACTCTATCCTGTGCCAACTGATTTTGAAGATGAAAACAATAAACTCCCAGTGAGGGGCTGTTAACATGGCCTACCTAGACTTTAGCAAGGTATGTGACACAGTCCTGCACAAAAGATTAATAAACAAATTAGCCAGCCTGGGAATGGGTCCCAGGGTGGTAGCCTGGGTAAAACACTGGCTGGACAACAGGACACAGCGGTTAATAGTAAATGGAGTACACAGTGAAGAAAGGGGGGTTACTAGCGGGGTACCGCAGGGTGCAGTACTGGTTCTGGTCCTTTTTAATGTCTTTATAAGTGACATTGCAGAGGGACTGGAAGGGAAAGTATGTCTCTTTTCAAATGACACAAAGATCTGCAACAGGGTTGATACGCAAGGTGGGGTGGAAAGGATGAAAAGGGACTTGACAAGATTGGAGGAATGGTCAAATGTATGGCAACTTAGATGCAATGCAAAAGAAGTGCAAAGTAATGTGCATGGGAAACAAAACCAGGGAAGAGTACACAATGGGGTGAGATACTGACAACAAACACATGGAAAGGGACCTGGGGGTAGTCATATCAGATGACCTAAAGGTGGGCCAGCAATGTGAGAAGGCACTATGAGGATGGGGAGATACTGGGATGCGAGGGAAAGGCATCACCAGTAGAAAACAGGAAGTTGTTGGCCCTCTGTACAGACAGTTGGTAAGACTACATCTGAGTACTGTGTACAGTTCTGGAGACCCATCTCCACAGAGACTCAGAGGAGGGCACCTCCAGAATGGTGCAGGGTCTGCACCAGAAGACATATAAAGAAAGACTAAAGGAGCTTAAGATGTATAGCCTCCAGGAAAGGAGGGAGGGGGGGCATGAGAGAAACTTTCAAATACCTCAAAGGAATCAACAAAGTCCAAGAGTGTAGCATCTTTCAGAAAAAGAGATGTGCAAGAACAAGGGTGCACAATTTGAAGATAGAGGGGAGGATGGCTCAGAGGTAATGTGAGAAAGTATTTCTTCACAGAGAGGGTTGTAGATGCATGGAATGGCCTTCCTGAGGAGGTCGTAGAGTCAAAAACAGTGGAGGAGTTCAATAATGTATGGGACAGACATAGTTCAATTCTAGTGGGGGTTAGGAGGAAGTAGGCTGTCTGTTAACTAGGATCTGCAACTTATCCATTAGGTAGGGAAGTGGGCAGACTAGGTGGCCAAACGGTCCTTATCTGCCATCAGATTCTATGTTTCTATGCTGCTCCTGTTAGTTAGCTGTCTGCTGGTGTTCAGGAAATTACCATAGAGCAGCAGGTAGGAGCATGCCACCTGGGACCTTTTGCCCTCATTGTTTAATGTATACTCACCAAATGATTTCATGGGGTTTATGTTGGTTTGTTTGTCAGTGTATTGGTTGCTACCCTGCTCTCAAGGTTTCTGGTTGGTTGCAGCAGATGTTGAACTATGCAGCTTCATTTTTAGTCTGCTTGATAGATTGCTGAGCAGGGAATGGGTTCGTGTATAAATCAATAATCCAACATGAACAGCATTTCAAGCGCTGTCTGCAGGGATAATTGCCGGGTGGGCTAGCAGCAGAATAGCCAGATGAGTTCAGTTACCCAAACTTTTCAGGGGCATCCCGGGCATTTACTTGAAAGTGAAAGAGGCCCAAGAGGTCTCTTATATTGCCCTCTCCTGCCAATTGCAGCAGTGAGAGACTATTTTACAGAAACGTTTTGTTAGTCATTTTTATTTCCTTTTCACATTTCTTTAAAATTTTTTAAGCATTTTATTTAAAATATGAACAATGATCCACTTTGTAAGCACAATAATACCAAACAGGGTGGGCAGAATTAGACTATATCATACCTTCCAGGGGCTATAAAGCCATTCGTCTGTGGCGTCGGGCCTCATTAAGCCTCTGGGCAGTCTGGTATAGCCCGGATCTACTACAGAATATTAACAGTCACTGGCCTGACTTACAATAGCCTGACATTGTTTGCCAGACAATCACTTGCCCAACAATTGGAATATACCTGCCATGGAGATAATTTTATGTTTAGGGGGGCTTTGCCCCCTGCACCCCCATACTTAAATATAATCACTTCCACCATTCATAAATGTTTACTGCTGGGCAAGTGACTGTCGTACATATGGTGTCAGGCTATTTTAATTTGAGTGAGTGACTGTCAATATTTCATAGGACTCCCAGTTTGGCCCAATACTGCCCACTCTGTTGGGTAGTATTGCTTGCATACATTGTGGCAGAAATGCAAAGGCATTCTGGTTGAGCTGCAAAGCCGTTTTATAAAATGTATTCTTGAGCTGGCTAAGTGTTGAAAAAACACAATATGAGTTGCTAATGCATTTCCAGCTCTAGTAAACAATACAAAACCAACTGTTTTTTTATTTTTTTCTTTGGTAACTGGGTAAGGCCCACTAGGCACAAGTGCCTGTTTTCAGGGGCAACCTAGGAGCACTGGGCAGTTAAGTGACTTGCTCAGAGTCACACAGTATGCAAGAGGAGGTTAGGTGAGAATCAAACCCAGGTCTAGTCTGCTGGATGTATCAAGCTTGTTCATACCTCATTCCTCTAACCTCTAGGCTATACTGCCAGCCCAACATATTGACGTGACAGTTTAATATGAATTGTACTGTAGTTACAGTACATTGTTCAGGTACCCTCATCCTACCTTTGTATTTGGGAGTGGTCAGAATTGTCCAATTATGGCTATGAAGTTCTTTTCCCAACAAAAAATTATGAAACCATCTGTCTCAGCTCCTTCCAAAGTTTTGTGGGTAGACCAAATTGTACAGTATTCCATAGGGTACACACCTCCCCACACACACACCCTACCCCACAGCCCTAAAAATGTTGACAAAGCATCTCTTGGCTAATTAGTGGATTCCTACTGACTGTTTGTAAATGTATGATGCTCTGTTCTGTGTTTTCAGTTTTGTCGTGTTCATGACGAGGAACCTTTATAAAAGAGCTTTGGCTCAAAGGTGCTTAATTCTGATTATTACAAATAAATAAAATAAACTTGTCCTGAACACATAGCAAATGTAGCCATCAATCTCTAAGTGACCACTTGGCATTTTTCTAATCACCTTCACTACTTGTAGAAATAATATGAACATTACAAATGATTTTTTTGCATTTTGCAAAACATGCAAATAAAACATCTGTAAGTTCACCCAGCTGTATCTACAACACATCTACACCTAGTGGTAAAGAACTTTTCCAATTGCAGCCTGTCACAGCAGGTTCAGTAACGTATGGGGTACAGCACCAATGGTTGCACAATTGATGCCCATCTGGTATGTTACAGTATGTTTGGGTTAGCTGGATGAGACAGACAACATCCATGGTGAGGGTAGGCAATCCAACAATGGTCTCAAAACAAATGACTATTTAGCATGCTGATTACAGGATCTTTTCCTGGCTGGATGAAGCAGAAATACAGGCACAGTGTAGGTCACCTGCCAATAGTCTCACTCATTGTTCTCCTCTGGAATATTTTA